>CM027826.1:6278202-9168202 GCA_016097485.1 Eucalyptus sideroxylon x Eucalyptus melliodora
GAAGATGCTTGTCCAAAGGCTCTTCAAAGCTTGGATTTCACGATCCGTAACATATATCCGGTTCCGCATTTCCGAAGAATATTCATGATGCTACGAAAGTCTACAGAATCATCCGTCTGTGTACTTGCATTGACTCTCTCAGATGATGTGTATGCGTACGATGGCGCTTTTGAATGGTCTCGGCATATTTGGAATCGATGCATCACCTTCTTCGGGCAATTGAGAGACCCGAACTTCTTCCGGGTCTTCCGGAGATTGTCTTAGATTTTCACGACAGACGGGAGGTGTAGACCTCTCTTGCTCGCTAACTCCCCCGTCTCTAGGACATCGAAAGGGGAAGAGTGATGATCATGCTCTTCATTTCCCTTTTCTCCGCACTGTCGCAGACTTTTCTTTTTCTCCTTCTTCTTCTTCTTCAACTTCTTTCTCCTTCTCTCTCTGTTCTTCTTCTTCTTTCTCCTTCTTTCTCTCGTTTTTCTTCTTCTACGTTCGCTGAAGATCTGTTTGATGAGACACGAACGTCTTGTTCTTGTCGGCGCTTGGATAGTGGGATCTTCATCATCTTCATCTTCATCATCAAGGATGAGAGTTCTTTTCCTCTTTTTCGATGGGGCAACCATGGCCTCCTTTCCTTTCCTTTTTGAAGGCATCGGAGGAGATTTCACTTTGAATTTCTCCATTGCCTTGGAGAGTTCTTGCAGACGCATCTTCATTAACATTTTCAACCCTACCACCATCTTTTCACACGGTCGATCACAAAATGTATGCGGTAGTTCAATGTTCGATGTCAAGATCTTGGTCACCGCACCGGGATAAGGCAATTGTCCTTTGTCCTTTGACAATGCTCTGTACATATGGAAGAGAATAGTGTGCGGGAGAGAAAACTTCCGTCCCGAGTTGATCGCATACATCAACTTTGCTTCGGAAGAGACACGAAGTCTTTGACGTAGACTTCGGTCCGAGACGGTTAATCACAATCTTATGAAGCACAATGTTGATGGCCTTCATCCTCGAGTAGGTAATTTTCTTCTCTCGTCCCATATCTTTAACAAGATCCAGAGTAGTACGAGCAGTGAGACTTTGATAGGGAGATAGCGTCCCCGTTCAACTCCAACAATGTCCGCCAACATATTCACATCTACCACGTAGACTTGATCTCTAACACCGAATGAAATTCTATTCGCATCCAAAAAGCTAAGATTTGAATAGAAATAGGCGGTCGATTGAGCATACCCGTCTCAGAGTCGGAAAGAAAAAGTCTCAAGTTGAAGCAATTGCAACTTTTCTCTTAAGTTCACGTTGATGGAGTCCAAGAAGTCAAAATCGACACTTCTAGGGTTTATCACCCCTCTTTTCAACAATCAAATATACTTTCTCCCGATCCTTGGATTTAAACAAATCCATCCGATTTCCTTTCACATTCGCTGCCACACCCATTCTAGGGTTTAAATTCAAGGAACATTTTGTCATCATCGTTCCCGTCAATCGATTTTGTCCTGGCATACGAGGATCACCGGGAATGTTCTCAAGAGCCTCCACTTTGCCCTTCCTTTAGGAGCAATTCCCAATTCCTCCATTTTCCGCGAAAAAGATACTCATTCCCATAATTTTTGTCCTTAAGGAAGTCATCTATATACTTTAATGAAGTGCCGGTGACTTTCAACGCACGATAAAGCTTATAGATAACGGAGGGGTTTTGGACTCTTCGGTCAGCATCCTCGATTATCTCTTCCTCCATATTTGCACCTTGTGGGGTAGGAGATGCTGAATGACGTGGAGGAGAGCGAATCGGACTTTGTTGCTGACTTGGTAAGTCTTCTTCCTCGAGATCGAAATGAATCGGCCCTTTCTCCATTCTTTGTGGTCCCCCGCTTGCTATTCTTGATGATTTCCTTGAAGACGACATTTTCCTTTGACTATTGGAAGATTCCTTCACTTGCTTTTCCCAAGAAAAAATGACCACTTTCTCGACGATGAACAAGGAGTAGAAACAAGTATCGGGAGGAGAGTGTCTTTTTTTTAGGGTTTTGAAGATTTGGGCGAAGAAAAAGAAAATCGTATATATATGTACCTCGGATTTGAAAAGAAAAGTTTAAATCGGTACAAGGAAGGTGTACGAACATATCGTTTCAAATCAATAACTACCAAAATTAATTCCTTGAAAAATTTCCGAATTATATCTAAAAGAGAGATCGTACCTTTTCGAGATTAGATAAAATAACAAGAATTTGTACAGCAACTTACGTCTTTAGCCAAGAGTCTCATGATTTAAAGTCTTAGAGCTGGTGAGTCTCTAGACTTTAACTTCTTCAAGCTTCAAAATGTTGAGTCTTGAGCGGATAAAATCGAATTGATTTTTCTCCAAAGGCTTTGTAAATATATCTGCTAGTTGGCTCTTTGAATCAACAAATTGAATAGAGATTTCTCCATTTTGAATATGATCTCTAATAAAGTGATGACGAATCTCAATATGCTTTGCTCTTGAATGAAGGATTGGATTTTTGGTGAGATTGATTGCGCCGGTGTTGTCACATCGATTTACGTGCATGAGTCTTCAATGCCAAAGTCTTGTAGCTGTTGTTTTATCCATAGAATTTGCGAACAGCCAGCTTCCAAGAGCTACATACTCGCTTCACGTCGTTGAGAGAGCTACGGTGCTTTGCTTCCTTGAGAACCAAGACACTCGTCCCCGTTTCCAAGCGATTGACAAGTTCCGAAGTGCTCTTTCTATCGACTCGCAACCGGCCAGATCTCGCATCCGAGTATCCTAGAAGATTAAAGTCTCCCTCTTTGGATACCAAAGACCGATACTTGAAGATGAAGCAACGTATTTGATGATACGTTTCACGGTAATGAGATGTGATTCTCTAGGATCCGATTGAAACCTAGCACGAGATGCAAACACTCAACAAAATATCAGGTCTAGAAGCAAGTAAGATAAAGAAGTGAACCGATCATGCTCCCGTATGCCTTTTGATCTACTTTCTTCCCTTCTTCATCCTTGTCTATCTTCCGAGAGCATGACATTGGTATGTCGGTCTTCTTGCAATTTTCCAATCCAAATCTTTTGACAAGATCATTAGCATATTTTTCTTGGAAGATAAAAGTTCCTTCCTTCAATTGTTAAGACCGAGAAAGAAAGTTAATTCTCCCATCATACTCATTTCAAATTGGCCCCGTCGTACCAAGCTCGAGGTGCTTGCTTGAGACCATACTTTACCTTTGACAAGCCTTTTTACTTAGTCCGTCATACCAAGCTCGAGGTGCTTGACTTTAGAGTCCGGCTTCTTTGGGTCTTCAAATCCAGGCGGTTGTTCCACATAAACTTCCTCTTGGATAAATCCATTCGGAAAGCACTTTTGACGTCCATTTGGAATAACCTGAAATTTTTGTAACAAGCAAACGCAAGTAATAGACGAATAGCTTCTAACCTTGCAACTGGTGCGTAAGTCTCGTCATAGTCTATTCCTTCTTCTTGCGTGTATCCCTTGGCCACGAGTCTTGCTTTATTGCGTACGACTTTTCCTTCTTCGTTCATCTTGTTCCCGAATACCCATTTGGCTCCAATAACAGTTTACCTTTCGGTTTAGATGTCAATTCCCGAGACATCATTAATATTGAACTGTCTGAGCTCCTCTTGCATAGCTTCGATCCAGCTTTCATCAGATAAAGCTTCTTCTATGCTTTTTGGTTCAATTACAGAGACGAGAGCAACAGCACTAGACTCTTCACGCCTTTTTGATCTGGTGCGGATTCCTTCATTGATTTCGCCAATAATGAGATCTTTGGGATGACTGGATTTGTGTTTCCAGTTACTTGTTGATTTGCTTGGTTGATGATCTCTTTCTTTATTTGAATCTTCATGAGTATCTTGATGATGGACTTCCTGAGTCTGAGATGCTTCTTGAGTTGAAGACTTTGGAAGGTCTAGCGTGAGTTCGATTCTTCATATTGAGTCCGGTCGGATTCATCTTGCGCCGAGTCTTGGAATTTGACATTCATTGATTCTTCCACAGACTCGGCTTTTCTTGTTATAGACTCGTAGGCTTTGCTTGATGCAGAATATCCAAGGAAGATGCCTTCATCTGATCTTTCTTCAAACTTACCAACTCGATCATTTGCATTTTTCAAAATAAAACATTTGCAACCGAATACATGAAAGTATGAAACAATAGGCTTCTTACCTTTGAACAATTCATAGGGAGTTTTCTCAAGAATAGGTCTTAGAAAGACTCTATTTATAATATAGCATGCAGTTGAAACCGCTTCAGCCCAAAACCGTGAAGAAATTTTGCTTTCAATTAAAAGAGTCCTAGCCATTTCTTGAAGAGATCTATTCTTTCTTTCCACAACTCCATTTTGCTCGAGTATATGGAGAGGAAAACATGTGATTAAAACCAGATTTATCACAAAATTTCGTAAAATCTTGATTTTCAAATTCACTTCCATGATCTGTTCTTATATTTGAAATAGCACATCCTTTTTCATTTTGAACCTTTTTAGCAAACTTCTCAAAGTACGAAAAGGTTTCGACTTGTTTGCAAGAAAATATACCCAAGTAAAGCGAGAGTAATCATCTACAATTACTAGACAATACTTCTTACCTCCAATGCTCGGGTTCTTGTTGGTCCGAAGAGATCCATATGAAGCAACCGTAAATACATGATTAGTAGATACATGATTTACTTGCTTAAATGAATTTCTTACCTGCTTTCCCAAAATGCATGGAGTGCATAGGTCGAGACTTTAGATATGGCAATTTAGGTAGACCTCGAACAAGCTGCTTAGTAGAGATTTTGGCTAATTGCTTCTTGTTGATATGGCCAAGTTTTCTGTGCCATAGAACTGCTTCATCTTGAATTGAGATTAAGCATTGATCTTCATTTGGCTTTACATCAAGGAGGTAGATGTTTCCATGCCTTCGTCCCATGAAAGACGAGTCGAATCTTTACTAATTCCAGAACATATGCCTTCTTGAAAGGAGATCTTGAAACCGGTATCACACAATTGGCTAATGCTTTGAGTAGATTGTAGTTGAGTCCTTCCACTAGTGAGACATTGCTTATTGTGAGATTTCCAATTTTTACAGTCCCGAATCCCACAATACTTCCTTTGCTATTTCCTCCGAAAGAAACTTTTCCACCATTTACTTGAATAAGCTTAATGAAACAATTTGAGTCTCCTGTCATGTGTCTTGAGCATCCGCTGTCAAGATACCACTTTATCTTCTTTTTGTGACAGACCCGCATTCAAAAGAGAGTCTCAAGCTTTCTTTGGTACCCAAACTTTCTTGGGTCCTTTGGTGTTAGTAGGATGAGCATTATTAGGCCATACTCTCTTAACAAGCTTCCAAACCATAGGACATTCTTTTTCAAAATGATCCTGACGATCAAGTTACACTTAGAACACCTTAAAGCATTTCGACCTACTGACTTTACAAACACTCTTTTGAAATGATTTTTATAAGCCTCTTTTGATGGTCTTTTCTTAATTCTTTCTTTTACTTTTGGAAAATCAATCAAGGGGATTGTTTCCGCTGTCATACCTAGACCGGACTTATTAAAGTAAGGTCTTTGGACTGAAAGTACTTTTTCAAGCTTTTCGGATCCTATCGAAAACTTTTTTGAAATATTTGATAAGTCTGTTTTTAAGAAAACATTTTCTTTCAAGAGATCATCTTCTTTTTCTTTAAGAGCAGAAACATTTAGGTCTAGACTTTTAACTCTTTCTTCTAAAATAATTTCCTTTTGTTTCAGAAATGAGTTTTCCTTTTTAAGTTCAGAAATTCTTTTGAGAGAAGTCTTGAGACTGAAACACGCTTCATCAATATATTTAGAGACTTTGATAGGAATTTTAAAATTACTTACCTCAAATTCATCATGTCGAGTCGATCCGGAATCCGAGTCTGAGTCCGAATGTGCCATCAAACATATGTTGGCGTATTCATTATCACTCTCTTCACATTATGTATCACTCCGGTTTCAGCTTTGAGAGCCTTTCGAAACTTCTCGGCTTTTCCCTTTTTCTTTTTCGAAGAGGACAGTTGGGTCGATGTGTCCCTTCTTTTTGCATTCGAAGCAAACTACATCTTTGTTTGGTTCCTCATCATCAACAGAGACTTGGTCTCGCTGTCTCGAAAACTTTGTTTCCTTGGGATGAACCTTCTGCCTTTCTTATTCAGTTTTCTGAATCTTCTTATCATAAGAGCGAGCTCCTCATCATCCATATCATCTTCAGAATCTGCATCATCAGAATCGTCATTTGATTTTAATGCAATAGATTTCTTACCTCTTGGATCTTCGTCTTCATTAATTCGTTCCACTTCGTAAGACTGAAGAGTTCCAATCAGCTCGTCTACAGATAATGGCATGATTCTTTGCGTCTCTCTTATTGAAGTCTTTATATGATTCCAATCCTTAGAGAGTCCACGCAGAAGTTTGTTCACCTTCATGGGATCAGAAATTTTTTGTCCTTGGTTCTCAAGACCATTGACAATATCTCGTAAAACGACTAAACATGTCGCTTATAGATTCTCCTGGTTTCATTTTGAAGGCTTCATATTGACCAAGAAGAATGTTAATTCTGGTCTCCTTCACTCGATCTGTCCCTTCATAGGTGATGTGTAATCTATCCCATACTTCTTTTGCTTTGTAACACAAGAAGATATTCTATTATATTCGGTTGGAGATAAAGCACAATATAAAGAATAAATTGCTTTAGCATCGAGTGCTTGTCTCTTGTTTATCTCTTCTTGAGACATTCCGCTGGCTTCAACAGTTTCTTTCCCTCTTTCGTAGATTGAAGCGAAGGCGGAGTGATTCCTCTTTCCACAACGTCCCATTCCGGAGGATCCTTTGATCGAAGGAAAGCTTTCATCTTGTTCTTCCGGATGTTGTAATCCTTTCCATCGAAGTAGGGAGGTCTGGTATTGCTTTGCCCTTCCATCGCCCTGGTGCTAGCATACTAGCCATGGATCTTTTACTCGAAGTAAAACACTTCAAATAAAGTGAGAACACGGGCTCGATACCAATTGATATAGCTAGTATGAGTACCTAGAGGGGGTGAATAGGTATATAAAAAATTTCTCGAAGCTTGCACGATATTTAAACAGTTAATGATTCAATCGCAAGAGTTAAATATCAATCGAGAGACCGAGTAAGGGAAAGAGAGAATTGAACACTCGCTTTATAGTGGTTCGGCTTGATTCAAGCCTACGTCCACTCTTACGCACCGATGTAGATTGGCTGGATTCCACTATGATCAAAGAGATGTTACGGTGTTGATCTTCCTTGATTTCTAGGTGTAGATGATCTACCACACTCACTCAAGGCGTCACCAAGTATATACTCTCTCTTACAATTTCGCTCGAACAGTCTCAAACAACAATCAAGGATCTTCGAGACTCGAATTTTTCTATCAATCACACTCTTAAAATAACTAGAACGACTTCTTTTTATACTCCTTCATGCCATCATAGCCGTTGGCACTTACCAAAGGAATTCCTCCAATCTACCCGTTGGACGGAATCAATCAAGAAGATCATCCAAGCTATTTAAGGAATCGATGATAGCCCATCAATCTGTTCGCCCATACAATCGGGATCTCGGTTTCCATGAATAGAACATTCCAAGATTATTTCGTCGACCAACGGATCTTCAATCGATCTTAGATAAGAATTAAAGAATCCGAAATGATTATCCAACCAAAGAATCTATTCCAAAGAATAGGATCGAATCCTCAACCATAAACCTCGGCTTTGGATTTCCTTCGTCACTGGATTAGAAAGATCAAGCGTCGGTGAGAAGTCTTGACTTAAGTCTTGAGTCCCGAGTCTTAAGTCTTGGGTCTTGAGTCTTGAGTCTTGAGTCTTGAGTCTTGAGTCTTGAGAGAACAAAGTCTTCAGACTTTAAACTGACGGTCTCCGAACTTCCAGACTTTAGACTGAAAGAAACGTTTTGTTAGCTTCAAAATATTCTGGAAAGATTTCTCCAACAAGATGTCTGAAGATCTTGGTCACCCGGATCTTCATTAACATTTTTCAACCCTACCACCATCTTATCACACGATAAGGCAATTGTTCTTTGTCCTTTGACACTATTCTGTACATATGGAAGAGAATAGTGTGCGGGAGAGAAAACTTCCGTCCCGAGTTGATCGCATACATCAACTTTGCTTCAGAAGAGACACGAAGTCTTTGACGTAGACTTGGTCCGAGACGCTTAATCACAATCTTATGAAGCACGATGTTGATGGCTTTCATCCCGGAATAGGTAATTTTCTTCTCTACGTCCCTATCTTTGACAAGATCCAGAGTAGTACGAGCGGTGTGAGACTTTGATTGGGAGATAGCGTCCCCGTTCAACTCCAACAATGTCCGCCAACATATTCACATCTACCACGTAGACTTGATCTTGAACATCGAATGAAATTCTATTCGCATCCAAAAAGCTAAGATTTGAATAGAAATAGGCGGTCAATTGAGCATACCCGTCTGAGTCGAGCGAAAAGTCTCAAGTTGAAGCAAATTCAACTTTTCTCTTAAGTTCACGTTGATGGAGTCCAGAAGTCAAAATCGACACTTCTAGGGTTTATCACCCCTCTTTTCAACAGCACAAATACACTTTCTCCCGATCCTTGGATTTAAACAAATCCATCCGATTTCCTTTCACCATTGCTTTGCTACACCCATTCTAGGTTTAAATTCAAGGAACATTTTGTCATCATCGTTCCCGTCAATCAGATTTTGTCCTGGCATACGAGGATCACTGGGAATGTTCTCAAGAGCCTCCACCGCCCTTCCTTTAGGAGCAATTCCCAATTCTTCCATTTTCCGCAGAAAAAGATACTCATTTCCATAATTTTTGTCCTTAAGGAAGTCATCTATATATTTTAACGGAGAACCGTAGGCTTTCAACGCACGATAAAGCTTATAGATAAAGGAGGGTCTTTGGACTCTTACTGGGTCGGCTTCCTCGATTATTTCTTCTTCCAGATGTTGACTTGCATCTTGTGGGGTAGGAGGTGCTGAATGACGTGGAGGAGAGCGAATCGGACTTTGTCGCTGACTTGGTAAGTCCTCTTCCTCAGTGAGATCGAAATGAATCGGCCCCTTCTCCATTCTTTGTGGTCCCCTGCTTGCTATTCTTGATGATTTCCTCGAAGACGACATCTTCCTTTGTCTATTGGGAGATTCCTTCACTTGCTTTTCCCAAGAAAAAATGACCACTTTCTCGACGACGAACAGTATCAGGAGTAGAAACAGTATTGGGAGGAGAGTGTCTTTTTTAGGGTTTTGAAGATTTGGGCGAAGAAAAGAAAACTGTATATATATATGTACCTCGGATTTGAAAAGAGAAGTTTAAATCGGTACAAGGAAGGTGTACGAACATATCGTTTCAAAATCAATAACTACCAAAATTAATTCCTTAAAAAATTTTCGAATTATATCTAAAAGAGAGTTCGTACCTTTTAGATAAAATAGCAACTTACAGTCTTTAGCCATGAATGATTGAGTCTCATGATTCAAAGTCAGAGTCTTAGAGTTGGTGAGTCTCTAGATTTTAACTTCTTCAAGCTTCAAAATGTTGAGTCTTGAGCGGATGAAGTCGAATTGATTTTTCTCCAAAGGCTTTGTGAATATATCCGCTAGTTGACTCTTCGAATCAACAAATTGAATCGAGATTTCTCCATTTTGAATATGATCTCTAATGAAGTGATGTCGAATCTCAATATGCTTTGCTCTTGAATGAAGGATTGGATTTTTGGTGAGATTGATCGCGCTGGTGTTGTCACATCTCGATTTACGTGCATGAGTCTTCAATGCCAAAGTCTTGTAGCTGTTGTTTTATCCATAGGATTTGCGAACAGCAGCTTCCAAGAGCTACATACTCTGCTTCTGTCGTTGAGAGAGCTACAGTGCTTTGCTTCCTTGAGAACCAAGACACTGTCCTGTTTCCAAGCAATTGACAAGTTCCAGAAGTGCTCTTTCTATCGACTCTGCATCCGGCCAGATCTGCATCTGAGTATCCTAGAAGATTAAAGTCTCCCCTCTTTGGATACCAAAGACCGATGCTTGAAGATGAAGCAACGTATTTGATAATACGTTTCACGGCAATGAGATGTGATTCTCTAGGATCTGATTGAAACCTAGCACGATGCAAACACTCAACAAAATATCGGGTCTAGAAGCGGTAAGATAAAGAAGTGAACCGATCATGCTCCCGTACAGCTTTTGATCTACTTTCTTCCCTTCTTCATCTTTGTCTATCTTCGAGAGCATGACATTGGTATGTCGAGTCTTCTTGCAATTTTCCAATCCAAATCTTTTGACAAGATCATTAGCATATTTTTCTTGGAAGATAAAAGTTCCTTCCTTCAATTGCTTTATTTGAAGGCCAAGAAAGAATGTTAATTCTCCCATCATACTCATTTCAAACTCATCCCGCATAGACTTAGAAAATTTCTTGCAAAGACTTTCATTAGAGGATCCAAAAATAATGTCATCAACATATATTTGAACGAGTAAAAAGCTTTTGTTTTCCTTTTTGATGAATAGAGTAGTGTCTACTTTACCTTTGACAAATCCGTTCGTAATAAGAACTTACTTAGTCCGTCGTACCAAGCTCGAGGTGCTTGCTTTAGACCATACAGAGCCTTTTTCGTCCGAAGACCGAGTCCGGCTTCTTTGGGTCTTCAAATCCAGGCGGTTGTTCCACATAAACTTCCTCTTGGATAAATCCATTTAGGAAAGCACTTTTGACGTCCATTTGGAATAACCTGAAATTTTTGTAACAAGCAAACGCAAGTAATAGTCGAATAGCTTCTAACCTTGCAACGGTGCGTAAGTCTCGTCATAGTCTATTCCTTCTTCTTGCGTGTATCCCTTGGCCACGAGTCTTGCTTTATTGCGTACGACTTTTCCTTCTTCGTTCATCTTGTTTCGAACACCCATTTGGCTCCAATAACAGCTTTTACCTTTTGGTTTAGATGTCAATTCCCGAGACATCATTAATATTGAACTGTCGAGCTCTTCTTGCATAGCTTCGATCCAGCTTTCATCGATAAAGCTTCTTCTATGCTTTTTGGTTCAATTTCAGAGATGAGAGCAACAGCACTAGATTCTTCACGCCTTTTTGATCTGGTGCGGATTCCTTCATTGATTTCGCCAATAATGAGATCTTTTGGATGACTGGATTTGTGTTTCCAGTTACTGGTTGATTTGATTGGTTGATGATCTCTTTCTTTATTTGAGTCTTCATGAGCATCTTGATGATTGACTTCCTGAGTCTGAGATGCTTCTTGAGTTGAAGACTTTGGAAGGTCTAGAGCAGGTTCAGACTCTTCATATTGAGTTTGGCTGGATTCATCTTGTGCTGAGTCTTGGAATTTGACATTCATTGATTCTTCCACAGACTGGCTTTTCTTGTTATAGACTCGTAGGCTTTGCTTGATGTAGAATATCCAAGGAAGATGCCTTCATCTGATCTTTCTTCAAACTTACCAACTCGATCATTTGCATTTTTCAAAATAAAGCATTTGCAACCAAATACATGAAAGTATGAAACAATAGGCTTCTTACCTTTGAACAATTCATAGGGGGTTTTTTCAAGAATAGGTCTTAGGAAGACTCTATTTATAATATAGCATGCGGTTGAAACAACTTTCAGCCCAAAATCGTGAAGAAATTTTACTTTCAATTAAAAGTGTTCTAGCCATTTCTTGAAGAGATCTATTCTTTCTTTCCACAACTCCATTTTGCTCGGAGTATACGGAGAGGAAAACATATGATTAAAACCAGATTTATCACAAAATTTCGTAAAATCTTGATTTTCAAATTCACTTCCATGATCTGTTCTTATACTTGAAATAGCACATCCTTTTTCATTTTGAACCTTTTTAGCAAACTTCTCAAAGTATGAAAAGGTTTCTGACTTATTTGCAAGAAAATATACCCAGGTAAAGCGAGAGTAATCGTCTACAATTCCTAGACAATACTTCTTACCTCCAATGCTCGGGTTCTTGTTGGTCCGAAGAGATCCATATGAAGCAACTGCAGTACATGATTAGTAGATACATGATTTGTTTGCTTAAATGAATTTCTTACCTGCTTTCCCGAATGCAAGGAGTGCATAGGTCGAGACTTTAGATATGGCAATTTAGGTAGACCTCGAACAAGCTGCTTTGAAGAGATTTTGGCTAATTGCTTCTTGTTGATATGGCCAAGTTTTCTGTGCCATAGAACTGCTTCATCTTGAATTGAGATTAAGCATTGTTCTTCATTTGGCTTTACATCAAGGAGATAGATGTTTCCATGCCTTTGACCCATGAAAGACCGAGTCGAATCTTTGCTAATTCCGAACATATGCCTTTTTGAAAGGAGATCTTGTAACCGTATCACACAATGGCTAATGCGAGTAGATTGTAGTTGAGTCCTTCCACTAGAGAGACATTGCTTATTGTGAGATTTCCAATTTTTACAGTCCCGAATCCCACAATACTTCCTTTGCTATTTCCTTCGAAAGAAACTTTTCCACCATTTACTTGAATAAGCTTAATGAAACAATTTGAGTCTCCTGTCATGTGTCTTGAGCATCCGCTGTCAAGATACCACTTTATCTTCTTTTTGACAGAGACCTGCATTCAAAAGAGAGTCTCAAGCTTTCTTTGGTACCCAAATTTTCTTGGGTCCTTTGGTGTTAGTAGGATGAGCATTATTAGGCCATACTCTCTTAACAGGCTTCCAAACCATAGGACACTCTTTTTCAAAATGATCCTGATCAAGTTACACTTAGAACACCTTAAAGCATTTCGACCTACGAGACTTTACAAACACTCTTTTGAAATGATTTTTATAAGCCTCTTTTGATGGTCTTTTCTTAATTCTTTCTTTTACTTTTGGAAAATCAATCAAGGAGATTGTTTCCACTGTCATACCTAGACCAGACTTATTAAAGTAAGGTCTTTGGACTGAAAGCACTTTTTCAAGCTTTTCGGATCCTATCGAAAACTTCTTTGAAATATTTGATAAGTCTGTTTTTAAGAAAACATTTTCTTTCAAAAGATCATCTTCTTTTTCTTTAAGAGCAGAAACATTTAGGTCTAGATTTTTAACTCTTTCTTCTAAAATAATTTCCTTTTGTTTCAGAAATGAGTTTTCCTTTTTAAGTTCGGAAATTCTTTTGAGAGAAGTCTTGAGATCGAAACACGCTTCATCAATATATTTAGAGACTTTGACAGGAATTTTAAAATTACTTACCTCAAATTCACTGTTCGAGTCCGATCCAGATCCGAGTCCGAGTCCGAATGTGCCATCAAACATATGTTGGCGTATTCATTATCACTCTCTTCACATTCTCGTATCACTCCAGTGTTTCAGCTTTGAGAGCCTTTCGAAACTTCTCGCTTTTCCTCTTTTCTTTTTCGAAGAGGACAGGTTGGGTCTGATGTGTCCCTTCTTTTTACATTCGAAGCAAACTACATCTTTGTTTGGTTCCTCATCATCACCGAGACTTGGTCTCGCTGTCTCGAAAACTTTGTTTCCTTGGGATGAACCTTCGCCTTTTCTATTCAGTTTTCTGAATCTTCTTATCATGAGAGCGAGCTCCTCATCATCCATATCATCTTCGAATCTGCATCATCGAATCGTCATTTGATTTTAATGCAATAGATTTCTTACCTCTTGGATCTTCGTCTTCATTAATTCGTTCCACTTCGTAAGACTGAAAAGTTCCAATCAGCTCGTCTACAGATAATGGCATGATTCTTTGCGTCTCTCTTATTGAAGTCTTTATATGATTCCAATCCTTGGAGAGTCCACGCAGAAGCTTGTTCACCTTCATGGGATCAGAAATTTTTTGTCCTTGGTTCTCAAGACCATTGACAATATCTGTAAAACGACTAAACATGTCAGTTATAGATTCTCCTGGTTTCATTTTGAAGGCTTCATATTGACCAAGAAGAATGTTAATTCTGGTCTCCTTCACTCGTTCGTCCCTTCATAGGTGATGTGTAATCTATCCCATACTTCTTTTGCTTTGTAACACAAGAAGATATTCTATTATATTCAGTTGGAGATAAAGCACAATATAAAGAGTAAATTGCTTTTGCATCGAGTGCTTGTCTCTTGTTTATCTCTTCTTGAGACATTCCGCTGGTTTCAATAGTGTCTTTCCCTCTTTCGAGAGATTGATGCAAAGGCCGGAGTAATTCTTCTTTCCACAACGTCCCATTCCGAGAGGATCCTTTGATCGAAGGAAAGCTTTCATCTTGTTCTTCCGGATGTTGTAATCCTTTCCATCGAAGTAGGGAGGTCTGGTATTGCTTTGCCCTTCCATCGCCCCGGTGCTAGCATACTAGCCATGGATCTTTTACTCAAGTAAAACACTTCAAACAAAGTGAGAACACGGGCTCTGATACCAATTGATATAGCTAGTATGAGTACCTAGAGGGGGGTGAATAGGTATATAAAAAATTTCTCGAAGCTTGCACGATATTTAAACAGTTAATGATTCAATCGCAAGAGTTATATATCAATCGAGAGACTGAGTAAGGGAAAGAGAGAATTGAACACTCAGTTTATAGTGGTTCGGCTTGATTCAAGCCTACGTCCACTCTTCTGCACTGACAGCCGATTGGCTGGATTCCACTATGATCAAAGAGATGTTACGTGTTGATCTTCCTTGATTTCTAGGTGTAGATGATCTACCACACTCACTCAAGGCGTCACCAAGTATATACTCTCTCTGTTTACAATCTTGCTCGAACAGTCTCAAATAACAATCAAGAATCTTTAGACTCTGGAATTTTTCTATCAATCACACACTTAAAACAACTAGAACGTCTTCTTTTTATACTCCTTTATGCCATCATAGCCGTTGGCACTTACCAAAGGAATTCCTCCAATCTACCCGTTGGACGGAATCAATCAAGAAGATCATCCGAGCTATTTAAGAAATCTGATGATAGCCCATCAATCCTGTTCGCCCATACAATCAGGATCTCGGTTTCCATGAATAGAACATTCCAAGATTATTTCGTCGACCAACGGATCTTCAATCGATCTTAGATAAGAATTAAAGAATCCAAATGATTATCCAACCAAAGAATCTGATCCAGAGAATAGAATCGAATCCTCAACCATAAACCTCGGCTTTGGATTTCCTTCGTCACTGGATTAGAAAGACTGTCAGTGAGAATAGACTTAAGTCTTGAGTCTTGAGTCTTAAGACTTGAGTCTTGAGTCTTGAGTCTTGAGTCTTGGGTCTTAAGTCTCGAAAGAACAAAGTCTTCAGACTTTAAACTGTCGGTCTCCGAACATCCAGACTTAGACTGAAAGAAACGTTTTGTCAGCTTCAAAATATTCTGGAAAGATTTCTCCAACAATTGTACACGTCGAAAGGTACCTCACTGCGGCCTTGAATTAGAGAGGAAAATATCACAAGAAGTTGATGAAAGTCGGCTACCATAATTTCAAAAAGGACAGCTTCTGCGGCAGGTGTGTTCTTGTCCCTGCAAAAGATGGTCCTGGAGAGGACGGTGGTTGGATCGTCTCTTGGGTACATAATTAAGGAACAGCTGTGTCCCAGGTTAAGTTTAAGAGTTTCAATGCAATCATCATGTAGGTTTGCCTACCGGTAATGACGTTTGATGTGATTTTGAAATCGCGAAATCTGCAGGTTCTTGTGATAGAAGCGCAGGAAGGGCAGAAGTCTAAATGCGAGCCAATGGAAAAAATCACTCTGCCTCAAAGGGCACCCTGTCGGTTCCATGGTACCTTCGTCTCGTCTTTATCCCGAATCGATGATCGGGGACACCATATCTCATGTACAAGGCCTTACTTTTGTCATCAGATGATAGGTTTTTTGCCTTTAGTATGTGATGTTCTAACTTTCTTAGTCTAGTTTTGTGCTAACCTTATCAGTAACTTTATCCGCCCCGAAGAAGTAGAGAGCTAAGCGACTGGCTACCTCGAACCGCATCGCTCTTTAAGCTACTGTACCCAATAAAAGTCAAGCACGTCTATCTAGAGACCCTACCATAAGGCCATTGGCTGGAATTTTGCCTGCTCATCAAGTTCTAGAGTACTCAAGTAATTCAGAGGCTCTTTGACTGTATCCAAGATTTTTGTTGCATGTACAGAGAGGAGAGGTTTAGATGCTTCTTGAAGATGGATATTTTAATAGTTTCCTTTCAAAGGTAAATAAAACAGGTCGCATTATTCATTGTAGAGATGTATTGCCAATTTCATCAGCATCTCCTACTTCATAAAACGATTTTTCTTGATAGCCAGCTACGGTACTTCGTAATCACCAAATGAAAAGATGGATTATTAACTCAAAGAAAGTACAAAATGATGGATTGCAAAGACACAACAAACATGTTTAAATTTTGTTTCTTATCCGAAGTTCTTTTACCAACCGAACAGAGTTTCAAGAGGAAAAAAAGGAGAAATAAAGAATCTTTTATTTTTCCTTTACATTGAAAACGAAAACTAAAACCCTTTTCATAAACCAACTTCAATTTGGTAAGCTAGTTCTTTTCTTTTTTTGTGTTTTTCATTTAGGGCCGAAAAATGCTTAATATCCAATTTTTTTATATTTATTGATGAAATAGGGAAATGGCTACAAAAATTTTCTTTTTGTCTACTTTCCCTTTGTATAAAATAATTAGGTTGAAATTAATCATTTTCCATGACAAGAGGGTATTGTTTACCTTCTATTGTGTGATTATTGCGTGATTCAAAATATTTAGAATTGAATTGATAAGAGTGCATAAATTTAAGGTCTTTTAGATAATTTTCGCTACCTTAATTAGATAGAGTAAAAGTCCCACCAAAAGACGCACATCAAGTAACAACAGGCATTAACTTCATATGTTGTTGGGTGTATTTTCTCATGAGGAGAAAATATTAGTTGGTCCCAAAGCACTAGTCATCATGGTTCCGATCCAATCATGAAGCACCATGTGGACCGACGTGGCACTATGGGGCCAGCTTGCCAAGATGAATTTCTGCATAAAAAATAATCATCTTTCTTTCTCATCAAGCCTACACTCTCTCTCTCTCTCTCTCTCTCTCTCTTTCCTTTGCAGGTTCAGCGCACATTTATTATATTTTCTCAACTCTCTTCTTCGTTCTTTCCTTCTAAGAAGAAAAGCCATTCTTCTCTCAAGCGAGCGAAGGCCTTCAAATTTTGAATCTCTATTTTCGCTCTCATTTGCTACGCCGCCCTTGTTATTGCTGCTGCAGCGTTCGTCAAGCGGCCACTCCCTGCTGTCGCACAAGGCTTGCTCCATCTCTGCTCTTGTCATTTCCTGTATTGAAGAATGGAAGCTCTAGCTCAAGTGTTGCACAATATTGGTAAATTTGTCGACCCACATGCCCAATATTCACCACGAGCTCAAGTTTATACATAACTCACATATTTATACACCATTACACCATGTTTCATCAACGTTAAGTGTTATATAGGATTTCCTCTGCATCAATCATAACCCGGTAAAGGGGACCCACATTCCTCCCGTGTTAGGCTTAATAGAGTTTGCCCCTCCTTTCCCTGCCTCTTGGGCTGTCAAAGTGTGGAACAGTAGAAAAATTGGAACTAAAGGCCCAACTTCTGCAAGACGAGCTCTTATTTCTTCTAGTTCTTCCTCGTCATCAACACCCTCAGCTACCGCCTCGTCCTACAAATTCCAAATTCATTGATACATGAAAAAAGTAAGAATGCAGCATTGATTTTTTCTCAATTGGCTTCCTACCGAGGAAATAAAAGAATGATCGAAAATAAGTTCCATCAGTAAGGGAACTAGTAGATATACCTCTTATGCAGTAGGTTGATTGGTTGAGCAGATTGCTTCACCTTTTGCTTCCCCACTGCCTTTGGAAGTTGAGCAGTTGTCTCACTGGCTATGGCTGTCTTCATCTATCTCCTCTTCTATGTCCTTCGTGTCGAGAGCTGTGTCAACCGCGTCATTCACAAATTCTTCTATCAAACCAACCCCTATATATCATATAAACAAATGGCATTCAGCTATCAAATATATACCTCTGCTATTCGTATGCCGCAAGATGCAGGCTACTTCACAACCCATTGTTTTCACAACTTTACATGAGAAGTAACAAAAATATTTCACAATTTGCACTTCCAACTTTTTTCCACTTCGCAAGCCATATTCCAGCAAGTGAGCAATAAATGGAGAACTAACATTCCCAAATTGCTCAAGATAATGTTTTTGAATTGTGCACTATAAGGTCATGTTGACATAGTAGTTCATTTCATTATCTTATTTCTCATCCACTCATGAATGTTCAAACTATCAGTATGATATAGCTAGTACGAGTACCTAGAGGGGGGGTGAATAGGTATATAAAAGATTTTTCTTGATGATTGCACAATTCTTAGACAGTTGAAGGATTTGCAACAATTAATAATTAATCGTAAGACTGAGTAAAGGAAAGAGAGAATTGAACACGCGGTTTATAGTGGTTCGGCTTATTTCAAGCCTACATCCACTCTTCTGCACTGACAGCCTATTGGCTGGATTCCACTATAAACAAAGAGATGTTACAGCGTTGATCTTCCTTGATTTTTAGGTGTAGATGATCTACCACACTCGCTCAAGGTATCACCAAGTATAGACACTCTCTGTGTATACAATTTCGCTCAAAATGTATCGACTAATAATCAAGGTGCTTCAGACTCTGGAATTTCTCTATCGTTCATGCACTAAAACAACTGGAACGTCTTCCTTTTATACTCCTTTATGCCATCATACCCGTTGGCACTTACCAAAGGAATTCCTCCAATTTACCTGTTTGACGGAATCAATCAAGAAGATCATTCGAGCTATTAAAGGAACCTGACGATAGCCCATCAATCCTTTTCGCCCATACAATCAGGATCTTGGTTTCCAAGAATAGAACCTTCCAAGAATATTTCGTCGACCATCGGATCTTCAATTGATCTAGGTACGAATAAAAGAATCCGTTATATTTATCCAACCAAGAGATCTTCTCCAGAGGATAGGATTGAATCCTTAGCCATATACTTCGGCTCTAGATTTCCTTCGACACTGGATTAGAAAGACTGTCAGTGAGAATAGTCTTGAGTCTTGAGTCTTGAATCTTGAGTCTGGAGTCTTGAGTTTGGAGATCAGAAGGTCTTCAGACTTTAAACAGACGGTCTGCAAATATCTAGATTAGACTGATATAAACTTTTTGTCAGCTTCAAAATATTCTGGAAAGGTTTCTCCAACAATCTCCCCCTTTTTAATGGTGACAAAATTTTCTTGTAAATTTGAACAACTTTGATCTGCAAAAACATTTCTCAAGCAATATGGCTATCTCATAAATATTAATAAAACAACCAGACTCTACATCCACAGAAAATTGGTTAGTCTTTCATGAGTAATACCATATAACTTGCAAACAATCAAGTATCAAAATCCACAGCCAATTCAATCCAAATTCAAGTTCACACCCAAGTTTACTCAAGTCATACTCAAAAAAACAAACATAACCACAAAAACAAATTTAAAGTCAAAGTTTAAAGTTGGTTGGTTCAAATTGCTTCTCCCCTTTTTGTCATCATTAAAAAGGTGAGAAAGGAGTCAGTCTACTTGGGAATGCGCACGATCCGGAAATCTCCCATGGACTCGGACTATGCCTTCTAGCCTCTTCAAGTCTTCCCTTAGTTGAGCTACCTCCTCTCCTTTGGCATTGGCTTGAAGTTGTAGAGCGAGGTCTTTCATTTTGTCCTCCAGGGTAACCGAAGATGCTTGTCCAAATTCTTTATGGTTTGAATCTCACAAATTCCCGAGCATAGATTTGGCCCCGCATTTCCAAAAGAATATCAAGAATACGACGAAAATCTGCTGGATTGTCCGTCTGAGTACTTGCATTTGCTTTCTCGGATGGAGTGAATGCAGATGATGGAGCTTCTGTATAATCTTGCAGATTTGCTGTCGACGTATCGTGTCCTTCTTCAGGCAATTGAGAAACCTGAAACTCTTCTGGGTCTGCTGGAGATTGTCTTAGACATTCACTATTGGCAGCATGAGGTGTGGATCTTTCTTGCTCGCCAACTCCCCCCGTCTCTAGGACATCGAAAGGGGAAGAGTGATGATCATGCTCTTTTGTATCTTGATTTCCCTTCTCTCCAGATTCAGCTGCAGACTTTTCTTTCTCTTCTTCTCCTTCTTCTTCAGCTTCTTTCTCCTTCTCTCGCTGCTCTTCTTCTTCTCTGTTCTTGGCTTGCTCCTCTTCTTCTCTCTGTTTCTTCTGATGTTCTGTCAATTGAGGTACAGAACGTCTAGCTCTTGTCAATGCACAGATAGTGGGATATTCCTCTTCATCTTCATCCTCCAATATGAGAGTTCTTTTCTTCTTGGGTGGAGCACCAATGAGCTCCTTTCCTTTTCTCTTTGAAGCAGATGGTACTGGAGTCTTCACTCTGAATTTCTCCATTGCCTTGGAAAGTTCTTTCAGACGCATCTTCGTCAACATCTTCAAACCTACCACCATCTTATCGCACGGTCGAACACAAAGTGTATGTGGCGGTTCAATATTCATGTGTATGAAGATCTTGGTCACCAGACCTGGGTAAGGCAATTGTCCCTTGTCCTTCGACATTGCTCTGTACATGTGAAAGAGAATAGTGTGAGGGAGAGAGAACTTCTTCCCTGAGTTGATTGCGTACATCAATTTTGCCTCGGAGTTAGACACATCAGTCTCCGATGTAGACTTGGGCCTGATGCAATTTATCACAATTTTGTGCAGCACGATATTGATAGCACGCATCCTTGAATAGATGATTCTTCCCTCTGCATCTCTATCTTTGACAAGTTCCAATGAGGCACGAGCAACTGAGACTTTGATTGGTTGATAACGTCCTTGTTCAACTCCAATTATGTCCGCCAACATGTCCATGTCTACCACATAATCCTGGTCTCGAACACTGAATGATATTCTATTCGCATCTAAAAAACTGAGATTCGAATAGAAGTATGCTGTCAATTGCGCATAACCGTCTGTGGTATCGGTGCAAAATTGCTCAAGTTGAAGCAAGTTGAACTTCTCCCTTAAGTTCAAATTGATGGCATCTAAGAAATCGAAATCAACACTTTTAGGGTTTATCACCCCTCGTTTCAGCAGTCTGAAGAACAGATTCTCCTGTTCCTTTGATTTAAACAACTCCATTCTCTTTCCCTTCACATTTGCAGCGACACCCATCCTAGGTTGAAATTCACTGAACAGTTTATCGTCATCATTCCCATCAGTGGGATTCAATCCTCCTACACGAGGGTCACTCGGAATGTTCGCAAGTGCTTCCTCAGCCCTTCCTTTAGGAAAAATTCCCAAATCCTCCATTTTTCGCAGAAAGATATATTCATTCCCATAATTCTTATCTTTAAGGAATTCATCTATATAGTTCAACGGAGTACCAGTGCTTTTCAACGCACGATAGAGCTTATAGATATAAGAGGGTTTTTGAACTCTTACAGGGTCTGCCTCCTCGATTATGTCTTCCTCCAGATATTGACTTGCACCTTATGGGGTAGATGGCGTTGAGTGACGTGGTGGAGAGTGAGTCGGGTTCTGATGCTGACTCGATAAATCTTCTTCCTCGGTGAGATCAAAGTGGGTAGGCCCCTCCCTCATTCTCTGTGGTCCCATGTTCACAATTCTTGAAGACTTCCTCGAAGAAGACATCCTTCCTTGTCGTTGAAAGATTCCTTTACTCGCTTTCCCAAGAAAAGATGACAACTTTCTCGAAGATGAACAAGAAGTAGAAACAGGATCGGGAGGAAAGTGCCTTTTAGGGTTTTGAAGATTGGGTGAAAAAGAAAACTGTATATATAACTCGGTTCTGAAAAAGGAAGTTCAATTGGCACAGGGAAAGTGTACGAACGTCTCTTTTTAAAATCATTAACTGCCAAAATTAATCCTTTTGAAAAGACAAGATTTCGTTTTTCACGGAGGCTATAAAATAACGAAAGATCGTACCTTTTCGAGTTTAGATAAAATAGCAACTTACAGTCTATATCCATGAATGTCTCGAGTCTAAGGATTTAGAGTCTGAGAGATTAGAGTCTGAGGGTTGGTGAGTCTCTAGACTTTAACTTCTTCAAACTTCAAAATGTTGAGTCTGGAGCGGATAAAATCGAATTGATTTCTCTCCAAAGGCTTTGTGAATATATCCGCTAGTTGACTTTTTGAATCAACAAATTGAATCGAGATTTCTCCATTTTGAACATGATCTCTGATGAAGTGATGTCGAATCTCTATATGCTTCGCTCTTGAATGAAGGATTGAATTTTTAGTAAGATTGATTGCGCTGATGTTGTCACATCTGATCTCTGTGCATGAGTCTTTAATTCCAAAGTCTTGTAGCTGTTGTTTTATCCATAGCTTCCAAGAGCTACAAACTCAGCTTCTGTCGTTGAGAGAGCCACAGTGCTTTGCTTCCTTGAAAACCAAGACACTGTCCTATTTCCAAGTAATTGGCAAGTTTCCGAAGTGCTCTTTCTATCGACTCTACAACCGGCCAGATCTGCGTCTGAGTATCCTAGAAGATTAAAGTCTCCCTTCTTAGGATACCAAAGACCGATGTTTGAAGATGAGGCAACGTATTTGATAATACGTTTCGTAGCACTGAAATGGGATTCTCTAGGATCTGATTGAAACCTAGCACAGATGCAAACACTCAACAAAATATCAAGTCTAGAAGCGGTAAGATAAAGAAGTGAACCGATCATGCTCCCGTACAACTTTTGATCTACTTTCTTCCCTTCTTCATCTTTATCTATCTTCGAGAGAACATGACATTGGTATGTCGGTCTTTTTGCACTTTTCCAGTCCAAACCTTTTGACAAGATCATTTGCATACTTTTCTTGATGAATGAAAGTTCCTTCCTCCATTTGTTTCACTTGGAGTCCAAGAAAGAATGTTAACTCTCCCATCATACTCATTTCAAACTCATCCTGCATAGACTTTGAAAATTTCTTGCATAGACTTTCATTAGGGGATCCAAAAATAATATCATCCACATATATTTGAACAAGTAAAAAGCTTTTGTTTTCCTTTTTGATAAATAAGGTAGTATCTACTTTACCTTTGACAAAACCATTCTATATTAGGAACTTACTTAGTCTGTCGTACCAAGCTCAAGGTGCTTGTTTTAAACCATACATGGCCTTTTTCAGTCTGAAGACTGAGTCTGGCTTCTTTGGGTCTTCAAACCCTGGAGGTTGTTCCACGTAAACTTCCTCATGGATAAATCCATTTAGGAAGGCACTTTTGACGTCCATTTGGAATAACCTGAAATTTTTATAACAAGCAAACGCAAGTAATAGACGAATAGCTTCTAACCTTGCTACTGGTGCGTAAGTCTCGTCATAGTCTATTCCTTCTTCTTGCATATATCCCTTGACCACGAGTCTTGCTTTGTTTCGTACGACTTTTCGTTCCTCATTCATCTTGTTCCTGAATACCCATTTGACTCCAATAACAGTTTTGCCTTTCGGTTTAGATGTCAATTCCCAGACATCATTAATGTTAAACTATCTGAGCTCTTCTTGCATAGCTTCGATCCAACTTTCATCAGATAAAGCTTCTTCTATGCTCTTTGGTTCAATTTCATAAATGAGAGCCACAGCACTAGACTCTTCACGCATTTTAGATCTGGTGCGAATTCCTTCATTGATTTCGCCGATAATAAGATCTTTGGGATGACTGGACTTATGCTTCCAGTTACTAGTTGATTTGTCTGTTTGATGATCTTTTTCTTTATTTGAATATTCACGAATAGCTTGATGCTGGCCATCTAGAGTCTGAGATGCTTATTGAGTTGTAAGCCTTGAAGGGTCTAGAACAGCTTCAGACTCTTCATGATGAGTCAGACTGTATTCATCTTGTGTAGAGTCTTGAAATTTGACATTCATGGACTCCTCCACCGACTGGCTTTTCTTGTTATAGACTCTGTAGGCCTTGCTTGAGGTAGAGTATCCAAGGAAGATGCCTTCATCGATCTTTCTTCAAACTTACCGACTCGATCTTTTGCATTTTTCAAAATAAAGCATTTGCAACCGAACACATGAAAGTATGAAACGATAGGCTTCTTACCTTTGAACAACTCATAGGGGTTTTCTCTAGAATAGGTCTTAAGAAGACTCTATTAATGATATAGCATGCCGTTGACACGGCTTTCACCCAAAATCGTGAAGAAATTTTACTTTCAATTAAAAGAGTTCTAGCCATTTCTTGAAGAGATCTATTCTTTCTTTCCACAACTCCATTTTGCTCTGGAGTATATGGAGAGGAAAACACATGATTAAAACCAGATTTATCACAAAATCTTGTAAAATCTTGATTTTCAAATTCACTTCCATGATCTGTTCTTATACTTGAGATAGCACACCCTTTTTCATTTTGAATCTTTTTGGCAAATTTTTCAAAATACGAGAAAGTTTCGGACTTACTTGCAAAGAAATATACCCAAGTAAAACGGGAGTAATCATCCACAATTACTAGACAATATTTCTTACCTCCAATGCTTTGGGTTCTGGTTGGTCCGAAGAGATCCATGTGCAGCAACTGTAGTACATGATTAGTAGAAACATGATTTGTTGGCTTAAATGAATTTATTACCTGCTTACCCATAATACATGGAGTGCATGAATCGGACTTTTGGTATGGCAATTTAGGTAGACCTCGAACAAGCTGCTTTGATGAGATTTTGGCTAATTGCTTTATGTTGACATGGCCAAGCTTTCTGTGCCATAAGACTGCTTCATCTTGAATTGAGATTAGGCATTGTGATTCATTTGGTTTTACGTCAAGGAGGTAGATATTTTCCTGTCTTCGACCCATGAAAGACTGAGTGGAGTCTTTACTAATTCCAGAACATATGCCTTCTTGAAAGAAGATCTTGAAACCAGTATCACACAATTGACTAATGCTGAGAAGATTGTAGTTGAGTCCTTCCACTAGAAAGACATTGCTTATTGTGAGATTTCCAATTTTCACAGTTCCAAATCCCACAATGCTTCCTTTGTTGTTTCCTCCAAATGAAACTTTTCCACCATTTACTTGAACAAGCTTTATGAAGCAATTTGAGTCTCCTGTCATGTGTCTTGAGCATCCGCTATCAAGATACCATTTTACGTTTTTCTTGACAGAGACCTGCATTCAAAAGAGAGTCTCAAGCTTTCTTTGGTACCCAAATTTTCTTGGGTCCTTTGGTGTTAGTAGGATAAGTATTATTAGGCCATACTTTCTTAACAGGCTTCCAAACCATAGGATACTCTTTTTCAAAGTGATCCTGACTGTTACACTTTGAACACCTTAGAGCATTTCGACCTACAGACTTTACAAAAACTTTCTTGAAATGATTTATGTAAGCCTCTCTCGACGGTCTTTTCTTAATTCTTTCTTTTACTTTAGGAAAATCAATCAAGGGAATTGTTTCTGCTGTCATACCTAGACCAGACTTATTGAAGTAAGGTCTTTGAACTGAAAGTATTTTTTCAAGTTTTTCAGACCCTTTTGAAAATTTCTTTGAAATATTTGATAAGTCAGTTTTTAAGAGAGCATTTTCTTTCAAAAGATTATCTTCATTTTCTTTAAGAGTAAAAACATTTGAGTCTAAACTTTTCACTCTTTCTTCTAAAATGTTTTCCTTTTGTTTTAGAGCTGAGTTTTCCTTTTTAAGTTCGGAAATTCTTTTGAGAGAAGTCTTAAGACTAAAACACAGTTCATCAATGTATTTAGAGACTTTGACAGGAATTTTAAAATTACTTACCTCGAATTCACTGTCTGAGTCTGATCCAGAGTCTGAATCTGAGTCTGATTGTGCCATCAGACACAGGTTGGCATATTTCTCATCACTTTCTTCACACTCTGTATCGCTCCAGGTTTCGGCTTTGAGAGCTTTTCGAGACTTTTCAGCTTTTCCTCTCTTCTTCTTCAAAAGAGGACAGTTGGGTCTGATGTGTCCCTTTTTCTTACATTCGAAGCAGACTACATCTTTGTTTTGTTCCTCATCATCAACAAACTTGGTTTGTTGTTTCTGAAAACTTTGTTTCTTTAAGTTGAACCTTCTTCCTTTTTTATTCAGCTTTCTGAATCTTCTTATCATAAGAGCAAGCTCCTCATCGTCCAAATCTTCTTCGGAATCTGTATCATCAGAATCATCATTTGATTTTAATGCAATGGATTTCTTACCTTTTGTATCTTCGTCTTCATTAACTCGTTCCACTTCATAAGACTGAAGAGTTCCAATCAGCTCGTAGACAGATAGTGGCATAATTATTTGCGTCTCTCTTATTAAAGTCTTTATGTGATTTCAATCCTTGGAGAATCCACGCAGTAGCTTGTTTACCTTCATGGGATCAGAAATTTTTTGTCCTTGATTTTCAAGGCCATTGACGATATTTGTAAAACGGCTAAACATGTCAGTTATAGATTCTCCTGGTTTCATTTTGAAAGCTTCATATTAACCGAGGAGAATGTTAATTCTGATCTCATTCACTCGATCTGTTCCTTCATAGGTGATGTGTAATCTGTCCCAGACTTCTTTTACTGTAACACAAGAAGATATTCTGTTATATTCAGTTGGTGACAAAGCACAATATAAAGAGTAAATTGCTTTTGCATCAAGTGCTTGTCTCTTGATTATCTCTTCCCGAGTCATTCCATTGGTCTCAACGGTTTCTTTCCCTCTCTCAAAGGCCGATGCGGTGTAAGAGTAATTCCTCTTTCTATAACGTCCCATTCCAGAGGATCCTTTGATCGTAGGAAAGCCTTCATCTTGTTCTTCCAGATGTTGTAATCCTTTCCATCAAAGTAGGGTGGTCTGGTATTGTTTTGCCCTTCAACCAGCCCTGATGCTAGCATACTAGCCATGGATCTTTTACTCTGAAGTAAAACACTTCAAATAAAGTGAGAACACAAGCTCTGATACCAATTGATATAGCTAGTACGAGTACCTAGAGGGGGGTGAATAGGTATATAAAAGATTTTTCTTGATGATTGCACAATACTTAGACAGTTGAAGGATTTGCAACAATTAATAATCAATCGTAAGACTGAGTAAAGGAAAGAGAGAATTGAACACGCGGTTTATAGTGGTTCGGCTTATTTCAAGCCTACGTCCACTCTTCTGCACTAACAGCCTATTGGCTGGATTCCACTATGAACAAAGAGATGTTACAGCGTTGATCTTCCTTGATTTCTAGGTGTAGATGATCTACCACACTCGCTCAAGGTATCACTAAGTATAGACTCTCTTTTGTATATACAGTTTTGCTCATTATGTATCGACTAATAATCAGGTACTTCAGACTCTGGAATTTCTCTTTCGTGCATGCACTAGAACAACTAGAACAATTGAAACGTCTTCTTTTTATACTCCTTTATGGCACTTACCAAATGAATTCTTCCAAACTTTCCGTTGGACAGAATCAATCAAGAAGATTATTCAAGCTATTAAAGGAACATGTCGATAGCCCATCAATCTTGTTCGCCCATACAATCAGGATCTTGGTTTCCAAGAATAGAATCTTCCAAAAATATTTCGTCGACCATCGGATCTTCAATTGATCTAGGTACGAATAAAAGAATCCGTTATATTTATCCAACCAAGAGATCTTCTCCAGAGGATAGGATTGAATCCTCAGCCATATACTTCGGCTCTGGATTTCCTTCGACACTGGATTAGAAAGACTGTTGGTGAGAATAGTCTTGAGTCTTGAGTCTTGAGTCTTGAGTCTGGAGATCAGAAGGTCTTCAGACTTTAAACAGACGATCCGCAAATATCCACACTAGACTGATAGAAACGTTTTGTCAGCTTCAAAATATTCTGGAAAGGTTTCTCCAACACAGTATAATCTGAAGATGATAAAAGCCGAAAAGGAGACAAAGTTTCCATTGTCTTTCAATAGCTACATACTATCAGAAAAAGCTTGAATGTAGGCATCATTCGTCATTCTAAATATGAATGTTAACAACAAAAGGAATATTAACACACAAATACACAATCGACAAAACCCTCATAGGAGAGAGTGTATTATACATATTATAAAATCACATCAACTGATCAACTGACACAGGAAATGTAACTTAGTAATAGCCATTTCAGGAGCTTTCACAAGGTTATTAACAAGCTTCATAACCTCAGAACTCTCACACAAGTGCCCCACCGTCCGAGCAATTGCTGAAAATACAATCAAAATAAGTTGGTTAAATTTTCACTCCCTCTCTTCCCCTCCTTCGTATGAATACTCTCTTACTTTTTTTCTCGTGTGTTTTGGCTTCCAAAGATGGGTGTGACTTCTCCTCAAAACCACGGGCAGTTTTTTTTTGTCAGCTCCCATAAGAAAACATCCCTTCTCAAAACCAGTTGCCATGCTCGCTATATATCCTGAACTGAGTTTTTTTTTTTTTTTTAAAGAGGAATCTTGCACTGCATGGATGAGGCTTTTCGGGAACTTGGTGTCGCATTTTCGGGATTTCTTGAGATTTGACTTAGGTATGTCCTTTTTATCTGTAGGGCTGCGTGGGAATGCCTCTGCTTTTTCATTACAGGGGAAAAAAGTCTGGTTCGGGGCATTTGGTCAGGTAAATAAAAAAAGTGTCTTTATTGGCAAAATCGAGAATAGGAGATTCATTCCTGAGAGGGAAGGAAGATTCATAGCGGCGAACTGAAGATAAAAATATGTCTTTTGATGGAACCCGATGGCTTAGGTGGCGTGATCTTCGGAGGCATTTGGGAACTGAAGATTCGTTGATGGAACCCAGACGGAGAGAGCCAAGCTCGAGAACGAGAGAATGGTGCTTCTCATCCCCCAGAAGGAGCTCCAATTTGCTCCATCTTCAACAGCAGCAGCAGCATTCATCCAACAAAAGGAGCGGCGGCAGCGATGAGGGTTGAAAGGCGAAGGATTCTGAAAGAAACTAAAAGTAAAAAACTCCAGCTCATGCAAAGCCTACGCCCCCGGTTCAAAAATCGTTTCGATTGTGTCTTTCGTTCGACCTCCGTGATCGGGTCGAGGTCCGGTGGCGCCGGCAGCGTGCGACCGGACGGCGGCTCTGCAACCCGGAAGAAAGCTCCGACCACCAACCCAACCGTGGCTGATTCGAAGGTGGAGACGCTGTGTGACTTGCTCGATGGAGGATTGATAGCTTTGGACCCTATTCTTACAAAAAAATTCGAGTCTTTCAAAATGGGCATCGGGAATTAGTTGGTACTCCATCGATCAGTTAAATTTTGCTCTCTTTATGCTTGTTTTTTTGGGATACACTTATTGGTGGAGAGGAATCACAACATGTGTGTCTACTTGTTCCATGAGTTATGGAGGATTTCTAAAGAACAACCACCTCTCGCTCAATTCGTAGTGCATGCTGGCAGACTTTTTAATGAATTTTGTGTGGTGCGTTCTGAAATTTTTTAATTGACTGCAAAATGGAAAGTGGTATGTGCAAATCTGATGCCAGTGGATGCCTTAAAGCTTTTACTTCATTTTCAACGACTGAAAAAAGGGCATTAGCAATCACGGCATTTTCTTTTTTGTCTCTGTTAGTTCTCTGTAATTGGGATGTGCTTCGAGCTTTCCCTTTGTTCGATACTTTTCTTTCTGCTTGGATGCTTTTTCGTGTCTGATATATCTAGGAGACTGAGGTGATTTGTGTAGTTCCCTTCCTTTTCATTCAGATGTAAGTTCTTTGGCTGCACTTTATGATTGTGTGTAAGTTGACTATGAGAAGTTGAATTGGCTTGTGAAAAAGATTCATTAGCCTACTGTTGTTTGCACTTTTCAGCTAGATCGAGGATTAGAATTCTATAACTATGACAGGCCAACAAAAGTTGGTTCTTTCTTGACACATAGATCACTAAAACCACCGACCAGGATAACTCATGTTGGATCTGTGAGATGAGGTATCAAATGTTAAAGCTACTACTAGATTGTGTTTCCTGCGTATAAAATGCAGGTACCTGTGTGGTCTGCCTTCTGGTTTTTGGAGTGCTTTTGGTGTGGACTTTATGCGGGAACATTCGCCATAGTTTGGATCCTTGACCTACATAATGCAATACAAAGAGGAAAATGATGTTTTGTTGCTAACTAAAGGTCTCTAAACTCTCATCATCATATTCAAAGCTAATTTATCAATTCCCTATGATTGGCCACCATTGTTCAATTTTTTTAAAAGATTTTTAATCCTTGTATTGATCTTCTGTACATCTTACTCTAATATTTGGTTCAAGTCCATTCATCAGCAATTCTTTTAATATATCTTGCCTCATGCTGTCGAAATATTCTAAATCTCCTTCTCTTTCATACCTGTCTTTTTTCTTTTGTTGTTTTATCTCCGACTTTATTGGGCAGGAATTTGTTTTTAGGTAGAAGATGGCAACCCCAGAAGAAAACAACAATGTGAAAACTCTTGAAACACAGCCCAACAAGTGGAGAAACAAGAAGTCCATCATCTGGGAACACTTCACAATAGAAATTGTGAGTCCTGGATGCAGAAGGGTGTGCTGTAAGCAGTGCAAGCAAAGTTTCGCCTATGGCACAGGCTCAAAGGTCACTAACACCAGCCAGCAAAGTAAGTCGACACAATGCTTCAGGGGTAGTCATGCTCTGAATCATGGAAGGCGTTAAGATGGGTCACAGTGCCTCATCAAATTTTACAAACCTTAAAATGATTTTACCAACATTCCAATGAATAAGTTAGCAACCAACTTTTTCTCAAAATTTACAAGTGTAGCACTCTGACAAATTTACAAATATGTCAATAAATTAGTAAGTTCATAACTTCTTTCATTATGGAATTTATTTTTATCAACTGAAAATTTTCTATAGTTAGTGTTAAACAATTTTTTTTTTGTCATAAGCAAGCTTTTCATTCACCAAGTACTGGCCCAATTACATGAGGAAAGGCATCAATTAGTTTACTGTGGACCCATCAATTAGTTTCCCCTCAAAATCATGGCAGACGCACGCCATTGAACCTTTGGAAGATCCTTCGTGGAAAGTTCTGTCGATGTTTGGCTTGAGGACTCGGTGGTTTCCATCTTATGGGTAAGTGTCCTGGGTTGTTTCTATTCTCTGATTCTCGGCCATTCCATTTCGAGAGATTCATATGCATAGCCATGATAGACACCATTGTTGTTGCAGGATCTGGTAAGTGATGCTTGAAAATAGAGGAATATCTTTATGTCCAAATGTGCCAAAAAGTGACCGTGATCAGTTCGAAAGACGGGGGCTTTGAGGTGGTTACCAATCTTCAGTGGCCATCCTTCAATTCAAATAACTTCCTGATTTCAAATCTGAATGCCGATCTCAGAGGCCAACCTTGTCTGTTTCATCCTTTGACAAAGAAGGAACAGCTGTTTGACAGTTTCAGGTTTCTTTTCGCAAAGAGGGCACGTTGACTCAGGTACAATCTTCCTTCTGAATAGGTTTTCTCTTGTGGTAGGGCATTTCGGCACACACTTCACATAAACACCCATACTTTGGGTTGAGTCTTTAGATTCCATGCCTTAGTCCAAAGGGCTTTTGGAGTTTGGTAGGATGATGAGGCTTGATTTGCTTCGTGCTTAGTCTCAATGTCCTGGAGTTGGTTGTAGCCACTTTTAACAGCATAGCCTCCTGCTTGGTTGCGTGTCCAGGCTAGCTAGTCTTCATCAGCGTTAAGAGTGGGATAGCGAGAATATCATTTACTAAATACTCATCAAAACGAGAGAACAGCATGTTGTGCTCATTCCATTGCACTTCCTCAGCATTTCTATCACCCTATTCAGCCAGTATATTCTTGAGCGCATACCCCCGTACATTTCTCCTTGTTTCCACAGATCTTCAATTTCATTTTCAGTTGCTGCATTTTGTCCCTGTCATAATGCAAGCTCAGCTCATTTGTTGACTCCTAAAGCTCCCTATTCAAGCAGTTGATTTGACTATTAACATTAGAGAACTTCGGCTTGCTCCACTTCTTTAGGGCCTCTATTCCTTTTTGTAATTTCTTCTGAAAATGTTCATTTCCATGCCTGGGGTATTCCACACTAAACTTACTAGCTGACCACATTCCTTATCTTTAAGCTAGTATGCTTCAAACTTAATTTCTCTCTTTCTCTTTGCAGGTTCCGTTGAGAGAGTTAGCAAGATAGGACTATGGTCGGTGCCTATAAGAGGCATACGCTTCCACTTTTGGGATGTCACTCTTCATTCTACATTGCATGGAGCTTTATCTAGTCTTTCTTTCACATGGGTATCCCCATTCCTATTATTTGCCATGTAAATGCACATCCTTTACAATCAAGATCCATTAAAGATCATGCATTTATAATGTCTAATATCTCAAAAAGCCATTGACCTTTGGTGCTCCACCATATGCTTGCGTACTTTTTCCCAGTGATACAAAATTTCATCGAAGTTCAGTTCCCCCCACCCACCCCCCAAAAAAAAAAAAACCAACCAAATCGAAGGAAGCTGGTTTTGGAGGCTGATTATTGGAGCATGTACAAAGGTAATTCTCATATGGTTTCCACTGTCTGTACAAATTAGGTCAAGCATTTCATTTGTGATTGATTCCATTGTTAGTGCGACCATGTCATTCCGTAAAATTGCTGATCCCCCTGCAATTCCATTTGAATTCATCACTGCACAGTTCTGGAATTGGATTTGTTTCAAGCTCATACCACAGATTCTTGATTCTTTGTTTCCATCAGAAAAATAATGCTGGGCCTTTCCAGACCTCAATGCCAATATTGCCTTGGGTGTGCCTAACCCCTAATAATTCCAGCAAAAAATTATCATGGGAACCTCAGTGACTTATTAGTGATAGTCATCAAAGCTCGTATCTTAGGATTCTCCAAAACCTGAATTGGAGTCTACAAAAGTTTGGTCTCATTTAAGGCAAGAGAGTTCACCTTTTGAGAAGCGTAAGGACTATACCTTCACTGTGTTTTGTTTCCACCTGTTTTCTTCCCCTTGCTACATTTCTTTTTGGGGGCCTTTTGAGCTGCCTTCCAGCATTGTAGAGTGGTTTGGAGTTGTTATCAACGTCAAGCTCTTTTCTTTGTTTTTATATGGACTGATGCCACCTTTTCCAATTGCTTCTATCTCCTCAGTAAAAATCTATGCTGACTTTCCCAGATTGTTCCCACTACTAGGAACCAATGGATTCTTTACCGTAGGCTCATAGGACACCATTTGCAGGGTGGGGGTAGGAGTTTCTGGAATAATCTCATCATTTATGATTATATCCTCTGGTTTTGCATAGAACAACTTCCAAAGAGGGCTCTTCTTCTGAAGCAACTAGGATCATCAATTTCTAACTAGTTCTCGTCATATTCTTCTTCCTCAAAGAACTTGGCATAATGCCCTATGCAACTACATGCATAACAAAAGTGCGGTAATCACTCATATTTAAAGTCGACCCATAGTTTCTTTCCTCCTTGGCTGGCAAATGTTCCGGGTTTCAAGGGGGACAATAAATCAATTGTTACTCTAGCTTTTCCGCCTGTATAGGAGCTAAACCTCTTTGTATCAATTTTCACTTCAGTTACCAAGCCTGCTGCTGCTGCTATTTGCCTTATGGTTTCCTCCGAGACCCAATCCGTAGGTAATCTGTGCACTTGAACCCAAAACTCGTAATGTGTAATCGTAACTGTACTGCAAAGTAGTCGATGTCCATGGTATAAGCACCGAAGGATTGCTAGAGAAAGACCAAGGCCTTGTCTCAAGAATTCTGTTCATTTCATTTTTAGACTTAAAGGTAAAGGCTAAAGTTCTCAAGTCTACCCGATCAAAGGTAACTGAATCCACTCTCCATGCCCCCTTCATAGTGTTTTGGAAGGCTTGGAGATTGTTATTGGGGTTGTAGAACAATTGCCCATAGTTAGACGAGATTCTTATATTCTCTCTGTTGGGATCATACCATCTATCTCTGCTAGGTCTTTTTTCTAACCAAAAATTGCCCAATTTTCTGCGGAGGATAGCAACTTGATAATCTGAGGTGTCGAATTCTTCCACTGAAGATGCACGACAGGTAGGCACCTTACTTCTTGTGAGAAAAGTACGCCAGAAGCAGCTATTCTTGTAAATTCATTCTTGGGGTTGTATCACTATACACTGTAATGACAAAATGCTATCCAAAGACAATGCAATGCTCTGGGAGGCTGATGGGGTAGGTCGGGATTTTGGGTTTGAAATTTGGGCGAGGATTAACCAGGGTTGTTGCTTTCAGCTGATATTATGGTCATTGATTGCATGCCCTGTACTTGTAGGGCGTGATGCTATAGAATGGAGATCGGGTTGTATCAGAAGCTGGGTTGGGGTTAGCTTATGGAACAGTGAACATGATTTATGGGAAGTTTGGGGATTTTGAGTAAAGGGCCAAAGTTGAAAAGGAAACGGGAGTTTTGCATCTTGGTAGAGACTAGATGAAATGACTGCTGTATTCAGTGAAGAGCATTAGGGTTTTCTGGTTAAAACTACCACCATTGGGGTATGATTCCCATCAAGAGAGGATATCTATTAATTCCAACTCAATTGGGTAAAATTTTGCTGGAGAAGGTGCATAATGACGGATTGCAAAGGCACGGCAAACAGGTCTAAATTTACATGAAGTTCTTATTTCTACAAGCCGAGCATATGCTCAAGGGAACAAAAGACCGGAAATGAAAAATTTTCGTTTACATTGAAAACTAAAATTAAAACTTTTTCTTTAACCATTAGGCCCCTTAGAACTTCAATTGGGTTTTCTGGTTCTTTTTAATATTTGCGGTTTTCATTTTGGGCTGAAAACCTGGACGCAGGCATAGCTCTTCATGCAGCAATTGGTGAGGCCATCCCAGGGTCTCGATCCTGAACATTTATTTGTTGGATAGAAGATCACACTACTTGCCATATCTTAGCGATGCAGGCACCAAGTCATCTTCGATAATAATTTTTCTCATGTTCAGTAGTAGTTGATCAACCACAAAAATAAAAAGCCCCATATTAATGGACAATCCACCATCACATTATACACAATTAAAAAGAAAAAAATTGAGTAATTTCTAGAGAAGAGCAAGCATCACTGCATGCATGAGCAGGATTGGGATTCGCATTTTTGCTACGTCCTTTGCTCTGCGAAACTAATCTTTCGTGTAAGAAACAATGCTGCCATTGGTATATATTATATTCAAAGAGACTGCTTTGGTTTCACAAAGAATAAACACGCAAAGAAGGGGAGGGCATAGATTAGCAAAGCACATCATATCGAATTAACCTCCTTAGGATTTAAATGTTGTCGTTGGAGGAATTGAGATTTTCTAAAAATGAATTACACTCATAGAAAATAAAGCTTAGTAATTGCGACCATCAATGCCTCCTTTTTCAAAATTGGTGAAAAAGAAAAAGCTCAACTACACATTAAAGAGAAAAAAAAAAAAAAAAAAAAAAAAATTCATCCATCCAAGTGATTGTGTACACATCTAGGAAAATGTTATATTATTTCTATTGTTATAGCACAACTAAATAGTAAAATATGTGAAACTTCTAACGAAGCATGGAATAAGAGTATTTATACTTTTGGAACTGGCTAAAAAATACTCGCTACTTGTAAATATATTTGATTTCGAGAGTCTAGGAGAGAGAGAGAGATGATTCATCCAAGTCAAGTATTATGTTGATTAAACATGTAGGAAAGCTAAGGTCATTGAGAATGATTAGTGTCATCAAAAGATTACATAGTTAAATCACATCTGACTTGAAAAGATCATGATAGATCATTAAGAACATGTAAGTCAAGATGATTAATCTATAATATTGTAGAAAAAATCAGAATTTTATCAATGATGAACTTCTTTAATTATCTTTATTAAGTCATAGTGAATTCGTTGAACATAATAAGGGCACGTTTGATAATAATTCTATTTCGGAGAACAATTTTTGATGAGAAATGATTTTTTCTGCTTTTATTATCAGAAATAATTTCTTAGCAAAAGAACGTGTTTAGTAACTTCTCAAAATTTTTATTTCCAAGATAGAAATACGTTTGATAAAATTATTAGATTTTTTATTTCTTTTAATTTTTTCTTTTTTTCCTTTTTCTTTTTCTCTTTGGTCGATCACCGACCACTACCGTGGCTAGCGATTAGCTGGGCAACATCCGACAAGCTCGCCGGAGGCCAGCTTGGCCCCGGCAAGCCTCGGCCTCACCAGATTTGGGGGAGGCCGAGCCTCCTCGCCGAGGCCATCGATGAGGCTCGGCCTCACGCCGGTAGGGAGGCCGAGCCTCACCATGCCTCACCCGGCCATGATAAGGCTCGGGCGAACAAACCTCACCGTGGCTCGGCGTCTTCGGGGCCGCAACGCTTTGGCAAGGTTATCAGGCTCTCGTTTGGCTAGTTGCCGGGGCCAACCTTGGCCAAGGCTAATGACAAGCCAAAAGAATGAGAAGAAAATAGATGAAAAAAATAGAGAAAAATTTATTCTAAAAATTGTTTATGGGAATAAGAAATTATTTTTTTATTTCTTGTTTTTATTTTAAATCTATTCTCGAGAACAAAAAAATAGATTTTTTTTCTTGAAAATAAAAATTTTACCAAAAGCATTTCTATTTTTTTTTCACTTCTCGGAATAAAAGAACAGAAATTTTTATTTTGGAGAATAGAAATAAATTTTACCAAATATGCCCTAAATAGTTGATGAAGCTCAAAATGATGGGAGTCATGGAAAGGAGAATCATTGAGTCGGAAGGAAAGGTGTTGGGAACGAAAGAGCAAATCAAGTACGGATACAAGTAATAGTAAAGCTACCGAAAGACATTGTCAAGAGATAAATCTCTGTAAGCATGATTTTCTACCATGCTTTTTCTGGTCTCTATTTTGGCCAAAGAAAACGTCACTTCATGCCCCCCACCACGTGGGTTGGGTACTATTCCGAATCAGGTAACCATCGTAACTATCCAGCTTTGAGCTATGAGCAATTGAGCATTGCAAAAATTATGCCATCTCTTCAAATTTTTAATAACAAAAAAAAAGGGAGATCGATTATGGTTTCATTGGAAAATCACGTGGTGGTAAATTTAGAGTGAAATTCGTTCTAAAAATAGATATCACTTTACCATCAATTGTTGTTGGGCATGGAAGCACGGCAATGGTAACCCAAAAATATTAGAATGAGCAACTCTGGACATATTTATTTGAAAATGTGGTATAAATATAACACACAAATAGAATATTTATCACACGGTTACCATTACAATTGTATTTCTCACATGACATGCAAAAATGCTTGGAGCGAAGTCTTTTATTTCTGAGCCAACTCTGTTTATTTCCTTAGTTTGAAGCCCACAAACTTTGAAAGAACCTCAGCTTATCTTAGGACTTCAAAAGCTCCTCATCTTCATGTTCTCAAAGGATCTATCTACTGTACGTCTCCCAAATAGTTCCCCACTATTACCCTTACTATTTCCTACACAGTAGCCTCAACAAATAAATGTTGATTTCTGATAATTTTTTTCGTCGAAAACAAAAATTACGGAATCTCTTGTCAATTTCTGCGCATGCTGCACAGAACTTGAATGAGAGTGAACAAAGGGAACGTACTGATCGGGGGAACGTAATAATTGATGTGGGTGCAACCAGCGTGTTTCACGTTTACACGCCAAAAAGAATTCCGTGGCTTTGCAGACTTGGAAAGAAGAGCGGCACAGACGGATGCTGAAAGTGACAAAGATTCCCCCGGGGAGCAGTCGGTCAAATATCACGAGCGTTTCTTTTTACAGCTCGTTTCACATTGACACGCCAAAAAAAGCCCGTGACTTTGCAGACTTGGAAAGAAGAGCGGTACAGACGATGCTGAAAGTGACAAAGATCCCCCGGGGAAAGCAGGAAAGTAGAGAGGCCTCTGCGTTTCTCTGCATCTGTTCCACCATGGAATAACGAGCAGAAAAGGAAAAGGGGAAAGGAAGAGAGAGAGAGAGAGAGAGAGAGAGATGCGTCCACGATTCATGAGATCGAACGACCCATTTTTCCATTTGCGAAACACGATGATAGAGAAAGGCCCTGACCGATGCAGTACAAGCGCAATTACATGTCTCAATGCATTACTTATGACTCTAATCACGAATTAACGGTTCATCATCCTTCACCAAATTAACTGTGAATGAAGTGGCTTTGGTCATTTTTCATTCAGATCTAATTGAGATACAACCCCACTTGTGACTTGTAAGGTGTAATATGAGGTTATTTTCCACAATTACCCTTCCCTCTCTCTCGCCACCCACCAAAGGAGTAGTACGTTCTTTCGGTAGGAAAGAAAAAGGAAAAATAACGAAAAAAAATTAAAGAAAAAGGAAGGACAAAAGGAGGGGGTATGGAAAAGAGAGCATCCGAAAGGAGATGTACTATTCATTCTGTAAATACGATTTCTACGATGCCAAAAAAGCCAACTGGTACTCGTTTAACTTAGCACAAAGATAAATTTGTAATTAACCATGGACGTGACACGAGATGTGACGCAAATGGGGGATGGAAAAGAGAGCATCTGAAAGGAGATGTACTATTCATTCTGTAAATACAACTTCTACAATGCCAAAAAAGCCAATAGGTACTCGTTTAACTTAGCACAAAGATAAATTTGTAATTAACCATGGACGTGACGCGAGATGTGACGCAAACGCGATAAAACAACATTTCTTCATTACAAGTAATCCGTCACCAATTAGACAATCAATGCTCGTCATACCAAGATAAAAGGTGTATATCATTCAAAAAAAGCATTTTAGATTATATAAGATATATATCTTATTTATCCCATAAAACACATGTGTCGTTCATGTTAATGGAAAAAGGTTAGCGGTGTTAATGAGCATAACAAAATACAAGTTTGGGTTAGACAGAAGGGGATGCGACTTTTTGAAGTTTGAGATTTAACATGCACCAACTTCAAAGTTATGAAGGGTATAATGAAACATTCCCTAAAATGTAAGAATGAGATCTCACATTCTTCTTCCAAATGCATGGAGCCTAAGAGTGTCATCATAATGTATATAATTTGAAGTGATTTTCCTCGTTATTAAGCGATGTCACTTTTTCCTCTATACCTAGTTGGAAAAAATTACCTCTAATTATATCTTGATTGGTGTTCAACTTATAGAAATACCAATATGCAAACTTAACTAAAATTAAATATGAATGATGTCTATATTTATAACTCATTAATGGTGCATGGGGAGGGAGCCTCTAAGGTGTAGACATGTGGCTACCCAACTCACTTTGCTTTTTGTTTCTCTTTTTTTCGTCAATTTAAGATCATGTCATATTTTGTGTTGCTTGCTTCCTTTCAAAAATTGCAAATTGTCACAAGAAAAATTATAAACAATCAGAACATGAGGTCCCGAAATTAGTTCTGTTTATCATAAAAAAAATCGCAAAAACCAATATTACTTGGAACAGTCGGGCCAAAAGGCTAAAGCAAAGAAGTAAGACCATTTCTTTCCCTCACGGACGGACAAGCCAATTCTCTTTTTCTTTTTACTTGTGAAGCTTCGCATTCTGAAGCTTTCAAATGCCCTAATTGTAGGCACCGATCTATTGCTTTAACAACGTTAACTTCTGGAGCAAATTTTTTTGAAATGCGTGTAGCCAAAATTCCAGAGCAAAAGATTCACACGTTTAGCCACAAAGATTGAAGTCCACACAAAAGACAAAATCCTAAACTTTATAATCCTTAGCTTCACGTACACGTCAAGAGCTCCTCATCCTTCATTTTCTTTTGAAAACATTTATTGTATGTTTCCCAAATAGTTCCCCACCGAGAGACTTACTATTTGCTACATAGTAGCCTATGGATGTTGATCTCTAGATTCAATGATGCCCCCGCTGCACGGTTCGATAAGAGGATAGATACTTCACGTGGTCGTTCCCGGGACGTACTGATGTGTTGGTGCTTTAAATTTTTTCCATTTCCTTTTGGGCTGGCAACCAATGCGTTCTACATTGGCTCTAAAAGGTACAGGTCATGATGGCCTTGGAGAATCGGAAAGATGAGCGATTCGGATGGATGAGAAAAATAATTGATGAATGCTTTTCCATAATGTGATGGAGATGTCGTCTCTATCTTATCTCCGATTCAATTGGAAAATTCGGAATAAGTGACTGAATTTAACCTGTTATGTACAAACGTTTAGGAAATACGCGAATTCATTCGAGATTTGTAATATAGAAAAAATTATGTATTGCTGAAAGAGAAAAATTGAGTAAATTTTATGTATTTTCAAAAGGAAAATTTTACTACTCAAAATTGTGCGTGGATGTGTGGTTTCTTTTTTATTTATTATTCTAAATTGCATATGGTGTAGAGAATAGTACTTGATTGATGAAATTCGGGATTTTGATGATGCTAGCAAAGTGTTAGTAGAGTCGTAGATAAGTGTTATTTGAGTTATAATTTTCTCGAAACACTTCTTTTGAAGAATAATTTGCTTCCTCCGTATAAATTATACTTGGTTCCATTTATTACCCCATTACGTAAATTCTTTCCATTTCATATTATCCATGAGGATGCTCAGTTGGAAGAACAATTTCTTCAACTAACCAATATGTTCTCTTCAGGAAAATCCTTAAGTTCAACTATCTCAGTCCCTTAACAATCTTTTCATGGTAAATCATTAGTATGTTTTTGATCAATTGCTATATTTTATTCACAAGATTCCCTGGCCATCTAGGATTCCTTAATCATATTTACATGTCAAACTTGACCAAGTGTGGAATGTCGATCATACTCATTCTGTTCGGAAAAATCATGTTATGATTTTATGTTATTTTCATTCAAGCGTCAGAATATAGCAATTGAGGTCCAAAATGTATGTGAAGTTCAAGTTGAGGCACTTGACCAAGGTAGCGTACACAAGCCGCCCAAACAATCACCGTGGAGATAGGTTTCTTGAAGGTTCACATTCCTTTTCCAACTGGTGTTTGTACTCCGTCCATGCCAACCACAGATTGAGCTTTTAGGACAGAGTTTGTCAGCCAATTCATACGAATGCATTCCATATTTTCACAATAACTCCAAAGAGCAAACCTCATGGAAGGCTTCCAATAATTTCAGCACTAGTGCCATATCGCTACTATTGCATCACGCATCATTTCCGAAAACAATCTCAGTAGATTATAACAATTTAATCAACTTAATCATGTAAACTTTTGTGTAATATATCAATATAACCTCTATGGCCTATTTCTATCGAAAATCATTGATATGGTGATTTAATTATCTTAGATTGTCTAGTGATTTTCATTAAAAATTGATCATAAGAGTTATATTGAAATGTTGCATAAAGATTTAGGATTAAATTGATGAAATTTTAAAATTTAAGATTAAATTGATATCTATATAATAAGATATGAATTGATTTGACGATTTTCCCGATATGATAACCGGTTTAAAATACAAAAAAAAAAAAAAAACATTCACAAGTATGACGTACGTGGCTTTTGGTATGATGCATGTGATCCTGCCTACCCATTCATATCTTGTTCCCACTTGCCTATCTTGGAGCCATGAGCATTGCACAAATTATGCCATGTCTTCAAATTTTTAATAAAAAGAAAAAAAAAAGAGGAGATAATTAATGGTTTCGTTGAAAAATCATTTGGAGGTAACCTTGGAAGGAAATTCATTCTGAAACTAGATATCATTTATCATTCATTGTTGTTGGGTACAGAAGCACAGTAGTGGAAACATAAGAAAATTGTAGTGAGCAACTCAGGTCGGGACATAATTAGGTGAAAATATGGTATGAATACAACACAAACAACAAAAATATCTGTCACACTTATCAAACACATAATTTATGATTAGCGAAAGTTTACACTTATTATTACAATTATTTTTCTCACATGACCCGCAAAAACACTTGAAGCAAAGTGAACTTTTTTTTGTTTCTTTCCCGCACGGATGAGGCAACTCTTTCTTTTTTCTCCTTAGTTTGGAACCCAAAAACTTTGAAAGAACCATCCACCTGGGTGGCGCTATTGGCGGCGAGCTTCTCCCCCTAACGTAAGGGGAGGAGTTCGATTCTTGAGTGTCGTAGGGTAACTTACCTGATGACACGTGTGTGATTGTTAGCATGTGTGGCCCTCAGGGTTTACCTCCCATTATCTCGAACCTTTCGGACTGTTCGTGTTGGTACGGTGCATAGATTCCCTAGGTCACAAATTTTTTTTTTTTTTTTGAAAGAACCTGAGCTTTCACAGATGACTTCACTCCTATTCATTTTATTGTGAAAGCATCTATTGTACGTCTCCCATATAGCTTCATACTATTACCCTTACCATTTCTAACATAGTATCCTCGAATAAGTAGACGTTGACTTCTGATAATTGTTTTCGTCGAAGATAATAATTACGGAATCCCTTGTTAATTTCTCGATCTGATGATGCGCGTGCTGCACGGAACTTCAGAGAACGTACTGATTGATGTGGGTGCTTTAACCCTGTTTTCCTTTAGCTTTTGAAAAGCTGGAGGCAACCAGCGTGTTTCACAATGACGCCAGAAGGAAGAGGCTCGTGGCTTTGCAGACTCGGAAAAGAAGAGCGGTAGGGACGGATGAGGAAAAGCGACAAAGGTCCCCCGAGAAGCGGTCGATCAAATATTATGTGCGATTCTTTACTGGTCACTCAAGCACTGTGAATTCACAATGAGACAGAGGGACTGCGGGTTCAGTGAGTGAAGTAGAGAGGTTTGTGTTTCTCTGCATCTGTTCCTCCATGGAATAATAATCATAAGGGGAAAGGAGGAAAGGAAGAGGGAGATAGATGCGCGTCCACGGTCCACATGAGATAGAAAGACCGATTTTTTCATTTGCGAAACCCAATGATCGAAAAAGCCACCGACCGATGTAGTGGAGGTGTAATTGCATGTTGCAATGCATTGCTTGTGACTCAAATCATGAAATTTCCATTCAATCCTTCACCAAATTAATTGTGAAAGAAGTGATTTTGGTCATCTTTCGTTCAGATCTAATTGAGATATAACCCCACTCGTGACTTGTAAGGTGTAACATGAGGTCATTTTCCATTTTTTTTTCTTTTCAATTTTCTTCTCATCGTTGTTTTTTAACACCCAGACAAAGCCTTTATTTCTTCGAGAAAATCCACGATTACCTCTCTCTCTCTCTCTGTGGCCACGCACGAACAGAGTAGCAGTTTCTTTCGGTAGGAAAGAAAAGGATATTTAACAAAAATAAATTAAAGGAAAAGGAAGGAGAATAGGTGGGAAATGGAAAAGAGAGCATCCGAAAGGAGAGGTACCATTCGTTTTGTAAACATGATTTCTACGATGCTAAAGAAGCCAACAAGGTACTTCTTTAACTTAGCACGGAGATTTCGACCAAAAAAAAAAAAACTTAGCACGGAAATAAATTTATAATTCACTAGGGATTTGATGCGAGATATAACACAAATGCAACAAAATAACATCTCATCATTTTGAGTAATCCATACCAATTAAATAATTGATGCTCACCTTATTAAGAATTTATCTTTTAATAATATAATAACCCAATTTGACGAGGGTGAGCAGTGATTGTCAGAGTTAGAGAGTCTAGATAAGGAGTGACTCTAGACTTTTAAGATAACGAAAGGGATATGAATGAATCAAATTATACACCGAACAATGAAAGAATGAGTTTAGAATATATACATAAAAATTGGAATTATACTGAAATTCTGCAATGACTTAGTTCAGAATAGTCGGCAAAGTTTAAGGATCTAATAAAGAACGGCTCTTGATAAGCTTTTAGGACGATGAAATGGTAAGAATAAATCAAACTATGCATCAAATGGAAGGCCGATTCTCACGTTAACCCACAAAGGTTTCAGCTCACAGATTTCGATAGACAGAATCCTAAACTCTATGAACCTTGGCTCCATGTACACGTTAAGAGCTCCGCATCCTTCATATTCCTGTGAAAGCATTTATTGTGTGTCCCCCAAATAGTTTCCTACTGGGAGACTTACTATTTGCTACATAGTAGTCTATGGACGTTGATTTCCAGATCCAATGATGCCCCCGCTACATGGTTCAATTAGAGGACAAATAATTCACATAGATGTTTCTAGGAACGTACCGATCGTGTCGGTGCTTTAAGCTTTTCCCATTTTCTTTTTGACCGGCAACCGGCACGTTTCACATTGACCCCAACAAAGAAAAAGTTCGTGATGGCCTTGGAGACTTGGAAATAGTGATATGATGGACGAGAGAAATAATTGGTGAATACTTTCTAGTAATGTGAGAGTGATTGTTGTCTCAAAATCGATAGTGCTAATGTCATTTGGACCAAAAATCAAATAAAATTAAATAAAAACATGAGTGTCTGATAGTTATGTTTATTATCTTTTGTCATTTGCCGAACTTCATAAGTTAATAAAAAGTAAATTTTGTTGATGTGCTTGTGAAAGAGAGAGAGAGAGAGCATAATTTCTTGGAGATATGAGTTAAGCTTATAAAATGAAACATGTTTCATATATAGATTTAAAATAGATACGGTGGCTATATCTTTTTAGATAAATATAAAAGTGGTTATTTAGAACACTTTCAATGGATAATTGACGGTCGACATTTTTCATGAGGGATGTTTATCTTAACTTGTTCTTGAATAATTTTCCTTTTATTTTTTCACTTTACGAAATATTTTTTGGTTTTAATTCAAGGGTGTATAATTACTTTCAATATTACGGAAATCTCTTATTCTAATGAAGATAAAGTATATTTCTTGAATAATTAATTCTTGTGATCACGGTAATATAATTATAGTGGCAACACAGCTAATATGTTCTTTTCTTTCATTTTTATTTTATTTTATTTTATGTAATAGGGGTGGTTGTTAAGGCCAGTAGGGAGCAGACGTCAGGGGCGAGGAGCGAGGAGCGAGGACCACAAGAATTGCTTTTAGTCAATTAACAATTAAATTTTTTAGTCAAAATTCGAACGCGTCTCTGGATCCCAATATAAACACATGAAATATATGAAACGACAAACCTTCTTCGGCTTCCTGCCTCGCCTCTTGCTTTCCCTTTTTACTCTTTTACCAGCTCGAGTACGCTTCCCAGCTGAAACCCCTGCAGCCGAACGGAGGCATCTTCCTGGTTGACAAGCAAACCACTGTACTCACCCCGGTCTTCCATCACCTCAAAAACTATCCACAACAGTCGAGTCTCAGAGACAGAGAGAGAGCTGCAATGGAAGATCATTGCTCAAAGCAACAGTCGAGTCTCAGCGAGAACGAATCGCCTCTTCTTCTTTCCTCTTCGGACTCTTTGAAGAAGATCGATGTGCCATCGGCGTCCGGAGCGAATTATGACCCTCCTGCTTCCTCCACCTCCGATGATGGAAACAAAAACAATTACTATGTATTCTTGAGCTTTCGAGGCCCTGATACTCGCAAAGGCTTCGTCGATCACCTCTACCATAGACTCAAAGATGTGGGCCTGAAGTTCCATCCAAACTTCGTGTTCAGAGATGATAAGGACCTCCCCTTCGGCGAGAAAATTGGTGAAAATCTCATCAGTGCAATCAAGCACTCTAAGGTTTCAATCCCAGTCATCTCAGAAAATTATGCTGCTAGCGAATGGTGCATCCGCGAGCTCATCCATATGATGAAGTGTAAGGAAAGCAGAGGACAAATAGTCTTGCCTGTGCTTTACAAGATGAAAACCGAAGATGTGAAAGACATGCTGGGAAAGTTGCAGAGGCCTTCGCATCCAGTATGCATTGTTTTGAGGAGGATGTCAAGCAACAGGGGCTGCTAGCTCTCAGAAAAGCAGTTGATCTTAGAGTATTCGAATCAGAGAAATTTGCTGATGGGTACTTCGTTTATCATCTTTTAATTGATCGTCGTCAGAAAAATAATTTTTCTATTTATCATCCTTAATTTTTGTTTTGTGGAGCCATTAACAAGTTGTCATGTGTTGTGTCATTTGACAGGCATGAAGCGGAATTAGTAGATAAACTTGTAGAAATAATAATGCGAGACCAGCAACATGATTTTCAACCATGTCTTCCCATGAACTTGGTTGGAATTGATGATCATGTGGCTGAGGTTATGAAATTGGTGGATACTGATTGTCCAGACACTCGTATTATTGGGATTTACGGGATCGGCGGCATTGGTAAGACAACTTTGGCCACGATTATCTATGACAAACTGTTTGACAAATTCGAGGGTCGCAGCTTTCTCAAGGATATTAGAGAAACAATTAAGAACGGAGGTGTCACAACGATGCAATCTCAATTGATCTCAGATGTATTAAAACTTCATAATTTTCAAGTGCCAGATTCTGATAGAGGAATTAATACTATCCGATCCTGTTGCACACAAAAGAAGATACTTATTCTTCTTGATGATGTGAATTGTCAAGACCAACTCAATAACTTGATTGGGGGTTGTAGTTTCAAGTCAGGAAGTAGGATCATTGTTACAAGTCGAGATAAGGCCCTCTTGGAGTCTGAATATGAGTATGAACTCAAAGAAATGAGTCTCAAGACTCTTTGATTTTTTCAATAGATATGCATTTGAAAGGGAGCAACCTCCCACAGAACTTGCTACTCTTTCTACTGATATTGTTGCTACCACAGGAGGGCTTCCCTTAGCTCTCATGGTTATAGGTTCACTTCTCAAAGGAAAAGAAGATCAAGGAGAATGGAGAGAAATGCTGAAGAAATTGACAAAGGCACCTAATATGACAGTTCAACAAAAGTTGAAGATAAGTTATGATGCGTTAGAACCTAAAGAACAACAAATCTTTCTTGACGTAGCATGTTTTTTCATTGGAACTGATAAAAGATCCGCCATCTACCTATGGGATGATCTTGAACTTTATCCACTATTGGCATTAGCAAAAATGGCTCAACGTATGTTAATAAAATGCGATGATAACAATAAGTTTAGAATGCATGATCAACTAAGAGATTTAGGTAGGATTATCGCCTGTCCAGCAGAGAAGAAGCCTTGGCAATGGAGCAGACTATGGGATGAGGAAGCCATGAAAGTTCTACGACGCAAGGTAACAATGATGTCTACTTTTGGCCTCTCCCATTTTCTCTAATGGTAGTCCCTTAAATTATTATTGTTATCGTTCTTTTGCTCTAGACCATTGACCATTCTCAACATGTGGTTAGCATTTTCTTGGTAAAAGCTACATCGAGTTTGGCCTTTAGTTCATGAAAAGTTTGCACTCATCACCATTTAACAAGTCATCTCTTGATGCATATGACAGTAAAATTGTTTAGTATTGACTCTGTCTATATTGCTCTTTTGTGGGTTTAACATCGTTTTCTAGCAGATTTGATACTGCTTCTTACTATGTAGTACTTGTTGCAGACCGAGCATCACACTGGTTTGATGATTTACTTTATGCCACATATAATTCCGGTTTGTCACACTTTAAACCGCACAGGTCTTTATAAATTTTTGCCAATCGACTTATTTTATTCAACCAAATGCCAAAAACTTTACTGTTGATCATTACTTTGTTGTCTTTCATTCTATCTCCCAAAATATATTGGCAATATAGTTTTTGAAGTATGTTGATGGGAAGATAAATACATGGATCACATATTTGCCACCTTTTTCTGTCTTGAATTTTTACTTTTTCCCTTCTCCAAGATTCGAATACATTATTCTGTCTTCAATTTCCAACCATAAATACATGCAATTTCCTCGGGTGCTGGTTCTACTTTTTTGCAACAAAAAGAAAGATTTCAGTTAAATCCTTTGCACCTTAACTATTGGCTATCAACTTAAGATTTTGTTCAATTTCAAGTAATAAGATGTTATGCGGTGGTTTTATATGTATGAAGAATTTTGACAATTTGTTTTCTAGGATTTATTATGCATTTTCACGATGTAAATCCAATATGATAATGTAAATGCAGAAGTACATGTACTTAATACAAAGAAAATTGAAGATTTAGTTTAAATTGTATTACTCGGTGAATGTTAATAACATAATTGAAGAAGTTCCTTTAAATATATCATTTTTTTTAGCAATTTAGAAATGCATAATTATGTTAATAATGTGGTGGGTTAGTTGATAACTTGAAACAACACTACAAAACTTGGATGCCTCTTAGTCAATGATAAATAGAAAACTATTATTTTTTCTTTTCACTTAAAGGACTGGCACATTTAAAAAATGATTAAATTCAAATTCTCTATTGCGACTTTGGCTTTTCTTTCATTGTCGCCTATACCAACTTACAGTCAAATTAACAAATTACATAAAAAAAAAAAATTGGAAGATTGTTCAAGATACATTAACTATAAAGGAATTGGCATAATTAACAATATTTATTTTTTATTGTGAGCACTGCATGTGTGCGATGGATCAATCATGTTCATTCATATGAAAGATGAGAACTCATAGGATTTTGATATGTGATGCAACATCATAAGGCTATTTCATGTCTACCTAGTTTTCATAATATATACTCTGTGTTCATATTGGTGCTATGCATGGATCTAGTTATAGGTATTTTAAGCACATAATTCAACATCAACGAATGTTGTGCAAAATCAAACGACAGTAAATTACGACATAAGAAACTAAATAACAACTGTCATATGATTTTGTACATATTCATACCAAGTAATTTTCGATAAAAAAAATTGAAAAGTAAATATCGACATTAAGAAATTAAATGATTGAGTGATGAAATAGTGAAATGAGAAAGAAATTGTGTTCTCCTCCTTTTATTTGCCTTTTGTGTAATACAATATCCACCTCTATTATGTAATGAGCGAGCTTTTCTTGGTACGGATTAATTGAGCCTTTATTCACATGCACAGACAGAGGAGACAAAAATCTATTGTTAGATATTAGTGGAGAAAAAACAGATAATTAACTTATGGAATAAGATAACTGGAGGAGCAGAAAAGAAATGTCAGAATGCACAAAAAGGAAAACGATAATAATCGCTATTCTTTATTTACTAATTCATATATTTTTATATAATTGGTTGGATGGCAAAAAATGCACTAACCCAATTTAAGATCAGGTTGAATTTTATGATTGATTGGGGCGAATTCAATGATGACTAATTGAATGGTATGCTCATCTCAAAGGAAAATTATCCAGTTAGTTTTAAATTTGTTGTATAGATATCGATTTAGTCATGAATTTACTAATTCTGTCAATTTAGTATTAAACCTTTGCGCAAAATTTCAATGTAGTCTCCTAGATCAACTTTCACCAAAAATCGTCAACATGGTGGTCCAATTATTTTCGGCCGTCCTATATGGCACATCGTCACCTTAGTGATTTCCTATAAAAATTGGCTGGAAAAACTAAATTGGAATTTCACGCAAAGGTTTAAGACTAAATCAGTAAAATTGGTAAGTTTATGATTGATTAGGCAATTTCTTCCTAGTCTAAGGATTAGTTATTGAGCTTTGAGCTTGAATATCCAAAAATGAAAACTCAAGTTCCATAGACCAAATTCTTGTTTCCATTTAGCCATATGCCAAAACCAAAACTATTTTATGAACGGGAAGGGAATGAGTTGTCATGCTTTATGAGTGCATAAGTCTAATTAGGTACCTTTTTGTTTTTGAAATGTGTAACAGTTCTCACATATGTCGAAGGGTACACCATATTTAGTCAGTCGTCAATATTGCCTATGTTAGAAAATTTAATTTCAAAATTTTTTAGAAACCTAGAATAATTTTATATAGGAATTTCACATAAAACATCAAAACTTGGGGCATAAAAGTGAAAATCGACATATGACATGATCACATAATTGTAGAAGATTAGATATATTTCTTTTTTCCCTATTAGTGTAGACAAAATGCATCGACCACAATAACATGCACAATATACTAACAGGAGGAGGTTGGATGGTATTTATAATCCTCATTTTATTTTTTATTTTTTGTAGAACGATAATGAAAATATTGAGGCACTACGTCTAGATGAAAGGGGCTCCAGAGAGTTCATGGAGCGAGGGAGCTTCACAAAAATGCCTAACTTGAAGTTCCTTCATTTGAATGCTGTGGGTTTTGCTGGAGATTTCAAAGAATCACTTACTGAATTAAGATGGCTAAAGTGGGAGAGATGTTGCGACTCTTTCGAGGCGACTAGTGTTCATTTGGAGAAATTAGTGGTGCTTGAGTTATCAAGTCATGAAGATATTCGAAATCCTATTAGTGAAAATTGGAGAGGATGGAGTTCAATTAAGGTAAAGATGAAAAAGGTTTTTCTCTTTTGTTACATTTGATGTTAAATTATTCTATTTCTAATTGCTAATCTTGAAACATGTTTCTTTCTTGTAGATGGAGAGGTTGAAAGTTCTCAATCTTTCGTGGTGCTCGAAATTGAAGAGCAACCCTAATCTCTCCGCTTGTGAAAATTTAGAGTGGCTAATCCTAGAAGGTTGTGCTAATTTGAAGGAAATCGACCCTTCCATTCAATATGCCAAGCGCCTCCTTTATCTTGAACTTGAGCTATTGTAAAAGTCTCGAGATGTTACCTGAACAACTTGGCGAACTAGAAAATTTGGAGGAACTTGTCATAGACAAGACTCGGATAAAAGAAATCCCTTCATGTATAGGATCTTTAAAGAAGCTGAAGAGGCTTAGTGCCCAGTGGGATTGTCAAAACATTTGTCATTAAAAAAGATCCCTTCTTCAATTGGGAAGTTGGGAGAGTTGGTTGAGCTGAACTTGTCATGTGCAAGGATTAAGGAACTACCTGAATCCATTGGGAAATTGAACAAATTGAAAATTTTGAATATTCGGGTTGTGAGATAGAAAGGATACCGAGCTCTATTGGAAAATTGCAGAGCCTCCAAGAGCTCGATGCCTCCTCATGCAATAACTAAAAGGACAAATTCTCTTTGATAAAGGTGGATTGTCTTCTCTAAAGACCCTTAATTTAAATTGCAACACAAAAATTTCTGGCTTGCCGGAAAACTTAGATCAGCTTTCTTCTCTCGAGCGCCTCAATTTAATTGGCTGTGGAGAGCTTGAGTCACTCCCAAAACCTCCTTGTAGCTTATCATCCTCACCTGCGGAGCAAAGAGCTCATCGCTCTCTCACCTCAAGCATCTATGAGTGCTTGCGAGTCTCTTCAAAGCATCCCATCGCTCTCTCACATCTCAAGCTCGAACTCTTGCGAGTCTCTACAAAGCATCCCATCGCTTCACTTTCTGCATCGTTGATTGCAAGTCTCTTCAAAGCATCCCATCGCTCTCTCACCTGGAGCATCTACAGAAGCTCACCTTTTTCTTGCGAGTCTCTTCAAAGCATCCCATTGCTCTCTCACCTGAAGCATCTACAGGAGCTCTCCTTTTGTCTTGCGTCTCTTCAAGAGATCCCAGAGCTTCCCTCCTGCATACGGAAGTTTCACGTTTGGAATTGTCCCAAAGTGGAAAGGTTTCCAAATCTTTCCGATTTGGAATTTTTGTCGAAATTAGAGCTCGTGGACTGCGATGGGCTGAAGAAATTGGATGGACTGGGATCTTTAAAATCCCTAAGACAGTTGGACCTAAGGCTATTATCTGCTGAAAGGGTGGATCATCTCCATGCGATAGAAGGCCTTGAAAAATTGGGATCCCTGGAAGATGTTGAATATCTCTAGGCGCAAGCACATTCAAGTACTAGACCTTTCAAAGTCGGAGCATCTAAAGTGGTTGAATGTTGATCATTGCAAAAGCTTAGTTGAAATTCGCTGCCCTAGTAAATTCCTGAGTGCTTTGATAGGCGTGGGTGCAAGTCACTCAAGAAATTACCAGACCTTATTATTGAGGAAAGCAACAGCGAGAAGCTGACTGAGGTTTGCTGTCTATCGTTAGATCTAACGTTTGATAGTACTGGATACAATTTGATGCGAGCAACACCAAAAAGATTGACTTGGTAACCCTGCTCTGCTTTACAGGATTATGAAGAATATTCAGATTCTATGGAGGATGACTAAGATCTGTTGCTGGAGATCGCTGAAGTCATTTACTAAACAAAAAATATAGCAGGTATAGTGTCGTTTTTCTGTGGAGATAACCTGCTTCCATTAGTATTTTCAGTTTGGACGGGGCTTTTCTTTGACACGTTATAATTTTCTTGTCTTAATTCCAGCAACTGGAGGAAGTTGTTTGAGCAAAGTAATTGTAATGCTTTAGTGTTATCTGGCTCGTGATCATGATATGAATACAAAAGGTCAGAATGCCTCCAAAAGGATATCTGTTGTCTTCAGTCAAATAACATGAGATTCTTCATTCTTGACGTGGTATCAATCTGTGTTTGTTTAAATAAAGTAATACTTCTCTCCAACTTCTATGAAGTAGAGAAATTCACTATCTGATGGATTCTGCAAACTGCTCATGCATATGTGATCTTGATTGCATTTTATTAATTCGTTATTTGGTCATGGATGTAGGCAGTGAAGGTGCCATAAACATGTTCTGCATTTTCTCAAAGCCAGGGCACTAATGTCAAGATGATGAATCTCCATGGATCTGTATCAAACTTTGTTTGTCGCTTAATATGCCAATGTGAAGGTTGCTCTCTCTGAAGGCAGATATATGGCCTTGATCAGGCTGAAAGTGTTATCATCAACAGTGGAAATCCAGTACAAATCATGTTGCCGCTCTTTCCTTGTTTTACTTCATGCCTTTATAAATCATCTTGCAAATTTGTATCTTAACATCATTTGCAATCTATTACTTCAGTTTGGTCATTGTTTGGTGATGACAATGTCTCCACCCCAGAGGCTTTAAAAGAACAGAGGATTTCCACTGTATTGTGGATAACAGTGTGAGATCCAAAACAGAAGTATGGAGGAAGCCCTTAAATCAACCTTATTGCTTTCATGTTTTTGGGATAAACGTGATAAGTAATCAATGGGTGGCTAGAAAGGTAATTTGCTTAAGTTGGTTAATGTTTGAGAGCTGATCTAGATCTCTAATTGCCATATTTTCTTGATCTACAGCTCAAATCCGAATGTTTTGCTACAGCTGCCACTGAACAGAATTGGAAAGTCACTCCTGCAATAATTGAGGTTTCAGCCAGAAATGTACACTATTTTTAGTTTGGCTGATGGCAGGGACAAAAAATCTGCAGAGCTCGAGTACTACCCTGCTGTTTATGGCTCTGAAAAGAAGTAGGAGGAACTGTGCATGTGTTTTAATTCTGTGGAGAGCTTAAATGGTACTGCATCAGAAGCAAGCATTTCCAACTACAACTGTAATCTCGACAATAAGAATAACTCATTGGCAATATTAGGGGTGCAAATTGACTTGGAAGATACTAGTCATGTTCTTTTATCATCATTTGCACAATTGTTAATGTGCGTCTCTGAATCTTGATGAGAGAAATCATGTTCGTTTATTTTCACCTACATAGAGAATACCAGAATGATGATGAACACATATACCCCATGTAGAATTATGAAAAATATTTGCATGACAACAGCATGATAGAGATCAGATTCTGGAGAGCATCCGCGTTTTCTGGTAAATGTAAATATAGCAGTTGAGAGTACCTACTTCACATTAGTATTTTCAGTTTGGCATGGGGCTTTTCGTGTCGATGTCTTATTGTTTTCCTCCTATTTCAAGGACTCTTGGGGAAACTAGTCGACCACGTGAATGTGATGCTTCAGCATCATCTGGCTTGTGATCCTGGTGGGAAAGAAAATAGATAAGAATGCCTTTGGAGTACATGACATTGCATGTCATTATACGTCATCAATCACAGAGTAAGACTCTTCATCCTTGACATGACAAGAATATGTTCTTATGCAAATAGAGTATTACGTTTTTCCAAGTTCTATTAAAGTTGGTTTCCTAGAGCATAGGATGTTTATTATGTGATTTTTTCATTCGTTCATGCATAATAAAACAGAGCTTCATTCATTGTTAGCAAAAGTTCAATCCAAAAGCTTAAAGTATTAGTTAGAGGTAGACTACATGTATATAACTCCTATCGATGCCCTTTACTCAACCAATGTGGAATAACACTTCTAAGGATTGATTGATCATAGCAATTACTCATGTTTATGTGGTTTCAATTGCATTTTTAGTAGCTTATGTCCACTTATTCTGTCATGGATTAATAAGCCACTGGAGGCATCATCATAAGATTATTACTTTTCGGACACCGATGTTGAGATGATGAATATCCAAGGATCTATATTCCACTTTGTTTGTCAATTGAAGTGCTAACACGTAGATTGTTCAATCTGATGGTGGAGTTATGGCCTTGATTCTGTCAAAAGTAACAGCCTGTATGGTGGAAATCTGGTAGGAATCATTTTGCGCTCTTTCTTTTCTTCATCGTGCCTATATCCATCTCCTTTGTTCATACCATCAATATCTTTACATATTGAATTTGCATCCTTCTATTCGTTCTTCATTTGGTGATGACAATTTCTCATGCTCCTGATTTCTTTAAATGACCAGGAGCTTCGCTGTAATTTCAGCAATGGTGTGAGATCCAAACCAAATATCTGGGATATGGATGCAAGAGGGACGCTCTTTGAGCCGATTGCACTGTGTTGTGTGATTCTGGGGATGGGCGTAAGAAGAGGAGGAGGGTGGAAATCGAGCACAGAGAGAAGGGGAAGGGATTGAGGGGTCCAGCATCATCTGGTGGTCTGTTTCTGTCTTCCTTCTGGTGGACGACAATGGGATGACTAATTCGAAAGTGAGATTCATGCTCACTGATTGCTTTGACCCTTGTGCTCCAGCTTGAATGGAAGGATCTTCATGTTGGGTCTTCATTGCTTCTGGTTGCCATATCTTCAGAGTCCAGGTGATTGGACCCCTTTTAACATTAATCCATTCTTGTCGCCGATTGATCGGTTTTGTCATTGGTTGATTCTTGGTGCGATTGGTGCATGTGCATTCTGGTGATTTGAGGTTTTGAGTTGCTATTATTGGTCTGATTTTGGATGCTCGATGTCTGCACACGGAGGAAATGAAATAAGACTAATTAGAGCTTTTCTGCATGTTCAGCAAAGCATGTTTAGTTGTCCTGTTATATTTATCAGCTTGTGATTCCTGTTAGGTGCAGAGATCTGCTCAGTTGTTCTCTTCTACCAGTTTGCTATGGTGTAATGAGATAACTATAGCAGCTTTTGATTAGGTTTCCTGTCAATAAAGGTGAATTTTCCTTATGTTATCTGAGCAGTTGTAGAGCAAGTATAGCAGGATTATCAGGACTTATGAGCCTATTACAGGATTAGGTTGATTTTATCACCCTGTCTAGGTAGCGTGGAAATTGACTGCAGAGTTGTCGGAACTAATGTGAACTAACTTTAGGTTGAACGGGAAGATTACCTTGATTGATGAGGTTCTACTTTCATAGCCATTTCTTTCATGTTCTCGGATCTTGAAGCACCTTGAGGGGTGATGAGAAGTGGAAAGATGAACAATCTCCTGTGAACCATTTGTTTGTACCCATGATCCAAAGTAGCATTTTCTCCATGAGTATGTGGAAATTCCTTCTCATAAGATTCTCCGAAGATGTCCTCACTCATACTAGTTAGCTAATAACGTGGTGAAATGGTGTTGAAGGCAGCTAATTTCACACATAAAAGGATGCTAATGTCCGAATTGTTGTGATGGTGATATGGCTTGTTCATTTTGTCTTTACTTTTTTTTTTTTTTTGCTAGCTTTCTAGTTGAATGGAATTGCTCCTCATCTCCTTCTGACTGGGGGAAAATGCAAAAGCTTGAGCTGTGATAATAGAAGTCCATTGGTTTCTTCTTTCACCAGGGGTTAGCAAGCTCTGAAACTGGTGTGTTTGGAAGAACTTTTTCTTTTAACTTTCATCTATACTATTGTTTTTAGCATTTGCAATGTGTCTTTTGTTCAATACTCAGTGCTTCAAACTTCAGAAAACATAAAACTTTGCATTTTATGGCCAATTGTAGCAAAATAATTCTTATCTTGCTGACAAGGTCAGGAAGTACCTTCTTATTTCTAATGTTGTAACAGAAACACCATTAAATTTGTTTCTATTTGCATGGTTGGTTTTCATTCTGTCATCCTCTGTATGGATCCTCTATAATGTGATGGTCTTGCTTTTTGAAGGTTACAAACTCTATGCTAGTCAACTGTTGCCCGCACCGATGTGAAATTCAGAGTACAAAGTTGACTGAATCTGACAGTAAGTGGCTTTTCTTTTAAGTTACCTGAAGATTTCAGTTCACAAAAAGGTGTCGAAGAATGACGTTGAGTTGTTCTTGAGAAATATCTGGTCGTTGGCCAGTTCAACTATGAATTTGAAGATTGTGTCTCTAGCGGGGATGGGTTATGTTTGATGCAGGGGTGGAGACTGCTTTGGCCAACTTATTGTCTGTTCCTTAGCTTTTCAACATTTTTTTCTTTTCTCATGTTGGGCAAGAAGGTTGGTCCACGATTGAGCTATGCCCTCGATCGCTGGTGCTGCATTGTTCCGTTGTTGAGTCTTTCCCTGATTCGCCTTCAAAACTTCATCTATGCTGCTTGGGAAGCTTGATTGTGGAATGGTAAGGAAGAAGATCAATCTTTGGAGCTTAGTTTGGAGGCTTTAGATGTTGCCGCTGTAACATAAGCAACATTTGTTTTGTCCAATTTGATTGTTGCAGATAATTATATGTCACTGTTCAAATCTGCTTTTGTTGAACAAGTGTACTATATTTTTACATTAATACATAAAAGGTAGTTTGGGGTGTTCATATGCAAGTTTAAGAGTTGAAGCACGCCGGTTGGTAGAGGAGTTACTGATTTGGTGTTAATTCTTATCCCTAGTAGTTTGGTGCAGTATGTTGTAATTGACTTATGGTGATGAAGTTGCTGTAATACTTGGGATTTGACCAAGTAAAAAAGAAAAAAAGAAAACAAAAGAGAAGGTTGAAAAGTCAACTAAACAAGGGAAGTGGTCGTTGGCTTAAGGGGAGAAAAAAGAGACACTTAGCTCCCTCTTTAAACTGAAAGCTCATGTAGAAAGAAAATGAAGATAAGAGAGAAAGAAAAAGATCTGATTCTGGAGATCGCTAACATCTCCTACTAAACAAAAAATATAGCAGGTATGGTGCCGTTTTTCTGTGGAGATTACCTGCTTCCATTAGTATTTTCAGTTTGGACGGGGCTTTTCTTTGACAAGATATTATTTTCCTGTCTTAATTCCAGCAACTGGAGGAAGTTGTTTGAGCAAAGTAAGTGTAATGCTTCTGTGTTATATGGCTCGTGATCATGAAATGAAATAAAAAGATCAGATTGCCTCCAAAAGGATATTTGATGTCTTCAGTCAAATAGCACGAGATTCTTCATTCTTGACGTGGTATCGATCTGCGCTTGTGTAAATAAAGTAATACTTCTATCCAACTTCTATGAAGTAGAAAAATTCACTATCCGATGGATTCTGGAAACTGCTCATGCATATGTGATCTTGATTGCATTTTGTTAATTCATTATTAGGTCATGGAAGTGGGTAGTGAAGGTACCATAGATGTGTTTGGCATTTTCTCAAAGCCAGGGCACTAATGTCAAGATGATGAATCTCCATGGATCTGTATCAAACTTTGTTTGTCGCTTAATATGCCAATGTGAAGGTTGCTCTCTCTGAAGGCAGATATATGGCCTTGATCAGGCTGAAAGTATTATCATCAACAGTGGAAATCCAGTACAAATCATGTTGCCGCTCTTTCCTTGTTTTGCTTCATGCCTTTATAAATCATCTTGCAAATTTGTATCTTAACATCATTCGCAATCTATTACTTCAGTTTGGTCATTGTTTGGTGATGACGATGTCTATGCCCTAGAGGCTTTAGAAGAACAGAGGATTTCCACTGTATTGTGGATAACAGTGTGAGATCCAAACCAGAAGTATGCAGGAAGTCCTTAAATCAACCATATTGCTTTCATGTTTTTGGGATAAACATGACTAGTAATCAATGGGTGGCTAGAAAGGTGATTTGCTTTAGTCTTTAATGTTTGAGAGCTGATCTAGATCTCTAAATGCCATCTTTTCTTGAACTACAGCTCAAATCAGAATGTTTCGTTACAGCTGCCACTGTATGGAATTGGTTTCAGCCAGAAATGTGCACCATTTTTGGCTAGGCTGATGGTGGGGACAAAAAATCTTCAGAGCTCGGGTACTACCCAGCTGTTTATGGCTCTGAAATGAAGTGGGAGGAGCTGTGCATATGATTTTTAATTCTGTGGAGTGTTTAAATGGTACTGCATCAGGAGCGAGGACTTCCTACTAAAACTGTAATCTTGACATAGGAATAGCTCACTGGCAATATGAGGAGGGCAAATTGACTTGGAAGATAGTTGTCATGTTCTTTTATTATCACTTGCACAGTAGTTTGATGCGTGTCTTTGAATCCTGATGAGAGAAATCGCGTTCTTTTATGATCATATTCAGTTGAGAATACCCATCTCACATTAGTATTTTCAGTCTGGCATGGGGCTTTTCATGTCGATGTCTTATTGTTTTCTGTCTTATTTCAACGAATCTTGGGGAAATTGGTCGACCACTTGAATGTGATGCTTCAGCATCATCTGGCTTGTGATCCTGGTGGGAATGAAAATAGATAAGAATGCCTTTGAAGTAGATTGCATATCATTATATGTCATCAGTCACAAAGTAAGACTCTTCATCCTTGACATGAATCTGTTCTTACGCAAACAGATTATTACTTTTTTCCAAGCTCTATTAAAGTTGGTTTCCTAGAGAACCAGATGTTTATTATGTGATTCTTTCATTCATTCATGCATAATAAAACAGAACTTCATTCATCGTTCGCAAAAGGTCCAACCAAAGGCTTAAAGTATTAGTTGGAGGTAGACTCAATGTATGTAACCCCTGTTGAAACCTTTTAGTCAGCTGATGTCAAATAATACTTTTAGCAATTGATTGATCCTGGCAACTACTCATGTCTATGTGGCCGTGATTGCATTTTTAGCAGCTTATGTCCAGTTATTTTGTCATGGATTGATAAGTCACTGAAGGCACCATCGTAAGAATTTTACTTTTCTCAGATCCAAGACACTGATGTTGAGATGTTGAATTTCCATGGATTCTGCCCTCTTTGTCAATTGAGATGCTAATACATAGATTTCTCAATCTGATGGTGGATTTATGGCTTTGATCCTGTCAAAAGTTGCATCCTGTACGGTGGAAAAACTGGTAGGAATCATGTTGCGCTCTCTTATTTTTCATCATGCCTTTACGTATCGAAGTTGCATCCTTCTGTTCGTTCTTCATTTGGTGGTGACAAACCGCCAGAAGGGAAAAAAAAAATCAAAGAAGAAAGGGATGATCACGAAGTGAGTGAAGGGATCAGAGTTGATATATCCGTGGAACGTGGACAGAGAGATTCAGGGCTTGTGGAGGTATCTCCCGGCAAGCAACGCAGCTTCCATGACAATGGAGAGGACGTCGACATCCTCGACTTCGCATTTGCTTCCTTTAAACGTTCTCCCTCTGGAGTTCTTGAAGTTGGTCATGCAGTTCGGTAAGTTTTGGCTGCACTTCTGGCTCAAATAGTCATCTGCACAACACCCCGCCAGGTCTGAGCGTCACAATTCCAATATTTCTATGAGGATGACACGACCTGCTCTATGAATGAAAGGTCAAATTGAATAATCACGCGATATGATTTCATTGCCATCACTTAGCACATTTGACGAGCCAGAGTATTAGTTGAAGTTATTGTCCCCGACCAGTCCACGAGAAAGAGAAAATCTAGACATGCGCTTTTTGTAATAAAAAGCAAATGTTGATGTCATTGCCCTCACAAGAGCATTTACTCCCTCACAATCTCCTCCCCTAGACCTCAGAATAGTGATTAAAGTTGGCTCATGAATGAAGAGATAGTTTAATGACATTGTGGAAGAGCAAAGTCCTCGTAGGCACATTAATCTTACTCACGTCTCTTCTTTCTTTTGACCAATTAGTCCCTTACGCCATTTTCTCTATCTCCACTCTGTAATATGCTTTTTTAGGAATGTGAATCCATGCATATATAGACGAGTAAAGCTATTGTTCACCAGCGAAAATGGCTTCCACAATCGTCCTCTTAAAATACATCCATGCAAACACGCGGGCCAACGACTAGTTATATCAATCGATTCAATGAAGAAAAGTTGAAGGAATCGATGCCGAGACTCACTGTTTTTGGCTTGAATGCAGGTGTCGTGCTTCATGCAACAAGCGTCAAGGCCGTTGTAGGGCCTCTCCTCCGGACATCCGCTGTACAGGAGCCCACAATACTTGCCATATCTCAGAAATGGAGGCACTGTGTCATTTTCAATGAGTTCTTTTTATGTTCAATACTAATTAATCAACCACAAAAAAAGAAGAAGCTCCAATTTAATCGACAAATCCTTCATCGCATCATGCCCCAAAAAATGATTTTTTTTTTTTTTATAGAGAAGAGCAAGCATCACTAGATATTTGAGCATAACTCGGATTCACATTTTCTGCTACAGTCTTTGCTTTGCAAAATTATTCATTTGAGTAAGAAAAAATGTTGCACCTGGTAATTATTATAATTATTGTGATTAATAATCATGTTTTGGGTGAATTGGATAGTTTCAGTTGTATAGTTCCACAATTGTGAGTTAACCATGTTCTTTACGAAAGAGAGTTTTTGTTAGTTTTCGTTTTAATTCGAGTGGCTATTTTTTTTTTTTTTTTAATGAAACAAAAAGAGATTTCTTAGGTTACATAAAGGAACAAATACACAAAGAGTTGTATTTCTATTGAGAAATGCAGGGGAGGCAAAGATTAGCAGAGCACGCCACATCGAGAATTACGCTTCAGAATATGAACGCTGTCGGTGGTGGAATTGAGATTTTCTAGAAATGGCTTAAAAACATGGACAATGAAGCTTTGTAACTGCAACAATGAACGCGTCCTTTCTCAAAATCGGTGAAAAAGAAACAGCTTAACTGCCCATCCAAGTGATTGCGTACAATTCTAAGGAAGACATTCTATCATTTCTATCATTAACACAGTCAAACAGTACACTATGTGAAATTCCTAACATAGCATGGAATTAGAGTATTTTAACTTTTGGAATCAGCTAAAAAATACTCACTACCAATCATAAGATTATGCCTAGGACATCAAAATTGATTTGAAGAAAAGAGTCCAAGAGAAAGTGATGATTCCTCCAAGTCAAGTATTAGGCTGATTAAAGATGCGAGAAAGCCAAGATTATTGAGAATGATTGGTGTCATCAAAGGATCGCATAGTTGGATCTTGAATGTCCAGTCATCTTAGTTCTTTATTTTTGGCAGAAATATGCCTCAAAAAGATCATAACATATTATCAAAAAGTTGGAAGTCAAGATGATTAACCTAGGATATATCAAAAGTAGTCAATAGAAAAAGAAAATCAATTTCTTAACAATGATAAACTTCTCCAATTATATTTGTCGATTCTAATGGTGAATCGGGTTTAGAACAAAAGTAGATACCATTTTCATTGGAAAATCGTCTTGAGGTGAACTTGGAGTAAAATTCTTTCTAAAAGTAGATATCATTTTTCATACAATGTTGTTGGGCATGGATGTATGGCGGTGGTGATATGAGAAAGTTATCGTAGACAACTTGAGACACACATGTATGAAAATGGGGTACAAATATAACACGCAAACAAAATAATTGTCACACGATTATTACACACATTCTTTATGAATAGTAGAATCTCTCACTCACTATTACAATTTCTTTTCTTGCATGACACATAAAAACAAGTATAGAGCAAACAAGCTCATACGATCACGCACTCGATGAACAAGCTGCCTCAACTTCTATTTCGAGCCTTTCCGATGCTCCTTCTTTTTATTTTTATTTTTGGCCACTCAAACATGTCATTCATTTCATGTACATAAAATAGAAGAACAACCTAGATGGGCATCAAAGCAAAAAACAGCCAAAAGAGATTGTGGGGGTAGACACCCAACTTAAAGGGAGAGATGCTTCATTCATGAATGATGATGTATTTTCAAATTCAATGCCTTGGTGGATTGAAAAATTTGGATATGCTACGTATTGATTCCTGCCGTTCCTCATAAGACTCAACATTTTGCAATTAACACTTATGGTGGAATTACTAGTCACTGAATGCAAAAATATAGTTGAAATTAAATGCCTTGAGAGGTTGAGAAAATTGAGAATTTTGAGTATCCAGGGGTGCAAGTCCATTGAAATATTACCGCACCTCTTGCTTTTCCATAACCTCCTACATTTGGGCATTAGAGGGTGTTGGAAGCTTCATGATGTTCAGGGCTGGAGAAAGTCAAATATGTGCTTAGGAGCTAAATTGAGGGATCAACTGCAAGGCCTCAACAAATTGTGTCCACACCCGTCGAATTTCGGAGGTTTTACGGCATATGATGGGGGGGTCAATTTCGGATGAACTTTTGGAAATCACAGAGCTCCAGAAATCAAGGCGTCTAAATTCTAGTAGACGTTCAACGATGCGACTTTGTTGGAATATCGTTCATTGCGCTACTGCAGCAGAGAAACAATCGGTTCATGAAAATAACGCTCCGACCTATCGAGCGCTCTGGCCACGATGTCGGAGCGATTCGCATGTCCTTTCAAAGGGGAATAAAAAACAGGTCACGCTATTCATTGTCGAGATGTATCGCCTATTTCATCAGCATTTCCTCCTCTTGCGAAGCCGTCCACAAGCGTCCCCTCTGAGTTTCGAATGATGCGGGCGATTGCTCCTTTCACGGAGCTTTCGACGAAGGGATTCATCAATGTTGACCTCTAAAGATCCGACCTTTGGGGGGTTTCCAGTTCTCAGAAGAGGTGGGAGCGTCAAGGTCCGATATTTTGCTTTGAATTCCATCTCCTGCAATTGCCGAGAGAAGTTAGAGCTCCTTGTAGTGCTTGAGCTGGGTCGGGGGGTTTCTTTCGAAAGATGAAGTTGTTACAATAAGCCAAAAGATGGCTACTACAAGCGCCAGAGAAGGCGGGTTTTCTGTGCTTTTGAGGAATTGCGTTAGCTATATCTCTATTCTGCTTAACCCCTGGGAAGAAACCTGAATGTTTAGGGATGGTTAAGCCCATATGTCTCGCGTCCAAGGACAAGAGAGAAGGAGATGCTCTGTGGATTCCGCCCGGTCTTTGCACAGTGAGCGGTAAGGATCCGGTACTATTTCTCGCTTGCGTAAGTTCTCCATTTTAGTGACGGAGACAAGATCTGCGCTTGGAAATAGTGTCAGATAATTTATCACTTGTGAAGATAATAGTGGGCCAAAATCCAAGCCCATGGGTGCTGAGACCCATCATTGAAGAAGAGATGCTCGCCCGATGTAGTTTGGTGGAATTGGATACGCCCCAGGGGAATCAAATCAAGTTGTAGATTGGCTCGCCAAAACCCGTCCCAAGAAGTCTCTTCCTCACAACTGGCTTGTAGTGCCACCATCACCTCTATGGGATCTTTTAGGTGCAAAAACCCATAACTTATGTTATCCTTTGAACTTTATTGAATGAAGTAAATCGCTTTTCCAACAAAAAAAAAAAAAAAAAAAAAAAAAAAAAAAAAGCCAAGTCAAACAAAATTAAACTTTAGCAATCAGATTGAAGAGTACTGGGAACCAACTTTAAAATTGCCCCCTTGTTATACGTCATATGTATCCATTATTTTTAAGAATTTTTTTCCTATGAATATATATATTGGTCTGTTTCTAAGAATATATTTAAACGCTTCTATTTTACTCTTGTTTTGACTAAATGCCGAGTTCACCTAATTCAAACTTGCTCCCAAACATAAATTACTAAGTAGATCTAATTAGACATAATAGTCACTTCGTTCTTCGACAGTTAATTATATCGAGGTTATACTTCAAAAATCAGTCAAAGCAATACTGTATTTTCTTTATATCGAATTGAGATACTATTTCAGGAGGGAGAGATATATTAAATTGAAGATTTCCAAGTGAGATTATGCGAGAGGAGGAGAGATGTCAAAAAGGAAAATAACCATGCTGAGTGCTACCCGGGTTTTCAGGATACAAATGTGATTGATCGAATCAGTCAATAACAACACAATTAATAACGATTCGAAATCTTGGGGAAATACCGTTCTTTCTCCTCGTATTTATTTAATCGCCACCAAGTGACAGCTCGGAAGTTAGCCCAAAAGAAAGGATTAAACAAAGACTTAAGTTGGTCATGGTCATGCATAATTTAGTACCGACTCTTTGCGATAAACAATTGATGGACGGCAATATGAGGTAAGTTTAGCTGAATAAAATATTGATGAACATCAATTTGATGTCGCCAAGAAGTCCTTTCGGTGCCAACCTTGCATTTTGTCTTCGTCGTTGTGATAAAAGTATGACAACTTTTGTTAATTCTGATAAAAATATTACAACCTTGCATTAAAATACGAGCGCACAAGATTTCGTGTGTGAATGACATACATAAAAGATTGGAAGACATACATAAAAGATTAATTTCAATTTAACCCCTCGAAAGACATAATTTTGTATAATTAAAATGCACATGTACAATTTCATGATGAGGAGACTACGATGGCTGGAAACAAACTTCATGTAATCATCAATTGCATGTGTTAATAGTGATGAATATCGTATTAACTTTATGCCATATATATTTTTTCAGACACGATCTCTTCCGTTAAATTAGATCGAATTTCTAGAACCAAGAGATAAAACAAGGAATGTATTCTAATAACTTGATTCGTTAAGTTTTTTAGTAATTTGTTATTTGTTAATTTTTACATGTGTAATTTGGTTTTTTTTTTTTTTTTTCAGTGTGCTATTTTCCATTTGTAAAGAGAAAAATTGGTAAGAGTTGGAACCCGAGTCAGGTTGGGTATATGAGTTGAATCAAGTATTGGTTGCGAAAGTTGTGTTAGATAAAATAGATTAATATGGATTGAATGAGCCAATTTGAATCAAAAACATTTTCAACTTACCTCAAATTGACCCAATCCATCCGTTTGACAAGTTTAATTATAAGTAAGTGTTCATCAACGAATTCTCTCTAATAATCAGAGCATCAGTAGTTTGCTTTTTGATGGAGCTCGAATATTACTCACTTAGCTCCAATTCGGATAATATATACAGCCACATCGTTAATGTGCTTAAGTAATAGTAATTTTTCTATGCCTACTTTCATGGCTTTTTCTGCATTAATAATGTGTAATTTGTTTAGGCCGTAATGTGTTTATTTTGGTCATAATCTATTTTTATTAAAGAGACTTTTTGGCAGTTATTCTTTTACATGTTAGTTGCGTCATAATACGAGAGACAATTTTTTTTTTTAATGAAACAAAAAAGAGACTGCTTGGGTTACGCATAACTCTTTTAGTGAAAAAGAAATAAATACACAAACAGTTGCGTTTCTAGAGAGATTGTAATTTTCCTCAAATGATCATACCTTTGGGAACACCCAAAAGAGTTGCCAGTAGATAATACTCATATAAGAGAATGAGACAGTAATTCTCTGCACAGTGCCCGTGACATCGGGGCGTTCTTGTAATTGTAGCTATCGAAGCGTCCTGTTTCAAAAACCTGCGAAAAATAGCTATGATAGTTGATACCATGCTTTTTCTGTTCTCAATTTGGCCAAAGAAAACTCCATTGCAAGCTTACCACTACGTGGAATTGGTACTATTACAAATCAGGGGATCAGGGTGAGTATCCAACTTTGATTTTGTAACGCTCTGCTTCAACTTCTGCTACCTTCATCCTGCTTGAGATGCCAAACTATTTTCCAAATTCTACAAACTTGGATCCCGATAAGTCCCTTCCTGAAAATATTGATCTATGTATATCGTAGTCGTTAGCATAATCTGCATCACAAAGATCAATTATCTCTTTATATTTTCCCCCTTCAGGCTGACATGTACTTATTTATATCTGCTAGATCGATTTTGTTTATGATATCTTTTTTTGTTGCTTGGTCCACTAAAGATTACCAAACATGAAATTTCTGTACATGCAACTTTTCCTTTTTATTTTTTTCTTATTAATTATTTGATTTTATCATTTAAAACTCAAGTAGATGGATTTTTAACGAAATTGTCAGTAAGGCCAACGAAAAAATCTGTAGGATGTCACCGTCGCCAGTATATATTATGCATAAAGATTTGCGTATTCTTTGTTCAATGTCAGGAAAAAAAAAAAGGAAAGGGAAAAAACATTAGTGAGGAAAATTCTGGGAAAATATGGAACCCACAAAAATCAACTGTAGATGGGGAAATCACGTTACGCGTCACCTTACCTTTTTATAAGTCCACTGATTATGTTAAGAAAAAGATAGCGGAAAAAGCTTTATTGAAGAAGGTAAAGATTGATGCCTAATGGTTGCGAAATATTGATTGGACTTTCTAAATCAATTAGCCATATGGTAAATTTGTCTACCCTTAACTTGAGAGATTGCTTCAACTCATATAGACTTTAAGAGAGTCGGATACCTCATAAAATTGCACGGCATGTCATTTGGCAGAACGAGATTTCCAAATGCTATTGGTTATGCCTAAGTTGATTATGTCCCTATCATATCCCAGATTAAATTTGAGAAAGTTGGAATGGTTGACTAAGTTGAACTTGTCATGGACACGTCAATTGAAAGTTACGTGAATTTATTGGGGATTTGAAAAACTTGATAATTTTGAACATCGCTAAAGTGAGAAAATGACTAATTTACTATTACTATTAGCAAGTTGGGCACACTCGAAGAATTATATGGCACAGAGTGAGGATTGAGGAACATAATTAAACCTTTTCATTAAAATAAGTTGCCTGGTTTACCAATTGCAAAACCAATAATACTAAGAACATTTGGGCCAAAAGTTGAAGTGATGAGGTAGCAACGTGAACGTCCCGTAATTTACTTTGTTATTTATGTTCTTTATTAAAGTTCATAAGTTTATAAAATGCAAATTGTTGATGTGCTTGCACAAAAACCGAAACCTTAATTTCTTAGAGCTTAGAATGTAGCTTATAAAATCAAATATGTTTTGCGTATAAATATAATGATAGATATAAGGAAAAAAATTACCAAAAACCCCAAATTTTGTCTAAAGTGACAAATTTGCCCCAAACTTTTTTTATGACGTGAAAAACCGTGAACTTTGCTAACCGTGACATATTTACCCCAAACTTTTTTTTTTGTGACACAAAAAACCCTAAACTTTTGTCATATGACACATTTATCCTAAATTATATGGCATTTTAGTCTTTTTACATTTAATTTTTTTTTTCTTCTCTCTTCCCTCCGCCAGTGGAGGGAAGTCGGTGTTTGGCAAGGGTAGCCCTTGCCAGCGTCAAGGGAGGGTCACCCTCACCTGGGCTAGCTAGGGCTGCCCTCGTTGGTGTCGGGCAAGGGCATCCCTTGGCTGGGTTGGGCGAGGGCCTCCCTCATGCCCTCGACTAGATCTAGCGAGGGCCGTCCTCACCCAACGTTGGTGAGGGTTGTCCTCGCCCGACGCAAGCGAGGGCCGCCCTCGCCAGCGATGGGCAAGGACGACCCTTGCCCGATCTGGCGAGGGGTGCCCTTGCCCGACCCAACCGAGGGCTGCCGTTGCCCCACCTAGCCAAGGGCCGCTCTCGCTCAACGCCAATGAGGGCGGCCCTAGTTAGCCCAGGCGAGGGCAACCCTCACCCAACACTAGTGAGGGCAGCCCTCGTCAGATGCCGCTTCCCTCCCCCAGCCGGCGGAGGGAAGATGAAGAAAAAAAAAAGGTAGAAATGTCATTGATGGAGTAAATGTGTCACATGTTGAAAAGTTTGGGGTTTTTCACCTCACAAAAAAAAAAAGTCTAGGGTAAATTTGTCACTTTGAGCAAAGTTTGGGATTTTTGGTGGTCTTTTCCCTAGATATAATGAATCTATCTTGTATGTAAAAGGGTTTTTCCTAAATATTTTCAATGGTGACTATCACGAACCACTTTCCATGGGTAACATCTATTTTAACTTTCTTTTGAAAAAAATTTCTTTCATTTTTCTACTTTAATTGAACTATAATTTTCCTAGAATAATCACTTTTAATATTACGAGTATCTCTTATTCTCACGTTGATTCAATGTACTTGTAGAATAATTATTTCCAATAATCTATTCCACAAGTCTTTTTCCCATGTGTAGCACGGATCTATAGGCTGGTATAATAGTAATATAAGTATAGACCGTTTAATTTTCCTAAAAGACAACAGTATGAACGCTAAACGCTCCTGCCTTGCCAACCCACACGATCAGCTCATGTGGGTTGGCTGCATTTAGCACCAAGATATAACCGCCGCCAGATAATCTAGTAGGGAGCAGACGTCGAGGGAGCGGACTGAGGATCACAAGATGACAACGACTGAGAAATTAATTTTTTTTTTTTTTTTGGACAGAGACTGCGAAATTAAATTGATCTGATTCAAATTGAAGAATTTTACTTTCATCATGACTATAGGGACCCATTTTGAAATTGCCCCTTCTGAAATTCTATATGCATGCTTCATTTTTAACAAAATCTTGGAACACTTCTATTTTTACTATCTGTTTTGACTAAATGCCGAATTTACCTAACTCAATAGATTACTGAGGACGTAACGGCAACTTCATTCTTCCTCAGTTAGTTATATTGAGATGATACTTCAACGGTTAATCAGGACGATATTATATATTCCACATATCGGTTAGAGATACAATTTTGCGAGAGAAAAGAGCCATGTAAAATTGAAGACTTTAAAGTGAGATTTTGCGGGAGGAAGAGAGATGTCAAAAAGGAAATGACCCTGCTGGGAGCTAGCCCGGTTTCCTGGAATAAATGGGATCGATCGAATCAGTCAACAGAAACACAAATAATGACGATGCGAATTCCTTGAAAGATGCCGTTCTTCTACTTGGAAATTATTTAATGGCCACCGAACGTCACTTGGAAGTTAGCCCAAAAGAAAACATTAAAGAAAGACTTCAATTAGTCATGGTCATACATAAATTCAGTACCTACTCTTTAGGGTATAAAATTGATGGACGTCAATTTGATGTCGCCGGGAAGTCCTTTTCGTGCCAACTCTGCAATTTTTCTTCGTTGTCGTGATTAATATACGAGATAAGAACCTACTCATGGAAGTTAGCCCAAAAGAAAACACTAAAGAAATACTCCAATTGGTCGTGGTCATACATGACTTCAGTACCTACTCTTTAGGATATAAAATTGATGGACGTTAATTTGATGACGCTAGGAAGTCCTTTTCGTGCCAACTCTACAGTTTTTCTTCACCGTTGCGATTAATATATATGATGAGGACTTACTCTTGCAAGTTAGCCCAAAAGAAAACATTAAACAAAGACCCCAGTCGGTCGTACGTAACTTCACCACCTACTCTCTGGAATAAAAAAATTTGATGTGTCAATTTGATGAAACTTGTAACTTCAGCTTGATAAAATATTAATGGAAGTCAACATGAGCATATACCCGAGACATCAAGTGACTTGAAAGAAATTCATGTACTCGTACCATATTACCTGCCATAAACTTATGGATAAACAAATCCATTAAGATTTTATTTTCTTCTTTCAAACTTTATCACTTTATTTTAACTAAAAGTAATTAACTCACTTCTTCACACACATACTCGAAAAATTTTGAGATCAACTTACTCCAATATCTATATTGCTTTAAAATTAGGAATCGAGCACCATTGCCCATCTCCCATCGCCTACTTGTCTCTCCCTCCCCCAATTCTCTCCCCATTTGGTTTCTAGATTTTGCTGATGTGGCTCTAGACAACCCAATCAGGCTAGCGATGGCAGGTCTCACGATGGAGATGAATTATCACATTAGGGGCCAACATGACTAAGTTGATTAGAGGAATTAAATTGATCTAATTCAAAGAATAAATAGCGAAATTAAACAAAATTAAAGTTTCAGCCATCAAATTGAACTTTCATCAAGAATATTGGTGACCAATGGTGAAATTGTCCCTTTTTTATACGCCATATGCATCCATTATTTTCAAGAAAATCTTTGAACCCTTATATTCTACTATTGTTTTGACTAAATGCGGGGTTCACCTAACTTAACTTACTCCCAAACATAAATTACTAAGTTATATCTAATTAGACATAATAGTCACTTCATCAATCAATCAGAGCAATACTTTATTTTCTTAATCAATTTGAGGTACTATTTCACAAAATAAAAAAGATATTGAATTGAAGAATTTAAGGCGAGGTTTGCGAGAGGAGAGATTTCAAAAAGGAAATGATGTTGCTATTAGGGGTGTGTAAAATAATCGGGACCCGCTCGGACTGCTCGGAACCAAATCGAACCGCTTGGAACCCGTGGTTCTTGAGGGAACTGGTCCGGTTCTCGGTTCCAATTAATGGAAACCGGTGGGTACCGTTCTGGTTTCCGGTTCCATAGGCAAATCCATCCACTCGGACCGGACCGATTATATTATAATAATATATTAATTTTTAATATTAAAATAAATTTCAAAATTATTAATTAGCAAATCTAAATTTTAGGGCTCCATCTCCTCTCATGGCTTCCATGTTTTTATAAGAATTTAGTAAAGTGTATAAGCTGTCTTTCAGCAACTCAACAAATGGCTCCTTCAAAGGATATTTTCAGGACGCACATAGGACAGTGTATTCAAGAATATGTGGAGTACCGGTGAAATTGTTTCTACCAAAATAATTCAGTAAAGCAAATGTTGTAAGAGATTGAACATTGTTAGGGGATAAAGGAAAAGACTATTTACATATGACAATTATCCAAAACTTTGAACTTAAAAAATATTTTAGATTTCAACTGAAATGATTCAAAAATAGGAAAAAGCCTATTTCTCTTATTTGGTAGTGTTTTCCAATAAAATAAAGAAAAATGGTACATTTAATTAAGTCGGTTCGAGTTAAAGAAAAATATAACTCGATATGAAAAGTACTCTCGGCAGGATTTGGAAAACGATATTATTGTTGGTGAGGCCGGTTCCATGGATCCACTTGGAAACCAAATCAGATCGGCAGTCCGGTTCTCGGATGGATCCATATAACTAGCGGGCGATTCCCGGTTCCAATTTTTTGGAATTGGTCCTTAGCGGGCGGTTCCTGATTCTAGGTCGGAAACCGCCTACCGGACCATGCAAACCCCTAGCTGCTACCGCTTGTGCTGAGTGCTCACCTGGATTTCAAGGATACAATTGTGACTGATCAAATCAGTCAACAAAAACACAAATGATGAAGATTCGAAATCCCAATTTACCAAAAAAGAAAAAAATCCAGGAAGATACAGTTCTTTCTTTTGGTAATTATTTAATGGCCACCGAACGACAGCTGGAAGTTTGCTCAAAAGAAAACATTAAACAAAGACTTCAACGGGTCACACGTAACTTTTAGTACCTGCTCTTTGGAATAAAAAAATTAATAGGTGTCAATTTGATGAAACTTGTAACTTTAGCTGGATAAAATATTAATGGACGTCAATTTGATGTAACTTTAGCGGGATAAAAGTAGATTAAAGTCAATTTGATGCAACTTTAGCGGAATAAAAAGCAGATTAAAGTCAATTTGATGTCGCTGCGCAGGTCCTTTTCTTGCCAACTCTGCAGTTTGTCTTCATCATCGTTATTAAAATATGATGAGAACCAACTTTAAAATTTCTTGCCAACTTGCCAACCAAGTTGCGTTAATTTTGAATATAGTGCATGAAACCCACCTAATTTTGCCTTTTGTCTAAACGAACTGAGAAAATTCATTTCCTTCTTTTCCGAGTACATTAAAATAAGATCAGACCAGATTTAACGTGTGAATGACATACATAAAAGATTGGAAGACAGCCATAAAAGAATCATTTCAATTTTACCCCTTGAAAGGCATAACTTTGGATGATTATCATTTAAATAAAGTACGTGTAAGATGGTGATTTTCCTCAAATGCCCAATGGGGATACTAATGTTTAGTAATTTTACCAATGAAAGCATGGTTTTTGTCAATGGGCTCGTATTAACGAGGGATCTTTCTATAGCTAGTAGAATAACATTTGTATATGAGAATGAGTGCCAGTCATCTAGGCTCCCATCATCAGTAACTTTTTATGAATGATAATTTTTCTCTAGTGCTTGAGACTTTGAAGGAACTTATTCTTAACGAAGGATTGTAGTTTTCCCAGAATGTTCCTAACTAGACCACCTAAGCAAGTAGCTTATAGAATGCATCTGAAAGTGCACAGCTTCCTCTCTTAATCAAACAGCTAACATGCTCGTCGAATCCCGTTCCATTTCCGTTGCCTAGGGACCTTGGAAGGACGCCTTTTGCAGGTAGCGGTTATTAGCAGAGGAAGGCAAAGATTGGCAGAACACACTACTTCGCGCAAACCACTTCGGGATCCAGATATTCACATTGGAGTAACTGGGACTTTCCAAAATTGGCTTAACTCATAGCGAATGAAGCTTTGAAACAGCAACTATAAACGGATCCTGTTTCAAAATCTGTCAAAAGCTGCTTATACTATTTGATACCGTGCTTTTTCTACTCTCTATTTTGGCCGATGAAAACTTCATTTCGTGCCTCCCACTATGTCGGTTCGGTACTATTACAAGTCAGGTGACACCAGCGCGAGTATCAATCTTTGATTTCTAATGCAGCTTGTTTGTGATGCCTAACTATTTTGAAATTCTGCCAGCTTGGATCTTGATATGTCCCTCCATGAAATTATCATCAACTTGTTAATTTGTTTTGGTGAACTTCATTTCAATCTCTCCACCCACTACTTTCTCACCCACAAAGTGACAGTGGACTTCCATGTACTTCGTTCTCATATGAATCACTCAGTTCTCTATTAGTCGAATCGCCAATCGATCGTCATTGTATAGTCTCACGAGGCACTCATTAATTTTCTAGTGCAAATCCTTCAGCAATTGCGCTAACCAGGGGTGCTTTTGAGCTGCCACGGATACAGCTCGATGCTCGGCTTCAGTTGTCGACAACGACACAATCGGCTGTCTTTTGACGCACCACGAGGTGACTCTCGAACCAAGGCTAAACATATGGCCTGTCGTCGATCTTACGCGTGACATAATCACCGGTATTATCGGCGTCACTTACTTCTGTACAGCTAGATCAATTTTGTTTATGATATGTAATTTTGTCGCTTGCTCCACTGAAGATCATCAATCAATAATATTTGTATATGCATCCTCCCTTTTTTGTTTTCTTTTCTTGTTTAAAATTTATTATTATTATTTTTAAAACTCAAGTAGGTGGATTCTTCACGAAGATGTCGATAAGGCCAACAGAAAATCAGATCGGTGGGATGTCATTGTCGCCGATGTACATAATGCATATATCGAGCGATTGGGAACGCACTAAGGACTTGCATCTTCCCTTGTCAATGTCAGGGAAAGCCATAGAAGTTCAAAAAAGAAAAAGGAAGAAAAAAACAATAGTAAGGAAATTTCGAGGCAAAACAAGGAGCCCGCAAAAAGCAATCCGAGTCCGCGAGATTACGAGATGCGTCTCCTCACCTGTTTATACTTTATAGGTCGATTGATCATGGAATAAAAGAAAAAAGAAAAAGAAGTTGTTCCTTTTTGGTCAAAAAAATTCGTTTGAAGTTGTAAATGCTCGATACCTTCAATTGCAAATTGAAATAAGAATACCACGATTATCTTAATTTTCTTATGAGGCTCACTTTAATAACATAATTATTTTCTCAATTACTTGAGTATCATTCACATGAAAGATTGATTGCTTTAGTTGGCAATTCGTGTAGCTGAAAAATCCGACGTAACATTATTTTATTATAAATTGTTGGACGTGGCTTGCCGATAAAGTGAATCAGCAACAATAGTACTGAAATATGTTGTCCATGTGTGTTATTTGCCCACCAATTAATGAACTGGGGCTAAATTTATTTTCTTCTTCAAACCCTAAACTTGTTGCGTTCTTCAACTGAGAAAGTGAAGCAAATTTTGGTACTGAAATTTGCGATGGAGAGCAGGAGCAGAATGAATATCGCCAAACTAAGGATGTTCCAATCAAGAATCAAATGAGCAAGAGCTGCAAAGTAGTGGGAGCAACATAGTTATCAGAACGAATCGATTGGTGCAATCAGGCTTCTTTGGAGTCGAATAGTCGTCAATGCGTCCTCGGCCCTCTCTTGATTGATATTTATCTCAACTTTCTTCTGTAAAGATTTCCCTTTCATTTTTCCACCTTCATTGAACCTAAAATTTTTCCCTTTTAGTTCATGGGGCATGTAATTACTTCTAATGTGACGAAAATCTCTTACTCTCATGATGATCAAGACTCCTAGAATAATTATTTCATGCAATCTATTTCACAGGGTCTTTTTCCTGGGTATTAGCACAAGTCCATAGGCCGGTATAATGGTAATGTAATTGAAGCGGCAATATAGCTACCACGTCCTTTTCTTTCTTTCTTTTGTGTCTTTTTTTGGATATCATATTAAATTTGTGGCCAAAAAAGACTAATACAATTTAAACCATAAACGATCCTCCATCCGTAGCACGGGCTAACTAAATTGCTGGTGTATATTTAAGAATATAATCAGCTCGTGTCTGTTGACTCCCATTCACCAGATGATGCCTAGAAGGCAACGACTAAGTCCAGGTCAATTACCCACTTTATTTCATCTAATGACATCAATTATATCAGTTCATAGTAATTATTTCATAATAAATATACGTGCCTCTCCCAATTTTGTCGGGATTTGGTCAGCGACCGCATTCACAGTTTTTGCTAAGCAGTCAAATGAGGAAAGTTTACATTTTCCGTCAATTGTTCATGTGTCATGCACCATCAGTAATCTGAAATCACTCCAAATTAAGTATGCTTGATCGGTGCCTTCGTGACATTATTTTGACGTGTTCACTGTTTAATTATTAACATCCGAAAGGATTCAGTAACAAATGGAACTTCTTAGTTCAAACTGAGGATGTCTGTATGGGAGTCTTAAGGTGTGTTTAGTAACCATTTTATTCTTGATAATAATGTTTGCTCATAAATGATTTTTTTTTTATTTTATTCTCTAAATGAGTTTCCAAGCATTTAAAGGCATTTGATAACCGCCCAAATTTTTACACCTAGAATAGAAATGCGTTTAGTACGATCCTTAATTTTTTTAGGACTTTGAATTTCTTTTAATTTTGTAATACTTTTATCATATTTTTCTCTTTTAATTTTTGATAAATTTATTTTATTTTAAAATTTTCTGTTATATATTTTTAATTTCATTATATAATTTTATCATATTTTTAATATAATTTTATGTTAGAAATTTATTGTATTTTTTAAATTTCTTTAATTTTTTAATAATTTATTATATTTTTACAACCAGCTAGAGAAAAAGGAAGATAAAAGAAAAAGGAAAAAAAAAACATGATTTAGCTTGATTTTAGAGTGTTTCCGTGAATACAGAAGTAACTCTTTTTTATTTCGTGATTCTATTTCAAATTTATTTTCGGGAACAAAAAAGTTACTAAATAAATTTTTATTCTTTTTTTATTTCGAGAAAAAAATAGAACTAACACATGTTATCAAATTGGCCATTAAAAACCGTTTCGTTACGAACTCTGACGTCACTCTTACTCGTGCCGAACGAGTCATGCGTCACCTGTGACTGCATAGTTCCGCTCCCGAATTTCCCGTTCTGGCCCAGAGAAAATTCGGAAAATCGAAAAAAATAATAATAATAAATACTGGGATGGTCCCACGAATACGTCGCAGTGGGGGTGGGGAATCCGTCGTGGGTACGGTTTCGGGAAAAAGAAGAATTGATGTTTACCCCCTCTATCCGTTTGATTTCTCTCGCGTTTTAATTCACTTAAAACTAATCAGATCATGAGCAAAAATGGAAGTGGATACGGAGCCCGAGTTTGATTTTGAATCCATAGTTCGAGACGCATTTAATAAATTCTAGATGAACATCCTTAAAAGGGGTGAGGGTCAATAATAATTTTTTTAAATTATAAATTCTATGTTAAATAGAGAATACAATTGTTAAAAAGAAAAAGAAAAGAAAAATCCTGTAAATTGACGTAGAACTGCGACGTGTGACTCAAATTTGTCTAAATAATGGATGCCGATCGACATATCTTTCACTATCTTTCATGTGATAATGCAAGGAACCGACTTTATTCGATGGTGGGTCGAAGAAATTTAATTTTGTTCCCTATCAATGATATAACAGGCCTGTTTTATCTTATTTTTTTAGAATGCTCATGTGTGATGAAAGTTCATTCACTAAAGTAAAAATCCCACTCCCATAAAAGCATGTTGCATCCATATCCATTTAACACAACAGTACAAATGCTGCGATGACCAAATAAGATTCTGCACTACATATGAACAGTTAATAGGAAATGTAAATTTCTTTCTCTCGATTGATTGCTTAGCAAGTACACTTACTGCGGTCACTGAAGAAATCCTAACAATATTGGGAGAGGCACGTATATGAAGTGTAACGTCCAATTCGGGACATAATTCATGAGTTGGAGGATCCATTCGAGCGCAATTCTCGACTCGCGACAAAATTGGAGACTCTTGAGAGCCAATGGGAACAATGGGGAAGGTTGTCAAGGCCAATGGCAGTGAGGACCACAAGATGGCTAGGACTGAGTTGCTTTTAGTCAAATTTGAAGTTATCTCTAGATTCCAGGTGTGAACGTATGAAATACATGAAACGACCAACGTACCGTGAGAGATTAAAATATACATACTAGTCGAGTAATCATGCCTTGCCTCCTGCTTTCCCTTCTTCCTCTTTTCTTGCCTCGCTATAGGTGGGGCGCAGAGATAGCCCAGAAATTATTCTCCGCTCAAATCCATCCATAATAGTCGTGTCTCTGAGAGAGAGAGCGCGTGCACTGCAATGGAAGGTGAGAAACGCAAGCCAGATGCTGAAGCTTCGAGCTCGACCATTTCGAAGGGACAAAGACCATCGGATGAGCGCGAGAGCGGATCGCCTCTTCCGGACTCACCGGAGAAGATCAATGAGCCGTCAGAGTCCGAAGCGAATTCTGAGCCTCCTGCTTCGTACGCCGATGTGATTGGAAACAATTATTATGTATTCTTGAGTTTTAGAGGTCCTGATACTCGCAAAGGCTTCGTTGATCACCTCTACCATGAACTTGTACGAGTGGGCCTGCACCTTCCAAATTTCGTGTTTAAAGATGATGAGAACCTCGACCTTGGCGAGCCAATTGAAATGCTTCTCAGTGCAATCAAGTGCTCTAAAGTTTCAATCCCAGTTATCTCAGAAATTTATGCTGCTAGCGAATGGTGCCTCCACGAGATCATTCAGATAATGGAGTGCATGAGAAGTGGAGAACAAAAAGTCTATCCTGTGCTTTACAAGGTGACACCCGGTGATGTGCGACACATGAAGGGGAAATTTGGAGATGCCTTCGACAAAAGGGAATTTGACGAAGAGATCAAGCGAAAAGGGCGGGTAGCTCTCAGAGAATTAGTCAATTCTAAAGTAATCGAATCAGAGAAAGAATATAGTGGGTACGTCGTTTACCTTGTTTTGACATATCCTTGTCGGAAGAACAACTTTTCTATTTATCATTCTTAATCCTTATTTCGTGGAGCCATTAATGGGTTCTCACCTGTTGTGTTGTTTGACAGGCACGAAGGGAAATTAGTGATAGAGCTCGTAAAAAAAATAATGAGCAACCATCAACATGATTTTCTACCATCTCTTCCTCAGGACTTGGTTGGTATTGATGAACATGTGGCTAGGGTCATGAATTTGGCAGATAGTCGAACTATGAAACCAGCCAATACTGCTTCTTCCGAAGCTCAAATTATCATGATTTATGGAATCGGCGGAATCGGTAAGACAACTTTGGCTACGACCATCTATAACAGGCTTTCTAGCCAATTTAAGTACCGTAGCTTTCTCAATGATATTAGAGAAACAATTAAAAGCAAGGGTATGAAGCATGCCCAATCTCTTCATATATCAAATTTAGCAAAAATAAGTGGCCATAGTGAGCATGTCTCTTAGATTGAAACGATCCGAGATATTTGTGACAAAAAGAAGGTACTTATTTTACTTGATGATGTGGATCGTCGAGACCATATTGATAATTTGATTGGAGGTTGTAATTTCAAGTTAGGAAGTTGGATTATAATTACATGTCGAGATAAGGCCCTCTTGAAGTCTGAATATAAAGAGTATAAACTCGAAGGAATGAATCGCATAAACTCTTTGGCTCTGTTCAAAAGATATGCATTCCAACAGGGACAACCTTCAACAGAACTCCTGGATCTTTCTAGTGATATTGTTGCCATCACAAGAGGGCTTCCCTTAGCTCTTGTGATTATAGGTTCATTTCTCAAAGGAAAACATAAAAGCATATGGACAGAGACACTGCAGAAATTGAGGAAGGTGCCTCATACAGACGTACAACAAAAGTTGAGGATAAGTTATGATTCATTAGAATACGAGGAACAACAAATGTTTCTAGATATAGCATGCTTTTTCATTGGAATTAACAAAAGATTTGCAGCCTACTTGTGGGAGGATCTCCAATATTATGTAGATTCCGGTTTGGAAAGAATGATTGAACTTTCATTAATGAAAATTGATGATAACAATGAGTTGAGAATGCATGATCAATTAAGAGATTTAGGCAGAGCTATCGCTTGTCCAGCAAATAAGAAGGCTTGGAAATGTAGCAGACGATGGGACGAGAAAGCAATAATAATCCAACGAAGCAAGGTAACAATCATGTCTACTATTGGTCTCTCCCATGTTCTCTAATGGTAGTCCCTCATTATTATTCTTATTGTTCTTTTACTGTAGATCTTTGACCAGTGTCAACATGTTTTTAGCATTTTCTTGGTAAAAGCTACATCCAATTTTGGCCTTTAGTTCATGAAAAGTTTACAGTCGTGACTCTTCCACAGCTCTATTTCTTGATGCATAAAAAAAGGCACTGAAAAGAGGTATTAAAATTGTGTATTATTAGCTGTGTCTATATTGATCTTTGGCTGTCTTAACATCATTTTCTCAGTGCTTCTTACTACATTGCAAGTTGAAAATCCCAGCGTCACCCAGGTTTGGAGATTTACTTATTCAAATATAACTATTGGCTACGACTCAAGAATTTATTCAATTTAAAGTAGTAAGATCTTATGTAGTGATTTTATATGTATAAATAATTTATACAATTTGTTTTCTAGAATTTCTTATGCATGTTTATGACGGAAATGCAATATGATGATGTAAATGCAAATAAAAAAAATTGGTTTTAATTGTATTACCCAGGTAATTTTATTATATAATTGAAGAAGCACCTTGAAATTTATCAATTTTTTTAAATAATCTAGAAATGTATATGTTATTAACATAATTGCTTAGCTGCTAACTTGAAACAGCACGTCATAATTGGATGACTCTCACTCTATAATTAATGGAAAATAAGAATTTATCGTCACTTATAGGACTAATACACTTTAAAAAATTAAAATTAAAATTTTCAATTGCAAATTTAGATTTTGTTTTATTGTCATTTAGACCAAGTTATAGTCAAATTAATAATGAGATACTATAATGTTGGAAGACTGTTCAAGATACATTAATTATAGAGTAAGTGGCATAATTAAGGTGTATTTGATTTATTTATAAGCTTTGCATGTGTACATGGATCGATCATGTTTATTCATATGAAAGGAGAGAACTAACAGTATTTCCACTCGTGATGCCATGACATAAGACTAGTTTACCCTTCTTTAGTATTATATGCTGGTGTTTGTACCCGTGTTGTGCATGGATCTAGTCATAGCTATGTCAAGCACGTAATTCAGCATTAATAAATATTGTGCAAAATCAAACAACAATAAATTATGAGTAAAATAAACGAATTCACATCTGAAACAGGATATTGCACATGTTTATACAAAGTAATTTTCAATGAAAATTTGAAAAGTAAAGATCAAAATTAAGAAAATAAATGATTGAAGGAAGTAAGTGACGGACTAGTGAAAGGTAAAAGAAATCATATTTTACTCATTTTCAATTTATCTCCACTTAGTGTAGTTCAATATCCACCTTTATTATGTAATGAGCGAGCCTTTTTTCGAAAGGACTTATCAAGCCTTTCAGGCGCCCACACATGGTCAAAGAGAATACTGTCGTTTGATATTAGATGTTAGATTTGATAGGATTATGGGAGCGAAGAAAAAATATTTAGGCTTCGTTTGATTCATGGAAGATGAATAATTTGAAAATTATCTTCCTAAAAAACAATCACTTGTATTGCTTTATTTAATTTAGTCAATAAAAAATATTTTCATTATGGATAATAATTTATGTCTAAATATTTTCACAGACAATGATAATATTTTTCATTCATTAATTTTTGTGAACGACATAAGTGATTGTTTTTAGGAAAATGTTTCCAAATTATTGATTTTTCGTGAAACAAGCGGAGCCTTAAATTATAAAATAAAATAATTGGAGGAGAAAATAAGAAATGAGAGAATGGAAAAATAGGAAAATAATAATAATGATCGCTAACCTGGTATACCTATTCATAGTTTTTCATAGGGAAAAAGTACAAAAAAAGTCCTAAACCTATTGCATTGGTACTAATTCAGTCATAATTTTTTTAATTGGACCAATTTAGTCCTAAACCTTTTTACATCGGTACTGATTCAGTTCATCCGGCTAATTTTGGCATGCCGGCGCTAACGTGAACATTGGCCGGTGACTGAATGCTGACGTGGCAATTTTAAAATATTTTTTTGATTTTTTTGAATTTTTTTGAATTTTTTTCCTTTTTCTTTTCTTTTCTTTTTCCTTTTCTTTTCTTCCTTCTTCTTGGACTGTTCTAGCGAGCCTTCGGTGAGGCTCGTCGGCCATTGGGCGAGGGCCTTGAAGCCCTCGCCTGTCGCCGGCGAGGGTCACAGCCCTTGATCGACCTCTCCTAGGGCCGTTGGCGAGGCGGCTTCACTCGGATCTGGGTGAGGCTAGCCTCGCCTTGGCCTCGCCCAAGCCCTCGCTCGGCCGAATCGCGAAGAGAAGGCTACCTTGGAGGAGCTTGTTTGTGACTGCTGTCAAGGAGAGGGAGACGAGAGACGAAGCTGACTTCATGATCAAAGGCTCCGGCCGTGAAGGAGGCGGCGGACATCGATCCAGGGAGGGGTGTGGCGGTGGAGAGAGGACGGTGAGCGGCGAGTGAGATTGATTGGCGGAGCTGGAGGGAAACGGAGGAATCGGCGAGAGGAGGAGGTCTTTGAGGCCCTCGCCCAGTGGCTGGCCGCTAACAAGGGCTTCGCGGCCCTCGCTCGGCCTCACCCAGGGCCGCGAGCGAGGCCAGCCTCGCCCAGATCAGGGTGAAGCCGCCTTGTCCGCAGCCTTGGGAGAGGCCGGGCGAGGCCCGCGACCCTTACCAACGGCAAGCGAGGGCTTCGAGGCCCTCACCCAATGGCCGACGAGCATCACCAAAGGCTCGTTGGAACAGTCCAAGAAGGAAGAAAAGAAAAGGAAAAAGAAAAGAAAAAAGAAAAAAGAAAGAAAAAGGAAAAAAATTCAAAAAAATATTTAAAAATTGCCACGTCAACGTTTGGTCACCAACCGATGTCCACGTCAACGCCGGCAGGCCAAAATTGGCCAGATGAACTAAATTGGTACCGATGTAAAAATGTTTAGGATTGAATTGGTCTAATTGCAAAATTTAGGACTGAATTGGTACCAATGCAATAGGTTTAAGACTTTTTTAGTACTTTTCCCGTTTTTCATATGAACAGGTGAATGCACAAATGCACTAACAAATTCGTAAGATCAGGCTGATTTGTATCTTGATTCTCATGGCAAACCGGCACCAAAAACAATTTTTTTTCACTATAGCAAAATTGACCAAATCAAAGAACAAGGGAAGTATAGGAAGATAATTTGTTAAAGTATTAGATCGTCAGGATTATTTAATTTTAATCTCACTCAATTCCATGAGACAATAATTTTAGTCTTGCAATCATGCGTATTAAAACTTACTATGCTATTGCGCATGCAAAAATGTGGTAGAAGCAGTCAGTCTCTTTCATTGTCGGCTCTTTGCTGTAAAAATTCAAATGACGCTATGATATAAGTAAGAAAAGTAAAACAGTTGGGATGAAAATAGAAACTCTAATAGATGGAAGACTACCTGCTCGATAATTGATATCATTCAACTGGGGCAAATTGAAGGATGGCTGATTGACCAGTGCGCTCATCTTAGGAGTTGTGTTGATCCTTTCGAGCTTGAATCTTCAAAATTGAGAAGTCAAGCTCAACTTTCCTTCCTCAATTTCTTTCTTCTCTAGCAAACTGTGGATTTCTGGAAAGTTTGGTTCACGCAACATGCAAATAAAGAGATAATTGGGGAAAGAGAGAGACACCCGTATGGAATTGTAAGAGGGCATATAATGAGAGGACAATTCCTAAAGGTCAAAAGAAAGACTAATGAAATTTCCAATATAGATGCACGTCGTTAATGTGATTGCGTAATTGTAACTTTTTGTTAACCTACTTTTATAGGCTTTTGTGCACTAAAGAATGCGTATTTTTAGGGGCTGTTTGTTTGAATTTCTTTTTTTTTTTTTTTCATGAATAGATTTTCTGTTTTTTTTATTTCCGGGAACAAAAAAAACAAACGCGTTTATTTGCGTTTTTGTTCCAAATCTGTTTTTTTGTTCGGGGAACAAATTTGGAACAAAACAAGCAACAAAAAAAAACTTATTTTTGGTTTTTACGGAACAATTTGGAGAAACAAATTTCTCTTTCTTCCTTATTTTCTTCTCTTTTTTTCTTTTTTCTTTTCTTCTTCTTTTTTCTTTAGCCGGTCGCCACCCTCGGCTATGACCGTGACACCGTCGAGGGCTGTGAGAGGCTTGGCCTCGCCGGATCTGGGTGAGCCCGAGCTCGCCCGGCCAAGGTGAGGCCACGGCCCTCGTCGATCGGTCGCCGACCATGGCCGAGGTCGACAACCGGCCAAAAGAAGAAAAAAATAAAAAATAAAAAAGGAAAAATAAAATAAAAATATTTAAAAATTAAAAGAAACAAAAAAAAAAAACACAAATTTACCAAACATGTTTCTGTTCTTTTTTTATTCTCGAAACAAGTTTACCAAACGCGTTTTTCTGGTCAAAAATTGTTCTCCGGAACAGAAATAGTTTTTTCTATTTCTTTTTTCTAGAATAATTTTTGAACGAAACGAAAACAAACACACCTTTATTGGTCGAATGTGTTTTATTTATTTATTTATTAATAACCAATTTTTAAAAAAGAAAGGTTTTGTCAATTATTTTTGGGAAAAAACCACCAAAAACCCCAAATTTTGCCCAAAGTGACAAATTTACCCCAAACTTTTTTTTTTGTGACATGAAAAATCCTAAACTTTGAAAACTGTGACACATTTACCCCATTAAGAGCATTTTCGTCTTATTCTTATTCTTTTTTCTTTTTCTTTTTCTTTTTTATTTTTTTTCTTCTTCTCTCTTCCCTCTGCCGCGGACTCGACGGAGGGAAGCCGTTGTCCGGGGGGCTGCCCTCGCCGGCGTCGGGCGTGGGTCGCCCTCGCTTGGGCTGGCTAGGGCTGCCCTCATCGGCGTCGGGTGAGGGCGGCCCTTGGCTGGGTCGGGCGAGGGGTGCCCTAGCCAAATTCGGTGAGGGAGGCCCTTGCTCGACACCTACAAGGGCCGCCCTCGCCTATGTCAAGCGAGGGGTGCCCTCGCCGGCGTCGAGTAAGGGTGCCCTCGCCGGATCTAGCGAGGGAGGCCCTCACTTAACCTAGCCAAGGGGCGCCCTCGCTTGGCGCCGACGAGGGCGGCCCTCGCCGGACGCCAATTTCCCTCTGCCATGGCCAGCAAAGAGAAGAAAGAAGAATAAGAAAAAAAAAAGTTTTAAAAAGTAAAAAGACCAAAATGCCCCTATAATTTAGGGTAAATGTGTCACACAAATGAAAGTTTAGGGTTTTTTATGTCACAAAAAATAATTTGGGGGTAAAGGTGTCACGGTTAGCAAACTTTTGAGTTTTTCATGTCACAAAAAAAAGTTTGAGGTAAATTTGTCACTTTGGGCAAAGTTTGAGGTTTTTGGTGGTTTTTTCCCATTATTTTTCCCTTACTTGCGTTTTAATTTGAAGGCCTATTCTTTTTTCGATGAAACGAAAAGTTACTGCTTCGATTGCACAAAAGCCGTCTGTTGAAAAAGAAATAAATACAGAGAGTTGCGCTTCTAGAGAAAAAATGACCAAACACTCTCGTTTCCATTCAGTCATATGCCAGAATGAACAGTATTTCATGAACGGAAAGGAAATAAGTTGTCATGCTTTATGAATGCATAAATGCTTGTAATAAATCTAATTGGGTACTTTTTTTAGGTTCAAAAGTGTAACGGTTTTCACAATTGCAAAGGGACACCATATGTGCTCCGGTGGAGGGAATACTTGGTAGTCAATGCTTCGTGAGTTACAGAATTTAATGAAAAAACTTAAAAGAAACCTAGACTATTTCATGGAGGAATTTTACACGGGATCACCAAACTTTGTGGCATGAAAGTGAAAATTGTAATACAACATGATTGCGTAGTTATAAAAAGATCATATGTTTCTCTGTAAGTGGAGAGAAAATGCATTGGCCACAATAGCATGCGGACGCATCCTAACAAAAGGCAGTAGGGCAGTATGCTATTCATTATTTAATGACACTTTTTATTCATGTCAAGATCAGGGAATGCCTTGTGCTGATATTTACTATCCTTATTCTTTTTTTTGTAGGAAGAAAATAGATATATTGAGGCACTACGTCTAGATGAAAATGGCTCAAACATGTTCATGAATCGAAGGAGCTTCAAAAGGATGCCTTATCTAAAGTTCCTTCATCTGAGTAAAGTGGCTTATGTTGGAAATTTTGAGGATTCACTTTCTGAATTAAGATGGCTAGAGTGGGAGAAATGTCCTAACTCCTTCGAGGCGACTAATCTTCATTTGGAGAAATTACTCATACTTGATTTATCATATGGTTATATCAGTCATAAATGGAGAGGATGGAGTTCAATCAAGGTAAATATGAGAAATGCTTTCTCTTTTGTTACATTTGATGATGAATCATTCTATTTCCAAATGCTAATCTTGGAACATGTTTCTTTCTTGTAGATGGAGAGGTTGAAAGTACTCAATCTTTCTCATTGCTTTGATTTAGTGAGAACCCCTAATCTCTCTCCTCTTAAAAGTTTAGAGATGCTAATCCTGAAAGGTTGTTATTGTTTGGGGGAAATCGACCCTTCCATTGGAGATGTTAAGTGCCTCACTTCCTTGAACTTGATTGGTTGTTCCTGACTCAAAGAGCTTCCCGACTCAATTAGCCATTTGGTAAATTTGTCAACCCTTGACTTGAGATTTTGTATAGCTTTAAAGGATTTCCGGAGAGTATTGGATCCCTTGTGAAATTACAGCGCTTGTTACTAGGCAGTATGGCTCTTTCATATGAAGATTGGGAGGGTTGGGATTATCGGAGTGATTATAGTTTCAATCATATCCCCTATTCAATTGGGAAGTTAGAATCATTGATTGAATTGCATTTGACAGGTGCAAAAATTTCAGAATTACCTGAATCCATCGGGGACTTGAAATATTTGAAGATTTTGAAAATTACTGGGTGTAAAGAATTGAGAAGTTTACCTAGTACTATTAGCAATTTAGGCAAACTTGAAGAATTAGATGCCGCATATTGCGATATTCTTGGGGGGGGGGGGAGTTTCTATGAATGGGTTGTCTTCATTGAAGATCCTTCAACTTGGGAAGCTTTGCCGTATTGCAGATCTTTCTTTCATGCAAGCAATGGGCAGTCTATCGTTGGAAAGCTTTAGTCACCTGTCTTCTAAACGACACCTTGATTTAACTAATTGCTATCTTCCTGCCGGCTTAACAGTTTTGGAAGTCACTTGTTGCAATCCCAGACTACCTCAACTTTCTCACTTAAAAGATCTAAAAGAGCTCAGTTTTCAGTTTTGCGAATCTCTGGAATCCATCCCAGTGCTTCCTTTAGGAATATTGAACCTCTGGGTCATCTTTTGTGGTAAGTTGGAAAAGTTGCCAAGTTTGTCAAGTTTGGAATCTTTGTCAGAATTACATATCATAGAGTGCGGTGAGCTGATGGAAATCAAGGGTTTGGAAGGATTAAAATCTTTAAGAGAACTATCTATATGCGGATGCACGAAGTTGTCCAACCTCAACGGCCTTGAACATCTAGAGTCTTTGAGAGACTTGAAAATACGGGAGTTAGATGCTTCACTAATGAATGATCATCTATTTCAAGTTCAATGCCTTGGCAGATTTAAAAACTTGGAAATGCTACGTATTGAATTTTGCCAGTCCCTTATAAGACTAGACATTTCACAATTAACACATCTGAGGAAATTAGTGGTCTTTGAATGTGAAGATGTAGTCGAAATTGAAGGCCTAGAGGGGTTGAAAAAATTGACATATTTAAAAATCAGGGGGTGCAATTGCATTGAAAGATTACCGGACCTCTCGCTCTTCGATAACCTCAGACAATTGGACATTCGAGAGTGTTCGAATCTTCAGGATGTTCAGGGCCTGGAGAGAGTCAAAACTGTGTTTCGCTAATCTAAAAAGAGGGACAACTGCAAGGCCTCAACAAATTGACCACACCTGTCGAATTTCGGAGGTTTTACGGAATGATGGGGGGTCAACTTCGGATGAACTTTTAGAAATTACAGAGCTCCAGGAATCAAGGCGTCTAAATTCGAAAAGACGTTCAGCGACGCAACTTGTTGGAATATCGTTCATTGCGCTACTGCAGCAGAGAAACCATCGGTTCATGAAAATAACGCTCCGATCAGTAGAGCGCTCTGGCCACGATGTCGGAACGATTCACTTGTCCTTTCAAAGGTAAACAAAAGCAGGTCACGCTATTCATTGTCGAGATGTATCGCCAATTTCATCAACATTTCCTCCTCGCTTTTTTTTTTTTTTTTTTGGGTGGATCATAAACCGATTAACTTTTATTCAATTTGAAAATGCAGGGCCCTTGAACTGGGCTTCCTTACAAAGTAAATCCAACAAGATTTGGGATTTGGGGAGGGGAAGAAATCCAGTTTGTTGGCAATGGAGTTGGTTTCATGATGGCAATGGGGTTGATACGCAGCTGTGAGATAATTCTGTGTGCATCCACAAGCGTCCCTTCTGAGTTTCGAATAATGCAGGCGATTGCTCCTTCCATGGAGCTTTCAACGAAGGGATTCATCAATGTTGACCTCTAAAGATCCGACCTTTGGGGGTTTCCAGTTCTTAGAAGAGGTGGCAACCTCATAGTCCGATTTTTTGCTTTGAATTCCATCTTTTGCAATTGCTGAGAGAAGATAGAGCTCCCCTATAGTGCTTGAACTGGGTCTGGGGGTTTCTTTCAAAAGATGAAGTTGTTACAGGTGGTCCAAATAAACCAAAAGATGGTTGCTACAAGTGGCAGAGAAGGTGGGTTTTCCGTGCTTTCAAGGAATTGCATTAGCCTTATCTCTACTCTGCTTAACCCTGGGAAGAAACCTGAATGTTTAGGGATGGTTAAGCCCATGTGTCTCGCATCCAAGGACAAAGGAGAAGGGGATGCTCTGGTGATTCCACCTGGTCTCTACATAGTAAGCAGTAAGGATCCGATACTATTTTTCGCTTGTATAAGTTCTCCATTGTGGACAGACTATTCTGACATGCATTCCATAGGATGAGATTAATTTTAGGGATTGTTTGCATTTTCCAGGTCCTATTCCATAAAGCCCGAGAGCCCAGAAAGATGAGGACGCCAAGTCTTATGTAGTTGTAGCCACTCTTTACTGAGTAATTTCCTGTTGATGAATATGTCCGCACCAGTTTGTCTTGAATAGAGTGGGTTGTAGGAGGAATAGCCAGAATTTCCTTCGTGATGTCCTCTTGGAAAATATTTCAAAGAAGAGGTTCATTCTAGGAATTTTCTTTGTGGTTTATAAGCTTTACCACCTGTTGCGGGTCATTTTCATTCACTAGCCCTCCAATTACACCTCTTTTCAACCATATGTCCTCTATGACATTGATTGCTCCTCCTGTTTCCACTGTCCACATTGAAGATTCTAAGATTGAGTCTCTTCCCTCTAGTAAGCTTTGCCAGCCCCAAGAGAGTCTGTGCCCTTTCCCAGCATGCCAGAAACTCATTTTTAGGAAGTAAATCCCTTTAAAAATTTGCCCCATAAAGAGCAAGACTAATACATTAATCTCTAGGCTTGCTTTCCTACGAAAGCTTTGTTAAGAGAAAGTAAATCTTTGAATCCCATGCCTCCATTGTCTTTCCTTTGATTCAAGAAATCCCAACTCTTCCAGAATACCAAAGTGAAATTCTCTGCTTTTCCACTAAAATGCTGCCATTACGTGTTCAATCATTTACATATGGAAATGGGATTCTTGAAAATTGACATTGCATATTGAGGAAGAGCCCGTGCTACTGTTTTTAAGTAATATCTCCTTTCTTGCTTTAGAATTTAAAGATTCCTTCCAACCTTCCATTTTTTTGTTAACTCTTCCAAGTATTCAGGAAAAACATATTCTTCTTAGACTCTCCAATCCAAAGGAATTCCAAGGTATTTTCCTATTTTATCCAATTCTAGGACACGCCGTTCATAAGCCCTATTGGCTCTTATGGTCTGTGACACCCTGTGCTAAAGAGTATTCCTGATTTGTTTAAGTTTATCTCCTGTCTAGTAGCAAAACCATACTGACGTTACATCTGATATAGATTGGCATTCTTGAATTCTCCAATCTAAAAAGAAGAAGGAATCATCCACAAATAGGAGCTATGATATGGTAGGGGAAGAAGAGTTGAGCTTAATACCCTCGATACTGCCATCCTCCACTGTTTTCTTCATCATAAAAGATAAAATGTTTGCTACAAAAATATAGAGATAAGAGGATGAAAGATCACCTTGCTGAAGTCCTCTAGAAGGTTGGAAGTAAGGAAGAGGATTCCCAATATATTTAACACTGAATGAGATTGAAGATACACATTTCATAACCCATGTAATCCACTTTTCATCAAAGCCCAGTTTTCTTAAGCATGCCTCCAACAAGTCCTCTTTCGTATCAAGTTTCAAAACCGCTAGGAATTTTTTTCCTCCTCTTCTTTGCTCTTAGTTGATGCAACACTTCCTGCACTATCACGATATTGTCCTGGATAAGTCTCCCACTCATAAATGCACTTTGCTCTCAAGCTATCAATTTCGATGACCAAGTTTTGAGTCTATTCACGATTACCTTGGATATGATTTTATAGGCCAAAATTGCACAAACTAATGGGGCGGAATTGATCAAGAGTTTCTAGGTTAGGAATTTTTGGAACTAGAGTAATGTGGGTTCTATTTAAATCAGGATTCATTTTTCCTGATATGAAAATATTTTTAACTGCTGCAAATAATTTGAAAAATGATTTTCTCAAAGTTCTACTTTTGAAGAATGATTGGCTTCTCTCTTGAAATCTATTTGGTTATGCATGTTCGCTTGTGCAGATACTTTCGATTTCGTATTTTCCATGAGGATGCTCAATTGGAAGATCAATTGCTTCGAATAAGCCATATGTACTCTTTAGGAAATCCCTTAACTCCAGTTATCTCAGTCCCTTAACCATTCCTTTTCGTGGTAAATAATTTGTGTGTTCTGATACACTGCTATATTTTCTTCACCAGATTCCCTGGCCATTTTGTATTCATTGATCGGGTTTACGTGTCAGATTTGACCAAGGCCAGACTATCAATCAAATTCATCCCGTCTGGAAAAAACATCTTCTGATTTTATGTTATAATCATTCAAGCATTAGAATTTTTATGCTGTGCAAGGTGGATTTGTTCCATTGATGCTCATTATGGACGTTTGAAATAGCAAGATATACTATATCGTGCTGGTCGCGACTAAATTTTCGGGTGTGAACCACTTAGGGTTTGGCTAATGGATTGTTAAGCCTAGACTTAACTCGGGCTCTCCCAAACCCATACCAATTCGCGACTTAGGTTCAAGTTCTTAACATGCGATTGATTTTCAATTAGGAGTCTCTACTAATCTATTTTTGGTGGGTCGATTATAAACCCAAGTAAAGTAACGGGAGATATACTTAACTCCTACGAACCAGAGATTTATGAGTTCGGGGATTTAATTACGTTAGATTTCTCTAACGCCCGTTCGGTATCTTTCTTTTTATTTTGAAAAATGTTTGGCAAGCAGTTTCGATTGATTTTAAATTTATTTCCCTAACATATGAGGTGATCATGCAGGTGCGCAATCCACCAAATTTAACACTCAGATAAACAATAAATAAATTGCAAAAACCTACCTCAAAGCAACGAAAGCATCTACAATGTTAAATTAAAATCCACATCAACAACCCTAGATATGATTTCTAATTAACACACAATTTCTTTTTTTGTTTTCACTTATTTAATGAAAATCATGCAATATGCAATGCAATATTAACTAAATGACCTAATTCTAATGACATACAATTTCTAATTAAATGCACCTAGCAACAATCTCTAAATGAAATGCTATATGACGTGCACATGATTTTTTATTTTCTTAATAAGCATGCCATCTATCATAATATGCAATGACGTGCAAAGAATGTCCTAATTCTATTTTTTTCTTTTTCTTTTATGAATTTCGAAATTACAATTGCCGAATAATTAAACATGCAATTTAGATTTAAAAAAACTAACATCCTAACTGAACGCATTTTTTGGATTTTTATTTAAGGAATTCGAAATAAATAAATTTCCCTTTCTAAACATGCAAAATAACCCTAAAACAAGTAATATTCTAACATGAACCTAATCTAACCCAAATATATATTTTTGGGTTTTTCTTTTACGAGAGCAATCAAATAGAGGCATCAAGAAAGCACGGCACCAAATCAAGCAAGATATCATCCATGTCCATTTAATTTAGGGAAATAAATTGACGAATCGTATTTCGCACATGAGATCGGATTGGCCAATTTTTAAATAAAATCACGAATCGTATCTCGAGCGTGAGATTGGATTGGTGATTTTTCCGTGGGATTGCGAGTCATATTTCAAGTGTGAAATCGGACTATCAATCATATGCACGTTGTGAAATTAGAAAAGATTTCCCAATTCATGAGGGATCAAGAGATCTCTTGGATATGACAATACCGATCAAACATTCAAAGAAAGATTGCTATATCACGAATTAGGTAGACATATATGAAAATCAAATTAATCGAGAGTCTTACCTAATTCACAATATCACGTGGGTGACGTTTCCAAATTCGGATGGATGATGGGGGTGCTCAACAAGCTTGCGGCTCATATTACTTTGCAGTGGTCTGTGCGAAGGGATTCCCAGTGCGAGGCTTTCACGGTGATTGGCGACCGGGTGCTTTTCGGCCACCGAGGAAGTGATTCCGGCTCGGACTAGCATTGATGACTTGATCGTGAATGCTTTTGTTTTGTGGGACCATGCATTGAGTCAAACTTCCCATAATTCTATGCACGCCCGCCGCTGCTGTGCTGACCGAATGAGGTCTTGCAAACAGCCCAAGATTTCCAATATATTCATGCGTGAATTTGGAGTACGCTGCCTCTATTGGTGTGTTCTTTCTTTACTTGAAATTTCTTTATAAACTCTCTCCCTTCGACTTGATAAGGGCAGTGGGGTAGCTTGAGCGTAGCCGGACTGCTGCGTGCGATCAACAACTGGTGCGGAGGACAGCAATCGACGACAAACTCGAAACAACAAACCTTGAACTCCAGGAAGTGCGATGGCAAAGATTTTGGTCAGAGAAACCAGAATCGCTTTTGCTCGTGGGGAGCACAGTGGCTCGCGGCCGAGAGTGGAGAGTCGATCTCAGTTGGGTACGTCGGTCTATTGAGCACGCGAGGCGACGAGTTGCTGCACCCACCGAACCCTCTTACACATAATCATCACGTCAGAATTTTGCCGCCTGGGCTCTTCTTGCTTGTGAATAATTCGAGTGCACTCCTTCAGTGATTCTTCGCCACCACGTTCACGCATCACACTTTTCGCACAGCTACATGCAATTGGGATTGTTCGGTGAAGCTGGGCTTGGCTCCGGTGAGGTCGGACAGTGGCCGGAGGAGGTCAGGCGACGGCCTATGCTGGCCGAACAAGATTGAACCGAGGCAAAACAGGGGCTAGGGTCGCACAACGGGGACGGAAGGCGCGAGCGTGAGGCGGCGGAGCGCACGCCATCATGTGGGCGGCAGTGCGGTAGCTCCGATGCGATGGCGTCCAGGCAGCTGGTCGCGGCTCCTTCCGGTGACGCTGGACGTTGCTTCTGTTTCTGCTGTCTTCTGGTTCACACTAGCAAGAGGAGGGAGAGAGAGTCGGTCACGAGAGAGCGAGGGAAGAAGAAAGAGAAGAGAGAGGTTTGAAAAGTCAAAGAAAGAAAAAGTACAGAGGAAGACAGCCAAGCATTCGGTGGAGGGAGCTGCGCGCGAGGGGGAAAAGAGAAAAGGAGAGAGAGAGAGAGAAAAAAGAAAAAGGAAAAAGAAAGAAAGAAAGAGAGAGAGAAAGGAGGAAAGGTGTTTGGCCAAATAGGGAAAGGGGAAATGAGAATAAATTCAAAAGAAAAGAATTTCCTCAAATAGAAAATTCTTATTTCAATTTCTTTTGAATAAGCTCATAAATTCCCAAAAGAATTTCATATTAGAGTTCTTGATTCCCCTCTTGCATTTTTGCATCCAATATCTCTCTTGAATTTCTCTCAAATGACTCTCATAAAATCAATTGATGTCTCACTTATCAAATTGATTATTTTCTTTATCTAAGAATCCCTCATACTCCTCAATTTCACAATCCTCGAAACTGTTCAACCGAACGAAAACAGCCCTATTTATTCGGTCGAAATTAGAACCCGAAAATGGATGTCACGGAGGAGACCCCTTGCCAAATTTGGCGAGGGCTCGCTCGCCCCGCCGTCACTCGACACAAGCCCTCACCCGGATCGGTGGGGCTCGCCTCGCCAAACCCGACAACGGCGAGGGCTCGCCTCGCCAATGGCTAGGCGAGCTCGCCCTCGCCCGGCGATGGCAAGGCAAGGCGGCTCGGCCGCCTTAGTCCGACAACCAGCTAGCCCTCCCCTCTGGCCGGTCGCTAGAGCCAAAGGAAGAAGGAGGGAGAGGGAGAAGTTAAAAAAAAAAAAAAAAAAATTTAATAAATTAATAAAATATTTCAAAAAATAAAATATTATTAAAAAAATGTCATTGGCGTCGGTCGGCTGCCACGTCAGCGCCGGCTGGCCATTTTGGCCGAATGGACTAATTGGGGATAATTATAAAAGATTTAGGACTCGGTTGATAAAAAAAAAAAAAAAGTTTATGACTGAATTTCCAAAATTGCAATAGGTTTAGGACTTTTTTTGATAATTTTCCTTACAAATACCAATATGCAAATTTAACTAAAATTATATATGAATGATGTCCATGTAAACTTAACTAAAATCAAATATGAATGACGTCTATATTTATAACTCATCGATCATTGCATGTAGCTTTGCACTGGGAGGGAGCCTCTAAGGTGTAGACATGTGGCCCCTCAACTCACTTCTCTTTCTGCTTTCTCTTTTTTTCTTCAATTTAAAATCATGTCACATTTTGTGTTGCCTGCTTCCTTTTAAAAATTGTAAATTGCCACAAGAAAAGATATAAACAACCGGAACATGAGGTCCCAAAATTAATACTATTTTTTTTTTTTTTTTTTTGGTGACCCGGGGAACCCCGCACATGCGGTAAACAGAGTAAACCCCTAGGGAGGCATGTGGAAACCACCACCCACGCATCCGGGTAAGTCGCCAAGTGTCTCCACCTGCCTCCTGCACTTGCGTCGCGAGGGCTTCGAACTCCGGCCTCCAGCGTGGAAGTCCAGGAGCCTACTACCGTGGAGCCACCCTTGCGGGTGGTCCCAAAATTAATACTATTTATCATCAAAAAATTGCAAAAACCAATATTGCTTGGAACGGTCGGGCCAAAAAGTAAAAGCAAAGAAGCAGGAACGTTTCTTTCCCTTACGGACGGACAAGCCAATTCTCTTTATCTTTCTGCTTGTGAAGCTTCGCATTCTGAAGCTTTCAAATGCCATAGTTATAGGCATTAATCTACTGCTTTAGGAACCTTAAATTTTGGAACAAAATTTTTTGACATGTCTTTAGCCAAAATTCCTGAACAGAAGATTGACACGTTCAGCCACAAAGATTGGAGCCCACAAATATAGAAAGACAAAATCCTAAACTTTATGGACCTTAGTTTCACGTACACGTCAAGAGCTCCTCATCCTTCTTTTTCTATTGAAAGCATTTATTGTACGTCCCCCCAGTAGTTCCCTACTGGGAGTCTTATTATTTGCTACACAGTAGCCTATGGACGTTGATTTCCCAATGATGCCCCCACTGCATGGTTCAAATAGAGGAAAAATTCTTCACACGGATGTTTCTAGGAGCTGCATACTGATTTTGTCGGTGCTTTAAGCTTTTCCCTTTTTCTTTTGGACTGAACGTTGACTCTAAAAAGAAGAGATCCCTGATGCCTTGGAGTCTCGGAAGAAAGAGTGATCGGGACAGATGAGAGAACTAATTGATGGATGCTTTTCAGTAATGTGATAGTGATTGTCGTCTCTATCATATCCCTGATTCAATGGGGAAGTTCGATCAGTTGATGACTTTTGATAGGCTAGTAAGAACACCTAAAGAGGGGTGACTAGGTATTAAAGAAGTTTTTGCAAAACTTAACAACTTAATTCGTCTTTTGAGAATAATAGATTGAAGATATAAAAGACGGTAAATTAAAGTAAAGAGTTTAGGGAAAGAGAATTGAAACACATCATTTATAGTGGTTCGGCTTAGACCAAGCCTACATCCACTCTCCCGCACTGACAGCCCACTGGCTGGATTCCACTAAGAACTAAAAGAGATTTTACAGTCTCACGTCCTTGATTCCACAGTGTAGAAACTCTATCATACTTCCTCAATGTCTCATAAGAATTTAATCTCTCTTTTGAGTACGACTTAAGCTCAGCAATTGAATCAACAAAGAACCAAAAGTTTCAGACTTTAAAATTTTTCTTTCACGCATACTCTCAAATAACTTGAGCGTCTTTCTTATATACTCATCCATGCTATTATAATCATTGGCACCTTCCAAATGAGTTCTTCCAATCTACCTGTTAGACAAAATCAATTAGGGAGATCTCGAGTTATTTAAGGAATGTGATAATAGCCCACCAATCCTACTCGTCTATACAATCAGGATCTAGGTTTCCATAAGTAGAACCTTCCAAGTATACTTCGCCAATCAACAGATCTAATTATCCGAATTGATTTCAATAAGTATAATTGATCACGAGATGCTATCTCCAGCCGTGAGATCTTTTTCAACTATACAAACCAAATACTTAATGATATACTCGCATCTGGATAAGTCTTCTTCATCGGATAAATCTTTTCTCCGTCGATCTAGAAGCTATCAGTGAGGGTAGACTTTAAATTTTGAGTTTGGAGGTCTTCAGACTTTGACGATAGAGTCTACAAGCCTTCAGACTTTGACGATAGAGTCTACAAGCCTTCGACTAGACTGATAGAATCGTTTTGTCAACTTCAAAACAAATAAGGAAGTTTTCTCCAACAATCTTCCCCTTTTTTATAGTGACAAAACTTTCCTGCAAATTTGAACACTTTTGTCCTACAAAACAACACTTAAGCTAAACAAAATATCTTCATAAAAGATAAGTAGATTATGATATGGATAGCAACGATTCTGTAACTACAGAAAACATGTTAGTCCTGCAAAACAACTATCATTTCCATAATCATTATCATGGCCTAAGTTACTGCAAGCATTAAAAGATCAAATCAAACAGTCCAAACCACAACCAAACAAAAGATAAGTCCAAAAATCCAAACCAAAAGTCAAATCTGCATCAAACTTCTCCCCATTTTTGTCAACAGCAAAAAGTGGAGAACAAATAAAAAGAGTTGTTTGAAAATAGAGAGAATCGAAGCTGTTTGGGAAGGCAAACAAGCTGGAATTGTCTTATGGAATTCACTGTCTTCTCAAGCTTTCCAATGGTCTCCTTCAGTTGCTGGAAATCTTCACCCTTCACATGATCTTGCACTTAAGTCTTCAGGGCGTTTAACTGATCTTGCAAAGACACTGAAGTGGCCATGAAAGCGTTCTTGAGATCCTGCATCTCATACCCCATAGCATATTGCTGTTTTCTTATATCCAATAGAATCTCTAACAGTCTCGAAAAGTCTATTGTTTGTGATGTTACAGCACTAGGTCCAGCCGAGTTAATTCCAGGAGTTTTGAGAATGGAGGGATCTTCATCAGATTGTCCGCCATGACTATGACTGGATGCTTATGGATAATGAGAGGCATACACATCCTCTGGATCTGCTGCAAAACAACTCGCATCACTAGTAAAAATAAGTGAAGAAGTACATTTTTGTTCAACAACTCCCCCTGTTTGTTTGCTTTTAGGAAGAGTAGACAAATCTTCTTCTAGTGTAGCTTCAACTTCAAAGTGATGTTTGTCTGCATCATGTGCTCCAACAATTCCAATGTCAGCCATCTCAGAGTCACTTGATAAGGATACAGCCAAAGTTGGCTCAAAAAAGTCTTCTTGACCCTAGTTTCTCTCTTCTTCTCTATCTTCTTCTTCCTCTTCTCTTCTTTGTTGCTCTTCATCTTCATTCTCTATCTCTTCTCTCTCTTTTTCTCCTTCTTCTGGCTCTTCTCTTGTCTCTTGAAAGCTGACAAAACTCTTCAAGTTTGTTAAGGTTGAAAGAATCATTTCATCATCATCCTCTTCATCCTACAAGATGAGAGTTCTCTTTCTCTTTACTGGAGCATCCATGGGCTCTTTGCCTTTCCTTTTGGCTGCAATATAGTCATGTTTTGCTTTGACGGGAGACTTCTCCTTCACGCACTATAACACCTTGTTAAGCTCTTTCAAACGCATCTTTGTGACCATTTTATATCCAAACACCATTGGAGAAATGTTTATTAAACATAATGTTGTAGGGATGTGAATTTTAAAATGTCTAAAAATGCGCGTGATAAGAGTAGAATAAGGGAGTTGTCCCTTATCTTTCACCATTGTCCTGTACCTGTAAAACATGATGGTGTGAGGCAAAGAGAATTTGTACCCAATATTGATGGCATGCATCAATTTTGCTTCAGACCGAGACACATCAGTCTTTGATGTAGACTTCGGACGGATGCAATTGATCACGATTTTGTGCAGCAAGATGTTAGAGGCAGTCATCCTAGTGTAGGAAATCTTGTCTTCAACATCTCGATCTTTCACCAATGATAGAGTAGCATGAGCAATGGATACACTAATTGGTTGGAAACTCCCTCTTTCCACCCCAATTATGTCAGCCAAAATGTCCATATCCATCAAAAACTCCTTATCCCTCACTATGAAAGAGAAATCGTTTGCATCCAAGAAAGATAAGTTCGAGTGAAAGTAAATGGTCAGAATAAAAGCGCTCCAATTGCAGTAGAGCAAACTTCTCTCGCATATTTACTTTTACTGAATCAAGAAAATCAAAATCAACATTCCTAGGGTTCATAACCCCTCTCTTCATTAGATTCGAATAAACCCTCTTGTGATTCTTTAATATGAATAGACTTGATCCATCACTAACAACATTTGCGGCAACTCATGTTCTAGGCTGAAAGTGGGTAAACATACGGTCATCGTCATCCAGTCCTTGTGGTTGATTAGCAGTGCCAAAGTGCGGGTCACTAGGAAAATTAGCAAAGGCTTTTTCAGCCGATCCTTTTTCTGCAATACCCAACTTCTCCATATCGCGCAGAAATAGAGTTTCATTCTTATAGCCTCTCTCTTTTAGGTATTCATCGATCAAAGACATAGAAGTTCCTCCTCTTTTCAAACTAGAATAAATCTTGAAAGCAACCTTAGGAGTTAATGTTCTTACAGGTTCAACTTCTTCCAAAATTTCTTCTTCTAGTTAAGTCGGTAGAGGAGATTGACGTTGCTGAGAAGGTTGTTGCTAACTTGGTCGCTATGGTGGACAAGAATCTTCTTCCTCGGTCAAATCGAAATGCGTAGGACCTTCAAGCATTTGTCGTGATCTCCTGTTTGCGATTCTCAAAGACTTTCTTGAAGACATTATCGCTTCAAGGGAGAAATTCACAGACTTGCTTGAAAAGATGAAAACTTTTTAGATTAAACAACAGTGAAAGTGAGAGCAAGTGGGAGTTCAATATTTTAAGGTTTGAGGGTGAAAACGAAGAAGACGAATTTCAATAGTATATAAAGCAAGTGAGGCGAAGTAAATGAATCGTCATAAAGGAAAGATGAAAATACCTTCTCTAAATTGAATAACTTCCCTTTTGAGAATAACAGCCTTATATAACTGCCTTTTTTGAAAAAGAATAAATGCTACAACTTCAAAAACTTGGAAAGATAATTTCAATCAATTAGCGATTAATGAGTAACCGTACCTTTTTAAGTCTTTAACCAAAAATTAAATTACTAGTACCAAAATAACTTATAGTCGTAACTCTTGGTCTTCTGAGTCTGAGCACCTTTAGACTTTAATGGATAAAAGATGTGATGTTCAATCTGGTGTGAATAGACTCAAATAGGCATTTCTCCAGTGGCTTTGTAAATATATCTACCAGTTGATTTTTTGAATCAATGAAATGAATCATAATTTCTTCATTTTGAACATGATTTCTAATAAAGTGATGCAGAATCTCTATGTACTTTGCTCTTGAATGAAGAATTGGATTCTTTGTGAGATTAATTGTGCTGGTGTTATCACATTTAATTTTGACACATAAATCTTCGATTCCAAAGTCTCTCAGTTGTTGTTTTATCCATAATATTTGAGAACATCAATTTTCAAGGGCCACATACTCTGCTTCTATTGTTGAAAGAGCTACAGTACTTTGCTTCCTTGAGAATCATGATACTGTCATGTTTCCCAGCAATTGACAAGTACCGAAAGTAATCTTTCTATCAACTCTGCAACCTGCTAGATCTGCATCTAAATATCCAATGAGAGTAAAGTCTCCTTCTTTGGGATATTACAAACCTAACTTTAAGGTAGTTGCAACATATTTGATTATGCGTTTTGCAGTACTTAAATGAGATTCTTTGGGATCAGATTGAAATCTAGTACAAATGCAAATATTAAACAAAATGTCAAGTCTAGAAGCAGTAAGATAAAGAAGTGAACCAATAATACTCCTGTAGAGCTTCTAATCAACTTTCTTTCCTTCTTCATCTTTGTTCAGCTTTGAAGAACTTGACATTGGTATATTAGTCTTTTTGCAATTCTCCAATCTGAACTTTTTAACAAGTTCTTTTGTATATTTTTCTTGGTGAATGAAAATTCCTTCCTTTAATTGTTTCACTTGTAATCCGAGAAAGAAAGATAATTCACCTATCATGCTCATCTCAAATTCTTCATGCATAGACTTAGAAAACTTTTTGCACAGGTTTTCGTTAGGTGATCCAAATATAATATTATCAACATAGATTTGAACAAGTAAAATTTTTTACCTTCATTTTTAATAAACAAGGTAGTACCCACTTTTCCTTTGACAAAACCGTTTTGAATTAGAAACTTATTTAACATGTCATACCATGCTCGAGGTGCTTGCTTTAATCCATATAGAGCATTTTTCAATCTGAATACTAAGTCTGGTCTCTTTGGATCTTCAAATCCAGGAGGTTGTTCCATATAGACTTCTTCTTAGATAATTCCATTTAGGAATGCACTATTGACGTCCATTTGAAATAACCTGAAATTTTTATAACAGGCAAAAGCAAGTAATAATCTAACTGCTTCTAACCCAGCTACTGGTACGTAGTTTTCATCATAATCTATCCATTCTTCTTGCGTATATCCTTTAGCCACGAGTCTTGCTTTGTTCATAACCACTTTTCTATTTTTGTCCATCTTGCTCCTGAAAACCCATTTAGTTCCAATAATAGATTTACCTTTTGGTTTATGAGTTAATTCCCAAACATCATTAATACTGAATTGTTTGAGCTCTTCTTACATAGCTTCAATCCAACTTTCGTCAGTCAAAGCTTTTTCTATGCTTTTGGGTTCTATTTCAAAAATAAGTGCTACGGCGCTAGACACTTCTTGCTTGTTGGATATGATATGAATCCCTTCATCAATGTCACCGATGATGAGTTCTTTGGGATAACTAGACTTATGCTTCCAGTTACTAGTCAGTCTGACAGTTTGCTGATCTTCTGCTTTAGTTGATTTTTCAATTTCCATCCATTGTTGATTTTCAAAGGTTTTAGTTGCTTCAGGGAAAGTAGACTTTGTAAAGTCTGGAGCAGGTTCAGATTCTTCAGATTGAGTCTGAATCAATTGATTTTGCAAAGATTCTTGAAATTTGACATTCATAGATCCTTCCACAAACTGATTCTTCTTGTTGAATACTCCGTAAGTTTTGCTTGAGGTTGAGTAGCCAAGGAAAATTCATTCATCTGATTTTTCTTCAAACTTACCAGTTTGATCATTTGCATTTTTCAAAACAAAACATTTGCAACCAAACACATGAAAGTAAGAAACAATTGGCTTCTTTCTTTTGAATAACTCATAGGGAGTTTTCTCCAAAATAGACCTTAAGAATGCTCTGTTAATAATATAGCAAGCTGTAGAAACTGCTTCAAACCAAAAATGAGAAGAAATATTACTTTCTATTAAAAGAGTTCTTGTCATTTCTTTTAGAAAACTATTCTTTCTTTCCACAACTCTATTTTATTCTAAAGTGTATGAAGAGGAGAAAACATGTTGAAAACCTGATTCATCACAGAATTTTGCAAAATCTTGATTCTTAAACTCACCTCCATGGTCTGTCCGTATGCTTGAGATGACATATCATTTCTCATTCTAAACTTTCTTGGCAAACTTTGAAGAGTGTGAAAAGGTTTCAAACTTACTTGCCAGAAAGTGAACCCAAGTAAATCGAGAATAATCATTCACAATTACTAGACAACATCTCTTTCCACCAATGCTTTTAGTTTTGGTTGGTCCAAAGAGATCCATATGCAGAAGTTATAAAACACGATTAGTAGAAACCTGATTTATTGGTTTAAAAGAACTTCTAACCTGTTTTCCCAACACACATGATGTACATAAGTCGGATTTTTGAAACTTTAGGTTGGGCAGCCCGTGAACAAGGTTCTTGGAAGAGATCTTGGCAATCTGCTTCATATTGTCATGGCCAAATTTCGATGCCAAATATTTGCTTCATCTTGAATTGAAATTAGACATTGAGATTTTTCTAGTTTTATATCTAGAAGATAGATGTTCCCATGTCTTCGTCCTGTAAAAGATTGAGAAAGATCTTTACTAGTTCCCAAACATACTCCTTCTTGAAAATTGATTTTGAATCCGAAAGTGTTGCACGGTTGGCTAATGCTAAGTAGATTGTCATTTTGTCATTTACTTTCCACTAAGGAGACATTGTTGATTTTGAGATTTCCAATCTTTACAATTCTACATCCAACAATTCTTCATTTGTTATTTCCATCAAAAAAAGACTTTTCCACCATTCATTTGAACAAGTTTTATAAAACAACTTGAATCTCTAGTCATATATTTTGAACAGCCACTATCCAAATACCATTTAACATTTTTCTTGATAGTGACCTAAAATTAAAAAAAAAAAAAACTCAAGCTTTCTTTGGTACCCAAATTTTCTTGAGTCTAGAAGAGTTAGTGTAATATGCAGTGTTTGTCCATTCCTTCTTAACAGGACTCCAAAAGATAGAACATTCTTTCTCAAAGTGTTCTGAGCTATTGCACTTTGAACATTTGAGAGCATTTCGGCCAACAGGTTTTACAAAAACTTTTTAAAAATGATTTCTGTAAAAAGTTTTTGAAAGTCTTTGTTTGATTAATTCATTCACTTTTGAAAAATCACTTAGAGGAATAGTTTCTGAAGTCATTCCCAAGCCTAACTTGTTGAAATAAGGTCTTTGTACTGAAAGAATTTTTTCCAGCTTTTCAGATCCTATTTAAAAAAAATTTGAAATATTTGAAATGTCATTTTTCAAAAGTGTATTTTCTCTTGAAAGAGAATCTACATTTTCTTTTAAAACAACAAAATTTTTGTCTAAATTTTCAAACTTTTCTTTCCAAGAATTTTCCTATTGCTTCAGTGTAGAATTCTTCATTTTTAGCTTGGAAATCCTCTTAAGAGAGGTTTTGAGACTAAGACAAAGCTCATCAATGTATTTCAAGACTTTAGTAGGAATTTTTAGATTGCTTACCTCAATTTCGCTGTTTGAGTCTAAGTCTGTATCTATCTTAGAGTCTAAGTCTGATTCTGATTTTGCCATTAGACAAATGTTGGCATAATCTTTATCACTTTCTTTGCATATAGTATCACTCCATGTCTCTGCTTTGAGAGCTTTCTTGTATTTCTCAACTTTTCCTTTATTTTTCTTCAATAGAGGACAGTGGGTCTAATGTGTCCATTTTTCTTGCATTCAAAACAGATTACATCTTTATTAGCTTCACCATCTTCAGTTGATTTGTTTTGAAACTTTTGAGTGCTTTGTTTCTTCCAGTTGAATCTTCATCCTTTTTTGTTCAGTTTCCTAAACCTCTTTACCACAAGAGCTAACTCTTCATTGTCCATATCATCTTCAGAATCTGTAACATCAGAATCATCGTTAGATCTTAAAGCAATTGACTTCTTATCTTTAGATCTTCCTCCTTGTTGATTTGCTCCACTTCATAGGACTAAAGTGTGCCAACTAGTTCATCTACAGAAAGTGGCATGATCTTTGTGTTTCCTTTATTGAAGTTTTTACGTGATTCTAGTCTTTGGAGAGTCCACGCAACAATTTGTTGACCTTCATTAGTCTTGAGATTGGCTATCACTAATACTCTAGACCATTTACAATTTCAATAAAACGACTAAACATATCAATGATAGATTCTCTTGGGTTCATTTTGAAGGCTTCATACTGTCCGAGTAGAATATTAATCCTTATTTCTTTCACTCGATCAGTTCCTTCATAGGTAATGTGCAGCATATTCCAAACTTCTTTGGCTATTTCACAAGAAGATATACTGTTATACTCAGTTGGAGATAACACACAATATAAAGAGTAAATTGCTTTAGCATCAAGAACTTGTCTCTTGGTTATTTCTTCTTGAGTCATTTCGCTAGTATCTACAACTTCTTTTCCTCTTTCTGATGTAGCTTAGAAATGATTCATTTTTCTACCACATCCCATTCCAGGGGATCTTTCGATCTTAGGAATGCATTCATCTTGTTTTTCCATATGATGTATTACTTTCCATCGAAATAAGGTGGTCTGGTATTGCTCTGGCCTTCAACCAAACCTGGAGCCAACATACTAGCCATAGATCTTTACTTAGAAGTAAAAACACTTCAATTAAATGAGTACACAGGATCTGATACCAATTGATAAGGCTAGTAAGAACATCTAGAAGTGATAAATAGGTGTTAAAGAAGTTTTTGCAAGACTTAATAACTTAATTCGTCTTTTGAGAATAATAGACTGACGCTGTAAAAAATTATAAACAGTTATATAAGACTATGAATTAAAGTAAAGAGTTTAAGGGAAAGAGAATTGAAACACAATGTTTATAGTGGTTTGGCTTAGACCAAGCCTACGTCCACTCTCCTACACTGACAACCCATTGGCTGAATTCCACTAAGAACCAAAAGAGATTTTACAGTCATACGTCCTTGATTTCACAGTGTAAAGACTCTACTACACTTCCTCAAGGTCTTACGAGTATTTAATCTCTCTTTTGAGTATAACTTAAGCTCAACAATTGAATCAGCAAAAAACTAGGAGATTCAGACTTTAGAATTTTTCTTTCACACACACACTCGAATAACTTGAGCGTCTTCCTTATATACTCCTCCATGCCATTATAACTGTTGGCACCTTCCAAAGGAGTATTCAAATCTACCCATTTGACATAATCAATTAGGGAGATCTCGAGTTATTTAAGGAATGTGATGATAGCCCACCAATCATGCTCGCCCATACAATTAGGATCTAGGTTTCCATAAATAGAACCATCCAAGTATACTTCACTAATCAACAGATCTAATTATCCAAATTGATTTCAATAAGAATAATTGACCACGAGAAGTTATCTCCAGCCGTGAGATCTTCTTCAACCATACGAATCAAATCTTTAAAGATATACTTGCATCCGGATAGGCCTTCTTTATCGGATAAATCTTTTTTTTGTCGATCTGGAAGTTATCGGTGAGGGTAGACTTTAAATCTTGAGTCTGGAGGTCTTTAGACTTTGACGATAGAGTCTTTAAGTCTTCAGACTAGACTGATAGAAACGTTTTGTCAACTTCAAAACAAATAATGAAGTTTTCTCAACATAGAGTATTATTGAAAGTGAGAAATTAAGTAATTTTCCTATTACTACTAGCAAGTTGGGCAAAAGATATAACCCAGCCTTGTTTTATGGTAAAACAGTGTAATTGGTTAGGTATGCTAATGGTAATTTACAACCAAAGCCAGCAAATGCAATCCTAAGTTATCAACATCTTTACAAACTTGCCACTCAAACAAAAGCCTTATCAAACGAGATCCAATTTTATGGTAGCCAACGGAATAAGGAATGTTTTAATTTTAAGTACAATGTAAGTTATCTATTTATGTAAAAGCTCATCATTCAAAATAAAAAATTATCAGTGAAAATAGTGAGTCACAAGTGAAATTAATAAATTTTTTACTTATGTTCGCTTTTAGATATTCCACTTTTTCTTTTGGCCAACTTATAGATGTTTCATTTCCTTCCTGGCTTTTAGATACAATGTTAATGCCGAGGCAAGAAAGAGACAACCATCAAAACGTTAAATGATCCTCCCATGGGGATCACGGGTTAACAAAACTGCTGGTGCATAAATGATTACAAAATTAATAATAATTTCAATTCACATAGATTACTAATAATAATTTCTGTGGAAGACAAGAATTCCGGTAAATAAATTAATGTAAAGATCCCACGGGCTTGGTGCAAAAGACTTGAACTAGAGGTTTAAAGGCAACGCGGACAAAACTTTAGGTGGACGATTCGGAGAACATACTGCTGATTGATGTGGGTGCTTTGCTTTAAGCTCTTTCCTTTTCCTTTTGGAGAGATGGAGGCAACCAGCGCGTTTCAAATGGCCTTGGAGACTCGGATGAGAAAAATAATTGATGAATGCTCTTTAGCAATGCGGTGGTGTTGGTCGTCTCTTTTGTATCCTCGATTCAAGAGAAGTTGGAATGGCTGACGAAATTGAACTTGCTACGTATAGGCATTATGGTTAGCTGTCTTACTTAATAAAATCGCAAAACCAAAAATGCTAATGTCATTTGGGCCAAAAATCAAAGAAAAGTAAGTAAGAATATGAGTCTCTGGTGGTTACATTTATTATTTTTTGTCATTTATGGAAGTTTATAAGTTAATTAAAAGCAAATTATTCACGTGCTTGCGCTTAAAAAAATTGCATCATTTTTTATTCCGGTTCGGATAGTTTTGGTTTGGTGAATGAAAATAGCATCTCTTCTTAATATTACAATTTACATAATTTCTCTTTTTTTTCCACTATTTTTTTTTAATATTTTGAAAAAGAAACCTGAAAAATCGAACCGAATCAAACAGATTGTGAGTCGGCGGTGAATTGGATAGAGTTTTGGTAGTCTACTTCCACCGATTTTGAGTCGACCGCATCTTCTCTTCTTCCGGGTCAAAACACTCCCGGTCTCGTGTCCCTCAATCTAGATGGTAGACGTGCCGAATGTGTTCTTTTTGTTAATGAGCTATTTTTAGAAAAGAGAGCTTTTGTCAGTTTTCCTTTTATCAGTTAGTTTGAGTTATAATTTGAGAGATTCTTCTTCTTCTTCTTTTATAAAATGAAACAAAAAGAGGCTGCTTGGGTTACATAAAAATCGTGTACTGAAGAAGAAATATATGCACAAAAAGTTGCATTTCTATTGAAAAATGCAGAGGAAGGTAAAGACAGGTAGAGCACGCAGCTTCGAGCTAACCACTTTAGGAACAAGATTCTATCGTTTTGTTGGAGCAGCTAAGATTTTCTAGTAATCGCTTATCTAACAGAAAATGAAGCATTGTAATTGCAACCACCAACATGTGCTTCTTCAAAATAGCTGAAAATGAAAGACACTATAATATTTGTACTGTTAGCAGAGTCGAATAATATGATAGGTGAAATTTTTATTTATGTTATGAATTTATCACATAGCACCGAGTCAGAAATTGTATTTCTACTTTTGAAATCTGCTGATAAGTACTAACTATCTATCAAAAGATTATGCTTATGATATCAAAATTGATTTCAAAAAAAGGAATTCAAGAAAAAGAGATGATTCCTCCAATTGAAGTTCTATATTGATTAAAGATGTAGGAAGGTCAAGGTTATCAAGAATGATATGTATCATCAAAGGATCATAGGGTTAAATCATGAATGCCCATTTCTTCATATTGGTAAATATATGCCTCAAAAAGATCATGATAGATCATCATGAAGCTGGAAGTCAACTTGATTGATACATCAGTAGTAGTTAGGGAAAAAATCAGAACTTTACCAATGATGAACTTCTCCAATTATTTTTATCAATTCTAATAGTGATTTCACAAAACACACTTAATAGCTAAAGCCTTGTTTGGTAACGCTATGGGGAACAACTGATCATATTCTTTTATTCTCTGGAACAAAAAAAGAATAGAATTTTGTTTGATAAAATTTTTATTCCTAGGAACAAAAATCCATTTTTGTTGCTGTCGGAAATAGTTTTAGAATAAAATCAAGAAATAGAAAAAAGTTATTTCTTGTTCCCAAGAACAATTCCTAGAATCAAGTCTAATTTTTTTATTATTTTTTCTTCTCTTTTTTTTTTTTTTTTTTTCTCTCTTCCCTCTTATTCTCTTTCATTTTCTTCTTCTTCTTTCTTTTGGCCAGCGACCTCGTCGGAGTATCATCAACCCATGACGATGCCGAGCCACAATGTCATATCTCCTACCATATCTTTGACTACCATTTAATTTATAGAAACACTCATATGCAAATTTAACTAAAATAAAATATGGATGGTGTCTATATTTGTAACCAATCAATTGGAGAGATTGCATGTATAAAGGAAAACATGACCCAGCATGCAGTAATCCAGAATATGAGTATTCTGGTGCGTGGAGGGGGAGCCTCTAAGGAGTAGACATGTGGCCACCTAACTCTCTTTGCCTTTTGTTTTCTCGTTTATTTCCTTCAATTTCTAGACCATGTCACGTTTTGTGTTGCTCGCTTCCTTTCAAAAATTGCAAATTGGCTCAAGAAAAAATAATTAACAAGCGGAACACGAGGTCCATAATTAAAACTGTTTATCATTAAAAAAAATAGCGAAAACCGATATTACTTAGAACAGTCGGGCCAAAAGTTAAAGAAAGGAAGTGAGAACATTTCTTTCCCTCACTTTTACCAAAAAATAACATTTCTTTCCCTCACGGACGAGCTAACTCTGTTTTTATTTCTATTCGTGAAGCTTTGCTTTCTGAAGCTTTCTAATACCCTATCTGTAGGCTCCAATCTACTGGCCAATTGGAGACAGTCCCTTCTCCACTTACAGCCTACGAGGGAAAAGTGTAGCCAAAATTCCTGAACAAAAATTCCCACGTTCAGCCACAAAGAGTGAAGCCCACAAGATTTGAAAGACAAAATCCTTGAGGAGCCTTAGCTTCACGTACGACCTCATGAGCTATATTCTCCCAAATAGTTCCCTAATGTTAGGGACTTACCAGTAGCTACATAAGCCCATCTGGTTTAGCATTTTAAGTGGGTTTTTGGTAGGGGTGTCCACCGAGAACCGCCTAAACCGAAAACCGCCTAGACGAGACCGGACCAAACCGGCTAATTTTGAACAGTTCCCAAAGAGGGCAATGCGGTTCCCGGTTCCCGCTTTTGGAACCAGTAGCTAGTTGGTCCGATTCTCGATTCTAAGGTGAGAATTGGACCAACTAGACTAAATAGACCGATCAGACCGGACCGGTTACTATTTTTAAATTTCTTAAGAAAAAAACCCTAATTCCTCCAAATTTATCCCATTTTTCATTTATTTTTGGCCAAAAGTAGTAAATTTATTGGATCCACCGAACCAGACTGGTCCGTCGGTCCAGTTCCGATCTTGAAATTTGGAAATCGAACCAAACTGAGAACCAAGCAATCCTAGTTTTTGGACTTCTTTGGACAAATGCAAATAGCGTTTGATTCATTTTCTACTAAACTTCGGGAAATGCAATTACATTTCCAAAAGACTCTAAGGGTGCGTTTGGTTGGATTTTTGGGGAAAGCCATTGGGAAAATGCAAAGAACTTTAGATTGAAGAGACTTTTCAGAATGCAAATTGTGTTTATTAAATTGTAATCTCAAAGTCCATTGTGAAGTACCTTTGACCAAAATAGTATTTGGAAAGACTATTTTTACAAAGGATTTTTGTGATAAAAAAAATTATCAAAAGAAAAATAAATAAAAATTGGCCGGTAAGGGTAGCGACTGTCGGCGATTGAAATTTATTGGCTGCGGCCGACATTTGAGTTAGGTAGCCCCAAAGACGACTGGGGAGGGCTGCCCGGGAGTCGAGCGACCCACAAAGACCACCGACGAAGGCTACTCGGGGTCGGGCAACCTCCGGTGACCCCACTGCGACCCAAATCCGGGGGCAACAAGGTCGCAAGAGGTCACGCGACACCGCAGCGACCGGGGATGGCGAGGTTGTGGGACGCCGTGGCAACCTAGATTTGGGGCGACAAGGTCGCGAGAGGTTGCGTGACGCCGTCGCGACCTAGATCCGAGGGCGACGAGGTCCTCCCGTGACCGTGCCGCCCCAAATCTAGGTCACGATGAGGCCTGTCGCGACCTACCCTCGGGGGGAGGGAACAGGTTTAGGGGTATTGCCTAAAGGACGAGTCTAAGGCCCATGATTAAGCGTGAGCTCTCCCAAGCCCATACCCCGCGTGACATTTGGATATTTCCTATGAATTTTGCACAAAAAGAGTCACCACTAGCCTATTGGGGTCGGCTAGAAACCAAGTGAAGCACGGGAGAATGCCACACTTCCTACGCAACCAGAGAATCTAGGGTCGGGGACTTGATTACACTAATTGACCTATTAGTGCCCTTTTGATACCTAATCTTGTTCATTTTAGCAAAATGATTTTTGGCAAGTAGTTCGAGTTGATTTCATGCCTATCCACTAACATACGAGGTAATCGTGCAGGTGCGCAATAATTAAAATAATAATCGTGACTACCAAAATCCTCATTGCAATAAAATTAAACGTGTGCAATTTAACATAATTAAATATGCAAACTAAACATGCAATATAATCAATATACGAGAAAAAAAAAAGGCATAGTTACACTAAAAAGGCAATACATGACTACTCATAATCAAACTCCACATTTTTTAATTTTCAAAATTTTTTTAATATTCATAAAAAATTTAATTTTCAAAATTTTTTAAATTTTCAAAAAAAAATTATTTTTCAAAATTTTTTAAATTTTTCTTCTTTTAATGATTTATTTTTTTTAAATTTTCGAATTTTTTAATGTTTTCCAAGTTTTTGAATTTTCAGATTTTTTTTTTGAAATTTTCTTCTTTTTTCCTCTTTTTTTATTTTTTTTTATTTTTTTATTTTCTCTTTTTTCGAATTTTTAATAAATTTTTAATTTTTAATATTATATTTAATATTTAATATTATATTTAATATTTTTATACTTCACGAAAATGGGCTCGGACTGGATAAACCCAATCCGGCCCACAGACTTGACACAAACCCAGATTAAAACTAAAAAAGACAGAACCGATTTCTTTAAACATTTTTTTTGTTTTATATTAACATTTCTCTATTCCCCTTTTCTGGTCTTCTTCCCTGCATGCTTCCTTCTCCACTCGAAGCTTCCATTAAACCCAGAATTTCCCGTGAATTCAACCCCAACCTCAAAGCGCCAAAACCATGATCTTTACGCGTATTCATTCCATACCAAGCCGTGAACAGCGTGCGCCACTATCCAACAAACTCGAATTTATATAAAATGCAAAGCGCAAGATGGAAGTGAGGTGCCACATACGGCCACGAGTTCGGATATCCGCAAAATGCATGCGAAAATGGACAAAAAGAAGACAAATGTCATCCTTTGAAAATGACACGAGACACTCCATCCAAATTACACGCTTAAAATGGCTTTCATATTGATGTTATCTCTCTTTTCATTACTCTTAGTTTGTTTCTCTCGTTTTCTTTTCTTTATTTAATTATCCCTTAACTAGGCGTGATTTCCTTTCTCACTGAAGCTCCCTTTTCGACGTTCTCTTCTTTGCCGAGAACAACCCCATTGTCAAGATCTCTCTTGAAGAAATGCCACTGCTCAACCTCAATAACCACCACCCACGATCAATGAGTTAAGACTTCATGCAAGACGACCTCAGTAACTAGCGATCAAAACGACTATACACGAGCTTCGGAAACGGCAAAAGGTAGTGGCTATTTTCCCCGAAGCGCTTCAAGGGCATTTTATCTAACACCTAGGGTGCATCGACTCAAACCAACCACGGACAAAAACAAGACTCGAAACTAGACCACAGCTCAGCGAGAATGGCAGGGAATGCTCAACATCAACGAAAGACAGCGTAGGCGAACCCGAAACTCACGTCTCAACTCAATAAACCATGCAAAAAATATGAGGGAACAGGACAAAAGCAAGGCACAAAGAGAAAAAGGTCCGCAGAGGTCCTTACCCGGCTCGAGGGTGGCGAACAGCGGGCGAGATCGATAGATCGAACAATGTCCGGTTGCCTCGCATGCTCCCGAGCCGGAATCCTTGGGAAATCGACACCAGCTGAACCAAAAACCAGGAAACTCATCGCAAAAACTTGAATTCAAGGAAAAGGAAGCCGCGGCTTGGTGGTTCCGGCTTGGAAGCGCAAGCTCGCGTCGGGGGTGGCTAAGCGATGTTCGGCTGAGGTGGATTCCGAGCCTCCTTCTTCCCGGTCAATCTCCGCTTCTACCCCTCTCCTTCCTTCAAGCTCTCTTGCCAAGGGCCCTCTCCAATCTCCCTCCGCCCAAAAATCCCTCGCCGCTTTTCTTTTTTCCCCCTTTGCTTCAGATCTGGATTCTGAGGAAGATGGCGGCGAACGGCATCGATTGGGTGGCTCGTCGGCGATGGTGGTGGTGGTCCGGAGAGGGCTGCAACGGCGACGCCCCTCCCCTCCGTTTCTTTCCCCCTCCCCTCTTCTCTCATGTCCTCTTAAGTTGCTCCCCCTCTATTCTCTCTCGCTCGCTCCTTGCTTTTCTTTTGTCTCCACCCCGGTTCTCTCTCCCATTCTCCCCGTGTTTTTTCTTTTTCTTTTTTTTTTTTTTCTTTTTTTTTTTTTTTTTTTGTTTTAGTGACTAATTCCTAATCTTGTACATAATAAAATTGTAAAATTTAAGTGTTAACAGCTGCCCCTCTTTGAATGGGAGCTCGAAGAGGTTCCATTCAAAGACAAAAGACACCTAAATTATTTTGGCGATAAAGTGACCCTAGGTGCATAGGCACGTATCAGGCTGACGGAAAGAACTCATAACTACCGAAGTGCATCTTGTCAATAAGAGGAAAAAAGACTTCGGACTACAGAAGCACGCTGCGTCATAGGAAGAAAGACTTCGAGCAACAAAGCTCTCCGGGCTACAAAGCACACCATGTCATAGGAAGGACTTCGGGCTACAAAGCTCTCCATGTCATAAGAAGGGGGTTGAAGGACTCCGGGCTGCGGAAAGTCCACCGGGTTATAAGAATGGGATTGAATGACTCCGGGCTACAAAGCTCTCCAGGCTACAAAAGCTCTCCGGACTATAACGCACACCATGTCATAAGAAAGGGGTTAAAGGACTCCGGGCTACAGAAAGCCCACTGGGTTATAAGAAGGGGATTAAAGGATTCCGGGTTATAGAAAGCCCACCGGGTCATAAGAATGGGGTTGAAGGACTCCAGGCTATGAAAAGCCCATTAGGTCATAAGAAGGGGGTTGAAGGACTTCGGGCTACAGAAAGCCCACCGGGTCATAAGAAATGGGTTAAATGAGGTCTCACCATGTAACAACGGGTTTCGACTGGGTATGATAGTCTCACTGTGTACGGACGGGTTTCGACTGGGATGAATGTCTCACCGTGTGTGAACGGGTTTCGACCGAATGGAAAATGCATTATTTAAGGAAAACCAATGAACCTTCGTAGATGACATGGTTTAAGGTTGACCATAAACCTTTGGAGATGGCATAGTTTAAGCTAAACCATGAACCTTTAGATGATGACATGGTTTAAGGTTAACCATGAACCTTTGATGACGGCATGGTTTAAGGCTGACCAAGAACTTTTGGGGATAACATGGTTTAAGGCTAACCATGAACCTTTAGTTTTTAGGAAAGCACCTGCTAACTGCTTGAAACTGCATGGCTTCATTGAGGAATCCTATCGAACTCAACTTGAGCAAATGTCATTAGAGACGTCATCAAGAGATGTATTGGAAATATTGCAGCATCAATTGAACAAGCTAATCAAGTTAAGTCCGACTGCCTTTTTAAAAAACATTCAATGTCAATCAGCATCAAATGGCGCAAAACTGTCATCTTGCTTATAGATATATTGTTAATCATCAAATTCTCTAGGAGTCAAATTCTTATTAGAACAACTACGACTCATGAAAAAAGGCTCATTAAGCATGCCAAACTACAGTTTCTTAGTCAGAAAGGGCTTCTCACACACTCTTGATAAAACGACTGCTTGATCCCATCTATTCAAGTGGGAAGTAACTAACTGTTGAGGGTATCTCACATAACCTATGTCAAAAGCTTCCAAAAACATTCGCAATGAACACAATCTGATCAATCAAAAAGGTCTTTTGAAAGGACCGCGATATATGCTTGGTTAGGGCTTACACAAAGGAATGATTGCTTTGAGGCCAATAAAGGAACATTTGTTGTTATATTCATCAGGTTTACAAGTCGAGAACTTTGAAGATAAGATAAGATAGAATTACCTCCACTCCTTCAAGTGATAGCTTTCTTTGTGGCATTCTCATTTTCACTCAAACCATCCCAATCAGAAGAGACTTCGGAAGAGGGTTGTAATGTTGGCTCGGGAGAGGCTCGAAAGGCTTAAAATTTTCAATAGGGTTTTTAAGAGTTGGTGATCATCATGGCATCGTGACCAAGTCACTCGACCTTTCGAAAGCATTTGGCTTTTGAAACACTGCACATCTCGAAAGTCCCTTGACTAATCATTTCTACACTGGAGCTTTGCTCATTTCTCTTATTTCCTTTGCCCTTTGCGATGATGATTTTTTTTCTTTTTTCGCAGACACTTGGATTTTGATAATTTTTCTTTCACATAAGATACAATCTTTTGGCTCTTTTTCTTGACGGGCATTGGCCTTGCTTTTACCAGGCACACTACCTTTTCACGCCCCATAGTTTGTCAAACTTTTTGCTTTTTGAACTTTTGTAGCTCTTATGACTTTCGAGATGCTTTTCACATTTTCTCGTGATTGTCAATTGTATTTGGTCAATTCTTATGCCTTGCCCCAGTGAAGGGAGATGACCATCGCTCAGGGAGATGACCATCGCTCGGGGTTTGGAAATGAATAATCAAGCCCAAATTGGTTAAAGCAATGGATATTAGTGTTTGGGTAGAGAAGGAAGTGCTCTTCTTCACCTTGGGATAAGTCAAACTCTAATGAGAATTCCTCTGAAGCTATCACTAGAAGATTAATGCAAGTGAAAGTAATAAAATCTTTCTCTACAACACGATCGTAACCCCTTATGCTGCCCCAATGCAAGGGTCGTTCTCGACAGGGGTACCTCAAATGGTCACATTTATTTGGCCCAAAGGGTAGCCAAATGTCAGCCCGGTGCTTTAGGATTGATGAAGGAAATGCCTTTATCATTTCGATCTTTACGCTAAATGCGAATGAATCCTCTGTCCTAAGAGAAGGTCGTCTTTCACTCAACTCTCAAAAGTGGCTTGCCTTTCTTCATCCTAAGCACTTCTTGTTTGGCATGGTTAACATCTCCATTTCACTTTGTCGAGATCATCTTAGTAGATTAATCTCCATAGGGAATTTTGATTCAAAATGAATAATCCACAAAACAAGAAAACAATTTTGAGATAAAAAGGATGCTCAAAAAGTTTGTAGAAAATTTTCTTTTCTCAATTATTCATTTTTTGTTTCTAAGAAAGCGCCGAAGGTTCTCTTTTGTAATGGAAATTCTCTTCTTCTCTCTTTTTTTGCTGCTTTAATGGTAGTCTTTACATTTTCTCTTTTTTTTTACTTAAAAAAAAATGAGAAGAAGGGTACTTACCTGCGGCATGGCGACTCGTAACCCTGTAAAGAATGTGAAAGAATATGTTAATGCAAAAATCCTTAGGGATTGAAATGTTGGAAACGATACATTATTACCCTTCACTCGCTTTTATCCTTTGGGCACTAACACCTCTTGGATTCACCTTTGTGGATATTTGGTAACTTGACAATACCATTCCCTTGCATTCGCCTTTAAATGTTTGATGTTTTCCTATCAAAGGAAAGAAAGAATCATGTCGAGACACTATCCAAAATTTGGCTATGTGGCCCTGATTTTATCCATAAAAAGCACTTATTTATTGTATACAATAATTCACAAAGTTTGATTCCTGCTTTGTTTTTTTTAGATGCTCTTTTTGAAGAGATGTTTAGCTGACAAGAAGCTTGAAAATTTTATATATGGATCATGAGATGTGCTTTTCAAGATTTTGCGTTGAAAGGAGAGTGGGTACTCCTTGTTTCCACATCTGAGGATATTGTTCTTTAGATGCTTTGCCCACTTATTGCCTTGATGGAAGGCGCTGCTTCTACGGTCAAGGTGCAACATTTTTCCCATTTATCACCCTGTAAGAAGAGGAGATGAAACGGGTTATCTCTATACTTAATTAGGTTCAACTAAGGAACGATACATTCTTCTTGATGAATTTGACAATATTGTTCCAGTACACTTCATTGGTGGGAGATGAGAGATTTTTTCTAAATCAAATGTTGCTCTCCCACTCTTTATTTGACAAACCTTTGTTCTGTTCGAATCCGTCCTATATCAAAGAAAATGACATGTCATTTTTTATGCTGAAGAGAATCAAGTTTAGAACGAGATACATCCTTTTCAAAGTTAGGCGATCAACATCCCAAGGTATCTCTAATGGAGGAATAGACAATATTGCCCCTTTGTTTCATTTGAATCTTTTTTGTTTAAGATGAACAGGACTTAAAAGTGCTCCATCGCGTTTGTTGGGAATATTACAAAACTTGGCACTCTTGATATCTCTTTGACAATGAAAAGAAAATCATGTCAGAAACGGTATTAGAAATGAATAACTGGAATCAATACAATTTACTCTTCCTTCAATTTCGCCTTTTTGGATGCTTGGCAACTCCATTCATTTGTCTCATCATGCAAAGTGAACGAGATCGATGGGTTGTTTGGGCATCTAAGCATTTGTGAATAACAAAACTTCCTAGAATGGAATTCAACTTCGTTCCGCCTCTATGGAAAATTGGCGCCGAGGATGCTTCAACGCATGCTTACTCCTCAAGTTCTATAAGTCTACACTTTTATCTTTTAGAATGAGCAAATTTCGATCTCAAATAAACTCATCATCCTACCGGAGAAAGCGATTTTGTGAAGAGAGGGCCTTAAGCAAAGTTTTCTTGAAATTCATTTTGGAAGATGGACGTAAAGGTTCGCTTAAAACATTTCTGAATTTTTTTTTTGCTTTGTTTTTTTTTTCTTTTATAAAAAAATGATGATTTTCATGAAACTGAATTCCATCATAAAAAAAATGTGAGTCACGTGATTTACAAAAGTAACAATTGGATTCGCTATCAAAACCCAAAATGGAAAACAAGGTTCTTAACAAGAATAAAAATAATGATAAAATGCAAGAAACTCTTGTATAAATAAGAGTAAAAATCAACTCTCGTTCTAGCCCTATAATTCACTTCTCTATGTAGTCAAACATGAGAATGTCATGGAGCATCACACGTAGCCTACAAAAAAGGCAACAATGTCAGATAACCTGTGAATGAGAAAATGATCTCTCAATGAGGTCGCTTCTTACAACAAAATCAAGGTGTACATGCCCCATAGTCTTTATTACGGGGGTTTAGTATCTCACCAAGATTAGTCATAAGATAAGGGGCATCATTAAAAGATCGATCAACGGTTATCAATCGAATATCCACTCTATTCCAAAAGGTTTCGTATGCAAAAGTGTCATTGATTTTTGAAAGATTGATTTGTAATTTTACTCAAAGAAAAATGAAGTGATTTCTATTTTGAGGAATTTATATACAAAATGATTTGCATTTCAGTCCTCAAAAGTGAGAATGAGAGAATTTGATTAAAAAAAATGCAATTTCAATTTTTGTGCCCCAAATATAAAATCACAACTTGCAAGTTTTTTTTCTTTAATATCAAAATGATTTCGCGCCCATAACTAGAAATTTAACAAAACCATATGTTCAACAGGGCCAAATCAAAGTGTTTAGAACTTGCATTCAATGTTCACTTATCATAAGTGACCGCCAACTTTTTTAATCATAAGCCTACATTGCCAAGGGCATTCGATTGATTTCCGCGAATTTCAAGATGAAAATGCAATACATAGTGGGCAAATACAAAGGAAAATGATACTTACAATGGGTACCAACATTTGTCTCTGTTTCTTTTTTCTTTTTTTTTTCAATTGCATAGGCATACACATGGAATGTGGTTCGATTTCTACTCTATACGGCTCAAAATGAAGTCATAGGATCACCGGACTGAACCAATAAGGTCATGGCCTGGTCGGGTTACCCATGACTCCGACTTCATCAAAGGACCGACCCGTGTCGCATGCTCGTAGACCAGGGTGGGGACCTCTGACATCAAGAAAGAAGTTTCGGGGATGAGATGGGTGACTCATACTACATGCTTGTAGTCGGAGTGGTATCCACCTCAACACCATCCTAAGTGATCCTATGCGGCCCAAGTTCGGCGGTAGGTTGTGTGTGCTAAAGTGTAGTGCAATGCAGGGGATGCAGGCATGACAATTTATAAGCAATTAGCACTTTATACATGAAAAATAAACCATACATTCCTACACCTCCTTGCAAGGTAAAGGTGAGCAAACACTTCCCCTTATACCTCCCATTTTGCAAAAACATTTAACACCTACAATGTTAGGGGTGTACCTAGAATCCTTGCTACCAAACAAAAATATTTTTGAACAAGATTAATTTTGGCCTAAGTCCTCTCAAGTTTAAAACCAAGTCCCCAGCGGAGTTGCCAAGCTGTTGCGACCTACTCTTCGGCGGAAGGGAACGGGTTTAAGGGTAATGCCTAAAGAACGGGCCTAAGGCCCATGATTAGGCGTGGGCTCTCCCAAACCCATACCCCACGTGACGTTGGAATATTCTTAAGGAATTTTGCTCAAAAGGAGTCACCACTAGCCTATTGGGGTCGGCTAGAAATCAAGTGAGGCATGAGAGTGTACCTCACTTCCTACGCAACCAGAGAATCTAGGGTCGGGGACTTGATTACACTAATTGACCAATTAGTGCCATTTCGGTACCTAATCTTGTTCATTTTAAAATAAATGATTTTTGTCATGCAGTTTGAATTAATTCTATACCTATCCACTAGCATGCGAGTGCGCAATCATTAAAGTAACAATCATAACTACAAAAATCCTAATTACAATAAAATTAAACACGTGCAATTAAACATAATTAGATATGTAAATTAAACATACGACATAATCAATATGCGAGTAAAAAAAAATCTAATTACACTAAAAAAGCAATACATGACTTCTCATAATCAAACTCCACATTTTTTAATTTTTTAAAATTTTTTTTTAATTTTTTAAAAAAATTTAATTTTCAAAAATTTTTAAATTTTTTCTTCTTTTAATGATTTTTTTTTTAATTTTCGATTTTTTTTAATGTTTTCCAAGTTTTTGAATTTTCAGATTTTTTTTTTTTGAAATTTTCTTCTTTTTCCTCTTTTTTTATTTTTTTTTATTTTTTTATTTTCTCTTTTTTTGAATTTTTAATAAATTTTTAATATTTTTATACTTCACGAAAATGGGCTCGGACTGGATAAACCCAATCCGGCCCACAGACTTGACACAAACCCAGATTAAAACTAAAAAAGACAAAACCGATTTCTTTAAACCTTTTTTTTGTTTTATATTAACATTTCTCTATTCCCCTTTTCTGGTCTTCTTCCCTGCATGCTTCCTTCTCCACCCGAAGCTTCCATTAAACCCAGAATTTCCCGTGAATTCAACCCCAACCTCAAAGCGCCAAAACCATGATCTTTACGCGTATTCATTCCATACCAAGCCGTGAACAGCGTGCGCCACTATCCAACAAACTCGAATTTATATAAAATGCAAAGCGCAAGATGGAAGTGAGGTGCGACGTACGGCCACGAGTTCGGATATCCGCAAAATGCATGCGAAAATGGACAAAAAGAAGACAAATGTCATCCTTTGAAAATGACACAGACACTCCATCCAGCCTACACGCCTAAAATGGCTTTCATATTGATGTTATCTCTCTTTTCATTACTCTTAGTTTGTTTCTCTCGTTTTCTTTTCTTTATTTAATTATCCCTTAACTAGGCGTGATTTCCTTTCTCACTGAAGCTCCCTTTTCGGCGTTCTCTTCTTTGCCGAGAACAACCCCATTGTCAAGATCTATCTTGAAGAAATGCCACTGCTCAACCTCAATAACCACCACCCACGATCAACGAGTTAAGACTTCATGCAAGACGACCTTAGTAACTAGCGATCAAAACGATGATACACGAGCTTCGGAAACGGCAAGGATAGTGGCTATTTTTCCCGAAGCGCTTCAAGGGCATTTTATCAAACACCTAGGGTGCATCGACTCAAGGCAGCCACGGACAATAACAAGACTCGAAACTAGACCACAACTCAACGAGAATGGCAGGGAATGCTCAACATCAACGAAAGACAGCGTAAGCGAACCCGAAACTCACGTCCCAACTCAGTAAACCATGCAAAAAATATGAGGGAACAGGACAAAAGCAGGGTACAAAGAAAAGAAAAAAGGTCGGCGGAGGTCCCTACCCGGCTCGAGGGTGGCGAACGGCGGGCGAGATCGATAGATCGAACAATGTCCGGTCGCCTCGCACGCCCCCGAGCCGGAATCCTTGGGAAATCGACACGAGCTGAACCAAAAACCAGGAAACTCACCACAAAAACTTGAATTCAAGGAAAGGGAAGCCACGGCTTGGTGGTTCCGGCTTGGAGGCGCAAGCTCACGTCGGGGGTGGCTGAGCGATGTTCGGCTAAGGTGGATTCCGAGCCTCCTTCTTCCCGGTCAATCTCCGCTTCTACCCCTCTCCTTCCTTCAAGCTCTCTCGCCAAGGGCCCTCTCCAATCTCCCTCCGCCCAAAAATCCCTCACCGCTTTTCCTTTTTCCCCCTTTGCTTCAAATCTGGATTCTGGGGAAGATGGCGGCGAACGGAGTCGATTGGGTGGCTCGTCGGCGACGGTGGTGGTGGTCCGGAGAGGGCTGCAACGGCAACGCCTCCTCCCCTCCGTTTCTTTCCCCCTCCCCTCTTCTCTCCTGTCCTCTTCTGGTTGCTCCCCCCTCTATTCTCTCTCGCTCGCTCCTCGCTTTTCTTCTGTCTCCACCCGGTTCTCTCTCCCATTCTCCCTGTGCTTCCTCTCTTCCCCTTCTTTTATGTTTTTCTTTTGCAGGTTATCGTGCAAAGACCAGCAGTGCCAGCTACCGGCCGAGCCGCTCCCGACCCGCGGATCACGCTGGCCGTCTGCCATCCGATCCTCTGCTGCTCCTGCTTTCGCTGCTCGCTCTGTTCTGTCTTTCTGCAGGTCCTCGAGCGAAGACCAGCTGGAGGGAGGAAGAACAGATGCGGGTCGGGCTAAAGGAGAAAGGAGGCTGGGCCGGCCCAACGTAAGGGCAAAGGGAAAGGGAGAGGGGCGGGCCGGGCCGGGCCAAGGCCGGCTCTGGGCTAGCCCGATTTTTTTTGTTTCTTTTTTCTTTTTCTTTTTCTTTTTCTTTTTTGTTCTTGTTTTTGTTTTTGTTTTAGTGATTAATTCCTAATCTTGTACATAATAAAATAGTAAAATTTATGTGTCAACAAGGCCCAACCTCATCGCGACCAAGATGGCGCGGCGGTCATGGTGCGGTAGAGGGCACAACGGATCGCCGATGACTACCTGCCCTTCGCCATCAACTACGATGATGATGATGATGATGATGATGATGATGATGATGATGATGAATAGTGAGGGAAAAACCAGAAAACGAAAAACCAATGAGAATAATTTATGAAGAATTTTTTTTTTATTTACCCCTTAGCTCGGCATGCCGAGTAGGCTAAAAGCTTGAGGCAACCCCCAACCTGCCTTGGGTTTTCAGCCTTGTGAAGGCTGGCATTTTCCAAATGGGTTTGAAAAATTTTTACCAAACACCCCTAAACTTACTCCGTCTTCCCTGGTTTCTGTGAAAATCTTTACTTCAAAGTTTGTCAAACCTATCATAGACACTAGTGCAATTTCTTCAATCTTAGACACTAAAGTTCTTCCTAAAGGATATTGGACTCCCTACATTCAATATTTCAATTCTGTCTTAGGAGATACTTTTTTACGAATGTAAGAACCACCCTAGTAACTATCTAGTTTTTTCCCCAATGTTTCATAACCACAAAAATCTTCGAATCTAGTCTCTCCAACAAAGATTTGATCATTGATTGAAACATCATGACTCAGATTTCTCAACTTCATATCATTCCTAGAAAAGGTCTTAAGTATAAGAACCAATTCTCCGAATTCGTCAATATCCAAAGACTAGTTATGTACAATAAATATGTCATAAATGGGTTTAAGCATAATATGAGTGTTAAACGGATTATAAATGAGTTAAAAATGGGTTTGCAACTTAACCCATCTTTATGACTCTTCATTCTCTCTCATCCTCACTCACAGTCTCATCTGCTTACTTGGCATTCTCATCTTAGTTTTAGTATGAGTTTACATAGATTAGGTTAAATACAATAGTATTTTAGCAATATAGGTTGGACTAGGTATGGATTGGGTTTGGTAACAAGAAATTTGCATTTCGAATAAATAGATTAATAGGTCAATTTGGGTTGGACTATTTATGACTCAACCCACCCATTTGATAGGTATACCGTTCAACCAAATGCCAAAATGAACAAAATTTCATGAACAGAGAGGAAATAAGTTGTCATGCTTTTTGAATGCATAAATGCTAGTAATAAACCCAATTTGGTGCCTTTTTTTGGTCCGAAAGTGCAGCGGTTCTCACATATTGCAGAGGGACACCATATACAGTTTGGTGGAGCGAATACATGGTAGTCAATGCTACGGGTGTACAGAATTTTATCTCAAAACTTATAATAAACCTAGACTATTTTCAAGTAGGAATTTCACATGAGATCATCAAAATTTGTGGCATACAAGTGAAAATTGACATATAACATGATTGTGTAGTTATAAGAAGATCACATATACTCTGTAAGTGTAGAGAAAATGCATTGGCCACAAAAACATGCTGACTTATGCTAACAAAAGGTGGTTGAGCGGTATGCTATTCCTTGTTTAATGACACTTTATTCATGTCAAGATCGTGGAATGCCCTGTGCTGATATCTTCTATGCTCAATTCTTTAGGAGGAAAATATAAATATTGAGGCACTACGTTTGGAAGAAAATGGCTCAAGAAGGTTCATGAAGCGACAGAACTTTAAAAGAATTCCTTACTTGAAGCTCCTTCATTTGAATAAAGTGGATTTTGTTGGAGATTTTGATGATTCACTTTCTGAACTAAGATGGCTAGAGTGGAAGATGTGTCCTTACTCCTTCCAAGCAACCAATGTTGATTTGGAGAAATTAGTCGTACTTGATTTATTAGGGGTTTTATAGTAAAAATTGGGGAGGATGGAGTTTAGTTAAGGTAAAGATAAGAAACACTTTCACTTTTATTACATTTGATGATAAATCTTTTTATTTCCAATAGCTAATTTTTGGAACATGTTTCTTTCTTGTAGATGGAGAGGTTGAAAGTTCTCAATTTTTCGAGGTGCTTGGGCTTAAAGAGCACCCCTAATCTCTCCGGATTTAAAAGTTTGCATATGCTAATCTTGGAATATTGTGAAAATTTAAAGGGATTCAACCCTTCCATTGAAGATGTCAAGTGCCTTGCTTCTTTGAACTTGAGGTCCTGTGGGAGGCTCAAGAACTTACCTGAACGACTACGTGAACTAAGAAAATTGGAGGAACTTCTCGTTGACAATACTAGTGTAGAAATAATTCCTACTTGTATAGAATGTCTCACAGAGCTGAAAATGCTTAGTGCCGTGGGTAGTGAAAAACTGACTCAAGTTCCCAGCTCAATAAGCCATCTGGTAAATTTGTCAACCCTGAACTTGAACAGGTGCAAAGCATTGCATGTACTTCCGGACTTCGTTCAGGCTTGCAGAAAATTGCAGCGCTTGTCATTAGCGGGCTGCTACGAATTGACAGAGATCCCTTCTTCAATTGGGGAGATCGGAGAATTGGTTGAGCTGGACTTGTCATATACAAGAATCAAGGAATTACGCAAATCCATCGGGAACTGAAGAAGTTGAAAATTCTGAGGATTTCTAATAGTGAGAATGAAGAGTTACCGTGTGCTATAGGAAAACCGGAAAGCCTCCAAGAGTTAGATGCCTCAGGCTGCCGTAAACTGGAAGGAGAAATTTTTGTTGATAAAGGTGGATTGTCTTCTCTAAGGACCCTTCGTTTAGGTGGAGCAAAAATTTCTCGCTTGCCGGAAAACTTCCATGAGCTTTCTACTCTCGAACACCTTGATTTACTGCACTGTAGTAAGCTTGAGTCACTAGCAGAACCTCCTTCCCGCTTATCATCCCTCCAGCTCACTTGTCTGAAAGACACGCTTCCATCGCTCTCTCACCTAAGTCATCTGAAGGAACTTACCGTTCACTGTTGCATGTCTCTTCGAAGCATCCCAGCACTTCCCCCGGGTATACGGACGCTCCAAGTTTGGAAATGTCCCAAATTGGAAAGGTTGTCAAATCTTCCCAATTTAATATCGTTGTTGGAATTAGAGCTCTTGCAGTGCTATGGGCTGAAGGAATTGGACGGTCTGGAAGCCTTGAAAAAACCAAGAAAGTTGGACGTATCCACCGACACACGGCCGTCCTACCTCGACTTTGAAGATTTTGTGAATTTGAGTCGCCTGGACGAGCAAAGCTATGATGGAGAGGTGGATAATCTCCATGAGATTCCGGGCCTTGACCAATTGGAATCTCTGGAAGTGTTGAGTATCTCTGCGCGCAAGCACATTGAACGACTGGACCTTTCAAAGTCAGAGCATCTGCAGCAATTGATTGTTAATAATTGCAAAGGTTGGTTGAAATTCACCTCCATGATAAGGTAAAATCCCTGATACGCTTTGATAGGGATAAGTGCCAGCCACAAATCACCGGCTGACAGGTCACTTGATAGTACTGGATCACAGGGAAAGAGCAGCAGAAACCTGACTAAAGTTCGCAGGCTTGAGTTGGGTTTTACATTTGATGTTACTGGATACCATTCGATGTCGGCGACACCAAAAAGATTGAGTTGAGGACACTTCAATGCAAGAAATAAATGTCAAGGAGATTCAACCTATGGCACCGCGACAAAGATCTGATTCTGGAGACTGCTAAAGTCTCCTTCTAAATGTAAATGTCGCAGGCAAGCTGCGGCTTTTCCTTAGAGATTGTCTGCTTTCTTTTGTATTTTCAGTTTGCATGCGGATTTTCTTCGACGTGTTATTACTTTTCATCATAGTTCCAGGAATTTGGAGAAGTTACTTGAGCAAGTAACTGTGATGTTTCAGTGTTTTATGGCTCGTGATCATGATAAGAATAAAAAGGATCATAATGCCTCCAGTAGTATAGTAGATGTCAATCAAAATGTAAGAGATTCATCATCTTTGACAAGGTATCAACTATGCTTTGTCACCTTCTCGAGTAAACCAATTAGGATTCAACTAATAAATTACTAAGTTTAAATCTAGCTCGAACTATTTCAAGCCTATATCAATTTGCAGCTTATGACTCAAGTTCTTAACATGCAAATGATTTTTAATGAAGAGTCGCCATTAATTGAGTTTTGGTGGATCGATTAAATACTCAAATAAAATAATAAAAGAATTATATTACTTTTGTGAACTAAATATCTAAGGTCGATGACTTGATTATATTAATTAACCAACTAGTGCCATTTCAATATCCATCCTTGTTCAAACACCAAGTATTCATGTAGCATTTTATACCAGTCACAAGTCTTAGGATTCAATTCCTAACTAGGCTAAAGAAATAGCAATCCATGCATTAAAAATGCACAATGAGGGTAATGAAAATGTGCAACCAACAATCCAACATTTATTTCCAAGAACTTAAGCACCCTTTTTATCAAGGATTTTCACACATTTGAAAAGAAAACTACTCAAAAAATAATTTTTATGTTTTTTCTTGATTTGCCAAAAAAAGGAATTTTTTAATTATTTTTTAAGATAATAATAATTTTTTATTCCGAAAATGGGTATTCGGGCAGGGCCCTAGGGCCTGATCAGGATGTGGGCTACCGTGGGCCTTCGGATCAGGCCCTGGATAAAAGCCTAAAAAATGGGATGGGCTTAATAATCGAAGCCCAATTCGGCCACAATCAGGACCAAGTCCAAGCCCACTCAACCGAATTAAACCCAAACTCAACAAGCCGAACTAAGCCCATTACTATCAATGCCGAATCAGGCCTAACTCTCTACATTAAACAAGCCAGAATTCTCAAACCTATCTAAACCCAAAGCCCACCAACTCAAATCAACAAAATTTAGCCTGAAATCCATCTCCCCTGGGACGAGTCTCAGAACCAGTCCCTGAAACAGACGCAAACCCCCTCTTTCTGAGAGTGCCCGCTAGTTCAAGCCCTAAAAAAAATTAAATCAAGTCATCCGTGGCCACAGCCGCCACCACCACCCTCCTTCATCTTCGCCAGCCAAGAACCGGTCATCTGCAGAACCATGACGCGCACCAAAAAGGAACCACAAAACACGGAAACACAAAGCAAAGGATAGCGGTGGAAATCCACCAAAATGCATTTGACAACCACGAACATCCCGAATGGACAGAGGAATAAGAACAAAGGCATAGATCTCATTCGGGCATTTCATCGAACATACGGAAGGCACCGCCTGAGAGGAGGTTATAGACCTATCCAAGACTCGAATTCATACCGAAATCAGCAAACAGTGAACAAACGAGACTCAACTTCAGCACAGGTAAAAATGAAACACAGCAAGTCTTGACCATAAACGAAGAACGGGGACGTGCATCTAACTTGGCATTTCATCAAACATGTAGAGTGCATCAATGAAGAGGAGAACATCAGCTCATTCAGTACTCGGATTCACATTCTGCAACAATCAAACAGCAAGACAAAAAATGGCAGCTAACGCATAGACGAGTCAAGACTTGCACAAGCCGGGCAATGGCAGCTGGTCCGCGAGCTCGAAACAGGACACAAAGCGGGGCAAAAACGGGGCAGCCGACCATGCGCCTACCCGATCAGGTGGCATCGGACGATGGACGAGCTCAATAGAACGAGCTATGTCCATTCGTCTCGCTTGTCTCCAGGTTGGGATCCTCCGGAAATCGTTTCCAAATTGGAAAAGTCGGGTAGGAATCGGAATGAAACCTACCGTGGTTTTAACACAAAAAAGGAAGTGGCCGTGGGTCGTCGGCTGTGATTCAAGCGTGATGGCCGCCGGTGATTTTCTCCCTTACATGCTACCCTTGCTCACGACTCTCGGTTTTCACTCTCTCTCTCTCTCTCTCCTGAAGAAAAACAAAACTTCACACAAAGACACAAAGGTTACGAAGTTTGCCAATGTGCCTACGTCCTCGGGCAAAGCTTTCGGCCTCTCTTCTTTTTTGTCTTTTTTTTGTTGTTATTTTAGCATCTGCCATTGTTCAACCATATGTACATTAAAGGTTGCCACAACTAAGGAAACAAGCAACCAGAATAAAAACAAAAAAAGGAAGAGATCCCAGAATTGTAGGAATACATTATTAACAAATCTCCTTTCTTAAGATAGGAGAGAAAATCACGCCAACACTCCCCCTCAAGTTGGGCCGAAGACCTCGTCGGAGGTCAACTTGCTTGTCATTTCTTGAAATACTCCCTTGGGTAACGCTTTGGTAAAAACATCGGCCAATTGGCCCTCAATGCGAATGTACGGAGTCTCAATTGTCTTGTCTTGCACCTTTTCTCTCACAAAGTGGCAATCCACCTTTATATGTTTGGTCCTCTCATGAAACACTGGATTTGAAGATATATGAGTTGCAGCCTGATTATCACAAAACAACTTTGTAGGCTTGGTCATGCAATTGCAACCTAATTCCTGAAGCAGAAGTCTCAACCACACAATTTCACTAGTAGTAGTAGCAATGGCCCGATATTCGCCTCTATGCTCGAACGAGCAACCGCCATTTGTTTTTTGCTTTTCCAAGTAACAATGTTTCCTCCCACAAAAGTACAAAACCCTGTAGTAGATTTCCTGTCTATAGGGTTCCCGGCCCAATCTGCATTAGTGTAGCCAACAAGCTCTGTGTGACCATTTTTTTTCATTAAAATTCCCTTCCCAGGTGTGGCCTTCAAATACCATAGTAAATGATTTATTAGCTCCATATGCCCTCGAGTTGATTTCTGCATAAATTGACTTATGTAACTATATGCTATGTTAGGTCTAGTGATAGTTAGATAAATAAACCATCCAACAAGTTGTTGAAATTGCCCAACATCATGTAATGAAGTGTCATCTGAAATGAACTTACTATTATACTCCATAGGAATGTTGGCCGGTCTAACTCCCAACTTCCCAGTCTCTTTCAGCAAATCCATGACATATTTTCTCTGAGATAAAAATAATCCTTTGTGAGATCTCGCCACCTCAATACCCAAAAAATACCTCAATTTGCCAAGGTCTTTGATATCAAATTCCTTGCTCAAATGCCGCTTAAGTGCTTCGATTCCAGGTTGATTGTTGCCTGTAATCACAATATCATCAACATAAACAAGTACAACAACTATACCTTTGTCGTCAACCTTGGTGAACATTGACAAGTCTACTGTCCCTCTTTTGAATCCAACCTTGATGAGTGCAGCACTTAGTTTACCATACCAAGCTCTAGGTGATTGCTTGAGACTATATATAGTCTTCTTCAACTTACAAACAATTCCATCTTTATTATGCAAGGGGTGACCAGGAGGAAGATCCATATAAACCACCTCCTCCAAATCTCCATGAAGAAATGTGTTCTTTACATCTATTTGGAACAATGACCATCCACAATTAATAGCTATTGACATAAGAACATGCACGGTGTTCATTTTAACCACGGTGCAAATGTCTCTTTGTAGTCTATACCATATGTTTGAGTGTATCCTTTTGCAACCAGCCTCGCTTTATACCTTCCAACCAATCCATCACTGTTATATTTGATCTTATAGATTCAACGGCAACCAACCTGTCTTCTTCCCCTTGGAAGTTGTACAAGTTCCCAAGTATGATTTCGGTTTAAAGCCTGAAGTTCATCCTTCATTGCATTAACCCAAATGGCTTTTTCCCTTACTTCCTCATAGTTGTGAGGTTCCTGTTGTTCTTCAATAGCAGATAAGAAACTCAAAAAATTGTGAGATAATTTGTCATATCCAACAAATTCTTGAATGGGATGTTGAACCGAATAATAAGTAGTAAAATCTTGAAGTCGAGTTGAGGGTCTAGTGATACGAGATGATCTTCGTAATGGAATTACATCCGCTGCCCTTTCATCTATCAGCTCGTCAAGGCAATTCTAGGTTCAGCTTACGGAACAACGGTTGCCTCAATCTCTCGATCCACTTCTAAATTTTCTTGATCTGCAAATTCGGGACCCGAAGCACAACTCCCATTGTTGGCTTCGACACCCCCATTGTTGACTTTGGCTTCACCGGTCCCATTAACATCCATAGGAACATGAGTAAATTCATAGGAAAACTTCTTATAATAATCTGTGCACTCCCCCTGAATGTGGCTCTTGTTAGGAAAAAACATATGAGTTTCATCAAATACAACATCGCGAGAAATATAGATACGCTTTGTGTAAGGGTCATAACACTTGTAGCCTTTGTAGCCTTTCTTGACAGATGAATAACCAACAAACACACATTTCTTGGCACGAGGATCTAGCTTTCCTCCAGTTTAAGAGTGAACATAGCAGACACACCCAAAAATCCTCAAGTGAGATATATCAAATTATTGCCCATACAACACTTCCATAGGAGTTATATACGCTAACACTCGACTAGGCAGTCTATTAATTAAATAACAGCTAGTCAGAACTGCATCTGCCCAATAAGATTTAGAGAAATTCGCAGAGAATAACAAGGCCCAGGTGACCTCTAGTAGGTGACGATTTTTTCTTTCAGCTATTCCATTCTGTTGAGGAGTACCCACACATGTTGTCTCGTGAATAATACCATTGCTTCGTAAAAAAACCTGAAATATATGATTGGTGTATTCGGTACCATTGTCGGTATGAAGAACCTTCACAGAAGTATTAAATTGATTACTCACCATATTGCAAAAATCCTGGAAAACAGTAAGCACTTCACTTTTGTACTTAAGAAGGTAAAGCCAAGTAGCTCTCGATTTATCATCAATAAAGGTAACAAAATACCGAAAACCCTCTCTAGAATCAATAGGAGAATATCTCCAAATGTCTGAATGTACCAAAGCAAACAATTCAATTGATTTATGCAAATGTTTAGGGAAAGGCAACCTATGTTGCTTAGCAAAGTGACATGGATCACAACTACTAGAATCATGAGTCAAAGACATGTTTAAGGACTGCAACACCCGATCTGAAGGATGACCCATGCGCTAATGCCATAGACAAGAGGTATCCACATTCCCCTTCCTAGCCACCAACGCTTCGCCATGCAAATCTAAGGTGTACAGCTCATCCCGGAGTTGTCCTTCACCAATCATCCTCCTGGTATTGCGATCCTGGAACAACACCTTCTGTGGAGTAAAAATGACATTACAATTCCATTGTTTAGAACATTTGCTCACAGATATTAAACTAGAAGATAATCCTGGAATCAATAAAGCCTCAGTTTTTTTCGAAAGCACATTCAGTTGCCCAACACCTTGGGTTGGTACCTGCACTCCGTTAGCTACTGTGATCGGTGGATACAAAGAACTAGAAACAATATTAGATAGAATATGTGGGGGACTACACATATGATTTGTGGCACCGGAATCAACAATAAATCAATTTCTAGACTCAACAAAAAGTGCACTAATATTACCAGAACTCTTGGCCAAATTTATGGATTCAGTGCCAAAGGGACTCGAACCATGTGTGACCTTTTTCCTTATTTGGACGTAGCTGAGGATGTAGAATCCAACATCGTTCCTTGGAATGCCCATCTCAATCACAATGATCGCAATGGAAACGAAGGGGCTTCTTTCCTTTCCCTTTGACAAATCGAGTACCACCATCACTTTGCCTAGCATCGGAACTAACAGCGTTTGCAGAATGTTCTGATGATCCTACTGATGGTGCCACAATCGAGTAAGAATGCATGACTCTCCTCCTTGTTTCTTCACTTTGTATTATGGAGCAAACAGTATTAAAGGACGGGAATTACAACCTCATAAGAATGTCACGTTTGGTGTCTTCAAACTCAGGCCTTAGGCTTGCCAAGAGATAAAAAATTCTATCTTGCTCTTCATTTTGCACATAGTCACACACATTATGGGTTATAGGTCTGTATTGACGGAGTTCATCCCTCTATTTTTTTTATGTTCCCTAGGTGTTCTGTGAATGATTGATTTGCACCTTGCCTAGAGGTAGCAAGACCTTGTTGAAGCTCAAAGATTCGAGATGCATTATTGGCTTGACCATAGATCTCAGACAACGAATCCCACAATGTTTTGGCCGAATCGAATAAGCAAAAATCTCATAGATTTTAGGCTCCATTGAATTGAAGATCCAAGTCATGACGTGTGATCACTTGCTTGCCATTCTTCAAAATTTGGATGACTTTCATTGGGGGCTTTAATTTGCCCGATAATATGTCCAAGCCTCGATCGGCCTCCAAGCGTAATGGTCACTGCTCATGACCATGGGGAAAATTCCTTCCATTCAGCAAAATAGATGTAAGACGTAGGTTGTTTCCCTCATGCACCACAACCTTCACCGATTCGAGCTTGCACCTTTGTCGGGAAGTTTTCCAGATTCTAATTCTGAAATTGTCATGGTGCTCACCCAAAAAAAAAGCAAAAAAAAAAAAACATAGAGAGGATGAGGCAAGTTATTCAAATAATCGGGTCATAACCCGCTCTGATACCATGAAGAAAAACAAAACTTCACATAAAGATACAAAGGTTACGAGGTTCGGCAATGTGCCTACGTTCTCGAACAAAACTTTCAGTCTCTTTTTTTTTTTTTTTTGTTTTTTTTGTTATTTTAGCATCTGTCATTGTTCAACCATATGTGCATTAAAGGTTGCCACAACTAAGGAAACAACCGACCAGAATAAAAACAGAAAAATGAAGAGATTCCAGAATAATCTCCTTTCTTAAGATAGGAGAGAAAATCACGCCAACTCTCTCTCTCTCTCTCTCTCTCTCTCTCTCTCTCTCTCTCTCTCTCTCTCTCAGCTTTATCTCGCTCGGTCGTTCTCGCTATCCCCTGTTGTCTGCCCTCGCGCTCTTTCAAAACAGTCGTTGGTTCCTTTCCCCTCGCGTCCGTCCGAAATGGCTTTTGCGAGTCAACGAAGCCAGCTCTCTTTCCTTGCCATCTTCAGCTCAAAATGTCCTCGATCAGTCCAGCCTCCCTACCTCTGTATATGCCTGCAACCGGTCTTCTCCTTAGGACCGAGTTTGGTCCATTTTCAGCTAAAACGGCTGCAGGTTTTCTTGGGCTCCGTCAACTGCAGGCGCTGCCACACCGCAGCCAAGCTGTCATTACTTCCCCTTCCCTGAAATCGCAGCTGCAACCGTTATCCCTATCTCGGCGTGATTGTCCAATGTAAAGGAGAGGAGAGAGAGGAAGGGCGTTGGATGGCTGGGCCGCGGAGAGGAGAGGAGATGGGCCAGGCCCCCGGGAGTGAAGAAAGAAAAAAAAAAAAAGGGGGGGTCCGACCAAGCCCCATTTCATCTCTTTTAAAAAAAAAATTGTTAAAAAACCGAAAACATGTTCTAATAGCTTCTATTAATGCGGATGCACAGTGCCTACCTGCTATACAAGTTAATGAAAATTATTTTTGTTAGGGGTTAAAAAATAATTCTCAATTTTCTATGCAATGAATGAATGATTAAATTGGTCACCAAAATTTAATTGTGAATAAATGTATACTTTTCTTCAAGTGTTATTAGACTGCGTTTGGTAGTCGGGATAAAATTTGGAATGAGATAAACTTTATCATATTCTGTGTTTGATGCCTACTTAAGATATGATAAATTTTGATATAAGATAAATATAGCACCGATAAAATTATCTTATAGGAGAAGTAAGATAGACTAGATGTGTCAAAATGGGTCTTAGACCCTTTTTTGACCCATTTGAATCATAAATTGGTCACTTACATTTTGAAATGGGTCATATATGAGTCGAGTACATTTTAAAGAGACTAGTTAAATAGATATTAAATGAATTAGACTTAAAACGCATTTCCAACCCAACTTCCCCCTTTAACTTTATAAAAATGTTTCTTTAATAGAAATTGAAATTTAAAATTATTTTTTATATTTCTTTTTTCTTTTCTTTTCTTGTTCTTTCTTTTTCCTCCTTCCTTAGCTAGTGGCTGGCATGGTGACAGCCGACAATCGGCTAGGCGAGGCTGGAGCTCGCCTAGCTCAAGTGAGCTCTAGGTTGCCAACGATTGGCTAGGCTGGTGCTCACTTGGATCTAGCAAGCAACAAGCTCACGGGAGCTCGTTGGCCGTAACCGAGCTTGAGCTCGCTCGGAACTAGACAGAGCTCAAGCTCGCTTGGATCTAGCAAGCCGTGAGCTCACCGGCCTTGTTGAGCTCGGCCTCGCCGGATCTAGTGAGTCATGAGCTTGTCGATTGCGACGGAGCTCGGGCTGGCAAGCTTGAGTTGGTCGCCACTGGTGAAGGAACAAGGGGGAAGAAGAAGGAAGAAGAAGAAAGAAAGGAAAAATAAAGAAAATAAGAAAATAAAATCAAAAATCAAAATTTTTAAAAATAATTATAATTCAATTTTTTGTTTTAAATATTTTTGATAGATAGATATCTATATACATACCGAAGAAGTACTTTTAGAGGAAGCTCAATGTTGTCTAGATCGAAATTCAATCAATATCAAAATAGAAATTCTAAACATTATAATATGATTTTTAATTTGGTAAGTCACAATTAAGAAGTTATGCATTCTTGCATCCTAGAAGATTTGTTATAAAAAAATATTTTTTTCATGTCAATCATTAACTAATCAAACTTTTTCTTATCAAGACTTTTCAAAAGTATTTCAATTTAAGGTTTTTCACTTTTTTTATTTTATTTTATTTACTAATTTTTATTGTTTAATTTACTTTTTTAATTTGATGTGAAGTTTTTAGTCAAGTAACATGTGTGTGTGTGTGTGTGTGTGTGTGTGTGTGTGAAGAGCTTAAAGTGGATTAAATGGGTGGGAATGGCTTTTCCTAGATTAGTTAAATATTAATGTATCTCAATAATATGAGTTGAGTCTGATATGGGTCGTCAAATTGACAATACATGAAAATAGGTCAAAACGAGCTAAATAAGTCAACATAAGTCGGACCATTTTTTACTTGACCCAAACCTTACTTGACCCACCCATTTGACGGCCCTAGGATAAACGTGAATAAAATTTTTAATGTTAATAACATTAAGGTTAATATTCATACATGATTTATCTAAGGACTACAATTCATAAGAGATTGTTTTTATTAAATCAGGTTATATTTTGTCACGCCGTTTAGCGGCTCTATTCTGAGAGATTAGAGAATTGTTCTTACATATCATATCAAATTTTTCATTGACTGGTTTGTTCAAATAGTATTTTGGATTGCATTTGCGTGATAATAATTGCCATGTTAGATCGACAGGATTCTGCCAACTCCACGTGTAGTAATTTCATACATGTTTAAGACATTTTGATTGCGCTATTATTTAATTGCCATAGTTGCACTTTTATTCAACAAATCACGGGAATATATGTAAAAAAAAAAATCTAAAAATTACACCTTGCATGATGGTATCCAATGCAAAATAATAGAAAACTAATCATCCAGAAATTATTATTTAATTTCATAGCCCTGTACACAGCTTTATATATTTCTAATCTACTCTCCATTTTCAATCATATATCACTAAACAATATTGGACCTGAGCAAGTCCTTAAACTGCTCAAAAGAGAAACAGGCGGGAGAACCGCCCTGGGGTGAGAGTCCCCGTGCTGTCTCCTGTAAAGGCAGGTTGGGGCCTTGAAAAAGATTCTCAACCCACTGCTGAACCGACCACAATGCCCTTCTTCTTAAAAAATGTTTTATCAAAAAGTATTTTCCTATATTATTGAATTTTCAGCCGAATAAACCCAATATTAAGGAGACCTTTGGACCCCTGGACTGTTCATATATTTACTGCGAGGCTCGTTCCTCATGAAACTCTCGAGTGTTGCGTCCTGAGAAAGCCCCGTCATTCCATTCGCCAAAGTCTCCTCATACTCCAACCACCATTGCATAAATGTGCTATCCTCCAGAAATATGTCCGGCGAAACTGCCTTTCTGTTTATCAAGTCCGTAACATACCGCACAAAGTCGCTTAATATCGCTCGTTGGGAATCGTCTGATGGTCCTCCGCTGTTCAGCAATTTGCACGATCTGAGGGCCTTCTCCACGCGAAACCAAAAGCACGAATCCTCCGTCTCCATTTTTCGCCTTTTCGAATTGGAAGGACCGGCCCGCGGCTGGGTTTCTTCTTCCTCGTGCCATTTTTCCAGCAGCGTGAAGCAGATTGGTCTTCGTTTTAAGTAATCATTTCCGCGCCCCTTGTGAACACACTCTGCTATTTCCAGCTGTTCAATTAAGAGGCGGAATTCAGTCCCTTCATGGAGCCGATCGCGCCATTGTTGGGAGTGCCGTATTTGAGGATTCCTCATGTATTCGGCCAGCGAATTCCAATATTCGATGAGGAAATTCCTGCTCCTGTCGAGTTCCAACTTATCCTTATGTAATGCAGTTTTGGCGCTGTCATATAAACCAGGATACCCACCATTGGCCCGGTGAAATTCGTCGAACCTCTTAATTTTATCCATTTCCTGCTGCATTTTATCACAGCCCTCGTCAGTATGAAATGCCTCGTCGCCTTGTCTATCAACAACTTGCTCACGCTTTGCTGTGTCTATCAGAGCATGAGTGCCGTCATTCTGTTGCTGTCATCGAAATTAGAGTACAGTCAAATCCCAATCCAGTGTTGACAAACAATCCTAACACTTTTATCACTTACAACTTCAGCAAGTTTTCCTTTTTTCCTGCTGAAGTTCTGAATTAGTCCATCAGCATTTTAATTTGGAAAAAAATTGGTCAGCATGGCAAAATCTGGATATCATTTTTGTTCCGAGCAACACAATAATCTGCTAAAAAGCGGACTTCCCCTTGATGGAAGGTAACCGCGAGAAGAAAGTCAAGCTAAAATACCTGAATTGATTTGGAGACTTGAGGAGTATCCCCAGCTTTATATGAATCTGCTTCCTGCCCATTCGACCTATGAGATTCCCCGCAAATTGATTCTTTCTTCTCACATTCAATGAGATTCTCATGATCGACAAATGGGTCTTCTTGGTCTCCAAAGTTTTCTTCCTCAGGCAGTTCCACGACGGACTCACGAGTTTCAGGACAGGCACCACCTGATTCAGACACCAAAGGGTCATTCCAAAAGGTGGTTAGCGGTGGGAGGGTGAAAAAATAGTCTAGGGAAATAATCATCCTAAAGAATTACATGCAAAAAGTACGAATTCCATGTTGGATATTGCGATACGGCTTGTTTGAAGGCAGAGTCCCCAAGGAGCAACAAAGGGGGAGTATGCTCTTAGATGGGTCCAGCGTGTTTAGACGCCATAACGTCAAGAGGGAGGCCATGGACCCACCCCAACAGTGTTCAGTAAAATTATAGGGAACAGAGTCCTTAGACTTGCTGAAGTTACAACCGGCATTGAAACAGAACGAGCATCAACTCAAATCCTCAACTTGTAGGTGTCGAATACAGTCATTCCGATATGATAAACAAGCATGGTTAATAAATGAAATGAACCTCCATTCAATCATATGATTCAGCTCAACAAAAGATTCACGAATTTATAGGTTGAGAATACCGAATGCATTCAATTTCACAACCATCCTCAAAAAAATGAGAAAAGGCATTTCCTGAGCAGAACGGTGCTTTGCTTCTCATCTAATAAGCTTAATGATAAGTAGTGAACAGCTCAAAGTTCCCCAATCAGAGCAATCATTAGCATGTCTACTTCAGCAACAATTACAGTAAGTAGTGATTTCTAGATTCGTGCGTACTGATGATCTTACAGCAGATAATAGTAATAAATGGATTGGATGACTCGAGAGAATGGATAAAATTGCGACCTTCTCTTTTAGGGAGTAACTGGTAAGGTGACTAAGGCAATGATGATCTAGTCTGGGAAGAGAACTTACTGTGATTTTTAGAGGTTAGCCCCATCTGATAATGAGACGGAGCTGAATTGGCTCCGTGCAGGGAATCTATTCCAGCGGTTGTGGGTTCTTGTTGTGGAGACGCCCTCTGTTCAGATTCCAGGAGGATGGGTTGGTTGATTTGCTACTCAAGTTCGGATACGGCATTCCACGAATCCTGCAGAAGATTCGATGACTTAACAACGTCTCCAAAAAAACAGTCTACTGCTCAACTGCAAATGGAGAAAACAACATACCACTTATCAAGAACGTGGATTAGGAGTAGAACTCGATGCAAAATGTATCACATCTTCAATGATAGCCAAATCCAACGTTCTGCTTCAGAAACTGGCCCATTCTTGAAGTTTGTTGGATTCGCACAGACGAAGCTAATTTTAACAACGCACCTGGGTTTCCCACGTCGTTCAAGAAACAAAACCTGCAAGTGCCAGTTTGCTTAATAAGTTTCTCATTCCACTAAAATAAAAAGATAAATGCTTGGTACGGCAAGACCATTTAAGACGGAAGAAGAACCTCCCACCTCGCTTGCCCTGCCAATCTCAGCCTCTGAATTAGCGAGAAAAACAGAAGATACAAATGCTTGAGGGCGTAGCTCGAGATTGGGTTTCAAAATCACCCAGCCTAAAAACTCAAAACGCCAAGCTCTCGGATCTCTTTTCCTCTCTAGCCCTGACCAGTAACCGAGGAAAAAAGCAGTCGCTTCAGTAAGAGCGGGCACATATTTGAATGAAATCTTGAATTGAAGGAATAAAGGGTAAGCGATAATTGGGGCTTTGTGAACGAAAAAGGCCGGGGACACGTGGCCACGGGCACGCGAAACGAAAAGCGGGAGGAGAAAGTAGGGGTGTTCTGGCCTGTTTAAGAGTTCATGCAGAGGGATCTCATTTTTCAGGTTTTTCGAAATTCCCTCTGTTCTCTCTCCCTTCGCTTTGGTTACCGTTACAAACTCCATCTCTTCCTCTCTAATTTCTCTTCTTCTTTTCTTCTTCGTTCAAAGAACGAAGATCTTCTCCACCTTAAGGTGTCTCTCTTCCTTCCAACCACGCCGTTGCCTCCACCTCCTTCCCCGCCGTCGCCTCTCCTATTCGTTATCTGCCCTCTCCGTTACGTGTCTCGGTTTCAACCGATGTGGTGGACTACGGCTGACATGACCACTGCAATCTCTGTTGACGCCTGATTTTCATTCGACGGCGTGTGGACAATCTCTATTGAAAACTAAATAAGCCCATTTAAATCCGGTTGAGCTTGACCCAATCCCAGGAAGTCGGCTAGTTAGCTCCCACGGCCCACGCCACACAAAAGAATTTTTATCGAAAAGAGCATTTACACAGGAAACCAAGAATTCTTTTGAAGGGGCGAAGCTATCATTTTCTCCTCTTTTTCTCGATAATCCTTGGCTGATTTTTCACTTTGACAGCCATTTATCATCATCACTGAAAATGGACGGAATGGTTCAGCTTCGATTTCAGTCACGTTCATGGCGGAGCCAAAGCTATGCTACCTATTTCATCGATCTTCTCCGTCGCTTTCTCGGTGGTCGCCGAGCTCCGCATAACATAACTTCTCCTTATTTCATCATCGTCTAGCGTGCTCTGTCTCTCCCTGCTTTTCGGCTGAGAACTCCGACGAGTCTCGTTCTCGACTGGAATTTCACTGCTGGTACATATTCTCGTGGGTAACGAATTTCATAGCCGTGAAGGTACGACGTGAAGGTACGAATCTATTACTTTTGTCTCGGTTTGTTAAAAAAATTGAGGATAGAAGTATCATGACCAATTTCCTATATGAACGAAAAGCAAATCAAAACTTGATGTTATGTTGATGATTTACAGTATGTTTGACATTGCCTTTAATCTGGACGTGAATTTTCAAGTTGCTCTCTAAACATATAAACTCCAGTAAGAAATCGCTCCCCACGTGTTCGACAAGTTGCCCGAACCAATTTAGTACAGATTTGATTCTAATTTTTGGATTATTCGAATACTTACGAACATGTCTCACATGAAACGAATTTCTCATTGATTGCTGAGTACATTAGTAAGAATCGAATCTGAACATTCCCTTTTTATATGTGTTTTCTCGTTTGCTACAGCGTTCATGGCGATGGTGATCCTAAACGGTGTTGTTGGTGAGAAAACGACTGGAGTTGATGCCATGCTCATGAATTCTCTGAAAATGTTCATGATTACGTCCATGTGATGGTTTTGTTTCGCATCTTCATCTTGAACTTTCTCGGTAACTCATGGTTGTGAGTTAATGTTCAATAAACGGTGATGGTTGGAGCTAACGGCTGATGGCTGTGTTCTGGAGACTGGTGGTGATCGCAGCCGATGGCCAATGGGGATGGCCGGAAGTAGTTAATAGCATGGTTTATACGGCATAGTTCAAGATTTGAGAGTACATCTTTTGTAATATTCCCGCCAATTGACCAAGTCAGATAAAGGTGGGGTTCACAAGGTAAATGAACAGACAGGTTGACTCAGTCAACAAAGAGAAAGGAAGAGGGGACCATCGGCTCCCTAAATTTAGAGCAGAGAGAGAAAAAAGAGAAAAAAGGGAAGTGGGGGAACAGAAGAAGTACGGGGAAAAGAGAAGAGGCGCTCACGTGTACTTACCACGGACACCTTACCGAGCCAGATTTACTCAGTATTGCAATACCAAGTGCCCATGCCCTCTTTCTTCCTATTAGAGTAGATTTCGGGATTAGGATATGAACTTTTAGGCTAAGTTTAATCATTCGGATTTCTAATCATGATAGGGTTGGATAGGATTAGATATGAAATCCTATGATTTTTTATATCCCGTCTATTGTTTAATGAATTACAAGTATTAAAGTTGGATATATTCATATTATATCATGTATATTTTTTTTTATAAACAGCATATCATTTTAATGAACCTAAATGTTCATAAACGAAGATTGTGAAAATCTTTCGTAACACTATTTTTTAATTTATTTTTGTTTTTTATTTTATTTTATTTTTCCTCTTTTTTATATTATTTTCATTATTATATATTTTTTCCCTTTCATCATTCTTTAATAAAATTTTATCAAATAGTAAACTGTACTAACATACCTAAAATACAAAATACCTAAAATATATAATAAATATAAATATTTAATTTATAGATTGAATGTTTATTAGAAGATAGAATTAAAGTTGAATATATAAATTAAAATAAGATTAATAAAAAAAATAATTTTTAATTATTTAAATTATAATTTAAATATTATTTATATTGAAATATAATTTCAATTTTTGTTAATTCAATAAGTTTGTTATTCAAGAAAAATAATTTTCTTATTATGAATATTATAAATCTTATCCACCTTTAACCCACCTTCCCCATGGGATAATTTTATCCTCGCCTATATTCCCCTTATATCCGACTTTATCCTATCATGAGTGAGCACCAAACGTAAGATAGAATAAATCATATCCTATCCCGAATTTTATTCCGACTGCCAAACGCAACCTTAGTTGTTGGAATTTCATGGAAAGGTTGGTTTATGGCATTGTAGAATCGTGGGCTGTTTTGGTGCAACGGTTTGGTCGAGTGAGAATTTTAGAATTTCGCGTTACAAATGACTTGAATAATTGCTTTAAGTGATGCTCGTTTAGCTTCATTTTCTTTGGTTTTGGGGATTCTGTGTGAGTGGTGCTATCTCGGCTTTGACTTTGTAAATTCACATGTGCATAGTTATGGAATTTCATGAAAATAGTGGTTTATGATGTTGTGGAGCCATAGGTTTTGACGTGAGTCATTTTGATGCAACACTTTTGTTGGAGTGAGAATTTTAGGTTTCATGTTCAAGTTTCGCGTTGCGAAAGGCTTAGATAATCACTTCACATGAACGATTTGTTAGCATTTATGCATAGTTAAGCCGTTTCGTAGTTGAGATAGTGTTTTCCTTGGTTTTAAGGTCAATCCTTATTAAAATCTAGGATTACAAGATCTTCCTACGAGATCTTTGGCTCGTTTAGCTTGCTTTCTTTGGTTTTGGGCATTTTAAGTGAGTGGTACTATCTCGGCTTTGAATATGTGAAGTTATATTTCGAAAATGAAAAGTATGAAGTATATTATTGCATATTGTGAATTGGCTAAAAGGCAAAAATAATGTTCATAGAATTTTTTATACATAACTTCGGATCGGGCATTTTTTACTTTTTACTCATTTGAAAAAGGTTTGGGAAACATGTTATAGAATGTGTCATGAAAATTTAAATGTGTGTATTATGTTACAAGATGATTTATGGAATGGGTTTTTTAATGATTTGGGAACCGTTTCACGTCTTGAAATGGTGTGAGAAATATATTGTGAAATTGTGTGTGTGTGTGTCTCGTGTGTCTGTGTGTGTCTGCGTGTGATGTACAAAGTTTGGAAAGAGAATATATTTTGGGTTTATTTTTTCACAAAATGGTTTACGAAACCTTTTTGTGAAAGTTTGTGAAAGAATTATGTTAACTTGAAGATGGTTTATGAAATGTAATTTGATTTGGTGTGTGAAACCAATTTATGATATGGACTTAATTGGTTTTGTGGAGAGAATTGATTTGTGAAATGCTATGTTTTGGTTTGTGAAACCAATTGTTTATCATGGGAGCCATTTCTAGGGCCTTGTAATTAAGGACTAAGTGCTACACAGTGACTCAAGTCACGTGAGAGCCAGCTCTAGGGCCTTATACTATAAATATATGTTGATCAATAGCTAAGTGCTATACAATGATGTAATTTCATGGGAGTCCCCTCTAGGATCTTATACTACTCAAGGGCTAAGTGCATTGAATGATGACATGAGTCTCATGGGAGCCACCTCTAAGGCATTGAGATATGATGTGATACAAGTTTAATTAATGAAATAAACCATTAACATGAGATTGGAGATTAATAAATGGACTTGACCATTGATTTTTGTATTGTAATGGTGGATTTGAATGAATATTTCCAATTTATATAAAAAAATATGTTGAAATGAAATAATATACATGTGATTTGATACATATTTTACATCTTGAGTTGGATTATGAGTCTTGGTTGTGCTCTATACTTATATATATGTATAGTGACTGTTTGATTTGCTTAGAAAAGATGTAATTTACTAAGCCGTGGTTGTTCATTGCTCTCTTTCCAAATCTTTTGAGGTTCCTTGGTTAGCAATCAATAGAGCAAGAGCGATATTGATGAGAACTTTTAGGAGTTGATTTTGGGTGGTTAGATGCTTTGTCCTTCAAGTGGAATGATAGCCATGTTATGCCATTTTCTGATAGGATTTAGGATGTGACATCTTTATTTGTAAATTTAGAAGTTCGTGGCATGAAGTTAGCTCTGGCATGTTCGGTGGCCATGAGGAAATGATGGAATGAGTATTAAAAAAAAAAAAAAAAAAAAAAACTAAGGCTCCATTTGTTCGCAGAAAATACTTTCGGAAAATAACTTCTAAGAAAATGTTTTAAGGATTTTTTGACATTCGGTTCACGAAAAATGACTTGGTCCGGGCAAACCATTTCCATCAACATAAAAAGGTCTTCTAAAATAGAGGAAAAATCGCTTTTCAATTAAGGGAAAACATCGTTCATATCTTCTTTTACCTAATTTTCTTTCACGAAACACATTTTCCTTTTATTTTTATTTTTATTTTTATTTATTAAAAAATTGAGTTTTTAATTATTTTTTGTTGTTCCTTTTCTTTTTTCTTTTTTCTTTTCCTTTTTTCCTTTTCTTTCTTTTTCTTTTTTGTCTTCCTCGATTGATCGCCGACCACAAGGCCCAAAACGGCTATCGACGAATAGCCACGAGTGAGCTTGAGCCTTGCCACAAGCCAGCAAGGCTTGAGTTCACAAGATTTCGGCAAGGTCAAGCCTCATTGACTATAGTGATCAATTAAGGAAGAAGAACAAAAAATAAAAAGGAAAAATGATTAAAAATCAATTTAAAAAATAAAAATATTGAAAGTAGTGCATGGAAGAAAAGATTTTCGTTACCAAATGGTGAAAAATATTTTATAGTTCATTTTAGATTTCAACCGAATATCGAAAAATATTGTCATTTTCTTGAAAAATGACTTCTTAGAAAATATTTTACAGAATGTCACATTTTTGAAACAAACTAAGCCTAAAGAAAAAATGGCATATGGACTCATTTTGACTAGATGAGCATGGTTCCAGGGTAGAACCTACCTGAGAACCAGACTGGTGAGAACATGTAGGTTCCAAGTTCCATATTCCAAAAATAAAGAACCTATTTCGATGAATAGGTTCCAAGTTCTTAGGTGGAGAAAACTAAAACATGAAATCTAGAACAAGTTTTAATGTTTTTCTTTGTCTATGTCTTCATGCAATCATTTAATATTCCATGACGTTCGATAATGAGTGTATAATCTGGAAGTACTAGATGACTAAGATTTTTATTTTATAAATATTTTTATTTTTCATGTGTTTAAATATAAGTTATAGTTATAAATTATAATTATTCAAATAATAATATAGGTGAAACTGAAGTAAATCCTAGAACCAACCTTAGAATTTGTGACTGGAGATTCCAAGTTCTAGAGTATGTAGGGTATGTTTCAGGCTCTAGAAAATAAAGAACATGTTCCAATGGGTAGGTTTCATATTCCAAATGGAACTTGTACAAAACTTGGAATCGCTCGCTCGTATGTAGCAGAGAGTAGAGTGCACGGGTTTGGTCTTAGAAAAATGGGCTTATTGTGTGGTTATAATAGATAATGGGTTCAAAATTATTGAATAAGAACGTGGGCTGAGTTCGATTTAGTTCAGAGATGGACTTAGCATAGTAGTGATGAAGGGATTAGCCCGGGCTTGATGTGGTTATGAACTTTTGATAAAATGGGCTTCACGTGGGAATAGTCTGAATCGGGCTCTATAAAAGTCAAAATGGGAGGAGGGCTAAATATAATAGGCCGAATTATGTCCATTGGCCCAAGTCCGAGAGATCAACATAATGCCTGTGTTTGGACCGGGCCAGAGGCCCGGATCCGAGTCCTCATTTTCAGAAAACAAAAACACAAATAGTCTTATAAGGTCTCTAAACTTTTAATTTGTTCAATTGGCTCCTAAAATTTTAGTATGTGTTTAATTTATTTCCTAGACTATATAAAAATGTACAATGTTATCCTTCCATTAATTCAAATTTATGGACAACAATGAACTTTTTCCATATAGCCTATGGAATAGATCGAACATGTACGAAAAGTTTAAAGACCAATTTGAATAAATTAAAAGTTCATGAACTACATTGAATATTGAGTCATTTTCCTAATTCAAAAAATAAAAAGTTCATAAAAATAATTAGGAAAATAAGCCTTAATTAGGTTGTTAAATTTTAATATTAGAATTAGTTTAGTTTCATTTAGATAGTATACCAATGGCTTAGGAAAACTCATCATTTTCTCTAGCTTAGATATAGGAAAATTAGTTTCTTTAGACAATTGAATTTGATTTGAACTAAGCTCATGGGGGTTACCGTTTTAGGGCTTAATAACAAGGCCATGTTATATTTTGCCCAACTTATATCAAATTACTTTACCACACTTTATTTTTTACTCGCTCTTTATTGCTATTCTTGCTATGTTTGTTGTGATTGCTTTTATATTGTTTTTTGTGTTGTCATTTGTTTGCTTCCTTGAATAAATAAATTACTTTTTATGACCATAATGTACACACAAACATTGCATGGACACTTAGCAAACAAGAACCTTAGGATTCATAATTTGGTAAAAAGACTATATAGACTTTGAGTTGACAAATAATGAAGTTTTGGTACAAATAAGACACTAATAAGATAATTAGGGTAATCAAGTTCCTAAAACTAGATCATACGTCTACTTCTACACATCACTTAATTTTCAGCCACCAATAAACTAATGTCAACTCCTTACATAGAATTCTCATAGGGTTGATTGAATTAAACTGAAAATCCTAACATCACGTGAGGCAGGGTTTTGAGGGAATTTGCGCTGATCAAAAACCATTGGTCCTCAATTTGACATTACCTTTAAACCGTAATTCCTCAACACTCATTTGGGAGGGTCGCGACAACCTCACTCAGTGTTCCAAACTTGATAAGATCACAGGAGCCTCTCCTTGTTTCGAGCTCTGTGTCTTCCTTCGCTAGAGGCGACCACGCTCGTAACTGCCGACTTAAGCTCTCCGTCTCTTGCCTGGTGAAGTTCCGGTTGACAATCTAGTGAGTACACAAGAAAGAGGCTGGCAGCACTTTACGTCAAGGTCTACGATGACCAAGTCGCGAAGCCTGGGGTCTATTGTCACAGGCCAACGTGGTACTAAGGTAAATCGATTTGTTCGTTTGTGTGTGTGTGTGTGTGTTTTTTTTTTTTTTAATATCTGAGATGGCCAATATCGGGAGAATTGCTTGCACAGTGAGATGGCGAGTTCGTAGGTGGTTGTGTTCATCGAAATATTGTTATAATCTGTAGCATTTTCATATTCGGTTGGTTTTGTTTTTTTCCATGGTGAAGAGTTTTGATGCATTAGATTTAACGAGGTTAGAAATGCTTTTTAGTATGAATGTCAAGTGAGTAGCTAAAGCTATCGGTGGGATTCGACAGAATGTTAATTAGGCCCCGTTTGATAACCGACCAATTCCTTTATATTTCTGGTCTTTGATTCTCCAAAATAAAATAAATAAATAAAAGAAACGAAAACTATTTGGTGACACCGATTAACAATCCTATTACTCAAAATAAATCAATAGCTAAAGAATAGAGTTGAAACAAAAATAAGAAGTAAAAAAAAAAAGTTACTTCCTTATTCACAAAAACAAATTCTAAAACAAGTCACTTTTTTATATTCTTTTCTTCTTCCTCCTCCTCCTCTGGCCGATCGCCGTGCCTCAACGATGATTGACGACCCGCCAGAGACAAGGTCCAGCAACCTCACTGGCCTTTGATGATGTCAACTTCACCTGGCCATGGTGAGGTCGACCTTGCCAAGGGCAGCAAGGTCGCTAGCTCTTGTCTTTAGCTGGTCCCCAGCTATCGTCGAGGCCAGTTAACCAACTATAGGAGCAAGAAGAAGACAAGGAAAAAGGAAAAGAAAAGAAATCTAAAAATAGAAAAATCTCATAAAGTTATTAAAAAATAAAAAAGAAAATATATGTCATAAAAAAAATTTGAAGATTGTACCAAACGCATTCCTTTTTTTTTTTTTATTCTAAGAATAAAAAATTTATGCATTTACCAAACGCCTTTGAATGCACAAAAACTCGTTCAAGAAATATAAATAGAAATATAAATAGAAAAAACTATTACTAAATAGAAATTATTCATGAGAATAGAAATATTACCAAATGCATTATTGATAGTCATAACTAGATTATTGTGGGCTTTGAAGGATGTGTTGCTCTCAAGTCTTCAGAATGACATAATAATCTTACACTCATTTGTCCTGCCCTTGCGGTGGAGGATAAAGATTGCGGTCATTGGAAAAAAAAAATGCGATTGACACGAGTGGGAACAATACGAATGTGTGAAACATATCCTCGCGAAAGCAAGTAGTCAGTTATCTTGTCTCAAATGAGAGTTAGAGCTTGAGTGAGGGTAGGTCCTGCCTTTGCTTTGATGAATGGCCTGAGGACCTTTGAGTTAGTTGATGCTTCTGGTTATGCGTGCGATCCATATCATGGGAACTAACAATGTTGTTGGTAAGAAATCCTCCATTGTGCAATAGGGTTGATCGGAGTTGAATTGTCGCTACAACACCTGGGGCATTTACTTTTATGATTTATGTGATGCGTGATTTGTGGAATGTTCTTTGATCAAATTAAGCCAAATTGGTATGATTTTGTCAAAATTGACATTAAAATTGAGTTAATTGGACTCAAATTAGGCTAATTGTTGTCGCTCGTGAAGGATCAACCCGAACCACCAATTGACGCTTTAAATCGGGTAAGTTCACTTCCAACTTGGAATCTCCAAAATTGACAATAATATGTATTACGACCCCATATCAAATGTCATGAAAGAGATTATTTTAAAAATTGATTAGAAATGGAAGAATTTCAAATTTGGCTGATTAGGAATCAAAATTTTTGATATGGCCAAAAAGTCGATTCTTGATCGATTTGTGTAAAATTGATGAATTCAAAATTCGTTTAAGCATAAAAGGAAGAAATTTTATGATTTTTGAATTTTGAATTTTTTCAAATTTTCAAAAAATGTTGACCAAAAGTTGACTTTTGTGGTTAACCAAAAAAAAAAAAAAATGCTAAGGACTCCTTTGAATAATTAGTGAAATCGATGTAATGGTTTAGACTGAAGAGTGTGGAACTTGAAAAACTTCGAAAAACACTAGAACGACTCTTTCTTGCCAAGAAACAGGTTATCAGAAATTCTAATCTTGAGTTCTTATCTTTATGACTTGTCGGCTAAAATTAGGTGTCAATAATTTTCTTTTAAAAAATCAACAAAGAACCTTCTACACCCTTTGTTGATTTAATCATGGATCCATATTTCAAAAGATACTTCATTGGCACTTTTTCAGTAGAAAACGAAGTTTGAGCAAAGTAGTTTGTAGAAAGGACCACCAAGCAAGCAAAGAATATAAGTTGTTTACCAGCATCCTTTACGTGGTTGGCAATGGTTGTAGACAATTTCAGTACTTTTAATTTTCTCATCATTCACATTTTCTATTCGAGTATCAACAAAAAACTTTTTACACCTTTTTGTCAATTTACTCATCAATTCATACTTCAAGAGGTATTTCATCGACACTTCTAGGTGGAGAACCGATTTTGAGCCATGAGCATTCACCAATTCATCTACAAAACTGTTGGAAAGACACGACCTTTGACTTGAAGAGCCTGGCTTCACGTATGACTTTCAAGAGCTCCTCACCTTCATTTTCTCGTGAAAGCAATTATTGTATGTCTCCCAAATAGTTTCCTATTATTAGCCTCACTGTTTGCTAAAGAGTAATCTAAACAAAGTCTATTTTAATTTTAAACAATTATTTCCGTCGAAGACAAAGGATGTCGAAATGCGCGTGACGCACAAAATGAGAATTAGAGGAATATGTGTGGTTCATATTCTCACATAACCGCCTTGGCGAGGGCAGTAAGGGGCAACGTCCATGTGACCCCCAGATGACTTTTCTAGTTTAAAATTATATTTTTTATTAATTTAACCCATAAATAATTATTAAATATATATTTTTATTTCTTATAAATTGAAAGATGTGATAGAAAAGTACGAAATGCTAATTATAATTAATTTTTTATTTAAATGGAGTCTAATTTCAGGTGATTAGAAATAAAATTTGAAGTCTCGAATTTATATATTTTTGTTGTGCAATAAATTCTAACAGAATAAAGGGTGCACAGATAATCTTCGCTCGGACGATTCGGTGAACGTAGCGATTTGACGTGGGGTGCTTTTAAGCCTTTTGTTTTCACTTTCGAACAGCTGTACGCGACCGGCGTGCTTCCCACGACACCCAAAAAAGAACATAAAAAAAGAGGGGTGCTTCAACTGACCAATGCTTTTTGCTTGTTTTTTGACGAAATGCTTTTTACTTTGTGTGTTTTTTTTAAAATTGTTGGAAAGGTAAAGCGAAGTGCTTTTGGTCGTACCAAGAAAAGACACCAAGTGGGTCCCAGAGGATAATTAGAGCAAAGAAAAGAATAGTAAAAAAGGAAAAAATAAAAAGAAGGATTTTGTGTTTTGGATTCTTTTTCCCTCACGCAGCCGCACATAAAAGTTTATTTAGCCGAGAGCCGCCCAGTGACGACCGCCGAGGATAAACGCAATGAAAGAAAGAGGCCGATGCACTGACGCTCCCTTTAATCGTGCGCGGAAGAGTTGTAAACACGGTGAATTTTCCGCTGTGATTTTTACATTAAATTAAATCATTTATTTATAAATATTTTGAATTTATGCCTAATTTAGATCTTATTAATACTCGAGTATGTAGGTGATTATAATTCTAATTCTCTTATTATAATGAATTATATGTCATTGACTCATGTAGATATCGATATTTGAATCATGTAAACTTTTAGTGTCATTTATTATTTATTATTTATTTTTCTGTGATTTCACGTTTACTTAGATAGAAAGATCTGATATTATTTCGTGTTAGTTTTATAATAAACATTTTAATGATTTTTTTATTGAAAATAATAAATCAGTTAAATAATTCATTGTACAGATTTCCAGGCTCTGCCAAAATGAATTCCTCCATCCTGTAATCCCGCGCTGCACATGACTTGAATTAAAGTAATAAAGGGCTGCGCGGAGGAAACTCAGGCGGACGATTCGGGAAACGCGTCGGTGCTTTTTTAAGCTTTTCCTTTGCTTTTTGAAAAGCTGCACGCAAACCGAAAAGAATTGAAGAGTGGTAGGGACCGATGGGAAAAAGTAACTGCGGTCCCCACGGAACAGTCAATAAAATGGCTTTCTTTTTCAAAAACAAAAAGCAGAGCCCCAGTATGACATCATTACGCTTCTATAAAAACTTAATCAAGTATGATATCCTACCGATGAAGAAATTAAACCCCTCGTTGCGATTTATCCATTATCACATGCTGAGGTCAAGTCCAGCTTATCGGAGATACAATTAAGATATCCAGTTAAATTTATCTTCGGCTAATAACTTATCAACCAATTAAGATATACTAATTTGTTCATAATTTATCATATCTCTAATACGAAACTTCTTTTATCTCGCTTTCACTGTACACATCAAAACATTTGATATGAATTTTACTAAATTAGATGACAACAAACATTCTGTCAACAATTTCATAGTAAAAAATAATAATAATTGGAAAACTTGAACTTCGAAGAAATAAATGCATTTCCTTCTAAAATTACATATTTGTTACTACGAGAGAGGTAGACCTCCTTTATTTTGGGGAAGAGACCTAAAGATTGCTAATTAGCTAAGGTTTTTCACGAAATTAAACGTGAAAATGTAAATAAATTGACGAAAAATCAAGTAGTTAATTAATATTTAATAAACATTTTTTGTAGCATGTATCTTTCTAGAAGATATCCTAAAAAAGATATAAGATACATGTCGGGTATAGGACTGCTCTTGCCCGTTCTGAATTTTGCAGCCTATGTATTTTTATATCACCTCTGATAGCCATCTTGAACTTTCCCGATTTCATCGTAAATTCTGCTGATTCTCTTGAACACTTTGATGGCACCACACATGCAACAAAACAACATCGCATCATATGAGCAATTAATCACTTAAGTAAAATCCTCACCATACAAAGAATTTTCTTTTAATATAGGGTGCATATCATTCGGCAAAGGGTTTTAGATTATATAGGACTTGTAACTTAAGTACCCCAAAGAGAAAAGGTTAACGGTATTAAAGCAAAGAAAAAAAAATTTAAGATCTTACATGCACAAACTTCAAAGTCGAGGAAAGCAGAACGAAATTTTCCCTAAAATGTAAGAATGGGGTTGCACATTTTCTCTAAATGCGTAGAACCTAACATGTTATCACAATTTCTCTAATTTGAAGTGACTTTCCACATTGTTAAGCAATGTTTTTGCAATTAATAACGAGCTGGCCGATTATTGTAAAAAATTTCCTCTAATCATATCTTTGATTAGTGTTTGAATTTATGGGCATGCAAACTAAACTAAGATTAAAGAGATAAGTTTACTAAGAGTTTTAAAACTTATTATGAAAGTGCAATTGGGTATTAAAATTTGTAAAAAGTGCATCAAATCTTAAAATTTACTAAATAAGTGCAATCAAGTCCTAAGGTTAACGTCATCAATTTATTTAATAGAAAATGCTTACGTAACAATTAAAAATTTATTTCTCTCTTCTAGTTGGCATTTTTTCTTGTTTTATTTTTAATATCTTATTTAAATTAGATAAAAAAAACTAAAAAAGCTAAAATTTTATTAAAAAAAAACTTTAAAAAAAAAAAAAAAGAGGAAGAAGAGAAGAGAAGGGTAAGGTAGGCCACATTGGTAGGTATTACTGCCGTTGCCACTCATCATCGGAGGGGTTGCTGACCTTTGTCAACCCTGGGTGAGGGTGGGCGACCCTTGTTAGTCCAGGGCGAGGCCTCGCCAGTTCAACGTGAGGGTTGGCAACCCATGGTAGGCTTGGGCTCGTGCTCGAGAGCCCAGATCTGGGTGATGCCGATGCTAGCCTGACCTAGCAAGCATTGCTAGTCCTCACCTGGAGTCGGCGAGACCTTGCTTTGGGCTGGTGAGACTCGTTGGCTCTAGGCGAGCGTTAACACCGCCCAAATTTGACCCAAGCCAGTGAGGGTTGCTCGATGAGGCCTTGCTTGGAGCTAGCTAGGGTTGACCACCCTCACCTAGGGTTGGTGACCTTCGTCGGCCCCTCCGGCGATGGGTGGCGTGGTGGCGATGCCCATAGGCGTGACTTGCCCCCGCCCTTATCCTCTCTCTCTCTCCCATTTTTTTTTTATAATAAAATGTTAGCTTTTTTTTTTTATAGTTTTTTAATTCGATTTAGGTAAGATTTTAAAAATAATAATAAATACCAACTAGGAGAGAGAAATTAATTTAAAATTATCACGTCGGTAGTTTTTGTTAAATTAATTGACAGTATTAAATTTAGGACTTGATTGTATTTATTTGATAAATTTTGAGATTTGATTGCACTTTTTATAATTTTTAAGGTTCGATTGAACTCTTGTAATAAGTTTTAATACTTCTAGCGAACTTAACTCAGATTTAAATAAGTGTAGAGTCCATCTTTCTAATCCAACCATCAAAGACATAGCCTCAATAAAGGGGATGCATCATGTGGTAATCATAGAATTTTGGCGAATGGAGAGGAGCCTGAAGTTGACTTGTGGCCCTCCATTGACACTCAAATCACTTTGCGTACTGGTTTCTCCCACGTCCTTTAATTCTAGACCATGCTATATTTTGTGCTATTTACTTCCTTTAAAAAATGGCAAATTGGCTCGAGAAAAATTATAAGCAGGTGGAACCTGAGCTCCCATAATTAAACTTTACAAATCATTAAGAACATTTAGGCCAAAAGTTAAAGAAAAGACGCGAGGAGGCAAATGTTTCAAGAAGTCAACGGCTAAGCACGCCCAGAGTGAAAGATTGCTGGAGGTGAATTCTTTTTTTCTATATGAGTTTTTGAACAAAAATACATATTTGATAACGATATAAAATTTCTCTTTTTCGAAGGAGTGATAGGTGAACAACACTGATAGAGAGGATAGAGGATGGTGGGTGGAAGTAGAAGAGATAGTGGGTGGTTGACACGTAGATGGTTAGTTAATAATAAGGGTGAACGATAACAATAATTTTTATTTTATATTTTTATTATATAAATAGAAAAAGTAATTTTTTTCTCATTTTTCTTCTAAACTTATTTTTAGATAAAAAATTTATTCAAAAAATAAAAAAATGAAATTGCAAACCTGTTCACCTTTCTCGAGAAATTCGAAACTCGATTTCAAGTAATACCTGTTCATAAAAATGGGAACTGATTATGGAGACACGTGAGGAATGAGAGGTAAGAAGGAGGAGGAGCGGGCGTCATGGGGTGAGATACATGGCTAGCCTTCCGGAGATAGAGAGAGAGAGAGAGAGAGAGAGAGAGAGAGAGAGAGAGAGTGGGGGAAAAGAAAGGGGCTGGGGGTTGGGGGCACGGGGGTTGGCTTTGGTTTTATGTTACTGGAGAAAAGGAGAGAGAACAGGGAAAAAGGTATCAGAGGTCAAAGCATGGACATAGCGAGAGAGAGAGAGAGAGAGTTTTTTTTCCTTTTTTGGTCTGAGGGGAGAGAGAGTTCAAATGCAGGTTTTACTCATTCTTTTATTTCGTATATCCAAAATTCTCTAATATATAAATGTAGAAACGTAAAATTATATAATTTTCCATAATTTAATATTGACATGTTAAAGTCATTTTTAATTTTTTCAATATTTCTTAATAAAAACCTTTAACTTAAGGGGGGGAAAGCAAATTTTTGATAAGTTGAGACGAGTAATCTTACTTACAAAACTAAGAATAACGAGAATTTTTATTTGGTTCATTATCGGTGCAGAAACTAAATTTTTTTATTTTTTATTTTTATTTCAAATCTATTTTCTGGAATTAAAAAAATAGATCTGACTACAATTAAAATGGTTCGCATGCTAGAGTAGCCAATGGAAGAGTCGTTAAGAAAGCTGTGAGCGCTCCGTCGGGGAATTATTTTCACTCAATTAAAAACAAGCGCGCGCGTGACGCTAAGTTCGAAGACGGCTGCAGTTTCTCAGTTTGAATAAATGGAATATAAAACGACAAAAGTATTTGGATGGATAAAAATGTCCATAAAGTTCGAAAATTGGGGCCTCGCCTCCTGCTTTCCTTCTTCCTCTTTTACCAGCGACGCTATAAATGTGGATGGATGCCGGTTCATCTTTCCCTGGTCAGAGCTATCTCTAGCAGCCGAACCGAGCCATCTTCCTGGTTGATAAGCAAACCGCTGAACTCACCCACTTCTTCCAGCAGCGAAATGGGAGGACAACACAAGGATGCTAACAATTACTCCGTGTTCTTGAGCATCAGTGGCCTGATTCTTGCACTGGCTTCGTCAAGGGCCTCTACAATGGACTCAAAGATGTGGGCCTGATTATCTATCCGAATTTCGCGTCCAGAGATGATAACGACCTCCCCTCCGGTGAGGAATTTGCTGAAGATCTTATCAGTGCAATTGCGCGCTCTAAGGTTTCAATTATAGTCATCTCGAAAAATTATGCTTCTAGCGAATGGTGCCTCCGCGAGCTCATTCATATAATGGAGCGCGTGGAAAGTGGAGAACAAAAGGTCTTGCCCGTGCTTTACAAGGTGGAAGCCGAGGATGCCCGCACACTAAAGGGGGCCTTTGGAGAGGCCTTCCAATCCAGTATGCATCTTTTTAAGGAGGATGTCAAGCAACGAGGGAAGGAAGCGCTCAAAAAGGCAGTTGCTTCTACAATATTCGAATCAGAGAAATTTGCCAGAGGGTACGTCGTTTACCTTCTTTTGACAGATCCTTCATCAGAAGAAGAATTTTTCTTTTTATCATCCTTAATCCTTGTTTTGTGGGGCCATTAATGAGTTCTCATCTATTGAGTTGTTTGACAGGCGCGAAGGTGAATTAGTTAAAGAACTAGTAGAAATAATCATGCGCGAGCAGCAAGATGATTTTCCACCATCTCTTCCCATGGACTTGGTTGGAATTGATGATCAAGTCGCTGAGGTTAGGAAATTGGTGGATACTGCTTATCCTGACGCTCGAATTATTGGGATTTATGGGACAAGTGGTATTGGTAAGACAACTCTGGCTATGATCATCTATAACAAACTTGTTGACAAGTTTAGTTGCCATAGCTTTCTCAAGGATATCAGAGAAACAATTAATAGCAAGGGCATCGAGCATGTGCAATCTCAACTGATCTCGGACATACTAAAATTTCGTGACTATCGAGTGCTTGATTCTCATACTGGAATTCGTTCAATCCAGTCTAGTTGTAAAGAAAAGAAGGTACTTATTCTTCTTGATGATGTAGATTGCAAGGACCACCTGGATAGTTTGATTGGTGGTTGTAGTTATAAGGCAGGAAGTAGGATCATTATTACAAGTCGAAATAAGGCCACGGTGGAGTCTAAATATGGGTATGAAGTCAAAGAATTGAATAGGGAAGACTCTTTGCTTCTGTTTAGCAGACATGCATTTGGAGGTAAACCACCTCCAAAATATCTCGCAACCCTTTCTCTTGAAACTGTTGCTGCCACAGGAGGGCTTCCCTTAGTTCTCATAGTTATGGGTTCACTTCTCAAAGGAAAAGAAGACCAAAGAGTGTGGAAACAGATGCTGGAGAAATTGAGGACCCCGACCAATACAACAGTACAACAAAAGTTGAGGATGAGTTACGACACATTAGAACACGAGGAACAACAGATGTTTTTGGATATAGCATGTTTTTTCATTGGGACCAGCAAAAGAATTGCCTCCTACTTGTGGGATGATCTCAGGTATTTCCCAATTTCTGGATTGACAAAAATGTTAGCACGTTCGTTAATAAAGTATAATGATAACAATGAGTTGAGGATGCATGATCAACTAAGAGATCTTGGAAGAAGTATTGCCCGTCCAGCAGATAAGAATCCTTGTGATTGTAGCAGACTATGGGACAAGGAAGCAATGGCAGTTCTAGGAAGCGAGGTAACAATTATGTCTACTTTTGGCCTCTCCCAAGTTCTCTTATGGTAGTCCCTCATACAATTATTGTTTTTGTACGAAATTTGTGGGACCACTACCAATTGTTCTAAAAACTTAAGCGATTAGATGAATGCGTGATTTATTATTTAAATATTCTAACACTCCCTCTCACACATAAGTTGGACTTGCGTGGAATATGTAATTGAAAATGCAAATAGGAACCTAGAAAGATTTGAAATCGTGACCTTCTGCTCTAATACCATGTAGGAAATTTGTGAGACCACCGTCAACTGTTTTAAAAGCTTAGGTTATTAGATGAATGCATAATTTAATATTTAAATATTCTAACAGTTTTAATTTGAGGGACTTATTCTCTTTTTAATGAAACAAAAATAGATTGTTTGGTTTACTTAAAAGAAAATAGCGTATTGAAAAAGAAATAAATAGACCAAGGGTTGCATTTCTAGAGAAAATGACTACATACATTAATTCATGAGTTTTTCGTGCGTTACATTGAGAAGAGAATAGACCTCACTTCCTTCGTTATCAAGGAATCAACGACCAAAGATTCTCTTTTCCATTCGGCCATGTGCCAAAATCAATAATAGTTTATAAATGGAGAGGAAGTGAGTTGTCATGCTTTAGAGGTGCTAAACTTTTGGAGATGCCAAAATCTCATAGTGGATTTTGTTTCAAAATGCATGCTAAACTTTTTGAGAAGAGAGTGAATAGCTGTTGACATTGTCAAGCCACTGCTAGATAGAGGAGTGGTGGTAGGTGATGCTGGTACAGAGGCTCACTGGTGACTTCATGATATTGAGTGAGATCGGGCACCAGAGTGCCTCGGGACAGATGTCGAAGGAAGAAGAAAACAGCCCTATTTGAAAAATGGTCCCACTTCATGCCTTATTTGAGAAAATAGCCCACCTCTGGTCCTATTACCCGATTTTGTTATTAGAAAAATATCACATATATTTTTTGTAGGGAAAATGCATTGGCAACAATAACATGCAAATGCAAATGCATACTGAAAGGTGGTTTGGTGGTATGTTATTCCTAGTTTAATGACAGTTTGTTCGAGTCAAGATTGGGGAATGCCTTGTGGTGATATTTACAATCCTCAGTTTTTTATTTTAGGGAAATGAATATATTGAGGCACTATGTCTGGACAAAAATGGTTCACGCGAGTTCATGGAGCAAGAGAGCTTTAAAAGATTGCCTAAACTGAAGTTCCTTCATGTGAGTGCTGTGGATTTTGCTGGACATTTGGAGGAATCGCTTTGTGAATTAAGATGGCTAAAGTGGGAGAGCTGTCCTCACTCATTCAAGGCGACCAGTGTTCATTTGGAGAAATTACTCGTATTTGATTTATCAGGTGGTAATATTCATGAAAATTGGGAAGGATGGGGTTCAATCAAGGTAAAGATGAGAAACGCTTTCTCTTTTGTTACATTTGATGTTAAATCAACAGCTTATCTTGGAAAATTTTTCTTTCTTATAGATGGAGAGGCTGAAAGTTCTCAATCTCTCGTCATGCTCCAATTTAAAGACCACCCCTAAACTCTCCGCATTTAAAAGTTTAGAGATGCTGATCCTGGAATATTGTCAGAATTTGGAGGAAATCGACCCTTCCGTTGGAGATGTCAAGTGCCTTGTTTCCTTGAACTTGAGGTACTGTGGGAGTCTGAAGAAGTTACCCGCACAACTGGGTCTACTAAAAGAATTGGAAGAACTTCTCATAGATGAGACTGATATAAAAGAAATCCCTTCATGAATAGGATCTCTGAAGAGGCTGAAGATTCTTAGTGCTGTTGGTTGTGGTTTGCTGACTCAGATTCACAGCTCAATGAGCTGTCTGGTAAATTTGTCAACCCTGAACTTGACCACCTGTAAGACATTACAAGAACTTTGCTCCTTCAAGGCTCTTGGGGAATTGCGGCGCTTGTATTTAGTGGGCTGCTACAGGTTGAAACATATCCCCCTTTCAACTGGGAAGTTGGAAAATTTGGTTGAGCTGGACTTGTCATATACAAGAATTAAGCTACTACCTGACTCCATTGCAAAATTGAAGAACTTGAAAATTCTTAGGATTCCTCATAGCGAGATAGAAAAGTTACCGAGAACTATCGGAAAGTTGGAAAGCCTCCAAGAATTTGATGCCTCAGGCTGCCATAAACTGGAAGGACAAATTCTTGGTGATATAGGCAGATTGTCTTCTCTACGGACCCTACGTTTAGGTAAAACAAAAATTTCTCACTTGCCAGAAAACTTCCGTGAGCTTTCTGGTCTCAACCACCTTGATTTACTTTACTGTAGTGAGCTTGAGTCACTGCCAGACCCTCCTTCAGGCTTATCATCCCTGCAGCTCACCTGTCGGAGCAACGCACTTCCATCTCTTTCTCACCTAAGTCATCTAAAAAAGCTCACCCTTCACTGTTGCATGTTTCTTGAAAGTATCCCAGAGCTTCCCTCTAACATAGGCAAGCTTCATGTTTGGAAATGTCCTAAGTTGAAAACGTTGCCAAATCTTTCGAATTTGAGATCCTTGATGGAATTAGAGCTCTTGCAATGCTATGAGATCATGGAATTCAATGGTCTGGAAGCTTTGGAATCCCTAACAAAGTTGGACGTATCTGTTAGCACAGAGTTGCCCAACCTCAATGACTTTGAAGATTTGGAGTTGTGGACAAACTTAGACCTGCGAAGCTATGATGGAGAGGCGGATAATCTCCATGAGTTACGAGGCATTAGCTACTTAAAATCCCTGGAAGTGTTGAATATCTCTGCACGCAAGCGCATTAAACAACTGGACCTTTCGAAATTGGAGCATCTGAAGCAATTGATTGTTAATAATTGTGAAAACTTAGTTGAAATTCGCTGCCATGATAAGATAGAATTCCTGGAACACTTTGATAGAGATGGGTGCAAGTCACTCATAATATTACCAGACTTTTTAGCATATGACAGGTCATGATTCTAGGGGAAAAACAGGAAGAAGCTAACTGAGGTTCACGGATATAGTCAGATTTAAAATTTGATAGTAATAGATACAATAAGATGCGAGTGGCACCAAAAAAAATTAAGTTGGGAACACTGCACTACACGACAGAATTTGAAGAAGATTCAAATTGCGGCAGCATGACGAAGATCTGATTCTGGAGATTGCTGAAGCCTCCTGCTGAACATAAATATAGTAAGTAAATTGCCGTTTTTCTGTTGAGATCACCTGCTTTCATTAGTACTTTTAGTTTGTATGGGGCTTTTCCTGGACATGCTATTATTTTCCATCTCAATTCTGGGAACTGGGAGAAGTTGTTCGAGCAAGTAAATGCAATGCTTCAGTGTTATCTAGCTCATGATCATGATATGAATAAAAAGATCAGAATGCCTCCAAAAGTAAATTAGATGTTTTTTGTCAGATGGTAAGACATTCCTCATCCTCGAAATAGTATCAATCTGCGCTTCTGTAAATACAGTAACACTTATCTCCAAGTTCTATTAAAATTGGTTTTATTGCATTATATGTTTGTCCCATTTATGCAAAAGAATGCAGAAAGAAACTTCACCATCTGATGGATTTTGGACACTGCTCATGCATAAGTGATTATTGGTTGCATTTTGGTAATTCGTTATTTTGTCATGGAGGTAGGCAGTGAAGGTACTTAGTAAAATGTTTTACATTTTCTCAAAGCCAGGACATTAATGTCACGATGATGAATCCCATGGATCTATATAAACTTTGTTCATCACTTGATATGCCAATATGAAGATTGCTCTCTCTGAAGGTAGATGTATGGCCTTGATCATGCTGAAAGTATTATTATCAACGGTAGAAAACCTGGTAGAAATCATGTAGCCACTCCTTCCTTGTTTTACTTCTTGCCTTTATTAATCATTTTGCATATTCTTACCTTTATATCATTCACAATTTCTTCCTTCAGTTTGGTCGTTGTTTGGTGATGACAATGTCTATGCCTCAGAGGCTTTAAACGAACAGAGGATGTTTACTGTATTGTGGCTGACAAGTGTCAGATCCAAACCAAAAGTATGGAGACCGTCCTTAAATCAACTGCGTTGCTTTCATGTCTTTTGGATAAAAATGACAAGTAATTAATGAGGAGCTAGACAGGTGATTTGCTTCAGTCCTTGAATGTTTGAGAGTTGATCTAGATTTCTAAATGCCATCTTTTCTTGAACTGCTACTCAAATCAGAATGTTTTGTTGCAGCTGCCACTGAACGGAATTGGAAATCCACTCCTGCGATAATCAGTTGTGGTTTCAGCCAGAAATGTGCACCATTTTTGGCTAGGTTGATGCAGGGACAAAAAATCTTTATATCTTGTTTATCACCCAGCTGTTTATGACATTGAAATGAAGTGGGAGAAGCTGTGCGTATGATTTTTCCTTCTGGGGAGAGCTTAATACTGCATCAGAAGCAAGGCCTTTCAACTACGACTTTAATCTTGACATAGGAATAGCTCATTGGCAATATTATGAGTGCAAATTGACTTGGAAGATACTAGTCGTGTTCTTTTATCATCATTTGCACAATAGTTTGATGCGTGTCTTTGAATCCTGATGAGAGAAATCATGTTCTTTTATTATCATTTACACAGAGAATACCAGAATGATGGAGAACACATGCTTCATGTAGAAATATGAAGAATATTTGCATGATGGCAGCATGACAAAGATCGGATTCTAAAGATCTTCCGTGTTTCCTAGTAAATGTAAATATAGTAGGTAAAGTATCGTATTCAGTTGAGAGTACCTACTTCACAATAGTATTTTCAGTTTGGCATGGGGTTGTGTCGATGTCTTATTGTTTTCTGTCTTATTTCAATTAATCTTTGGAAAATTGGTCGAAAAGTGAATGCAATGCTTCAGCATCATCTGGCATGTGATCCTAGTGGGAATGAAAATAGATAGGAATGCCTTCGAAGTACGTTGCATGTCATTATACGTCATCAGTCACAAAGAAAGACTCTTCATCCTTGGCATGATATGAATGTGTTCTTATGCAGACTGAGTATTACCTTTTTTCCAAGTTCTATTAAGGTTCGTTTCTTAGAAGACAGGATGTTTAATATGTGTTTTTTTCGGTCATTCATGCATAATAAAAAAAAACTCCGTCACTTGTTAGGAAAAGTTCCACTCAAAAGCTTTAGCAATTAGTTATAGGAAGACTGCTTGTATATAACCCCTGTTGGGACCCTTTATTCAACCAATGTGGAATAACACTCATAACAATTAATTGATCATGGCAACTACTCATGTACATGTGGTTTTGATTGCATTTTTAGTAGGTTACGTCCACTTATTCTGTCATGGATTAATGAGCCACTGGAGGCACTGTCATAAGATTTTTACTTTTCTCAAATCCAGGACACCGATGATGAATTTCCATGGATCTATATTCAACTCTGTCAATGAAATGCCAATACATAGATTGCTCAACCTGATGGTGGATTTGTGGCCTTGATCCTGTAAAAAATAACGTATTGTACGGTGGAAAATCTGGTAAGAATTATGTTGCGCTCTTTCTTGTTATTCATCATGCCTATGTCCATCTCACATGTTCGTACCATCAGTCAGTGTCTTTACGTATCGATTTTGCATCATTCTGTTCGTTCTTCACTTGGTGATGGCAATTTCTCATGTCCTTGATGCTTTAAATGACCAGGAGCTTCACTGTAATTTTGGCAGTGGTGTGATATCCCAACCGAATATCTGGGATATGGATGCGAAGGGGACGCTCTTTAAATCGATTGCATTGCATTGTGCTTTATGAGTGGGAGCTGTTTGTCATGGCAATGAAAACGGATGCTTCACTCCTGGGATGTTTGAGAGCTGGTCTGGATCCATGAATGTCCATCTTTTCTTGAACTATTGCTTAATCATATTGGAATACTTTGTTAGAGATGCCACTGCAGCGGAATTGGAAGTTCAACCTACTAAACACGAGAGGACCGCGGAAATGACCAACTAGGGTCCCACCTAGAAATGTCTATTATGCTGGGTGTAACGATACTCGGTAACTTCTTCTTGAAGGATAGTAATATTCCTTAAGACTTTAGTTATGTTACTTATAATTTTATTGTAAATATCATGATTTTGGCTCTTGAATTGTACTTAATTTTATTTATAAACATTCATATAAAGATTGCAATTAATCTCGTGTAACTAAGACTGATGATACCTACCGGTTAATAGTTTTTCCATAAGATCCTAAATCTCCTCAATCAGCCATATAAATCCAACGATACCTATCATTTGCACCTTCTCGTTCATAAGCACAATAATCCTTTTTCTTCTGCCCATCGTTGCCATGTCCATGAGAAGTACGTCTTTTCAGTGTAAATATTCAGGGAAAATTACATAAAAAAGTAAAAGAAGATAAAAGAGGGAGTAGAAAGTGGGTGTAGGTGGAGGGGAAAGTGGCGTTGGAAGCTACTCTTCCTTATATACGTTCAACAAACTAATCAACCTACTCATTTTCATGAGTGTCACGCTTTTTTTCGAAATTCAAAACTCAATGGATGTAGAGGAAGACGGGTATTTGCAGAATACACCACTTGGAGCTAACCACTTCAGGATCGAAGCACTCTCGTTGGAGTAGTTGAGACTTTCTGGAAAATGGCTTTCACTCATCGAGAATGAAACTTTGTAATTGTCACAATGGATTCGTTTGCTTGGAAATCGACCTGGACGTGCGGGATATGGACATTGCTATCCGAATGACAATTTATCAAGTGCTTGAAGAGTTTCAAACATCCCATCTTAACAATAAATACAAATTGAGCACTCGATTTCATTAAGGAGATATATGTCATTACCATAGAGTCGGGCTCCTGTAAGAATTTCACATAGTGCTTTCCTTAAAATGATTGTGCGATGGAGCTTGAGATGAATAACCCTGCTTGATGTCCGAACCTTGCGGTGAATCCTACATCATCAATAAAATGTGGATATACCGGTGCACCGAAATACTTTGGGGCACAACCAGAGGGTATTTTCCTGGAAATATAGTTAAATTGGATAGAAAGCAAAGGGTGAGTTGGGCAATGCCCTCGCCCATCGGGCCGAAAAGTTTTCAGAAATGGCTGAACCCATATTCAATGAAGCGTTGTGATTGAGCAATGAGCATTGCATATTATAAAATGAGGTCGTTAATGGTTTGGTTGGAGTTAAATTCGTTCCAAATTCATTGTTGCTAGGTATAGATGCATGGTGTTGGGGACTTGAGAAAATTACAGGAGACAATTTGGGACATACATATATGAAAAATGAGATACAAATATAACACATTAATAAAATATTTTGCCACACAAACTATTTCACACATTATTTATGAATAGTAAAAGCTCATCCTTACTACCATTACAATTGCTTTTCTCACGACACAAAAAACCACGTATAGAGCAAACGAAGCTCATATGAACATACTCTCAACAACGGAAGAGCCAGCTCTCACTTTTTCCCTCTACTTGCGAGGCGCTCTCAACTTCCGTTCCGAGGCTTTCCAATGCCCCTATGTAGGCACTAATCTTGTCACGACCCCAATTCCATCCCTAGGGTCATGAGCAGTGCCATCCCGATTCTTTTTATCTTGTTATCATGCACATGTGGAAACGTGAACAAACAACTCCCTAGACAAACAACAGCTAGAAGACTCGGACATACATCAAACTGAACATATTGACTTATAATATAATAGTACTTTTACAAGCCATTTCTCTATGGGCTCTCTTTTCTTTTTACATCACAGTACAAGTTTTTCACATAGGTCAGGGGAAAACCTATCTCCTCTAGTGTGACTGCAGCTCCCAAAATTGACGAAAGACTTCCATGCCTACAAGACCGAGAGATGAGGGATGAGTTTTAGGGAACTCAGTAAGTAAAATTCCTAGTTCTCTACAAGGAAAGCATCTCATCATCAAAGCCTAGCAAGTACAATACTTGCAAACAATGTCGATGATAGATTGATTGCAAATCATATGTCATGCTTTATCTAAACACATGCCATCCATGCCAAAACTACCATCGGCTTATCAATTATCATATCAACATATCATGCTCATGCATAATCGGCATTCATGCAAATTCATTTATCGTTGTCTTGACTTGACCAGGCCCTCTCGGCTCGACTGGGGCTTCCAGCTTCTTGTTGGGCTTCTTGGCTCGACCAAAGCATCTTGGCTCAATCGAGGCTTCTAGGTTCAAGACCTAGGTATCTTGGCTCAACCAGGGCATCTTGGATCAATCGAGGCTTCCCCTTCAACGAACGAGGCATTGCCGCCAACGTTGTGTGGCGACGAGTGCTTTTTCCTCTTTAAATGCATGCATGAATGCATCATGCAAGCCAGTTCTTATCTCTTCTCTTAGCCGACACATGCCTGGCCCGAAGGCGTGCTCATTCATTCGTGTGTGTCATGAATTTTTTATACTTGATTAGCAAATATGTTGGGAATGACCTTTGATCCGTAACTTGAATCAATCACTTAGCGTTGATCCCTGCACCAGACAAGGCTCGGAAACGGTACACCGCAATACCGATCCAAGACCTCGAGGCTTGGGTACACCTCGCTTAAGCGACAATCCCAAGCTTGATGGACCTCGGCTCCAACCCGATGTGAATGTACATGTATCAAGAGTGACACTTGGCTCGTGGTTTGATCCAACGCCAAGCACAAGGTTCCCACGTCCACTTGGACTACAGAAATCAGCATGTTTGGTGCCTTACCAAGACCTTGTGCATTTGGGCGATCCCTGTACCGATCAAGGCATAAGATTGACATGTCTCAATGTCGAGGACCTTGCGGCCTGAGGCGATTCTTGCACCAAGTGAGGCTTGAACCCAAGCATCCTATTTATGCCGAAACCAAGGCTTTATGGCTTAGGGCGACCTTGCCTTGCAATGAACTCAACTTGAACTAACCTTAGTCTCATTCGGGCCGTGAACAACTCAAGCACACATTCAAGCACAAAATGTGTGACATCCCGAATTTTGACCCCGTTCCGAATATATGAAATGGGCATTTCGTCGGTGCACCTATGGTCCTTTTTCTCTGAGCTGATCACTCACGAGTTAATCAATCTATTGGGTGAAGCCGTTAAGGGATATAACCGCGGTAAAATCCCTAAAAGCTACTCGATAGGTTGGATTAGACTAAAATTGCGTTCGATTGATTTTTAACCACAAAATTGAATTCGGTTTCGGGAATCGGACATTCAAGCATGTCACGGTTCATTTATAGGATGTTGTCTTGTCTTTCGGAGAAATTCCATCGAGACCGGAATTTTACGGAAAACTGATTCGGACGTCGCGGAAAAATAACGGAAATTCAAATGGGCTAAGTTGATGGACATTTGGACTTCCAAGCCGAGCTATTTGATGAGGGGCACTTGTAGAAATTATGTGGGCATCTTCTACATCAAAATTGGACGTTGAAGTTGGGAAATTGTCGAAGAAATTGAAGACCAAAAAATTGTGAAATTCGGAATAGGCAAGGGCAGCATGATTTTGGCATTAATTTGGATAATATTGTGGAAATTACTTGTGGAAAGTAATAGGGAACAAAGCATTTAAGAGCATTTAAGAGAATGGATAAAATTTGGTTGACTTTGGCTCTTCATCTCTTCCATAATCGCACGTCTCTCTTTCTCTCTTATCCGTTTCCCTTCTCCTTCGATTTCTTTCTCACACCAAGAAAAGCGAACCCCTCCCTCTCAGCCTTTACCTTTTCTTTTCATTCCCTTGAAGCTAGAGAGTTTCCATTTCTCTCTGCCTTCGCCGCCTGCATCTCCACCAAATCTTGTTCCCTCCAGTCAACTAACTTCAAGCTGCACCAACGAAGTTGACCGTCCCATCTTCATGCGGCCACTTGTCCGCGTCCCCGTTTCCTTCGGTCAACCAAAGGAACAACTCCCCAACGAAGTTGACCGCCTGCAAGCCGCCCATCTCCACGAAGCAAGCGAAGCTCGACTCCACCGAGCTCTCTCTGTCCACGCGGCCATCTTCAATTCTGTGCACCGCCAGCAGCCCAACAAAGATTGAAGACCACCGAAACAGCTCACTCGTCCGCAAGCCCCCACCGGCTCGTGTCTTCACCTGCAGCCAGCTCGCCAGCAGCTGCTTCTCCAATTTTGCCGCCCCACCAGCGAACAAGACTTCTCTTCCTGCAAGCTACCGCTCCAACGAAGACCGAGCAATCCAGCGCGTCTTCGTGCCAGCTGCTCCAAAGGAGGCCCACGTTTTCAGCCCGGCAGTCAAGCCTTTGGAGGCCCGCAACTTCAGTCGCAACAGCTCCTTCGGCCCATTCAGTTCAGCCATTTCAGCCCAGCTCAGCCCAGTTCAGTTGCAATTTGGCCCAAAGATTTAGTAACTCAGCCCAGTTTCTTGAAGCCCAGTCCGTGAGCAAGCAGCCCACTCGAAGCAGACTTCAACCCAACTTAAGTTCAGCCTGGCCCAGAATTGAAGTCAGCCCAAGCTCAGGCCCAAGTTCAGCCCAAGCCCAGATTTTTCTGTGGGCTTGTGAGGCTTGTAGGCCCGGCCCGAGTGATCGTCGACGTCGCTGAAAATTCGGATTTCGGCCGCCGTCGCGTCACCGTCGCGGTGTTCCGGTCTTCGCTTTGCCAAGTGAGTAATCTCACTAATCCTTGCTTAGTAGACTAATAATGCTTAAGGGTTGATTAGATTTATTTAAGTGCAATTAGGTGATTAGATTAGCATGGATTAGTGATTATTAGTTAATTGCATTGCATATTAGTTAGGTGGTTAGTGTACTTAGCTAGAGAACTGCCTATACTATTTATTGAATGCATCTCGGGATTTTTCCTGATCCGATTTGGCTTCCAATTAGGCATTACGGGCCTAAATTGGATTTATCATATTTATTTATTAATTTTTGAAATTAATTAATTAATTAATTATTTTCCGGAAATTAGGCAGGGATAGCCGACGACCAGAATTTGATGCTGATTGTTGTGGCGCAGTCCGTTTATTTAATTGAGCTTTATTTTGTGCTGAATTGAATTATTTGTGAAATGGGGAATTATTCTTTAATTGAATAATCTTTGGTTATTAATTGAAAAATAACCGGGCATCGGTTGATAATGCCAAAAATATTTGAATGGACTGTAGAAAATGTGGGAGTTATGGAAAGGAAAATATTATATTTTGGCTAAAGCCAGCCGTGTGCCCATGCACGATATTTTACCGGGTATTTTTAATACAAAGAAATTAAGCCAGGATATTACTTTAATTGAGGAATTTAAGTGCGAGGCACATTATCATTCGGCCGTGAGGAATTAATCGTGTGTTGGTTTATAGTTGAAGCAAGATGATTATCAAAAGTTGATGTGATGTGTGTTGTGTTGAGGGAAGCCAATGGGTTATAAGCAGGTAAATGACTAAATATTACATGACAGCGAGATTTCGTGTGGGTTACCTCTAGCGCCTTATGCCATTGCTTATTGTAGTCAATGGCTAAGTGTTACATGGCGACCCGAGTCACATGGGAATTACCTCTAGTGCCTTGCAGTATTGATATGCATAGTGAAGGGCTAAGTGCTACACGATAGCGAGACTTCGTGTGAGTTACCTTTAGTGCCTTATACTATTGTATTTTGTAGTGAAGGACTAAGTACTACACAATAGCGAGATTTCGTGTGAGTTACCTCTAGTGTCTTATACTATTATTATTTGTGGTCAAGGACTAAGTGCCGCACGATGGCAAGACTTCGTGTTGGGTCACCTCTAGAGCCTTGAGTATATTTTTGTGTGGGAATGTCGACTTGGAACGTTGACAACAATTATCGAGTATAGATGGAATCACCGATATGATTTGATCCGTTTGTCATGAATTGATTGATTGAACTGAAATGACCGATGAATGGTCCGATTAACATGTAATCGACTAGGTCGATTGATCGAGATATCAATCTGTGATGTGATTGCTAGGGTGCCTATTGAATTGTGCTAATATGCAGGTGGAATATGAGGCCAAGGTAAGTCCTCTGACCCGTGCGTGTATAGGCAGTCCGGTTAGCGTATTGGTTTCCTAATTGAGTTTTAGTGGGGTAGAACTTGCTGAGACGTAGTCTTATCCCGGTTGTGGGACAACATTTTAGGCCCGTAGATGAGCCTGTGAAGAAAGAACCAGAAGAGGTTGATGAGTCGGTAAAAGATGAAGAGCTTGAAGGATGTGAGCTTAGTGAAGAAGAGTCAGAAGAGGATCGGGATGATCCTGAGTACGACTCGGATGAGGACTGAGATACCATCCTCTTTTGTGAATCCTGTTTAAATGTGAATAGTGTGAGACCAGAAAGTTATGAATAGTTTTGTGAAAACTTTGAGTTATGCCATGTATAAAAGTTCGGTTGTTGATTTCAATATGAAAAATATTGCCTTGCTTTTCTATCCCATTGTTTTATTTTATGGGGATTTATAATTGCTCCCGCATGTGCTTAATAAACGAAAGGGTCGGCGATACTTAGTCCTGGGATATCGCATTATAAAATCGACCAAGTAGAAGGATGTGTGCGTGCCTGAGGATCGGGGCATGACAAAATGAGCAAAACTATACAATAGATGCAACGTCCTACCCACGGCTTGACGGGTGAGCACCTAACTAGACTCGACAATGGAGACTACCGTCCTAGAGGAGATATAGGGATCTTACTTACCTGGATGAACCTTGAACTAAAGCTTGAACTACACAAGATGGGCAGCTTGCCTTGAAGCCAATAGAGAGAGAACGTGAGGAGGGAGGAGGGTGGAGAAAATGGAAGGCAAGTGAGGAAAATGGGAAGTGCTCCTTTTATTTATAGCCTTTGGAGCCATCATTACCAAGTCAAGCGGTCCTCTCCAATGTTTCCAAGTGTCCCGCCTACTTTCCTTGGGTGGCAAGGCTATGAGTCCAATAATTGTGGCCTAAGTCATGAGTTGGAAAACTAAAGGGCCTTACTTGGCAAATCTAGCTTGTAGGCGTCATTAATGACGGTCCGCATTTCACTCTCCCATTGGTCCACCAACACCCCGCATTCAATGGGCATTTAATGAAGCCTAATGATGATAGTGCCAACTCAGGGGTTCTAGAATATTTGGCCATAATGAGGGCTTGTGTAGCACGTTCCAATTGGTCCACATATACATCATCATTTTCTAGAATATCCAAAGATATTTTGCCGCCATCATAACGTTTGACTTTTCAAGGGGACAACTCACCCCTTCATTTAATGAGGGAATTCTAGAATTTTCCCTATTTTGTCATTTTCTCAATTAGGAAGGTTGTCTAGAAAATTCTATCATTCTAGTTTGTTTCGGGGTTGGAGAAGGGATCATTAAGTACACCTTGAAAAATCAAATCAAGTACACCCGAGATTTGGCCCTTACGTCCCATATTTGCCAAACCGTTCCTTTAGACAATCGGTCGACCAATAGGGTTGGTTGTCCTTTTATTGGTTCGAGACCTATTCTATGGCTATCCATGGCCTAGACAAAGCCAAGGCACCCATGGACCTTAGAATTAGTGACGGAATAGCCGAGTCTATCCTTTGGCTCATTCCGGTCGGCACCCAATTCACCGGTAGGGTTCATGGTCGGTGCATTACCAATCTATGATCGGAAATCACCAATTCGAGATTTTGTTTCAATCACTAAGAATTAAATAGGGTATGATGCATTTTTGGTCGGAAGGAAATTGCATTTGGTCAATTCGGATCCTCTCGTGTATCGGTGCATAATCGGGCGGAATCACCCGCGACCAGAAACTGCGACTAGTCGGTTAGACCCATGACCATCCTCCGATCCAAAATCATCTTGTGACCAATTCTCATGATCGAAAAGTCATCTTATGAGCTGGTGATCCTATCCTATTGGTATGGTTAGTAGAAATTCATGACCGACACCTCAACCAATTCGTGACTGGTTGGTCGGTTGGTCATGACCGATCTGTGATTCCTTGCCAATCGAATGGATCGATCCATGGCCAATGGCCCATGATTGATCCTTTTAGGACCTTATGGCCGATCCTTACAGGGTTGGAATTGAGGATGTTACAAATCTACTGCTCGATTGGAAAACCATTTGTTTGCGGGGAAGGCTTCCTTTGACAAATATCTTTCACTGATTAGGCAAAGCTTTGGCTTTATTGTTTAAAATGGCTTTTGTTTCATTTTGGAAAGGAAGTGACTTGTTTCTATATTACTAGCGGTCAAAACACAAGAAAACAAGAGAAAGGTAATTCGCAATTGAACGTAAAAATGCAATAAAAGAAAAGGTAACTAGTTGAATATGTATTCAATTATTGATTTTGGAAAAAAGTCTTTTACGCAAATGCCTCTTTGGCTATTTATAGTGAGATTCTACAAATAACTGCTCTTCAGCGGTTGTTGCTTCGATTTCGAATTATTCTGGAAGTTTTGGCCCCATAGTAATAACTGCTCTGCCTTGTTTGTGCTTTCGCTGGTGCCGATTTCTGGTAACTGCTTGTATTCTTATCTCATTCCTTCTGATTGGTTTTCTGATGTCGCGTCCTTCAACACCTTTGTTGTTGATTACTATCTTTCCAGCCCATTGTTTGCAAGTTCTTACACGTTGGGCCTGATTACTCTTGTTCATTTCTAAAACCCAATAAGCCAATTTTGGTGCCAACAAATGCCCTCTAAAAGAATTAAAACATATTTTCATTCTTTTAAATCATCATAATGATTGTACCCATTGACCTTATCATCTTGGTTTACGTGAAATGTCGTTTTGGCTTTTAATATTCCATTTGCGATTCGATGCCTTTAGGGCTCCGAACCCACATCATTTTCGAATCACTCATTATGCCTTTTTCTTTATAAACACATAGCCCCTAACTTTTAGCCTTGTCGCTTTTGACGCTGTTATGACTCGACCCCGTCAGCCCTCCCTTAGTGGGGAGAGGGAAAAGGTCGGGTTTATGGGTACTTGATTATGGGAGTTCCCTCATGGTACGTGTCCCAAAAGACATCATCACCTCTTCTTTCAAGAGTGGCCATGTGAGTTTGCTTGATCACAGTCATGAGCTCTCCCATGCTCGTACCTCTCATGATAGCAGGAGATGTCATGATTCATATCTACACAAGTGATACACCCTGAAAAAGGAGATCAGGTGTGAATATTGAATTTAGGGGTATCGTTACTATAGTAGCATTCCAAATAGTATTCATCCATAAGGATGCCATCACTTCATCCTTTAAAACATTTCCACATTGAGTATGCTAAATTACGATAAGTCTCGCCGAGACCCATACCCCTCACAATGGATTCATTTGTTATGCAGTTGTTTAAGACAACCTAAAGAAGAGCATGGAGTCACCATTAGCCTCGTTTTCGGGAGGTTAGCTAGAAAACACAATCAAAAGTCGGGAGTGTTTTCTCAATTTCAATGCAACTAGAGATTCTAAGGATTGGGGACTTGAGTTATGCAAATATTTTTAGTAGTGTTCTTTCGGTACCTAACGATTTGTCATGTTTCTTGAGGTGTCCATGCGAGTCTTTTTTTTTTTCTTCGGGTTGAGGAAATTAACTAGGTGATCATGCATGGATAGGCCATTTCATGCCAATCTATTTGTATTGAAAGAGAAAAGAAAACAAACAATTGAAATTTAAAAATAGTGCAGTAACTAAACATTGAAGAAAACAATTTAAGGAAAGCGATAAATCTAACATGCAATCCAAAACAAAAATTAGAAAAGACAGAAAGAAAACCTGCAACTCGTTGGGCATTTATACAATATGATACAATTTGAAACATATATTAAGGAATCAAATTGGTACAAAAGCAAGGTCAGATTGGACATCGACCATCTGTCGTCTTCATGTCTCTGAGGATCTCTATCTCCATGGACCTATTCTAAACCTAATCTAAAACTAAGTCTAGGTGCATACAATGGGAAAGAAAAAATCAACATCACAAAAACAATCCCAAGGCAAACAAAAGCAATCGAGTAATTAAAACTGTCACGCCTCGAACCTCGAGCGTGCGCACATCCCTCGACGGTCGATTAAAAATGCAATATCCCAGGACGCGTTGCCGACCCATTCTTTTTATCTTTCAATTAAGCACATGCGGAAGTGAATTAAATAAACCCCAGTCAACAAACAAACAACAGGGATAGAGAAAACACACAACAAAAGTTGCCGAAAACAACTTATTTATTTAACCACCGTTGTCCCTAGGAAGTTTAATGATTTACAAGTCTTTACATTGGCAACTTCCAACCGACCCTCTCAAAAACCTTTAGGGACTAGGGTTAACTTAAACTTCACTAATGGCAAGGCCAGCCAAAAGGTGTCGCATCTCGCGCCTACCACATCTACACTCAGCAGATCTCCACGCTACGGCCTTGAAAATGTTTAACCACGACGGGGTGAGATAAATCTCAGTGAGTCAAAACCCTAAACCTTAATTAGGACGCAAATTCGCCTCGAAGGCGGTTCTAGACACGCACCATACAAAACTCACCTTGCCTCGACGTGTCCCTGCATATTAGTGCATCACATATGCCATTATAAATATCACAAGCATAATTTAATAACCCAAACACAAGTTCTCACTCTTCAAACATTCATATGGGTCTCGATTATAAGGTAAAATCGTTTTGACATGTCCCATACCATGCCAAACAATTTTGCCCCATAATCGAGTGCAATAGCACAACCAATTAGGCGTGTTCCGATTATTACAACCCCTTAGGCCACGGTCAACACAAAAGTCAACGGTCATTCGGAGGCATTGTCCCATCCCGTCGGGCATGGCATCATCTTGCGTATTAATACACATCAGGACGACATTCCAATAAGGAGCATCGGTCTGGCCTCTATTGCGACTCGGCATCCGTTGATGTGGGGCATCTAAACTTAATTTGGCATCATCCCGCATATTCATATGCATCAAGACAGGTTCATTACCCCGCATAATCATACACATTAGGGTATTTAGGTGATCACACGGGCACACCATCAATCAAGTCCATTGTTTTCTTTCTCATTAGCCAAGAACACCAAAATCCCTTTTTAAATAATAAACCTTGCAACTCTTTTTTTTTTTTTTGTTCAAAACTTTTCGAAATAAATTCGTACGCGGTCACATACTCAAAATCAATCCGTTAAACTTTGCACACTTCTACTATAAAACCTCATTGTTTTATTGAGCACATAAAATTTGGCGTCCAAACCCGACACCTTATTTATTTTCTATTTTCTTTTCCAACCACCCTTTTTTGGAACTAAACTTGGGTAATCCCCTTTTTTTTTCTTTAAAACTTTTGGAAAGAAATTTGTAGGTGCTCACGTACTCAAAATTAATCCATCAAAATTTGCACACACCTAGTTTAAAACCTCATTGTTTTATTGAGCAAATAAGTTTTAGTGTCCAAACCCGACACCTCATTGTTTTTCTAATTAATTGCCCATAAGGCCATCTTTTGCAATAACAATCGGAGCCAACATAGAACAACCAATATCATAATATCACACATAAGTTCTAAGCATGCCAAAAATCAACCAAGTCACAAAATATACATCTTCCAACAAGCAAGAAAAATTGACACATTCACTGCTTAGGGCTTGCTTAGCGTATCTTCAAGTGAAGGGAGGAGATTCTCGAATGAGGAAAATGACCCGATTTTCTAAGTGTACATCAGGTGAGTGTGCTACACTCCCGTAGAACTCAAATTTGATGTGCCTGAAATGGAACTCACATTGCCTGCAAGTAGCGATATAATGAAGCTGGCAGCGAACTCACCTGGCCCTGTTCACTAACCAAGGGATAGTCTCAGGTAGACAGTTTCTATGGGATGTAGGCCTCCCAAAAGGTAACGGAGTTTCCTACTTTTAACCTTCTGCACTTCGTATTGAAAAACTTGAACAAGGCCCACGCTTAGTGAGTTCGGTGAGGGAAGCTCGTTTGTCTTAGTTTCTGATCGGTACACTAAACATCGGTAGTTCTTCTTGTCTGTAATTCCATGGTAGGAGGCCTACTCTATAGGAGATTAGAGAGTGGTGCTCCAAGGCATGGAGGATCTCTATTCTTGGGGAGAATCCATGCTCTATCAACCAGCTTACTTAAGGGTTCAATTTTTGTCTTGGAATAAAAGGGATTGCTATTGGATTAATTCCAGAAATATAACCAAATGAGTTCAGAAAATTTTCAAATTTGAATATGTTATAAAAGACACTTAAAGGAACACTTTTTATGAAGACACCTTGACCCAAATATTTCTAGAATAAGAGCAGTAAATCACCCAAACCGTTACCAAAATTGTGTCCGTGTCCAGAAATTACATTTTCCAAAACCAACTTGGTTCTATGTCCAAAACTTGTTCTTTTGATATGAAATTTGACTATGTTAAACTAAAAGATGTGATGAAATTTTTTTTTGAAGGAACTCTTTCAAAAATCAAACCCTAAGAGTTAATAAAAATCCTTTAAACACCAAAAGGTCACTGGTTCTAGCACAAACTGAGATTCTACTTTACATGTAACGAATCTGAAATCTTGTTCTTTTAAATCCATAAAATCTTGAGTAAAATATATGTCATAACTGAAGATGTTTAGAACATTTTTCAAGAAGGAAGTAACCTCAAAATCAAAACACATTTTAATCCATGAAAATAGCAAACGGCAAGTGTCCAGTAAACCGGTCTGAAGTTTAAGCTAATCCATCTTAATACTAATCTAACTAAGCTAATTAACACTAATCTAACCAAGCTAATTAACACTAATATAACCCCATAAGCACGATTAACAACTTAATCAAGGATTAAGGAGTTAACTCATCGGAATTCGACGGCGGCGGGCTCATGGCGATGGCAACGTGATGGTGGTGAGAACCTGAAACTACCGTGTCTCAAATGGAGGCTTGGCAGAGGTTATGATGGCCTCTCAAGCCTTTGGCCAAGGGAGAGGGGGCTTGGCTCGGCCCGAGCTGGTCGGTGGAGCTGCTGGTCGAGACGGCGGCTCGGTGGACATGGAGGAGCTAGGCTGGACACTGGTGGTTGCTGCAGCTACAGGCGTGCGGAGGTGAGCTACTCGGTGAAGTTCTAGTGGACGGTTGCTGTGGAGTTGGGTGTGGGGGCTGTTGGGGTGGCGTGAAGGAGTTAGCTGTGAGGTTGAATGGTGAGGTGTTGGTGAAGTTGGAGGTGGCATGAAGGAGGGATGAGGTGGACAGTGGCTGGCTGTGTGGCGTTGTGGTAGAAGAGAATGGAAGGGGAATGGGAAGAAATGAGAGGGGATGGAGGTGCTGGTCGGTGGTGGTGAAATGAAGGGGATGAGAAGATGAGGGGAAAAGGAACATGGGCAGAGAAGAAAAGAGAAGGAACGGCAGAAAGGGAAGGGGGAAAGAAACGTGCACGGTGAGGGATGGAAGAGAGAGAGAAGTGGGAGAGAAAGTCAAGTAGTTAGCCAATAAAAAACCTAGGGAAATATCCAATAATCATCACCAAGCCCCTAAAGTCTTCATCCTTTAAAATCAAGAGGTCAACCAATTAGAAATTAGTCCTAATTTCACCCCAAATAAACCATTTTGGAGGTAGAAAAAATGCCCTTCTTTAGCCATCCGAATTTCCCTTTTTCTTTTTCTTTTTGTCCGAAATCATTTTTTCTGCAAAATTTCTGATTTAATGAAATTTCTGTAAAAGATGAGATGACGTCCTATAAATGAATCGTGACACGCTCGAACGTTTGATTCTCGAAACCGAATTCAATTTCATGGTTAAAATCGACTGAACGCGATTTTAGTATGACCTAACCTATCGGGTAGTTTTTAGGGATTTTAGCGCATTTGACCTGTGGTTGATAATTTTTGATTCACGTTTGTGTATCTTCGACTCGTAGACGACTCTCGGTTGTCATAAAAATCGCGAGGTTTCAATTACATGTCTTGAGTATAATATCAATAGAAAATTGGATTATTGCCGTTCGACGCGAATTTTGCAATTGTGCGGAACCACCCGCAATTCGACTACGTAATCCATCGAATCGACCTATATTTGATCGCAATTCGATTATAATGGTGTCGTATTGACCCTTGCCGATTATTATGGTTGAGCAATCGATTTCTGATAGAATTCTTTAGTCTGTTGCGTTTATATTCCTTAACGGTTTCACCTAATAGATTAATTAACTCGTGAGTGGCTAGCTCCTAAAATGACCATAGGCACGTCGATGAAACAACCATTTAATAAATTCGAGATGGGATCAAATTTCAGGATGTCACAAAAACAATACGCAACATTGATCAAATTTGGCCTTGGGATTGGCCCTTGTGATTCATGCGATGATCCCTTGGAGGAAACCTACCCCAATTCATTTTTTTTTTTTTTTTATGGCTCATAGCAATTGACCACCATTTGTGTTATCGCATGGCAACCAATGCTAAGAAACCCCTAAAACAAGTTTTAAGTCTATCCCAAAAGATATCCCATGAGTTCATGCATCGCACTTAACAATTATCTATGGGTTATCACTATAAATAGCCAAAAAAACATTTTGTAAAGGACCTTTTGCTAAATCGACAATTGATCAATCATTTTCAATTGCTATATTTTATTTTTATCGCACTTTTACATTTGATCACAATTTTACTTTTCTCCTGTTTTCTTGCATTTTACTTTTTGCCTGTAGTCTAAATCAATTGCTTCCTTTTTGGAGCAACATAGAATGTTATATATAACAAATTTGAAGCTTTGCCCCTTCAATGAAAGATTTTGTTGAGGGAAATTTCCTCGACACATATCTTTTTAGTACACCTGGTGGGACCATTGTGTTCCGTTCTTAAGGGGTGTTGATGGCAAAAACGAAGAACCAAGAGAGTCGCTCCTCTGCCAGCAAGGATAATTTGCCCCCGCAGTGTGTTGGAGTAAGAACCATTCGTTCCGAGATTTCCAGTTAGAATGCAGACCCTGTTGATGGTGTCAATATGGGTGACCATTCTGGCAACATACCGTGAGAATTGTTTGAAGATCAGAGGAGAGTTGGCCCCGAGTTCAATGGCAATGACTATGATGAGAAGGATGTTCATAAAGTAGCATAATGATTTGGCCAATCATATGGCTAATCATTTATCCAGCATCTTGACTCCTCTTGTGACATCCTGAATTTCGACCTTGTCTTGATAATATGAACTGGGATTTTTATTGATGTGCCTATGGTCATTTTTCTCTAAGTTGATTACTCATGAGATAACTAATCTATCACGTGAAGTCGTTAAGGGATATAAATGTGACAGACTTGAGATTTCGATCAGAAATCGACCACTCGACTGTGCTAATCGGTAAGGGTCAATATGTACCGTTATAATTGATTAGAGATCGGAGATAGGTCGATTCGATAGAAGCACGTAATTAAATTGTGGGTGATTCCACCTAATTGCAAAATTCGCATCGAACGGCACTAAACCGATTTTTCTGTCGATTCTGTACCCGGTACTTGTAATTGAAACCTTGAGATTTTCACAACAACCGAGAGTCGCCTATGAGTCGAGATGCACAAATGTGGATCGAAATTATCGACCATGGGTCAAACGTGCTAAAATCCCTAAAAGCTACCTGGTAGGTTGGGTCGCGCTAAAATCGCATCCGGTTGATTTTAACTACAAAATTGAACTTGGTTTCGGGAATCGAAAGTTTGAGCGTTTCACAGATTATTTTTAGGACCGCGTCTCATGTTTTGGGAAATTTCCGTCGAGCCCGGAATTTGGCGAAAAAAATCAAATTCATCAAATTAAATTGGTGGAAATTCGGATGGCCATTTTTATGTGGATTTTTGGCCTTCAAAATGGATGGATATGTGGAGGGTTGAAGGGAAAATTATATGGGCTGCTGCCATGGCATTTTTGGCCATCAAATTGAAGTAATTAGTGAGAGATTTGAAGGAAATAAAGGGGAAATTCGTAGGGCTGCTAGGTTGTTGTCATTTAGCCTTCAAATTGGCTTGTTTGGGAAGCCTTGGGAGGGAAAAATGTCCATTGGTTGCTGCCTTGACCCTAAGGGGAGCTGAAGACTTTGTGGCACAAGTCATGAGTGCAAGATATTTCAAGAAGAAGGGGATTGGCCAGCTTGAAGACTTCTTGGCCCCCTTGTCCCCCTCTCTTCTCCCCCTTGATGTGCGACCAGCCCCCTCCATTGCAGAACATCTTTAGCTTCTTCATCTTCTTCCATTTTCCTTGCTGCAAGTAGAGGTGGCAAAATGGGTCTTAGAGCTATATATGACCCATTTAAATAAAAAATGGGTCATATATGGGTCACTTGTTTCTTGAAAAAACTAGTTAAATGGGTTTCACAATTCAAGACTTAAGATAGGTGGGTCTTAAATGGGTTGGATTTAGGAACCCATTTTCAACCAAAACCACACAATCTCTCTATTCCCTCTTTAACTTTACAATATATATATATATATATATAAATCGAAATTATAGTTATAATTATTTTATTTTATTTTTTATTTTCTTTCCTTTTTTTTTCTTTCTTCTTCCTTCTTCCTATGGTGGCCGACGGTGATTATTGGTGATCGGCTAGGCAAGCTCGAGCTCATTGATTTGGCGAGACTCGAACTTGCTGGCGTCGGGCGAGGCCTCCGCCTTGCCAGATCCGGCGAGCTCGAGCTTGCTTGATGCCGGCGAGCTCGAGGCTCGCTTGTGGTCAGTCGCCGGCTGTTGTCGTGGCTGGCGGCCAGCCAAAGAAGAAGAGGAAGAAAAAAGAAAAAAGAAAAAAGAAAAAAGAAAAGAGAAAAGAGAAAAGAGAAAAAGAAAATTAAAAATTATATTATTAAAAAATCAAAATAAAAAATAATTAAAAAATAATTTTTAAAAAATAAAAAAATAATTAAAATTTGATTTTTTTAAAAATAATTATTTTAAAAATTATAAAAATTATCCATTAAGTTTGTGTTGTATAAAACCATTTTAACAATACCATTTTTAATATACATATATAAAAGAAATAAGCTTTCTTAGGTTTCATTAAATGGGTTGGGTATGGGTTGAGTATAGGTCGAGTTGGGTGCCCATTTCACCACCCGCCTCTGCCAAGGCCGCTCCGAGTTCGACCGTCCCTCGCCATCCGTCCTTTGGAGGCCTCAACTTGTTCAAACCCCAGCCCGCTGTAGACATCTCGGGATCTCATTGTCGTAGCCGTCTAGCCCCAAGTCGAGCGCCACCATCGTGAACCCATTTTCAGCCCTAATTTAGAGCCACCGTGAGTTAACATCCTAATCTTTGATTAGGAAGTTAATTGCACTTAGTTAGGTTGATTAATATTAATTAAGGATTAATGGATTAGTTTAGGCTTAATTAGGATTAAGGTTAAGTTATTGAGTGTAATTATTTAATTGGTTAGTTTAGTAGATGAGCTAGATGGTTAGATTAATTTAGTTAGGGGTTAATTAGGTTATGTAGTTAGTTTAATTAGATTAAATTAGTTAGCTTAGTAGATTAATTTAATTAGTTCAATTAGGTTGGTTAGATTAGCTTATGTAGATTAATTAAGTAGTTTAATTTAAATAATTTGCAATTTATTTAATTAATTTTAATTAGCGTAAATTATACCGGGATAGCCGGTTATCAAAATTTTATGCTGATCATCATGATTCGTTGATTTGTGAAATTGATTGCTAAATTATGCAATTGAGTGCTTGGTGATGATTTTTTTATTATTATTGCAAAAATATGATTTTATGGTATTTAATTAGAAAAATACCGGTGTCGGGTTTTGACACCAAAAATATTTTAGGTACTATATAAAATCGTGGAATTTTGAATGGAAGAATAACACGTTTTGTGGATCGATTTGACTATGTAACCTTGCACAATTATTTTATCAGGTATTTTTAATGTGAAGAAAATATGCCAAGTCTATTATTTGAAATTGAAGCATTTGAGTGCAAAGCACAATGTTCTTGGCTGAGCATAGATGTGCATGTGATCACTATTGGAACCTATCGCCCAATGAAAGTCTTGATGGGGAGGCGATGCCTGATTAAGTTCAGATGTCCTTGACAATGGATGCCGGTCGTAGTGGAGGTTGGACCGATGCTCCTTCAGGAATGCCGTCTAGATATAGACGTTGCCATACCCGACAAAGCGGGACGATGCCGGTTATGCCGGATGACCGCCGACTGATGAGTTGGCCGTGGTCGTTGGGTCGTAAATAATTGGAACACGCTTGAGTGATTGAGATAGCCGCGCCTGATTATGGGACAAAATTGTGTGGCATGGAATGTGACATGTCATAACGATTTGGCCTTATAATCGGGACCCCTGTGATTGATTAATATATGAAAATGAAGTGTTCCAATTATTAATTACGTTTGTTGCATTTATATATGATTTATGAGATGTACTAATGTGCAGGGAGGTGCTGAGGCGAGGTAAGTCCTATATGGTGCATGTTTAGGCTGCCTTTAGGTGAATTCTCGTCATAATCGGGGTTTAGGGTGTAGACTTGCTGAGACTTTGTCTCACCCCGTCGTGGTTTAAAATTTTTAGGTCCTTAGATGGAGGTTCGATACATACGTTTTGGGTGGCCATGAGAGGTGGAGACTGAGCGTACCCTTCTTCCTATCCACATGACCCCTTGAACCCGTGAGCTTGTAATGACCACCATTTGAGTCAATGAGGGCCTACCTCAGTTGGTACCTCATCGCTTCTAAGCGTGGCTCCGTCACAGGCCTAACAGGGTTCGGGAGGGCCCCTTGGACGGTTTTGACGGACCTGTTGTCGATACCGAGTATGAGGTGGTACTTGACCCTAGTGTGGATGCCGATATTTTGGAAGATACCGCGGCGAACCAGGTGCCCGAGGTTGATGAGCTCGGAGTAGAGGTAGCTGATCCTCTAGACATCAACATCCCAAACGGTGTCGTAGTAGACCCGGATCCCAAGTAAGAGGGTCCGGGGTAGGATTAGCTTGGTAGCTTATTTTGGGTTTAGACTTATGTATAAAAACCTGATTTGTTTATAAATCGTGGCTTGTGTTAATTGGTTGTCTTTCTTTTACTATCCTTATGTTTGTTTGTGTCTGGAGTTTATGAGTTCGCTTCCGCATTTGCATAAAACGAATGGGTCGGCGACGTGTCTTAGGAATGTCGCAATTCTATCGACCATCGAGGGATGTTCGCATGCTCGAGGTTCGAGCGTGACATCCCCGCCCGAAGTGGTATCAGAGCTAGTTAGTGTCTGGAGTGATGAGATGCGATGGGTCTTGGGATAGTTAGTAGGAAAGGTCTTTTTCTTATGCAGATGCATGTGATTGATTGGCTGATTGGTAGATTGTTTTGTGTGGGTCACTCAGTTTCTAATTCTAGGTTGGAATTGGAAAGTAGGTTCTATAAAGAATCTACACTGCATCATGAGTGATCCGGAACATAGGACTCTTAGGAAAAGGATAGTGGCACCTGTCACTCGGGGTAAGACACCGACTAGAGTCGATACTCAAGGAAGAGCAAAGGGCTCAAGTGTAAGAGTACTGTCGCATGTTGGTATTGGTGTAGCAGCACCCGGGGATCCTCGAATGGACGAGATCGTATAGGCACTCGAGACGTTGGGAAATTTGATGGGGCGGAAGGCTCAGAATCAAGCCACCGCTATTGTCGCCACCACTGTTGCCCCCAATGTTGCTGCCGCTGCTGTAGCCGCACATGCTAAAGTCCAATTTGGGAATGTGATTGGGGAGAGACCTTGCACAAGCTTAGTTGGTAGAGCAGTTTCTGAAGTTGAACTCGCCGAGGTTTCAGGAGTAGGTGATCCCAAGGCTGCAACCCTCTAGATCCAAGAGTTAGAGAAGGCCTTCGCATTGTTGAGGTGCTCGGAGGAAGATAAGGTAGTCCTTGCGGTCTACTAGTTGCAGGGAAATGCAAGCACCTGGTGGAGGGCCACTAGAGGAAGAGTGTTTCCCGAAGCGTGGTTCCGGTGTGGAATGCCTTCGTTGAAGTTTTTAATGGAAAGTATTTCTCTAACTACGCCAGAGAACAAAAGATGGCGGAATTTCAACGTCTTCGTCAGGGTCTGATGTTTGTAGACTAATACGAGGCAAAGTTCGCCGAGTTGTCCCAATACGCCCCCAGGCTGATTGAGGATCCAGTAGACAGAGCAAGGAGATTCCGAGATGGACTGAGACCAGAGTTAAAGGATCCACTGGTGCCATTTAATTTGAAGGATTACAATGATTTGTATGAAAGGGCACAGTTGATTGAGAGAAACTTGAATGAACGAGCCGCCACATCTGGGTCGCGGTTCGGGTCCAACAGAGATGGTAATCGGTTTGGGAAGAAGCCGATGTCAAGGAGGAAGGTATCCTATTCCACCTAACAGAAGGGTGGGATTAGAAAGTCGGCACCTAATCAAAATGGTGTGTGTCGTTTCTATGGGAGACGACATGGATTAGCCTCGAGCTATTCTAGGACGGGTGCTTGTTATGGATGTGGCCAGTAGGGCCACCAAGTCAAAGACTGTCCCGCAAGCTAATTGGATCACAATTACCGCTACCGCCGATGGGACAAAATAGATGGAACGCACCACAGAATGCACCACAGGGTATGATGAATAGGCCTCCAGCACAAGGAATGGGTGTATGTTGTCACCCAACGAGAGGTAGAGGACTCACTAGACGTGGTCATAGGTACGGTCTCGCTGAACGACCATGTTGCTTATGCTTTATTTGACCCTGGAGCTATGCATTCATTTATTGTTGAGCAATATGTTAAGTTGGTAGGATTGAGTCCAGAAATCGTTGGGGTTAGTCATTAGTATATCTACCCCGTTAAAAGATAAGGTGTTGTCTGCAATAGGGTGTCCTAGTTGCAAGTTAGTTATTGGTGAGCGAGAGGAAATGATAGATTTGATTGTCTTGGCCATGTATGATTTTGATGTGATCATTGGCATGGATTGGCTCACCAAGCAACTATGGACTGTTATCGTAAATCAATTTAGTTTATCCCATAAGTGGGTGAAAGTTTTGAGTTAATTGGGAGTCGAGGAGGACCCTCAATTACCTTAATCTCGTTAGTTGAGGCAACCCGTTTGTTAGATGTGGGTTGCCAAGGTTATTTGGCAACTGTGGTGGATACGATAGTTGAGGAGCCGAAGATGGAAGACATTGTAGTAGTACAAGAGTTTGCTGATGTGTTTCCGAAGAATTACCTAGTTTGCCCCCAAAAAGGAGATCGAGTTTGTGATTGAGTTGGCCCTTGGGACGGAGCCAATCTCTAAGGCTCCTTACCATATGGCATTGTTTGAGTTGAAAGAATTGAAGGTGTAGATGCAGGAGTTGTTGGATAAGGGATTTATACGTCCCAATGCATCACCTTGGGGAGCACCAGTTCTGTTTGTGAGGAAGAAAGATGGTTTGTTGCGTCTTTGCATCGACTATCGGCAACTCAATCGGGTGATGATCAAGAATAAGTACCCACTATAGAGGATTGATGACTTGTTTGACTAGTTGCAAGGAGCATCGATATTTTCCAAGATCGACTTGAGGACAAGTTACCATTAGCTGAGGATCAGAAAGGAAGACATACCAAAGATTTCGTATGCGTTACGATTATGAATCCGAAGGAAGACATACCAAAGACATCTTTTCATACGCGTTACGACTATTATGAATTTACCGTAATGCCGTTTGAATTGACCAATGCCTTCAAGGAGCTTTTATGGATCCCGATGAATCGAAGTGTTCATTCAAGTGATATTCATGTGATATCTAGATCAATTTGTGATTCACCGTTTATCAATGACATCCTGGTGTACTCGAGAAGTCCAGAGGAGCACGAAAGACATTTAAGGACAGTGCTTCAGACTTTGCGAAATCATGGACTATACGCCAAGTTCAGTAAGTGCGAGTTTTGGTTAACTTGTGTGGCTTTCCTAGGTCATGTGATTTCTGGTGAAGGGATTTCCATGGACCCGATCAAGATTGAAGTAGTGATCAACTCGCTAAGACTGACGACAATGATAGAGATCAGAAGTTTCTTGGGATTGGCAGGTTATTATAGATGATTCGTGGAAGGATTTTTAGCAATAGCCATGCCGCTGACTCGATTGCTAAAGAAGGAAGAGAAGTTTGTATGGACGGATAAGTGCGAGCGTAGTTTCCAAGAGCTTAAGTAAAAGCTAACTACCGCACCCGTGTTGACGATTCCGTCTGGTCCTTGGAGGATATGAGATCTTTAGTGATGCGTCATTCAAAGGACCGGGTTGCGTTTTAATGCAACATGGAAGAGTTGTTGCATACGCGTCCCGTCAGTTGAGGCCTCATGAGTTGAATTACCCGACGCATGACTTAGAACTCACAGCAATTATCTTCGCTCTGAAGATTTGGAGACACTTACTTGTGCAGAGAAAGGTTCCAGATCTTTACAAACCATCAGAGTCTCAAGTACTTATTCTCTCAGAAGGAGTTGAACATGAGACAACGTTGTTGGATGGAACTTCTCAAGGACTATGACTGCGACATCCTGTATCATCTTGGAAAAGCTAACAAGGTTGCAGATGCGTTGAGTCAAAAGTCTTCGATTGCACAGATGGTGATTCAGAGTGGATCTTACTCGAAGGAGCTCGAGATTCGATTTTCAAATTTGAGGTAGGCCACATTTCAAGTCTTATGGCCACCCTTAGAATTGAACCGGAAGTGCAGATAAGAATTAAGACGTTGCAGTTGACAGATCCTAGAGATCTAGAAAATTCTGCAAGAAGATGCAGAAAAGAGAAAGGCTGATTTTCAGATTTCTAAAGATGGAACACTAAAGTTTCGTGGACGATTGTGTGTACCTAACGATGTAGAGCTTAAGGAGGAGATCTTGTCAGAAGCTCATCGTAGCAGCTACAACATTCATCCAAGGCAATACGAAGATGTATCAAAATCTGCGTCAACACTATTGGTGGACCGGTATGAAGGCGGATATCGCCAAACATGTTGCCAAGTGTCTGATGTGTCAGCAAGTGAAAGCACAACATTGTAAGCCGGAGGACTTTTGCAACCTCTTAAGATTCCCGAGTGGAAATGGGAACATATCACAATGGACTTTGTGATGGGATTACCAAGGAGTCAAAGAGGTAATGATTCCATATGGGCTGTAGTTGATAGATTGACGAAGTCTGCTCACTTCATCGTTGTACGAAAGGACTTTGCATTGGACATATATGCTGAGTTGTACGTGCGACAGATAGTTCGTCTGCATGGAGTGCCAGTGACAATTACGTCTGATCGAGACCCAAAGTTCACAGCGTGCTTTTTGAAAAGTTTATAGACTGCCTTGGGAATAAAGCTGTAATATGGTACGGCCTATCATCCTCAGATGGATGGCCAGTTTGAGAGGACGATTCAAACCCTCGAGGACATGCTGTGAGCTTGTGTGTTGGACTTCAAGGAAGCTGGGAGGAACAGCTTCATCTAGTTGAGTTTGCCTACAACAACAGTTATCAACAGAGCATTCAGATGGCACCGTTTGAAGCATTGTATGGTAGAGCGTGCAGAACTCCAGTTTGTTGGGATGAAGTCGGAGAGTGGAAGATCACTAGCCTTGAGTTGCTTCAACAGTTAGTTGATGCTGTTAAAGTCATCCGAGAAAGACTCAAGATCGCTCAGAGTCGCTAGAAAAGTTATGCCGATAAACGATGAAGACCATTGGAATTCCAAGTTGGTGAACACGTATTCCTTAAAGTGTCACCGATGAGGGGTACTTTGCGCTTCGGCAAGAAAGGAAGTTAAGTCCGAGGTACGTTGGTCCCTTTGAGATTTTGGAAAGAATAGGGACTTTGGCGTATCGTCTTACGTTGCCACCAAGACTTGCTCAAGTGCATGATGTCTTCCACGTGTCAATGTTGAGGAAATATGAACTTGACCCAACCCACATGCTGAATTTTGAAGAATTAGACATGGACGACAGAGTGTCGTACGTGGAGAGACCAGTTCGGATCGTGGATTGAAAGGAGCAAGTGCTGCATAATAAGACGATCTCTTTGGTCAAAGTGGTCTAGCAACACCACGGGACAAAAAGAGCGACGTGGGAAAGCGAAGAATCGATGAGACGACAATACCCCCACCTTTTTGAAGAAGAATTGTAATGGTTTAAATTTTGAGGATGAAATTTTTATAAGAGGGGAAGAGTTGTGACATCTTGAATTTTCGACCTTGTCTCGATAATATGAATTGGGCTTTTCATCGACGTGCTTATGGTTCCTTTTTCTCTGAGCTGATCACTCATGAGATAACTAATCTATTAGGTGAAGCCGTTAAGGGATATAAACGCGATAGACTTGAGAATTCGATCAGAAATTGACTGCTCGACCGTGATAATCGGCAAGGGTCAATACGGCACCGTTATAATCGATTAGTGATCGGATATAGGTCGATTCGATGGAATGTGTAATTAAATTGTGGGTGATTCCATCTTGATTGCAAAATTTGCGTCGAATGACACTAACCCAATTTTTATGTCGATTTTGTACCTGGTGCTCGTAATTGAAACCTTGAGATTTTTACGACAACCGAGAGTCACCGACGAGTCGGAGATGCACAAATGTGGATTGAAAATTATCGACCATGGGTCAAACGAGCTAAAATCCCTAAAAGCTACTCGGTAGGTTAGGTCACGCTAAAATCACGTTCGGTTGATTTTAACCACAAAATTGAACTCGGTTTCAGGAATCGAAAGTTTGAGTGTGTCATGATTTATTTTTAGGACCTCATCTCATCTTTTGGGAAAATTCCGTCGAGCCCGGAATTTTTACGGAAAAATCAAATTCATCAAATTAAATTGGTGGAAATTCGGATGGGCACTTTTATGTGGATTTTTGGCCTTGAAAATGGATTTGTTTGTGGAGAAAATGGTGAAAATTGGTATGGGCAACTTCAAGGCAATTTTGGCCATCAAATTGAAGTAATTGGTGAGAATTTGAAGGAAAAATCAAGGGGAAATTCGTAGGGCTGCTAGGTTGTCCTGTTTTTTGGCCTTCAAATTGGCTTGTTTGTGAAGCTTGAGGAAAATTGGCCATTGGTTGCATGGTTTGACAAAAAGGGGAGCTGAAGACTTTGGGGTTTGCAAGTGAAATGCAAGATATTTTGCAAGAAGAAGGGATTGGCTTCAGCTTGACTTCATGGCCCTTGTCCCCCTTGTTCCCCTCTTCTTCTCCCCTTGATGTGCGAGATCCCCCTCCCCGCCTCCATTGCCTTCTTCTTCTTCTTCCTTCTTCTTCTTCTCCATTTTCCTCTTGCAAGCCACTGCTCCAACTCAAAGCGCCCGTTCGAGCCCTCCGCCCCGTCAAACCATAAACAAGCTTGGTCCCCGTTTACGACCATCCGCCTCGAGCTCCCCGCCGTCCCAACCACCATCAGCCGCCTCCCACCAGCCTCTCCACTCCCCCATCCAGCTACGTCCATCCCCGCCCATCTAGCAAGACTAAACCCCAGCCTTGCTCGCCATCGTTGGTCACTTCCATCCACCACCACCCACCACATCCTCGCAACCATCCAGCCCCCTAGTAACCGGCTCTCATTGCCCTCAAAAACTAGTTCTTCCAACTGGGCCGTGGGCTTGCAAGGCCTTTTTCAACATCTTCCGAGCCTCTTTTGGAGCCGTCGTAGACATTGGATCTCATTGCCATCGCGCCACTGTCGCCGTGAACCCGTTTGCTCACTAATCCGGTGAGTTAACGCCTTTATATTGGATTAGGAAGTTAATTGTACTTAGTTAGGTGGATTAGTGTTAATTAAGGATTAATGGATTAGTTTAGGCTTAATTAGGATTAAGGTTAATTTAGTTCGTGTAATTATTAGTTAGGTGGTTAGTTGAACTATTTAGTTAGCTTAATTAGATTAATGTAGTTAGTTAGTTAAATTAGTTTAATTAGATTAAATTAGGTTAGGTTAGGTTAGCTTATTTAAATTAATTAAGTGGTTTAATTTAAATAATTTGCAATTTATTTAATTAATTTGTAATTTATTTAATTAATTTGTAATTTATTTAATTAATTATAATTAGCGTAAATTATACCGGGATAGCCGGTTATCAGAATTTTACGCTGATTGTCATGGTTGGATTGATTTGTGAAATTGATTGCTAAATTATGCAATTGAGTGCTTGATGATGATTTTTAATTATTATTGCAAAAATATAATTTTATGGTATTTAATTAAAAAAATACCGGGTGTCGGGTTTTGACGCAAAAAATATTTTAGGTACTATATAAAATCGTGGAATTTTGAAGTGGGAGAATATCACGTTTTATGGTTCAATTTGACCATGTGACCACGCACAATTATTTTATCAGGTATTTTTAATATGAAGAAAATTGGCCAAGTCCATTATTTGAAATGGAAGTATTTGAGTGCAAAGTACGATATTCTTGGCCGAGTATGGATGTGCGTGTGATCGATATCAGAACTTGTCACCTGATGAAAGTCAGGGAGGCGATGCCTAATTAAGTTCAGATGCCCTTGATAATGGATGTCGGTCGCAGTGGAGGCTGGGCCGATGCTCCTTTGGGAATGCCGTTTAGATGTAGACATTGCCGTGCCCGACGGAGCGGGATGATGCCCGGTTATGCCAGATGACCGCCAACTATTGAGTTGGCCGTGGCCGTTGGGTCGTAAATAATTGGGACACGCTTGAGTGATTGAGATAGCCACGCCTGATTATGGGACAAAATTGTGTGGCACGGAATGGGACGTGTCATAATGATTTGGCCTTATAATCGGGACCCCTGTGATTGATTGATATATGAAAATGAGGTGTTCCAATTATTGATTATGCTTGCTGCGTTTATATATGATATATGAGATGTACTAATGTGTAGGGAGGTGCTGAGGCAAGGTAAGTCCTATATGGTGCATGTTTAGGCTGCCTCTAGGTGAATTCTCTTCATAATTGAAGTTTAGGGTGTAGACTTGCTAAGATTTATCTCACCCCATCATGGTTTAAATTTTTACAGGTCCTTAGATGGAGGTTTGACACATATGTTTTGGGTGGCCACGAGAGGCGAAGACCGAGCGTACCCTTCTCGCTATCCACGAGACCCCCTGGACCCATGAGCTCGTAGTGACCACCATTTGGGTCGATGAGGACCTATGGGTCGATGAGGACTTATCTCAGTTGGTACCTCATCGCTTCAAAGCGTGGTTTCGTCATGGGCCTAACGGGATACGGGAGGGCCCCTTGGATGGTTATGACGGACCTGCCGTCGATACCGAGTATGAGGTGGTACTCAACCCCATCGTGGATGCCGATATTTTTGGAAGATATCGCAGTGAACCAAGTGCTCGAGGCTGACGAGCCCGGAGTAGAGGTAGCTGATCCTCTAGACATTGACATCCCAGACGGTGTCGTAGTAGACCCGGATCTCAAGTAGATTGGTGTGGGGTAGGGTTAGCTTGGTAGCTTATTTTGGGTTTAGACTTATGTATATAAACCTAATATGTTTATAAAGTGTGGCTTGTGTTAATTGGTTGTCCTGCTTTTACTATCCCTGTGTTTGTTTGTGTCTAGAGTTTATGAGTTCGCTTCCGCATGTGCATAAAACGAATGAGTTGGCGACGCGTTTCGGGAACGTCGCAATTCTATTAACCATTGAGGTATGTTTGCGTGCTTAAGGTTCGGGGCGTGACAGAAGATGTCGAGGCGACTCCGTAGCGAGGAAGCTTTGATGATTTTTTTTTTTATTATCACTTCTGGACAATACTTGAAGAAGGCCAATTCACCGCTTAGACATCTTTCATCAAAATTCTAGCAACTCTTTTGACTATGATCTCCAGGCTTGCAAGTGGTGGCCACAGAATATGACATGGTATTCACGCTGGTCAGATTGTGTTGGCTTCGTTGGATTTCGGCGAAACCTGCAAAGAATGAGTACGAACGAAGTGCAAAAGCTTGTTGGGTGATTGTCGGTGCATCAAAAGAAAACGCTTTAGGGCATCGTCAGGCTAGATGGAACTCACCTCGCTGACTTTGAACTTGGCTATAGTGGTTCAAGCGTCCCTGGATGTGCTAGTTCATGGTATAGCCTTTTGATTAACTATATATAGAAATGAAAATAAGTAGTCTAGGACTAGGATGGGCATGTAATCAAAATAGCTTTTGACATATGAATATGTATATGAAAATGTTGCTTTTATTTGCTTGGCTTGCATATGTCTTGCTCGCCTTCCATGTTTGTTTGTACGGGGATTGTTTATGATCGCTTCCGCATGTGCTTAACTAAAGATAAAAGACCTTTGGGATATTCGACGTTGCCTGGGGTGTCAATGCTAACCCGCCGGATAATGCTCTCGTGCTAGAGGTGGGGCGGGGGTGTGATAGGGAGGCACCTTGGTCTTTGAGCATTCACCAACTTGTCGTGGTAATTTGATGACCACGGGTTTAAAACCTACACCTGAGATCTTCATGGCCCCCAAATTGTCAATCAACGAGCCAACTTCGATGGCGCTCTTGTCATTTGCAGCAGCTCCACCAAGGATACTTTCCTTAGTCAGATCAATTACAACGGGCTTGATCATAGCCACAAAGTCATCCTCAAATTCATCACCCCATCCGGTGGGAACAATGTCTTTGGGGTCTTGAAAGTAACTCAAATGAGGAGTATACTTGACCATAAAATCATATTTCTTACTCGGTTGCCCAAGGGTATCAACTATTTCACCTTTCTCATGGGCCTTCCTTATGAATTCACAATCCCAATGAGAGGTCTTCTATTTGGACTCGTCATCACCGGAGGAGATTTCCCTGTCCTTCATCAAAGGTTGAGTGGGACTTCCTTCATCATCCCAGCCGGTCGGGACAATGTCCTTCACATTCACGAAGAAACTTGACGGTGGTGTGAAATTCACTTTGAAGTCGTATTTACCACTTAGTTGGCCAAGGATATCAACTACTTCACCATTTTCATGAGCTTTCTTGACAAATTCGCGGTTCACGCGGAAGCTCGATACTTGTCCTCGCTTTCGGTGTTAGAGTCCCGGTACATTGAGGCTTTCCCTTTTAGGGCTCGATGATCCTCTTTTTGAGTATCTTCCTTGCTCGAGTTCTCAACTTCTTTTATGACCTTCAAGATCATGTCTTCGCCAACCAAATCAACCTCAACTAAAGTCATCGGTTCTTGAGTGGTTGTGCCATCTCCATATTTGAGGACTCCTAGCTCGACCAACTTAGCTAGGCAAGCTATCTTCTCATCTCGGGTGATATTACTCTTCACTTGGCATCAATGAGGGACACAGTTTGCTTCAACTTATGCATGCCCACGAGAAATATATGCTTGTCCTCATCCCTAAAAATCATATTGACGTCTTGAGTGTGTTTTAGAAGGGGATTTTATTAGACATTCAGCATCAAATCCTTAAAGGTGAGCAATTTCTTATCTAGTAGGTTCTAGATCTTTAAACGGAGGATGAAGCAGTTATCCACATGGTGTCCCTTCTCACCTATGTGGTATTCACAAGTTTTCTTTAGGTCGAACCAAGGGAACTTTGGCGAATTATCTCTTGGGATTTCTCTCATCACCAAATGGCTTTTGATCAGCATTGGAAGTAGCTGAGACATGGGTCTGGGCAATGGAGTAAATTGCCTTTGCGGAGCTTTTCTTTTGCGATCAAAATTTCGAGAGGAACTCGCGATTTCCACAGCAGGCTTATGAGCAGAAGGGTTGTACATTTTTTGAGAGTAGAATTTTTGTATATAGGTAATCTCTCCACAGTTGACTCCTTGTCCTTTTTCCGAGCATACGTGCGATTCATGGTTTCAAGTCAACCTTCCTTCTCGCATGATTTCTTCAATGCGTTCACCCAACTCCACCAATGCGGCGAAGTTGATACAGGTGTGGTTAAACATTTTCTTGAAGAAGTCTTGAGGCATGGCATGAAATAACAATTTCATAGCCTCCTTCTCAAATAAAGGTAGTTTTACTTGAGAGGCGGTGGCTCTCCACCTTGAAGCACAAGCCTTGAATGTTTCGATCCTTCTCTTCTCGACCTAGACCAGCTCCTCTCATGTCAAGGGAATTTCGGTGTTGAATTTATATTGTTGTAGGAATTCATCTGCAAGATCCTCCCAAGTATAACTCTTCTCCAAATCCAATTCAATGAACTATGTCAACGTGGTGTTAGGGAAATCCCTTATGATGTTTTGAAGATGACAAAATAAATCAAAGGCTATTAATGGAGGTTGGGACACCTGGAGTGCCATAACTTGGCACGGAGGGACACTTAAGTGCCATAACTTTAAAATGGTACACTTAAGTGCCATTATCGGAGTAAAATGGAACACTTAAGTGCCAATCCGGCCAAAAACCGGCCAAAATGCAGATGTGGCATTTTCCGGCGACATGCTTAACCGATGTGGCAATTTTTTTTTTTTTAAAGCACACGTGGAGGAGGAAAACGACATCGCCCCATCCACTGTGCATTTGGCCAAACTAAACGACGTCGTTTTTCCTTAGTGTTAAACAACGTCGTTTTGCTTATTTGGATTTTAATCTTTCGTCGGTTCACACCAGGTCTGACGTCCTCTCCATCCATCGCCGTTCACAGCCTTGCCGTTCGCAGTGATCGCTCGCCGTCGTCACTCGCCATCATCGCTTGCTTTCATCGCTCGCCTTCGTCGATTTGCCAAGGTTTTTTCTCTTCTTCCTCTCTCCTGTGGTGAAATTAGGGCTCCGGCTCGTTTATTAGGGCTCGGACTTGAAATTTGTGGGTCGGCTGGGAAAGCTCAGGCTTGGTGTGAGATTTATGGCTCAGATGTGGTGCTACAATCCTATTGGGGGGTTCGAATTGATAGTTTAGGAGCGGCCTTGAAATGTAGGCTCAGTGTAGGGCTCGGCGGGGGGAAAATTAGGGCTCGGTGTAGGGCTCAATGTCGGCTCATCCACTGTGATGTGTGATTCATTCAGGGTGTTGAATTGTGATGTGCGAAAGTAATTTGTAGTGGTCGGATGTGAAATGTGCGATGGTGATTGGTGATTGTTAGGGTTCAGAGTATTGGACTTTGGACATGTTCGAATCGAAGGTTGTGGGGATAGGGACTTCTAGATATTTTTTTTAATAAATTGCATTGTTGAGGACCTATGCTGAGGAATCTCTCCATATTTTAAAGGAATGCGATGGCATAATCAAAGTAGTTGTCGGGTCCCATCTTTATTTGTCCTTATCCCGAGGCCTTTTTTTCAAGCCGCAGCTGTCGTCGACCGCATCTTCCCTCTCTCTTTCTTTTTTTTCTTTTAATAAAGAGTGTAGGGACCTCCACTTGCAATTGTCTGTCCTTTGGGAATGTGGTCCCAAAAGTTAATTGTATATTTGTTCTCTTTTGTTGCAGAAATGGCGCATGATAAAGACTATGTTGCTATCATCGTTTACTACGATGGAGATTTTGTGATTGGGGAGGATGAGTGGGAGTATGAGGGGGGAATGAGGGTACTATCTTTGTAGATATAAAGAAGACATCTTATATTGGATTTGTTAGGGATATAGTGACATTTTTGCCTTGTAGAGTACAAAAGTTACTGTACTGTGTTCCTGGGAAAGGCTTGAGAGATGGTTTGAGAGTTTTGGAAGATGATAATGGTTTTAGGGATGTCTTATATCATTATCTTCATGGCGAAGAGGTGAAAGTATTTGTTGAAAACAATAGTGATAGTGAGGACGAAGATGATGACAGAGATAACACCCGAGTAGGAGAAGGAGGAGATGGTATTCAAGCTAGTACTGAGGTTAGGGATGAAGTAGGGCATGATGGACAGGATGGGGAGGAGAGGGGCGCGGATGCTATTCACCAGAGCGATTGTGACATGGGTGATGTCACCATCACTGAATTAGATTGGGAAGTAGCTGAATCCAGTGACGGTGATGATGACGATGACAATGAAGGGTTAGCTGCTGAAGCTGAAAATTTATTAATCTTAAGTGACGCTGACGATGAGGAGCTTACACAGTCAAGGAAAAAACAAAGGGACTTTTTGTCAGATAGATTTGCAACTTTGCATGTAGCTGATGAACATCCAAACAGAGACGAAGGCCCTGCAGATGTTGGTGTTGCTGGCCAGGTCCTGGAGACAGATTATGAGGAAAGCATCGACACCACAACTTCCCAGGATGAAGTTGAAGAAGATTAACGAGCCGTGCATAGAAGGAAAAGTAAGTTTCCTTCCTATGATCCATCTCGTTGCCTCTTCTACTTTCTCAGTAGGTATGAAATTCCATGATGCGATACAATTTAGGGAAGCTATACTGAAGAACTCCATTGCTGCACAAATAAATATTGATTTCATTAGAAATTCCAAGAAATTTGTAAGAGCTAGGTGTTCGTAGCAAAACTGTCCATGGAAGATTTACGGTGCATTTGTTAAGAAGAGTGGGTCTTTCCAGATTAGAGCCTACCAAGAGGAACACACTTGTTCCACTAATTTTCAAAACAAAAGGGTAACAAGTGCATGGTTGTCCAAGCACTTCTTCGATCTGATCAAGTTGATGCCCGAGATGAAAATTACTAACTTTAGGATGCTAATGAAGGAGCGTGTAGGCGTCAATGTATCTAGGAATCAGTGCAAAAGAGCAAAGCAAAATGTGATAAAGATACTTATTGGTCAGTATGCTAAGGAATATGGGCAGGTGTGGGAGTATGCTTGGGAGTGTAGGCTGCAAAACCCTACAAGTAGAGTGTATGTAGAGGTGATTGAGAGACCGCTTCCTGATCATGGGACCAAGTTCGATAAGTTCTATGTGTGCTTTGATGCATGCAGACGAGGATTTTTAGCTGGTTGTAGACGGATTATAGGATTGGACGGTTGTTTCTTGAAGGGCTTGTGCAAGGGAGAATTGTTGGCAGCGATTGGAAGAGATGCGAATAACCAAATGTTCCCACTAGCTTGGGCTATTGTAAAGATTGAGAACAAGGACAATTGGTCCTGGTTCTTGAAAAATCTGATGGCTGACTTAGAGATAACAAACGGGGAAGGGTGGGCATTCATGAGCGACCAACAAAAGGTAATGCTTGCTTTTTGAAAAATTTAGTCAATAGTTTGCTTTGTAATATGAACATGTAATTTGCTCTAGTATTTCTTACTTTGAATTATTGCAGGGATTGGTTTCGGCAGTAGCCGAGTTGTTGCCCCATGCTGAACATCGAATGTGTGCGCGGCACATATATGGAAATTGGGTAAAGACCTATAAAGAGGATAAACTGCAATTGCAATTTTGGCAATTAGCAAAGAGTGCAAACATGGCTGATTTTAGAATAGCCAAAGAAGGACTGCTTCAGTTGACAAAGGAAGGTTGTGCTACCCTATTTCAACTAGAACCGAAGCATTGGTGTAGGGCATTCTTCAAAGAGGAGTTCAAGTGCGATAACGTCAACAACAACATTTGTGAAGTATTTAATTCGAATATAATAGATGCCAGATGCAAACTACTCATCTCAATGCTTGAAGATATACGAGTTGCGGTTATGACTCGGCTGCAGAAACAAAGAGATGAGGCTGCAAAGTGGACAAGACAATATGGTCCTAGGATTGCCAAGAAATTGGATGAGAACTTGGCTGCAAGTAGGCATTGTCATCCCATTTGGAATGAAGATGACGGATATGAGATAATGAAGGGTGCATATAAGTATGTTGTCAATCTAGGAAGTAGGAAGTGTTCATGTAGAGCATGGCAAGTAAGTGGAATTCCATGTGCACATGCTATATGTGCCACCCAGTTGAAGGGCGACAATACATATGATTACATCGATGATTGGTACCATAAATCAAAATATCTTGCTTCCTATCGGTTCATGATGTAGCCAATTAGAAGTAGCAAGTTTTGGGAGCCCACAGATCATGAAGCACCTCAACCTTTGCCACTGAAGAAGAAAATTGGAAGGACAAAACGAAGATGAAGAATGGCGGAGGGAGAGGTCTCAGGTCAGCAAAGAATGAGCTGGCAGGGTGCAAAGATAACGTGCTCTTATTGTCGCCTAGCAGGCCACAATATTAAAGGTTGTCAATTGAGGAAGCAACAACAACCGTTGAGGCAAGGTGAAGGGCCTAGTGAAGAGACAGTTGGAAAAATGCACACAGCAGGGCCAAGTGAGTCGACTGTTCTTCAGTCAACAAGTAGAACCCCGGTAAGTCATGAAATTTATTTTATGTTTATGTTGCTTTGTCGTTTATCATAAAAATGTACATAATATCCTATTTGGCCTTGTATGTAATATGTTTGTTAGGTCACAAGAAGAATCTTAGTAAGTCATGAAACTGAACAGCCTGTTTGAAGAAGGCAAGGTAGAAGACAGCCAGGTGAAGGATTGGCCTAAGTAGCATCACGGTCACCAAGGATTGACCCAAGCAAAGATCGTGGCCAGCTGAAGGATTAGCCCAAGCAAAGATCACGGCCGGTGTAGTCGATCGTTCTTCAGCAGAAAAGAAATACCCAATGGTAAATTCAACCATTTGTATTCGCTTTTCATTTTCTTTATATTATTATATGTCTCGATATTATATTTATGGTATCTTTTGGCCTCTTTCTCAGGTTCGAAGAAAGCATGTTGGAACTCAACTGCCAACTGAAGGGCCATTACAAGAGCCACCTCAAGGATCATCATAGGGGCCACCAGAAGAATCACTGCAAGGGGCACCACAAGTACCACCACCAGTACCACTAGAAGGCCAAACAGAAGGAGGTGTCACTGAAGTTGAAGGGCTACACAGAAGGACAACTAGAATAAGGCCAGGTGAAGGGACAGCTACACAAAGGCCATCTAGAAGACACCTAGTTGAAGAATTGGTCGAAGAAGCCCCGGCTGTAGCTGAAGGGCCCAAGAAAGCAAGAAAAAAGGGGCAACAAATCACAAGTTCCTGAAAGTGACACCCCTATTCAAACAAGAGGGGCACTTGGGAAGAGGTTAAGATAATATGGCTATGGCCTTTATACAGATGAGCGTACTGGAACAATTATTCTCAATGTAAGTTTTATTGGTTGCATTTAATTTAATTTATGCTGTAGACTTTTGCTAACAATTTATTATTTTTTTGTAGCCTGGGAGAAGTTCAGAGGTTCTTATCTCAGGCCCAACTCAAGAATCAACGATTGCACCAACAAAAAAGAAAACATCAACTGTGCCAACAAAAAAGAAGAGAAAGAACGTAGCTCCAGCTCCAGCTCCTTTTGATTCAATTCGGCCTAGGACATTTGCAGCTCCATCTGAGTCAGTGGATACTGAGAAGGTTGAAGAAGAAGTTGCACATCCAGTTAGAAAGAGTGCCAGAATTATGAATCAAGTGAAAGGCCCATCGAAAGGAGCACGAACAGGGGGTGTCATGCATATTGATTGATGAGATGAGATGTGATAGGATTTGTGGAGTTTAGGAGTCAAAAAAGTTATGTAAACGTTGATGTTGTCAGACTTGCTATGGATGGTTATCTTTTTTTTTTCTTTAGTTTGCCATTCATTGATGTTGTCAGACTTAATTTCAATATCAATGAAATGATCTTGCGCTGCTTGTCAATTTATGTTGTTGTTTATCATGGATTCTGCTTTTACTTGTTGTTGTTGCTGTTGGTGTTCTGTGGCGATAGCTGGAGTGCTGGTGTATCTGGTGGTGGTGGATGGTGATGTTTGGTGGTAGTGAGTTTGTTGTTGGGGTGCTAATGTGGTGGTTGGGGTGCTGGTGTGGCTGGTGGTGATGCCTGGTGATTATGGGTTTGTGGTGGGGGTTATAGGCTTAAGTAGCTGCACCTACACCTGGTACAAGTGTGCAGTTTGCACATCTTACACCATGTGTACTGGTGCAAGCTAGTGCAAGGCTTAGCTTGCACTAGTACCTTGTGTAGCAACACCACCAGCATGGTGGTGGCTGGAGCACCTAGTGTGTAGTGTGGCTAGTGGTGATGGTTGGTGGTGCAGCCGGTGGTGGTGGCTGGCGCAATTTTTAGAGAAAACCCACAAAAAAATTGGTACTTAACTGATCATATTCTAAAAAACTTGGCACTTAACTGTTCACTTTTAACTACAAGTAACACTTAACCAATCACTTTAATAATAACTTGACATTTAAGTGATCCTTTTTTTCATCGCGACTAGCACTTAAGTGATTACTAAATACAACTTATGGCACTCGGGTAATCACTCATGTTTGTCTTGTGTATATGTTGGTCTGCATCAAAACAGAGAAGATGATTCTGCATCAAAACATATAAGATGATGGTAAACTTATGGCAACTCCATATGACTACACAAACAACAACAAAGCCACAATGATCTTGTGGAACAACACAAACTTCTTCGCAGCTTTCAAAAAGAAAAAAGCTTACGTTTAATCCAGAACAATACCATTTTTAACTATGACAGTCGGAGAAACTTTTTCTCATTTTCAAGTACTTTACATTTCATCATAAAGTACAATAGACAACAAAACAACACCATAATACACGCTTGGTAACACTTTCGTTCAATTTTCATCATTGAAACTTCATTCTTGAAAGGTTTAGTTGAAGATGCTTGAGCGTGCATTGAGACTTCATTCTTGAAAAGTTTAACTGAAGACGCTTGAGCTTGCATTGAGTCAACATCGTCCAAGTCGTCCACGGACACAGATGGAGATTGCTGTCTTTTATGAAGTAGATCCAACATCACCTCTGTGGCTCGGTCAGAGAACTTCGCATCGATTCATTTGAAGTATTTGCACTTCGACGCTTCTTTATATCGAGCACATCCATAAAATCTTCTCCCAGGATTGATTTGAGTCCACGATGTTCTTCTTGGACTTGGTAGCCCACAAAAACAGAAACGCTGGCCTTCTCCTTCGCTTCGGTGAGAGGAAATTGAGGCGCTGTTGCGAGTCCTGCTCTCCATTTCTAAGATTTGACGAAGGAATTTTGGGCAAATGAAAATTAGGGTTCGAGACTTGGATTCGAGCACTTCAATAGGGATTTTGGCCGATTTAGGGTTTTAGATTTGGGGCATTTGGGGAGAGGATGTCGTTTTTGGAAGATTTGGGGCTTTTATTATGCAGACGACATCGTTTCTGGTGAGTTAGAGCCGAGTCAGCTCTCCGGCGAGCCACGTAGGCAAAAAATAATAATAAAATATTGCCACGTAGGATTTCCGGCAAGGGTCACCGGAGGTGGCACTTAAGTGTCCCATTAGAAAAAGAAAGTGGCACTTAAGTGTACCGTTTTGAAGTTATGGCACTTAAGTGTCCCCCCGTGCCAAGTTATGGCACTTGGGCTGTTCTTCTGCTTTGCTATTAATGTGTTTAAAGATTGAGTAATAGACTATGCAGGTGATAGAACATGTAAAAGATATTGTCAGACTCTATGCTAAAACTGAACCAGAAGACAGGCTCTATGTTGAAGTTGAACCATAAGATAAACTCTATGCTGAAGCTGAACCAGAAGATAAACTCTATGCTGAAGCAGAACTTATTCAGACCGTGTCCAGACCTTAAGGCTAAATATGTTCAGAAGTAGAATATGTTTAGACCGACGTTTAGATTATAAAGTCTACTTCAGTTCAGACTGACATCTAGATTGTAGATTCAACTTCAGTCTGAAGACACTCAGACTCTACTTCAGTCTGAAGATACTCAGACTCTATTACAGTCTGAAGACTCTTAGACTTTACTTTCGATAGAACACTCTTAGACTTTACATACAAAACGTGACAAGGTCCAGAAAGAGACATAGATTCAGAACAAAGAAGATTTAGAACAAAACAACTTGACAGAACGTAACACAAGCCGAAAACATATAACAGCTAGTGATTTGGATTGAATTCTAAATCAAGATAGATTTGATTGACTCGATCTAATTGATTGACAATTGGATATTGAAGACAATAACTTTTTATACGAAGAAGCTCTACTTATGGAAACCAAGATTTTGTTTGTGTGGACGATCGGAATCAATTTGGGATTCTACTTCTATCACTTAACGGATCTGTCCAATGGGTAAATTGGAAGACGATCCTCTAGATACTGTCCATTAGCTAGTTTGGAAGTGGAGGAGTATTTAAGGAGATCAAGGACCGATGAGCGAGTAAGAGATGGAGCGTAGAATTTATAATTCCAAAGTCTGAGCGACCTTTGATCATACACTTGTCTTTGGTGAGTTTAAACGTTTGTGATCGTAAGAGAAATACCAAAATAGTGACTTAGTGAGATGGTGTGATCTACTACTAAGTGTTTGCACTCAAAGTTGTAATCTCTTGTTGATTGCATAGTGGAATGCAGCTAGAAGGCTTTTAGTGTGGGAGAGTGGACGTAGGCTTGATCTAAGCCGAACCACTATAAATTCTGTGTTCTTATTCTCTTCCCTGAACTTCTTTATTTTGTTCGTAGTTCTATTTAACTGCTAAAGTTTGAATTCACTCAAAGTCTGTTGTTCTTCAGACTCAGTTTCAAAAGTCTGTTGTTCTTCAGACTTAGTTTCAAAAGAAAAATATTTCTACTGTTTTTTGTGAAAAATTTTCTTCACACCTATTCACCCCCCTCTAGGTGTTCATACTAGCACTTTCACGCGAGACCAACAAGGTATCTTGGAATGAATTAATGAGGAATGGAGGGTTGTCAGAATAATGGGCCATCTTACCCAAGTAGTACTTCAAATGTGCCTTCGGGCACCCAATGCCGGCATATATCCTTGTGAACTCACGCTCCTTGTAAAATTAAGGGACCTTACTTTGGTGAAGGGCGACAGCTCAAACCCTTGAAGTTGGTAGCCTTGCAACATGCAAATGCGTTCTTCGATCTTTGCGAGACATCTTGAACCTTCTTCATCAAGGTAGGGAGTTGGAGTCTCCTTAGACAGAGCCTTTAGATCAACAACTGTCAGAGTAACAAAAGGAGTCTCCTCAGCAGATCCTTTCCCCATAGGTTTAGTTACCAACACATCAATAGGTACAATATGAGGATTTGTAGCAGTAGTAGTAGGAGTTACGGATGTCAAGTTCTTGACTTGATTAGAGAGATTAGTTAATAGCACCATCATTTGTGCCTTTGCTTCTTCATATTAATAACATGAGTGTTGGTATCTTTGTTTTGCATCCTAGCTTGATGGCGAGTACATATGATTGAACGTTTCTCAGCCGTTTTTCAGTATCTTTTCAAAAGAAGGGACTCAAATCAGTAAGAGATGAAAGAAAATTAAGAAAATATGAATCTTGTCAATTCTATATTTTCTTGAGACCAAATAGTGATTAGAAGCGTATATGACCCCAATATCATATAATATCATCTCATCAAAATTTCTTTAGAAGAAATTATATAATTGAGAAGGATGACGGTAGATGTTTAATCGAACGCCCCTTTTCTAAAAATTACGTGGAAAGGAGAAATCTTATGAACTTTTATCAGTTACATTGAAGAATTACAAGGGCATAAAGCCTTGCGTATTTGAGGCTTACAAAGCATTTCGGTGTAATGTGAAAGTGAACATTGGGAAATCTCACCCAAAAGGAAAGAATTACAAAGGATATCTCTCTACAAGGAAAGGGGAATACAATGAAAAAGAGTCACACAAGAATCCTAGGAACTAGGCGAGATTGTGCGAAAATGCTTGTTATCTCCGCATCAGTCAAGGTCTCGTCTTCATGCTCCTCAACTCGAACTTATCAAAATGCTGGAGGCTTAGGCATATTGGGCAATTGAACTTCAAGTTCAAGTTCCACTCGATGATAGATATAGTCAATGGTAGCATGATGAGTCCTCATCTCTCCCTCCAAATCGGTTTCGTCGATGGCGACTACACGGTGTGAGGGACGGGAATACCAAATTCCAATAGCATCTTGAATCATGGCTTCGACATGGCCAATTTGGTTTTCCTCATGACCTCATCATTATAATCAATACGATACAACCTCGGCTTGAGCATTAGCGAAATCTTTTGAAGGGACGATATTGGCGGAGTACCCTTAAAGGGTAATATGACATTAAACCCGTTAATCCTACGAGTGGGAGTGGGTTGTCTACTTCACTAACAAGGCGCACCTCGGGATTCTTAAGCCATCGAACATGTCATTGGATTAAGTTTGGGGTGAGATTTTTGAGGAAATGAAACCATATAGAAAAAGACCATGATGGAAAGAATTCATTTCTTTGGTGAAATCTAAGAATAGGATGATGACGTTTCATGACATTAATGATTCTCATATGAAAGGAGGATTCTTTGATATGAAAAAGAAGCCAAATTTAGAGAAGTCCTAATAGGGCCCTAGGAGTTTCTTGTTCATTTGCTTTGAATGAATTAAGAGATATGTAGGTTTTGGCAAGGATCATTTGTGTAAAGCGGCTAAAGGCACATTCTTGATTAACAATGTGAGTGACTAATCCATTGTCTTTTGAGTATGTGGGAAGATCATGAAACCAAAGAAAATAAGAAGAAAAACACGAGGAATTTGATTTCCAAACTTGGGTTCAAGACTAAGAAGGTGGTTGTCAAGAAAACTATAAGGCATGGAATTTGAATTTCCTTTAAAAACGGCTCTAATTTTGTTGATGGGGATATTCAAGAATTGACTTAGAAGTGAGATTGGGTTTTTGCCAATAGGGGAAGTAACAAATCCTAAGGAAGCTTTGCCTAATCCAATGACTATTTCGAACTCCTCAATTGTAGGGGTCAACTCATATTGGTTAAACACGAAGGTGGAGGTCAATGTGTTCCAAAAATAAACCAATGCCTTCACCATCGAGATTTGAGGCTCAATCTCTAGCAAGGTCAGGAGAAAACCCATGCGTTTCTCCATATAAACTTGGTGCTTCAAGTTGAGGTTATCCCATATGATCTTGAGACTCTTCGGCACGAGAATCACATTGATCTTGGGCTTGCCCATCTAAGCCTAAACCTAAAAGGGCATTTGTGATTAAAATGTGTCATTGTTGAAAATATAAATTGCGAAATTGAAATCCGGAAATTTAAGCAAAATAATGATAAAACAAGAATGATGTCTTACCAACTGAAGCTCATGGCAAGCATAGATCACACATTGCATGAGAACTCTGAGGTTTCGACACCTAAGGTGAGGATGCTAGAGGCTCAAGGTCCCCATCCCAAAGGATAAAAGTAGTTTATCCACCGCTACTATCATGGGTTGGTGCTACTTTTATCAATTGAGACGAGTGGATTTATAGAATAATGGATTACCATGAGTATTTACTTGTGGATTTCACCTATAAACCCTCATAAGGTTCTAAGTTGGGCGATCGGGGTTTTAGACTGCGGTTGTGTGTGGTGTTGTATTAAAGCTTGTAAACATGCACTTAACATTAAACATCTAGCACTTCAATATAAACCCTCATACATTCATACATCTTTACTCCACCTGCAAAATAAAGGGTTTACAAATACGCCACCCCCTATAACTCCTACCTGCAAAACAATTTAACACCTAGTTAGCAACTAATCTCATTTTTCACGCGACTTTGACATGCAAGCGATCCTACATAAGACACGTTAGTTAACACGATAACCATTTTTAACGGCTTCAAGTCTTCTTAAACTAGTAACCAGTCCCTAGCAGAGTTGCCAGGCCTTTCGCAACTCGATCTCACCATCTTCCCACGAGAGGATGGGAAATGGTTGGGTTTAGGGGTATTTGACCATGAAAGTTCCCTCATGGTTCACGCTCCAAAAGACGTTACTTTGCCTTTCGAATAGAATCTCTTGTGAGTTCTCTCTACAAGGTCATGAGTTCTCCCAAACTTGTACCTCGTGTGACGGGGGAGTATCGCGACTTGTACGCACACAGGCGATACACCTCGAGAGAGGAGGTCAAGTGTCTTTCCAGAATATTTTGAAGCTGACAAAACGTTTCTATCAGTCTAGTCTGGATATTTGCAGACCGTCTGTTTAAAGTCTGAAGACTTTCTGATCACCAGACTTAGCACTCAAGACTCAAGACTCAAGACTCAAGACTCAAGACTATTCTCATTGACAGTTTTTCTAATCCAGTGACGAAGGCAATCTAGAGCCGAAGTAGTTGGTCGAGGATTTAGTCCCATTCTCTGGAGAAGATCTCTTGGCTGGATAAAAATAACGGATTCTTTTATACGTAATCTAGATCGTTTGAAGATCCGATGGTCAACGAAATATTCTTGGAAGGTTCTATTCTTGGAAACCAAGATCCTGATTGTATGGGCAAACAGGATTGATGGGCTATCGTTAGGTTCCTTTAATAGCTCGAATGATCTTCTTAATTGATTCCGTCCAACGGGTAGATTGGAGGAATTCCTTTGGTAAGTGCCAATGGGTATGATGGCATAAAGGAGTATAAAAGGAAGACGTTTTAGTTGCTTTAGGAAAATGATCGATAGAGAAATTCCAGAGTCTGAAGCACCTCGGTTATTAGTCAATACATTCTAAGCAAAATTGTATACACAGAGAGTGTTTATACTTAGTGAGACCTTGAGCGAGTGTGGTAGATCATCTACATCGAGAAATCAAGGAAGATCAACGCTGTAACATCTCTTTGTTCATAGTGGAATCCAGCCAATAGGGCTGTCGGTGCGAAGAGTGGACGTAGGCTTGAAATAAGCCGAACCACTATAATCCGCGTGTTTAATTTTCTCTTTCCTTCTCTCAGTCTTACGTTGATTATTGTTTGTCTCAAATCTATCAACTGTCTAGTATTGTGGAATTATCGAGAAAAATATTTTATATACCTATTCACCCCCCTCTAGGTACTTATACTAGCTATATCACTACTAATATCAAGTATGCTAAATCGCGGTAAGCCTTAACAAGACCCGTACCTCTCACGATAGGTTCATTTATAAAATCTAGTTGTTTAAAATAACCTAAAAATAATATGGTAGTCGCTAATAGCCTCGTTTTTGGGGATCGGCTAGAAAATCCAATTGCGGGTCGATTTGTCCCCTAATTTCTATGCAACCAAATTTCTAGGTTCGGGGACTTGGGTTATGTTAATATTTCTATTAGCGCCCTTTCGGTACCTAATAGTATGTCATGTTACCTAAAGTGACCATGCATGTCTTATTATTTTTTTTCGGGGTCATATAACCTAAACTAAGGGATCATGCATGGTTGGTCATTCTCGTGTCATTCTATTTCTAAGAAAGATAAAAAGAAGGAAATCAATTGTATTGAAAGCATGAAACAGTAAGCAAACAACCAAGGAAAGCATTAAATCCATCATGCAATCCTAAGAAAGATAATAAGGAAATGAAATGAAAGGACAAGAAAGAAAGGAACCCATAACTCATTGGGTTTTTATATAGACAAAGGGAACCCAAGACATATGTCGGGGATAAATGGGACAACAACATGGTCAAAAGGGACATCGACCTTCCACCATCTTTGAGTCTTGACGATTCGCCACCTTTGGAACCTAATCTAATTCTAACCTAAATCTAAGCTATGTACATACAAAGGAAAAGTACATCCATGTACATCAAAACAATCAAAAGCACAACATAAAATCAAGAACAATCAATCAATTGAAACAGAATTCAAGATGAATCAAATTGAGGCCTCAAGGTTGGCCTTTGCAATTCATGCGTGGATGCCTTTAGATACCTATCTAATTCATTTTATGACTTATAACCATTATTAACCACTTGTGTTCTCGTATGGTCAATAACACTTGTAAGTCTCTAAAGAGATGTCCTAGGTGATTCCCCATGGTTTTCCCTTAGTATCATGCATCGCACCTAACATGCATCTAACAATCACTTGCACGAGCATGAATAAAATACACAAGCAAGCTTTGAGACATTGTTTCCCAAACAATCAACCAAGTGAGTGAATCATTGGCGAGTCACTTATTACAAAGTATGTGCCAATAAAAAGCACAAGCATTTCTAATGGATGGCATTTCTAATGGATGACATGATCATCCATTAGAAATGCTTGTGGCATTTCAAGAATGGATTTGAAATCATTGACAAGATTTCTAAGACAAGGTGATGTCTTAGCCATGGAACGTATTCAATTGCCAAGGCTAACCCAGGGCTCGAATAAATGCACTTACAAGGGTTGCAGACATTTGAATACAGTCCAAATCGTGAATTTCATAATGTCAAATCAACGTTTGAAAATATTTGGAAACATTTTAGACTAAGAATATCTAGCCTATGGAACGCATTTAATTGTCAAGACTAGCTAGGGACTTGCATAAATGCACTCACAAGCATTGCAGGCATTTTAAATATGGTCCAAACCATGACTTTTCCTAAGCCAAATCGAGTTTTGAAAGAATTTCTAGAAGGTTGCTTTCAGAAACGTCACATGTACCAAAGCAAATTCAAGATAAAATTTGGGAAGTTCATTCATTGAAAGTCATTTGACAATGAAGATCAAAGCTTTTAAACAACTTTCATGAAGATGACGTGATCTAACTTCACACACAAACTAGCCTAAAAGGTATAACTAAACAATCACCAAAGGTTCACAACAAGAATCTTTAGACATATCACAGAAAGTCAGCAAAATTGGGTTGTACCCATTGATGGTCTATCTACGAAAAGAATTACCTAGTATGCACAACATGATATGGAGCAACTTTCATGAAGAAAGTTTTCCTAAATGAGCTAAGCATAATTTTATAAAAATCAAACTACTAGCAATAATGCATTAGGAAATTGTCAAAACAGCAGAACACTCTAATCCTTGGGGATATGTCTCTTGCAAAACATGGTCATAGGAGAAGCAACATGCATTTGTAATCACAAACATGCATTAATTCAAGGGAGGATCATGCGTAATGATTTCTATCAATCTTGCATCACCTAATTTCCATTGGGACAGATTTCAATAGAATATTCTAGTCTGAACACATGAGTGTCATGGATGTGTCAAATGAGGGATCTTTTAGTCTGAAAGGACTTTTCACTCATCCTCATTAAAAAAGCTATTTCATCCTGACCTTTGATGCAGGATTTGACAATCACTCTATCTCACCATTGTCATGCCAGATAAGGGTCCGAGTAATCTAGCAAGTGGTACGAACTTACCAATCTGAGAGGTCTTAAACAAGGACCGTAATGCGGGCTTGGTCAACGGTTTAGCAAAGTGGGCTCTTTGAGTCGAGGCTTTTGAAAAATGAGTGATATTTTGCAATCATCTTGGGGTTTACAAGTCAAGAAACATGATAAATGAAGTAGAAATTATCTTACTCGCACTTCTTCAAGCGATGCTTTCAAACATATGAACTTTTACGTTAATTCAAGTGTCATAATCTGAAGAGACTTTGCAAGGGACGTAACGTAGGCTAAGTTCATGGGTTGAGAAATGAAAAGATGATTAAGCTCAAAAAGTGTTTAGGGGGTCAAAGTTGGTGATCATCTTGACATTTCTACCAATTTTTTCTCTAATGTTGAAGATTTTCTTCACATCATAACTCCACTGATTGTAACGTTTCAGCATTTGAGTTTTTTAGCACCGCCTTGTTGGGGATACGACTCACTTCATCAAGTGTTTGATTTTTTCTTTGGGCATTGGCCTTGCTTTTACTAGGCACACTGCTTTTTCATGCCCCATGTTTTTGCACTTATTTTCTTTGGACAAACACAGCCTCCATCTTTCATGAGCATTGTAAACCATGCTACTTGAATGGTTTTTTTTTTTTTTTTTTTGCCTTGCCCCAGTGTGGGGGATGATCACCAACTAGGTTTAATATGAAATGAATTTATGGGCTCAAGTTGACTATGTAATGGATAAAAGTGTATATGATAGAGAAATAATTGCTCTTCGTCAATCTAAGGCACTTCAAATTATCTTACGAGTTACACTATGAAAGCAATTCTCGAAGATTGATGCAAGTGTGAATAAGAAGACTCCTACCATTCATTTCAAATTTGTCCCAATGTGGGATGATCCTTGACAGGGACAATTTAAAAAACTCTTCATGTATATGGGCTCAAAAGGCTAAACAATGGGTATACTTGTAGTGTTTCGGGCAGAAGAAGAAATTGCCTCTCATCACCTTAGTTGATGTACCCTTTGCGAGATCACCCTTTTCCTCGTAGGCATGGAATTTTTCCACACAACTCACTGGGGTTTAGTGTATGAAACAGTGTATGGAATAAGATTTTCCTTTCATCATTCCAAAGTATCCCATTTGACACATTCAATCCATCTCACACAATTCATTAAGGAAGAAAAATGCAAGATTTGCAACAAATTTGAAATTTTTTTAACTGAGGCAATTTACTCATCATAGAAATGCTTGCGTTCAAAACATGACATAGCAAATTCTATCATAGGTAAAACTTTTGATAGCATTAGAATTCACTGGAGTGGAAAACTGACGACCATCCATTTCTACTAGGATCAAGGCACCTCAAGAAATATCTTCCTTACCACATATGGGCTGTAATTTGGAGCAAACTTGCCCCCAGGATCTTCCACCGGAAAATGATGGTCCTCTTTTACTTGCCCCAAATATGTTTTTTTATTTATTTATTGCAAGTGCGCTCTAAACTTGTTGATCACGAGTCAAGTTTATGATCATTGAAACTTGATACATTATTTTCAGATGTCCCTTATCATGAATAAGTTATAGAATTATGCTCTGAGACAAGAAGTAAATGAGTCAGACAAACATACAGGTTTAATTTGCTACAAGCTTTGGGAAAATATATATATATATTTTTTTAGCAGTGAAAGGCTTTTGTTTTCGGAAATTTTTTTTTTGGGAGGAAGCATGAGAAAATCCAGCCCTCAAGATTTCTCCGTGGAGGATAGTTTCTTTCATGGTTGGATATCGTCATTGGATTGGTTTGGTGTACCCCGTCATGCCCTCAAAATTGGAAATAAAATTGTAATTTCATTAAATAGAATCAAATGAATTACATTATTGGAATGGAAATTGTGATTCCTAATCCCTAAAAAGAGAGTAAAAGAAGAAATCAAAAACAATTCATAGAAGGCAAAAACAATTCCTAAAAAGCGATAAGAATTCCTAGAAAGTGATAAAGATTCCCGCGCAGGGGAATGTGCAAAAACAATAAGTTACTCTTGCGGGACAACACCCATGTCTTCTGAAGGTCCTTTGTCATTGGCTCCTATGAAGAGGTCATCGAACAGACTTGGGATTCCTTCCAGGGCGTCATCAGAGCTCTCTGTCTTTGGAGGCGTTGGATCGTCCATGCCATCCCATCTGTTTGGAACTATGTCGCGGGGATCAATATAAAAGCTGGGAGGAGCCGAGTACTTCACCCAATAATCGAATTTACCACATGGCTGCCCTAGAGTGTCCATCACTTCCACTTGCTCCATCTTAAGGACATTATCAAGCTTAGTTTTTTCAGCAATGACCAATAGTGGGTCACCCTTCGGTAAAGGCATGTCGCCATTGCTCATTTGGGTCTTGCCTACCTGCTTCGGGACTACTGTCTTGGGGAGAGTAGGTGGAAGAGTCAAATCCGCTTGGAGGGATTGGATTTGAGCTGTCATGAATTGCATAGAGGTGAGTAACTGTTGGAGTTGGTCTTCCATAGCGGAGATACGATCACGCATTTCAATTTGGTCGGCCATTCTAGCTTTGGATCATGTAATTATGGGCGAATGTGAGGGATCCGTCATCACCTAAATCAAATGAATGAAAATATGTAAGTACAAGGTGTAATGAGAAAACCAATCAATGACAACAATCTATTTTTTAGTCAAGAAAAGTCCACATATGAAGAGGATTTCCTAAAAATGGACCAAGAAAACAAAGACATGGGATGCCCTAGTAGGGATGAAATTTCATAAACATGAACTAGGAAGAGCCAAGACATGAATTGAAAACAAATTTCCAATTTTTATTTTTTATTTTCCAAATGATTCATTACATGGCAATTTCCTCATTTCATTCCTAATTGACAAATGAATTAAATTAATGATTGACCTAAATTGTCATGGACCGACCAAAAGCGCAACAAAATAAATGGCATGGTATAGGGATATAAGACTTACTTCACCAAGGAAAATTAATGGCAATCACATAGACAGCGCATGGTAAGTGAGGCTCGATTTCTACTTAGATGGCTTAACAAAGTGGGGCCAAGAGGATGATCCGACTGCCACAGTCTCGCGTAACATGTTAGGTCCCCCTAACTCCGGCTTAGTCGAATGGAATGCCCAATAGTCACGCAGTCTCGCGGATATGGACAAACACATTTGACACCATGAAAAACTTTTCGGGGAAGAGAATGTCAACCTCTACATAGCAGTCTCGCTTTGGAGGAAGAGAAGGTCAACCTCTACATAGCAGTCTCGCTTTAGAAATGTTAGGGATGTACTTGGTGTCCTCGCTGCCAAACAAAAACATTTTTAAAAGAAAAAAAAAATTGGCCTAAGTCCACTAAGTATTTTAACATCATTCCCCAGTGGAGTCGCCAAGCTATTGCGACCTAAATTTCGGGTGTGCCACTTAAGTTTAGGCTAATGGATTACTAAGTCTTTAAACTTAGCTCGGGCTCTCTCAAGCCCATACCAATTCGCGACTTAAGGTTCAAATATTTAACATGCAAATGATTATTATCTAGGAGTCGCCACTAATCGGTTTACGGTAGGTCGATTAGACACCTAAGTAAAATAATGAGAGAATTATTTTACTCCTACGAACCAGAGACTAAGGGTATGGGGATTTGGTTACACTAGATTTCTCTAATGCCCTTTAGGTACAATTTCTTTTTAATTTCAAAAATGTTTTTGCAGACAACCTGGATTTTTTAACCTAAATCACTATCATGCAAATGGGGTGATCACACGGATGTTCAACCATCATTAAACACTCAATGAATTAAATAAATTGCCTTAAAAGAATTAAACACAAAGCAAACAATTTTTTTTTGGGTTTTTTTTTTTAATCTCGGAATTAAAATATGCACTCTAACTAAATGACCTAATTTTACTATCAAACAAATTCTAGTTAAATGAATCTATTATGCAAACTAATTATCATGCACCTAACATTTTTGTATTTTTTATTTTGAATTCGAAATTAATAAAAACCCTAATTAAACTATCCAAAATGAATAATTTCTTAATATGTTTTAGGGATTAATTTGACTTAAACCCTATCCTATCTTAGAAAACTATTTTTTTTAGAAAAATGAGATTATTTAAATGTGCAAAGATTATCTAAGCCTATCTAAAAAATTAAATCCAATCCTAATCTATTCCAAAAAATTATCTAAAAGTGCAATCCTAAAAATGCATTACTAATTTACTAAACTAACACACTCCGATGCAAGATTTGATTTTTGATTTTTTTATAGTTTTTTTTTAGTGTTTTTCAAAGATAGCAATTATTAGATAAACGTTCTATCTAAACAATCAATACATTCATCAAATGAAGGATTAAAATATTCAAAAAAATAATCTGTCGTTTCACGGGTTAAATTAACGATTACTTTAACTCTAAACATCACAACATATAAGAAAATTCTAAATAATTAAAAATTTGATTTGAAGTCTTACTGATCAAATTAATAATTATAATGATTTAAGAATTAAAATACCATCAAAATGCCCCAAAAATTAATATAATTTAAAAAATGATTTGATGTCTTACGGATCAAATTAACTAATTACAATAATTTTAGGCAAAATCCTTGCGGATAATGACTGCAATAAAACGAAAGTCAACTCCCAATGTTCCAATTGGTACAATAATAGCAAAACTTAAAAAAATTAAATAAAAATACATAAAATAAATGAAAGATAAAAATAAAAAGAAAAGTAAGCAACCTAAGGAAAGGGGGGGCAGTAGGTTGGTCGGCGCCGGGAGAACGATGGTCGGCATCAGAGCTCCGACGGGGGCTAGGTCGTGACGGTGACAGCGTGGACTGCTGCATAACGGTGGTGCAGTGTTGGATGGTCGCTGTGGAAAGAGGCGGAGGCTGGCTGTGGGTGTTGGATTGCGGGCGAGCTTGCTGGCGTGATCGTTGGATAGTGGTGCAGGTGGCGTTCGAGTGGCAGTGGTCTAGCTTTGGTGAAGATGGAGCAAGAGCACCGCGGTAGTGAGCACAGAGCTACTATGGAGTCGTTGCACGGAGGAGGAGGCGTTGGACATCGGGCGGTGATGGACGGAGGCGCTGTAAGGGCGTTAGGTCGGAGGCAGGTTTAAATCTGTTGGCATTGAGGCAATCGAGCGATGAGATCGGGATAGCAACAATGGGGTGGCGTCACGGACGTCGAGCGCTGGCGCAGTGGCGCAGATTGTAGAGGATGAGGCGCGGAAGGTGAGGTGGACGGGAGCGCGAGAGGGGCGTCGTCGGGTGCTGGCTTGAGTGGATTTGCACAGCGGGGGAAGATTGGATTGCTAGCGGCACTTACGAGTTTTGTAGGTGGATATGCGGTGGTGCAGCGTGGAGATGGCTTGATCTAATTGTAGGAGGTGTTGGCTTTTGGCGAGATGCACGGGCTAGCGGGGGGAGGCCCGCAGTAACGAACAGGGCAGGGACAACGCCGGATCGTCGGAGCAGAGGCAGGAGCACACGTGCGACGTTGCAGACGGAGGCCGACGGCGGGGAGGTGCAGCTGCGGTGGACTAGAGGCAAAGAGGCCCGGATAAGAAGACCCCCGCTTCTTCCTCTCTTGCCTTCTTTTCTCTCTTTCTTCTCTTTCTTCTCGCCGACCCCACACTCACGCGACTCTCTCTCTTCTTCACTTTTTTAACTTTTTTCTTTTTTTTACGAATCGAGAGAAGCTCCCACTTTCTCACCGTACACTGTTGCTTTTATAGGTAAAAATAGGTGATCTTTGTAGAATATTTCATCTCCTTTTTCAATATACACGAAGATAGCCTATAACCTCCCGATCACAAAAATCCTCTTATTTTCCTTATCTCCTGAATATTCTCTATTGATTTTATCGCCTAAAAATAAGATTACGACCCGATTTTCTTAAATTCAAAAAATCCACCGTAATATCATTTCAAATCTCAATTTAGGTAATTTTTGTCATTAAAATAAAATGGGCTCGGGCCAATTTGCTCGTTTCATGGGCTTAGTCCGGCCTGCCAAGTTAAAGCTCATAACCATTAATTTGAACCCATCTACCACCGGTCCAATAAAATATAAAAAATGCAAATTAAAAATAAATGCACCTAAATCTATATGCAGTTAATATTTTTTTTTTTCAGGGATAAAATTGACCCATAATTTTCTATGCAATAAATAAATGACCAAATCGCCAAAATTTAGATGTCAACAATATATAATAGGGGTGATTGTTAAGGCCAGTTGGGAGTAGACGTCGAGGGCATAGAGTGAGGACCATGAGATGGCAACAACTGAGGAATTGTTTTTAGTCAATTTACAATCAAATTTTTTAGTCAAAATTTGAATACGTTTCTAGATTCCCAATATGTACGTGAGAAGGTCAGAATGAGTACTTTAAAATATTACCCAAAGGTTAAAGAAGATAAATTGAATTCTGGATTTATGTTTTTCAGTCGGTGAGACTTATCCATAAGGGAAACAACACAACATTCCACTAAACACAACATTCCACTATAAATTAAATAATATAATGGAGATTACAAAATACTCTCAATATTTCCCAACTCCCATTACACCCAATAACCAACATGGCATTTCATCACAAAAAAATGTCTCAATCTCACAAAAGAATTCATAAATATTACCATAAGATTAAGTAGGCTTGAACACCTAAAACTCCTAAATGTAATTCATGAAAAATACCAACTAGTTATATAGAAAAGATTTGAATCCAAAATATGAAGTCCCTTTCTGGAAACTTACTTGAACTAAAAAACCACTCAAATGAAGAAATTTAATCAAACTAGAAAACCTACTTAAATCGGGCTCCTTTTACGTGCTAAAATTTGAGACATATTTTTAACATAACCTTTGCAAACTCCTCCTTGCAGGGATTGTCATTGTGGACATTCCTTGCGCTTAACCAAAAATATCACTAGCATACCCCCTTTTCTTCTATATTTGTATGAATCGATATTATTCTATTCCAATTCCTTCCCGATACCTCCTAAGGAAAATCCCCCCCCCCCCCCCCCCCCCCCCAAAAAAAAAAAACACGCGAAAAGAAGATTGTTTTATCTTCCCAAGGATTTCATCCAAGCAACCAAATGAATCTCAAGAGCCAACTAAAGTCAAATTAACCAAACAATTCAGCATCCAAACCAAGTGGGTTTTATGTCCGGTGTTCGGTTTTAGAGAACACAGAGGGGTTTTCCATGTGAGTAAATTGTAAAGACGTGAATGATAACCATTCTAGCTAAAAATTGATTTCTTGAATAGAAAATGATTTTTTATTTCTATTTTTGGATGAGTTTCTTAGCAATAATATACGTTTGATAATGACACAAAAATTCTGTTCCTAGAATATAAATTCGTTTGATAATGATACAAAATTTATACCTCTTGAGCGGCAGGTGGTGGACAGCAATGATGGACAGTGACTAGCGGTGGTAGACGGCAAGCAACGGTGGGTGGGCAGCTGGCTAGTAAAGAGGACAAGCAATGAGAATAGTTTCTCATTTCTGTTCCAGAAATAGAAATATACAAAAATTTACTTATCACGGACTAAAAATTTGTTCAAAAAATAGAAAAATGAAATTGTATTATCAAACGGATTATGTTCCAAAAACAAGTTTGGAACAGAAAAATAATTCTGGAATAGAAATAGAATGGTTATCGTATGTGTCCTAAATATCTCGCTTCATATCGTTCAGGCCTGTTTCATCTATTATATGAATTTTCCTCCAAACTTTTGAATATATTTCGTGTTTATAGAAATCAAAATGTGATCATCAAAAAATTTGCAGAAGTGCAAAACTATGAAACTGGAAATCACCCTTTTCTTCCTTTCTTGCTGGGATCGAACTTTGATATCTCCATCACCGTCCAACCCACCATTCCATGACCATCAATATGAGCATGTACCCAAGACATCAAGGGTCGTGAAAGATTTTTATGTACTCGTACCACGTCACATGCCATGAACTTATAAATAAGCAAGTCCATTAAGATTTTATTTTCTTCTTTCAAACTGCATCACTTTATTTCAACGAAAAGTAATTAACTCACTTCTTCACATACATACTAAGGTAAATTTTAAGATCAACTTACTCTAATATCTACATTGCTTTAAAATTAGGAATTGAGCACCATCGCCCATCTCCCATCGTCCACTTCTCTTTCCCTCCCCCAATTCTCTCCCCCTTTGATTTCTAGATTTTGTTGATGTGGCTTTAGACAGCCCGATCAGGCTAGCGATCGCAAGTCTCCTGATGAAGATGGATTATCACGTCAAGTGCCAATATGACCAAGTTAATTAGAGGAATTAAATTGATCTGATTCAAAGAAGCCAAATCAAACAAAATCAAAGTTGAGCGATCAAATTGAACTTTCATCAAGATTATTGGGGACAAATTTTGAAATTGCCCCTTTTTATACTCCATATGCATCCATTATTTTTAAGAAAATCTTTGCGCCCTTATATTTTACTGTTGTTTTGACTAAATGGGGGATTCACCTAACTCAACTTACTCCCAAACATTAATTACTAACTTATATCTAAGTAGACATAATAGTTGTTGACACTTGATTTTTTGTCAATGCGTTGAAAAAGGTTAAAAACCGAGATATGAGTTTATAATCACGACAGCCAACCCAAAGAAATACGACCTCTCCGAGATATACGGTTTATGCTTTGGAAAGGTACGAAGTGTCCATTTCTTGGCCAAAAAGTGTTATTTATTTATTTTCTTTTATATTGTTGCTTTTAACCGATTTCTAATTCATTTTAAAGAAAAATCCAAAAAGTCAAACGATTGATTTTCGAATTGACTTTCTGGTCAACCTTAAGTTAAAAATTGGCTTTTCACCCAAAAAGATGCCATTTATCTTTAATTTCACCCTTATCAAATCAATTTTTCAAAAATTCAAGGATTTGACTAAGAAATCTGTGACACCTTGATTTTCGACCTTGTTTCGATTAAATGAAATGGGCTTTTCATCAACGCGCCTATAGTCTTTTTCTCTGAGCTAATCACTCACGAGATAACTAACCTATCGGGTGAAGTCGTTAAGGGATATAAACGCGACATACTTGAGAATTCAATTAGGAATCGACTGCTTGACCGTGATAATCTGCAAAGGTCAATATGGCACCGTTAAAATCGATTAGAGACCGGAGATAGGTCGATTCGATAGAGGCATGTAATTAAGTCGTTGATGATTCCACATTATTGCAAAATTTGCGTCGAACAGCACTAAATCGATTTTTCTGTCGATTCTGTACCCAGTACCCGTAATTAAAACCTGAGATTTTTACGACAACCGAGAGTCGCCTAGGAGTCGGAGATGCAAAATGTGGATCGAAAATAATCGAACACGTCAAACGTGTTAAAAATTCCTAAAAGCTACTCGGTAGGTTAAGTCACGCTAAAATTGCGTCCGATCAAAATTAATTACGAAATTGAACTCAGTTTCAGGAATTGAAAGTTCCAGCATGTCACGATTTATTTTTGGAATGTCAACTCATCATTTGAAGAATTTTCGGCAAGCCCGGATTTTCGGCGAAAAATCAAAATTTGGCAATTTAAAACCAGGAAATTTGGATGGCGATTTTTGGGTGGACTTTTGGCCTTCAAGTTGGATCAAATGGTGAGGGAAATTGTGGAATTTGGTTAGGGCTTCCTCTTCAGCAAATTTGGCCATTAAATGGAAGTTATTTGGTGTGGAATTGAATGAATTTGGTGAGGACTTGAGGAGAATGGGTGAAATTCGTAGGCTAGTAGGGTCTGCAACATTTGGCCATCAAACTTGGCTTGCTTGGGAAGATTAGGAGGGGAAATGGCTGTTAGATAGGGGCTGAAGACTTTGGGGTTGAGGCACTCAAGTGTGTTGATATTGGAGGTGGAAGGCCATTGGTGCATGCCAAGACTTTGAAGACCCTTGTCCCCCCTTGGTTCCCTCTCTCCTCTCCTTCCCTCCCCCTTGGTTGACCAGCAGCAGATCCTCAGCATCATCCTCTTCTTCATCTTCTCCTTCTCCATTGTTGTGTTGTAATAGAGCTATCAAAATAGCCACTAGCTCTCATTGAAACCGTAAGCCACCGCTAGGCCTCACACCGCCCGCTGCCCGTCTAAGTAGTCGTGTGTCCCTGCCGTTCGCCTGAGCCGATCGCGTCCCTAGCTGTGCGCCCCTGGCCACCCATCGCTGGTCCTTGCTCGATCGCCGTGCCAACCAGGCCACTTGTCCGCCATCTCCAGCTCCCTCTGTCGAATTAGCTAGCCCAAGCTTAGCCCATTCCAAACACCGTAGCCCTTGGACTAGCTCAAGGCAGAATCGGATTTCAGCCCTTAGGCTGAGCCGTGTTGGGCCATTTTCAGCCCATTCTAGGCCTCCCTTGGCATCGTCGTAGACCCGAGTTGTGGTCGCCGTCGCGCCGCCATCGTCATGAATCGGTTTTCACGCTAAATCGGTGAGTTTACCTCCTAATCTCTAATTAGGGTGCTAATTACATTTAAAGGTGGATTAATGGCTAATTAGTGGATTAGTTAGGATAATAAGGATTAGTGAGATTTAGTTAGCTTATTAGATTGGTTAGGACTATTTGGTTAGTTCAACTAGGTGGTTGATAGTTAGTTAGTTAATTTAGTTAGTTTAATTAGTTAATTTAATTAGTATGTTAGATTAAATTAGCTAGGTTGGTTAGATTAGATTAGTTAGTTCAATTAATTAGCCCGGTTAGCTTAGGTTAATTTAATTGAGTGCTTTAATTTATATATTTTGCAATTTATTTAATTAAATGCAATTTATTTGATTATTTATTAATTAGTGTAAATTATACCGGATAGCCGGTTGTCGAATTTCGTGCTTGATCGTCGTGGTGTAGTTGGTTTGTGTGATTGAGTGCTAATTTATGTAATTGGATGTTGATTGATGATTTTGAATTATTATTTCAAAAATATGAATTTTTGGTATTTAATTAGAAAAATACCGGGTGTCGGGTTTTGACACCAAAAATATTTTTAAGTACTATATAAAATCGTGGGATTTTTAAAAGAGAGAATATCGCGTTTTATGGTTCAATTTGATCGTGTACCCACGCATAATTATTTTACCGGGTGTTTTTAATATGAAAAAAAGGCCACGTACATTATTTAAATTGAGGCATTTGAGTGCAAAGCACGATATCATTGGCTAAGATTGGATGTGCGTGTGATCGTTATGAGAACCCATCACAAGCGTTTATGCCGGATGATGCTCCTTCGGGAATGCCCCTTGTCAACGGATGCCGGTCGTAGTGGAGACTGGGCTGATGCTCATTCGAGAATGATGTCTAGATGTAGACATTGCCATGCTCGACGAAGTGGGATGACGTACGGTTATGCCGGATGACCGCCGACTGTTGAGTTGGCTGTGGCCGCTAGGTCGTAATTAATTGGGACGTTTGAATGAGTGGGATAACCTCGCCTGATTATGAGACAAAATTGTGTAGCACAGAATGAGACGTATCATAATGATTTGGCCTTATAATCGAGACCCCTATGATTGATTGATGCATGAAAGTGAAGTGTTCCAATTAATGAGTGCATTTACTGTATGCATATGTTATATGAGTAGTACTAATGTGTAGGGAGGTGCTGAGGCGAGGTAAGTCTTATATGATGTGTGTTTAGACTGCCTCTAGGTGTATTATCTTCCTAATCGGGGTTTAGGGTGTAGACTCACTGAGACATTGTCTCACCCCGTCGTGGTTTACAATTTTCAGGTTCCTAGATAGAGGTACGACAGGTACGATATGGGGTCCCGCAGATGATGGATTTTGAGCACGCCTTTTTCCCTATCCTCGGGACCACCTTGACCCGAGAGCTAGTTGAGTCTATGGTCTAGGTCAATGATGGCCTACCCTAGTTCGTACCTTACCGATTCATAGCGTGGTTCATTGGCTTTCCTTAAGGGGGTCGGGAGGATCCGCTACAGGGTTTTGACGAGCCTCCCATTAGGACCAGGAAGTGGGAATTAGGGCATCCTATGGATCTCAACACTCCTGATGGTGTCATGGTGGACTTGGAGCCCATGGTTTTAGAACCTGAAGTTTAGATAGCTCAATAGCTCCTTTTTGGTTTAGATGTTTGTGTATATAAAACCGGTTTGTTTATAAAATATGTTTTGTGTAAATTGGTTGTCCTGTTTTTCTATCCCATGTTTGTTTGTTGTTTGGAGATTGTTATCTCGCTTCTGCATGTGCATAAATTGATTGGGTTGGCGACGCGTCCTGGGAATGTCGCAATTTAGTTGACCACCGAGGGATGTGCGCGTGCCCAGGGTTCGGGCGTGACAAAATCATATCTTTTAGAAAAATTCAACTGAAGGGTTAACTTTTAGTCAAACATTTGACCAAAAAAGTTGAAAAAAATAAAATATCTTCAAAACATCTTCTTTTACTATCAATTTGATTTGTATGTCGAAAATTTCACAAAATTTGATTAAGAATCTTGTTTTCTGAATTTTTAGATTTTAGGTTCTAAATTGGCCAAAAATAAAATTACTTTTATCTGAATCATAATTAGGTTTAGTTCCTTTTACAACATTTGGTCCAAGGACTATCCTAAATCCATTTGTGCATTCAATTTTGTGAATTACCACATCGAAAGGAGAATTGCCATTTTAAGCCTTAATTAGAGGGTCAAAATCGATTCCTCATGATTTATGAATGGATAATTGTTTTCCACTCATTTTCTTGAGATAAATCCAAATCTAGGGTCAATTTTGAGAAATTCACATTAGAACTTCTCGATTTGAGGAATTTTACTCTTTCAAGCATAAGAAAGTTAAGCAATTAAGCTTCAATTAACAAAATTTAAATTGACCCATTCAAGACTAAGGTCCAATTTCATAAATCTACGTCCAATTTTAATATTAGGCTTAAGTTCATTTTTGACATAAGCTCAAGCACTTCGATTTAAAGTCAATTTAAATGCTCTAAGTGATCTTGCATATGGGTGGTTAATTGGATAGGGGAATTGCAACACTAATTGAAGCCAATTTACATTAATTTGCAATTTTGGTCGTTGAATTGCAATTTTGCGCATTTTAGCCCTTAGGCTCAATCTTAAGTATCCATGGTTTTAGTCCATTTTTTTTTTTTACAATGATTATTCAATCAAGTCAATAAAATACCCCTAGATCACATTTATAAAGTTTAATTGACTTAATTGAATCACAATCGGACAATTTCCCCTCAAATTGAGTAAGTTTTCTTTTCAATTTGGTCATTGATGGACCAAATTAAGTTTTCCTTTCAATTTGGTCCTTGAGGGACCAAATTGCATAAATTTTGAACCCACAAGGACCACAAGCAAGTGAACTTGGTAGAACTGGACTAGACCGATCAACAACTGGTCAAACCGGTGTGAACCGATTTGATCGATCCGATCGGCCGCTAGCAAAGCAAGCCGTTTAGCCTCTTGTCGACCGGTTCTAGACCTCAGGTGGCCAGTTCCAAGATCCTCTTTGTGCCAATTTCATTTTTGCACCCTCAATTTCTCATAATTTTGCAAATTGATCCTCGAATTTAGCAAAATTGCATTTTGACCCTTAATTAGACGCTTTAATGAAATTCTGGATTTTGGCTAAGGTTTTCGTGAATTGAACCCATTAAATTAATTACTCGACACCTCTAGATCATAATTGAACATTTGAAATAAAATTTTGCCCGTTGTATTAAGAGAACGGCCGTTAAATCAACAAACAACTGAGATTGTTTGATTTGGAGATGGTATAAATACTAGTTTCCCTTCAATTTTGAAGGAGGCTCATTTCTACAACAAACGTTACCCCCCACTGTCACACCCCGATTCTCGGGCACGCACACATCCTTCTACTTGGTCAATTTTATAATGCGATATCCCATGACTAAGTATCGCCGACCCTTTCGTTTATTAAGTATATGCAGAAACAGTTATAAATCCCCAGACAATAAAACAATGGGATAGAAAAGCAATGTCATATTTTTCATATTGAAATCCACAACCGAACCTTTATATATGGCATAACTCAAAGTCTATTCACAAGACTACTCATAATATTCTAGTCACACTCTATATACACCACACAAGGTTAACAAAAAAGGATGTGATCTCAATCCTCATTCGGGTCGTACTCGGGATCATCTTGATTCTCTTCTGATTTTTCTTCCCTAAGCTTGTTTCCCTCAAGCTCTTCATCTTTTGCTGGCTCATTGTCCTCTTCTGGTTCTTCCTCCTCAGGCTCATCTACAGGCCTGAAATGTTATCCCACAATCGGGATGAGACTACGTCTCAGCAAGTTCTACCCCACTAAGACTCGATTAGGAAACCAATATGCTAACCGAGCTGCCTATACATGCACGGGTCAGAGGACTTACCTTGGTCTCAGATTCCACCTGCATATTAGCACAATTCAATAAGCACCCCAGTAATCACATCACAGATCGATATCTCGATCAATCGACCTAGTCGATTACATGTTAATCGGACCATTCAAAGTCACTTCAATTCAATCAATCATCTTACGATATTAGATCAAAGCAATGATTAATCAACCTAGTCGATTATATGTCAGTCGGACCATTTCTAGGTCATCTCACTCCACACTATATAATCTCCAATAGTATACTTAGTCACAGAGCTACATTAATGCTCTCGGGCATCGTTCTCGCCAAGTTGATGTATGTACTGGACAACACTCATGCGTTCTTTAAGGCGCCGTTTTCACCAGTGATATTCTTAATCACCGAACCACGTATGTTCATAATGATACATGTAGTAGACAGCACTTATGCGTTCTTTAAGGCGCCGTTTTCACCAGTGATTTCCTTATCACCGAATCACGTATGTCTATACTAATGCATGTAATAGACAGCACTCGTGCGTTCTTTAAGGCGCCGTTTTCACCAGTAATTTCCTTATCACCGAACCACGTATGTCCATAATGATACATGTAGTAGATAGCACTCGTGCGTTCTTAAAGCGCCGTTTTCACCAGTAATTTCCTTATCACCGAACCACGTATGTCCATAATGATACATGTAGTAGATAGCACTCGTGCGTTCTTAAAGGCGCCGTTTTCACCAGTGATTTCCTTATCACCGAACCACGTATGTCTATACTAATGCAGGTAATAGATAGCACTCGTACGTTTTTTAAAGCGCTGTTTTCACCAATGATTTCCTTATCACCGAACCACGTATGTCTATACCTCATACTTGATTGGTCTCAGCCAAAAGTATTCTTAGTTCAATCTCCTGATTCCTTCCGCTTTACAACTCATCAAAGCATCATAAATGCTAAATAACCATACTCAGCTATCTACCAATCAATCATTCAATTTCACTCAATTTCAATCAGTTTAAGAATAATTCCTCAAATTACACAATTAATTCAATTCAGCACAACGTTGAGCTCAAATAAATAAACAGACTACACCACGACAATCAACACGAAATTTCGGTCAGTCGGCTATCCTTGCCTAATTTCCGAAAATAAATAATTAAATAATTAATTTCGAAAATTAATAAATAAATACTAAAAATCCAATTTAGGCCCGTAATGCCTAATTGAAGCCCGATTAGGGTCGGGAAAAATCCCGAAATGCATTCAATAAATAGTATATGCAGTTCTCTAGCTAAGTACACTAACCACCTAATTAATATGCAATGCAATTAACTAATAATCACTAATCCATGCTAATCTAACCACCTAATTGCACTTAATTAAATCTAATCAACCCTTAAGCATCATTAGTCTACTAAGCAAGGATTAGTGAGATTACTCACTTGATTAAAAACGTGGACTGGGACACTGCGACAGCGACACGACGGCGGCCGAAATCGGGCTTTCGACGACACCGTGAGCTTGGACTAGACCTTAAACTTGGGCCCAACAAATCTCAGCTCAACTGAGATTTGTTCTTGCACTAGATTGGGCTCACTCTTGGGCTTGGGCTTGGCTGTGATTGGGCCTTCTTCGCGGGCTGGACTTGGGCCGAACTTGCTGAATTGGGCTCAATGGAGCTGCTGGATTTTTGGGCCAAAGACTTGGGCTGCTGAAATTTTTCTTGGGCTTCAAATGGCCCAACTGCTGGGCCGAAAGCTGCTGGAAATTGAAGATGGGCTCAACAAATTCGTGTGGGCTGAACAAGAAACTTTCATGGACTGCTGCAGCTAAAGCCTTGGCTGGGCTTGATTTCAATTGGGCCGAAGACGTTGGAGCTGTCGGTCTGCTTTGACCAACTTCACGCGACCAACTGAGACGGAAACAGCGAAGGAGTCGCTGAAGCTGCAGGCGTTGGATTGAGGGCTGGCGTGCAAGCTGGGCCAGGCGAGAGAAGATCGTGGACGCTGGCAGCTGGCGTCGAGCTGGGGGAGATGGACACCGAAGGAGCTCCTCGGTGGAAGGAGACAAACAGCACTGGAGCGGCAGAGTCTTGTCGCGGCCGCGTGGAGAGGAGAAGACGCGTGGACTGGCCGACTGACTTGCTGGCGTCTTCAACGGGTTGCTGCAGGTGAGGCTTCGGTAGAACGGCTTCGTGGGACACGGATGAAGAGGAGCGGCAATCGTGGCGGTTGATGAAGCCGTTGGCGAAGGCTAGAGTCAACCAACCTGTGCAGTTGTTGACTGAGTAAAGTGGAGGCTCGGACGTGTGGCAAGAGAGACAAACGAAGGTGGGGGCGCTGGTGGTGTGCGGGCGTGCGGTTGATTGGCGAGCGGAGAGAGGCGTTGAGGGAGAGAGCTGCAGGTGCGAAGACCGAAGGGAACGGCCGAAGATGGTTGTCCAAGTAGAAGAACACGAAAGGAAATTGAGAGAGCAAAAACAGAAACAAGGCAGGACAGATGAGGGATCGAGAGAGAGAAGGTGTTCGAAGGAGGATGAGGCGGCGGTCTTGGCGTGCGGGAGAAGCAGCTGGTGGAGGGCCCCAAAGTCAAGCAACTCAATCCAATACATTGATTGCATGTTCCCTATTTCTTTCCACTTGATAAATCCATACATTATCCAATTAAATGCCCAAAATTCCAGCCCCTTATTCAAAACCAAATTTCACAACTTTAATTTCAATTCCATCGCTCAATTTCCCAAATTGAGGTCCAATTTTGACGAAGAAAGATCCTGAACAATTTTCTGTAAGTATCTGACACTCAAAGGCTTGGCTTGGAAATCCAAATTTCCTTTAATTTGGCCAGTATGAATTTCCGTTAATTTTCCGAATCGTCCGAAACAATTTTCCATAAAAATCTCGGAATCTCCCAAAATTCTTCGGAGGATGAGTTGACGTTCCTAAAATAGATCGTAACATTATAGAACTTTCAATTTCTAAAATCGGACTCGAATTCACAGTTAATTTCCATTCGCCGCGTTTTTAGCGTGACCTAGGTTACTTGGGTAACTTTAAGAACTTTTCAGTGCAAATGACCCGTTGTCGGTTTTCTTCAAGCCACAATGAATCCACTCAAATCCAATGAAGCGAGACTAGATTAGCCGGTTGGGGCAAGGATTCGCCTTTAGATCAATGAAATAGCCCTAGATCTAAAGATTATCTGTTTATCCATGATTTCTGAAGTTCAAAGTAGCTTGAATGCAAGTACATGGATATTGAATGATTTTGGCCTTAATATGCGATTTTCGTGCTTCTGGAATCGGCTTGCTGTTTTGGCCAAAACAAGGTCTTTTGATGACCTTATTTTGGCTCGAGTCCTTCTAGACTTTGAAAATATACGTCACAAGCTTGCGAATCGATAGATCACACGGCCCGATTGGGTGACGTTTGACACTCGAAAAACACCTCCAAAGTTGCTTGATTTTGTAGTATTCTTGGTCCATTTAAGGTTCTATTTTGATTCCAACTTCTAACTTTGCTATTTTGTGGTGCTTTCTATGATGATTTCTAGATAAACTTGTCCGCATGAAAATTATTTCTTATTGTCTTGAGAATCTCCTGTAATTTTTTTCAGAATTTTTGGACATGTTTAGCTAGGTCAAAACTTCTTAGATCTGAGCATCAGTTAATTTGCCCCCATTCTGATCTGAAATGAACTTATGTGAATTTAAGCATGAAATTGAACTTGTTTGACTTAGAGGCCATCATGAAGAATGAAATGTGCTTCCTATCGATGCAACATTTGCATAAATTTAAAGTCATTCAATGCATCAATTGCAAGTTTAAATGGGCATGGGTGTGGTTGCAATTAGAGTACTCCATAACGTGCATCTATTTTGTTATTTTCATCGAGGTTTGTGTGATCTTAACTAGGCTTCGATGCCTTGATGGAAAATGATTGTTCTTGTTCGTTTTACATGCCAAATTTTTCGTTAGATTTTTACATATTCTTAGGTGACCAAAATCGAGCATGTTTTGCGATGTTGTGGTTAGGTTAAGGCCTTATCATGTATGCACTTTATCATGCTCGTGTGGGTCTCTTAAAGACCAAATCTCATGTTATTGCCTCCTTGACTTTTAAAGTGTGCATAACAAAGTTCATGTTTATATGTGTTACGTCCTGATCGAACGTCATTTAGCATGTGAACATTATACCTCAATTAGGCTAATTGCATTGCAAAAATGCCAAATATGACATTTTAGTTCTAAGTCATTTTGCATTGTCAATGACTTGTGTGATTCTTTTGCATGTCTACTTAGGGTTTGATGATCACCTGAATTATTTGTCACATCAAATCCTTTGTCGCTTACGAATTTCATGTCATTTCTACATTGCTTAGGTGACTTTAGAACTTGTTAATACATATTGTGTTCTGTTTTGTTATTGATTGACACGCACACTCTCACAAACCTTGATTTTTGAGCACCAAATTGACCTTGATTGAACCCGAACTCCTGTTGGAAGTTGTAAAGCAGACCTAGATCTTTCAAATGCCATTGATTTCATGCAAATTGCTCATTGTTAGGTCCATGATCCAATTTTCCTAAACTAGACTAGAATTTGGACTTAGGATCAAATTCGGACCCCTATTTAGATAAACTTTTTCCATTTTTGTACCTTTTTTTTTTGTAAGGACTCTTGACTTGGTCCCTAAATAAATTTTGTTTGTTACCATGTTGACTATGTTTAGACATAGTTTCATGATTTTTAGACTTCATTTGGTAGGGTAAACCTTGGTTGCAATGATGTGATGTCCTGCTGTGTTGGTGATTTCTTGATGCATAGTTGCTTATTGTTTGATCTTTATAAAATCGTGCTGAACTCTTTTAAGAAAAATTTCTTCATGAAAATTGTTCCATATCATGTTATGCATGTTAGGGAATTTTCTCATAGTTAAATCATCAATGGGCATTACCCAATTTTGTTGATATGTTGTCCTTGGTCTAAAATTTCTCGATATGAATTTCTTGCTATGATCGCTGAGTTAGGCCTATTGGGTTAGTTTGTGCATAGTCTTAGGACATGTCACCCTCATGACAATTGTTTCAAATCTTTTAAGTCAAATGATTTTCAATGAATGGATTTTCCAAATTATATCTCGAAATTGCTTTGGTACATGTGATGCTTCCAAAAGTAAATCTTTTAGACATTTTTCTCATTAATTGGTTTGACATCATGAAAGTCATGGTTTGGACCGTATTCAAAATATCTGCGATGCTTGTGAGTACATTTATGCGGGCCCTGGGCTGACCTTGGCAATTGAATGCATTCCATAGCCAAGACATCACTTTGTCTCCAAAAACCTCTTGATGATTTCAAAGCCTATTGTTGAAACATCACATGTACTCTCATGCATATAATTACATTGTTCATTAAAAATGCTTGTGCTTTTGATTGGCACATGTTTTTGTAATAAGTGACCCGTTGACAATTCACTCACTTGATTGATTGTTTGGGAAACATGGTCCAAAAGACCTACCTGTGTGTTTAATTCATGCTCGCGCATGTGAGTGTTAGATGTATGTTAGGTGCGATGCATGATACCAAAGGAAAACCATGGGGAATCACCTAGAACATCTCTTTAGGGACTTATTGGCATTATTGGCTATGCAAGAACACAAGTGGTTAATAATGGTTATAAGTCATAAAATGAATTGGATAGGTATCTAAAGGGACCCATACATGAATTGCAAAATTTGAACCGAAGGCCCAAATTTGGTTGATCTTGAATTCTGTTTCAATTGATTGATCGTTCTTGGTTTTATGTTGTGCTTTTGATTATTTTGATGTGCATGATTCTCTCTTTCCTTTGTATGTACCTAGTTTAGGTTAGAATTAAATTAGGTTCCAAAGGTGGCTGATCATCAAGAATCAAAGATGGTGGAAGGTTGATATCCACTCCGACCATGCTGTTATGCTATTCATCCCCGGCATATGTCTTGGGTTTCCTTTGTTTGTATAAAAACTCGACAAGTTGTGGGTTCCTTTCTTTTTTGTCCTTTCATTTCATTTCTCTTTTTATCTTTCTTAGGATTGCATGATAGATTTAATGCTTTCCTTGGTTGTTTACTTACTATTTCACACTTTCAATACAATTGATTGCCTTCTTTTTATCTTTCTTAGAAATAGAATGGCATGAAAATAACCAACCATGCATGATCACTTAGTTTAGGTTAAATGACCCTGGAAAAATAATAATAAGACATGCATGATCACCTTAGGTTGATAGGGCTAGTAAGGACACCTAGAGGGGGGTGAATCGGTGTTAAAAGAAATTTTCGTGAGACTTAACAAATTAGCTTGTCTTTAGAGGATAATAGATTGAAGATGTAAACGACTATAAGCAGTTATGTAAAGCTACAAATTAAAGTAAGGAGTTTAGGGAAAGAGAATAGAAACACAAAGTTTATAGTGGTTCGGCTTAGATCAAGCCTACGTCCACTCTCCCGCATTGACAGCCCACGGCTGGATTTCACTATGAATCAAAAGAGATTTTACAGTCTCACGTCCTTGACCCCACAGTGTAGAAACTCTACTACACTTCCTCAAGGTCTTACAAGTATTTGATCTCTCTTTTGAGTACAATATAAGCTCAATGATTAAAATAGCAAAGAACCAAGAGCTTCAGACTTTGGAATTTTTCTTTCATGCACACACTCGAATAACTTGAGCGTCTTGCTTATATACTCCTTCATGTCTCTATAACCGTTGGCACTTTCCAAAGGAGTTCTTCCAATTTACCCGTTGGACAGAATCAATCAAGGAGATTTTGAGTCATTTAAGGAATGTGATGATAGCCTACAAATCATGCTCGCCCATACAATTAGGATCTAGGTTTTCATAAGTAGAATATTCCAAGTATACTTCACCTTTCAAAAGATCTGATTATCCAAATCGATTCCAATAAGAATAATTGATCACTAGGTGCTATTTCTAGCCGTAAGATCTTCTTCAACCGTACGAACCAAATCCTTGAAGATAAACTTGCATCTGGATAAGTCTTCTCTTCGTCGGTCTGGAATCTGTCAGTGAGGTCAGACTTTGAGAATAAAGTCTAATCGGTCTTCAGACTTTGATAGATGAGTCTTGAATTCTTCAGACTATAACACTTGAGTCTACAAGTCTTCAGACTAGACTTTTGGAAAGGTTTTGTTAGCTTCAAAACAGTTAAGGAGTTTTCTCTAACATAAGTAACATGACAAACTATTAGGTACCAAAAGGATGCTAATAGAAATGTTAGCGTAACCCAAGTCCCCTAAACTATATATCTGGTTACATAGAAATCGATGGACAATTCCCAATCCTCAATTGGATTTTCTAGTTGATCCCCAAAAACAAGGCTAGTGGCGACTCCCGTCTTATTTTGAGGTTGTTTTAAACAACTAGATCTTATAAATGAACCCGTCATGAGGGGTATCGGTTTTGTTAAGGCTCACCGCGATTTAGCATACTCGATATTGGCAATACCCCAAAATGATGAAGTGATGCCATCCTTATAGGCGAAGTGTCCTATCGAGAGGTTATCGTGTTAAAGTTACCTTTAGATCCAATATCCACGCATGACCTCCTTCCTCGAGGTGTGTCGCCCGTGTGGGCATGGGTCGTGACACTATGCTGTCAAGCGAGGGGTAAGTTTGGGAGAACTCAAGATCTTGTAGAGGGAACTCACAAGAGATTCGATTCGAAAGTCGAGGTGATGACATCTTTTGGAGTAGGAATCGTGAGGGAATTTTCATGGTCAAGTACTTCTAAAACCGGCCTTTCTCCCTCCTCTTATGGGATGGCGGTGAGATCAGGTTGTGACAATAGTCACTTCATCAATTAATCAAAGCAATACCTTATTTTCTTAATCAATTTGAGATACTATTTTGCAAAATAAAAGAGATATTGAATTGAAGAATTTAAGGCAAGGTTTACGAGAGAAGAGAGACGTCGAAAAGGAAATTATCCTGCTAAATCTATGTATAGGTAGTAGATAACATTTGTATATGAGAATGAGATCGGACTTCTCTATGAGTGCCGATGACATTGAGTCTCCCATCATTAGTAACTTTTTATGGATGATGATTTTTCTCTAGTGCTTGAGACCCCAAAGGAACTTATTCTTAATGAAGAACTGTAGTTTTCCCGAATGTTCCTAATTGGACCACCTAAGCGAGTAGCTTAGGGCGCGCATGACAACCATTCCGTTTTGAAATAGTTTCAAATGAAATAGATTTTTCTATTTCTATTTCTAGAAGAGTTTTTAAGCAAAAATAACCGTTTGATAACGACACAAAATTTCTACTCTAAAAATAGAAATTCGTTTGATAACGACACAAAATTTATTCCTTTCGAACGGTGGCGGTGACGACCGACGACCTTTAATATAGAAAATAAAAATAAAAATGATTTAGTAACAAAAAATAAATGAATAAAATAAAATAAAATAAAATAAATCATAAAAATAAAATAAAAATATCATTTTATTTTAAAATAAAAATATAAAAATAAATTTATTTTATTTATTCTATTTTATTTTATTTTACGAATAAATTTATTTTAAAATGAATAAAAATAAAAAATAAATAAAAATTTATTTGGCAAAACACTCAAGGAAAATAAAAATAAATTTATTTTTTAATTTTTATTTATCATAAATAAATTATTTTTAATAAATTTAATAAATTTATTTTTAATAAACTAAAAATAAAATGATAAATAAAAATAATTTATTTATTTTTATTTTTAAATGAATAAAATGAATATATTTATTTTTATTTTTAATAAAATGAGGAGAGGCGAGGAGGAGGAGGAGGCGGAGACGTAGACGAGATGAGGGATGACTCACCGAAATTAGGGTTTAGTGAGAGAAATTATTTCGATTTCTCTTCCGTAAATCAAGTAGAAAATTTTAGCTTCGATTTCTCTTCCAAACCTATTTCTCGGAATAGAAATCTATTCCGAGAAATAGAAAAACCGAATAGGTTTATCAAACGGATTTCTCTTACGTAAATAGGTCGGAACAAAAAAACTATTTCCGGAATGTAGAAATTTTGGGTTGTCATGCATCCCCTTATAGAGTACATTTGGAACGGCTAACATGCTCGCCGAATCCCGTTCCATTTTCGTTGCTTGGGGACCTTGGAAGGACCCCTTTTGCAGGTAGGGGTTATTTGCAGAGGAAGGCAAAGATTGACGGAGCACACCATTTCGAGCAAACCGCTTCGGGATCCAGGCAATCCCATTGGAGTAACTGAGACTTTCCAAAAATGGCTTAACTCATAGCGATTGAAGCTTTGAAATTGTTAACTATAAACGGGTCCTGTTTCAAATCTGTGAAAAGCTGCTATACTATTTGATACCGTGCCTTTTTTGCTCTCTATTTTGGTCGAAGAAAACTTCATTTCGTGCTTCCCAGTCAGTACCATTACAAGCCAAGTGGTGCTAGTGCGAGTATCCAACTTTGATCTCTAATGCTGCCTGTTTGTGAAGCCCATCTATTTTCGAAATTCCACGAACTTGGATCCTGATATGTCCCTTGTGTTATAATATATGGGAGAATTATCAAAAAAGTCCTAAATCTATTGCAATTGTGTCAATTCAATCATAAACTTTTTTTTTTGGCCAATTTAGTCCTAAACCTTTTATAATTGTGCCAATTTAGTCCATCCGGCCAAAATTAGCCGGTTGGAGCCGACGTGGACACCGCAGGAGACAACTTAATTCTTTTTTTTTTTCACACCTTCTCTTTCCTCTGGCCGGCCGCGTTGGCGGAGGTGAGGGCCGGCGAGGTCAGCCTCACCGGCCACTGGCGAGGCTCGCCCCCGCCGGCCGGAGGCGAGGGCCGGCGAGGTCAACCTCGCCGACCGCTAGCGAGGGCGAGGCCCCACCAGATCTGGTGAGGTCAGCCTCGCCGGCCGCTGGCGAGGGCAAGGCCCCGCCAGATCCGGTGAGCTCGGCCCTCGCCAAGGCTAGGGCAGAGGTGGGGAGGCGGTCGACCGGGCGGGGAGAGGGAATCGGGGGGAGGCGAACCTGAGCTGAGGAGACGATCAGACGCCCGATCTGAGGGCTAGTTTGAGGGACATCGAAGCTCGCTACATCGCTCGGTTGCAAGCGGACGCTGCCATCGACGCCGAGATTCAGCTGACGGAATCTAAAAGCTTCGCGGCGATCGGAATCAAGTCGAGCCGTTCATTCCGGTGGGGCGAATCGGGGGGAATTTGGCGGAGGGACTCATCTTCTTCGTCGCGGTGTGTGAGGGCATTCGGTCGTCTCCTCGCTCGGCTTCGCCTCCCCCGATTCCTCTCCCCGCCCGCTCGACCGCCTCCCGCTCCGCCGCTTCTTCTCTTCCAAGTCTCTCTCTCCCTCCTCGTCTCGCTGACCTTGGCGAGGCCAAGCTCGCCGGATCTGTGAGGCCTCGCCCTCGCCAGCGGCCGGCGAGGTTGACCTCGCTGGCCCTCGCCTCCGGCCGGCAGGGCGAGCCTCGCTAGTGGCCGGCGAGGCTGACCTTGTCAGCCCTCGCCTCCGACCGTGTCGGCCAGCCGAGGAAAGAGAAGGTGTGAAAAAAAAAAAAAAAAAGAATTAAAAAATATTAAAAAAATTCGAAAATTTTTTTTAAATTTTTTTTAAAATTGCCATGTCGGCGTTCGCCGACCGTTTGTCCCCTACCGGCATCCACATCAGCTTCGGCCGACCAATTTTGGCCGGATGGACTAAATTGGCACAATTATAAAAGGTCTAGGATTAAATTAGCCACAAAAAAAAAAAGTTTAGTATTGAATTGGCACAATTACAATAGGTTTAGAACTTTTTTTGGTAATTCTCCCTATAATATTATATTATTTTAAATGTGATCCCAATCTTATATTTCCCAACTAATTTTGATTGATTGCCCAATTTATTACTCACGTTTATTATGTCATAATTGCCCATTAATATGACGTCATAATCATCTTGATGGAAGATGTTTTTTTTTTTTTTTTTGGGTAAGAATCTTGATGGAAGATGTTAGTAACTAAGAAACAAAATAAAAACGTCACGTCGTTTAGTTCAAATCTAATTAGTATAGAAAACACACCATCGAGTTTTGAGGGTATTGACTAGTGGAATATGACATACAGATTTGGTAGTTCCATATTCTTAGATGGACCACGCTCAGCGCATTCATTCAAGGTTTTGGGATTTTCCACATTTGCAAATTTTCATTAATGGCTAGAGGTATGTCGATGCTTTACGTTTTCGTAAAATCGTTCCCGATTTGTACATATTTATTTGTGAATGATAAATTAGGATTGTTAGTTTTTATTTAGATTTAATCTAATAGTTAGTATCAGAGACGGGTTTATGACTTTGCCTTGGTGAAAGTTTTGGAATTTTGTATGTTTTAATTGGATTATGAATGGGCAAAATTTGGATTTTTTTTTTTTTTTTTTTTTGGTTTTGGAACAGAATTTCAAATTCCTGTCAAGTTCGAGTGACCCACTATGCGATAACGGATCGAGACGGTCACACCACCATTAGGAAGAAAAGCCTTAAGGTAATTTGGCATATTACTGATTGTGGGAGACTAATCGAGCAGTGAAATTTTCGTTGATTAGGGCTTAATTTCAGTCAATTTGTTTGTTGATTTTGGCGGATCTTGGAACAATATGTTCTTCTCGGCATTGTTTCAAAACCTATTGATCAATTTAATTAGACATGGGCTGTAGAAGAAGACCCAGGTGGCGAAATGGAGGCCGGTCATGGCGGAGCAGTGGCAGAAGAAGAAAAGCCCGAAGAAAAGGCCTCAGGTGCGTGCGAACGCATGGAGTGAGCACGATTACATGTGCTCGAGCACCACAGATGGGCACGCGTGGTTTCTTTGTTTTGCCCATTTGCTTATTGCAGAGTTTTGATTTTGCCTTTGCCAACCGAATTACAATTTTGCCCCTCTGCATTAAGAAAAATTACAAATCTGCCTTGGCTGCATAATATTCCTATTTTGCCTCCATTGGGCGTGAAATTTAACAATTTTGCCCTTTTGGGCGTAAAAGTTCTATTTTACCCTTACAAGTGAAATTCCAATTCTTCCTTATGTGTAAAATTTCAATTTTAATCCCTTTACATGTGATTTTACTGTTTTGCTCTTACTTGCAATTTTATGAATATCTTCTTGTGAAATTGAATGTCTAGTGATTCGTATATATTTAATTTATTGAAGATTAGCCACGACATCTTTGATTATATTAAATTATATTCATTAAGAGCCTTTGAATCACATATAATCAAAGACACTAATTGTGATTGGTCACATTAATATTATGAATAATATCCCATAGGAATTTTCAATATATTGATGTGATTAATTAGGATGAAATATTATTTTATCTTTCTTCGTTTACCCATAGGGATTAAGGAAAAGTATATAATTTGATAGTTTCATGAGAAGTAATTATGAATCTATTTAAATTAGAAATTTAGCCCATAAGCAGATTTTTGATGTTATATGATTCATATTTTATAACATGTTTTACATTGGTAAAATATGATTAAAGTTTACTTGTTTCAAATATATTAATACATAAGTTTTCCTTTGATTATGATGCAATCTTACCACCTATGATTAGTTTTGATTTAATTGTTCTCGACTTTAGTTGAAATAACTATAAAGAATGGAGGAAATTAATTGTTCTTCAATTGGGGTGCATGGATATTGATTATGCTCTACCGTCAGACGATCACTTGTTCCTACTAAGGCTAGCACTCCAGCTAAATATACTCTTTATACATAATGAGAGTGGTTTAATCGCCGCAGTGTGATGTACATAAAGATAAAACTTTCTGTTAGTATTCGTGGTTTAGTCATTCAGCATAACAAATGCCAAGAAATTGCTAAAGGCTATTGATGTCCAATTTGAGTCTTCAAGGCACACGCCATGACCCCTGATTATGAAGTTCTCATCGTTGAAGCTTATTAGTGAAGAGATGTGCGTGAGCACATCATGAAGATGGGAGACATTGCAGCTCAATTGAAGAATATTGAGGTTGGGATATTAGAATTCTTTCTTGTATACTATTTCCTGAGCACTCTTCCATAAGAGGATGCCCCTTTTCAAGATATCTTACAATAGACATAATACTAAATGATCAATCAATGAACTCATGATCATATGTGTTCAAGAGGAAGAGAGGCTATTAGTAGAAAAGGGAGAAAGTGTTCATATGGCAATACAAGGTAAATATAAAGGGCAAGGCAAGAAGAAGGGTAAAGATAAAATATCTCTACCTCTCCAAGCTACCATTAAGAAGGAATCCAAGTGATTTTTTTTGTAAAGTTAAATGGCACATAAATAAGGATTACGCTAAATTTAAGGCCTGGTTTTAAAAAAAAAAGATAACTTATTTTTATGTGTTTATTATGAATCTAATATGGTTGATGTGGGTCACAACATTTGGTGAATTGATTCTGGTTTTACAATCCATATTTCGAATTCCTTTTAGGGTTTTCAGAACTAGCAGAAATCAATAGAAAGTGAATAAAGCATCTATTCAGGAAACAAGATATGCTCACGTGTGGAAGTTATTAGAACATGTATATTAGTTCTCAATAGTGATTTTGTTTTAAATTTAGGAAAGACCTTTTATATTCCTAGTTTCTCTAGATTTTTTTTTATTTTTCAGTGTCAAGACTTATACCTTTGGGATACTTCTTTGAATTTTTAGATTCAACATTCAATATATCGTATATATCTAAAATTGTTGAGAGTGGTATTTTGTCTGATAGTCTTTTCAAATTAATTTACAAGACAATACCATTTATAATGCAATGGACATTCACGATAACGTTGGTATAAAGCAATGTGTTGTGAATGAAGATTTCTTTATGTTGTGACATCGGACATTGAGACATATTTCCATCAATAGAATTAAGCGATTAGTAAGTAATGGAGTACTTAGTGCTCTAGATTTTACTAATTATAACACTTGGATGATTGCATAAAAGGAAAGTAGACCAACAAGTTAAATAAATGTACCAAAATGAATACGTAAATATTCGAAATCATACATATAGATATCTGTGGTCCAAGTATGGACTCAAATAATCAGAGATACTCCATCTCTTTTATAGATGACTATTCACGATTCATACATCTCTACTTGTTTTATAATAAGCACAAAGCACTGAATACCTTTGAGTTATTTAAAACTAAAATAGAGAAACAATGCGGTAAGCAAATTAGGATCATGGGATCAGATAAAGATGGTGAATACTATGGTAGATACACTGAAAATAGACAAGTACCTAGTCCATTGGTGAAGTTTCTTGAAGAGCATGGCATTATTACCCTATGCAATATGCATGATTCTCTGGATCAGAATGGTGTAACAGAAAAAAGAAATCGAACTTTATTGGATAGGGTGCGGAGTATGTTTAGAAATGCCAAACTTCCTAAGTTCTTATAGATTGAGGCTCTTAAAATAGTAGTGTGCATATTAAATCGAGTTTTGACTAAGGCCATCCCAAAGATGTCTTGAGTTATTCAAAGGTTGGAAATCTAGTTTGCAACATATACGCATTTGGGGATACTTATCAGAAGTAAGAGTCTACAATCCACAGAAAAAAAGTTAGACCCAAAAACTATAAGTAGATATATCATTGGATATGCCAAAAAGTCTAAGGGATACAAATTTTATTGTCCATCTCATACCATTAGGTTTATGGAATCGAGAAATGTTAAATTTCTTGGGAATGATCTAATTATTGGGAGAGATCATTTTAAGGACCTTGTTTCTAAAGAAGATCATTTAGATATTCAACTTTCCACCTCAGGCATTGGATTGGTTGTTGTTTACAATGTTACTTTAGTTCAATTGGCCATTGAACAACCAACTATTGAAGATCCACAAGTTGCTACTATTAATCCGATAGACCCAACTATTCAGTAATTACTAGGTATTGTTGAGCATCTAGTTGAGCAACAAACTCTTAAGGTAAATGTTGATGCAGTATTAAGAAGGTCCACTAGAATGAATAAATCAACAATCCTTATTGACTACATTGTGTATTTGCAAGAATTTGACTATAATATTAGAACTGAAAATGATCTTGAAACGTTTTCACGAGTCATGAATTGTGATAAATTCAATTTGTGGTACAATTCCATGAGGAAGAGATGAATTTTATGGCATCTAATGAGATCTAGGATTTGGTTGAGTTGCCTAATGTTGTGAAGGCCATTAATTGTGAATGGGTCTTGAAAACTAAGAAGGATTCATTAGGTAACATTGAGAGATATAAAGTTAGACTCGTTGCCAAGCAATTCACTCAAAGGAGTGAATTGATTACATGGAGACATTTTCACCTGTATATAAGAAAGATTCTCTTCATATTATTTTGGCATTAGTTACTCATTTTGATATGGAGTTACATTAAATGGATGTGAAAATTGCATTCCTCAATGTAAACTAGAAGAAGTGATTTACATAAAACAAATAGAAGGATTCTTCTTTAGTGTTGGTGAGCATTTGATGTGCAAGCTTAAGAAGTCTTTCTATGGCTTGAAACAAGAATCCTACCAATGGTACTTAAGGTTCCATAAGATCATCTATTTGTTCAGTTTGTAGAGAGTGCCATAGATCAATGTATACACTAGAAGGCTGTGGGAGCACGATTTGTTTTCTTGTCCTATATGTGGATAACATTTTACTTGCAATCAATGATAAATGATTGTTACATGAAGTGCAACAATTTCTTTATAAGGGTTTTGATTTGAAGAATACGGATAATGTATATTAGCACTACCTTAAGAAACCTATATTAATAAGATTTAGAGAGATTTTGGATGAAATATTGTCCACCAAGTATAACACCCATTGTGAAGGGTGAAAAGCTTAATTTGAAACAGTGCCTGAAGAACGATTTTGAAGGGGAATAGGGAAATAGATGAAAAAACATCCCATATGCTTTTGCTGTCGGAAGCCTTGATATATGGTCAGGTTTGCGCTCAACCTGATATTGTATTTGCTATGGGAATATTCGGAAGATATTAGAGTAATCCAAGTAAGGACCATTGGAGAGCTGCAAAGAAGGTGATGAGGTACTTTCAAGGTACAAATGGACACATGCTTATATATAGACGGATAGACAGCTTAGAGGTAGTTGTTCACTCGGATTCATGCTATGCTAGTTGTGTTGATTCCCGTAAATCAACATCAATATATATTTTTGTGTTTGCTCGAGTAGTGCGAAACAAACCTCGGTTGGCACTTCCACTATGGAGGTTGAGCTCGTTTCCTTGTTTTGAGGCCACCTCATATAGTGTGTACTTGAAAAGTTTCATATCGGGGCTTAAAGTTGTGGATTCCATTGCTAGGCCATTAAGAATGTTTTACAACAATTCAGCTGCAGTTTTCATGATTAAGAACCAAAAAAGTGGTAGTTGAAGCAAGAACATTGATATCAAGTATTTAAGTATTAGGAAATGTGCTAAAGAGAAGAAATCGGTCATGGAATACGTCAGCATTAAATTGATGACAGCTGATCCTTTAACTAAAGACATGCGCCAATGAGTTATAATGATTATGTATTTAGAATGGGTATTGGTCCACTTATGTAAATTTTCTCTCTATATGGAAGAATTCGTGAGACTTTTATTTGTTTGCAATATTTTTCTTAATGCAGTTGTATACATTTAGTTATTCTGAAAAAAAAAAAAAAAAAAAAACAATCATGTTTGACCTAGAATAGACATAAGGTTTATTCATTAAGTTATGTTATCACATATGGGTTGATGAATGCATTGTAATACACGGAATATGATCTCACTCTAAGAAGACTCATTGCAATTGTCACGCCTTGAACCCCGAGTACGCGCATATCCCTCGATGGTTGATTAAAAATGCGACGTTCCAGGACGTGTCGCCGACCCATTCATTTTATCTTTCAATTAAGCACATGCGGAAGCGAATTAAATAAACACCCGGCCAACAAACAAACATAGGGATAGTGAAGACATACAACTATTTTTCACAAACTACTATATATATATATATATAACAGTAGAAAGGTATAGATAGTCTTTGTAAGAACATACACTTAGATTGAGAGCCATTTGTTGGCATCCTTCTTGTTTCTACAGAGTGGTCCAGGCCGTAAGTCCCTGAGTGGCTGTTAGACCGTTGGTTTAGCTCTGTAATGGTTCTGAAGAAGGGTTAGTTTTGATCTTAAGTATGAGCTTACATAGAAGATCTATATCTTCCTCTAGTTCTCTATCACAGATGGACTCAGATCCAAGTCCTATACATAGAGAAGAAGTAAGGATAGAAGATTTCAACAAATCTATAGAAAATTGGGAAATTCCTAAAATACAACTTAAGGAAATATACAAGCAATCAAAGTTGAAGTTTTTCAAAAAATCAGACTATGTCATATCCACCGAAGAAAGAGATGTTCCTCTTTCCAATTCCTATGAAAAAAATACATCTTTTGAATAAAGAGTCCATCCAAAAGCATAAACAAAAATACAATTACATTCATATAGGACTAGTCCAAGTAGGAGTCAAACCTCTTACAAAAGAAGGCCTTAATACTTCCATTCTCTTAGTTTTATGAGATTCACGTCTTTTAAACTATGATGAATCCATTCTCGGTACTGTAGAGACAAGTCTCTGCAAAGGACCCATACATTTTGACTGCTACCCCAATTTTTCTGTATCTCTCAAAGATAAGAACATTCTTAGAGCCCTAACACTCCAAATCAAAACCCATAATTACAAAGTGGTAGATGGTTCTATTCCTTTAGCCCTTGTTTATAAAATTCATTATAAAGCCATGTCCTCCGCCTTTGGAGAAAATGCTTTCAAACATAGTCCTCGAGGAGAAACACTTCTCCCCCAAACTGACATTTCTAGAGCTAATACAACAATTCCTAGGTCTATTAATTGGAACCAAGTTACTTTACCAGAACAATGGGAATTAGAAAACCAAATTCCCCAACAAGTTGTTCAAGATACAGATCCGACTAATGTCATTCAACATCCAGAAGGAAGAGTGACCATTAGATTTCCTAGAAGATCTTTCGATTCAAGATCTAGTCCTTCTTTTCATAATTCTTATACGAGGTCCATAGATCTTAATCCTAATCTTCCTCCTATAATCACCATTCCTCCTAGTACGCAGAGAAACACTCCTCCTCCTAGTATACATAGAGATACTCCCACACACGACACAACACCTTTACCTCCTTCCACCAGTAGAAGTAACCAAGAGACACCTCATGAACCAGAAATTAGTGGTTTAGATAATAGATCGGGGATTTCCAGCCGGTTTATCAACAAGACCAGCTGAACCAGTCCTAGAAAATACAGATTCCCCTCATCATTCTCCTACTTATTCTCAAATGATAGATGCTGAGCTTAATGTTTTAGAAAAACATTTTGAACCAAACAAAGCTTTTCTTAATGAAGAATTTAATTCTGAAGACAACAAACAAATCAAGAAATGGTTCTTCAAAACCTTTGCTGACAAAGCAAAAGATGTCAAACAAAAATATTACAACTACATATACGAATATGAAGTCCATATATTCTTCTTTGATTGGTTAGAAGAACAATTCCTTGAACCAAAAGAAATACTTGTTTTAGATCATCATTATAAGTGGAAACTTGATAATGGTGAAACCATAGAATCCAATCATCCACCCCTTAGAAGAATAAAAATACAACATGGAGAAAGTGAGGTTACTGACTACTCCTTTTAGGCTTCCAGATCAAGGAGACTCTCTTTATACTCACAAAGTCATTGAACAAAATAATTACACTAATCAACATTTGGCAACCATAGGGAAACAGTTGAATAGGATAGAATCCACCATTCAGAATCCTACTCAACTCATCACACCACAAGTTGAGACTTTCAAAAAACCCATTTTCAAAGCCGTTGAATTCCCAAAAACCTTAGCCCGGAGTTTGCCAAAGCCATAGAACATAAGAAAAAACTCCTAGGAAAAGCTAGAACCTACTCCTATTATAGACACCCCTAAATTTCAGAATCTTATCATTAAAGACACCCCTGACCAATCCACTATCAGTACATTGACCAAACAATCTAGTGACTCTGATAATGAATCAGTCACTGAAATTAATAGACTTAATTGGAGACAACCTCAGAAACTTTATTACAGTAGAGCTACTCCACTTGACATTGCCCAAGAAGAATCATCACAGAAAATACAGAATAAATACTCTCTCGACGCAATTTATGAATGGAATATAGATGGTGTTGCCGAAAGCAATATCATGAATATTTTAAATAACATGGTAATGCTTGCCAATGCCTACAAAACCCAGCAAGATGTTTCTGATCATGTTGTTGCTAATCTTTTAGTAGCCGGATTTACTGGACAACTAAAAGGTTGGTGGGATAATTATTTGACTGATGAACAAAGAATACAAATTTTAACTGCCTATAAAATCGATGACTTCGGCCAACGCATGGGTGATGATCAAGGTCATCTTATCCAAGATGCGGTCAATACTCTTATCTATTCCATTTCACAACACTTCATAGGAGACCCTTCACATATTAGAGATAGGAACCAAGATCTCTTATCCAACATGCGTTGCAAATCCTTAGGGAAATTTAGAGAATACAAGGAACTCTTCCTTCAAAGGGTTCTTATCAGACCTAATTGCAATCAACCCTTTTGGAAAGAAAAATTCTTAGTAGGTTTACCCCAAATTATAGGTGACCAAGTTAGAGATAGAATTAGAGAAGAATACAATGGCCAAATACCTTATGATCTTCTTTCTTATGGAGAAATAGTCTCTTATGTTTACAGACAAGGAACCCAAATGTGTAATACTATCAAATTACAAAGACAACTCAAGGAAGAACAATCTCTTACCAATAGAAGTCTAGGAGATTTTTGTGCTCAATACGACCCCTCTTATAATGAAAAAACAAAACCAAAATGTAAGGGAACTTGTCCTTCTGAGAAAGAAACAAAGAAACATCATAACAAACCTCCACCTCTTAGGAATAAACAAAGACACCAGAATAACCAAAATACACCACATACTGATAGGAAAATTTTTAAAGACATCAAATGCTATTCTTGTGGTAAAAAAGGTCATATTTCAAAATATTGTAGGATTAATAAAAAATTAAATAAACTCTCTCTTGATGACACTACTCTTAATCAATTAAACAACATCTTCATAGAAAATGGTGATACTTCTTCTGACGAACTTCTTGAGGAAGAAGGTCTTCAGATCAATGAAATAGATTCCTCTTCTGATTCTGATTATGAAGACGCCTCTCCTGAAAAACCTGTTCCTGAAATAAATATGTTAACAAAAGAAGAAGAATTTCTCCTTAGCACTGCTGATAAAATTACCGACCCAGAAGCCAAGAAAGAATACCTAGATAGATTACATTCTTCATTGAATATTACCTCTAAACCCAATACTTCCTACAATTTAAAAGACATTTTAAATAGAAACAAAAAATCCTAGTCTAGACCCGTTAATATTAATGACCTCCAAAATGAAATCAAACAACAAAAACTTGAAATTCAAGCCTTGAAAGCAACACAGTTAGAAATGAAAAAAGAGATTTCTGACATAAAATCTCTTGTCATAAAAGGAAAGACAGATTTAGAAGACCAAAATGAAATCACCAATACTTCAGACAATCCGGACCCAGCCTTCCTTATGTTATTAACAAAAATAACATATAGAAAATGGATAATAAATATTATGATAAAAATTAACAATGAGTTTATTATTGAAACAACAGCACTCTTTGATACAGGAGCTGACCTCAATTGTATCAAAGAAGGTCTTGTTCCAACAATATACTTTGATAAAACTTCTGAATCCTTAAAATCAGCCTCAGGTGATAAACTTAATATCCAATACAAATTACCAGAAGCCTTAATAATAAAAGATCAAATGTCTTACAAAACATCTTTTCTTTTAGTAAAAAATATGAGGCAACAGTAATTTTTGGAACACCTTTCATACAATTAATACAACCTTTTACAGTTACCAACGAAGGTATTGAAACCCATGCTCTAAACAGAAAAATCACCTTCAACTTTATAACAAAACCACATAAGAGAAGCCTAAATATTTTACAAGAACATTCGATTTTAGAAATAAATTGCCTTATAAAAGACAAAGAAAATCAACTTGAATTCTTAAAAGAAGATTTAGAGTTCAAAAGAATAGAAGAAAATCTTATAAAACCAAACATCATAGAAAAAATAGCTTCCCTACGAAAACACATAGAAAAGACTGTATGCTCAACTCTACCCAATGCCTTTCGGGAAAGAAAGAAGCATATCGTTGATTTACCTTATGAACAAGAATTTTCTGAAAACAAAATACCTACCAAAGCCCGCCCAACACAGATGAATCAAGAAGTCTTGAAATTCTGTCAAGCATAAATACAAGATCTCTTGAATAAAAAACTCATAAGAAAAAGCCAATCACCTTGGAGTTGTTCTACTTTTTATGTCAATAAAAATGCTGAACTAGAAAGAGGAGTTCCCAGGCTTGTTATTAATTATAAACCTCTTAATACATCCCTTAGATGGATAAGATATCCTATACCCAATAAAAAAGATTTGCTAAATAGACTTTGTAGATCAAAAATATTTTCAAAATTTGACATGAAATCAGGATTTTGGCAAATACAGGTCAGTGAAAAGGATAAATACAAGACAGGCTTTACAGTTCCCTTTGGCCAATATGAATGGAATGTTATGCCATTCGGCCTCAAAAATGCCCCTTCAGAATTCCAAAGAATTATGAATGAGATTTTCAATCCTTATTCAGAATACATCATAGTTTATATAGATGATGTTTTAGTTTTTTCTTCCAATATAGAACAACATTTTAAACATTTATCTACTTTTATAAAAATAATCATACAAAACGGTCTTGTAGTCTCTCCTACTAAAATTGCACTTTTTAAAACCAAAATTAGATTCTTAGGCCATTACATCCATTTAAACACCATCACTCCCAGAGAAAGATCAATCTCTTTTACTGATAAATTCCCAGATGAGATTAAAGACAAAACTCAATTACAGAGGTTTTTGGGTAGTCTCAACTATATTTTAGATTTCTTTCCCAATATAAATATCCTTTGTAAACCTTTACATCAAAGGTTAAAAAAGGATCCTCCACCCTGGACTTCTATCCATACAGACATTGTCAAACAAATAAAAATGCATGTGAAAGATATACCATGCCTACACCTAGCTGATCCTTCCGCTTTCAAAATAGTTGAAACAGATGCATCAGAATTAGGATATGGTGGCATTCTCAAACAGGTCAAAAACAACAAAGAACAAATTGTTCAATTTATATCAAAACATTGGAATTCCACACAACAAAATTATTCGACAATCAAAAAAGAAATACTTGCTATAGTTTTGTCTATATCAAAATTCCAAGGAGTTTTATTAAATAAAAAATTTCTCTTATGAATTGATTGCAAATCAGCCAAAGACATTTTACAAAAAGATGTTTTAAACATTGCATCAAAACAGATTTTTGCCAGATGGCAAGCCATGCTTTCAGTATTCGATTTTGACATAGAATTTATAAATGGTTCTTCAAATTCATTGCCTGATTTTCTCACAAGAAAATTTTTACAGGGGATACCAATATGCCAAGATCAAAAAAAGACAAAGACAAAGGCAAAGGCAAAGCCACTGCCGAACCTTCCAATACACCACCAAAGCCGAAAGGCTTAACATCTGTCAAAACATAGCTTGAAATGACAGAAGACAATCAGTCATTCTTACGCCAAACACCTGTGAAAATAGAACATATATCATCTGATCCCACACTAGCCTTTAAACAACTAGCCGATATGATACCAAAAGAAACAATTCTGTTACTTGCTCAGTCCTTACAAAACACAACAAAAAAGGAGACATCCAGTGCCATCGAGGTAAGTAACAATCCTTCCCTGATTGCTACACAAAAGCAAGCAGAATACAAAAGAATTTCGAATGAGGTGGTTATTAGGTCACAGGCAACCCCTCAATCCCAAAAATCAAAATTTTTCCCCAAAACATCATTTCAGAAAATATTAACTGTAGAAGATGGATTCTTTGACAAAGATCCAATCTTATTTGCCAAAAACATCTTCCCAAAAAATTGGTTATTCAAACCATAAAATACAAATAAAACCCTTACTTATTACGAGCAAATTTTAGTGGAAACAGAATCAGCAAGATTTACTCACTTTACTGACAAAAACGATACATAAAACATTATGTACTCCACTATTTCCATCGAAAGTCATACACCCCTCACACTTTGGGGAACTTCACCTCATACACCCAGAAAATTCCAAATCGGCTTATCCAAAGCCTACCATACTCCTCCTCATATTCATACTGGGACTACCAACAAGCTTGGTGGAATGTTTTCTTCAGACAAAATACAAATTTCCAACACACCTGGTTGTTATTCTTCAAGGATAACTTCCCAAGACAAAGCTTACCAAACTGGTTTGACTCTTGGTGGGATCTCTTTGGTCCTTTGGACATAATACTACATCCCACAATCAAACAAGGTTACAAGATTTTCAGCGAAAACTTCGTACCAACACCGCATGATATAAGGTTCCCATGCCTTATGCATTTCTTTATAATATTCAGAATCTCTTGGGTACCAGCATGGGGATTTGAATACAATACATCCACAAGACCTGGTGTACCAGTACTTGTCCGTAAATACAAAACAAAATGGTGGGATGGATTCAATAGACTTGAACAAGGATCTGAAGCTGCAGTTAAAACATGGCTAAATAGCTAGAAAACCCAAATAATCGCATCCCCATCAAATACATCGTTCTTACAGGAAAAATCCATGGCAAGTGCAGCACTTGCAGCAGTCCAAAACAGAGAGGAATACTGCAACATCCTCAGGACAATGCTCTCAGAAGCGGAAGAATCACAATGTGGATCTTCCAAATCTCAATATAGTCAAGACGGATCCTCCCAGTCACATCACAGTGGAAACACTAATGAAGATGACTGCTACGGGATCAATCTGGACAGAGATTAAAATTCAAAGACATCACATGCGAATCTTTGTTACAAGCGGCACAAAGGCTACACACCGGAGCGTAGTAGACATACACCGTTCACTGTTCACTATTCAATTTACACTGTTCACTCAGTACTGTTCACTTTACACTGTTCAGCACTGTAACACTTTCACTGTAGCACCCTCTATAAATACATCCTCTCGACATAGAAGAAGGGGACGTCGAAATTTTCCAAATTTCTCTCTTCTTCTTCTTCTTCTTCTTCTTCTCTCTCTCTCTCTCTCTCTCTCTCTCTCTCTCTCTCTCTCACTTGTAAACCATCCTCCCTTCCATCTCCATCCTCATCTCTTCCATCTCCAAGCTCTCTTACCTTGTATCCCCTGGTTTCAAAGTAAGTTAGTTTTTCATATACATAGTTTTATACAGGGTTACCAACTTACATGATAGTTGGTTAACCATTTCTTGTAATACAAACATCAATACTCCCTGGAGTGCGGATTACCGCCCTAGTGGATGACTTGATGCTTTAGTTTCTGCATCCTTCAATACATGTAATTTTAGCTTTTCAGCTTTATATAATACAAGTTCATACCACCTTCATGGTTGGTTTTTGTTTATGCATTCTCTTACTTTATATTTTATATATTGCTTTCGGTCTTTACATTATTTTTAATTCTCGTGATTTTATTTAAGTCATTTACTTTCTTGTTTATATACATCATTTCCTTTTAGATACATCCTTCCTTGCTTTCATATAGATCTGTTAATCTCTTATACTTCCTTGTTCTCTCATATAGTACCCCGATCCTAACCCCTTTATGGTATATATATATATATCGAGTCAATCCTACCAGTTCATATGCACAAGTCTATATCAAAAGGAAAGCCCTAAACAACCTACACCCTAGATCCCTCCGACTCGGGCTCGGGATCCTCCACGACACTATTCGGTATGTCGATGTCCATGGGGTGATGACTTACTTCCCCATCCTCTGTCTCGATAGGCAGTCTGTCAAAACCCTATAGGGGACCCTCCTGAGCACCATTACACTCGTTATTGAATCACGCTTTGAAGCGATGAGGTACCCAATGAAGGAGACCTTCATCGACCTAAATCGTGGTCACCACTAACTCTCGCGTTTGGGTGATCCTAGGAATAGGAAAAAAGGTAGACTCGTAGTCTATCTCTCTTGGAAACCCAAAACGCACGGGACGTATCTCCATACTAGGGACCTGAAAAAGGGTTAACCATGACGGAGTGAGATAAATCTCAGTGAATCAAAATCCTAAACCTCGATTAGGACGCAAATTCGCCTTGAAGGCAGTCCTAAACACACACCATACAAAACTCACCTCGCCTCGGCGCGTCCCTGCATGTTAGCTCATCACATATGCTATTATCAATGCAGCAAGCCTAATTTGATAACCGGAACACATCATTTCAATCATATGAGTTCTGATTATAAGACGAAACTATTATGACACATCCCATACCGTGCCACACAATTTTGTCCCATGATCATGCGCAACTATCACAACCATTCGAGTGTGTTCCAATTATTACGACCCATCAGTCACAGCCAACTCAAAAGTCCGCGATCATCCGGTGTAATCAGGCATCGTCCCGCTCCATCGGGCATGGCAATGTTTAGCACTACATGCCCGAGACAACATTCCATAAAGGAGCATCAGCCTAGCCTCCACCACGACCGGCATTCGTTGATGTGGGGCATTCGAACTTAATTAGGCATCGCCTCCTCGACTCTCATTGGGTGACGGGTTCCGATAGTGTCCATACATGCACATACTTGGCGAATGACACCATGCTTTGCGTCCAAATACCTCGTTTTCAAATAATGAACTTGGCCACTTTTTCTTCATATTAAAAATTTCCGGTAAAATAATCATGCGTGGTCACGTATTTAAATTGAACCATTAAACATAGTACGCTCCCATTTTAAAATTCAACGATTTTATATAGGACATAAAAATTTGGTGTCCAAAACCGACACCTAGCATTTTTCTATTTAAAGGCCTATAAAAATGAGTTTTGCAATAATAATTGACAACTACCATTAAGCAATCGATTGCACATATAAGCCATCAAAATCACACAAAATTCCATCCAGAAGAACGAGTGTAAAATTTTGCAAAACGGCTAATCCGTCGCTAATTACGCTAATTACGATTAATTAAATAAATTGTGATTAATTAAACTAATCCAACTTAATTAACCTAACCATGATTAACTAACCTAACCATGGTTAACTAATCTAACCATGGTTAACTAACCTAACCAAGCTACTAATCTAACCAAGCTAACTAAACTAACCTAACCAAGTTACTAACCTAACTAAGCTAGTTACCCTAACTAAAGCTAATTAACACTAATATAACCCCCTAAGCGTAATTAACAACCTAATCAAGGATTAGGGAGTTAACTCATCGTATTAGGACGGTAGTGGGCTGATGGTGATGGCGATGTGACAGCGGTGAAAACCCGAGACTATCGCGTCTCCAATGGAGGCTCGATTGAGGCTAAAAATTGCCCTACAAGGCTCACGGCCAAGAGCTGATCAGTTATGTGGAGTTGGTCGGTGGCTGCATGTGGAGCTATAGTGGGTTGGTCTCGGACAATGACTGCTCAGCTGGATGGGCGACACGGGCGGCGGGGTGAAACGAGCTAGGCGAACAGCAGCTCGGTAGCTGCTGGCGTTGGACGAAGCTGGGCTGAGGCATGAAGGTGGCTGCTTGGTGCTGGTGGCGCGGCTAGGTGGACTGCCATACGGAGCCGCTGGATGGGAGGTGGTGATGGTGCGGTGATGGAGGGAGCTACGGCAGGAAGGAGTGAGTAGGTGGTAGAGCAAGGAAGGAAGAGAAACGAAGAAGAAGAATAAGAAGAGAAGAAGAAGAAGAAGAGAAGATGGGCGGCTGATCTACAGATGGTGGGTTCCATGCATGAGGGGAGGAGAGAGGGAAAAATGAGAGTCAAAGCTGCAGCCAATTAGAAACCTAAGGGAATATCTAAATGATTATTGCCAAACCCCTATAGTCTTTATGCCCAAAGTCAAGGGCTCCTCCAATCACAATTTAGCCCTCATTTTTTCAAAATTAAACCATCTTGGCAGCCAATTAATTCCTTTAATTAGCCCATCGGAATTTCCATTTTATTGCTTTTGTTCAAAATTGATTTTCTGCAAAATTCCGGACTTGACAAAAATTCGCTGAAAGATGAGACGATGTCCTATAAATGGATCGTGACACGCTCGAACGTCCGATTCTCAAAACCGAATTCACTTTCGTGATTAAAATCAACCGAATGCGATTTTAGTATGACCTAACCTATTGGGTAGCTTTTAGGGATTTTAGCATGTTTGACCCATGGTTGATAATTTTCGATTCACGTTTGTGCATCTTCGACTCGTAGACGACTCTTGGTTGTCATAAAATAGCAAGGTTTCAATTACGTGTCCCAAGTATAATATCGATAGAAAATCGGTTTATTGTCGTTCGATGCGAATATCGCAATTGTGTGGAATCACCCGCAATTCAATTACGTGTTTCCATTGAATCAACTTATATCCGATCACAATTCAATTATAACGGTGTCGTATTGACCCTTGCCGATTATTATGGTCAAGCAGTCGATTTCTGATCGAATTCTCTAGTCTGTCGTGTTTATATCCCTTAACGGTTTCACCTAATAGATTAGTTAACTCGTGAGGGGCTAGCTCCGAATAAAATGACCATAGGTGCGTCGATGAAACAACCATTCCGTATATTTGAATCGGGGTCTAATTTTGGGATGTCATAGCAATGGTTCATGTGTTTTATTTTAGCATAAAGTTTATGTGGGTTTGGATTAATATTTCATTTTGATGGAATGTTGGGATCAAGTGGGAGAATGTTATAATTATTTATTATTTAAAATGTGATCTCAATTTTGTATTTCCTATTTAATTCTGATTTATTTTCCAATTTATTACCTACGTTTATTACGTGATAGTTGCCCATTTATATGTTACCCTAATGATCTTGATGGAAGACATTGGTAATGTAAGAAATAGAATAAAAATGTTAGGTCGTTTAGTTCAAACTTAATTAGTACAGAAAACACACCATCGAGTTTTGAGGGGTATTAGCTGTGAAATAGGACGTACAAATTTGGTAATTCCATAACCGCAAATCAATCATGCTCCGCACATTCATTTAAGGTTTTGGGATTTTCCGTATTTGCAGATTTTCATCAATGGCTAGAGGTATATCGATCCTTCACGTTTCCGCAAAATTGATCCCAATTTGTATTTATTTGTTTGTGAAGGATAAATTGGGATTGTCAGTTTTTATTTAGATTTAGTCTAATACCTTGTTGAAATGATCAACGACTTGTTAATTTGTCTTGGTGAACTTCATTTCAACCTCTCCACGGAATACTTTCTCGCCCACAAAGTGATAGTGGACTTCCACGTACTTCGTTCTCACATGAATCACTCGGTTCTCTACCAGTTGAATCGCCGATCGATTGTCACTGTTTAGTCTCACAAGGCACTCATCAATTCTAGGGCATATCCTTTAGCAGTCGCGCTAACCATGTGTGCTTCTGAGCTGCCACGGATGCGGCTCGATGCTCGGCTTCAGTCGTCGACAACGACACAATCGGCTATCGACAACAACACAATCAGCCGTCTTTCGATGCACCAAGAGATGACTCTTGAACCAAGGCTAAACATATAGCCTGTCATCGATCTCACGCATGTGGTAATCACCGGCGTCATCGGCATCACATTAGCCAATTATCGGCACGCACTTACTTCTGAACAGCTAGATCAATTTTGTTTATGAATGAATTTGTATATGCGTCTTCCCTTTTTCGTTTTTCTTTTTCTGTTAGAAGTATTTCTTTTATTTTTGAAACTCAAGTAGATGGATTCTTCACGAAAATGTCGATAAGGCCAACCGAAAATCAGCTCGTCCTCTTTCAAAATCTGTGAAAAGGAAGCAGCTCAACTACCCATCCAAATCAAACAAATAAAAATAAAATCCAAGTGATTGCTTACAAATCTTAAGGGAGACGTTGTATTATTTCTACAGTTAGCCGTGTCAAACTGTATATTTGGTTAAATTTTCTGTACCTGACTATTTGTTCTGAACTTATAACTTGGCGCGGAATCATAAATTGTATTACTATCTTTAGTATCAAAATATTATGCTTGGGGATGTCAAAATTGATTTGAAGAAAGAATCCCAAGTAAAGTTATACCCTGATTAAAGATGTGGGAAAGCTAGGGTCATCGAGAGTGATCAGTATTATCGAAGGATCACATAATTAAATCTTGAATTTCCGATTCTTTATTTTTGGTAGATATATGTCTTGGCAAGATCATGACAATTATTAAGAAGTTGGAAGTCAATATGATTAACCTAAAAATATGTCATAAGTAGTCAGGAGAAAAAATCAGAATTTCACCAATGATGAAATTCTCCGATTATCTTTATCAATTCTAATCGTGAATATGTAGAGTAGACTAAATAGCTAATTAACCTCAATACGAAGAAGACATGGAACGGAGAATCATTAAGCCCGAAAAAGATAAGGTGTTGGAACGAAAGAGCAAATTGGGTATGGATTCAAGTAACAGCAAAGCTACCGAAAGACGTTGTCAAGAGATAAAGCTGTGTAAGTAAGGCAGCGCATGGGAATGTTTCTATTCCTCCGGATTTCTGTTTTTTTTGTTCTCCGGAACAAAAATAGAACAGAAATCCGTTTGATAACGTCAAGTTGTTGTTTTGTTCTCCGAAATGGAAAGTTAGCCCTAGAATAGATTTGGAGCATAAATGAAAAACAAAAAAAAGTTTCTTCTTGTTCCCGGGAACAATTTATAGAAATAAGTCAATTTTCTTTTTTATTTTTCTTTTGTTTCTCTCTTTTGCCGCGGCCACCTCCAATCGCCTGGAGCCACCGCTAACTGCCGGCCGTTGCCGTTGTCACTGCCCGACGGTTGACCGCCAGTGATCACCGTCGCTTGCCGCTAACCTCTCGCTGCTGTCGCCGCCGGCGGTCGAACGCCGCACAGCCCATCGGTCGTCGCCCACCGCCGACCCCTAGTTGCCGGAGGACTGGCGGTCGAGGGAGGTGGCGGCCGATGGGTTGTCGGCGGCGGTCGGCGATGACGGCGACGATCGACGGTCGTGTAGTGGCGGCGCCAGCAGATCGGTGGTTGGCGATCCATGAGCAAGAATAAAAAACGAATAAATACAAAAAGAAACTGTTTCGTACCAAACACATTTCTATTTTTTTTCTATTTCTGGAGTAAAAATTTTGTATAGTTACCAAACACCTTATTTTACTCAGAAATTGTTCCCCGGAATAAAAATAGAAAAGAACTATTTCTGAAAAAAAAAAAAAAAAAAAAACTCTTCTCCAACCAAAAAGCATTGTCATTCGCAGCTTAAGATTCTCCACTATGCTTTTTCTGGTCTCTATTTTGGCCAAAGAAAACGTCATCTCATGCCCCACACCACATGGGTTTGGTACTTTTCCGAATCAGGTAACTAGTGTGATTATCGAACTTGGAGCTACGTGCATTGCAAAAGTTATGCCATGTCTTCAAATTTATAGTATAAAAAAAAAAAAAAAAATTAGGTCGTTTATGATTTCATCAAAAAATTGTCTTACGGTAAATTTGGAGTGAAATTCATTCTAGAAGTATATCATTTATCATTCATTGTTGTTGGGCATGGAAGCACGGCAATGATGACATGAAAAAATTATAATGAACAGCTCGGGACATACTTATTTGAAAATGCGGTATAAATATAGCATAAAAATGTTACCCAACTATCAGACACATTATTTATGATTGTAGAAGCTTACACATACTATTATGATTGTTTTTCTCCCATGACACGCAAAAAAACTTGGAGAGAAGCGAACTCTTTTTTATTTCTTTCTCGTGCGGACGAGCCAACTCTTTATTTTTCTTCCTCAGTTTGGAGCCCGCGAATTTTGAAAGAACCTGAGCTTTCACGGATGATTTCAACAGCTCCTCATCTTCATGTTCTTGCGGAAGCATCTATCTATTGTACACCTCGCAAATAGCTCGCTACTATTATCCTTACTATTTCCAACACAGTAACCTTGACAAGTAGACGTTGATTTCTGATAAATGTTTTCGTCAAAGAGAAGAATTACTGTATCCCTTGTCAATTTTTGTGCGTGCGGCATAGAACTTGAATAAGAGTCAATAAAGGCACGTACTGATTGGGGAACGTACTGATTGATGTGGGGTCTTTAAGCCTCTTTTCCTTTTTCTTTTTTTCCTTTTGAACAGCTGGGGGCAACCAGTGTGTTTCGCATTGACGCCAATAAAAGAGGCTTGTGGCTTTGCAGACTTGGAAAGAAGCGGTGAGGACGGATAAGGAAAGTGACTATGTGCATTTCTTTACAGCTCCCTCAAGCACTGTGAATTCACGATGAGAGAGAGGGACTGCGGGCTCAGCGAGTGAAGTAGAGAGGCCTCTGTGTTTCTCTTCGTCTGTTTCTCCATTGAACAATAAGCAGAAAAGAAAAAGAGGAAAGGAAGAGAGAGAGAGAGAGAGAGAGAGAGATCTGCATCCACGATTTATGAGATAGAATGATCGATTTTTCCATTTGCGAAACACAATTATAAAAAACGCCACTGACCGATGCAGTGGAGGTGTAATTACGCGGCATTGATTGTGGCTCTAATCACGAGATCACGGTTCATCATCCTAAACTAAATTGACCGTGAATGGAGAAGTTTTGGTCATTTTTCATTCAGATCTAATTGAAATACAACCCCACTTGTGACTTGTAAGGTGTAATGTGGGGTTATTTTTTTTTCCTTTTCTTTTCAATTTTCTTCTTGTCGTTGTTCTTGCACACCCAAGCACAATCTTTATTTTTTCAAGAAAATCCACGATTACCTCTCTCTCTCTCTCTCTCTGGCCACGCATGAAAGGAGTAGGAGGTTCTTTCGGTAGGAAAGAAAAGGATATTCAACGAAAATGAAAAGGAAGGAGAAAAGGGAGGGAAATGAAAAAGAGAGCATCCGAAAGGAGATGAACTATTCATTTTGTAAATATGTTAATGGAAAAAGGCTAGCGGTGTTAACGATTTTAACAAAATACAAGTTTGGATTAGGTGGAAGTGTACGCAACTTTTTGAAGTTCGAGATCTTGCATGCACTGACTTCAAATTTATGTAGGGCCAAATGAAACTTTTCCTAAAATGCAAGAATGAGATTTCACATTCTTCCTATAAATGCATGGTGCTTAATAGCATTGTCATAATATATCTAATTGGAAGTGATTTTCCTAATTGTTCAACGATGTCATACCTCCAACTATATCTTTGATTACCATTTAACTTATAGAAATACTCATATGCAAATTTAGCTAAAATAAAATATGGATGGTGCCTATACATAAAGGCAAAGATGGCCCATCATGCAGTAATCCAGAATATGAGTGGGGAAGCCTCTAAGGAGTAGACATGTGGCCACCTAACTCACTTTGCCTTTTGTTTTCTCCTTTTTTTTTCCTTCAATTTCTAGATCATGTCATATTTTGTGTTGCCTGCTTCCATTGCAAAATTGCAAATTGGCTCAAGAAAAAAATATTAACAAGCGGAACACGAAGTTCCAAAATTAAAACTGTTTATCATTTAAAAATTGCAAAAACCAATGTTACTTGGAAGAGTCAGGCCAAAAGTTAAAGCAAAGAAGTATGAACATTTCTTTCTATATGTGAAGCTTTGCTTTCTTAAGCTTTCTAATGCCCTATCTATAGGCTCCAATCTACTGCTCAATTGGAGACTGTCCCTGCTCCACTTACAGTCTACGAGAGAAATGTTTAGCCAAAATTCCCGAACAAAAATTCCCACGTTCAGTCACAAAGATTGAAGCCTACAAGATTTGAAAGGCAAAATCCCTGAGAAATCTTAGCTTCACGTACGACTTCAAGAGCTATATTCTCCCAAATAGTTCCCTACTATTAGACTTATTAGTCTCCATAGTCCCATGTGGTTTAGCATCTCAAATGGGTTTTGGGACTCTAAGTCCCTAGAATAAATGCAACTAGTGAGTGGTTCATTTTTGCTCAACTTTGAGGAAATGCAATTGCATTTTTGAAGAGCTCTAAGGGCCTTTAGTGCAAAGCATGTTTGGAGGTCTTTTGGTAAGTAACATTCTCGAAATGTAAGTCTTGGCCCCATCACTCTTCATTTACTATTCATCTTCTTCATGATTTGCACTAAGAAGCCAAATAGAGGCTGACTATTGCTAGCCAAGGGGTTGTGTGACCACTGCTTGGGAGTCATGACGCCTCTTGGGGTCGTGTGACCTCGAGCATCGCCTAGATCGTGTGACCCAAGCGATTGTTAACTTGAGTCATGCGAGCTTAGTGACTGTTGTCTGGGTTGCATAAACCCAATCATGACACAAGCAACGCTTGATGTTCCTACAACCTTGGGCAAGGCTGTTTGGTAGCTGAGCTCCACCAAAAATTATTTGAAACCCTTTTTAAAAAAAATTAGCAAAAGTCTTCCATAAAATGTAAGTTTTACCAAATGGCATTTAAGTCAAAATTATTTCTCAATACACTTTATAATGAAAAATTAGCAAATACTATGGCCCCGTTTGGTTCAAAGCATTTGGAGGTGTCCTTGGCCAAATGCTGGCTTTTGAAATTCTGAAAGCCTAAAGTAGGTGAGGACCTGCTTTGGGCTTTCAGCATTTCGAAAATGCAAGTCCACCTCTACTATTCATCCGTGGACTTTTTTTTTTTTTTTTTTTTAATAAAAAACGATCATCTTCCCCACACCCCAACCGTCGTTGATCGAAACAAAGTTTCATCGGATTTTATTTTTATTTTTTAAAAAATAATAAAAACCCTTTGCAAATGTTGGGTTCACCTTTTTTTTTTTTGTCATTTTTATCTTTTGACAATCAATAACTCAACTTTTTATCAATACACTAGAATGGTCATTAATTAACGAAGATGATTAATACTACAATAATTAAAAAAATTATTCAAAGTTGAAAACAAACCTAAAAGAACCCTAGGCCAAAAGTTGAGCTTTGCATCTAATCTATAATCAAATTCTTTTAATATAATTTTTAAATAAATTTACTAATATATATCTTTTACATTACTCTCAACATGAAAATGTAAAATGTTATATAGTCATTGTTTCTTTTTTGCAATTTTAAAAATACTAAAAATAAAAAACTTAATTTGGTCACACTAAAGGGCTTTTCAAATATATGTTTACCAAACAGTCTTGCATTTCCCTAAAGCACTTTTCAGTTATAGTTTACCAAACAGTCTAGCATTTTGGAAAACCCCTTACCTCAAAGGTATTTGCATTCTACCAAGGGCATTCACCCAAGGGCATTTCATAAAACTCCTTTAGCTATTTTTTCAAAGACATTTCCTCAAAACCAAATCAACGGGCACATAGTAGCCTAAAGGCGTTGATTGCTTGATATAGAAGTTCAATTAGAGGAAATAAGGTTCCGCCAACAAACTTCATCGCGGACGTTTCTGGGAACATACTGATTGTATCAGTGCTTTAAGCTTTTCCCTTTTCCTTTTGGGTGAAAACCAATGCGTTTCCCATTGACACTAAAAAGAAGAGGTTCATCTTGGCCTTGAGACACCGAAAGATGAGTGGTAGGGCCGGACGAGAAAAAGAATTGATGAATGCTTTTTGGAAATGTGATGTGATTGCTGTCTCGATCGGATTTCTGGTTTAATTGGGGAAGTTAGGAATGGTTGACGGAATTGAACTTGTTATGTACAAGCATTTAGGGAACACCTAAATTAATTGGGGATAGAAATAATTTTACATATTGCTGAAAGTGAGAAATTGAGTAATTTACCTATTATTACTAGCAAGTTGGGCAAAAAACATAACTTAGTCCTATTGTCTGGTAAAATCGTGTAATTGGTTGGTTACCCTTCGGTAATTTGCAAACAAAGCCAGCAAATGCAATAGTAAATTATCAACATCTCTAGAAATTTGCCATTCAAACAAAAACCTAGTGGTAAAGATAGTAAGTTTCCAGTGAAATCGATGATTTACCAAGCAAGATCCAATTTTATGATAGCCAGCGAAGTAAGGAATATTTTAAATTTAAGTATAATGCTGGTTATCTATCTATGTAAAAGCTTATCATTCAAAATATATATCAAAAAAATTATGAGTGAAAATAGTGAGTTACGAGTCAATTTAATCAATTTTCAACCTATGTTCACTTTTAGATATTTTTTACCTATTTGTCGTTGTTTTTTCACTTATTAAAAGAATGCATAACTTTTTATGATCATATATATCATGTATAACATATATCCTAGGGTCGAGTAAAAGGCCCTCAAACTACACACATCAATTATGACAGGTGTTAACTTCAGATTTTGATGAAAGTGAATGGAACAATCCATGTAGTGGGGGGCCATAATATCTCCAAGAGTTATCTCGTTCCATTGAAATCGGCAAACAAGAAATCTTCACTCCCCATAAAGTGGCAGGCCAGCCATGGCTGAATATGCTACTAACAAAGGGAAAATGATATTGATGATTCTTAAACTTTACTCCAATATTTAAAATTATCCTTTTGGGACTTTTTACTTATTTAAAGTGGTCATTCAACTATTCTTAAATATATAATCTAGTCCCTAAAATTGTCAATTTGTTTAATCTAGTCACTTACAAGGCAAATTATTCATTTGGCACTATTTACAAGTTTCCGTTTTTACACCATTGCCCAAATTTTATAATATCTTTCCATTGCATCAATGAAAAGATATGCTATCTTGCTACTGCATTTTTGTTTTATAGATATTTTGATAGTTTTATTTAAATATTATTTAGCTTATGATCTCTATATCCGTAAAAATAGAACCTCAGTTTGAGTTATACAAGGACAATATTGCTGCTTTTTTAAGAATAACTATTTTCATAAGGATATCTAAAGAAGGTAATAGTTCATTTGATGAAAGTGGTGTTTATATTAATCAAAATCTTGCTCCTTATTTTTTAGATAAATAAAAAATTTTCAAGCTTTTTTGTTTTATGTTTTCATAATTAAATTTAGTAATATTTGCATGTATCAGGAAATTAAAATAAAGGAAGTATCAGCCCAATAAAAATTGTAAATGAGGTTGTACTTTTCTATTATAGAAATTATAAGCCAAAATCTATTCAAATGGAAATATCATAATATTTATAAAGACCATGGGAATATAGTTGTTACGATCTTTTGTTTCTTTCACCTGGCTTTTAGATACAATATTAATGCCGTGGCAAAAATGTTAATGATCCGTGCCAAAAAAATTGTAGGTGTATAAATAATAAAAAATTAGCTAAACAATCCACATTGATTATTAATAATAATTTCCGTGGTGTATTTGGAACTAAATAATTTTATAAAAGATGCCATAGGCTTGGTGCAAAAGACTTCAATTAGTTGAGTTTGTTTTATGGAAAATAAGTGATTTGGAAAATATTTTTTCAAAAAATAATCATGTGTATCACTTACAAAAATAAATTATTGGAAATTTTTTTCATTGCTCATGAAAATAGTTAAGCATAGATAGTTATCAATGATGAAAATAGTTTCTGTTGACTAGTTTTTCTAAACAATATAAATAATCATTTTTGAAAAAATATTTTTTAGATTACTCATTTTCATGAATATACCGGACATCTGGAATAATTTGGTCCTGAGGCCAAAGCGGATACAACTATCGGAAAACTTTAAAAGGCGGACGAAACTTTAGGCGGACATCTCGGTGAACATATTGATTGATGTAGGTGCTTTTGCTTTAAGCTCATTCCTTTTCCTTTTTGACAGCTAATGGCAACCAGTGCGTTTCACATTGCCTTGCCTTGGAGACTCGGAAAGAAGAGTGGTAGGGCCGGATGAGAAGAATAATTGATGAAAGCTCTTTAGCAATGTAGTGGTGTTTTCCCCTTTATCCTTTTGATTTCTCTCGAGTTTTGATTCCCTTGACAATTCAGATCCCTAATCAGATGATGAGTGGATACGGAGCCAGAGTTTAATTTTGAATTCATGCTTTCCGACACATTTTAATAAATTCTAGATGAACATCTTTCGACGAGGGTTGGGGGGGGGGAGTTAATCATAGGTTTTTTTTTTTTTTTTTTTTTAAATAATAAATTCTAAGTACAATACAGAATACAAACGTTAAAAAGAAAAAAAAAAGAAAAATTCTAGAAATGGACGGTAGAACCGCCACTCGTGCTCGAATTTGTCCAAATAATAAATGGTGATCGATATATATATTTCAGTATTATTCTTTCATGCATTGTTCAAGGAACCCACTTTATTCGATCGTGGATCGAATACATTTAATTTTATTCCTTGTCAATGATATTAAAGGCGTACTTTATCTTTTTTCTTTTCAAAGGCTCATGCATGATGAAAGCTCATTCACTAAAGTAAAAATCTCACCCCATCCAAATCCAGTTAACATCCATCCAAATTCCAAGATGTCCAAGATGAGATGCGTGCGACATACAAATTAATGGAAAATGTAAAATTGATTGAGATACTCTTGTCACTGACGAAATCCGTGTTTTTAACGCCTTTGGGTTGGCTCCGACAGGCAAGTCAGTTTAAGGTCATGACTGGGACCTTAGAGAGTACTCTTGTCACTGACGAAATCCTGACAAAATTGGGAGAGGCACGGATATGAAGTGTAACGCCCAATTCGCGACATAATTCCTAAGTTGGATCCATTCGAGCAGATCTCAATTTGTGACAAAATTGGAACTCCTAAGAGCCAATAGGAACAATGGGCAGGTTGTCAAGGCCAATGGGAGTGAGGACCACAAGAAGGCACGGACTTAGTTGTTTTTTGTAGTCAATTTGAAGGCATCTCCAGATTCCCATGTGTGAACGTATGAAATACATGAAACGACCAACGTACTGTGAGAGATTAAAGTATACATAGTAGTCCAGTAATCATGCCTTGCCTCCTGCTTTCCCTCCTTCCTCTTTACCAGCTCCGCTATAAGTGTGGCGCAGAGATAGTCCAGTAATCATTCCCTGCTCAAACCCACCCATAATAGTCGCGTCTTTGAGAGAGAGAGAGAGAGAGAGAGAGAGCGTGCACTGCAATGGAAGACGGGAAACGCAAGCGAGCTGCTGAAGCTTGGAGTTCGACCGATTCAAAGCGACAAAGACGTGAAGAATTGATGGATTTATCATCGGATGAGCGCGAGAGCAGATCGCCCCTTCTTCCCTCTCCAGACTCGCCAGAGAAGATCAATGTGCCATCGGAGTCCGAAATGAATTCTGGGCCATCTGCTTCGTACACCTCTGTGATTGAAAATAATTACTATGTATTCTTGAGCTTTAGAGGTCCCGATACGCGTAAAAACTTTGTTGATCACCTCCACCATAAACTCCAAGATGTGGGCTTGCCGTTCCATCCAAACTTTGTGTTCAGAGATGAGGACAACCTCCCTGTTGGCGAGAAAATTCGTGAAAATCTCATCAGTGCAATCAAGCACTCTAAGGTTTCAATCCCAATCATCTCAGAAAATTATGCTGCTAGCGAATGGTGCCTCCGCGAGATCATTCAGATAATGGAGTGTGTGGAAAATGGAGAACAAAAGGTCTATCCTGTGCTTTACAAGGTGCCAACCAGTGATGTGCGAAACATGCGGGGGAAATTTGGAGATGCCTTCCGATGCCACAAGCATAAATTTGAGAAAGACGTCAAGCAAAAAGGGCAGGAAGCGCTCAAAGAAGCAGTTAATCGTAAAATAGTCGAATCAGAGAAATATGCCGATGGGTACGTCATTTTCTTTTAACTGATCCTCGTCGGAAGAAGAACTTTTCTATTTATCATTCTTAATCCATATTTTGTGGAACCATTAATAAATTCTCACCTGTTGTGTTGTTTGATAGGCGTGAAGGGGAATTAGTAAAAGCACTCGTCGAAATAATAATGCGCAACCAGCAACATGATTTTCTACCATCTCTTCCTAAGGACTTGATTGGAATTGATGATCATGTGGCCAGGGTTATAAATTTGGCGGATACTCGAACTATGAAATCAGCCAATACAACTTCTTCCGAAACTCAAAATATTGTGATTTATGGAATTGGCGGCATCGGTAAGACAACTCTGGCTATGACCATCTATAAAAAGCTTTCTAACAAATTTCCATACCGCAGCTTTCTCAAGGACATTAGAGAAACAATTAAAAGCAAGGGTATGAAGTATGTCCAATCTCTACTAATATCAAATTTAACAAAAAGAAGTGACCATAGTGAGCGTGATTCTGGGATTGAAATGATCCGACTTAGTTGTGACAAAAAGAAGGTTTTTATTGTTCTTGATGATGTGGATCGTCAAGACCATCTTGATAATTTGATTGGAGGATGTAATTTCGAGTCAGGAAGTTGGATCATTATTACATGTCGAGATAAGGCCCTCTTGAAGTCTGAATATAAAGGGTATGAACTCAAAGAAATGGATAGCAAAGATTCTTTGCTTCTGTTTTGTAAAAATGCATTCAGAGGGAAGAACCTCCAACAAAACTCATGGCTCTTTCTAGGGATATTATTGACACAAAACTCATGGCTCTTTCTAGGGATATTATTGACACTATAGGAAGGCTTCCTTTAGCTCTCGTGATTATAGGTTCATTTCTCAGAAGAAAAGATAAAACTATATGGACAGAGACACTAGAGAAATTGAGGAAGGTGCCTCATATGAATGTACAACAAAAGTTGAGGATAAGTTACGATTCATTAGGGTATTATGAACAGCAAATGTTTCTAGACATAGCATGCTTTTTTATTGGAATTGACAAAAGAATTGCCACCCACATGTGGGAGGACCTCCATATGGCCCACATTCTGGATTGGAAAGAATGACTGAACTTTCATTATTGAAAATTGATGATAACAATGAGTTGAGAATGCATGATCATTTAAGAGATCTAGGCAAAGCTATTGCCTGTCCAGTAGAGAAGAAGCCTTGGGATTGTAGCAGACTATGGGGCGAAGAAGCCATAATAGTTCAACGAAGCAAGGTAACAATCATGTCTACTTTTGATGTCTCCCATGTTCTTTATGGTGGTCCCTCATATAATTATTCTTATTGTTCTTTTACTCGAGATCTTTGACCAGTGTCAACATGATGTTAGCATTCTTCTTGGTAAAAGCTACATCCAATTTTGGCCTGTACTTCGTGAAAAATGTGCAGTCGTGACAATTCCACAGCTCATTCTTTGATGCATAAGAAAAGCGCCGAAAAGGGGTATTAAAATTGTGTATTATTAGCTCTGTCTATAATGCTCTGTTGCTGCCTTAACATCATTTTTGTAGCAGTTTTGTACTGCTTCAGTGCTTCTTACTACATTACAAGTTGAAGATCCTAGCGTCACTTAGGGTTGGAGATTTACTTATTCAAATATCATTTAAGCAAGATAATATTAGAATATAACTATAAAATGCATATGTTTCCTATAATTTTATGCTGATTAATTTATAATTTTTGACCAAATGACAAGAACTTCATCATTGATCATCATCAAATATATGCAAGTTCTACTTTATGGCAAAAGAAGAAGAAGAAGAAGAAGAAGAAGAAGAAAAAGTAAAGATCTCAGTTAAATTATTTGCACCTAATAACTATTGGCTATTGACTCAAGAATTTATTCAATTTGAAGTACTAAGATCTTATGTAGTGATTTTATATGTATAGATAATTTATGCAATTTGTTTTCTAGGATTTCTTATGCATGTATACAACGGAAATGCAATATCATAATGCAGATGCATGATAGAAAGAAAAAAAAATGGTTTTAATTGTATTACCCAGGGAATGTTATCATCATAATTGAAGAAGCACCTTGAAATCTATCAATTTTATTAATAATCTAGAAATTTATAAATATGTTATTAACATAATTGCGTTAGTTGCTAACTTGAAACAGCACTACATAGTCGGGTGACTTTCACTCTACAATTAATCGAAAATAAGAATTTCACTTGTCACTTATAGGAATGATCCACTTAAAAAATTCAAATTAAAATTTTCATTGCGAATTTAGCTTTTCTTTTATAGTCATTTGGACCAAGTTATAGTCAAATTAACAAATTAGATAGTATAATGTTGGAAGACTGTTCAAGATACATTAATTATAGAGTAAGTGGCATAATCAAGTTTGAGCTCTGCATGTGTACATGGATCGATCGTGTTTATTCAGAGGAAAGGTGAGAACTAACAGTATTTTGATTTCGTATTATATGCTGGTGTTTGTACTAGTGTTGTGCACAGATCTAGTCATAGTTTTGTTGAGTACGTAATTCAGAATTAATATAAACGAAGTAATAACTGAAACGTGATTTTGCGCATGTCTATATGAAGTAATTTTTGATGAAAAACTGCAAAGTAAAGATCAAAATTAAGAGAATAAAATAAATGAAGTAACATCTGAAACACGATTTTGCACATGTCTATAAACAAGTAATTTTCGCTGCGTCTTATTGAAAAGGTAAGGTATAGTTGGTGGTCAAAATTAAGAAAAAGGTTGTAAATGACTGATATGAAGAAAAAAAAAAGAATAAATGACTAAACGAAATAAGTACCGGAATAGTGAAGTTGAAAGAAACTATATACTACTCATAGTCAATTTATCTTTATTATGTAATGAGCGAGCCTTTCTTCGTAAGGACTAATAGAACCTTTTATGCACGGACACATGGAGAAACACAAGATCGAACAAAAATACTATTTTTAGATATTAGATTTTCAATTTGATAGAATTATGGAGCGAAGAAAAAATAGATATCTAATTCATCAAATAAGATAACTGGAGGAGAAAATAAGAAACGAGAGAATGCAAAACGAGGATAATAAGAATAATAATGGTCGCAAACCTAGTATACCGATTCACAGATTTTTATGCGAATGGGTGAATGCACAAATGCGCTAACAAATTCAGAAGATCAGGCTATATTATATCTTGATTTTCAGGGCAAACCAGCACCAAAAGCATCCTTTTTTACGATAGCAAAGATTGACCAAATCAAAGATCAAAGAAAATACATGAAGATAATTGACGTTCATTAAAGTATAAATTTGTCAGAATTATTTAATTTTAATCTCCCTCTACTCCACGAGACAATAATTTTGCAATAATGCATGCTAAAATTCTATATACTATTTCGCATGCAAAAATAAGGAAAGAAGCAATCAATCTTTTTTATTGTCGGCTCTTGGCAAATGATGTAAAAATTCAAATTAAGATATGATATAAGTAAGAAAAGTAGAAATGTTGGGATGAAAATGCAGACTCTATCAGATAGAAGACTGCTTGATATCATTCAATTGGCGCAAGATTGACTAGTGCGCTCATCTTAGGATTAGTGTTGATCTTTTCGAGCTTGAATATACGAAATTGAAAAGTCAAGTTCAACTTCTCTTCCTCAATTTCTTTTTAATCTAGCAATCTGTGGATTTTCCGAAACTTTTGGTCACGCAATATGCAAATAACGAGAGAATTGGGAAAGAGAGAGACACCGTATGGATTGGAAAAGGGTATATAAAGATGACAATACCTAAAGGTAGAAGAAAGACTAATGAATTTCCAATACAGATGCACATCTTTAATGTGCTTGAGTAATAGTAACTTTTTGTTAACCTACTGTTGTAGGCTTTCGTGCACTAGATAATGTGTATTTTCATTGGATGTAGCGTGTTTTTGCTTGTTAATAACCCATTTTTAGAAAAAAGAGTTTTTGTCTATTATTCTTCTTAGGTTTTTTTTTTTTTTTTTTTGGTCGGTCTTCTCTTAGTTGCGTTTTAATTTGATAGTCTAATTCTTTTTTCAATAAAACGAAAAGACAATGCTTGGATTGCACAAAAACTGTCTGTTGAAAAGAAATATTCATATAAAGATTTGCCATTCTAGAGAAAAAAAAAAACCAAACACTCGTTTCCATTCAATAGACTGGTCAAAACGGGTGATAAACCCATTTCTTACCCATGTGAGTGTTAAATGGGTTAAGTACAATATGGGTGTTAAATGGGTCATAAATAAGTTACTTAGACCCAACCCACCTTTATTACTCTCTCTTTTTTCTCTCTCATCCTTACGTAATCTCGCACACTAAGCTCTCCCACCTCGGTTTGGGGATGAGTTTTCTTAGATTCGGTTAAATTTGGAAGTACTTTAGTAATATGGATGGGGTTGGGTGTGTTCTAGAAATTTGCATTACAAATAAATGAGTTAATTGGTCAATTTGTGTCAAACTATTTATGACTTGATTTGATCCACCTATTTGATGGGTCTACCATTCAACCAAATGCCAAATTGATCAATATTTCATGAACAGAGAGGAAATAAGTTGTCATGCTTTATGAAAGCATAAATGCTAGTAACAAACCCAATTAGGTAAAAATAATTTCGGTTTAAAAGTGAAACGGTTGCCACATATCTCAAAGGGACACCATATACAGTTTGGTGGAGCGAATATTTGGTGGTCAATGCTACGGGTATTACAGTTTAATCTCACGACCTTTAAACCTAGACTATTTTCATGTAGATATTTTACATGAAATCACCAAAATTTGTGGCATAAAAGTGAAAATTGACATATTACACGATTGTGTAGTTATAAGAAGATCACATATACGTAGAGAAAATGCATTGGCCACAATAACATGCAGACGTATGCTAACAAAAGGTGATTGGATGGTATACTATTCCTTCTTTAATGACACTTTATTCATGTCAAGATTAGGGAATGCCCTGTGCTGATATTTACTATCCTCAATTTTTTTAGGAGGAAAATAGAATTATTCAAGCACTACATTTGGACGAAGATGGCTCAAGAAGGTTCATGAAGAAAGAGCACTTTAAAAGAATGCATATGCTGAGGTTTCTTCATTTGAGTAAAGTGGATTTTGTTGGAGATTTCGAGGATTCACTTTCGGAACTAAGATGGCTAGAGTGGAAGATGTGTCCTTACTCTTTCCACGCGACCAATGTTCATTTGGAGAAATTAGTCATACTTGATTTATCAGGGGGTTTTATTAGTGAAAATTGGGAAGGATGGAGTTCAATTAAGGTAAAGATAAGAAACACTTTCTTTTGTTACATTTGATGATAAATCATTTTATTTCCAATAGCTAATCTTTGGAACATGTTTCTTTTTTGTAGATGGAAAGGTTGAAAGTTCTCGATCTTTCGTGGTGCTCAAATTTAAAGAGCACTCCTACTCTCTCTGGGTTTAGAAGTTTAGAGATGCTAATCTTGGGATATTGTGACAATTTGGAAACAATTGACCCTTCCATTGGAGATGTCAAATGCCTCGTGTCTTTGAATTTGAAATACTGCGGGAAGCTGAGGCATTTACCCAATCAACTAGGTGAACTAAGAAAAATGGAGGAACTTCTCATAGATGAGACTGACATAGAAGCAATCCCTGCTTGTATAAGATTTTTGACGGAGCTGAAGATGCTTAGTGCCGTGGGTTGTCAAAAACTGACTCGACTTCCCCGCTCAATAAGCGATCTGGTAAATTTGTCGACCCTGAACTTGAACACCTGTAAAAATTTGCTTAAACTTCCCGATTCCATTAAGGCTTGTAGAAAATTGCAGCGCTTATCATTAGCGGGCTGCTACATTCTGACAAAGATCCGTTCTTCGATTGGGGAGATAGAAGAATTGGTTGAGCTGGACTTGTCATATACAAACATTAAGGAATTACCTGAATCTATTGAGAAATTGAACAAGTTGAAAATTCTGAGGTTTGTTCATAGCAAGATAGAAAAGTTACCAAGGGCCATTGAAAAATTGGAAAGCCTCCAAGAGTTAGATGCCTCGGACTGCCATAATCTGGAAGGAGAAATTTTTATAGGTGGATTGTCTTCTCTAACGACCCTTCGTTTAGGTGGAGCAAAAATTTCTCACTTGCCGGAAAACTTCCGTGAGCTTTCTACTCTCGAACACCTTGATTTACTTTACTGTATTGAGCTTCAGTCCCTGCCAAAACCTCCTTCCCACTTATCATCCATGCAACTCACCTGTCAAAGCCCCACGATTCCATCGCTCTCTGAACTAAGTTGTCTAAAGGAGCTCACCCTTCACTACTGCATGTCTCTTCAAAGCATCCCAGAGCTTCCCTCCTGCATTCGGAAGCTTCGCGTTTGGAAATGTCCCAAATTGGAAAGATTGTCAAATCTTCCCGGGTTGAAATCCTTGTTGGAATTAGAGCTCTTGCAATGCTATGGGCTGATGGAATTGGATGGTCTGGAAGCTTTAGAATCCCTAAGAAAGTTGGACGTATCCACAAGCACTGAGTTGTCCAACCTCAAAGACTTTGAAGATTTAGAGTCGGTGAGATACCTAGACCTGAAAAGCTGTGATGGAGAGGCGGATTATCTCCGTGAGATACCAGGCCTTGGCCAGTTGAAATCCCTGGAAGTGCTGAATATCTCTGCACGCAGGCATGTTAAGGCACTGGACCTTTCAAAGTTGGAGTATCTGAAGCAGTTGATTGTTAAGAATTGCGATAGCTTAATTGAAATTCACTGCCCTAGTAAATTCCTGGAGTGCTTTGAAAGTGATGGGTGCAAGTCACTCATGAAATTACCAGACTCCTTACCGAATGATAGACCATGATTCTAGAGGGAAAAAACGGCAAGAAGTTGACTGAGGTTTGTGTGCTAAAGTCAGATTTAACGTTTGGTAGTACTGGATACAATTCGATGCGAGGGATGACAAAAAGATTGACTTGAGAACCCTGCTCTGCTTGACAGGATTATAAAGAAGATTCAATTTTGTGGCAGCATGAAAAAGATCTGATTCTGGAGATTGCTAGAGTCTCCTACTAAACAAGAAATATATCAGGTATGATGCCGTTTTTCTGCGGAGTTACTTGCTTTCATTACTACTTTTACTTTGGACTGGGCTTTTCTTTGACGTAATACTATCTTCTGTCTTTAATTCCGGGAACTGGGGAAGTTGTTCGAGCACTTTACTGTAGTGTTCAGTGTTATCTGGCTCGTGATCATGATACAAATGACAAAGATCAGAATGCCTCCAAAAGGATATTAGATGTCTTCAGTCAAATAGTACAAGATTCTTCATTCTCGACGTGGTATCAATTGGCACTCGTGTAAATAAAGCAATACTCTTGTCCAACTTTTGTGAAGAAAATAAATTTACTATCTGGCAGATTATGGAAACTGCTCGTGCATATGTGATTTTGATTGTACTTTATTAATTCATTATTTGGTCATGGAAGTAGGCAGTGAAGGTACCATAAATGTGTACTGCATTTTTTCAAAGCCAGGGCACTAATGTCAAGATGATGAATCTCCATGGATCTATATCAAACTTTGTCCTTCGCTTAATATGCCAAAGTGAAGATTGCTCTCTCTGAAGGCAGATATGTGGCCTTGATCAAGCTGAAAGTATTATCATCAATGGTGGAACCCCGGTACAAGTCATGTAGCAACTCTTTCCTCCTTTTACTTCATTGCCTTTATTGATCATCTGGCAAATTCTTAACTTTACGTCATTTACAATATCTTACTTCGGTTCAGTCATTGTTTGGTGATAGCAATGTCTACACCCCAGAGGCTTTAAACGAACGGAGGATTTTCACCGTATTGTGGATAACACCGTGAGATCCAAACCAGAAGTGTGGAGGAAGTCTTTAAATCAACCGTATTGCTTTCATGTTTTTTGGATAAACGTGACAAGTAATCAATGGGCAGCTGGAAAGGTGATTTGCCAAAGTCCTTTTAATGTTTGAGAGCTAATCTAGATCTCAAAATGCCATCTTTTCTTGAACTACACTTCAAATAAGAATGTTTTGTTACAGCTGCCGCTGAACGGAGTTGGAAAGTAACTCCTGCAATTACTGTTTTTTCAGCCAGAAATGTGCAACATTTTCGGCTAGGCTGATGGCGGGGACAAAAAATCTTCATAGCTCAGGTATTACCTTGCTGTTTACGGTACCGAAATGAAGTGGGAGGAGCAGTGCATATGATTTTTAATTTTGTGGAGAGTTTAATTGGTACTGCATCTAAAGCGAGGACTTCCAACTACAACGGTAATCTTGACATAGGAATAGCTTATTGGCAATCTTAGGAGTGCAAATTGACTTGGAAGATACTAATGTTCTTTTATTATCACTTTCACAATGGTTTGATGCGTGTCTTTGAATCCTGATGAGAGAAATCATGTTCTTTTGTTATCATATTCAGTTGAGAATACCTATGTCAAATTAGAATTTTCAGTTTGCCACAGGGATTTTCATGTCCACGTCTTGTTGTTTTCATTTCAATGAATCTCGGGGAAATTGGTCGACCACATGAATGTGATGCGTCAGCATCAGCTTGCGATCGTGGTGGGAATGAAAATAGCTAAGAATGCCTTCGAAGTACATTGCATGTCATTATACGTCATCAATCACAAAGAATGACTTCATCCTTGACATGACAAGACCATGTTCTTATACAAATAGAAAGTATCACCTTTTTCCACGTTCTATTAAAGTCGGTTTCCTAGAGCAAAGGATGTTTATTATGTGATTCTTTCTTTCATTCATGCATAATAAAACAGAACTTCATTCATCATGAGCAAAAGTTCCACCAAAAGCTTAAAGAATTAGTTAGAGGTAGACTCAACATATATAACACCCGTTGAAACCCTTCATTCAACCAATGTGGAATTATACCTTTAGCAATTGATCGATCATGGGAACTACTCATGTCTGTGGTTTTGATTGCATTTTAAGTAGCTTATGTCCACATTCTGTTATGGATTTATAAGCCACTGGAGGCACCATCTAAGATTTTCACTTTTTTCAGATTCAGGACACCGATGTTGAGGTGATGAATTTCCATGGATCCATATTCAACTTTGTTTGTCAATTGAGATGCTAATACATAGATTTCTCAATCTAATGGTGGATTTATGCCTTGATCCTATCAAAAGTAACATTGTGTATGGTGGAAAAACTGATAGGAATCATGCTGTGCTCTTTCTTGTTTTTCATCTTGCCTATATCCATCTCACATGTTCATACCATCAGTCAGTGTCTTTACATATCGAATTTGCATCCTTCTGTTCATTCTTCATTTGGTGATGAAAATTTCTCGTGCCCCTAATGCTTTAAATGACCAGGAGCTTCACTATAATTTTAGCAACGGGGACATTCTTTAAGCCGATTGCAATGCATCGTGCTTAATGAATGGGAGCTGTCCGTCATAGCAATGAAGACAGGCACTTTACTTCATTCCTAGGACGTTGAGAGCTGACTTGGATCCACGAATGTCCATCTTTTGTTAAGCTACTACTTAATCAAATCAGAATACTTTATTACAGATGCCACCGTAGCATAACAGAATTGGAAGTTCAACCTACTAAATATGAGAGGACTGTGGAAATAATAAACTACTGTCCCAGGTAGAAATGTCTAAATTTGGGGCGTAATGATACTTAGTAGCTTGTCTTTTATTTTATTTTTTTTGGAAGGATAGTAATTTCTCAAAATTCGGTTATGTTACTTATTTTTTTTTCATAAATATCATGACTTTGGCTCTTAAATTGTACTTAATTTTATTTATAAACATTCATATAAAGATTACCCGTCCATGGGCAGTGCAGTTGATGTGAGTTCTCTCCCTCATCGCCGAGGTCGAGAGTTTGAACCCTCTCGTTGCATTCCATGACTTAAGTGGGGGTCTCAGGAGTGGATTACTAGGCCAGCCCCGAGATTTTACGTCTAAATAGTGGCTTGCGGTGTCACACCCCGATCCTCGAGCGTGCGCCCATCCCTCCTTGGTCGATTAAAAGCGATGTCTTAGGACGCATCGCTGATCCATTCATTTTAATACGCATGCGGAAGCAATTAATAAATCCCCAGACAACAAAACAGTGGGGTAGAAAAGTAGGACTGATTTTTCACAAAATGTCTTTTTATAAACACACAGGTTTATACATAAAAGCCTACAAAAAGGGATCGGCTTTCAACAAAATAGAATTGTCCTGTGACTAACTAGTTTGACAAGATCGCCAATCTTTGAGCTTCACCTTCTAAACTTCGAGCCTCGGGTCCTCCACTGTTATTAACTAGGGGCCTGAAAATGGTTATATAATAACCAGTGAGATAATGTCTCAACAAGTTCAACCCCCTAAACTCGATTAGGAAGAAAATACGCCATAAGAGCTGCCTAGGCACAACCACAAGTCAAGGGACTTACCTTGGCCTCAGTTTCCTTCATGCAAGTCAATATAATTTATAATCTCATTGAGTCACATCAACCAATCAAATCATTCAATCGAATCGAATCATCGATCAATCGACTCAGTCGATTTCATGTCAACATGACCATTCCCCGGTCATCTCAATCAATACTATCTATAAGTTCGACCATAATCCAGGATTGCTCACTTTAAGCTGATAATAGATAGTATAGCTCACCAGAAGCTGCCAAATCCACTGATCTAATATATTTATTATGCTCACCAGAAGCTGTCAGATCCATTGATCTGATATATTTATTATGCTCACCAAAAGCTGCCTCAAATACTAAGATGATATACTATATATATGCTCGCCAGAAGTTACCTCAAATACTGATATAGTATATTATATATGCTCGCCAGAAGCTGCCAGCCATACTTTCATAGTATGCTGAAAATTATATATGCTCACCAGAAGCTGCTAGCCATACTTTCATAGTATGCTGAAAATAATCATTTAATCAAATCACCATTTTTATCATTCCCGATAAAAATATTCGTGTGTGGGTACACGATTGGCCTTAGCCAAAATACAATAATTTCCTTTCCATAAATCCCATCATTTTATATAATCCACAAAGATATTTTTGGCGTTGTAAACCAACGCTTAGTAATTTTCCAATTAATTACCAAAATTAATTAAATTTAAGAATAAATTCCAAAAATACAAATTATGCATAATTAGCATAAATTAGAGCTCAAATCAACAAACAGATCGCACCACTATGATTAGCACGAAATTCCGGTCATCGGCTATCCCGGTCTAATCTCTGGAAAATAAATAAATAAATAATTAATTTCGAAAATTAATTATTAAATACTAAAAATTCACACTTAGGCTCGAAAAATCTAATTAAATACCGAAACGGGCCCGAAAAATTCCCGAGCCACTCTTGATAAATTATAGAGCTTGTCTAGGCTCTAACTACACTACTCTAACCACCTAACATGCATCGATAATTAACTAATTTACTAAACCGTTCTAATTATCCACTAAACTAAGCTTAATCTAAATTAAACAACCCTTAAGCGTCATTAACCTACTAAACGGGGATTAGTGAGTTAAACTCACTTGTTTATCGAACCGCTTGATTCAAATTGACGGGGATGCGACAGGGTTCGATCTTCTCTAAAGTGGCGAGACCAATGGGGCACAAATTGGACCCGAAAATTGGCCCGCAAAGCCCACGATGCTGCTGGTTTTCCTTGGCTGGTGGGCTGATTTGAGCGGCTGATTTCGGGTGGAGAGAAGGGCTGGTTTTGTGGCTTCAACGGGCTGTTTCGGTGTAACAAAAAGGTAGCAAGGGAGGAGGAAATCGAGGGGGACGCTCGGGTTTTTCGATCGCGTAAATGAAGAAGCGGAAAAATGAAGAAGAGACGGGACGATGGAGGGGGAGCCGAGCGAGGGAAAAGGAAAAGAAAAGGGGATGGGGGGCGTGTCGGTCAAGCAGGGAACGGATAAGCTTGACTAACAAAAGTCAAGAAAATGAAGGGATAGAAGAAAAGTGGACTACGGCAGAGAGAAGGGAAAAAGGGGACGTCGGCGTGGGGAGGGGGTTCACACGGGGAGAGAGAGAGAGAGAGAAAGGTGTGCGGCCAAAAAGAGTGGGGGGGGGGGGGCATTTAGGAAAATAAAAAGAAACTAAAAGAAAATCCTATAATCGAAATTTCTTGGTCCCACTTGCTCTTGTTTAGTCCAAATTGGTCCCCAAAAATTCCCATGCTAAAGTACTTGATCCTCACTTGCTTTATTGCATCTAATTTCCCTTAAACAACAAATCTCAGGCAACAAAAACGGTCATTTCCTTCAATTCTGAATTTTATTTCATTTTTCTCGGAATCCGATTTTCTGAACAAACTTCTCCGATTGAGATCCGATTTATTGAGGAAAAAGCCCACGAAATTTCCTATCACTAATTCAATTACACTAGATGCCAACAATTCATTCAAATTGGTCAATCCGAATTTCCGTTTGTTTTTCCAATTGTTTGAAATGATTTTCCATAAAAATCCTGAACTCTTTGAAAATTCATCAAAAGATGAGTCAACGTTCCTAATATGACCCGTGACATGTCGGGACTTTCAATTTCTGAAATCGGACTCAAATTAATGGTTAATTTTAATCCAACTCGATTTTAGCATGACCTAGGCTACCAGGTAACTTTAAGAAATTTTTAGTGTAAATGACTCGTGGTCGATTTTCTTTGAGCCACAATGAACCCATTCGACACATTGGCGACTCTTAATTATCATGAAAATCTTAAGACTTCGATTACGAACACAAGATACCAAAACGATAGAAAAAATCAATCTAATGTCGATCGATGAGAATTTTGCAATTTAGTGGAATCACCCGCGTTTAACTACATATCTCAGTTAGACCGACCTATTTTTGATTTCCAATCAATCTTTACTGGGCCATAATGATCTCAACAGATGAGCACGGTCGAGTAGCCGATTTTTGGTCGAATTCTCAAGTATATTGCATTAAAATTCCGTGATGGCTTTCCTAGAGAGTCTAGTTATCTCGAGAGTGATCAGTTCTGAGAACAGCCCTATAGGCACGTCAATGAAATGCTCGATTAATTTAATTAAAATCAGAAGTGAAAAATCCAGGATGTCATATGCGACGAGGCCTGACAGTGCTATCGAGCACCGGAGAGTCGTGTGATCCCCGAAGGGTGATCTTCGACAGTTAATCTCGTGCAACTATGACTAACAATACCTCATGGTTAATAATTTTCTCAAAAGATCCTAATCCTCCTCAATCAGCCATATATACCCAACGATACCTATCATTAGCACCTCCTCATTCGTAAGCACAATAATCCTTTTTCTTCTGCCAATTATTACAATGTACATAAGAAGTAAGTACTTTCAGTGTAAACATTAACGGAAAATTATGTAATGAAGTCAAAAAGAAAATGAAAGAGGGAGTAGAAAGTGGGAGTAGGTGAAGGTGAAAATGGCATTGGAAGTTACACTTTCCTTATATACGGTTAATAAATTAATCAACCTACTCATTTTCATCGGTCTCGTGCGCTCTATTCCGAGAAAGCTTTGTAACTGTAACAACCAACGCGTCCTGTTTGAAAATCTGTAAAGAAATTGCTGTAACAGTTGATAGTATGCTTTTTTTGCTCTTTGAATCAGCCACCAAGTTTGAAGCCCACGAACTTTGAAAAACACGACCCTTAACTCTAAGAACCTAGCTTCACGTATGACTCAAAGAGCTCCTCATCCTCATTCGCTCACGAATGTCTATCTCTTTGCTATTAGCCTTACTATTTGTTACAAGTAGTCTAGGTAAATAGATGTTGATTTCTAATTCCTTCTCTCAACATCTACTACCTTCATTCTGTAAGGACCTGGGCCCCACTGTGTGATATTATCCGCTTTGGACACTAAGTTCTCACGGCTTTAAAACGTGTCACGTAGGTTAGAGGGGCCCAAGCCATTATAAACTGGCACAGGACTCCCTCCCTAGGCGATGTGGGACAGGGACCCTTTCCTTGCGCACGTCTGGGGACCGAGGCGCGGACGCACCGCCATCCCTCCTCCCCGCGCACCACCGCTCGGGCCGTCACACTCTCCCCTCCTTGGGAGTATAGCGCCCTTGCTGTGGCCACACACGCGGTCGAGAGTCGGTTCTGATACCATTTGTAATGACTAGGGTCCCACTGTGTGATATTGTCCGCTTTGGATATTGAGTCTTCACGGCTTTAAAACGCGTCACACAGGTTAGAGGGGCCAAAGCCATTATAAACTGGCCTAGGACTCCCTCCCTAGGCGATGTGGGACAAGGACCCCTTCCTTGCGCATGTCTAGGGACCGAGGCGTGGTTGCACCACCATCCCTCCTCCCTGCGCACCGCCGCTCGACCGCATGTGGAGCCACAGCGAGGGCGCTGTGCTCCCAAGGAGGGGAGAGTGTGACGGCCCGAGCAGCGGTGCGCGGGGAGGAGGGATGGCGGTGCATCCGCGCCTTGGTCTCCGAACGTGCGCAAGGAAAGGGTTCCTATCCCACATTGCCTAGGGAGGGAGTCCTGGGCTAGTTTATAATGGCTTAGGTCTCTCTAACCTATGTGACTAAAGCGGACAATATCACACAGTGGGGCCCGGGTTCTTACAAATGGTATCAGAGCCGACTCTCGACCGCGTGTGGGGCCACAGCGAGGGCGCTGTGCTCCCAAGGAGGGGAGAGTGTGACGGCCCAAGCGGCGGTGTGTGGGGAGGAGGGATGGCGGTGTGTCCGCGCCTCGGTCCCCAGACGTGCGCAAGGAAGGGGTCCCTGTCCTACATCACCTAGGGAGGGAGTCCTGGGCCAATTTATAATGGCTTGGGCCCCTCTAACCTGTGTGATGTGTTTTAAAGCCGTGAGGACTCAGTGTTTAAAGCGGACAATATCACACAGTGGGACCTGGGTCGTTACACATTCTGCTTGTGATGCCCGACCATTTTCGAAATTCCATCAACTTAAATCCTAGTGACCCTGTTCGTGAAAATATCAATGGCTTGTTATGTGGTCTGAACCTATGGTTGCAAATCATTGGTTGAACTTCCCAACTCAATTAGCCATATGGTAAATTTTTTCGAAGTTTGACATCTAACATGCATCAATTTCAAAGTTATGAAAGGTAAAATGTAAATTTCCCTAAAACGTAAGAATAAGATTTCACATTCTTCTTCTAAATGCATGCAATACATTAGTATCATCATCATTTATCTAATTTAAAATGAATTTCCTCATCGTTTTCCTTTGTACTTAGTTAAAGAAAATTCCTCTAACCATATCTTTGATGATGAAGTTGTGGAGTCTAATGGAGAAATAATATTCAAGTGCGAGAGACAGGTTTGTTGTAGGCAAGTACTTCTCGTGGTCGCCCATCTTGCTATGTTAAAATAGATAATAGAGCTTTTACTGTTGCTAATGTCATACATGTAATTTCCATCATAGTTATGTACCATAGACTCCTACTATATTTTGGGGCAACATCTTTGATAATTGTAACGTTGAAGCTTGTAATCGTAGAGCTTGTAATGCTAATAGTGATACTAGTAGTGAAGAAGTTGCCTAGTGCTACACTGTGGTTTTTCCCTTTCCAAATTTTTAAAGGGTTTTCCACTTAAAAATTCTTATTTGTTTTTCTTCTCTATTCTCTTCAAAGATTCACATTCCTAATGATTGGTATCAGAGTCTGGTTTTGGCGAAATAATGGGAGCAAATATGGACGAAGGGAAGGTGAAAATCGATTAGTTTGATGGTGAGGACTTTAGTTTTTGGAAGATGTGTTGTATAAGAACTTACATCGGCCTTTGTCTAGAGAAAAACCAGATTCTATGAAGCAAGCAGGGTGGGATTTGTTAGATTGGCAAGCTCTAGGTTTGATTAATCTCACATTGGTATGAAATATTGCTTTCAACATTGCCAATGACACGACAATGGTGGATTTGATGACAACATTATCCAACATGTACGAGAAGCCTTTTGCATCAAACAAGATATACTTGATATGTCGTCTTTTCAATATGAAGATGGACAAAGGTGCTTCTGTGATAGATCACATCAACGAATTCGATGTGATCATGACTTGGTTGAGTTCGGTTGATATCAAATTTGATGATAAGGTAACAACCTTAATGTTATTATCTTCTCTACCTGAAAGCTGGAGTGCAATAGTGACTGCAGTGAGTAGTTTGTCTAATAAGAAAAATATGAAGCTTCTAGAAATTTGAGATTTCATTCTTAGTGAGAATATTCGCATAAGAGAATTGGGTGAATTTTTGAGCTCTGCATTAAATACTAAAGGTAGAGGGAGAAGCAATCAACAAGGGCAAAACTAGTATCATGGTAGATCGAAGTCTAGAGAGAGAAGCAAATTAAGACCATGCTGTAAAATAATTTGTTGGAATTGTGAAAAGAAGGGCCATTTGAAATGAGATTATAGAGGCCCCAAAAAAGAAAATTCAGTATTGAGATCGAAATCAAGAGGAAGAGGAATCCTTGCATGCAACTCTTGAAGAGATGCATGATAGTGATGCCTTAATTTTGAGTATTGACATTCCATTTGAGTCTTGGATTCTCGACTTAGGTGTGTCATTTCACTCTACATGGTGCAAAAAATGAATGCACAATTTTGTTGTTGGAAAATTTGGAAAGGTTTATCTTGCTGATATAAACCTTTGGATATTATGAGAAAAGGTAATATTTACATAAAAGCTACCAACAGGTGTCACACCCCAATCCTCAAGCGCATGCCCATCCCTTGGTGGTCGATTAAATTGTGACATCCTAGGATGCGTCGCCGACCCATTCATTTTAATGTGCATGCGGAAACGAATAAATAAATCCCTAGACAATACAAAGATGGGATAGAAAAGCAAGGTCACAATTTTGAAAACCAAACCACACCTTTATACACAGCAGACTAGGTCATTTACAATACTAGTCTATATTCACAAGTCCACAAAAGATTGGTCCTCAACACAAAGTTGTCCTATTACCAGCTAGTCGGACTCGTTCGTCGATTCTTCAATGTCCACAGGTGCCGGGCGGGACATCGGGTCTTCCACCACACCATTGGGAGGGTCAGCTACATCCTCGTCTAGAGTAGCATCAACTACCGCAGCAGAGATCTCAAAAGTCCTAAGGGGACCCACCTTGAATCCATTAGGTCTGTAGCGGAACCACGCTCTGAATAAGTGAGGTACCTATGAGTTAGACCCTCTTTGACCCAGACAATGGACACTACAAGTTCATAGATCCAATGACTTTCGGGATCGAGGTAACTAGAAACCCGCTTAGTCACCCTCATAGGCCGGCCAAGACGCTCAAGAGCATTCGCCATCTAAGGACCTGAAAATGTTGATCCTACGACGGGGTGAGACAATATCTCAGCAAATTCACCCCTTAAACTCTGACTAGGAAGGAAATATGCCTAAAGGCCACCTAGCCACACACAAGATAGAGGACTTACCTCGCCTCAGTTCCTTCCTGCAAGTCAGTACAGTTCATATACTTAACCAATCAATTCAATTCAATTTAACTGTTAATCAATCGATCCACTTAGTCAATCAGCTCAATTCAATTTAATTGTTAATCAATCGATCCACTCAAATTGATACCATCCATACTATCCACTACTCGCACAAGTTGAAATAAACAGTCAATGCTCTCATAAGCTGCAATATATGGTCATAGCTCTCACAAGCTGATATAGATAGATAGTAGCTTGCATAAGCTGATAATATAGATCGTGCTCCCACAAGCTGATAAAACGATCTTAGCTCATACAAGCTAAAAAGTATATTGCTCTCACAAGCTGACGTGCAAAGGGTCCCAAAAGCTGATAAATTGTAGCTGACGTATCAAAGCACATAGGTTCATATAGTATACTACTCTCACAAGCTGACGTATCAAAGCACATAGGTTGATATAGTATACTGCTCTCACAAGCTGACGTGCAAAGGGTCCCAAAAACTGAAAGCTGACATGCACATATGCTCTCACAAGCTGATATATCACCAAGTTAAAAGTACCCAATAAAAATAATCGTGTGTGGGTACATGGTTGGCCTGAGCCAAAAACACAATATCTTTCTTTTATAAAATCCCATTAATTATAATAGTCCACAAGAACATTTTTGGCGCTTTAAACTGATGCCGGTATTTTCTAATTAAAATACCGAAATTAGTCAATTTTGGAATAAATACTCAAAATTACAATTTCCACTCAATTTGCACAAAATAGCATTCAATTAAATAACCTAAGCATACCATTACAATTAGCATGAAATTCCAATCACCGGCTATCTCGGTATAATTTTCGAAAAATAATAAATACATAAATACAAAAAATAATTAAATAAATACACTTAAATGCCATAAATAGAAACTTAGGTCGGAAAATACTAATTAAATACCGAAACGGGCTTGGAAAACTTCCGAACCTATCTAGATAAATATTACAACCTATCTAGTCTCTAATTAAACTGATCTAACCTCCTAACATGCATAAATGAATAATTAAATTGATAATCCGTTCTAACTAATCACCTAAACAATACTTAGCTTAAACTAATCAATCGGTAAACATCATTAACTCCCTAAGTAGAGTTTAGTGAGTAACCTCACCAGTTTTGCAATCTGTTGAGTCCACAACGACGACAACATAGAGATAGGTGACAAACTTCGAAGTGGCGGCACCCTAAAAGGCCTGGAAGAGGTCCAAAATAGGCCTCGAAGCTCACGGATCCTTGCTGGGCTTCGACTCTGCTTGCTGGGCTGAGGGGTTGCTTGAGCGGCTACAATGGCAAGGAGAGGCGGTGACAGTGCAGCGGGGCTAGGCGGTTAACGGCAGGGCTTCACGGCGGCGAAAGCGAGCTCGGGCAGCTGGACGAGGGTTCGATGGGACCTGAGGAGGCTCGGGATAGGTGGAATAGTGACGGAACCGGCAGGATGACGTGGTAGGGGCACAGGCTTGCGCTGGGGTGCGACCAATGCGAGTGGCGAGAGGCGGCTGTCAGACAAGCGTGCGACGGCAAGAGGTGGCTGGCTCGGTTTTTCTTCAACTTTGGGAGCTCAAAATGGCCTCTAATGGAGAAAGCACTCTGCTGAAGAAGAAGAAGAAGAAGAAGAAGAAGAAGAAGAAGAAGAAGACAGCTCAAGAGTGGAGGGACCCCTTGGCCCCAAAGTCTCCATTCCTATCTCCTTTGTCCCCTTGGCAAGGCCCCACTTGTTTCAGCTCAATCCTCAGCCAATTTTGTGCACACAAAACCCCCTAGAACAAGTCCCAAATGGTCCAAAAGGTGAGGGAAACCATAGCATACGAATTTGTTACCAAATTCCCCAAATTGAACTAAGTTCCTTTCCAATTAGATTTAATTCGGTCCCCATAAATTCCACCAAGGTGTCCTTGACCAAATTAATATTTTTCCTTGCCAATAGAACCAACTTGCATCCTAAAAACATGATAAAAAAGGTCATTTGAATTTTTCGGTCGAAAATGGCCCTATTTGTAATTTTCGCCAAAAATCTCGGTTTGCAAAAAAATCTTCGGAGGATGAGTCGACATTCCTAAAATGAATCGTGACATGACAAAACTTTCAATTTTTGAAATCGGATTCAAATTCACGGTTAATTTCAATCTGGCGCGGATTTAGCGTGACCTAGCTTACCGAGTAGCTTTTAGGAATTTTTAGTGCAGTTTACCCACGGTCGATTTATTTCGAGCCACAATGTACCTCTTTGACACATTGGCGACTCTCAGTTGTTGTGAAAATCTCGAGGTTTCAAATAAGGGCACAGGTACCAAAATGATAGAAAAATCGATCTAGTGCCGATCAACGAGAATTTCGCAATCTGGTGAAATCACCCATACTTTGATCACATATCTCAATCAAATTGACCTATCTCTGATCTCTGATCGATTTTTAACTTAACTGTAATAATCTCTGAAGATGAGCACGGTTAAGTAGTCGATTCCTAGTCAAATTCTCAAGTCTATTGCATTAAAGTTCCTTAATGGCTTCCTCAGATAGACTAGTTATCTCATGAGTGATTAGCTCTGAGAATAGAACTATAGGCGTATCAATGAAAGGCTTGATTCATTTAATTGAAAACAGGACTAGAAATTCAAGATGTCACAACTCTTCCTCTCTTATAAAAATTTCGTCCTCGAAATTTAAGCAATTATAAATCTTTAAACAAAAAGGTGGGGGTATAGTCATCTCATCGAATCTTCGCTTTCCCAAGTTGCTCCTTCTATGCCGTAGTGTTGCCAGACCACTTTAACCAACGGAATTGTCTTGGTGCGCAGAACCTATTCCTTGTGATCTATAATTTGAATGGGTCTTTCCACGTATGACACTCTGTCGTCCACATCTAATTCCTCAAAATTTAGCACGTGGGTTGGGTCAGGTTTATACTTGCTCAACATCGACATGTGAAAGACGTCATACATTTGTGCTAACCTCGGCAGTAATGCAAGACGATATGCTAGAGTCCTTATCCTTTCCATAATCCCAAAGGTATTTACGTACCTCGGACTCAGTTTCCCTTTCTTATCGAAGCGTGAAGTACCCTTCATCGATGACACCTTTAGAAAGACGTGCTCACCAACTTGGAATTCTAATGGTCTCCGATACTTATTTGCGTAGTTTTTCTAGCAGCTTTGAGCGGTCTTTAATCTATCCCTGATGACTGTAACTGCATCCACTGACTTCTAAACCAACTCTGGGCCTGTATCTTTCTTTCTTCGACCTCATCCTAACACATTGGCGTTCTGCACACTTTGCCATACAGTGCTTCGAAAGGAGCCATTTGAATGCTCTTCTAGTAGCTGTTGTTGTAATCAAACTCGACAAGATGAAGCTGTTCCTCCTAGCTTCACTTGAAATCCAACACGCAAGCTCGTATCATGTCTTTGATGGTTTGAATCATCCTTTAGACTGGCCATCCATTTGAGGATGATAGGCCATACTGTACTATAGCTTCGTCCCTAAAGCGGTCTGTAAACTCTTCCAAAAGGCAGTTGCGAACCTCGGGTCTCAGTCTGATGTAATTGTCACCAGCACTCCATGTAGATGAACGATCTGACGCACATACAACTCTGTGTGTTTATCTAAATCAAGATCCTTTCATACAACGATGAAGTGAGCTGACTTCATCAGTCTGTCGACCACTACCCAAATAGAATCATTACCTCTCTAACTCCTTGGTAAGCCTGTCACAAAATCCATCGTGATGTGCTCCCATTTCCACTCAAGAATCTCGAGAGGTTGCCGAAGTCCTCCCGGCTTACAATGTTGTGCCTTCACTTGTTGACACGTTAGACACTTGACGACATGCTTGGCGGTATCCGCCTTCATACCGGATCACTAATAGTGTTGACTTAGATTTTGATACATTTTCGTGCTTCCAGGATGAATGCTGTAATTGTTACGATGAGTTTCTGATAAGATCTCCTCTTTAAGTCCCGCATTGTCAAGTACACACAATCGTCTTCAGAACCTTAGTGTTTCGTCCTTTCTCTTATCAGTATCCTCTTGCAGAATCTTGTGAACATTCGGCTCAATTATGAGGGTGGCCATAAGATTCGAAAGGTGGCCTACCTCAAATTTGAAAACCGAATCTCATGCTCTTTCGAGTAAAACCCATTCCTTAACCATCATTTGTGTAACTGAAGACTTCTGACTCAAAGCGTCTGCGACCTTATTAGCCTTCCTAGGGTAATACAGGATATCACAATCATAGTCCTTCAGAAGTTCCATTCATCGACGATGTCTCATATTCAACTCCTTATAAGAAAATAGATACTTGAGACTTTGATGGTAAGTGAAGATTTGGAATCTTTCTCCACACAAATAATGTCTCCAAATCTTCAAAGAGAAAATGATCACTGCGAGTTCTAAACCATGCGTCGGGTAATTCAGCTCATGAGATCTCAACCGACAGGATGCGTATGCAACAACCTTACCATGTTGTATTAACACACAACTCAGTCCTCTAAACAACGCATCACTATAGATCTCGTATCCTTCAGGACCAAATGGAATGATCAGCACAGGTGCAGTAGTCAGCTTCTGCTTAAGCTCTTAGAAACTATGCTCGCACTTGTCTGTCCACACGAACTTCTCTTCCTTCTTCAATAGTTGAGTCAATGGTGACGCCAAAGCTGAAAATCCTTCCATGAACCTTTTGTAGTAACCTACCAGACCTAAAAAGCTTATGATCTCTAACATTGTAGTCGGTCTTGGCAAACTGATAACTGCTTTGATCTTGAACGGGTCCACAGAGATTCCTTCGCCTGAAATCACGTGACCTAGGAACGCAACACGAGTCAACCAAAACTCGCACTTGCTAAACTTAGCATACAATCCATGAATCCTCAGGGTCTGAAGTACCATCCTCAAATGACTCTCGTGCTCTTCAGCACTTCTCAAATACACTAGAATATCATCGATGAACACGATCACAAACTAATCCAGATATTCCTACAACACTCAGTTTATCAGGTCCATAAAAGCAGCTGGAGCGTTTGTCAATCGGAATGGCATTACAGTGAACTCATAATGGTTGTATCGAGTACGAAACGCTGATTTTGGTATATCCTCCTTTTTGATCCTCAACTAATGATACCTTGTCCTCAAATCGATCTTTGAAAATATCGACGCTCCTTGTAACTGGTCAAACAAGTCGTCGATCCTCGGGAGTGGATACTTGTTCTTAATCGTCACCTGATTGAGTTGATGATAGTCGATGCACAAGCGCAACAAACCATCTTTCTTCTTTACGAAGAGAATTGGTGCTCCCCAAGGTTATGCACTGGGATGTATGAATTCATTATCCAACAATTCCTGCATCTGCACTTTCAGTTCTTTCAACTCAAACAACAACATCAAGTAAGGAGCCTTAGAGATTGGCTCTGTTTCAGGTGCTAACTCGATCACGAATTTCATCTCTCTCTTTGGCGGCAGGCCTGGCAATTCTTTCGAAAACACGTCTAGAAATTCTTGAACTACTGCGATATCTTTGATCTTCAGTTTCTCAACTATCTTATCCATGACAATTGTCAGGTAACCTTGATAACCCCTGTCTAATAAACGGGTTTTCTCAAGCGATGAGATTAAAGAAATTGAGGGTCCTCCTCAACTCCAAATAAACTTGAAACTTTCACCCGCTAATGTATCAAACTGAATCGCTTTATAATAACAGTCTATCTTAACTCGTTGCTTGATGAGCCAGTCCATGCCAATTATCAAATCAAAGTCATACATGGCTAGGACTAACAAGTCTATCTTCCCCTCTCACTCACCAATCACTAACTTGCAACCAGGACAACCCAATGTGGCCAACACCTTATCCTTTAACGGTGTAGATATGCTAACCACTGACTCCAATAACTCAGGACTCAATCTTATCAGTTTAACGAACTGTTCAGCTATAAACGAATGAGTCGCATCGGGATTAAATAAAGCATATGCAGTATGGTCGTTCAGTGAAACCGTACCTGTAACCACATCAGGTGAGTCCTCTGCTTGTCCTCTCGTGATGACGTACACTTGTCCTTGCGCTGGGGGTCTGTTCTGTCCTCGTTGCTAAGCATTCTGTGGCATAAACCTTCTATTCTGACCCATCGATGGCGGTAATTACTGAAATCCTCTATGCCATGTGACTCGGCTGGCCACACTCAAAACATGTACTCATCCTAAGATGGCACGAGGCCGAACCTTATCGCCTTCCGCAGAAGTGACACGTGCCATTATGATGCGGTGTTGATTTACCTATTCCACCCTTCCTATTGGGCGGCACATGGAATTTTCCTCCAGTCAGCTGCCTCGTCTAAACCTCAATCTAGACGAGGCAGCTTACTCACTCAAGCTTCTTTCTATCAACTGGCCTCAATTATACACTTCATTATAGTCTTTCAGATCAAACGGCACCAGCAAGTTCTTCAGCTCTAGTTGAAGGCCATTCTTGAACCCTCAAGCTTTTTCTTTGGGATCCTTCACCAATCTTGGAGCATACTGAGATAGTTCCGCAAACTTGACCTCATACTGGTCAATGGTCATCATTCCTTGGCGGAGGCGCTGAAATTCCTCCATCTTCTATTCTCGGGCGCTACACAAAAAGTATTTACTATTGAAAGCTCTGAGGAAAGCGTTCCACACTGGAACTATGCCTTCCAGGAATATTGTGTCTCTAGTGGCCCTCCACCATATATTCATGTTACCCTATAGCTAGTATACTGTCAGGACAACCTTTTCTTCCTCATTGCACCTCAGAAGTACAAAGGCCTTCTCTAGGTCCTGAATCCAAAGTGAGGCAGTCTTGCGATCTCCAACACCTGTGAACCTCGGTGGGTTCAACTTTAAGAATTGTTCTACTATCTTGTGAGTCAACCTCTCCCTCTCCACAACTATGTTCCTAGCTTGAACTTCGGCAAGTGCAACAACGGCGACAGCCTCAGCAGCGGTGGCAACGGCAGCAGTAGCAGCAGCTTGAGTGGCAGCGGTAGTGGCGACGGCTTGATTCTGGGCCTACTACCCCATTAGTGCTCCCATTGCTTTAAGCGCTTGCATGATCCCTTTGATCCTGGGATCACCAAGGACTGCTACCCCAGCCCCAACAGGAGGCGGTTCTACACCACTAGCGCTAACCTGAGCTGGCGCTCGACCACAACCTCCTTGGGTACTGACCCTCATTGACGTCCTACCTTGAGTAATAGGTCCTATGGTACGTTTTCTAGGAGTCCTATGCTCTTGATCACTCATTTTGTAGATTCTTTAAAGAAACCTACTTTCCAATTCTACATAGAATTAGAAGCTGAGCAAACCCGAACAAACAATCTACCAAGCAGCTATCACTAACATGCACAAGCCTGAAATAATGGCCAATCCTACTAACTATCCCATAAACATATCTCACATTATCACTCCAACTATCGACCAACTTTGATACCACTTTAGGCAGGGATGTCACGCCCCGATCCTCGAGCATGTGCCCATCCCACAATGGTCGATTAAATCGCGACATCCCAGGACGCGTCGCCGACCCATTCATTTTAATGCACATGAGGAAACGAATAAATAAATCCCTAGACAACACAAATATGGGATAGAAAAGCAGGGCCACAATTTTGAAAACCAAACCACACCTTTATACACAGCAGACTAGGTCATTTACAATACTAGTCTATATTCATATGTCTACAAAAGACCGGTCCTCAGCACAAAGCTGTCCTATGACCAGCTAGTCAGACTCGTTTGCCGATTATTCAATCTCCACAGGCGCCGGGTGGGATGTCGGATCTTCCACCACACCATCAGGAGTGTCAACTGCATCCTCGTCTAAAGTAGCATCAATTACAGCAGCAAGGATCTCAAAAGTCCTAAGGAGACCCACCTTGAATCCATTGGGCCTGTAGCGGAACCACGCTCTGAATCGGTGAGGTACCTTATGAGGTAGACCCTCTTCGACCCAGACAGTGGTTACTACAAGTTCATAGACCCAATGACTTTTGGGATCGGGGTAACTAGAAATCCGCTTGGTCACCCTTATAGGCCGGCCAAGACGCTCATGAGCATTCGCCATGTAAGGACCTGAAAATGTTGATCCCACGACGGGGTGAGATAATGTCTCAGCAAGTCCACTCTCTAAATTCTGACTAAGAAGGAAATACGCCTAAAGGCCATCTAGCCACACACAAGATAGAGGACTTATCTCGCCTCAGTTCCTTCCTGCAAGTCAGTACAGTTCATATACTCAACCAATCAATTTAATTCAATTTCAACCATCAATCAATTGATCCACTTAGTCAATCAGCTCAATTTAATTTAACCGTCAATCAATCGATCCACTCAAATCGATAACATCAGTACTATTTATCAATTCGATATGACCACTGATCACACAGGCTGAAATAAATGGTCAATGTTGATAGAGCTAGTACGAGTACCTAAACGGGGGTGAATAGGTGCGAAAATAACTTTTGCAAAATATAGTATAAAACTTTACTTTTAACCTGAGTCTGGTTGACAATAGACTTTGTAGAGAAAATTAGACTCTAACAATTAAATAGAGTTACGAGCAAAATAAAAGAGTTCAGGGAAGAGAATAAGAATACAAGGTTTATAGTGGTTCGGCTTAATCCAAGCCTACGTCTACTTTCCCGCACAGACAGCCTACCAGCTGGATTTCACTATGAATTAAAAGAGTCGTTACAGTATCACGTCCTTGATTCCATAGTGTAAAGACTCTGTTACACTTCCTCAAGGCCTTACAAATGTCCAAACTCTCTTTTGAGTACAAGTTTTCGCTCAATAATTAAATTAGCAAAGAACAAGGAGTTTCAGACTTTGGAATTTAACTATCACGCACACACTCGAATAACTAGAGCATCTTCCTTATATACTCCTCCATGCCTTCATATCCGTTGGTACCTTCCAAAAGAGTTCTTCCAATCTACCCGTTGGACAGAATCAATTAAGGAGATCTCGAGTTACTTAAGGAATGTGATGATAGCCCACCAATCCTGCTCGTCCATACAATCAAGATCTAGGTTTCCATAAATAGAACCTTCCAAGTATACTTCGCAAATCAACGGATCCAAATTACGCGTATTGAGAACTTCTTTAGCCGCTCGAATCAAATCCTTAAACAAATACTCGATTCTGGATAAGTTTACTTCGTTGGTCTAGAAATTGTCAATGAGGGCAGACTTTAAATCTTGAGTCTGGCGGTCTGGCGGTCTTTAGACTTTGACGAAAGAGTTTGCAAGTCTTCAGATTAGATTGATGGAAACGTTTTGTCAACTTCAAAACACATAAGGAAGTTTTCTCCAACAATCTCCCCCTTTTTGATGATGACAAAACTTTCTTGTAGATTTGGATACTTTTGACCTGCAAGACAATACTAAAGCAAACAAGTATATCTCATAAAAGATAAATGGATTAGGATAAAGATAGTGTTGAATCTGCATCCACAGGAAATGAGTTAGTCCTGTAAAAACAACTATCTTTGCCATGAATACCAACAATGCTTAAGATACTACAAGCATTAAACGATCAAACAGTCCAAACCAAAAACCACAGTCATCCAAACCAGTCACAACCAAACAAGAACTAAAGTCAAGTCAAATCAAATTTGCACCAACTTCTCCCCCTTTTTGTCAGCATTAAAAAGGTAGAGATAAAAAAAAGATTTGGATAAAATTAAGATTGTTTTGGAACGCGAACAAGCTGGAAATCTCCCATCGACTTGACAGTCTCCTCCAGCTTTCTCAGATCCTCCTTCAGTTGCGCTATTTCCTCACCCTTGGTGAAATTGAACTTGAAGATTAAGGGCCTGAACTTGATTGTACAATGAAATTGAAGAGGCTTGATTAGCATTTTGCATATTCTAAAATTCGCATCCCAAGGCATAAAACTAACCTCGCATCTCCATAAGAACATCAAGCAATCTTCTAAAGTCTGCTGAGTCGTTAGTTTGAGTGCTTGCTTCAGTATGATCAGTTTGTGGAGTATTGGCATATGATGGCATTTTAGCATGAGCACCCAGACTTGGAGATTAAACCTCATGACCTTCTTTAGGAAATTGAGAGGCATATACATCTTCTGGATTGGCAGGAGAACGACTGACATCATCACTAGTAAAAGCAAGTGAATGAGTATCTCTTTTCTTAGCAACTCCCCCTGTTTCAGTGCCTTCATGTGGAGAGAAGTACTCTTCATGCTCTGTCTCTTCTTCAGTGACATGATGACCTTGTTCGCCTCTTTGCTCTTCTTTTGTAGTTCTTTCTTCCTCCGCTTCTTTCCTCATCGTTTCCCTCTCTTCACTCCTCTACTCTGTCTCTTCTCTATCTTGGTCCTCTCTATCCTCTGTCTCTGGAACAAAACGCTGTAAGTTCCTTAAGGCAAGAGCGGGAATGGTGATATCTTCCTCATCTTCTTCATCCTGCAAGATGAGTGCTCTACTTTTCTTAGATGGAGCTGTCATAGGCTCCTTGCCTTTCCTTTTTGCAGCCACAAAGTCTTGACGAGTCTTGACAGGAGTCTTCTCCTTAAATCTCTCCAAAGCCTTGTTCAGTTCCTTCATACGCATCTTTGAAATCATCTTCAGTCCCACCACCATTTGATCACTGGTTCGAACACATAGAATTTTGGGAGGCTGAGTTTTAAAATGTATGAATACACAGTTCATTACCAACCAGGATATGAATGATGTCCTTTACAATTTTGTTACAAGGTTCACAGGAAGCCTTAAATTCTGGTGGCAATCACTCACAGAACAAGACCAGGTTTCGTTTTTGATATTATCCATTCCATGCGCTTGATAGGTGAATCCAGTGCTAGGAAGATCTTTCTACATCATGACAGATCCAGAAATTCTCGAAGCACCCATTTCTCTTGCTCCTTCTTCGTCTTCATCCTCAGCCCTCTCAGAATTTCGTGTTTCAAATGCTTCTAAGATAGATTATCTTTACGAAGTCTCTCTTAGCGATGAAACCAAGATCTCAGAAACTCAGCTTTCTCTTATGAACCCTTATTCAGCTTTTGCTAAACCCACCTCATCATTCTCACCTATCCGCTCCATTCGCGAACTTATTCACCAGACCCCAAAGCAAGTAAAGGAGTACGTTCAGTCCTCCAAGTTCGACCAGCATCCCATTCCTGCTACTGAAAAAGAGTACTTTGTTACTCTCCAGATCCCTCCAGAATTTCCCAGACAATGGGTACAACAGGGATATTCTCATGTTCACTATGGAGCTGTTCGTCTTGCTCTCACTTTTCATGGTCGAAAAGGTTTGCCAGTTGTGGCAAGAATTGCGTTGTTAGATACCAGGTTTTTACAATACCAGCATGCTTGCATTGGTACTATTCAAACCACTTTGAATGCTGGAACAGTCTTTGTGACTTTATATCCAAATTTCAACATCGCTCTTTCAGACCCTCAACTACTTTCTTTTTTGAAAGTATAAGTCCAGCTCACTGGAGCACCCCAAACTGCTGACTCTGTAGCTGCAACCCTACATTACCAGATGGTTTATCGAGTGCAGAACCATGCCCTTGATCTCAATTTCAACAATAGTAATGAAGATGTGTTGTTCATCTCCATGCAGAATGACCAGGCTTCTTGCATCCATGTCCCCAGATAGATCCCGAAGGATACGTTGGCCAAGCTCCTACCAGAGACTTGGATCACCAACTATGAAAAGCTACACCAGCATAATAAGCCTTTCCAGTCAACGGACTCAGAATTCGTACGGAAAAAAGATGGAATTGTATCCATCAAATTTGGAAAGGAAAAGGAAGAAGGTCCTTCTATCTTCCAGACCATTCTCATGATCGAACCATGTATTCCTGAATCTATTTCCAAACCAGATCCAAAAAAGCATGTTCGACACTTTGATGGTGATGGACATCCTGTTCATTACTATAAAGACAATCATGGTCATTGTTTTTGGGATCCTTTTTGCCAATGTTCCTACTGTATAAAGTCTCCTGACGAGGTAGACCCTCATGCAAGACCTCCACCTCAACGGAAAAAATCTAGGGACAAGGTATATCAAAGGTACTTAGACAGAGATTCCTCCGTAGACACTCTTGGTGAATGTGATAAATACCAGTTCATGGTTTCTTATGCACCACCACCACCACCAGAGTCTAGTACTACATCCCAAACCTCACCAGACCCACCAAAGTCACCCCCACCTTCTCCTCCTCATAAAAAGCAAGCTCTCTCTCCATTTTATAAGCCAATCCTCAAATGGGCTAAGAAACACTCTTACCCTCTCGAAATTCCAGCAGAAACACCACCTACTTCTTCTATTGCCATGTTCCAAGATACTGACTTTCCTCCTATTGTCAAGGAAAGTTCTAAACTCTCGTTCCCTACTACAGAAGAGTTTATTGATCCACATGGCAGGTACCGCCATGTTCCCAAAATACCCACCCCCACTGATGTGGACGAACATGGAAGACAGAAGAAAACCCCTGCTGCTGAAGCCGTTCTAAACTGGCAATCAGAGACTTTGTTGGCACATAACAACGCCTTCAAGGCTATTGATTCCAAGATTGGAAATGTGCAACAAGATCTCCAAAGATATGATGAGAGTACCAAGAAGATACTTTCTGAGTTCCAGAAAAGGCTTCATGCCTTGGAATCAGGACAACATCTTGGGTACCACTATCTTGAAAGTCCAAAGCCAGAAATAGACAAAATCAAGAAGCAAATTCAACTTCTTGAAGAAGGAAGGTTCACACCTTTTGATCCACTAGCACCTCCTGTTTGAACTGGGTATGCACCTCCAGCACCACAGGCATCTGTTTTTGCCAATATCCCAGAAGATTCTTCCAGAAGAGAACCAGCTATGGCAGAAATACGAAATCGTCTCAAAGCCTTGAAAAGGGAAAAGGGGAAAGAGAAAACACCACCTACAGAATCAAGTTCAATTATTATAAGAGAAAGGCCAGACCAGATGATGTTATCTAATCCATTAGAATCCTTTTTGAAGGATTTGGGTAAGCAAGAAATTGATCCTATTACCCAACAACCTGAGCCTGATCCTGTTAGCCCAAAAAAACAGATTCTGTTTACTGAACAAACTTCCCCTACTAAATCAGATTCAGTATCTCTTTCTTCAGCTTCATCCTTCTCAGACCAACCAGTTGATTCTCCCCCTAATGTTCCACCAACTTCACAAAATATTCATGGCTGACACTCCTTCAGACTACGATATGCAATCAAACTACTCTGATCCAGAATTTGGGCAGACAAGTAATCCCACTAGAAACAATTCTGCCAGGCATGTGTCCATGGCATTAAAACAATTCTTCTCCATTGATGATATTCCTTATCCAAAATGGCCAGAAAGACTTGAAGAGTTTCATACTTGGTTGAGTACACAGTTCATTACCAACCAGGATATGAATGATGTCCTTTACAATTTTGTTACAAGGTTCATAGGAAGCCTTAAATTCTGGTGGCAATCACTCACAGAACAAGACCAGCTTACGTTTCTGTTGTCATCCAATTTCAGCCATGCCCTTACCTACCTATATCATGTTTTTGTGGGAACACCCGGAGATCTCAAAGAGCTAAAAAGAAGAGAATTCTTCGAAAGAAGATGCTACTCCCTTCAGAAAAAGCATCTTGACAAGCATTATAGACTAATGCTTCAGCTCTTTTACCAAATTGGAGCAGATCCAAATCTAAAGCATGTCTTCCTCACTTCTATTCCTAAAGAGCTATCATAGATGGTTGAAAGATCTTTCTTCGGAAAACAAAGAAGGATACAAGACGTTCCCTTGGGAGAAATCCAACAAGAAGTCCATCTATGCCTTGAAGACTTATGCTTAAAGCGCCGAATGGTCCGAACATACATCACAAATGACAAACGTCTTGAATCAGCCTATTCCCACCAGAAGTTAAAGATCAAATGCTCCAAACAGGATTGTGATGGTACTTGTGGCCAGTATTCCCGGAAGAAAAAACACTACAAGAAGTACTCGATCAAGAAATCCAAATACGGCTCCAAGCATTTCCGGAAGAAGAAGAAATGGCGATACCTACGCAAGAGAAAGGATCACACAGGCCATAAGAAATCAAGCCGTTGCTACATTTGCAACAAGAAAGGACATTTTGCCAAGAATTGTCCTCAGGTGAAAAAAGGTCAGAATCATCTGATTGAAAATGAAACAGGTATTTCTCTTGAAAATGATGATATTGAATCCCTATTTCTGCGACGAAGAACCAACGAAACGTACTCTTTGTGTTATTCCCTTCTATCAAACCTCCAGTGAAACTGAGTCTGATGAATCAGAATCTGAAGATATTTTTCACATATCCCCCGCATCTCCAGAACCAAATCCTGACATATTTTCAAGTCAAACTCACTGTCCTCATTTCCCTGTAAAAATCTTCACCTCGAAATTTGCCAAACCCATCAATGTCATTGCTCTCATTGATACCGGAGCAAGTTGTTCCATTCTGGACACTAAAGTTCTACCTAAAGAATATTGGACTCCTTATATCCGATATTTCAACTCCGCCTCTGGAGATACTTTCTCCACAAATGTCAGAACCACTCCAGTTACTGTTCAGTTCTTCCCCCAGTGTTCCATAAAGACAAAAATCTTCGGATCAAACCTCCCCAATAAAGATCTGTTAATTGGATGGGACATCATGACTCAAATCTCTCAACTTCGTATCATTCCCGGAAAGGGTCTTAGATATAAAAATCATTTCTCTGAGTTCGTTGATATTCAGAGACTCTTTTCCATCCAAATGAGTTTGTTAGATCCAATCATGCAAAGGTTGCTAGAATCTTGTTCGGAATCCCACTCAGAATATGCTCAAAAATGTTCTCATCCTTTATGGGAAAATCCAGAATTCTTTGTTCGCCTCCCCTTTAAAAAAAATGAAGACATCAACCAAACAAAGGCGAGTCATGTGGGAATGAAGCCAGAACATTTGGCTTTAGCTCAAAGGGAATGCTCAGAATTATTGCAACAAGGCCTTATTGAAGTTTCTGATTCTTAATGGGCTTGTGAAGCCTTTTATGTTAATAAGCGCGCCGAGCAGAACAGAGGAAAAATGAGACTAGTAATCAACTACCAACCTCTTAATCTTTTTCTCCAAGATGATAAGTTCCCTTTACCATCTAGAGATTCTCTCTTTAGTGGTTTAACCAAGGCCCATATCTACTCCAAATTCGACCTCAAAGCCGGATTTTGGCAATTGGGCATTCATCTTGAAGACAGAACCAAAACAGGATTCTGTATCCCAAACCAGCACTTCCAGTGGAAAGTTCTTCCTTTTGGCCTAAAGGTAGCACCATCCCTTTTCCAAAAGGCCATGTGTCGTATTTTCCAGCCAATTTTAGCAAGTGCGGCAGTATACATCGATGATATTCTGCTCTACAGCTCTGATGAGCAGTCACACTGTCAACTTCTTGAGCAGTTTGCAGACATCGTAAAAAAGCATGGTATTATGCTTTCTCAGAGGAAAATGAACATTGCCTAGACAGAAATTGAATTTCTTGGTATGCACCTCAACAAGGGTACATATTATCCAGGGCCCCATATTGCACAAGAATTATTGAAGTTTCCTGAAAATAACTTCACGAAAAACAAGTTCAGCAATTTCTTGGGATAATTAACTATCTCAGAGTTTTTGTCCCAAACATTGCAAAGCTTTTGATTCCTTTGCAATCCATGCTGAAAAAAAATCCCCCACCTTGGGGAAAGATCCAGACTAAAGCAGTTGCTGAGCTTAAGGAGATTATGCAGAATCTCCCACCATTACAAATACCATCAACAGGGAAACGAATTCTTCAAACTGACGCCAGTGATGAATACTGGGCGGCTGTCCTTTTTGAAGAAATTGATGGTAAGAAACATCTCTGTGCTTACAAAAGTGGAAAGTTTTCTCAAGCCGAAATGCATTACCATTCCACTTTTAAAGAAATCCTGGCAGTTAAAAATGGAATCAAGAAGTTTGAATTTCATCTCATCGGCCATCACTTCTTGGTAGAATTAGACATGGCATCTTTCCCTCAGATGACCAAGTTTAAACAAAAGCAGATTCCAAATTCTCAACTGCTTCGATGGGTTGAATGGTTTTCAAAATACTCTTTTGAAACCAAACATATTCCTGGAAAAAAGAATGTGCTTGCTGATTTTTTATCAAGACCAAAAGTACCAGCCGAAATCAACATGTACATCAAGAGACCTGCGTTCCATATGCTCAATCATGGTGTGAAATACAAGATTGAGAAGATCAAAGACTTGCCAAGCTGGAAATTTCCTGAAGAGATTATTCAGCAAATCCAGAACGACAGTCTTACTGAAAACCTGGAGAACCTCATGTGGCAATCCCACACAGACCTATTCAGATTCAATGGAGGTTCGATTCTTTATCCTTTCGGGTTAAATTTGAATTATCCTTTCATTCATCCTCTTATCTGGAAGGAAGATGACTTCCCTGATCAGCTCAAAACGCTGTTATGGTACTTAACCAATAAGTACTTAATAGCCATTGAAATCCCCACCAGAAGATTTATTGCCAATCTCACCAGGATATTCATGCTCGGGAAAAACATCGAAAAGGAAAGTGATAAGAATCTTTTAGATTTTCTAAATTGGTTCTATCATCCTACATGTTGGAAACAAGACTTGGAAAGAGAACTAAGAACCATGACACCAAATCCTGAAGTTCACACCATCCTGTTTTTCAGACGTCCATGGAATTTTTGTAGAAATAATGGTAGTATTCTTGATGCACCACTCGAAATAGGAACCACAACCTATAAACCTCACTTGAACAGCCGAGAAGCCCGGATTCACAAATCTTATCCAAGATCTATTAGATTTTGTGAACATGAATACTGAGAACTCCAGAGAATCCTATGCCAGGAAAACAAGACCATTCCCGAAAATGTCTGGAATAATGCACTCACTACGTGTGATCATTATGACCTAGCACCAGAAGCTAAGGAAGCACTAGGACAATACAGACAAGCTGCATCATCCCAGGAACATGAAATGACAAGTGAAGATGACATTGTCCAGTCTACTCAAGACCCCTATGCATGCTTTGGAGGTCCTCTGTCCCAGAATCCCTACGAACAGGGATCTTCGTCCTCATTCCGAAACATGGACACGTCCTTTTACGCACAGCCATCTAATTGGCCTCAGCCAAGCATGCCAAACATTCCTGCCAACACTACAAGTGAAAATACAAACTGGGCAAAAGAAGAAGCATCACATTGGGCTCATGAAGCATCCTCATCACAAAGGTTGAACCAGATTCTTTCACCTCAAGACCTTGAAGCTCTCCAGCAGAAATATGAAGCACATCTCCTAGAAGACAGCTCGGATGAAGACTCAGTATGTAGCTACAATGCCCATTACGGACGAGATCGTTAAGTCCGTACAATTTCACTGTAGCAAAGTACAGTTCACTTTTACTGTAGCACTAGGCTAGGGAAAGTACTGTTCACAGTATTGTTACTGTTCATAGTGTGCGAATAATTCCCTCCCGGAAATTTCCAGTGCCTCTGTTTGTACCTGGACCCGTGAGCTGGTCCCTGGGTGTGTCCTTGTTTCCTTTTGTTTGCCTATATAAGACATCGCTCATGTATCGTTTTGGGCAGAGTCCCTTGAAGTAAAGTGTGTGCTTTGTGAAAAACTCTCCATGGCTTTCTAAAATCCTCTTCTTCTCTAGCCTGGTATGATCCTTCGAGAAATGCAGCTTGGGTAGGTTAGAAACGTTTCCATCCTGGCATTATCGGGTGTCTCTAGGCTCTGAACTAAAGGGCTGAGTAGTTTTCTGCTAAAAGGCTGTCATTGAAGGGCTTGAACGGGAGTTGTTTGCCCAATGTGGGATGCATACCTGCAGGAAATTTACTCTCCTTCCCTGGTTCTAAGTCTAGGTCCATCCATGGTATCGAGTAAAGAAGTTGGCCCTTGTCCTTCACCATTGACCTATACATGTGAAACATGATAGTGTGCGGCGAAGAGAACTTTTTACCAGCATTGATAGCATACATCAGCTTCGCTTCTGAATTGGAGACATCGAGTCTTTGATGTGGATTTGGGTCTAAGACAGTTAATCACAATCTTGTGAAGCAAGACATTTGAGGCACTCATCCTCAAATACGAAATTCGGCCTTCTGCCATTCCATCTTGAACAAGCTCCACAGTCGCACGACCAATGGACACACTAACTGATTGGAACATCCCTCTCTCTACTCCAATCACATTAGCCAGAGTGTCCATATCAACCACATAATCCTGGTCTCTAACACTAAAAGAAAATCTATTTGCATCCAAAAAGCTTAGATTGGAATAGAAATATGCAGTAAGTTTTGGATGGGCTATAGTAGTTTCAGAGCAAAATTGTTCAAGTTCAAGTAAAGTAAATTTCTCCCGCAACTTCACGTTAAGAGAATCAAGAAAATCAAAATGCACACTTCTTGGGTTCATCACTCTTCGCTTCAGCAACTTAGAGTAAGTTCGCTTATGTTCCTCAGAACGAAACAAATTTGCTCTTTTTCCTCGAATGTTCGCAGCAACACCCATTCTAGGCTTAAAATGAGTGAACATCTTTTCATCATCATTTCCATCAGGTTGACTAAATCCTCCAACACGTGGATCACTTGGGAAATTTGCAAAAGCCCTTTCGTCGTTCCATCGTTTGCAAAAGCTATTCCCAAACGTTCCATCGTTTGCAAAAAATAGGTTTCATTTATGTACCCATTCTCTTTCAAAAATTCATCAATAAAGGTCATTGAAGAACCTCCATCCTTTAAGGCAGTGTAGAGTTTGAATGTAAAAGCAGGCTTAAGAGTCCTTACAAGTTTGGCATCCTCAATAATTTCTTCCTTCGCTTGTTGTTGCTGAATATTCTGTGGTCTAGCCTGAGGAGAATGGTGCGGTTGAGAATGTTGTGGACTCTGCTGTTGCCTTGGAGATTCTTCTTCCTCGGTAAGGTCAAAGTGAATAGAACCCTTACGCATATGCTATGGTCCCCTGCTTGCAATCCTTGAGGACTTTCTTTGGGAAGACATTATCACAGTCTTTGAGAGAGTTTCCGAACTTGATTCGCGAGAAAGATGAAAACTTTAAGGATTAAACTAGTAAGAAAGGTAAGAAAGTGAAGTTCTTTGCTTCTAGGGTTCGTGAGTAAAAATGAAGAAGACAAACAGTATATAAAGCAATCGAAACGGGGTATACAGATCGTCATAAATGGAAAAATAAAAAATGTCTTTTCAAGAATTACTGCCTTTTTGAAAGTAGATAACTGTCATTTCAAAAAGATAACTTCTTTTTCAAAAAGGAATGATTGCTATAATTACAAAAACTTGGGAATATAACATCGATTAATAAACAATCGTACATTTTCGAGTTTTTATCTCGAAAGATATATTTCTAAAACTGAAATAACTTACAGTTGTGATCCTTGATCTTCTGAATCTGAGCATCTTTAGACTTTTATCCCTAAGTTGCTTATTCAAATTTTAAGATATTAAGTCTTGATCGAATAGACTTAAATTGACTTTTCTCCAGTGGCTTTGTAAAAATGTCCGCCAGCTAATTCTTTGAGTCAATGAATTGAATCAAGACTTCTCCATTTTGAACATGGTCTCTAACAAAGTGATGTCGAATCTCTATATGCTTTGCTCTTGAATGAAGAATTGGATTCTTGGTGAGATTAATCGCGCTAGTGTTGTCACATTTGATCTCAGTGCATGAGTCTTCGATTCCAAAATCTCTTAGCTATTGTTTTATCCATAAGATTTAAGAACAACAACTTCCAAGAGCCACATACTCTACTTCTACTGTTGAGAGAGCCATAGTACTTTTTTTCCTTGAGAACCAAGATACTGTCCTATTTCCAAGCAATTGACAAGTGCCCGAGGTGCTCTTTCTATCAACTCGCATCCCGCTAGGTCTACGTCCGAGTATCCAAGAAGAGTAAAGTCTCATTCTTAGGATACCATAGACCTAACTTAGAGGTTGTTGCAACGTATTTGATGATGTGTTTCGCAGCACTTAGATGATATTCTTTGGGATTTGATTGAAATCTGGTACAAATGTAAACACTAAGCAAAATGTCAGGTCTAGAGGCAGTAAGATAAAGAAGTGAACCAATGATACTCTGTATAGCTTCACGGTCAACTTTCTTTCCTCCTTCATCTTTGTCCAGCTTCGAAGAACTTGACATTGGTATATCATTCTTTTTTGCAATTCTCCAAATCGAATTTTTTAACAAGTTCTTTAGCATATTTTTCTTGGTGAATGAAAATTCCTTCCTTCAATTGTTTCACTTGTAGTCCGAGAAAGAAGGATAGTTCACCCATCATGCTCATCTCGAATTCATCCGGCATAGACTTAGAGAATTTATTGCACAGATTTTCGTTAGGTGATCCAAAAATAATATCATCAACATAGATTTGAACAAGTGGAAAGTTTTTATTTTCTCTTTTAATAAACAGAGTAGTGTCTACTTTACCTTTAACAAAGCTATTTTGGATTAAAAACTTACTCAACCTGTCATACCAAGCTCGATGTGCTTGCTTTAAACCATATAGTGCCTTTTTCAGTCTGAATACAGAGTCTAGTTTCCTTAGGTCTTCAAAACCAGGAGGTTGTTCCACATAGACTTCCTCTTGGATAAATCTATTTACGAATGCACTTTTGATGTCCATTTGGAATAACATGAAATTCTTATAACAAGCAAAAACAAGTAATAATCTAATTGCTTTTAACATTGCTACTAATGCGTAAGTCTCATCATAGTCTATCCCTTCTTCTTGCGTATATCCTTTGGCCATGAGTCTTGCTTTGTTCCTTATAAATTTTCCTTTCTTGTCCATCTTGTTCCTGAAAACCCATTTAGCTCCAATAACAGATTTACCTTTTGGTTTAGGAGTTAATTCCCAAACATTGTTAACATTGAACTGCCTGAGTTCTTCTTGCATAGCTTCAATCCAGCTTTCGTTAGTTAAAGCTTCTTCTATGCTTTTGGGTTCTATTTCAGAAATGAGAGCCACGCGCTAGACTCTTCATGCCTTTTGGATCTTGTACAAATCCCTTCATCAATGTCACCAATAATGAGTTCTTTGGGATGACTAGACTTGTGTTTCCAATTGCTGGTTGGTCTGACAGTCTGCTGATCTTTTTCTTCATTTGATTCTTCAAAATTCGTTTGTTGTTGACCTTCTGAAGTCTGAGCTGCTTCTAGTGAATTAGACTTTGTAGAGTCTGAAGCAGATTCACATTCTTCAGGTTGAGTCTAAATCAATTGATTTTGTATAAGGTCTTGAAATTTGACGTTCATCGATTCTTCCACAGATTGAGTCTTCTTGTTGTATACATTGTAAGCTTTGCTGGCGGTTGAATATCCAAGGAAGATTCATTCGTCTGATTTTTCTTCAAACTTACCAATTCGATCATTTGCATTTTTCAATATAAAACATTTGCAACCAAATACATGAAAATAGGAAACAATTGGCTTCTTTTCTTTGAATAACTCATAGGGAGTTTTCTCTAGAATAAGTCTTAAGAAGACTTTGTTAATAATATAACATGCTTGTAGAAACTACTTCAGCCCCAAACACGAGAAGAAATGTTGTTTTCAATTAAAAGTGTTCTGGCAATTTCTTGCAACGATATATTCTTCCTTTCCACAACTCCATTTTTTTTTTTTTTTTTGGAGTGTATGGAGAGGAAAACATATGTTGAAAACCAAATTCATCACAGAATTTAGCAAAGTCGTGATTTTCAAACTCACATCCATGGTTTGTCCATATATTTGAAATAACATACCCTTTCTCATTATGTACTTTCTTAGCAAATTTTAAAAAGTAAGAGAAGGTTTCAGACTTACTTACAAGAAAGTATACGCAAGTAAATCGTGAATAATCATCCACTATTACTAGGCAATATTTCTTTCCACCAATGCTTTGAGTTCTAGTTGGTCCAAAGAGATCTATATGTAGGAGCTGCAGCACATGATTAGTGGAAACTTAATTTATTGGTTTGAAAGAACTTCTAACCTATTTTCCCTACACACATGGTGTGCATAATTCAGATTTTTGGTATGTCAGGTTGGGTAGTTCACGAATAAGCTTTTTTGAAGGGATATTGGCAATTTGCTTCATGTTGATATGACCAAGTTTTCAATGCTAGAGATTAGCTTCATCTTGAATTGAAATTAGATAGTGAGATTTTTCTGGTTTGATATCCAAAAGATAGATGTTCCCATGTCTTTGCCTAGTGAAAGTCTGAGATATCTTTATTGGTTCCCGAACATATTCCTTCTTAAAAATTGATTTTGAACCTTGTGTCGCACAATTGGTTGATACTCAGCAAGTTGTAATTGAGTCCTTCTACTAAGGAGACGTTGTTGATTGTGAGACTTCCAATCTTTACTGTTCCGCATCCAACAATTCTTCCTTTGCTATTTCCACCAAAAGAAACTTTTCCACCATTAACTTGCATAAGCTTTATGAAACAACTTGAATCTCCTGTCATATGTCTTAAACATCCACTATCCAAGTACCATTTGACATTTTTCTTGATAGTGACCTGCATTTAAAAAATAAACTTAAGCTTTCTTTAGTACCCATACTTTCTTGGGTCCAATGGAGTTAGTGCAATATACGGTCTTTGCCCAATCCTTCTTAACAGGTTTCCAAACCACGGGACATTCTTTCTCAAAATGTTCTGAGCTGTCACACTTAGAACATTTAAGAGCACTATGGCCAACAGGTTTTATAAAGACTTTTTGAAAATGATTTCTATAGAAGGCTTTTGTAGGTCTTTGTTTGATTCTTTCATTTACTTTTGGAAAATCAATTAGAGGAATGATTTTAGAAGTCATTCCCAAGCATGATTTGTTAAAGTAAGATCTTTGTGTTGAAAGAATCTTTTACAATTTCTTAGATCCTATAGAAAACCTTTTTGAAATACTTGAAATATCATTTTTCAAAAGTGTATTTTCTTTTGAAAGAGAGTCTGCATTTTCTTTCAAAGTAATAAAAATTTTATCTAAATTTTCGAACTTTTCTTTCCAAACAATCTCCTATTGCTTCAGTGTAGAATTTTCCCTTTTTAGCTCGGAAATCCTCTTGAGAGAGGTTTTGAGACTAAGACACAGTTCATCAATATATTTAGAGACTTTAGTAGGAATTTTTAAATTACTTACCTCGATTTCACTGTCTGAGTCTGAGTCTGTATCTATCTCAGAGTTTGAATCTAATTCTGATTTTTCCATTAAACAAATATTAGCATAATCATCATCACTCTCTTCGCATTCGGTATCGCTCCAAGTCTCTACTTTGAGTGTCTTTCTATATTTCTTAGCTTTTCCTTTCTTTTTCTTCAGCAAGGGACGGTTGGGTCGATGTGTCCCTTTTTCTTGCTTTCAAAACAAATCACATCTTTATTGTATTCATCGCCCTCGGCTGATTTATTTTCAAACTTTTGAGAGCTTTGTTTCTTCCAATGTCTTCTTTCCTTTTTGTTCAATTTTCTAAACATTCTTATCATGAGAGCAAGTTTTTCATCGTCCATATCGTCTTCAGAATCTGTAACATCAGAATCATCATTAGATTTTAAAGCAATAAATTTTTTACCTTTGGGATCTTCATCTTCATTGATTTGCTCAACTTCATAAGACTGAAGAGTGCCAATCAATTCATCAACTGAGAGTTGCATGATCCTTTGTGTCTCTCTTATTTTGAGGTCTTTACGTGATTCTAATCTTTGAAAAGTCCACGCAGCAGTTTGTTAACCTTAATGGGTCCCGAGATAGGTTGTGACACCCCGTCCCGAGATAGGTTGTGACACCCCGAACCCTTCGCAGGTCATCACCAGCGCCAATGTTACTCCTTATTACCTTTTTCTATCTTTCTAAGATGTGTCGTAATTTATAGACACATTTTTTTTTTTAAAACAAAACGATCCCAACGCGACTCATTAGCGGAAGCAAATTAAATATCACGTCTCTCCCCCTACCAACCATGATACAAATACACACCACTAAACATCAAGATTTTTATAAACAAGCGACGACACTTTATTTACATATATTTTCAATGATGGGACTACTTTTCGGGTCGGTACAACAAAAGGAAAAGCTAGGACTCAGCCACGTCCAGCCTAAAACCTCAAAAAGAACCCTCGACCCTCAACATCTCACGTGTACAATCCCCCCATCATAAGTGTCGGCTAACTAACTCCAAAAAACACAGCCCCTACTCGTCACGCTCAGGTCTCACACCCAGTCCGGTGCGTCAGGCGGTGGCGGTGGCAGCATCCCTCCCATCACCCCATCGCGGCGAACGTGAACAGAAACAAACTCTTGAACGATTGGGCCCCCAGCCAGGCCTATGTTGTACATGACGAGACAACGTACGCGAATGTAGGTGAGTCCAGGCACGGAAGGACAGCCGAACTCCTCACACTCTACCTCAACGTTGGACAGTAACCCGTAAAATGTACCTCTCGTGACGGCAGGAAGCGGCATACTTGCTAATCTGAAATGTTATCCCCAAAAGGGGTGAGTACAACCACTCAGCAGATAGGGAAATCCAATAAAAACTCAATGCATCAGGCAGATCATACATGCATCGCAGGCATTACTTACCTTGAAGTCATGCGCATTTTAATCATGCATCATCATACCATACATATCATCATCATCATGGCATCAGTATATCGTACTTGTCATCATGCATGTCATATATCATCATTATCATCATCATCATCATGGCATATCATATATCATTATCATCATCATGCATTTCATCATGCATATCATACCATGGATGTTCATCATATCACATCACATATCGTCATCACCATGCATATCATCATGCATATCATACCATGGATGTTCATCATATCACATCACATATCGTCATCACCATGCATATCATTATCATCATCATCATCATCATCATCATCATCATCATCGTCATCATGCATATCATCATGCATATAATATCATGGGTGATCATCATTATTTCACATCACATATCATCATCATCATCATCATCATCATCATGCATATCATGTCATGATTTAATTTTCATCTTTATCTTTAAGTTTGATCACCACATCACCCATTTCTCAAATCATCAATTTCATCATCCCTTCGGGCAAAGACCTCCGACAGGGTTCCCAGCATTCAGCCTCCTAGGCCACCGGGCATCCGGCCCCCCACATTCCGGGCATCTCGCATCTCAACTAGCATCACGAGGCATTCTCTTTGGGCAGAAACCTCCGACAGGGCTTCCGGCCTTTACCCTTCTAGCCAGGCATCTCGCACCCCAATCCTAGCATCGCGAGGCATTCCCTTCGGGCAAAGACCTCCGACAGGGCTTCCGGCCCCCCACATTCCGGGCATCCTGAATCTCCCAGGGAATTCCGGCAATGCATCTCTGTACATTCCGGCCTCATCCTCCACCACAACCACTTACTCACTTATCCTTATCCATATTTATCATTCTTTTGATCTCATTATTACATGGCATATGATTCACACATACATCACAATTCATGATCATACATACACCAATGTCTTAGTATACATGTAACAATGCATAATTTTTTATTAATAAATTCAATGGAATTTATGGCCAATAAAATAATCCCTTTTTATTTTATTATTATAAATAAATATTAAATTCAATATCTATGATTTTCCCACAATCATTAAACAAACCAATAAGGTGACAAATTTCATGCAAAATTCATGGCCAAATTGAATTTCACAATTTCCACAAAATAGCACATGATATTCGGATAATAACCAGAATGCACAGTTTCCAAATAAATTCGATTAAAATATTCATACGACTTCCAAAAATTACAAAATTTACAGGGTGATAGCCAAGACATTTTCGTGCATCTTTCATGAAGAACTCCAAGCCAAATTCTTTTTAGATTATTTTATACAACCTCATGAAGCTTCTGGAACCATTACCGCATCGTCCAGAATACACATCTCCGAAATATTAATATTTCACCCATCTATTCTCTTTCGTTTCCTCTGAAATTTGGATATGTTATGTATCAAGGTGTCCTTTACAAGTTTCATGAAGAGATCTAGGTCAAATAGCCAGAGTATAGTCCTCATTTTAGTCCTTTAAGTCTCGGGTGTCTCGGAATACATCACCAGAATCATCGTCTTCAAGATCTAGTCTATTTACCAAGATATACTTGTTATTTTCGCTTCAAATTTGAGTATGTTGTATTTTAAGATGTTCCCTACAACTTTCATGAAGACATCAAAGTAAGATTCTCAAGAAAATCCAACATGCAACCATGAATCCAGAACAAGGTTAGTAAAAACTCTCCAGATCTGAGGTGTCCGTAAGATGCCACTTTAACCCCTCAAATCTCCATCATTTTCCACGAAATTTCAGTATGTTATAGTACAAGATGTTAGCTACAACTTTTATGAAGACATCGAAGCCAAAATCTGACTCCAAACACACATGAAAGCTCAAACAAGTTACTGACTCACACAACCCGAGCAGAAACGGTCACACGACTTAAGAACGAGCCAACCTTACCTCGGTTTTTCGCACTTAAAACACCTAAAATCTAACATGCAATCAACAATACAAGCATGCAAGAGAAGTTAGAGGACTCCACTTGCCTCTAGGACGGACGACGACGATGTAGGGTGGCGAACTCGGTGGACGAACGGCGGCTCCTCCTTGGCTCCGCCTCCTTCCTCTCTCGGCCTTTCCCTCTCTCTCACGATTTCTCTCTCTGTCTCACCCTCTCTCTCGGCCGAATGGAGTAAACCGGCCACTCTCCTCTATCTCTCTCTCTTTTTATACCCCCTAGAGCTAATGATTACATTGCCTCAACCATGGCCAATGCATGGCCTTCCCCTTTGCCACTTGTCCAATTGAATTTTTGAATTTGATTGGGCTTCTTGGGCTTGGGCCATCCGGCCACTTCTCTTGGGCCTCCATTGGGCCGGTCGACTTCCCCTCTTGGGCCGCTCATCTTGGCCCATTAAAGGCTTAGGCCAAATGGGTCTAAGGCCCATTCGAAAATTAACCCCTTTTTCCTTTTTTTTTTTTTTGAAATTCCTTCTATAAATATTTCTAAAGTTCAATTTTCAATCTTGGCCAAAGTCTTCGGACATCTTGTCTATTGAAATTTAATTTATAAATCTTATGGCCAAGCATAGATTATTAATCTATCAATATTTAAATTTTTCACAATCATATGCACAATTCATCTCAATAAAAAGACTAATGACTAAAGCACAAGCCAAGGGAAATTTTTATCACCTAATTAAAAACTTTAACACACCTTATGGCTTGGCTCTGAATTTTGGGATGCCACATAGGTTGACCTTGATACTCAAGACCATTTACGATTTATGTAAAACGACTAAACATGTTAGTGATAGATTCTCCTAGCTTCATCTTGAAGGCTTCATATTGACCTAGCAAAATATTAATTCTTGTTTCTTTCACTCGATCAGTTCCTTCATAGGTGATGTGCAGCCTATCCTAGACTTCTTTAGCTGTTTCACAAGAAGATATTTTGTTATATTCAGTAGGAGATAATAAACAATATAAGGACTAAATTGCTTTTGCATCAAGAGCTTGTCTCTTGGTTATCTCTTATTAAGTCATCTCGCTAGCCTCTGCAACTTCTTTTCCCATTTCTGAGACTGTTGTAGCTTTAGGAATGATTCTTTTATCTACCACATCTCATTCCAAAGGATCTTTTGATCTTAGGAATGCATTCATCTTGTTTTTCCATATACTGCATTCCTTTCTATCAAAATAAGGCGGTCTGGTGTTGCTTTGCCCTTCAACCAAACCTGGAGCTAACATACTAGCCATGGATCTTTAACTCTGAAGTAAAAACACTTCAATTTAAATGAGTACACAGGCTCTGATACCAATTGATAGAGCTAGTACGAGCACCTAAATGAGGGTGAATAGGTGCGAAAACAACTTTTGCAAAATATAGTATAAAACTTTACTTTTAACCTAAGTCTGGTTGACAATAGACTTTGTAGAGAAAATCAGACTCTAACAATTAAATAGAGTTACGAGAAAAATAAAAGAGTTCAGGGAAGAGAATAAGAACACAAGGTTTATAGTGGTTCGGCTTAATCCAAGCCTACGTCCACTCTTCCGCACTGACAGCCCACCGACTAGATTTCACTATGAATTAAAAGAGTCGTTACAGTATCACGTCATTGATTCCATAGTGTAGAGACTTTGTTACACTTCCTCAAGGCCTCACAAATTTTTAAACTCTCTTTTGAGTACAAGTTTTCCCTCAACAATTGAATCAGTAAAGAACAAGGAGCTTTAGACTTTGGAATTTATCCATCATGCACACACTCGAATAACTAGAGCATCTTCATTATATACTCCTCCATGCCTTCATATCCGTTGGCACCTTTTAAAGGATAGAATCAATTAGGGAGATCTCGAGTTACTTAAGGAATGTGATGATAGCCCACCAATCCTGCTCATCCATACAATCAGGATCTAGGTTTCCATAAGTAGAACCTTCCAAGTATACTTCGCAAATCAACGAATCCAAATTACTCGTATTGATTTTGAAACAAATAATAGATCTTGAGATGCTATCTCCAGCCGTGAGAACTTCTTTAGCCGCTCGAGTCAAATCCTTAAACAAATACTCGATTATGGATAAATCTTGAGTCTGGTGGTCTTCAGACTTTGACGAAAGAGTCTGCAAGTCTTCAGACTAGGCTGATAGAAACGTTTTGTTAGCTTCAAAACGGATAAGGAAGTTTTCTCCAACAAATGCTCTCACAAGCTGGAATATATGGTCATAGTTCTAACAAGCTGATATAGATAGATAGTAGCTTGCACAAGCTGATAATATAGATTGTGCTCCCATAAGCTGATAGAACGATTTTAGCTCACACAAGCTGATAAGGTATACTTCTCTCACAAGCTGACGTATCAAAGCGCATAGGCTGATACAATATACTGCTTTCACAAGTTGACGTGCAAAGGGTCTCGAACACTGATAAAATGTTTACTACTCTCACAAGCTGACATATCAAAGCACATAAGCTGATACAGTATACTGCTCTCATAAGCTGACGTGCAAAGGGCCCCAAAAGCTGATAATAAATATGCTCGCACAAGCTAACATGCACATATGTTCTCACAAGCTAATAAACCACCAAGTTAAAAGTACATGATAAAAATAATCGTATGAGGGTACACGGTTGGCCTGAGCCAAAAATATAATATCTTTCTTTTATAAAATCCCACTAATTATAATAGTCCACAATGACATTTTTGGCATTGTAAATCGATGCCCGGTATTTTCTAATTAAATACCGAAATTACTCAATTTTGGAATAAATACCCAAAATTACAATTTCCACTCAATTTGCACAAAATAGCATTCAATTAAATAAACCAAGCATACCATTGCAATCAGCACGAAATTCCGGTCACCGGCTATCCCGGTATAATTTTCAAAAAATAATAAACAATTAAATAAATACAATTAAATGCTGTAAATAGAAACTTAGGCCGAAAAGCCTAGTTAAATACCAAAACGGGCTCGGAAAATTTTCAAGCCTATCTACATAAATGATACAACCTATCTAGTCTCTAATTAAGCCGATCTAACCTCCTATCATGCATAAACGAATAATTAAATCTCTAATCCATTCTAACTAACCACTTAAACCATACTTAGCCTAAACTTATCAACCCTTAAGTATCATCAACTTCCTAAGTAGAGTTTAGTGAGTAAACTCACCAGTTTTTTGATCCGGTGAGTCCACAACGATGGCAATGCGGAGACAGGCGACAAACTCCGAAGTGACGGCACCCTAAGAGGCTTGGAAGAGGTCTGAAAGCTCACGGATCCTTGCTGGGCTTAAGCTCTACTTGCTAGGCCAAGGGGCTACTCGAGCAGCCAAGAGTGGTAAGGAGACGCGGTGACGGTGCAATAGGGTAGGCGGTCAATGGTGGGGCTTCACGGCGACGAAGGAGAGCTCGAGTGGCTAGACGGGGGTTTGATGGGGCCTGAGGAGGCTCGGGATAGGCGGAACGGCGACTGATCCGGCAGGACAACACGACAGGGGCACAGGCTTGTGACACTTGCGAGCGGCGAGTGGCGGCTGTCTGGCAAGCGTGTGACAGCAAGGGGTGGCTGGCTCGATTTTTCTGCAACTTTGGGAGCTCAAAATGGCCTTTAATGGAGAAAGCACTCTGCTGAAGAAGAAGAAGAAGAAGACATCTCAAGCATGGAGGGACCCCTTAGCCCAAAAGTCTCAATTCCTATCTCATTTGTCCCCTTGGTAAGGCCCCACTTGATTCAGCTCAATCCTCTGCCAATTTTGTGCACCCAAAACCCCCTAGAACAAGTCCCAAGTGGTCTAAAAGGTGAGAGTGGCCATGACATACGAATTTGAAACCAAATTCCCCAAATTGAACCAAGTTCCTTTCCAATTGGATTCAATTCGGTCCCCATAAATTCCACCAAGGTGTCCTCGACCAAATTGACATTTTTCCTTGTCAATAGAACCAACTTGCATCCCAAAAACGCGATAAAAACGGTCCTCTGAATTTTCCAGTCGAAAACAACCCTATTTGTAATTTTCGCCAAAAATCTCGGTTTATAGAAAAATCTTCGAAGGATGAGTTGACGTTCCTAAAATGAATCATGACACGACAGAGCTTTCAATTTCTAAAATCGAATTCAAATTCGTAGTTAATTTCAATCTGACGCAATTTTAGCGTGACCTAGTTTACCGGGTAGCTTTTAGGAATTTTTAATGCAATTTCCCCGTGGTCGATTTATTTCGAGCCATAATGTACCTCTTTGACACATTGTCGACTCTTGGTTGTCATGAAAATCTCAAAGTTTCAAATATGGGCACAGGGTACCAAAACAACAGAAAAATCGGTCTAGTGCCGATTGACAAAAATTTCACAATCTGGTGGAATCACCCACACTTTGATCACATATCTCAGTCAAATCGACCTATCTCTGGTCTTTGATCGGTTTTTAACTGTGCTGTAATGATCTCTGCAAATGAGCACAATCGAGTAATCAATTTCTGGTCAAATTCTCAAGTCTATTGCATTAAAATTCCTTGATGGCTTCCTCAGATAGACTAGTTATATCATGAGTGATCAGCTTAGAGAATATAACTATATATGCATCGATGAAAGGCCCAATTCATTCACTTGAAAACATGACTGAAAATTCAGGATGTCATAACAGGTATGGAAGTTGCATGATGTTAGATACTTTCTAGGACTTAAGAGAAATCTAATCTCTATAAGTCAATTAGATAGCATGGGATACAAATTTATCTTTGGGGATGGCACTTGGAAAATAGTTAAAGGTGCTTTGGCTATAAGATGAGGAAGAAGGTTAGGAACGTTGTATATGACTAAAAGTACTAGAGAAACCGTGGCAATTGTTGTGTTAGATCTTATGGATCATGTAAATCAAATGGCTATGGAATTATTAGCACTTTGCTAGAGATGACTGGCTTTTATTAGAAGGGTAAAGGAAAATGGGCTCGTGAAGAACAAATATATGAAATTGAACAATCTTATAGGATTGGAGATTGTAATCAAAGACATCCTAATAAAATGGACACAGTTTATGTGCAATCACGTCACGATTTCAATAAGAAGTCATGTAAGCATACCTCGGCTCGACAATTTACACCTTTACCAAGACCACTCTCTCAATTATTGCCCATGCTTTTGGAAGAGAGATTGGTGGCTAAGGAAGTTCCAAGAGAAAACCCCCGAAGTTTACTAGATTCGATATGTCCAAAGCATGCGCATATCACATGGGAGAAAAAGGGCATGATGTTGATAATTGCTTGGTCCTTAAGATCAAAGTTCAAAATATGTTTGATAAGGGGACTTTGGTTTTTGAAGATGCTGCATCAAAAGCATGAAGGAGTTTACCATCCTGGAATTATGAATGTGATCATAAGTGACATTGCTAAACCAATTGGGAGCACGCCAACTTTTTCCTTAGTTTCTCATTCCATTAATTCTCCCCTATGAATGATTTCCCATTTGCTCAATTCGTTTGTTGAAATTGTTCTTTCATTAGTCATCTTTGTAAACGCTTGGATCTTGAGCTGTTGATCCAAGATAGTACACTTTGTAATACAGCCTTATCATTTTAGATTCAATAAAGCATGTGCACATTTTATTAATAGACGTGTGAGGTATCCCAAACCACATGTGAGGTATCCCAAACCAAACCTATGATAATGTGTGGCACCCCTCAACGGCCCCAAAACCGTTAGGATCGCCACAAATTACTTGTCACTCATCCTACTACATACCAATAAGGTAACTTTTTAATTTAAGTGAAACCATAGTTCATAGGGGTTGATCAGTAGAATACTTTTCCATTTTATTTTTTTTTGTAAAGGTCCCAGTGCAGTTCATCAGCGGAAGCATAAACAAGTCTCACCATCTCTCCCTCCAATAACAATAATGCAATGCACACCAACTACGCACCAGAAGAAAAGATAAAGCCGATTCACTTTTATTTATATTTTCATGATGGACATTCAGGTCAATACAACAAAAAGGTCAAGATTTTTAACTATACTTGGCTATAACCAAAAGAGAACTCGACCCTATACGAAACATGTACATCCCTCCATCAACAAGTGTCGGCTATCCCCAAAAAGAAAACGTCAGCTCCCACTAGTCCTACGTGCCATCACACCCAACCCGGTGCATCGGGCGGCGGCGGTAACATCTCTAGCATCACCCCATTGCGTCGAATGTGAATGGACAAAAACTCTTGGATGATAGGGCCATCAGCTGAACCCACATCGTACATCACCAATACTCGAACTCGGACATACTCTAGACTAGGTATACTAATACAGGAATGCTTGGTGCACTCCACCTCGACGTCAGTAGGTATGCCATAGAAGGTACCATGCACAACTGGTGAAAGAGACATCTTTCTAATCTGAAATGTTAATCCCCAAAAGGAGTGAGTACAACCACTCAGCAGTAAAGATCCGCCACACTACACAGTGCATCAAATAGAATAATCAAGGTATCATGAATAAAGCACATATCATTCATGCATTCAAGCATACCTTACCTTGCAGCCTTGCATATATCACCATGCCATATGTGCATATACCACTATGCATTTATCATCAAGCAGTCATGCATATATCACCATGCCATATGTACACATCCATGCGCATGATACAGTCTCAATTTTTATCTTTCCAGGGACCAATTTTTCCATCCCTCAATTTATCGCTCGCATCGAACCTAGCATCACCAGGAACCTCCGGCACACACCTCCGGGCATCCGACACACACACTCCAAGCATCTCATACCCCAACTAGCATCACGAGGTATCCCTCGGCACACACCTTCGAGGCTTTCGGCACACACCTCTGGGCATCCCGAAACTCCCGAGGACATCCGGCACACACACTCCAAGCATCCAGCACCCACACTCCAGGCATCTCGAAACTCCCGAGGCATCGTCGGCTCACACCTCCGATGGTCTTGTTATTATCTCAATTTATACTCACATACGAATCTCAATTTCAACATAGCATTTGATGCATCAATATCAAGAGTCTCAACCAGCTTTTTGATACCATATAACATGCCATATGTCATCACATATGGAGCAAGATCAACCACTCAAAGCATTGCATCACATGGAAAAATTCATTTATTTATGAAAACACATCAATTTTTAGATAAAACAGAACACACTCCTTTGGTTAAAACTCTAGAAAAATTAGTAAATGGTATAAATAAATTCTGAAAAATTGACACATTATAGACGAGACCTAAAGGCAGATATCTCATGAAAAACACCATACCAAAAGAATCTCACACAAAACAGTACAGTCCATGCATCACAGTCTTCAAAATTTTAACACTTCAGCTTGCACAGTTTCGAAAGTAATTTAAATTAAATATCCAATTGAACTCCGAAAATTCAGAAATTTTTATATGTTATATACAAGTCCTATAGGTAAATATCTCATGAAGAAATCAAACCACAAATCGTTCTAGCTTAACAGATATAGACGATTAATTCCCCCTGTTCTCGGTGTCGTTTTTTTTCCAGATTGTCTTCTTTCAATGGAACTCATTTCACCAATCTAAATATGTCCGTTTCTTCTAAATTTTCAGTATGTTATATCTCAGAATATTATCTACAACTTTCATTAGGGACACACAATCAAATTTTAACTGTATGATTTTATAAAAATCATAGAATCATACTAGGTCGAGGTAGTATTTCCCAGATCCAGTTTCTTCAAAGGACAACGATTTCACCGACCTATTTTTGTTCATTTTCTCTAAATTTTTTATATGTTTTACCTCAAGAAGTACACTACAACTTTCATTCAGAACTCAAAGTGAGATTTTCGCAAGAAAGCTACTTTACAGTCCACGAAATCACTAAAGGTCAGCACAACAAATTCCAGATCTAATCTCTCCAAAGGAAAATCGTTTCACCAGGAAATCCTTGTCCGTTTTATCTCAAATTTTAGTATGTTATTCCTCAAGATGTTCTCTAAAAATTTCATGAAGAGATTAAAGCGAGATTCCAACTAAAAAGTCGCATGCAGCTCACGAACTCGTGAAGGGTCGGACTGATTTTTCCAGAAAACAGCATGCTAGGCCAACGAATTTCTCCCCATTGCTTCGACCTTTCATCACATCTACCACAACCAAAATTTACCATCTTCTACACACACATCACAGCAAGCAAAGGGTAGGTTTTAAGACTCTACTTGCCTCTAATCCAAGCACAAACAGCAAGCAACGAACATAGCGACAAACGGCAGGCAAGGCGGCGAACGAATGGCAGCGAGCTAGGCGGACGATCGGCGGACGAACCTCCTCCTTCCTCTCGCACGCACGGCCTCTCCTTTCTCTCTTCCTTTCTTCCTTTCCTTTCTCTCTTTCTCTCCTCTCTCTCTCGGACGACTCCCTCTCTCCCTTTCCTCGCCTAATCCGCCCCCTCTTCCCCTCTAATTTCTTCCCCCTCATGATTAACAATCATGATCTTGCATGCCGGCACCACTTGGCAATTGCCATGCAAGATGGGCTTGAATCCGGTTGGGCTTGGGCCAGCTTGGTTGACGGCAGCTCCTCCTCTTCCTTTGGGCTTCGTGGGCCAGGCCCATATGGCCGAAGGGTGGGTGATCGTGGGCTAGTCTTGGCCTAACAGTCTTGGCCCACTCTTCTCTTTTAATAATCTACTAATATCTTCCACTTAAATAAATTCCTAACTTACAAAATAATATGGTCATAAAACTTGAAATCATAAATCCATAAATTCCAATTTATAACACACATGGCCAATGATAGAATTTTCTTTCCTATCAAATAATTATCCATTAAAAGCTTGGCCATAAATCTTATTGCAAATTATGGATTAAATGGCTACAATACAACTTGATGGTACTTCCATCACCTATTCATAGACTTTAAAGCTTCTAGAGATTGCCATGAATTTTGGGATGCCACATGATGCTTTGAGGCCTAGACCTCCATACAATCTATAGTTTCAAAATGTTTTAGTGGAACAAGGATGTCTGATAACATGAGGTCGAGGTCCCAATAATTTTTTTGAAAACTCAAATTCAAAAATAAGTTTTTTCATGACATTTGCATGCATTGAATTCATTTATATTTATATACTAACCATTTTTTGATTGCATCTTAGGCATGACCTTTCACATTATGATAGTCATTTGCATGGCTCAAATCACATTCAAGAGATTTTGACGAACCCAATTATTCCGACTCGGAGAATGAGGATGATCCTCGAGTTATTGCAAGGGAATCGCTTAGACATGAAGAGTCTAAACCTCCTACCACAGAGCAACCAATCACCATGAACTTAGGAGATTTAGATAACCCTAAAGGAACTAAGATTGGGGCAAGTCTCTCTCAAGTGGATGTTGATAGATTAATCAAACTTTTGAAAGAATACCAAGATGTTTTTGCTTGGTCATATGCTGACATGCCAGGTTTAAATCCCAAGATAGTGGAACACACATTGCCACTCGATCCTAATATTTTGCCTAAGAAACAAAAGCTTAGAAGGATGAAACCTGAGTTATCAAAAAAGATTGAAGAAGAAGTCATGAAGCTCTTAAATGTTGGTTTTATCGAAGTCACTCATTATGCTTATTGGATTGCTAATATAGCCTTGGTTATGAAGAAGGATGGACAAGTTTAAGTCTGTGTGGATTACCATGACTTCAATGAGGCAAGCCCTAAGGATGATTTTCCTTTGCCATACATTGTTGTCTTAGTTGACAAGATCTTGCTAGCCTTAAATTGTTCTCCTTCCTAGATGGATTTTCTGGTTATAACCAAATTAGAATGAAAGAGGAAGACAAGACTAAAACTTTTTTTTTTTTTTTTGGTAAAATGTAAGATTATATTGACTTTAAACCAACGAGCTATATATAGCTATGCAGCAAGAACTCGGCACCAAAAACTTACAATCACGAAGACAAAAGTCATAGCGAGTGGAAGGGTGCCAAGGTAAAAAGACCGAAGGCAAAGCCAAAACAGTGGCAAAAGCACCCAAAAAGGCTGCTAACAAGGAAAACAAATAGCATAAAGGCAACCCTTACAACAATACAAGATAAGGGAAAGGATCCTAGCTCTAAGATTGGTAGATAAAGATGACCCCACCGCTGAAGAAGCTTTGAAGAAACAAGTTGCGGCCCCGCCTTCAGCTTTGAACTTCAACAACAAGGATACTTGGGAGAAACCTCCAGATGGAAGAGGGTTGAAGGGAGCCCTCTACTCACGAATGTCAATCAAGCACAAGGTAGATCAGTTCACGAAAATAGATGGGTTAAGCAACCAACAAAGTAGCAATCTTCGATTTGTGGTGTTGGGGGGAACCTGATGGAAGGACAAAGCTTTGTACTTAACAACCTTCTCAAGATGCTTCTTCATGGCCGAAAGGGATGGAGTCCTTCCCCGGAAGAGAATATTGTTCTGCTCTTGCCAAATGATGTAGCACAGGGCAGCAAATGCAAATCGGGCAAGAGTAAAACTTATTTCATCACTCCATGAGGAACATTTTGCTACAAAGCCATGCCCTTTAGCTTGAAGAACGCAAGGGCAACATATCAAAGAGCCATGGTGACGCTATTCCATGACATCATGCATAAAGAGATTGAGATCTATGTTGATGACATGATTGCAAAGTCAAGACAAGGTGAAGACCATGTTGAAGTCTTGAGAAAATTATGACCCATTGAAGAAATTAAAGTTGAGGCTTAACCATGTAAAATGCATATTTAGGGTAAAGTCTGGGAAGCTTCTTGGATTTATGGTTAGTAATAAGTGTATCGAGATAAATCCCTCTAAGGTAAAGGCCATATGCCACTTGAAACCTCCTTCTACTGTTAAGGAAGTCTGAAGCCTACTTGGAAGATTGAATTATGTTGCAAGATTCATCTACCAATTGTCAGAACTCGCTAAGCCATTCTTCAAGCCATTAAAGAAGAATGCTAAAGTCAACTTGGATGAAGAATGTCATAAGTCATTTAAAGAGCTTAAGCGATATCTTTTGCAATCTCCTGTACCGGTACCACCTATTCAAGGTGTACATCTGATCTTGTATCTCACCATTCATAAAGAGTCTTTAGGAGTCATGTTGGCATAAAAAGGACCAAAGGATGGAATGGGATGTGTTATATACTACCTCAATAAGAAGTTTACTACCTTCGAGATCCGATATCCCAAAGTAAAAAAGACCTATGTAGCCTTGATTTGGGGTTTACACCAACTGAGGCAATGTACTGGACCACCGCATTCTGCTGGTGACAAAGAATGACCCAATTAAATATCCCTTGGAGAAGCCTTCATTGGTTCAAAGGCTTGCTAAATGACAAATATTACTCTCTGAGTTTGATATCCAAAATATGGCACAAAAGTCCGTCAAAGGGCGAGCCATAACTGATATGTTAGCTGAAAATCCCGAGAAGTCTGATGATTAGGATAAGGTTGATGAACAACTTTATTTGGTCTTGCATGACAAGTGGACCATGTATTTTGATGGTGCTGTTAACCTTTTTGATTCTAGCATTGGGGCAATTTTAATATCCCTAAAGGTCAACATTATCTAGTAGCTACAAAGTTGGTATTCCTTTGTACTAACAATATTTTTGAATATAAAACTTGCATCCTTGGTCTGCATTTAGCCATTGATATGAAAGTAAAAAAACTTCAAGTCTATGGTGATTTTGCACTCATCATCTTCCAGATGGGAGGTAAATGACAAACACAAGACGTAAACTTGATTCCTTACCATGAATATCTCAAAGAATTGGTCAAGGAATTTGATGAAATTTCTTACTCTATCTTCAATGTTACCAGAACCGATAACTTGAGCATTGATCCTTTGCAAATCAACGTCTTGAAGAAGCCTGCTTATTGTCTAATGATCAAAGAGGAAACTTGATGGTCAACCCTGATATTATGACATCATGAATTACCTTCGAGAAGGCAAATTTCCCCAAGGGAGTCAAGCCAATGATTGAAAATACTTGATGAAGTTGGCATCCAAATTCTTCCTCAGTGGAGGAGCCCTTTATAAAAGGTCTTCCGATTAAGTTTTATTGAAGTACGTGGATTCACAAGAAGCTAAACTCCTAATGAAAGAGATATATGAAGGAGAGTGTGGCCCTCATACGCATGGTCATCTCATGGCAAGAAAAGTCATGAGGCTTGGTTACTATTAGTTGACCATGGAAGCCGATTGTATTCAATATGTGAGGTGATGTCACCAATGCCAAGTTTATGGAGACAAAATCAATGCTCCTAATGAACTACATCAAATGTTCGAGTCCTGGCCTTTTTCATTGTGGGGCATCGACATTATTGGACCAATTAATCCTAAAGCATCGAATAGACACCGTTTTTATCTTAGTGACCATTGATTACTTCACAAAATGGATTGAAGCCAGTTCTTATGCCCATGTCACTGCAAAGAGCATGGCAAATTTCAGTACGTTTTCATTTCCTAAGGGGTTGAATTTAACCAAAATGCGTTTTGGAAAACCCAAAAATGATTGTTAAATATGCCAAGTGGTAATGCCTAAAATGATGAGAGGTAATCTCTTTGCCAAACATGTCCTTATACACTCTTTGAGAGAATTGAGTGAAAAGAACCATGCCATGGGGCATAAGTTTCATTTACAGTGAATACATGGTTTGAGATGATAGGAGCATTTCCTTTCTCAATCCCAAACACTATTGATATCCCTTGCAAGCCACTTTGAGCCAAATAAGGAACATTTCTAAAATAACCCTATCAAGAACAACCCTACATTAGGGGCAAAATAGGGGGTCTTGGTTGAAAATTAGGGAGCAAAAGATTAAGAAAGATTTTATTGCTTTCACTTGCATTAATCTTCTTGTGCTAACCTCAGGTGATTTATTATCGAAGCTCAAAGCATCCCAAAGTGACGAAGAGCATTCCATTCACTACCTTAAACGAAATTACCTTTTGCTTAGCCAATTTGAGCCTCATGCAATTCTTTTGTAACCCTAGGTGATGATTATCTCCCCACACTAGGGCAAGGCATGTGATTTACCAACAAAATTAAGAATGTTAGTCATGTTTGTAAATACTACTCGAGAGTCCTAGATGCTCAAAAGAGAGTGAAAACTAGAAGGCATGAAAAAGCAGTGTGCTTGGTAAAAGTAAGGCCAATGCCAATAAAAAATGCAAAAAAAAAATGCAAAAAAAAAAAATGCAAAGAAAAGCATAATCAATGGTCATTTAGAAAAACGAAAAAAAAAAAAAAAAAAAAGCCTTGCAAAACAAGTATTGCGGGCAATGTCATTAGAAAAGAAAGCGAAGCTCTCATGTCTCAAGACAAATAGTCAAAAGATCTCTTGAGATATGTTAAATTCCAAGAGTTAGACCTCTAAAAAGTTGTGTGATGGTAATGATGCCAAGATAATCACTAACTTTTAACCCCTCGATATCTGAAAATTTTTCAAAGCTTTTTAAGCCTCGCCTGAACCAACATTACAACCCTTATCTGAATTGAGTTGAAATGGGAGTATCACATGGGAGCTACCGCTAGAAGGAGTAGAAGCAATCCTATCTTATCTTATCTTCAAGGAACAAAGTACAGCTCAAGTGCCAAAATTTGGCACAAAGGGACACTTAAGTGCCACTTTTTTTTATTTTTTTTTTTTAAAGTGGGACACTTAAGTGCCATCTTCGATGAGCCCCACTGGAAATCCTACGTGGCAATTTTTTTATTACATTTTTCGTATACATGGCTCGCCGGAATGCTAACTCAACAAAAAAGGCAAAAACGATGTCATTTTTGAGCGGATATGAATGTTTATATAAAAATTAATCTAATTATATAAAAATAAATAATAAATATTTTAATTTTTTTTAAAGGGAGGGGGAGAGGAGGCGGCTAAAGGTTGAGCCCTCATTGCCACCGCCTCCTCGCCGTCGCCGGGAAAGGCGGCGACGGTGGGGGAGTGTTGGTTGGGGTTGCTGGCCCCTAGCCAAGGCCCAATGACCTCGGCCAACCCTCCCCCCTTCATCGCCGCCCCTTCCCGGTGGCAGCGGGGAGGCAGCAAGGGCCCACGAGCCCTCATCCTAGATCTAGGTGAGGGACCCGACAAGGTCTCGCAAGCCCTCGCTGTCGATTGGTTAGGGCCCAGCGACCCCGGCCGACCCTCACCCCCTCCGTCGCCACCCCTTCCCAGCGACGGCAGGGAGGCGGCGAGTGTCATACCCCAAACTTCGAGCGCATGCCCATCCCTTGGTTGTCGATAAAATTGTGACGTCCTAGGACATGTCGCCGACCCATTCATTTTATTGTATATGCCGAAGCGAATAATTATCCCCTAACAATAAACAGCTTGGGATAGAAAGGGAGGAAAATAGATTCACAATAAAACACTCTTTTATATACACACTGAGTCATATACAAAAGTCTACAAAAAGATCTATGCCCAAAAGTCTAGATCAAAAAGGGACTACGGAGACTCAAACCTCCAAGCTCTCCAGTCCTCGGCTCCGGGTCCTCCACTCTATGGTCTTGAAAAGAATTGAGCCCACGACGGGGTGAGATATAAATCTCAACGAGTTCATACTCTAAACCCCGATTAGGATGGTAATACGCCTAGAGGTGTCGTAACCACACAACCACACAACCATAGAGACTTACCTCGTCTCATAACCTCCCTGCATGTCAGCACAATTCATATCACAGACGGCCACAACAACATGAGCAGCAAATAAGCTCGATTAACTGGAATGCCACGCTCAATTTCAACCAAGCACAGGGGTCTTGATTATGGGGCCAAATCGTTATGACACGCCCATACCGTGCCACACGATTTTGTCCCATAATTCGACGCATTCAACTCAATTTATCATGCGTTCCTAATTTTGATCTCGGCCCAAAGGCATGGCCTACTTGACGTTTGGCGGTCTTCTGGCATAGCCATGCGTCATCTCACCCCATTAAGCATGGCAACGTCTCTACTAGACGGCTTTCTTAAAGGAGCATAGGTCAAGAATCTACTACGACTAGCTTTTGTTGTCTAAGAGCATCCCTTATAGGGGTAACATCCGGTGTAAACGCTCACAACGGGTTCTCTTAACCAACACACAACCACTCAATTACGGCCAATGACACCATGCATTGCACTCAAATGTTTCAATTAAGATAATGCACTGGCCTATTTTCTTCGTAATAAAAACACCCGATGAAAATAATCGTGTGTGGGTACATAGTCACATTGAACCTGAAAAATTGATATCCTCCTTTTTAAAATTCCACTATTTAATATAGTACTTAAAACCATTTTCGGTGTCAAAACCCGACACCCGGTAATTTCTAAATAATTACCAAAATTTCCAAATTTTGAATTAAATACTCAAAATTACAATCACCACTCAATTTGCACAATATAACACTCAATTGCAGAAAGTAGGCACATCATTGCAATCTGCACAAAATTCCAGTCACCGACTATCTCGATATAATTTTCTAAAAAAATCAAATAATTTAATAAATACCAAAATTAATTAAATAATGCAAATTAAATACCATAAATGCTCACTTAGGCCGGAAATGCTAATCTCACCACCTTAAACGGCCCTAGAAAATTTCCAAACCTATTTAGGTAAATTGTACGACTACTTTAGTCCCTAATCTATCCGTTCTAACCCCCTAACATGCATAATTACACAATTAAATCACTAATCTAATCTAACTAACCACTGAAACCTTAATTAGCCTAAAATAATCATCACCTAAGCATCATTAACACCCTAATCATAGTTTAGCAAGTAAACTCACCGGTTTAGCATTTCAGCGAGTCCACAACGACGGCGACGTGGAGACGGGCGACAAACAACCCTGCGGCAACACCAAACAAAGACTAGATGGGCTTGAAAATGGGCCTTGAAGTCTCACAGCTGAGCTGGGCTTCAACTTTTGCTTGCGACTGTAGGAGGCTGAATCGAGCAGTGGCTTTGGCTAGAAACAACTAGGCGGGATGGCCAACGGCAGCAGCAGTCCAGGTGGGACTTGCGACGGCTTGGACTGCGATGTACGACGGTTGGCGAAGCTGGACGGTGGCCTAGGACAGTGACCAGGGTGAGAACGACAACGCACGGTTGCGCGGACAACCGCACGAGTGAGACAAGCACGCGAGCAGCTTGCGATGGTAACGACGGTGCTCGGCAACTCCAGGCAGTGGTCGATTGCAAGGGGGGGGTGTGCTCCTCAGTTTCTCTAGAATTTCAAGCTCTCAAAATGCTGTAACAATGGGGAAAGTAGGTTGCTGAAGGAAAAAGGAGTTGCTGAAGGTTGAGGGGGCCACCAAAATATCCAAATTGCTTGAGTGCTTGGCCCTACCACCGTGGCTGGCATTCTCAACCAATTTGTAGCCCTCTAGCTTCCCAAACAAGCTTCCCAATGGGTTCAAAAGGTTGTCTCCCCCTTGGCCTACGCATTTGGACCATTGGCCATCCAATTTGGTCAAATTTTCCTTTATTACACCTTTAATTGAGCTCAATTTGATCCCTATAAATTCAACCAAGATGCCCACACTTGAATTCACATTTTTCCTCATCAATTTAACCAATTGGAATCCCAAAAACATGACCAAAAATGGCTCTCTAATTTTCTCGGTCCAAAACAGCCCTACTTTGAATTTTCACCAAAAATCCCGGTTTGCAGAAAAATCTTCGGAGGATGAGTCAACATTCCTAAAAAGAATCGTGACATGACCGAACTTTATTGAGTTCAAATTCGTAGTTAATTTCAATCTAACACGATTTTAGCGTGACCTCGCCTACTGGGTAGCTTTTAAGAATTTTTAGTGTAGTTGACTCATGGTCGATTATTTTCGAGCCACATTGTACATCTTCGACACATTAGTAACTCTTGGTTGTCGTGAAAATCTCAAGGTTTCAAATATGGGCACGGAGTAAAGAAATGATAGAAAAATCAGTCTAGTGCTGTTCGATAGAAATTTTGCAATTAGATGGAATCACTCACACACTAATCACACACCTCTGTTGAAACAACCTATCTTCGATCTTTGATCGTTTTGATGGTGCTGCAATGACCCTTGCAGATTAGCACGGTTGAGCAGTCGATTCCTGATCGAATTCTCAAGTCTATTGTGTTTAGATTCCCTAATAACTTCAACTAATAGACTAGTTATCTCGTGAGTGACCAACTTAGAGAAAAGAACTAGAGGCGCATCAATAAAAAGCCCTCAACCGTCTCCCTCTCCCCCCCTTTTTAATATGTATTTTAATTTTTAAATGTTTTAAATAAATTTAGTTTTAAATTAAATTAAATTTATTTTTATATTAATTTGTTATCACATCATAGACAAAACGATGTCATTTTCGCATTTTCTAGCCACATTAGCTTGCAAAACGACCTTTTTTTACACTTCACCAGAAAATCGCCACATCAGCATTTTGGCCAGATTTTGGCTGGATTGATACTTAAGTGATCCACTTTGCTCCGATTTTGGCACTTAAATGTCACTTTTCAAACTTTTGGCACTTAAGTGTCCCTCCGTGTCAAGTTTTAGCACTCTAGATGTCCATACCTCTATCTTCAAGGTTCTTGACTTGTAAACCTAATAAGATATTGATTGAATATTTACTTATTGGCCTCAAAGTGCATACCTTTATATAAGCCTATGACCAAACCATCATTACGGTCATTTCAAATGACTTTTTGATCAATAAATTGTATTCACTATGAACGTTTCCGAAAACCTTAGACATAGGTTGAGTGAGACCTCTCTAGTGAGATTCAAGCATGTTTTCCCACATCAATGGTTAAGAATAAAAGCCCCTTTTGAGAGCTAGTGTGAAAAGCCTCTTTTGATTAGGTTATTTCCACTTGACATATATGATTTAACCCTTAGGTGGTTAATCAAATCTCTTTTTTTTTTTTTTTTAAATCCTCTCCAAAGGGATTTGACAATCTGCATCGTTTTGCAAGATTGGCTCTCGAGCAATCTCAAAACCCCTTTTCAAAATATGTGTTCCCCAGTGAACCAGTTTTTGGTCATCTTAAACCATATCCATTGTTTTAGGATTTTGGTCACCTAAACCATACTCCTTGTTTTAGGTTTTTGGTCATCTTAAACCATACCCTTATTTTAGGTTCCTGGTCAACGTTAAGCCTTGTCCCTTAGGTTCCTGATCAACCTTAAACCTCGTCCCTTAGGTTTTTGCTTGTTCGTATGCTGACATGCCGAGTTAGTTTGTGCATGAACCTAGGTCATTCTATATTCATGAAAGTTGCTTTAAACCTCGATAATCATTGTTAAATGATTTTCGACGAATCCTCTTTTCCAATCAAATTTAAAAATGATTTCGTACATGTTATGTTTCCCAAAAACAATTTGCTAAAAAGTTCTTTTCCAAAAAACGATTTGGCTTAAGGAAGAGTCATGGTTTGGACCATATTCAAAATGCCTGTGACGTTTGTAAGTGCATTTATACGAGCCTTGAGCTAGCCTTGGCAATTGAATGTGTTCTATAGCTCAAATATTTCTTAATCTAACATATTTTCAAATTTTTTATTAAATCCTAATTTGATAATTGTAAAAGTCACGATTTGAATTGTATTCAAAATATCTGCGATGCTTGTGAGTGCGTTTATGGGAGCCCTAGTTTAGCCTTGACAATTGAATGCCTTTCATAGCCGAGACATTATTTTGTCTCAAAGCCTTTTGTGAACAATTTCAAAAGATGTCTTTGAAACAACACATGTATCCTCATGCATATGATAATGCTATTCATTAGAAATGTCTATGTTTATAATTGCCACATGCTCTTGATAGTAAATGACCCGTTGACGGTTCACTTTCTTACTTGAGTGGTTGAGAAACATGGTCTAAAAGACTTGCATGCATGTTTAATTCCCACAAAATGCATGTGATGTTTAGATGTATGGTAGGGCCGATGCATGATATCGAGGGAAAACCCGAGATCACGTAGATCGCTTCATTAGGGACTTATAAGTATTGTCGGCCATGCGAAAATACAATTGGTCAATAATGGTTATAAGTCACAAAAATAGATTGGGTAGGTGTTTTAGAGGAACTCATACATGAAAGACAAAGGTCAATCCCAAGGCCCAAAATCTAATTTTCTTTGAACTCTTTTTGAGTGATTGATTTTGATACGATTTTGTGTTTTTGACTATTTTGATGTGTATGTTTGTCTATTTCTATTGTATGCACTTGGTTATATATTTTCTAGATTAGGTTTAGAATAAGACCAAAAGATGGATAAGAGGCAAAGACGGTGGAAGTCGATGTTCATTCCGACTATTATATTGTAACATTCATTACTGACATAAGTCTTGGGTTCCCATTGTCTGTATAAAAGTCTGATGAGTTGCAGGTTCTCTTTTTCTCTTATCCATTTCAATTGTGTTTCCCTTTAATATTTTATACGATTGCATGGTCGATTTACTAGTTTCCTTGGTTGTTTACTTTATGTCTCACATTTTTCAATTCAATTGGGTGTTCCCCTTTCATTTCCTTTAGAAATAGAATAGTACGAAAGTGACCAACCATGCATGATCGCTTAGTTTAGGACTAATGATCCCAAAAATGTGTGACAACCCTCGACCCTTAGGGTCCACCAAGCCGTTCCCTGGTCCTTGCGCTTGTTTCATTACGGAAGCAAGTATCAAACTTCATCTTAATTTAAAATGTCACACACGATATATATATATATAAACTAGGTACTTTTATTTATTTATATTTTTAGACGACTCCAATCCATACACATAGGCCAAAAAGTTCCTATTGTTGGCTAAACCAAAATTTGTCTAACCATCATGTAGTCTATCTACACTATCGTCTTGGTATCACATCCCGGTGTCGAAAACTGTTGCCATCTTCCTCGGGTCCTCCTCCTACTCAACCCCACTCAAACCGTCATCATCATCCAGAAGCAGAAGCATTTCCACCATACGCCCATTGACTTGGGCATATAGGATGATGAACCCCTTAAACACGGGGCTTGTGGTGAGACAGGCATCCACTGTGAGGATCACCGTGATCCGGATGAATATGATGTCCGGAAAGTCAGGGTTTACATGCTCCACCTGATCCCATCTGAGGTTGATGGGAATGCTGTAGAACATGCTGGAAGACGCGGGCTAAAGCAGCATGGTCACGTCTCTATAATGTGATAATCCCACAAAGGGTGAGTATGACCACTCATCAAATGAAAGCCTGTTAAACCATATTACACAAGTCTACCGCTACTCAACCAACGACGTTCTAAACATGCAATATAGAGAGGATGATAAAACTCGGTAACCAACTCTAAAGGATAATACAACATATCATGTCAGATTCTGAATCAACACTTAGTACGACTTCGATAATAGACTCAACTTTAAATCTAACTGCCACCATCTTCCAAAGGGACTCATGTTGCACCCTCCCTGGCATCTCGCATCCCACCTAGCGTCACGAGGACATCCGGTTTCATATTTTAGTCCTCGGGCATCTAGAGCGTGTCACGTTGTTGACACCTAAATTTTGGCAACCCATTTAGTTATTTGTCGCATTAAAAAATTAGGGATTAATTTTTAACCCCTAAGCAAAAATATTAATTAATTGCATAGCATATAATTTTAAATGCATTTATTTATTATTATTGCATTTGCATTGGGCTAGTGACAGATGGGTTTGAATTGGTAATTATGAACTTTAATTTGGCAAGTTGGACTAAGCCCACGAAGAGAGCAAATTGGCCCAAGCCCGTATCCTCGAAGAGATATTACGAACTCATCTTTGTGAGATTTCAAATTTGAGAAAAATCCTATTGCAATTTTGAATCTTTGGCAATATTTGATCAAATCTGTGGAGAATATTCATTTTTGCAAAAGAAATCTAGAAGAAATGTGGAAAATAAAAAGAAATATTACATTCGGGAGGTGATCTTCGTGGATGATTGGTTTGAAGAATGAAATAAAACCCTAGTCCACTCACCTATAAAAGGGTTGCTACACTACAAAAAGTGGGAGGGCCACACATATTGATACTTATGGCCACACAAGAGGGGGGAAATTTTGCAAAAAAATAAAGGGAGCAATCTCTCTCATTCACCAAAAGGAGAAAAAGCCAAAATTAGATTTCCTTTCTTTTCTTTTGACAAGCTGCATAAGAAAAGAAGGAAAAGTGCAGCAAGAGAAAAAGTCCACAGCAAATACATAGGGAGAAAGAGAGAGTGGATATGAGAGGGGAAGAAAAAAAAAGGAAAAAGGAAAAAGGAAAAAGGGTCTTCTTCTCCAAGCGTCCTCTGCTCCTCTACATCTGCCCGCTTGCTGCTGGAGTTCCGAATGCCCGAGCTCCGCTCGCCTCCACTGTTGTCGGTGTCCATATCTTCGCTCGACAACCTGTTCCTATGCCACAGCTCATCGTCGAATTCGTAGAAGCTTGCCTCCGCACCACCGCACCCCTTTGTAGCTGCCTGACGTATGTGCCTTTGGCCCCCTGCTGCCGAGCTTCCCTTTATCGACCCGCCACCACTGTAGTAGCCTAGCCCATCCTCAACCGGTCTCCGAGCACCACTGCCACTCCGCCAGCAACCCGGGCCTCCCTCGCTGCGTGACTTGCAGCGCCCTCTGCCGAGCTCTGCCACGCCTCCGCCCCTATGCTCGTCCGCCCTGCTGCCCCTTGCCGGAGCTCTGAACACCGGCGCCTCTGTCACCCATAGCTCCTAGTCCCCACAGCTAGCAAAGCACTACCAAAATCCGATCCCGACATCCAAGTTCGAGCTGTGACCTACATCGAGTCTTGCTTGTGACAAGTTGGTGCTTGCTGATTCGAGTAGAGCCCTTGCTGTGAACCCCACCTAGTTGTGACCTCCTACCCTAGTGCCATCCCTACACATATATGATCCGTGTTGCTGCCCTCAACGATGTGAACCTATGGCTCCTTACTGTGACGTCTATGCTGCCTGACGTCATGTGCTACTCATGATCTCCTGCCGCGAAGCCTAGCAGTCCCTTAGGCATCCTTGCAGTGTTCTTCAATCTAAAGTCCACAAATTCTAGCCGCTACGTTTGTTTTTCTTCTGCGGGTCTTCTCGGGGTACCCAACAGAGATGTCTATGAGATAAACTCGTAGAGAGAGAGAGCCACATACGTCCACTTCTCTAGTGCACCCATTCACAAAGACCACACATGAAGATAGAGAAGAAAAATCATGGGCAAAGATTATCCTAGTAAAAAGGGTAGTTAACTTTTCAATAGAATTCGTGGGTCTAATTTGAATTATCTGCAGGATTCTTTGGTCTTGTTGTGAAGTACAATAATTCCTCACGCGAGAGTCCATTGTTGGTGAACATCCATCGCCTCTTGCCTGTACGAACACCCCCATTGCGGCAATCCTTTACCAAGAAGCGCCATTGCACTGAATCTCGCCCATCCACCATTACTAGTCATCCTTGAGTCGATCCCATTGAGTTCAAGTTTGGCAATAAGTGGAATTAGGTAATTATCTTATCTAAATTTGATTTGGATATTTTATTGCCTAATATATGATTTTTAATATCCTACGTGCATATTTGAATGATAGGCATATTTCCCAATTAGGATTTATCGCCTAATCTGCAAACGCACGCCAATTTTTTACTCAATCTATAAAACTTTAGATGAAATATTTAATCACGCGGGTATAAAATTGATATCTTGATCTTTAAGGCCTAAGGTCAATTTACAGATTTTATTAGCGAAATAATCAGGTTTGATTAGATATCGTTTCCAAATTCAAATTATAGATAATATCTTTGATGACCATGAATGATTTGGAGTTTTTTTTATAATTGCTTTATTTATCCCAAAAAATACAAAAAAAAAAATTGTATTTGCATTTCATGTAGATTAGAATTGATTTTCCTAGATCAAATTGCATGATAGAATAGTTAGTTTTTTTAAAATGCATCTTTAGATGACATCTATGTTAGATAATATCTTTTGAATTAAATTGCATGACGAGATAATTTTCTAATTTAAGATAGGATTCAGATTGGTCTAATCCTAACTTAAAATAGATAATATCTCACTTTAGTTAGATTTTTTTTTATTTTAGCAATTTTAATTACGAATTTTTATAAAAAAAAATACAAAAAGTCAATCATGCGCATGTCATATAGAATTAGGTTCATGAAATGCATGTCATTTTGGGTCCATTTTTTAAAGAAAATCCTAAAAAATTGAGTGATTGCGAATCATATCAAGGACTGTCGATGTAAATTCTGATTTAACATTGCAAATGCTTTCGATGCCATGAGGTAAGTCCTGCAATTTATTCACTACTTTATCTAGGTGTTAAATTTGTGGTTTGTGCACCCACATGCAGTTAGGAAGATAAGTTAAAATCAATTCAAGCTACTTGCAAAACATTTTTTTCAAAATAAAAGAGGAATGTACCGAAAGAGCGTTAGAGAATCTAGCGTAACCAAGTCCCCGAACTCACAATCTTTGGTTCGCAAGAGTAAAGTGAATCTCCCATCACTTTACTTGGGTTTCTATTCAACTTACCGAAAATAGATTAGTGGTGACTCCTAATTGAAAAATCAATGGCATGTTAGGAACTTGAACCTAAGTCGCGAATTGGTATAGGCTCGGGAGAGCCTGAACTAAGTTTAGGTTTAGTAATCCATTAGCCAAATCCTAGGTGGTTCACTCGAAATTTTGGCCGCGATAGCTTGGCGACTCCATTGGGGACTTGAGTTAAAGCTCTTAGTGAACTTAGTCCAATTTTCTCTTCTATTTTGAAAAAAAAAAACATTTTTGTTTGAGTTAAAGCTCTGTGGAATGAGTCCTTTGAAAAACAACAAGAAAACTTTGGAAAATTTGTTTTCTATTCATGTCTTTATTGTTCTTATTAGGGTTCAAACTTTTCCTTTTCCTAGTTCATGTTCAGGAATTCGGTATCCTTATTTTCCAGTCCATGCTAGGGCATCCCATGTCTTTATTTTCCTAGTCCATTTTTAGGAAATTCTCTTCTTGTACGAAATTTTCATGAATAAATGAAAAAAAAAAATGAAAAAAATCGATTAGATCATTGTCGTGAATTGACTCTCTATTTACACCTCATGCTTACATGATCCCGTTCATTTGAATTAGGTGATTATGGAGCGATCCCGCTCACCCATCTGTACATGGTCGAGAGCTAAAAGGGCAAATCAAAACGAGTGAGAAATTGTGACCTGAAGAAGAAAGCCAAGAGACTTTTGAACCATCTCATTTTCCTGAGGTAATGGAATTTGATACTACCGTGAAGAGACTAGTGACATATCTAGAAGGAAGAATCTCTGACTTGGAGGGTTTGCATCACAAGACCAAGAAGGGTGAAGAACTGAAGCACACATGAGTCATGGTCCTAAAGCATTACTTTCTTGGCCTGATAAGAAAGCATTTGAAAAGGCACATCAAGTTGCAATGATAGATCAATTGGCCCAACTGTTACTCAACAAGTTTGAGAACACATTTCTAAAGACTTAATAAAATGAGGGGCAAGTAAAAGAGGACCATCATTCTTTGGTGGAAGAGGTACATCCCGTCCTTGAACATAATTAATTTTGGAAAATAACACTATGTTCTTTTCCTTGCAAATGACAAATTGGGAGCATGACAGATTTTGGTAGTGACTCGACTGAGACAAAATCTCCAGCCAAACCAAAATGGATATTCCCTGTGCATTTACTTTGATGTTGCATAGTATCCTATTCATGCATGTTGTTTTGTGCAGGGGCAAAAGTAAGAATTCATCAAATCAAAGATCAGATTTTCAGCCTCGATTGATCAATTTGTGTGTTTGTTCCCTTTCGATAGGAGCAATCCAAGGACACCCATTGCTGAGACAGTCCGTTCGTGGGACAATTCCTTGAATGAACACTTGAAATCATGTTTTTCGTATTTATGAGAGCACTTTTTAGTGTAGTGAATTGTCTGTTTGAAGTCACAAAAGCTTTTCATGCTTAAAGTTGCCAAACTCTTTTGAAAAGAGAATTTCCATAGTGATGTTACATTTTTAACTCACCAATTTCATGTGGAGATTTGTCAAGATGAACAATTCAATGGATTGAGCATGTTGAATGAGACGTGTCAGGATGATGAAAGGCAAGCCTTATCTTATACACAGTCCCTTACTTATACATTTGTGAGATGAGTGTAAAAAGTTCAATATCTACAAGATAAAGAGTTTTCTCGTGAAAGGTACGATGACTGAAATGATGAGGGGCAATTCATTTCTCTATCCCAAACACTATAGGTGATCCATTGCTTAACCTCTTTGAGTCCCATACACTTATGGAGAATTTTTTCAAATTACTTATCATGCCTTACTCCTCGAGCGTGTGTCCATCCCACGGTGGTCGAGTAAATTGCGACATTCCAGGACGTGTTGCTGACCCATTCATTTTAATGTGCATGCAGAAGCGAATAAATAAATCCCCAGACAGCATAAAGATGGGATAGAAAAGTAGGATCTCGATTTCACAACCACAAGACACCTTTATATATAGCTGACTAGTTTATATACAATACTAGTGTATAGATAAAAGTTCACACAAGCAGAAAGTCTATAAGTCCTCTAGGTGTTCAAACCCCCAACTGAAAACCCCGACCTATCCTGGGGATTTAGGTCCACCACTGCACTACCAGGAGGGTCAACTGTACCCTCGCCAAAAGCAATCTCTAACACTGACACTAAGATCTCAGATTCCTATAGGGGACCTTCTCTGGGTCCATTTTGCTCGCGACGATACCACACTTTGAATTGATGGGGTACCCTCCGAGGTAGACCCGCATCGACCCAGACAATGGTCCTCACAAGTTCATAGACCCAGGCTCCTTGGCCCCCGAGAAGAGGAATCTGGGTGACCTATTCGGTGACCCTTTTGGACTGGCCAAAATGTTCAGGAGGAACTGCCATTTAAGGACCTGAAAATGCTGAGCTTATGACGGGATGAGACAATGTCTCAGCAAGTTCACCCCCTAAACTCCGACTGGGAAGGAAATACGCCTAAAGGCAGTCTATGCACACACAAGATAAATGACTTACCTTACCTCAGTTCCTTCCTGCACAACAGTACATTTCATATACTCAATCAATACCATCTATTAGTCAATTGATATGACCACTGCTCATACAAGCTAAAATAGATGTCCATAGCTCTCACAAGCTAATATAGATAAATAGTAGCTCGCACAAGCTGATATAGATACATAGTAGCTCGCACAAGCTGATATAGATAGATAGTGGCTCGCACAATATGATATATATTATAGCTTACCCAAGCTAACGGTAAATGCTCTCACAAGCTGACCATAAATGCTCTCACAAACTGATGATAAATAATGCTCGCACAAGCTAACAATTTACCGTGTGTGGGTACACGGTCGGCCTAAGTAAAAAATGCATTACATTTCTTTTAGAAAATCCAACTATTTATATAGTGCATAAACACATTTTCGGCGTAGAAAACTGGCGCCCAGTATTTTTTAATTAAAATACCAAAATTCTACAATTTTGGAATAAATATCCAAAATTACAATTACCACTCAATTTGCAAAATTAGCACTCAATTAAATAAACCAAGCACACCATTGCAATCAGCACAAAATTCCAGTCATTGGGTATATCGGTATAATTTTTGAAAAATAATAAATGATTAAATAAATGCAATTAATTACCAAAAATAGAAACTTATGCCGAAAATACCTAATTAAATTCCGAAACGAGCCCGGAAAATTTCCAAACATATCTAGATAAATAGTACAACTTATCTAGTCCCTAATTAAGCTGTTCTAACCACCTAACATGCAAAACCGAATGATTAAATTGATAATCCATTCTAATTAACCACATAAACCATACTTAGCCTAAACTAATCAACCCTTAAGCATCATTAACTCCATAAGCAGATTTTAGCAAGTAAACTCACCGGTTTAACGATTCAGTGAGTCCACGGTGACGGCGACAGCGATGCGGAGACGGGCGACAAACCTCCTAGTGGTGACACCAACCAGGAACGGGACGGGCCTGAAAACGGGCCTTGAAGCCCAAAGAACCTTGTTGGGCTTCGGTTTTGCTCAAGGCCAAAGGAGGGCTGCTTGGGGTTCGGCTTGGGCCAAAACAAGCCAGGCAGGCGAACTGGGCTGTAGTGGCCAAGCAGGGATGACGCCGGCTGCTAGATGGCGACTAAGGGAGCTCTGGCGGCAACCAGGGAGGCTTAGACATGGGCTAGGCTCGCAGACGGTGAGTTGGAGGCGAAACGAGTGGCGAACGGGCGCGGGCTAGTGCGCAACTTGCGGCGGCGTGCGGTGGCGGCAGGAGGTTCGGTGGGCGTGCAACGGGCTAAGGGGGAACTTGGCTGGTTTCTCTACAATTTTTGGAGCTTTAAAACACCTCTAATGGAAAAAGCAAGTCTGCTGAAGAAGAAGAAGTGGCTGAAGGCTTGGAGGGACCCAATGGCCATAAAAGTCTTCTATTCTCATCTCTTTGTCCCTTAGCAAGGCCCCACCTCAATTGGCTGTCTTCCTTAGCCAATTTGGTGAACAAAAATCTCCCTAGAACCAATCCCAAGTGGTCCAAAAGGTTGAGGGAACCATGGCCTATGAATTTGAACACATTTTCCCCAATTTGAGTTCAATTCCTCTCCAATTGGACCTAATTTGGAGTCCATAAATACCACTAAGGTGGCCACATTTCAATTCATATTTTCCCTCACCAAAGGAACTAACTTGAATCCCAAAAACACGATAAAAAACGGCTCACTAATTTTTCCGATAAAAAATGGCCCTATTTTGAATTTTCGCCAAAAATCTCGGTTTGTAGAAAAATTTTCGAAGGATAATTCAACATTCCTAAAATGAATCATGACATGACAGAACTTTCAATTTCTGAAATCGGGTTCAAATTCGCGGTTAATTTCAATCTAGCGCGATTTTAGCGTGACTTAGTTTACTGGTAGTTTTTATGAATTTTTAGTGCAATTGACCCGTGGTCGATTTATTTTGAGCCATAATATAATCTTCGATACATTGGTGACCATCGGTTGTCGTGAAAACTCGAGGCTTCAAATACGGGAACAGGTACCAAAGCGACAAAAAAATCGGTCTAGTACCAATCGACGAGAATTTTTCAATTAGGTGGAATCACCCACAATGAATCACATGACTCGATCAAATCGACCTATTTCCAGTCTATAATCAATTTTTAATTATGCTGTAACGACCCCTGCAGACTAGCACAATCGAACAGTCGATTTCTGGTCGAATTCTTAAATCTATTGCGTTAAAATCCCTTAACGGCTTCACCAGATAGATTAGTTATCTCGTGAGTGATCAGCTCAGAGAATAGAATTATAGGCGCGTTAATGAAAATCCCGTTTCATTCAATTGAAAATAACACCTGAAATTTAGGATGTCACATTACCCCTATTAAGAACCACCCCACATCGGGGCAAATGGGAGGTAAGATGGCATCATGAGGTGAGGAAAATGAAAAGTAATTTTCTTACTCTCACTTGCATCAATCTTCAAGTCATGTTATTACATTGAATTCATGTAGTAATTCAAGTGTCCTAGGATGACGAAGAGCATTTCTTTCTCTATCCTATACACTTATATCCTTTGCATAGCCCACTTGAGCCTGGAATTTCATTTCTTCAAACCTAGTTGGTGATCATCCCTCACATTGAGACAAGGCAAAAGGCAGATGAAGACTCTTGAAAGTTCGAGTGTCATTCAAAATGTAATTGCTTGATGCATGCATTGTGTGCAAGAATTAAAATCAAAATAGAACCAAGGGGCATGAAAGAGCAGTGTGCCTGGTAAAAGCAAAGCCAATGCCCATGAAAAAAGAAGTGAAAAAGAAAATAAATGAAAACTAGGGGCAAAAAAAAGCAGTGTGTCTGGTAAAAGTAAGGTTAATGCCCCAAGAGAAAAATCAAACATTGGTTGTAGAAAGCCATATCCCTTGTGAGGCTGTACATAAAGAACTCAAATGCTAAGTTTTTACAATCAATGGGGGCACCTTATGAAGACAATCCCTGATGGTGAAAAAGAAAACTAGTGACAATACCGAGATGATCATCAACTCTCACCTTTTACACATATTTTGAGCCTAATGATCCTTTCGTTTCTCAACCCATGAATTCAGCCTATGTTACGTCCCTTACAAAGTCTCTTCAAATTATTGCACTTGAATTAACGTGGGAGTTCATGTGTTTATAAGCAACGCTCGAAGAAGTGCGAGCAAGATTACTTCTTTCTCATTTTGCAAGGTTCTTGACTTGTAAACCCAGAGATGATTATAAAATTTTTCTTTCAATTGCCTTGGCTCAAAGAGTCCCTTCGTTAAGCTGTTGACGAAGCCTACATTATGGTCCATATTATAGACCTCTCAGATTAGTAAAGTCGTACTACTTGCGAGAATACTCAAACCCTTGTTTGTATGATGATAGTGAGATGGAGTGATTCTCCTAAAATAGCCCTTTTGAATGAGAGTGAGTGAAAGTCATTTCTAACTGAAAGTCTATCATTTAATATTCTTAAGAAATTCATGTCATTGTCTTGAACAACAATTCTCTCATGTGAAAATTTGGGTGATGCAAATATGGTAAAGTCATTATGCATAAACCTTGATTGAATTGATGAAAACCCCACTAAACTTTGAAATGTGCATTCTAGAGTAGCTCAAATTGTCTACGTCTTTAATGAATACATATCAGTTTTTGCTCTAATAATGTATGACAAATAATATTTCCTTGAGGACCGAGTAATACTTGACACTCAAGTTGCTCCTCAAAGCCCTCTTTATCGACCCGACGTGCTTCCACAGCCTGGTGTCCCTTTATATTGACCCGGCATGCTTTTGTAGCCCAGAGTCCCTTTGATTGAACCGGCGTGCTTCTATAGCCTGAATTTCATTTATATTGACCCAGCATGATTCCGTAGTCCGTTGTCCTTTTTATCGACTCGGTGTGCTTTTATAGCCCGATGTCCCTCATGAACGACCCGGCATGCTTCCGTAGCCCAGTGTCCCTTTATATTGACTTAGCGTGCTTTCATAACCCAAAGTCCCTTTTATCGAATCGGCATGCTTTTGTAGCCCAATGTCCCTTATGATTGACTCGGAGTGCTTCCGTAGCCTGGTGTCCCTGTTAATAGACCGAGCGTGCTTCTGTAGCCCGGAGTTCTTGACCTAGCATGGTTTTGTGGCTCAGAGTCCCTTTCATCGACTCGGTGTGCTTCCGTAGCTCGATGTCCCTTTTAATAGACTCGACATGCTTCCGTAGCCCTGAGTTCCTGACCCGGCGTGCTTTTGTAGCCTAGAGTCCCCTTATCAAACAAGCATGCTTATGAGGTATTCTCTCTCAAGTGCACCAACACTTGACTTGGTCGAGCTGTCCCCAAAGAATTTTCTCCAAATTCAGTCTGATTAAAGCGACCAGAGAAAGGTTCGGGTCCTGGTCAGATATCTATGCTGCAATGCTAGGCAACCGAAGAAAGGTTCGAATCCTAGCCATGCAAAACCTCTTGCTAAGCGTCCGTAGAAAGGTACGGGTCCTAGATAATATTTGCTGCTTTAACAGGCAACCGTAGAAAGGTATGGGTCTTGGAAAGTGAATCCTCGTTTAGGCTAGCGTAGAATGGTACGGGTCCTAAATAGCATCTATTTCTCATTTAGGCAACCGTAGAAAGGTACGGGTCTTGGAAAAGCAATTTTTTCCGTCAAGATGACCAAAGAAAAGTTCAGGTTCTAGACAACTAAATACTGCCATATTGGGCAACCATAAAAAGGTACGGATCCTAGAAAAGCAGTCTCCTTACAAAGCCTTGTTACTATTCTAGGTGACCGTAGAAAGGTACGGGTCCTAGACATGTAACACCAACTATCTTGAATTACTTTACCCTCCTTGAAGGTAAGTTATTCCAAGTAGGTTCCTTTACCAGTTGCATTAGCATTTCCATGCATCACATAAATTGCTTTAAAAAATAGAATTCATTTTCCAACAAAAATCTTTCAATGAATGTGCATGATCAAAATTTAGGTCTCAATTTATCTTTGAATGCAACCTTTGCGAGCTCACATTTAAAGAGGAGTAGCTGTTGACACCTAAATTTTGGCAACCCATTTAGTTATTTATCACATTAAAAAATTATGGATTAATTTTTAACCCCTAAGCAAAAATATTAATTAATTGCATAGCATATAATTTTAGGTGCATTTATTATTATCATTGCATTTGCATTGGGCTGGTGACAGATGTGTTTGAATTGGTAGTTCTGAACTTTAACTTGGCAAGTCAGACTAAGCGCACAAAGAGAGCAAATTGGCCCAAGCCCTTATCCTAGGGGAGATATTACGAACTCATCTTTGTGAGATTTCAAATTTGAGAAAAATCCAATTGCAATTTTGAATCTTTGGCAATATGTGATAAAATCGGTGGAGAATATTCATTTTTGCAAAGGAAATCTAGAAGAGATGTGGAAAATAAAAAGAAATATTGTGTTCGGGAGGTGATCTTCGTGGATGATTGATTTGAAGAATGAAATAAAACCCTAGTCCACTCACCTATAAAAAGGAGGGCTACACATATTGATACATACGGCCACACAAGAGGGGGTAAATTCACAAAAAAAAAAAAAAAAAAGGAGCAATCTCTCTCGTTCACCAAAAGGAGAAAAAGCCAAAATTAGCTTTTTTTTTTTCCTTTCTTTTCTTTTGACAAGCTGCAGAAGAAAAGAAAGAAAAGTGCAACAAGAGAAAAAGTCCACAGCAAAGTACATAAGGAGAAGGAGAGAGTGGACGTGAGAGGGGAACAAAAGCAGAAAAAGAAAAAGAAAAAAGGAAAAAGGGTATTCTTCTCCAAGCGTCCTCTGCTCCTCTACATCTGCTTGCTTGTTGCCGGAGTTCCGAACGCCCGAGCTCCGCTTGCCTCTGCTGCTGCTGACGTCCATATCTCCACCCGACGACTTGCTCCTCTGCCACAGCCAGTTGTCGAAGCTGTAGCAGCTCGCCTCCGCACCACCGCACCCCTCTACAGCTGCCTAACGTCCGTGCCTCTGGCCGCCCTGCTACCAAGCTTCCCTCTGCCGGCCTGCCACCGCTGTAGCAGCCTGGGCCGTCCTCAGCCGATCTCCGAGCACCACTGCCGCTCCACCAGCAACCCGAGCCTCCCATGCCTCTGCCCCTAGACTCATCTGCCCTGTTGCCCCTCACTAGAGCTCTGAACGCCGGCACCTCTATCACCCATAGCTACTAGTCCCCACAGCTAGCCGAGCGTTACCAAAATCTGGTCTCGACATCCAAGTCTGAGCTGCGACCCACGCCGAGTCTTGCTTGTGACGAGTTGCTGCTTGCTGATCCGACTAGAGCCCTTGTTGTGAACCCCGCCTAGTTGCGACTTGCTACCCTGGTGCCATCCCTACACCTATCTGATCCGTGCTATTGCCCCTAACGATGTGAACCTGTTGCTCCTTACCTCGACGTCTTCGCTTGCCTGACGTTGCGTGCTACTTGTGATCTCCTATCGCGAAGCCTAGAAGTCCCTTAGGCATCCCTGCAGTGTTCTTCAATCTAGAGTCCACAAATTCCAGCCGCTACGTTTGTTTTTCTTCTGTAGGTCTTCTCGGGGTACCCAACAGAGACGTCTATGAGATAAACCCGTAGAGAGAGAGAGAGAGCTACGTATTTCCACTTCTCTACAGCACCCATTCACAAAGACCACACATGAAGACAGAGAAGAAAAATCATTGGCAAATATTATCTTAGTAAAAAGGGTAGTTAACATTTCAACAGAATTCATGGGTCTAATTTGAATTATCTGCAGGATTCCTTGGTCTTGTTGTGAAGTACAATAATTCCTCACGCGAGAGTCCATTGTCGGTGAACATCCATCGCCGCTTGCCTGTACGAACACCCCCATCGCGGCAATCCTTTACCAAGAAGCACCATTGCACAGAATCTCGCCCATCAACCATTACTGGTCATCCTTGAGTCGATCCCACTGAGTTCAAGTTTGGCAATAAGTGGAATTAGGTAATTATCTTATCTAAATTTAATTTGGATATTTTATTGTCTAATATATGATTTTCAATATCCTACGTGCATATTTGAATGATAGGCATATTTCCCAATTAGGATTTATCGCCTAATCCGCAACCGCACACTAATTTTTCACTCCATCTATAAGGTTTAGATGGAATAATTAATCACACAGGAATAAAATTGATATCTTGGTCTTTAAGGCCTAAGGTTAATTTATCGATTTTATTAGCGGAATAATCAGGTTTGATTAGATTTCTTTTCCAAATTCGAATGATGGATAATATCTTTGATGACCGTGAATGATTTGAAGTTTTTTTTTTAATTGCTTTATTTATCCCAAAAATATAAAAAAAAAATTGCATTTGCATTTCATGTAAATTAGAATCGGTTTTCCTAGATAAAATTGCATGATTGAATAGTTATTTATTTAAAATGCATGTTTAGATGACATCTAGGTTAGATAATATTTTTTGAATTAAATTGCATGACGAGATAATTTTCTAAGTTAAGATAGGATTCAGATTAGTCTATTCCTAACTTAAAATAGATAATATCTCACTTTTGTTAGATTTTTTATATTTTAACAATTTTAATTATGAATTTTTATAAAAATACAAAAAATCATGCGCATTTCATATAGAATTAGGTTCATGAAATGCATGTCATTTAGTGATTGTTGATAGCTCCATTTAATTAGAAATTGTCTGTCATTAGAATTAGGTCATTTGGTTAGATTGCATTGTATATAGATTAGATTTTTTAAAGAAAATCCTAAAGAATTGAGTGATTGCGAATCATATCTAGGACTGTCGACGTGAATTCTGATTTAACATTGCATATGCTTTCAATGCCATGAGGTAAGTCCTGCAATTGGTGGTTTGCACATCCGCATGATCACCTCACATGTTAAGGAAGTAAATTCAAATCAATTGAAACTGCTTGCAAACATTTTTTTTTTTTTTTCAAAATAAAAAGAAAGGGTACCAAAAGGGCGTTAGAGAAATCTAGCGTAACCATAGTTCCTGAACTCACAATCTCTAGTTCGTAGGAGTAAAGTGAATTTCCCATCACTTTACTTGAGTTTCTAATCGATCCACCGAAAATAGATTAGTGGCGACTCTTAATTGAAAAATCAATGGCATGTTAGGAACTTGAACCTAAATCGTGAATTGGGATGGGCTTGGGAAAGCTTAAGCTAAGTTTAGGCTTAGTAATCCATTAGCCAAATCCTAGGTGGTTCACCCGAAATTTCGGTTGCGACACACGTTACACCCTCAGGCATCTCACACCCCACCTGGCATCACAAGGACCTCCGGGGCTCATCACAGTCCCAAGCATCCAAATGCATCATTTTCACGACACTCCAAGTATCCCGACACCCAGGGCATCGTCGCCACAAAGGACTGGCGGCATCAACAGCAATTTCAACCATGGCGCATCACCTACGGGTCATTAAAACCATTGTATCTGTGTAACCCGAACCGCTATGGAAACCTGAACCGAACCCGACCATCTAATTCAGAGGTTGTATTATTCTATGTTTGACTCAGTTCCGACAACTAGCTAAAGATTTCTAGCATTTGAACCCGAAGCTGAAATACGGCAAATCCAATTTGAACTCACCTAGGATGACCCCAAACACTCCTTATCACCTAGGTGGTGCACACTTCAAGCTAGACCAAGGCGGAACTAGAACAGAACCACCTACCCAAATTTAACCCATGAAATTTCATACCGTCTAACCAACAGGCAGCTCAGTCCACCACCACCACGCAAGTCCGAACTTGTGCCGACCGTGTCGATGGTCATCACATGCACAACGAGGCAAATTGACAATGAATTCAGCTCAACTCACCAAGAACAGGTCCGTTTATTCCATATTGTCTAGACGTTGCATCTTTTGAGCTCGGGTAGCAACAACTCGGACTCAAATGCCTAACATAAGTCGACTAACGCTAATTTCATACCATCAATCCGACGATCAGCGTCTTTTCTTACCAACATGCAAATGGCACCGGCCACCCTATACTCAGCAACCCACGCGTGCACGTCATCCCATTCAATCCCGATCGACACACACATGAACTAAATTTTGAGTAGCCTACAATACTCGGACCTGAACTCTAGTCGATCATAAACCGGACATGTGAGTAGGATGTTGTCACGCAATATAGGATAACAAGACCGCCACTTGTCTCTAGTCCTTGGAACGCGAGCAGCGGGCACGGCTGGTGGCGAGGCGAGGCGACGGCGATGCACAGCGAAGCTGCGGGCAGCAAGTGACGCGGCTGAGGAACGGCGAGCTGCAGCTTCCTGGTCGGCAACGGCCGAGGTGAGATGGCGTGGGAGCTAGTGGCGTGGGGTGGTCGGCGGTAGGTGGCGTGGCACATGCGGAGCGGCAGGAGTTTCTGGGTGAGGCCGTTAGCTAGAAAATGGAGCAGCTGAAGTCGCCAAATGAAGAAGAAGAACGCTTCCCCCCTGCTGCCTTGATTTCTCCGCATGTTGACTGCGTTGGTCAACATTTGGAGTCCTTCGGTGGCAGCTTCAACGAGGGGCAGGTGGAATGTGCGTGTCCATCAGCTGGGGTTTCTTCCTTGGTGCATGCCATCTTGCATTCTTCATGCAAGAACGTGGCTTCTTGCTGGTTGACTAATTAAGTCAACAATAGGGGGCTTCGTGGCAATAAAATGGAGAGCAGTCCAAGGAGTTACGTTTGGGGCGTGACATTTGCAAGTTTTCATGCAAAGGACGTAGCCCCTTGCATGTCAAAGCTTGCGGTTATTGTCCGGCGGAGGGAGAAGGGCGTGGCTGGAAAATTTGGGGTCAACGTCTTCATGTCGATTGGTTGACGTGGGGCAGCTCGGGGTCAACATTTCCTTCGTAATTGACTGCCTTTGGACGTGTGCATGGAGACTTCGAATGCTTGCATGAAAGACAACTTGGCGACGCACCGATGAGAATGGATGTTGGTCTCGCTTATAGTGTTACGTGAGAAGATCTTAGATGAGCCGATAAGCTAAACGGTGATCGGATCGTCATGACGCAGCAAAGGTGTGGCTATGAGGGAATGTCGTGAGAACATGACAAAATGCGACGTCTCAGTCCGGTGATGGTAGTGATGAGACAGCGGTCGCAAGTGGTGCCAACAACATAGTCTGACAACAAACATGTCGACACGTCACAGACCGTTGCGTACTCGAGGTCCGGCAAAATCCGAATATCACAAAATGTAAGAAGAAATACATAGACACATTAGGTAAACACAACATATTGTTTAGGTACCGAAATGACAATAATAGAATTATTGGTGTAACCCAAGTCCCCAGACCTAAATATCTAGTTCCATAGGAATTGAGGAAACACTTTTGACCCTCAATTGGGTTTTTAGCCGATCCCCAAAAATGAGGCTAATGGTGATGTCCGTTTTAATTTTAAGTTGTCCTAAACAACTAGACCATATAAATGAAACCTGCTGCATGGGGTACGGGTCTTGATAGGACTCACCATGCTCTTGTATGCCTACACATGGAAAATTCTTAATGGAAAGAGTACTACAGGTAGAGCTATCATGGTAAAGGTACCCTTAAATTCGATATTCACATCCGACCTCCTCTCTCGAGGTATGTCGCCCATGTGGGTACGGGTCATGACACTCCGCTGTCATGCTGAATACGAGTTTGGGAGAACTCGCGATCTTGTAAAGGGAACTCACAAGAGGTTCGTCCGAGGGATGATGTGATGATATCTCTATGGTTGAGAAATGTTAAGGAACTTTTATGATTGAGTACCCCTAAATCTGACATTTCCCCTTTCTTCTCCTCATGAGAGGGATCAAGGGGCGACGAGATTAGGTCGCAACATTGTTTTCTGAATAGATGCTTTGTTCACTTCTCACTGGTTTCCGCTGGTTCTGAAAATCTTGTAAGGAATTCGAAATGTATATTGTAGAACCAAAATTAATCCACTAAGTGTTGTGATCCACATCAACCTATAATAAACACGTGAGAGTTGGTTATCTTTCTTTTTGAGCTAAGCCTTAAATTTGGCAATATCCTTCTTTATGTGCCCCTTCATTTTACATAAGAAGCACTTGCATTCCTTTTTAATCTCAACTTGGGGAGGTATTTTACCTTTAACCTTTTGCACGCCTCACCCTTTATACTCATCTTGTATTGTCATATGGGCACTTTCTCCCCTTTCCATGGGCAACCTTCCTTCCTTTTAAACACACATAGTCATAAGTTCATTGATTGACCATTTAGTATTATGTATATTATAAGATATCTTAAAAGGGGCATACTCTTGTAGGAGAATGTTCAAGATATAGTATGTAAGAAAAGATTCTAATATCCCAACCTCAAGATTTTTCAGCTAAGTTGCAATGTCCCTCATATTCATGATGTGCTCACGCACATCTCTTACATTGGTAAGTTTCAATGATAAGAATTTCATAATCAGGGTCATGGCATTCGCTTTCTTTGAAGATTAAAATTGTGTATCAATATCCTTAAGCAATTCTTTAGTATTGTTATGTTGAATGACTGAACCACAAACACTAGCAAAAAGTTTTATCTTTATGTACATCACACTAAGGCGATTGGATTGCTCCTATTATACATAAAGAGTAACTTCAGCCTAAGTGCTAGCCTCGTAGGAGTAGGTGGTTCATCTGACCATATAGCATAATCAATATCCATGCACTCCCTCCATTCTTTATAGTTACCACAGTTCAACTCATGAACAATTATACCGAAATTAATCGTAGGTGGTAAAACTACATTATAATCAAAGGAAACTTATGCATTATATATTTTAGGCAAATAAACTTAAATCATGTTTTACTACTGTAAAACATGTTATAAAATATGAATAACATAACATAAAAAACTACCTCTAGGCTAAATTTTCAATTTAAATAAATTCATAATTACTTCATGATGAAACTATCAAATTATATTCATTTCCTTAATCCCTGTGGGTAAATTAAGAAAGATAAAATAATATTTCATCATAATTAATCACATTAATATGTTGAAAATTTCTATGGGATAAAATTTATAATATTAAGGTGACTAATCACAATTAATGTCTTTGACTATATGTGATCCAAAGACTCTTAATGTATATAATTTAATATCATCAAAGATGCTGTGGCTAATCTTCAATTAATTAAATATATACGGATCACTAGAAATTTAATTACATGCATAAAACATTCATGCATGTAAAGACAAAATAGGGCAAAACAGTAAATTAAGGCGACCAATGGTAGAATTGTAATTTTCGCGGCCAAAGGGCAAAATAGTAAATAAAAGTGAAGTGGAGGAACACGGGCGCCTACATGTGCACGCGCTCATGCATCGAACACGCCTGGCTTGCCGTTGGCGCCTGTATCACACGCGCCTAAGGCCTGCACTAGCACGTGGTTGCACGTGCCTATGCTAGCCCACGAAGCACGTGGGCATCACGCGCCCAAGGTCCTTTTCTTTTTGCGATTTCATCATTTCACCATGCCTTCTGCCGCCGAGTCCTCCTCCCGTAGCCACCTTAGATCAAAGTAAGTGATGGGTTTTGGAGACCACACCGACACGACCACACAGGTCCAAGATTTGACGAAAACGCCAAAAATTGCTTGAAATCAAATAAAATTCCACAAAACGCAAACCCTAATAGCCGCAACTCCCATGTACAATTTTTACCAAAATCACCAATTCGATTTTTTTTTTTTTATTCAATCAAAAAAGCCCCATGAAAATCATCAACGTAGAGAAATAAACGTGCTTTGATACCAACTATTAGAAAATTTGCGGAAAACCATAATCCCGATAATCGAATCAACTAGAAACGTGTAAAATTTGTACTAACCTCTAGCCATAGTGAAGATATCAAGAATAGATACGCAGAGCTTGAGCGATTGTGAATAGGCTCTTCTAGCCAATTACCCTCTCGATGTTGATGGTGTGTTCTCTGATGATTAGATGATCAGAATGATGAGAATAATGAGAGGGCTTGACTTAGATAACCTATTTATATGCCCATACAAATCCTAATAGATGTTGTCTTCCATCAAGACTAATCGTAGTAGATATGGACAATCTCCATAGTTATTAGCAACTAGATTTGGATGATAAATCCTTAATGAAGTCTCATGTAGGTAATTTTAACTAAATGTGGGATCATATTAAATAAAATTAAAACAAGTAATAGATACAATAAGATGTGAGCGGCGCCAAAAAAGATTGAGTTGAGGACACTGTACTGCATGAAAGAATTATGAAGAAGATTCAGATTATGGCAGCATGACAAAGATCTGATTCTGGAGAATGCTGAAGTCTCCTACTGAATGTAAATATAGTAAGTAGATTGCCATTTTTCTGTTGAGATCACCTGCTTTCGTTATTCCTTTCAGTTTGTGTGGGGCTTTTCCTGGACGTGCTATTATTTTCTGTCTCAATTCTGGGAACTGGAAGAAGTTATTCGAGCAAGTAAATGCAATGCTTCTGTGTTATCTGGCTCATGATCATGACATGAATATAAAGATCAGAATGCCTCCAAAAGTAAATTAGATGTCTTCTGTCAAATGGTATGACATTCTTCATCCACGAAATGGTATCATTCTGCACTTCTGTATAAACGGCAATACTTAGCTCCAAGTTCTATTAAAATTGGTTTTATTGCATTGTATGTTTGTCCCATTTATGCAAAAGAATGTACAAAGAAACTTCACTATCTGATGGATTCTGGAAACTGCTAATGCATAAGTGATTATTAGTTGCATTCTAATAACGTGTTTTACATTTTCTTAAAGCCAGGACATTAATGTCAAGATGATGATTCTCCATGGATCTATATCAAACTTTGCTCATCACTTAATAGGCCAATATGAAGGTTGCTTTCTCTGAAGACAAGATGTATGGCCTTCCTCATGCTGAAAGGATTATTATCAAAGGTAGAAAACCCGGTAGAAATCATGTAGTCACTCTTTCCTTGTTTATCCATGTCTTTATTAATCTTGCAAATTCTTACCTCTATATCATCCACAATTTCTTCCATCAGTTCGGTCGTTGTTTGGTGATGACAATGTCTATGCCTAAGAGGCTTTAAACAGAGGATGTTCACTGTACGCTTTGAGAGGGATGGGTGCCAGCCACATATCCCCAGACTCTTCAGCACGTGACAGGTCATTTGATAGTACTGGATACTTAATTCCACAGGGAAAGAGCAGCAAAAGGTGACTAAGGTTCACAGGCTTAAGTTAGGTTTTACATTTGATATTACTGGATACGATTCGATGTTGGCAACACCAAAAAGATTGAGTTGAGGACACCGCAATGCAAGAAAGAAATGTGAAGGAGATTCAAGCTATGGCACCACAAGAAATATCTAATTGTGGAGACTCCTGAAGTCTCCTTCTAAATGTAAATGTGATAGGTAAGCTGCCGCTTTTCTATTGAGATTGTCTGCTTTCTTTTGTATTTTCAGTTTGCATGGGGATTTTTTTCAACGTGTTGCTATTATTCATCATAGTTCCAGGAACTGGGAGAAGATGTTTGAGCAAGTAAATGTAATGCTTTAGTGTCATGTGGCTTGTGATCATGATAAGAATACAAAGGATCATAATGCCTTCAGTAGTATAGTAGACATCGTCAGTCAAATGGTAAGAGATTCTTCATCCTCGACAAGGTATCAATCTATGCTTGTGAAAATAAAGGAATACTTTTCTTCAAGTGTTATTTGACTGCATTTGATGGTCAGGATAAAAGTCAAAATGAGATAAAATATATTATATCATCTATTTGGTGCCTACTTAAGACAAGATAAATATTGATATAAGATACATATAGCCTTAATAAAATTATCTCATGAGAGAGGTGAGAATGAAGTGAATAGGATTTTTTTATATTCATAACATTAAACTAATATTCATATGTGGTTTATCTTAGGACTACATTTTGTGAGAGATTGTTTTTCGTAAATTAGGTTATATTTTGTCACCTATTTAGCAGCTCTTTTTGAGAGATTAGATCATTGTTCTTACATATCATGTCAGATTTTCATATACTTGTTGGTTCAAATAGTATTTTGGATTGCATTTGCGTGATAATAATTGCCATGTTAGATCGACGGGACTCTTCCAACTCCAGGTGTAGTAATTTCATGCGTGTTTAAGACATGTAGATTGAATTATTATTTAATTGCCATAGTTGCACTTTTATTCAACAAATCACGGGTCATAAAAATGAAAAATATATGAAAAAAATCTAAAAATTACATCTTGCATGATAGTAATTTTAGTTTGCATTTTCATTAAAAGAATTTAAAAAAAAAATGTCTAGCGGTACTTCTAAGGAATTTCTTATTTATTTGCGTATTCATATTATACAAATCGATCTATTCCCTCAGGATTGCATTACATTTTAAATGGCATTATCTTAATATATTTTGCATGTTTAATAGCTCTTTTTAGGAAAATACTTTATTTAGTACAATATTGTACATAGCACATCATATTTTCTGATTCACATTTTTTTCTATGCACATCTAGATGCATGTTAGGGAATAAAATTGGAAATATTGCATTAAACACGTTTTTTAAAAAGAAAAAAGAAAAAAGAAAGAGATACTAAATTTAGCGTCTAATCGGCTCATAATAAGTTAACGGCAGCTTGAGGGAAAATGCAATCAAAAACCCTAAATTTTACCCAATATGACAAATTTATTCCCAAACTTTTTTTTTTTGTGACCCAAAAACTCCTAAACTTTGCCAACCGATGACACATTTACTCTAAGTTTTTTTTCGTGACACAAAAACCCCAAATTTATACTCACGTGACACATTTACCTTAAACTATAGGACATTTTCGCCTTTTACTTTTTGCGTTTTTTTTTTTTTTTACTTTTTTTTTTTTTTTTATTCCTTTTTTCTTCTCCTCTCTTCCTTCTATCGGCCATGGCGAAGGGAAGTTGGACTCAGGCGAGGCCACCCTCGCTCGAGCTAGTGAGTGTAGCCCTCACTGGCATGGGGCGAGGGTGGCCCTCGCCTGGGTGAGCAAGGGCGACTCTCCCTTGAGTTGGGTGAGGATATCCCTCACTAGATCCAAAGAGGGCAACCCTCACTCAACGGGGGCGAGGGCAGCCCTCCCTCGATGCGGGCGAAAGCTATGACATCCTGATTTTTAACCCTGTTTACAATGAAATGAAATGAGCTTTTCATTGACGTGCCTATAGTTTTTTCTCTGAGTTGGCCACTCACGAGATAACTAGTCTATCAGGTGAAGCCATTAAGGAATTTAAATGCAACAGACTTGAGAATTTGATTAGAAATCAACTACTCGACCATGCTAATCTACAAGGGTCAATACGACACCGTTAAAATCGACTAGAGACCGGAGATAAGTCGATTCGATAGAGACATGTGATTAAAGTGTGGGTGATTCCATCTAATTGCAAAATTCTTGTCGAATGGCACTAAACCGATTTTTCTATTGATTCTGTACCATGTGCCCGTATTTGAAATCTCGAGATTGAGTCACCTATGAGTTGAAGATGTACAATGTGGATAAAAAGTAATCGACCACAGGTCAAATGCACTAAAAATTCCTAAAAGCTACTCGATAGGTTAGGTCCCGCTAAAATCGCGTCTAGTTGAAATTAACCATGAAATTGAAAGTTCTGTCATGTCACGACTTATTTTAGGAATGTCGAATCATCCTTCGAAGAATTTTCGGTGAACCCAGATTTTCAGTGAAAAATAAAAATTGGACGATTTTGAACGAGAAATTGGGATAAGCCAATTTGGGTGCACTTTTGGCCTTCAAGTTGAACCAATTGGTGAGGAAAATTATGGAATTTGGTGTGGGCTTCCTCCTTGGTAATTTGGCCATTAAATTGAGACCAATTGAAGTGAAATTGAGTTGAATTTGAAGGGGAATAGCTTGAAATATGTAGGCCTTGGTGGGGTGCAACATTTGGGCACCATTTGTGGCTTGTTTGGGAAGTTTGTGAAGGGAAAATGGTTGCTGATAAGGCTGTGGACTTTAGAGGCCATGGAATGATGAGTTAGGATATTTGTTGAAGACTTTTGAGGCCCTTTGTCCTCCCCCCCCCCCCTGCAATGGCCGCTGCAACAGCCCATCTTCTTCTTCCTTGCTGTTTTATCCTCCATTGTTGTTGTCTTAGAACTAGAAAACCAGTAGAGAACCAGCCAAGCCCTTGCCGTCTGCCCTAGCTCATGCCACCATCCAAACAGCCGCCTACAGCACTCACCAATTGCCCTCATGCCCGTGTGTTTGTCAAGCTAGTGACGCCGTCCAGCTCACAACCGGGGTGTCCCCGAGCCGCACTAGCTTGCCAACTCACCATCGTCGTCAGCCCAAGCCACTGTTGCAGCCTCTGCCATCCGTCTAGCCTCCTCGCCGCCTCTTCCCTCGCCATTCTAGCCAAGTCGAGCCCCTCGATTAGCCAATCCAGCCAACAACAGAACCGAAACTCACAGTTGGGCTGTGAGCTTCGTGTCCTTTTTCGGGCCCTTCCAAGCCTCGTTGGGTGTCACCGTGGGCTCGAGTCTCACTCGCCTCCGCATCACCGTCGCCGTGAACTCATCAGCTTGCTAATTCGATGAGTTTACTTTCTAAACCTTGCTTAAGGGGTTAATTATGCTTAGAGTAGGTTTTGTTTAGGCTAAGATTGGTTTAGGTGGTTAGATTAGTGTAATTAGTGGTTTAGTTAGTTAATTAGGCTAATTAAGTTGTTAAATTAGTTTAGTTAGGGATTAATTAGATTATGGGATTTATTTAGCTTAGTGCATTATTTATTTAAGTCTAATTAGGTGGTTAGATTAGTGTATTTAACTTAATTAGTCATTTATTTAATTATTTTGCATTTATTTAATTATTTAATATTTTCCGGAAATTATACGAGGATAGCCAATCGTCGGAATTTCATGTTGATTGTCATGGTGTAATTAGTTTATGCAATCGAATGCTAATTTGTGCAATTGAGTGATGATTGTGATTTTTGATTTATTATTTAAAAAATATGAAATTTTGGTATTTAATTAGAAAATACCAAGTGCCGACTTTTGACACTAAAAAAATTTTAAGTACTATATCAAAGAGTGTGATTTTTAAAAGGAATGATATCAGTTTTCTGGTTCGATCTGACCGTGTACCCACATACGATTATTTTACCGGGTATTTTTAATACGAAGAAAATAGGCCAAGTTCATTATTTTAATTGAGGCATTTGAGTGCAATGCACGATGTCCTTGGTTGGGATTAGATGGTCATGTGATGGTTATGAGAACCCATCGTGAGCATTTACGCTAGACGATGCTCCTGTATGAAATGCCCTTGCCAACAGATGCTGGTCACAATAGAGACTGGGCCGATGCTCCTTCGGGAATGCCGTCTCGAAGTAGACGTTGCTATGCTCGATGGGGCGAGATGATGCCTGGCTATGCCGGAAGACCGCCGAATGTCGAGTAGGCCGTGCCTGTGGGGCCGTAATCAATTGGAACGCATGAATGAGTGTTTAGCTATGCGATTATGGGACGAAATTGTGTGATACGGAGTGGGACGTGTCATAACAATTTGGCCCTATAATTTGGACCCCTGTGATTGTTTGAGATATAAGTTGAGGTGTTCCAATTGTTGATTGCTATTACTGCATATATATGTTATATAAGCTGACATTATATGAAGTTTAGGGTTTTTGGTGGCTTTTACTCTAAAAACAATTTTCATACTTAATTGATAAATCCTAACTACGATCCGTAGGTGTTGGGAGATGATAACCTCACGTTGCAAGAGGGATCATTTATGTCCATCTGGCAATTCATTAACCACCTCAAAAAGACATCTAATGTTACCAGGAGGGTTGCGACAAAGAGATATTGTGCAGCTCGAATTTTCAATGGCGTGGAAAATTGCTATCATTTGGTTTGAATAGAAAAATCAAATTTACAAGGTGTAGGTTCCTGGCGTCGCGGTGCGACCTGGCTCTTAGGTATCGTGTAGATTCTTGTCTAAATTAACCTGTTCATATAATTTTTGCAAGGCTCATTACTCATGAAACCGACAAGTGGTGAGTTGTGAGAATCCCCCATGATTTTCTTCTCCAAGATCTCCTCATACTCCAGCCACCATTGCATAAAGGTACTATTCTCCAGAAATATGTCCGCCGAAACTGTCTTCTTATTTATCAAGTCCATAACATACTTCTCAAACTCGCGTAATGTCTTTCTTTCGAAATCGTCTGATGGTCCTCCGCTGTTCAGCAATCTGCACGATCGGAGGGCCTTCTCCACGTGTGCCCAGAAGCACGAATCCTCCGTCGGCTGTGACTCGATTTTTTGCCTTTTCGAATTGGAAGGACCGGGCCGTGGCTGGGGGTTATCTTCTTTCTGCCATTTTTCCAGCAGCTTGAAGTATTTTGGTCTTCGTTGATTTAAGTAATCATTTGGGATGCTGTTGCGACAAAGCCATGCTATTTCCAGTGGTTCGATTAACATCCGGAATTGATTCCCTGCACGGAGCCAATCGTGCCACTCTGGGGAGCCCCGTATTTGAGGATTCTTATTCATGTGTCTCACCAATTTCTTAAAATATCTATCAAGGAGATCCTTGCACTTATCAACTCCCAACCTACCCCTCCTTATAGCATCTTTGTATCCGTCATAGTAACCACCCTTGCCGTTGAATTGGCAAAATTTCTTGAATTGCTTCATCTTTTTCATGGCATCCTTCATTTCTTTCCAGCCCTTGACAGGATGAAATGCCTTGTCGCCTTGCTCACGCTTTGCTGTGTTATCTATCAGAGCATGAGTGCCCTCATTCTGCTGCTGTCATTGACTCATGGCAATTAGAGTACACTCAATCCAAATCCAAAATTGACAAACAATCCTAACACTTTTAACACTTTAGTCCATTAGCATTTAAATTTGGTAAAAATGTGATCAACATGGCAAAATCGGAGCATCATTTTTGTTCCGAGCAACACAATAATCTGCTAAAAAGTGGACTTCACCTTGATGGAAGGTAACCACGAGAAGAAGGTCAAGCTAAAATACCTGAATTGGCTCGGGGCCAGCCACTGTGACTTGAGTAGTATCCCCAGCTTTATATAAATCTGCATCCTGCCCATTCGACTTAGGATGGTCCCCGCATATTGATTCTTTCTTGTCACATTCAACGACATTCTCATTATCAACAAGTGGGTCTTCTTGGTCTCTAGAATTTTCCTCGGGCCGTTTCATGACGGACTCAGGAGTTCGGAACAGGCACCATCTGATTCAGACACCAAAGGGTCATTCCAAAAGGCTTGTATGGACTATGGTTAGCGGTGGGAGAGTGAAAAAATAGTCTACAGAAACAATCATCCTTATGAACTACATGCAAAAAGTACGAATTCCATGTTGGATATTGCGATACGGCTTGTTGGAAGGCAGAGTCCTCAAGAAGCAGGGAAGCGAAAGTGTACAAAGGGGGAGTATGCTCTTAGTTGGGTTGACAGTGTTTAGAAGCCATTACGTGAAAAGGGAGGCAATGGATCCACCCCAATAGTGTCCAATGAAAATATTGGGGATAGAATCCTTAGACAAATTGAAGTTACAACCAGCATTGAAATAGAACGAGCATCAACTCATATCCTCAACTTATAGGTGTCAAATACAATCATTCCAATAAGATAAACATGCACGGTTAATAAATGAAGTGAATCTCTTTGTTAGATTAATTAAATATTAAACCACACATTCATCTAATGGCTTAACCTTTTAGAATAATCGATAGTGATCTCACCAAATTCTTACACTCCACTCAATCATATGATTAAGTTCAACAAAAGATTCATGAATATTTAGGATGAGAATGCACATTCCTCAATTTCACAACGATGCTAAAAAAAATGAGAAAAGGCATTTCCTGAGTAGAACAGTGCTTTGCTTCTCGTCTAATAAGCTTAATGGTAAGTGGTGAACAACTAAAAGTTTCCCAATCAGAGCAACTATTAGCATGTCTACTTCAGCAACAATTACAATAAGTAGTCATTTCTAGATTCGTGCATACTGATGATCTTACAGCAGATAATAGTAATAACTGGAATGGATGACTCGAGAGAATGGATAAAATTGCGACCTTTTCTTGTAGGGAGTAACTGGTAAGGTGACTAAGGCAATGATGATGTAGTTTGGGAAGGGAACTTACTACAATTTTTACTGGGTCATCCCCATCTGATAATGAGACAGAGCTGAATTGGCTCCGTGCAGGGAATCAATTCCAGCAGCTGTGGGTTCGTGTCGTGAAGACACCCTCTGTACAGAAACCAGGAGGATGGACCGGTTGATTTGCTGCTCAAGTTCAGATAAGGCATTCCATGAATCCTGAAGAAGGTTCGACCACACAACAGTCTCCAAAAGAAACAGTCTACTGCTCGACTGCAGATCAAGAAAACTACCAATTATCAAGAACGTGGATTTAGGAGTAAAACTCAATGCAAAATGTGTCATATGTTCAATGATAGCCAAACCCAACATTCTGTTTCAGGAACTGATCCATTCTTGGAGGTTCGTTGGATTCGCACAGACGAAGCTAATTTTAACAACGCACCTGCGTTTCCAACTTCGTTCCAGAAACAAAACCTGCAAGTGCCAGTTTGCTTAATAAGTTTCTCATTCCACTAAAATTTAAAAAAAAAAAAAAAAAAAAAAGCTTGGTACAGTAAGACCATTTAACACGGAAGAAGAACCTACCACAACGCTTGCTCTGCCGATCTTAGTCTTCTGAATTAGTCAGAAAAACAGAAGATGAAAATGTCCGAGGGCGTAGCTCGAGATGCGGTTTCAAAATCACCCAGCCTAAAAACTCAAAATGCCAACTTTCAGATCTCTTTTCCTTCTCTCTAGCCCTGACCAGTAACCGAGGAAAAAAGGAGTCGCATCGGTAAGAGTGGGAATATATTTGAATGAGATGGATGCCTTAGCTAGGCGGAGAAATCTTGAACTAAAGGAATAAAAGGTAAACGGTAATTGGGGCTTTGTGAAAGAAAAAGGCCAGGGACACCTAGCTTCAGACACACGAAAAGAAAGAGCGGGAAGAGAAAGTATTGGGTGTTCGGGCCTATTTACTTGTTTATGCAGATGGGTCTCATTTTTCAGGTTTTTCGAAATTCTCTCTCTTCTCTCTCTCCTCGCTTTGGTTACCGTTCCAATCTCCATCTCTTTCTCTCTACTTTCTCTTTTCTTCTTCTTTGTTCAAAGAACGAAGAGATCTTCTCCATCCGAAGGGTCTCTCTTCCTTCCAAACACGCCGCTGGCTCCACCTCCGTCTCGTTTGTTGCCTCTCCAATTCGTTATCCGCCCTCTCCTGTACCTGTCTCAGTTTCAACCAATGTGGTGGACTATGGCTGATATGACCATTGCAATCGATGTTGACATCTGATTTTTATTGGACAGTGTGAACAATCTTTATTGAAAATTAAATAAGCCCACTTAAACCCAGTTGAGCTTGACCCGTTCACGGTGGAAATCGACAAATTAGCTCCCACACCCACGCCACACAAAAGAATTTCTATCGAAAAGAGCATTCACCCAGGAAAACCAAAATTCTGGAGGGACGAAGCCATCATTCTCTCCTCCCTTTCTATTTTTCACTTTGACAGCCGTTGATTATCACTGAAAATGGACGAAATTCTTCATGCTTCAGCTTCGATTTCAGTCACGTTCACGGTGGAGCCAAAGCTACATTGATTGCTACCTATTTCATCGATCTTCTTTGTCGCTTTCTCGGTGGTTGCTGAACACTATGTGACATAACTATTGGCACCTGATTTTTAGTTGACACTTTATTAAAAAGTCAAATTTGAGGATTGGGTTCCTAATTGCGACAAAATCTTATTTTTCGGCAAAAAAAATTCGTTTTTTATTTCTTTCTTTTACATTGTCATTTTTAAACAATGTATAGTTTATTTCTGATAAAAACCTAAAAAGTCAAACGGTTGACTTTCAAATTGATTTTTTGGTCAACCTTTTAACCAAAAGTCAACCCCGAGTAAAAAATTGAATTTGTAAAAAAAAATTCAATATAGCTTTAATTTCACTTTTGTCAAATTAATTTCTCGAAAATTCAAAAATTTGACCCAAAAAATCAACATTTTAGGTCAAATTTTTTACCAAAAAAATGGAAAAAATAAAAATACACAAATACATTTCTTTTAATGCCAAATTGACTTTTGTGTCGAAAATTTCACAAAATTCAATTAAAAACCTTGATTTTTGAGTTTTTGAGTTTTAGGTTCTAAATTGACCAAAAATAAAATTACTTTTATTCTAGTAATAATTAGGTATAGTTCCTTCTTTAACATTTGATTTAGAGATTATTTTAAATCCGTATGTGCATTCAATCCTGTGATTTACCATGTCGAAATGTGAATTGTTGTTTTTAGCTCTAATTAGGAGACCAAAATTGATCCTTTATGACTTGCAAACGGACGATTGTTTCACACCATTTTCTTAAGATAAGTCCAAATGCAAAACCGATTTTGGAAAATTCATATTTAAACTCATCAATTTGAAGAATTTTCTCCTCCCAAGCATGAGAAAGTCAAACAATTAAGTTTCAATTGACAAAATTCAAATTGACCCATTCATGGTTATGGTTTAATTTCATGAATCTAGGTCCAATTTGACATTAGGCTTAGATTAATTTTTGACATAAGCTCGAGTGCTTCAATTCAAAGTCAATTTGAATGCATTAAATGATCTTACACATGGGTAGTTCTTTTTTTCTTTTTTCTTTTTTTGGTCGGGAAATAAAATTTTCATTCGCTAACTCAAAGAGTTAGAATACAAAAGACTCGAATTCGAACAAAGTAAGGCCCATAGTGTCATGCCTCAAACCTCGAACACGTGCCCATCCCTCGGTGATCAATAAAATTTGTGACTTCTTAGGACGAGTCGCCGACCCTTTCATTTTATTGCACATGCGGAAGCGAATAACAAATTCCCTGAAAGTAACCATCTCGGGATAGAAAAGCAGAACAACAGATTCACAAACAAAACATGTTTTTATATACATACTGAGTCAGGTACAAAAGTCAACAACCAAAAGGCTTCAATAGACGGTTCTCCAAAAAAAAAAAAAAAAAAAAAAAAACTGTCCTAATCGACCTACTCCTCAGATCCCCTTAGCTCGACTCCAGATCCTTCACTCTACAGTCCTGTAAAGAATTAACCCAACGACGGAGTAATATATAAATCTCAGCGAGTTCACGCTCTAAACCCCAATTAAGAGGGTAATATGCCTAGAGGCGTCCTACCCACACAATCACACAATCACAGAACTTACCTCGTCTCAAATCCTCCCTGCAAGTCATTTCAATTCATATCATAGACAGCCACGAAAACATGAGCAGCAAACAAGTTCAATCAACTGGAATGCCACACTCAATTGCAACCAAGTACAGGGGTCATGATTATAGGGCCAAATCATTATGACACGTCTCATACCGTGTCACACAATTTTGTCCCATAATCCGGCGCGTTCAACTCAATTAATCATGCGTTTCTAGTTTTTGATCTCGGTATATAGCATGGCCTACTTTCTGTTCGGCGGTCTTCTAGCGTAGCTAGACATAGTCTCACCCCATTGAGTACAACAACATCTCTACTAGATGGCTTTCCCGAAGGAGCATAGGTCTAGAATCTACTATAATCGGCTTCCGTTGTCCAAGGGCATTCCATATAGGGGTACTGTCCAACTTAATAGCCCGGGACAGGTTCTCTTAACCAATACACGATCATTCAAACTCGGCTAAGGACATCATGCATTGCACTCAAATACCTCAACTAAAAATAGTGAACCTAGCCAATTTTCTTCGTATTAGAAATATATGGTAAAATAGTCGTGTGTGGGGTACACGGTTAGATCGAACTCGAAAAATTGATATCCTCCAATTTAAAATCCCACTATTTTATATAGTATATAAAATCATTTTTGATGTTAAAATTCAACACTCGAGATTTCCAAAATAAATATCAAAAAAAAAAAATTTTGGAATAAATAACCAAAATTCCAATCAATACTCAATTTGCACAAATTAACACTTAATTGCAAAAATTAACCACACCATTGCAATCGGCACAAAATTCCAATCACCGGCTATTCCGGTCTAATTTCCATAAAAAATTTAATAATTAAATAATTTCTAAAATTAATTAAATAATTACATTAAATGCCATAAATAGAAACTTAGGTCGGAAAAGCCTAATTTAATACCGAAATGGGCCCGGAAAATTTCCGAACCACTCTAGATAAATAATATATCCTGTGTAATCCTTAATTTATTTAATCTAACTTCCTAACATGTATAATTGAATAATTAAATCACTAATATAATCTAACTAACCACATAATCCCTAATTAACTTAAACTAAACACCCCTTAAACGTCATTAGCATCATAAGTAGAGTTTGGTGCATAAACTCACCGGTTTAGCACAAAAACTGATTCACCGCAATGGCGGTGCGACGGTGGCCGAAACTCGGGTTTATGGCGGTGTCAACGGAGGCTTGGACCGGGCCGAAAACGGCCTATCAAATCTCAGCCCAAGCTGAGATTTGTTCTTGAATTGAGCTGGATCAAAGTTGGGCTGACTCGGTGGAGAAGGACTTCGGTGGCGCTGAAATTGTGGGGCCGAAGAGGAAGCGAACTGGCTAGCGTTGGACACGAATCCTGAGCTGGGCTGAATGAAGAAACGGGCGAAGGAGTTGCTGGTTTCAATGAGAGGGGGAGCTTCGCTGGCGTCAACGCCTAGGACTTCGACGAAGGGAGGTTGACTCGGTGGGGACTTCTCGCGGACGGGTGGCAGCTGCTGGGGCTAAAACGTGAGGCTGAGTGGAGCTGGGTCGCGGACGTGAAGATGGGCTTCGGTGGAATGAGCTGCACGAAGGAAATAGAGGGAGACACAGACGTGGTAGCGAGCAGGGAGTCAGCGAAGTCAGCTCCTGGAGGGGTTTAGTTGGGGGGTTGACCGAGTGGAGAGTGGGCTGCTGCGCTAAAGGATTCGGTGGAGAAGGCAGCGTGAGTAGAGGGTTGGGGGAGACCAAAGATGGTGGAGTAGCAAGCGGTGGAATTGCAGGCAGTGAGGGAGGAAAGAAGGTGATCGAACAACAGGGAAGAAAAATGAAAGAGGAGCTGCGGAGGGGGAGGTCGGCGAAGCTGGCTTGCTCGAGAAGCTGAAAAAAAGGGGCAAAGTCAAGATAAAAATATCTTGCACATAAATGCTTGGTCCCCTAAAGTCCTCAATCTTATCCCTCTTGTCCCCAAATACTTTTTTTGCCTATAAAATCCCACAATTAACCAATTTGATGCTAAATGTTGCACCCCGCCATGCCAACTTCTGAATTTCCTCATTTTTGGACTTCAATTTCTTCATGAAATTCCCTAATTTGATGTCCAATTTTGATGAAGATGAAGCCCACACAATTTCTACTAGAGTCCTTCACCAAATAGCTCGGTAAGGAGGCCAAAAATCCATTCGATTTGGCCCATCCGAATTTCTGTTCTTTTCCGAATTGTCCAAATTGATTTTCCGTAAAAATCCCGAGCTCGCCGAAAATTCTTTGGAGGATGAGTTGACATTCCTAAAATAAATCGTGACATGACAAAACTTTCAATTTCTAAAATCGGGTTCAAATTCACGGTTAATTTCAATCTGACGCGATTTTAGCGTGACCTAACCTACCGGGTAGCTTTTAGGAATTTTTAGTGCAATTGACTTGTGGTCGATTATTTTTTAGCCACATTGTGCATTTTCGACACATTGGCGACTCTCGGTTATCGTGAAAATCTCGAGGTTTCAAATACGAACACAGGGTACAAAAATGACAGAAAAATCGGTCTAGTGTTGTTCGACATAAATTTTGCAATTAGGTGGAATCACCCACACACTAATCACATATCTTTATCGAATCAACCTATCTCCGGTCTTTGATCGATTTTGACGGTACCGTAATGACCCTTGCAGATTAGCACGGTCTAGCAGTCAATTGCTAGTTGAATTCTCAAGTCTATTGTGTTTAGATTCCTTAACAGTTTCACCTAATAGACTAGTTATCCCGTAAGTGATCATCTTAGGGAAAAGAACTATAGGCACGTCGATAAAAAGCTCAACTCATTCCATTGAAATCAAAGCCTGAAATTGAGGATGTCACACATAGGGCTTCCGAGGGGTTGGATAACCAATTTAAGGGTAAGGACCCATTTCTTTGGGTTTTTTGCAATCCAATCTGCAACTGAATTTAATTCTCTACTACAATGGGCCAAATGTAAATTAGTGAAGCCCAGAAGCAAATTCTTGGCCTCAATGAGAATTGGTTCTATTTCCCACGAGCATTGTACTTCTCCTGGCAGCATTTGGATAAGTACTTTGCAATCTGACTGGAGTAGAAGTCTTCGCTCACTTTGGGAGATAAGAAACTTTAGGGTTTCCACTATTGCCAAGGCCTTGGCTTGCATAGTAGACTTTACTCTTACCGATCTAGCAAATCCATCCATCAAAACTCCATAATTGTTTCAGCAAACACAGCTTATCACTTCGATCGTCGTTCCAAGCAAGACAGTTCCACCTATATTAATTATGAGAGTGTCTTTGCTTTGGCCACAATAGATATGAGGTGAGGCTTCCTTTACACTTTCCCCTTCTTCTTTGCCTTTTTCCAACCGTTGAAGCATTGATTTTCCACCACGACTGAGCTTATAAGGTGCTTCAGATTTAGCATTAGTTTGTGGAAAACATAGTTGTTTCTTTCTTTCCAAATACGCCAGAGGATAGATGCAAAGAGGTCGAAACTTGCAAAGGTATGATTGAATTTAAGTAGCCATTCATCTATTCAACCAAGTCCATAAGGTGAGATATGAATTTGTAGTGCAGGGTCCATCCAAATTGTGACACTAATTAAGTTCAATTTTAGTTAATTTGCAATTTTGCTTATTTAATTGCAAATGGTAAAATTTAAAGCACCCATGGTTTTGACTCGTTGCTTTTCATGATAATCATTCAATTAGGTCAATAAAAGACCCCTAGATCATGTTCATAAGGTTTGATTAGTTTAATTGTATCTTAATTGGCCAATTTCTTCTTAAAAATGATAAAATTTATTTTCAATTTGGTCCTTTAGGGACCAAATTGCATAAATTTTAGACCCACAGGGATCCCAAGTAGGAGAAATAGCAAGAACCGAATCAAACCGATCAAGAACCAATCAAAATCTGATCGAATCGGCCTAATCGGCTTGATCGATTATCGACGGGCTGGTTGATTCAGCCTCTTGTTGGCCGGTTCCCCATCTCCGACGATCGGTTCCCAAATCTTCTCAATATCAATTTCACTTCCGCACCTTCAATTTCTCGAAATTTTATAGGTGAACCTTCGAATTTTATCAAATTGCAAATTAACCCTTAATTGGACATTTTGACGCAATTATCGGTTTTGTTTCGGTTTTTTGCAAATCAAACCCACTAAATCAATTACCCAACACATCGAGATCATGATAGAGCCTTCCAAACCTATTTTTTACTTGTTGAATCAAAATTTTGATAGTCGAATCAAACGATAACGGAAATCACTTAACTTGGGGAGTATATGAGGCAAATTTTCCCTCCATTTTAGGGGGCTTTCATTTGTGCACAAATTTTCCTCTTTCATTAGTCTCTCTCTCTCTCTCTCTCTCTCTCTCTCTCTCTCTCTTTCTCATTTTTGTTATTTCCTGCCCATTCCTCTCTCCTTTTGTGATGATTTCTAAATAATCTTACCTTCATGAGTTTTGTTCCAAATCATTTTGTACAGATCTTGTAATTTTTTCATGATATTTGGATGTTCTTAACTAGATCAAATCTACTCAGATCCAAGCCTTAGTCAGTTTGTTCCATATTGATATCTAATTTTGTCATTTTATGTTGATTTTTATGTTGAGTTCTGGAAGAACTTGTTGGAGAAAACTTCCTTATTTGTTTTGAAGTTGACAAAATGTTTCCATCAGTCTAGTCTGAAGACTTGCAGACTCTATCGTCAAAGTCTGAAAACCTCCAGACTCAAGATTTAAAGTCTGCCCTCACTGATAGTTTCCAGACCAACGAAGAAAAGTTTTATCCGTTGAAGAAGACTTATCCAAATGCGAGTATATCTTTAAGGATTTGATTCGTACGGTTAAAGAAGATCTCACAGCTAGAGATAGCATCTCGTGATCAATTATTCGTATTGAAATTAATTCGAGTAATTAGATCTATTGATTGGCGAAGTATACTTGAAATGTTCTACTTATGGAAACCTAGATCCTGATTGTATGGGTGAGCATGATTAATGGGCTATCATCACATTCCTTAAATAACTCGAGATCTCCCTAATTGATTCTATCCAACGGGTTGATTGGAAGAACTCCTTTGGAATGTGCCAATGGTTATGACGGCATGGAGGAGTATATAAGGAAGACGCTTAAGTTATTCGAGTGTGTGCGTGAAAGAAAAATTCCAAAGTCTGAAGTTCCTAGTTCTTTGCTGTTTTGATTGTTGAGCTCAAATTGTACTCAAAAGAGAGATTAGATACTTGTGAGACCTTGAAAAAGTGTAGCGAGTCTCTACACTGTGGAATTAAGGACGTGAGACTGTAAAATCTCTTTTGGTTCTTAGTAAAATCTAGCCAGTGGGTTGTCAATGCGGGAGAGTGGAGTAGGCTTGGTCTAAGCTGAACCACTATAAACCTTATATTTTGATTCTCTATCCCTAACCTCTTTACTTTAATTCGTTACTTTATATAACTATTTATAGCCTTCTACACCTTCAGTCTATTATTCTTAACTTGATTTATTCTGTTAAGTTTCGCAAAAACTTCTTTGATCACCTATTCACCCCTCTCTAGGTGCTCTTACTAACCCTATCACAACTTTCTTTCATGAAAGTTGTTCGTAATTGTATGGAGAACATCCTATAATTTTTTTCGTGATTTTTGGATGAGTTTAACTAGGTCAAAATTGCCTAGATCTTAACATAGGACAGTCTAAACTTCATTAGTCCGAATGATGTTTTGATGAACTTAAGTCCATAAATGTACTTATTTGGCCTCTAGTCTTTCATGAAAGTTGAAATACATGATGTATATGTTCAATTGATGCATTCTTTGCAAAGTTTTGACATTAATAAGTGAGTCAATTGCATGAGTTAGTGTGAAAATGTGCTGCAGCCGTACATGGTTTAAATATGTATCTCTATTTTGTCATTTTTGCTACGATTCATGCGATCACATTTAGGTTTTGAACTCTTAACGACAAATGTTTATCATTGCATGTTTTGTATGTAAGATTTTTTGTAGGATTTTTGTACGTCTTGAGATGGCTGAAATCATGCTCGTTCTGTGAAGTTAATGCTGAAACGAAATCTTGCCATATATGCATCTTGCCATGCTTCTTTGGGTCTTTTAGAGACCAAATCTTGTGATAATGCCTTCTCGATACTTAAAGTACATATTACAAGGTTTGAATAAATTTCATGTCATTGCATTTGAGTGTCATTTTACATGTTAAATTTGTGCCGCAAAAGCACATGTTCACCTAGAAACCCTCAAGCATTTCATCATGAATCTTGAGTCATCTCATATTGTCATCAAATTGTATGACATTTTCTCATGACGATTTAGGGTTAGATGGTCATCCCAATTGTTTTTCACATCTAATTTTATGTCGCATGCTACTTTTTTTTTTTTTATAACATTTATGCATTGCTTGAATGGCTTTGAGATTTATTAATGCATGGTTGTGATATGATTGGTTACGAACATACGCATCTTTAGAGATCTTGATCATAGAATACCTAATTGACCTAGTTTGGATTTGAGCCCTTCTAGGAAGTCGAAAAGGACATGTAGAATTTTCCAATGCCACTGACTTCAAACAAATCGCTCATCGTTTGAATCACTTTCCATTTTTTCAAAACTAGATCAGAATTTGGACATGGAATCAAAGTCTGACCCCTATTCTAACCCCTGTTTGGACAGACTTTTGATATTTTCATTCCATTTTTTCTATTAGGATTTTGTATTTGGCCTCTTAACAAAACTTATTTTCCATCACATTGGCTATGTTATGTGTGAATTTAGTGATTTTTAGAAGTTTTTTAATAGGACAAATCCTTGTGATATTGGCTAAACGTCCTGCTACTTTAATAATTTTCTGACCCAACGTTGCTTGCTTTCTGATTTTTGTAAGATCATGTGTAGCTTGTTTAGAAAAACTTTCTTCACAAAAGTTGTTCATTATCATGTCATGCCTATTAGGAAAGTTTTTCCATAGCTAGATTGTTAATGGGTATTACTCAATTTTATTGACTTGACATGTTTGGTCTAAAATTTCCTGATATGAACCTTCGGTTGTGTTTGTTTAGTTATACCTTTTAAGTTAGTTTGTGCAATAAATTAGGCCATGTCATATTCATAGAAGTTGTTCTAAATGCTTCAATCTTTATTGTTAAACAACTGACCTTTCCAAATTGCATATTTCAAAAAATGTCGTGAAACATGTGATGTTTCCTAAAAATAATTTCTAAGAAATTCTTTTTCAAAACTCGATTTGGCTTAAGGAAAAGTTGTGGTTTGGATCATATTCAAAATGCCCGTGATTCTTGTGAGTGCATTTATGCGAGCTTCGAGCTAGCCTTGGCTATTAAATGTGTTCCATAGCTTAGATATTCCTTAACCTAAATATTTTCAAACCTCTTTAAAATTCTATTTGACATTGTGAAAAGTCATGGTTTGAATTGTATTCAAAATGCTGCAACACTTGTGAGTGCATTTATGCAAGCCCTGAGCTAGCCTTGGCAATTGAATGCCTTTCATAGCGGAGACATCACTTTGTCTCAAAACTTTTCATGGATGATTTCGAAAGATATCTTTGAAATATCACATGTATCCCTAATGCATATAGTCATGCATTTATTAGAAACATCTGTGTTTGTGATTGGCACATGTTCTTAGTAATGAGTGACCCGGTGACGGTTCGCTCCCTTGTTTGATTGATTGAGAAATAAGGTCCAAAAGACCTGCATGTATGTTTAATTCCCGGAAATGCATGTGAGTTTTAGATGAATGATAGGGTCGATGCATGATATTAAGTGAAAACCTTGGGATCACATAAATCACTTGGTTAAGAGACTTATAAACATTATTGGCCATGTGAGAACACAATTGGTCAATAATAGTTATAAGTCACAAAAATGGATTGGGTAGGTGTGTTAGTGGGGCCCACACATGAAAGACAAAGGCTGATCCTGAGGCCCTAAAAGTTTATTTTCGCATTGAACTTTCTTTAAGTGATTGGTCTTAACATGAAGTTGTGTTTTTGATTGTTTTGATGTGTATGTTTATCTCTTTCTATTGTTTACACCTAGTTAAAGAGGTCTTAGGCTAGGTTTAGATTATGATCTCGAAGATGGAGAAAGTGCGAAGATGGTGGAGGTCGATGTTCATTCCGACCACTATCATGTACCATTCATTTCCTCGACATATGTCTCGAGTTCTTTCTATTGTATAAAGCTTGATGAGTTGTGGGTCCTCTTTTCCTCTTATCTTTTTTAATTGTGTTTCTCTTTTATATTTTGTTAGGATTGCATGATAGATTTACAGCTTTCCTTGATTGTTTATTTACTACTTCGAAATTTTCAATTCAATTGAGTGTTTCCTTTTCATTTTTCTTAGATATAGATTAGCATGAAAATGACCAACCACGTATGATTACTTAGTTTAGGACTAACGATCTCGAAAACGTAAGAAGAAACGAATGGACACATTAGGAAAACACAACATATTGTTTAAGTACCGAAAATGCACTAATAGAAATATTAGCGTAAACCAAGTCCCCTAACGTAGATATTTGGTTGCGTAGAAATTGAGGGAACACTCCCAACCCTCAATTAGGTTTTCTAGCCAACCCTCAAAACGAGGCTAGTGGCGGCTCCCGTCTTATTTTTATATTGTCCTAAATAACTAAATCGTATAAATAAACTTGTCGTGCGGGGTAGGGGTCCCGATAGGAGTCACCATGATTTAGTGTACCTACGACATCCTGAATTTCAAATTCTCTTTTTAATTGAATAAGTCAAGCTTTTCATCAACGCGCATATAGTTTTATTCTCTAAGCTGATCACTCACGAGATAGCTAAACTATCTAGTGAAGCCATTAAGGGATTTTAACGCAATAGACTTGAGAATTCAACTAGGAACCGACTACTCGACTGTGCTAATCTACAAGAGTCATTACGGAATTGTCAAAATCAATCAAACATTGGAGATAGGTTAATTCGACAGAGGTATGTGATTAGTGTGTGGGTGATTCCTCAAAAGATTTTTCTACAAACTGGGATTTTCGGTGAAAAATTCAAAGTAAGGGTATTTTGGACTAGGAAAATCCGAGGGCCGTTTTTTGTTGTGCTTTTGGGATTCAAGTTGGTTCAATTTGTGAGGAAAAATGTTGATTGGGATAATGGCACCTTGGTGGGATTTATGGACATCAAATTGGATCCAATTGGAAGGGAATTGATTCAATTTGGGGAGTTTGGTAAAAAATTCGTAGGCCATGGGGGAGGTAACATTTTGGACCTTTTGGGATGTGTGTTGAGGAAGCTTGAGGGTTACCAAGGGGCTGGGGATGACAGCCTAGTTAGTGGGGCCTTGCCAAGGAGGAATTGGATAGAAAAGAAGACTTTGGAGGCCATGAGGGATCCTCCACTCTTTAGCAGCTCCTTCTTCATTCCAGCCACCTTTCTCCATTGTTCTCCTCTTTGGAGATCTAAAAACTAGAGGAAACAGAACAGGCTTCCCCTTAGCCCATTGACCACCGCCGGAGCTCCCTACCACCGTCACTCGCCCATTGCACCACCGCGAGCCCGTCGCGCGTCGTCTCGCCAACCCGCGCCTCCTGCTCATCGTCTCGCGGTCCAACATCATCATCCAGCCCTGGCCATTGACCTGAGCTCACCTGGTCGCCGTTCCAATCGTTGTCCGCCTCCACCTGGCCAGCTGCAGCCTCCGCTAGCCCTTCCTCGTCGTTTCAGCTGCTGGTTCCATCTCCTTCGGCCCTAGTCAGTAGTTGAAGCCATCAAGGATTTTTGGACTTCAGGCTCGCTCGGACCTCTGTTGGTGTTGCCGCAGGCTCAGTTGTTGCCCGCCTCTACGTCGCTGTCGTCGTGAACTCATCGAATCGCTAAACTAGTGAGTTTACTCACTAAACTCTACTTAGGAAGTTAATGATGCTTAAGGGGTGATTAGCTTAGGTTAATGAGGATTTATGTGGTTAATTAGAATGTATTAGTGATTTAATTGTTCAATTGTTCATGTTAGGTAGTTAAAATAGCCTAATTAGGGACTAGATAAGTTGTACTAGTTATCTAGATAGGTTTGGAAATTTTCCCATCTCGTTTAGGCGATTAATTAAGCATTTTTGGACTAACTTGGTATTTTTGGTAATTAATTGTATTTATTTAATTAGTTTTGGTATTCATTTAATTATTTATTATTTTCTGGAAATTTTACCGGGATAGCTGGTGACTAGAATTTCGTGCCGATTGCATTGGTGTGCTTAGTTTCCGCAATTGAATGCCATTTTGTGCAAATTGAGTGGAAATTGTAATTTTTGTTATTTATTCCACAATTGTGAATTTTGGTATTTTGTTCAGAAAATACCGAGGCTCAATTTTAACGCTGAAAATGTGTCTATGCACTATATTAAATAGTGGGATTTTCAAAGAGAAAGATATTGCATTTTTGGCTCAGGTCGATCGTGTACCCACACACGATTATTTTTATTGGGTATTTTTAACACAATCAAAATAAGCCAAGTTCATTATTTTAATTGAGGAATTTGTGTGCAAAACACAATGTCTGCGGCTGGTATTGATTGATTGTGTGTCAGCTTGTGTGAGCATTATTGAATCATTAGGTTGTGTGAGCAATGATCGTCAGCTTGTGTAAGCATTGATATGTCAGCTTGTGAGAGCAATATTCTATATCAGCTTGTGTGAGCAACCATCTACAGTAGCTTGTGTGAGCATAAATATACCTTAACTTGTGTGAGTAGTAATCGAATTGATTGAATTGATAGATGGTATGATCGTATTTATTGTATTGAATTGAATGGATTGACTGATTGATTGGCTTGAATTGGTTGGTTGAGATTATGAACTGTACTAACATGCAGGAGGAAATTGAGGCAAGGTAAGTCATTTGACTTGTGTGCATAACTACCTTTAGGCGTATTTCCTTCCTAGTCGGAGTTTAGGGGGTGAACTTGCTGAGACATTGTCTCACCCCGTCATGGGCTCAACCTTTTCAAGTCCTTAGATGGCAGATCCTCCGGAACATTTTGGTCAGCCTAAGAGGGTCACCGAGCAGGTCATTGATATCCTTGTTCTCAGGGGCCATAGAGTTCGGGTCTATGAACTCATGAGGACCACCGTCTAGGTCGATGCCGGACTACCTCAGAGGGTACCCCATCTATCCAGAGCGTGGTATTGTCGCGGGCTCAATGGATATAGAGTGGGTCCCCTACAGGATTTTGAAGTCCTAGTATCGATGTTAAAAGTTGCTTTTGGCGAGGGCACAGCTGACCCTCCTAGTGGTGCAATGGTGGACCCAAATCCCAAGGAGACCTTGGAGTTTTCAGTTGGGGATTCAAGTGCCTAGAGGACTTGTAGGCATTTTTGTTTGAGTAGACTCTTGTCTTTAGTCTAGTGTTGTATATAAACCGGGGTGTTTATAAAAGTGTTTTAGTTGTGAATTTCTTTCTTGTTTTTCTTATTTGTGTTAGTTGTTGTCAGGGGAAATAGTTCCCTTCCGCATGCACATTAAAATGAATGGGTCGGCAACGCGTCCTAGGACATCGCAAATTTATCGACCACCAAGGAATGGGCACATGCTCGAGGATCGGGTGTGACAGTACCCGCCTGTGGAAAGTTCTTAATGGATGAAGTGATGTCATCTTTAGGAAAAAGTACTAGGGGGAGGGCTTCCATGGTAATAGTATCCTTTAATTCAATATTCACACTTGACATCCTCTTTTAAGGTGTGCCGCCCATGTGGGTACGTATTGCACCATTTCGCTGTCACGTGGGGTACAAGTTTGGGAGAACTTGCAACTTTGTAAAGGGAACTCACAAGAGGTTCGTCCGGGGATGAGGTGATGACATCCCTGTGGTCGAGGACCGTGACGGAACTTTCCTGGTCAAGTACCCCTAAACCTGACATTTCCCCTTTCCTTTCCTCACGAGAGGGATCGATGGGCAGCGAGATCGTGTCACGACAAGCCTGGCGACTCCACTGGGGACTGATTACTAGATTAAGAGGACTTGAAGCCATTTAAAAATGGTTGTTGTATTTTAACTAATGTGTCTTATGTAGGATTGCCTGCATGTCAAAGTTGTGTGGAAAATTAGATTAGTCGCTAACCTCGTGTTAAACAGTTTGTTTTGCAGGTAGTGTAAGGATGTATGAATGTATGAGGGTTTATATTGAAGTGTTGGATGTTTAAATTTAAACGCATGTTTACAAGCTTTAGCATGACACTACACACATAATCGCGGTCTAAAAACCCTGATCACCCACTTTAGGACCTTAAGAGGGTTTATCGGTGGAATCTGCAAGTGAATACTCATGGTAATCCATTGCTTACATAAACTCACTCGTCCCAACTGATAAAAATAGCACAAATAGATGATAGTAGCGGTGGGTAAACTATTTTTATCCTTTGAAATGGGGACTTTGAGCCTTTAGCACCGTCGCCTTAGGTGTCAAAACCTCATAGTTTCATGCAACATGTGATTTGTGCTTGCCATGTGTTTGGTATGTAAGATATCATTCCTTTCTTATCGTTCTTATTTTTTTACTCTCTGTATTTTGATTATGCGTTTTATATTTCAAAATGACAATATGTTTTAATCACGGATGCCCCTTTAGATTTAGGTTTAGATGGGTAAACCCAAATTGAACATTGTCCCGATGCCGAAGAATCTCAAGACTCTATGGGAGAAACTTGACCCAAGACATCAAGATTATGTGAAGAAGCGCATAGGCTTTCTCCCAACTTTATTAAAAGTCGAATCACGTAACTTCCACCTTCATGTTTAATCGATATGAATTGACCCCTACAATTGAGGGATTTCGAAAAGCCATTGGGTTAGGTAAAGCCTCTTTAGGTTTCGTCACTCCTCCTATTGGTCAAGATCTAATGCCTCTCTTAAGTCCATTCCTTAATATCCCTACCAACAAAATTATGGCTATTCTTAAAGGAAATTCGAATTCCATGCCTTATACATTCCTTGAACAACACTTCCTTAGCCTAAAATCTAGAAATCAAATTCTTCATGTCTTCCTACTCATGTTTTGTGGCTTTGTAGTATTTCCACATAATCGAAAAACAATGGATCCTTTAGTCACTCATATTGTCAATCACATGTGTGCCTTTAATTGTTTTACACACATGATCCTCGCCGAAACTTTCATGTCTCTTAATCAATTCAAAGTAAGCGGCCAAGGAACTCTTAGAGCCCCTCACATTAGGATTGTTGATATCGTGAAATATCATCATCCCATTCTTTGATTTTGCCAAAGAAGTAAATTCTTTTCATCATGCTCTTTCTTTATATGGCTTCATTTCCTAAAAAACCTCAACTCTAGTTTAATCCAATGGCATGTTTAGTGGCTTGGGAATCTTGAGGTGTGCCTTGTTAGTGGAGTTGATAACCCACTCCACCTCGTGGGATTGACAGGTTTAATGTCGTATTACCTTTTAAGGGTACCCCACCAATATCACGCGCTTTAAACAATCTTGCTAATCCTCAAGTTGGGGTTATATCTTATTGAATATCACAATGAGGTCATTGAGGAAAACCAGATTGGCCATGTCAAGGCCGCGATTGTAGTTGTTGTCGGAATTTGGTACTTCCGTACTTTGCATTATGTGGTCACCATGGATGAAGCCAACTTGGAGGGAGAGATGAGTACTCATCATGCTACCATTGATTAGATTTACCATCAAGTGGAACCGGAGCTTGAGGTTTAGTTGCCTGATATTCTCGAGCCTCAAGGTTTTCGGCAAGCTCATATTGAGGAGCAAGAAGAAGATGCTTTGATCAATGAGGAACTCTTGGTGTGACATCCTAATTTTCGATTTATTTTTCAACTAGATGAATTGGGCTTTTCATCGACCCATCTATGGTCTTTTTCTTTTAGCTGATCACTCACGAGATAACTAATTTATCCAAAGGAAGCCGTTAAGGAATCTAAACACAACCGACTTGAGAATTCGATTAGAAATCAACTGTTCAATCGTGCTAATCTACAAGGACCAATACAACACCATTACAATTGTCTAGAGACCGGAGTTGATTCGAAAGAGGCATGTAATTAAAGTATGGGTGATTCCACCTAATTGCAAAATTCTTGTCAAATGACACTAAATCAATTTTTCTGTCGTTTCTGTACCCTATGCCCATATTTGAAACCTCAAGATTTTTACGACAATCGAGAGTCACTTATGAGTCAGAGATGTACAATGTGGATCGAAAATAATCGACCACGGGTCAATTGCACTAAAAATTCCTAAAAGCTACCCGGTAGGTTATGTCACATTAAAATCGCGTCCAGTTGAAATTAACCACAAAATTGAACCCGGTTTTAGGAATTGAAAGCTCTGTCATGTCACGATTTATTTTAGGGACGTTGACTCATCCTTTGAAGAATTTTCGGCAAGTCCGAATTTTTGGTGAAAATTCAAATTTGGACAATTTTGGACCGGGAAATTTGGAGGGCCGTTTTTGTATAAATTTTTAGCCATCAATTGGATCTTTTGGTGAGGAAAATTATGGAATTAGGTGGAGGCTTGCTCCTCATCAATTTGGCCATCAATTTGAGGCCAATTGAAGTGGAATTGAATTGATTTGGGAGGGAAAGACATGAAATTCGTATGCCATGGAGGGGTGCAACATTTCAGCTTCATCTTGGCTTGCTTAGGGAGATTTGAGAAGCGAAAATTGGCTGTGGATGAGGCTGAAGCTAGTGGGGGCAACTACTCAAGTGTTTGAGATATTTGTTAAAGACTTTGTGGCCCCTTTGTCCCCCTCAAACCAATAGCAGTCCCTTCTTCTTCCATCTTGCTTCTTTCTTCTCCATTGTTACTGAAAACCTTCAATTCCAAACAAGAGAAACCAGCCAAAGCCAGCCACCTCCCACCGAAGCCAGCAGTAGCCCTTCATTACCGCTTGCACCGCCCACCAAAGCCACAGCAGCCGCCGGTGTCGCCGTCCACCCGCCCGCCAGCCAGGCTAGCTCGTGCAACCCTAATCGCTCAATCGTCTCCTGTGCCTGCTCACTGTTCGCCTGGCCACCATCGTTTGCCATTCCAGCCGCCTAAGCCACCGCCATCTACCCGTGCTCACGCCACTATCATGCTCTACTCGTTCTCGCACCAGCCAACTGCCTTAGCCTCCGGTCCAGCCCAAGGAAGAACCAAAACTCATAGCTTGGGCTGTGAGCTTCATGGATTCTTTCCCAGCCTCCCTTGGCATCACTCTAGGCTCGAGTCTCGCTCGCCTCCGCGTCACCGTCGTCGTGAACTCATTGTCTCACTAATCCGGTGAGTTTACTTACTAAACTCTACTTAGGGTGTTAATCATGCTTAGAGGAGGATTAGCTTACACTAAGATTGGATTATGAGGATTAGTTAGTGTAATTAGTGGTTTAGTTAGTTAATTAGGCTAATCAAGTGGTTAGATTAGTTTTTTTTTTTTTCACTGTTAGATTAGTTTAGTTAGGGGTTAATTAGATGTTGTGATTTAATTAGCTTAGTGTATTATTTATTTAAGTCCAATTAGGTGGTTAGATTAGTGAATATAGCTTAATTAGTGATTCATTTAATTATTTTGTAATTTATTTAGTTATTAATTATTTTCTCGAACTTATACCAGGATAGCCGGTCGTTAGAATTCCGTGCTGATTGTCATGGTGTAATTAGTTTGTGCAATTGAATGTTAAATTGTGCAATTGAGTGATGATTATTGATTATTGATTTATTATTTTAAAATTATGGATTTTTGGTATTTAATTAGAAAAATACCGGGTGTCGATTTTTGATGCCAAAAATGTTTTTTAATACTATATCAAATGGTAAGATTTTTAAAAAAGAGCGGATATTGCATTTTATGGTTCAATTTGATTGTGTACCCATATACAATTATTTTACCAAGTGTTTTTAATATGAAGAAAATAGGCCAAGCATATTATTTAAATTGAGGCATTTGAGTGCAAAACATGATGTCCTTGGCCGTGATTGGATGTGCGTGTGATCGTTATGAGAACCGTAACAAGCTTTTAAGGCTGCGCATGATAAAATTTTTGTTTCTTGATTTCTCTGTTTCTCTGTTCTCCGGAACAGGTTTGGAACAGAAATCCGTTTGGTAACGTAATTTGATTTCTCTATTTCTGAAATAGATTTCTATTTCAAAAATAGATTTGAAGAAGAAATCAGAAGCTAAAATTTTTAGCTTCTCAGTTTCTGAAATAGAAATCGAGAAATTAATTTCTGTTCTAGAAATTTTGTCATGCGCACCCTAAGCCGGACGATGCTCCTTCAAGAATGCCCCATGTTAATGGATGATGGTCGTAGTGGAGGCTGAACCGATGCTCCTTCAGGAATGTCGTCTAGAGGTATACATTGTCGTGCTCAATGGGGCGAGAAGATGCCCGGCTATGCCGGAAGACCTCTAACTATTGAGTTAGCTGTGCCCGTGGGGCCGTAATTAATCGGAATGCTTGTCTGAGTGAGATATAACCGTGCCTAATTATGGGGCAAAATTATGTGGCACGGAATGGGACATGTCATAATGATTTGGCCCTATAATCGGGACCCTTGTGATTGATTGATTAGAAAGTGAGGTGTTCAAGTTATCGATTGCATCTACTACTTTTATAAAGGTTATATGAGTCGTACTTACATGCAGGGAGGTGTTGAGATGAGGTAAGTCCTCTATGATGTGTGTATAGGCTGCCTCTAGGCGTATTACCTTCTTGATCGGGGTTTAGGGCATGAACTCACTGAGACATTATTTCACCCCGTTGTGGGTTTCACTTTTACAGGTCCCTAGATGGAAGTTTGTCCGGTTCGTTTTGGGCAACCACGAGGGTATAGCGAGCAGAGTACCGTTTTCCCTGTCCCCAGGAGTCCTTGGACCAGTGAGCTCATTGTGACCACAATCTTGGTCGATGAGGACCTACCACAATGGGTTCCTCATCAATTCAAGGCGTGGTTTCGTCACAGGCCTAACGGGAAATGGGAAGGTCTCGTGGATAGTTTCGACAGGCCTGCTGTTGAGGGTGAGGGTGAGGTGGTACTCGACCCTATTGTGCGCGCCAACGTTATAGCTAATAATGCGACGATTGAGGGGCCCGAGGTGGAGGAGCTTGCGTAGAGGTAGCTAATCCTCTAGACATTAACAACCCTGATGGTGTTGTGATGGACTCGGATCCCAAGTAGGTAAGGTCCAGGGTAGGGTTAGCTCAGTAGTTCCTTTTTTGTTTAGACCCTTGTGTATATAAACTTGGTTTGTTTATAAAGTGTGACTTTTGTGATTCGACTATCTTGCTTTTCTATCCCATGTTGATTGTTGTCTGGTGATTGTTATTTCATTTTCGCATGTACATGAATTGATTGGGTCGGCAACGCATCCTGGGAATATCCCAATTTAGTCGACCACTAAGGGATGTGCGCACACTCCAGGTTCGGGGCGTGAGATCCTTGCCCGAAGTGGTGTCAAAACTGGTTAGTGTATGGATTGATAATGTGCGATGAGTTTTGGGATAGTTAGTAGGAAATGTCTTTTTATTATGCTGATGCATGTGATTCATAACTGATTGGTAGCTTATTTTGTGTGGGTATCACTCAGTTTCTAATTCTATATGGAATAGGAAAGCAGGTTCTGTAGAGAGTCTGCAAGATGAGTGATCAGGAGCAGAGAACTCCTAAGAAGAGGTCGGTGACTTCAGTTACTTGGGGTAGGATGCCGACAAGGATCAGTACCCAAGGGAGAGCATAGGCGCAGGCCAGCGCGAGTAGAGTAGCACCACCGTAAGTCGGTGCTGGTGTAGCAACCCTGGCGATTTGAGAATCGACAGGATCGTTTAGGCACTCAAGAACCTTAGATCTTTGATGAGGCAGCAGGCCCAAAACCGACTTGCCACTGCTATTGCTGCTACAGCCGCACCTGTGGAAGTCCAACCTGGAGTTGTGATCAGGGAGAGGTTGATGCATAAGCTTGTCAAATAGTTCTTAAAGTTGAACCCGCCGAGGTTCACAGGTGCAGGTGATCCCGAGGTTGCAACCCTCTGGATCTAAGAGTTGGAGGAGGCATTTACACTGTTGAGATGCACTGAGGAGAAGGTTGTCCTTGCTATATATCAGTTGCAAGGAAATGCAAGTACCTAGTGGAGCGCCACCAGAGGCAAAGTATTTCCTGAGAACGTAGTTCCGGAGTGGAACGCCTTCGTTGAGGCGTTTAATGGCAAGCACTTCTTTGATAGCGCCAGGGAACAAAAGATGGAGGAATTCCAACGCCTTCGTTAAGGAATGATGACGATAGATTAGTATGAGGCGAAGTTCGCCGAACTGTCGCAATATGCCCCCAGACTAATAGAAGACCTAGCAGACAGAGCTAGGAGGTTTAGGAATGGCCTCAGATCAGAGCTGAAGGACCCAATAGTACCGTTCAATCTGCAAGACTACAATGACCTGTATGAGCGGGCTGATAGAAAGAAATCTATATGAACGAGCCGCAACATCTGGGTCGCGGTTCGATTCGAATAGAGATGGCAACTGGTTTAGGAAGAAGCCTATGATCAGAGGAAGGTATCCTATTCCACCTAACAGGAAAGTCAGCACCAAGCTTTAGTGGAGTATGTCGCTTCTGCGGAAGGCGACATGGATCAGCCCCGTGCCATTCCAGGATGAGTGCTTGTTATGGTTGTGGCCAGCAAGGTCACCGGGTCAAAGACTATCCCCGAAGGCCGATGGGATCGCAGTTGCCGCCGTCGCCATTGATGGGTTAGAATAGGGGATACGCGCCACTGAATGCACCGCAGGGTGGTTTGAACCAGCCTCCAGCTCAGGGTAAGGTGTATGTTGTCACTCGATGACAAGCAGATGACTTGCCTGATGTGGTCACAGGTACGATTTCGCTGAACGACCATGCTACTTTTGCTTTATTTGATCTTGGAGCTACTCATTCATTTATAGCTTAGCAGTTCATTAAGTTGGTAGGGTTGAGTCTTGAATTGTTGGAGTCAGTCATTAGCATATCTATCCCGTTAAAGGATAAGGTGTTGCCTACAGTAGTAGACTGCTCGGGTTGCAAGTTATTTATTGGCGAGCGAGAGAAAAGGATAGATTTGATAGTCCTAGCTATGTATGATTTCGATGTAGACTGCTATCGTAAAGCAATTTAGTTTAACCCGTTAGCGGGTGGAAGTTTCAAATTTATGAGGTGTTGAGGAGGATCCTTGATTACATTAATCTCGTTGCTTGAGGCAACCCATTTGTTAGATGGGGGTTGCTAAGGTTACTTGATGACTGTCGTGGATACAACAATTGAGGAGCTGAAGATAGAAGATATTATAGCGGTACAAGAGTTTTTAGATGTGTTTTCAAAGGAATGACCTTATCTGCCCTTGGAAAGGGAGATTGAGTTTGTATTTGAGTTGGCCCTTGGGATGGAGCCAATCTCTAAGGCTCCCTACCACATGGCATTGTCAGAACTGAAGGAGTTGAAAGTGCAATGCAAGAGTTGTTGGATAAGGGATTCATACGTCTCAGTATATCACCTTGGGGAGCACCAGTCCTATTTGTGAAGAAGAAGGATGGTTCGTTGCATCTTTGCATCGATTATCGGTAACTCAATCAGGTGACGATCAAGAACAAGTACTTGCTGCCGAGGATCGACGACTTGTTTGACCAATTACAGGAAGTGTCGATATTTTTGAAGATCAACTTGAGGACATGGTATCATCAACTGAGGATCAGAAAGGAAGACATACCGAAGATGGCGTTTCGTATGCAATACGGCTATTATGAGTTCACCGTAATGCCATTTGGTTTGATGAACGGCCTAACTGCTTTCATGGATATGATGAATCGTGTATTCAATGAGTATCTAGATCAGATTGTGATCATTTTCATTGATGATATCTTGGTGTACTTGAGAAGTCCTAAGGAGCACGAAAGATAGTTGAGGACAGTGCTTTAGACTCTGCGAGATCATGGACTATACACCAAGTTTAGCAAGTGCAAATTTCGGTTAACTCATGTGGCGTTTCCAGGTCACGTGATTTCAAGTGAAGGAATCTCCGTGGACTCGACCAAGATCGAAGCAGTTATCAACTGGCCAAGACTGAAGACAGTGATAGAGATTAGAAGTTTCTTAGGTTTGGCAGGGTATTACAGAAGGTTCGTGGAAAGATTCTCAGCAAAAGCTATGCCACTGACTCGACTGCTGAAGAAAGAAGATAAGTTTGTGTGGACGAATAAGTGCGAGTGTAGTTTCCAAGAGCTTAAGCAGAAGCTGACTACCGCACCAGTGCTGACAATTACATCTGGTCCTAGAGGATACGAGATCTATAGTGATGCGTCGTTTAGGGGACTGGATTGCGTGTTAATGCAGCATGGCAGAGTTGTTGAATACGCGTCCTGTCAGTTAAGACCTCATGAGCTAAATTACCGGACGCATGACTTAGAACTTGTAGCGATTATTTTCGCTCTGAAGATTTGGAGACATTACTTGTGCGGAGAAAGATTCTAGATCTTCACTGACCATCAAAGTCTCAAGTACTTATTCTCTCAGAATGAGTTGACTATGAGACAATGTCGTTGGATGGAACTTCTCAAGGACTATGACTGTGACATCCTGTATCATCCTAGAAAAGCTAATAAGGTCACAAATGCATTGAGTCGGAAGTCTTCAATTGCGCAACTGGTGATTAAGGAGTGGATCTTACTCAAAGGAGCTCGAGATTTGGTTTTCAAATTTGAGGTAGGCCATCTTTCAAATCTTATAGCCACCCTCAGAATTAAACCGGAAGTGCATATCAGAATCAAGACGTTGCAATTGACAGACCTAGAGATCCAGAAGATCCCGCAAGAAGATACTGAAAAGAGAAAGGCTGACTTTCAGATTTTTGAAGATGGAACACTAAAGTTTTATGGACGATTGTGTGTACCTGACTATGCAGAACTTAAAGAAGAGATTTTGTCAGAAGCTCATCGTAGCAGTTACAGCATTCATCTAGGCAATACAAAGATGTATCAAAATCTATGTCAACACTATTGGTGGACTAGTATGAAGGCGGATATTGCCAAGCATGTTGCCAAGTGTCTGACGTGTCAACAAATGAAGACACATCACTGTAAGCCAGGAGGACTTCTTCAACCTCTCGAGATTCCCGAGTGGAAGTGGGAATACATCACAATGGACTTTATGATGGGCTTACCTAGGAGTTAGAGAGGTAATGATTCTATATAGGTTATGGTTGACAAATTGACAAAGTCTTCTCACTTCATCACCGTACGAAAGGACCATGCACTAAACAAATATGCTAAATTGTATGTATGTTAGATAGTTTGACTGCATGGAGTGCCAGTGACGATTACATCTAACCAAGACTCGAAGTTCACAGCAGCCTTCTGGAAGAGTTTACAGACTGCCTTTGGAACAAAGCTGCAAAACAGTACAGCCTATCATCCTCAGATGGATGGCCAGTCTGAGAGGATGATACAAACCCTTGAGGACATGCTGCGAGCTTGGGTGCTAGACTTCAAGGGAAGTCGGGAGGAATAGCTTCATCTTGTTGAGTTCACCTACAACAACAGTTATCAACAGAGCGTACAGAACTCCAGTTTGTTGGGATGAAGGTGGAGAATAGAAGATTATCGGCCCAAAGTTAGTTCATTAGTCAGTGGATACAGTTGCAGTTATCAGAGAAAGATTAAAGATAGCTCAGAGTCGCTAGAACAGCTATGTAGATAAGCAGCAAAGACCATTGGAATTCCAAGTTGGTGAACACGTCTTCCTGAAGGTGCCACCAATGAGGGGTACTTTGTGCTTCTGTAAGAAAGGGAAGCTGAGTTCAAGGTACGTCGGTCCCTTTGAGATTCTAGAGAGAATAGGGACTTTAGCGTATCGTCTTGTGTTGTCCCCTAGACTGGCGCAACTGCATGATGTATTCCACGTGTCGATGTTGAGAAAGTATGAACTTGACCCGACCCACGTGCTAAATTTTGAAAAGTTACACGTGGACAACATAGTGTCATAAGTGGAGAGACCAATTCAGATTGTAGATAAGAAAGAATAGGTTTTACGCACCAAGACGATCTCGTTAGTCAAAGTGGTCTGGCAACACCACGGGACAGAAGGAGCGACATGAGAAAGTGAAGACTTGATGAGACGATAATACCCCCACATTTTCTATTAAGAATTGCAATGGTTTAAATTTCGAGGACAAAAATTTTATAAGAGAGGAAAAGTTGTGACAACCTGATTTTTGATTTTGTTTTCGACTAGATGAATTGGGCTTTTTATTGATGTGCCTACGGTCTTTTTCTCTAAGCTGATCGCTCACGAGATAACTAATCTATCTGGTGAAGCCATTAAGGAATCTAAACGTGACCGACTTGAGAATTCGATCAGAAATTCACTACTCGATCGTTAAAATCAACTAGAGACCGGAGATAGGTCGATTCGATAGAAGCATGTATTTGAATCCTCTAGATTTTTACGACAACCGAAAGTCGCCTATGAGTTGGAGATGTACAATGTGGATCGAAAATAATCGACCACGGGTCAATTGCGCTAAAAATTCATAAAAACTAACCGGTAAGTTAGGTCACGCTAAAATCGCATCCAAGTGAAATTAATAACGAAATTGAACCCAGTTTCAAGAATTGAAAGTTCTGGCATGTTACGATTTATTTTAAGAACGTTGCCTCATTCTTTGAAGAATTTTCAGCGAGTCTGAATTTTTGGCAAAAATTCAAATTTGGGCAATTTTGGACCGGGAAAGTCGGAGGGTCATTTTTGTATAAATTTTTGGACATCAAGTTGGATCTTTTGGTGAGGAAAATTGTGGAATTAGGTGTGGGCTTCCTCCTCATCAATTTACCCATCAATTTGAGGCCAATTAAAGTGGAATTGAATTGATTTGGGAGGGACAGACGTGAAATTCGTATGCCATGGAGGGGTGCAACATTTCAGCTTCATCTTGGCTTGCTTAGGAAGATTTAAGAGGGGAAAATTGGCTGTGGATGAGGCTGAAGCTAGTGGGGGTAGCTACTCAAGTGTTTGAGATATTTGTTGAAGACTTTGTGGCCCATTTGTCCCCCTCAAACTAACAGCAATCCCTTCTTCTTCCTTCTTGCTTCTTTCTTCTCCATTGTTGCTAAAAACCTTCAATTCTAGACCAGAGAAACTAGCCAAGGCCAGCCACCTCCCATCGATGCCAGCAACAGCCCCTCACTGCCACTTGCACCACCCGTTGAAGCCACAACAGCCACCGGTGTCACCGTCCACTCGGCCGCAAGCATGGCCAGCCCGAGCAACTCCAACTGCTCGACCATCTCCTGTGCCTACACACCGTTCGCCTAGTTGCCACTGTCCGCCATTCTAGTCACCCGAGCCATCGTTGTCTGCCCCTGCTCGCGCCACTATCTTGCTTCGCCCCTTCCCATGCTAGCCAAGCCGCCGTAGCCTTCGGTCCAACCCAAGGCAAAACAAAAACTCACAGCTTGGGTTGTGAGTTTTGTGGGCTTTTTTCGGCCCTTCCCTGGCCTCCCTTGGCATCGCTCTAGGGTCAAGTCTCACTCGCCTCCGTGTCCCTGTCGCCATGAACTCATCGGCTCACTAATCCAGTGAGTTTACCTGCTAAACTCTACTTAGGGAGTTCATTATGCTTAGAGGAGATTAGCTTAGACTAAGATTGGATTAGGAGGATTAGTGTAATTAGTGATTTAGTTAGTTAATTAGGCTAATTAGGTGGTTAGATTAGTTTAGTTAGGGGTTAATTAAATGTGATTTAAATAGCTTGGTACATTATTTATTTAAGTCCAATTAGGTGGTTAGATTAGTGAATATACCTTAATCAGTGATTTATTTAATTATTTTGTATTTATTTAATTATTTTATAATTTATTTAATTATTTATTATTTTCCTGAAATTATACCGGGATAGCCGATCGTCAGAATTTCATGCCGATTGTCGTGGTGTAATTAGTTTGTCCAATTGAGTGTTGAATTGTGCAATTGAGTGATGATTGTTGATTTTGATTTATTATTTCAAAATTATGGATGTTGGTATTTAATTAGAAAAATAGCAGGTGTCGGTTTTTGACACCAAAAATGTTTTTAAGTACTATATCAAATAGTGAAATTTTTCAAAAAGAGAGGATATCACATTTTGTGGTTCAATCTGACAGTGTACCCACACACAATTATTTTACTAGGCTTTTTTAATATGAAGAAAATAGACTAAGCACATTATTTAAATTAAGGCGTTTGAGTGCAAAGCACGATGTCCTTGGTCGGATTGGATGTGCGTATGATCGATATGAGAACGCATCATGACCTTTTAAGTCGGATGATGCTCCTTCGGGAATGCCCCATGTCAACAGATACTAGTAGTAGTGGAGGCTAGATCAATGCTCCTTCCAAAATGCCGTCTAGAGGTAGACGTTGCCATGCTCGATGGGGGGAGACGACGCTTGGCTATGCTGGAAGATCGCCGACTGTTGAGTTGGCTATGCCCGTGGGGCCGTAATTAATCGAAACGCTTGTCTAAGTGAGATATAACCATGTATGATTATATGACAAAATTGTGTGGCACATAATGGGATGTGTCATAACGATTTGGCCTTATAATCGCTATCCCATGATTGATTGATAAGAAAGTGAGGCGTTCTAGCTATTGATTGCATCTACTACATTTATAAATGTTATATGAGTCTTACTGATGTGCAGGGAGGTGTTGAGGCGAGATAAGTCCTCTATGATGTGTATATAAGCTGCCTTTAAGCATATTACCTTCATAATCGGGGTTCAGGGCGTGAACTCACTGAGACATTGTCTCACCTCGTCATGAGTTTCATTTTACAAGTCTTTAGATGGAAGTTCGTCTGGTTCGTTTTGGCAGCCATGAGGGTATGGCAAGCAGAGTACCGTCTTCCCTGTCCCCGGGAGTCCCTGGACCCGTGAGCCGATCGTGACCACAATCTTGGTCGATGAGGGCCTACCACAGTGGGTACCTAATCAATTTAATGCGTGGTTTAGTCATGAGCCTAATAGCGAATGGGAAGGTCCTGTGAATGATTTCGATGGACTCACTGTTGAGGGTGAGAGTGAGGTGGTACTCGACCCTGTTGTGCATGCCAACATTATAGCTAATAATGTGGCGAACCATGGGCCCGAGGTGGAGGAGCCTACAGTAGAGGTAGCTGATCCTCTAGACATCGACATCCCTAATGGTATCATGATAGACCCGGATCCCAAGTAGGTAGGGTCCGGGGTAGGGTTAGCTCAGTAGTTCCTTTTTGGTTTAGACCCTTGTGTATATAAACCCGGTTTGTTTATAAATTATGACTTTTGTGAATTGACTATCCTGCTTTTCTATCCCATGTTTATTGTTGTTTGAAGATTGTTATTTCACTTCCGCATGTGCATGATTCAATTGGGTCAGCGACACGTCCTGGAAACGTCACAATTTAGTCGACCACCGAGGGATGTGCATGTGCTCGAGGTTCGGTGCATGACACTTGGCCCATGATAACAAGTGTTTCTACACGATCCCACCTAGTCCCTAGGCTTTTATCTTGTATTCTTTTCTTGCAAAGGGATTACCTTGGTCTTGTAAAGGGATTTCTTTTGTGTTTCCCTCCTTTCTATCAAGATTTCTTTGTATTCATTTTCATATTACCTGTAAAATTGAACCGCTTTGTAAGTTTCAAGAATGCAAGGTCCTATTTCCCTTGTAATTGTTCGATGTAATCAATAAAAAATTTCATGAAGATTTTCATATAATTTTTAGAAAATGGGGCATTCTAATTAAATATTCGTCATCATTCCTTTTCAATTATATAATTTCTTTTGAAGAAATTTTGATGAGGGGATGCTATATAATTTTGTATTTTGTTGATTTCTTTTGACTTGTACTAATTCGAGTCATTTTCTGTCAAAAGTTACTAAAGGATGGCTAAGAAACAGTCTATCACACGTACTTGTCACCAAGCAAGAATGGAGAATGAAGATACCCGTGCTCATGTTATTTGCATGGAGAACTAAATGGGGCAGATGATGACGCTGTTAGATAATCTCTCCAACCAAGTCAAAAACTTAACTCCTGTAGCTCCTGCTGCTCCTACCATGAATCCTCCTATCACGCCCTCTCATGTGCTGGTAGCTGAACCCATGAGGAAAGGGCCTACTGAAGAGGTTCCTACTGCTACCACAACAGTTATTGATCTAGAGGTTCCGTCTAAGGAGACCCCAACTCTATACTGTGATGAAGAGAATTTGAGATGCCTCATGAAAATCGAGGAGCGCCTATGCATGCTGTAAGGCTATCAACTACAAGGGTTTGATAAGCTGTCGCCCTTCGCCAAGGTTAAGGTCCTTGAATTCTACAAGGAGCCCAAGTTTGCAAAGAAGTATAACAGCATTGTGTGCCCCAAGACCCACTTAAAATACCATCTGGGCAAGATGGCCTGCTACTCAAACAATCCTTCGCTCTTGATTAATCCCTTTCAAGATAGCTTGGTTGGTACTGTGTTGATGTGGTTTATAGAGTTGGACTTGGAGAAGATCCATACTTGGGAGCATCTTGACAACGAATTCCTCCAACACTATAAGCAATACTAAGATCGCCCCAACTCGAGAGGAGCTGGTTTGGGTCGAGAAAAGAAGAACCAAAATGTTCAAAGCTTATGCTCAAAGGTGGAGAGCCACTGCATCTCAAGTAAAGCCATCGTTGTTTGAGAAGGAGGCTATAAAATTGCTACTTCAAGCCGTGCCTTAGGACTTTTTCGAGAAAAAGTACAACTACATTTGTATCAACTTTGCCGCATTAGTAGAGTTAAGTGAACACATTGAAGGGATCATGCATGAAGGAAGGTTAACTGAGACCACGAATCATCGTTATGCCCATAAGAAAGATAAGGAGTCAATTGTGAAGATTGCTTATATACAAAACTCCTATTCTTAAAAAATGTACAACCCTCAGGCTCATAAACCTGCTATGGAGATAAGGAGCTCTCCCCAAAATTTTGATCACAACGAAAAAGCGCCACAAAGACAATTTACTCCATTGCCTAGACCCATGTCTCAACTACTTCTGATGCTGATTGAAAGTCATCTCTTGGCAAGAGAAATCTCAACGGATAATTCACCAAAATTCATCGAGTTTGACCTTAACAAAATGTGTAAGTATCACATGGGAGAGAAGGGTCACCATGTAAATAACTGCTTTGTACTCCGTTTCAACATCCAAAATACGCAGGATAAGAAACTGCTCACCTTTAAGGATTCAATGCCAAATGTCCAACAAAATGCCGTTTCGAAACACTCTGAAGACATCAACATGATTTTTGGATATCCAAAAGTTGGAACAGGTCACACCCTTCGCTAATCACCAGCTAAAAGGTGACATCACTCATGATGAGTAGATAGCTTCCTTAGCAAAGCTTGCTAAGTTGGGAATTCTTCAATATGAAGATGGTAAGCTCGCTCCGGCACGAATGTCTCTAGTTGAAGTTGATTTGTCTGGTGAAGATGTAATCTCAAAAGTCACAAAGAAAGCTAGGAATCCAAGTCAAGATGACACTCGAAAGGTGGATTGCCGAGCCTCGAAAAACAAAGTCCCTATATACCATTACTCTAATGTTGGAAACAATGATGAATATAAAGCTTCCCGCATGGACCGTGAGTTTGTTTGAAAAGCTTGCGAAAGTGGTGAAATTTTTTATATCCTTGGCCAACCTAGTGTCACGCCCCGAACCCCGGGCACGCAACAACCCCTTCCTTGGTCGATAGAAAGAGACGTCCCTGGACTTGTCGCCTACCCTTCATTTTTAATCTTTCATTATGCGCAAGAGGAAAACGAACCATCTCCTCATCAAACAAATAATCAAGCAATCAAACAGGGATAGCGAGATGAACAACAGAAAGACAAACTCTACTCATATATACATTTTTATATTGGATTAACCTACGGAGGATCACTTCCGATCTATAAGCCCAACAGAGGGGCCAATCCATCCTCTAAGCTAGACCAAAAAAAACTAGGCTAGGCTAACCCAAAAAAAAGAACCCTCGGCCTCGGCACTACAGTCACTCGAATCCAGCGAACTCAGATTCCGTTGATTCAGAGTTGGAGCCGTACGGGTTAGTCACTAGTGAAGCGAGGCCAGGATTCTCCACTGCACCGTCAGGAGGGTCTAGCTCCATGGGACCCTAGTCAGCGTCCTAAGGGCCCCTGCCAAGCGGCTCATCAAAACCTCTTAGGGGACCGATCAGTAAATCGGCATCCCGGATGAACCACGCCAAGAACCTATGGGGTATCCATTGCCTCGGTCCCTCATCCACCCAAATGGTGGAGAGATATTTCTCATACAGATGTGCCCGACCCAGGAAGCGGTGGTGCGTCACGATAGTGTCCCAGTCCTTAGGGATACTAAACCTCATTGGTGGAAGCGCCATCCTAAGGACCTGAAAGTGGTTATATAATAATCAGTGAGATAAAATCTCAGTGAGTCCTCCCCTAAGCCCTCGATTAGAACACTAACTCAAATCGGGGTATCTCTCCAGAACCACTCCACAAACTTACCACGACTAACAATCAACAATCAACAAATCAAAACAGCCAGGGTCAACCACTAACTATATAGTCGATTCGCATGCAACCTTACCTAGTATGCCATACTCTACACGTTGAATCTTAACACCATACACGCAATGCACATGGCCATCAGATGATGCAGATCATCAATCACATACGAGTCGCATCATAAGGGATCTCACTTGGCCATTACCACACCCTGCACGTTATCAATTCATACGTGCATGCCATAAATAATGTGCCCAATTCATGCCCAGTCAAAAACCAATGATGCCATGATTCTCATATTTGTTTTTGCACATTAGTGCACCACATAGCACATATCGATCAACCACACGAGTCCCGATTATAAGAAAAAAAATCGTTATGACATGTCTCATATCGTGCCACACAATTTTACCTCATAATAAAGCCCAACCATCTCAACACTCACGCGTGTTCCACTTATTTATAACCTCTTGGCAATAGCTAACTTTCTAGTCAGCGATCATCTGACTCCCAACACTCATGCGTGCTCCAGTTATTAATGACCTCCCAGCCATGGCTAACTTTCCAGTCAACAATCATCCGACTCTTGCCGAGCTAACGATAAAAATCAGGCTTCGTCCCACCTCATCGAGCATAGCTACATCTAGAACTCCCATTTAGACGATTTCCCAAAAGAGGGATATCAGTCTAGAATCTATTGCGACCGACTTCCGACTCCCGCCGAGAATTGCCCCCAAACTCCCGTTGGGTGATGGATTCCACTTCTCGATCACGCGAGCACACCACTAAGATTCCATTTTTATTTGTGAGTAATTAGCCAATACATGCAAATACAATTTCAAATTATTTCCCCTATAGGCGGTCCATTTCGATGTCCCTCGGATAAAGCATACTTCCCCTTTTGTGAAAATCACTCAATTCATGTGGATGCCTATGCATTTATACACTCAAATCACCTCATAAGGTCAAAATACATGAATTTAGACAACTTTTCATTTCCGGGTGAACAGTACGTGTAAACAGTACTTTGTGAACAGTGCACGTGAACAGTGTTTTGTGAACAAAGAATTTGCATAATTAAATAACTAATGAATTAAATCCAAAATTCATTAAAAACACTAAATTAAGCAAGCAATAAATCAATTAAAGCTAAACAAGCTTAATTAAGCACATAAGCATCATTAAGCCAATAAAGCAAGATTAAGCTAAACTAATCTTAGCCATTCATCTAACCACCTATATTAGGATTAATATAACTTAATTAAACCTCCTAAACTAGAATTAACACTAATTAAACAAACCCTAAGCAATTTTAGGCACTAATCGATGGATTAAGAGCTAAACTCACTCGTTAAGCGGCCGGAGACACGGACGCGATGGCGACGACGGAGGCTACACTCGGGAACCTCAACCACGATGATCCAAGGCGGTCCCAAGCTCAAAACAACAACAACAACCTCTGCTTCACACTACAACTCTAGAAACCGAACAACAGAGGAGGAAAAGGAGTTGAACAGGTTGATTAGAGCTCCGGCAAGGGGTTGGTCGCGGCGGCGGCGGCACACAGGGGTCAAGGGGGAGTGGCTGGTGGCTAGGATGGGTAGAGGAAGGGTCAGAATGGGAGAAAAATAACAACAAAGGCGAAACAGTGCACTCGGGCAAGCTGTCAGGCAATCCGGTGAGTGATGGCTTTTGGCCGGCCGGCGGGTCAGCCGGCGGCTTCGACCAATGAATGGCTGGGCCCTAGCATATGTTTTGGGCCTTCTGAAGACAATGTGGGTGGCACGGACGCTGAATTGAATGGGAAGGCAACTATTAACTCATGTTTTTGGAGGAAGGTCAGCTGGAGTAGAAACAGGAAGAAGAGAAAACATAGGAGAGAGGGGGCTACAAATTTTCTAGGCTAAAGAGGAGGAGAGAGAGAGAAGAAGGAGCTGGCTGTCTTCCTTATCAAGGCTCTTCAATGCATGCTTCAACTCCCCATGCAAGTGACCTCATCTTCTCTCTTCTTTTGCCCTTATCCACAAGCTTTTAGGGGCAAAATGGTCATTTCCACCTTGCACAAATTCCTAATCTGCCCTTGGGCTGGAAATGATGTATGGGCCTAAGAGATGGGCTAAGAAATGAATAGGAATGGGCTTGGAAATTGATTGGGCTCAAATGGGCTTAAGGTTTACTAATGGGCTTGAAAGATAAAAAGGTGGGTTGGGCCTAATAGGCTCACTTGCTTGCCTTGGGCCTATTATGGTGGTTGTCCCACCTTGGACCTAAGGCCCACACTAGCTTTGCTCGGCCCACGTCCTCACAGGCTTGATTCCTCAGTTCATAAGTCCTTATCCAAATACTCGGCTCAACTAACACTGCCAACTGACGAAGTAGCTTCATCCAAAGTCCGTCCCTAACATTCCCAATACTTTGAAGTCCAATCCTAGGTTCTCATGCCATGTCAATTTCGTCCTTATGCCATTTTGGGTACAACTTAGACTAACAGGCGTCTTTGAGGATTCACACATAACCAACTCGTGCCAACTCGCATTCAAGACATCTCGACACATGGATGTCCTTGACTACATGAAATTGCGGACTATAGATTCTTATTTCAAGGTACACAATTACTGAGGATCAACCTAGGGTCGTTCATGGGCTCAATAACAAGTAAACGGGATCACCCATCGTTCCATTATGCTCTATCCACAAATCGACTTCTAGTCGTCCTCAAAATCGACCTGCCTATCTACAGGATCATTCTCATGCAAGTTTCAAGATCAAGTCGTTTTTTCCAGGTCAAGTTCTTTAGTCGTATGAGTTCTATCCTCATTAGCCTTTCCCCTCAAGGTTAGTATCTCGGGAGTGATCAATTCTGAGTGAGATCAACCAACAATGCATTGATGAAATTCATATTCATTCACCCCTTAGAGGGCTCGAATTTCAGGATGTTACACCTAGTGGCAAATATGACTTTAAGGTGAAGTTCACATCTCTACCAAGTTTCTTCATTGATGTAAAGGATACCTTGCCGAGCAGATGGGATAATGAAGAAGACCTTACTTTAACTTTGTCGAAAGATAAAGAGGTCCACTCCTATGACGAGGATGAGATAGAATACAACTCGTTAAGATCGTGAGTTCATGAGGAAAGCCCGTATGAGAGGTGAAGTGGTAGATACCTTGAGACAACCAAGTGAGAAGTATGACTTTATGGTCAAATATACTCATTCTCAAAGTTATTTCCAAAACCCCAAAGACATTATCGCTAGTAGATGGAGAGATGAATTCCGGGATGACTTCGTGACTATGATTGAGCCTATTGTGATTGATTTGACTAAGGAGAAAATCCCTCATGGGGCTAGTGCAAGCGACAAAGGTGTCATTAGGATTGGCTCATTGATTGACAATTTTAAAGCCATGAAGATCTTAAGCGTGGGTTGTAGACCCATCATCATTGAATTGCCACTAGAAGTTAGTGAATGCTCCAATACCAAGGTGTCTCCTACTTATGATACCAAGGCGGTCCCTTAGAACTATAACACAAATGTAATCGTTGACGTCACTCAATCGGGTCGAATCTACCCACCACGTGAAGGTGTGGAAAGAAGGCCGTAACCCATGAGGAAGTTAAACAACTCCTCAAAACACTTAAAACAAGTGAAGTAGAAGTGATAGACCAATTGCGCAAGATGCCCGCGCAGATTTCCTTATTAGAGCTCTTCAAGACCTCTGAAAAACATAGAAATAACCTCCTTAAAATCTTGAATGAAGTCCATGTACCCGAGACCACTGGAGAGGTACAGTTGGAGGAGTTTGTGGGTGCTATACTTCTTAGAGATCAAATAACCTTTTTTGATAAAGACCTCCCTCCTGAAGTCCAAGCACACTTCAAGGTGCTATATGTGTCCACTCAACACTTTGGGACTAGGATTTCCAGGGTCCTGGTCGATAATGGTTCCACCTTGAACATTTGCCCTTTAACCACTCTCTGTCAATTGGGGATAGGAATGGAAAATGTCTACCCTTCAAAGATTCCCATCCGAGCCTTTGACGGAATGAAAAAGGAGTCAATTGGGGAAATCGACCTACCACTGAAGGTCAGCCCTATTACCATTACTTAAAAATTTCAAGTGCTGGATATTCCAAGCAACTTTAGCTTGCTATTATGATGGCCTTGGATCCACACTACAGGAGTCATTCCTTCCAGTCTTCATCAGATGACGAAACTTCCTATCAATGGAAAGATTGTGACTATCTGATGTGAAAGGGATGTGGAGACTTTCCATAACACCGCCATACCTTTCATCAAGCTTGAAATTAAAGGAGAATCAAGCTACCGCTCATTTGAGTTGGTGTTTGTCATTCATGTGCTTGCTAGGTCAATCATTAGGAAGCCTCAACTCTCAAAGGCATCCTTAATGTCAAGTAAAGAACTGCTTAAGAATGGTTTTGCTATTATAAAAGGATTGGGTAAGCTCGTCCAAGACATGCCAAATTCCATTAAGGTGGTCAAGATCAACAAGCGTGAAGGCTAGGTTATTAGGGCGATCATAAGGGTCAAGGTAATCATAAAGGCCCACACATTAAAGGTAAGAGTTACCAATGTCTCTTCCCTCCACCATTGAAGGATTTCTTTCCTGGCCCACCAAAGTTCTTACAAGAAGAGGAAGCCAATGTCTACCACTTCACTTGTTCGAAGATGGTTTGGTTGGCACCGTTAGTGAAGATGAAGAGCCTGCAGTTCTAGCTATGTAAAAGATGTTTCTAGTTTTTGCTTTTCATTTTAGTCATATTCCATTCATTTCTCCCATGTGAGGGAATTCCATTTATTTCAATTATTTACACTTGTAATAATCTGGATCACAAACTCTATGGATCCAAGATTATATACATCGTCATGTAGTTTTAGCATATCAATAAAATTCACATTTTGTTAATAGGCATGTTAGGTTTCCCAAACTAGACCTATGATGATACTTTGAGGCTTGGGCCTCCGCACGATCTATAGTTTCAAAAAAAAAAAAAAATTAGCGGAACGTGGATGTCCGATGACATGAGGGCTAGTTTTCCAAAAAAAAAAAAAAATTGAAAACCCAAATTCGAAAATAAGTTTTTCATAACATTAGCATACATCCGTCTATATTTATATACTAACTATTTTGATTGCATCTTAGGCATAACTTTCACATCATGATAGTCATTTGCATGGCTCGAATTTGATATAGCTAATATAAGCACCTACAGAGGGGTGAATAGGTGTAAAAATAATTTCTCGAGATACGAAAGCAATACTAGGCAGACAATAGAAAGGAAGTTCTTCTTTAGTTAACAAAACGAATTATGATCAAAGTAAAGCAGAGAGTAGGGAAGAGAAAATTGAACACAAGGTTTATAGTGGTTCGGCTTATTCCAAGCCTACGTCCACTTTTCCGCACTAACAGCCCACTGGCTGGATTCCACTATGAACAAAAGAGATGTTACAGCAATGCTTTCCCTTGATTCCACAGTGTAGATATTCTACCACACTTCCTCAAGGTATCTCAAAATATAGACTCTCTTTTGCATACAAGATTTCGCTCAGTAAATGAATTGACTAAGAACAAGGAGCTTCAGACTTTGGAATTCTTCTATCGTGCACCTACTCGAACAACTGGAACTTCTTCCTTTTATACTCCTTTATGCCATCATACCCGTTGGCACTTACTAAAGGAATTCTTCCATAGCCCATCAATCCTACTCGCCCATACAATCAGGATCTCAGTTTCCATAAGTAGAACATTCCAAGTATACTTCGCCAATCATCGGATCCTTAATCAATCTTGATTCAAATAAAGGAATCCGTTATGTCATATCCAGCCAAGAGATCTTCTCCAATCGATAAGGTCAAATCCTTAATGAGTCACACAGATTTGGATAGCCTTTCTTCAACAAATTAGAAACTGTCAATGAGAATAGACTTTGAGTTCTGGCAGTCAGGAGGTCTTCAGACTTTAAATAGTAGAGTCTACAAATCTTCAGACTAGACTGATGGAAACGTTTTGTCAGCTTCAAAATATTCCCGAGAGATTTCTCCAACAATCTCCCCCTTTTTGATGGTGACAAAACTTTCCTGCAGATTTGAATAACTTTGACCTGCAAAACATTACTCAAGCAAATATGGATATCTCATAAAGATAAATGACTTAATGATAACACTAGAATCTACAACCACAGAAAATAGGTTAGTTTTGCATGAGAGTAAAGCCATTCATAAGATATCAATAGTACTTAATATAAGCAGTCAAATCCAAATCCAAATTCAGTCCACATCTAGACACAAGTCAAGTCAAACATCAAAACAAACTAAAAGTTAAACAAGTTTAAGTTCAAAGTTCAAAGATTTCAAATCTCGCATCTCTCCCCCTTTTTGTCATCATAAAAAAGGTTGAGATGGAATTAGAATTGAGTCAAGATTGCTTGGGAACGCGAACAAGTTAGAAATCTCCCATTGACTGGACGATGCCTTCCAGCTTTGTCAATTCTTCCTTCAGTTGAGCCACCTCTTCACCCTTAGCATTTGCTTGAATCTGAAGAGCAAGGGCTTGGATCTGATCAGTCAAGGAAACGGAAGAAGCTTGTCCTGCATTCTTCAAGTTCTGAACTTCGCACTCCAAAGCATATATCTAACCCCACATTTCCAAGAGAACATCAAGAATTCTGCAGAAATCTGCTGAATTATCGGTCTGCGTACTGGCTTCGGCACGATCAGATGGAGTAAAGGCAGACGATGGTACATCAGCATAGTCACGCAAATTTGGCGATGAAGCATCATGTCCCTCCTCTAGAAATTGAGATGCATGGATGTCCTCTGGATCTGCTGGAGAGCGGCTGACCCCTTCACTCGGTAACAGGATATGAGGACATTCCTCTTTTCTCATCATCTCCCCTTGTTTCCATGCCTTTAGGTGGAGAAAAGTGTTCCTCTTGCTCTCCTTCCTCTTGATTTCCTCTTTCTTCTTCTTCTTCTTCAAACCTTTCCTCCTCTGGCTCTCTTTCTTCAGCTTCTCTCTCCTCTTCTTCTTTCTCCTCTCGCTTCTTGCTCCTCTCGCTTCTATCTCTTCTTCTTTCTCCTCTGCTTCTCTCTCCTCTCGCTTCTTTCTCCCGTCGTTCCACTTCATAAGACTGAAGAGTCCCGACCAACTCATCGACAGATAGTGGCATGATTCTTTATGTCTCTCTTATTGAGGTCTTTATGTGATTTCAATCCTTGGAGAGTCCACGCAGTAACTTGTTTACCTTCATGGAATCGAAATTGGTTGACCTTGATTTTCAAGACCATTCACGATTTACGTAAAACGACTAAACATGTCGGTTATAGATTCTCTTGATTTCATTTTGAAGGCTTCGTATTGACCGAGGAGAATGTTGATTCTGGTCTCTTTCACTCGATCGGCTCCTTCATAGGTAATATGTAATCTATCCCGAGACTTCTTTTGCTTTGTAACACAAGAAGATATTCTTTATATTCGTAGGGTGACAAAGCACAATATAAAGAATAAATTGCTTTTGCATCAAGAGCTTGTCTCTTGATTATCTCTTCCTGAGTCATTTGACTAGACTCAACAGCTTCTTTTCCTCTCTCTGAGATAGGTGCAGCTTTAGGAGTGATTCATTTTTCTACAACGTCACATTCCAGAGGATCCTTTGATCTTAGAAATGCTTTCATCTTGTTTTTCCAAATGTTGTAATCATTTCCATCAAAGTAAGGTGGTCTGGTATTACTTTGCCCTTCCACCAGCCTTGGAGCTAACATACTAGCCATAGATCTTTAACTCTGAAGTAAAACGCTTCAAACAAAGTGAGTACACAGGCTCTTATACCAATTGATATAGCTAGTATAAGCACTTAGAGGGAGGTGAATAGGTGTAAAAATAATTTCTCGAGATACGAAAGCAATACTAGGCGGACAATAGAAAGGAAGTTCTTCTTTAGTTAACAAAACGAATTATGATCAAAGTAAAGCAGAGAGTAGGGAAGAGAAAATTGAACACAAGGTTTATAGTGGTTCGGCTTATTCCAAGCCTACGTCCACTCTTCCGTACTAACAGCCCACCGGTTGGATTCCACTATGAACAAAAGAGATGTTACAGTAATGCTTTCCCTTGATTCCACAGTGTAGATATTCTACCACACTTCCTCAAGGTATCTCAAAATATAGACTCTCTTTTGCGTACAAGATTTCGCTTAGTAAATGAATTGACTAAGAACAAGGAGCTTGAGACTTTGGAATTCCTCTATCGTGCACCTACTCGAACAACTGGAACGTCTTCCTTTTATACTTCTTTATGCCATCATACCCGTTGGCACTTACCAAAGGAATTCTTCCAATCTTCCCGTTGGACAAAATCCATTAGGAAGATCATTCGAGCTATTAAAGGAACATGTCGATAGCCCATCAATCCTACTCGCCCATACAATCAGGATCTCGGTTTCCATAAGTAAAACCTTCCAAGTATACTTCGCCAATCATCGGATCCTTAATCAATCTTGATTCGAATAAAGGAATCCGCTATGTCATATCCAGCCAAGAGATCTTCTCCAGTCGATAAGGTCAAATCCTTAATGAATCACATAGATCTGGATGGCCTTTCTTCAACGGATTAGAAATTGTCAATGAGAATAGACTTTGAGTCTTGAGTCTGGCAGTCCGGAGGTCTTCAGACTTTAAATAGTAGAGTCTGCAAATCTTCAGACTAAACTAATGGAAACGTTTTGTCAGCTTCAAAATATTCCAAAAAGATTTCTCCAACAGAATTCACATTCAAGAAACTTTGGCAAATCCAATTATTCTGACTCAAATAATGAGGACGATCCTCAAGTTATTGAAAGGGAATGACTCAGACATGAATAGTCTAAACCTTTTATCGCCGAGCAACCAATCATCGTGAATTTAGGAGATTCAGATAACTCTAAAGAAACCAAGATTGGAGCAGGTTTTCTCAAGTGGATGCCGATAGATTAATTGAACTTTTGAAGGAATATCAAGATGTTTTTGCTTGGTTGTATGATGATATGCTAGGTTTAGACCATGAGATAATGGAACATGCATTGCCACTTGATCCTAATATTCCACCCAAAAAGAAAAAGCTCGAAGGATGAAACCTGAGTTATCGAAAAAGATTGAAAAAGAAGTCATGAAGCTCTTAAATATTGGTTTCATCAAAGTCACTCATTATATTGATTGGATTGTTAATATAGTCCATGTTATGAAGAAGGATGGACGAGTCGAGTCTGTGTTGATTACCATGACATGAATAAGGCAAGCGCTAAGGATGATTTTCCTTTGCCACACATTGATGTCTTAGTTGAGAGTACTACTGGCTTCGAATTGTTCTTCTTCATTGATGGATTTTTCGGTTATAACCAAACCTTAATGAAAGTGGAAGACAAGACTAAAACTTCTTTCATCATTCCATGGGGAACATTTTGCTACAAAATTATGCCCTTTAGCTTAAAGAATGTAGGGGCAATGTCATGCCCCGATCCTCGAGCATGTGCCCATCCCTCGGTGGTCGATTAAATTGCGACTGTCCCAGGACGCGTCGCCAACCCATTCATTTTAATGCGCATGCGCAAGCGAATAAATAAATCCCCAGACAACACAAAGATGGATAGAAAAGTAGGGCCAAAATTTTGAAAACCACAACACACTTTTATACACATCAAACTAAGTTATATACAATACTAGTCTATTATACAAGTCTACAAAAAGGGTTAGAGGGCTATAGGTCCTCTAAGCATTCGAGTCCTCAATAAAAGGTTCCGGGGTCTCTGGATCCGAGAGACTAGGGTCTACCACTAAACCACCAGGAGGGTCAGCCGTACCCTGGCCAAAAGCAATCTCAAGCACTGACAGAGGAATCTCAAATTCCGATAAGGGACCTTCTCTGGGTCCATCTTGCTCGTAATGATACCACGATCTGAATTGATGGGGTACCCTCCGGGATAGACCCGTATCAACCCAGATAATGGATCTCACGAGTTTGTAGACCTAGGCTCCTTGGCCCCTAGGAAGAGGAATCAGAGATACCTGTTCAGTGACCTTCTTCGGCTGGCCAAAGTGCTCAGGGGGAACAAGCATCTAAGGACCTGAAAATGTTATCCCACAACGGGGTGAGACAATGTCTCAGCAAGTTCACCCCCTAAACTCCGATTAGGAAGGAAATACACCTAAAGGCTACCTATGCACACACAAGATAGAGGACTTACCTTTGCCTTAGATCCTTCCTGCAAGTTAGTACAATTCATGATTCTCAACCAATCAATTCAATTCAAATCAACCCATCGATCAATCAGTCAATCATCTCAATTCCATACCAACAGTACTATCTATCAATTCAATATGACCAATGCTCACACAAGCTGAAATAATTATTCAATGCTCTCACAAGCTGTAATATATGGTCATAGCTCTCACAATGTGATATAGATAGAAAGTAGCTCACACAAGCTGATAATATAGATCTTGCTCTCACAAACTAATATAACGATCTTAACTCTCACAAGCTGATATCTCTGCTAATATACTTTTGCTCTCATAAGCTGACATATCAAAGTCCAAAGGGATAAAATAGTATACTACTCTCACAAGCTGAATATCAAAGCACATAGCTCACATAAGCTATACTTAACAAGTTGACGTGCAAAGGGTCCCAAAAGCTGACGATAAATAGGCTTGCACAAGCTAACATGCACATATGCTCTCACAAGATGATAAATCACCAAATTAAAAGTACCCAATAAAAATAATCGTGTGTGGGTACACGGTTGGCTTGAGCCAAAAATACAATATCTTTCTTTTAGAAAATCCCACTATTTATAATAGTCCATAAACACATTTTTGGCATTGTAAATCAACACCCAGTATTTTCTAATTAAATACCAAAATTACTCAATTTTGGAATAAATACCCAAAATTACAATCTCAATCAATTTGCACAAATCAACACTCAATTAAATAAACCAATCATACCATTGCAATCAGCACGAAATTCCGGTCACCGGCTATCCCGATATAATTTTTGAAAAATAATAAATAATTAAATAAATACAAAAAATAATTAAATAAATACAATTAAATACCATAAATGCAAACTTAGGCCGGAAAAGCCTAATTAAATACCAAAACGGGCCCGGAAAATTTCTGAACCTATCTAGATAAATAATACAATCTATCTAGTCGCTAATTAAGCCGATCTAACCACCTAACATGCATAAACGAATAATTAAATCACTAATCCATTCTAACTAACCACATAATCCCTAATTAGCCTAAACTAATCAACCCTTAAGCATCATTAACTCCTAAGCAGAGTTTAGTGAGTAAACTCACCAATTTTGAAATCCAATGAGTCCACAACGATGGCAAGGGGGAGATGGGCAACAAACTCCAAAGCGGCGACACCCTACGAGGCCTCGGAAGGGCCAAAATGGGCCTCAAGCCCACGGAAGGTTTGTTGGACTTTGGCTTTGGTTGGCTGGGCGGGAGCTAGGTGGCAGGTGGTTGGAAAAAAAGGCAAGGCGGGAGGGTTACAGGCTACGGCGGGCGGGGGTGACGGCAACGGGCGATGGCTAAACGGTGGACGGACGGTGACGACAGGCACGGGGAGGCTCGGGAACGGACATGGCTCAGGGGCTTGGGGATGAGATGGCTCACGACAATGCGGCTAGGGGATGGCGATGGCGCGCGACGGGGCGTGATGGTGAGCTTGGGCATGCAAGTGGCTCGGCGAACCTTGATGACGGGGAGGGAGGGGGTGCTGCTCGGTTTCTACTGATGGTTTTGGGGCTTCAAAAAAAATGGAGAAAGTGGCAAGAAAGAAGAAGAAAGGGGACAAAACAAGCTTGGAGGGGGCCACTTTGGCTTCAATTCTATCCTTTTGTCCCCTTAAAGAGGCCCCACTTGGATGAGCTGGCTTCCTCAGCCATTTTGCAGCCACCAAGCTTCCCTTAGAAGCCATTGAAGTGGTCCAAAAGGTTGAGGACCAAGGGGCTACAAATTTGGGCACAAATTCTCCCAAATTGAACAAATTTCTCTTCAATTGGACTTCAATTTGATCCCCATAAATTCCACCAAGGTGTCCTCAACCAAATTAACATTTTTCCTCACCAATAGAACCAACTTGCATCCCAAAAACATGATAAAAAAAATGGTCCCCCCTGAATTTTCCATACAAAAATGGCCTTATTTTGAATTTTCGCCAAAAATCTCAATTTGCAAAAAAATCTTCGGAGGATGAGTCGACGTTCCTAAAATGAATCGTGACATGACAGAACTTTCAATTTCTGAAATCGGATTCAAATTCGCGGTTAATTTCAATCCGATGTGATTTTAGCATGACCTAACCTACTAGGTAGCTTTTAGAAATTTTTGGTGCAATTGACCCGTGATCGATTTATTTTCGAGCCACAATGTACATCTTCGACACATTGGTGACTCTTGGTTGTCGTGAAAATCTCGAGGTTTCAAATACGGACATAGGGTACCAAAACGACAGAAAAATTGGTCTAGTGCCGATTGACGAGAATTTTGCAATCTGGTGGAATCACCCACACTTTGATCACCTATCTTAGTTGAAACGACCTATCTTTGATCTCTGATCGATTTTTAACTGTGCCGTAATGATCTCTGCAGATTAGCACGATCGAGTAGTCGATTCCTGGTCGAATTCTCAAGTCTATTCCATTAAAATCCTTTAATGGCTTCCTCAAATAGTCTAGTTATCTCATGAGTGATCAGCTCAGAGAATAGCACTATAGGCATGTTGATGAAAGGCCCGATTCATTTAATTGAAAATAGAACTGAAATTTCAAGATGTCACAACTCTTCCCCTCTTATAAAAATTTCATCCTTGAAATTTAAACCATTACAAATCTTTAAACAAAAAGGTGGGGGTATAGTCATCTCATCGAATCTTCACTTTCCCAAGTTGCTCCTTCTGTGCCGTGGTGTTGCCAAACCACTTTAACCAACAGGATCATCTTGGTACGTAGAATCTGTTCTTTCCGATCCACAATCTAAACCGGGCTTTCCACGTACGACACTCTATCGTCCACGTCTAATTCTTCAAAATTAAGCACGGGTCGGGTCAGGCTCATACTTCCTCAACATCGACACGTGAAAGACGTCATGCACTTGCGCCAACCTTGGCGGCAATGCAAGACGATACGCTAGAGATCCCGATTCTTTCCAGAATCTCAAAGGGACCTACGTACCTCGGACTCAGCTTTTCCTTTCTTGCCAAAGCGTGAAGTACCCCTCATTGGTGACACCTTCAAAAAACGTGATCACCAACTTGGAATTCCAATGGTCTTCGATGCTTATCTGCGTAGCTTTTCTAGCGGCTCTGAGCGGTCATTAATCTGTCCCTGATAACTGCAACTGCATCCACTAACTGTTGAACTAACTTTGGGCCTGTGATCTTTCATTCTCCAACTTCATCCCAACAAATTGGCATTCTGCATGCTTTGCCATACAACGCTTCAAAAGGAGCCATCTGAATGCTCTTGGTAGTTGTTGTTGTAGGCAAACTCGACAAGATGAAGTTGTTCCTCCCAACTTCCTTGAAATCCAACACGCAAGCTCGCAGCATGTCTTCGAGGGTTTGAATCATCCTCTCAGATTGACCATCCGTCTTGAGGATGATATGCCATACTGTACTGCAGCTTCATTCCTAAAGGCAGCCTTTGCAAACTTTTCCAAAAAGCAATTGTGAATCTCGGGTCTCGGTTTGATGTAATCATCACCGGCACTCCATGCAGACGAACAATCTGACGCACATACAACTCTGCATGTGCCTATCCAAATCAAGGTCCTTTTGTACTGCGATGAAGTGAGCCGACTTTGTCAATCTGTCGACCACTACCCAAATGGAATCATTACCCCTTTGACTCCTTGGTAAGCCCGTCACAAAATCCATCATGATGTGCTCCCATTTCCACTCGGGAATCTCGAGAGGTTGCAGAAGTCCTCCTAGCTTACAATGTTGTGCCTTCACTTGCTAACACGTTAGACACTTGGCGACATGCTTGGCAATGTTTGCCTTCATACCAAACCACCAATAATGTTGACATAGATTCTAATACATCTTCATACTACCAGGATGAATGTTGTAACTACTATGATGAGCTTCTGATAAGATCTCCTCTTTAAGCTCTACATCGTCAGTACACACAATCGTCCTCGAAACCTTAGTGTTCCATCCTCAAAAATCTGAAAATCAGCCTTTCTCTTATTGGTATCCTCTTGTAGAATCTTCTGAACATCCGGGTCTGTTGATTGAAGTATCTTGATTTTAATCTGCACATTTGGCTCAATTCTGAGGGTGGCCATAAGATTCGAAAAGGTGGCCTACCTCAAATTTGAAAACCGAATCTCGAGCTCTCTCAAGTAAAACCCATTCCTTAACCATCATCTGTGCAATTGAAGACTTCCGACTCAAAGCGTCTGCAACCTTATTCGCCTTTCCAAGGTGATACAAAATATCACAATCATAGTCCTTCAAAAGTTCCATCCAGCGATGTTGTCTCATATTCAACTCCTTCTGAGATAATAGATACTTGAGACTTTGATGGTCAATGAAGATCTGGAATCTTTCTCCACACAAATAATGTCTCCAAATCTTCAAAGCGAAAATGATTGCTGCGAGTTCTAAGTCATGCGTCGGGTAATTCAGCTCATGAGGTCTCAATTGACGGGACATATGCAACAACCCTACCATGTTGCATCAACACGCAACCCAATCCTCTAAACGACGCATCACTATAGATCTCGTATCCTCCAGGACCAGATGGAATGGTCAACATAAGTGCGGTAGTCAACTTTCTACTTAAGCTCTTGGAAACTACACTCGCACTTGTCTATCCACACAAACTTCTCTTCCTTCTTCAAGAGTCGAGTCAACGGTGATGCTAAAGCTGAAAATCCTTCCACGAACCTTCTGTAGTAGCCTGCCAAACCCAAAAAGCTTCTGATCTCTGACATTGTCGTCGGTCTCAGCCAACTGATCACTACTTCAATCTTGGATGGGTCCATGGAGATTCCTTCACCTGAAATCACGTGACCTAGGAACACAACACGAGTCAACCAAAACTCACACTTGCTAAACTTAGCGTACAATCCATGAATCCTTAGGGTTTGAAGTACCATTCTCAAATGACTCTCATGCTCCTCAACACTTCTTGAATATACCAAAATATCATCATGAACACGATCACAAACTAATCTAGATATTCTTTAAACACTCGGTTCATCAAATCCATAAAAGCAGCTGGAGTGTTCGTCAAACCAAACGGCATTACAGTGAACTCATAATGGCCGTATCAAGTACGAAACACTAACTTTGGTATATCCTCCTTTTTGATCCTCAACTTGATGATACCTTATTCCTCAAGTCGATCTTTGAAAATATCGACGCTCCTTGCAATTGATCAAACAAGTCGTCGATCCTCGAGAGTGGATACTTGTTCTTGATCGTCACTTGATTGAGTTGATGATAGTCGATGCACAAACGCAACGAACCATCTTTCTTCTTCACGAATAGAACTAGTGCTCCCCAAGGTGATGCACTTGGGACGTATGAATCCCTTATCCAACAATTCTTGCATCTTGCACTTTCAGTTCTTTCAACTCAAATAACGACATCCGGTAAGGAGCCTTAGAGATTGGCTCTGTCCCGGGTGCTAACTCGATCACAAACTCTATCTCTCTCTCTCTCTAGCGGTAGGCCCAGCAATTCTTTCGGAAACACGTCTGGAAATTCTTATATCACTAAGATATCTTTGATCTTCAGCTCCTCAACTGTCATATCCACGACAATTGCCAAGTAACCTTGACAACCTCCGTCTAACAAATGGGTTTGCCTCAAGCGACAAGATTAAGGAAATCGAGGGTCCTCCTCGATTCCCAACAAACTCGAAACTTTCACCCTCTAATGGGTTAAACTAAATCATTTACGATAGTAGTCCATCTTAGCTCGTTGCTTGGTGAGCCAATCCATGCCAATTATCAAATCAAAATCATACATGGCTAGGACTAACAAGTCTATCCTCCCCTCTCACTCACCAATCACTAACTTGCAACTAAGACAACCCAATGTAGCTAACACCTTATCCTTTAACGGTGTAGATATGCTAACCACTGACTCCAACAACTCAAGACTCAATCCTATCAGCTTAACAAATTGCTCAGCTATAAATGAATGAGTTGCACCAGGATCAAATAAAGCATAAGCAACGTGGTCGTTCAGCGAAACCATACCTATAATCACATCAAGCGAGTCCTCTGCCTGTCCTCTAGTGATGGCATACACTTGTCCTTGTGCTGGGGGTCTGTTCTGTCCTCCTTACTGTGTAGTTTGGGCACAAACCTTTTGTTTTGACCCATTGGTGGTGATGGTGGTAACTACTGATTCCTCTCGGTCCTTCTTGGGACAATCTCTAGCCATGCCATGTGACCATGTTGGCCACATTTAAAACAAGCACCCATCCTAAGATGGCATGGGGCCGAACCATGTCGCCTTCCATAGAAGCGACACGCGCCATTCTGATTTGGCACTAACTTGCCAATTCCACCCTTCCTATTGGGCGGAACATGGAACCTTCCTCCGGTCATGGGCCTCTTCCCATATTGGTTCCCATCTCTATTCGAACTAAACCTCGATCCAGATGAGGCGACTTGCTCACTCAAGCTCCTTTCTATCAGCTGAGCTCGATTATACGTTTCATGATAGTCCTTTAGATCCAGCGGCACCATGGGATTCTTCAGCTCTAGTCAAAGGCCATTCCTAAACCTCCGAGCTTTATCTTCGGATCCTCTATCAATCTCGGAGCATACTGAGAAAGCTCCACAAACTTGACCTCATATTGGTCATACGATCATCATCCCTTGGCGGAGGCGTTGAAATTCCTCCATCTTCTGTTCTTGGGCACTACCCAAAAAGTACTTGTTGTTGAAGGCTTTGAGGAAAGCGTTCCACACCAGGACTATGCCTTCCGGGAATACTATGTCTTTGGTGGCCCTCCACCATATATTCGCATTACCCTACAATTGGTATACTGCTAGGACAACCTTTTCTTCCTCATTGCACATCAGAAGTGCAAAGGCCTTCTCCAAGTCTTGAATCCAAAGTGAGGCAATCTCGAGATCTCCAGCACCAGTGAACCTCGGTGGGTTCAACTTTAAGAACTGCTCCACCAACTTATGAATTGGTCTCTCCCTCTCCACAACTATGTTCCCAGCTAGAACTTTGGCAAGTATGGCAGCGGCGGCGGCCTCAACGACGGCAGCAACTATAGTAGCAGCGATAGCTTGAGCAACGAGCGGTAGTGGTAGTGGCGGAGGCTTGATTCTAGGCTTGTTGCCCCATCAGTGCTCCCATCGCTTCAAGTGCTTGCATGATCCCTTCGATCCTGGGATCACCAAGGGCTGCTACCCCAGCACCAACAAGAGGCGGTGCTACTCCACTAGCGCTAGCTTGAGCTAGCACTCGACCACGACCCCTCGGGTACCGACCCTCATTAGCATCCTACCCCGAGTAACAGGCTCGATAGTACGCTTTTTAGGAGTCCTCTACTCCTAATCGCTCATTTTACTAATTCTTTAAAGAAACCTGTTTTCCAATTCCACATAGAATTAGAAGCTGAGCGATCCCACAAACAATTTACCAAACAACTATCACAAACATGCACCAACATGAAATAAAGGCCATTCCTACTAACTATCCCATAAACTTATCGCACCTTATCACTCCAACTATCAACCAGCTTTGATACCACTCCGGGCGGGGATGTCACACCCGATCCTTGAGCACGTGCCCATCCCTCGGTGGTCGATTAAATTGTGACGTCCCAGGACGCGTTGCCGACCCATTCATTTTAATATTCATGCATAAGTGTATAAATAAATCCCCATACAACACAAAGATGGGATAGAAAAGCAGGACCATCATTTCACAACCACGACAAGCCTTTATACACATTTGACTAGTTTATATACAATACTAGTCTATGGACAAAAGTCTACTCAAGTAGAAAGTCTACAAGTCCTCTAGGCATTCGAACCCCCAACTGTAAACCCCGAGCTCTTCCTGGGGACTTGGATCCATCACTGCACCTCCAAGAGGATCAGCTGTACCCTCACCAAAAGCAATTTCTAACACTAACACTAGGACCTCACACTCCTATGGGGACTTTCTATAGGTCCATTTCGCCCGCGACGATACCACGCCCTGAATTGATGGGATAGCCTCTGAGGTAGACCCGCATCGACCCAAACGATGGTCATCACTAGTTCATAGACCCAGTTTCCTTAGCCCCTGGGAAGAGGAATCTTGATGACTTGTTCTGTGACCCTCTTTGGCTGGCCAAAATGTTCAAGAGGAACCTCCATCTAAGGACCTAAAAATTTTAGCCCATGACGGGGTGAGACGTCTCAGCAAATCCACCCCCTAAACTCTAATTAGGAAGGAAATACGCCTAAAGGCTACATAGGCACACAAGATAGATGACTTACCTTTGCCTCAATTCCTTCCTGCAAGTTAGTACAGTTCATGATTTCAACCAATCAATTCAAATCAAATCAACCAATTGATCAATCAGTCAATTAGCTCAATTCCATACCAACGGTATTATCTATCAATATATGACCACTACTCACACAACCTGATATAATCGGTCGATGCTCTCACAAGCTAATATAGATAGATAGTAGCTCACATATACTGATAATATAAATCGTGCTCTCACAACTTGATATAACGATTTTAGCTCACACAAGTTGATAAAGTATACTATTCTCACAAGCTGACGTGCAAAATGGCCCAAAAGCTAATAAAATGTATACTCCTCTCACAAGCTCATGCAATAAGGGTCCCACCAAGAACCTTATGCTTTGCATACCAAGCTGACATCAAAGGGTCCAAAAACAAACGATAAATATGCTAATGCAATATGGCTCTAATATTTCACCAAATTAAAAATACCCAATAAAAATAATCGTATGTGGGTACACGGTCGGCCTGAGCAAAAAACACAATATCTTTCTTTTATAAAATCCCACTAATTATAATAGTCCATAAACACATTTTTGGTGTTGTAAACCAACGCCTTGTATTTTCTAATTAAATACCGAAATTACTCAATTTTGGAATAAATACCCAAAATTACAATTCTCACTCAATTTGCACAAATCAACACTTAAATAAATAAACCAATCATACCATTACAATCAGCACGAAATTCCGGTCACCGACTATCCCGATATAATTTTTGAAAATAATAAATAATTAAATAAATACCAAAAATAATTAAATAAATACAATTAAATACCAAAAATACAAACTTAGGCCGGAAATGCCTAATTAAATACCGAAACGGGCCCGGAAAATTTCCGAACCTATCTAGATAAATAGCACAATCTATCTAGTCCTTAATTACACCGTTCTAACCACCTAACATGCACAAATGAATAATTAAATCACTAATCCGTTCTAACTAACCACCTAAACCTTAATTAGCCTAAACTAATCAACCCTTAAGCATCATTAACTCCCTAAGTGGAGTTTAGTGAGTAAACTCACTGGTTTTGAAATCCGATGAGTCCATGATGACAGCAACGTGAAGACGAGCGAAAAACTCCGAAGCGACAACACCCTACGAGGCTCGGAATTGGTCCAAAATGAGCCTCGAAGCCAACAAAGGTTTGTTGGCTTTGGCTTACTAAACTGATGGGCCGAGAGGGACCCATCGAAGGGGCGGATGGGCGGAAATAGCGAGGATAGCTAGCGAACGGTTGCAAACGATGCTATGGCGGACGGCGCTCGTGGCTAACGGTGATAACGTGGCTCTCGGGGAGGCTCAACGTGGCTTTAGAGGCTCGGGTTGGCTAGGATTGTGGGACAATAAGCTAGAGCAATGGCGAGTGAGGGGGGCGCGACGGCGAGCGACAAAGCTCTAGCAACGGTCGGAGGAGCTCCAGTGATGACAACTATGGGGGGCTGCTCGGCTTTCTCTAGAAATTCTAAGCTTCAAAGTGGCTTGAAAATGGACAAAGCAAGGTTGGAGGAAGAAGAAGGGGACAAACTTGAAGCTTGGAGGGGGCCACTTTGGCCATTCCATTCTATCTCTTTATCTCCGAAGCAAGGCCCACAGGCCTTGGCTGTCTTCCTCAGCCAATTTGCAGCCACAAAAATTCCCTTGAAGCTTGAAGTGGTCTAAAAGTGTTGAGGGACCTTTGGCCTACGAATTTAGGCACAAATTCTCCCAAATTGAACCAATTTCTCTTCAATTGGACTTCAATTTGATCCCCAAAAATTTAACCAAGGTGTCCTCGACCAAATTAACATTTTTCCTCACCAATAGAACTAACTTGCATCCCAAAAACGTAATAAAAAATGGTCCTATGAATTTTCCAATCAAAAACGGCCATATTTTGAATTTTCACCAAAAATCTCGATTTGCAAAAAATCTTTGGAGGGTAAGTCGACGTTCGTAAAATGAATCATGACATGGTAGAACTTTCACTTTCTAAAATCGGGTTCAAATTTGCGGTTAATTTTAGTCTGACGTGATTTTAGCTTTTAGGAATTTTTAGTGCAATTGACCGTAGTCGATTATTTTCGAGCCATAATGTACATCTTCGACACATTGGTGACTCTTAGTGTTGTGAAAATCTCGAGATTTCAAATATGGACACAAGGTACCAAAACAATAGAAAAATCGGTCTAATGCCGATCGACAAGACTTTTGCAATTTGGTTGAATCACCCACACTTTGATCACCTATCTTAGTCAAAACAACCCATCTCTGATCTCTGATCGATTTTTAACTATGCCATGATGATATTTGCAGATGAGTAGGGTCGAGTAGTCGATCCTGATCGAACTCTCAAGTCTATTGCATTAAAATCCTCTAATGGTTTTCCCAAATGGACTAGTTACCTTATGAGTGATCAGCTCAGAGAATAGCACTATAAGCGCGTTGATGAAAAGCCTAATTCATTTAATTGAAAACACATCTGAAATTCAAGATGTCATAGGCAACATATCAAAGAGCCATGATGACGTCTATATCCAAAGCATGGCACGGAAGTCCATCAAAGGGCAAAGCCATAGTCGATATGTCACGCCCCGAACCCCAAGCGTGTGCCCATCCCTCTCTAGTCGATAATATTTTGTGACTTCACAGGATGAGTTGGCGACCCTTTGTGTTTTATTGCACATGCGGAAGCGAAAATAAATCCCCTGACAGTAATCATCTCAAGATAAAAAAGCAAGACAACGGATTTCTATAATGAAACATGCTTTTATATTCACATAGAGTCATGTACAAGGTCTATGACCAAAAGACTATAAAAACTGGCTTTCCCAAAAAGAAGCTGTCCTAACTGACCTACACTTCCGATCACCTCCTCTCGGCTCCAAGTACTCCACTTGACGATCCTGAAAATTTAACCCACGACGGGGTGAGATATAAATCTCAGCGAGTTCATACTCGAAACCCCGATTAAGAGGCAAATATGCTAAGAAGTGTCCTAATCACACAATCACACAACCACGTTGACTCACCTCATCTCAAATCCACCCTGTAAGTCAGTACAATATATATCACAAACTAGAGTAGCACTGAAGCTCAACTAATTGGAATGCAACACACAATTCTCAAATTAGTAGAAGAGTCCTGATTATAGGGCCAAATCGTTATGACACGTCCCATACCGTGCCACACAATTTTGTTCCATAATCCGACACATTCAACTCAATTTATCATGCGTTCCTAGTTTTGATCTTGGCATATAGCACGGCCTACTCTCTATTCGGCGGTCTTATGGCATTGCTAGGCTTCGTCTCACCACATTGAGCACGGCACATCTCTATCAGATGGCTTTCCCGAAGGAGTATAGGGTCCAAAATCTACTATGACCGGCTTCCCATTGTCTAGGGCATCCTATATAGGGGTCATCGTCCAGCTTAACAGCCTAGGACGGGTTCTCTTAACTAACACATGATCACTCAACTATGGCCCAGGGCACTGTGCATTGCACTCAAATGTCTCAATTAAAATGGTGAACCTGGCATTTTTCTTCGTATTAGAAATACACTGTAAAATATTCATGTGTGGGTACACGGTCAACTCGACCCAGAAAAATTGACATTCTTCCTTTTTAAAATCCCACTATTTTATGTAGTAATTAAAACTAATTTCGGTGTCAAAATCCGACACCCAGGATTTTCTGGATAAATATTGGAAATTCACAATTTTTGGAATTAAATACCAAAAATCCAATCAGCACTCAATTTGCATAAATTAACACTTGATTGCAAAAATTAACCACACCATTGCAATCGGCATGAAATTCGATCACCGACTATCTCAGTCTCATTTCCAAAAAAATAATTAATAATTAATTAATTTCTAAAATTAATTAAATAATTCAATTTAAATTGTAAAAATATTAACTTAAGCCAAAATCACTAAATTAAATACCGATACGGGCCCGGAAAATTCCCGAACCATTCTAGATAAACAATTTATCTAGGCCTCACTTAATCTAATCTAACCACATAACATGTATAATTGCATAATTAAATCACACTAAACACTCCTTAAATGGCATTAGCCTACTAAGAAGAGTTTAGTGCATAAACTCACTGGTTTATTGCGGAAACCGGTTTACTGCAACGAGGGTATGACGACGGCCGAAATTGGGCTAGCAACGACACCCATAGGCTTGGATCGAGCCTGAAATTGGCCCAACAAATCTCAGCCCATACCGAGATTTGTTATTGCGTTGATTGGGCTTGTTTCGCGGGCTTAGGCTTCAAGACTAGGCTACAAGGTTGGACCGAACTATTGCAGGCCGTCAAGATGGGCTGAAAATCTGCGTGGGCTAAACTATTCAATTGATGGGCTGGCTTTGGCTTCAAATGGACTGGTGAAATTTTCGTGGGCTTCAAATGGCCCAACTGTTGGGCCGAGCAACAAAAGAAACAGTTGGGCTCGTCGTGGGTTGAAAAAAAACGTGAGCTACAACTTGAATGGGCCGAAGACGCTAGAATCCACGGGCTAGTTTCGTTGGCGTCACACGTGGGGCAGCTTCGACAAGGCAGAGGGGTCAACGAAAGAGGGAGACAGGCTGATGGGCTGAGCGATCCACGAGCGACGATGGGGGCTTCTGAAGACAAAGATGCATGGCTGAAGGCAACAGCTGCAGGCGTGAAGACTGAAGGGGATGGCCTACTTTAGTGGCTTCGTGGGCTTTGCTTCTTCAAGGGGTGTCCTCGAGCTACTGGAGAAGACCACACTTGGAGATGGATGCACAAACGGCTGCTGCATAGGTGGCTTCATGTGGAGGGATAGAGTCAACGATGGAGGCTTCAGCTAAGGGAAAAGAAAATGGACAGATTCGAGGGATGCGAGGGAGAGAAATCAAAGTAAAAGGGAGAGAGAGAGAATTGTGTGGCTATTGATCGATGAGGGGCAATGGAAGTGAGAGAGAGAGTTAGTATCATTGGCGCAAAAGAGAGACCGGTAGGGATAAGGTAGAAAAATCAAGAGAATGGTCCAACTTCATTAAATGCTTGTCTCCCAAATCCCATGTCTCATAATACTTTCTTGCCCAATAAATCCACTAAATTATCCAAATTGAAACCAAAATAATGATGCCCTTGCCTAATTTCGAATTTCCCAATTTTAGGATGAATTTCTTCACTCCATTTCCCAAATTAAGGTCCAATTTTGATGAAGAAAAATCCTTAACAATTTTATGTAAATCCCTAACACTCAAAGGCTCAGCTTGGAAGTCAAAATTTCCTCTAATTTGGCCCGTCCAATTTTCTGCTAATTTTCTGCAATGTCCAAATCAATTTTCCGTAAAAATCTCGAAATCTTTGAAAAAATTTCGGAGGATGAGTCGACATTCCTAAAATAGCTCGTGACATAACAAAACTTTCAATTTCTGAAATCGGGTTCAAATTCACGATTAATTTCAATCTGACGTGCTTTTAGCATGACCTAGTCTATTGGGTAACTTTTAGGAATTTTTTATGCAATCGACCCATGATTGATTTATCTCAAGTCACAATGTACATCTTCAACACATTGGCGACCCTCAATTGTCGTGAAAATCTCGAGGTTTCAAATACGGACACTGGGTACAAAAATGACAGAGAAATAGGTTTAATGCCATTCGACGAGAATTTTTTAATTAGGTGGAATCACCCACACACTAATCACATATCTCAATCGAATCGGCCTATCTTCGGTCTCTAATCGATTTTTGACGGTGCTATAATGACCCTTACAGATCCACATGGTTAAGCAGTCAATTTCTGGTCGAATTCTCAAGTCCATTGTATTTAGATTCCTTAATTACTTCCCCAGATAGTCCAGTTATCTCGTGAGTGATCAGCTCAAAGAATAGCACTATCGGCGTGTTGATGAAAGGCCTGATTTATTTAATCGAAAACAAATTCTGAAAATTTAGATTGTCACATGATATATTAGCTGAAAATTCGAAAAAGTCTGATGACTAGGATGAAGTTGATGAACGAATCCATCTGGTCACACCTGACAAGTGGACCATGTATTTTGATGGTACTGTTAATCTTTTTGGTTTTGGCACTAGAGCAGTTTTAATATCCCCAAAAGGTCAACATTACCCAGTAGCTGTAAAGTTGGTATTCCTTTGTACCAACAATATTTCTAAATATGAAGCTTGCATCCTTAGTCTGCAATTGGCCATCAATATGAGAGTTAGAAAACTTCAAGTTTATGGTGATTCTACACTCATCTTCCTCCATATGGGAGGTAAATGGCAAACGCGAGAAGTAAAGTTGATTCTTTACCATGAATATCTTAAAGACTTGGTTAAGGAATTTGACAAAATTTATTTTGATTATCTGCCGTGATCACAAAATCAATTTGCCGATGTCCTAGCAACCTTATCATCAATGTTACAAGTAACTAACAGCTCGAGCATTGATCCTTTGCAAATCGATGTCTTGAAAAAGCCTACTTATTGCTTGGTGATTAAAGAGAAACCTGATAGTCAACCCTAATATTATAACATCATGAATTACCTTCAAGAAGAAAAATTTCCCCAAAGGAGTCAAGCCAATGATAAAAAAATATCTGATGAAGTTGGCATCCAAATTTTTCCTCAATGAATGAGCCCTTTATAATGGGTATTTTGATTCATTTTTATTGAAGTGTGTGGACACACAAGAAACTAAATTCCTGATGAAAGAGATTCATGAAGGAGAATGTGGCCCTCATATGAATGGTCATCTCTTGGTAAGAAAAATGATGAGGCTCGATTACTACTGGTTGACCATGAAAGCTGATTGTATTCAACATGTGAGGTGTTGTCACCAATGCCAAGTTTACTTATCATTCCAGATCCTCATGGGAAGTTTACTCCTAATTACGAAGGTCCATATATTGTAAGGAGAGTGCTACCCGGTGATCATTGATCATTACAAAAATGGATGGCCAAGAATTGCCAAGGCCTGTAAATGCTGATGCTGTCAAGAAGTATTATCCATGAATAAAGTGAAAGACCATTGAGCCACTTTTGGATTGAATCCGAGCCACTTTAGGATATTTGCATCATGCATCTAAAGCGTACATGTTGCATCTGCATGTTTGTTCATTTTGCAGGATCTCTGAAGAAGATTCTACTTGTCCATAGGAGGTTGATCTTAGAAGTGCAAAACTTCTAAAAGTGATCATCTTCTTTAGATCTTAAAAGCGACCCTGTTCCTTAGAATGCCAAAAGAGTTAGTTAGAACTTTAGAAGTGAACCCCTATGCTGAGCAAAATCTGTTTTGTCCACAAATTTTATTCAACCTTATTTCCAAGAGTCTTCCTAGTAGGGTCAAGGGAACATGTCTTTTCATAAAAAAATTCGGTACATTTTCATTCCCCAGGGAGTTGAATTTAACTAAAGTGTGCTTTGGAAAACCTAAAAAGAATTGTTAAATATGCCAAGTGGTAGTGCCTAAAACAATGAGACGCAACCTCTTTACCAAGCACGTCCTTATACACTCTCTGAGAAAATTGAGTGAAAAGAACCATATCCTAGGGCATAAGGTTCATTCACATTGAATACATGGTTTGAGGTGATAAATGCATTTTCTTTCTCAATCCCAAATACTATTGATATCCCTTGCAAGCCATTTTGAGCTAAATAGGGAGCATTTCCAAAATAACCCTATCAAGAACAACCCCACATTGGGCCAAAATAGGGGGTATTGGTTGAAAATTATGGAGCAAGAGATTAAGAAAGATTTTATTGTTTTCACTTGCATCAATCTTCTTGTGCTAGCACTGGTAATTTCCTATTGAAGCTTGAAGCATCCCGAAGTGATGAAGAGCATTCCATTCACTATCTTAAACACAATTATCCTTTGTTTAGCCAATCTGAGCCTTATGCAATTTCTTCATAACCCCAGGTGATGATTATCTCCCTACTTTGAGGCAAGGCATGTCATTTACCAACAAAATTGAGAATGTTGGTCATGTTTGTAAATACCACTCAGGAATCCTAGGTACTCAAAAGAGAGTGAAAACTATAGAGCATGAAAAAAATAGTGTGCCTGGTAAAAGCAATGCCAATGCCTATGAAAAAAAATGCAAAGAAGAGTAAAATCAATGGTCATGTAAAAGATCATTTACAAAAACAAAATAAAAACTTTGCAAAACATGTGTTGCAAGCAATGTCATTAGAAAAAAGAGCAAAGCTTTCACAAGACAAAAAGTCAAAAGGATTCTCGAGATAGGTTAGATTTCAAGTGTTAGATCTCTGAAAAGTTGTGTGATGCTAATGATGCCAAGATAATCACTCACTTTTGATCCCTTGATATTTGAAAAAATTTCAAGCCTTTTTAAACCTCACCTAAACCAACATTACAACCCTTATCCAAAATCTCTTTTGATTGGGATGGTTCGAGTTGAAATGAGAATTTCACGTAGGAGCTATCGCTAGAAGGAGTGGAAGCAATCCTATCTTATCTTATCTTCAAGGTTCTTGACTTGTAAACCTGACGAAGATATTATTTGAATGTTCGTTTCTTGGCCTCAAAGTGCATACTCTTTGTGTAAGCCCATGACCAAGCCATCATTACAGTTCTTTCAAAAGACCTTTTGATTAATAAATTATTGTGAACATTTCTGAAAGCCTTAAACATAGGTTAAGTGAGATATCTCCAATGAGATTTAAGTAGTTTTCCCAAATCAATGGTTGGGAATGAAAACCCCTTTTGAGAGCCACTATGAAAGACCTCTTTTGATTATGCTATTTCCATTTGGCATATTTGATTTAACCCTTAGGCAATTAATCAAATTTCATTTTGTTAAAATCCTCTCATAAGGGATTTGACAATCACAATCATTTTGCAAGATTGGCTCTCAAGCAATCTCAATACCCTTTTTCAAAATGTGTTTCCCTAGTGAACCTGTTTTTGGTAATCCTAAACTATACCCTTATTTTCGATGTTTGATAATCCTAAACCATACCATTGTTTTTGGTTTTTGATCATCTTAAACCATGCTCTTGTTTTAGGTTTTTGGTAATCCTAAACTATACCCTCGTCTTCTAGGTTCTTGGTCAACCTTAAAGCTCGTCCCTTAGGTTCTTGGTCAACCTTAAAGCTCGTCCCTTAGGTTCCTGGTCAACCTTAAACCTTGTCTCTTAGGTTCCAGGTTATCCTTAAATCTTATCTTTAGGTTCCTTATCAACCTTAAACCTCATCCCTTAGGTTCCTGGTCAACCTTAAACCTCATCTTTTAAGTTCCTAGTCAACCTTAAACCTCGTCCCTTAGGTTCTTAGTCAACCTTAAACCTTGTCCTTTAGGTTCCTGGTTAACCTTAAATCTCGTCCTTTAGGTTCTAAGTTATCCTTAAAACTTGTCTTTTAGGTTCTAGGTTATCCTTAAACCTTGTCATTTAGGTTTTAGGTTATCCTTCAACTTTCTCTTTAGGTTCTAGGTTATCCTCATAAACCTTGATTTAGGGTTCTAAGTGATCATTAAACCTTGTCATTAGGTTAGTGGTCATCCTTAAACCAGTCATTTTTACTTAATGATTTCATCTGCTTCATTCCATTCCACAAGAGAGAGAGAGAGAGAGAGAGAGAGAGAGTGAAAAAACCCCAATAAGAGTTCAGATACCCTAATGAATGAAGGCAAATGTCAGGTACGTTCCTTAACCAAATGTTATTTCCTTTGATATTTTTCCATTTCTAAAATGGAGTCGACTAAAAATTACAGGTATCAATTTTGTTTTTGAGTGGAACTTCTTTGAACCCACACCCAAAAATGGGTAGCTGTTGACACTTGATTTTTGGTTTCTTATCACGATAGAACTCTATTTCTTGGCCAAAAAGTGTTATTCTTCATTTCTTTATTTTGCATTGTCATTTTTAAGCAATTTTTAGTAAATTTTTTTAGAAAAACCCGAAATGTCAAATGGTTGACTTTTGAGTTGACTTTTCGGTCAACTCTTTGACTAAAAGTCAATTCCTTGTCAAAAATTAACTTTTTACCCCAAAAAATTTCATTTGGATTTAATTTCACTTCTGTCAAATCAACTTCTCAAAAATTCAAATATTTGACAAAAAAATCAACTTTTTAAGAAAACTCAATTAAATGGTTGACTTTTGATGAAACCTTTGCAAAAAAAAAAATGGAAAAAATAAAAAAAATGCATAAATATATTTTTTTTAATGCTAATTTGACTTTTGTGTCAAAAATTTCACAAAATTCAATTAAGAACCTTGAGTTTTTGAGTTTTAGGTTCTAAATTGACCAAAAATAAAACTACTTTCATTCTAGTTGTAATTAGGTGTAGTTCCTTCTTTGACATTTGGTTTATGGACTATTTTAAATCTATCAATGCATTCAATTTCATGATTTACTGGATCAAAATGTGAATTGCCATTTTAAGCTCTAATTAGGGGACTAAAATCGATCATTCATGACTTGTAAACGGAAGATTGTTTCTCACTCGTTTTCTTAAGATAAGTCCAAATCCAAAATTGATTTTGGAAAATTCATGTCAAAACTCATCAATTTAAAGAATTTTATCCTCCCAAGCATAAGAAAGTCAAACAATTAAGCTTCAATTGACAAAATTCGAATTGACACATTCATGGTTCTGGTTTAATTTCATGAATCTAGGTCCAATTTTGACATTAGGCTTAGATTCATTTTTGACATAAGCTCGAGCGCTTCAATTCAAGGTCAATTTGAATGCATTAAGTGATCTTACACATGGGTAGTTCGTTAGATAGGGCAATTGTGACACTAATTGAGTTCAATTTTAGCTAATTTACAGTTTTACCTATTGAATTGCAAATGTTACAATTTTAGCCCTTTAGGCCCAATCCAAAGCACCCATGGTTTTGATTCGTTGCTTTTCACGATAATCATTCAATTAGGTTAATAAAAGACCCCTAGATCACCTTCATAAGGTTTGATTAGCTTAATTGTATCTTAATTGGCCAATTTCTTCTTACATAAGGTAAAATTCCTTTACAATTTGGTCATTTATGAACCAAATTGCATAAATTTTAGAACCACAGGGGTTCCAAGTGAGAGAAATGGCAAGAATTAAACCAAACTGGTCAAAATCAAAGCCGAATCGAATCGAACCTGTCCCGATTAGTCCGACCGATCGTTGGTAAGGCTGGCTAGTTCGGCCCTCTGTTGGATGGTTCCTGACCTCCGGCAATCAATTTTGGGATCCTCTCAATATCTATTTCACTTTTGCACCTTCAATTTCTCGAAATTTTACAAGTTAACCCTCGAATTTCATCAAATTACAAGTTAACCCCTAATTAGACATTTTGATGCAATCGGTTTTGGCTCGGGTTTTTGCAAATCAAACCCACTAGATCAATTATTTGATACCTTGAGATCATGATAGAGCCTTCGAATCCGATTTTTAAACGTTGAATCAAATTTCGACCGTTGAATCAAACCAATGGTCGAACTTGCTTAACTTAGGGAGTATATAAGGCAAATTTTCCTCCATTTTAGTGGGAGGCTTCATTTTTGGGGCATGAAATCTCTCTCATCAGTCTCTAATTCACTATTTTATGTTATTTCCCACTCATTCCTCTCTTTCTTCAACCGGTTCAAACCGACCTTCTTTCTGGCCACCACTCGTCGGCCTTGAACCGACGTCTCACCAGCCACCGTCAGCCCCTACCGTGAGCCTCATCCTTCTTCCCTTCCGACAGAAGTTCCAGCAGCAAATGGTTAAGGATTTCCCCTAGTCTAGCGATTCAATTCCCCTCGGAAACTTCAAAACCAATCCAAGAGGAACCGATTTCTTTTTTGACAAAACTAGTGGTTCCAGGCTAGCCTTGGCAATTGAACACCTTTCATAGCCAAGACAACACTTTGCCTAAAAAAATTTCATGGATGATTTCAAAAGATATCTTTGAAATATCACATGTACCCCTCATGCATATAATCACGCCATTTATTAGAAATGTCTGTGTTTGTGATTGGCGCATGTTCTTGGTAATGAGTGACCAACGACGGTTCATTTTGCAGTTTGATTGATTGAGAAATAAGGTCCAAAAGATCTGCATGCATGTTTAATTCCCACAAATGCATGTGATTTCTAGATGAATGGTAGGATCAATACACGATATCGAAGGAAAACCCTAGGATTACGTAGATTGCTTGGTTAGGAAACTAATAAACATTATTGGCCATGTGAGAACACAATTGGTCAATAATGGTCATAAGTCACAAAAATGGATTGGGCAAGTGTCTTAGTGGGACCTATGTAATGAAAGACAAAGGCCGACCCTAAGGCCCCAAAATTTTATTTTCGCATTGAACTTTCTTTAAGTGATTGATCTTGACATGAAGTTATGTTTTTGACTATTGTATGCACCTAGTTAAAGAGTTCCTAGACTAGATTTAGAATAGGATCCCGAAGTTGGAGAAAGCGCAAAGACGGTGGAGGTCGATATCCATTTCAACCGTTATCAAGTACCATTCATTTCCCCAACATATGTCTCAAGTTTTTTTTTTTTTTTTGGCTGTATAAAGCCCGACGAGTTACGGGTCCTCTCTTCCTCTTATCTTTTCCAATTGTGTTTCTCTTTTATATTTTCTAGGATTGCATGATAGATTTACAATTTCGCTTGATTGTTTACTTAGTACTTTGCAATTTTCAATTCAATTGAGTGTTTCATTTTCATTTTCATTTTCCTTAGAAATAGTTTAGCATGAAAACAACCAACCACGCATGATCACTTAGTTTAGGACTAACGATCCTGAAAACATAACAAGAAACACAAGGACACATTAGGAAAACACAATATACTATTTAGGTACCAAAAAGGTGCTAATAGATATATTAGCTTAACCCAAGTCCCCGAATTTAGATATTTGGTTGCATAAAAATCGAGGGAACACTCCCAACCCTCAATTGGGTTTTCTAGCCGACCCTCGAAACAAGGCTAGTGGCGACTCACGTTTTATTTTTAGGTTGTCCTAAATAACTAGGCCGTATAAATAAACGTGTCGCACAAGGTATGGGTCCCAATAGGACTCACCATGATTTAGCGTACCAACCTGTGGAAAATTCCTAATGGATGAAGTGATGCCATCCTTAGGAAAGAGTACTAGGGGGAGGGCTTCCATGGTAAAAGTACCCTTTAATCCGATATTCACATCCGACCTCCTCTCTTGAGGTGTGTCGCCCATATGAGTATGGGTCACGACACTTTGCTATCATGCGAGGTACAAGTTTAGGAGAACTTGCGACTTTGTAAAGGGAACTCATAAGAGGTTCATCCGGGGGATGAGGTGATGACATTCCTATGTTGTGAGGGAACTTTCCTGGTCAAGTACTTCTAAACCTGACCTTTCCCCTTTCCTTTCCTCACGAGAGAGATCGATGGGTGGCGAGATTGGGTCGCTACCGTAACTATCCTTATTTCATCATCATCTAGAGTGCTTTGTTTCTCCCTGCTTTTCGGCTAAGAAATCCAACAAGTCTCATTCTCAACTGGAATTTCACTACAGGTACATATTCTCGTGGGTGACAAATTTCATAGCCATGAAGGTACAGATCTATTACTTTTGTCTCGATTGTTAATAAAATGAGAGTAGAAGTATCGAGGCCCATTTCCTGTATGAACGAAAATTGAATCAAAACTTGATGCTATATTGATCATTTGCGTATGTTTGTACATTGGCTTTATTCTCGACGTGAATTTTCAAGCCGCTTTGAACATATAAACTCCATTAAGAGATTGCTCACGTGTGTTTGACAAATTGCCTGAACCAAATTAGAACATATTTGATTCCGATTTTTGGAGTATTTTGAATACTTACTATTGTGACCTACCCCTCGGGGAGAGGGAACAAGTTTAAAGGTATTGCCTAAAGGATGGACCTAAGGCCCATGATTAGGCATAGGCTCTCCCAAGCCCATACCTTGCGTGACATTGGGGTATTCTTAAGAATTTCGCAAAAAGGAGTCGCCACTAGCCTATTGGGGTCAGCTAGAAACCAAGCGAGGTGTGGGAGTATGCCTCGCTTCCTACACAACCAGAGACTCTAGGGTTGGGAACTTGATTACACTAATTGACCAATTAGTGCCCTTTCAATACCTAATCTTGTTCATCTTAAGAGTAAAGATTTTTGTCGGGCAGTTTGGATTGATTTCACACCTATACAATAACATGTGAGGTGATAATGCAGCTGCGTAATCATTAAAGTAACAATTTGCAACCAAAATCCAAATTGCGGACAATTGAGCACATGCAATTAAATATAATATAATATGCAAATTAAACATGCGATATAATTAATATACGAGCAAATAAATGCCTAATTATACTAAGAAGGCAAGACATGGAAATTCTTAACCAAACCCTACATTTTTTAGATTTTCGAAATTTAAAAAAATTAAATAATATTTTTATTTAAAAAAAATAATATTAAAAAAAAAAAAAAAAAAAAAAAAAAAAAAAAAAAAAAAAAAAAAAAAAAAAAAACCCGGTCGGGCCGGGTTGGGTCCAATCGACCCAACCCAGACCCGACCCAATTGGGCGGGTCGATCTAACCCGCCCGGGTCCGACCTGGTTGGGAACGGCCTAGGCGACCCGGCCAATCAGGCCAGACAGCCTGTGCCCAGATAGGACTGGGCCATGCAACCCAGGTCGGCGAAAGCTTAGCCGGGCTGGGCCTGATGCGTAGGCCTAGTCTAGTATAATTGTTTAAAACAAAAAGGCCCACAAGCTCACGTGCTAAACCAGCCTAAACTCGGCCTTGATACTCGAAAAGCCCAAAATCATAGGGCCCTTGTGACAAGCCCATGCGGACGAAAATCCTACCCGATTGAGATCCACACCCAACCCGATTCTTGGCCAAAGCCCTACCCAGCCGCAACCTGGTGGATGTCCTCCTCTTTGCTCATGGCTAAGGTGGCTGGTGGTAGAACGGTAGCAACGGGCAATGGCGAAGGTACGGTGATGGGCAACTGCGGAGACGGGCGAAGGGTTACAACGGCGACAGCGTCCGAAGCTTCGGCGACCATGAAACAGTAGTTGCGGTTGTGAAATTCCTGGCGTCGCTCGAAGGACGGTGACTAGGACTACATCGGGGACAGAGGGCGGCGACGGCAACGACTTGGACGGCGTTGGGCAAGAGGGCGGCGGCTTGGACGCTCCTTGGTTCTCTCATTTCTCTGTCTGCTTCAGATCTGGGTTCTAGGGAGATAGCAACGGTCAGTGGCAGCGGTGGCAGGAACGACGACTATGAGCCTTCTCCAGCTCCCTCTTCCCTCTGTTCTCCCCGTTTCACCTTCTCTCCTTTTTGAGCTCCCTCTCTCCAACTGCCAATCTTTGCTATCTATGCTGGTCTTTTCTGCCTCCCCCCCTCTTGGTTCCCCTCATGTGAAGACACAGAAGGAGGAGGAAAACCTAGTTGGCATGAGCCGAGCCGAAGGGGAAAAAGGCCAGGCTTGCACAAGGACAAAAAGAAAAGAGTTAGGTTGGGCCAAGGTTCGATCCGGCCCGACCCGGCTTCTCTCAATTCAAATTTTTTCATTTTTTTTAAATTAATAATTCATAATTTTTAATAATAATAATTTTTTATATGTATTTTTTAAAATTATGCATTTAAGGAAAGAAAAAAAGTTAGGTGTCAAAAGCTACCCCTCTTTGAATGTGGCCTCAAAGAGGTTGCATTCAAAGACAAAAGACACCTAAATTATTTTGGTGATAGAAAGACCTTAGGTGCATAGGCATATATCAGGTTGACGGAAAGGACTCATAACTATGGAAGTGCATCTTGTCAATAATAGGAAGGAAGGTTCCGAGCTATGGAAGCACGTCGTGTCATAAGAAGAAGGAGGATAACTCTGGGCTACAGAAGCTCGCTATGTCATAAAAAGGAGAATGAGGACTCCAGGCTACAGAAGCTCGCCGTGTCATAAGAAGAAAGAGAAGGACTCCGAGTTACAAAAGCTCGCGGTGTCATAAGAAAAAAGGAAGACTCCGGGCTATAAAAGCTCGCCGTGTCATAAGAAGAGAGGAAGACTCACAACTACAGAAATTCACCATGTCATAAGAAGAGAGGAAGACTTCTGGCTACAAAAGCTCATCGTGTCATAAGAAGAGAGGAAGACTCCGGGCTATAGAAGCTCACCGTGTCATAAGAAAAGAGGAGAGATCTCGGGCTACATAAGCTCACCGTGTCATAAGAAGAAGGAGGAGGACTCGAGCTACAGAAGCTTGCCGTGTCATAAGAAGAGGGAGGAGGACTTCGGGCTACAGAAGCTCGCCATGTCATAAGAAGAGGGAGGAGGACTCCTGGCTATAGAATCTTGCTATGTCATAAGAAGAGAGGGATGAAGTCTCACCATGTAACAATGGGTTTTGACCAGGTGGAAAATGCATGATTTGAGGAAAACCAATGAACCTTCGTAGATGACATGGTTTAAGGTTGACCATGAACCTTTTGAAAATCGCAATTTAAAGATAGACTCATAAACATTTTTAAAGTGTGGTTTAAGGATAGACTCATGTACTGTGTGGTTTAAGAATAGACCCATGAACCGTGTGATTTAAGGATAGACCCACGAACTTTGTGGTTTAAGGATAGACCCATAAACCATGTGGTTTAAGGATAGACTCATGAACCGTTGTGGTTTAAGGATAGACCTGCGAACCATTGGAGACGGCATGGTTTAAAGCTGACCACGAACCTTTGGAGATGACTTGGTTTAAGGTTGGCCATGAACCTTTGGTTCTTAGGGAAGCACCTACTAACCCCTTGAAAACTGCATGGTTTCACTGAGGAATCTTGTCAAACTCAACTTGAACAAATGTCATTAGGGACATCATCAAGAGACATATTGGTAATATTGCAGCATTAATTGAACAAGCTAATCAAGCTAAGTCTAACTGCTTAAAAAAACATTCGATGTCAATCAGCATAATTTGGCATAAAATTGTCATCTTGTTCGAGGGTGTATCATTAATCGTCACATTCTCTAGGAGTCAAGTTCTTATCAGAACGGCTACAACTCGTGAAAAAAGACTCATTAAGCATGCCAAATTAGAACTTCTTAGTCATGAAGGGTTTCTCACACACTCTCGATGAAATGGCTACTCGATCTTATCCATTCGTGTGGGAAGTAAATGATTATTGAGGGTATCTCACAAACCCATGTCAAAGGCTTTTAGAAACATTCACGATGAGTACAATCTGATCGATCAAAAAGGTCTTTTGAAAGGACCGCAGTATAGGTTTGATCAAGGACTTACACAAAGGGATTATTGCTTTGAGGCCAATAAAGGAACAATTGTTGCTATCTTCATCGGGTTTACAAGTCGAGAACTTGGAAGATAAGACAAGATAGAATTACTTTCACTCCTTCAAGCAATAGCTTCTTTGTGGCATTCTCATTTTCACTCAAACCATCCTAATCAGAAGAGACTTCGGAAGAGGATTGTAATGTTGGCTCAGGAAAGGCTTGAAAGGTAATATTTTCAAGAGGGTTTTGTTGGAGAAAACTTCCTTATCTGTTTTGAAGTTGACAAAACATTTCCTTTAGTCTAATCTGAAGATTTCCAAACTCTATTGTCAAAGTCTGAATATCACTAGATTCAAGACTTAAAGTCTGCCCTCATTAACAGTTTCTAGACCGACGAAGAAGACTCATCCAGATGCGAGTATATCTTTAAGGATTTGATTCGTGCGTCTAAAAAATCTCTCACGGCTAGGATGGCATCTCAAGATCTATTATTCGTATTGAAATTGATTCGAGTAACTAAGATTCGTTGATTTGTGAATTATACTTGGAAGGTTCTACATATGGAAACCTAGATCCTGATTGTATGGGCCAACAAGATTGGTGGGCTATCTTCATATTCCTTAAATAACTCGAGATCTTCCTAATTGATTCTATCCAACGGGTAGATTGGAAGAACTCTTTTGGAAGGTGCCAACAGTTATGAAGGCATGGAGGAGTTTATAAAGGAAGACGCTCTAGTTATTTGAGGTGGTGTGAGACAGAAAAATTTCAAAGTCTGAAGCTCCTTGTACTTTGCTTATTCAATTGTAGAGCTTAAATTCATACTCAAAAGAGAGATTAGATACTAGTGAGACCTTAAGGAAGTGTAGTAGAATCTCTACACTATAAAATCAAGGACGTGAGATTGTAACACCTCTTCTGATTCATAGTGAAATCCAGCCGGTAGGCTGTTAGTGCGAGAGAGTGGACGTAGGCTTGGTCTAAGCCGAACCACTATAAACCTTGTGTTCTTATTATCTTCCATGAACTCCTTTATTTTGTTCATAACTTTATTTAATCGTTAGAGTCTAATTTCCTCTACAAAGTCTATTGTCAACCGGACTCGGGTTAAAAGTAAAGTTTTACATTATATTTTGTAAAATGTGTTTTCATACCTATTCACCCCCTATAGGTGTTCATACTAGCACTTTCAATTGGTATCGAGCCTATGTACTCATTTAATTGAAGTGTTTTTACTTCTGAGTTAAAGATCCATGATTAGTATGTTGGCTCCAGGTTTGATTGAAGAGCAAAGCAACACCAGACCGCCTTATTTTGATGGAAAAGAATAAGGTATATGGAAAAACAAAATGAAAGCATTTTTGAGATCGAAAGATCCTCTGGAATGGGATGTGGTAGATAAAGGAATCATTCCTAAAGCTACAACAGTCTCAGAAAGGGGAAAAGAAGCTGCAGAAGCTAGCAAGATGACTCAAGAAGAGATAACCAAAAGACAAGCTCTTAATGCAAAAGCAATTTACTCTTTATATTGTGCATTATCTCCTACTGAATATAATAGAATATCTTCTTGTGAAACAGCTAAAGAAGTCTGGGATAGGCTACACATTACCTATGCAGGAACTGATCGAGTAAGAGAAACTAGGATCAATATTCTGCTCACTCAATATGAAGCCTTCAATATGAAGCCAAGAGAATCTATCACTGACATATTTAGCCGTTTTACAAAAATCGTGAATGATCTTGAGTATCAAGGTCAACCAATCTTAGGACCCATGAAGGTTAACAAATTGCTACGTGGACTTTCCAAAGATTGGAATCACGTAAAGACCTCAATAAGGGAAACATAAAGGATCATGCCACTCTCCGTTGACGAATTGGTTGGCACACTTCAGTCCTATGAAGTGGAGCAAATCAATGAAGAAGAAGATCCCAAAGGTAAAAAGTCTATTGTCTTAAAATCTAATGATGATTCTGATGTTACAAATTCTGAAGACGATATGAACGATGAAGAGCTTGCTCTCATGATAAGAAGATTCAGAAAACTGAACAAAAATGGAAGAATATTCAATTGGAAGAAACAAAGCTCTCATAAGTTTCAAAATAAATCAGTTGAGGATGATGAATCCAATAAAGATGTGATTTGTTTTGAATGCAAGAAAAAGCGATACATCAGACCCAACTATCCCTTGCTGAAGAAAAAGAAAGGAAAAGCTAAGAAATACAGAAAGGCACTCAAAGCAGAAACTTGGAGTGATACCGAATACGAAGACAATGATAATGATTTTGCTAATATTTGTTTAATGGCAAAATTAGACTCAGACTCTAAGACGGATACAAACTCAGACTCAGACAGTGAAATTGAGGTAAGTAATTTAAAAATTCCTACTAAAGTCTCGAAATATATTAATGAACTATGTCTTAGTCTCAAAACCTCTCTTAAGAGGATTTCCGAGCTAAAAAGGGAAAATTCTTCACTGAAGCAACATGAAATTGTTTGGAAAGAAAAGTTCGAAAATTTAGATAAAAGTTTTGTTACTTTAAAAGAAAATACAAACTCTCTTTCAAAAGAAAATACACTTTTGAAAAATGATATTTCAAGTATCTCAAAAAGGTTTTCTATAGGATCTGAGAAATTGGAAAAGATTATTTCAGTACAAAGACCTTACTTTAACAAATCAGGCTTGGGAATGACTTCTGAAACCATTCCTTTAATTGATTTTCCAAAAGTAAAGGAAAGAATCAAACAAAGACCGACAAAAGCCTTTTATATAAATCATTTTCAAAAAGTCTTTGTAAAACCTGTTGGCCGAAGTGCTCTTAAATGTTCTAAGTGCAACAGCTCATAACATTTTGAGAAAGAATGTCCTATGGTTTGGAGACTTGTTAAGAAGAATTGGGCAAAGACTGTATATTGCACTAACTCCATTGGACCCAAGAAAGCGTGGGTACCAAAGAAAGCTTGAGTTTATTTTTTAATTGCAAATCACTATCAAGAAAAATGTCAAATGGTACTTGGATAGTGAATGTTCAAGACATATGACAGGAGATTCAAGTTGTTTTATAAAGCTCATCCAAACAAATGGAGGAAAAGTTTCTTTTGGTGGAAATAGCAAAAGAAGAATTGTCGGAAGCGGAACAGTAAAGATTGGAAGACTTACGATCAATAATGTCTTCTTGGTAGAGAACTAAATTACAATCTACTCAGCATAAGCCAACTGTGCGACACAGGTTTCAAAATCAATTTTCAAGAAGAAATATGTTTGGGAACCAGTAAAGACTTCTCTCAAACTTTCACAAGGCGAAGACATGGTGTGGCATCCCAGAAATTCAAAGCCAAGCCATAAGGTGTGTTAAAGTCTTTAATTAGGTGGTAGAATTTCCATGGCTTATGTTTTAGCCATTAGTCTTTTAAATTTGATGATTTGTGCTTGTGATTGTGGAAATTTAAATTTAATAGATTAATAATCTATGCTTGGCCATAAGAATTATAAATTAAATTTCAATGAGCAAAAATATCCCAAGACTTTGGCCGAGATGAAAATTGGAATTCAAAAATATTTAAAGAAGAAATTCAAAAAAAAAAAGAGAAAAAGGGGATTAAATTCGAATGGGCCTTGGACCCATTGGCCTAAAGCTTGGTGGGCCAAGCTAGTCGGCCCAAGAAGGGAATTCGCCGGCCCACTAAGGCCCAAAGCAAGGAGTGGCCGGATGGCCCAAATTCAAATTAAAGCCCAATGTGACAAGTGGCAAGGGAATGCCATGTATTGGTGGGTTTGTAGGCAATCTCATGATTGCTAATCATGAGCTTTAGGGAGTATAAGAGGGGAGAAGAGAGAGAAGGTGGCCGGTTCTTTGCTCATTCGGCCGAGAGAGGGTGAGAGAGAGAGAGAGAGTTCGAGAGAAAGGGAGAGACCGAGAGGGGAAGGAGGCGGAGCCGAGGGGTGCCGCCGTTCGTTCGCCGTCCGATCGCCGTGTCCCGCCGCCGTTCGCCGTCGTTTGCTCATCTTAGAGGCAAGTGGAGTCCTTAACTTCTCTTGCATGTTTGTTTCGTTGGTTGCATGTTAGATTTTAGGTGTTTCAAGTGCGAAAAACCGAGGTAAGGGTTGGTTGTTTTCAAACCGTGTGACTGTTCTTGTTCGGTTTGTGGGAGTCAGTAGCTTGTTTGAGCTTGCATGTGTGTTTGGAGTCCGATTTTGGCTTCGATGTCTTCATGGAATTTGTAGCTAACGTCTTGTACTATAACATACTGAAATTTCGTGGAAACTGATGGAGATATGAGGGGTTAAAGTTCTATTATACGGAGACCCTAGATCCGTGAAGTTTCCACTGACCTCTTGCTAGATTCTTGTTTGCATGTTGATTTCTGTTGAATATTTGACTTCGATGTCTTCATGAAAGTTGTAGGTAACACCTTAAACTACAACATACTCGAATTTGAAGCTAAAAGAACAAGTATAGCTTGGTGAATCGGCTAGATCTTGGAAACGATGGTTCTGGTGAAGTATTCCGAGACACCCGAGACTTCATGGACTTAAATGGTGACCATAATTTGGTTATTTGACCTAGATATCTTCATGAAACTTGTAAATGACACCTTGATACATAACATACTCAAATTTCAGAGGAAAATAAAGAGAATAGATGGGTGAAATCTTAATATTTCGGAGAAGTGTATTCTGGACGACGCGGTAGTGGTTCCAGAGGTTTCGTGGGGTTGTATAAATTAATATAAAAATAATTTGGCTTATATTTCTTCATGAAAAATTCACGAAAATGTCTTGGCTATCACCCTGTAAAATTTCGTAATTTTTGAAGGCCATATGAGTATTTTAATCGAATTTATTTGGAAACTGTGCAATCCTGGTCATTATCCGAATATCATGTGCTATTTTGTGGAAATTGTGAAATTATGTGAAATTCAATTTGGCTATGAATTTTGTATGAAATTGTGATCCTATTGGTTTTTTTAATGATTGTTTGAATATTATGATTTTGGGAAAATCATAGATATTAAATTTAATATTTATTTATGAAAATAAATAAATAAAATAATAAAATAATAATAAAATAATAAGGGATTATTTTATTGGCCATGAATTTCATTGAATTTGTTATGCATTGTTATATGACATTGGTGTATGTATGATCATAAATTGTGATGCATGTGTGAATCATATGCCATGTAATAACGAGATTAAAAGGATGGTGAATGTGGAAAATGATATGTGAGTAAGAGGATGTGGTGGAGGATGAGGCCGGAATGTACAGAGATGCATTGCCGAAATTCCCTGGGAGATTCAGGATGCCCGGAATGTGGGGGGCCGGAAGCCTTGTCGGAGGTTTTTGCCCGAAAGGAATGCCTCGCGATGCCAGGATGTGGGTGCGAGATGCCTGGCTAGAAGGGTAAAGGCCGGAAGCCCTGTCGGAGGTTTTTGCCCGAAGGGAATGCCTCGTGATGCTAGTTGAGATGCGAGATGCCCGGAATGTGAGGGGCCGGAAGCCCGGTGGCCATAGGATGGCTGGAATGCTGGGAACCCTGTCGGAGGTCTTTGCCCAAAGGGATGATAATTGAGAATGGGTGATGTGGTGATCAAATTTAAAGATAAAAATGGAAATTAATGCATGATGATATGCATGGTGATGTAATGCATGATGATAATGTGATGTGATATGATGATCACCCATGATATGATATGCATGATAAGATGCATGATGATGTGATGATGATGATGATGATGATAATGTGATGTGATATGATGATCACCTATGATATGATATGCATGATGATATGCATGATGATGTGATGATGATGATGATGATGATGATGATATTGATGCGATATGATGATCACCTATGATATGATATGCATGATGATATGCATGGTGATGTAATAATGATGATGATGTGATGTGATATGATGATCATCCATGGTATGATATGCATGATAAAATGCATGATGATGATAATGATATATGAGATGCCATGATGATGATATGTATGATATGATGATGCATGAATGTGCCTGGCTTCAAGGTAAGTAATGCCTGCAATGCATGTGAAATTGCATGATGCATTGAGTTGTTATTGGATTTCCCTATCTGATGAGTGGTTGTACTCACCCCTTTTGGGGATAACATTTCAGATTAGCAAGTATGCCGCTACCTGCTATCACGCGAGGTACATTTTACGGGATACCATTCGATGTAGAGGTCGAGTGTGTTGAGATAGATTGTCCCTCTATCCCTGGACTGACTTTTATCCGAGTACGTTGTCTAGTGATGTATGACGTGGGCCTGGGCCGGGGTCCCGTCATTCAGAAGTTCATTTCTGTGCACGTTCGTCGGGATGGAGCGATGCGAGGGATGTTGCCGCCGCCGCCGCCTGATGCACCGGGTTAGGTGTGAGACCTGCGCGCGATGAGTAGGAGCTGGATCTCTTTTTGATGTAGATAATCGACACTTTCGATGGGGGTTCGTACTCGTATGATGTTGAGGGTCGAGAGTTTCTTTTTGAGGTTTTAGGCTGGACGTGGCTGAGTCCTAGCTTTTCCTTTTGATGTACCGACCCAAAAGAAATCCCATCCCGAAAATATATATGTAAGCAAAGTGTCGAAGTTGTTTATAAAATCCTGATGTTTAGCTGGTGTGTATTTGTATCATGGATTGGTAGGGGAATAGATGGTGATGTTTAATTTGCTTCCGCTATGAGTCGCGTTGGGACCGATCATTTATAAAAAAAAAAAAAAATGCCTGTGATTAACGCCGCTTGTTTTAAGTACAAGATAGCAAAAGGAAATAAAGTGTAACATCGGCGCTGGTGACGACCTGCGAAGGGTTCGGGGTGTCACAGCCGCCCTTTTTGGTATCAGAGCGAATGGTTATAGGTGGAGTGATAAGGAGCCTCATTTGGAAATTGAGGAACATGATGAGAATGCACACCATAGGATAGAAAGCGGAATAATTGAATAACGGGTGATGAGTATTCACTCGTAGATCCCTAGTAGTTTGTTTTGAGCTGCTTTTAGGTACCAGTAACATGTATATGTTACTTATGTAATGATAGAAATTGCTTTGAGTGGAGGCAGTGAGTCTCAGATTATTCCTGAGGCAATGCTTGGAAATTGCAGGAAAGTTATGGTCTGAGCTGGAAGTGCTCATCCATCGAGGGCTAAAGTCTCTGCTGCAAGGGCTGAACCCCGAATGGAAGATATCCTGTAGGCATTAGCCAATATTGGAAATCTGATGGAGAGGCAGGCGCAGCAACAGCCTGGAGCAGAACGCTGTACTCAAGGACTAGTGGAGCAGTTTTTGAAGCTGAAGCCATTTAAGTTTAATGGAATGGGAAGTCCTGAGGAGGCAGAGCAATGGATTGATGGAATGGAAAGAATTTTCCGGCTGTTGGACTGCACCGATGCTGAGAAAATAGTCTTAGCAGAGTATCAATTGGAGGGAAATGCAAAGTTTTGGTGGAGAGCTTCGAAGGACATAATCTTTCCACCAGGTACCGATGTGAGCTGGGAAGAGTTTGTTAGAGCCTTCAATAGGAAGCATTTCTCTGATTGTGCTAAGGATAGGAAGATTACTGAATTTGTTCAGCTAGAACAAAAGGGGTTGACTGTAGATCAGTATGAGGCTAGATTTTCTGAATTGTCTAGATATGCTCCTAGATTGATTAAGGATCAGGAAGAGAAGGCTAAAAGATTCCTGAAAGGGCTGAGGACTGACATTAGAAAGCAACTGGTGCCTTTGAACATAAGGGATTATAATGAGATTTATGAAAGGGCGCAGTTAGTGGAGCAGGAGCTGTTGAGAGAGCGGTCGGAATTTAAGAAACCATTGAATTTTAGTGATGTGAGAAAGGGGAAGAGGCCTTATTCTGGTCAAGGTCAGACCTGGAATGTGAAGAAGAAGAGTAATTTTGGAAATTTTGGAGGGGCAAAGAGTGGTCTGAATATAGGGAAAGCACCCTATCAGCCTGGTATTTGTCAAAGGTGTAATGGGAGACATGGCCCAGGACCTTGTACTGGACAGCAGAAGTGTTTTGGCTGTGGACAAGTAGGTCATCTTAGGAGGAATTGCCCACAAGAGAGGTCGCAAGTGAGTGTTGGCTCAGTGCAACAGGGATATCAGAGTGCTGTTAGGTCAAATCCGCAAGGAAATCCTCAGAGACCACCTGCACAAGGAAGGGTGTATGCGATTACCCAAGAGGAAGTGGAAGCTTCCAAAAATGTTATCTCAGGTACGATTCTTATTAATGGTGAAAAGGCATATGCATTGTTTGACACGGGTGCGACGCATTCGTTTGTGTCTGAAAGATATAGATGTTTGAATAAGATAGAAGTTATGCCTCTTGAGACGCCTCTTTGTGTTTCCACGCCTTTAAAGGATATGGTATTGTCTACGCTGGTGTGTGGAAATTGTAAGATATCAATAGGAGGAAAGGATATGGAAATAGACTTGGTTGTAATGGCTATGTATGACTTTGATGTTATTATAGGAATGGACTGGCTTCGTAAGTATCGGGCTAGAATGGATTGCTATAGAAGAGTGGTTCAATTCGTTTTACCTGATCAGTCTAGTTGTGAATTTTTAGGAGGTCAGACCCATTTTCCTGTAGCTCTTATTTCGGCAATAGAAGCATGTAAGTTACTTGACAAAGGATGTCAAGGGTATCTAGCCATAGTTAGAGATTATGCCAGGGAGGAGCCTAATCTTGAGGAAGTTCGTGTAGTTAACGAATTTCAAGATGTATTTCCTAAGGAATTGCCTGGATCGCCGCCAGAGCGGGAGATTGAATTTGAAATTGAATTAATGCCTGGAACAGGACCAATATCAAAAGCCCCGTATAGAATGGCCTTAGTTGAATTGAAGGAGTTGAAAGTGCAACTGCAAGAATTGCTTGACAAGGGATTCATTAGACCAAGTGCTTCACCTTGGGGTGCACCGGTCTTGTTTGTGAAAAAGAAAGATGGATCGATGCACTTGTGTATTGATTATAGGCAGTTAAACCAAGTGACAATTAAGAATAAGTATCCTTTGCCTAGAATTGATGACTTGTTTGACCAACTCCAGGGAAGTTCGGTCTTATCTAAGATTGATTTGAGGTCGGGATACCATCAGTTGAGAATTAAGAAGGAGGATATTCCTAAGACTGCGTTCAGAACTCATTATGGGCACTATGAGTTCCTTGTTATGCCATTTGGATTGACTAACGCCCCGGCTGCATTTATGGATTTGATGAATAGAATATTTCAGCCTTATTTAGATCAGTTTGTGATTGTCTTTATTGATGATATTCTGGTATATTCGAAAGGGCCTAAGGAGCATGAGCAACATTTGAGAATAGTTTTGCAGACTCTGAGAGAGCATAAGTTGTATGCTAAGTTTAGTAAGTGTGAATTCTAGTTGGATCGGATAATATTTTTAGGACATGTGGTGTCAGGAAAAGGAATTGCAGTAGACCCGGCAAAAGTTGAAATGGTAGTAAATTGGCCGAGACCGATGACGCCTACTGAGATACGAAGTTTCTTAGGACTGGCTGGTATTATAGGAGGTTCATTGAAGGATTTTCAAGACTGGCAGGACTTTTAACTAAGTTAACCCAAAAGAATGTGAAATTTGAGTGGAATGGAGAATGTGAAAGGAGTTTTCAGGAGCTCAAAAGGAAATTGACTTCAGCTCCAATTCTGACTATACCTACTGGACCTGATGGTTTCACGGTGTATAGTGATGCATCTCACAAAGGACTAGGATGTGTGTTGATGCAGCATGGCAAGGTTGTAGCCTATGCATCTAGACAATTGAAACCCCATGAGCTAAATTACCCGACGCATGATTTAGAGCTAGCAGCTATAGTGTTTGCCTTGAAGATATGGAGACACTATTTGTATGGGGAAAAGTTTGAGATCTACACGGATCATAAGAGTTTGAAGTATCTGTTCTCACAAAAGGAGTTGAACATGAGACAAAGGAGGTGGATGGAGTTGTTGAAGGATTATGATTGTGAGATAAGATATCATCCAGGAAAAGCGAATAGAGTAGCAGATGCTCTTAGTCGAAAGTCGGCCGTAGAAATAGCTAGTTTGAGAATGGCGGAATGGAAATTGTTAGAATCTGTAGCAAATTCAGAGTTCAAATTGGAAGTGGATTGTCTTACTGGCATACTTAGTGCATTGAGGATTGAGCCAGAGATTATCCAGAAAATTCAAATCCTGCAAGAATCTGACCCAGAGATTTTGAAAGTGAAAGATGCTGTATCTTTAGGGAAAAGATCAGAATTTCAGATCTCTGATGATGGAATAGTGAGATGTCAAGGACGACTTTGTGTTCCCGACAATGAGGAATTGAGGAAGGAAATTCTGTCGGAGGCACATAAGAGTAATTATAGTATCCACCCAGGTAGTACAAAGATGTACAGAAATTTACGTCAGCAATTTTGGTGGAATGGTATGAAGGCAGATACGGCTAAGTACGTATCTCAATGTTTGATGTGTCAGCAAGTAAAAGCGGAACATCGTAAACCCGCAGGACTTTTGAGACCATTAAATATTCCTGAATGGAAATGGGAACATATAACGATGGACTTTGTGCAAGGATTGCCAAGGACATCAAGTAGTCATGATTCAATTTGGGTTATAGTGGATTGTTTGACTAAGTCGGCACATTTCTTAGCGATTCGCATGGACTACCCAATGGATAAGTATGCGGACATGTATGTAAGTCAAGTGGTACGCTTACATGGTGTTCCAGTGACCATTACTTCAGATCGAGATTCGAGATTTACTTCGAATTTTTGGAAAAGTCTTCAAGTTGCGTTAGGATCTAAGCTTCAGTTTAGTACTGCTTTTCATCCTCAGACAGATGGTCAATCAGAAAGAGTAATCCAGATACTGGAGGATATGTTGAGAGCCTGTGTAATCGATTTCAAAGGAAGTTGGGATGAAAGATTGCATTTGGTAGAGTTTGCCTATAACAACAGTTTTCAGAAGAGTATAGGCATGGCACCTTATGAAGCATTATATGGAAGGAGATGTAGAACTCCTATCTGTTGGAGTGAGGTAGGTGAAAGGAAGTTGACAGGACCTGAACTGGTACAAGTTACCGTTGAAGCTGTCAATATTATCAGAGAAAGACTTAGAACAGCTCAGAGTAGACAGAAAGACTACGCAAATAGACGTAGAAGGCCTTTGGAATTTAGCGTAGGAGACCATGTATTCCTTAAGGTATCTCCTATGAAAGGAATATCTCGATTTGGGATGAAGGGTAAGCTAAGCCCTAGATTTGTTGGACCTTTTGAAATTCTTGAGAGGATAGGTGACGTAGCTTATCGTTTAGCGTTACCTCCTAAGTTAGAAAATCTGCACGATGTGTTTCATGTATCGATGTTGAGGAAGTACCAGCCGGATCCTGGTCACATACTCGATCATGAAGCCATCAAAATGGATGAGAAAGTAAGGTACATTGAAGAGCACATGCGAGATATTGGATCGAAAGGAGCAAATTCTTAGGACCAAGAAGATCCCATTGGTTAAGGTGTTATGGCGACATCATGATGTGGAGGAAGCCACATGGGAGAGTGAGGATCGGATAAAGGAAAAGTACCCTTATTTATTTCAAGAAGGCGCGAGTAGTGCTTGAATTTCGAGGACGAAATTCTCTAAGGAGGGGAGAATTGTGGCATCCCGAAATTCAAAGCCAAGCCATAAGGTGTGTTAAAGTCTTTAATTAGGTGGTAGAATTTCCATGGCTTATGTTTTAGCCATTAGTCTTTTAAATTTGATGATTTGTGCTTGTGATTGTGGAAATTTAAATTTAATAGATTAATAATCTATGATTGACCATAAGAATTATAAATTAAATTTCAATGAGCAAAAATATCCCAAGACTTTGGCCAAGATGAAAATTGGAATTCAAAAATATTTAAAGAAGAAATTCAAAAAAAAAAAAAAAAGAAAAAGGGGATTAAATTCGAATGGGCCTTGGACCCATTGGCCTAAAGCTTGGTGGGCCAAGCTAGTCGACCCAAGAAGGGAATTCGCCGGCCCACTAAGGCCCAAAGCAAGGAGTGGCCAGATGGCCCAAATTCAAATTAAAGCCCAATGTGACAAGTGGCAAGGGAATGCCATGTATTGGTGGGTTTGTAGGCAATCTCATGATTGCTAATCATGAGCTTTAGGGAGTATAAGAGGGGAGAAGAGAGAGAAGATGGCCGGTTCTTTGCTCATTCGGCCGAGAGAGGGTGAGAGGGAGAGAGAGTTCGAGAGAAAGGGAGAGACCGAGAGGGGAAGGAGGCGGAGCCGAGGGGTGCCGCCGTACGTTCGCCGTGTCCCGCCGCCGTTCGCCGTCGTTTGCTCATCTTAGAGGCAAGTGGAGTCCTTAACTTCTCTTGCATGTTTGTTTCGTTGGTTGTATGTTAGATTTTAGGTGTTTCAAGTGCAAAAAACCGAGGTAAGGGTTGGTTGTTTTCAAACCGTGTGACTGTTCTTGTTCGGTTTGTGGGAGTCAGTAGATTGGTTGAGCTTGCATGTGTGTTTGGAGTCCGATTTTGGCTTTGATGTCTTCATGGAAGTTGTATCTAACGTCTTGTACTATAACATACTGAAATTTCGTGGAAAATGATGGAGATATGAGGGGTTAAAGTTCTATTATACGGAGACCCTAGATCTGTGAAGTTTCCACTGACCTCTTGCTAGATTCTTGTTTGCATGTTGATTTCTGTTGAAGATTTGACTTCGATGTCTTCATTAAAGTTGTAGGTAACACCTTAAACTACAACATACTCGAATTTGAAGCGAAAATAACAAGTATAGCTTGGTGAATCGGCTAGATCTTGGAAACGATGGTTCTGGTGAAGTATTCCGAGACACCCGAGACTTCATGGACTTAAATGGTGACCATAATTTGGTTATTTGACCTAGATATCTTCATGAAACTTGTAAATGACACCTTGATTCATAACATACTCAAATTTCAGAGGAAACTAAAGAGAATAGATGGGTGAAATCTTAATATTTCGGAGAAGTGTATTCTGGACGACGCGGTAGTGGTTCCAGAGGTTTCGTGGGGTTGTATAAATTAATATAAAAATAATTTGGCTTATATTTCTTCATGAAAAATGCACGAAAATGTCTTGGCTATCACCCTGTAAAATTTCGTAATTTTTGAAGGCCATATGAGTATTTTAATCGAATTTATTTGGAAACTGTGCAATCCTGGTCATTATCCGAATATCATGTGCTATTTTGTGGAAATTGTGAAATTATGTGAAATTCAATTTGGCCATGAATTTTGTATGAAATTGTGATCCTATTGGTTTTTTTAATGATTGTTTGAATATTATGATTTTGGGAAAATCATAGATATTAAATTTAATATTTATTTATGAAAATAAATAAATAAAATAATAAAATAATAATAAAATAATAAGGGATTATTTTATTGGCCATGAATTTCATTGAATTTGTTATGCATTGTTATATGACATTGGTGTATGTATGATCATAAATTGTGATGCATGTGTGAATCATATGCCATGTAATAATGAGATTAAAAGGATGGTGAATGTGGAAAATGATATGTGAGTAAGAGGATGTGGTGGAGGATGAGGCCGGAATGTACAGAGATGCATGGCCAGAATTCCCTAGGAGATTCAGGATGCCCGGAATGTGGGGGGCCGGAAGCCTTGTCGGAGGTTTTTGCCCGAAAGGAATGCCTCGCGATGCCAGGATGTGGGTGCGAGATGCCTGGCTAGAAGGGTAAAGGCCGGAAGCCCTGTCGAGGTTTTTGCCCGAAGGGAATGCCTCGTGATGCTAGTTGAGATGCGAGATGCCCGGAATGTGGGGGGTCGGAAGCCTGGTGGCCATGGGATGGCTGGAATGCTGGGAACCCTGTCGGAGGTCTTTGCCCGAAGGGATGATAATTGAGAATGGGTGATGTGGTGATCAAATTTAAAGATAACAATGGAAATTAATGCATGATGATATGCATGGTGATGTAATGCATGATGATAATGTGATGTGATATGATGATCACCCATGATATGATATGCATGATAAGATGCATGATGATGTGATGATGATGATGATGATAATGTGATGTGATATGATGATCACCTATGATATGATATGCATGATGATATGCATGATGATGTGATGATGATGATGATAATGTGATGTGATATGATGATCACCTATGATATGATATGCATGATGATATGCATGATGATGTGATGATGATGATGATATTGATGCGATATGATGATCACCTATGATATGATATGCATGATGATATGCATGATGATGCGATAATGATGATGATATTGATATGCATGATGATATGCATGGTGATGTAATAATGATGATGATGTGATGTGATATGATGATCATCCATGGTATGATATGCACGATAAAATGCATGATGATGATAATGATATATGAGATGCCATGATGATGATATGTATGATATGATGATGCATGAATGTGCCTGGCTTCAAGGTAAGTAATGCTTGCAATGCATGTGAAATTGCATGATGCATTGAGTTGTTATTGGATTTCCCTATCTGCTGAGTGGTTGTACTCACCCCTTTTGGGGATAACATTTCAGATTAGCAAGTATGCCGCTACCTGCCGTCACGCGAGGTACATTTTACGGGATACCATCCGATGTAGAGGTCGAGTGTGTTGAGATAGACTGTCCCTCTGTTCCCGGACTGACTTTTATCCGAGTACGTTGTCTAGTGATGTATGACGTGGGCCTGGCTGGGGGTCCTGTCATTCAGGAGTTCATTTATGTGCACGTTCGTCGGGTTGGAGCGATGCGAGGGATCTTGCCGCCGCCACCGCCTGATGCACCGGGTTGGGTGTGAGACCTGCGCACGATGAGTAGGAGCCGAATCTCTTTTTGATGTAGATAATCGACACTTTCGATGGGGGTTCGTACTCTTATGATGTTGAGGGTCGAGAGTTTCTTTTTGAGGTTTTAGGCTAGACGTGGCTGAGTCCTAGCTTTTCCTTTTGATGTACCGACCCAAAAGAAATCCCATCCCGAAAATATATATGTAAGCAAAGTGTCGAAGTTGTTTATAAAATCCTGATGTTTAGCTGGTGTGTATTTGTATCATGGATTGGTAGGGGAATAGATGGTGATGTTTATTTTGCTTCCGCTATGAGTCGCGTTGGGACCGATCGTTTATAATTAAAAAAAAATGCCTGTGATTAACGACGCTTGTTTTAAGTACAAGATAGCAAAAGGAAATAAAGTGTAACATCGGCACTGGTGACGACCTGCGAAGGGTTCGGGGTGTCACACATGGGAACATCTATCTTTTAGATATCAAACCAGAAAAATCTCAATGTCTAATTTCAATTCAAGATTAAGCTAATCTCTGGCATCGAAAGCTTGGCCATAATTGCCAAGATCTCTTCAAAGAAGCTTGTTCGTGGACTACCCAACCTGAAATATCAAAAATCTGAATTATGCACACCATGTGTGTTGAGAAAACATGTTAGAAGTTCTTTCAAACCAATAAATCAAGTTTCCACTAATCGTGTGCTGCAGCTCTTGCATATGGATCTCTTTGGACCAACTAGAACTCAAAGCATTGGTGGAAAGAGATATTGCCTAGTAATAGTGGATGATTATTCACGATTTACTTGGGTATACTTTCTGGCATGTCAATCTGATACCTTCTCTTATTTTTTAAAGTTTGCTAAGAAGGTACAGAATGAGAAAGGGTATGTTATTTCAAGCATTCGGACAGACCATGGAGGTGAGTTTGAAAATCAAGACTTTGCTAAATTCTGTGATGAATTTGGTTTTCAGCATATGTTCTCCTCTCCATACACTCCCAAATAGAATGGACTTATGGAAAGGAAGAATAGATCGTTGCAAGAAATGGCTAAAACACTTTTAATTGAAAGCAATATTTTTTCTCATTTTTGGACTGAAGTAGTTTCTACAGCCTGTTATATCATTAACATAGTTTTCTTAAGGCCTATTATGGAGAAAACTCCCTATGACTTGTTCAAAGGAAAGAAGCCAATTGTTTCCTACTTTCATGTATTTGGTTGCAAATGTTTTGTATTGAAAAATGCAAATGATCGAATTGGTAAGTTTGAAGAAAAATCAGACGAAGGAATCTTCCTTGGATATTCAACCTCCAACAAAGCTTACAGAGTATACAACAAGACTCAATCTGTGGAAGAATCGATGAATGTCAAATTTCAAAACCTTATACAAAATCAATCGATCCAGACTCAACCTAAAGAATCTAAACCTGCTCCAGACTCTACAAAGTCTAATTCCCCATAAGCAGCTCAGACTTCAGAAGGTCAACAACGAACGAATGTTGAAGAATCAACTGAAGAAAAAATTCAATAGTCTATAAGACCAACCAGCAACTAGAAGCACAAGTCCGGTCATCCCAAAGAACTCATCATTGGTGACATTGATGAAGGGATTCATACAAGATCCAAAAGGCATGAAGAGTCTAACGCTATGGCTCTTATTTCTGAAATAGACCCAAAAGCATATAAGAAGCTTTAACTAATGAAAGATGGATTGAAGCTATGCAAGAAGAGCTCAGGCAATTTAGTGTTAATGATGTTTGGGAATTAACTCCTAAACCAAAAGGTAAATATGTTATTAGAGCTAAATGGATTTTCAAGAACAAGATGGATGAAAAAAGGAAAAGTTGTAAGGAACAAAGCAAGACTCGTGGCCAAAGGATATACGCAAGAAGAAGGGATAGACTATGATGAGACTTACGCACCAGTAGCAAGGTTAAAAGCAATTAGATTATTACTTGCTTTTGCTTGTTATAAGAATTTCAGGTTATTCCAAATGGACGTCAAAAGTGCATTCCTGAATGGATTTATCCAAGAAGAAGTATATGTGGAACAACCTCCCGGTGTTGAAGACCCAAGGAAACCAGACTCTGTATTCAAAATGAAAAGGGCGTTATATGGTTTAAAGCAAGCTCCTCGAGCTTGGTACAACAGATTAAGTAAGTTTTTAATCCAAAATGGCTTTGTTAAAGGTAAAGTGGACACTATTCTATTTATTAAAGAGAAAGTAAAAACTTTCTACATGTTCAAATCTATGTTGATAATATTATTTTTGGATCACTGAACGAAAACCTGTGCAAGAAATTCTCTAAGTCTATGCATGATGAATTTGAAATGAGCATGATGAGTGAACTATCCTTCTTTCTTGGACTACAAGTGAAACAATTGAAGGAATGAACCTTCATTCACTAAGAAAAATACGTTAAAGAACTTGTTAAAAAGTTCGGTTTGGAGAATTGCAAAAAGACCGACATACCAATGTCAAGTTCTTTGAAGATGGACAAAGATGAGGAAGAAAGAAAGTTGATCAGAAGCTATATAGGAGTATCATTGGTTCACTTCTTTATCTTACTGCCTCTAGACCTGACATTTTGTTTAGTGTCTGCATTTGTGCCAGATTTCAATTGGATCCCAAAGAATCTCATCTAAGTGCTACGAAACGCATCATCAAATATGTTGCAACAACCTCTAAGTTAGGTCTATGGTATCCTAAAGAATGAGACTTTACTCTCCTTGGATATTCAGACGCAAATCTAGCAGGATGCAGAGTTGATAGAAAGAGCACCTCGAGCACTTGTTAATTGCTTGGTAACAGAACAGTATCTTGGTTTTCAAGGAATCAAAGTACTGTAGCTCTTTCAATAGCAGAAGCAGAGTATGTGTCTCTTGGAAGTTGTTGTTCTCAAATTTTTTATGGGTAAAACAACGACTAAGAGACTTTGGTATCAAAGACTCATGCACTGAGATCAAATGTGACAACACCAGCACGATTAATCTAACCAAAAATCAAATTCTACATTCAAGAGTAAAGCACATAGAGATTCGACACCATTTTATTAGAGACCATGTTCAAAATGGAGAAGTCTTGATTCAATTCATTGACTCAAAGAATCAACTGGTGGACATTTTTACAAAGCCACTGGAGAAAAATCTATTTGAGTCTATTCGCTCCAGACTTAATATCTTCAAGTCTGAAGAAGCTTAGACTCAGGGATAAAAGTCTGAAGATGTTCGGACTCAGAAGACAAAAAATTACAACTGTAAGTTATTTCAGTTCTAGCAATTTAGCTTTCAGATAAAAACTCGAAAAGGTACGATTGCTTATTAATCGGCAATTGATTGATGTTATCTTCCCAAGTTTTTGAAATTGTAGCGATTATCCTTTTTTCGAAAAGGAAGTTATCTTTTTGAAATGACAATTATCTATTTTCAAAAATGCAGTTATCTTTGAAAAGGCATTTTTTATTTTTCCTTTTATGACGATCAGTATACCTCGTTTCGATTGCTTTATATACTATCCTTCTTCTTCATTTTTACTCACAAACCCTAGAGCACAGAACTTCACTTTCTTACTTTTTCTCTCTAATTTAATCCTTAAAGTTTTCATCTTTCTCGCGAATCGAGTTCGGAAATTCTCTCAAAGACTGTGATAATGTCTTCCCAAAGAAAGTCCTCAAGGATTGCAAGCAGGGGACCACAACATATGCATGAGGGTCCTAAGCACTTCGATCTAACCGAGGAAGAAGACTCTTCAAGGCAGCAGCAAAGTCAACAACAACATTCTCAACCGTGCCATTCTTCTCAGGCTAGACCACAAGAGTCTCCACAACAACAGGCAAAGGAAGAAATTATTGAGGATGTCAAACCTGTAAGGACTCTTAAGCCTGCTTTTACTTTCAAACTCTACACCGCCCTGAAGGAAGGTGGTTCTCCGATGACCTTCATTGATGAATTTTTAAAAGAAAAGGGGTACCGAAATGAAACCTATTTTTTAAGAACGATAGAACGTTTGGGTATTGCTCCTGCTAGTTCGGCAAAAAGAGCTTTTGCGAACTTCCCAAGTGATCCACATTTTGGAGGATTTAATCAACTAGAAGGAAAAGATGACGATGAGAAAATGTTCACTCATTTTAAGCTTAGAATGGGTATTGCTGCGAAAATTCAAAGAAAAAAGACAAATCTGTTTTGTTCGAGGAACATAAACGAGTTTACTCTAAGTTCTTTGAAGCGAGGGGTAATAACCTAAGGAGTGTGGACTTTGATTTTCTTGATTCTCGAACGTGAAATTATGGGAGAAATTTACTGTACTTCAACTTGAACGTTTTTGCTCGAGACAGCCATAGCTCATCCGAGAACTCACCGCGTATTTCTATTCCAATTTAGCTTTTTAGATGCAAATAGATTTTCGTTTCTTGTTAGAGATCAAGATTATGTGGTTGATATGGATACTCTGGCTGATGTGATTGGAGTGGAGAGAGGGATATTCCAATCAATTAGTGTGTCTATTGGTCATGCTACTATGGAGCTTGTTCGAGACAGAATTGCAGAAGGTCGGATTTCGTATTTGAGGATGAGTGCCTCAAATGTCTTGCTCCATAAGATTGTAATTAATTGTCTCAGACCCAAATCCACATCAAAGACTGATGTCTCCAATTCTGAAGCGAAGCTGATGTACACCATCAATATTGGTTACAAGTTCTCTCTGCCGCACACTATCATGTTTCACATGTCTAGGTCAATGGTAAAGGACAAGGGCCAACTTCCCTATTCAGCTCTTGTTACTCGTCTATTTAGACATTTTAATATTCAGCCTCCCAAAATTTTGTGTGTTCACACCTGTGTATTAATGGTGGTAGGACTGAAAATGGTTTCAAAGATGTGTCTAAAAGAACTAAACAAGGCTTTAGAGTGTTTTAAGGAGGACCCCTATCAAGACTTGTCAAGATCCTGTGGCTGCAAAACGGAAAGGCAAGGAGCCCATGACAGCTCCATCTAAGAAGAGGAGAGCACTCATCGTGCAAGATGAAGAAGATGAGGATGACATCACCATTTCTGCTCTTGCCTTAAAGAACTTACAGCATCTTGTTCTAGAGACTGAGGATAGAGAAAACCAAAATAGAGAGGAAACAAAGCAAAGGAGTGAAGAGAGGGAATTGATGGGAAAAGAAGAAGAAGAAGGAAGAACTGCAAAAGAAGAGCAAAGAGAAGAACAAACAGAAGGAGAAAGTCATGGTGATTCTCTAGCAGAGGATGAAGGACAAGATTATGGTGGGACTGAATGTGGCATCCCAAAATTCATGGCAACCTCCAGATACATTAAGGCCTATGAATAGGTGATGAAAGTACCATCAAGTTGTATTGTAGTCATTTGATCCATGATTTGCAATAAGATTTATGGTCAAGCTTTTAATGGATAATTATTTGATAGGAAAGAAAATTTTATTATTGGCCATATGTTTTATAAGGTGGAATTTATTAATTTATGATTTCAAGTTTTATGGCCAAGTGAATAAGGGAAATTAAGTATTTATATGAATGGGAAATTAGGTGATGATTAAATGGGAAAAATTAGAGAAGAGTGGGCCAAAATTCTTAGGCCAAGACCAACCCACAAGACCCCACCATTCGGCCATTTAGGCCTGGCCCGTGAAGCCCAAAGGAGGAGGAGCTACCATCGACCAAGGCTGGCCCAAGCCCAGCCGGATGAAGCCCCTCTTGCATGAAAATTGCCAAGTGTTTCTCCCTTAGAGCCAAGTGGCGCCGGCATGCAAGATCAATGATTGTTAATCATTGAAAGGAAGAAAATTAGAGAGGAAGAGGGGGGCGGATTAAGCGAGGAAAGGGAGAGAAAGAGAGGGGTGTCGCACGAAGAGAAAGGGGGAAAGAGAGAGGGAGTTACCATCTGAGAGAGAGAGAGAGAGAGTGGGTCCGAGAGAGGGAGAGCGAGCGTGCGAGAGAAGAAGAGGAAGAAGGAGGAGTTCGTTCGCCACCTAGTCGCCGCCGTTCGTTCGCCGCCTTGCCCCGCCATCCTTGTCGCTGTGTTTGTGCTCGGATTTGAGGCAAGTGGAGTCCAAAAACCTACCCTTTGCTGCTGTGATATGTGTTGTGAGGGATGATAAACTTTGGTTGTGGTAGAAGTGAAGAAATTCGAAGCTCTAGGGAGAAATATGGTAGCCTTGCATTCTGTTTTCTAGGAAGGCAGTCCAACCTTTGATGAAATTGTGAGCTGCATGTGACTTTTTAGTTGGAATCTTATTTTGACTCCTTGATAAAAGTTGTAGAGAACTTCTTGAAGAGTAACATATCAAAATTGTAGAAGAAATGAACAAGTATAGACCGGTGAAACTATTTTTCTTTGGAGAAGTCAGATCTGGAATCGAAATGCTGACCTAGTATGATTCTATGAATTTTATGAAATTCTCTGGTTGAAATTTTATCTTGTGTTCTGAATGAAAGTTGAAGATGACATGTTAAGGAGTAACATATTAAAATTTTAGAGGAAATGGATGAGCTTAGTTTGGTGAAAGGATTTTATTTGAAATGGTCAGACTTGGGAATTTTTGCCGAGGGTTAGAGACGGCTACGGTGATTATAGTTTTTAATCTATCACAAATCTGATTTCAAATAAAAATTTCAGAATTTTTGGAGCTGATTTAATATTTTTACCGAATTTGTGAATGAAACTGTGTATGGCAATATTCCGAAATTTTAAGGACTGTGATTCGTGGATTGTACTGATTTGTGTGATGTTCTTTTGATATGGTGTTCTTCACGGAATACTTTCCTCTTGATCTTGTATATAACATGTCAAATTTTTAGAATTTAATAAGGCTGTTTACTAATTTTTCAAGAATTATGACCAAAGGAGCGCAATCTGTTTTTATCCGAAATTTTGTTATATTTTCAAAAATAAATGAAATTGCTCCATGTGATATGATGTTTTGAGTGGTTGATTATGTTGCATATGTGGTGACATGTGGCATGTTATATGACATCAAAAGCTGGTTGAGACTCTTGATATTGATGCATCAAATGCCATGTTGAAATTGAAATACATGTGTGAATATAAATTGAGATAATAACGAGACCGTCGAAGGTGTGAGCCGACGATGCCCCGAGAGTGTTGGGATGCCCGGAGTGTGTGTGCCGGATGCCCCGGGAGTGTTGGGATGCCCGGAGGTGTGTGCCGGAAGCCCTGGAGGTGTGTGCCGGGGGATTCCTCGTGATGCTAGTTGGGGTACGAGATGCCGGAGTGTGTGTGCCGGATGCCTAGAGGTGTGTGCTGGAGGCTCCTTGCAATGTCAGGTTGGATGCGAGCGATAAATTGTGGGATGCAAACACTAGTCCCTGGAAAGATAAAAATTGAGACTGTATCATGCGCATGGATGTATACATATGGCATGGGATAAACCTCATGGGAATGCAAGCATGAAGTGCATGGTGGTATATGCACGTTGCATGGTGATATATGCATGGCTATTCGATGATATAAGTGCAAATGCATGGTGATATATGCACGTCGTATGGTGATATATGCATGGCTGTAAGGTGAGGTATGCTTGAATGCATGAATGATATGTGTTTTATTCATGATACCTTGATTGTTCTGTTTGACGCATTATGTAGTTTGGTGGATCTTTACTGCTAAATGGTTGTACTCACCCCTTTTGGGGATTAACATTTCAGATTAGAAAGATGCCGTTGCTACCAATTGCACGCGGTACCTATTATGGATTGCCATCTGATGTCGAGGTGGAGTACACAGAGCATTCTTGTGTTAGTTTGCCTGGTCTGGTGTATGTCCGAGTCCATGTCTTAGTGATGTACGATGTGGGTCTTGTTGGTGGCCCGGTTATCCAAGAGTTTTTGTATGTTCATGTCCGGCATGGTGGAGTGATGCTAGGGATGCTACCGCCGCCACCACCCGATGCACCGAGTTGGGTGTGATGGCACGTATAGCTAGCGGGAGCTGACACTTTTTGGGGATAGCCGACGCTTGTTGATGAAGAGGTGTACATGTTGATGTAGGGTCGAGTTCTCTTTTGAGTTATAGCCAAGTATAGCTAAAAATCTTGGCCTTTTTGCTATACTGACCCAAAATATCCATCGTGAAAATATAAATAAAAGTGACTCGACTTTGTCTTTTCATTTGAAGTGTAGGTGGTGTGCATTGCATTATGGTTATTGAAGTGAGAAATGGTGAGATACGTTTATGCTTCCGCTGATGAACTGCGCTGGGACCTTTACAAAAAAAATGGAAAAGTATTCTATTGATCAACCCCTATGAACTATGGTTTCACTTTAATTAAAAAGTTACCTTATTGATATGTAGTAGGATGAGTGACAAGTACCTGTGGTGACCCTAACGGATCGGGGGCCGTCAAGGGGTGCCACACTGAAGAAGAACCAGAGCATGAAGAGTACTTCTCTCACCTAAAGGCACTGAAACAGGGGGAGCTGTTGATAAAAGAGGTACTCTTTCACCTGCTTTTACCAGTGATGATGTCAGTCGTTCTCCTGCCGATCCAGAAGATGTATATGCCTCTCAATTTCCTGAGGAAGTTAATGAGGTTTCATCTCCAAGTCTGGATGTTCATGCTGAAGTTCCATCATCTGCCAATACTCCTCAAATTAATCATGCTGAAGCAAGCACTCAAACTGACAACTCAGGGGACTTTAAAAGACTGTTTGATGTTCTTTTGGAGATCAAATGTCAGATTTATGCTTTGGGATGTGAATTTCAGAATATACAAAATGCTAATCAAGCCACTTCAGTTTCAAGTTCAGGCCATTAATCTTCAAGTTCAAGCAACTGCCAAGGGTGAGGAAGTAGCACAACTGAAGGAAGATCTGAGAAAGCTGGAGGAGACTGTCCAGTCGATGGGAGATTTTCAACTTGTTCGTGTTCCAAAACAATCTTAATTTTATCCTATTCTCTTTTTCATCTCTACCTTTTTAATGGTGACAAAAAAGGGGAGAAGTTGGTGCAAATTTGACCTTTAGATTTGACTTTTTGGTTGTGTTTGATTTGACTGTGTTTTGTTCGTTTAATGCTTGCGATATCTTAAGCATTGTTGGTAATTATGGTAAAGATAGTTGTTTTTACAAGACTAACTTGTTTCCTGTGGATGCAAATTCAATACTATCCTTATCCTAACTTATTTATCATTTATAACATATCTTTGTTTGCTTGAGTATTGTTTTGCCGGACCAAAGTATCCAAATCTGTAGGAAAGTTTTGTCATCATCAAAAAGGGGGAGATTGTTGGAGAAAACTTCCTTATCTGTTTTGAAGTTGACAAAACATTTCTTTTAGTCTAATCTGAAAATTTCAAGACTCTATCATCAAAGTCTGAAGACCACCAGATTCAAGACTTAAAGTCTGCCCTCATTAACAGTTTCTAGACCGACGAAGAAGACACATCCAAATGCGAGTATATCTTTAAGGATTTGATTCGTGCATCTAAAGAATCTCTCACGACTGGGATGGCATCTCAAGATCTATTATTTGTATTGAAATTGATTCGAGTAACTAAGATCCGTTGATTGGTGAAGTATACTTGGAAGGTTCTACATTTGGAAACCTAGATCCTGATTGTATAGGTGAGCAGGATTGGTGGGCTATCTTCATATTCCTTAAATAACTCGAGATCTCCCTAATTGATTCTATCCAATGAGTAGATTGGAAGAACTCCTTTGGAAGGTGCCAACGGTTATGAAGGCATGGAGGAGTTTATAAAGGAAGACGCTCTAGTTATTCGAGGTGGTGCGAGATAGAAAAATTCCAAAGTCTAAAACTCCTTGTACTTTGCTTATTCAATTGTTAAGCTTAAATTCGTACTCAAAAGAGAGATTAGATACTGGTGAGACCTTGAGGAAGTGTAGTAGAATCTCTACACTGTGGAATCAAGGACGTGAGATTGTAACACCTCTTTTGATTCATAGTGAAATCCAGCCGGTGGGCTGTCAGTGCGGGAGAGTGGACGTAGGCTTGGTCTAAGCCGAACCACTATAAACCTTGTGTTCTTATTCTCTTCCCTAAACTCCTTTATTTTGTTCGTAACTCTATTTAATTGTTAGAGTCTAATTTTCTCTACAAAGTCTATTGTCAACCAAACTCAGGTTAAAAGCAAAAGTTTTACACTATATTTTGCAAAATTTGTTTTCGCACCTATTCACCCCCCCTAGGTGCTTGTACTAGCACTTTCAATTGGTAACTGTACAAAATTTCTGATTTTGGAATAGAAAAAGAACAGAAATGCGTTTGGTAAATACATAAAATTTCTATTCCAATTCTAAAATTTTATTAAATTATAAAAAATATATTGATTAATTATATTTATACTAAGTAATAAACATATTAACTAATCAAATTTTTATCATTACTAGAAAAAAAATTAATCAAATTTTTATTAAATAGTAAATAATAAACTATAGTATAAAATATATATAAATACTAAATAATAAATTAAAATGCAAAATTAAATATGTATTCTATAAATAGCAAAATTTCAATTCATACTTCAAATCATTTTATTAATTTTTTCCTTCTTTTTTTTTCTTTTTTTCCTTTCTTCCTCCCCTTCTTCTTCAAGGTGGCCGGTCGCCGGCCCTCGTCGATCGAGCCTCACCGACAACCGGGTGAGGCCCGCCTAGCCACCGGCGAGGCTCGACCTTACCAGATCACAAGGCACACCCCGCCCCGCCAAGGCTCGGCCTCGCCACATCTAGCGAGGCCGAGCCTCGCCTAGCCACCGATAAAGCTAGGCGAGCCTCACCAAGGTTAGGTGAGGTCCGCCTCGCCGATGGCTAGGCTTGCCTCCAACGAGCTCGCCGAACCGATTGCTTTGGCGATCGACAGCGTGGGCGGTGGATGGCAACCGTAGCGGTGGCGGTGGCGGTAGATGAAAAAGAAGAAAATGGAAGAAGAAGAAGAAGAAGAAGAAGAATAAGAAGAAAATGGCTTGATTCTTAGATTTGTTCCTGGGAATAAGAATCAACTTTTTTTTATTCTTGATTCTGTTATAAATCTACTTTCGAGAACAAAAAATAGAAATTTGTTTCCGGGAACAAAAATTTTACCAAACACGATTCTGTTCCAAAAATACTCCCGAGAACAAAAAATCAAAATCAGGGCCTGTTTGGATGGTTACCAAATAGGCACTTAGTGACCTGCCCGTTAGACATATTAATGAGCAGGAAACCACTCCTTTCTACTCCCAGAATGTCAGCCAACAAATTTACATCAACATCAAACACTCTATCACACACAGTAAATTGCATATGAGTGGGATCCAAGACAGACAGGTTGGAATAAAAGTATGTCATCACTTCGGGGTAAGCTTCTGACGTCTCTACACAGAACTTCTCCATCTAAAGTTTGGCAAACTTTTCTCTCAAGTTCACCTTGATTGAATCCAAAAAGTCAAAATCCACAGTGCCAGGGTTGATGACCCCTCTGTTCAGCATTTGAGAGAAAACTTTCTTGTGATCTTTCGAACGAAACAACTTTGTCTTTTCTCCAGCAATTTCAGCAGCAACACCAATTTTTGGTTGAAAATTCTTGAAAACCTCCTCATCATCATCTTCCTTTTTGTTCTCAGTCTGACCCTCCGTCCCAAAGTGAGGATGAGCAGAAAAGTTCGAAAATTCTTTTTTGGTTGTTCTAGCCTCTACAAGCCCCAATTTCTCCATGGCTCTCAAAAACAAGGTTTCATTTCTGTAACCATTTCCTTTCGAAAAAGAACTTATAAAATCCATAGGACTTCCTCCCAATTTCAAAATTTTATAATGCTTAAGAAGTACCTCAAGCTTTCTTACTGAAATAGGAATTGCTTCTTGAGTAACTTCCTCTTATGCTAAGTGGTGAGGAGAGCTTCTAGGTGAATCATCCTTGGTGAGATCAAAATGTGTTAGTCCTTCAAGAACAAATCGAGGCCCGCGACTAGCAATACGAGAGGATTTCCTTTAATAGGACATCAAAGCAGACTTAGAGGACTTCAACGACATGTTTGTGTGAGAATGGGTGAGAAATTTTGTGAAGGATTTGAGAAAAGATCAAAAGAGACGAGGGTTCAAGAGTTAAGGTTTGAAAACAATCTGGTTATCAAGAAAAAGTTGAAGGTTTTAAAGATGTCGAAGTACGGTAACCGAACCGTCATAAAAAGAAACTTCCATTTTTAAAAATTCAAAAAATATAACTGTCAATAATTTTCAAAATAAATTCCAAAAAATCAGCAGAGTACTACAATTTCCAAAAATATAAAAGGCAAGTAATAAATTGAGAATAAACGTACATGTTCAATAAGGAAAGAAACTTACGCACCAAAATTTAAAAATAAAACTACCTGAGTCTGGAAGGCTTTTAGAAGGATGTATTTTCCATATGTTGAACCGGTGAGTCTGCTCATCCATAGACTTTAGCCAGATGCAAGAGTGATATTTAGCTTTTCATGGATGGACTCAAATAAGCCTTTCTCCAATGGTTTGGTGAAGATATCTGCCAGTTGATTCTTCGAATCAATGAATTGAACATTGATTTTGCCATTTTGCACATGGTCTCTTATGAAGTGATGGCAAATTTCGATATGCTTTGCCCTTGAATGAAGAATAGGATTTTTGATAAGATTGATCGCACTTGTGTTGTCACATCTGATTTCGATGCAGGGTTCTTCTATTCCAAAATCCCTTAGTTGTTGCCTGATCTAGAGAATCTGTGAACAGCAACTTCCAAGAGCAACATACTCTGCTTCTACTGTTGAGAGTGCCACAGTTTTTTGCTTCCTTGAGAACCAAGACACTAACATTTGTCCTAACAGTTGACATGTTCCTGAAGTACTTTTCCTGTTAACTTTACAACTAGCCAAATCAACATCAAAATAACCAAGTAAAGTAAAGTCTCCTCCTTTTGGATACCACAGACCTAACTTCGGATAAATCGTAATATATTTGATAATATGTTTAACAGCACTAAGATGAGACTCTCTTGGGTCAGCTTGGAATCTAGCACACATGCACACACTAAATAGAATTTCAGGTTAAGAGGCGGTGAGATAAAAAAAATAATAATAATCATGCTTTTGTATATCTTTTGGTCAACTTTCTTTCCACCTTCATCCTTGTCAAGTTTTGAAGAACTTGACATAGTACTCTCAGTCTTCTTGCAGTCTTCCATCCCAAACTTCTTGATAACGTCTCTGGCATATTTCTCTTGATAGATGAACGTTCCTTTCTTTGACTTGCGACCTTGAAAGAAGGTTAATTCACCCATCATGCTCATTTCAAATTCTTCTTAGATAGGCTTTGAGAATTTCTTACACAGATTTTTATTAGAAGATCCAAAGATTATATCATCTACATATATTTGAACAAGTAGAAAATATTTTTCTTCCTTTTTGATAAACAAGGTTGTATCAACCATTTCTTTCTTAAAACCATTGCTTATTAAGAACTTACTTAGTCTCTTTTACCAAACTCAAGGTGTCTGTTTCAGACCATACAACGCCTTCTTCAATCTATAGACAAGTCTAGTTTTTTGGGATCTTCAAATCCTTGTGGTTGTTCCATATAGACTTCTTCTTGTATAAATCTATTTAGGAAAACGCTCTTGACATTCATCTAGAATAACATGAAATTATGAAAACATGCATATTGTGGCACCTTGAAACACCTAAGGTCACCACAGATACCAAAGAAGAATCTTAGTTCCTAGGCATTTTTTTTTATAGCGGTCCCAACGCATCTTATTTATATGCAACGATATCATTTTCAGCATTTGATTCTTATATGCATTTCCAATCATCATCATATATGCAGTAAGGTCCAATCACTTATGACAACACAATCCATGGGGTCCATACAAATGTCAACACAATCCATGGGGTCCATACAACATAGAATAATCCATACATCATGACTTTTTGAAATTTACCAAATTCCAGCTTGCACAATTTCGGAAAACATATAAATTAAACATCCATATGATCTTTAAAAATTATAAAATCTGAACATGTGATAGTCAAGACATAAAGGTAGCAACTCCATGAAGAACACATGCCCAAAAGAACTTCACACAAAAAGATATAGCTCACACATTACAACTTGCAAAATTCGGACACATCAGATTGCGCGGTTCTTGAAATATTTCAATTTAAATACCCGAATGACCTTCAAAAATTATGAAATTTTACCAGGTGATAGCCGAGACCCTAAGGTAGATTTTTCATGAGGACATTAAGGCCAGATTCATCCTAGATAATTAACTATGAACGGTCGAAGCCCCTATTCCTAGTACCGAACAGTCCAGTTTAGCTGTCTCCGAAAAATCAAGGTTTCACCTACTTTTATTCCTTCATTTCCTCCGAATTTTTTATATGTTTTGTCTCAAGAGGTCCCCTACAACTTTCATTAAGGGATCTAGGTGAGATTATGAAAGGATAGTCACTTTATAGTCCACGAAGTAGCTGGAGTCCAGTACAACACTTCCAGATCTGTCGTCTTCAAAGGAAAAATCGTTTCACTAGGCTATACTTGTTAATTTTACCTCAAATTTGAGTATGTTAGTCTTCAATATTTTCTCTACAACTTTCGTGAAGAAGTCGAAGTGAAATTCTCGGTAAAAAGTGACATGCAACACACAAAACCACCAAGAGGTCAACAAAACAGTTTCAGATCTAGCGTTTTCGTAGAGGAAGGGTTTTACCCCTCAAAACTCAACCATTTTATCTCAAATTTTATTATTTTATACTTTGAGATGTTGTCTACAACTTTCATGAAGAATTAGAAACCAAAATCCGACTCAAACCCCGCATGGAAGCCTCTACAACATTCTGGGTCAGGCGGTATACTCGAAAACAGAATGCTATTTCAAAAACAACACACTCAAAGCTTCGGTTTCTCAAACCCCAAACGTCCGAGATTCATCACCATTCAAACACATATGCAAGATACAACATGCAAGAGCAGAATATGGATCCCAACTTGCCTTTGTACCGAGCTACAGCAAGCACGACGGCGGCAAACGGACGCACGGCGACGAGCGACGGACGAGCGGACGGACGGACACACGGCTTCTTCCTCCTCTCTCTCGGTTCCTCACTCTCTCAGCAACCCTCTCTCTCTCTCTCCCTTATGGTCGATAGCCCCCTCTAAACCGGTCACTCCTTCCTTTTATTCCCCCCTCAATACAATCATTAGCCATCAGTAGGAGCCACCCAAGATGACCAATAGATGAAGCCCCCTTTTTGCCACTTGGCAACTCTCATGTATGATGGGCTTGAAGGTTGGGCCGGCCTCTCCCCCTTGTAGTCGACGGCAGCCTTCTTCATGGGCTTCATAGGCCAAGCCAATTTGGCCCACTTTAGGTCCAATACCCTTGGGCCTAAAGTTCAATCCTAATAAATCCCAATTTCACTTTTAATAATTCATTTTTAATTCCCTCTTTTATAGATTTCAAATTCTCAATTTCATATGGCCATAAATCTTGTAACATTTAAACTATAGGGATCAAATCTATGAGGTACATAGCCAAGAACAATTTTTCTTATCAACTCATCCTATAATACTAATTTTAATAACTCATGAACATAAAATACATAACACTCGGTTTTAAAAGAAAACCAATGGCTAAAGCATAAACCAAAGGTAATTCCATTACCTAATCATAGGCTTTAATACATCTAGAGGTTGCCTTTGAATTTTTGGGATGCCACACATATGCAAGCAGTAATCTAATGGCTTCTCACCTGGCTATAGGCGCATAATTCTGATCATAGTCTATTCCTTCCTCTTGTGTGTATCCTTTTGCCATAAGCCTTGCTTTGTTCTTGATTACTTTGCCTTTTTCATCCATCTTGTTTCTAAACACCCACTTCGTTCCAATCACAGATTTCCTTTTAAGTTTTGGAACTAGCTCCCAAATATTATTGATACTGAATTGTCTGAATTCTTCCGACATTGCTTCTATCCAGCTTTCATTAGATAATGCTTCTTCTACTCCTTCTAGTTCTATTTCTGAAATAAGTGCTAATGCACTAGAATCTTCTTTTGCTTTGGATCTGGTGTGGATTCCTTCTTCTATATTGCCAATGATGAGTTCTTTTGGATGACTTGATTTGTGCTTCTAGTTGCTATTTGGTTTGTCATTTTCTATTGGCATTTGTTGTTCATCTGTTTTCTTTCATTCTTCGACTTTTGTTCTGCATTACTTTGATCACCATAAGACTAAAGTCCCTCGAGGGAATTAGACTTTATTAAGTCTGAAACTAATTTAGACTCTTCAAGTTGAGTCAGATCTTGTTGGTTTTAAATACTTTCCTAAAATTTAATATTCATAGATTTTTCGACAGTTTGTGTATTCTTGTTGAAGACCCTGTAAGCTTTGCTTGAAGTAGAGTAACCGAGAAATATTCCTTCATCCAATCTTTCTTCGAATTTTCCAGTTCGATCATTTGCATTCTTCAAGATAAAACACTTGCACCCAAACACATGAAAATAAGAGATATTTGGTTTCTTCCCTTTATATACTTCATAGGAGGTCTTCTCTAGGATGGGCCTTAAAAATACCATGTTAATTATATAACGGGCAGTAGAAACTACTTCTGCCCAAAAACGAGAAGAGATTTTACTTTTTATCAGTAGAGTTTTGACAATCTCTTGTAACAATCTATTTTTCCTTTCTACAACTCCATTTTGTTGTGGAGAATATGGAGAGGAGAAAACATGTTGAAGACCATTCTCATCACAGAAACTTGCAAAGTCTTGATTTTCAAATTCTCCCCCATGATCAGTCCTTATGCTTGAAATAACATAATCATTTCTCATTCTGAACTTTCTTAGCAAACTTTGAAAAGTAAGATAAGGTTTCGGACTTATTTGCCCAGAAGAAAACCCAAGTAAATCGTGAATAACCATTCACAACTACCAAACAATATTTCTTACCACCAATACTCTATGTTTTTGTTGGTCCAAAAAGATCCATATGAAGAAGCTGCAAGACACAATTGGTAGAAACTTGATTTACAGATCTAAAAGAGCTTCTGACCTATTTTCCCAAGATACATGGAGTCACAACTCAGACTTCTGGTATACCATTCTGGGAAGACCTCGTACCAGCTTCTTAGATGAAAGTTTAGCAATCTGTTTCATAGTCACATATCCAAGCTTGCGATGCCAGAGATATGCTTCATCTTGAATTGATATAAGACATTGAGAGCTCTCTAGACTTATGTCCAGAAGATAAATATTGTCATGTCTTCTTGAAAATTGAGATAAATCTCGACTAACCCCAAAACAAACATCTTCTTGAAAATTGATTATAAATCCTATATCGCATAGCTGGCTTATGCTCAGAAGATTATAATTCAAACCTTTTAATAGTGAAATATTGTTGATTATTAAATTTTGAATCTTCACTATTCCATGTCCAATAATTTTTCCTTTGCTGTTCCCACCAAAAGAGACATTTCCTCCTTTTTGTTTTTCTAGCTTTACAAAACTGCTTGAATCTCCAATCATATACCTAGAACAGCCACTATCTAAGTACCACTTGCTTTTCCTTTTAATAATGACCTGTAGTCAAAAAGAAATCTCAGACTTTCCTTGGTACCCAAATTTTCTTAGGTCCAAGTGAGTTAGTTTTAAAGACAGCCTTTGCCCAATCCTTCTTAACAGGTCTCCAAACTTTATGACATTCATTCTTTAAATATTCTGAGATATTACACTTAGAACATTTAAGAGCATTCCGGTCAATAGGTTTTACAAAAACTTTTTGGAAATGATTTTTATAAGAAGATTTTGGGGGTCTTTGTCTAAGTCTTTCCTTCATTTTAGGAAAATCAATCGAAGGAGTACTTTCATTGTTCAGACCCAAACCAGATTTGTTAAAATAGGGTATTTGAGCTGAAAGAATTTTTTCTAAAGTTTTTGACCCATTGGAAAACTTTGTAGAAATATCTGAAATCTCCTTTTTCAAACATTCATTTTCTTTTGAAAGAGAATCAGCATTTTCTTTCAAACCATCAAAATCATTTTTCAGATTCTCAAACTTTTCTTTCCAAGAATTATCCCATTGCCTGAGCTTTGAATTTTCCTTCTTTAGTTCGGAAATCCTTTTAAGAGAGGATTTGAGGTTGAGGCAAAGTTCATCTATATACTTAAAAACTTTATAGGAATATCTGAATGACTTACCTCAATTTCCTTGTCAAATTCGGAATTTGTGTTTGAGTCCGAGTCGATTACGAACGAACCATTAGACAGATATTTGCAAATTCCTCTTTGCTTTCCTCACATTATGCGTCACTCTAGTTTTCTTCTTTAAGAGTTTTTTTGAATTTCTCATACTTTCCTTTTTTTTTTTTTTTTCAGTAAAGGACAGTTAGGTTTGATGTGTCCCTCCTTCTTGCACTCGAAGCATATTACATCCTTAATTGTTTCAATATCTTCCATCGATCTCTTCCGGGAATTTTGCTCGCTTTGCTTCTTCTAGTCCAATCTTCTTCCTTTCCTATTCAGTTTTTTGAATTTCTTTATCATAAAGGCCAACTCCTTGTGTGGCATCCCAAAATTCAAGACATCCTCTAGAGAAATTAAAGCCAATAATTAGGTAATGAAATTACCTATGGTTTATGTTTTAGCCATTAGTTTTCTCTTAAGGCTAAGTGATATATGCTTGTGTTCATGAATTTTGAAATTAGAACTATAGGATAAATTAATGAGAATAATCTATGCTTGGCTATGCACCTCATAAATTAAATTCCTATAAATAAAATGTCACAAGACTTTGGCCATGTGGAATTTAAAATTTAAAATTTATAGAAGAAAGTATAAAAAGGGGAAAATTTAATTTTTATTTAGGTTTGGGCCTTAGGCCCATTGGCCTAAGCTTTAGTGGGCAGAATGACCGGCCCAATTAGGCCCGCGGATGGGGCTGTCGCCGGCCCAAAGGAGGCCCAAGAAGAGGAGTGGCCGGCCCATGCATGGGTCTTGCCAAGTGGCAAGAAGAACCTCCATGCATTAGCCAATTGAGAGGCAATCTAATCATTGCAAATGATGAGGAAATGGGGGAATAAAAGGGAAGAGGAGAGAGAGAGGTGGCCGGTTGTTCGGCCAAGTGAGAAAGGGAGAGAGAGAGAGAGTCATGCGAGAGAGGGAGAGAGTGAGGCCGAGAGAGGAGAAGCCGAGAGGGAGAGGAAGGAGCTCACCGTCCGTCCGCCCGTCGCCGCCCGTGTGCCGCCCGTTCACCACCGTGTGCTCGTCGCTAGCTCGGTCTAGAGTCAAGTTGGGAGACCACTTTCTACTCTTGCACCAATTTCTTGCATGTATGGTCGGAATCTAGGATGTTTGGAGGCATGGGAGTGAAGCTAATGTGGTTTGTTCTTGAGTTGCATATTGTTTTCGCATGAATCCGCCTGAGCCAGAACCTTGTGAGAGCTTGCATGCATGTTTTGAGTTCGATTTTGACTTTAATTCCTTCATGAAAGTTGTAGCCAACATTCTAAACTACAACATACTAAAATTAGGTACAAAATGGTGGAGATTTAATGGTTCAAACTCTCATCCTACGAAGACACCAGATCTGGAACGATTTCACTGACCTTTCGGTGGATTTGAGGTTGCATGTTGATTTTTACTAAGAATATCTTTTCGACTTCTTCATGGAACTTGTAGAGAACATCCTAAACTACAACATACTCAAATTTTAAGTAAAATGAACAAGTATAACCTAGTAAATCGACTTACTCTTGAAGACGGTAAATCTAGAGACGTGGTACAGGACACCCGAGACTTCATGGACCCATATGATGACTATACTCTGGATATTTGACTTAGATCCCTTCATGAAAGTTGTAGGGGACATCTTGATGTAAAACATATCCAAATTTCAGAGGAAACGAAGAAGAATAAGTGGGTAAAAACTCGGTATTTCGGAGACAACTACACTGGACGTTTCGGTATGAGGACTAGAAGCTTAGGACGACTATAGAAAAATATCTAAAACGAATTTGGCTTAGACGTCTTCATAAAAAAATCTACTTTAATGTCTTAGCTAGAACCTGATAAAATTGCATAATTTTCGGAGGTCGTTCGGGTATTTTAATCGAATTATTCCGAAAACTGCACATTATGTTTTATCCGAGAATTGCATGCTGTATTTGTCTGAATGATATCTTTTGTGTGGAACTTTATTGGCCATGTGTTTTTCATGAAATCAATGTCTTATTGTCTTGTCTATGTCATGTCTTAATTTCGTGATTTTTGAAAATCATATGGATATTTAATTCAAATATTTTCAAAAATGGTACAAGCTGGAATTTAAATAAATTTAAAAGGCATGATAAATGGACTATGCTAAATTGTATGAGTGCCCTAAATTTTATGTTTATGATTGATTGCATATTGCTGCATGTATGATGATGACTGATGATGCATGTATAGATCGAAGCATGAAAGTGGTTTTGTTTGCCATTACATCATGTGACATGCTGAGTTGAGACCTAAATTGGTAAGCAAGAATAACGATAAATGAGGAAACAGAATGTGGCGGATGATAATGCCCTGGGAGTATCAGGATGCCCGGGATGGGGGGTGCCGAATGCCCGGAATGTATAGAGATATATGGCCAGATGGCCCTGGGAGTATCAAGATGCCCGGAATGGTTGGGTGCCGGAAGCCTTGGATGTCTTTGCCTGAGGGGGTGCCGGATGCCCGGTGGCCTTAAATGGCTGAATGCTAGAGGTTTTTCTCACGATGCCAGGATGGGGTACGAGTGTAAAGTATGAGATGAAATTGATGATCCCGAGAAAGAGTGATGTGGTGATTGAATTGAAAGTTAAAATAGAAATTGAATCATGCATATATGATATGATATGATGATGATCACCTATGGCATAATGATATGCATATATGATGTGATGTGATGATGATCACTTATGGCATGATGACATGTGTATGATGTGATGATGATCACCTATGGCATGATGACATGTGTATGATGTGATGATGATCACCTATGGCATGATGATATGCATATATGATATGATGTGATGATGATCACCTATGGCATGATGATATGCATATATGATATGATGTGATGATGATCACCTATGGCATGATGACATGTATATGATGTGATGATGATCACCTATGGCATAATGACATGTATATGATGTGATGATGATCACCTATGGCATGATGACATGTGTACGTGATATAATTGTGATGATGATGTATGATGGTACATGCATGGCTTCAAGGTGAGTACGCATGGATGCATGAATGGCATGTATGATGTTGTGATTATATTGCATGGTGCATTGAGTGGTTATTGGATTCTTTTACCTGCTGAGTGGTTGTACTCACCCCTTTGGGGACCAACATTTCAGATTAGCAGCATGCTGCTCCTTGCTGTCACTCGGGGTGTGTTTTACGGCCTACCATCCGATGTTGAGGTCGAGTGCGAGGAGTTTGGCTGTCCCTCCATTCCTAGATTGACGTATATTCGAGTGCGTTGTTTAGTTATGTATGATGTAGGCCTGGCTGGGGGCCCTGTTGTCCAGAGTTCATATCCGTCCACATTCGTCGTGACGGTGTGATGCGTGGGATGTTGCCGCCGCCACCGCCTGATGCACCGGGATGGGTGTGAGGGCCCGTGCGTGACGAGTAGGAGCTGGAACTTTTTGGGATGGTTTGCCGACACTAGTGATGGGGGATCTTGCACGTGAGTTGTAGTGGGTCGAGAGTTTCTTTTGGGGTTTTAAGCCGAGTGTGGCTGAGTCCTGGCCTTTCTTTTGATGTACCAACCCAAGAAAACCCATCTTGAAAATATGTAAATAAAGTGTCATGGCTTGTCTTTTAATTATGATGATTAGTGGTGTGCAATTGTATCATGGTTGATGGAGGGTGAGATGGCGATGTTTTATTTTGCTTCCGCTAATGAGTCGCACTGGGACCATTTTTTTTTTTTTTAAATGTCTATGAATTACGACGCTTCTTCTAAGAGATGTAATAAGGTGTAACGTTGGTGCCTGTGGCGTCCTAAGAGGGGTTCGGGGTGCCACACCTTGTCATCCATGTCATTGTCTATATCTATATCATCAGAATCAACATTAGACTTAAGTGCAATTAACTTCTTACCTTTTGGATCATCTTCATTGTTAATTTGTTCCACTTCATACAATTGAAGAGTGCTTATCAGCTCGTCAACAGAAAGAGGCATGATCCTTTAGGTGTCCCTAATTGAAGTCTCCACATGGTTCCAATCCTTTAAAAGTACTCGCAATAGTTTGTTGACCTTCATCGAAGCATAAATTGGTTGACCTTGATATGCCAATCCATTTACAATTTTCATAAAGCGACTGAACATATCTCCAATAGACTCTTTAGGCTTCATTCTAAATGACTCATATTGACCAAGTAAGATGTTTATTTTTGTCTCATTTACACGATCTATTCCTTCATAAGTGACGTGAAGCCTATCCCAGACTTCTTTAGTTGTTTCACATGAAGAAATTCTGTTATATTTAGCAGAAGATAAGGCACAATATAAAGAATAAATAGCTTTAGCATCAAGAGCTTGTCTCTTGGTAATTTCTGCTTGAATGGAATCCTCAGCATCTTTATCTATCACTTATTTTCCCTTGTCTAAAGCTAATGCTGCCTTTGGATTGATTCCTCTTTCCACAACATCCCATTCTAGAGGATCTCTAAATCTTAGGAATATCTTCATTTTATTCTTCCACACATTGTACTTCTTTCCATCAAAGTAGGGTGGCCTGGTATTGCTCTGTCCTTTAATAAGCCCCAGTGCTAAGATACTAGCCATAGAGGATTTTTAGCTCATAAGTAAAAATACTTCAGTAAGACAAGCACTGTAGCTTTGATACCAATTGAAAATGCTAGTATTGCCACCTAGAGAAGGTGAATAGGTGTAAAAAAAAATTAAGCAAACAATCACAGAATAAGTTATTTTGCAAGCAGAGTCTGACTAAAAGTGATACCAGACTTCTGATGTAAGTTCAGACTTAATTAAAGATGGTTTAGAAATTTGTGAAGTTTACCAAAAAATTGAGACGAACAAATCAAAAGAGTTAAGGGAAGAGAAAATTGAACACGAGATTTATAGTGGTTCAGCTTATATCAAGCCTACGTCCACTCTCCCATGCTAACAGCCTTCTAGCTGGAATTCACTAAAGTATCAATCAAGAGATACAACAATTTGAGTACGAACACTTAGTGAAGGATTTCTTTTTCTCTCACTAAGTCACTCTCTTGTGTTTTTCTCTTTTGAATACAATTTGTAAGTACTGTCGATGAAGAACAAGTGATTGGAAAGACCCCAAACTTTGGAATTTCAATTTTCGCACTCTACCCCAAATGAATTGAATGACCTCTTTAAATACTCCTCTATGCCTTTCTAACCGTTGGCATTCTCCAAAGGAATTTATTCCAATCAATCCGTTGGACAATATTGATTAAGGAAATATTGTAGCTGTTTGATGATTGAGATGAAAATTTGATGATTCTGGTCGCTCATACAATCAGAATCTAGGTTTCCATAAATAGATGCTTCAAGAACAAGAACTTGTCTGCGAGATTCATTTTATCAATTCATGATTGATTCCATCAATATATTTATAAAAGGTAAATGAGATTCTTCGCGAGAAAGCCAGATATTAAGGATAAATCTCATACATACCGAATCCTTGTAAAAAGATCAATAATCCTGAGTCTGATTATATCTTCATTCTGGATTTGGTTTCAATCTAGATCTCGTTAGAATGGGAAAGACTTTTAGAGCAAAATAGACTTTGACAACAGTCCACGATAAGAACAAGGATATGAAAGTTTTGTCAACTTCAAAACCTGATAGGAGTTTTCTCAACAAAGTTTGCTTAAATCTACTTAGTTACTTCTATCTTGATTGGTTGGGTAAAAGGTGAATCCTTGATGTGTGCATGGTGGTTGTTTGATAATTTCTAACAAGTTCGTTCAATTTCACTTCGGTTTATTCTAGTTCATTTTGCGTGGTTCTGGGTAGTCAAAGCATGGTCATTCTGCTATATTTGTCTTGTTGACCCATTGTAGTTCATTTTGCTTTTTTCTATCTCATTCTAGGTTGTTAGAATCTGGACATTCTGTCATCTTTGTCTTGGTAACCAATTGCATATCCGTTTTGCTTCTTTCTACCTCATTCTGGATAATTAGAATCTGGATATTCTGCCATCTATGTATCGGTGACCCATTGCATGTTCGTTTTGCTTCTTTCTGCCTCATTTTGGGTATTTAGAATCTGGCCATTCTGTCATCTTTGTCTTGATGACTCATTGCATCTCCATTCTACTTTTTTTCTACCTTATTCTAGGTAGTTAAAATCTGGCCATTCTATCATCATTGTCTTTGTGACCCATTGTATGTTTGTTTTGCTTCTTTCTACCTCATTTTGAGTAGCTGGAATCTGACCATTCTGTTGTTTTTGTCTTGATGACCCATTACATGATCGTTCTATTTTATTCTACCCCATTCTGAGTAATTAGAACCTGGTAATTCTATTATATTTGTCTTGTTAACCTATTTCATGTATGTTTTGTTTCTTTCTACTAGAACTCTACTCGTCATAATCTATTCATTTCACTTGTTTCTGCTGGAATTTACTATGACAAAATATGTCTATTTGTGAATCAGCCCCTTTATGAATTTACTTATTTGGTCGAATCTGTTCGCTTGCTGAATCTATCAACTTATGAGTCTTTTCATTGATAAGTCTGTTTATTGGCTTAGACAGACTTTACTAAATATGAATTGATTCCTTACTGAATCCATTCATTTGTCGATCCTATCCATCGTTGGATCCGTTCCTTTATTCTATAAGCTTTTAGCAAGTTAAAACTTACCCTTTTAACTCGTTCAGACTTTATGACCAAAATGTACCTTTTCATTTAGATTCAAAGCATACCTATTTGATTTACCAAATTTTAATGTTTAGAACCCGCTTGATGTCCGACTCAGAATGTACTCATTTGAATATTTAGACTTTGATAATCAAAATATGTTTGTGTGTTCTCTAATATGTGGTTCTTTGATAAATGCATTAAATTGAGTTAAAGTATGTGTGATATGCTTGTAAGTATGCATATATCATCATGGTTTGAATGAGATTAATATGATTTCGTCATCGGCATAGTAGTGAGTGATGATGCCCCGTGTGTTGGGATGCCCTAGAGAATGTTTCGAGATACCTCATGTGTCGAGATGCCCTATGGTAGAAGTCTGCAAGATGTCTTGAAGTTGAGATGCCCCATGTGTCGGGATGCCCCGAGAGTGTTCGGGAGGATGAAGCATTAATGAATAAGTTACATTGTATATGCAAAACTAAACATTACCTAAATGGTTTGTTTGTGTGAAAAATGAGTCTAGATGGACGTTCTGTTGGTTGACAATTTCTGTAATAAATGAAAATGAGAAGGGTAAAGTCTAATTATGCTTGTATCGCACTTATCGGATGAGTATGCATTCATTTTATGTATACTAGGTAAAGTGATAAGATCATTTTTCTAACTTAAAACTAGAGATTTCATTTACTGGGTTTCAGCTCATTCTCTTTTATTTTCACACATGTAGGATGGACACCCCTCAACCTTTGCGCTATGGAGTCTCTATTATAATGAAGTTTTTTACGAAATTGTGCTTGAACTAGAGTATGGAATAATATATACCAAATGTTGTTCTACGATATGGGTTGATATATGAGGTTTTGCGGAATTGGTTCCTTTTTGGTTTATTGCCTAGTACCAAAACCTTGATGGTGAGTTAGTCAATCCATTGAATGGCTTCGATCGAGACGTTGGAGACGCAACCAATGGAGAAGTTATCAACCCATGAATCAGTCTGCTCGTTTGTATAAACAAACTTTTGGAAGTATAGTATGGAGATAGATCTCTCTACCCTACCCAGACTTCTGTTTTTTGCTCGTGACGTAATGAACTCGTGAACTTATATGTGGTACAAATAAAAGAAGCTTAAGTATGTTGGTTATATTTGTAACATTTTAATTGTTAAAGGAATATTTGTAAATGTTTGATTACACTTCCACGTACTAAAAGAGAGTAATAATATAAGAAACACATGTTGGGTGTGTTAGGGAAATCTCTTATGATGTTTTGAAGATGACAAAATAAATCAAAGGCTACTAACGTGTTTAATGGTTAAGTAGTAGACTATGCAAATGATAGAATAGGTAAAGGATATTGTCAAAGTATGAAGACTGCCAGAAGACCGAACGTAACACATGTCCAAAGTCTATTTTGAAGATTTCAAGACTTCTGTGTCAAAGTCCGTTCTACATCGAAGTCTTCCCACTTTGACAAATTCCAGATGAACGTGAATGAAGAGCCGTAAGACAAATTCTATGCTGAAGCTGAACTTATTCAGACCGTGTCTAGACCTTAAAGCTAAATCTGTTCAAAAACAGAATATGTTCAAACTTACGTCCAAATTGTAAAGTCTATCGCACTCAGATTCAGATTGTAAAGTCTATTACTCTCAGACTTTACATCCAGAACGAGACACGAGTTCATAATGTAGTAGATTTAGAACGGAGCTGTTCAAAACGTAACACAAGCCCTAAATGTAACGGCTAGTGATCTGGTTTGGATTCTACATCAAGATTGATTTGATTGACTCAATCTAATTGATTGACAATTGGATCTTGAAGATAAGAACTTTCTATACGAAGAAGCTCTACTTATGGAAACCAAGATTTTGTTTGTATGGACGATCAGAATCAATTTGGGATTCTACTTTTATCACTCAACGGCTACTAAATCTTCTAGATATAGATCTATCCAATGGGTAGATTGGAAGACGATCCTCTAAGATACCATCCAACAGCTAGTTTAGAAGTTGAGGAGTATTTAAGGAGATCAAGGACTGATGAACAAGTGAGAGACAGAGCGTAGAATTTATAATTCCAAAGTTTGAGCGACCTTTGTTCATACACTTGTCTTTTGTGAGCTTAAATGTTTGTAATCGTGAGAGAAATACCAAAAGAGTGACTTGGTGTGATAATGTGATCTATCACTAAGTGTTTACACTCAAAGTTGTAATCTCTTGTTGATTGCATAGTGGAATCCAGCTAGAAGGCTGTTAGCATAAGAGAGTGGATGTAAGCTTGATCTAAGCCGAACCACTATAAACTTTGTGTTTCAATTCTCTTTCCATAAACTCTTTACTTTAATTCATAGCCTTATATAATTATTTACAGTCTTTTACATCTTTAGTCTATTATCCTCAAAAGACGAATTAATTTGTTAAGTCTTGCAAAAACTTCTTTAACACCTATTCACCCCCCTCTAGGTATTTATACTAGCACTTTCAATTGGTATCAGAGCAAAGTGCTCAGTTTATAAAAGTATTTTTACTTTTGAGCTAAAGATCTTCTATGGCTAGTATCTTGGCACTTGGACTTATGGAAGGGCAAATCAACACCAGGCCACCATATTTTGATGGAAATGAATACAACGTGTGGAAGAACAAAATGAAAGTATTTCTAAGATCCAGAGATCCTTTGCAATGGGATGTTGTGGAAAAAGAAATCAATCACACTGCTGCATCTACATCAAATAAGATTGGCAAAGAAAAAGAAACCAAACCCCCTACTCCTATGTCTCGGACGGAGATGTCCAAAAAAGAAGCTCTTGATGCAAAAGCCATTTATTATTTATATTGCACTTTGTCTCCTACTGAATATAACATAATCTCTTCATGTGAAACAGCAAAAGAAGTTTGGGATAGACTTTATGTTACATATGAAGGGACCGATCGTGTAAAAGAGACAAAAGTAAACTTCCTGCTCGGCAAATATGAATCCTTCAAGATGAAGCAAGGAGAGTCGATTGGAGATATGTTCAGCCGTTTTACAGAAATTGTAAATGGTTTAGCATACCAAGGTCAGCAAATTTCTGCCCCAATGAAGGTCAACAAACTTCTACGAGGTCTCTCAAAAGATTGGAACCATGTTAAGACCTTAATTCAGGAGACTCAAAGGATCATGCCTCTTTCCGTTGATGAATTGATTGGCACTCTTCAATCCTACAAAGTGGAACAAATCAATGAAGAAGATCCGGAAGGTAAGAAGTCCATCGCTTTAATATCTAACGCTGATTCTGATGATACAAACTCAGAAAATGACATAGATGACGAAGAACTTGCTTTTATGATCAAGAAATTCAAAAAGCTAAGTGGAAAATGAAGGAAATTCAGTGAAAGAAGACAATACAAGCAGAATGGCCAGAAAAGAATAATAAAAGAAGATGATGAGTAAGGAAATATATGCTTGATGGCACATTCAGAATCAGAGTTTGACTCAGACACAGGCTCGGAATCAGAGTCTGACTTAGACATAGACTCAGAATCCGATGAGGAAATCAAGGTAAGCCATTCAAAAATTCCTATCAAAGTTTCAAAGTATATAAATAAGCTGTGCTTAAATCTCAAATCTTCTCTTAAAAGGATCTCCGAACTTAAAAAGATGAATTCTTAGCTTAGGCAACAAGATCTTTCTCAAAAAGAAAAGTTTGAAATTTTGCAAAAAGATTTTCTAGATACAAAAGAAAGTCGAGATTTACTTGTCAAAGAAAATGATTCTTTAAAGAAAGAATTTTCAAATATTTCGACAAGATTTTCAAATAGATCAAAAACATTATAGCATATCATTTACATACAAGTTCCTTACTATAATAAGTCGAGACTTGGTTTCAACAAGGAAAGTGATTCTCTAATTGATTTTTCTAAAGTCAATGAGAGACTTAGACAAAGACCTCATAAACTTGCGTACAAGAAGCATTCTCAAAGAATCCTTACAAAACATGTTGGTCGAAAAGCCCTCAAATGTTCAAATTGTGGAAATTTAGAACACTTTGAGAAATAATGTCCTAAAGTCTAGAAACGTATCAATAAAGATTGGATAAAAACAGCATATTCTACTAACTCTCAATGACCCAAGAAAATATGTGTACCAAAGAAAAGGTGAGTTGTTTTTGTAGGAAATAAAAGAAAAGAAGAAAGAGAATTTGCTAAGGAATTTTTTTGTTCTCAATTTGATTTGGGCAATAATTCTTTGTGTCGTTGATTTAGATTTTATAATGGTCATATTTTTATTTTATTGAAGAAAGAATCGTATGATTTGTTTTTGTGATTCGTAAGTTGCGATTTGATCTAATATGTGTGAATGATTTGATATCTTTCTTAGAGATAATGCAAATTATTTTGTCTAATTTTATGCTCTCTAATTTTGTCATATGTTGTAAAGTGGAAATCTGTTTTATGTGATATTAAAATATTCTTTTTTAGATATTCAAGGATTTTATTCAGATTTTATTGTGCTTTGACTAAGTGAGAATTTCCTCTTCAAAGATATTATTGTGCATAATATTCTTTCCTTAAATAACATGTTATGATGAGTTAAGAAAGAATATTTGTTTATTTATGGAAATTTTCTATTTTGCTATAACGTCAAGGAATGATCCAAATTGATGGATACCAAAAAGGAAATGAGTTGATTGCAGGAAATTTAATAAGGCAAGAATGATTGCGAATCTACGCAAATTTTGATGCAATCAGAAAAATATCTCCTACAAAGATTGGTAATGATTATTTTTCAATGGTATATTGCAATCATATACCTTGGGTAAGAGAATATTTTTTTTACCCTACCTTGCAAATCTCTACATACATTTATCATGATTGCCTATGAATTATATATGATTTATATTGCAAATATATTTTGTTATAAACATAAGGCATTGCTTTTTTTTTTTAATTGCTTGATTTGGCACGTGATAAAAATATCTACTTTCTTTTTGCGAAATGCATCAATAATATATTTTTAAGATTTATGCTTAAGGAAATCCCTTTGATATTGAAAGATATTATTGCATATTCATGGATATTCTTGCTATATTCTTAGAAGATATCTTATATCTAGCAAGTTTTGATCCGCAAATCAGAGGAAGGTATTACATGATATTTTTGCAAGGATTGTTATCCATTATACAAGAATTTGCAGGTGACAAAAGAATCTTCCATATGGATTTTGAAAAGCTTGATTTGAAAATCATGGAGATTCTGTACTATCTTCTGGAGGTTCAAAAATTCCCTCTTGTGCAAAGTTTTTGCAAATTATTAAGGAAATCCCTAATTCGTCGTATGAAAGGTGTGGCACCCCCGAACGGCCCCCGATTCGCTAGGGTCGCCACAGTCCACTTGCCTTTCTCTTGACCTGATAATATATCACTCTGATACCATAGAATTATAATAGGTCCATAAGTCCTAGGGGTTTATATCATTTAGATCGGTCTCTGCGCAGTTTATATATATAGCGGAAGCAAAATCCAACATCTCCCTATTCCAAATTCAGAGACAATGCACACCAACTAAATCTTTTATAAGACAAAAGCCGAACACTTTTATTTACTTAAATCAGATGGACAACATTCGTCGGTACATCAAAATGCTGTAGTCTTCTATACTCGGCTCTATTTCAAAAGATGACCGACATCTTTTCCAACAGTCGTATACTTAAAGTCCATCGATCAATGTCAGCGTCCAATAGTTCCTCCCTCTGCTGTCCTCCTCCTCGTGGTTATATTCAATCACTCGGTCCATCTACTGGTGGCGGTGGCAGTAGAGGTATCTTGACTTAGTCTGAAATGTTAGTCCTCAAACGGGGTGAGTACAACCACTCAGCTGTAAAAGATCCATTAAACTATACTATGCAAGCCATCACAATCTAGTTTCATGCAAGATAGACAAGACAGGTCATCAAGGAATGAGTGTGCATCTAAACCCTATAACTCTTCAATGCAATGACCAGTGCAGTTCCAACAAATAAGATGCATCATGTCTAGTTACACAAGTCCCGATCATAGGGCCAAACTGTAATGACACGTCCCATTTCATGCCATACAATTTAATCCCATAACCAGACCGCACTCACTTAATATAATCATCATATTCAATCATTCAAACGGTTTTATCCCCCCAGAGGACCAACGTTTGTGTCCTTCTGGGATTCCGTACCCATCCCTGGTGTCGCAGAAGCCTTCAAGCATGTATTCAAAATACAACCGGGCATCCAAAGGGCATCGACTCATTCGAACCTCTGGGCATCCCGCACCCCACCTGGCATCATGAGGAATCACTGGGGACCATAGACATGGTTACCCCTAACCTCCGGATTTACGTACCGACAAGCATACAACCGGGCATCCCAATGCTCCCGGGGAAAACCTCTGGGCATGTATTCATAATACAACCAAGCATCCAAAAGGCATTGACTCATTCGAACCTCTAGGCATCCCAACTTCTGGGGCATCGTTGACCCGAGGATCCAACGGTAACAATTAACATCTTAATATCAAAAACACTTTTCGATGCAATGACAAGATGTCCCATGAGTCTTCATCAAATCTTAATATTGCATGATATGCTGAATGCCAATATCATTATCTCAAATAACAACTCAAGATGCATTCACCTTTGGGACAAATTGAGCAAATTCGGAATAAAACAGCTCAAACATCACAATGCACAGTTTTAGTAACAATTTCAGAATAACCCTTAAATGAACTCAGAAAGCTTTGAAATTTTGATATGTTATACATAAGACCAAAAGGAATAAATTTCATGAAGGACACTAAGTCATATTTGTTGTGTATAAAGAGTAATAGTTTGCTGTTTCCTTCAAAATTCTGCAGTAACTTTCAGATTCAGTACCTACAGAAGAAAATTCGTTTCACCAACTAAATCTTGTCCGCTTGTTCCCAAATTTTGATATGTTATTCCTAAGGATGTTTCCTACAACTTTCATTAAGGGTTCAAAGTCCAATTCTATCTATAAAATTACAGAAAATTCACGGAATCATCACAGGTCAAGCTATCCTCTACGAAACAGTTCACTGTTTTCAATAGGTTCACTTCTACCTTCACAATTTACATTCATATGGTATAGCTAGATGTCAAACTCCATCTAATGGATGTAATCTTAAATAAAATGGTTCATTTCCTTATTTTCATCATTATAATAGGATTTTCTATCCATAATCCTCTAAAACAGAATCTTCATATATGGTTTTCTTCATTTCTAGCTCAGTCCAACCATTTGTTTCTCTACCAATCTATCCTACAGCACTTCAAGTCTCTTCCACAGCATCTAAGAACACTTTCAGCAAGTTCTTATTAGCAGAAAAACCTTCCACAGCTCGGCTCAAAGCATACATTCATCCCTAAACTCACTCATCTCAACATATACCACATCCTTTCCCTCGGCAACCCTTTCCTCACCTTGCTCGATCCACACAGCCATCTCACTCTCAATTTTCGAAACATACAAGACCCTAATACAACATGCAATGACTGGTAGCTTCAATCTAGCACTCATCTAGTTCAATCCAACACAAAACAGCAACATCACATTCAATCCTCCACATTTCGGCATTCAATCTTCATCTCAATCATCCAAAAACTCAACATGCAGCTTCCTATTCTGCATTTTCTCACATCTACCAGCATTTCACCAGAAAATTGCAGCATGCAACACATAGATCAATGAACTTTCACTTGCCTCACTCCCAAGCTCAATCGACAAACCGAACGGGAAGCTCGCGGGTCTTTGATCGCCGCTCAACGGCGGAGAAGACTAGCGGCGTCGATGGCGGCAGCACCTTGCTCAACGGAAGGGCAATCTCCTTCTTCCTCACGCCGTGCACCCGCTTGCTGCTCGCACTTCTCTTGCTCACGGTCCTCTCGATCACTCACTCTCTCTCTCTCTCAAAATTCCGCTTGGTTCACTCTCTCTCTTCCTTCTTGACTAATCCGCCCATTTTGCTCCTTGCTTAATTGGTTAATTCATTTTTCTTGCATGCAGGTTATTTGGTGGCATCACCAAACAAAGCCAGCTCAAGCCCTTGTGGCTGCTTGTGGAAGTTCAGCTGCCAAGTGTTCCTTGCACTCGGTGGATGAGTGGCGCTGGCTGCATGGGTCAACTAATTGGGTCAATAATTCTACAATTCGGTGGCAGCAGGAAACGGTGACACCTCACACGTCCATGCAAGTGACGTGTTCCTCCTTGCTCGAGCCTCCCCCATGCGCTGTCCACCAATTGTGACTTCACGTGCAGCTGAGTCAATGAATTTTCCATTTTGTTGACTCACTTGCCGACCAAATGAAGGGGAACTCGGGCGGCTTGGTTCCCATGCGTGCACGTCCTCCACGCACGGCCGAATTTCTTCCTTCGACTCTTAATTTCAGCACGTGCAAGTGCTGAAAAATAATTACTAACGTGGATGCACGGGGTCGCAACAATGTGCATGGGAGGTTCAGTTTGTAGGGTACACAATTGGACAGCCAAAATCGATATAGAAAATATATGCATCTCATGGCACAAACCTCGGTCTTACTAGTGATAGTACTTAGGGACAAGGCTATAATTTACACGACGATCGAACCATTTTTAAACGTGACCCATCGGTCCAACAGTGAAAATAAAACAGTGTCCGTGATTGATACCAATGGTACAGTTCGACGACGCTTCCGTCACTTAGCCACGGACCGTCGCATATCTGGGAGTTGTCAAAATTTCCGGATGCCACAAAAGGTTGAGTAGTTCTGAACTTTAATAATTGATAATTTTATATATGCTAATCAATTTATTTGAAGAAATGACATTATATATTATGTGGATATTATTACAGCTGATTTGTGCAAAAAGTTTGTTAAGTTTATGCAGGTTGAATTCGAGAAGAGCTTGATTGAGGAAAATAAATTTTTGCCCCGAATTTCAAAATGCAAATGATCGTTGTAGATATTGTTACTACAACGGAAATAATGGAAAAATATTCTACTCAACGTGCACAAGCCACAATTAGTGCTATTCACAAATATTGTCATGATGACAAGGGGAGAAAGCGAATCCAAGAGAAAGGAAAGAATCATGATCATCTCAAAAAGGCAACAAATTGAGGGGGAGCATTGACCAATTATGGAAAAATATTTTTGAATTGATTGTGATCTTAATTATTATGGAAGGAAGGAAAAGGTAATTATGATAGAATTTGTCAAGATCCGTTAGTGCATCTTTTATTATCTTTTGTCATTAACAAATCTCTTATTAATATTATCATTTTATTATGACAAAATGGGCCAAGTGAATTTTATAATGCATCCGTGATTTTTGTGGCATTCGTATTTTTGCCGACCTCAGAAAAATGACGATACGTTGCGAACTAACGAAATTGTCATCAGAATTCGTCATCGTCGGCATCGCATTTGACCACTGTTTCATAGCCACGCCAAATTTCCCTTCTTCACACGGCAATTGGAAGCCACATTTATAAGAGTCAACCGAAGAAGCCCATTTGACCCACGCCAACTGATCGAGTGTCCCTTCTCCGTGCAAGAATTTCGGTCACATGCATGTACATGTGGCAGTCAACTAAAGGAAATTAGTTGACCCCATGAAGACCCGTGGCTCTCTTTCTCGGTGGCCAGCAGAAAAGAAAACTTGGACAGCTGCCATCAATCGTGTCTTCAAGCGGCCAGAGAAAATTGCCACGTTCCCTCCACCTGTCCTCACCTCCTTCTGCCGCTGGAACACTCTCTTTTGTTGACTGGTTTTTAACAAAACCAGTGACCAAAGTGGAAAACGGACGAGCAAAACCGAGAGAGAGAGAGAGATTAACCGAGCGAAACAACCAGCGAGCGAGAGAGAGAGAGATTGAGCGAGAGAGTTCGTGAGCAAGCAGCGAGCGAGAGTGAGGGGTGAAGGAAGGAGACCGCCCTCTACCGTGCTCGTGTGCTGCCGCCATCGACACCGCTCGCCGCCGTTGAGCCACACCACTGCACTAACCTCTCGCCGTTAGCACCGTAGGACTTGAGGCAAGTTGAAGTCTCCTAAACTATATAGTATAATGCTGTTGCTATCTTAGGAAATGTATTGATAGGCTGGATTTGTTGGATTTTGATGTTGAGTGATGGTTTATTGAGCAACCGAGACTGTTTTGAGGTTGAAGGATTGATGAAATGCTTGGATTTCTCAGGCATGTGTTTGATTTCTTTGAATTTCAACCAAAACAGATTTTGGCGACTAAGAAATCTTGAAGAATTCGGCCATTGTTTTGGATTTGGAAAAGAAAAACCTCCTGACTTGTGTTTTGAAACTCTATTTACGATGGCACCGGATTCAAGTGTGTTAGAAACTACACGGTGCTTTCCAAATTTTTGAATTGTGTATCAAGTTGTCCAAACCAGTGAAGGTCAGGTTGATATCTCGGTTTACCATATGAGTTTTTGAAATTGGTTATCGTCTTTTGAACAAAATCTGGCTATAAACTGATTTGGAAAACCTCCTGACCCTTGCTGAAATTTCTATATACTGAGGCGCCGTTCATCAACGTTTCAAAAAGAAAAGAAAAAAAAAGGTTTTTGGCGCTCTCGAAATCTCAAACTTTGATGTGAACTAATTTTTATAAACCACTAAGTCGGGAGTGAGGTTTAGACTTGCCAATGTGCTGAATTCTAATTTCTTGTTTTGACAATTCTTTTCAATTTTAGTCATGAATTACAAGCGCGGTAGGTTAGCCGTGGGAATGGACTTACGGGCTTGATATTTTACTGCTGAATTTTGTTCATTGGTTTTATTAACATAGAAATGGCATATGATTTCAAAGCCTAATGTTGTTGCATTGAAAGTGTTTTGGTATTGAAATAAATTAAGATGTCAATATGGCCGTTGGACCCTCGGGTCAACAATGCCTCGAGAGTCGGGATGCCCAAAGGCTCGAATGAGTCGATGTCCTTTGGATGCCTGGGGTCCGTAGTGCCCCAGAGGTTTTCCCCGGGAGCATCGGGATGCCCGGTTGTATGCATGTCGGTACGTAAATCCAGAGGGTAGGGGTAACCATTTTCATGGCGCGCCCCGGAGATTCCTCGTGATGCCAGGTGGGGTGCGAGATGCTTGGAGGTGTGACGTAACACACTCTGGATGCCCGGTGGCCTAATGGCTGAATGCCGAAGGCTTTCGTGACGCCAGGTTGGGTGCAAATGCCCGGAAGCACACAAACATTGATCCTCTGGGAGGTGAAACCTTTTGAATATTAAAATTGATGGCTCTACTAAGTGTGTATGTGGTCTAGTTATAGGACTAAATTGTATGGCATGAAATAGGACGTGTCATAATAGTTTGGCCCTATAATTGGGACTTGTGTGACTGAAATGATACATTCTGGTTTTGAAACTGCATTGCCATTGCTTTTCAAAAGTTTTATCGATTTGATGCATACTCATTCTTTGATTACCTATTTTATCTATCTTGCATGGACTTGGATTATGATGGCTTGCATAGTATAACTTGGTAGATCTTCAACTGCTGGGTGGTTGTACTCATCCCTTTTTTGGGGACTAACATTTCAGATTAAGAACAATGTCTCTGCTGCCCACACCTCCCGGTACATTATATGGGATCCCGACCGACTTGCAGTGGGAGTAGTCGGAATATCATAACCCTGATGTGTAGGGACTGACCTTCATACGGGTGAGAGCAATCATGACGTTCGACACCGGTCTTCCCTCTGGACCTGTACTCCAGCAATATGTTGTCTTATTCGCCCGTCGGAATGGGCAAACTCTGGGGCCACTGCCACTACCACCAGAAGGATGACAACGGGGGACCGAGTGGTGTGGAGTGACCACGATGGGGAGGACAGTAGAGGAAGGATTTTTGGACGCCAACACTGATTGATGGACTTTTGTAGGTGACCATTGGAAAAAGAAGTCGGTTATCTTTTGAAAGTAGCCAGGTATAGAAAACCTTGGCATTTTGACGTGATGTCCATCTAGTTATGTAAATAAAAGTGTTCGGCTTTAACTTATAAAATGTTTAGTTGGTGTGCATCGTTTTAATTACGGAAGGGAAGTTGATGGATGCGCTTCCACTATATAAACTGCGCAGGGACCTATAGAAAGGATATAAACCCCCAGGATTTATGGACTTGTCAAATTTCTATGGTATCAGAGTAATAGACTTTCAGGTTGAGAGAAAGGTATCTGTGGCGACCCTAACGGATCGGGGACCGTTCAGGGGGTGCCACAATTTTCATTAGATATTTGCTGATATATATGATCGAAGTGAGCTATATTGCATATCTTTAATATTCGACTTATTTTATAAAAGTTGATTTTTTTTTTTTTTAATTGTGTTTCATGCAAGATATAGTTGTTATCATTTTATATTCTCTGCGTGATACTTTTTCATTATTATCACTTTTTTATTATGACAAAAAGGAGGAGAGAATATAAATATGAATATGTGTTGATTGGTTGATATTATTTATTGCATAATATTGAGCTACGATTATTTTTTCTATATATTTTTTATGCTCAATCTATTTGCTATCTTTTGATTCAAATCACATTTTTTGAAAATCTAAAATTTGTTGATTGATTTATCAATATTTTAGAACGTGTGATTACACATCTGCATATTCAGAGATTGTTTTGTCATCATAAAAGAGGGGAGATTGTTAGGGAAATCTCTTATGATGTTTTGAAGATGACAAAATAAATCAAAGGCTACTAATGTGTTTAATGGTTAAGTAATAGACTATGCATATGATAGAATATGTAAAGGATATTGTCAAAGTCTGAAGACTGCCAGAAGACTGAACGTAACACATGTCCAAAGTCTATTCTGAAGATTTCAAGACTTCTGTGTCAAAGTCCGTTCTACATCAAAAGTCTGCCCACTTTGACAAATTCCAGATTGAACATGAATGAAGAACCAGAAGACAGACACTATGCTGAAACTGAACTTATTCAGACCGTGTCCAGATTTTAAAGCTAAATCTGTTCAAAAGCAAAATATGTTTAGACTTACGTCCAGATTGTAAAATCTATCGCACTCAGACTCAGATTGTAAAGTCTATTACTCTCAGACTTTACATCCAAAACGAAACACGGGTTCATAACGTAGCAGATTTAGAATGGAGCTGTTTAGAACGTAACACAAGCCCTAAATATAACGGCTAGTGATCTAGTTTGGATTCTACATCAAAATTGATTTGATTGACTCAATCTAATTGATTGACAATTAGATCTTAAAGATAAGAACTTTCTATATAGAGAAGCTCTACTTATGGAAACCAAGATTCTATTTGTATGGGCGATCAGAATCAATTTGGCATTCTACTTCTATCACTCAACGGCTACCAAATCTTCTAGATACAGATTTGTCCAATGGGTAGATTGGAAGACGATCCTCTAAGATACTGTCCAATGGCTAGTTTGGCAGTTGAGGAGTATTTAAGGAGATCAAGGACCGATGAGCAATTGAGAGACGGAGCGTAGAATTTATAATTCCAAAGTCTGAGCGACCTTTATTCATACACTTGTCTTTGGTGAGCTTAAACGTTTGTGATCGTGAGATAAATACCAAAAGAGTGAATTGGTGTGATAGTGTGATCTATCACTAAGTGTTTGCACTCAAAGTTGTAATCTCTTGTTGATTGCATAGTGGAATCCAGCTAGAAGGTTGTTAGAGTGAGAGAGTAGACGTAGGCTTAATTTAAGCCAAACCACTATAAATTTTGTGTTTCAATTCTCTTTCCCTAAACTCTTTACTTTAATTTGTAGTTTTATATAATTGTTTACAGTCTTTTACATCTTCAGTCTATTGTCCTTAAAAGACAAATTAATTTGTTAAGTCTTGCAAAAACTTCTTTAACACCTATTCACCCCCTCCCCTCTAGGTGTTCATACTAGCACTTTGAGGGTGACGTTCTAGGCATCACACACTTGTTATTTTTGCTATTCTTATTTTAGTTATTTTTCATCTCGTTATCTACCTTCAAGTACTTTAAATTTATTCCCATTACAAATAATTATCGCCATTATAACCTGTTACTTCCTTTTTGAATCGACACAAAAAAAAAAATACCTAAGAGCCAAACTTCGATAAAAGATATTTTGTCTGGGACCATTCTCAACGAAACATGGTGCTCACATGTACCTGCCACAAACACCTCACCGAGCCTGATTTATTGCGTATTGCAATGCCTGATAAGTACTCACATCTATCGTTCTTTCTATCATAGTAGATTTTGAGTTCATGGCTTAAATTTGGAAGTTTGTGAGATTTGAGTAGCAAAATCTGATTTTTGAGTTGTTGAGCTATGGAACTTCATGGAAATTGTGGTTTATGGTGTTGTGGAGACATGGGTTTTCATGTGAATTGTTTGGCACAATGGTTTGGTTGGAGTGAGAATTTTAGGATTTTGCGTTCAAGTTCTGCATGGCAAATGACTTGAATAATCAATTTAGGTAAGCAATTTGTCAGCATGCAGGAGTCCTTTTGCTAGCATTTATGCATAGTTAAGCCATTTCGTAGTTGAGGTGGGGTTTTTCTTGGTTTTAATGTCGATTCTCGTTAATTGTTGGGATTGCGAGATTGTTGGCTTGTTTAGCTTCGCATTCTTTGGTTTCAGGCATTCTAAGTGTGTGGTGTTATCTCAACTTTGAATTTGTAAACTCATATATTCAAAATGGAAAGAAGTTCCGATTAACAATCGAGTAAGCACACAAAAAAGGGGCCGGCAGCACCAAGAACTGCCGCGAATCGCAGAGGCCAGAGGCTTGCCGTCAAGATCTACGATGAGCTAGTCCCGAAGCCTGGGGCCTATTATCATTGGCCAATGTGGTATTAAGGTAAATTGACTTGTTCGTTTTTTTTTTCTAATATCGGAAGAATTGCTTACCCAGCGAGATGGCGAGTTCGTAGGTGATTGCGTTCACCAAAATATTGTTAATCTGCAGTATTTTGCTATTCGGTTGGTTTTGTTTTTTTCCATGTGGAAGAGTTTTGATGCATTAGATTTAACGAGGTGAGAAATGCCTTTTAGTGTGAATGCTAAGTGAGTAGCCGAAGCTATCGGTGGGATTGGATAGATTGTTATTTAGTGGGCAGAGCCGAAATTCTTGTGGGCTTTGAAGGTTGTGTTGCTCTCAAGTCTTCAGAATGACATAATAATCTTACCCTCATTTATCCTACTTATGGTTTCGAGCAAGTCCTTAAACTACTTCATATAAACTTTGGGATGTAAAAGTCAAGAGTATTCCTTGCTTAATGGAGAAGAAAAATATACATCGGCAACTAGGAGAGCCATCGGGGAAGGAAAACTCTCCATCAATTCTTCGAAGGTGGCTACCGCCAGATAGGCGGGTATAGTAGTCTCTCAAGGCTAGAGTAAGATGATAAAATTCGAAAGGGTTTCTATTGAATTAACATGTGCGAAGGATGATAAAGATTCCAGTCATCCCAAATAATCTTACCCTCATTTATCCTAATCTTGCAATGGATGATAAAGATGCGGTCATAAGAAATAAAGTACTATGGGATTGACACAAGTGGAACAATATGAATGTGTGAACATATCCTGACGAAAGCAAGTAGTTAGTTATCTTATCTTGAATAAGAGCTTGAGTGAGGGTAGATCCTACCTTTGCTTTGATGAAAGGCCTGGGGACCTATGAGTTAGTTGATGCTTTTGGTTATGTGTGCGATCTATATCATGGGAACAAATTATTTTGGTAAGAAATCCTCTATTATGTAGGAAAATTACCCAAAAAGTCATAAATTTATTGCGCTTTTACTAATTCAATCATAAATTATTCAAGTTTACTAATTGAATCATAAATCTTTTTTTATTTTTTGTCAATTGAGTTCATCTAATCATTTTTGGCGGAAATTCACTAACGTGAATGCCGATCATTCTATGTGGCACGTCAATGTTGACATGGATAAAATTTATTATTTTTTAATATTTTTTCGAATTTTTTAGTCTTTAATTTTTTTTCTTTTGTCCTTTTTTTTTGCCCTCTATCTCTCTTTTTCCTCTCAAGCTAATTGCGGATGCTAGGCGACCAGCAAAGAGGAAGAAGAGAGAGGGAGAGGCAAAAAAGAAAAGAAAAGAAAAGAAAATTTAAAATAATATTTAAAATAATAATAAATTTTATCCACATCAATGCCAGCCGTGCCATATAGGATGGCTAGTGCCCAACTCAACAAATTCCGGCCAAACTTAGCCAAATGGACTCAATTGGTAAAATGTAAAAATGTTTAGAACTCAATTAGATTGAAAGGTTTAGAATTAAATTGGTAAAATTGCATTAAGTTTAGGCTTTTTTTGACAATTTTTCCTCCATTATGCAATAGGATTGATCAAAGTTGATTTGTCATTGCAACACATGGGGCATTCACTTTTATAACTCTTGAGATGTGTGATTTGAGGAATGTTCTTTGATCACATTAAGCCAAATTGGTGTGATTTTGTCAAAATTGACCTTGAATTTGAGTTAATTGGACTCAAATTAGGCTAATTGTCGTCATTCATGAAGGATCAATCGGAACCCCAATTGACACTTAAAATTGGGTAAATTCGCTTCCAATTTGGGGTCTCATAATTGACTTGACAATTCTATGTATTACGACTCCTTAGATCAAATGTTGTGAAGGGAATTATCCTTAGAAATGATTAGAGATTGAAGAATTTCAAATTTGGCCAATTAGGAATAGAAATTTTCGATATAGTCAGAAAGTCTATTCTCAATCGATTTGCGTAAAATTGATTAATTCAAAATTCAATTGAGATTTCATGATTTTGGACTTTGAATTTTTCGAAATTTTCAAAAACTGTTGACCAAAAGTTGACTTCAATGGTTAATTAAAAAATCAACTCTAAAAACTCCTTTGTGTTGTAAAATATTGCGTTGCGAATATATAATAGAGAAGAGATTGATAAGAGAAAGCAAGTGAACACTAGAGATAGTAGAGAAAGCCAGATATTTCATTGTATTGTGATTGTTGTTCTGTGTGTTGTATTGTACATAAAAAATAAACTCCTATTTATGGGAGAACAAGAATGTGCTTATCATTAATATCAATGTATCGAATGATACATGTACTAGATAAGGAGATGAACGTTCATTGTATAGGGAGAAGTACTTAGAATGTATGATAGAACTGTACCATAATAAATACATTAAATAAGATGAATATAATGAATATTCATTCATGTATTCTATTCATTCATGTATTTCATAACACTTTGAATTATTAGATAAATCAATGTACTGGTTTAGAGTGAACACTATGGAACTTGAAAAACTTCAAAAAACACTTAAACAACTCTTTTTTGCCAAGAAACAGGCTTTGTCATGAACAAGAGCCATAATCTTGAGTTTTTATCTTTATATGACTTGTCGGCTAAAATCATGTGCAAAATAATTTTCTCGTCAATTTACATTTTCTTTTCAAGAATCAACAAAGAACCTTCTACACCCTTGGTCCATTTATTCATTGACCCGTATTTCAAAAGATATTTCTTTGGCACTTTTTGGTGGGACACAAACTTTGAGCAATATAGTTTGTATAAAGGCCGCCAAGAGATCAAAGAATATTAGTTATTTTCCAGCATCTTTTACATGGTTGGCAACGATTGTACACATTTTTAGTACCTTTAATTCTCTCGTCATTTACCTTTCTTATTCAAGAATTAACAAAAAAATTGTTCACTCTTTGTCAATTTAGGGAGCATTTGGTAACACTCTCGAAAATAAGTGTTTCTATTCTTTTGTTCCCTGGAATAGAGATGGAACAAAAACGTGTTTACTAATCTTTTTGTTCCCAATAATAGATTTATTTCTTATTTCCCAGAACAATTCAAAAAACAAGTTTTTCTTTTCTCTTCCTTTCTTCCCTTTCTTTTCTCTTCCTTTCTTCCCTTTCTTTTCTTTCTTCTTCCCCTAGTTGGTCGTTGGCCTTAGCAATGGCCAACAATCGGCCAAATGAGGCCCGGCGACCTCACTAGCCATTAGCAAGGCCCCCAAAGCCTCGTCCGACCACCACGAGGTCGACATTGCCCGCAATGGCGTCACCTAGGCTCGTGGTGGTCGGGAGAGGCTCGGCCTCACGTTTGGGCAAGGTTGAGCCTCACCTAATCAAGGCGAGGTCGAGCCTCGTCGGTGGCCAAGCAAGGTCGAGCCATGCCAAGCCTCGCCAAGCCATGGCAAGACTCCCGAGGTCGGCGACCTTATCGACCCTTGTTTGGTCGGTGGTCGATCATCATGGCCAAGGTCGGTGACTGCTAGAGGGGAGAAAATGAAAAAGAAAAGAGAAAAAATGTAATAAAATATTAATAAATTAAAAGAAATTCTAAGTCATAAAAATATTTGGAGTCGTACCAAACATATTTCTATTTTGGGAACAAAAATTAATATAATTACTAAATGCCTTAAAATACTTAAAAATTATTTCTAGGAATAGAAATATAATAAAATGTTTCTAAAAAAAAAAACTGTTCTTTGGAACATGAACGTTACCAAATGCAGCCTTATTCATCAATTCATACTTTGAGAGGTATTTCATCGACACTTCTTGGTGGAACAACTTTGAGCAATGAGCATTCCCGCATTCATCAAAGACGCAATACTTGACTTGATGAACCTGGCTTCACGAATGACTTCAAGAGCTCCTCGCCTCCATTTTTCTCATGAAAGCAATTATCGTATGTCTCCCCAATTAATTTCCTATTATTAGCCCTACTATTTGTTACAGAGTAATCTAAACAAAGTAGATGTTGATTTTTAACAATAATTTTCTTTGAAGATGATTCTAAAATGTGTATGATGCATCGAATTAGAAAAATATATTAAGATATGATTCATGCTCCCCTCAATAGGATGGCATGGAATGGGTATCATAGGAGGCAATGGCCCTGCGACGTCAGACGATTTTTATAATTTAAGCTTATATTTTATTGGAATTTGATTAATGGATAATTACTAGATATATATATATATATATATATTTCTCTTGTAAATTGAAGGATATAACAGATAGATGTAACATATTAATTATAGTGAAATTATTGGCCGGACGTAATTTTAATTTAAGATGAATGGGATCAAATCTTCCGTTTTTATTTTTCTTTTGATTGCGCAGCAAATCGGCTAAACAGTGAATTTTCCCCGCGCTTTTCATTCGGTGAACGTGGGTGCTTTAAGCCTTTTTTTTTTTTTTTTTTTTCATTTTTGAACAGCTGTAGGCGACCAGCGTGCTTCCCATCGACGCCAAAAGAGTAGGTCCACTGCCTTGGGAGTCAAAAGAAAAAAAGAGTGGTGGGGACGGAAGAGGCAGTTTTTTTGGCTTTTCGTCAAAGGATGAGTCCACCCTCTCTTCGACCAAAAACAAAAGGTTCACTTTCTCATCTTTCAAAGAAAAGCAAAAAAAATTATAATTTTTTCAATTTCGACCAAGAAAATGCTTTTTACAATTATAATTAATTTTTTTGTACGCCACGCACAAAACGCTTGGACCAAATTTGCTCATACAAACGAACGCTCGACTCTTTAAATTTATTTCCCTCGCAACGAGTAAACTCTCTTATCGTTCTTTCAATTGGTGAAGTTCTTTGAGCTTGCTTTCCGAGGCTTTCCAATGCCTCATTTATATGCTTCAATCTACTGCTCATTTAAGGACTGCTGCTGCTTCGCTTACGGCTCCATGAGAACAAATGTGAAGGCAAAATTCTTGAAAAGAATTCCCACGTTCAGCCACAAAAGTGTGAAGCCCGCAACTTCGAAAGACACAGCCTTTAATATAGAAACATAGCTTCACATATGACTTCAAGAGTTCCTTATCTCAAATAGTTCCCTTCTATTAGACTTATCATTAGCATATATAATTAACTATCAATTTTATTAAATTATATCTCGAATTTGAGTCCGTATGAGAAATATCAAGAAATTTAGTTTTCTGTTTGGGTTAGAATTTCTCTAAGTATCTAACGAAGGCCACACGTATTTTGGGGTCTTCGGTTTTTTGGGTCAGAGGACTTTGTGCTTCTTCTTCTTTTTTAATTGTTGGAAAGGAAAAGCGTAGGCTTTGTTTTTGTGTGGTAAATATAAGATACAAAACTAAGAATGATTAATATCTATAGTGTATAATCCCAATTTTATCATTAAACAAAGTATAAGATAATTCTCTAGGAAGCTGTAGAACCTAACATCTAAATACTCAATATTGGTAAATATATTAACGGGCCGATTATCTCTCAGAAAAAAGTGAAAGGCGTGTGTCGCACAAAGAGAAGGAACAAAGTGAGTTCAGAGGATAATTAAATGAAAGAAAGGAAAAGTTGAAAGGAGGGTTTTGTGTTTTGGCTCCATTTTCCCTCACACAGCCGCACATAGGTTTGTTCAGCCAAGAGTTGCGCAATGAAAAGCGCCGCACAATAGAGGATGAACACAAAGAAAGAAAGAGGACAATGCAATGACACTCCCTTCAATTGCCTGAGGAGGAGTTCTAAACATGGTGAATCTTAGCAGTGAATTTTATATTCAATTGAGTTATTTATTTATAAATAATTTAGAGCTAGACCTAATCTAGATGTAGTCAAAACTTGTGTGAGCAATTGTGACTTTAATTCTTTGATTATACTAAATTACAGGTTGTTGAGTCATGTAAATATTAATATTCGGATCAAATCATGTAAATTATTATTTTTTATTGTAATTTGTTTTTTTCTTTGTGATTTTGTATTAACTTAGAAGGGAAGATTCGATAGTTTTCCGTGTTAATTTTTCAATAGATTTTTTCATAATAGTTTCCGTTGAAGACAAGAATTCAGGTAAATAATTCAATGTACAAATTTCTAGGCTACTCCAAAATGAATTTCTCCATCCCGTATTGCCCGCGCTGCACATAACTTGAATTAAAGGAACGAAGGGCTACGCGGAGGAAAGTCAGGCGGACGACTCGGGAAACGTGTCGGTGCCTTTAAACTTTTCCTTTTGCTTTTGAAAAGCTGCACGCAACCGGACTGTTTCCCTTTGACACCGAAATGAAAAGGTTTACGGAGACTGAAAAAGAAGGGGCGTTGGGACCGATAAAGAAAAAGTAACAATGGGCCCCTCGGAACCGACAATAAAATATCTTTCTTTTACGAAAAAAAATGAGGCGGAGCCCAAGTATGATATTATTAAGCTTCTATTAAAACTTAATCCAATATGATATCCTACCGATGAAGAAATTAAAACTCTCGGTGCAAATTATCCATTAACACATGCTGAGGTCAAACCATTAACATATTCTGTCAAATTCACATTTATTCAAAACTTAAGCCAATAACTAATCAACCAATTAAAATTTGCTATATCTCTAATGTGAAACTTCTCTTAAGTGCACATCAACACATTTGACATGAATTTTACTTAAGTATACGGGCTACATACATGCTGTCAACAATTTCATAGTCAAAAAACATAATCGCAAAACTTGAACCGTGAAGAAATAAATGCATTTCCTTCTAAAATTACACATCTGTTAATACGAGAGAGGGAGCGCTTATTTTTTTTGGTGGGGGGGGGGGGGGGGGGGACCTAAAGATTGCTAATTAGCTAAGGTTTTTCACGAAATTAAACATGAAAATCTAAATAAATTCACGAACAATTAAGTAGTTAAATATATATTTTGTAGCATGTATCTTTCTACAAGATATCTTGAAAAAGACATAAGATAAAAGGTATATGTTCGGTATAGGATAGTCACAACCTATGTAATACTGATATGGACACGCGACGCGATATAACATTTATTACATTACGTATACGTCATTTCTTAAAAATAAAAAAATTCGACATAGTTTTGACATGTTATATATTAAATATATTTTTATATATAAATACATAAATAAATAATAATAAAAAGAGCTTAGAATTAATTTACACTAAAAATATTAATTCAACATTTGTTAATATCACCTTACCAAAAAAAAAAAAACATTTGTTTATATCATTCATTATTTTAATTTGACAAAATCAACTGCATTTCATTACAATAATACATAAAACTTAGAGGGAAAAAACATTATTTAAAGAAAAATGCTGAAATGGTATTTTAAAATTTATTTATTTGTTGATGTAGCATTTTTTTATTACTTCTTTCATAGTAAAAGACTTTTAAAAAAGCCAAAATAATTCTTAAAAAAAAAAAAAAAAAAAAAAAAAAAAAAAAAAAGAGGCAAGGTCATGGCTGAGCTTGTCGCTACTGTTGCCTCCCATCGACAGCATGCCCAACCACCTTCAAAGGAGGGCCGGTGAGGAGGGCAACCCTTGTCAACCCGGGCAAGGCCTAGGCGAGGCTCGCCTAGATCTAGGCGGTGCGTTTGGGCGGGTCGGCGAGGATCGCCTAGATTTGGGCGGCGCCGCCCTCGCTTGTGGCCGGTGAGCCTCCCCAATCCTCGGTGAGGCCTTGCCAACCCCAGGCAAGGGCCGGCGACCCTCATTGGGCCCACGCAAGGGTGCGGGGAGGGCCTCCCCCTTTTTGTTGCCTATGGCTGGCGAGGTTGTCGGCCCCCTCCAACGGTGGCAACGGAGCGGCATCCACCACCAACCCTCCCATTTTTTTCTTTTTTTTAATGTATATTTATATTTTGACCCGTCAAGTATTAAAAATTTTTAAAATTAACCACATACGTGTCGGAGCGTGTCGGAAAGAGTTGACCATGTGTCGGATTTTTTGATACTCGTTGATCACGTGTCGAGTCACGTGTTGTACACAACACAAATGCTCCCGGAAAGTGTCACTACTACATAAGTCACAACCCAAATCTTGGAAATTGCTCCGCACTTTCGAGTTCTGAAATTTGGAGCCTATAGATTTTTCTATCACCTCTAATGCCCACCTTGAACCGATTTCGTTGCAAATTCTGCTGATTCTCTTGAGCCCCACTTCTAAATATAAAGTTGAACACTTCGATGGCAACACAAATACTACAAAATAGCATCTTATCATATAAGCAATTAACCACCTAGCAAAATGCTCACTATACATCTATCGTTTAATGGAGGGTTCATATCATTCGGCAAAAGGGTTTTAGATTATAAAGGATACATAACTCAAGTACCCCTTAAACAAAAGGTTAATGGTATTAAGCAAAAGCATTTTTTATTTTTTATTTTAAATTTTAAGATCTTACATGTACCAACTTCAAAGTAAAGGAAAGTAAAACGATTTTTTCCCTAAAATGTAAGAATAGGGTTGCACATTTTCTTTAAATACATAGAACTTAACAGTGTCATCACAATTTCTCTAATTAGAAGCGACTTTCGTCATTGTCAAGCAATTTTCGTTGCAATTAATCATGACCTGGCTGAACATTGTAAAAATTTTCCTCTAACCTCATCGTTGAGAGGTGTTCAAGTTATGGGCATGCAAATTAAACTAAGATTAAATATGCATAATGTTCATCTTTCTAATCCGACTATCAGAGACACAGCCTGAATAAAGGGGGACGCATCATGGGGTAATTATAATATAGTATTTTGGCGAATGGAGAGGGAGCCTGAAGTTGACTTGTGGCCCTCTCCTTTATTGACACTTAAATCACTTTGCTTATTGTTTTCTCTCTTGTCCTCTATTTTCGAGACCATGCCATACTTTATGCTATTTACTTCCTTTAATATATTGCAAATTGGCTCAATTTTATTTTTTTTAAACAGTTGGAACCTGAGGTCCCGTAATTAAACTGTATATCACTGCAATATATTATCTACTATAAAAAAAGTGCAAAAACCAAACTCACCAAGACCATTTAGGCGAAAAGTTTAAAGAAAAGATGTAAGAATGCAAATGTTTCAAGGAGGCAATGGCTAAGCACGCGTAGAGATAAAGACCAATAGAGGTGAATAAAAAAGGTCACTTAGGATGTGAATGATAATCATTTTATTTCTATATATAATTTCGGCAAAAGATGAATTTTTCTATTTTTATTTTTTAGATGAGTTTTTGAGTAAATATATGAATTTGATAATGACACAAATTTTTGTGCTTTTGTTCTTGGAACATAAATTTATTTGATAACAACATAAAATTTTCCCTTTTAAGCGATGGGCAAGCCAATGGTGGCGGTGGGAGGAAAAAAATATTTAAATCTTATTTTTGTTTTCAACTTGTTTCTAGATTATTAATTTTTTTCAAAAATAAACAAATAAAATTACGTTATCAAATAAATTTTTATTTCAAATCTATTTCAAAAGAAAAATTACCTAAAAATTAAATAATTATGGTGTGCACCATTAATATCGAATGGAAGAATCATCGAGAAAGCTGTGAGCGCTCCGTTGGTAAATTATTTTTACTCGATTACCAAGCGCGTGTATGACGCAAACTTCAACAATTGAGTGCTCAAAGTTAACCGACCAAAGAAAGAAAAAGGTCCTCAAAGTTCGAGGGCCTCTCCAGTTTCTCCGTTCGAATATATGGAATATAAAACGACAAAAGTATTTTGAGAGATTAAAATGTCCACTCGCCTCCTGCTTTTCCTTCTTCCTCTTATACGAGCGACGCTTCAAATTGTGGTGCAGAAGTAGTTGAGTATTCATTTCTTGCTCAAAATTATACACAAAAGTTGAGTCTGAGAGAGAGAGAGAGAGAGAGAGAGTCGTGTCGTGCACCGCAATGGAAGGTCATCGCTTCACACAACTCAAGCGAGCTGAACTCACCGAAGCTTCGACTCCGACCATTTCGAAGCGACCAACACCCGACGTACTTGAAGAATCGTTTGAATTACAGTCGGAGGAGTGCGGGAGCAAAGAGACTCTTCTTCTTCCCTCTTTGGACTCATTGGAGAAGATCAACGTGCCGTCGGTTTCCGGCACGAATTCTGGGCCATGTGATTCGTCCAGCTCTGTGATTGGAAACAATTACTACGTATTCCTGAGCTTTAGAGGCCCTGATACTCGCAATGATTTCGTCGATCACCTCTACCATAGTCTCCGAGATATGGGCCTGCTTGTCCATCCAAACTTCGTGTTCGGAGATGATGAGAACCTCCCCTTCGGCGAGGGCATTGCTGAGAAGCTTCTCAGTGCAATTGAGCACTCTAAGGTTTCAATCCCGGTCATCTCGAAAAATTATGCTGCTAGCGAATGGTGTCTTCGTGAGCTCATTCATATAATGGAGTGCAAGGAAAGCAGAGGGCAAATAGTCTTGCCCGTGCTTTACAAGGTGAAACCCGAGGATGTGCGATACCTAGTGGGTAGCTTTGGAGAGGCCTTCCGATCCCAGGAGCACCGTTTTATTGAGGATGTCAAGCAACAAGGGCCGGTAGCTCTCAGAAAAGCAGTTGATTCTAGAATATTCGAATCAGAGAAATTTGCTGGCGGGTACGTCGTTTGCCTTCTTTTAACAGATTGTTGTCCGCAGATGAATTTTTCTATTTATCATCCTTAATCCTTGTTTTGTGGAGCTACTGATGAGTTCTCGTCTATTGAGTTGTTTGACAGGCGCGAAGGTGAATTAGTTAAAGATCTAGTAGAAATAATTATGCGCCAGTGGCAAGATGATTTTCCACCATCTCTTCCCATGGACTTGGTTGGAATTGATGATCAAGTCGCTGAGGTTAGGAAATTGGTGGATACTGCTTACCCAGACACTCGAATTATTGGGATTTATGGGATAAGCGGTATTGGAAAGACGGCTCTTGCTACGATCATCTATAACAAACTTGTTGACAATTTTACGTGCCACAGCTTTCTCAAGGATATTAGAGAAACAATTAATAGCAAGGGCATCGAGCATGTTCAATCTCGACTAATCTCAGACATACTAAAATTTCATGACTGTCGAGTGCTTGATTCTCATACTGGACTTCGTTCAATCCAGACTAGTTGTAAAGGAAAGAAGGTACTTCTTCTTCTTGATGATGTGGATTGCAAGGATCATCTGGATAGTTTGATTGGTGGTTGTAATTATAAGGCAGGAAGTAGGATCATTATTACAAGTCGAGATAAAGCCATGTTGGAGTCTAAATATGGGTATGAAGTCAAAGAATTGAATAGGGAAGACTCTTTGCTTCTGTTTAGCAGACATGCATTTGGAGGGAAACCACCTCCAAAAGATCTCGCAACCCTTTCTCATGAAATTGTTGCCGCCACAGGAGGGCTTCCCTTAGTTCTCATGGTTATGGGTTCACTTCTCAAAGGTAAAGAAGATCAAAGAGTGTGGAAACAGATGCTGGAGAAATTGAGGAACACGCCCAATACAACAGTCCAACAAAAGTTGAGGGTAAGCTATGATGCATTAGAACATGAGGAACAACAGATGTTTTTAGATATAGCATGTTTTTTAATTGGTACCGACAAAAGAATTGCCTCTTACTTGTGGGATGATCTCAAGTTTTTCCCACTTTCCGGATTGGGAAAAATGTTCACACGTTCGTTAATAAAGTATAATGATGACAATGAGTTGAGAATGCATGACCTACTGAGAGATCTAGGTAGAAGTATCGCCCGTCCTGCGGATAAGAAGCCTTGCGATTGTAGCAGACTATGGGACAAGGAAGCTATGGCAGTTCTAGGAAGCGAGGTAACAATTATTTCTACTTTTGGCCTCTCCCAAGTAAGTTTTCTTGTTGTGGTTCCTCATACAATTATTGTTTTTGTACGAAATTCGTGGGACCGCTACCAGTTGTTCTAAAAACTTAAGCTATTAGATGAATGCATGATTTATTATTTAAATATTTTAACACTCCTCTTGCACAAAGGTTGGACTTGCATGGAATATGTAATTGAAAATGCAAATAGGAACCTAGAAAGATTTAAACTCCTAACCTCTTGCTCCAATACAATATTGGAAATTTGTGAGACTACTGTCAACTGTTTTAAAAGTTTAGGTTATTAGATGAATGCATGATTTAATATTTAAATATTCTAACAGTTTTAATTTGAGAGACTGTTCTCTTTTTAATGAAACAAAAATGGACTGCTTGGTTTACATAGAAAAAAAATAGCGTATTGAAAAAGAAATAAATAGACCAAGGGTTGCATTTCTAGAGAAAATGGCTATGTAGATTAATCCATGAGTTTTTCGTGCATTACATTGAGAGGAGGATAGACTTCACTTCCTTCTTTATCAAGGAAACAGCAACCAAAGATTCTCTTTTCCATTCTGCCATGTGCCAAAATCAATAATATTTTATGCATGGAGAGGAAATGAGTTTTCATGCTTTAGAGGTGCTAAACTTTTGGAGATGCCAAAATCTCAAAGTGGATTTTGTTTCAAAATGTATGCTATACTTTTTGAGAAGTGGGTGAACAGCTGTTGACGTTGTCAAGCCAGTGCTAGATAGAGGAGCAGTGGTAGGTGGTGCCCGTACAAATGCCACCGGTGACTTCATGGCGTCTAGTGAGATCGGGCACTGGAGTACCTCAGGACAGATGTCGAAGGAAGATGAAAATGGCCACTATTTGAAAAATGGTCCCACTTAATGCCTTATTTGAGAAAACAGCCCACTTCTGGCTCTATTACCCGATTTTGTTATTAGAAAAAAGATCACATATATTTTTTATAGGGAAAATGCATTGGCAACAATAACATGCAAATATATACTGAAAGGTGGTTGGGTGGTATGTTATTTCTAGTTTAATGACACTTTGTTCATGTCAAGATTGGGGAATGCCTTCTGGTGATATTTACAAACTTCAGTTTTTTGTTGTAGGGAAATGAATATATTGAGGCACTACGTCTGGACAAAGATGGCTCAAGCAAGTTCATGGAGCAAGAGAGCTTTAAAAGATTGCCTAAACTGACGTTAGTTAATGTGAATCCCCTGGATTTTGCTGGACATCCGGAGGAATTGCTTTGTGAATTAAGATGGCTAAAGTGGGAGAGCTGTCCTTACTCATTCAAGGCAACCAGTGTTCATTTGGAGAACTTACTCGTATTTGATTTATCAGGTGGTAATATTCATGAAAATTGGGATGGATGGGGTTCAGTCAAGGTAAAGATGAGAAACGCTTTCTCTTTTGTTACAATTGGTGTTAAACCAACATCTTATCTTGGAATGTGTTTCTTTCTTATAGATGGAGAGACTGAAAATTCTCAATCTCTCGTCGTGCTCCAATTTGAGGACCACCCCTAAGCTCTCTGCATTTAAAAGTTTAGAGATGCTGATCCTGGAATGTTGTCGGAATCTGAAGCAAATTGACTCTTCGATTGGGGATGTTACGAATCTTGTTTCCTTGAACTTGAGGTACTGTGCGAGTCTGACAAAGTTACCTGCAGAACTGGGTCAACTAATAGAATTGGAAGAACTTCTCATAGACGAGACTGATATTAAAAAAATCCCTCCATGTATAGGATCTCTGAAGAGGCTGAAGATTCTTAGTGCTGTTGGTTGTGGTTCGCTGACTCAGATTCCCAGCTCAATAAGCTGTCTGGTAAATTTGTCAACCCTGAACCTGACCACCTGTGAAACATTACAAAAACTTGGCTCCTTCAAGGCTCTTGGGGAATTGCGGCGCTTGTATTTAATGGGCTGCTACAGGTTGAAACAGATCCCTTCTTCAATTGGGGAGTTGAAAAAGTTGGTTGAGCTGGACTTGTCATATACAAGAATTAAGGAATTACCTGAATCCATTGAGAAATTGAAGAACTTGAAAATTCTGAGGATTCCTCATAGTGAGATAGAAAAGTTACCGAGCTCTATTGGAAAATTGGAAAGCCTCCAAGAGTTAGATGCCTCAGGCTGCCATAAACTGGAAGGACAAATTCTTGGTGATATAGGTGGATTGTCTTCTCTACGGACCCTACAATTAGGTAAAGCAAAAATTTCTCACTTGCCAGAAAACTTAAGTGAGCTTTCTACTCTCGACCACCTTGATTTGCTTTACTGTAGTGAGCTTGTGTCACTGCCAGACCCTCCTTCCGGCTTATCATCCCTGCAGCTCACCTGTCGGAGCAACACGCTTCCATTGGTCTCTCACCTAAGTCATCTAAAGAAGCTCACCCTTCACTGTTGCATGTTTCTTGAAAGTATCCCAGAGCTTCCTTCTAACATACGCAATCTCCGTGTTTGGAAATGTCCTAAGTTGAAAATGTTGCCAAATCTTTCGAATTTGAGATCCTTGATGGAATTAGAGCTTCTGCAATGCTATGGGCTCATGGAATTCAATGGCCTAGAAGCTTTAGAATCCCTAACAAAGTTGGACTTATCTACTAGTAGAGAGTTGCCCAACCTCAACGACTTTGAAGATTTGGAGTTGTGGACAAACTTAGACCTGCGAAGCTATGATGGAGAGGCGGATAATCTCTATGAGTTACAAGGCACTAGCCACTTAAAATCCCTGGAAGTGTTGAATATCTCTGCACGCAAGCACATTCGACAACTGGACCTTTCGAAATCGGGACATTTGAAGCAATTGATTGTTAATAATTGTAAAAGGTTAGTTGAAATTCGCTGCCATGATAAGATAGAATCCCTGGAACACTTTGATAGAAATGGATGCGATTCACTCACAAAATTACCAGACTTTTTAGCATACGACAGGTCATGATTCTAGGGGAAAAAACAGCAAGAAGCTAACAGAGGTTCATGGATAAAGTCAGATTTAAAATTTGATAGTAATAGATACAATAAAATGTGAGTGGCCCCAAAAAGAATTGAGTTGAAACACTGCACTGCGTGACGGAATTATGAAGAAGATTCAAATTATGGCAGCATGGCGAAGATCTCATTCTGGAGATTGCTGAAGTCTCCTACTGAACGTAAACATAGTAAGTAAATTGCCGTTTTTCTGTTGAGATCACCTGCTTGCATTAGTACTTTCAGTTTGAATGGGGCTTTTCCTGGACATGCTATTATTTTCCGTCTCAATTCCGGGAACTGGGAGAAGTTGTTCGAGCAAGTAAATGCAATGTTTCACTGTTATCTAGTTCATGATCGTGATATGAATAAAAAGGTCAGAATGCCTCCAAAAGTAAATTACATTTCTTCTGCCAAATGGTAGGACATTCTTCATCCTCGAAATGCTATCAATCTGCGCTTCTGTAAATACAGTAATACTTATCTGCAAGTTCTATTAAAATTGGTATTATTGCGTTATGTGTTTGTCCCGTTTATGCAAAAGAATGCAGCAAGAAAGTTCACTATCTGATGGATTCTGGAAACTGGTCATGCATAAGTGATTATTGGTTGCATTTTAGTAATTCATTATTTTGTCATAGAAGTAGGCAGTGAAGGTACCCAGCAACGAGTATTACATTTTCTCAAAGCCAGGACATTAATGTCAAGATGATGAATCTCCATGGATCTATATCAAACTTTGTTCATCACTTAATATGCCAATATGAAGATTGCTCTCTCTGAAGACAAGAAGTATGGCCTTCATCATGCTGAAAGGATTATTATCAAAGGTAGAAAACCCGGTAGAAATTATGTAGCCACTCTTTCCTTGTTTATTCATGCCTTTATTAATCATCTCGCAAATTCTTACCTTTATATCATTTGCAATTTCTTCCTTCAGTTTGGTCATCGTTTGGTGATGACAATGTCTATGCCTCAGAGGCTTTAAATGAGCAGAGGATGTTAACTGCATTGCGGCTGACAGTGTCAGATCCAAACCAAAAGCATGGAGATTGTCCTTAAATCAACTGTGTTGCTTCCATGTCTTTTGGATAAAGACGACAATTAATCCATGGGGAGCTAGACAGATGATTTGCTTCAGTCCTTGAATGATTGAGAGTTGATCTAGATTGCTAAATGCCATCTTTTCTTGAACTACTCTTCAAATCAGAATGTTTTGTTGCAGCTGCCACTGAATGGAATTGGAAATCCACTCCTGCAATAATCAGTTGTGGTTTCAGCTAGAAATGTGTACCATTTTTGGCAAGGTTGATGTGGGGACAAAAAATCTTCATAGCTTGGGTATCACCCAGCTGTATATGACACTGAAATGAAATGCGAAGAGCTGTGCATTTGATTTTTACTTCTGTGTAGAGCTTAATTGATATTGCATCAGAAGCAAGCACTTCCAACTACAAGTGTAATCTGGACATAGGAATAGCTCATTGGCAATATTAGGAGTACAAATTGACTTGGAAGATACTAGTCATGTTCTTATCATTTTCACAATAGTTTGCTGCATGTCTTTGAATCCTGATGAGAGAAATCATGTTGTTTTATTATCATTTGCACGAAGAGAATACCAGAATGATGGAGAACACATATGCCCCATGTAGAATTATGAAGAATATTTGCATGACAGCAGCACGACAGAGATCAGATTTTGGAGATCATCTGTGTTTCCTAGTAATTGTAAATATGGCAGGTAAAGTACCATATTCAGTTAAGAGTACTACTTCACATTAGTAATTTCAGTTTGGCATGTGGTTGTGTCAATGTCTTACTGTTTTGTGTCTTATTTCGATTAATCTCAGGGAAATTGGTCGACTAAGTGAATGAAATGCTTCAGCATCATCTGGCTTGTGATCCTGGTGGGAATGAAAATAGATAAGAATGCCTTCAAAGTACATTACATGTCATTATACGTCGTCAGTCACAAGAAAGACTTCATCCTTGACATGACATGAATTATGCAAACAGAGAGTATTACCTTTTTTCAAGTTCTGTTAAGTTTCGTTTCCTAGAACGGAGGATGTTTATTATGTGTTTCTTTTTTTTTTTTTCATTATTCATGCATAATAAAAAAGAACTCCGTCACTTGTGAGGAAAAGTTCCACCCAAAAGCTTTAGCTATTTGTTATAGGAAGATTGCTTGTATATGACCCCTGTTGAAACCCTTTATTCAACCAATGTGGAATAACACTTATAGCAATTGATTGATCAAGGCAACTACTCATGTATTTGTGGTTGCAATTGCATTTTTAGTAGCTTATGTCCACTTATTCTGTCATGGATTATTAAGCCAGTGGAGGCACTGTCATAAGATTTTTACTTTTCTCAAATCCAGGACACTGATGCTGAGATGATGAATTTCCATGGATCTATATTCAACTTTCTTTGTCAATGAAATGCTAATACATAGATTGTTCAATCTGATGGTGGATTTGTGGCCTTGATCCTGTAAAAAATAACATACTGTATGGTGGAAAATCTGGTAAGAGTCATGTTGCGCTCTTTCTTGTTTTTCATCATGCCACTATCCATCTCACGTGTTCGTACCATCAGCCAGTGTCTTTACGTATTGATTTTGCATCATTCTGTTCATTCTTCCCTTGGTGATGACAATTTCTCATGCCCCTGATGCTTTAAATGACCAGGAGCTTCGCTATAATTTTGGCAATGGTGTGATATCCCAACCAAATATATGGGATATGGTGCAACAGGGGCGTTCTTTAAATCGATTGCAATGCGTTGAGCTTTATGAACGGGAGCTGTCCGTCATAGTTATGAGAACAGGTGCTTCACTCCTGGGATGTTTGAGAGCTGATCTGGATCCATGAATGTCCATCTTTTCTTGAACTATTGCTTAATCAGATCGGAATACTTTGTTAGAGGTGCCACTGCAGCAGAATGGAATTGGTAATTCCGACCTACTAAACACGAGAGGACTGCGGAAATGACGAACTAGGGTCCCACCTGGAAATGTCTATTATATCTGGTGTAACCATAGTTATTAACTTTTTCTTGAAGGATAGTAATTTTCCTCAAAACTTTAGTTATGTTACTTATAAATTTTTCATGAATATCAAGATTTTGGCTCTTAAATTGTACTCTTATGGTATTTATAAACATGCATATAAAGATCGCGATTAATCTCGTGTAACTAAGACTGACAATACCTACTGGTTAATAGTTTTCCCATAAGATCCTAATTAGCACCTCATTCATAAGCACAATATACCTCTTTCTTCTGTCGATGGTTGTCACTTACATAACAAGTAAGTATTTTCGGTGTAAATATTAAGGAAAATTACGTAAAAAGGTTAAAAAAGGAGATGAAAAAGGGAGTAGAAAGTGGGACTAGGTGAAGGTGAAAGTGGCATTAGAAGCAACTCTTTCCTTTTATACGGTCAATAAATTAATGAACCTACTCATCTTCATGAGTCTGGCGCGCTCTGTTCTGAAGTCCAAAAACTCAATAGATGCAGGGAAAGGCAGAGAGAATTGGATAGCACGCCACTTAGAGCTAATTGCTTCAGGATCGAAGCACTCTCGTTGAAGTAGCTGAGACTTTCTAGAAATGACTTTAACCCATCGAAAATGAAGCTTTGTTATTGTCAATGGATTCGTTTGCTTGGAAATTGATCAGTTTGCGCGGGATATGGACATTGCTATCCGAATGACAATTTATCAAGTGCTTGAAGAGTTTCAAACATCCCATCTTAACAATAAATACAAATTGAGCACTCGATTTCATTAAGGAGATATGTTATTATCATAGAATCGGGCCCCTATAAAAATCTCACACGATACTTTCCTCAAAATGATCGTGCAATGGAGCTCGTGAAGAATAACCCCACTCAATGCCTGGACCTTGTGAAAAATCTTACATCATTGATAAAACACATAATATCACCGATACATGAAAATACTTCCAAGCGACACGAGGGCATTTTCCCCAAAAAATAGTTCAACTGGATAGAAAGCAAAGGGCAAGCTGGGCAATGCCCTCGCCCAATGGGCCGAAAAGGTTTCAAAAATGGCTCGACTGGTAGTCAATGAAGCATTGTGATTGAGCAATGAGCATTGCACATTAGAAAATGAGGTCGTTAATGGTTTCGTTGGAGTTAAATTCGTTTGAAAAATGTATGTCACTTATGAATCATTGTTGCCAGATACAAAAGCATGACGGCGATGACATGAGAAAATTATAGTCGAGGACTTGGGACATACATATATGAAAAATGAGTTATAAATATAACACATTAATAAAATATTTGTCACCCAAACTATTACACACATTATTTATGGATAATAAAATTTCTCACTTACTATTACAATTGCTTTTCTCGCACTACACACAATAACGCGTATAGAGCAAACAAGTTCATACGAACGCACACTCAACAACGGACAAGCCAGCTCTCGCTTTTTTCTCTCTATCTGTGAAGTCTCGGCTTCCATCCGAGGCTTTCTAATGCCCCTATTTACAGGCACCAATCTACTGCTTGATTATCTGACCAAAAAAAAAAAAAAAAGTCTCCTGCTCGATTGGAAAACCATTAGCGTTCCTCTCACAGCCCCATGAGGGAAATGCGTAACCGAAATACTGAAATTCATCGATCAAACTTTCACACGGTCGACCAAAGAGCCTGAAGAAGCCCAAAAATTTCGAAAGACACACTCCTTAACCTTAGGAACCGTATTGACTTCAAGAGCTCCTCATCTTTCATTTTCTTGTGAAAGCATTTATGATATGTCTCCCAAAAGGTTCCCTACTATATTAGCCTCGTCATGCACAGAAATAGTGAATTTTTTTCTAGAGAAGGGCAAGCTTTGACTAGATATAGCTGAGCAGAACTCAGGATTCGCATTTTCTGCTTACGTTCTTTGCTCCGATATTCATTCATGTAAGAAAACCAGGTTGCTACTGGTAATAATCATCATCATCATCATGACTATCTTGATAGGGCTAGTAAGAGCACCTAGAGAGGGGTGAATAAGTGATCAAAGAAGTTTTTGCAAAACTTAACAGATTAAATGATAGACTGAAGATGTAAAGACTATAAATAGTTATATGAAGTTACGAATCAAAGTAAAAAGATTAGGGAAAGAAAATCGAAACACAAGGTTTATAGTGGTTCAGCTTAGACCAAGTCTACGTTCATTCTCCCACACTAATAGCCCACTGGCTGGATTCCACTAAGAACCAAAAGAGATTTTACAGTCTCACGTCTTTGATTCCAGAATGTAGAGACTCTGCTACACTTCCTCAAGATCTCACAAGAATTTAATCTCTCTTTTGAGTACAATATGAGTTCAACAATTGAAACAGTAAAGAACTAGGAGTTTCACATTTTGGAATTTTTCTTTCATGTACACCCTCAAATAACTTGAGCGCCTTCCTTATATATTCCTCCATGTCTTCATAACCATTGACACTTTCTAAAGGAGTTCTTCAAATCTACCCGTTGGACATAATCAATTAAAGAGATCTCGAGTTATTTAAGGAATGTGATGATAGCCCATCAATCATGCTTGTCCATACAATCAGGATCTAGGTTTCCATAAGTAAAACCTTCCAAGTATACTTCGCAAATCAAAAGATCTAATTATCCGAATTGATTTCAATAGGAATAATTGATCACGAGATGCTATCTCCAGCTGTGAGATCTTCTTCAACCGTACGAATCAAATCCTTAAAGATATACTCGCATCTGGATAAGTCTTCTTCAACAGATAAAACTTTTCTTCGTCGGTCTGAAAACTATCAGTGAAGACAGACTTTAAATCTTGAGTCTGGAGGTCTTCAGACTTTGACGATAGAGTTTGCAAGTCTTCAGACTAGACTAATGGAAATGTTTTGTCAACTTCAAAACAAATAAGGAAGTTTTCTCCAACAATCTTCCCCTTTTTTATGGTGACAAAACTTTCCTGCAGATTTGATCACTTTTGTCCTGCAAAACAACACTTAAGCAAACCAAGATTTCTCATAAAAGATAAATAGATTAGGATAAAGATAATAGCGATTCTACAACCACAGAAAACATGTTAGTCCTGTAAAAACAACTATTTTTACCATAATCATTAACATAGCTTAAGTTACTTGTAAGTATCAAAAGATCAAATCAATCACCAAACTAGTCCAAACCACAACCAAACAAAAGATAAGTCCAAAAATTCAAAAACAAATGTCAATGTCAAATCTGCATCAAACTTCTCCCCCTTTTTGTCAATAGCAAAAAGTGGAGAATAAATAAAAGAGTTGGTTGAAAATAGAGTCAGAATTATGGCTGCTTTGGAAGGTGAACAAGCTCGAATTCTCCCATAGAATGCACTGTTTTCTCAAGTCTTGCAAAACTCTAATTTAGTGATTGAAAATCTTCACCCTACACAGTAGACTGCACTTGATTCTTCAGGGCATTTAATTGATCGTGCAAAGACATTGAAGTGGCCATGAAAGCATTCTTGAGATCCTGCATCTCATACCCCATAGCATATTGCTGCTTCCTTACATCCAATAGAATCTCTAGCAGTCTTGAAAAGTCTGCTGTTTGTTCTGTTGCAGCACTAGGACCAGCCGAGTCGATTCCAAGGGTTTTGAGAATGGATGGAACTTCAGGCGATTGTCCACCATGACTATGAGTGGATGCTTCTGGATAATGAGAGGCATACACATCATATGGATCCGCTGCAGAACGACTCACATCACTAGTAAAGATAGGTGAAAAAATACATTTATGTCCAACAACTTCCCCTGTTTAGTTGCCTTCAGGTAGAGTAGGTAAGATTTCTTCTTGATCAACTTCAACTTCAGAGTGATGCGCGTCGGCAGTTCCAGTTCCTACCATCTCAGAATCACTGGACAAGGAGACAGCCAAGGTTGGTTCAAAAGAGTCTTCTTGTCCCCGGTCTCTCTTCTTCTGCTTCTTGTCCTCTTTCTTCTCCTTTCTGCTTCTTCTTCATCCCCTCTCCTTTCCTCTTCTTCCTCTTCTCTTCTTTCTTCCTCTGTCCTCCTCTATTCTTCGTCTACCTTCTCTATCTCTTCTCTCTTTGTTTCTCCTTCTTCTGGCTCTTCTCGAGTCTCTTGAAAGCTGACAAAACTTTTCAAATTTTGTAAGACTAAAAGAATAATTTCATCCTCATCCTCTTCATCTTGCAAAATGAGAAATCTTTTCCTCTTCACCAGAGCAGACCATGGGCTCATTGCCTTTCCTCTTTGCTACAACAGAGTCTTGTTTTGCTTTCATAGGAGACTTCTCGTTCATATGCTCCAACACCTTGTTTAGTTCTTTCAAACACATCTTTGTGACCAATTTAAATCCAATCACCATTGGAGAAATAGTTGTTAAACATAATGATGCAGGGATGTGAATTTTAAAATGTCTAAAAAGACGAGTGATAAGAGCAGAATAAGGGAGTTGTCTCTTATCCTCATTACATGTCATGTACATGTGAAACAAGATGGTGTGGGGCAGAGAGAATTTGTAGCCAATGTTGATGGCATACATCAATTTCGCTTCAGACCGAGAGACATTAGTCTTGGATGTCGACTTTGGACGGATGCAATTGATTACAATCTTGTGCAGCAAGATGTTGCAGGCATTCATCCTAGAATAGGAAATCTTGCCTTCAGCATCCCAATCTTTCACTAATGATAGAGTAGCATGAGCAATAAATATGCTAATTGGTTGGAAACTCGCTCTTTCCACCCCAATTATGTCAGCCAGAGTGTCCATATTCACCAAAAACTCCTTCTCCCTCAATGTGAAAGAGAAATTATTTGCATCCATGAAAGATAAGTTTGAGTAAAAGTAAGTTGTGAGTTTAGGATAAGCAGCAGTAGATTCAGAACAAAAGTGCTCCAATTGCAGTAGAGCAAACTTCTCTCGCAGATTTACTTTCACCGAATCGAGGAAATCATAATCGATACTCCTAGGGTTCATGATCCCTCTCTTCAATAAATCCAAGTAAACTCTCTTGTGGTTCTTCGATCTGAAAAGACTTAAACCATCACCAGCAATGTTTGCAGCCACTCTTGTTCTAGGCTGAAAATGGGTAAACGTACATTCATCGTTGTCCTGTCCTTGTGGTTGATTAGCAGTCCCAAAGTGCGGGTCACTAGGAAAGTTAGCAAAGGCTTTTTTAGCCAATCCCTTTTCAGCAATACCTAACTTCTCCATATCATGCAGAAAAGAGTCTCATTCTTATAGCCTCTCTCTCGCAGGTATTAATCAATCAAGGACATAGCAGTTCCCCCTCTTTTCAAACTAGAATAAAGCTTGAAAGCAACATTAGGAGTTAATATTCTTACAAGTTCCACTTCTTCCAACACTTCTTCTTCTAGATGAGTCGGTGGAGGAGTTTTGACGCTGCTGAGAAGGTTGATGCTGACTTTATTGCTGTGGTGGAGAAGAATCTTCTTCTTTGATGAAGTCGAAGTGTGTAAGTCCCTTAGGCATGTTGCGCGGTCCCCTACTTGCAATTCTCGATGACTTTCTTGAAGACATAGTAGCTTCAAGGGAGAAATCACAGTCTTGCTCGAAAAATGTGAAAACTTTTTGGATTAAACAACAAAGAAAGTGAGAGCAAATAAGAGTTCGAAATTTTAGGGTTTGAAAGTGAAAACGAAGAAGATGGATTTCAACAGTATATAAAGCAAGTGAAGCGAGGTAAACGAAACGACGTAAAAGGAAAAATAAAAATACATTTTCGAAAAAGAATAACTGCCTTTTTGAAAATAGATAACTGCCATTTTGAAAATGAATAAAAAACTTGGAAGGATAATTTCAATTAATCAGCGATTAATGAGTAACCATACCTTTTCAAAAAATTTTAACCAAAATTAAATTCACCAGTACCGAAATATCTTACAGTCGTAACTCTTGGTCTTCTGAGTCTAATCACCTTCAAACTTTATCTCTGAGTCTGAGCTCCTCTTAGACTTTAAAAGACATGATGTTTAGTCTGATGTGAATAAACTCAAATAGGCTTTACTCCAGTGGCTTTGTAAATATGTCCGCCAGTTGATTCTTTGAATCAATGAAATTGATCATAACTTCTCCATTTTGAACGTGATCTCTAATAAAGTGGTGTCGAATCTCTATGTGCTTTGCTCTTAAATGAAGAATTGGATTCTTTGTGAGATTAATCACGCTGGTGTTGTCACATTTGATCTCGGTGCATGAATTTTCGATTCCAAAGTCTCTCAGTTGTTGTTTTATTCATAAGATTAGAGAATAGCAACTTCCAATGGCTACATACTCGCTTCGCTATTGAAAGAGCCACGATACTTTGCTTCATTGAGAACCATGATACTTGTCCTGTTACCAAGCAGTTGATAAGTACCAGAAGTACTCTTTCTATCAACTTTGCAACCTGCTAGATCTACGTTTGAATATCCAAGGAAAGTGAAGTCTCTTTCTTTGGGATACTACAGACCTAACTTTGAGGTAGTTGCAACGTATTTGATGATGCGTTTTGAAACACTTAGATGAGATTCTTTGGGATCAGATTGAAATCTAGCACAAATGCAAACATTAAACAAAATGTCAGGTCTAGAAGCAGTAAGATAAAGAAGTGAACCAATAATACTCTTGTAGAGCTTCTGGTCAACTTTCTTTCCTCCTTTATCTTTATCCAACTTCGAAGAACTAGACATTGGTATCTCAGTCTTTTTGCAATTCTCCAATCCGAACTTTTTAACAAGTTCTTTTGCATATTTTTCTTGGTGAATGAAAATTCATTCCTTCAATTGTTTCACTTGTAATTTAAGAAAGAAGGATAGTTCACCCATCATACTCATCTCGAATTCATCCTGTATAAACTTAAAAAAAATTCTTGCATAGGTTTTCGTTAGGTGATCCAAATATAATATCATCAACATAGATTTGAACAATTAAAAAGTTTTTACATTCTCTTTTAATAAACAAGGTAGTATCTACTTTTCTTTTAACAAAACCATTATGAATAAAAAAACTTACTTAGCCTATCGTACCATTCTCGAGATGCTTGCTTTAACCCATATAAAGCCTTTTTCAGTCTGAATACTGAGTCTAGTTTCCTTGGGTCTTCAAATCCGGGAGGTTGTTTCACATAGACTTCTTCTTGGATAAATCCATTTAGGAATGCACTTTTGACGTCCATGTGGAATAACCTGAAATTTTTATAACAGGCAAAAGTAAGTAATAATCTAATTGCTTCTAACCTTGCTACTGGTGCGCAGGTTTCATCATAGTCTATCCCTTCCTTTTGCGTATATCCTTTAGCCATGAGTCTTACTTTGTTCCTGACCACTTTTCCTTTTTCGTCCATCTTATTCCTGAAAACCCATTTAGCTTTAATAATAGATTTACCTTTTGGTTTAGGAGTTAATTCCCAAACATCATTAATGCCGAACTGTCTGAGCTCTTCTTGCATAGCTTAAATCCAACTTTCATCAAATAAAGCTTCTTCTATGCTTTTTGGTTCTATTTCAGAAATAAGTGCCACGGCGCTATACTCTTCTTACTTTTTGGATTTGGTATGAATCCCTTCATCAATGTCACTGATGATGAGTTCTTTAGGATGACTAGACTTGTGTTTCCAGTTGCTGGTCGATCTAATAGATTACTGATCGTCTACTTCAGTTGATTCTTCAACATCCATTCGTTGTTGATCTTTTGAAATTTGAGCTGCTTCAGGGGAGGTAAACTTTGTAGAGTCTGGAGCAGGTTCAGATTCTTTAGGTTGAATCTGAATTAATTGATTTTGCAAAGAGTCCTGAAATTTAACATTCATAGATTCTTCCATAGACTGGGTTTTCTTGTTGAATACTCTGTAGGCTTTGCTTGAAGTTGAGTAGCCAAGGAAAATTCTTTCATCTAATGTTTCTTCAAACTTACAAGTTCGATCATTTGCATTTTTCAAAATAAAACATTTGCAACCAAACACTTGAAAATAAGAAAAAATTGATTTCTTTTCTTTGAATAACTCATAGGGAGTTTTCTCCAGAATAGGTCTCCATGGTTTGTCCGTATGCTTGAAATAGCATATCCTTTCTCATTCTGTACTTTCTTGGCAAACTTTGAAAAGTGAGAAAATGTTTCAAACTTACTTGCTAGAAAGTAAACCCAAGTAAATCATGAATAATCATCCACTATTACTAGGCAATATCTCTTTCCACTAATGCTTTGAGTTCTAGTTGATCCAAAGAGATCAATATGCAAAAGCTGCAAAACACGATCAGTGGAAACTTGATTTATTAGTTTAAAAGAACTTCTAACATGTTTTCCCAATACACATGGTGTGCATAAGTCAAATTTTTGATACTTCAGGTTAGACAGTCCACGAACAAGCTTCTTGGAAGAGATCTTGGCAATTTGCTTCATGTTGACATGGCTAAGCTTTCGATGCCAAAGGTTCGCTTAATCTTGAATTGATATTAGACATTGAGACTTTTCTGGTTTTATATCCAGAAGATAAATATTCCCATGTCTTCGTCCAATAAAAGATTGAGAAAGATCTTTACTAGTTCCAGAATATATTCTTCTTGGAAATTGATTTTGAATCCAGTCACATAGTTGACTAATGCTGAGTAAATTGTAATTTAGTCCTTCCACCAAGGAGACATTGTTGATTGTGAGACTTTCAATCTTTAAAGTTCCACACCCAACAATTCTTCCTTTGATATTTCCACCAAAAGAAACTTTTTCACCATTTATTTGAGCAAATGTTGTAAAACAACTTGAATCTCCAGTCATATGTCTTGAGCAGCCACTATTCAAATACCATTTAACATTTTTCTTGATAGTGACCTCGATTTCACTGTCTGAGTCTGAGTCTGTATCTGTCTCAGAGTCTGAGTCTGATTCTGATTTTGTCATTAAACAAATATTAGCATAATCTTCATCATTTTCTTCGCGTTCGTTCGCATCGCTCCATGTTTTTGCTTTGAGATCCTTTCGTATTTGTCGCCTTTTCATTTCTTTTTCTTCAACGAGGGCGCTTGGGTCTCGATGTGTCCATTTTTCTTGCATTCAAAGCAAATCACATCTTTATTAGATTTATCATCATCAGTTGATTTGTTTTGAAACTTTTGAGTACTTTGTTTCTTCCAATTGAATCTTTTTCCATTTTTGTTCAATTTCCTGAACCTCCTTATCATAAGTGCTAGCTCTTCATCGTCCATATCCTCTTCAAAGTCTATAACATCATAATCATCGTTAGATTTTAAGGCAATTGACTTCTTACCTTTGGGATCTTCTTTCTCGTTGATTTGCTCCACTTCATAGGACTGAAGTGTGCCAACCAATTCGTCTACGGAGAGCGGCATGATCGTTTGTGTTTCCCTTATTGAAGTCTTCACGTGATTCAAGTTTTTGGAAAGTCCACGTAGCAATTTGTTGACCTTCATCGGTCTTGAGATTAGCTGTCCCGATACTCTAGACCGTTTACAATTTCTGTAAAACTACTAAACATATCAGTGATAGATTCTCCTGGCTTCATTTTGAAGGCTTCATACTATCCGAGTAGAATATTGATCTTTGTTTCTTTCACTCGATCAGTTCCTTCATAAGTAATGTGTAGCATATCCCAAACTTCTTTGACTATTTCCCAAGAAGATATTCTGTTATACTCAGTAAGAGATAACGCACAATATAAGGAGTAAATTGCTTTAGCATCAAGAGCTTATCTCTTGGTTATTTCTTCTTGAGTCATCTCGCTAGCTTCTGCAACTTCTTTTCCTCTTTATGAAATTGATGTAGCTTTAGGAATGATTCATTTTTCTACCACATCCCATTCCAGAGGATCTTTTGATCTTAGGAATGCCTTCATCTTGTTTTTCCATATGATGTATTCCTATCCATCGAAGTAAGGTGGTCTGGTGTTGATTTGGCCTTTAACCAAATCTAAAGCCAACATACTAGCCATAGATCTTTAACTCAGAAGTAAAAACACTTTAATTAAATGAGTACATAGGCCCTGATACCAATTGATAGGGCTAGTAAGAGCACCTAGAGGGGGGGTGAATAGGTGATAAAAGAAGTTTTTGCAAAACTTAACATATTAATTCGTCTTTCTGAGAATGATAGACTGAAGATGTAAAGACTATAAATAGTTATATGAAGCTACGAATCAAAGTAAAGAGATTAGGGAAAGAGAACTGAAACACAAGGTTTATAGTGGTTTGGCTTAGACCAAACCTACATCCACTCTCTCGCACTGACAGTCCACTGGCTGGATTCCACTAAACACCAAAAGAGATTTTACAGTCTCAAATTCTTGATTCCACAAAGGTGTAGAGACTCTGCTATACTTCCTCAAGGTCTCACAAGAATTTAATCTCTCTTTTGAGTACAATATGAGTTCAACAATTGAAACGGCAAAGAACTAGGAACTTCAGACTTTGAAATTTTTCTTTCATGCACACCCTCGAATAACTTGAGCGTCTTCCTTATATACTCTTCCATGCCTTCATAACCGTTGGTACCTTCCAAAAGAGTTCTTCCAATCTGCCCATTTGATAGAATCAATTAGGGAGATCTCAAGTTATTTAAGGAATGTGATGATAGCCCACCAATCCTGTTCACCCATACAATCAGGATCTAGGTTTCCATAAGTAGAACCTTCCAAGTATATTTCGCCAATCAAAAAATCTAATTATCCGAATTGATTTCAATAGGAATAATTGATCACAAGATGCTATCTCCAGCTGTAAGATCTTCTTCAATCGTACGAACCAAATCCTTAAAGATATACTCGCATCTGGATAAATCTTCTTCAATGGATAAAACTTTTCATCGTCGGTCTGGAAACTATCAGTGAGGGCAGACTTTAAATCTTGAATCTGGAGGTCTTCAAACTTTGACGATAGAGTCTGCAAGTCTTCAGACTAGACTGATGGAAACGTTTTGTCAATTTCAAGACAAATAAGGAAGTTTTCTCCAACATATCTATCGTCTTATGGCCGAATGAGATAGAGAGTTAGATAGTCTACTTCCACCGATTGTGTGAGTCGATGGCGTCGTCTCTTCTTCCGACTTGCCACACGTCTGCCCCTCCAATCTCGATAATAGACATGCAGAATGTGTTTGTTTTGTTAGTAACCTATTTTTAGAAAAGAGAGTTTTTGTCGGTTATTCTTTTTATTTGTTAGTTTGCGTTAGAACCGGAAAGGCTATTCTTCTTCTTCTTCTTTTTGATTTTTTTTTTTTTTGGTGGGTTCTTTTTAACAAAATGAAACAAAAAGACGCTGCTTGGGTTACATAACAATCGTGTACTGAAGAAGAAATGAATGCACAAAGAACTGCGTTTCTATTGAGGAATGCAGTGGGAGGCGGAGATTGGCAGAGCACGCCACTTCGAGCTAACTGCTTCAGGAACGAAACTCTGCTGTCTCGTTGGAGTAAACTGTTTTCTACACGGTAGCCTGGACAAGTGGACATTGATTTCTCTTTAATTGTTTTCGTTGGAGACGAATTCCAGTATCCCTTGTGAATTTCTCGATCCAGTGGTGCGTGTGCTGCACAGAACTTGTTGAATTAGAGTGAATAAAGGCTACCCAACAAATCTTCAAGCTGACGATTCGAAGAACGTACTGATTGATGTGGGTGCTTTAAGCCTCTTTTCCTTTTTCTCATGAGCACCTGGAGGCAACCAGCCCGTTTCTCATCGACGCCAAAAAGAAGAGGCTTGTGGCTTTGCAGACTCGGAAAGAAGAGCGGCGGGGACGGATGAGGAAAGTGACAAAGGTCCCCCGGGGAATCCACGATGGTAGAGAGGGATTGCGGGTTTAGTGAGTAAAGTAGAGGCCTCTGCGTTTCTCTGCGTCTGTTTCTCCATTAAATAATAAGCAGAAAAGCAAAAGAGGAAATGGAGAAAGAGAGAGAGATCTGCGTAGATGATTCACATGAGATAGGAAGACCGATATTTCCATTTGCAAATTACAACGATCGAAAAAGCCAGCCAAACGATGCAGTATAGGGTGTAATTACATGTTGTTATGCATTGCTTGGCAAAATGTAAAATAAGTGGTTTTGATCATTCTTCATTCAAATCTAATTGAGATATGACACCACTTTTAACTTGTAAGATGTAATGTGTGGCCATTTCCACCACATATTCCCTTCCCGACTTTAGTTAAACTCGTCCTTTCCATTCACACCTCATCTTATATCCTTTTCCTTCTTTTTTATTGTCCCTTTTTCTTTTCAATGTTCCTCTAGTCCGCGTTCTTTCACATCCAAACACCTTTTCTATTTCTTCAAGAAACTCCACGATCATCCCCTCTGTCTGTCTCTCTGTGGCAACGCACGAAAGGAATAGTAGGCTCTTTCGGTAGGAAAGAAAAAGGAAAAATAATTAAAGAAAAAGGAAGGAGAAAAAGAAAGGGGGGATGGAATATAGAGCATCCGAAAGGAGATGCACTATTCATTTTGTAAATATGATTTTATACATTGCTATAAAAGCCAACAAGGACTCGTTTAACTTGGCATGAAGATATATTTGTAATTCACTGGGGATGTGACGCAAACTGTGATGTATATTTTGGCCCCATACAAAGATTAAAAGGCAATAGAATGAGTGTTGGTATGACTTTGACTTCTGATTCTTACCCTTTGCCCGTTTAATCTTCGCGTTAAATGTTACTTTTGTAACATTAAAAGAATCAATAAATATGTCGCCTTCTGAAATTACATGTCTATTAATATGTGAGGGGGAGAGCCTTGTTGGAGGGAGGGAGGGAGAGAGGGGTCGGGGCTGAAGCGGAGCTAGAGATTGCATATTAGTAATGGTTTTTACGAATTAAAAGATGGTGGGTAGGATTAGTTGGAAAACCACTATGTACTTACCTATTCTGAACTTTTGGAGCCTAGAAATTGCTCCGATACCTCTAATGCCCATCTTGCAACTTACCGATTATGTCAATTTCAGAGAAAATTTCGCTGATTCTCCGGAACCCCATTTCTATTCACAAAGTTGGATTTTATATGGCTGCACAAATACAATAAAATAACATCTCTTCATATGAGTAATCCATCACAAATTAGACAATTGATGCTCGCCATATTAAGAATCTATCTTTTAATAAAGGGTGTATATCATTCGGCAAAGGATTTTAGATTGTATGGGATATGTTACTTTTTTATTCCTTAAAGACATGTGCACAGCACATATTAATTGAAAAAGATTAATTGTGTTAATGAGCTTAACAAAATACAGGTTTGGGTTAGGTGGAAGGGGGATTAAACTTTTTGAAGTTTGAGATCTGACATGCACCAACTTCAAAGTTATGAAGGGTCAAATGAAACCTTCCCTATAATGTAAGAATGAGATTTCACATTCTTCTTCTAAATGGAACCTAAAAGTGTCATCATAATGTACCCAATTTGAAGTGATTTTCCTTACTGTTAAGCGATGTCATATTTTTCGCCATACTTAGTTGAAAAAAATTACCTCCAATCATATCTTTGATTATTGTTCAACTTATAGAAATACCCATATGCAAATTTAACTAAAATTAAATATGGATGATGTCTATATTTGTTATTGATCAATCAGAGTGATTGTAAACTTAACTAAAATCACACAGTCTAAAGGCCACAGATTTTGAAAAACACAATCCTTTAACTTTAGAAACCTTAGCTTTCGCGTAAGACTTCAAGATCACCTCATCTTTCTTTTTCTTGGGAAAGCATAGATCGTATATCTCCCGAATAGTTCCCTACTATTAACCGTTGATTTCTAATAAATGTTTCCGTGGAAGACAAGAATTTCAGTAAATAATTCAATGTAAAGATGCCACCGGCTTGGTGCGGAAGACTTGAATCGGAGGAAAAAAGGTTACGCGGACAAAACTTTAGGCCGACGATTGCGTGGACTTACTGATTGATGTAGGTGCTTCAAGCTCTTTCCTTTTCCTTTGGGAAAGCTAAAGGCAACCGGTGCGTTTCACATGGCCTTGGAGACTCGGAAAGAAGAGTGGTAGGGTCAGATGAGAAAAATAATTGACTAATGCTATTTAGTAATGTGACGGTGGTTGTCATCTCTACCGTATCCTCGATTCGATTGAAAAGTTGAAATGGTTGACAGAATTGAACTTGTTATGTACAGGAATTATGGTTAGTTGTCTTACTTTAAAAATAGCAAAATCAATAGTGCTAACGTCATTTGGGCCAAAAATGAAAGAAATGTAATTAAGAACATGAGCGTCTCACAGTTGAATTTAATATCTTTTGTCAATTGTTTATGTTCATAAGTTAATTAAAAGCAAATTGTCGTTGTGCTTGCTCAAGAAAAGTGTCCAAAACTGCCCAAGATTTGTATTGGACTTGATAAGTGCGAGAAAATGTCTCTGTGTCAGTTTTTTTTTTTTGGTCGGAAAAGAGTATATATTGCTACTCAAGTTGGGAAATAAGTACAACCCTTTACAAGGGCTTCATTGCACAGCATATCTAACATAACTTGGGGTGGAGAATTGGCTCAAGTTGGTAAAAGGGAGCCTCGTCCGTAGGCTTTCGCGGCCCAGTTGGCTAGGGCATTTGCTTCTCTTCGGCAGTGTTGCACCTACAGGTTCAAGAAACAGGGCAAGAGAGCTCCACATTCGGTGAGAAGGGCACGGCATTCCCACGGTGGTAGATGTCCTTGATTGATGACTTCGATGAGAATGAGGTTATCGGTCTCCAACACCAGGTGAGAATGATTCTTTCCTTGCTATAAGAGGTCCTTGAGAGTACAAAACAAGGCTTGAATCTCCATCTCAAGTGCAGAGGTTGCTGGAACGCTTCTGGTAAAGCCTCCGATCATGCTGCCTGTGTGATCGCGAGTAATACTGGCAATCGCACCCAAATGATCTGCAATAGGGAAGGCGCCATCTATGTTCACTTTGGTGGTGCCCTGCGGCGATGGGAGCCAAATGCGGTTAGGGTTCAACTATCGAGTATCTGTCCTCGATTCCTACTTTTGGATTGTGAGATTGAGCTGGGCGAGAGCAAGAGCCATTTCAACGAGCTGGTCCGGGTGGGTGGATTGATGGCGGAAGATAAAATGGTTCTTAGCTTTCTAAATCTGCCATAAAAGAGCTGCAATTATCTCAAAATCTGGTACGTTAACCTTCTGTTTGATTATATCTGCAAGCCAAGCATCTATGCGGTGAGTGCCATAATCTACTACATTGATCTGCAATAGGGGATGGTTCCAGATATTTTGTGTCCAGGGGCAAAGAAAAAATAAATGTTCTATGGTTTCGGGGGAATGGGTAGAGCAGAGAGTACATAGTGGGTCAGGGGTTATGCTTCGACGGAAAAGATTTCCCTTTGTAGGTAGAGCATTGTGGCTAATAAACCAGAGGAAAATACGTATTTTGGGGGCTGTCTTGGTCTTCCATATCTGCTTCCATAGGTGGCTGGGTGTAGTATAGGATGAGGAAGGACGAGAACATACCTGTGTTGCTTTTGTCTTCTTTATACAACTATAGGCACTCTTCACTGTATACTGTCCATCTTCGGTCTCTGTCCATACAAGTTTGTCATCACTAGATGCTGTCCACAGTTTAATAGTCAGTATCTCTTTAACAATATGCTCCTCAAATGTATGGTTAAGAAGCTGGATATTCCATTCGTTTTGTTCTGAGTTGATGAAACCTGCTACTGTTCCCGGTTCCTCTCTAATTATAGGTCCGCCTAGGATTCCCATAGGTAGCCATTTATCATGTCGGACTCTTATCTTCTGGCCATTACCTACTGACCAGCGTAGCTTAGGAAGAATAGAATCTCTGCCTATTAGAAGACTTTGCCAGCCCCAGGAAGGTCTAGACCCCTTGTCAGCATGCCAAAAATCTGAAGATTGAAAATATAGGGCTTTAAAAACTCTACTCCACAGAGATAATGGATTTTGAAAAAGCCGCTGTGCTTGCTTTCCCGAAGGGCTTTATTGAAAGATAGTAGATCTCGAAAACCCACCCATCCTGTATTTTTGTTCTCTTTTAGAAGATCCCAGCGCTTCTAGTGAATTCCAGATTTGTTGCTAGTATGTTGCCACCAGAACCTAGCGATTTTTTGTTCAACAGACTTACAAATAGAGATAGGAATCTTAAATATTGACATCGCGTACTGTGGTAAAGCCTGAACCACTGATTTTAACAGAATCTCCTTCCCACCTTTGGAAATTAGATTTTCTTTCCACCCTTCCAATTTAGCATTAACTCTTCCTAGAATCCAAGCAAACATGTCTTTCTTAGATGATCCCCAATCTAAAGGTATGCCTAAATACTTACCCATTTTATCAAGGACTGGCACCTTTAATTCTCTGGCCATATTCATCTTAAGAGACGTAGGACAGTTTTTGCTCACAAACAGACCAGATTTATTCCTATTAATCTCTTGTCCTGTGGCTATACAATACTGGTTAAGGATGTTAGCCAAGTTTTAACATTCCTGGGTTCTACCATCTAGAAAAAAAGATAGCATCATCAGCAAAAAAAAGATGGGATAAAGTAGGACACCACATGTTGTGTTTAAGTCCCCGTAGATGACCCATATTGACAGCTTGCTGGATGAGAGTGGATAACATATTTACCACAAGGATGAATAAATAGGGTGAGAGAGGGTCGCCCTGTCTGAGTCCCTAAGATGGTTGAAAGTAAGGTAGATATTCGCCATTGAGCTTTACACTTAGAGAGGTAGTTGTGACACATTGCATTAGCCACAGCACCCATCGATCATGAAATCCAATCTGACGCAAATAGTCTTCCAAGAAGTCCCACTCAATCCTATCATAGGCTTTCTGCATATCTAGTTTAAGGAGCGCCTGAAATTTTTGCTTGTGATTTCGAATTCTAAACTGATGCAATACCTCTTGAACTATCAGTATGTTATCCTATATTTGTCTGTCTGACACAAATGCACTCTATTCTATGGAAATCAAATTTGGTAGGCAAGATTTTAAGCGGTTTGCTAGAACTTTGGAGATAATCTTGTATATAAAATTACATAAACTGATAGGGTGAAATTGATCTAACCTCTCTGGGTTCGGTACCTTGGGAATCAGACATATTGAGGTTCTGTTAATAGCAGCAGGCATCACACCAGTAATGAAAAAATTCTGCACTGCATTGAATACATCATCCTGGATAATGTCCCAATGACTATGATAAAAAAAAGCCCATTAAAACCATCAGTTCCTGGTGCTTTGGTGGCTCCTAATTGAAACATTGCTTGCTATATTTCATCCCTCGTAACTTCAGCTATTAAATGTATGTTCATTGTATCTGTCACTACTCTCGGACATTGCATTAAAATAGGGCCATAGTCTCGGTGGCCAACAGAAGTATAAAGGTTCTTAAAGAAAGTACTTGTCATGTGCCTCACCTGATCTGGCTCTCGAACCCACTCCTCATTTACATCCTTTAGCATGCCAAGTCTATTCCTTTTCTGCATTTGAATCGTGGTGGCATGAAAGAATTTTGTATTTCTATCCCCCCACCTCAGCCAGTTGATCCGAGAGCACATCGCCCAGTAATGTTCTTCCCATAACCATATATTCTGAATTTGTTCCTTCGGCGAGTTAACCTGATCTTTGTTATAATTGCAAACAGGTTGATTGATGTAATGCTGAAGTTGCTACTTCAAGATATTTAGTTGATGATGACCAGCAGTAAACTTCAATTTGCTCTATTGGGCCAGCGTTGTAGTTGTCGTCCGAAGCTTCTGAGAGATGGTGGAGGAATGAATTGATTCAAATGACCAAGCATCTAAAACCACCCTCTGGCATTCAGCATCTTGAAGCCAATAAGATTCAAATGTAAACTTCTTCCTCCTCCTTACTGATTTGAGCTCTGTATTTAAGATTAGTGGACAATGATTCGACCCTAAGGCAGGTAAAGCATAAACTTCAGCTTCCGGATAGGTTAATCGCCAGTCCATAGTGCACAAAGCTCGATCAATTCGCTCCTTAACAACTTCCTCACCACTCCTATTGTTCACCCAAGTGTAGGCACAGCCCTTAGTCTCGAGATCCATCAAAGCACAGTCATGTAATAATTCTCTAAAGGAGTGCAACCGATATTGCTCAAGTAATCGTTTTCCCACTTTCTCCCAGTGATGTAAAATTTCATTAAAATCGCCTATACACACCTAGGGTAGAGTATGTAGATGGTTGAGTTGCCGCAAATTTGCCCATAGATGTTGTCTCTGTTGAAAAACCGCCGATGCATGAAGATAAGTAATGCCCATAGGTGTCGTACTCATAACATCAGAACAGATATTATCAATAAAATGTGAGTCATGAGTATGGACAGTAAGAGTGATCTGTTCATTCCAAAAAATAACCATCCCTCCAGCCAAACCTTGGGGATTCACCACAAAACTATTTTTATACTGCAGTCTCCGTTGTAAACGCCTGATAACAGGTTCCTGGTTCTTTGTTTCCATCAAAAAGATAATATCGGGCCGATCTTGGACCACTAGGGCCTTTAAAGCTTGAATTGTCAGGGGGTTGCCCAGCCCCTGACAATTCCAACTAATAATTCTCATTTGTCTGGTGGTGGCTGTTTTGGGCAAGCCACCACGGCTCAATTGTCTACCCCTTCAGCTGCAAATATAGGGGTATCCATAAGGAGTGATTCATCAAGTTGTACATGGACATAAGAGCATGTCCCATAAGGATTATATCACTTAGCTTTCTTGAGGGGACTCGCCTTGGTAATCATTCGTGGACCTTTTAGCTTCTTGCTGTCTGTGGATCCCTCGGATGTGTTGTCAATTAAATTTAAGTGGTTCACCACTTGTTCTTTCAGTGTAGGTTCTGCCATTGAAGAGAGCTGCAGGGTAGGCTTGGGAGTGCTATGAAGGTTATGTGTTGTACTAGTCTCCACAGCTGTTGGTTGATCCTTGGTGCTCGGAGGTACTGCAGGAAGTAATAAAGGTGACTGCTGTGGAGTTTCTGGTATGATTTCTTCAACCTCGTCTTGATCTAGTTGCTTCTCATAAAATGCTGTCCAGAATGGACTATGTTCTCTGACCTCTGCCCTTAGCCAAGGACCATAGGACAACTTGTCTTTTCCTTCCAATTTAGCATCGTTAAAAGGAATATTTTGACAGTGTGTTGCATAATGGCCCAAGATGCCGCATGAATAACAATAGTGAGATAGACGCTCATATTTAAAGTCTATCCATATATTCTTTCCCTCCAATTTGATTAGTTTGCCAGATTTCAGCAGTTCTTTGAGATTAATTTCCACTTGTGCCCTCCCTATTTTAAAATTTGAACCTTCTTTGTGCTCTAGGTTCACCTCCTGTACCTGGCCAAGATGTCGAACAACTTTGGTGACCATACTCTCAGTGCATATTTCCAAAGGAAGCCCAAGGACTTGCACCCAGAACTCATAGGTCGTGAAGTCATAGCAATGGAGAGGCGTATTTGGCACCCAAGGTTTTACAATCAGGAGATGGTTTCCAAACAGCCAATGGCCATTATCTAATATTCTTTGCCGTTCCGTTTCAGAATTGAATTTAAAGACATAAAGACCGTCTTGTCATTGAGAAATTTGTACATGATCATTGCGCCAGACGCGCTTCATCGTATTCTGAAAAAGCCTGAAGATTAATTGATGGGTCAGACAGAATTTTACCCACTAAGATTGATTTGCATTCTTGCAGCTTCTCCGGAGGTACTTTGTCATCCTAAACATCCACTTTTGCTTTAGACTAGAGTCGGCCAAGTCGGTTGCATAGGGCGGCGAGGCGGGCATCTTCCTGGTGTTGGGATTGAGTCATAACTGAAACTGCCGATTTATAGTAGTAGATGCGACATGCAAAGCTCCAAAGAGGTTACACAAAAGAGAAACCATTCGCTGGGCCACCAAGGAAAACTACGGAAGAAATTTTGGAGCTCGAAAGAGTATATTCGTCAATTTCAATGGAAATACACCGTGGTCGTCAACACAGAGGGAAATGGGCAACTAAATTAACAAGCGAGAAGGGATTTCGGGTAGATAAGGCAGCTACTTCAATGGTGAGATGGGAGTCGTCATCTACCGAGATGGGAATGAAATTCTGTGTGATGAGATGAAAGACAGAAATGAGGGGATTAGAAGGGGAAACGAGGGTTTAGCTGAAACGGAAATACCCAAAAGCAGAAAGGAACTCTGCATTTCGAGAGAGAAAACTCTACATTTCGAGAGATTAACTTATTTTCATTTTTTGATGTTTTTCTCTTTGAATCGTGTGAATACCAGCAAGTGAATCATAGTGACATTGAAAAAACTTACGGAAGTGTTTCATCTCTCTCTCCTCCCCTCTCTCTCCCTCTCTAAGTTCCAACCTTTTTTTCATCTCTTTAACTTTTGGTGGGCAGGGATTTGACCTAGATCTCTCCCTCCCCTCCCTGTTTTTCCTTTATCTCCTTTTCTTTTTCTCTCAGTACTCTGCTGATCTAGATTTAGATCCAGGAGTTTTGCTCTCTCGATTTTATATCTGAGAGCTTTCATCTCCAATCTAATTCTAGATTTACGAGTTTTGACAAATAAGTGCTCCACCTCCAATTTTATGGTGTTTGCGGCAGTTTTAGTGTGCTCGTTCAGCGTGTTTTTGTTAAAAGATTTGGCAGTTTGCACTTGCTAAAGGGCTCGCTCTCATGAATGATAGATCTGAGCTTGTTCAAAATATTTTTATTTATTTATATTTTCTCCATACGATAATGGTATTGGGGATGTTGAACCTAGGCATTCCGACCAAAAAAAAAGAACCTAGGCATAAAGCCGTAACTACAGTTAGAGATTTCGTTTTGTGCTTATCACTGATAATGATGTGTGATTCAGTGATTGGCTGCTAATCTTTTAGCTTAGATGTAGTCATAGATCTGTTCACGATGGACAAGCGTATGATGATCTCTGCTAACTATGCTCTAATGATGTACCTTGATTTCTGGTTTTTGGTTTATTTTGGAGCTCTACAAGTTTGCCTTAATATGGTGGCTTTTGAGATTTCCCATGGATCTTGTCATGTATTATTTTGGTAATGAATGAAAAAATTCTGACAAAAAAAAAATCATAGTGAATAGCGTGGATATCAGCAAGTGAATCGCGTGAATGTTAGCAAGAGAACTGTGGATATCAAGGCAAATGCTGGATATTAGCATAGCAATCGCGTGAATATTAACAAGACTTACGCTTGACTATTAGCAGATGTTGAATATTATCAAATTTATGCTATGGTTGAATATCATCAAAACTCGTGTTCTACCTACAACGACAATCTTATCATGACCCTCAATATTTTAATTTTTAGATATTCAATCTCATTCCTAAAGCTAGTGATTCAGTATGGATTCCCATTTTTTAAGAAGATATTGATTGACCTTCTATCCTTGGATTATCTTTGCAACATATTTAATCACACAACATATCTTGATTGATAGACTTAATTCTTTCTATAGTTGAAGAACTTCATTTTTGGAAATGGAGATTTGTTTGTATGGGAGACCAAATTAGCGGGATCTTTAATTGTTCAATCTTAATGGCTACCTAATCTTCTTCAACAATTTTCCAACGAGTGAATTGAAAATCCAACTGGAAGTTCAGATATAGAGGAGTATAAAAGAAGACCAAGGCATCAAAGAGCAAGATAGATCAAGAGTACAGAATTCCATTTTTCAAAGAACTTCACCTACTGTGAATTGTCTTCTAAGAGCATAATATTATTGTAATCTCTAGAGAGGTGTTAACAGTGCTATAAATGTGTGCTTGGGTGTGTGATAAGAGACTTATCAGCTTAAATATTAGCAACACCTATTTTGACCTATTTTGAGGAGAAGTAATTGAATATTAGCAGGCACATGTGATGGCAACTTCTCATCGATTATAGTGGAATCTATCCAGTAAGTTGTTAATGTGGAAGAGTGGACGTATGCTTACAATAGATCGAACCACTACAAACTCTATGTGTAAAGTCTTTTATCACTCTACTTGTATGTGCTTATTATTTGTTAGAAGATTGATGTACTGCTGAATATTATCACAATACTAATCATATTCACAGTTTGTCTCACTCGATTACCATTTGGCACATTTAATTTCGCATTTCTTTGCCAAAATTTGTAAAATCACCTATTTACCCTCTTCTGGGTCATACTGTTAGCCTTCCTCACTTTCCATGAGTGACATCTATTTTAACTTTCTTTTGAAAAATTATCTTTTTACTTTACCACTTTAACGAAACTAATTTTCAGTTTTAGGTTTTAGTTCAAGATGCATATAATAACTTTCGGAATTACAAACATTTCTTGTTCTCATGAATATAGTTTTTGTGTCAATATGGCTATTACGTTCTTTTTTTCGATGCTCATAGTTAGTTTCAAAATTACAAAAATCTCTTGTTCTCATGACAATGTGGCTATCACGCTCTTTTTCCTTCCTTTTTCCCCCTTGCTTTTAGACCACGATAAGGCATCTATAGGTTCCCTATCTGAACATACGTAATATATGAAACGACAAACCCACTTCATCTTCCTGCCTGGCTTTCCTTTTCCCTTAAACTCACGCGTGCAACTTGAACTGATGTGTTGGTTACGAACCACTGAATATTTTTTCCTCTTTACCAGAGACGCCATAAATGTGTTGCAGAGATAGCCGAGTAATAATTTCCTGTTCAAACTATCCAAACAGTCGACTCTTGCCTTTCAATGGAAGAAGATCACCTGGATGCTACAACTCAAGCGAGCTGAACTCACCGAAGCTTCGCCTTCGACCATATTGAAGCGACCAAGACCCGACGTCCTCGAAGAATTGTTTGAATCACAGTCGGAGGAGCGCGATAGCGAAATGCGTCTTCTTCTTCCCTATTTGGACTCGTCGGAGAAAATCAATGTGTCGTTGGAGTCCAGAGTGTCCGGAGCGAATTCTGACCCATATGCTTCGTCCATCTCTATTATAGAAAATAATTATTATGTATTTTTTAGCTTTAGAGGCCTGGATACTCGCAATGGCTTCGTCGATCACCTCTACCATAGACTTAGGGATGTGGGCCTGAGGTTCCATCCAAACTTCGTGTTCAGAGATGATAAGGACCTCCCCTTTGGTGAGGACATTGCCGCAAATCTTATCAGTGCAATCACGCACTCTAAGGTTGCAATCCCAGTCATCTCACAAAATTATGCTTCCAGTGAATGGTGCCTCCATGAGCTCATTCACATAATGGGGAGTGCAAGGATAGCATAGGTCAAATAATCTTGCCCGTGCTTTACAAGGTGAAACCCAAGCATGGGCGATGCCTTCGGGGGAGGTTTCGAAAGGCCTTCTAATCCCATGAGCATCAATTCGACGAGGAGGTCAAGCAACAGGGGAGGGAAGCGCTCAAAAAGCAGTTAACTCTAGAGTACTAGAATCAAAGAAATTCGCTGATGGGTACTTCGTTTACCTTCTTTTAACTTATCATTGTTTGAAGAAGAATATTTCTCTTTGTCATCCTAAAAACCTTGTTTTGTGGAACCGTTAATAAGCTCTCGTGTGTTGGGTGTTGTTTGACAGGCGTGAAGTGGAACTAGTAAATGAACTAGTAGAAATTGTAATGCGCGAGCAGCAAAGAGATTTCCAACCACGTCTTCTCATGAACATGGTTGGAATTGATGATCATGTGGCTAGGGTTATGAAATTGGCGGACACTGCTTACCCCAATACTCGAATTATAGGGATCTACAGGATTGGCGGCATTGGTAAGACAACTCTAGCTACAGTCATCTATAATAGACTTTTCGACGAATTTAAATGCCACTGCTTTCTCAAGGATATTAGAGAAACAATAAATCGCAAGGGTATTGAGCATGTGCAATCTCGACTTATCTCAACTATTCTGAAAAAAAATGACCATCAAGTACCTAATTCCGATATAGGAATTCAAACAATCCAATCAAGTTGTACACAAAACAAGGTACTTATTCTTCTTGATGATGTGGATAGTCAAGACCACCTCGATAATTTGATTGGAGGTTGTAGTTTTGTGTCAGGAAGTAGAATCATCGTAACATGTCCAGATAAGGCCCTCTTGAAGTCTAAATATGAGTATGAATTCAAAGACTCTTTGCGTTTGTTTAGAAAATATGCATTTGAAAGGGAATCACCTCCAAAAGAAGTCGCACTTCTTTCTATTGAAATTGTTAAAACCATGGGAGGGCTTCCCTTAGCTCTCATGGTTATAGGTTCACTCCTCAAAGGAAAAAAAGGTCAAAGAGTATGGATAGAAATGCTAAAGAAATTGACGAAGGCACCTGATATTATAGTACGACAAAAGTTGAGGATAAGTTACAATGCGTTAGAACCTAAAGAACAACAAATCTTTCTAGACATAGCATGTCTTTTTATTGGAACTGACCAAAGATTTGCCATCTACCTGTGGGATGATCTTGAATTTTACCCACTATCTGCATTGGCGAAAATGACTCAACGGTTGTTAATAAATTAGGATGATAACAATGAGTTGAGAATGCATGATCAATTAAGAGATCTTGATAGAGTTATAACCCATCCAGCAGACAAGATGCCTTGGGAATGCAGTAGACTATGGGACGAGGAAGCCATGACAATTCTAGGACGCAAGGTAACAATTATGTCACCTGTTGGCCTCTCCCATATTCTCTAATGGTAGTCCCTCGTGTTGTTATTGTTATTGTGATTGTTCTTTTTCTCTAGATCTTTGAATATTCTCAACTTATTTGAAAATTTATTTATTTAAATATTATTTAAGTAAAATAATATTGTAGAATACTATAAATGTATAAAAGTTCTATATAATTTTGGGGGAGAATTGCAAAAAAAAAATTTAATCATATTGTAATTGTGTCAATTCAGTCATAAACATTTTTTTTGTCAAATCAGTCTTAAACCTTTTATACTTATGCCAATTTAGTTCATCCGGCCAAATTTGGCTGGCTAGTGACGGCCATCCAAAAATGCTAACATGGCATTTTTTAAGTTATTTTTTTGAATTTTGAATTTTTTTTCATCTTCTTCTTCCTTTGGCCAGTTGATGCCTACTAAAGGTGAGGCCTAATAAGGTCAGCCTCACCGGCTAATGGTAAGGCTCACCCTTGCCAAATCTAGAGGTGGTGGCCTCGCCGTATTTAGGCAAGGCTTGCTATTGGCTAGTGAGCCTAACCTCGCATACCAAAGGAAGGAGAAGATGGGAAAAAAAAAAAGACATAAAAAATTCAAAACAATATTAAAAATTAATATATATATATATATATATATATATATATATATATTTAAAAATTACCATGTCAGCATTTGCCGGATGGCCGTTACCGATTAGCCAAATTTAGCCGGATAAACTGAATTGACACAATTGTAAAAGGTTTAGGACTAGGACTAAATTGACACAATTATAATAGGTTTATGACTGTTTTAGTAATTTTCCCTAATTTTAGGCCGATTGTTTGTAATTTTCAACCGAACAACAAAACTTTACCGTTGATCATTAATTTGTTGTCTTTTGTTCCATCTTCCCAAAATAAATGAGCAATTTGGTTTTAAAGTACATAGATGTGAGGATAAATAAATGGACTAATAAGTGTTAAATAAGAATAAAGAACTACATGTTAAACTCGAATACCTTCTTTTTTCTTTTTTTTTCTTTTTTTACTAAAATGTATCTGCTTAATACATGAATCACATTTAATATACCATTTTCAATCTTGAAATTTTACTTTTGTATGCTATGTGTGCGATAGTCTCGTTCTTCAAGAATGGAATATATCATTCAATCTTTAATTTCCAAGCGTGAATGCGTGCAATTTGCACAGTCGGGAAAGTTCTTCTTATATTGTCATTTTATATATATGGAATTTTTTTTACAATTTGTTGTTTAGGATTTCTTATGCATGTTCCCAACGAAATGCATGTACATACATATAAACGATAGAAAGAAAATTAAAGAATTTAATTTTTTTTAATAAATCAATTTTTTGAATAATTCGAGAGATATATAATTATGTTACTTTGGGTTAGTTGATAGCAACACTAGATAATTTGGATGACCCTAAGTAGGAAATTCTTATTTGTCTAGCCACTTATAGGAGTTATAAATTTTTAAAAACTAATTTAGAATTTTCAATTGCGAACTTAGCTTTTCTTTATTGTCACTCGTACAAAGTTTTAGTTAAATTATCTACTAACATAACATGATGTTGGAAGATTGTTTTTGATACATTAAATATAGAGAAGGTGGCATAAGTAAGGTCTTTTTAGTTTTAATAATGAGTTCTGCATGTGTACATGGATCAATCATGTTCATTCATGTGAAAGACGAGAACTCAAGGATTTCGACACATGATGAAACAACGTAAGACTTGTCACGCCCCAATCCTCACGCATGCATACATCCCTTACCTTTGGTCGATTTTATGATGCGATATCTCAGGACTATGTATCACCGACCCTTTCATTTATTAAGCACATGCGAAAGCAGTTATAAATCCCTAGACAGTAAATCGATGAGATAGAAAAGCAATGCCATATATTTCATATTGAAACTTATAACCAAACTTTTATACAAAACACAAACCAGAGTACTTCACAACTATTCACAACTTTTTACTCCAACTCTATTCACATCAAAATGGAGTTCGCAAAAGAAGATGGAATCTCAGTCCATCCGGGTCGTACTCAAGATCCCTCTCGGTATTATCTTCTTCTTCCAAAAATCCTTCTCCTTAGGTTTCACCTCAGAGTTCTCCTTCTCAGATTCCTCCTCCTCAGCTCCTCATCGGGATCCTGAAATGTTGTCCCACAACCGAGATGAGACTACGTCTCAGCAAGTTCTACCCCACTAAGGCCCGATTAGTAGACCATTATACTAAAGGCTGCCTAAACATGCACAAGTCAGAGGACTTACCTTGACCTCAGATCCCACCTACAAGTCAGTATAATTCATAATAGGCACCCATTACTCAAAACAAATCGAACCAGTCGATTACATGTCAACCTGACCATTTCCCAGTCATTCAAGCTATTACTATTCATTCCTAACTGATAGAACCAATCACCGAGCCACATGCATTCTCCAATGAGACATACTTTGTCACCGAGCCACGTGCATTCTCCAAGGTGATATATACATCTAGTCACCGAGCCACATGCATTCTCCAAGGTGACATACTTCATTGGCGCATTCTCCAAGGTGACATATCTAATCATCAAGTCCCGTGCATTCTCCAAGGCGACGTACTAATCATCGAGCCACATGCATTCTCCGAAGCGATATACCAAATCACTGAGCCACGTGCATTCTCGGAGATGATGTACTATTCACCGAGCCATGTGCCTTTCATGATGATTCATCCCATTTCTAAAGTAATTATCCACAACCTTAATTCATACTCAATTTACCCAAATAATCAATTTAGGAACATATCCTAAAAATCCATAATTAAATCAATTCAGCACAAATTAAAGCTTAATTAAATAAACGGAATACGCCACGACAATCAGCACGAGATTCCGGTTGTCGGCCATCTCAATCTTAATTTCCGAAAATTAATTAATTAATTAATTAATTAATTTCGAAAATTAATTAATAAATATTAAAAATTCAATTTAGCTCAAAATAAAGCCCAATTAAATAAATGGACTTCACCACAATCACCAGCATAAAATTTTGGTCACTGGCCATCCCAGTTGAATTTCAGGAAAATAAATAATTAATTAATTTCGAAAATTAATAATTAATTACTAAAAATCTAATTTATGCCCGAATTGCCTAATTGAAGCCCGCTAAGGGTTGGGAAAAATCCCGAGATACTTTCAATAAATAATAGACTATGTCTACTTGCTAATTGCACAATCAAAATATCTAACATGCATCACAATTGTCTAATAATCGCTAATCTATTCTAATCTAACCACCTAATTGCATTTAATTAAACCTAACCAACCCCTAAGCATAATTAGAAAACTGAGCGGGGATTAGTGAGATTACTCACAGGAATCGCGCGCAAATCGGATCAATCCAACGGGGACGACGTGAGGAACGATAAACCCCAAAGCACGGCTCAGGTTCGGGGCTCAGAAACGGCCCAAAACAACCCACGAACCTGCTGGAAACCCACTCCCTGGGTTGCTATTCTTGGCTGGCCGAGGCTGGTCTGGTGGCTAGGGTGGCAAGGCAAGGTCAGTGGAGGGCGCAGGAAGCTCCGTTGAGGTCGAATGGTGGCTGGAGATGGCCGGACGGGGCGAAACAGGGGCTAAGTAGAGACTTCACAGGAGCTGGAGGACACGGCTGGGTAGCGAGGACACAAGGGGAGGTGAGCGGCAAGGTGGTGCACAGGCAGGGGACAGTGGCGACGGCCTGATGTGCGGCGACGGCGCTCCGGCTCCGCGGTGTCCGCTGGCTGCCTCCCGCTTCGTCTCTCGCGGTCTTCGCACGAAACAGAGGGGGAGGAAAAAGAAAGCTTCAATGGTGGCCGAAGGGGTGAAGGAGAGGCGGAGGCGAGTGGCGAGCGGCGGAGCACACGGGCGACGTGCGGGTGGCGGAGCGCGGGCGACGACGGGGAGCTGCTCCTGTCTTCATGCGGCTTCTACTTCTGCTTCTCCTTTTCGTTCGAACAGTGAGGGAGAGAGAATGTGTCGAGGGAGAGAGAGAAGGAGAGATGAGAGAGAGAAGATAAGGGGTTGAATAGTCAAAAAGTAAAAGTAAAGGAAGCAAAGTGAGAAACAGCAAGGAGGGAGTCGGTGGTGGGGGGGTGCGCACGAGGGAAATGAGAGAGAAGAGAGAAAAGAGAGAGAGAGAGAAAAGAAGAGAGAGGGAGAGAAGAAATAAAATAACAAATAACCATTAGTCTTATTTTTTTTTCTTTTCTTTTCTCTTTCCCTTTCTATTTTCTTCTGGTCTTCAATTTTTCCTCCGATAATTTCTTTCTTGAAATTTCAGACTCGTCAATAAATTGATAGATGATGAGACGGTCCTAAAAATGAATTGTGACACACTCGAATATTCGATTCCCGAAACTAATTTAAATTTCATGGTTAGAATCAATCATATGCGATTTTAGTCCAATCTAACCAATTGAGTAGCTTTTAGGGATTTTACTGCAGATACATCCCTTAACGGCTTCACCCAATAGGTTAGTTAACTCATGAGTGATCAGCTCAGAGAAAAAGGACCATAGGCACGTCGACGACATGCCCATTTCACTTTATCGAAACGGGGTCGAATTTCAGGACGTCATAACTCTTCCCCTCTTATAAAAATTTCATCCTCAAAATTTAAACCATTACACACTTTGATCAAAAAGGCGGGGGTACAACTATCTCATCGACTCTTTAGTCTCCCAAGTCGCTCCTTCAGTGCCGTGGTGTTGCCAGACCACTTTGAACAATGGAATGGTCTTTGTACGCAGAACTTGTTCTTTGCGAACGACAATCTGAATCGGGCTTTCAACGTATGACACACGGTCATCCACGTCCAATTCCTCGAAATTGAGCACGTGGGTCGGGTCAAGCTCGTACTTCCTTAACATCGACACGTGAAAGACATCATGCACTTGCGCCAATCTTGGCGGTAAGGCAAGACGATACGCTAGGTTTCCGATTCTTTCAAGAATCTCAAACGGACCTACATACCTCGAATTCAGCTTGCCTTTCTCACCAAAGCACAAAGTTCCCCTCATTGGTGACACTTTCAGAAAAACGTGATCACCAACTTGGAATTCCAAAGATCTTCGACGCTTATCTGCATAACTTTTCTGCCTGCTCTGCGCTGTCTTTAATCTGCCTCTGATCATTGCCACGGCATCTGCTGATCGCTGAACCAAGTCTGGGCCTGTGATTTTCCTTTCCCCGACTTCATCCCAACATATTGGAGTTTTGCATGCTCTGCCATACAACACTTCAAATGGAGCCATCTGAATACTCTACTGATAACTATTGTTGTAGGCAAATTCTACCAGGTGCAACTGATATTCCCAATTTCCTTTGAAGTCTATTACACAAGCTCTCAGCATGTCTTCAAGAGTCTGAATTGTCCTTTTAGAATGGCCATCCGTCTGAGGATGATATGCCGTACTATACTGAAGCTTTGTACCTAAAACACTCTACAAGCTCTTCCCAAAAGCAACAGTAAATCTCGGGTCTCTGTCTGAAGTTATCGTAACCGGCACTCCATGCATTCGAACCACCTGACGCACGTATAAGTTTGCGTGCCTATCAAGACTGAGATCCTTTCGAACTGCGATGAAGTGAGCTGACTTTGTCAGCCTGTCAACTACTACTCAAATCGAATCATTCCCTCTTTGACTCCTCGGTTGTCTAGTCACGAAGTCCATCGCGATATGCTCCCATTTCTATTTTGGGATCGCAAGAGGTTGCAGAAGTCCTCCCGACTTGCAATGCTGGGCTTTTACTTGCTGACAAGTCAAACACTTGGCGACATGCTTGGCAATGTCCGCCTTCATACCTGACCACCAATAGTGTTGACGCAAATTCTGATACATCTTAGTGCTTCCAGGATGAATGCTATAACTGCTACGATGTGCTTCGGATAAAATTTCTTCTCTAAGCTCTACATCGTCAGGTACAACCAAACGTCCACGGATCCTCAGTACCCCATCATCAGAAACCTGAAAATCAGCCTTTCTTTTATCGGTATCCTCTTGAAGAATTTTCTGTACGTCTGGATCTGTCGGTTGGAGTTGCTTAATTCTGACCTGGACATCCGGTTCAATTCTGAGAGCGGCCATAAAACTTGAAAGGTGACCTACCTCAAAGTTGAATTCCGAATCCCGAGCTCTCTCGATTAGGTTCCACTCCTTAAACAAGATCCGCGCCACTGAAGACTTCCGACTTAATGCATCGACGATCTTGTTCGCCTTTCCCAGGTGATATAGAATGTCACAGTCGTAGTCTTTCAGTAATTCCATCCATCGGCGCTGTCTCACGTTCAACTCTTTCTAAGAGAACAGATACTTGAGACTCTGATGGTCTGTGAAGATCTGAAACTTTTCCCCGCACAAGTAGTGCCTCCAAATCTTCAACGCAAATATGATGGCTACGAGTTCTAAGTCATGTGTCGGATAGTTCAATTCATGAGATCTCAACTGACAAGAGGCGTAAGCAACAACCCTACCATGTTGCATCAGCACGCAACCCAACCCTCTAAATGACGCATCACTGTAGATCTCGAATCCTCCGGACCGGATGGAATCGTCGGCACGGCGCCGTAGTCGCTTTTCCTTAAGCTCTTAGAACATTCACACTTATCTGTTCATACAAATGTCTCTTCTTTCTTCAGGAGCTTTGTTAGAGGCGATGCTAATGATGAGAAACCTTCTACAAACCATCTGTAATAACCTGTCAATCCAGAAAACTTCTGATTTCTGTCACTGATGTCAGTCTCTGCCAATTGATCACGGCTTCTATCTTGCTCGGGTCGACGGAGATTCCTTCTCTGGAAATCACATGACCTAAGAACGCAACACAAGTTAACCAAAACTCACATTTGCTAAACTTAGCATATAGTTGATGAGTTCTTAAGGCCTGGAGCACTAATCTTAGATGATTCTCGTGCTCTTCATCACTTTTCGAGTAGACCAAGATATCATTGATGAGCACAATCACAAACTGATCCAGATATTTCTTGAACACTCTGTTCATCATATCCATAAATGCAGCTGGAGCATTCGTCAACCTGAATGGCATCACTGTGAACTTGTAATGACCATACCGAGTACGAAATGCCAACTTAGGACTATCCTCCTTCTTAATCTTCAACTGATGATATCCAGCCCTCAAGTCGATCTTCGAGAATATTGACGCTCCTTGCAGTTGATCAAACAAGTTGTCAATCCTTGGCAGAGGGTACTTATTCTTAATCGTTACCTGGTTGAGTTGCTAATAATTGATGCGTGATTGCAACGAACCCTCTTCTTTTTCCTCACAAACAAACTAATGTTTCCCAAAGGTAATGCACTGATATGCATGAATTCTTTATTCAACAATCCTCACCTTTGAACCCTCAGTTCTAACAATTCAGACAACGACATCTGATAATAAGTCTTAAAGAGTGGCTCCGGCCCGGGTGTTAATTCTATCACAAGTTCTATCTTTTTTCTAATGACGGGTTTGACAATTCCTGTGACAACATGTCACGCCCCAAACCTCGAGCGCGCCAATATCCCACCATGACCATGCAAATGCGACATTCCCAAATAGTGTCGCCAACCCCATTAATTTATTATTGCGCAAGTGGAACGTATTATAAAACCCCGGACAATGAAATACGGGATAGAAAAGCAGGAAGCAAAACCACAACAGAACACTTTCATAATTCAACAGAATTACAAACCGAGGTCTACGGCCAAAAGTCTTCAAAAGACCGACTCTTAAAAAGGAACTGTCCTACGACTTACAAGTCGGACACGTTCTCCAATCCTTGTGACTTCACCTCTGCAACTCCTCAAGGCCAACCAAAGTTATCTACCCGCTCCGTCCACCAGGGACCTGAAATTTTAATTCCACAACCGGGATGAGACATTGTCTCAGCAAGTTCAACCCCCTAAACCCCTATTAGAAAGAAAATACACCCCGGGTAGCCTAGCCACAACATCAAGAAGACTTACCTCGCATTAGTCTTCATATGCAGCTTAGCACAGTTTATATAATTCAACCATGTGCAATTATGATAACCAAACAACTGTGGCACAATCACATTATTAGAACAACTCAACCACTTGGATCGTCTTAGCGATCAATCGACTTGGCCGATTGCATGTCATTCTAGCAAATCAATCGCTTCTTCCAATCACGACCTTATAGGAAGGTTTAACAACGAGTAGCAATCACGGCCCCACTCAGCACGACCTTTAATTAGGTGGTAGAACTCGGTCCGATGGGCACGACCTCTAATAAGTGGTCAATCACGGCCCTATTAGGCACAACCTCTAATAGGTGGTCAATCACGGCTCTATTGGGCACGACCTCTAATAGGTGGTCAATCACGACCCTATTGGGCACGACCTCTAATAAGTGATCAATCACGGCCCCAATGGACACAACCTTTAATAGGTGGTCAATCACGGCCCCACTCGGCACGACTTTTAATAGTTGGTCAATCACGGCCCTCGGGCACAACCTTTAATAGGTGGTCAAATACGGTCATTCTTCCATCAACTTTTGACACTTGGGATTTTATAAAAAAAATCCCTATTTATTGCAATCACACTCCATTTGCCACAATCAATCATCAAATTCAAATTCTAAATACATAGCAGCGATCGGCACGAAATTCTGAGCAATCGGTATCAAAAATAATTTTTCCATTTTTTTCGGAATATAATATAATTTTATAAATTCCAGAATTTCGAAACAATTAAATAATTCAAAATTAAAATCCTATTATATCCCATCAAGGTTTATTATTAAATAAACTCTCTTAGCCTTTAATTAAATATGCTTTAAATTAAACAAACATCTTAATCTAAATCACAATTAAATAAACTAAACTAACCACATAAGCTTACTTAAATTAGACTAAGCACACTTAGGGCATCATTAACCATCTAATCAAGATTTAGTGAGCTAAACTCACCGGATTAGCGAGCCGAGCAGACCAAAACGATGGGAACGCTGAGGGGAATAACTTTTCTCAAAGCGGGCCAAGCATCCGGGGTCAGGAATGGGCCAAAACCGGGCTGCCATACCCATTTTTGATTGCTGCTATCCGCTGCGGTTTGAAGCTGAGAAATGGTAGATCTAGTGCTTGGATGAGATGGAGAAGGACGGGGGAAGGTTGAGGGATCGAACCGGACCTAGGCGGGGCCCAAACGGTGGCCAGAGGTGGCCGAACGGCTCCGGCATGGGCTGATGCGGCGCGCGACGCAAGGGGGTGTGAGAGGAGGCGGAGACGTGCGGAGCGGCAGCGAGCAGCGACAGCCTTGCGCACGAGGCTTGGACAACGAGTAGTGGCTCCGGCGGGTCTCCAGCGACCCTGGTGACGGCGGCAACTCAGGACGACGGCTGCTGGACGGCGGACGAAGGCTGGAGATGCTGGCTGAGGCGGAGCGGAGAGGCGAGCTGACCGGTGAGCGGCACGTAGGCGACGTAGGGCAGCGGCGACGAGCGGACTGGCGACCGGTCGGGCGGAGGGCTGCTACAACCGGATCTCTCCTGTTGCTGGCCTTCGAAGAAGAAGAAGAAGAAGAAGATGGAGATGGAGGAGCGGTCGCACGGGAGAGAGGAAGGAGAGAGGGAGAGATGGGACCATTTCTTTTTCTTTTTCTTTTTCTTTAATCCACAAAAATGGCCCACCATGACCTCATGTGACATCACTTCCCACTCACCCAAGTCTTCCACCACAATCTTCCCAATAGGTCCAATTTCAATTTCCGCCATGGCATGAATTCTTCAAAATCTTGTACAACACAATTCATTCAATTTCCTTCCAATTGAATTAAATTGAAGTCCATAAAATTAATCAAATATCACCACATTTCAATTTACATAATCACTTGACCATAGAACCAACTTGAGTCCCAAAAGCACGACCAAAAGCGGGCCTACCAATTTTTCAAACCAAATTAACCATACCTTGACTGTTTTGCTGAAAAACTCGGCTTGCATGAAAAATCTTCTAAAGATGAGTCAATATTCCTAAAATGATTTGTGACACACCCTGACTTCCAATTTCTGAATTCGATCTCAATTTCACGGTTAATTTCACTTAGGCACGAAACTAACACGGCCTAACCTACCGGGTAGCCTTTAGAAATTTTCATGCATTTGACCTGTGGTTGATCATCTCAAGCCACAATGTACATCTTTGAAACATTGGCGACTTCGGTTGTCGGGATAATCTCAAGGTTTTAAACACGGACACATGGTACCCAAACAACAGAAAAGCCAGTCCAGTGCCGATCGACAAGAATTGTGCGATCTAGTGGAATCACCCACACTCGATCACATGCCTCTGTCGAGTCGACCTATCTCCGGTCTCTAATCGATTTTTAACTGTGCCGTAATGACCCTTGCAGATTAACTCGGTCGAAAGGTTGCTTCCTAGTCAAATTCTCGAGTCCGATGCATTAGAAACTCTTAACGACTTCATTCGATAGACTAGTTTTCACATGAGTGGCCGACTCAAGGAAAAGAACTATATGCATGCCAACAAAATGCCCGTCTCAATTTATTGAAAATAGAATTGGAAAATCGGGATGTCACACAACACCTCTACAAATTCTTGGACTACTAAGATGTCCTCCATCTTCAATTCTCCAATTTGTCCTATCCCAGACAACCGTCAAGTAATCCTGAGCAACCTTTGTCTACCCAATGGTTTGCCTCTTGTGACGAGATTAGGGAAATCAAGGGCCTTCCTCGACTTCTGATAAATTCGAAATTTTCCTCCGTTGACGGATTAAACTGTATCTCATTACAACAACGCTTCCTTACAACAAAAGCTCCTTGAGCCAAACCTTTTTATATATGGTATCAAAGTTATACATGGGTAACTAGTCAAGTACGACTATAGTCAAAGTTTCTTCTTTTTACAACTTTAATACAACAACAGGAATTCTACAACCTTTACTCACCAACTTGTTACGTTACTATAATAAAAACACCTCAAAAACACTCTTCTTCTGATTAATGCAAGGTCGGTCCATTCATGTTCCTTTAGCCATCGTAGTGGCATTCTCCCAACAACAGTTACACTCATGTTCTCCTGGATTTACGCGGACAATCCCTCGCTCGATGGCCGTACTGGTCACATTCGTGGCACACTCCCGTTATACTCAAACATTGGGCTGACTCATGCTTTTTCCCACAAATTTGACACACCTTCAATGAGTACTCTGACTCCTGCTGAGTGATAGCCTGCACCCTTCCTTGCACTAAAGGCTCAATCCAAGTATCCCACTGAACGTCTTGCAGCGTGTTCCCTTTGTTCTGTTCTATCGGCGGCAGCGGCAACTGCTGTGGTTTCCCTTGTCTTCTAGGGCAATTCCTGGCCATGTGACCTGGCTAGCCACACCCAAAACAAGTACCTGACCTAGAATGGCATGGGGCTACTCCGTGTCGCCTTCCACATAAGTGACACATGTTATTCCGACCCAATCTTAACTTTACAAACCTGCTCTTCTTGTTGGATGAAATGGAATGCCCTTCTTCCGACATCGGCCTTTTCCCCAGTCGATTGTCATCTCTACTAGAATTGAATCTTGACCCGAATGTGGTGGCTTGTTCCCTGATCACAATTCCAGGTTGGACATCAACAGGTGCGGCAATAGTAGCGGTTACTACACTGGCGGCAGCATGAACAGCAGCAACAGAGGCAGCTCGATCTTGAGCTTGTTGATCCAACAATTTTCCAAGGTTCCATAGTGCTTGAACGATCCCGTCAAGCCTAGGATCGCTCGGTACTACTACACTAGTACCGATCTGCGGCGCTACTCCTTCACTTGCGTTGGCCTGAGTCAGCGCTCTACCACCACTACGACCTCCTCGGGCACCGACCCATGTCGGCGTTCCACCCCGAGCAATAGGTCTAATGGTACGCCTCCTAGGAGTCCTTTGCTCCTCATCACTCATGGTTCAGCCTTTACACCGAAACCTATCTTCCAAATTCACACTGGATTAGAAGGTGAGCGATCCACACACGACAAACAATCCTAGCATCCAGCTAACACAGACATGCACCAATTGTGAATTTAAAGGCCTTTCCTACTAACTATCCCATGGTCATCGCTCCTTATCACTCCAATCCTGAACTTCGCTCTGATACCACAAAAAATAGATGTCACACCCCGATCCTCAGGCACGCACACATCCCTTACCTTTGGTCGATTTTATAATGCGATATCCCAGGACTATGTATCGCCGACCCTTTCATTTATTAAGCACATGCAGAAGCAGTTATAAATCCCTAGACAGTAAATCGATGAGATAGAAAAGTAATGCCATATTTTTCATATTGAAACTTATAACCAAACTTTTATACAAAACACAAACCAAAGTACTTCACAACTATTCACAACTTTTTACTCTAACTCTATTCACATCAAAATGGAGTTCACAAAAGAAGATGGAATCTCAGTCCATCCGGGTCGTACTCAAGATCCCTCTCGGTATTATCTTCTTCTTCCAAAAATCCTTCTCCTTAGGTTTCACCTCAGAGTTCTCATTCTCAGATTCCTCCTCCTTAGCTCCTCATCGGGATCCTGAAATGATGTCCCACAACTGGGATGAGACTACGTCTCAGCAAGTTCTACCCCACTAAGGCCCGATTAGTAGACCATTATACTAAAGGCTGCTTAAACATGCACAGGTCAGAGGACTTACCTTGGCCTCAGATCCCACGTGCAAGTCAATACAATTTATAATGGGCACTCATTACTCAAAACATATCGAACTAGTCAATTACATGTCAGCCTGACCATTTCCCGGTCATTCAAGCTATTACTAATCAGTTCTAACTGATAAAACCAATCACCAAGCCACGTGCATTCTCTAAGGAGACATACTTTGTCACCGAGCCACGTGCATTCTCCGAGGTGATATATACATCTAGTCACCGAGCCACATGCATTCTCCAAGGCGATATACTTCGTCACCGAGCCACGTGCATTCTCCGGAGTGACATATCTAATCATCAAGCCCCGTGCATTCTCCAAGGCGACGTACTAATTATCAAGCCACATGCATTCTCCGAAGCAATATACCAAATTACCGAGCCACGTGCATTCTCCGAGATGATGTACTATTCACCGAGCCACGTGCCTTTCATGATGATTCATCCCATTTCTAAAGTAATTATCCACTAATTCATACTCAATTTACCCAAATAATCAATTTAGGAACATATCCTAAAAATCCATAATTAAATCAATTCAGCACAAATTAAAGCTCAATTAAATAAATGGACTGTGCCACGACAATCAGCACGAGATTCCAGTCGTCGGCCATCTCAATCTTAATTTCTGAAAAATAAATAATTAATTAGTTAATTTCGAAAATTAATTAATAAATATTAAAAATTCAATTTAGCTCAAAATAAAGCCCAATTAAATAAACGGACTTCACCACAATCACCAGCATAACATTCCGGTCACTAGCCATCCCAGTTGAATTTCCGGAAAATAAATAAATAATTAATTAATTTCGAAAATTAATAATTAATTACTAAAAATCCAATTTAGGCTCGAATTGCCCAATTGAAGCCCGCTAAGGGTCGGGAAAAATCTCGAGATGCTTTCAATAAATAGTAGACTACGTCTACTTGCTAATTGCACAATCAAAATATCTAACATGCATCACAATTGTCTAATAATCACTAATCTATTCTAATCTAACCACCTAATTGCATTTAATTAAACCTAACCCACCCCTAAGCATAATTAGCAAACTAAGCAGGGATTAGTGAGATTACTCACCGGAATCGCACGCAAATCAGATCAATCCGACGGAGACAAGATAAACCCTAAAGCACGGCTCGGGTTCAGGGCCCGGAAACAGCTCAAACAGCCCACGAACCTGCTAGAAACCCACTTGCTGGGTTGCTGTTCTTGGCTGGCCGAGGTTGGTCCGGTGGCTAGGGTGGCGAGGCAAGGTCGGTGGAGGGCGCGAGAAGCTCCGGTGAGGTCGAACAGTGGTCGGAGATGGCCGGACGGGGCGGAACAGGGGCTGAGCAGAGACTTCACAGGAGCTGGAGGACACGGCTGGGCGATGAGGATGCGAGGGGAGGTGAGCGGCAAGGTGGTGCACAGGCAGGGGACGATGGCGACGGCCTGATGTGCGGCGACGGCAGCTCTAGCTCCAGGCGGCGTCCGCTACTGCCTCCGCTTCTATCTCTGCTGGTCTTCGCACGAAACAGAGGGGGAGGAAAAAGAAAGCTTCAATGGTGGCCGAAGGGGGTGAAGGAGAGGCGAGGCGAGCGGCGGAGCACACGAGCGACGTGCGGGTGGCGGACGCGGGCGACGACGGGGAGCTGCTCCTGTCTTCGTGCGGCTTCTGCTTCTGCTTCTCCTTTTCGTTCAAACAGTGAGGGAGAGAGAATGTGTCGAGGGAGAGAGAAGGAGAGATGAGAGAGAAGATAAGGGTTTGAATAGTCAAAAGGTAAAAGTAAAGGAAGCAAAGTGAGAAACGGCAAGGAGAGAGTCGGTCGGTGGGGGCTGCGCACGAGGGAAATGAGAGAGAAGAGAGAAAAGAGAGAGAGAGAGAAAAGAGAGAGGGAGAGAAAAAAAATAAAATAACATAATACCATTAGTCTTATTTTTTTTTCTTTTCTTTTCTTTTCTCTTTCTCTTTCTATTTTCTTCTGGTCTTCGATTTTTCCTCCGATAATTTCTTTCTTGAAATTTCGGACTCGTTAATAAATTGACAGATGATGAGACGGTCCTAAAAATGAATTGTGACACGCTCGAATATTCGATTCCCAAAACCAATTTAAATTTCATGGTTAGAATCGATCAGACGCGATTTTAGTCCAATCCAACCAATTGAGTAGCCTTTAGAGATTTTACTGCAAATACATCCATTAACGACTTCACCCAATGGGTTAGTTAACTCGTGAGTAATTAACGGCTTCACCCAATAGGTTAGTTAACACGTCGACAACATGCCCATTTCACTTTATCGAAACGGGGTCGAATTTCAGGATGTCACAAGACTTATCTACCCAGCTTTCATATTATATACTAGTCGTCATGCCCATGCTATGCAGACATCTAGTTATGGGTATTTGAGCACGTAATTCAACACTAATGAATATTGATTGTGCAAAATCAAACAACAGTAAATACGAACAAAAGAAACTAAATAATAACTTACATATGATTTTGTACATATTTATGTGAAGTAATTTTAAATGAAAAACTGAAAAGTCAAGATCAAATTAAGAAATGAAATGATTGGGGGAAGTAAGTGACAGAGTAGTGAAAGGTGAATAGATGATATTCTGCTCATCTTCAATGCATGCACCTTTTAGTGTAATCCAATAATAACAATCGCTAACCTTGATTTACTAGCTCATACATTTTTATATGAAGGCGTGTGCACAAAATGTAATGACAAATTTTTTAAGATCAGGTTGGATTTTATATTGTGTGGCACCCCTCGAACAGCCCCCAATCTGTTAGGGTTGCCACAGTTCGCTTACCTTTCTCTTGCTTGACCTGAAGGTCCATCAAACTTGGGGTTTTATATTTTTTAGGTCGGTCTCTACGCAATTTATATGGCGGAAGTGTATCCAACAACTCCCTTCCCTATATTCAGAAAACAATGCACACCAACTAAACATCTTATATAAGTTAAAGCCGTACACTTTTATTTACATAACTTGATGGACATCATTCATCGGTATATCAAAATACCAAGGTTTTCTATACTCGGCTATATTTCAAAAGATGACCGACATCTCTTCCAACAGTCATATACTTAAAGTCCATCGATCAGTGTCGGCGTCCAAAAGTTCCTTCCTTTGCTGTCCTCCTCCTCGCGGCCATATCCAACCACTCGGTCCATCTGCTGGTGGCGATGGCAGCAGAGGTATCTTGTCTAGTCTGAAATGTTAGTCCCCAAACGGGGTAAGTACAACCACTCAGCAGCAAAAGATTCAACAAGCTATATCGAGCATAACAATTAGCATCTAATTTCATACATGATAGACAAGGCAGGGAGACAAGGGATAAATGGATATCAATATCATGGAATTCTTCAATACTAAAGCAATTGCAAATTCTATAAGAATCATATGCCACATAATCATATCACAATCATGAAACCCTTTAATGTGATGACAACATATTCAGACCCCACACATTTATAGTCAAATCATTCATTTTATTTTTCAAAAGGTTTCATCCCCGGAGGACCAATGTTTGCGTCCCTCCGGCATTCGCATCCTTCTAGGCATCGCGAAAGCCTCGGCATTCAGCCATTTAAGGCCACCGAGCATCTGGAGCGAATCACGCCTCCAGGCATCTCATACCCCACCTGGCATCACGAGGAACCTCGAGGGCCTCCCATGAAAATGGTTACCCTGGCCATCCGGATTTACGTACCGACTAGCATACTACCGGGCATCCTGAAACTCCCGGGGAATAACCTCCGGCATTCAGCCATTTAAGGCCACCGGGCATCCACCGGACTCGATCCTTTGGGCATCCCGACTCCCGGGCATCATTAATCCGAGGGTTCAATGGGTAACAAATCGCATTTTAATTTCACAAATGCATCATCATATGTCAAACAAGATATCTCATGAACCCTTTTATCAAACAAATTGAATTTTAGTTCACAAATGCATCATCATATGTCAAACAAGATATCTCACAAACTTTTTATCAATCAAATTGCATTTTAATTCACAAATGCATCATCATATGTCAAACAAGATATCTCACAAACTTTTTATCAATCACAATATCCCACCATCAGCATCATCAAGTCACAGACCTCCCACCATCAGCATCACTAAGTCACATGGCAATTCGAGAACTATACTTCATATAGGACAATTCTATAGAAATCTCGAAAACAGTAACTTAATTTCTACAATTGCGCAGTTTTAGGAACAATTCTGAATTAATTACTAAACGGGCTCAGAAAATTACGAAATTTTGACACGTTATCGATAAGACCTAGAGAAACAAATCTTAAGAAGAACACTAAGTCAGATTCCATAGGCACCGAGGGTAAAACTTCGATTTTCTTCCTACCCAACATTCTATAAAATTTCAGATTTCATATTTTTGTAAGAAAATTATTTCGAGGGTCATACTTTGTTCGTTTTCTCTGAATTTTGGATATGTTATTCATGAAGATGTTCTCTAAAACTTTCATCAAGCGTTCAAAATCAAATTGTGGTCAGATAATTACAGAAAATTTAAAATGTCGCCTGAGGTCACACTGATTTTCACAAAAACAGTTCACAAGTTCGCAAAACTCCTCCTATATATTAGATTTCGACCTCCCGTCATTATACTCTTTGTCCATACACACAATACACCTTACCACAGCATGATTATCACTAAGATTTCTCATGGTCAGAATCTCAAATTCATTTGGTTTCACTTGCAAGTTCAAAAATCCAGCACTCACACTTCATGAAATTCGAAATCCAGCACATGCACCTCATCCACAACCAGTTTTCTTGATCTAACACCCTCCTACATATCAAAGACTCCACATGCAGCTCAGGTACTCCATTCTCCACACCTATTTCACTTCTTTTCTAGGCAAAACAGCTTGCAACAACATAGATTGAAGAACAATTGCTTGCCTTAAACTCTCTCACTCGGTAGCTGTCCGAAAATGGAGGTTCGGGGGTCGCGGCTTGGCCGGTTGGCGACGGGAACCGGCAGCGAGGCGGTGGCAGCTCGAGCATGGCAGAAGGTGGTCCCTTCTTCCTCTTCACCGTTCACCCACCTGCTGCTCACTCGCGAATTTCCTCGCTCGATCTCTCTCTCTCTCGGTTCTGCTCGGTCACTCTCTTTAGCTCACTTACACGAGCAGATTAGCTGCTGGTTTTGCTAAAAACCAGCCAACAAAGAGGGGGATTTTCGGTGGATGCATGCATGGAGGACAGGTGTAGGTACAACAAGGACAAGTGTTTAATGTCAAAGGACAAGTGTAATTATGGAGGAGACAAGTGTGGGGGGAGAAGCCTTTTTCCGATTCTCTTCTCCTCTCTTCCTCGACTACTCTGTCCATTTATTCTTCTGTAAGTTCACTTAAATTTTAAATTTATTCTTTGCTAATCATTAGCTGCTTCGTGGCAGCTTGTAACAGGGAAACACGGAGGCTTGTGGGCGAGCACTCATCAGCTTGCTCGTCCATGCAATGGGCGGAACTCCAGTTGTCACTCCTCCTCTAGCGACGTGGCCATCATTTGCAGGGTCTCGGTCAACATCTCTTCTCTCTTGTTGACCATTATGTCGACTAATTAAATGGTTACTATGGAGTGGTTTGGGTCGGTGGGTTGCGGCTTTATTACTCTTAATATCCAGCCACACTTTATTCTAAATATTCGCCTTAAATCTCCGCATGTGCATGAGTTATATACGGCCTATTCATATGGCCGTATGATACCACAACAATAAACGAGGATGGTTTGATTCGTAGGGTACATGGCCAAGTATAGAAAATTTCTTGTCAATCCATCTTGTGGCACAATCTCGGTCTCATCAATGATAGTACACAGGGATGGGTCTATGCCTTATGCGACGATCAAAATATTTCTAAACGCGGCCCATCAGTTCGACAATGGAATCAAACAATGCTCATGCAAAATACTAATGGCACCATCCAACAGTACTTCTATTGATTTGTCATGGTCATCGTACATTCGAGGATTGTTGAAATTCTCGGGTGCCACATATTGATTCTCACTGCAAACGGGCATCAAATCAGTTGAAATTCTCGGGTGCCACATATTGATTCTCACTGCAAACGGGCATCAAATCAATAGAACAAAGGAAATACATGAAGAAAAGCAAGTCCGTAAGGTTCATTAAGATGACTGAGTGAGTAGTGCGCTCATCTTAGGATTAGTTGTTGAGCTTTTTGAGCTTGAATATCCAAAATTGAAAAGTCAAGTTCAACTTCGCTTCCTCAATTTCTTTAGAAAAATGCTTAACTGACGACTCTGTTAATTTTAACGGAATAACGGAGTAGGGAGAATCACTCATTTTTTGGTGTCCTTTATACTTAAAAAAAAGAAGAAAGTAAGTGGACCCCACCCCCATGCTGCCATGAAAATTAGTGATTCCCCTCGCACCGTTACATCAAAATCACGATACCGTCATGCTTGTCATGGGTCGGTCAAACACGAACGATCAAACACCGTGCGGCCTTAGAATTGGTGATCTCAAGTCAACCTACTCACTCACACGCACAACACAAGGGGCGAATGTATTTCACTATGAATGAACTAAGCTCAAATGAGGGGGAGGGACCCCTTTTATACAAGTTCAGATCAATTCTCGGTCGTGGATCGTCCCTCCAATCCAACGGCTATGTTTGAACTATGGCCATCATTACAAATCAACTCAGCAGGCCACCCAAGGGCTGCAGGCATGGGGAACTAGCCACAAGCCAAGCACAAGTCAGAAGGAAGATCAAGGGCAACATGGTCGAGTCAGGGCCAGCTTGGGCGTGCAAGGGGCGCCTGACAGGAGCAAGTGAACCACTCCGGATTTGTGTAGGGGTTGGCCGCGCATTGATCAAGGGTCAGCCGCTGCTCGTGCATGGATCATCCCCCGTAATGCTCAAGGACAGATTAGGCACGGATCGCGGATCGTGCAGGGACCGATCGGGCGGATCGTGCAGGGACCGATCGGGCGGATCGTGCAAGGACCGATCAGGCGGATCGGTCAACGATCGATCAAGGATCGATCGGGGATGCTACACATCAATGAGGGACTGATCAGTGATCGATCAGGGATCGATCATGGATTGATACGGGACTAGTCAAGGACTGGACGGGACAGAGATCAATCAAGGTTGTTCCCAACAACGCCCTGGTACGTGACACGGCCAAGCACGGACGATCTTGGACATGCTTCGTCCGTCGGCCGTGTCATTCTCCCCCACTTAATTGGGTGACACCCTCGTCATGTCTGTGGCATGGAAGGCTTCGATGTGCTTCTTGAACTGCCACAGGCCTCGGAGGGTTCCCAACTCGCTTCACTCTCGAGAGGGCCCTTCCATCAGACGAGGTAGTCCTTCCTTGATGCACAATATCTCTTTTGTATGATCCGGTCAGCCATGATGCATTCAACATCCCGATCATAAGAGGTCTTTGCTCCAAGGAGTTCTCGTCGTGATGTGCCCCGATCCGGATCATCCTCGTCCGCATGGAAAGGCTTCAGCATGCTCACATGGAACAGGGGGTGTACCTTGAGCTTGGACAGTAAGTCCAACTTGTATGCCACCTTCCCAATTTATTGCACCACTCGGAAGGGGCCCTCATAGCAATGGATCAGCCCTTTGTGCACGTCCCGGTACCGAAGGACTAGGTATAGCTTGGCCAACACCAGGTCCCCCGCCTGAAATTCCACGTGCCGTCACTTCTTGTCGGCCCACTTCTTTGTGCGCTTCACAGCTCTATTCAGGCACGCCTGCGCCAAGTTCGCATGTTCATCACATTCCTTGGCGAGCTTGTACGCAAACAGATTGCTTCCTTGGTACCCCGAGGCGATCGTGCTCAGTGTGAGCAGTTGCTGCCTTGTCACAATCTCGAACGGGCTTTGGTTTGTGGACGCGCTCTGCTGCAAGTTATATGAGAATTGGGCCCACGTTAATCAACCGCACCCAATTCACTTGTGTGTTGCTCACATAGTGCCGGAGATAGATTTCCAACAATGCATCCATGATAGATTTCCAACAATGCGTCCACCCGTTCCATTTGTCCATCGGTTTGGGGATGCATGCTAGTGAAAAAGTTGAGGTTCATCCCCAGCAACTTGAAGAGCTCAATCCAAAATCGCTCAATGAATTGCGGATCACGATCGCTCATGATCGTGCGTGGAATGCCCTAATATTTGACAACGTGCTTAAGGAATAGCTTGGCTACTTCCTCGGCTGGGCAATCTTTAATGGCTGGCACAAACGTCGCATACTTGGAAAATCGATCCACCACGACCATGAGGGTCCGACACCCTTCGGACTTCGGCAAGTTCACGATGAAATCCATCGAGACACTTTCCCATAGACGTTCCGAGATAGGTAATGGCTTAAGGAGCCCCGCAGGTGACCGTTGCTCGATCTTGTCTTGTTGGCAAATGAGACATGTTCGCACATAGGCCTCAACATCATCCCGCATATGCGGCCAATAATATTGATCCTCAACGAGTACCATGGGCGGTGGATTCTCGGATGACTCATCCATTTAGAATCGTGGCACTCATGTAGGATTTCCTTCCGGAGTTTCCCGTGGAGCGGCACGTAGAGTTGTCGTTCTTTGGTGTAGAGGAGATCATATTCAAGCCAAAATTGCCTTGTCTTGCCCTCTTGAGTGTATCGAAGGAGGGCTTGGGCCATTTAGTCGTGCTTTAGCCCCTCCTTGATACGATCTATCCACAGACAGTCGGGCCAACTTATCACATTGGCCAATTCCAGCTTCCTGTTTAAGGCATCGGCCCGGAAAGTGGAATTGGACTTTCCAGGCTTGTATTCCAACACATAATCAAACTTGGCCAGGAAGTCTTGCCACTAAGCTTGTTTCAGACCGAGCTTCTTCTGAGTTTGGAAGTAGCTCGTGGCCACATTGTCGGTCCTCACGACGAATCGCAATCCTAAGAGATAGTGCCTCCATATGCGAAGGCAATGCACCACCGCGGTCATCTCCTTCTCTTGAACCGTGTATCGTCACTTGGTATTGTTCAATTTCTGAGACTCGAAGGCAATCGGATGCCCTTCCTGCATCAAGACACCACCAATAGCATAATCAGAAGCATCGGTCTCTACCTCATACGATTTGGTGTAATCGGGCAGCACAAGCACCAGCTCTTTGTTCATGGCCCGCTTCAATCGATCAAACGCCTCTTGACACTGATCCGTCAACTTCCACGGTCTTTCCTTCTTTAGCTTGTCCGTGAGTGGCACGGTGAGGCTCGAATATCCCCGGATAAAGCGCTGATAATAATTGGTGAGTCTGAGAAAGAATCTCAGCTCCATCACTTTGGTCGACGGCTCCCAATCAACGATGGCGCGGATCTTGGCCACGTCCATTCGCACTCGTCTGCCCCTGACGATGTGCCCGAGGAAATGGACTTCTTTTTGTGCGAATGCACACTTTTCACGTTTCACATATAAGTCGTTTTCGCGAAGGGTCCGGAAAACTCGACTCAAATGCTCGACGTGTTCCTCGAGCGTTCGGCTATATATAACAATATCATCAAGGTAAACCACAACGAACCAATCAAGGAACGGGTGTAGTACCTTGTTCATGAGAGTGCAAAATGTTGCCAATGCGTTGGTCAAGCCAAAAGGCATGACGAGGAACTCGTATGATCCGTATCGAGTCACACATGCGGTTTTTGGCTCATCTCCCTCGGCAATCCGCACTTGGTAGTATCTCGATCGAAAATCAAGTTTGGAGAACCATCGAGCTTCTCCGAGCTAATTGAACAAGTCAGCTATCAGAGGGATCAGGTATTTGTTCTTGATGGTCAGCTTGTTCAATGCTTGGTAGTCGATGCACATGCGGAGGGATCCGTCATGCTTCTTTTGGAACAAGACCGGGGCACCAAATGGGGCCTTGGATGGTCGAACGTAACCTGCGTCAAGCAATTCTTTAAGTTGTTTCCTCGGTTCCTCCAACTCGGGGGGGGCATGCGATAGGGTGCCATGGTCGGTGGTCGAGCATCGGGCACCAGATCGATGCTATGGTTGATTTCTCTCCGAGGAGGCAGCTTCTTGGGCAGCTCGGGCGGCTTCACATCTTGGAAAGTATCAAGGACTCGGGCCACCTCTCTCGATACCTCATTATCTTCCGCGCCCTCCTCCTTCAACCCTGCCAAGAAGATCACATCCCCCTTCCGTAGTCCTTTTGACAGCTGCATGGCCGATAGCATCTTCCTATCGCGTCCCGACTCGCGATAAATCAGGACCATGCATTGGCACCGCTTATCTAGGATATATATGCAATCCGTGAAGGGCATAATGCCCGCATTGATCCAGTCGAGGAATCCCAAACCAAGCACGAAATCATAGTCATTCAATGTCCTCCTAGTTGGTCCATGGATTGAGGTGAAACTCTATGCCCTAGCCATGCCGCTGGTTGGGATTTCAATATATGTATTTGACTTTTTAGCATTATTTTCAAATTTGTATTTAAAAAGTTGCATGCATAATTTTTTCAATTTTAAACAAATAAAAATTAAAAAAATTTGCCGAAGGATTTGATCTTTTTTTAAAAAAAATTATATAGTTATTTGATTTTTTTTAGCATTATTGTGAGAATTTATATTTAAAATGTTGCATACATCATTTTTTTTTCAATTTTAAGCAAATAAAAATTAAAAAAAATGCGATGAAGGGTTTGGTCTTTTTAAAAAAAAAATTATATGTGTTCGATTTTTTTAGTATTATTGTCAAAATTTATATTTAAAAAGTTGCATACATTATTTTTTTCAATTTTAAACAAATATAATTAAAAAATTAATATTAATCGTCCAAAGAGCTTTTCAAATTTATTTTCTACCAAACGGCATTTATCTCAAAGTTACTTCTCAAAATATAGTTTATCAAACGGTTTTTGCATTTACCTAAAATTTTTTAGGCTAAACTGCTTTGCATTTTCCCAATGAGTTTTCAAAATGCTGAACCAAATGCACTCATAAGCACCAATCTATTACTTTTAGGAAGCTTAACTTTTGGAGCAAAATTTTTTGAAATGTGTGCAACCTAAATTCCTGAAGAAAAGATTCACCCGTTCAGCCACAAAGAATGAAGCCCACAAATATTGAAAGACAAAATCTTAAACTTCATGAACCTTAGCTTCACGTACACATCAAGAGGTCCTCATCCTTCATTTTCTTGTGAAAGCATTTATTTAATTTCTCTCATTTTCAACTAATTTTTTTAATATTTTGAAAAAAAAATTGAAAAATCCAATCGAATCAAACAAAGTATGAGTCGGTGGCGAATTGGATAGAATTTCAGTAGTCTACTTCCACCGATTGTGAGTCGGTCGGCGTCTTCTCTTCTTCCTGTTAAAGATAGTGAATTGAAGACAGCATCTGTGGCAATGCATAAGGAAAAAGAAGCTGAAAAAGAAGTTCGTGACTGCTGATGCTGTGCTCGTGATGACTGATGCTATGCTCGTGGCTATAAGGAAGAAGCATTGAAGATAGTGAATCCAAGACCGACATGAAGAGAGTCTTTTTTTCATCACACGTGTTTGTAGAGCTTGAAGACTTCAAAAGTAAACACACGTATTCTAATAAATTAGGGCGGTTATTCTGTTAGATATAAAACCGAAGTTGTTAAGCCGGTGTTGAGTCTGTTCATTTTTTGATCGTCTTCTTCCTCAAGTCTCTTGTAAGGTACTCTGTTTTTTCAGTGTGTGTAGATCGAATACAGAGTATAGCATAGAAAGAGAGAGACGAAGAGAGTAATTGTAGAGCAGAAGTAAAAGCTCTCAGTTGAATGTATGCTTTGCTCTTTGATTCAAGAAATACAGAAATCTTTCTTCTACATCTTGTGTTCTTTGTTCTTCGTTTCTTCACACTTCCAAGTTGTCACTCGCGGGTCAAAACACGCCCTGTCCCATGTCCACCTCCAATCTGGATAGTAGACATGCAGAATGTGTTCATTTTGTTGACGACCTATTTTTGCAAAAGAGAGTTTTTGTTGGTTATTCTTTTATCAGTTAGTTTGCGTTATAATTTGAGAGATTATTCTTCTTCTTCTTTTTTTTTTTTTTATAAAATGAAACAAAAGGAGGCTACTTGGGTTATATAAAAATCGTGTACTGGAGAAGAAATATATGCACAAAGATTTGTGTTTCCATTGAGAAATGCAGAGGAAGGCAGAGACCGGTAGAGCACGACGCTTCGAGCTAACTGCTTTAGGAACGAAACCCTGTCGTCTTGTTGGCGTAGTTGAGATTTTCCAGTAGTCGCTTATCTCACGGAGAATGAAGCACTGTAATTGCAACCATCAACGTGTCCTTCTTCAAAATCGGTGAAAAAGAAAGACACTGTAATATTTGTACTGTTAGCAGTCAAATAGTATAATAGGCGAAATTTCTGTATCTGTTCTGAATTTATAAGGGGCTTTGTGGTAATGTTCCAAAAAAATGTTTCTGGAACACTTTTATACTTTTTTTGTTCCCGGGCACAAAAAAAGAACAGAAACACGTTTGGTTGCGTTTCTGTTCTTTTTTTGTTTTTTTGTTCCCGGAATAAAATAGGAACAAAAAAAAGAAACAAAAAATTTTTACTTCTGGACTTCAGAAACACTTCTTCAATGCCTAAAAGAAACGCTTCTCATCTTCTCTCTCTTCTCTTTTCTTCTTTTCTTATTCTTTTTTTCTTCTTTTTTCTTTGGCCGGTCGCCGGCCTCGGCCATGGCCGGCGACCGGCCATCAAGGGCCGGCGACGCCGTCAAGGGTCGGCGACCTCGCCGGAGCATCGCCGGCCCCCGGCGAGGCCGAGCATCGCCCAGCCAAGGCGAGGCTCGGCCTCGCTCGAGGGGAGATCTTCGGCTAGGGTTCCGGCGAGGGGCTCCGGAGGACGGTGCGACGGCGGCACAGCATTAGAGGCTTCGGGATCAACACGGGGCGACGCGGGCAAAGACTGGCGGACGGCGTCGCGAATGGCGTGGTGAGATCGGGACGACGTCGAGCTGCGGGCTTCGAGTCGGCGCGACGGTAGCGTCTGCGGAGGAGGCTGCTGCGAGGGGCATGGGTCTGCAAGCGGAGTGGCGGTGAGCGCTGGCGTTGTGAGGAGTAGCAGCAGGTGAGATCTCGGTCGGCGTCGTAGGCGCAAGTGCTCGGCTCCGACGGCAGGGCGGCGAGGCTCGACCTTGCCCGCGCCAGCGACGCCGAGCCTCGCCTTGGCTGGGCGAGCTCGAGCTCGCCTAGATCAGGCGAGGCCGAGCCTCGCCATGGCTAGGCGAGCTCAAGTTCACCCGACCAAGGCGAGGCTGCCGGCCGAAAGAAGAAAAAAAAATAAAAAAGAAAGGAAAAATGGAAAATAAAATAAAAATATTAAAAAATTAAAAGAAACAAAATAAAATAAAATTTACCAAACGTGTTTCTAATCATTTTTTATTCCCGGAACAAACGTTACCAAACGCGTTCTTTTATTCAAAAACCGTTTCTCGAACAGAAATACTTTTTTTTTTTTATTTCTGTTTTAACAGAAAAAAGGAACAGAAATAAAAACATGCGCGCCTAACATAGCACCGAGTCGGAAATTGTATTTCTACTTTTGAAATCTGTTAATAAGTACTAACTATCTATCAAAAGATTATGCTCGTGGTGTCAAAATTGATTTGGAAAAAAAAAGAGTTCAAGAAAAAGAGATGATTCCTCCAATTGAAGTTCTTTATTGATTAAAGATGTAGGAAGGTCAAGCTTATTGAGAATGGTCTGTGCCATCAAACGATCATATAGTTAAATCACGAATGCCCAATTATTTATATTCGGTAGATTTATGCTTCAAAAAGATCATGATAGATCGTTAGGAAGCTGGAAGTCAAGATGATTGATATGTCAGTAATAGTCTGGGAAAAAATCAGAACTTTACCGGTGATAAACTTCTCCGATTATCTGTATCGGTTCTAATAGTGATTTCGTAGAACACACTAAATAGCTAAGTAAGCTCAAAATGAAGAAGACATGGAAAGAAGAATCGTTGAGTCCGAAGGAAATCAGGTGTTGGGAACGAAAGAGCAAATCAGGTACGGATTCAAGTAATAGTAAAGCTACCGAAAGACATTGTCAAGATATAAAGCTCTGTAAGTAAGATTCTCTAACATGCTTTTTCTGGTGCCAAAGAAAACGTCATTTCATCCCCCCTATGTGCATTGCCAAAATAATGCCATGTCTTCAAATTTTTATTTAAAAAAATGAGGTCGTTTAAATATGAAGTGAAATTCGTTCTGAAAGTACGTATTATTTATCATTCATTGTTGTTGGGCGTGGAAGCACGCAATGATAACACGAAAAAATTATAATGAATAATTTGGGACATACTTATTTAAAAATGTGGTATAAATATAAAGTACAAAAAAAAAATGTCACCCAATTATCAGATACATTATTTATGATTGGTAGAAGCATACGCATATGATAGGCAAAAAGCTTCGAGCGTAGCGCACTCTTTTTTATTTTTTTCCCATTCGGATGAGTCAACTCTTTCTTTTTCTCCTTGGTTGGGAGCCTGCAAAACTTTTGAAAGAACTCGAGCTGTCACAGATAGGGGTGTGCATGGTCCGGGCGGGCAATTCCCGACTTAGAATCGGGAACCACCCGCTAAGGACCGGTTCCCAAAAATTGGAACCGGGATTCACCCATTTGTTGCATGGATCCACCCGGGAACCGGTTCCCGGATGGATCCATGGAACCGATCTTGACGCGAAACAATTTTGGTTTTCAACATAAAATGACTACGTGACATCAAAGCAAGCCAAAGAAAGAAAAACCAAATTTAAGTACGTGGAGATGCGGACGGCAGGAGAAGTAAACGCAGCGAAATGGCGATAGGATTAGGATCCGAAGACGAAATGAGTGAAATGAGATCTAGGGTTTCTTTTAGTAATTTTTTTTTTTAATATTAAAAAGGTTCCGGTCCGGTCCGGGTGGGTGGGCGGGCGGATCCACCCAAGAAACCGGGAACCAAACCGGTTCCCATAAATTGGAACCGGGAACCGGACCGGTTCCCTCAAGAACCGCCGGTTTCGGGCGGTTCCGGTTCGGTTCCGAGCGGTCCGGGTGGTTCCTAGGTATTTTGCACACCCCTAGTCACGGATGACTTCAATAGCTCCTTATCTTCATGTTCTTGCGAAAGCATATATCTATTGTACACCTCCGAAATAAATCCCTACTATTACCCTTATTGTTTCTACACAATAGCCTCAATAATACCCTTATTATTTCCTACACAATAGCCTCAATAAGTGGACGTTGATTTCTCATAATTGCTTTCGTCCAAGACATTTCTGTGCAAGCTTTGCAGAGTTTGAATATGAGTGAATAAAGCGAACGTACTGATTGATGTGGGTTCTTTGAGCCTCTTTTCCTTTCTTTTTACTTTTGAACAGCTGGAGGCAACCAGCGTCTTTCGCATTGACGCAAAAGAGAAGAGGCTCGTGGCTTTGCAGACTTGGAAAGAAGAGCGGTCCGGATGGATGAGGTAAGTGACGAAGGTGCCCCCGGGAGCAATCGATCAGACATTGTGTGTTTCTTTACAGCTTGCTCGAGCACTGTGAATTCACGATAAGAGAGAGGGACTGCGGATTCAGTGAGTGAAGTAGAGAGGCCTGTTTCTCTGCGTCTGTTTCTCCACTGAACAATAAGCAGAAAAGGAAAAGATAAAAGGAAATGAGAGATAGATCTGCGACGATTTATGAGAAAGAAAGATCGATTTTCCACTTGCCAAACACAATGATAGAAAAAGCCACCTGCAGTGGAGGTGTAATTACATGCCGCAATGCATTGCTTGGGACTCTAATCACGAAATTACGGTTCATCATCCTTCACTAAATTGACTCTGAATGGAGTGATTTTGGTCATTTTTCATTCAGATCTAATTGAGATACAATCCCACTTGTGACTTGTAAGGTATAATGTGGGTTTATTTTCTTTTTTTTCTTCACAATCTTTATTTCTTCAAGAAAATCCACGATTACCCCTCTCTCTCTCTCTCTCTCTCTCTCTCTCTCTCTCTCCCCTCCCTCCCTCTCTCTCTCTCTCTCTCTCTCTCTCTCTCTCGCCACGCACGAAAGGAGTAGGAAGTTCTTTGGGTAAGAAAGAAAAGGATATTCAACGAAATTACATTGAAGGAAAAGGAAGGAGCAAAGGGAGGGAAATGGAAAAGAAAGCATCCGAAAGGAGACGAACTATTCATTTTGTAAATATGTTTATTACCACGCTTAAAAAGCTGACAAGGTACTCATTTAACTTAGTGCGAAGATAAATTTGGAATTCACAATGGATGTGACACGAGATGTGACGCATATTTTTGCCCCCTCACAAACATTAAGGCCTTATTTGATAACCATCCAAACATGACCAAATTTTGATTCTTTATTCCCAGAATCAGTTTGGGCCTAGAATCGCGTTTAGTAAAATTTTTGTTTCCGGGAACAGATTGGAAATGGAATCAAAAATAAAAAAATAAAATTTGATTCTTATTTCAGAACAAATTTGAGAATCAAAACCAACAACTCTTTTTCTTCCCTTTAGCCATCTCGCGACCGCCATCCACCACCGCCCACCACCGTTCGCCACCGTCCACCGCCGGTTCGGCAAGCTCGCTGGAGGCAAGCCCAGCCACCGGCGAGGCTCGGCCTCCCTAGATTTGGCGAGGCCGAGCCTCACCGATGGCCAGGCAGGCCTCGTCGAGGCCGTGCAAGCCTCACAACGCCCAACCCCACCGGTGGCCAAACAAGGCTCGCTCGGCCCGGTGAGGCTCACCTTACCACCGGCAAGCCTAGCCCCGCCGGTGGCCGGGCAGCCCTCACCCGGCCCTAGTGAGGCCGGCACAGCCACCAGCGAGGCTCGATCGATGAGGGCCGGCGACACTCCAATGAGGTTGCCGGCCACAAGAAGAAGAAGAAGAAGAAGAAGAATAATAATAATAATAATAATAATAATAATAATAATAATAATAATAATAATAATAATAATAATAATAATAATAATAATAGGAGAAAAATGAAAAAAAGTAAAAAAGTAAAAAAATTATTTAAAAATTAAAAGAAATTGATTTGGAACATAATCAATGAGTACGGTATCAAACACAATTTTATTCCATAATTAGATATTTTGGACGGTTACCAAACGGCTTAAAATGCTTAAAATTTGTTTCTGATAACAGAATAAAAAGAATCATTTCTGATAAGAATCTATTTTTGGGAATAGAATCATTACCAAACGCGCCCTAATATGCCAATGACGATAAAATGAGTGTTTTAACTTTGACTTTTGATTCTTGCCCTTTGCCCTATGAAGAATTTATCTTTTAATGAAGGGTGTACATTGTTCAGCAAACGCATCTTAGATTATATAGAATATGTAACTTATTAACGGTATTAAAAACATGTGCATGATACATGTTAATGGAAAATGGCTAGTGGTGTTGACGAACGACAAAATACGAGTTTGGATTAGGTGGAACCGTGGAAGGGAATGCAACTTTTTGAAGTTTGAGATATGACATGCACCAACTTCTTAGTTATGTAGGGCAAAATGAAACTTTTCCAAAAATATAAGAATGAAATTTCACATTCTTCTTCTAAATGCATGGAGTAATTTGAAGTGATTTTCCTCATTGTTCAACGATGTCATACCTCCAGCTATATCTTTGATTATCATTTAACTTATAGAAATACTCATATATAAATTTAACTAAAATAAAATATGGATGGTGTCTATATTCGTAACCGAGCAATTGGAGGGATTGCATATATGAAGGAAAACATGACCCATCATGCGGTAATCCAGGATGAGTATTTTGGTGCTAGGAGTAAACATGTGGCCACCTAACTCACTTTGCCTTTTGTTTTCTCCTTTTTTTCTCTTCAATTTCTAGACCATGTCATATTTTGTGTTGCTTGCTTCCTTTCAAAAATTCCAAATTGGCTCAAGAAAAAAATATTAACAAGCGGAACACGAAGTTCCAAAATTAAAACTGTTTATCATTAAAAATTTGCGAAAAGCAATATTACTCAGAACAGTCGGGCGAAAAGTTAAAGCAAAGAACATTTCTTTCCCTCGGGGATGTGCATACTCTGTTTTTCTTTCTATTCGTGAAGCTTTGCTTTCTGAAGCTTTCTAATGCCCCATCTATAAGCTCCAATCTACTTCTCAACTGGAAACCGTCCCTGCTCCACTTACAGTCTACGAGGAAAATGCGTAGCCAAAATTCCCGAACAAAAATTCCTCCGTTCAGCCACAAAGATTGAAGCCCACAAGATTTGAAAGACAAAATCCTTGAGGAACCCTAGGATCACGTACGACTTCAAGAGCTATATTCCCCCAAATAGTTCCCTGCGGTTAGACTTACTAGTGGCTACATAAGCCTATTTGGTTTAGTATTTCAAATGGGTTTTGGGACTCTTAAGTTTATTGAATAAATGCAAATACCGTTTGGTTCATTTTCTACTCAATTTTGCCGAAAAGTAAAATCGCATTTCTAAAGAGCTCTAAGGGCCTTTAACACAAAACATGTCCAAAGGTCTTTTGAAAAATAGCATTTTCATAATGCAAGTCTTGGTCCTGTTACTGTTCATTCACTCTTCATCTTCTCCATAATTTGCAACGGAAAGCAAAACGGAGGCCGACAACCATCAATTGAGGGGTCGCATGACCCCAACTACTGCTGCCTAGGAGTCACGACTATCGCCTACGGTTGCGTGACCCCAGGCATCGCCTGGATCGCATGATCCAAACAACCGTTGACTTGAGTGACGCGACCCAAGTGACCGTCGCCTAGGTCGTAGCAACTCAAGTGTGACTCAAGCAATGCTTGAGGTTTCTACAACCTCAATGCTATTTGGCGGCTAAGCTCCACTAAAAATTGATTGTTCGATTCTCTTTCGGAGCTTTGTGTCATCTAATTTGGAAGAAGAGGAATGCTGCTATTTTCCGGGGTGAAGCAATAGCCATTCCTACAATGAAAAATCACCTTATTAAGGCGGTTAGAGACAAAGCTATTTCCTTCTCCAATGTTCCTCCATCCCCGAGGAACATAAGGCTTCAAAGGTGCTGGGGATTCGATCCGGTGGTCTTCTCTACTCGCTGATTTTGTTTTTGCTCGCCTCTGTTCTGGTTTCTCCGTTCTTAGCCTTTGTATGTTTAGTTCGGAGGGTCTTCGTGGGCTATATGGTGCTTTCGCCATTGCCTTCGCTTGCTTTTTCCTTCCTGCTGTTCTTGCTCGTTTTTCATCGGTTCCCCTCCACTCTTATGTTATGAGAGTGTAGGTTATGGACCCGATCTTTTGTAATTTTCCATGCTCCATTTATTCTATTTACCTTTCACAAAAAAAAAAAAAAATTATTGAAACTTCTTTTAGAAAAAATTAATAAAAATCATTCACAAGATATAATTTTTACTAAACGGCATCTAGTCAAAATTATTTTCTAATGCACTTGAAAATTACAAATTACTAAATATTATCCATATTTTGAAAAACTTCTTTAGTCATATTTTGAAAGACATTTTTTTCAAAGTTGAACCAAACAAGCTCGTAGCAGCCTAAAGGCGTTGATTGCTCGACATGGAAGTTCAATTAGAGGAAATAAAGCTCCGCCAGCAAGACTTCGCGCAGACGATTGTGGGAACATTCTGACTGTGTCGGTGCCTTAAGCTTTTCCCTTTTTCTTTTGGGCTGGCAATCGATGCGTTTCCCGTTGACACTTTAAAAAAGACGGTCATCATGGCCTCGGAGACACCGAGACGAGTGGTAGGGCCGGATGAGAAAAAGAAATGATGAATGATTTTCGGAAATGCGATGGTGATTGCCGTCTCTGTCAGACTTCTGATTCAATTGGGAAGTTGGAATGGTTGGCTGAATTTAACTTGTTATGTGCAAGCATTTAGGGAAAAACTGAATTCATTGGGGATTGAAATACAGGAAATTTTTTACATAATGCTAACAGTAAGAAATTGAGCAATTTACCTATTACTACTAGCAAGTCGGGCAAAAAACATAACTTAGTCCTATTATATGGTAAGATCACGTAATTGGTTGGTTACCCTATGGTAATTTGCAAACAAAGCCAGCATAAAGTGGCGGGCCAGCCATAGCTGAATATGCTACTAACCAAAGGAAAAATGATGTTAATAATTCTTAAACTTTACTCTAATACCTAAACTTATTTTTTTGGGGACTTTTATTTGTTTAAAGTGGTCATTTAACAATTCTTAAATGTCTACTCTAGTCCCTAAAACTTTCAATTTTTTTAATCTAGTCAATCACAAGGAAAATAATTCTTTTGGCACTATTCACAAGTTTCCGTTATTACACTACTGCCCAAATTTTATAATATCTTTCCATTTCAATCAATTTCTTAAATCAATGAATTTCTATTGCATTTTTGTCTTTCTAAATATTATGATAATTTTATTTAAAAATAATTTAGCTTATGATCTCTATAATAGTAAACATAGAACCTCATTTTGAGTTATACAAGGATAATATTACTTTTTTTTAAGAATAACTATTTTCATAAGGATATCTAAAGAAGATAATAGTTTATATAATGAAAGTGGTGTTTATATTAATCTAAAACTTGCTCCTTATTTTTTAGATAAATAAAATTTTCAAGCTTTTATGTTTTGTGTTTTCATAATTAAATTTAGTAATATCTGCATGTTAGCAAATTAAAATAAAGGCAGTATCAGCCCGATAAAAATTGTAAATGAGGTTGTACTTTTTTATTATAGAAATCATTAGCCAAAATGTATTTAAATGGAAATATCATAATATTTATAAAGACCATGGGAATATAGCTGTTACGATCTTTTCTTTCTTTCATTTTCTTCCTGGCTTTTAGATACAATGTTAATGCCGTGGCAAAAAAGAGACGACCATTAAAACGTTAAATGATCCTCTCATGCGGATCACGGGTCAACAAAACTGCGGGTGTATATTTAATAACAAAATTAGCTAATGTCAAACCACATTGAATATTATTAATAATTTCCACAGAAGAAAAGAATTTTGGTAAATAATTTTACGCAAAGATGCCACCGACTTGGTGCAAAAGACTTGAATCAGGTGCATTTGTTTTATGGAAAATAAGTGATTTGGAAAATATTTTCTGATAAATAATTGCTTTTATCGCTTATAAAAATAAATGAATGAAAGATTTTTTTTATTGCTCATGAAAATAGTTAACCATAAATAGTTATCAATAATGAAATATTTTTCATTAACTAATTTTTCTAAATAATATAAGTAATCATTTTTCAAAAAATATTTTTTAAAACGCTTATTTTTTACAAAATAAAGGCACCATCGGAATAAAGGCTAAGCGGACGAAACTTAGAGCATAGTGATTGACGTGGTGCCTTTTGCTTTAAGCTCATTCCTTTTCCTTTTTGACAGCTAAAGGCAACCAGCGCATTTCTCATTGCCTTGCCTTGGAGACTCGGAAGGAAGAGTGGTAGGGCCGAATGAGAAAAAATAATTGATGAATGTTCTTTAGCAATGTAGTGGTGTTTTCCCCTTTATCCTTTTGATTTCTCTGGTGTTTTAATTCACTTGATAATTCAGATTCTTAATCAGATGATGAGTGGATACAGAGCTCGAATTTAATTTTGAATTCATGCTTCCAGATACATTTTAATAAATTTAAGATGAATATCTTTCAAGTGGGGGTGGAATTAATCATAGCTTTTTTTTTTAAAATAATAAATTCTAAGTTAAATACAGAATACAAACGTTAAAAGGGAAAGGAAAAGAAAAATCCTAGAAATGGACGGTAGAACCGTGACCCGTGCTCGAGTTTGTCCAAATATAAATGCCGATCGATGTATGTTTCACTATTATTCTTCCATGTGATAGTGCAACGAACCAACTATATTCGATCGTGGGTTGAATAAATTTAATTCTATTCCCTGTCAATGATATTAAAGGCGTACTTTATCTTTTTTCTTTTAAAAGGCTCATGCATGATGAAAGCTCATTCACTAAAGTAAAAATCCCACTCCATCCAAATCCAGTTAACACGCCCATACAAATGCCGAGATGTCCAAAATGAGATCGCGTGACATACTAACCGTTAATGGAAAACGTAAATTTCCCTCTATTGATTGCTTAGCGAGTACCCTTGTCACTGACGAAATCCTGACAAAATTGGGAGAGGCACGGATATGAAGTGTAACGCCGCGACATAATTCCTAGTTGGATTAATTCGAGCAGATCTCAATTCGTGACAAAATTGGAGACTCCTAAGAGCTAAAAGGAACGATGGGCAGGTTGTCAAGGCCAATGGGAATGAGGACCACAAAAGGGCAAGGACTGAGGTGTTTTGAGTCAATTTGAAGGCATCTCCAGATTCCATGTGTGAGAGTATGAAATACATCAAAAGACCCACGTACAGTGAGACCAGTAATCATGCCTTGCCTCCTGCTTTCCCTCCTTCCTCTTTATCAGCCCGCTATAAGTGTGGCGCAGAGATAGTCCAGTAATCATTCCCCACTCAAACCCATCCATAATAGTCGCGTCTCTCACAGAGAGAGAGAGAGAGAGAGAGAGAGAGAGAGAGAGCGTGCACCGCAATGGAAGATGGGAAACTCAAGCGAGCTGCTGAAGCTTCGAGTTCGACCGTTTCGAAGCGACAGAGACATGAAGAATTGAATGAATCACCATCGGATGAGCGTGAGAGCGGATCGCCTCTTCTTCCCTCTCCAGACTCGCCGGAGAAGATCAATGTGCCGTGGGAATCCGGAGCGAATTCTGGGTCATCTGCTTTGTACACCTCTGTGATTGGAAACAATTACTATGTATTCTTAAGCTTTAGAGGCCCCGATACTCGCAATGGCTTCGTTGATCACCTCTACCATAGACTCCAAGATGTGGGCTTGCCATTCCATCCGAACTTCGTGTTCAAAAATGATAAGGACCTCCCCTTCGGCAAGGACATTGCTGCAAATCTTATCAGTGCAATCACGCGATCTAAGGTTTCAATCCCAGTGATCTCAGAAAATTATGCTGCCAGTGAATGGTGCCTCAACGAGCTCATTCATATAATGGAGTGCAAGGAAAGGAGAGGACAAATAGTCTTGCCCGTGCTTTACAAGGTGAAACCCAAGCATGTGCGCAACATGCATGGGAAATTTGGAGATGCCTTCCGATGCCGCAAGCATAAATTTGACAAAGAGGTCAAGAAAAAAGGGCGAGAAGCGCTCAAAAAAGCAGTTAAATGTAAAATATTCGAATCAGAGAAATTGTTTAATGGGTACGTCGTTTACCTTATTTTGACAGATCCTTGTCCGAAGAAAAATTTTTCTATTCATCATTCTTAATCCTTTTTTTGTGGAGCCATTAATAAGTTCTCATCTATTGTATTGTTTGACAGGCGCGAAGGGGAATTAGTAAAAGAACTCGTAAGAATAATATTGCACGAGCAGCAACGTGATTTTCCACCATCTCTTCCTGTGGACTTGGTTGGAATTGATGATCATGAGGCTAGGGTTATGAATTTGGTGGATACTGCTTGTTCGGAAGCTCAAATTATCGTGATTTATGGAATTGGTGGCACCGGTAAGACAACTCTGGCTATGATCATTTATAAAAATCTTTTTGGCAAATTTTAGTGTCGCAGCTTTCTCAAGGATATTAGAGAAACAATCAAAAGCAAGGGTATGGAGCATGTCCAATCTCTACTAATATCAGATAGAACAGAATGTAGTGACCGAGAAGTGCGTGGTTCCGGGATTGTAATGATCCAACATAGTTGTAAATATAAGAAGGTACTTTTTCTTCTTGATGATGTGGATTGTCAAGACCATCTTGATTATTTGATTGGAGGTTGTGAATTGTCCTCAGAAAGTCGGATCATTATTACATGTCGAGATAAGGCCCTCTTGAAGTCTGAATATAAAGGTTATAAACTCAAAGAAATGGATAGCCAAGACTCTTTGCTTCTATTTCATAAAAAAGCATTCACAAAGAAAAAACCTTCAACAGAAGTTGTGGCCCTTTCGAGTGCTATTGTTGACACCACAAGAGGGCTTCCTTTAGCTCTCGTGATTATAGGTTCATTTCTCAAAAATAAAGATAAAAGCATATGGACAGAGACATTGGAGAAATTAAGGAAGGTGCCCCATATGGATGTACAACAAAAGTTGAGAATAAGTTACGATTCATTAGAATATCAGGAGCAACAAATGTTTCTAGACATAGCATGCTTTTTCATTGGAATTGACAAAAGAATTGCTGCCTACCTATGGGAGGATCTCCAATATTGCCCACTTGCCGGATTGGAAAGAATGATTGAACTTTCGTTATTGAAAATTGATGATAACAATGAGTTCAGAATGCATGATTACTTAAGAGATCTAGGCAGAGCTATCACCTGTCCAGTAGATAAGAAGCCTTGGGATTGTAGTAGACTATAGGACAAGGAAGCCATGACAGTTCAATGAAGCAAGATAACAATCATGTCTACTTTTGGCCTCTCCCATGTTCTCTAATGGTAGTCCCTCCTATTATTATTATTATTCTTCTTTTACTCTAGATCTTTGACCAGTGTCAACATGTTGTTAGCATTTTGGTGGTAAAAGTAACATCCAATTTTGGCCTTATAGTTCATGAAAAGTTTGCAGTCGTGACTATTCCACAGCTCATCTCTTGATGCATAAAAATGGCGCTGAAAAGGGGTACTAAAATTGTGTATTATCAGCTCTGTCTATACTGTTCTTTTGCTGTCTTAACATCATTTTATAGCAGTTTTGTACTGCTTCAGTGCTTCTTACCCCATACAAGTTGAAGGTCCTAGCGTCACCCAAATATCATTTCAGTACGATAATATCGGAAAATTACTATAAATTGATATAATTTTCCTATAATTTTATGGTTAATTTATAATTTTTGACCTAGCGTCACCCAGGTTTGGAGATTTACTTATTCAAATATCATTTCAGTAAGATAATAGCGGAAAATTACTATAAATTGCATATAAGTTTCCTATAATTTTATGCCGATTAATTTATAATTTTTGACCAAATACTAAAAAAAAATCAAATTAAAATATTTTGGTATTTTTTAAAAATATTTATATATTTGATTTTTTTTAGCATTATTGTGAAAATTTATATTTAAAAAGTTGCATACATTAATTTTTTTCAATCTTAAACAAATGAAATTAAAAAAAAAAAACTTATTCTTACCTTACCAATTTTTTTTTTTTTAAAAAAAACTAATTTTAATCACTCAAAAGGCTTTTTAAATGTGTTTTCTATCGAACGGCATTTTATCTCAAAGTTGCTTCTCAAAGCATAGTTTACCAAATAACCTTTGTATTTGCCTAAAATCCTTTAGGTTAAACTGCTTTGCATTTTTCCAATGGGTTTTCAAAATGTTGAACCAAACGCACCTGAAATGCATTGGCCACAAAAACATGCTAACGTATGCTAACAAAGGCGGTTAAGTGGTATGCTATTTCTTGTTTAATGACGCTTTATTCATGTCAAGATCGTGGAATGCCCTGTGCTGATATCTTCTATCCTCAATTCTTTTAGGAGGAAAATAGAAATATTGAGGCACTACGTTTGGATGAAAATGGCTCAAGAAGGTTCATGAAGCGACAAAGCTTTAAAGGAATGCCTTACTTGAAGCTCCTTCGTTTGAGTAAAGTGGATTTTGTTGGAGATTTTGACGATTCACTTTCTGAACTAAGATGGCTAGAGTGGAAGATGTGTCCTAACTCCTTCCAGGCAACCAATGTCAATTTGGAGAAATTAGTCATACTTGATTTATCAGGAGGTTTTATTAGTGAAAATTGGGGAGGATGGAGTTCAATTAAGGTAAAGATAAGAAACACTCTCTCTTTTGTTACATTTGATGAAAAATCATTTTATTTCAATAGCTAATTGGAACATATTTCTTTCTTGTAGATGGAGAGATTGAAAGTTCTCAATCTTTCGAGGTGCTCAAAGTTGAAGAGCACCCCTAATCTCTTGGGGTTTAAAAGTTTGCAGATGCTAATCTTGGAATATTGTGAAAATTTGGAGGGATTCGACCCTTCCATTGAAAATGTCAAGTGCCTCGTTTCTTTGAACTTGAGGTCCTGTGGGAGGCTCAAGAGTTTACCTGAACGACTAGGTGAACTTAGAAAATTGGAGGAACTGCTCGTTGACAATACTAGTATAGAAATAATCCCTACTTGTATAGAATTTCTAACGGAGCTGAAGATGCTTAGTGCTGTGGGTTGTGAAAAACTGTCTCGAGTTCCCAGCTCGATAAGCCATCTGGTAAATTTGTCGACCCTGAACTTGAACAGGTGCAAAGCATTGCATGAACTTCCCGTTCAGGCTTGTAGAAAATTGCAGCGCTTGTCGTTAGCGGGCTGCTACGAATTGACAGAGATCCCTTCTTCAATTGGGGAGATGGGAGAATTGGTTGAGCTGGACTTATCATATACAAGAATCAAGGAATTGGGCAAATCCATTGGGGAACTGAAGATGTTGAAAATTCTGAGGATTTCTAATAGCGAGATTGAAGAGTTACCGTGTGCTATCGGAAAACCGGAAAGTCTCCAAGAGCTAGATGCCTCAGGCTGCAGTAAACTGGAAGGACAAATTGTTGTTGATAAAGGCGGATTTTCTTCTCTAAAAAACCTTCGTTTAGGTGGAGCAAAAATTTCTGGCTTGCCGGAAAACTTCCATGAGCTTTCATCTCTCGAGCACCTTGATTTACTCTACTGTAGAAAGCTCGAGTCATTAGCAGAACCTCCTTCCCGCTTATCATCCCTCCAGCTCACCTGTCTGAACGACACGCTTCCATCGCTCTCTCACCTAAGTCATCTGAAGAAGCTCACCCTTCACTGCTGCATGTCTCTTCGAAGCATCCCAGCACTTCCCCCGGGCATACGGAAGCTCCAAGTTTGGAAATGTCCCAAATTGGAGAGGTTGTCAAATCTTCCCAATTTAATATCCTTGTTAGAATTAGAGCTCCTGCAGTGCTATGGGCTGAAGGAATTGGATGGTCTGGAAGCTTTGAAATCCCTAAGAAAGTTGGATGTATCCACCAACACACAGCCGTCCAACCTCGAGTTTGAAGATTTAGAGCAGTTGCGTCGCCTCGAGTTTGAAGATTTAGAGCAGTTGCATCGCCTGGACAAGCAAAGCCATGATGGAGAGGCGGATAATCTTCATGAGATACCAGGTCCTGGCCAATTGGAATCTCTGGAAGTGTCGAGTATCTCTGCGCGCAAGCACATCGCACGACTGGACCTTTCAAAGTCGGAGCATTTGCAGCAATTGATTGTTAATAATTGCAAAAGCTTAGTTGAAATTCGCTTCCATGATAAGGTAAAACCCCTGGCACGCTTTGATAGGGATGGGTGCCAGCCACAAATCACCAGACTCTTCAGGGCGTGACAGGTCATTTGATGGTACTGGATACTTAATTCCACAGGGAAAGAGCAGCAAAAAGCTAAGGTTCACAGGCTTAAGTTAGGTTTTACATTTGATATTACTGGATACGATTGGATGTTGGAGACACCAAAAAGATTGAGTTGAGGACACAGCAGTGCAAGAAAGAAATATGAAGGAGATTCAAGCTATGGCACCACGACAAAGATCTGATTCTGGAGATTGCTAGAGTCTCCTCCTAAATGTAAATGTCATAGGTAAGCTGCCGCTTTTCTGTTGAGATTGCCTGCTTTCTTTTGTATTTTCAGTTTGCATAGGGATTTTCTTCGGCGTGTTATTATTTTTCATCATAGTTCCAAGAACTGGGAGAAGTTGCTTGAGGCTTGAGCAAGTAAATGTAATGCTTCAGTGTTATCTGGCTCTGGCTCGTGATCATGACAAGATTAAAGAAGGATGATAATGCCTCCCGTAGTATAGTGGTTGTAGTCAATCAAATGGTAAGAGATACTTCATCTTTGATAAGATATCAATATATGCTTTGTCGCGACCTTCTCTTAAATAAACCAACTAGGGTTCGACTAATGAATTACTTAAGTTTAAACCTAATTTGGACTCTCTCAAGTCCATATTAATTTGCGACTTATTATTTAACTTATGATTTAAGTTCTTAACATATAAATGATTTTCAATGAGAAGTCATCACTAATCAATTTTTGATAAGTCGATTAAATACCCAAGTAATGAGAGAATTACCTTATTCCCACGAACCAGAAAAATTTAGGGTTAAGGACTTGATTATATTAATTAACCAACCAAAGTGCTCTTTCAGTATCCATCCTTGTTCATACACCAAGTAAAGTATTCATGTTGCATTTTATACCGGTCACAAGTCTTAGGATTCAATTCTTGAGCAAGCTATAGGTAATGAAAATGTGCAAACAACAATCTAACCGTTGTTTCCAAGAACTCAAGTTCCTTTTTTTATCAAGGATTTTCGCACATTTTAAGAGAAAACTACTCAAAAAATAATTTTAAAGATTTTTCCTGATTGCCAAAAAAGAAAAAAAAAAATTGGAATTTTTAATTAATTTTTTAAATAATAATAGTTTTTATTCCGAAAATGGTTATTCTGGCAGGGCCCGCGGGCCAGGTCAGAATGTGGGCTACCGTGGGCCTTCGGATCAGGCCCTGGACAAAGCCTAAAGAAAGGGATGGGCTTTATGATTGAAGCCCAATTCGGCCACAATCAGGACCAAGTCCAAGCTCACTCAACCGAATTAAACCCAAATTCAACAAGCCTAACTAAGCCCATCATTATCAATGCTGAATCAGGCCAAATTCCCCACATTAAAAAGCCCAGAATTCTCAAACCTATCCAAACCCAAAGCCCACCAACAGAAATCAACAAAATTCAGCCTAAACTCCATTTTCCCTCTTTTTTGACACGGACTAGTCACAAAGCCGGTCCCTGAAACAAACGCAAACCCCCTCTTTCTAAGAATACCCGCCAGTTCAAGCCCTAAAAAAAAAAAAATTCAAGTGTAATTAAAAATTCAAGCGCCATTAGAGCCGTGTCCAGCCACCACGCGGCTGTCATCCATGGCTACAGCCACCACCACTTTCCTTCATCTTCGCCTTCCAAGAGGTCGTCCGCGGAACCATGACGCACAACGAAAAGAAACCACGAAACACGGACATACAAGGCAAAGGAAAGCGGTGGAAATCTACCAAAATGCATTTGACAAACCACAAACATCCGGGATGGACAGAGGACTAAGAGCGAACGCCTAAACCTCATTCGGGTATTTCATCGAACATACGGAGGGCGCCGGCTGAGAGGAGGTTACAGACCTATCCGAGGCTCGAACTCATACCGAAATCAGCAAACATTGAACAAACGAGACTCAACTTCAGCACAGCTACAAATTAAACACAGCAAGTCTTGACCATAGACGAAGAACGTGGACGTGCGTCTAACTTGGCATTTCATCGAGCATGTAGAGTGCATCAGCGAAGGGGAGAACATCGGCTCATTCAGGGTTCGGATTCGCACTCGGGTTTGCAACAATCAAACAGCCAAGACCAAAAATGGCAGTTCACGCGCAAACGGGGTTAGGAACTCGCGCGAGCCGGGCAATGGCAGCCCGGTCCAGGCCCGGTCCGGCGAGCCCGAAACAGGGCGCAAAGCGGGGCAAAATAGAGGCGGCCGACTGTGCTCCCTACCCGGTTCGGTGGAGTCGGACGGTGGACGAGCTCGATAGATCGAGCTACGTCCGTCTCACTCGTCTCCGGGGTGGGATCCTCGGGAATTTTTCCCCAAATCGGAAAAGTCGGGGAGAAATCGGAATGAAACCTACCGTGGTTTTAACACGAAAAGGAAGGGGCGGTGGGTCGTCGGCTGTGATTCAAGCATGATGGCCGCCGGTGATTTTCTCCCTCGCACTCTAAGCTTTCATCGCTTCCCCTTCCCCGAAATCGCGGCTGCAACCCTCCTCGCGCGGTGCCCACCATCTGTTTGTCGTTTGTCCCGTTTGAAGGAGAGGAGAGAGAGGAAGGGCGTTGGAACTTGGAAGGCTCGGCCGAGGAGAGGAGAGGAGATGGGCCAGGGCGGGTCCACGCGTGAAGAAAGAAAAGAAAGGGGCCTGGGTCGACCCAGGCCCACTTCGTCTTTTTTTTTTAAAAAAATTAAATAATTTTTTTGGTTAAAAAAGGAAAATATGTTCTAATAGCTTCTATTAATGCGGATGCACCTAGTGTCTACATGGTATGCAATTTAATAAAAATTACTTTTGCTATGGATTAAAAAAATCCCTAATTTTCTATATAATTAATAAACGATTAAACATGTCACCAAAATTTAAATGTAAATAAAGAAAATTTTTCTTCAAGTGCTATTAGGCTACGTTTGACAGTTAGAATAAAATTCAAAATGAAATAAAATTTATGCTTACTCAAGATAGGATAAATTTAAAAAAAAAAAAAGATAGGATAAATTTTGATATGAGATCAATATAGTGCAAATAAAATTATCTCATGAAGGAGGTGATATGGATGTGAATAGAATTTACAATATTCATAATATTAAGGCTAATATTCATACATGGTTTATCTTAGGGCTACATTTCGTAAGAGATTGTTTTTATTAAATTAGGCTATATTTTGTCACCCTGTTTAGCAACTCTATCTGAGAGATTTGGGCATTGTTCTTACATATCATGTCAGATTTTCATGTACTTGTTTGTTCAAATAGTATTTTGGATTGCATTTGCGTGATAATAAGTGCCATGTTAGATCGACGGGAGTCTTCCAACTCCAGGTGTAGTAATTTAGGTTGCATTATTATTTAATTGCCATAGTTGCACTTTCATTCAACAAATCATGGGTCATACAAATGATATATATATAATCTAAAAGTTACATCTTGCGTGATTAGTAATTTTAGTTTGCATTTTCATTAGAATTAAAAAAAAATTAGCGCTATGTCTAAGGAAATTTAGATTTATTTGCATATTCGCATTATATAAGTTGATCCATTCCCTTGGGATTGCATTACATTTTACATGGCATTATCTTAATATATTTTCCGTGTTTAATGGCTCAATTTAGGAAAATACTTTATTCAGTACAATATTGTACAAAGCAAATCATATTTTCTGATCCATTTTTTTCTATGCATTTATCTATGCACGTCTAGATTCATGTTAGGGAATAAAATTGGAAATGTTGCATTAAATGCGTTTTTATTTATATAAAAAAAAGATACCAAATTTTGACATTGATAATAATAGCGCAAATCAGTTCCCTGTATTTCTGGTTCACAAAAGTATAACCAACTCCACGGAAGTAAAAAGAACTGTTACATTTTACTTAGCCTCTAATTGGCGTATAATAAGTTAATGGTGGCTTCTTAAGTAAAAACAATTTTCATACTTAATCGAGAAATCCTAGTTGCGATCGGTAGGGGTTGGAAATGATAACTTCACAATGCAAGAGGGATCATCCGTGTCCATTTGGCAATTCATTAACTACCTCGAGAAAACACCTAATGTTATCAAGAGGGTCGCCACAAAAAAATATTGTGAAGCCCGAATTTTCAATGGTGTGGAAAATTGCTATCATTAGGTTTGAATAAAAAAAAAATCAAATTTAGGTGCAAAAATGAATTTTCTTTCTTGAAAACATAGATTACAAATGCATTTGTTTCGTGAAAAACATTTTTTCGGAAAATAATTTCCTTATTTTCTGATATTTGATTCGCTTAGGAAATTGAATTAACTAAAAATGTTTTCTTATCAAACTTGGATTCACGAAAATGATTTTCCCTTTGAAAGAACTAAATAAAAAAAATGTTTTCTTAGTCTTAGGGTCCTTGGTTAATGAAAATTTTATTTTTATAAAAAAAAAATTAAAAACGAATTTTTAATTATTTTTAAAATTTTTGAATTATTAATATTAATATATATTTCTTATTTCTTCTTTTCTCTTTTCTCTCTTTTTCTTCCTCTTTCCCTCGTTTTCCTCTGCCGATGGTGACCAATCAAAACTCAGATCGGCAAGCATAAGGCTAGGCCGATCCGGTGAGCCCGAGCTCCATCGAGGTCAGCAAGCTTGCACCTTGCCTAATCCTAGTGAGGTGGAGCTTGCCTATGGCTGCTAACAACCAGTAGTAGTGGATGAAGGAAGAAAAATAAAATAAAAAATAAAAAAGAGAAAAATAAAACCATTAAAAATTCGAATTTTTTTTTGCATGAAATAAACATCAAATTGAAATCATTTTCCAATAATATCCAAATAACAGAAAACATTTCGATCATATATCACCCAACAAATGTAAATTAATTATATTCCCGAAAAATATTTGACCAGAAAGTATTTCCCTATGCAATTGAGGTTTTCGCTAAATAAATGCACCCTACATTAATACATATTTACAAGACGTAGGGTCCTAAGCCGTGGCGTCGTATCGGGTAGACTCTTATCTAAATTAACTTGATCAAATAATTTTTGCGCGGCTCGTTCTTCATGAATCTGACAAGTTCTGAGTCGTGAAATTGCCCCATCATTTGTTTCGCCAAGATCTCCTCATACTCCAACCACCATCGCATAAAGGTGCTATTCTCCAGAAATATGTCCGTCGAAACTGCGGTATTGTTTATCGAGTCCATAACATACTTCTCAAACCCGAGTAATGTCGCTCTTTCGGAATCGTCTGATGGTCCTCCGCTCTTCACCAATGCACACGATCGGATGGCCTCCTCCACGCGAAACCAAAAGCATGAATCCTCCGTCGGCCGTGAATCGATTTTTCGCCTTTTCGAATTGGAAGGACCGGCCCATGACTGGGTTTTTTCTTCTTTCTGCCATTTTTCCAGTTGCTTGAAGCATTCTGGTCTTCGTCGATTTAAGTAATCATTTCCGCGCCCTTTGTGAACACATTCTGCTATTTCCAGCGGTTCGATTAACAGCAGGAATTGAGTCCCTTTACGGAGCCACTTGTGCCAATCTCGGGAGCCCTGTTTTTGAGGATTCTTCTTCATGTATTCGACCAATTGCTGCCAATAATCGATGAGGAAAAACTTGCACTTGTCAACGCCAAACTTATTCCTCCTTAATGCATCTTTGTATCTGTCATAGTAACCACCGTTGCCATTGTACTCGCTAACTTCCTTGTACCCGTTCATCGTATACAGGCTCTCCTTCATTTTTTTCCAGTCCTTGGCAGGATGAAATGCCTCTTCGCCTTGCTCATGCTTTGCTGTGTTATCTATCAGAGCACCAGTGCCGTCATTCTGCTGCTGTCATTGACTCATGGCAATTAGAGTACACTCAATCCAAATCCAAAATTGACAAACAATCCTAACACTTAATCACTCACAACTTCAGCAAGTTTCCCTTTTTTCCTGCTGAAGTTCTGAATTAGTCCATTAGCATTTTAATTTGGTAAAAAAGTGGTCAACATGGCAAAATCGGGATATCATTTTTGTTCCGAGCAACACAATAATATGCTAAAAAGCGGACTTTCCCTTGATGGAAGGTAACCACGAGAAGAAGGTCAAGCTATATTACCTGAATCGATTCGGAGTTGGCCACTGTGAGTTGAGTAGAATCCCGGCCTTTATATGAATCTGCTTCCCACTGATTCGACCCAGGAGAGTCCCCACAAATTGATTCTTTCTCGTCACATCCAATGACATTCTCATAATTGACAATTTGGTCTTCTTGGTCTCCAGGATTTTCCTCCCCGGGCATTTTCATGACTCAAAAGTTTCAGAACAGGCACCACCTGAATCAGATGCCAAAGGGTAATTCCAAAGGGCTTGTGTGGACTGTGGTTAGTGGTGAGAGGGTGAAAAAATAGTCTAGGGAAACAATCATCCTTATGAACTACATGCAAAATGTATGAATTCCATGTTGGATATTGCGATACGGCTTGTTGGAAGGCAGAGTCGCTAAGGAGCAGGGAACCGAAAGTGATCCAAAGGGGGAGTATGCTCTTAGTTGTGTCAAGCATGTTTAGAAGCCATAACGTGAAAAGGGAGGCGATGGATCCACCCCAACAGTGTTCAGCAAAAATATAGGGAACAGAGTCCTCAGACTTGCTGAAGTTACAACCAGCGTTGAAACAAGCATCAACTCATGTCCTCAACTTATAGGTGTCGAATATGGTCATTCTGATCAGATAAACATGCACGGTTAATAAATAAAATGAACCTCCTCTTAATCATATGATTCAGCTCAACGAAAGATTCATAAATTTATAGGACGAGAAATTCTGAATGTATTGTACATTCCTCAATTTCACAACCATGCTCGAAAAAATGAGAATGGCATTTCCTGAGCAGAACAGTGCTTTGCTTCTCATCTAATAAGCTCAATGGTAAGTGGTGAACAGCTCAAGGTTCCCTCCAATCAAAGCAATTTTAATCATGTCTACTTCAGCAACAATTACAATAAGTAGTGACTTCTAGATTCGTGCGTACTGATGATCTTGCAGCAGATGATAGCAATAAATGGAATGGATGACTCGAGAGAACTGATGAAATTGCAACCTTTTCTTTTGGGGGTAACTGGTAAGGTGACTAAATCAATGATGATGCAGTTTGGGAAGGGAACTTACTACGATTTTTACAGGGTTATCCCATCTGATAGGAAGGTTATGGGCTTGTGTCGTGGAGACACCCTCTGTACAGAAGCCGGGAGGATGGGTTCGTTGATTTGCTGCTCAAGTTCGGATATGGCATTATCCTGAAGAAGATTCGACAACTCAACAAAGCCTCCAAAAGAAACAGTCTACTGCTCAACTGCAGATCAAGAAAACAACATGACACTTATCAAGAACGTGGATTTACTCAATGCAAAATGTATCATATCTTCAATGATAGCCAAATCCAACATTCTGTTGCAGAAACTGGTCCATTCTCAGAGGTTCGTTGGATTCGCACAGACAAAGCTATTTTTAACAACGCACCTGCGTTAACTCGGAAGAAGAACCTACCACACTGCCTGCTCTGCCGATCTTAGTCTTCTGAATTAGCCAGAAAAACATAAGATAAAAATGTTTGAGGGCGTAGCTTGAGATAAGGTTTCAAAGTCACCCAGCTATGACTACTCTCGCCCAAAAATTTTGTTCTTAGCACTGGTTCATTGGGTAAAAACTCGAAATGCCATCTCACTTTTCTTTTCTCCTCTCTAGCCCTGACCGGTAACCGAGGAAAAAGGAATAATTACTTTTAAAGCGGAAATCTATTTTGCATGTGACGGACAACATAGTTAGGCGGACATATTTTGAATTAAAGGAAAATAAAGGGTACGCAGGGAAAATTTCGTGCGGACCGTTGATCGGGGGCTTCGTGACGACAGATCGGCACTTTTTTTTTCTACTTTTTCCACACAAAAGGGAAAAAGCCGGGGGTACATGGCTTCGGAGACAAGAAAAGAAAGAGCGGGAGAAAAAATATTGGGCACCTCGACCTATTTACGAATTTATGCAGATGGGTCTCACTTTTCAGGTTTTCCGAAATTCCCTCCCTTCTCTCTCCCTTCGCTTTAGTTACCGACACACAGTCCGTCTCTTCCTCTTTACTTTCTCTTTTCTTCTTTTTTGTTCGAAGAACTAAAATCTTCTCCATCCAAAGGTGTCTCTTCCTTCCAGCCACGGCGCAGTTGCCTCTCTGATTTGTCATTTGCCCTCTCCGTTACCTATTTCGGTTTCAACCGATGGGATGAACTATGGTTGACATGTCCACTGCAATCTCTATTGACACTAGAGGTGTACGAAGGAATCAAGAACGGCTTAAAACCAGACTGAACTGGCCCAGAACCGGCGATTCCCATTGGACCAGTCCAGTGCCCAATTTCAATTTATTGAAATTGATAAGTACAAATCCGATTTCGAGTTTCAAGCCTAAAACTACCTACTAAGACCGGACTTGTATGTATGTATGTATGTATTTTTAAAAAAGAAATTCTAACTCAATTATTTAATTATTTTGTAGTTTTTCGATCAATATATTTGTACATATATATATTTGTAGTTATTGGACATTATTGACTAACTTTGTCTCTTGGATATGTGATGTGATTAACCTCATATATTTTGTTTATTCTAATTATCCATTTACTTGCTTTTTTTGCCAAGACAAAAATAAATAACCGAAGAGAAAGGAGAGGACCATTTGGAAATGTTCATAAATGTTGCAACACTTTGTCATCATGATACGAATTAAGAGCCAATACCTCATTTTAAGAGCATAAGTAAGTCACTCCTTAGCCATCCCTTTAATTAAATTAGGTTGACATTAAAAAAATATAGATCAAGCAATCAATGTTTTAACTTTTGTTGAGGTTTGGACTTCTAATGTAGAGTCTAACTCTCAACATATTCTTGGTATCAGAAAACTTTAAGAGGATCACATCATGACCTTCAAAGAAATTAAATTCCTAGTTAATGAGCATTGCCTATTTGTTCTATCTCTACAATTTTCAATCCTTAATCAAAATCAATGGCTTGTAAGTCAATTCGAATTTAAAGCTGAACAAGTTTGGTAATCTACACAAAGACTAAGTTCACCTTGATAGTCATTGATGAATGCAATTTTGTATGGATTGGAATTGCTTCCATGGATCCATCCGGGAATCGAATTGGACCGACAATTCCGGGTGGATCAATGGAACCAACAGGCGATTCTTGATTCTAATTTTTTGAAGTCAATCCTTAGTGATGGTTTTCGATTCCAAAAGAGGAACTGTCCACTTGGACCATGCTCTTTTCTACTTGACATGTGATCTTCAATTGACAATGTGGACAATTTTATTGAAAAATAAATAAGCCTATTTTGATCGGTTAAGCTTGACCCATTCACAAGAAGTTGGCTAATTAGGGGCGCATGACAACATTTCTATTCCGAAATAGTTTCTGGAACAAAATGAATTTTTCTATTTCTAGTTACGGACGAGTTTCGAGGAAAAAATCCGTTTGATAACTTAATAAAATTTCTATTTTAGAAATAGAAATTCGTTTGATGAGCAAGAGGAGAGGTAGAGAAGAGGCGGAGCAAAGGCGGAGGAGAGGCGGAGCGAGGCGGAGGAGATCTCGTTGTCGAGGGGTGCTCGGACAACAAAGCGGGACGGACGGGGTCGCGGCGAGGGGTGGATTCACGAGCGAGATGTGGATGAGCAAGAGAAGAGGCGGAGGAGAGGCGGAGCAAAGGCGGAACAGAGGCAGAGAAGAGGCGGAGCAGAGGCGGAGGCGGAGCGGAGGCGGAGGAGAGGCAGAGGAGAGGCGGAGGAGAGGCGGAGGCGGAGGCGGAGGCGAGCGGAGGGCGGAGGAGAGGCGGAGGCAGAGGCGGAGGCGGAGCAGAGGCGGAGGAGAGGCAGAGGCGGAGGAGGAGGAGGAGGAGGCAGAGAAGAGGCGAAGGAGGAGGCAAAGAAGAGGCGTACGAGGGAGAGAAGAGTGAAATTAGGGTTGAGAGAAATCAGAAATTAATTTCTAGAATACATCGAAGTAGAAAATTTCTACTTCGATTTCTCCTCCATTTCTATTTTGGAATAGAAATCTATTCCAGAAATAGAAAATTTGATTAGCGTTATCAAACAAGTTTTTGTTTCAAAAATTGGTCTGGAACAGAAAAATCATTTCTAGAACATAAATAATTTTTATCATGCACCCCCTTAGCTCCCACGGCCCACACCACACAAAATCCAAGTAGCTTTAGCCTTAGCCCAACAATCCAAGTTCATAAAATGGGGAGACCCGGTTTACTTGACTTAGAGAAGGAAAGTGGCAAAAGATCTCTTCAAGTGCCATAACTTGGCACAAATGGACACTTCAATGCCATAACTTACAAAATTGCCACTTAAGTGCCACATTCGAAGAGAAATGGATCACTTAAGTGCAATTCCGGCCAAAATTTAGCCAAAATGCTGACGTGCGCAATTTTCGGCGAAGTAAGGGCGCGTTTGGCAATGATTCTGTTCTCGGAAACTGATTCTAACAAGAAATGATTATTTTTTATTATGTTCCCGAACCGATTCGAGTAAAAAACGTGTTTGGTAATCTGTCTAAATTTTTTTATTTTGGAATAGAATTGCGTTTGATAACGTGTCCATTGATTCGTTCCAATTTTTTCTTTTATTTTTAAATAATTTTTTCTACTTTTTTTTTTTACCTTTTTTACCTTTTTTTCCTTTTCTTTTTTCATTTTTTCTTTTCATTTTTTCTTTTTCTCTTATTTTTCTTTTCTTCTTGTGGCCGGTCGCGGTTCGACGACCGGCCGGATGAGGGCCGGCGACCTCACCGGAGCGTCGGCCCCTCGCGAGGCCGGCCCTCGGCGAGGCCGGCCCTCGTCGGCCAAGCGTCGCCGCGGCCTCGCCCGGCCGCCGTGGCTCGCCCAACCCCACCGAGGCTCGGCCTCGCCCATCTGGCGAGGCCGAGTGTCGCGGTGGACAAGCGAGCCTTGTCGGGGCCGGGTGAGGCTCGCCCGCCACCAACCGGACTCGCCCTAGCCCCGGCGAGCCTTGGCCTCGCCAAATTTGGCGAGGCCGAGCCTCGCCGGTGGACAGGCGGGCGTCGCGAGGCTAGGCGAGGCCCGCCCGGCCATCGGTCGAGCTAGGAAGAGCTCGGCCGGTGGTCAAGCGAGCCTCGCCCGGCCCGGCAAGGCTCGCCGCTGGTGGGCGAGCCTCCGGCGAGCTTGCCGAACCTCGCCACGCCGGGCGAGCCTCCGGCGACCGGCCGGCCGGCGGGACGATGGTGAGCGCGGCGGATGGCGGGGTGGCGGCGGGCGACGGTTGCGGGATGGCGAAAGGAAAGAAGAAGAGTTTTATTGTGTTAATTCTTTTTTTGATTCTCGAACGCAGAATCAACTTTTTTTTTTTTATTCTCAAATCTACTCCAAAACTAATTTCGGAACAAATTTGTTCCGGAACAAAATTTTTACCAAACGCGATTCTCGTCCCAAACGATTCTTGGAACAAAAAATCGAATTAGTCACTGTTTGGAGTGTTGCCAAACGGGGCCTAAGTACAAAACGACGCCATTTTGCATGCCGACGTGGCCAAATAATGCAAAAATCGCATCATTTTGATACTAACGTGGTAAAAAAAATAATATAAAATTAATTAAATAAAAAATAAAAAATAAAAATTTTAATATTACAAAATAAATATTTAATAATAATAATAATAATAATAATAATAATAATAATAATAATAATAATAATAATAATAATAATAATAATAATAATAATAATAATAATAATAAGGGAGGCGGTTGAGGACTCAACCCTTAGTCGTCGCCGCCGCCGACAAGAAGGGCCGACGATGGAAGGGGAGGGTTGGCCGAGGTCGTTGGGCCTTGGCTAGGGGCCATAGACCTCGCCCGACCGGCGGCGAGAGCTCGCCGACCCTCACCGAATCTGGGCAAGGGCTCGCGAGCCCTCGTTGACGGTTGATTAGGGTCGCCAACTCCTAGCCGGGCCCAACGACCTCGGCCAACCCTCCCCCTCCGTCGTCGGCCATTTTCAATGGTGGCGAGGAGAAGGCGGTGGCGGGCCGAGGGTTAAGCCCTCAGTCGCCTCCCCCTTCTTCTTTCTCTCTTTTTTTAAAAAATAATATTAAAAATTTTTATTTTTAAATATTTTAAATAAATTTTATTTAATTAATTTTATATTTTTTTTACCACGTCGACCAAAACTACGCCGTTTAGCACTGGCTTTGCCAGAAAATCTCCACATCAATATTTTGCTTGGATTGGCACTTAAGTGATTCATTTTGCTCGATTTTGGGACCTAAGTGTCACTTTCGTAAATTATGATACTTAAGTATCCCTTTGTCCAAGTTATGACTTCGGGGTTTGTGCGTCATGGAAAGTTGTCCAAAAAGTCCTGCACCTATTACACTTTTACTAATTTAATTTTAAATATTTTAAATTTTCCATTTGAGTCCTAAAACTTTTCATCTTTCTTAGTTGAGTCCATTCGGCCAATTTTGGTCGGAAATTGTTGAAGTGGACGGTCGTTTCTCACGTGGACATTTTTAAATAATAGTTTAATAACATTTTGAATTTTTTTATGGTTTTTTCCTTTTCTTTATTTTTTTTTAAAAAATTTTGGAGTTTGGGTTGGCCGGCCACCCTTCTAAGCCCTAACTTCAAAACTTAAAAAAACAAAAAACAAAAAAAAAACAAAGAAAATGAAAAAAAAAGAAAAAAACCATAAAAAATTTAAAAAATGTCAACTTTAGCATCGGTTGTATCATGTAGAGCATCCGATAATTAATTGGATTGACTTAATTGACAAAAAATGAAAAGTTTAGAACTTAGTTTGCAAAATCAAATGGTATAAGTTTATGATTTTTTTAGAACACAGCTCCATGTATAATGAAAAGGGAAGCCCATTGAAGCCCAAATCGCAATTTTGGAATTTCCTTAGGTCTATTAAAATATCTAAGCGCTTCTTCTAAGCCCATAAAACAAAGCTCAGCAGAAAAAAAAAAAAAAAAACACAAGCAACATCACAAGAGCTCTCGCATTTCTTCAGCTTCAAGCGATGGCAGCAAATGTGAGTGGGCGAGGGACGGACGCAGGTGAGCGAAGCAAGCTCAGAAGATTCCAGAACATACAATCGGAACGGGGGATGGACATCATTCTCTCCTCTTTTTCTCGATAATCCTTGGCCGATTTTTCACTTTGGCAGTCAATGATTATCGTCACTGAAAATTGACGGGATCCTTCATGCTTCAACTTCGATTTCAGTCACGTTCAAGGCGGAGCCAAAGCTACGCTACCTATTTCATCGATCTTCTCCGTCGTTTTCTCGGTGGTCGCCGAGCGCCGCATAACGCAACTGGTCCTCATTTCATCATTGTCTAGCGTGCTCCGTCTCTCCATGCTTTTCGGCTGAGAAATCCGACGAGTCTCGTTCTCGACTGGAATTTCACTGCCGGTACTTTTGTCTCGGTTTGTTAAAAAAATGAGGGTTGAAGTATCAAGACCTCTTTCCTGTATGAACGGAAATCGAATCAAAACTTGATGTTATATTGATGATTTACTGTATGTTTGTACATTGGCTTTAATCTGGACGTAAATTTTCAAGCTGCTCTGAACATATAAACTCCATTAAGAAATCGCTCACCACGCGTTCGACAAATTGCCTGAACCAAATTAGCACAGATTTGATTCCCATTTTTGGATTATTTTCGAATACTTACGAGCATGTCTCACATGAAACGACTTTCTCATTGATTGCTGAGTACAATTTCGGCTGGATAGTAAGAATCGAATCCGAACATTCCCTTTTGTTATGTGTTTTCTCGGTTGCTACTGCGTTCATGGCGATGGTGACTCTAAATGGTGTTGTTGGTGAGAAAACGACTGGAGTTGATGGCATGCTCATGGATTCTCTGAAAATGTTCATGATTACTTCCTTGTGATGGTTTTGTTTTGCATCTTCATCTCGAACTTGTCTCGGTAACTCATGGTTGTGAATTAATGTTCAATAAACCGTGATGATTGAAGTTAACAGCTGACCGCTGTTTTCGGAGACTGGAGGTGATCCGAGGTGATGGCCAATGGTGATAGCCGGAATTATTTAATAGCATGGTTTATACGTTCATGGTTTAAGATTTGAGAGTAGATCTTTTTTTTTTGTAAATCTGGAAGTTCATGAAGGTATGAAGCTAGTTCTGGCATGTTCGGTAGCCATGAGGAAACAATGAAATGAGTTTTTTTTTTTGGAAAAAAAGACTAAGGTTCCATTCATTTCGCAGAAAAATAACTTCCAAAAAAACATTTTCCGGATTTTTCAGCATTCAGTTCATCTTGAACAAGTCAAAGAAAACACCTTTTGTTAATGGAAAAAAAATTATAAAATAAAGGAAAATATTTTTCGTTTTTTTGTCGGGAGAAAACATTTTTCATATCTTCTATCATCTCACTCTCTATCACTAGACACCTTTAACTTTTATTTTTATTTTTATTTTTTCTTTTTTAATAGAGTTTTTAATTGAAATATCAATTTAAAAAAATTATTGAAAGGAGGGCATGGAGAAAAAGATTTTTCTTATCAAATAGGGGAAAATATTTTATAGTTCATTTTTAAATTTTAGCCAAACATCGAAAATATCATCATTTTTTTAAAAATATTTTCTAAAAACGCCATATTTTCTATGAAACGATCGGAGCCTAAAGAAAAAATGGCATTGGGACTCATTTTGACTAGAGTAGAGAGTACAATGCATGGGTTTAGTCTTAGAAAAATGGGCTTATTATGTGGCTATAATAGATAATGTGTTTAAAAGGATTGAAGAAGAACGTGGGCTAAGTTCAATTTGGTTCAGAGATAAACTTAGGATAGCATTAATAAAGGGGTTAGGCTGGGCTTGATGTGGCTATGAACTTGTGATAAAATGGCCTGAGTCCTCATTTTCAGAAAATAAAAATTTTGAGAGGTATAATGATACAAATATTGTTTGAATTTTGACCCAATATGTAATGTGGTCCATAAACTTTTAATTTATTCAATATGATCCCTAAACCTTTCACACATATTTAAGCTAATCTCCTGCCTATATGAAAATGATCAATGTTATCTATAATCTATGGACTAGATTAAATATTATAAAAAGTTTAGGGATCAAATTAAACAAATTAAAGTTCAGGGATCATATTGCACATTTATCTAAAGCTTGGAAAATATTTTTGTCATTTTCTTAATTCAAAAAATAGAAAATTGATAAAAATAATCAGGAAAATAAGCCTTAATCAAGTTGTTAGATTTTAGTATTAGAATTAGTTTAGTTTCCCTTAGATAGTATACAGATAGATTAGGAAAACTCACCATTTTCTCTAGTTTAGATATAGGAAAATTGTTTCTTTAGAAAATTGAATTTGATTTGAACTAAGCTCATGGGAGTTGCTGTCCTAGGGCTTAATAACAAGGCTGTGTTATATTTTGCCGAACTTGTATTAGATTACTTTACCACGCTTCACTTTTCATTTACTTTTTATTGCTATTCTTGCTATGTTTGTTGTGATTGCTTTTATATTGTTTTTTGTGTTGCGATTCGTTTGCTTAGTTGAATGGATAAAGTACATTCTATGACCATAATATGCACAAAAACATTGCATAGACACTTAGGGCTTGCATGTTTGTGTTTATTTTTTCTATTTATGAACAAAAATTCTGTTTTTTTTGTTCTCGAGAATAAAAAAAGAATAGAAATGCTTTTATTTGTGTTTTTGTTCCAAATCTATTTTTTGTTCTCGGAACACATTTGGAAAAGAAATAAAAAACAAAAAAAAACTTGTTTATTGTTTCTGGAACAATTTTTAAGAACAAGTTTTCTCTCTCCTATTTTTTTCTCCTATTTTTTTATTCTTCTTTTCTTCTTCTTTTTTATTTGGCAATCGCCTCGGCCATGACTAGCGACCGACGCCGAGAGCCGACAACGCCATTGGGGGCCGGCGACCTCGCCGGAGTGTCACCGCCCTCGGCGAGGCCGAGCGTCGGCCCAGCGTGGGCGAGGCTCGCCTCGCCTTGGTTGGGTGAGGCCGCCAGCCCTCGTCGGCCGGTCGCCAGTCATGGCCGAGGCCGGTGACCGGCTAAAAGAAGAAAAAAGGAAAAAAAACAAAGAAAAAAGAAAAAAAGGAAAAAAAATAAAAATATTAAAATTAAAAGAAACAAAAAGAGAACACAAATTTACCAAACATATTTTGGTTCTTTTTTTTTCCCGAACAAGTTTACCAAACGCATTTTGCTTGGTCAAAAATTGTTCCTCAGAACAGAAATAATTTTTTATATTTCTGTTTCCTGGAACAATTTTTGAACAGAAACACAACACAAACGCACCCTTAGCATACAAGAATCTTAGGATTCATAATTATTTAAAAAGATGTATCGACACTTAGTTGACAAATAGTAAAGTTTAGTACTAAAAGGACATTAGTTAAATAACTAGAATAATCAAGTAACTAACCTTAGATTTCTTATTGCTAAGAAGTGGGGTCTACTCCTATACCACATTTGGTTTCTCGTCAACCATATTAGATTAGTGGCAACTCCTTAATCCAATTAAGGTGAAAAGCTTAACATCATGCAAGGTAAGGGTTTGAGGGAACTTATGTTGATTGAAAACCATTGGTCCTCAATTCCACATTGCCTCTAAACCCATAATTCCTCAACACTCATTCGAGAGGGTCGTGACAGCCGCGCTCAGCATTCTGAACCTGATAGGATTGCAGGGACCTCTCCTTGCGTTCGAGCTGTTCATCTTCCTTCGCTAGAGGCGACCACGCATGTAATCGCCTATTTAGAGCTCTCCATCTCTTGCCTTGTGAAGTTCTAGTATATATATATATATATATGGGATGGCCAATATTGGGAGAATTGCTTACACAATGAGATGGCAAGTTCGTAGGTGATTGTGTTCACCAAAATATTGTTAATTTGTAGGATTTTGCCATTCCATTGGTTTTGTTTTCTTCCATGGGGAAGAGCTTTGATTCATTAGATTTAACAAGGTTAGAAAGCAATTTATTGTGAAAGTTAAGTGAGTAGCTAAAGCTGTCGGTAGGATTGGATAGAATGTTGTTTATGATGCGTTTGGTAATCATTATGTTTTTAGGAATAATTTCTTATTAAAAATGTTTCTTTTTTATTCTATATTTGGAAACATTTTGTAAGTATTTTAAGGTGTTTGATAACTGTCCAAAATTTATATTTGCCGAATAAAAGTGCGTTTGGCATTGTCCTCAAAATTTATAATCCAAAAATAATTTTCTTTTATTTTTTAAATAATTTTATTTCTTTTTTCTTCTTTTCTTTTGTTTCTCTTCTTCTTCAACCTTTGGCTAGTCGCTAGCCTCGGGATGACCGACCAGCTAGACGAGAGTTGTCGGAGTGTAGTCGACAACTTCATCGGAGTGTCGCCGGCCCCCGGTGAGGTCACCCCTCATTGATTGAGCCTCGTCAACAATTGGGCAAGGACCCTCGCCAAATTTGGCGAGGTAGAGCTCGCCCAACCGTCGATGGAGCTTGATCTTGCCGGGCCACCATGAGGTCGGCCTTGCCTTGGCTGAGTGATGCCAACCTTGCAGTGGCCCGGAGAGGTCGAGTCCTGTCGGTGACTGAGTAAGCTCTGCCTTGCTAGAATGAGATTGAGCCTCGCTCGGCCAGACGAGGTTAAGCCTTTGGGTGAGCCTTCGATGAGCTTGTTGGACCTTGCCTTGGCTTGGTGAGCCTCCAGTGATGGTGGACAGCAGCGGTAGAGGTGGTCAACAATTGCAGTGGTTGAAGAAGAAGATAGAAGAAAGAAGAACAATAAGAGAAAAAATAAACTTAGGTTTCCTTAATTTTAGAATTGTTTCCGGAAACGAAAAAACAATTTTTGTTTACTCATTGATTATGTTCTAAGTCTATTTCCAAAATAAATTTGTTCCCGAGAATTAAAAATTTATCAAATGGATTTCTGTTTCAAATCTACTCCCATGAACAAAATAATATAAATCGTTACTGTTTGATAAGTTGCCAAACGCACCTTAATGGCCAAAGTTGAGATTCTTTTGGGCTTTGAAGGATGTGTTGCTCTCAAGTCTTCAAAATGACATAATAATCTTACCCTCATTTATCCTACTCTTGTGGTGAATGATGAAGATTGCAGTTATAGGGAAAAAAAAACTATGAGATTGACACGAGTGGAAGAATATGAATGTTTGAACATATCCTCACAAAAGTAAGTAGTTAGTTATCTTATCTCGAAGAAGAGCTAGAGCTTGAGTGAGGGTAGGTCCTGCCATTGCTTTGATGAAAGGCCTGAGGACCTCTGAGTTGGTTGATGCTTCTGGGTATGTGTGCGGTCCATATCATGGGAACTAACTATTTTGTTGGTAAGAAATCCTCCATTATACAACAGGATTGATCGGAGTTGATTTGTCGCTGCCACGCCTGGGGCATTTACTTTTATGATTCCTGTTATGCGTGATTTGTGGAATGCTATTTGATCAAATTAAACCAAATTGGTGTGATTTTTTCAAAATTGACATTGAAATTGAATTAATTGGACTCAAATTAGACTAATTGTTGGACTCAAATTAGGCTAATTATTGTCGCTTATGAAGGATCAATTGGAACCCCCAATTGACGCTTAAAATTGGTTAAATTTGTTTCCAGCTTAGAATCTCAAAATTGACTTGACAATTCTATGTATTACGATCTCCCAAATCAAATGCCATGAAGGAAATTATTCTAAGAAATAGTTAGTGAAATTGAAGAATTTTGAATTTGGTTGATTAGGAATCGAAATTTTTTATATGGTCGAAAAGTCGATTCTCGATCGATTTGTGTAAAATTGATGAATTCAAAATTCAATTAAGCATAAAAGGAAGTGATTTGATGATATATAAAATTTGAATTTATTCAAATTTTCAAAAAATGTTGACCAAAAATTTACTTCAATATTAACCAAAAAATCAACTCTGAATACTCCTTGAATAATTAGTGAAATCAATGTATTGGTTTAGATTGAACAGAGTGGATCTCGAAAAACTTCAAGAAACACTAGAATGACTCTTTTGGTCAAGAAACGAGTTTCGTCAAGATTGGAAACTATGATCTTGAGTTTTTATCATTATATGATTTGTCAGCTAAAATTAGGTGTCAATAATTTTCTCGTCATTTATATTTCTTTTCAAGAATCAACAAAGAACCTTCTACATCCTTTGTCGATTTACTCATCGATCTATATTTCGATAGATATTTTATTGGCACTTTTCGGTGGAACACGGACTTTGAGTAATGAAGTTTGTATAAAGGACCACCAAGCAATCAAAGAATATAAGTTATTTTCCAGCCTTCTTTACATGGTTGGCAATGATTGTACACAATTTTAGTACCTTTAATTTTCTTGTCATTTACATTCGTTATTCAAGAATCAACAAAGAATTTTTTACACCCTTTATTGATTTACTCATAAATTCATACTTCAAGAGATATTTCATCGACACTTCTTAGTGGAACACCAACTTTGAGCAATGAGCATTCACCCATTCATCTACAAAACTCCTGGAAAGACACAACCCTTGACTTGAAGAACTTGGCTTCACGTATGACTTCAAGAGCTCCTCACCTTCCTTTTCTCGTGAAAGCAATTATTGTACGTTTCCCAAATACTTTCCTATTATTAGCCTCACTATTTGCTACAGAGTAATCTAGTAGATGTTGATTTTTAACAATTATTTCTGTCGAAAACAAAGGATTTCAAAACGCATGTTCTGCATAGAATTAGAATTAGTGGAATATGCTGGGGTGCGGCTCATACTACTTATCAATAAGATGACATCGGGCTGCCCCGGTGGTGTTCGTAGGGGGCAATGCTTTTACGACGTCGGAGGACTTTTATAATTTGAGTCTATATTTTATTGATAGTTTAGCTCATAAATAATTACTGGTTATATATATATATATATATATATAATCTTTTTTTCTTGTAAATTAAAGAATGCAACGAAATGTGTGGGATGTTAATTATAGTGAAAATCTTAGTTGGACATAGCCTTAATTCAAGGCAAAATCAAATGTCTCATTTTTTTTCTCTGTGATTTAGATAAACCCTAACAAAATAAATGCTGCATAAAGAACCTTGGCGTAGGCAATTCGAGTTTGAATGGTAATATTTCTATATTGAGGAATAATTTCTTTTAAGAAATAGTTATTTTCTATTTCTACTCATTGGAATAATTTCTGAGTAAAATAACGTGTTTGATAATTTCACAAAATTTATATCCTCGGAATAGAGACAAATAGAAATGCATTTGGTGCAATCCATAAATTCTTATATTTTTTTTCGTTTTTCTTCTTGTTCATCGATAGTAGAACATCGATTGCCAATTGTTGGTCGCTGCCACTGCCAGTGCTAGTGTTGGCAGCGATTGATTGCCAACAGATGGCGTCAAGCGACAGTCGAGTGACCAACAACAATCGGTATTAGGTGTCGACGGGCGGCGATTGGCGGCCCGGCGGTGGTTGTGGGCGACAATTACAATAAGAAAGAAAAAAAAAATGGCTTCTTTTTATAAATTATTTTCAAGAATAAAAAATTACTTTTTTAAAGTTTTTATTTATATTTTAAATTTATTCTCTCACCAATTTTTTATTTCGATAAATAAAAAAGTTAGTTAATATTATTAAATAAATTATATTTATTTTTTTGTTTCAGAGAACAAAAGGATCGGAGAGCACACTGATTTATGTGGGTTCTCGTCAGCTGTTTTGTTTTCACTATTGACAGCTGTACGCGACCAGCGCGCTTTCCCTTGACACCAAAAAGAAAAGAGCGGTGGGGACGGCTGAGAAAGGTGCTTCTTTTTGACGAAATGCTTTTTACTGTGTGTGCGTTTTTTTTTTTTTTTAAATTGCTGGAAAGGAAAAGCGAAGGCTTTTTCTGTTACCAAGAAAGGAGACCAAGTGGGTCCCAGAGGATAATTAGAAGAAAGAAAAGGAAAAGTAAAAAGAAGGGTTTTGTGTTTTTGGTTCTTTTTCGCTCACATAGCCGCACATAAAGTTTATTTAGCCGAGAGTCGCGCAGGAACAAGCGCCGCACAATAGAGGATAAACGCAAAGAAAGAAAGAGGACGGTCCAGTGACGCCCCCTTTTCTGCGCGCTTAAGCGTTCCAAACATAGTGAATTTTATGCCATGACTTTTACCACGTTCAATTGAGTTATTTATTCATAAGTATTTTGAATTTAGGCCTAATTGTGATTAATACTTGAACGTATGAGCGATTGTAGATTTTCTAGTTATAGTGAATTATATGCCGTTAGCTTATATAACTATCGATACTCGGATCAAATCGCATAAATTTTAGTGTCTTTTATTGTTCCTCGTTTATTTCTTTGTGATTTTGCATTGACTTCTATTGAAATGTCCTATTTTTTTATGTTAATTTTACAATAGATTTTTTAATAATTGTTTCTGTACAAGACAAGAATTCAAGTAAACAATTTAGAGAATAAGTGTATTAAAAATCTTAAGATTTATTACAAAAATACAAATGAATCTTAAAATTTTGAAAAAAATGTAATTGAGTCCTAACAAAAAGTGTAATCATTTGAAGGATTTGATTGGATTGAATCAATTTTATAACTTTTTAGATTTGATTATACTTTTTGAAAATTTTAGAATTGTGTTACACTTAATGACAATTTTTTAAAGTTTTCCAACTTCTTGAAAATTTTTAAATTACATTTATATGTTTGTGGTAAGTTTTATAATTTTTAGTTCACTTATCCAATAATTTAGTGTAAAGATTTCTAGGCTCTTCCAAATTGAATTTCTCCATCCTGTAATGCCCACGCTGCACGTAGCTTGAATTAAAGTATGGGAAAACGTGTCGGTGGCTTTTCCCTTTGCTTCAGAACTACAGCGCGCAGCCGGACTGTTTCAGATTGACCCGAAAAGTGAAGATTTACGGTCTTCGAGACTCGAAAAGAAGAGTGGCAGGTACCGATAAGAAAAAGCAACAGAGGTCCCCACTGAACCGTCAATAAAATGTCTTTCTTTTTTCAAAAACAAATAAGGCGGAGACCAAGCGTGACATTACAACGCTTCTATTGAAACTTAATCCAATATGATACCCTACCGATGAAGAAGTTAAACCTCTCGGTGCAATTTATCCATTAACACATGCCGAGGTCAAGTCCAGCTTATTGGAGATGCAATTAACATACCCAATCAAATTTATCTTCACTCAAAACTTAAGCCGATAATTTATCAATCAATTAAAATATACTACTTATTCATGATTTATCGTATCTCTAATGTGAAATTTCTGTTGCCTCACACTCTCACGAGTGCACATCAACACATTTGATATGAATTTTACTACATTAAATGATAACATATATTCTGTCAACAATTTCATAGTCGAAAAATGTAAAACTGGAACTGTGAAGAAATAAATGCATTTCCTTCTAAAATTACATATCTGTTAAAATGAGAGAGGGAGAGCTTCTTCTTCTCTCTCTCTTTTTTTTCCTTGCTGCGGCCGAAAAGGGAGGGGGGAGGGGTGGGGCGCTAATGGTTGCTGATTAGCTAAGGTTTTTCACGAAATTAGACGTATAAATTCAAGAACAACTGAGTAGTTAATAATATTTAATTAATATACTTTTTAGCACGTATCTCTCTACAAGATATATTATAAAAAATCAAAATAGGGTTAATATTATGAAAAATCTCAAACTGGTATATTTGTGATAAATTTACTCAAAATTAAATCTCAAACTCTTACACTTGTGATAAATTTGCGCGATATTAATTTCTGTTAATTTTTGCTATTAAATTGTTGAGTTTGATGATACGTAATAGTTAATTAGTGCCAGTTTGGGATTTTACACTCAATTTGTTACAGTTATACTAATTTTGTGATTTTTTTAGTATTAGTCTAATTTAACGAATGATATATTTGTTACAAATAAAAACCTGTTTGGGATTTTGATAGTCAAAAAATAAGTTTATGATAAATTTGCCACAAGTGTATTAGTTTGAGATTTCTGTGGTAAAAAAAATTAGTTTGTGGTAAATTTGTCACAAATATACTAATTTGGGGTTTTTTGTGGTGTTAATCCTTAGTGATATGAGACGAGAGATACATGTTGGGCATATAATTGTTAGCACCCGAAATCCCGAAAACTGCTCCGCACTTGCTAGTTCTGAATTTTGGAGCCTATAGTTCTATCACCTCTAATGCTGATCTTGAACCTTCCTGATTTCGTCGTATCCACTCCTACTTCTAAATATAAAGTTGAACACTTTGATGGCATCACACATGCAACAAAACAAGGTCGCATCATATTAGCAATTAATCACTAAGTAAAATGCTTACCATACAAAGAATCTGTCTTTTAATATAGGGTGCATATCATTCGGCAAAGGGTTTTAGATTATGTAACTTAAGTACCCCTTAAAGAAAAGGTTTAACGGTATTAAGCAAATAAGCAATTTAAATAAAAAAAAAAGATCTTGCATGCACCAACTTTAAAGTCGAGGAAAGTAAAACCAAATTTTCCCTAAAATGTGAGAATGGGGTTGCACATTTTCTCTAAATGCATAGAACCTAACGGTGTCATCATGGTTTCTCCAACTTGAAGTGACTTTCCTCATTCCTAAGCAATGTTGTTGCAATTAATCATTTTTTTTTTGTCAAAAGAAAATTTCATTTATTTATCATAATCAAACATGAAAAGAATATGGAAAATTCCAAGCAAGGCAAATCCAAAAAGACTTGCAAAAGAAAACAAAACCCAAAAAACAAATGAGTACGAGTCGCAGTTCTAAACATTCTCTCATCCCAAAAGACTAGATTTGTTACAACATCAAAAAACGATCGGTAGACAAACACTAAAAGCATCAGTGATGGGAAAATGCTGAGATTTTTCTCTTCATAAATTATGGCTTGCAGTGTGCGTTTAGGTTTGACGTTTGCAACCTCATCGTCATACGAAGACAACAATAATAATAACATGTTGAATCACTACAAATCAAACGCTTCTAAGAAACTCCCAGATCTAGATTTAGATCAAGAGATAAAAGCTCTCAAATTTTAGATTTACATCTAAATCGAGAGAGAAGAGCTTCTGTCGAATCTTGGAGAAGTGATACAATTACATCTTGAGCATCCTGCTAGCTAGATTGATGATAACTTTCCCACAAATTTTACAGCTGCAAAGCAGATTTATTCACTACACAAGCAAAGAAAAGCAACAACAATCAGTGAAAGAAGACACCAAACAAGGCTAAATAAGACTCCCAGATTAGATCAGGAGAGGATAAAAAGGAAATTAAGGCCTAAAAAACAAAAATTAGAGCAAAGCAAGCTCCTGGGTTCAAAAAATTGAAGCCGAGAGCCTACACCAAGTTTCCTTGAGGGAGGCTTTTTTGAGAGAGGATGGATATATATATATATATATTTTGGGGGAGATGAGGGTTTATTTTTTTGCCGACTCTAGTTGAAGTTGGTGGATTTTTAATCGTACCAAATATCAAATTGCAGTTAATCATGGCCGGGCTGAATATTGTAGAAATCTTCCTCTAACTACATCTATGATTTGTGTTCAAGTTTTGGGCATGCGAACTAAACTAAGAGACAGCCTGAATAGAGGGGGACGCATCATGTGTTAATTAGAATATAGTATTTTGACGAATGGAGAAGGAGCCTGAACTTGACTTGTGGCCCTCTCCCTTATTGACACGTAAACCACTTTGCTTATTGTTTTCTCGCCTGTCCTTTAATTTCTGGACCATGCCATATTTTGTGCTATTTACTTCCTTTAAAAAATTGCAAATTGGCTCGAGAAAAACTATAAACAGGTGGAATCTGAGGTCCCATAATTGAACCGTATATTACTGTAATATATTATCTACTATAGAAAAGTGCAAAATCCAAAATCACTAAGAACTTTTATGCCAAAAGTTAAAGAAAAGATGTAAGAATGCAAATGTTTCGAAAAGGCAACGACTAAGCACGCGCAAAGAGAAAAATTGCCAAAGGTGAACAGGAAATGTTACGTGAGGCACGAATAATAACCATTATGTTTTTGGACATAATTTCTAGCAAGAAATATTTTTATTTTTTATTTTTATTCCTTGACAAGTTTATGAATAAATATACGTATTTGATAACAATACAAAATATCTCTTTTATGAGTGGCCAATGGGCGGGCAACGAAAGGCAGGCGGCGGATGGATAGTCGACTAGTAGAGAGGGCAATCGATATGAAATTTTTTTTATTTTTCATTTCTGTCTAAAAAATAGAAAAGTGGAAAATCGTTACTTATTTTTTTTCAAAATCTATTTCTAAATTAAAAATTTATTCAAAAAATAGAAAAATAAAATTATGTTATTAAATGGAATTTTATTTCAAATATATTTCTGAGAATGGGAAAATAGGTATCGCTAAAAATAAAGTAGTTGTGACGCGTGCTTATAGGGAAGTGAACGGAAGAATCATGGAGGAAAAAGCCGTGAGCGCGCCGAGTCCTCAAAGTTCGAAGATAGTGTCCAGTTTCTCCGTTTGAATGCATGGAATACAAAACGACAAAAGTAATTGAAAATTCGAATAATCGTTGTCTGGCCTCCTGCTTTCCCTTATTCCTCCTGACCAGCGACCCTTTAAATGTGGATGGACGGTCGAGTACGCTGTCCAGCTCACGACAATCCCTAGCAGCCGAACCGAGCCATCTTCCAGGTTGACAAGCAAACCACTGAACTCACCCCCTTCTTCCAGCAGCGAAATGGGAGGACAGCACGAGGATGCTAACAATTATTCCGTATTCTTGAGCATCAGTGGCCCTGATTCTGGCTCTGGCTTCGTCAATGGTCTCTACAATAGACTCAAAGATGTAGGCCTGAGTATTCATCCAAACTTCCTGCCCAGAGATGATAACGACCTCCCCTCCGGTAAGGAATCTGCTGAAGATCTTATCAGTGCAATCACGCACTCTAAGGTTTCAATCCCAGTCATCTCCAAAAATTATGCTTCTAGCGAACGGTGCCTCCGCGAGCTCATTCATATAATGGAGTGCGTGGAAAGAGGAGAGCAAAAAGTCTTGCCCGTGCTTTACAAGGTGGAACGCGAGGATGTGCACAAACTAGAGGGGGCCTTTGGAGAGGCCTTCAAATCCAGTACGCATCTTTTTAAGGAGGATGAAAAGCAACAAGGGAAGGAAGCGCTAAAAAAAGCAGTTGCTTCTACAATGTTCAAATCAGAGACATTTGCTAGCGGGTACGTCGTTTACCTTCTTTCAACAGATCCTCGTCAGAAGAAGAATTTTCCTATTTATCATTGTTAATCCTTGTTTTGTGGAGCCATTAATAAGTTCTCGTCTAATGAGTTGTTTCACAGGCGCGAAGGTGAATTAGTTAAAGAAGTAGTAGAAAAAATTATGCGCCAGCAGCAAGATGATTTTCCACCATCTCTTCCCACGGACTTGGTTGGAATTGATGATCAAGTCACTGCAGTTAGGAAATTGGTGGATACTGCTTATCCTGACACTCGAATTATTGGGATTTATGGGATAAGTGGTATAGGTAAGACTGCTCTGGCTACGATCATCTATAACAAACTTGTTGATAAGTTTATGTGCCGCAGCTTTCTCAAGGACATTAGAGAAACAATTAATAGCAAGAGCATCGAGCATCTGCAATCTCGATTGATCTCGGACATACTAAACTTTCATGACTATCCAGTGCTTGATTCTCATACTGGAATTCGATCAATCCGGTCTAGTTGTAAAGAAAAGAAGGTACTTATTCTTCTTGATGACGTAGATCGCAAGGATCACCTGGATAGTTTAATTGGTGGTTGTAGTTTTAAGGCAGGAAGTAGGATCATTATTACATGTCGAGATAAGGCCATGTTGGATTCTAAATATGGGTATGAAGTCAAAGAAATGAATAGGGAAGACTCTTTGCTTCTGTTTAGCAGGCATGCATTTGGAGGAAAACCACCTCCAAAAGATCTCACAACCCTTTCCCATGAAATTGTTGCCGCCACAGGAGGGCTTCCCTTAGTTCTCATGGTTGTGGGTTCACTTCTCAAAGGAAAAGAAGATCAAAGAGTCTGGAAAGAGATACTGGAGAAATTGAGGAACACTCCTAATACAACAGTACAACAAAAGTTGAGGATGAGCTATGACACATTAGAACATGAGGAACAACAGATGTTTTTAGATATAGCATGTTTTTTCCTTGGAACCAACAAAAAAATTGCCTCCTACCTGTGGGATGATCTCAAGTTTTTCCCAATTTCTGGATTGGCAAAAATGTTCGCACGTTCGTTAATAAAGTATAATGATAACAATGAGTTGAGAATGCATGACCAACTAAGAGATCTAGGTAGAAGTATTGCCTGTCCAGCAGATAAGAAGCCTTGGGATTGTAGCAGACTATGGGACAAGGAAGCTATGGCAGTTCTAGGAAGCAAGGTAACAATTACTTCTCCTTTTGGCCTCTCCCAAGTAAGTTCTCTTATGGTAGTTCCTCATACAATTATTGTTTTTATACAAAATTTGTGGACCACTACAAATTGTTCTAAAAACCCAGCTATTAGATGAATGTGCAATTTATTATTTAAATATTTGATTAGTTCCTCTCACACAGGTTGGACTTGCATGGAATATGTAATTGAAAATGCAAATAGGAACCTAGAAAGATTTAATTGTGACCTCTTGCTCCAATACCACGTAGGAAATTTGTGAGACCACTATTAACACTTTTAAAAGCTTAGGTTATTATATGAATGCATGATTTAATATTTAAATATTCTAACAATTTTAATTTGAGAGACTATTCTCTTTTTAATGAAACAAAAATAGACTGCTTGGGTTACATAAAAAAAATATCATATTGAAAAAGAAATAAATAGACCAAGGGTTGCATTTCTAGGCTAAGTAGATTTTTTATTTTTATTTTTATAATGGCTATGTAGATTAATCCATGAGTTTTTCGTGCATTACATTGAGAATAGACCTCACTTCCTTCTTTACCAAGGAAACAATGACCAAAGATTCTATTTTCCATTTTGCCATGTGCCAAAATCAATAATATTTTATGAACGGAGAGGAAATGGGTTTTCATGCTTTAGAGGTGCTAAACTTTTGGAGATGCCAAAATCTCAAAGTGTATTTTGCTTCGAAATGTATGCTAAATTTTTTGAGGAGAGAGTGAACAGCTGTTGACATTGTCTAGCCAGTGCTAGATAGAGGAGTGGTGGTAGGTGATGCCGGTACAAAGGCTCACTGGCAACTTCATGACATTGAGTGAGATCGGGCACCAGAGTACGTCAGGACAGATGTCGAGGGAAGAAGAAAACGGCCCTATTTGGAAAATGGTCTCACTTTATGCGTTATTTGAGAAAACAGCCCACTTCTGGCCCTATTGCCCAATTTTGTTATTAAAAAAAGATCACATATATTTTTTCTTAGTGCGGGGAAAATGCATTGGCAACAATAACATTCAAATGCATACTGAAAGGTGGTTGAGTGGTATGCTATTCCTAGTTTAATGACAGTTTCTTCATGTCAAGATTGGGGAATGCCTTGTGGTGATATTTACAATCCTCAGTTTTTTATTGTAGGAAAATGAATATATTGAGGCACTACGTCTGGACAAAAATGGCTCAAGCAAGTTCATGGAGCAAGAGAGCTTTAAAAGATTGCCTAAACTGAAGTTCCTTCATGTGAGTGCTGTGGATTTTGCTGGACATTTGGAGGAATCGCTTTGTGAATTAAGATGGCTAAAGTGGGAGAGCTGTCCTCACTCATTCAAGGCAACCAATGTTCATTTGGATAAATTACTCGTATTTGATTTATCAGGGGGCAATATTCATGAAAATTGGGAAGGATGGGGTTCAATCAAGGTAAAGATGAGTAACACTTTCTCTTTTGTTACATTTGATGTTAAACCAACAGCTTATCTGGGAATATTTTTCTTTCTTATAGATGGTGAGGCTGAAAGTTCTCAATCTCTCATTGTGCTCCAATTTAAAGACCACCCCTAAACTCTCTCCATTTAAAAGTTTAGAGATGCTGATCCTGGAATATTGTCAGAATTTGGAGGAAATTGACCCTTCCATTGGAGATGTCAAGTGGCTTGTTTCCTTGAACTTGAGGTACTGTGGGAGTCTGAAGAAGTTACCTGCAGAACTGGGTCAACTAAAAGAATTGGAAGAACTTCTCATAGATGAGACTGATATAAAAGAAATCCCTCCATGTATAGAATCTCTGAAGAAGCTGAAGATGCTTAGTGCTGTTGGTTGTGGTTTGCTGACTCAGATTCCCAGCTCAATAGGCTGTCTGGTAAATTTGTCAACCCTGAACTTAACCACCTGTAAATCATTGCAAGAACTTGGCTCCTTTAAGGCTCTTGGAGAATTGCAGCACTTGTATCTAAAGTGCTGCTACAGGTTGAAACAGATCCCTTCTACAATTGGGGAGTTGGGGAAGTTGGTTGAGCTGGACTTGTCATATACAAGTATTAAGTTATTACCCAAATCCATTGCAAAATTGAAGAACTTGAAAATTCTGAGGATTACTCATAGTGAGGTAGAGAAGTTACCAAGCTCTATTGGAAAATTGAAAAGCCTCCGAGATTTAGATGCCTCAGGCTGCCATAAACTGAAAGGACAAATTCTTGGTGATATAGGCGGATTGTCGTCTTTGCGGACCCTACATTTAGGTAAAGCAAAAATTTCTCACTTGCCAGAAAACTTCCGTGAGCTTTCTAGTCTCAACCACCTTGATTTACTATACTGTAGTGAGCTTAAGTCATTGCCAGACCCTCCTTCTGGCTTATCATCCCTGCGGCTCACCTGTCGGAGCAACATGCTTCCATCGCTCTCTCATTTAAGTCATCTAAAGAAGCTCACCCTTCACTGTTGCATGTTTCTTGAAAGTATCCCAGAGCTTCCCCCTAACATCCGCAAGCTTCGTGTTTGGAAATGTCCTAAGTTGAAAACATTGCCAAATCTTTGGAATTTGAGATCCTTGATGGAATTAGAGCTCTTGCAATGCTTTGGGCTCATGCAATTCAATGGTCTGGAAGCTTTAGAATCCCTAACAAAGTTGGACGTATCTACTAGTGCAAGGTTGCCCAACCTCAACGACTTTGAAGATTTGGAGTTGTGGATGGACCTAGACCTGCAAAACTATGATGGAAAGGTGGATAATCTCCATGAGTTACGAGGCATTAGCCACTTAAAATCCCTGGAAGTGTTGAATGTCTCTGCACGCAAGCACATTCAACGACTGGACCTTTCAAAATCGGAGCATCTGAAGCAATTGATTGTTAATAATTGTGAAAGCTTAGTTGAAATTCACTGCCATGATAAGATAAAATCCCTGGAACACTTTGATAGAAATGGGTGCAAGTCACTCACAATATTACCAGACTTTTTAGCATATGACAGGTCATGATTCTAGGGGAAAAAACAGCAAGAAGCTAACTGATGTTCACGGATAAAGTCAGATTTAAAATGTGATAGTAAAAGATACAATAAGATATGAGCAGCGCCAAAAAAATTGAGTTGAGAACACTGCACCACATGACAGAATTATGAAGAAGATTCAAATTATGGCAGCATGATGAAGATCTGATTCTGGAGATCGCTGAAGTCTCCTACTGAATGTAAATATAGTAAGTAAATTGCCGTTTTTCTGTTGAGATTGCCTGCTTTCATTTGTACTTTCAGTTTGTATGGGGCCTTTCCTGGACGTGCTACTATTTTCCGTCTCAATTCCGGGAACTGGGAGAAGTTATTCGGGCAAGTAAATACAATGCTTCAGTGTTATCTAGCTCAGATCATGATATGAAGAGAAAGATCAGAATGCCTCCAAAAGTAAATTAGACGTCTTCTGTCAAATGGGAAGAATTACATTCTTCATCCTCAAAATGGTATCAATTTGTGCTTCTGTAAATACAGTAATGTTTTTTTTTTGGTAAGGTAAATACAGTAATGTTTATCTCCAAGTTCTATTAAAATTGGTTTTATTGCATTGTGTGTTTGTCCATTTATGCAAAAGAATGCAGAAAGAAACTTAACTATCTGATGGATTCTGGAAACTGCTCATGCATAAGTGATTATTGGTTGCATTTTAGTAATTCGTTATTTTGTCATGGAAGTAGGCAGTGAAGGTACCCAGTAACGTGTTTTACATTTTCTCAAAGCCAGGACATTAATGTCAAGATGATGAATCTCCATGGATATATATCAAACTTTGTTCATCACTTAATATGCCAATATGAGGATTGCTCTCTCTGAAGACAAGAGGTAGGGCCTTCATCTTGCTAAAAGGATTATTATCAAAGGTAGAAAACCCAGTAGAAACAATGTAGTCACTCTTTCCTTGTTTATTCATGCCTTTATTAATCAGCTTGCAAATTCTTACCTTTATATCATTTGCAATTTCTTCCTTCAGTTCGCTCATTGTTTGGTGATGACAATGTCTAGGCCTCAGAGGCTTTACACAAACAGAGGATGTTCACTGTATTGTGGATAACAGAGTAAGATCCAAACCAGAAGTATGGAGAACCTCCTTAGATCAACTGCGCTGCTTTCATGTCTTTTGGATAAATATGACAAGTAATCAAGTGGGGGAGCTAGAAAGGTGATTTGCTTCAGCCCTTAATTGTTTGAGAGTTGATCTAAATTACTAAATGCTATCTTTTCTTGAACTACTCCTCAAATCAGAATGTTTTGTTGCAGCTGTGACTGAACGGAATTGGAAATCCACTCCTGCAATAATCAGTTGTGGTTTCAGCCAAAAATGTGCACCATTTTTGGCTAGGTTGATGTGGGGACAAAAAATCTTCATAGCTTGGGTATTACCCAGCTGTATATGACACTGAAATGAAGTGGGAGGAGCTGTGCATATGATTTTTACTTCTGTAGCGAGCTTAATTGATACTACATCAGAAGCAGGGAATTCCAACTACAACTGTAATCTTGACATAGGAATAGCTTATTGGCAATACTATGAGTGCAATTTGACTTGGAAGATACTAGACGTGTTCTTTTATTATCATTTTCACAACAGCTAGATGCGTATCTCTGAATCCTGATGAGAGAAATCATGTTCTTTTATTATCGTTCATGCAAAGAGAATACCAGAATGATGGAGAACATATATGCCCCATGTAGAATTATGAAGAATATTTGCATGACAGCAGCACGACAGAGATTGGATTCTGAAGATCATCCGTGTTTCCTAGTAATTGTAAATATAGCAGGTAAAGTATCATATTCAGTTAAGAGTACCTACTTCACATTAGTAATTTCAGTTTGGCATGGGGTTGTGTCTGATGTCTTATTGTTTTCTGTCTCATTTCAAGTAATGTCAGGGAAATTGATCGACTAATTGAATGCAATGCTTCAGCATCATTTGGCTTGTGATCCTGGTGGGAATGAAAATAGATAAAAATGCCTTTGAAGTACATTGCATGTCATTATACATCATCAGTCACAAAGAAAGACTCTTCATCCTTGACATGATATGAATATGTTCTTATGCAAACAGAGTATTACCTTTTTCCAAGTTCTATTAAGGTTGGTTTCCTAGAGTACAGGATGTTTATTATGTGTTTTTTCATTCATTCATGCATAATAGAAAATAACTCGGTCACTTGTTAGGATAAGTTCCACCCAAAAGCTTTAGCTATTAGTTATAGGAAGACTGCTTGTATATAACCCCTGTTGAAACCCTTTATTCAACCAATGTGGAGTAACACTTACGACGATTGATTGATCATGGCAACTACTCGTGTGTATGTGGTTTTGATTGCATTTTTAGTATGTTATGTCCATTTATTCTGTCATGGTATGATAAGCCATTGGAGGCACCATCATAAGATTTTTACTATTCTCAAATTCAGGACACCCTCGTTGAGATGATGAATTTTCTTGGATCTATATTCAACTTTGTTTGTCAATGAAATGCTAACACATAGATTGCTCAATCTGATGGTGGATGTGCGGCCGTGATCCTGTCAAAAGTAACATCCTCTGCGGTGGAAAAACTGGTAGGAATCACATTGCGCTCTTTCTTGTTTTTTCATCATGCCTATATATATCTCACATGTTCGTACCATCAGTCAGTGTCTTTACGTATCGAATTTGCATCCATCTTTTATTCTTCATTTGGCGATGACAATTTCTTATGCCCCTGATGCTTTAAATTACCAGGGGCTTCTTTGTAATTTTGCAGTGGTGTGAGATCCGAATAGGGCTTCTTTAATATCTGGGATATGGACGCAACAGTGACGTTCTATAAGCTGGCTGCATCATGTCGTGCTTTATGAATAGGAGCTGTCCGTTGTGGTAACGAAAACAGGTGCTTCACTTCATTCCTGGGAAGTTTGAGAGCTGATCTAGATCCATGAATGTCCACCTTTTCTTGAACTATTAATCAAATTGGAATGCTTTGTTAGAGATGCCACTACCGAGGAAACGGATTGGAAGTTCAACCTACTAAATACAAGAGGACCGAGGAGATGACTATCTATGGTCCTAGCTAGAAATGTCTACTATTTCGAATGTAATGATACTAAGTAACTTCTCTTTTTTTTTTTCCTCTTTTTCGAAGGATAGTAATTTTCCTCAAAATTTGGTTATGTTACTTCTAAATTTTTCATAAATATCATGAATTTGGCTCTTAAATTGTACTTAATTTTATTTGTAAGCATTCATATAAAGATTGCAATTAATTTTGTGTAACTAAGACTAACAATACCTACTGGTTAATAGTTTTCCCATAAGATCCTAATTCTCCTCAATCGGTCATATATACCCAACGGTACCTATCATTAACACCTCATTCATAAGCATAATAATCCTTTTTCTTCTGCCGATCGTTGCCATATACATGAGAAGTAGGCATTTTCAGTGTAAGTGTTAAGGGAAAATTATGTAAAAAAGTAAAAACAAAATGAAAGAGGGAGCAGAAAGTGGGAATAGGTGAAGGTGAAAGTGGAACTGGAAGCCACTCTTTCCTTACATACGGTCAATAATTCTACTCATTTTCATGAATCTCGCTCTGTTCTAAAGTCCAAAGCTCAATAGATGTAGGGGAAGTCAGAGACTTGCAGAGCACACGACTTGAAGGTAACTGCTCCAGGATCGAATAACTCTCGTGGGAGTAACTGAGACTTTCTAGAAATGGCTTTAACTCATCAAGAATGAAGCTTTGTAATTGTCACAATGAATTTGTTTGCTTGGAAATTGACGGTACGAGGGGGACATGGACATTGCTATTTGAAGGACAACTTATCAAGCACTTGAAGAGTTTTGAACGTCTCATCTTAACGATAAATACATATTGGGCACTCAACTTTGTCAAGGAGATAGATGTCATTACGACAAGGTCAGGCACTTGTAAAAATCTCATAAAATGCTTTAGTTAAAATGATTGTACGACAAAGCTCATGATGAGTAGCCCCGCTCGATGCTCGAACCTGATGGCGAATCCCACATCATCAATAAAACGCGTAATATCACTAATATAAGAAAGTACTTCTGGGCATGACCCGAGGACATTTTCACTAAAAAATAGTTAAATTAGATAGAAAGCAGAGAGTGAGTTGGGCAATGCTCTCACCCATTGGGCCAACGAGATTTTGGAAATGGCTTGATCCATAGTCAATGAAGCATTGTGATTAGCGTTGCAAATTATAAAATGAGGTCGTTAATGGTTTGGTTGGGGTTAAATTCATTCCAAAAGTATATGCCACTTATAATTCAATGTTGCAAGGAGCAGAAGCATGGTGGTGGTGACATTAGAAAATTATAATAAGGGATTTGGATCATCCATATATGAAAAATGAGGTACAAATATAACACATTTGTAAAATATCTATCACACAAATTATTGCACACATTATTTATGAATGGTCTATTACCATTGCTTTTCTCACACAACACACAAAAACTTGTAGAGCAAATAAACTCATACAAATACACGCTCGATGGACGAGCCAACCATCACTTTTTCTCTGTATTTGGGAAACACTCTCACCTTGCATTATGAGGCTTTCCAATGCCCTAATTACAAGTAGGGGTGTCAAAACCAAATTGTAACCGGAATCGATTTAAACCGAATTTTTGTGTATTTTTTTTTATTCGGATTTTGATTTGGATAATGAAAAAATAACTATTCTTTTTTATTCTGGTTTGATGAACGGAAAATAGCATCTCTTCTTAATATTACAATTTATGCAATCTTTCTCCTTTTTCACTAAACTTTTTTTTAAAAAAAAGAAGACCGAAAAACCGTATCTAATTGGATACAGAGTTTCAGTAGTCTACTTCCATCGATTGCGAGTCGACCGCGTCTTCTCTTCTTCTAAAGTTCTGAGTTGCCACGCGTGGTCACAGCACTCCCTATCTCATGTCTACCTCCAATCTGGATAGTACACATGTAGAATGTGTGTATTTGGTTAAAGACCTATTTTTAAACAAGAGAATTTTTGTCACTTATTCTTTTTATTAGTTTTGCGTTATAACTCGATAAACTATTCTTCTTCTTTTTTACATGAAACAAAAATGTTACTTGGATTATTTAGGATCGTATGATAACCATTCTATTTCCATTCTAGAACTATTTTTCTATTTTAAACTTGTTTCTGGAACAAAAATTTATTTGGTAATGCAATTTCATTTTTCTATTTCTTAAACAAATTCTTAGTTCAGAAATAAATTTGGAACATAAATGAAAAGTAAAATTTTTCTACTTCTAAGAAATAAAAACTCTTCTCGTCGCTTGTCCTTATTACTAGCCTTCCGCCCACCCGCCGTTGCCACTCTATTGCCCCTGGTCACCTTCTCCTTGCTCCCCTCGGTTGCTGCCGCCTAGAGTAAATAAATTTTGTGTCGTTATTATACGTATATTTTTGCTCAGAAACCCATCCATGATTGAAAATAGAAAAGTTTATTTCTGTTTCAAAATTAATTTCTAACTAGAATGATCATCATTCAGGCCCTTAAAAATCATGCATTGAATAAGAAATAAATGCACGAAGTAGAAATGTAAGGGAAGGCAGAGATTGGCAGAGCATGCCACTTTGAGCTAACTGCTTTAGGAATGAAACTCTATCATCGCGTTGAAGTAATTGTTTTCGACGCAGTAGCCTCGGCAAGTAGACAATGTTGATTTCTCTTTAATATTTTTCTTCAGAGACAAGAATTCCGGTAATCCCCCGTGAATTTCTCGATCCAGTGATGCTGCTGCACGAAACTTGTTGAATTAGAGTGGATAAAGGCTACGCGGACAAAACTCCAGGCCGACGATTCGGGGAAGATCCTGATTGATGCGGGTGCTTCAAGCTCTTTTTCTTTTTGCTTTTGAACGGCTGGAGGCAACCAGCGCGTTTGACATTTGACACTAAAAAGAAGAGGTTTGTGGCTTTGGAGACTCGGAAAGAAGAGCGGTATATGGACGGAAGAGGAAAGTGACAAAGGTGCCTTGGGAGCAGTCCATCAAATATCATGTGTGTTTCTTTACACAGCTCGCTCAAGCACTGTGAATTCACGATGGAAGAGAGGGATTGCGAGTTCAGTGAGCGAAGTAGATAGGCCTCTGTGTTTCTTTGGCGTCGGCGATTCATGAGATAGAAAGACCGATTTTCCCATTTGTGAAATACAATGTTAGAAAAAGCCACCAACCAATGCAGTGTAGGATGCAATTACATGTTGCACTGCATTACTTAGTAACTCATGAATGAAGTGGTTTTGGTAATTCTCTATTCAAATCTAATTGAGATATTTGATTTATAAAATGTAATATGTAGCCGTGCCCACCACACATCCCCTTCCCTGACTTCAATTGAGAGTAGTACTTTCTATCATGCTCCTCCACTTCAATTAAAAGTAGTCATTTCTACCATGCTTAGTCTGATTTTTTAGCCTAATATGTAAACATATCTAAGTAGGGAGATAAATGGGATCTGCAAAAGTTTGAACTCAGACCTCCAGTTTTGATACCGGTATTAGGTGATTTTGAGCCTTTCTCATCCCAAATGCTCCAAATGCCAATTTAAAGGGTGAGACTTTGTCTCAAATTCATAAATCATAAATTGACCTAGCCTTTTCGATAACTGACGTGAGATAACCCAACATTCTTCTTTTTTCCTTTTTTCTTCTTCTTGCCGTAGTTCTATCACACCCAAACACAACCTTTTTATTTCTTCAAGAAAATCCACGATTCAATGGACCAGGGAAGGCACGAGTGCTTGTTGATTTGTCCAAGCCACTTTTATCCGAAACCACTGTCAACCTTGCAGGAAAAAGAAGCTGGTTAGATTTCAAATATGAAAGATTGCCCCATTTTTGCTACTCTTGTGGGAAGATAGGGCACCATACTAGCTATTGCACAGAGATATCATATGATGAGAAAATCTTTTTTGAAAAGAAAAATCGATTTGGACAGTGATGTAAGTGATTACAGCCCTTTCTATAAGTTATTTTATAAAGAGGGGGATGGACATATCATGGAAGATGAATTTGTACCTGAATCTCCAAGGAATTCTGGTCAACTTATCCCTTATCAGCACAGAGACAAGGGCAAAGAGAAGATGTCAGCATCCTATACACACTTGGCAAGCCAACATATAAATTTGTCCAACGCTCTGCCTAATGTCCCTGCACAAGATAGAGAAGGAAAATTAATAGTTACTGACCCTGATTTCCAGAATTACCAGAAGGAGAGAGCAAAGAAAATCAAAACACCAGTAAGCAAAAGACCCAGACGTTATTCTCCTTCTGATAACGAGAGTAATAGTATCAAGATTCTGGATGAAATGCAACTCATGGAAACACAAGTTCACATGGCGGTGAAGTACATGAATGGGCTTTGGTGGCTAGCCCTAATAAGCCACCGGGTTACAAATGAACTTTATTAGCTGGAACTGTCAGGGGTTGAGCACACCCCTGACAGTTCAATATCTTTGAGCTCTGGTGGCTTAGGATAGGCCCACGATGATCTTTCTTATGGAAACAAAAAACGGGGAAAGTATGGTGTTGCGCATATAAAAGAGACTGAAGTACCAGGGCGGTTTTATTGTCAACCCAAGGGGTATAGCTGGAGGATTGGCTGTTTTCAAGACTGACCAGGTAACAATTTCCATTGGGTACATGGATACAAGTCATTCACATACGTAACTGCTGGTCTTTCAATTCACACACCATGTCTATAGACATGGTGTGTGAATTGAAAGACCAGCAGTTACGTATGTGAATGACTTGTATCCATGTACCCAATGTATTTCATGATAGACTAATGTTATGGGAGGAGATAGAAGGAATTAAACATTTAAACCTACCGTGGGCATGTATGGGGAACTTTAATGAAATACTTTATCCGTGGGAGAAGAGGGGCAGGAGGATGGCTGAAAATTATCGGTTAGTAGCATTTAGGAACTTCCTAAATAATTGTGATCTTATGGAAGTGGAGAGTAAGGGGTGCGCTTACACTTAGGCTAGAGAAGTGGAGGAGTTTTTCAAGAAGAAATTAGATAAAAGTCTTGTGCACAATTGAATGGAGGGTGCTTTTTCCAGATGCAACAGCTTTTGCATTACCTGCAATAGGGTCAGATCATAGTCCTATCTTGGAGAAACTATTCCCACAACCGGTGAAAAGAGTAAAAGAATTCGGATTTGAAGTATATTGGCTAGAGGACAAGGAGTGCGTAAAACTTGTCAAGGAGGTTTGGCTTTCTCCCAAGCAAAAAGGAACTGATTTACCAACAAAATTGTGAGAAGTGACCAGAAACCTTGCATACTAGAGTAAGAAAAAGTTCTCAAATGCTTATAAAAGAACTGAGGTGCTAAAGTTGGAGATCCAAAATATAACAAACAGTCCAGATATTGCACAAAGCAAAGGAAAATACTGAACTTGAGAGAGGAAATTGGCTCACTGTGGAAGAGGGAGGAAATGTATTGGGGTATGCTTTCCAAAATTAGCTGGTTGAAATGGGCGGATATAAACTCCAAATTTTTCCATGTAACAACTATTCAGAGGAGGCACCGAAATAGAATCTCTATGCTGGTTAATGTAGATAAGGAATGGACTCGTGAGCCTAGTGTTCTAAAGCAAATGATGGTGGAATACTTCAAAAGTTTATATATGTTAGCAGGATAAAGTAAATCTTAGCCAGTTATTGAACAGATCCCAACTTTAGTGGGGGAAAATATGAATTGAGAGTTGACGGTTGAGGTCACCATGCGGGAAGTCTTAGAAGCTGTTAGTTAGTTGGGAGCTCTCAAAGCCCTTGGTCCTGTTAGTTAGCTGGGATGTGCTGAAACTTAGCAAAGAGGTTGGTGGAATGGGGTTTCAAGACCTCATTACCTTCAACAAGGCAATGTTAGGGAAGCAAGCATGGAGATTGTTGAACTCCCCTTCCACACTTTGGAGCCAAATTCTAAAAGGAATCTACTTCCCAGCTAGTGATTTCTGGAAAGTAGGTAAAGGAATATGCTCCTCATGGGGTTGGCAGAATATACTTGCTGGGTGAGATTGCATTTTGCTGATGTGATGTGGACTGTTGGGATGGGGAAAAAATTAAGATTAGAGAGGACAGGTGGTTGAAGAGGGGAATATTGGAGGGACCGGCAAATAGGGAAGATCCCTCAAGGGTTGCTGATTTAATCATGAAACCTGAAGTAAAATGGAATGAATCCCCTTTGGTAAATTTATATGATGAATAGATAGTGAAGGAAATTATTGCTATTCCTTTAAATCCTATTCTTAAGGAAGATAGTTTAGTGTGAACAAATACTAAATCTGGGACATATTCTGTCAAGAGTGGATGTCACAGCAACAGGAAAACTATGCAGGGAACAAATCAGAATTCAGCATCTTCCTCATATCAACCCCCGACCACTTTGGAGTAAAATTTGGCAGATTCAAACAGCCCCAAAGATTAAATATTTCCTATGGGCTGCTGGCCAGAACGCTCTCCCTACGAAGGAAAATTCATTTAAACGAAGGGTCTTACCTGAACCAACATGCACTATTTGTCATCAGGTACCAGAAACTGTGGAGCACGTGCTTCTACTTTGCCCTTGGACAAAGGAGGTATAGTCTTCCTCTGTTTTGAACATGAACATACAAAGTCAGGGTTTAACAAGAATAGATGACTGGCTGCTAAATTTCAAGAAATTTATGTGTGCGTCGATAGATCCGCCCCGCTTTGAACTTCTTGTTGTGATGTTGTGGCTGATTTGGAAGGCAAGAAATAATTTTATCTTCAGAAAGTGCAAACTTCAACCGCACTCATTGGTAGAAGAAGCTGTACAAATATTCCAAGTGCATATCAAAACAGAGAAGAAGGAAAGAACAAGAAACCAGCCGCACCTCAGATCTGGAAACCCCCAAATCCAGGAACCCTAAGGCTCAACGTCGACGGCTCTTTCATGGAGGGGAGTTCGGAAGGAGCGGTGGCATGTGTATGTCGAGATGCCGATGGAATTCTGGTGGGTGGATCTGCTCACACGGTTCCAGCATCATCAGCGATCCAAGCAGAAGCCGTCGCCGTTCTTCAAACCCCATAATACGTCTCTACGCGAAGAACACAGCCGCTTGTACACTGTTTGGAACTGGCAACTGGTAAGTGCAATTTCCAACTCTTCTACAGACCAGTTTGACCGGGAGGCACGTGGATATCTAGAGATGATTCGGGAGATGCTGCGTCGTTTACTGTCCAAGAGAAGCGAACCGGGCTGCATATTGGGCTGCCAGAAATCAACATTGTTTCGACCTTTATATGAATTGGGCCTCTTTGCCACCTTCGGCTCTCTGGACCATACTTTGCTTTGATGCTTTGTTTTTGAATATGGGCTCAGTCCTTTTTATAATCAATGGAACTACTTTTCACAAAAAAAAAAAAAAAAAAGTTAGCATGAAGACAAATTTGTAATTCACTTTGGATGTGACACAAGATGTGACATAAATGCAATAAAAAAAACTCTCAACAGTATGAATAACCCATCATAGATCAAACGATCAATACTTGCCATATTAAGAATTTATCTCTTAATAAAGGGTGTATAGCATTTGCCAAAAAGCATTTTACATTATATAGGATATATAAATATTTATCCCTTAAAGACATGTACAAGGTATATTAATGGAAAAAGGGTTAGTGGTGTTAATGGGCATTACAAATACAGGTTTGGGTTAGACAAAAGGGCGATATGACTTTTTGAAGTTTGAGATTTGACATGCACCAACTTCAAAGTTATGAAAGGCAAAAAAAAACATTCCCTGAAATGTAAGATTAGATTTGCTGCCCGGTAGCCTATAGATATTGATTTCTTGATCTAATAATGCCCCTACTACACGGTTCAATTAGAGGACAAATACTTCACGCAGACGTTTCTTAGAACATACTGATTGTGTCGGTGCTTTAAGCTTTTCCCTTTTTCTTTTGGACTAGCAACTGGTGTGTTTCCCATCGACTCCAAAAGGAAGAGTTTCATTTACCCAAAAAAGGAAAAAGGAAGAAGTTCATGATGGCCTTGGAAACTATAAAAGAAGAATGGTAGGGTCGGATGAGAAAAATAATTGACGAATGCTTTTTAGTAATGCGATGCTGGTTGTTGTCTCTCCCATATCCTTGATGCAGTTGAGAAGTTCGAATAATTGATGGAATCAAACTTGCTATGTACAAGCATTTAAGAAATACCTAAATTCATTAGGGATCTAAAATACAGGAAAATTTTACGTATTGCTGAAAGTGAAAAATTGAGCAATTTACCTATTACTACTAGTACATTGGGCAAAAAAACAAAACTTAGTTTTCTTATATGGCAAAATTATGTAATTGGTTAGGTATGTTGATGGTAATTTACAAACAAAAGCCAGTAAATGCAATAGTAAGTTATCAACATCTTTAGAAATTTGCTACTCAAACAAAAATCTGGTGGTAAAGATAGCAAGTTTCCAGTGAAATCAATAATTTATTCAATGAGATCCACAGTTTTATGATAGCCAACATCATAAGGAATGTTTTAATTTTAATTACAATGTAAGTTATCTATGCTCATCATTCAAAATAAAAACTTATTAGTGAAAATAGTGAGTCATGAGTGAAATTAATAAATTTTCGACTTATCTTTGCTTTTAGATATTTCACTTTTTCTTTTGGCCAATTTATAGATGTTTCACTTATTAAAAAAAATGCATAACTTTTTGTGATCGTATATATCATCTATGATATATGTATCCTACATTTATTGGATCATGTAAAAGGCCCTCAAACTATGCAAATCAATTATGACATGTATTAACTTTAGATTTTGATGAGATTGAACGGTACTATATGCATAACTTTTTGTGATCATATATATCATCTATGATATATGTATCCTACATTTGTTGGATCGTGTAAAAGGCCTTCAAATTATGCAAATCAATTATGGTAGGCATTAACTTCAGATTTTGATGAGACTAAACGGAACTATATGCATATATCTCCAAGAGTTATTCCATTGAAATATGCAAACAACATAAAGTGGTAGGCCCAGCCAAAGCTAAATGCCATTGCCCAAAGGAAAATTGACATTCATGATTCTTGAACTTTGACCAAATATATAATTTTTTAGGACTTTTTTATCTTTTAAGTAGTCATTGAATTATTCTTAAATGTTTAATCTAGTCCATAAACTTTCAATTTGCTTAATCTAGTTCCTCACAAGGTCAAATAAGTCATTTGGTACTATTCACAAGTCTTTGTAATTACACTATTCCCCAGATTTTACAATATCTTTTCATTTCAATCAATCTCTTAAATCGTGCTACATTTCTATTGCCTTTTTATCTTTTTTCTCTTTACAAATATTATGACAACCCTATTTAAATATAATTTCGCTTATACTCTATCTAACAATAAAAGTAGGACCTCATTTTGAGTTATTCAAGTTTAATATTGCTGCTTTTTGAATAATAAATATTTTCATAAGGATGTCTAAAGAAGATGTCAATTTATTTAATGATAATCATATTTATATTAATCTAAATCCTGCTCCTAATTTTTAGATAGAAAATTTTTTCAAGCTTTTATGTTTTGTGTTTTCATAATTAAATTTAGTAATATCTATGTATTAGGGAATTAAAATAAAAGGAATGTCAACCTGATAAAAAATTGTAGATAAGATTCTACTTTTTTTTTATTATAGAAATCATAAGCCAAAATTAAATTAAATGGAAATATCATAACATTTATAAAGACCATGGGAATATAGCTAGCAAGTTCTTGCTTGTTGGGAGTAGTAGCAGAAACCCGATACCTTTATCTAGGGAGATTGCCAAAAGGGGGTTCAAGTTCAAGCCTGTTAATATATCCAGTTGAACCTACATTTACTCAAAAGTTTAAGTTAATGAGTTATGAGCCAACTAAAATATATTAACTACTCCATGCCACATTAATCCTCTAATGTGGGACTTTTTTAAGACAAGTCACTTAGACATGCATCATTATCAATCTCCCTCTCATGTGTGAGCTCAGTGTTAGGCTCGCTCTTCATTAATTCATGTATCCTTTTGCATCAACTTATGTGCTTGCATTGCTACACCATAATGCTAACCTGTCAGGAAACTGCAACAATCGACTCTAATACTACTTGTTAGAAGTGTGCAACAAAAACTCGATACCTTTATCTAAGGAGATAGCCATAATTAAATTTTCCCAAGTAAGGCACTTCTAGTGTACTTATCACAGAAATGCTTATACATGTGTTCATTGAAGGAGTGATTATTTAAATATTTAGGGAAAATATCAATTTAGTCTTATCCCTATAATACGAACAATCCAATTTTAACTTCCCAATTTTGTCAACATAATCATACACATTTGCACAATATTTAAGTGTAATCTTTCCTGCCAATTGTCATCGCATATTGTGACATGGAAATCAACAAATTGCCTATGTCAACATGCCACTTAGGATGACTTGCATTGGCTAGACACCATAATAGCGATTTTAGGTGACAATTGGCGAGATAAAATACATTAAAATATCGCTCAAAAGTTAAGGACTATTGAAAAAACTAAAAAATAGTGCTGATTAAGTAGAATAATTTGTTATTGACAAGATAATTATGACAATTGTAATTACTTTATAAGACAATCCAATCAAGCCTTTGGCAAATAAATATTTTTTCCCAATTATAAATGCATCATAATTTCCAAATAAAGAAATGAAAAAAAAAGGTAAAAAAATAATTTCAAATATGAGACCAGTAAGAGATATTATGGTCAATTTAAGGTGAAAGGGGCGTCGGAAGTCAAAAAAACTGGATGGAAAAAGTGCAAGTCTTTATGCATTTATCCTTTTTACATCATTGCTCATTTAAATGTTAAACCTTACCTACTTATTTATATTTGAGTTGATGCAGGAAGAATAAAGAGATAGTATGAAGAACTTTTAGAGTCAAGGGCTGTACCGTGGTTGTGAAAAAGGAGAGGCGAATGAGGTAATTTATAATACGTAGAATACCAAAGGGAGTTATTCATGTTCAAGCAAGTTTCAACAATACCATAAATGTTACTTATGTATTAATACATAATAATTGTTTTGCTAATACTTTAATTTCCATCCTTGTTGAATATTAGATTTAAAATATTTTGAATTTTATATGCAATGGGCTTTATTCATGAGAAGTATGTAGTTTTATATAAATGGTACCACCTTTTATTAACATGTCTTATAAAGAATTAACTGATGCAAGACATTTGTCTACGTGAGACACTTATGGTAAACTTCATAAGGATAGTTGCATTGGCTCTCCCCATTCTTTTTACTTATATATAAAAATGTTGAGATAAGGACAGTATGAATGCCATAACTTTTGTGTGAAGCTCATTTAAGTACCATAACATTTTTTTTTTGGCTCACTTAAGTGTCACACCGGAGTAAATTTGATCATTTGAGTGCCATTTTAGGCAAATCGTTCTACATGGAATTTTTTTATATAATTTCCCACTCCCACATGATTTTTTTTTAATTTTTGAATTTTTTATTAATTGTCCACGTTAGCACTGATGAAGTCAGGTAGGATGATTGACATCCAAGTCAGATTTTTTGACGAGGCAAATCAAAATTGGTACTCAAATGATTGATTTTTCAAATTTGTGGTGCTCAAATGAGCAAACAAAGAGTTTTAGCACTCAAATGAGCGTTGTACGAAAGTTTTGGCACTCTTGGTGTTCTTTTTTCCATTTCTTTCATTTTCTTTGTGGCTTTATGATACAAAGTTAATGCCAAGGCAATAAAGAGACTGTTGGGATTTGTTTTGATAAACAAGAATATGTGCATATGTAAATAAGAATCAAAGTTTGATTGCAGCGGAAGTAAAAATGCCCATACATGTATTTCCATAGCATTGTTGGCGCTTTTTTAATAAAAGCACATAGAAGTGATAAAAGGGCTAATCACATTACCCTTGTACCGTGCTCCAAAAATTTGGATCTAACGTTCTTCAGATTTTGATATGAACGTTTGATGTCTTTGCAATGTTGGTTATGAGGTTCTTTAGATTTTGACAATGAATGTTTAATCTCCTTGTAACACTGCCTATGATGTTCTTAGAATTTCGAATATGAATTTTTATGTCTTCTGACCACCGCCTGCGGTGGCCCAGTTGGATAAGGCTCCCATGATCCTTTGTGAGGAGGAGAGGAGTTCAAATTCCGCTGGCCGCACGGGATCTTAAGTGTGACGTTGGGGTGGTGGGTCCTCCGCTAGCGTCATCTCGGGTTTACCTCGTCGGCTGCCGGCTGTACGGGGGTTCCCGGGTTATAAAAAAAAAATGTTTGATGTCTTCTAGTAATACTAGTTTTGACTTTCTTTATATTCAGACCATGGACATCTAATTATTTTGTAATGCAAGTTCTGACGTTCTTCATCAGATCCAGCCCTATGAATATCGGGCCTCTATTTCAACTTCAGACACACCATTAATCTCACATTGAATAGTAAAGAGAAATTAAGAGATCTCACTACTACAATCGTGTTAGCAATTATTCTGATGTGTGAATGATTTGGTTGATCATTATCAATACTCTCAATTGTTGATTGTGGATCATCCTATGATCAATTCTCTCAATCTTCCTTTTATAATAAGTCCCATATCACATATAAATTGGCTCATTAACTTTAAAATTGTCTCAGAGAATTAATTCGGCCATAATGTTTGAGGGACGTTAGTTTTGATACCGTTTTAGATATTAATTTAGGCATTAATTATGTAACTACTACAGAACATTATTCTAGGCATTAATTTGTAATCGTTACAAGTTTTTGTCTTGGGCATGAACTTTGTAATCGTTATAAAAATTCAATTTGACATCTAAAACCGTTTCAAATAATTTTGTTGGATGGCTTACGGATCTCGGTTGTATAGTGAGTTTTACTACACTGTTGCTTTATGTCGGATCGTTCGAGTAGTAGGATGGTTGGCAAGGGCAGTAGGAATGGCGGGTTGTACACTATGCAATCTCTTTACCTTCCATCCACCTCCACTACCTCTCCTCATCCTGTGCTGGCTACTGTGGATATTTCACGATGGCATTGGCGTCTTGGGCATACTTCCTCTTCTCACCTTTCCATTCTTCAACAATATGGAGTTTCTGGCCTTATTCCCCCGGGTACTTTACCTCTGTGTTTTATCTGTCCTTTAGCAAAGTAGTCTAATCTGCCTTTTCCTACGAGTACTTCTAGCTCAGTGCTATTTTTGATCTTGTTCATTCTGATGTATCGAGGCCTGCCCTTATTCCATCCAAGAGTGGTTTAAAATATTATGTTTTGTTTATCGACGATTATTCTCACTATACTTGGGTCTATCTTATGCATCAGCATAGTGATTTTCTTACCATTTATCAGACTTTTATCACCATGATATCTACATAAATTCAAAAGAAAATCAAGGTTTTTTGCTTTGACTCGGGGGATATCTTTTGGGTGCTTTTCGTTCTCTATTAGTTAGTGATGGGACATTGCCACAACTTTCTCGTCTTGGTGTCCCGTCTCAAAATGGGATTGCTGAATGTAAGCATCGACATCTTCTTGAAATCACTCGTGCTCTTTTACTCTCTACATTGTTTCCCTTTGAGTTCTGGACTGAGGTTCTTCTCACCGCAGTCCATCTTATTAATCGGCTTTCCTCACCTGTTGTCCATTAGGATACAAGATTTTAGTGACTTCATTCCCGTTCTCCTATCTATACACATCTTCAAGTTTTTGGGTGCTTCTCTCCCCCCCCCCCCCCAATTGAACGTACGAAGTTGACTGCTCGATCCATATCTTGTGCATTTTTAGGTTACAACATCAAGCATAAGGGACATCGTTGTTATGATCCGAATGCAGTCGTATATCTCATAATGTCATTTTTCATGAGCATGTTCCTTACTTCTCTACTACTATTAGACTTTCAATGTCTGCTCTTATTCTTTTCATGTACTTCTCAGCCGATCCTTGTCTAGACCTACCTCTTGCCCCTACTTCTTGTTCTCCAGATACATCTACCCCTCTTTCTCCACTTGAATTACCTCCTACTATTGCCCCTCTTGTTCCCCATGCCATTGACGATTCTACCCCTCTAGATTCACGCCGTAATCCTCCTCAGGATCATCGCCCCCTGCTCAATATGTTGTTGTTGCCTCTTATTTTGCCGAGTTTGGCTCTTTTTTGGCTGATGGCCATGATGTGCAGGAACCCAATAGTTACTGCAAAGTAGTACAACATGCTGAGTGGCGTCAGGCCATGGTCGAGGAACCTTTTGCCTTAGAAAATTTTGGTATGGGAACTTCTTCCTCTTCCACCGGGTCAATCCTTAGTATCTTGTCACTGGATCCAAAAGTAAAGACTTGTTATGATGGTAGTATTGAACACTACAAGGCGCATTTGGTCGTGTGAGGTTTTTCACAAGAATATGGCATTAACTATGAGGAGGCTTTGGCTTCGATACCAAAGATGACTTCTATTCGTACTTTTCTAGTTGTTGCTTCTATTTGCAACTGATCTCTCTATAGGCTCGATGTGAATAATGCTTTTTTTTTTCACAGGGATCTTCGGTAGGAAATCTTTAGGCAGCCACCACTTGATCTTGCCCACGTGTTTGGTCAGGTTTGTTGTCTTCGATGAGCTTTTTATGGCCTAAAACAAGCACCGTGTGCTTGGTTTGAGAAGTTTACTATTGCTATGCATCCTACGGACTTTGCTTAGAATGAGGCAAATCATGCTGTGTTGACATCTGATTTTTAGGCGACGCATTGATAAAGGTAGAAAACTTGAGATTAGGGTTTCCGAACGTGAATGAGCCCGTTTCTCAAACAAAAAGTATCATTTTTCGTTTCTTTCTTTTGGTTTTTCATTGCCAAACATTTCTCTTTCATTTCCATCGGAAACCTACAAAGTCAAACGGTTAACTTTTGAATTGACTTTTTGGGTAATCCTTTGACCAAAAGTCAACCTCGGGTCGAAAGTTAACTTTTTACACAAAAAGATTCTACACAGTCATAATTCACTTTAGTCAAGTTAATTTTAAAAAAATTCAAAGATTTGATTGAAAAATCAACATTTTAGAAAAAAAGTCAATTAAAGGTACGACCAAAAAAATTTGGAAAACATAAGAATCTACAAATCATCTTGTTTATAGTTCAATTTGATTTTAGCATCGAAAATTTTATGAAAATCGATCAAAAACATTATTTTTTGGATTTTTTGGTTTTAGGTTCAAAATCGGTCAAAAATGAAATTACTTTCATATGTCATGATTAGATTTAGTTCTTTTTACAACATTTGATCTAAATATCATTATTCATTCACTCATTCAATCAATTTTGAGATCAGTCGTGTCGAAATATAGATTGCCATTTTTAGCCCTAATTAGTGGGTCTAGATCAATTCTATATGATTTGCGGGTGGGCACTTCCATTCCACCCATTTTTGTGAGATAAGTTAGAATCTGAGGTCTATTTTGGGAAATTTATTTGGAGGCGTCTCAATTTGAAGAACCTAGCCTTCTTGAATATAAGAAAACCATGCTAACAAACTCTAATTGATGAAATTCAAGTTGACTCGTTTGAGACTAAGGTTTAATTTTGAAAATTGACATTCAATTTCACCATTAAACCTCGGTTCAACTTTAGCATAAAAGTTATGCCACCAATTCAAAGTCAATTTGGATGCAACAAGTCACCCTAGGTATAGGCAATTAATTAAATAGATATCATGCAATATAATTGAATCCAATTTCAATTAATTTGCAAATTTGAGCAAGAAATTACATGAAATTATCCAATTTACCCTAGCAAGTTCAATCACATGTAACCATGGGGAAAGTCCAATATCTTTTATGTTAATTAAAAAATAAGGTCAATAGAAAATTACCAGATTGTTTTTATATGATTTAATTGGCTTAATCTCTTCAAAATTAGACTGTTTTTCTTCAAATCGGACAAGATTTCCTTTTTTTTTTTTTTTTTTTTTTCGGTCCTACTCTATGCCTATTCTAACTCTTGCTCTTAGACTTTTGCCCTGCCTCATTGCAAGACGTGGGAGTCAAAACCTACACCTGAAACTAATTTGTCCCCAACTCAACCCCCCTGAGAAGGAGGGGATTCGAACCCTCCACCTTCCCCTTCCATGTTAGAAGGGTTGCTACTGGAGTAAACCCGAGTGGTTGGACAAGATTTCCTTTCAAAGGACTAAATTACATAGAATTCATAAGCCTAAGGACTAAACCACCTAAAGACTAGCCGAACCGACTCGGCTCGACTAGCCACTGGTGGAGGATGTCGGTTCGGCCCTTCGCCGGTTGGCTCTTGGTGGCTGGAGACCACCCATGGGCATCCCGTCATGTATATTTCTCTCCCATACCCTTCAATTTTCCATATTTTGCAAAAATGCCCCAGTGTATTGTGAAATTACAATATTGCCCTTAATTATGCCTTAATCGCAAATTCGATTAAAATTTTTGATTTCGACACATTAACACCATTCAGATGATCACATGTCCCATTTTAATCTTGATTAATTCCTAAATGGATTAATTAGGCTTTGCGATTGAATTTTAGCCATCGGATTGAACTTATGGCTAAGATTCAATTTTGAGGGTAAGTATATATGACTTTTTCCCTCCAAAACTAAGGGGGGCCTCATTTGCTAAAGTTTCAAATCTAGAAACACACTTTCCTCTCAAAAACTCTCTCTCCTTCCTTTCTTGCATGTACTCACCCCTCACCACTGGCTCACGAGCCCATGTTGGTAGTCCTTGACATCGCACCACCATCTCCGACCTCTGTCCTTCCACATGAAGGACAAAGCATCTCACCACCCAAAATCAACTCCCAAAAGTCTCCATCAATATTGCTCTTGCTCTATTGATCACTAACCAAGGAACCTCAAAAAATTGGAAAGAGAGCAATGGATAACCACAGCTTAGTAAATAGCATCTCTTCTAAGAAAATCTAATGTCCATTATGCATATAGTTTAGTATAGAGCACAACCAGAATTCATAATCCAACTCAAGATATAAAATACATATTGAATCACATATATATTTTTTCATTTCAACAAATTTTTATATAAATCGGAAAAATTCATTTAAATCTACCATACAATACAAGTATCAATGGCCAAGTCCATTAATCAATCTCAAATCTCATGTTGATGGTCCATTTAATTGACGAAACTTATATCACATCATATCTCAATGCCTTTGAGGTGGCTTCCACGAGGCTTATGTCATCATGCAGCACACTTAGCCTTTGAGTAATACAAGGTCCTAGAGGTGGCTCTCACAAAATTATATTATCGTATAGCATTTAGCCCTTAACCAACGTATATTTATAATATAAGGCCCTAGAGGTGGCTCCGACATAACTTGAGTCGCTATATATCACTTCGTCCTTGACTACAAGACCCTAAAGATGGTTCCCATGAACTTACGTTATTGAGTAAAACTTAGTCCTTTAGTCCTTTACTAGTTCATATCACAATTGGTTCCACAAACCAAAACATAGCATTTTACAAATCAATTCTATCCACAAAATCAATTAAATCCGTATCATAAATTGGTTTCACATATCAAATCAAATTACATTTCATAAACCATACTCAAGTCAATGCAATTCTTTCATAAAAAGGTTTTGTAAACATTTTTGTGAAAGAAACGCAAAATACATCCTCTTTCCGAACTTTGTACATCAGACATTATATATACTTCACAATATATTTCTCATACCATTTCAGAATGTGAAACTTTTTCCAAATCATTAAAAACCCATTCCATAGATCAGTTTGTAATGTAATGCACACATTTAAATTTTCGCGACAAATTCCATAACACATTTTTCAAATCATTCTCAAATGAATCAAAAGTAATAAATGCTCAATCTTAAGTTATGCATCAAATATGCTATGAACATTACTTTTACCTTTTAGCCAATTCACAATGTGCACATAAGATACCTCAAAATTTTCATTTTCAAAATATAAGTTGTATAAGTTTACAAATTCAAACCCGATATAGTACCACTACCTAGAATGCCCAAAACCAAGGAATGCAAAGCTAAATAAGCCAACAATCTTGTAACACTAGCATTTAACAAGAATAGATGTTAAAATCAAGGAAAACACTCTCAACAATGAAACGGCTTAACTACGCATAAGCGCTAACAAAATGACTTCTACGTGCTAACAAATTGTTCACTTGAAGCAATTATTCAAAATGCAAAACTTAAATGCGAAACCCTAAAATTCTCACTCCGATTAAACTATTACACCAAAATGACTCACGTCAAAACCCATGACTTCATAGCACCATAATCACCATCTCCATGAAATTCCAGAACTCATAACTCAAAATTGGATCTTAACCACAAAATCTAATCCGACAGTGCACATAATATACCTCATACTTTTCATTTATAGAATATGAGTTTACAAATTCAAAGCCGAGATAGCACCACTCACCTGAAATGCCCAAAACCAAAGAAAGTGAAGCTAAATAAGCATCACTTGAAGCAATTATTTAAATCATTTGCAATGCATAACTTGAACGCAAAATCTTAACTTTTTCACTCTGACCTAACCGTTGCACTAAAACCACTCATGTTAAAGCCCACGAATCTACAACACCATAAATCACCATTTCCAAGAAATTTCATAACTCAACAGCTCAATAATCGCATCCTAACCCCAAAACTACTTCGATAGGAAGAACGAGGGTTGTGATTACTTACTAGGCATTGCAATACTAAGTAAATCTGGCTTGATAAGGTGTCTGTGGTATAAGTTCGTGTGAGCCCCCTTCTCTTTTGCCCTTTCTTCTTCTTCCCTTCTTTACTTTCTCGTTTCTCTCTTTCTTTCCATGCGAGCTCTCAATTTAAGGAGCCGATTGTCCCCTTTTTCTTTACCTTTGTTGACTGGGTCAACCCTCTTTTTTTTTTTTGGGACCCCATCTTCATTTGACTTGGTCAAATAGAAGGGAATATTACAAAAGATCTACCATCAAGTCTTAAACTACGAACGTGTAAACCATGCCATCAACTACTTCCGGCTATCACCATTGGCCATCGCCTCCGATCACCGCCAGTCTCCAGAACACAGCCGTCAGCCTTAGCTTCAACCATCATCGTTTATTGAACATTAAATCACAACCATGAGTTGCTGAGACAAGTTCGAGATGAAGATGAGAAACATCACAAGGAAGTAATCAAGAACGTTTTCAGAGAATCCATGAGCATGCCGTCAACTCCGGCCGTTTTCTCACCAACAACCTCGTTTTAGAGTCACCATAGCCATGAACGTAGTGGCAACCGAGAAAGCACATATAAAAAGGGAATGTTCTGATTCGATTCTTACTAATCTAGCTGAAATTGTACTAGCAATCAATGAGAAATTCCTTTCGTGTGAGACATATTCGTAAGTATTCAAAATAAACCCAAAAATGGGAATCAAATATGTGCTAATTTGGTTCAGGCAATTTGTCGAACACATGTGAGCGATTTCTTAATGGAGTTTATATGTTCAGAGCAGCTTGAAATTCATGTCCAGATTAAAGCCAATGTACAAACATACTGTAAATTATCAATATAACATCAAGTTTTGATTCGATTTTCGTTCACACAGGAAATAGGTCTTGATACTTGTAACCTCATTCTTTTTTGTTAACAAACCGAGACAAAAGTAATAGATTCGTACCTTCACGGCTATAAAATTCGTCACCCACGAGAATATGTACTGGCAGTGAAATCCCAGTCGAGAACGAGACTCATCGCATTTCTCAGCCGAAAAGCAGGGGGAGACAGAGCATGCTAGACGATGATGAAATAAGGACCAGTTACGTTATGCAGCGCTCGGCGACCACCAAGAAAGCGACGGAGAAGATCGATGAAATAGGTAGAATAGCTTTGGCTCCACTTGAACGTGACTAAAATCGAAGCTGAAGCATGAAGGATCCCGTCCATTTTCAGTGATATTCCATGGCTGTCAAAGTGAAAAATCCGCCAAGGCTTATCGAGAAAGAGAGGAGAGAATGATGGCTTCGTCTCTCCAAAAGAATTCTTGGTTTCCTGGGTGAATTCTCTTTCCAATAAAAATTCTTTTGTGTGGCGTGGGCCGTGGGGGCTAATTAGCCGACTTCCCGTGAATGGGTCAACCTCAGTGAAAATCAGGTGTCAACAGAGATTGCAGTGGTCATGTCAACCATGGTCCATCACATCGGTTGAAACTGAGACGGGTAATTGGAAAGGCCAGATAACGAATCGGAGAGGCAACAGCCGAGACGGAGGTGGAGGCAGTGGCGTGATTGGAAGGAAGAGAGACACCTCTGGATGGAGAGTATCTTCGTTCTTTGAACAAAGAAGAAGAGAAGAGAAACGGGAGGGGAAGAGATGGAGTGTGTAACGGTAAACAAGCGAGGGGAGAGAACAGAGGGAATTTTAAAAAACCTGAAAAATGAGACCCATCTGTATAAACTCGTAAAGGGGCCAAATACCCAATACTTTCTCTTCCCGCTCTTTCTTTTCGTGTATCCGAAGCTTTGGAAATAGTAGTAAAAGAAAGTTCACAAAGCCCTCTATTAACGGTCCGCATACAAATCTGTGTGCCTTTTATTCCTTCAATTCAAGATTTCTGTGCTCATTCAAATAAATTCCCACTTTTACTAAAGCTACTCCTTTTCCTTGGAAACTGGTCAGGGCTGGAGAGGAGAAAAGAGATCTGAGAATTGTCATTTTGAGTTTTTCCCAATAAACCAGTGCTAAGAACACAACTTTCAGGCTGGGTGATTTTGAATCCCCATCTCAAGCTACGCCCTCAAACATTTGTCTTCTGTTTGCTGGCTAATTCAGAAGACTAAGATCGGCAGAGCAAGCGATGTGGTAGGTTCTTCTTCTGTGTTAAATGGTGTTGCTGTACCAAGCATTTACCTTTCTGTTTTAATGGAATGAGAAACTTATTTACGCAAACTGGCCCTTGCAGGTTTTGTTTCTGGAACGACATTGGAAACACAGGTGCGTTGTTGTGCGAATCCAACAAACCTCTGAGAATGGACCGGTTTCTGAAACAGAATGTTGGATTTGGCTATCATTGAAGATACGGTACATTTTGCATTGAGTTTTACTCCTAAATCCACGTTCTTGATAAGTGGTATGTTGTTTTCTTGATCTGCAGTTGAGCAGTAGGCTGCTCTTTTCAGAGACTTTGTTGTGTCATCCAATCTTCTTCAGGATTCATGGAATGCCATATCTGAACTTGAGCAGCAAATCAACTAACCCGTCCTCCCGAATTTCGTACAGAGGGTGTCTCCACGACACTAACCCACAACCGCTGGAATTGATTCCCTGCACGGAGCTTATTCAGCTCTCTGTCTCATTATCAGATGGGGATAACCCTGCAAAAATCGTATTAAGTTCCCTTCCCAAACTACATTGTCATCGCCTTGGTCACCTTACCAGTTACTCCCTAAAAGAAAAGGTCGCAAATTTATCTGTTCTTGAGTCATCCTTTCCATTTATTACTATCATCTGCTGTAAGATCATCGGTATGCACGAATTTAGAAATCACTACTTATTGTAATGGTTGCTGAAGTAGACATGCTAATACTTGCTCTGATTGGGGAACTTTGAGTTGTTCACAATTATCCTTAAGCTTATTAGATGATACGCAAAGCACTGTTCTGTTCAGGAAATGTCTATCTCATTTTTTTTAGCATGGTTGTGAAATTGAGGAATGGACAATACATTCGGTATTCTCATCCTATAAATTCATGAATCTTTCATCGAGCTGAATCATATGATTGAGTGGAGGTTCATTTCATTTATGAACTGTGCATGTTTATCTTATCGGAATGACTGTATTTGACACCTATAAGTTGAGGATATGAGTTGATGCTTATGCTGTTTCAATGCCAGTTGTAACTTCAGCAAGTTTAAGGACACTGTTCCCTATATATTTTCTGAACGCTGTTGGGGTGGATCCATCGCCTCCCTTTTCACTTTATGGCTTCTAAACACGCTCAACCCAACTAAGAGCATACTCTCCCTTTGTATCACTTTCGGTTCCCCACTCCTTGGGGACTCTGCCTTCCAACAAGCCGTATCACAATATCCAACATGGAATTCGTACTTTTTGCATGTAGTTCATGGAGATGACCGTTTCCGCAGACTATTTTTTCACCCTCCCACCACTAACCATAGTCCACACAAGCCTTTTGGAATGACCCTTTGGTGTCTGAATCAGGTGGTGCCTGTTCTGAAACTTCTGAGTCCGTCATGAATGTGCCCGAGGAGGAAAATTCTGGAGACCAAGAAGACCAACTTGTCCATTATGAGATTGTCATTGAATGTGACAAGAAAGAATCAATCTGTGGGGACTCTAATGGGCAGGAAGCAGATTCATATAAAGCTGGGGATGCTACCCAAGTCTCAGTGGCCAACTCCGAATCAATTCAGGTAATTTAGCTTGACCTTCTTCTCGTGGTTACCTTCCATCAAAGGGAAGTTCGCTTTTCAGCAGATTATTGAGTGTACTCTAATTGCCATGAGTCAATGACAGCAGCAGAATGACGGCAGCATTGCTCTGATAGATAATACAGCTAAGCGTGAGCAAAGCGACGAGGCATTCGATCTTTTCAAGGACTGGAAAGAAATGGAGAAGGCTCTGGATATGATTAAGAGGTACGAGGAAGCTTGCCAACGCAATGGCAAAGGTGTTCTCTCTGACGCATTCAAAGATGAAATAGATAGGGGTAAGTTCTTACTTGATAAGTACGTGGATTCCCTCGAGCAGTATTGGGAGACACGGGTCCAATACGTGGAGGAGAATCCTCAAATACGGGGCACACCAGAGGGGCGCGAATTAGTCCTTGCAGGGAATCAATGCCGGACGTTAATCGAACCGCTGAAAGAAGCATGGTGTTTTCACAAACAGCGTCGAAACCGAGAGGATTTCTTAAGACCAAATTGGTGCGAGCTGCTGGAAAAATGGCAGGAAGAGGGTCAAGAAGAAAACCCCTAGCCACGGGCCGGTCCTTCCAATTCGGAAAGGCAAAAAATCGAGTTAAAGCTGAGGGAGGATCTGTGCTTTTGGGTATACGTGGAGAAGGCGAGCAACTTGCTGGAACAGAGGAGGACCATCGGACGATTCCGAAAGAGAGGAATTACTCCAGGTCGACCAGTCTGTTATGGGCCTGATCGATAATTCCGCAGTTTCGGCAGACATATTTCTGGAGAATAGCACCTTTATGCAATGGTGGCTGCAGTCCGAGGCGATCTGGAAGAAGCAAATGATGGGGCATTCTCGCCGCAGGCCACTTGTCAATTTCATGAGGAAGGACCCTCGCAAAAATTAGATCAACAGGGTTAACGCAGATAATAATCTACCAGATAGCTCAGAGTCGGGTCCCACCGCGACGCCACGACCCTACATCTTATAAATGAGTTCATGTAATCTATGTCTTTGTGAAGGAAAAATAATTTTTTCACCTAAATTAGATTTTTCTATTCAGACCTAATGATAGCAATTTTCCACGCCATTGAAAATTCGAGCTTCACAATATCTCTTTGTCACTAACATTAACATTAGATGCTCTCTAAAAATTGTTAATGGATTGCCAAATGGACACGGATGATGTTGAGAAAACTCTAAGTTTTGAAGTTGACAAAACTTTTTAGTTCTTATTCTTATTTTGAAAAGTAGTATACTTCTGAAATTATATCTCAGACTCTTGCCAAAGTCTATTCATTCTAGAAGTCTTCCCTACTCTGACGCAATCCAGACTAAAACCGAGTCAAGAGTGAAGATAAAATCAGATTCAGATTTATTGATCTTGCGACAAGGATTCAGAATGAATGCAATCTGAATTTATTCTTCGATATCTAGCTCTCTGGCGAAGAATGTCACTTACCTTTTGTAAATACATTGATGGAATCAATCACAAATTGATGAAAATGAAATCAATTCTAATGACAAATTCCTTCTTGGGAAGCATCTACTTATGGAAATCTAGATTCTGATTATATGGGCAACTAGAATCATCGGATTTTCATCTCAATATTCAAGCGGCTATAAGATTTTCTTAATCGATTTTGTCCAACAGATGGATTGGAAGAAATTCCTTTGAAAAATGCCAACAGCTAGTGAGGCGTGGAGGAGTATCTAAGGAGGTCATTCAGTTTACTTGAAATAGTGTGTGAAAATTGAAATTCCAAAGTCTAAAGTCTTTCCAATCACTTGTTTTTCATTAGTGGTCCTTACAAATTGTATTTAAGAGAAAAAATCACAAGAAGAATGACTTAGTGAGAGAATAAGAATCTTCCACTGAGTGTTTGCACTCAAAAACTGTATTTCTCTATTGATGCTACACTGAATTCTAGCCAGAAGGCTGTTAGCATGGAAAAGTGGACGTAAGCTTAATCTAAGTCGAACCACTATAAATTTTGTGTGCAATCTTCTCTTTCCTTAACTCTTTTTATTTAAATCTATTGCATCCTTTTAAGTATCGCAAAAATCAATTTCATCTCTTATTTGATTTTGAATATTCATCAGAAGTCTAGTGACTTGTCTATCAGACTTTGTTTGGTTCTTAGACTTTGTTTGATTTTTTTTTTTAATTTATCAAAAATCCTTTTAAAGACCTATTCACCCCCTCTAGGTGTTCGTACTAGCTTTATCAATTGGTGTCAAAGCCCTGTGTTCATCTGTTTAAGTGTTTACACTTCTGAGCTAAAGATCTTCTATGGTTAGTTATTTAGCATCATGACTCATGGCGGGATAGAGCAATACCAGACCACCTTATTTTGATGGAAAAGAATATAGTGTGTGGAAAAATAAAATGAAGGCATTCCTAAGATCTAGAGATTCTCTGGAATGGGTTATTGTAGAAAGATGAATCAACCCAAAGGCAACTTTTGCATTTGACAAGGGAAAATAAGTCGTAGACAAGGATGCTGAGGAAACCAATCAAGCAGAAATTAGCAAGAGATATGCTCTTGATGCAAAGATCATCTATTCTTTATATTGTGCTTTGTCCCCTGCTAAATATAATGGAATTTCTTCATGTGAAATAGCTAAAGAAGTTTGTGATAAACTTCATGTCACCTATGAAGGAACAAATTGTGTAAATTAGATAAAAATAAATGTCTTGCTTGGCCAATATGAATTCTTCAAGATGAAGTTTGGAGACTCTATTGGAGATATGTTTAGTCGATTTACAGAAATTATAAATGGGTTAACATATTAAGGTCAACCAATTTATACCCTAATGAAGGTCAACAAATTTCTGCGAGGACTTTCAAAGAATTGGAACCATGTAAAAAATCAATTCGGGAGACACAGAGAATTATGTCTCTCTATTGATGAGCCGATAGGTACTTTTCAATCATACAAAGTGGAACATATCAATGTTGAAGAGGATCCAAAAGATAAGAAGTCGATTGCATTTAAGTCTAATGCCGATTTTGATGACATAGACATAAACGATGACATGGACGACAAGGAACTAGCTGTCATGATAAAGAAATTTTGGAAATTGAATAGGAAATGGAGAAAATTGAACTGGAAAAAGTAAAGCTAAGATAGGATCTGCGATTGAGAAGAAGCACAAAAGGAAGAGCGTTGTCTTGCGAACTCCAAAAAGGAAAAGACCAATTTTTCTTCTACAAGATGAAGAAGAGGAAGATGATGAAGACAAGACTATCTTTGATATTGTGGCAAATATTGCCATGAGAGATCCCATTGGAGGTATAGCTGATTTTGAAGGAGACGAAGAAGATGAGAGTGAGAAAGATCTTGAAGAGGAAAGTGAAGGAGAGGAAATTGAAGAGAAATCGAGTGAGGAGGATGACCCAGTTGAAGAAGAGGGAGATGCAAATCTGAATAAGGAGTAGGAGCTTTCTGACAAGGAGGGAGAAGATACAAGGGAAGTTAGTGCAGGAGATGCTAGAGAGAAGAATAAGGAAATTGATCAACAAACCAGTGCTGGAAGAGAAGGAGCGCAGGAAGGAGAAGGAGTTCTTCCTTAGATTGAGGGCACTAAGACAAGGAGAGTAGGTGAGAAAATTTCTCTTCTTGACCATACTACAGAACCAACTACAAGTGATGGTAACAGTGATAACCTCTAGATGCTGATGATATTTATGTATCTCATTTCCCTGAAGAATCTCCTGGGGGTCAGGACAAAGAGGCTACTGTTCAAGGGGAGCAACAGATCTTAAATGTTCAGGTCGATGTTCCTTCACTTTTGGATACTCCGTCAGTACATTTTGCTGAAGCTAGTGCCCAAAACAAACCAGATTCAAACTATCCTCGGATAGTGAAACTTTTTTTTGGAGATTAAGGTACATCAATATAAGATGGATGTTGAAATCCAGAAGTTGTATGCTGCTCTCGATACTACCTTAGAATCTCTCACTGGAAAGGTACAACCTTTTGATAACAAAGTTCAGAACATGAATCAGCAAGCCATTTAGAATTTGGCAAAAGTTGAGACTATCTTCCATCAGTGCTTGACTAAGCTCGAGGAGACCGTGCAGACTTTGGAAGAATTCTGACTTGTCTGTGTTCCAAGGCAATCCTGATCATTTTCGAAAACCAATCTTTTTCTTATTTTCTTTATGCTTGTTTATGTGTCTCCTTTTTGCTATTGACAAAAAACGGGAGAATTTTGCAGATTTGAAACTTTAACTTGGTGGTTGTGTTTGTAGTTTAGGTTTTCTTTACTGGTGTGGTATGTTTTTATGTTTGCAGACTTTGTTGTGTAGACTAGTTTTTAGAGAATGTTATGCTTACTATCTATTATCTTGTGTTGCTAAGTATTGTTTTGCAGGATAATATTCACATTTTACTTAAATCTGCATGAAAGTTTTGTCACTATAAAAAATGGGGGAGATTGTTGAGAAAACTCCTATCAAGTTTTGAAGTTGACAAAACTTTTTAATTTTTATCCTTAATTTGAAGAATAGTATACTTCTGAAATTATATCACAGACTCTTGCCAAAGTCTATTAATTCCAGAAGTTTTTTTTTTCACTTTGATGCAATTCAAATTTAAACCAAATCAAGAGCGAAGATAAAATCAGACTCAAATTTATTGATCTTGCTACAATGATTCAGAATGAATGTAATAGGAATTTATTCTTCGATATTTGGCTCTCTGGCGAAAAATGTAACTTACCTTTTATAAATATATTGATGGAATCAATCTTGAAGACAAGTTACCTTTTGGGAAGCATCTACTTATGGAAACTTAAATTCTGATTGTATTAACGACCAAAATTATTGGATTTTCATCTTAATCTTCAAACAGCTATAAGATTTCGTTAATCGATTTTGTCCAATGGATGGGTTGAAAAAAATTTCTTTGGAAAATGCCAACGGCTAGTGAGGCGTGGAGGAGTATTTAAGAGGCCATTTAGTTTAATTGAGATAGTGTGTGAAAATTGAAATTCTAAAGTCTAAAATCTTTTCAACTACTTGTTCTTCATTGGCGGTCCTTGCAATTTGTAATCAAGAGAGAAAATCACAAGAAAAGTGACTTAGTGAGAGAATATAAATCTTCCACTGAGTGTTTGCACTCAAAAACTGTATTTCTCTGTTGATGCTATAGTGAATTCCAACCAGAAGGCTGTCAGTGTGGAAGAGTGAACATATGCTTAATTTAAGCCGAACCATTATAAATTTTATGTGCAATTTTCTCTTCCCTTAACTTTTTGTTATTTAAATCTGTTGCATCCTTTTAAGTATCACAAAAATCAATTCCATCTCTTATCTAATTTTGAATATTCATCAAAAGTCTGGTGACTTATTTATTAGACTCTGTTTGGTTCTCGGACTTTGTTCGAAATTTATTTTATTTTTCAAAAATTCTTTTAAACACCTATTTACCCAATTCTAGCTGTTCGTACTAACTTTATTAGGTGATCCCTCTTGTGAGGTGATATTATCATTTGGCTTGAATTCTCCCAACTCCTACTAATGGCAACTAGGATTTCCCAATTAAGTATGAAAATTGTTTTTGCTTAAGAAGCTGCCATTGACTTGTTATGAGACGATTAGGAGCTAAGTAAAATGTAAGAGTTAGAGGACTTAATTATGCTATATATTATTAACGTCCATATTTGGGATCTTTTTCATTGTTTTTATAAAAATGTATTTAATGCAATATTTCCAATTTTATCCCCTAACATGCAACTACACGTGCATAGATAAATGGAAAAAGCTTAACTATCAGTCAAATGACGGAGTGACGATTAGTTAAAGACCACACATTTTGGATGAAAACTGGTTGACTATTTCAACCGGTCAATTGGTTTCCATCTTTTACACTATTTTTATTTTTATTTTTATGTTTTCTTATTGGAAGCTTAATTTAAGATATAAAATCATAAGAGGGCCCACACAATCAATTTTTCAAGAATATGACGAAAGAAAAAATAAATTAGATACCGAAAAATAAATAATTACAAGTAAAAAAATATACTAAAAAAATTGTTAATGTCATTATATAAATCTATACCAACCAATTTTATTTTTACTCCGTACCTACGTAAGGTATGATTTTTACATTCTCCAGTATTGTGATGTTTTCATGATTAACATCTTTGATTGCATTGTTCATCTCTTCTTCATCACCACTATTATTTTCATTGGCGAAGTTGCTTTCAATCCGAATGCCCTCCATTTAAACAAGATGTCAAGAAAAATTAAGAATTATATGCCTAAAATATATAAATACAGACGAAAATTTGACAACAATGAATACCTCTTATTGAATAAGAAAAGTAGATATTAATGAACCTTCTCCATAGTTATGATTTATTCAATTACAAATCATACAATAATCGAAATTCAAAGCGTACAAGAAAATTACACATTCTACCAAAAAAAAAAAAAAAGAGAAGATAATTACATTCCTATTTTTTGAGTTATTAAGTTTTTTCTTCATGGGTGTAATATCTACATATTTTTTTTTTCTTTGGCCAAAGATTAATATCAACTATTTTAAAAGTTGTAACTGAGTTCATATATTTGTTATTATTGAAATAGTATTATAGGATTTGTTTTTTATTGCATGAATATTATTACTTTGATTTATTTCTCAATTTGAGCTTGCAATAAAGATTTTATACAAATCTCAGAAAAAATAGAGTAAAAATGAAACTGGTTGAAGAAACAAACATTTCAAGTGTTTTTTTTTTTTCATCTTTTAAATTTAATAGATCTATATAATGTCATTAACAATTTCTTTTTAGCAGGTGATAATATTTTTTACTTGTAACTATTTATATGATTATATCTTGGTATCTAATTTATTTTTTCTTTCATCATATTCATGAAAATTGATTGTATGGGCCCTCTCATGATTTTATCTCTCAATTTGAGCTTGCAATAAGAAAACATAAAAATCAAAACGAAAATAAAAATAGAGTAAAAGATGGGAACTGGTTGAAAAAGTCAATTGCTTTCCATCCAAAATGTGTGGTCCTTAGTTGACTGTCACTCCGTCATTTGACGGAGGACAATCAACTAAGCTGGACCTAGTTACTTATTTCCTTATGTTGATTTTCTTTCTTCATATTTATAAAATCTAACCTAGGGGGATTTGAGGAAATCCCACCAAGCAAGCGTTTGCAATTTTGATTTTCTCAAGAAAACCGGTGTCGAGTGGTTTCCTTGAGAAAATAAGTGGTGGACAAGCCATCCTTAGTTTTAATGTGATTAACAATGTATCACAGTGATTGTGATCTTCTTATTTCCCTTTTGAATATGCAAAAAGCTTAGCTGACTGTCCTAGATCAAATGACGAAGTGACAGTCAGCTAAGGGCCACACATTTTAGATGGAAATCCGTTTCCATCTTTTACCCTTTTTTTGTCCGTTTCAATCTTTTACCTTTTTTTTTTTTTTTTTTTTCGATTTTTATGTTCTCTTATTGCAAGCTTTGATTGAGAGATAAAATTGTAAGAGGACCGACACAATAAATTTTCATGAATATGATCAAAGAAAAAATAAATTAGATACAACATCTAAATAATACAAGTAAAAAATATTATCACCTACTAAAAAGAAATTGCTAATGTCATTATATAAATATATTAAATTTAAAAGATGAAAAAACACTTGAAACGTTGGCTTCCTCAACCGGTTTCATTTTTACTCCATACTTATACAAGGCATGATTTTCACGTTCTTTGATATCATGATGTTTTCATGATTAGCATCTTCGGTTGCATTGTTCATCTTATCTTCATACCACCATTATTTTTATTGGTGAAGTTGCTTTTAATATGAACTCTATCAATCTGAACGAGATGTAAAAAAAAATAATAATAATTAAGAATTATATCTCTTAAATATGTAGAGACAAACCAAAATTAGACAACAATGAATATCTCTTACTTTCTTGCAATAAGAAAAGTATAGACTAATGAATGTTCTCCACAGTTATAATTTATTTAATTACAAAATCGTACAACAATAGAAATTCAAAGCATACAAGATAATTACACATTTTGCAAAGAAGAAGAAGAAGAAGAAGAAGAAGATAATTATATTACTATTTTTTGAGTTACTAAGTTTTATTTTATTTTATTTGGGAACAATATATACATAATCTTTTTCTATGGCTAGAGAATAATATGCACTGTTTTAAAAGTTGCAATTGAATTCTTCATATATTTCTTATTGTTTGAATAATATTGTAGGATTTGTTTCTTATTATGTGAATATTATTTCTTTGATTTGTTTCTCAATCTGAGCTTGCAATAAAGAACTATACAAATCTTGGAAAATAGAGTAAAAATGAAATCAGTTGAGGAAGCCAACGTTTCAAGTGTTTTTTCATCTTTTAAATTTCATAGGTCTCTATAATGACATTAACAATTTCATTTTAGTAAGTGATAATATTTTTTATTTGTAATTATTTTTATGGCTAGGTGAGCCTTGCCAGGCCACCGCTTGACCTTGCTCATGCAGCGCGAGGTTGGCCTCATTAGGCCTATGCTCGACGTTGACTTGGCAGTGGCCTAGTCAGATCGAGCCTTGCTGTGGCTCGGCGTCACCGGGGCCGATGATGCTCCGGTGAGGTTGCCGGTTATGGCCGAGGTCAATGATCGGCCAAAAGGAGGAGGAAGAAGAAGGAGAAAAGGAAAGAGAAGAAGAGGAAAGAGAAGAAAAAAGAGAAAAGAAAGGAAAAAAAAAATTATATTTGATTCTAGGAATTGTTCCCTTTAGGACAAGAAACAACTTTTTTCAGTTTCTTGATTCTATTCCAAATCTATATTGATGAACAAAAAAACATTTTTATTCTTAGGAATAAAAAATTTACCAAATAGATTTTTGTTCTTTTTTTGTTTTGGATAACAAAAGAACATAATTAATTATTCCTAAGAGTGTTACAAAAAATGATCTTATCAAGCGTCTTTAAATGCTTAAAAATTATTCCTAAAAACAAAACAAAAAATAATTTCCGAGTAAAAATTGTTGTTAGAATCAAAATGGTTATCAAATACATCATTAACAAATAGACCCAAGTCCCTCTCCTCTTAGAATATATTATTTTTGATTTCTTTCTGCCCAGGCCAACAGATGCATAAAGATCAAATTCCACTTTCCTCTTTCAGCTTAAAATATGCGTGGAATTTTTTTTTTTTTTTTTTTTTTGCTTGTGCCTATGGACGCGTGAAGACATGCTGCTCAAGAAAAGGCACCCACGGGCGACATTACCTCTTATTTTTTAAAAATCTTTTCTTGCATTCTTTTTCGTTTGTCTGGACGCTTGCATCTTCTTTCCCTCTTGAAAGATCTAAAAGATATATTATTATCTGTCCTTTCCCTCGGAACTTGCTCCATTTACCATGCAAACTGAATATAAGCAATTGATTTTATTTTTAACCAAATACAGGTGGGATATTATGTTAAAGATAGATGCGCTGCTTTTAACTGCCAAAAATTCAAGATCATGGAGATACGACCACAGATAAATCAATGGAAATTTTCCGAATTCCAAATCTTACAAAGATGGGTGTGCAAATATGTCCTTCGTATGCTTGCCTTCATCAAGAACATATGAATATATTTTTTCTTCATTGTCCTTTCATGACCAAATTGCTCTCCAAATTTCAGAAATTTTACAATTTTAATAATCCACATGCAGCACATGCAATTTTTGGCCACGTGGGATATTCATCGGGCTTGAATTTCATGATTTTAGCCTAGATAAATTAGTTAAGCTCAGAATCTCAAACCATTACCAATCCAATTTAATGAGCTTACCTATATGCTATAAAAAATGCACGTAAAAACTATATGCAATTTAACTTAATATATTTTTGTTTAAGGGTTGGGATCGATTCCTAATTTTTATACAATAAATGAATGACTAAATTGCCAAAATTTAGGTGTTGACATTATTTTTTTCTTTGCTCCTATAATCCTATCAAATTGAACATCTAATATCTAAAATTAGTATTGAAACTCTAAACTGGTACACCTGTGACAAATTTACTTCAAACTGTTTTTTTGACCATGAAAAACTTCAAATTGGTACACTTGTGACAAATTTACCCTAATTGACCATAAGATACCTTAAACTGGTACATTTATAACAAATTTACCCAAACCTAATTTATTCGATTGCAAAAAACCTTAGATCGATAAATTTGTGACAAATATACCTTCCACTAAATTGGATTAATACCACAACAAAATAAAAAAAATTATAAACTTTGACAAACATAGCATAAAATCCCAAATTAATATATTAGTTAGCTGTCACGTACCATTTAACTTAATAATTTGACAGTAAAATTTCACAAAAACTAACAAAGGGTAAACTTGTCGCAAATGTACTAGTTTATGGTAAATTTGTCTGGGGTTTTTGGTGGTAAAAAAAAATAGTTTGGGTAAATTTGTCACGGGTGTACCAGTTTGGGGGGTTTTTCGGGTATTAACCCCTTTTTTTTTCAGCCTTGTGTTTGTCCATGTGTCGGTGCATAAAAGGATCTACTTGTCCTTACGAAGAAAGGCTTGCTCATTACATAGTAAAGGTGGATATTGAATTACACTAAATGAAGATAAATTGAAGATGAGTAGTATATAGTTTCTTTTAGCTTTCACTATTCCAGCACTTACTTCCTTCAGTTATTTATATTCTTAATTTTGATCTTTACTTTTTCAATTTTTCATCGAAAATTACTTTGTATAGACATGTGCAAAATCATGTTTCAGATGATACTTCGTTTATTTTGGTTGTAATTTACTGTTGTTTGATTTTGCACAATATTCATTGATGTCGAATCACGTGATCAACATACCTATGACTAGATTTGTGCACAACATGGGTACAAAGACCAGCATATAATACGAAAGTAGGGTCAATTAGCCTTACGTTATTGCATTACGAGCCAAAATACTGTTAGTTCTCAGCTTTCATATGAATAAACATGATCACTCCACGTACATGTGCAAAGCTCATAAATAAATGAAGGGTTAATACCCTGAAAAACTCCAAACTGGTACACTTGTGACAAATTTACCCTAAACTATTTTTTTGATCACCAAAAACCCCAAATTGGTATACTTGTGACAAATTTACTCCGGCTGACCATAAAAAACCATAAACTGGTACATTTATGACAAATTTACCCAAAACTAATTTATTCGACCGCAAAAAACCCTAAATTGGTAAATTTGTGACAAATATACCCTTCGCTAAATTGGATTAATACCACAAAAAAAATCACAAAAATTGTAAACTATGACAAATGGAGCGTAAAATCCAAAATTGGTATACTAGTTAATTATCACGTGTCATTTAACTTCATAATTTGACAGGAAAATTTAATGAAAACTAACATATGATAAATTTGTTACAAGTGTGTCAGTTTGGGGTAAGTTTGTCAAATGTATATTAGTTTGGGGTTTTTGGTGGTCAAAAAAATAGTTTAGAGTAAATTTGTCACATGTGTACCATTTTGGGGTTTTTCTTTTTTTTTTTTTAGGGTATTAACCCATAAACGAAATACCTTAATTATGCCACTTATAATTAATGTATCTTGAACAGTCGTCTTACATTATATTATCTATTTTGTTAATTTGACTATGACTTGGTCTAAATGACAATAAAAGAAAAGCTAAATTTGCAATCAAAAATTTTAATTTGAATTTTTAAATTGGATCATTCCTATAATTGACAAGATAAATTCTTATTTTCCATTAATTACAGAGTGAGAGTCATCTAACTATGTAGTGTTGTTTCAAGTTAGCAACTAATGCAACTATGTTAATAACATATTTATACGTTTCTAGATTATTTAAAAAAAAATTGATAGATTTCAAGGTGCTTCTTCAATTATGATGATAACATTCCCTGGGTCATACAATTAAAACCAAACTTTTTCATTTCTTTCTATCATGCATTTACATTATCATATTGCATTTCTGCTGTAAACATGCATAAGAAATCCTAGAAAACAAATTTCATAAATTATTTATACATATAAAATCACTACATAAGATCTTATTACTTCAAATTGAATTAATTCTTGAGCCGGTAGCCAATAATTATTAGTTGCAAGTAATTTAATTGAAATCTTTACTTTTTCTTCTTCTTCTTCTTTGCCATAAAGTAGAACCTACATATATTTGATGATGATCAGTGATGAAGTTCCTATTATTTGGTCAAAAGATATAAATTAATCGGCATAAAATTATAGGAAACTTAGGGCTTATTTGGTAACCATCCTTTTTTATTTTTTTGTTCTCCGGAATAAAAGAAATAGAAATCCATTTGGTAATATCAGCTAATTTTTTTTATTTCCCAGAGTAGAAAAATAGCTAGGAAATAGATTTAGAATATAAACAAGAAGTAAAAAAAATAACTTCTTTGTTCTAGGAAACAAAAATGGAAAAAAACTATTTCAGAATAGAAATTGTTCTCAAGATTAAAAATGTCACAAAATGCACCCTTATATGCATTTTATAGTATTTTCCGATATTATCTTACTTAAATAAGTAAACCTCCAAACCTGGGTGATGAGGATCTTCAACTTGTAATGTAGTAAGAAACACTCAAGTAGTACAAAACTGCTAGAAAATGATGTTAAGATAGTGAAAGAGAAACCTAGACGGAGTGAATAATACACAATTTCAATACCCTTATTTTGAGCCTCTTATGGCACATTTGGTAATATTCTTATTTCTCTATTTTTTTTAAATTTTTTTATTCCCTGGCACATAAAGAAAACATAAATCAATTTGTGTAGATTTCTGTTTTGAGAATAAATTTGGAACAAAATCAAGAAAAAAAAATCGCTTCTTTGTTTATGGAAACGACTCAATTATTAAGCCCAAACTATTTCCTTTTTGTTTTGTTTTGTTTTGTTTTCTTTCTTTGGCAGCCTCACCAAAGCCTCACCAGCCCTCTGCAAAGTTGCCTTGAGCCTCACTGTGGCTAGGTGATGATGCATGCATGGGCAAGTAATTCCAAAGTAGGGAAATTTTCGGGTTAAGTGTATGAGAATGGTGTGTATAGGGATGGTTGTCGAAGGGTGAAATGCAAATAGAGCAATAGAAAACAATTGCCACCAAGGTACAGAGGACGTGCTACCAACCAAAGATAAGGATCAGGATTGACAAAGTTCACCAGCAAGGCTTAAAGGATAAGCCACCCGCCAAGGCTAAAGGACTTTAGGATAGGAGAAGCTCACCACTAGGGCCTAAAAGAAATCCACCAGTTGAGGATGAAGTGTTTCTTGACTCACCACCGAGGAGTAATCTACTCTTCAAGAATAAAGAAACTAATAAAGGAATTATCCATTCTTCGAAGATATTCTCTCACATAGAGGAAATCTCAAATATTTTCATTAATCAAAATATTTTCTTCTCTGCATTACAATGGAGAGTCTTCCTCTAAGTATAGGAAAGATGATACCTCGGGAACTATTGAAACATTAAGGAACTTAGGAAATAGAAAGCATAATAAAGAGCCTAAGGACTTAGAACTTTAACTCTTGATACTTACACAACATTAAAGACTTCTAGGAACTCAGAAATGCAATTAATAACACGGGAACTTATGTTTTTGACTCTTCAATCTTGTGCCTTATCTTCAAAATTCGTCCACCAAGCTTGACTAGAAGATAACAATCTTGAAAGCTCATCAAATATGCATGGAAATTGTCTAGAATAGCCTTCCATTGATAGGTTATTGATAATCTTCAAAATCTACAACTAATATAGTGTATCAAGAATTATCGGCAACTCTTCACTTTTAGTAGTCATCTTATAGATAACTTGGTAGGGAATGGATCGGTACCTTTTTATTCGGAAACTCCAGACTCAACCCATTGAAGCACGTTATGTCCAAATCCTATCTTGACATGAATGAGCATTGATGGTCCCAAGTTAGTTGATGAAGCTAAGTTGGATGCTCCCGCATCATCCTCCTCGTGTTGTTTGAGATTTGTCATTATATATGAGAAGTTTTCATCCTTCAAGTAAGGAGAAAAGTCTCCCACATTGAAAGTCGTTAAAATTCCAAACTCTTTAGGAAGATCAATCTTATAAGCATTGTCATAGATTCGCTTGATAATGTTAAATGAACCATCAGCTCTAGGCATGAGCTTTTTCTTTCGACGAGATGGAAATCCCTCATTCCTCCAATGAACCCTTATGAGATCACAGGTTGAAATTGAGCCTTCTTCCGATTGTCATTAGCTTTCTTCTTGTAAGACTCATTGGCTTTTTCTATCTTGGATCGAATCTACTCATGGAGCTTCTTCATTGATTCAGCTCTTTCTTTGTCATTGAAGTTCATCTACGAGTTGGATGGAAATGGAATCAAATCAATCGGGGTGAGAGGGTTGATTCCATACACAACTTCAAAAGTTGATCAACTAGTGGTGTTGTCATGCCCCAAACATGAGCATGCGCACATCCCTCGGTGATTGATAAAAATTTGCGACATCTCAGGATGTGTTGTCGACCCCTTCATTTTAATGCACATGCAGAAGCGAAATAAAACAATCCCCAGAAAACACTCAACATGGGATAGAAAAGCAGGACCACAAATTTCAGACCAACACACTTTTATAAACACCTCAGGTTCTTATACAGAAGGTTTATCTAAAAAAAAAAAACTACTGAGCCACCTATGCTCTTGACCCTTCTGCTTCAAGCTTCGAGTTCTCCGTACTAGGGACCTGAAAAAGTTTAACCCACGATGAGGTGAGATAAAAATCTTAGCGAATCCACGCCCTAAACCCTGAGTAGGAAGGAAATACTCCTAGATGCAGTCTAACCACACATCATAGAAGACCCACCTCGCCTCAGTTCCTTCCTGCACGTTAGTACAATTCATATGACAGATGCATACAATAAATGCACACATCAATTAGAACGTCTCACTCAATCTCAATTAATCACAAGGGTCCAAATCATTATGACACGTCCTATTCCATACCACACAATTTTGTCCCATAATCAGATGCGTTTAACTCAATCATTCACGCGTTCCAATTGATAAATGCCGGCACAAGCATGTTTTACCCGACACACAGCAGTCTTCCGGCGTAATAAGGCATCATCTCGCACCATTGAGCATGACAATGTCTACCTTTAGACGACATTCTCCATAAGAGCATCGGTCTAGCCTTTACGGCAACCAGCATCCGTTGTTAGGGGCATTCCACATAAGAGCATCGTCCACCCGATGTACATCAAGTGGCGGATTCTCATAACCATCATACGTACACCAAATTTCGGCTAAGGACATTGTGCTTTGCACTCAAATGCCTCGATTAAGATAACAACTTGGCCTATTTTCTTCGTATTAAAACACTCAGTAAAATAATCGTGTGTGGGTACACGGTCAGTTTGAGTCATAAAAATTGATATAGTATTTGATATAGTATTTAAAATCATTTTCGGTGTCAAAACCTGACATCCGATAATTTTCTAATTAAATACTAGAATTTCATAATTTTAAAATAATAAACCAAAATTAACAATCACCACTCAATTGCACAATTTATCATTCAATTGCATAAACTAATCATACCATGGCAATCGAACGAAATTCGCTCACGCTATCCCAAGATAATTTTCGAAAAATATTAAATAATTAAATAAATTACAAAAATAATTAAATAAATACAAATTAATTCAATAAATACCTACTTAAGCTTAATAATGCTAACCTAACCACCTATTGGACTAATTAAATTACCCTAACCATTCTAACTACAAGACCACATATTAAACTAACTAACTACAATCACTAACCACCTAATTAACTAATTTAACTAAAGATGCTACTAATTACACTAATCCAATCCTAACTTAATCTAAACACCCTTTAAGCATCATTAACACCCTAATGAGAGTTTAGGGCATAAACTCACCGGTTTAGTGCAAAAATCGGTTTACGATGACGGCAGCGGCCGAAACTTAGGCTTATGGCGGCACCAAAGGGAGCTTGGACCAGGCTGAAAACGGCCTAACAAATCTCAGCCTAAGCTGAGATTTGCTTTGGAGTTGAGTTGGGTCAAAGGTTGGGCTGACTTCGGTGGAGGTTGCGGGCGGAGCTTGTTGCGAAGTGGACATTGGATCGAAGGCTGAAGCAAGCTGGAACTTGCGTGGGTTGCAGTGGAGAATATGGGTGAGAAATCAAGGGAACGGTGGGCTGGGCCGAGCGTGAGGAGCACAGCGAAGGAGCAGCTTCGGCGGTGCTGCTGGGGTTGACTTGTATGTGGAGATGGATGGTGGATTCGGCTAGTGGACTGTTATGGTGGCAAGAGGAGGGCGGTTCGCTGGTGGGGTGGGGAATAAGTGTGAAAGGCAGACAAATGAAAAGAAGACCGAAGCAACTGGATTCGGTGGAGATGGGCGTGGGGCTTGCGAAGTCAACGTTGGGGGCTTCGCTGGCGTAAGGGGAGGAGGGGTTGATGGTGCGAGCAGAGAGGTCTTGTGGATGTGGAGCTACGGTAGAAAATGGAAATGGAGGAAAAATGAGGGTTGTCGTTGGTGGGGTTGCGATGAAGAAGGAGGAAGAAGATTGAGGGATGATTGGCTAAGCAAGGTTGGTTGCACGAAGGAAAGAGGGGGAAGAGAGAGAGAGAGAGAGAGGGAACAAAGCCTTGAAAGTCAAGCAAAATATCACATTTTCATCATGGTCCCCAAAAATCCACATGTTCATCCCCTTTGTCCCCCATAATACTTTCTTGCATAAAATTCCACAAATAACCAATTTTGGTGCCAAATGTTGCAGCCTCCATACAAGCCTATGAATTTCACCACTTGGACTTTAATTTTTTCACCAATTTCTCCAATTTGATGTCCAATTTTGCTAAGAAAGAAGCCCACACAAATTCCACAATTTCCTTTTACCAAATAGCTCACTTTGGAGGCAAAAAATCCACTCACTTTGGCCCATCCAAATCTCCTTTCTTTTCCGAATTGTCCGAAGTTGATTTTCCGTAAAAATTTCTGGCTCGCCGAAATTTCTTCAGAGGATGAGTCGATGTTCCAAAACAAAATCGTGACATGACAGAACTTTCAATTTATGAAATCGGGTTCAATTTCGCAGTCAATTTCAACCGGACGTGATTTTAGCGTGACCTAACCTACCGGGTAGCTTTTAGGAAATTTTAGCGCATTTGACCCGTGGTCGATTATTTTCAAACCATATTGTACATCTTTGACTCATAGGCTATTCTTGGTTGTCATGAAAATCTCAAGGTTTCAAATATGGGCACATGGTACGGAGATGACAGAAAAATCGGTTTAGTTCCATTCGACGAGAATTTTATAATTAGGTGGAATCATCCACACTTTAATTACATGTCTCTATCAAACCGACCTATCTCTTGTCTTTGATCGATTTTGACAGTGCCGTATTGACCCTTGCAAGTTAGCACGGTCGAGTAGTCGATTTTTGGTCGAATTATCAAGTCTGTCGCATTTTGATTCCTTAACGACTTCACCTGATAAACTAGTTATCTCATGAGTGGCCAACTTGGAGAAAAATGCCATAGGCATGTTGATGAAAAGCCCATTTCATTTCATTAAAAACAGGGTTGAAAATCAGGATGTCACAACTCTTCCTCTCTTATAAAAATTTCGTCCTCAAAATTTAAACCATTGCAATTCTTAAACAAAAAGATGGGGTTATTGTCGTCTTATTGAATCTTTACTTTCCTAGGTTGCTCCATTTATCCTGTGGTGTTGTCATATCACTTTGACTAATGGAACCGTCTTGGTGTGCAGAACCTGTTCATTGTGATCCACAATTTGAACTGGTTTCTCCATGTACGAAACTCTGTCGTCCACGTCTAATTCTTCAAAATTCAGCACGTGGGTCGGGTCAGGTTCGTATTTTCTTAACCTCGACACATGGAATATGTCATGCACTTGCGCCAGTTTCAGCAGTAATACAAGACGATATGCCAGAGTCCCTATTCTTTCTAGAATCTCAAAGGGACCTACGTACCTCGGACTCAGCTTTCCTTTCTTGCCAAAGCACGAAGTACCCCTCATCGGTGACACTTTTAGAAAGACGTGCTCACTAACTTGAAATTCCAAAGGTCTTCGACACTTATTTGCATAGCTTTTCTAGCGGCTTTGAGCTTCTTTAATCTATCCTTGATAACTACAACTGCATCCACTAACTGTTGAACCAACTCTAAGCTCGTAATCTTTTGTTATTCGACTTCATCTCAACACATTGTCATTCTACATGCTCTGCCATACAACGTTTCAAACGATGCCATCTAAATACTTTGTTGATGGCTATGGTTGTAGGCGAACTCGAAGAGATGAAGTTGTTCCTCCCAGCTTCCTTTGAAGTCTAGCATGCACACTCTCAACATGTCCTTGAGAGTCTAAATTGTCCTCTCAGACTGGCCATCCATCTATCGATGGTAGGCCGTACTGTACTACAGCTTTGTTCTCAAGGCAGTTTGTAAGCTTTTCCAGAAGGCTACCATAAACTTCGGGTCTCGATAAGATATAATCGTCACTGGCACTCCATGTAGACGAACTATCTGACGCACGTACAACTCTGCATATCCGTCCAATGCATAGTCTTTTCATACGGTGATAAAGTGAGTAGACTTCATCAATTGGTCCACCACAACCCATATGGAATCATTACTCCTCTTACTCCTTGGTAAGCTCATCACAAAGTCCATTGTGATGTGTTCTCTTTTCCACTTGGGAATCTCGAGAGGTTGCAGAAGTCCTTCCGGTTTACAGTGCTGTGTCTTCACTTGTTGACATGTCAGACATTTGGCGACATGTTTGGCGATATCCACCTTCATACCGGTCTACCAATAGTGTTGACACAGATTCTAATACATTTTTCGTACTATTAGAATGAATGCTGTAACTGCTACGATGAGCTTCTGACAAGATTTCCTCTATAAGCTTTGCATCGTCAGGTACACATAATCATCCACGAAACCTTAGTGTTCCATCTTCAGAAATTTGAAAATCAGCCTTTCTCTTTTTTGTATCTACTTACAGGATCTTCTGAATATTTGTCAACTGAAGCGTCTTGATCTTGATCTGCACCTCTGGTTCAATTCTGAGGGTGGCCATAAGGTTTGAAAGGTGGTCTACCTCAAATTTGAAAATCAAATCTTGACCTCCTTCAAGTAAGACCTACTCTTTAATCACCATCTGTACAATCGAAGACTTTTGACTCAACGCATCTGCGACCTTATTAGCCTTTCCATGATGATACAAGATGTCGCAATCATAATCCTTAAGAAGTTCCATCCAACGACGCTGTCTCATATTCAACTTATTTTGAGAGAATAAATACTTGAGACTCTGATGATTTGTAAAGATCTGGAACTTTTCTCCACATAAATAATGTCTCCAAATCTTTAGAGTGAAAAATAATCGCTGCGAGTTCTAAGTCATGTGTCGGGTAATTCAGCTCATAAGGTCTCAACTGACGGGACGCCTATGCAACGACTTTGCCATGTTGCATTAACACGCAACCTAGTCATCCAAATGACGCATCACTATAGATTTTGTACCCTCTAGGACCAAATGGTATTGTTAGCACTGGTGCGGTAGTTAGCTTTTGGTTAAGCTCTTGGAAACTACGCTCGCATTTATCTGTCCATACAAACTTCTCTTCCTTCTTTAACATTCGAGTCAATGGCGAGGCTAAAGCTGAAAATCCTTCCACGAACCTTTTGTAGTAACTTGCCAAACCCAAAAAGCTTTTGATTTCTATCACTGTTGTTGGTCTTGGCCAGTTGATAACTACTTCAATCTTGATCGGGTCCACAGAGATTCCGTCGCCTAAAATCACATGACCTAGGAATGCCACACGAGTCAACCAAAACTCGCACTTACTGAACTTGGCATACCATCCATGACCTCACAAAGTCTGAAGCACTGTCCTTAGCTGACGATACCCTATCCTCTGGTCGATCTTAGAAAATATCGACGCTCCCTGCAACTAGTCAAACAAGTCGCCAATCCTTGGTAGTGGGTACTTATTCTTGATCGTCACATTGTTAAGTTGTCGATAGTCGATGCAAAGGTGCAAAGAACTATCTTTCTTCTTCACGAATAGAATTGGTGCTCCCCAAGGTGATGCACTAGGACGTATGAATCCCTTATCCAACAACTCCTACATTTGCATCTTCAGTTCTTTCAACTCAGACAACACCATGTGATAAGGGGCCTTAGAGATTGGCTCCGTCCCGGGGGCCAACTCGATCACGAACTCGATCTCCCTTTCTGGGGGTAGACTTGGCAATTCCTTCGTAAACATGTCTGGAAAATCTTGAACTACAGCGATATTCTCGATCTTCTACTCTTCAATTATTGTATTCACGACAGTTACCAAGTAACCATGACCACCCCCGTCTAACAAATGGGTTGCCTCAAGTGATGAGATTAAGGCAATCGAGGGTCCTCCTCGATTTTTAATAAACTCGGAACTTTCACCTGTTAACGGTTTAAACTGGATTACTTCACGACAACAATCCATTACAGCAAGAGGCTCCTTGAGCCAACTTTTTCATATATGACATCAAAGTTATACATAAGCAAAATAGTCAAGTACAACTATAGCTAGTAATTCTCCTTTCTACTACTTTATTACAGTAAACGGACATTCTACAAGCTTAACCAAAATTCCGCTGCACTACTTTGACAAAATTTCTAGGAACCTTCTTGTGACGTCCCATGACGTCACGTACTAAGCGCAAGCGGAATTATAATTATTATTATTATTATCTTCCTAACTAGTAGTCTCCTTTAGATAACCCATAGCGTTTACCATTGAAGGTTAGCATGTATAACATGGATTATTTTAAAATCTCAAGTTTATATTATAAGGTTATCCTGCAATGCAGACAAGATCATAAAAGGCTTCCTTTCATTTTATCAACATCAGGGCATACAAAATTATCGACCTGGACTCATTCCATGTTCTTCGCCTATACATTTACATCATATACAAAACAAAAGTAAGGCGCAACAAAAGCCCGGGATAAAGGGTGAGGGTGTCTACTCCATGAGTTCCCACACTAGCCCACATTTAACAAAAAACAAAAGTCAGTCAGCCTCTACACGATCCAAGGTGTCTAGGCGCCATCCATCCCCATTCCAAGTCCTCCTGCTCCAAAGGGTAAAGGTCCAAACATCTCCCCTTCATGGTTGATAAACCATGCAACGAACATCATCGGTAACAACTCAGCTCTACCGTCATCCAGCCATAAAGTCGCCTCATGCTTGGAGAAAATCATGTCAATGTCAGGATCATACACATCACGAAGAGAAACATCAAGATGCACTACCACCTCGTATCGAGCTACTGGTGGTACATCCATGCTATTAATATGAAAATGCAAGGTATGAGCAAACAACCTTGCCCAGTAAAGAATGATAAAACTCTAACTTAAACAATCCATAGCCATCAAAGTTACAAGTGAATCATCAAACAATTTAGGATGCTAGAGGAAGTATATCACCAGCATAAACAATTGGATAATAACACAATATGTACATAATCACCTTATGAGCATCCATTTCTATGCTTACCTTTCTCAAACTCAATCTCATATCAAGATGTGATGCAACAATAATAAATGAACTCACTCGCCAAATAGAATTATATTTAGTGTGCATAAAATCCACCCTCGAATCAGTCACAACCGGGACTCTACTGGCTTGATCGAGTCACTTCTGGAAAGTACGTTATCCGGACTTCCACAATACCTCTAATTGTGGGCATCTCACTCTGAGGCATCCTGGCATCACTCAACCAAGGTCCTCCCAAGACCACACAGCAAGGGGCATCTCACTCCGAGGCATCTTAGTATCTCTCTACCGAGGCATCCAAGACCATGCAGCAAGGGCATCCCAAACTTCCGGGGGCATCACCGGTATCTCGGTACCGATGGGTTCATTCATCTTAAGCACACGTTTCACACCACCACACCTTTGATTAATGCATTTATCGTATGCAAAAGAAAAGACTCCAAAGTATCTAACTATATATCTAACTCTCATGAACCTAGCACACGTGCGTGTCCAAATTATAAGATAAAACCCATTACGTCATGTCCCATTCCTTGGCGAACAGATATTTATCCCATAATCAAGCACTATGCATCGCACTCATTGCACACGCATGATACTATATGCACTTATATCTCAAATGATATATGAGACTTACTCTTATATGACTAACTTCTATTATGAGGTTTATTAGACTCTACGTACATCACAAAAGCCTAATATAAAAGACACAACCTCTAATATATGTTCTCGGGTCCAGACAGTTCACTAGCTAAATGTACAGTTTCGGTTTCGGACACAGAAAGTATATTAATTCTTGTTGAAATACTACCAAAATTTAGTATGTTATATTTGAGACATAGACTGACATTTCCCATGAAGAAAATTAAGTCTGATTCTCACTCTATTAAGAGTAACAATTGCCATAATCTTTACTAGCACTCTATATCGACGTCCTGATTCTTTATCTACAAAGAAAATTGTTTCACTAGCTAAATCTTATCAATTTAATCTCAAATTTTGACACGTCATTCCTTAACATGTGTTCTACAATTTTTCTTAAGGATTCGAAGTCCAAATCTAACTAGGTAAATACGAAAAATTCGTATAATCAGTAAAGGTCAAACCATTTCTCACAAGAACAGTTTACTGGTTTACTAAGTACACTTCTGTCTCTATGTTTTTATAGTCATATGGTTATAGCTACGTGTATAACTTGATCTTATAGATGTTCTATCATGTAGAATAGTTTCTTTCTTATTTCTATTAACATACATAAAGAAAACTAAACACAAACAGAAGACTTCATAACTGTTTTCACTTAGAACAGAATAGATACACAAATTTTCTCACTTCTAACTCAACGAAACAACTTGTCTATCCACAAATCTCTTCTAAAATACTCCAATGCTTACTCACAGCAACTCAAAGCAACTTCAGCATGTCTTTCTCTAACAAGTGATCGATTCCACAGCTCGGCTCGAAGTGTCATTGCATCCGTAAGCCACTTATCACGATTTCTACCAAAACAACACACTCGGCATTCATTTCATCCCTTTGCTCAACAAAACAGCATACTCACACAAGGATTTCGAAACATGCATTCCTCAAATACAACCTGCAATGGCTTCTAACTCTAATCTAACACTTACTCAGCTTAGATCAATCACAAAACAGCAACTACAAACTATATCCATCACTGTTTGGTTAGATCCTCAAGCTCCCTTGATGAAACAATGGATAACTTTTCAATTTAGAGTTAGATCTGTCCTTACCTTGCTTCAGCTACTAAACAACACATAGATGCTTCAAGATCAACACACAAAATCAGCATGCAAGAGGGAGAAATCGCTGGTTTGCTTCTGGTTTTTCGCTGCTCAGCCGAGAGAAAAAGAAAGAAGAAGATGAAGGTGGGTTGGTCGGTTCTATATGGAGAGAGAGAGAGAGCATGAAGCTTAAGGGGGAAAATAGGCTACGGGCTAATCCCTAGGCTAGTGTAATGATTAGATTTGGCTAATGATTATGCTTCCTTGGAGTTGCCATCTTCGGTTCTTTGGATTGAGAAAAACCGTGGGCATTGATGAGAGAATCGAGAGAGAGAAAAATGTCATGGCTTTCATGCATGAAGATTTTCGCCATCTGTCGATCGTCACTAATTAACAGTTTATTGATATCATTCGTTAGTTCATTAGCTTCTAATATTTTCATCTAATTGCCTTTTGTTTCTACTTAATCCCAATTATACAAAGTCATAACATATATATAACATATCGACTAGTCAACGTTAGTCTATAAAGAATTCATCACAAAAAGAATGCTAAAGTTAGAAATTGATATTAGCATTATAAACATTAATCAAGTTATCATAACTATAATCTATAAAATAAAATCAAACGGGCCTAAATATTCATTCTCGGCCCAACAAGCTCAATCTATAACAATCCGGGCCCACTAAACTAAATCTACAAATCTAATAATTTCGAACCTTGGCCCGCTTCAAGCCAAGTCCAAGCCCATAATCTCTCATTAGATTTCTTAAGTCCAATTCGTGTGGCCCACTTACTTCTCAAGCCCACACGTTTCTTACGATCCATCGGGTTCATTTTCTGGCCCAATCTAATTAATTTAAGTTCCTAATGATCTAATTACACTAATGAAGGTCAATGAAATTTGGGATGTCACACTTCTTCTCCTGGTCGATGCATGGCTCAGTTCATCCTTGTCCCTTTCACCATCCTAGTAGCGCCCTATCTACGGTAGCGGTGCCTGTGCTCTCCTGGACCTACGCGGACAGTTCCTCACCTGATGGCCGTGCTGGCCACATTTTTAGCATGCTCTTGTTATACCAAGACACTGGGTTGGTCCATGCTTCCTTCTACAAACTCGGCACACGTCGGGTGAGTCCTCTACCTTTCGTCGGGTGGCAGCATGCACCCTTCCTTGCACCAGAGTCCTGTTCCAAATACCCTATTGTGTGTTTTGCGTGCTTTCCCTCCGTTTTGTCCCATCGGTGGTGGTGGCACCTGTGCTCCCATGGGCCTTCTGGGACAGTTTCTAATTAGGTGGTCGTACTGGCCACACCCATAACAAGCCCTTGTCTTTTTACAACACGAGGCAGATTCATGTCTTTTCCTATAGACACAACACATGCCCTTTTGGTTGGGTGTTGGCTTTCTAATCCCACTCTTCTGGTTGGGTGGAATGGGACACATTTCTTTTGACATCAAACTCTTCCCGAACCGATTGCCATCTCTGCTAGATCCGAACCTCGACCCAAATGCAACGGCTTGCTCCCAGATCACATCTCCATGTGGGATCTCAACAGTGCGGCAGTAATGGCTGCTATGGCATTTGTCGCGGTAGTGACAGCAGCAGTCGCAATGGCTTGATCCTGTGCTTGCTGTCCCAAAATGCTTTCTAACGACTCTAGCGCCTGAATGATCCCATCGAACCTTGGATCGCTCGGTGCTACTACCACCTCAATACCACCCTGTAGCAGTACTTTTACACTCGCGCTAGCCTAAGCCGGCGCTTTGCAGGGTACCGACCCCTGTTGGCATCCTACCCCGAGTGACAGATCCTAACGACCTCTTTCTAGGAGTTCTCCACTCTTGATCACTCATAGTGCAAGATCCTTACAGAACTTGCTTTCGAATTCTACACAGAATTAGAAATTGAGCAATCACACAAAACAATCTACCAATCAACTATCAATCACAAGCATCGGCATTTTGAAAGGCCTTTCCTACTACTATCACATAACCCATCACATCTTATCACTCCAAACACAGACCAGCTTTGATACCACTTCGGGCGGGGATGTCACGCCTCGAACCTCGAGCGCGCGCACATCCCTTGGTGGTCAATCAAAATTTGCGACGTCTTAGGACGCGTCGCCGACCCATTCATTTTTAATGCACATGCGGAAGTGAAATAAAACAATCCCCAGACAACACTCAACATGGGATAGAAAAGCAGGACCACAAATTTCAAACCAACACACTTTTATAAACACCTCAGGTTCTTATACATAAGGTCTATCTAAAAAAAGAACTATGGAGCCACCTATGCTCCTGACCCTTCCGCTTCAAGCTCCGAGTTCTCTACACTAGAGACCTGAAAAAGTTTAACCCACCACGGGGTGAGATAAAAATCTCAGCGAGTCCATGCCCTAAACCCCGATTATGAAGGAAATACACCTAGAGGTAGCAGTTTAACCACACATCACACATCATAGAAGACTCACCTCACCTCAGTTCCTTCTTGCATGTTAGTACAATTCATATCATAGATGCATCTAATAAATGCACACATAAATTGGAATGTCTCACTAAATCTCAATCAATCACAGGGGTCCCGATTATAAGGCCAAATCATTATGACACGTCCCATTCTATGCCATACAATTTTATCCCATAATCAGGTGTGTTTAACTCAATCATTCATGCGTTCCAATTGATTAATGCCCACTTAGGCATGTTTTACCCGACACCTAGCGGTCTTCCGGCATAATCGGGCATTGTCTCGCACATCGAGCACGGCAATGTCTACCTCTAGACAGCATTCCGCATAAGAGCATCGTCCACTCGACGTACATCGGGTGACAGATTCTCATAACCATCACACGTACACCCAATTCTAGCCAAGGACATCATGCTTTGTACTCAAATGTCTCAATTAAGATAATGATTGGCCTATTTTTTTTTTCATATTAAAAACACTCGGTAAAATAATCGTATGTGAGTACACGGTCAGTTTGAGTCATAAAAATTGATATAATTAATTTTAAAATCCCACTATTTGATATAGTATTTAAAAACATTTTCAGTGTCAAAACCCGACACCTGGTAATTTTCTAATTAAATACTAAAATTTCATAATTTTGAAATAATAAACCAAAATTAACAATCACCACTCAATTGCACAATTTATCATTCAATTGCATAAAATAATCATATCACAGCGATCAACACGAAATTTCGGCTATCGGCTATTTAGGTATAATTTCCATAAAATACTAAATAATTAAATAAATTACAAAAATAATTAAATAAATACAAATTAATTCAATAAATACCCACTTAAGCTTAATAATGCTAATCTAATCACCTATTGGACTAATTAAATTACCCTAACCATTCTAACTACAAGACCACATATTAAACTAACTACAATCACTAACCACCTAATTAACTAATTTAACTAAATGCACTACTAATTACACTAATCCAATCTTAACTTAATGTAAACACCCCTTAAGCATCATTAACACCCTAATGAGAGTTTAGGACATAAACTCACCGGTTTAGCGCAAAAACTGGTTCACTACAATGACAACATGATAGTGGCCGAAACTTGGGCTTACGACGACGCCAAAGGGAGCTTGGACTGGGCCGAAAATGGCCTAACAAATCTTAGCCTAAGGTGAGATTTGTTCTTGAGTTGAGCTAGGTCAAAGGTTGGGCTGACTTTAGTGGAGGTTGCGAGTGGAGCTTGCTATGAAGTGGACACTGGATCGAAGGTTAAAGCGGGTTGGAACTTGCGTGGGCTATAGCAGAGAATATAGGCAAGAAATCAAGGGAACGGTGGGTTGGGCCGAGCGTGAGGAGCACATCGAAGGAGCAACTTCGGCAATGCTGCTAGGGTTGACTTCTACGTGGAGATGGAAGGTGGATTCGGCTAGTGGAATGTTGTGGTGGCTAGAGGAAGGCGGGTTCGCTGGTGGGGGTGGGGAATAAGCATGAAAGGCAGACAAATGAAAAGAAGACCAAAGCAGCTGGATTCGGTTGAGATGGGCATGGGGCTTACGGAGTCAACGTTGGGGGCTTCGCTAGCATAAGGGGAAGAGGGGTTGATGGCGCATGCAGAGAGTTCTTGCGAACATGGAGTTGCAGTAGAGAATAGAAATGGAGGAAAAATGAGGGTTGTCATTGGTGGGGTTGCGATGAAGAAGGAGGAAGAAGATTGAGGGATGACCAGCTGAGCAAGGCTGGTCGCACAAAGGAAAGATGGGGAAGAGAGAAAGAGAGAGAGAGAGAGAGAGAGAGAGAGAGAGAGAGAGAGAGAGAGAGAGAGAGAGAGAGGGAACAAAGCCTTGAAAGTGAAGCAAAATATCACATTCTTTTTTTTGGTAAAGGTAAATAATTTTATAGCTGTGGACAAAATAACAACAGATAGTGCCAAAAATTACACTCTAATTGCAACAGCAAGCATAGTGGAGGGGAGCCGAAACAAGTAAGCTACAAGGCAGAGAGAAGAAAATAGAAACAACAGAGAACAAAAGACCGAAGAGGTCACACAAAAAAAACACCAAGGCACTAAACCCCTCAAAGAACCTTAATCGCCATAAGGAGAGGGCCGAAGAATGGAGAGCTAAAAGGCTTGAAACAGGACCGCACAGGAGCTTCCACTACCGAAGCTAAGTAATCTCAGAGCGATCAGCAAAGATGGAGGGGTCGAAACCCCAACTTCTCTCGAAGTCTTCTATTTCTTGAGATATTCGGGACATTTGAGAATGTGATGGCTTTATCCTTGACAATCTTGACAATATGATTTTTCGGTGTAGCACGGCGATCACCGTTTCCCCACGAAAGATGATAGCATTCATTTTCTTCCAAATAATGTAGCACATGGCAGCAAAAGAGAAGCGAGCTATACTGTGAAAGAAATCTTTGCCATTAAGAAAAGACATAGCCCATTGGAGGTTCTCCACCCAAGGCGTGGGGTGCCAAGGAAGGTTGCAATGAGTCGCCCGAAAGAAGGCAATAGACGCCGATAAGTGGCAATCAAAAAACAAGTGATCAATGGAGTCAGGAACTTCACTACAGAAGGCACAGGTAGCGAAATCAATCATACCCTAAGAAAGAAGAAGTTCCTAAGTAGGCAACCGATTTCTAGCAATCAACCATAAATTGAATTGGAACACAGGGTGCAATGTCGTTATTCTACATAAGAGAAGCCCAAGGTACTTGACTTTTTTTAGCCTTGATGTGGTCCCAGGCAGAACCCACCGAAAAGGAACCGGATGGATGCTAACGCCAAGAGAACAGGTCCGGGTCTAAGGATAGCGTCGAGATGGAGAGTCCCCAACTTTCCAGAAGAAATTGAAGAGAATAGCCCATTGGTGTAAGGAGATCAGCCACAACCACATGCTTGGGAAGGCTCGAGTTCTGGATGAGATGATTTGGTATAAGAAGATCAAAAGGGCCCTTCGGGTGCCAATGATCAAACCATAGGGATACCGAAAGTTCGTTACCAATTTTCCAAAGGAAGGAAAGCTGAGAATCTCTTCTTAATTGTAAGATTTTTTTCCAAGCCCATGAGCAAACTTTAGGAGATGAGGCGATCCAAAAATTATCCCTCTTTAAGAAGTTGGAGTGAATCCAACGGCACCATAAGGATTCTTTATTTGTGAAAAGAATCCAAATGCATTTCATCATCGCTACTCAGTTGCAGTCTTTCAATTTCCGAATACCGAGGCCTCCCTCCATCTTTGGAAAGCAGATATCATCCCACGAAACCTTTGCCCCTCCCCTACCGAGGGTGGCTCCTTTCCATAAGAATTGCCTCAAAATTTTTTCAATACTATCAAGGACCGAAACCGGCAAGGTAAAGACACTTGACTAGAAAGCTTGGATGGAATGTAAGACTGACCTGATTAGTTGCAATCTTCTAGTAAAAGAAAGAAAACGATGAGCCCAAGATTGGGCCCTAGCAGTGATCCGATCAATTAGGGCAATACAATCTGTTTTCCCAAGCTTGGAGGAAATGATAGGCACTCCTAAATATCGCACCGGTAGCTTTCCTTCTTGAAAACCAAAAGCCAATAAAATGTAGTTGCGTAGAGGAGGAAGGCCGCCCGAAATGAATATTTCACTCTTGTTCTTATTTGGAACCAAACTTGCTCCAAGAAAAGAATAAATCCAAGCCTTTTTTTAGCATGGTAATGGACACCCGATCAGCCTGACTAAAAAGAAAGACATCATTTGTGAAAAAGAGGTGAGAAAGCTTGACCACTTTGCATCTCCAAAAGTACTTGAATTCCTTGAGTGAAGTGCGAGCACTCAAGATTCCTGAGAACACCTCCATCACTAGGGTGAACAAATAAGGAGACATAGGGTCGCCCTGACGAAGGCCCCACTCACCGGGGAAAAAACATGCAGTTCTCCATTGATTGAAATAGAGTATTTCGGAGTCCGAACACAAACCATGATCAGCTGAATCAGAGAATCACGAAAACCAAAAGCCACAAGAGTAAGCTAAAGGAAATCCCAGTCAACAGTGTCATATGCTTTTTGAAAATCTATTTTGATAGCACATTTAGGGAGATACAGGTCTAGATGAAAACCGGCAAAGAGTTCCTGTGCCATCAAAATATTATCCCTAATCCTTCTTCCCTTTATAAAAGCATTCTAGGAGGATCAACCACATCACTTAAGACAGCAGCAAGTCGATTAGCCAGAATCTTGGTGGTAATCTTATAGATAGTATTATAGCAGGCGATGGGTCTAAAATCAGAAACCGCACACGCATTAGGCACTTTAGGTACCGAGGTGAGGATAGTGTTATTTACCTCTCTCAAGAGACGACCGAAGAGAAGAATTCCCTGACCCGACTCTATCACGGACGAGCCAACAATATCCCAATTGCTCTTAAAGAATTCCACCGTAAAACCATCTAGGCCCGGAGCTTTGGCTCTTGGGAGAGAGAATAAAGTATCTCGAATTTCGATGTCAAGAATCGGGCTAGAAAGGGAGCTAACCTGGTCCATAGACAACGGCCTTCGAATAAACTCCTTTAATTCTTGCAAGGAAGGCTTGGTGAGGGACACTTGAGGAGCAAGAAGATCCGCAAAGTAAGAGATATACTTGCGGAACCAAGTCAAAGTCCGTGATCAAATCCCCCGAGAGGTGTTTTTAACAAAGAGGATTCTATTTCTCGAGCTGCCTTTTTTAACGGAAAGATGATATAATTTAGTATTTTGATCACCTTCTTTAAGTCACCGAGACTCTTGATTTTTGTCTCGTAGAACGATTCTTCATTTATGCGCAAGTCCACGAAGAGTCTATGGTGCAACTTCTTTAGATCAGCCATCTCAGAATTGTTTAGATCAAGTTGAAGATCAAGCTGTGCAACCCGAAGGGCTTCTCTAGCTTACTCCGTCCTCAGTGAAATATTCGAGTATACCTCTCTATTGAGTTGCTTGAGTCTACCTTTTAGCACTTTTAGTTTGGGCACAAGCCTGTACATGGAGAAACCATCAACTGGCGAATCCCAAACATGTTGAATGATGGAGGTGAAGTTCGGGTGCTCCGCCCAATAATCAAAGTACTTGAAAGGCCTCCTCGTGATCACTGGGTTGAGAACTCTAACTACCATGGGCGAATGATCAGAGATACCCGAGTTCAGAAATGAGGCCTCCGAGAAAGAGTAATCCATATTCCATTTAGTGTTGACCAACATCCGATCAATCTTCCTCATCTTTCTAGTTGCACCAGCAAACGTCAACCAAGTGAATCGAAGGCCAACGTACCTGAGATCTTCTAATTCAGTTTGAGCTAAGCAATTAGCAAATTCATCGAAGTATGGAATCCAGGTGTTAGAACTACCGAACCGGTCGAAGGGATCCTTTAAGGCATTGAAGTCTCCAGCCACCAACCAAGCCGACTCCTGCAAAAGGTTGTTCATATGTAGTAGGTCCTCCCAGAGAGGTTGACGACGAATAAAAGTATGCTCCCCATATACTAAAGAGATGCAACAATTCATACCAGAAAGGTTAATCCTCAATTGACCATGTACGACCTGGTCATTGATCGCCAAAGTTTCAAAATTAACGTACTCCGGGTTCCAACCTACCCAGATTCTGCCCAGAGGTGAGAATTCATAATTCGCAACCCAATTCTAGCCATTTAATAAGGAGGAGGAGATGGAATCGGAATCAGATTTAGAGACTTTCGTCTCAATAAGACCAATAAAACAAAGATTGTGCTTGGAGACAAACTTCCTAACTTCATCCCGTTTGAGTAGACCAAGGAGGCCTCTTATATTCCAACTGCCTATGTACATATTTACAACGGAGAGTGAGAGTGAGAGGGTTACCTCTTCTTAGTGGTCCTTTTCCGACTAGTAGCCGAAATAGGAGCCACCAAAGGTGGGTGTTCTGGGCATAATAACAATAGTTTATCTTGTAACGTCTCAACATGAGCATTCAAGGGAAGGCCTTTTGGTGAGGGACAGCCAACTGAGAGCAAGTCTTCGTTATCCGCACCATCATAAGGACTGGGATTGTTAATCTCATCAAAACACTCAGCCAAGTTCAAAGGAGGATGAATAGCCTTGGATTTTGCTAGAGAGGAGGAACCATCAACAGTTTTAGGTAAGGAACTTCCAACGCCTCGAGGCACAGAACCAATACCGGATTTTCTCGAGGCAGCACCTTTCAACTTAAGAGATTGTCCACCTTCATTAGGCGAAGCTAGATTGAAGGAGGAAGCTTCTTTGTTAACCTGGGCCTTTTACTTCTTCGAGACTTGCTTCCAACATGGTTCAGCAAGAATCGGAAGAATACTTGTAGAGCAAACCAAATCCTGGCTTCCCTCGCATACAGAAGTTGAAACAGTAGGTGTACTAGTAGCAGGTGGAAGAATCTCAGCAGGATTAATATCTTTGTGAGGTCTCGAAGGGTCCTCTCTTACTGGTAGACCCGCATCAGAATTAACAAAGAGGGGGTTATCTCGTGTCCTGTCATCGGCCCGCACTTGCTGAGAAGGAACAAGGGTAGAAGGCGAGACCACCCCACTAGCGAACTCGCCTTCCTCTTGCCACCATAATAGTCCACTAGCCGAATCCACCATCCATCTCCACGTAGTAGTCAACCCCAGCAGCACTACCAAAGCTGCTCCTTCGCTATGCTCCTCACGCTTGGCCCAGCCCACCATTACCTTGATTTCTTGCCCATATTCTCTGCTACAGCCCACGCAAGTTCCAGCCCGCTTCAACCTTCGATCCAGCATCCACTTCGTAGCAAGCTCCGCTTGCAACCTCCACTAAAGTCAGCCCAACCTTTGACCCAGCTCAACTCAAGAAAAAATCTCACCTTAGGCTAAGATTTGTTAGGCCATTTTCGGTCCAAATCCAAGCTCCCTTTGGCGTCGCCATAAGCCATATGTTCATCCCCTTTTTGGTGCCAAATATTGCATTCATCATGTCTTGGTCCCCAAAAATCCACATGTTCATCCCCTTTGTCCCTCATAATACTTTCTTGCATAAAATCCCACAAATAACCAATTTTGGTGCCATATGTTGCGGCCCCCACACCAACCTATGAATTTCACCACTTGGACTTCAATTTCTTCACCAATTTCTCTGTTTTGATGTCCAATTTTGTCGAGGAAGAAGACACACAAGTTCCACAATTTCCCTTCACCAAATAGCTCATTTTGGAGGCAAAAAATCCACTCACTTTGGCCCATTTGAATTTCCTTTCTTTTCCGAATCGTCTGAAGTTGATTTTCCGTAAAAATCTCAGGCTCGCCGAAAGTTCTTCGGAGGATGAGTCAACATTCCAAAAATAAATCGTGACATGATAGAACTTTCAATTTCTGAAATCGGGTTCAATTTCGTGGTTAATTTCAATCGGACGCGATTTTAGTGTGACCTAACCTATTGGGTAGCTTTTAGGAATTTTTAATGCATTTGACCTGTGGTCGATTATTTTCGAGCCACATTGTACATCTTTGACTCATAGGCGACTCTCGGTTGTCGTGAAAATCTCAAGATTTTAAATATGAGCACAGGGTACCGAAATGATAGAAAAATCGGTTTAGTGCCGTTCAATGAGAATTTTTAAATTAATTGGAATCACCCACACTTTAATTACATGCTTCTGTCGAACCAACCTATCTCTAGTCTCTGATCGATTTTGATAGTGCCGTATTGACCCTTGCAGGTTAGCACGGTTGAGCAATTGATTTCTAGTCGAATTCTCAAGTCTGTCGCATTTAGATTCCTTAATGGCTTCATTTGATAGACTAGTTATCTCATGAGTGGCCAATTCAGAGAAAAAGACCATAGGCGTGTTGATGAAAAGCTCATTTCGTTTCATCGAAAACAGGGTTGAAAATCAGGATGTCACAAGTGCAACTCGATGATTGATTGTTAGCAAATTTAGAATGCGTAAGCTTCAAATCACAATATTTCAAAATGTTAGGAAAATCCCTTATGATGTTTTGAATATGACAAAATAAATCAAAGGCTACTAACGTGTTTAATGGTTAAGTAACATACTATGCAGATGATAGAATGTATAAATGATATTACCAATGTTTATATTTAGAAGAGCCGGAAGATAGACTTTATGCTAAAGTTGAAATTATTCAGATTGAGTCAATACCTTAACGCTAAATATATTTAAAAGCAGAATATGTTCAGACTTACATATAGATTGTAAAGTCTATTTTAAACAGAAAACACTCAGACTTTACTTCAAACAGAAGATAGTCAGACTTTACTTTCGATAGAATACTCTCGAGACTCTACATACAAAACAAGACACAAATCCAGAATGTGACAAGGTTCAGAATAAGACACAAGTTCAGAATGTAGCAAATTTTGAATGAAGCATGTTCAGAATGAGAGAACTTGATAGAACGTAACATAAGCTCTAAACATGTAACGGCTAGTAATCTAGTTTGGATTCTATATTAAGATAGATTTGATTGACTCAATCTAATTGATTGATAATTGGATTCTGAAGACAATAATTTTCTAAACGGAGAAACTTTACTAATAGAAATCAAGATTCTGTTTATATGGACGATCATAATTAGTTTGGGATTTTGCTTTTGTCACTCAACGATTACTAAATCTTCTTGATATAGATCTGTACAATGGGTAGATTGGAAAACGATTCTTGAGATACTGTCCAACGGCTTGTTTGGAAGTAGAGGTGTATTTAAGGAGACTAAGGATCGATGAGCAAGTAAGAGATAGAGCGTAGAATATATAATTTCAAAGTGTGAGCAAATTTCGATCATACACTTATCTTTCATGAGCTTAAACATTTGTAATCATGAGAGAAATACCAAAATAGTGACTTAGTGAGATAGTATGATCTACTACTGAGTGTTTGCACTCAAAGTTGTAATCTCTTGTTGATCGCATAGTAAAATCCAACCATAAGGTTATTAGCGTGGGAGAGTGGACATAGGCTTGATCTAAGCCAAACTACTATAAATTTCATGTGAAACATTCTCTTTTCTTAACTCTTCTTATTTAAGTTTGTGAAAGTTAGTACGAGCACCTAGAGGGGGTGAATAGGTGCGAAAACAAATTTTGTAAAGTAAAGTATAAAATTTTTCTTTTAAACCAACTAAATTTAGCAATAGATTATGAAAATGAAATTAGACTCTAATAATCAGATAGAATTACGATCAAAGTAAAAGAGCTTAGGGAAAAGAATAAAAGCACAAGGTTTATAGTGGTTCAGCTTAATCCAAGCCTACATCCACTCTTCCGCACTAACAGTCCACCAGCTGGATTTTACTAAGAATCAAAAGAGTTGTTACAGTATGGCTCTTCCTTGATTCCACAATGTAGAGACTCGCTACACTTCCTCAATGTCTCATAGAAGTATAAACTCTCTTTTGAGTACAAGTTCACGCTCAATAATTGAATCAAGTATACTTCGCCAATCAACGGATCCAAAATGCTTGAATCAATCTCAAGATGAATAATGGATTCCGAGATGCTATATCCAGCCGAGAGATCTTCTTTAGTCGATAGAATCAAATCCTTAAAGAAATACTTAATTTTGGATAAGTCTTCTTCGACGGTTTAGAAACTGTCAATGATGATAAACTTTGAATCTTGAGTTTGGCGGTCCAGCGGTCTTCAGACTTTGACAAAAAAGTCTACAAGTCTTCAGACTAGACTGATGGAAATGTTTTGTCAGCTTCAAAACACGTAAGGAAGTTTTCTCCAACAATCTCCCCCTTTTTAATGGTGACAAAACTTTCCTGCAGATTTGGATATCTTTAACCTGCAAAACAATACTCAAACAAACATAGATATTTCACAAAAGATAATTGGCTTAGTAAAGACAACATTAAATCTGCACTCACAGGAAATAAGTTAGTCCTGTAAATAAACAACTATCTTTGCCATGAAATACCAATAGTGCTTAAAATACTGTAGCAAACATTTAAACGATCAAACAATCCAAATCTAAATCCAGTCACAACCAAACAAAAGTAAAGTCAATCAAAAAGCCAAGTTAAATCTCAAATCTGCAAAACATCTCTCCCCCTTTTTGTCAGCATTAAAAAGATAGAGACAAAAAGAGAATGGAATTATGATTGCTTTGGAATACGAACAAACTGGAAATCTCCCATTGACTAGACAAGCCCTTCCAGCTTTTTCAAATCCTCCTTCAGTTGAGCCACTTCTTCACTATTGGCATTTGCTTGAACTTGAAGAGCAATGGCATGAATTTGATCATACAAGGAAACTGAAGAGGCTTGACCTGCATTCGACAAGTTTTGAACTTCGCATCCCAATGCATAAATTTGGCCTTGTGTCTCCATAAGAACATCAAGCACTTTGTGAAAGTCTGCTGTATTATCAGTTTGAGTACTGGCCTCTGCATGATCAATTTGAGGAGTATTGGCAGATGATGGCATTCTGTATGAGCACCCAGACTTGGCGATGAAACCTCATGACCTTCCTCAGGGAAATGAGAGGTATAGATGTCTTCTGGATCTGCAGGTGAACGACTAACGTCTTTACTAGTAAAAGCAATTGAAGATGTACCTCTTTTCTTAGTAACTCCCCCTATATCATTACCTTCAGGCGGTGAGAAGTACTCTTCATGCTCTGTTTCCTCTTATTCACCTCTGCCTTCTTTTTCTTCTACAGTCTTTTCTTTCTCTGCTTCTTTTCTCAATGATTCTCTTTCTCCACTTCTTTGCTTTGACTCTTCCCTGTCTTGATCCTATCTCTCCTCTGTCTCTGGAACGGAACGATGTAAGCTTTCAAGTGCGGAAATGGTAATATCTTCCTCATCTTCTTCATCCTCCAAGATGAGTGCTCTTCTTTTCCTAGATGGAGCAATCATGGGCTCTTTCCCTTTCCCTTTTGCAGCTAAAGAGACTGGGTGAGTCTTGACAAGGGTTTTATCCTTGAATCGCTTTAAAGCCTTGTTAAGTTCCTTCAGACGCATATTGAAAACCATTTTCAGTCCCACCACCATCTGATCGCAGGTTCAAATACATAGAATCCTGGGAGGCTTATTCAAATGTCTGAATAACTTAGTGACAAGTGTTGAGTAAGGAAGTTGGCCCTTATCTTTCACCACCGTTTTGTACATATGGAACATGATAGTATGTGGAAGAGAGAACTTTTTGCCAGCGTTAATGGCATACATCAGCTTTGCCTCCGAGTTTGAAACATTAGTCTTCGAAGTCGATTTGGTTATGAGGCAGTTGATCACTATCTTGTGAAGCAAAATATTTGAGGCATTCATCCTCAAATATGAAATTCGTCCTTCCACCATTCCATCCCGAACAAGCTCTACTGTCGCACATCCAATAGACACATTAATTGATTGGAATTTCCCATTTTCTACCCTAATCACATCAGCCAATGTGTCCATGTCAACTATATAGTCCTGATCTTGAACACTAAATGAGAATCTATTTGCATCCAAGAAATTTAGATTATAATAGAAGTAAGCAATGAGTTCAGCATGAGTCTCTGTCGTCTCGAACAAAACTGTTCTAGTTGAAGAAGAGTGAATTTCTCTCGCAGTATAACATTCAAAGAATCAAGAAAATCAAAATCCACACTTCTACGGTTGATCACCCCCCGCTTTAGCAACTTAGAGTAAAGTCGCGTGTGTTCCTCCGAGCAAAACAAATCCTTCCTATTGCTTCGAATATTTGCTGTGACACCCATTCTAGGCTTAAAATGAGCGTACATCTTATCATCATCATTCCCATTAGGTTGATTCAACCCTCCAACATGTGGATCGCTTGGGATATTTGCAAATGCTTCTTCTGAGGTTTTGCATCTTCAATGATTTCTTCCTCTACTCGATGATCAATATCCTGAGGTTTAGATGGAGGAGATGAACACTGTTGAGAATGTTGTGGGCTTTGCTGTTGTCTAAGAGATTCTTCTTCCTCGATGAGGTCAAAATGCGTAGGACCCTCACGCATTTATTGTGGTCCCTTATTCACGATCCTTGAAGACTTTCTTTGGAACGACATTCTTCACAGTTTTTGAGAGATTCCAAGCTTGGTTCGCAAGAAAGGTGAAAACTTTTCGAGGATTAAACAAAAGAAGACAAGAGAAGTTGAAGATCTGTGCTTTCTTAGGGTTTTGTGAGTAAAACAGAGAAAAACCAGCAGTATATAAAGCAGTTGAAACGAGGCATATGGAACGACGTAAAAGAAAAATAGAAAAATGCCTTTTCAAAAATAATAACCTTTTTTTTAAAAAAAAATAGATAACCGTCATTTCAAAAGGCAACTTCTTTTTCGAAAAGGAATGATTGCGATAATCACGAAAACTGGGGGAGATAACATCAATCAATTACAGATTAATAGATGAACGTACCTTTTCGAGATTTTATCCAAGAGATAAATTTCTAAAACAGAAATAACTTACAATCGAGATTCTTGATCTTCTGAGTTTGAGTATCTTAAGACTTTTTAACCCTGAGTCTGAACTTCTTCAAACTTTAAAATATTGAGTGTGGAACGAATAAACTCGAATTGTCTTTTCTCCAAAGGCTTTGTAAAAATGTCCGCCAGTTGATTCTTTGAATTAATGAACTGAATCAAGACTTCTCAATTTTGCACATGATCTTTAAAGAAATGATGTCAAATCTCTATATGCTTTGCCCTTGAATGAAAAATTGAATTATTGGTGAGATTGATTGTGCTGGTGTTGTCACATTTGATCTCAGTGTATGAATCTTTAATTCCAAAGTCTCTTAGCTGTTATTTTATCCACAGAATTTTTGAACAACAACTTCCAAGAGCCACATACTTTGCTTCTACTGTAGAAAGAGCTACGGTACTTTACTTCCTCAAAAACCAAGATATTGTGCTGTTACCAAGCAATTGACAGTGCCCGAGGTGCTCTTTCTATCAACTCTACAACCTGCTAGGTCTGCATCTGAATATCCAAGAAGAGTAAAGTCTCATTCTTTAGGATACCAGAGACCTAAATTAGAGATTGAAGCAATGTATTTGATGATACGTTTAGCAACAATCAAATGAGATTCTTTAGGGTCTGATTGAAATCTGGCACAAATACAAACAAAAACAGAATGTCAGGTCTAGAAGCAGTAAGATAAAGAAGTGAACCAATGATACTCATGTATAACTTATGTTCTACTTTCTTTCCTCTTTCATCTTTGTCCAACTTCAAAGAACTTGATATTGGTATATTAGTCTTTTTGCAATTCTCCAGTCCAAACTTTTTGACAAGTTCTTTAGCATATTTTTTTTTGGTGAATAAAAGTTCCCTCCTTGAATTGTTTCACTTGAAGCCCGAGAAAGAAGGTTAGTTCACCCATCATGCTCATTTCAAATTCATCCTACATAGACTTAGAGAATTTCTTGCATAGATTTTCATTAGGAGATCCAAAAATAATATCATCAACATAAATTTGAACAAGCAAGAAGTTTTTGCTTTCTCTTTTGATAAACAGGATAATGTCTACTTTACCTTTAATAAAGCCATTTTGAATTGAAAACTTACTTAACCTGTCGTACCAAGCTCGAGGTGCTTGCTTTAAACCATGTAACGTCTTTTTTAGTCAAAATACAGAGTCTGGTTTCCTTGGGTCTTCAAAACCGGGAGGCTGTTCCACATGGACTTCCTCTTGGATAAATCCATTTAAGAAAGCGCTTTTGACATCTATTTGGAATAATATGAAATTCTTATAACAAGCAAAAACAAGTAATAATCTAATTACTTCTAACCTTGATATTGGTGCATAAGTCTCATCATAGTCTATCACTTCTTCTTGCGTATATCCTTTGGCCACAAGCCTTGCTTTGTTCCTTATAACTTTTCCTTTCCCGTTCATCTTGTTCCCGAAAACCCATTTAGCTCCAATGATAGATTTACCTTTTGGTTTATGAGTCAATTCTCGGCATCATTAATACTGAATTGCCTGAGTTTTTCTTGCATAACTTCAATCCAATTTTCATCGATTAAAGCTTCTTTTTATACTCTTGGATTCTATTTCAAAAATAAGAGCCACAACACTAGACTCTTCACACATTTTGGATCTTGTATGAATTCCTTCATTAATGTCACCAATAATGAGTTCTTTGGGATGACTAGACTTGTGCTTCCAGTTGTTGGTTGATTTGTTAGACTATTGTTCTTTTTCTTCATTTGATTCTTCAACAATCATTCGTTATTGGTCTTCTGAAGTTTGAGCCGCTTCTGGAGATTTAGACTTTGTAGAGTTTGGAGCAGGTTCAGATTCTTCAGGTTGAGTCTGAATCAATTGATTTTGCATAAAGTCTTGAAATTTGACATTCATCGATTCCTCCACATATTGAGTATTTTTGTTATATACTCTGTAAGCTTTGCCGGTGGTTGAATATCCAAGGAAGATTCCTTCGTCTGAATTTTCTTCAAACTTACCAATTCGATCATTTGCATTTTTCAAAATAAAACATTTGCAACCAAACACATAAAAGTATGAAACAATTGGCTTTTTTCCTTTGAAAAGCTCATAGGGAGTTTTCTCCAGAATAGGCCTTAAGAAGACTCTATTGGTAATATAACACACTGTAGAAACTGCTCCAGCCTAAAAACAAGAAAAAATGTTACTTTCAATTAAAAGAGTTCTAGCCATTTCCTGCAGCGATTTATTCTTCTTTTCCACAACTCTATCTTGCTCTAGAGTGTATGGTGAGGAGAACACATGTTGAAAGCCAGATTCATCACAGAATTTAGCAAAATCTTGATTTTCAAACTTACCTCCATGATCCGTATACCTCCATGATCCGTATACTTGAAATAACATACATTTTCTCATTTTGAACTTTCTTAGCAAATTTTATAAAATATGAAAATGTTTCAGACTTACTTGTCGGGAAATATACCTAAGTGAATCGTGAATAATCATCCACTATTACTAGGCAATATTTCTTTCCTCCAATGCTTTGAGTTTTGGTTAGTCCAAAGAGATCCATATGCAAGAGCTGCAATACACGATTAGTGGACATTTGATTTATTGGTTTGAATGAATTTCTCACCTGTTTTCCCAACACGCATGGTATGCATAGATCAGACTTTTGGTATGTCAGTTTGGGTAGTTCACAAACAAGCTGCTTTGCTGAGATCTTGGTTATTTGCTTCATGTTGATGTGCCCAAGTTTTTTGTGCCATAGATTCGCTTCCTCTTGAATTGAGATTAGACATTGGGATTTTTCTGGTTTGATATCCAAGAGATAGATATTCCCATGTCTTCGCCTCGTGAAAGTCTGAGAGGAGTCTTTACTAGTTCCTGAACATATTTCTTCTTGAAAGTCGATTTTGAAACCTATGTTGCACAGTTGGCTAATACTCAGCAAGTTGTAGTTGAGTCCTTCTATTAAGGAAATGTTACTGATCGTGAGACTTCCAATCTTTACAGTTCTGTATCCCACAATTTTGCCTTTGCTATTTCCTCCAAAAGAAACTTTTCCACCATTAATTTGCATAAGCTTTATGAAGCAACTTGATCCTCCTATCATATGTCTTGAGCATCCACTATCCAAGTACCATTTAATATTTTTCTTGATAGTGACCTGCATTTAAAAAGGAAATTCAAGCTTTCTTTGGTATCCATACTTTCTTGAGTCCAATGGAGTTAGTGTGATATACGGTCTTTGTCCAAACCTTCCTCACGGGTTTCCAAACCATGGGATAGTCTTTCTCAAAATGTTCTCGGCTGTTGCACTTAGAACATTTGAGAGCACTGTGGCCTATAGGTTTTACAAAAACTTTTTGGAAATGATTTATGTACGAATCTTTTGTAGGTCTTTGCTTAATTCTTTCTTTTACTTTAGGAAAATCAATTAGAGGAATGATTTCAGCAGTCATTCCCAAACCTGATTTGTTAAAGTAAGGTCTTTGTGCTGAAAGAATCTTTTCTAATTTCTCAGATCTTATAGAAAACCTTTTGGAAATACTTGAGATATCATTTTTCAAAAATGCATTTTCTTTTGAAAGATAGTCTGCATTTTCTTTCAAAGTAATAACAATTCTATCTAAATTTTCAACATTTTTCTTTCCAAACAATCTCCTGTTGTTTTAGTGCAGAATTTTCTCTTTTCAGTTCAGAAATCCTCTTGAGAGAGGTTTTGAGACTAAGACATAATTCATCAATATACTTAGAGACTTTAGTAGGAATTTTTAAATTACTTACCTCGATTTCACCGTCCGAGTCCGAGTTCTGTCTCAGAGTCAGAATTTGATTCTGATTGTGCCATAAGACAAATATTGACATAATCATCATCACTTTCTTCACATTCGGTATCACTCTAAGTTTCTGCTTTAAGAGCTTTTCGATATTTCTCAGCTTTTCCTTTCTTTCTCTTCAATAAGGGACAGTTGGGTTTGATGTGTCCTTTTTCTCGCATTCAAAAAAGATTACATCCTTGTTGGATTCATCATTCTCAGCTGATTTATTCTGTAACTTTTGAGAACTTTGTTTATTTGGATTGAATTTTCTTCCTTTTCTATTCAGTTTTCTAAACCTTCTTATCATGAGAGCAAACTCTTCATCATCTATATCGTCTTCAGAATCTGTGACATCACAATCATCATTAGATTTTAATACAATGGATTTTTTTACTTTTGGGATCTTCATCTTCGTTGATTTGCTCCACTTCATAAGACTGAAGAGTGCCAACCAATTCGTCAACAGAGAGAGGCACGATTCTTTGTATCTCCCTTATTGAGGTCTTTATGTGATTTCAATCTCTAGAAAGTCCACACAGTAACTTGTTAACCTTCGTGGGTCCAGAGATTGGTTGACCCTGATACTCAAGACCATTCACGATTTTTGTAAAACGACTAAATATGTCAGTAATAGATTCTCTTGGTTTCATCTTGAATGCTTCATATCGACCGAGTAGAATATTGATTCTGGTTTCTTTCACTCGATCGGTTCTTTCATAGGTGATGTGCAATCTATCCCAGACTTCTTTAGCTGTTTCACAAGAAGATATTTTGATATATTCAGTAGGAGATAATGCACAATATAAGGAATAAATTGCTTTTGCATCAAGAGCTTGTCTCTTGGTTATCTCTTCTTGAGTCATTTCACTGGACTCAACAGCTTTTTTTCCTCTTTCTGAGACTGTTGCAGCTTTAGGAATGATTCCTTTGTCTACCACGTTCCATTCCAGAGGATCTTTTGATCTTAGGAATGCCTTCATCTTGTTTTTTCATATACTGTATTCATTTCCATCAAAATAAGGCGGTCTGGTGTTGTTTTGCTCTTCAACCAGACCTGGAGCCAACATACTAGTCATGGATTGTTAACTCTGAAGTAAAAACACTTCAACTTAAATAAGTACACAGGCTCTGATACCAATTGTGAAAGCTAGTACGAGCACTTAGAGGGGGTGAATAGGTTCGAAAATAAATTTTATAGAATAAAGTATAAAATTTTGCTTTTAAACCAACTCTGTTTAGCAATAGATTATGAAAATGAAATTGAACTCTAATAATCACATAGAGTTACGATCAAAGTAAAAGAGTTTAGGGAAGAGAATAAGAACACAAGGTTTATAGTGGTTCATCTTAATCCAAGCCTACGTCCACTCTTCCGTACTGACAGCCCACCGGCTGAATTTCACTAAGAATCAAAAGAGTTGTTACAGTATAGTTCTTCCTTGATTCCATAATGTAGAGACTCTGCTACACTTCCTCAAGGTCTCACAGAAGTATAAACTCTCTTTTGAGTACAAGTTCATGCTCAACAATTGAATTGACAAAGAACAAGGAGATTCAGATTTTGGAATTTCTCTATCGTGTACACACTCGAATAACTGGAACGTCTTCCTTTTATACTCCTCATGCCTTCATACCTTCCAATCTACTCGTTGGACAGAATCAACTAGGGAGATTTCGAGTTATTTAAAGAATATGACGATAGCCCACCAATTCTGCTCACCCATACAATTAGGATCTAGGTTTTCATAAGTAGAACATTCCAAGTATACTTCACCAATCAAGGGATCCAAAATGCTTGAATCATGCTTATTTAGATGGACCTCAAAAGCTTGAGGAACAGTTTGGTGAGGGTGGACACACATGAAGGTCAAGAGAGAGGAAGAGAGGGGAGCGTGCAAAGAAGACTCCAATGATAAGAATAAATGAGGGGCTAATCCTATTTATAAGCAACATTTGTCGCGACCTGATCTCGGCACCACCCGCCAAAGAGAATGGGAGGAAAAGGTTGGGTTTAAAGGTACTCGACCATGGAAGCTCTCTCAAGGTTCTCATCCACGAAAGGCGTCATCATCTCACCTTTCCAAGCAAACCTCTTCTGAGGTCACTTGTCATAGTCACGAGTTCTCCCAAACCCATACCCCATGTGATAGCAGAAGGTGTCGTGACCTTACCCTGACGTCGCGGCATCTCTTAATCAGCGGTTTTAAAGTCGAAAGGAAACTGAACGCAAAGGTGAGTTCAAAGGTATTTTCACGATCATAATAGCCCTCCCAAGATGCACATCCACCAAAGATGGCATCACTTCATCTTTGTCAGCTTCATCATCTTTAGGTATATTAAATCACAACTGAGAAACTTTTTAAAAGGTTCATACCCCTCACGACGAGTTTAATTATACGATATAGTTGTTTAAAACAACATAGAGATGAGACAGGAATCACCACTAGCCTCTTTTTGGGGGTCGGCTAGAAAACCCAATTGAGGGTCAGGAGAGGTCCTTTGATTCCTACGCAACCAAATATCTAAATTCGGGGACTTGGGTTATGCTAATGTTTCTATTAGCACCCTTTCGGTACCTAACAATATGTCGTGTTAGTAAGGGGTCCATGCGTTTCTCTTTACTTTTTCAAGATCGTTTCATCCTAAGCTAGGCAATCATGCATGGATAGTAGTTTTTATGCCATTCTATTTCTAAGAAAAGAGAAAAGAAATCATTCAATTGAATTGAAAGTGCGAAATAGTAAGTAAACAACCAAGAAAAGCGGTAAATCTATCATGCAACCCTAATAAAGATCAAAAGTCGAAAAGAATAAAGGAAATACTTGCAACTTGTTGGGTGTTTATACAAACAAGAGGAATCCAAGATATATGTTTGGGAAAATGAATATAAAAGAGTGGTTGGAATGGACATCGACCTTTCATTGTCTTCATGCCTTCTCCATCTTCAGGATCCTAATCTATACCTAATCTAAGAAATTATAGCTAAGTACATATAATGGAAAGCAATAACCATGTAAGTCAAAACAATCGGAACACCACAAAGTTGAGGTTATATGATTCAACAAAACAAAGTTTAAGATAAATCAAATTTGGTCCTCGGGGTCGGCCTTTGGAATCTCTCTAAACACCTATCTAGTTCATTTTATGACTTACAACTATTATTGGCCAATTGTATTCTTGCATGGCTAATAATACTTATAAGTCCCTAATAAAGCATTCTTTGTAATCCTTAGGGTTTTCCATTGGTATCATGCATTGTCCTTAACATGCATGTAAAATTTACATATGAGCATAAATTAAACACACATGTAGGCCTTTTGAGCCTTGTTTCCCAATCAATCAAACAAGTGAGTGAACTGTCGATGAGTCACTTATTACCAAGGCATGTGCCAATCATGAACACAAGCATTTCTAATGCATGACATAATTATGCATGAGAGATATATGTGATGTCTCAAAGATGGACTAAAAATCATTGAAAAAAAGATTTTTGAGACAATGTGATGTCTCGGCTATGGAATGCATTCAATTATCAAGGCTAGCTCGATACTAGCATAAATGTACTCACAAGCATCGCGGGCATTTTGAATACGGTCCAAATTGTGACTTTTCCTTAAGTCAAAATAAGTGATGAAAAGAATTTCTAAAAGGTCACTTTTGGAAACGTCACATGTACCAAGGCGATTTCAAGATATAATTCAGGAAGTTCATTAATTGGAAATTGTTTGACAACGAAGATTAAAAGATTTGAAGCACATTTCATGAAGATGAAATGCCCTAGTATCATGCACAAACTAACCTAAAAGATTTAACTAAACAATCACAACAACAAGTTTATATCATAAAATTTCAGACCAAGTATACCAAAAAAAAAAAAAAAAAAAAAAAAAAAAAGGGTAGTACCCATTGATGATCTAACTATGAGAAAATTTCCTAACATGCATAATATGATATGAAAGAACTTTCATGTAGAAAATTTTCTAAAAAAGAGCTCAGCATGATTTTATAAAAATCAAACAACAAGCAACAATGCATTAGGAAATTGTCAAAACAACGGAACACTTAGTCATTTTTACTAAGATTTGCCAAATGGAGTCTAAAAATCACAAAATTTTCACACAACATAGCCAACATGACGACCCACAAATTTTATTAGGGGACTAAGCTCAGAATCCTTACGGAAAAAATGGTACAAAAATTGCAAAAGTATGTCTAAACAGGGGTCCGAATTTGACCCCAAGTCCAAATTATAGTCTAGTTTGGGGAAAATGGAAAATGGACCTAATGACAAGAAAATCAAATGAAATTAGTGGCATTTGAAAGTTCTAGATGAGCTTTACAACTTCCTAAAAGGGACCAAGCTCGATTGAGGTCAATTTGGTACTAAAAAACATTTAAGTTTTAAGTCATTTGGCATTGGCATTGATTTGCATGACCCTTTTGCTAATGACTTAGGGTTGTATGTTTATCCGAACTTTCTGTCATATCAATTCCTTTGTCATTTGTGAATTTCATGTCATTTGTGCATTGCATAAGGGATTTTTAGACTTATTAATGCATACTTGTGCAAGAAATGGTGCATGCTATCACCCAACGAGAGGCAGAAGACTCACCAGACGTGTGCCGAGTTTGTAGGAATAGACATGGTTCAGCTCCATGTTATACTAGGATGGGAGCTTGTTTTAAATGTGGCCAACACGGCCACCAGTTCAAGGATTGTCCATGCAGGTGAATGGGACAATAACAATTACCCCCGCCGCCACCGATGGGTCAGAATAGAAGGTTTGTGCCGCAGATTGCACAACAGGGAGAACATAACAGACCCCCAGCTCAAGGGAGAGTGTACGCCATCACGAGAGGACAGGCAGAGGACTTGCCTATTATGATTACAAGTATGGTTTCATTGAACGACCATGCTGCTTATGTTTTATTTGACCCTAGCGTAACTCATTCTTTTATAGCTGAGCAATTTGTTAAGCTAATAGGATTAAGTCTTGAGTTGTTGGAGTTAGTGGTTAACATATCTACACCATTAAAGGATAAGGTGTTGTCTGCATTTGGTTATCCTGGTTGCAAGTTAGTGATTGGTGAGCGAGAGGGGAAGATAGATTTGTTAGTCTTAACCATGTATGATTTCGATGTGATAATTGGCATGGACTGGCTCACCAAGCAATGAACTAAGATGGACTGCTATCGCAAAGCAATTTAGTTTAACCCGTTATCGGGTGAAAGTTTTGAGTTCATTGGGAATCGAGGAGGACCCTCGATTTCCTTAATCTCATCGCTTGAAGCAACCCATTTGTTAGACGAGGGTTGCCAAGGTTACTTAGCGACTGTCGTGGATACGACAGTTGAGAAGCTGAAGATTGAAGATATTGAAGATATCTCAGTAGTTCAAGAATTCCTAGATGTGTTTCCAAAAGAATTGTCAAGCTTGCCGCCAGAGAGAGAAATCGAGTTTGTGATTGAGTTAGCATCCGAGATAGAGCTAATCTCTAAGGCTCCTTATCGAATGGCATTATCTAAGTTGAAAGAACCGAAGGTACAAATGCAAGAATTGTTGGATAAGCGATTCATACATCCCAATGCATCACCTTGGGGAGCACCAATTCTGTTCGTGAAGAAGAAAGATGGTTCATTGCATTTGTGCATCGACTATCATCAACTCAATCATGTGACGATCAAGAACAAGTATCCACTGCCGAGGATCAACGACTTGTTTGACCAGCTTCAAGGAGTGTCGATATTTTTAAAGATCGACTTAAGAACAGGGTATCATTAGCTGATGATCAGAAAGAGGACATACCGAAGTCAGCGTTTCGTACTCAATACGGCCATTATGAGTTCACTATAATGCCGTTTGGTTTGACGAACGCCCCAGCTGCATTCAAGGAATATCTTGATTAGTTTGTGATCATGTTCATTGATGATATTTTGGTGTATTCGAGAAGTGCTGAGGAGCACAAGAGACATCTAAGAATAGTACTTCAGATCTTGAGGAATCATGAGTTGTACGCCAAGTTCAACAAGTGTAGCTTTTTTAGGTCACCTAATTTCAGGCGAAGGAATCTCTGTGGACCTAACCAAGATTGAAGCAATTATCAACTAGCCAAGATTGACAACCATGTCAGAGATTAGAAGCTTTTTGGGTTTGGCAGGTTACTACAGAAGGTTCGTGGAAAGGTTTTCAGCTTTAGTGTCGCCGTTGACTCGCCTATTGAAAAAAGGAAGAGAAATTCGTTTGGACAGACAAGTGTGAGCATAGTTTTCAAGAGCTTAAGTAGAAGCTGACTACCGTACTCATGCTGACCATTACATCTGGTCTTGAAGGGCATGGGATCTATAGTGATGTGTCGTTTAGAGGATTGGGTTGTGTGCTAATGCAACATGGTAGGGTTGTTGCTTACGCATCCCGTCAGTGGAGACCTCATGAGCTGAATTATCCAACGCATGGTCAATCTGAAAGGATGATTCAGACTCTTGAGGATATGTTGAGAGTGTGTGTGTTGGATTTCAAGGGAAGCTGGGAGGAACAGCTTTTTATCTTGTAAAAAATATATATGTAAAAATCGAGTGGGATTTTGATTGCGATAAAGCTCGTTTCTCGACAAAAAAGAGTTGTTTTTTTTATTTCTTTTTGTTGCATTATTTTTTTAAGCAATTTTCAACTTATTTTTAAGGAAAATCTGAAAAGTCAAACGGTTAACTTTCGAGTTGACTTTTTGGTCAATCTTTTGACCAAAAGTCAACCCCAAATCAAAAAATGGATTTTCAATCAAAAAGATGTCATTTAGTTTTAATTTCACTTTAATGTCAAAATTTTCAAAAAAATTGATTAAGAACCTTATTTTCCGAATTTTTCAATTTTAGATTCCAAATTGACCAAAAATAAAATTACTTTTATTATAACCATAACTAGGTGTAGTTCATTCTTTGACATTTGGTCTAGGGATCATTTTAAATCCATTCATTCATTCAATTTTGCGAATTACCATATCAAAAGACGAATTGCTGTTTTTAGCCCTAATTAGGGGACCAAAATTGATTCTTCATGACTAGCGTATAGACAATTATTTTCCACTTATTTTCTCAAAATAAGTCCAAATATGAAGTTGATTTTGAGAAATTCACATTAGGACTTCATGATTTAAGAGATTTCATTCTCTTCAAGGTGAGAAAACCGAGCCATTATGCCTCAATTGAAGAAATTCAAGTTGACTCATTCAAGGCTATGGTTCAATTTCATAGATCTAGGTCCAATTCTAATATTAGGCTTATGTTCATTTTTTAACTTAGTTCGAGCACTTCAATTTAAAACCAATTTGAATACAATGTGATCTCACACATAGGTGGTTAGTTGGATAGCGCAATTGCAACATTAATTGAACTTAATTTCAATCAATTTGTAATTTTACCTAATAAATTGCAAAATTATTCATTTTAGCCCTTTAAGCGCCATCTTAATTATCCATGGTTTTGGTACATTATTTTTCATGACAAGCCCTCTCAAATTGAGTAAGTTTTCTCTTCAATTTTGTCATTGATGCCCACATGAGCCATAAATATGTCAACCAACCAAAACTAGTTCATACCAGTCGAGAACCGATCAAAAGTTGGTCAAACTAGCGTGAACCAGTTGGACCAGTCCGATTGATTGTCGGCTAAGCAAGCTGGTTTGACCCCTTGTCGACCGATTTTAGACCTTTGACGACCGGTTCTGGGATACTCACCGTGCCAATTTCACTTATGTACCCTCAATTTCCCACAATTTTACAAATTGACCCATTAGATTTTGTAAAATTATTATTTGACCCCTAATTAGGTCTTTTAGTGTATTCTTAATTTTGGCTTGGGTTTTCATAAATCGGGCCTATCCAATCACCTACCCAACACATCTAGATCATAGTTGAACTTTCAAAATCATTTTTTGATCGTTGGATTAAAAGTTCGATCATCGGATCAAACTGACGGCCGAGATCATTTGATTTAGGGCCTCATTTTATGCAAAATTCTCTCCCTAAACTGAAAAAACTCTTTCTCTCCTCTTCTCGCTAATCCTCCATCTCTCTCTCTCTCTCTCTCTCTCTAACCATCACCCGTTTCACCCCTCACCGGCGATGGTTGGATCAGCACCAACGACGGCCAGCTACTTGGCCACTCCCTCTCTCCGATCGCCAGATCAGGACACTGGAGAAGCTGCCTAAATCCCCTGTTCAGTTGTCCTTTCTGTTGCTGCCTTTAAGACTAGCAATCAAGCTGAATTTCCTTTCGATCGGACTGGCACCAATCGCCGATCTTCTCCTCGATCAAGCATATTCGATCGATCCTTTGAAAGATCCCTGACCTTGCTATGGTCGGGGATAGTTGGAAGAATCACTGAAACAACTCCGATGACTGAGTTTCCTCATCAGACTAAGACTAGTCTGATCGGACCGATGTCGATCTCTAAGAAGTGAATCGACAGCTAGTAGCGATTCAACAACTGTCGAACTTCATCCAATCCACTCCTAGGCTTGTCATTGACTAGCTCATGGTTAGAGTTTGGTTGATTGGCCACCGGAGGAGTACCGGTGGCTCGATCTATCCGTGATGGCCCCAGAACCAATCCAAACTTGGACCAGTTCTCTTCCTTGTTGTAGGTTTTGTACTGGTGGTCCATAACTAGCTTGAGCTATCCCGATCTACTAAGCGGAATACAATCTAGCTCTAGTGGTGAGGTTTTCGTTTGATCGCGACAAAATTCAACGAAAATCGAAACAAAGGTAAACTCTAGATCTTAAATCTTGTGAAGCGAGACCGGATTAACCAATTGAAGCTAGGACTCCACCCTAGGGCCACATATTATGTTTAGATATGAGACCTAGAATGTTATAAGCTGACCTACTATGATTGGATGATCATCAATGATAAATATGGATTTAAACATGTTTAATTTGCCTCAAATACTCATTTTCGTGTTTCTATAATAGGCTCACTGTTTTGGCTGAAACAAGATCTTAAATGACCTTATCTTAACTTGAGTCATTCTAGACTTTTAAAATATACGTCACAAGATTCAAATCGATAGTCACATGACCCGATCAGATGATGTTTGACCCTCAAAAAACACCTCCGAAGTTGCTCCATTCTACAGTATTCTAGATTTATTTTAGGTTTTTTTTTGTTCCAACTTTTGATTTTTCTATTTTGGTGTTGCTTTCTGTGATGATTTTTGATTGAACTTGTCTTCAAATGAAAATTGTTCCTCATTATCTTAAGAACGTCCTACAATTTTTTTCGGAATTTTTGGATGTGTTTAGCTAGGTCAAGCCACCTGGATTTGATCGTAAGACGATCTGCCCTACACTTTTGCAAAATTGAGCTTGAAAATGAGTGAAATTGGCTACATGATCTTCATTGGACGTGAAATATGTGTCGAGTGTGTCTCAATGATGCGTGATTTTCGAAATTACTCATCATTCGATTGTATGCCTAAACACATTAGGGCTTTATGATATATACACTTTAGTATGCTTGTTTGGGCTTATTAGAGACCAAATCTTATTTAGATGTCTTCTTAACTTTTAAAATACACATAATAAGGTTCGTGTGCATATGTGAATTGTCAATATATAGTAACATTTGCTATGTGAATGCCTCAATTAGGCTAGGCGGTGGTGACAACTATTGTAATCCTCTCGGCTTTCTGGGACAGTCTCTGACCCGGTGACCCTGTTGGCCACACTTAAAACAAGCACCCTTCCTAAAACAGCATGGGGCTGATCCATGCCATCTTCCATAGAAGCGACACGTGCCATTCTGACTTGACGCTGACTTTCCAATTCCACCATTCCTGTTGGGCCGGACATGATACCTTCCTCCGGTCATGGGCTTCTTCCCGAACCAGTTTCCATCTCTACTATATCTGAACCTTGACTCCAACGCAACGGCTCGCTCCCGCATCACATCTCCATGCTAGACCTCGGTAGGTGCGGTAACAATAACGGTAACAGCAATGGTAGCAAAGCGGTGACAGCGGTAACAGCGGCGACTTGGTCCTGAGCTTGCTGGCTCAACAAGTTCCTATGGGTCACTAGCGCTTGAGCGATCCCATCGAACCTAGGATCGCTCGATGCTGCTACACTTTCAGCATCGCCTTGTAGCGATACTCTTACAGTCGCATTAGCTTGAGCCAGCACTCTACGACAACCACCTCGAGTATCGATCCTTATGGCGTTCTACCTTGAGTCAAAGAGGCTACTGCTTTCTTACTAGGAGTCATCTGCTCCTGATCACTCATGCTATAGGATATTTATAAAAACCTGTTTTCTAATTCCAATATCATATTAGAATTTGAGTGACCCATACAAACAAGCTACCAATTAGCTATCAATCACATGCATCAGCATGATTAAAAGGCATTTCCTACTAATTATCCCATAAACCATCGCCCCTTATCACTCCAATAATCGACCAGCTCTGAAACCACTCCAAGCGGGGATGTCACGCCCCGATCCTCAAGAGTGTGCCCATCCCTCGATGGTCGATAAATTTGCAATGTCCCAGGACGATTCGTTGACCCATTCATTTTAATGCACATGCGGAAGCGAATTACTATTCCCCTAACCACAAAAAATGTGGGATAGAAAAGCAGGACAACAAATTTCAAATCAATCAACCCAGCTTTTATAAATACTTTGGTTTACAAACAGAGATCAACTCTAGGGTTTAAGTACAAGAGGTCTATCTTTAAAAAGAACTTCTGAGCCACCTATGCTCTTGACCATTCTGCCTCAAGCTCCGGGTTCTTCACACTGGAGACTTGAAAATGGTGACTCATGACGAGGTGAGATAATGTCTTAGCAAGTTCACTCCCTAAATTTCGACTGGGAAATAAATATGCCTAAAGGCCGTCTATGCACACACAAGACAGAAAACTTACCTTGCCTCAGTTCCTTCCTACATGTTAGTATAAATCATATACTCAACCAAACAATTCAATTCAATTCAATTCATTGATCAATCGAATCACTCAATTGAATACCATTCAACACCATCAATACTATCCATAAAATTCGATCGATTTGAATACAGTTCACCCAAGCTGAAATAGATGGTATAGCTCACCAAAGCTGATAGATATATAATAATGCTCACTAAAGCTGTTATATATCTATATTGCACACCAAAACTGCTAGATATCTATAGTTGCTCACCGAAGCTGCTAGATATCTGTAATTACTCACCGAAGCTGCTAGATATCTATAATTGCTCACTGAAGCTGCTAGATATCTAGGCTCACGTGCTAATATAGTATACTATTCTCACTAATTGACGATTCACCGAGTTTAAAGTACCTGATCAAAATAATCATGTGTGAGTACACAGTAGGCCTAAGTCAAAATACAATACTTTCCTTTTAGAAAATCTCATTATTTAATACAGTCCATAAAGATATTTTTGGCGTTGTAAACCGACGGCTGATATTTTTTTGATTAAATACTTAAATTACACAATTTTGGGATAAATACCCAAAATTACAATTACCACCTAAACAAGACAAATTAGCATTCAATTAAATAAACCAAGCACACCATTGCAATTAGCACGAAATTCAAGTAACCGGCTATCTCGATCTAATTTTTGAAAAATAATAAATAATTAAATAAATGCAATTAAATGCTGAAAATAGAAACTTAGGCTGAAAATGCCTAATTAAATACCAAAACGGGTCTGGAAAATTTCCGAACGAATCTAGATAAATAATACAACCTATCTAGTCTCAAATTATGCTACTCAAACCACCTAACATGCAAAATCAAATAATTAAATTACTAATCCGTTCTAACTAACCACTTAAACCTTAATTAACCTAAATTAATCAACTCTTAAGTATTATTAACTCCATAAACAGAGTTTAGTGAGTACACTCACCGGTTTTGAAATCTGATGAGTCCACAACAATGGAAACATGGAGATGAGCGATAAACTCCAAAGCGGCGACAGCCCACGATGCTCGGAAGCGGTCCGAAAAGGGCCCCCGAAGCCCACAAGGGCTTGCTGGATCTCGGTTATGTTCTAGAATTGAAATGACTGGGCCAAGCGACTAAACGGGCTGGAAATGGTGAGGCTGGTTAGCGGTTGGGCTAGGCTCGGGACTGGGCTGAGCTGCAGCTGCACACGGCTAAAGATTTAGTTCGGTGGACGCTGGGCTTGCGTGAAAGTGAGCTAACTTGAAGAAATTCGGTGGATGCTGAAGTTGTCTGAAGCTTGCATCATGGACGTGGAGAGGGCGTTGATTCGGTGGAGTGGGATCAAGGAACATGGGGTTGGCTTCGGTGGAGTGCTGCACGAAGAGATGGGAGCAAGCTGGCGTCAACGTTGGGGAGGAAATCCACTAGGTTGACTGGAGGGGATGGACGTGGAGCAAGTGGCAGCTAGGGGAAAAATTGGTGGAGACAGCAGCAGATGGTGGGGTGGATTTAGATGTGGTAGAGGAGAAGAGATCGTGGGGTTGTCAGTGGGGTGTGACATCGTGGCAGAGGAGCAGCGAGATTTGGTGGAAGGAGGTGGAGTCTTCGAAGGAAAGAAAAAGTGAAAGGGAAGCAAAAGCAACTGGCTTCGGTAGAGTTGGAGTCTACACAAAGAAGATGGGCAGAAGGGGTGAAGGAAGGACCGGTAGCTGGCGTGCGAAGGAAGCTGGAGAAAAGGGGGAAAGTCAATGTAAATCTCCACACTCATCAATTCTTGGTCCCACAAGCCCTCATGCATATCCCTTTGTCCCCCACATTACTTTCTTGCATAGATTTCCCACAAATAACTCAATTTTGGTGCCAAAAGTTGTAGCTTGACACAAGCCTACGAATTCAAGCATTTCACCTTCAATTTCTTCATAATCCTCTCCAATTTGATGTCCAATTTTGCTAGGAAGGAAGCCTACACCAAATCCACAATTTCCCTTCACCAAGTAGCTCACTTTGGAGGCCAAAAATCCACTCCATTTGGCCCCTACGAATTTTCTTTCATTTTTGAATTGTCTGAATTGATTTTTCGTAAAAATTCCGAACTTGTCGAAAATTCCTCAAAATATGAGTCGACGTTCCTAAAATAAATTGTGACATGATAAAATTTTCAATTTCTGAAATGGGTTCAAATTCGCGGTTAATTTCAATCTGACGCGATTTCAGCGTGACCTAACCTCTTTGGGTAGCTTTTAAGAATTTTTAATGTAATTGACCCGTGGTTGATTTTTTTTTTAGCCACAATGTACATCTTCGATACATTGGCGATTCTTGGTTGTTGTCATGAAAATCTCGAGGTTTCAAATACGGACACAGGGTACCAAAATGACAAAAAAATCGGTCTAATGCCGATCGACGAGAATTTTGCAATTAGGTGGAATCACCACTTAATCACATGGCTTAGTCGAAGCAACCTATCTCCGATCTCTAATCGATTTTTTAACTATGTCGTAATAGTCCTTGCAGATTAGCACGGTCAAGCAATCGATTCCTAGTCTAATTCTCAAGTCTATTGCGTTTATATTTCTTAACGGCTTCACCTAATAGACTACTTATCTCGTGAGTGGTCAACTCAAAGCAAAGAACTATAGGCGCGTCAATGAAAAGCTCAACTTATTTGATCGAAAACAGAACCTGAAATTCTGGATGTCACGCCTTTATTTATCCACTTGTTAACCCCCGGAAGTTTGATATTTTTGAGTCTACCTCAAAAGACAACTTCCTAACGACCAATAGGCAAAAGGGGTCAAAGAGGGTCGAGATTAGCTTAAACTTCACTAAAGACAAGGCCAACCAAAAGAAATGCCAGGTACGCTGCATCTTGGTCCATCAAGACCCCAAACCGTATGTGACGGTTCTCCATATTACAGACCTAAAAATATTTAACAACGACCGGGTAAGAAAAATCTCAGCGAGTCAACTTCTTAAACCTCGATTAGGAAGCTAATTCACCTCGTGGACAGCCTAAACACGCACTACATACAAATTTACCTCGCCTTGGCACACCCCTGCATATTAGCACATTTCACATGGCAATGATAATGCAACATGCATAAAAAACAATCAAAACACATTCTAAAAATTTCATGCGCATTGCCAACACACATGTTCCAATTCTTACGACCCTTCGGGTCACGGCCAACACAATAGTCGGTGGTCTTTTGGCATGACTTGACATTGTCCCGCCTCATCGGGCATGACATTATCTAAAACCCCCCACCTAGATGGCATTTCATAAAGGAGTATCGGTTCGGCCTCAACCACGACTCGACATCTAGACCCCCGTCAAATCCAATAAAAATCGAGCATTGCCCCCAAACTTTTGTTGGGTGACGGGTTCGATTAAATGACCATTCAAGCACATTAATAATCAAGCCGATTCTTATGGCAATTTTTTACATTTTAAAATCTTAGTAAAATATTCGTACGTGGTCATGTATTTGAAATCAACCCATCAAGCTTTGCACACTTCTATTTTAAAATCTCATTGTTTTATTTAGCACGTAAAATTCGGCATCCAAACTCAACACCTCATATTTTTCTATTTTCTTGCCCATAAAATCTCTTTTGAAAATAGTAAATAAAAATCTATAATTGAGCAATCAATAGCATAGCATCACACGTGCAAACAATCAGAATTACAAACAATCTCATCTAGAAAACGAGTATAAATTTTGATGTAACGGCTAATCCATCACTAATTACACTAATCGCAATTAATTAGGCTAATTATGATTAATTAAACTAAACTTGATTAATTTGCTTAACTATAATTAATTAAAAATTAATCAACATTAACTAAAATAATTATGATTAATTAAAATGATTAAATAAAAAATATGATTAATTAACTAAATAGTGATTAAATAAATAAATTATGATTAATTAAATAAACTACGATTAATTAAACTAAACTCAATTAATTAATTTAGCCATGATTAATTAATCTAATCATAATTACTTAAACTTATTGCATTTAAATTTTAATCTAAACCATTGTTAAATCGCAATTAAGACTAAACTAAAATTAACTAATACTAACCGCCATTAATATTAAACTAATCACCCTCTAAACATAATTAACACCATAATTCACGATTAGGAGTTAACTCACAGGTTTCCAACGACAGCGAGCTTGCGGTGACGATGGCAGGACAGCGATGAAAACACAAGGCTCACGACTTAAACTAAAACTCGGCGGCAACGGTTGCGACTCCTCAAACCCACGGCCTCCAAGGGCGGTTTGGCTTGGTGGTGGCTACGGTGGAGGTGACGGATGGTGAGGGTAGCGTGACGGCTCATTGGACAAGCAGTGAGTGGTGGTGGTTCGGTGGCCAAGAGGTGGTGATGATGATGGTGGCGTGGTGGTGGTGGAAATGGAGGATGGTGGTGAGGATGAGATGGGCAACTCAACAAGGAAATGGAAGGAGGAGATGATGCAAAGAAAGGAAAAAAAAAAAAAAAGGAGGAAGAAAGAAAATGGAGAGGGGCTGTTTTGTTGGTGGGGGAAGAGAAAAGCATGAGGGAAGAAGAGAGAAGAGAGGGAGAAAGGAAAGGAAAAAGGGAGGGGCTACAACAGAGGGAAGAGAAAGTGGCGTGAGGGAGAGGAAGGAGAGAGAAGGAGAGAAGAGGGAGAAGAAAAAGAAAATAAAATGAAAAAGGTGGGGTGTGGTAGAAGGTGGTGTGAGGGAGGAGGAAAAGGAGAGAGAGAGAAAAAGAAAAGAATAGGGAGGGGACATGGGCAGAAGGTGGCGTGAGGAGAAGGAGATGGAGAGGAGAAATAGGGAAATAATTAAAAATAAAGAAGGAGAGATGGGGGGAATGGCAAAAGGGGGTAAAACATGAGGGGGAGGAGAAAGAGGTGAGAGAGAGAGAGAGAAAAGTGGAGAGGGAAATAAACTATTATTATTTCCTTTTTTTTTCCTTCTTTTTTTTTCTCTTTTTTTCGGTCTCCAATTTTTCGTTAGTTAATTCCTTTTCCAAAAAGTTTGGACTCTCAATAATTTAACGGACAATGAGACGACGTCCAATAATTAATCTCGAATCCTCGAAAGTTTGATACCCGAAATCGACTTAAATTTCGTGGTTAAAAATTGATTGAACGCGATTCTAATATGACCTAAACTATCAGGTGGCTTTTAGGGATTCTCGCACAGTTGACCCGTGGTCAATAATTTCGATCCATGTTTGTGCCTCTTCGAATCTCGGACAACCCTTAGTTGTCATGTAATTGCGAGGGTTCAATTATGTACCCTGAATATAAGATCAATAGAAAATTGGTTTATCGTCATTTGATGCGAATATCGTAATCGTGCGTAATCACTCGCAAACCGACTATGTACTTCCTTCAAATTGATTTATACCATTCACTAATTGACTTATACCAGTATAGTATTGACCCTTGTCGATCCTTATGGTCGAGTTGTCAATTTCTGATCGAATTCTCTAGCTTTTCACGTTTTAACCCTTTACGGCCTTACCCAATAGATTAGTCAACTCATGAGTAATCAGCTCGAGTAAAGTAACTATAAGTGCATTGATGAAATAACCATTTCATATATTTCGAAATAGGGCCAAATTTTGGGATATCACAGCAATAGAGGAGAAGCACTTGAGCTTTGGCCCATTGTAGTTCCGCATCAAAAACAACAAATTCCAAACCAGGTGCATAAATATATTTACTTGATTACTTACGTGTTCTTAGTTATAGCTATGGAGATTTTGAGTTGCGCTTTCGCATCTTACATGTGGTATTAAAGCAGCCATAAACTAGAATTTCGACATGTAGATTTTGCGCTTTTTTGTGATCTTTTTTGTAGTAAAAATTGATTTTGATGACATAAACAAAATGGGCTCATCAAAAGGAGGTAATTGTGTATTAGCTCATTGAGGGATACATATACAACATATAGTTGAAGAGTGACTGATCCTAGTGATTCATACACCCAAAAGTGATGATTCACGAAAGTTGGAATATATTATTATGGCCGCTATCATATGGAGAGTATGTATTTTTTTCCAAATGTGATTATGTAATTATGTATGTAACTATCTAGATGTGTATTTATACAATTTTAAGTTATAAAGTACTCACATGATGTTAATTATATACATTTCTTGTTATTTTAATCACCTTATCTGTAATCAATAATTCCATAACCACTAAAGTTTTTACTGGTTCAAATTTTAAGTAATGGAAATTGGATCTTATGTTTGGGATGAAACTAGCAAATATTCATATTACTCTTATAAAGGATAGGCTAGTAGATCACATTGTCGACGGTACAAAACCCTAGAAAACACATTTCACTACTTGGGAAAAGATCAATCAAATTTGTTTGTTATCCATGAAGTGTTACATTTAGGAACACTTGAAAAAAAAAAATGGTTTGCTCGCTGACTGCACTGCTAAAAAAATTATAAAAGCCTTGATGGCTTGAAATTGTGTCTTGTCTAATATAAAGATTAGGACATGTCTACAAAGACTCTTCATCATAAGGTATGATGATTCTGATGAGGTTAGGGATTACGTTATAAGGATGGTAGATTTGAAGTCTAAAAGTCATATTGATAAATGAACTCATGAAACCATTAGTCATTCTAACAATCTAGGTCCTAAGATAGAATCATTCAACGAGGATTGCTGACCATTACTTATTTTTCAAAAAAGAAATGTCACGTAAATATAGACTACAATAAATATATAAAACTTGATTGTCCAAGCGTGAGTCTACAGTTAATAATTCTTTGGCATTATTTATGAATCCGATACCTATCATGAGCCTCGTCCAGTTTATGGTGGTTAGATGGTAGTGTAACAAATTATGTTGTTTACCATAAGAAAATTCACAAATCGAAGGAAACTAAATCTCAGTAAATCATACCTCATTGTGGGAAACAACGATAAAGTCGATGTTGAGTTCGTGGAAGATATCATTTTAATTATAGATTTTGGTTTTAATAAGAAACACATTTTATATACTTTCTTTAAGATGGAACTTAGTTTCTATGTCTTGTTTGAATATAAGTAGCTACTTTTTTCAGATTAAAAAAAATGTCATTTTTATGTTTAGTAATTCAAATAAGGTTCGGTGCTAGATTATGTTCAATGAATTGTACAAATTGTGTTTGACCCTTATTTCGCTGGTTTTGAATCCCACAAGGAAATGTCTTTCATTAAGTGTTATATTTTGGTTTTTATTAGAGAAGACTTAGGTTCTATGTTAATTTGATATATAGGGTCAAATGCTAATGGAAATATATATATATATATATAGACACACACACACACACACATTATATAGTCTTGAATCTAATAGTCACTTAACACAAGTTCGAAATTGATGATAACTAATGTCGAATTCTAATTAACAGCTTGATCTAAACTCACTTCAATATATTAATGAAAGCCCATTACAATCACATGGTTTGTACAACAACAACACTGATTTGATAACACTTGAAGCCAATAATAGGGGTAATTTTGGGTGTCAACATATTACCCCTCTTAAAAGAAGTAAGTTGGAAATTTATTTCTTTTAAAAAAGAGACCTTGTTCTGCACGCAATCCGCTACAAATAACAATCATACCTTTCTATTCCTTGACATATCCATAGTCAATATGAATCAATGGCCCTTGTTTTCTTGACATGTCATTTCAACTTTTAACAGATATCCCTAATTTTGAGTAGTTGTCTTCTACTTTGAAAAGAAGAATACGTCTTACTATCCTTTTACTTATATTCTTTTGTCTTCTTCCTTAAACCCTAAACCCTCTGCATCCCGTTCTCAAGTTTTCCATGGCAACCAAAGCTGCCACATTCGTTCCTGAGTCCTTTATCTCGCACTTCGATGATCTTTGTCGTAGCAAAGAGGTTAACTATTGTCAATTTTAGTTGCTTAGCATCTAGAATCTCTACTTCTTGGGCCTTGCCTCTTAGACCATAATCATGTTCCATCATCTTTTAAACCTTGTTTTCGACCAAGAGGAACGAGAAACTTCCTATACAACATTCTTCCATCAAAGATATCTAGAAATTCGTCCCCACCAAATTTCGGAGTTTCCCTCTATTTGAAGAAAGATTTCACTCTCTCGGTACTTGTGACTAAAAGGCGATTTGGAAACTCAACTAATATGGCAGAATGCAAACATATGGATGACAATGGAGGTTAGTATGTTGCCCTATAACTTAGAGAGGGGATCAGTGGGTTCTATTGCTATTTACTTGTCTCTGTTGACCAATTGTTTCTTCTTCCCTTGGGGATCCATGTCCATAACTCTTTTGGCCGTTTTTACTATGTGACATCCTGATTTTAAAGTTCTGATTTTGATTGGATAAGTTGGGCTTTTTATCGACGTATCTATAGTTCTTTTCTCCGAGTTGACCACTCACGAGATAATTGGCCTATCAGGTGAAGCCGTTGAGGGATTTTAACGCAATAAACTTGAGAATTCGACCAAGAATCAACTACTCGACCGTACTAGTTTGCAAGAGTCATTACGGCATTATCAAAATTGATCAAAGATCAGGGATAGGTCGATTTGACTGAGATGTGTGATCAAAGTGTGGGTGATTTCACCTAATTACAAAATTCTCGTCGATCGACACTAGACCGATTTTCTGTCTTTTTGGTACCTTGTGCTCGTATTTGAAACTTTGAGATTTTCACGACAATCGAGAGTCGCCAATAGGTCGAAGATGTACATTGTGACTTGAGATAAATCGATCATGGGTCAATTGCACCAAAAATTTCTGAAAACTACCCGGTAGGTTAGGTCACGCTAAAATCGCATTAGATTGAAATTAATCATGAATTTGAACCCGATTTCAAAAATTGAAAATTCTGTCATGTCACGATTTATTTTAAGAATGTCAACTCATCATTCGAAGAATTTTCGGCGAGTTCGAGATTTTTACAGAAAATCAATTCGGACGATTAAAAATAGAACGAGATTTCGGAGGGGCCAAATTGAGGAGATTTTTGATCTCCAAAGTGAGCTACTTAGTGATAGGAAGTTGTGGAATTTGTGTGGGCTTCTTCCTTAGCAAAATTTGACATCAAATTGAAGAAATGGAAGTCCAATTGGATAAAATTCGTAGGGTAGAGGGGCTGTCACATTTTGGTCTTCATTTGGACTTAAATTGGGGAAATTTAGTGTTGAAATTGGTCTTGGTGACCAATTGATATTGTAAGTTGAAGATAAGGTTGAATAAACACTCAAGTGTGCAAGGATATTTGTGTTTGACTATCTTTTTCCCCCTCCACCGGACTTCCTCTTGCACACGTCTCTCTCTCCCTTTTTCTTCATTTCGCACGGTTCTCCCCCTCTCAACCGACACTTCCTGCTCCCTTACCCCCTTCCCCCTTCTTTCGGTCTCTCTCTGACAACATGCCAGCTTCGTCTACCCCTCCCCCCTTGCCGCTTCTTTTTCATTTTTATTTTCCCTGCACGTTCTCTACCCCACCGAACTGCCGTCCGAATTTGCTGCTCCCTTCTCCTCGTGCGACTCGACCGATTTCCCCTCTTCGTTCCCTGCCACGCCAGCTCACCCCTACATCTGCTCCACCACCATCGATCCTTTGCAGCTGCAGAAGTCAAACCCCACCAGCCTGCTTCCCCTTCCTCGTGTCTTCACCTCAACGGATCCGCTCATGTGCAGCCATCCCCCACCGAATCAACCCAGCTGCTTCTGCCCTTCACTGCCAACGCTCAAAGCTTCAGCAACGTCTACCCATTGTCAGCGCCACACGTCTCCACCAAAGCAACGTCCGCCACCTCCTCTCACGCTGCCACAGTCCAGCCCATCTCGTGTCGCCTTCACGCCACCCACGGCCCATCTGCTCCAACATTTCAGCGAACCCAGCAGCCCATGCAGCCCACCGTTTCTCTCAAGTTCCAGCCCATCTTCGGCCTCTAGTCCAGCCCACAACCAAGCCGGGACCAGCCCAAGCTGAGCTGACCAGCAGCTCTGGAACCGAGCAGGGGCAGAACCTTTTTTTTCCTAGCCCTTAGCCGAGGCTTGCTGAGCCTTTTTCGGGCCGTCCTGAGCTCCCATTGGTGCCGCCATAAGTTCGAGTTTCGGTCGTTGCGCCACCGTCACCGTGGACTCACCGGCTTGCAAATCCAATGAGTTTACTCATTAAACTCTGCTTATGGAGTTAATTATGTTTAAGGGTTGATTAGTTTAAGTTAATTAAGGATTAGGTGGTTAGTTAGAATGGATTAGTGATTTAATTACTCGTTTATGCATGTTAGGTGGTTAGATTGGCTTAATTAGCGACTAGATAGATTGTAGTATTTATCTAGATTGGTTCGGAAATTTTTTGGGCCTATTTCCATATTTAATTAGGCTTTTCCGGCCTAAGTTGCATTTACGGTAATTAAATGTATTTATTTAATTAATTTTGGTATTTATTTAATTATTTATTATCTTTCGAAAATTAGACCGGATAGCCGGTAACCGGAATTTCATGCTAATTTCAATGATGTGATTTGTTTATTTAATTGAATGCTATTTTGTGCTAATTGAGTAGAATTTGTAATTTTGGGAATTTATCCCAAAATTGAGTATTTTTGGTATTTAATCGGGAAACACCGTGCATCAATTTATAACGCCAAAAATATTTCGGTGGACTACATTATGGTGGGATTTTTGAAAATGAAAATATTGTATTTTGGCTAAGGCTAACCGTGTACCCACATACTATTATTTTTATTGGGTATGATAAAATTAGTGAAATTCTCAGTTGGTGAGAACGATATACTATATCAGCCTACGGGCTTTGATATATCAACTTAGAGTGAGCAGTATATCTTAATAGCTTTTGGTGAGCATTATCAGTATACTATATCAGCCTACGGGCCTTGATATATCAGCTTAGTGTGAGCTATATTATTTATCAACTTAGTGTGAGCTATATTATTTATCAGCTTAGAGTGAGCATTATCAGTATACTATATCAGCCCGAGGGCCTTGATATATCAGCTTAGAATGAGCAGTATACTTGATCAGCTTCGATGAGCAATGTTCGATTTGATCGAATTGTATAGATGGTATCGATGGTATGGAGTCGAGTGAATCGACTGATCAATGTTTGATGTGAATTGAATTGAAGTGATTGGTTGATTATATGAATCGTACTAACTTGTAGGAAGGGTTTGAGACAAAGGTAAGTCATCTGTCTTAAGTGTGCATAGATAGCCTTAAGGCGTATTTCCTTTCTAGTTGGAGTTTTGGGGGTGGACTTGCTAAGATGTTATCTCACCCCATTGTGGGCTTAACATTTTTAGGTTCTTGATGGAAAATCCCCTAGAACGTCATGGTCGTCCCATGAGGGTCACCAAGCGTGTGACGTCCCAAAGATGCAAGGTTACCCGCAATTAGTCCTATCATTTAACATTAGACAATCCAACTATAATCATACATAAAGATCATGAGAAACTTCATTACTTTTCTGTTAAAAACATTCGGGCTTACAAAAATCAACTTGGATTACTTACAAGTTTTCCACTTATACACAACATACTTACATGTTCAGAACAAAGGTGCAAGCAAACGACCAGGGAAAAAGGGTGAGGGGGTTCCTAACTCCACTATCCCACACAAGCCCACGTCCATAAAAAAAAAAAAAAAAAAAAAAAACAAAAGACGTCTCCTCCAGCTTCTACATGATCTGGGCGCCTAAGCACCTCCCGTCCCAGCTCCAGGTCCTCCAGCATCAAAATGAAGGGGGCCAAACAACTCTCCTTTGTGGTTTATGAACCACGCGACAAACTTCATCGAATCATATCTACTTTGCCGTCATCCATCCACAGCATAGCCTCATACTTCGTAAAGGTCAACTCGATATTAGGATCATACACATCATGGAAAGAAACATCAATATGCGCTATCACCCCATAACGAGCAATCGGTGGCACATCCACACTAACAATCTAAAAAAAAAGGAATGAGCAATGCGTAGTAAAGAAATAATAAGACTCTAACCTAGACAATTCACAGCTGCTAAAGAAGACAAGACAAGCATAACCAAATACTTAAGATACTAAGACATGATTTTCATAGACATAAGTAAATAAAGATTGACACATCACATGAATGATCACTTCATACCAAACATGCCAAATGCACATGTATACCTCATGCTCTAAATTTGTACCAAGATGAAATGTAACAACAGCAGGCGAAACTCACACGCCAAGTGGAATTTATATTATAGTGTCAATATCAAGTCCACCCTCGATCAGTTTACCCACCGGAACGCCGCTGGCCCGATCGAGTCACTTCCAGAATCCCACATCCAGACTTCCACAATATTTCTATCAAGGGCATCTCACTTCAAGGCATCTCAGTATCACACAACCAAGGCATCCCAAGAACACACAGCATGGGGCATCTCACTCCGAGGCATCTTGGTATCCCACAACCGGGGCATCCTTGATCACCTACAAAGGCATCTCACTCCGAGGCATCCTGGCGTCTCACTCAACCAAGGCATCCAAGAACACACAACATGGGCATGCCACTCCCTGGGGCATCACCAGCATATTAGTACCAATGGAAATCTCTTACTCAATTAATGCACACATTCCACACATCACAGCATGCACAAGACCTCGAGAGCACACAATTACCTCAAGCATAATCAATAATCATAACACATAACTCTCATGCACCAAGCATTCACACGGGTCCTGATTATAAGCTAAAACCTGTTTTGGCATGTCCCATATCATGCCTAACAGTTTTTACTCCATAATCATGCTCGATGCATCACAATCATTGCATGCACATGTCACCATTGGTAACTATACGATAACCTCACTTCAAATGATGGAAGAGACATGCTTATACATGAACGAACCACTATCATGAGACCATTAGACTCCATATATGTCATGAAAGTCAAGTACAAGAGACACAACAACTAATGCACATTCTCGGATCAAGGCAGTATATGAGCTAATATGGGCAGTTTCGAACATAGACACAGAAAGTATATCTAATCTTATCGGAATGTTACGAAATTTTAGTATGTTATAGAAAAGACATAGATTAACCTTTTCCGTGAAGAAACATAAGTCTATATCTCAATGTATTAAGAGCCGTAATTTGCTGTCTTCGTTCTTAAAATTCTGCAGCAACTTTCCAGATTGAGTACCTACAGAAAAAGGATCATTTCACTACTTGAACCTTGACCATTTGTTCTCAAATTTTGATATGTTGTTCCTAAATATGTGTCCTGCAACTTCCATGAAGGGTTTAAGGTCCAATTATTTCTAGAAAATTACATAAAATTCGTAGAACTACCCAAAGTTTTGCTGTCTTCTACAGAACAGCTTACTGTTTCAAAGAGAAACTCTCTCACCAATACAATTTCGCGTGAACCTCACTATAACTAGAGGTAGAAACCTAACTTAATTAGTATACTCTCAAGTAACTTGTTCTTTTCTTTAACTACATCATTAAAATCCTAAGCGACACATAACTAAAGAGTTTTTCCATCTCTGTTTTGCTTCAAAACAGAATGCTTTGAATCATTTTATTCATCTTCAGCTCAACTTAACCATTTAGTTCCTCCACAATTCCTCTTTTAGTATCCCAACACTTCTCCAATAGCGTCTAAGAGTAACCACAGCAGCTCATCACCTACATACAGCCATCCACAGCTCGATTCAAGACAAGTACTCGCATCTTGACTCATCTACAGCAACATGCAGCACCTTTCTTCACTCGACAGCCACCTTTCCAACTTACTCAACCAACTCAGCTTGCTCACACTCAATTTTTAAAACATCCAAAGCTTTATTGTGACATGCAAGGACTCATAGCTTCAATCTAGAGTTCATCCAGCCTATTTCAACACAAAACAGAACCATCACACCTAATCCTCCACCATTCGGCTAGTTCCACGAATTCTCTCGACAAAACAGTGGATAACTTCTAGTTTAGAGACTTATCTTTTCCTTACCATTGCTTAGCTTCGTTGGTGACTCAAAGTTCTTCAAGAATCTGCTCCTAAACTCACACAAGAAGAAGCAAAGTTGCCGGAGCTACTGCTGGTTTGCTTCTGTTCGAACCGAGAGAGAGAGGGGAAGAAGAAGAGAGTTTCGGTTTTGCTTTTGGAGAGAGAGAGAGAGAATGACGTGAGTTATGAGGGAAATAGGGCTACAAGTCTAATCCCTAGGAGAGTAGCTTAATCATTAGTAGACTTAATGATTATGTTTCCCTTCTGCAGCTGCGGTTTTGGGGAAAAGAAAACCGAGGGTGAAGAGAGAGAGAGAGACAGAGAGAGAGAGGTGTCATGGCCTTCATGCACGATCCGTTCCTCACGATCGACGTCTGGCGTTTGATAATGATTAACTTCTAATCCGTATCGTTAGTCGGTTTATTAGTTTCTAATGTCATTCACTTAATTTCATTCCGAATCCACTAAATTTCAATTCCCTTGTAATTATATGAATCTATGAGTTCGCACGACACTTTAACAACTCAGCACTATTCTACGAAGAAATTATTGCGAGAAATGCTAAAGTTACTAGTCGACATTAGCATTACAATCACTTATAAGTCTTTAATAAAATCCTTAACTAAATCCTCATAATGGCAATCTATAAAACTTAATCAGAAATGGAAACACTCGGGCCTAAATACCCGTCTCTGGCCCACCGGGCTTATCCTACAACATTCACAGCCCACTAGACTTAACTTACCATTCTAACAAACCTGACTCTTGGCCCACTCCAGGCCAAGCCCAAGTCCATAATCTATCCTTCGGCTGATTGAGCACACCTCGATAACTCGTGTGGCCCGTTAACTTCTTAAGCCCACACATTCCTCATGGCCCATCGGGCTTGCCTTCTAGCCCGATTTAAAAATAATCCAAGCCCTTAACGATCCGATTACACTAATAGGGTGGGTGAATTTTAGGATGTCACAGAGCAGGTTTCTAGTTACCTCGATCCCGGAAGCTTTTGGGTTTATGAGCTTGTTGTGACCACTGTCTGGATCGAAGAGATTCCACATCATAGGATACCTCATCGATTCAGAGTGTGGTTCCGCTATGGAACCAACGGTTTCAAGGTGGGTCCCCTTGGGACTTTTGATATCCTCGCTGTAGTAATTGATGCTGCTGTAGACGAGAATCCAGCTGACCCTCTTGATGGCATAGTGGAGAACCCGCCGTCTCGTCCGGACCCTACAGAGACTGACAAATCAGCGAACGAGTCGGACTAGCTAGTCATAAGACAGCTTGTTTTGAGGATCGACCTTTTTGTAGACCTTGTATATATCAACTAGTAGTGTATATGACTTAGTCTGATATGTATAAAGGTGTGATTTGGTTTTCAAAAATTGTGGCCCTACTTTTCTATCACATCTTTATGTTGTCTGGGGATTTAATTATTCGCTTCTGCATGTACATTAAAATGAATGGGTCGGTAACGCATCGTGGGACGTCGCGGGACGTCGCAAATTAATCGACCACCGAGGGATGGACACGCACTCGAAGGATCGGGGCGTGACATCCCTACTTTAAGTTGGTCGATAGTTGGAGTTATAAAGGGCAATGAGTTATGGGATAGTTAGTAGGAATGGCATTTATTTCATGCTGGTGCATGTCCATGATAGTTGTTGATAAATTGTTTGGTGTAAGTCACTCAAATTCTAATGTAGTATTGGAATTAGAAAACAGGTTTTTGTAAAGATCATGTAGCATGAGTGATTAGGAGCAGAGGACTCCTAGTAAGAGAGTAGTAACCCTTGTGACTTGGGGTAGAACACCAACAAGGATTGGTGCTCGAGGTGGTCATGGTAGAGTGTCGGCTCAGGCTAGTGCGAGTGAGAGAGTACCGCCGCAGGCCGGTACTAGTATAGCAGCACCGAGTGATCCTAGGTTCGATGGGATCGTTCAGGCGCTAGTGACCCTTGGGAACTTGTAGGTTAGCAAGCACAAAATCGAGCTGCCACTGTTGCCGTTGTCACTACTGCCACTAGTGCCGTAACCGCTGTTGTTGCCGCACCTACTGAGGTCCAGCCTGGAATTGTGATCAAGGAACAAGCTACCGCATCTAGGTCACGGTTCAATTTAGGCAGAGATGGAAATTGATTTGGGAAGAAACCGATGATTGAAGGAAAGCACCCCATTCGTCCCAACCGAAGGAGTAGAATTAGAAAGTCAGTGCCGAGTCAAAATGTCGTGTATTGCTTTTGCAGAAGCCGACATGGATCGACCCCGTGCTAATTTAGAATGGGTGGATGTTTTGAGTGTGGTCAACAAGGTCACCTGATCAGAAACTATCCCAGAAGGCTGATGGGACAAAACAAAGGGAATGTACCACAGAATGCACAGTAAAGGTATTTGGAACAAACCCTGAGTGCAAGAAAGGGTGCATGCTGTCACCCAACGGAAGGTAGAGGACTCACCAGATGTGTGCAAAGTTTGTAGAAGGAAGCATGGATCAACCCAGCGTCCCGATATAACTAGAACGTGCTTTGAATGTGGCCAGCATGGCCATCAAGTGAGGGACTATCGGTGTGAGTCCAAGGGAGCACAAGCACCATTACCGTAGATAGGATGCCATTAGGATGGCGAAAGAGGCAGGAATGAACCGAACCATGCACCGATTAGAAGAACAATATTTTGGGGTGATTTTACTAGAGTGGCACAACGAAGTTTTGGTTAAGTTTTAGGACTTCAATTGTTATGATAAAGTAGTAGAAAGAAGAATTGCTGACTATGTTTATACTTGATTAGTTGCTTATGTATAAATTTGACGTTATGTATGAAAAGGTTTGGGCTCATGGAGCATTTTGTGATAATGAATTGTGGTCATGAAGTAACCCAGTTTAATCTATTAGCATGTGAAAGTTTCGAGTTTACTGGGAGTCAAGGAGAACCGTCGGTTACCTTAATCTCATCACTTGAGGCAACCCGTTTGTTAGACAAGGGTTGTCAAGGTTACCTAACAACTGCCACAGATATGATAGTTAAGGAGCTGAAGATCGAAGAAATCTCAGTAGTTCAATAATTTCCAAACATGTTTCCAAAAGAATTGCCAAGCCTACTACCAGAGAAAGAGATAGAATTTGTGATCGAGTTAGCTCTCGGGACAAAGCCAATTTCTAAGGCTCCTTACCAAATGTCATTATGAGTCGAAAGAACTAGAGGTGCAGATGCAGGAATTATTGGATAAGGGATTCATACATCTCAATGCAACACCTTGGGAAGCACCAGTTATGTTCATAAAAAAGAAAGATGGTTTATTGCATCTGTGCATCAACTATCGTCAACTTAATCAGGTGACGATCAAGAAGAAGTATCCACTCTCGAGGATGGACGACTTGTTTGACCAACTGTAAGGAGCGCCAATATTTTCAAAGATCGACTTAAGGACAAGGTATTATCAATTAAGGATCAGAAAGGAGAATATACCGAGGTCAGCATTTCATACTTGATATGGCCACTGTAAGTTTACTGTAATGTCGTTTGGTTTAACGAACGCTCCAGTTACTTTTATGGATTTGATGAACAAAGTGTGTAAGGAATATTTGGATCAGTTCGTAATCGTGTTCATTGACGATATTTTGGTGTATTGGAGAGGTGCTGAGGAGCACGAGAGGCATTTGAAGATGATACTTCAAACCTAAGGATTCATAGATTGTACTCCAAGTTTAGTAAGTGTGAGTTTTGGTTGACTCGTGTTGCGTTCTTAAGCCACATGATTTCAGGTGAAGGAATCTTTGCGGACCCGTCTAAGATTGAAGCAGTTATCAGTTGGCCAAGACCAACAACTGTGTCAGAGATCAAAAGTTTTCTAGGTTTGGTAGGTTACTACCGAAGGTTCGTGAAAGAATTTTCAGCCTTAGCATTGCTATTGACTTGACTTCTGAAGAAGGAAGAAAAATTTGTATGAATAGACAAGTGCAAGCATAGTTCCAAGAGCTTAAGCAGAAGCTAACTACCGCACTTGTGCTGACCATTCCATCTAGTCCTGGAAGATATGAGATCTATATTGATGCGTCGTTTAGAAGACTAGATTGCGCACTGATGCAATAGGGCAGGATTGTTGCATACGCATCCCGTCAGTTGAGACCTCATGAGTCGAATTATCCGACGCATGACTTTGAACTTGCTGGAGCCGCCGCCCATGCCGCCGCTCGCCTGCACGCCTGACTGTCACTGTCCCACTCATCTTATGTGCATCTAGCCATCATCCCGCATCATTGGACCCCCTCAGGCTGCCTGGAAGCCAACCAAACCCAACTGTTGCCCACTCGTGCCCACTGGTTACCTGCAACAGCCGCATGCTGCTGGTCACGAAAGCCCGCGCTTTCTGCTTGCCTATGCATCTATGGCTATTGTCCCTGTCCTGGCTATCGTTCAGAGCTCCTGTTTAGCATTGTTCACCGCCGTGAGTCGCCGTCCCAGCCGTCAGAGCCTTGCCTAGACCAACTGCTGACTCCGCCTCCCATCCCGAGCTGTTTCAGCCTCCAATTCAACCCCTGCAAGCCTAAATCAGAAACCGAACTCTCAGCCCAACTAAGAGCTTCGGGAGGCTTTTCCGAGCCTTTCTCAGCCTTGTTTGGCATCGCCACTACGGGGTTTGTTGCCCGTCTCTATGTTGCTATTGCCGTGGACTCACCGGCTCGCAAATCCGATGAGTTTATTCACTAAACCTTGCTTATGAGATTAATTATGCTTAAGGGTTGATTAGTTTAGATTAATTAAGGATTAGGTGGTTAGTTAGATTAGATTAATGATTTAATTATTCAATTTTGCATGTTAGGTGATTAGATTAAATTAATTAAGGCCTAGATAGGGTGTGCTATTTATCTAGATAGGTTCATGAATTTTCCTGGCCCATTTAGGCGGTTAATTATGCAATTACGGCCTAGGTTAGTCTTTTTAGCATTTAAATTGAATTATTTAATTAATTTTGATAATTATTTAATTATTTATTATTTTTCGAAAATTAGACGGAGAAAACTAGTGACTGGAATTTCGTGCTGATTGTAATGGTGTGTTCAGTTTATGTGATTGGATGTTAATTTGTGCAAATTGAGTACTGATTGGATTTTTTGTCATTTATTCTAAAATTTGTGAATTTTTAATATTTATTCAGAAAATTTCGGGTGTCGAATTTTGACACTGAATATAGTTTTAAGTACTATATAAAATAGTGAGATTTTAAAAAGAATGTTATGAACTATTCGGGTTCAATCTGACCGTGTACCCACACATGACTATTTTCACCGGATATTTTTAATACGAAAAAAAAAAGGCCAGGATCACTATTTTAAGTGAGGCATTTGAATGCAATGCACGGTGTCCTAGGCCGAGATTGAGTGGTCGTGTGTTGGTTAAAAGAACCCGTCTTGAGCGTTTACACCGAACATTACTAAATCCCTTTTTGGGTTACCCACTCAATGGGTATTAGGTCACAGTAGATTATGGACCTATGCTCCTTCAGGAAAGCCGTCTTTGAGAGACGTAGCCGTGCTCAATGGGGAAGAGACGATGCCTGGCAACGCTAGTAGACTGCCGAACTTGGGAGTAGGCCGTACCCTTAAGGGGCGTAATTAACAATTGGAATGCATTATTGGTTGAGTTAGATGCGCTAGATTATGATACAAAACTGTGTAACATGGTATGGGATATGTCATAATGGTTTGGCCTTATAATCTAGACCCTTGTGGTTGATTGAGTTGATGAGACATTTCAATTGTGGTATGCATTAATTATATGCATTGGGATATGAATAGTATTGACATGCGGGAAGGAATCTAAGGCAAGGTAAGTCCTTTGTTCTAATTGTGTGGCTATGTGGCTAGAATGCCCTAGGGTGTATTTTCTTTCTAATAGGGGTTTAGGGGGTGAACTTGTTGAGACAATGTCTCACCCCATCGTGGGTTTAAATTTTTGAAGTCCTTAGATGGTGATCGTGGAGGACCCAAAACCCTGGAGTCTGTGAAGGTGGAGTCTAAAGGATTGACATCTATGTCCGACTAATGTGGCTTAGGACAGCTTCTTTTGAGAGCCAACCTTTTGTAGACTTTCGACCAGACTCGCTTTGTATATAAACCCGGTTGTTTATAAAAGTTAGCTTTTGTGAAATGTTCCCATGCTTTCCTATCCTATGTTGTTTGTTGTCATGGGTTTATTGTTTCACTTCCGCATGCGCTTAAAATGAATGGGCCGGCGATGCATCTTAGGAACGTCACATTTGTATCAACTGCAGAGGGATGTGTGCCCGCTCAAGAATCGGGGCATGATAGGTGGCATCAAAGCTAGTGGTCTAGTAAAATATTCCTTATTCAATCAAAAGCATGTTGATGTTTGTCTTCCCAGGTAAATTCCTCTTGATTCTTCAATTTGAGCAATAGGGAAAAGACTTCGATCTTCCCTGACAAGTTAACTATAAAACAACGCAAGAAATTTAATTTGCCAAGTATTATTTGGAGTTGTTTCTTATTTAGAGAAGGAGGTAATTCCAAAATGGCTTTTGCTTTATTTCTGTCTATCTCTATTCCTATTTGGTGAACTAAAAAGCCTAAGAAATTACTAGCCTCTATACCAAAAGCACATTTCGATGGGTTTGTTTTAATTTAAAATTTTGCATCCTGATAAAGGCTTGTTCCAAGTAATCTAGATGATGTACCAAGTCATATTTGATGATGACATAATCTGTGTAGACTTCCATGAACACACCAATAATGTTGTGGAAGATAAAATTCATAGCCCTTTGATATGTGGCTCCAGCATTTTTCAAACCGAAAAGGCATAACAAGCCATTCGAATGTACCAATAACTCCCAGGCATCTAAAAGATGTCTTATGTACATCTTCTTCCACTATAAACATTTGGTTATATCTAGAATGGCCATCCATCAGAGACATAATTTCATTGCTAGATGCAGAATCAACTAGCATATCAGCCATTGGCATTTGATATTCATCTTTTCGTATAGCAGCATTTAGGTTGCAGAAATCAATACGTACTCTCAATTTTCCATTTTTCTTCTTAACTAGGACCACATCCAACATACCACACAGTTTATAAAGACTGTAGATAACAACCACTCAATTTTCTCTTTAATCTTTTGTATCACCTCTAGAGCAAATTGCCTTGAGGCCTGCTTATGTGGCCTAAACCCTTTCTTAATTGGCAATCGATGTTCTACCACTTCTCTTCCTAGACCTGGCATTTCATGATAATCCCAAGTGAAGTAGTCTTTGTATCTCCTCAATATATTTATTAACTGGGCTTTAAACCCATCATCAAGCAATTTGCTTACATAAATGGGGGAGGATGCAATTCATCCCCGAGGTTAATTCTTCCGATGGATCTTGAGCTTGTATTACCTTGTCATCTTCTCCGATCGGTGATTCATCGAAATCCAAAATGCCATCGATAGCATCAGTTAGTTGTTCGGCTTATTTGGCCTTGTAGGTCGTATACGTCCTAATGAGGTATTCTAATAATATAAGGCTCTCCATAAATAACATTATCCAAACATCCCGCCAGTTCCTTCGTGGAGACCCACTCGATACTCCCCTTATCAAAACGACAGAATGCAATATTGCTAGGGTCAATTTCCAGCGGTCTACAGACACGCGTTGTTATCTGATGCCCCCTGGCAAACTTTTGTTATGTCTAATGCTTGAAACCATGTAACATTTGACTTGGCATTAGCTTTTACATATTCAACTTTGTCTCCAATTCAGAATGCCAACATTTGATGTAACATTGAAAGCACACACTGATTCTCATGGATCTAATCTCTTCCTAATAACAAAATGTATAACCCATTAGTATCAACATCATAAAAGGATGTCCTAGTTAGACTGTCCACATAAATTCCCTTAACCTTGGTGACTTCCCTAATGAAGTCCGAAAGCTAAATATTTTATTTATTTCTTCATCTTTGCTACCCAATTTTATAAAAAGTCGATATGGGATAAGGTTCAAAGTTGACCGAACGACCATTCACCTTGGCACTGATATTCAAAGCCCTTAAGTGATTGGATAGATTCTCAAAAGGTTTTTTGAATTCCATTACTTCTTTGTTGTCAAAGGAAAACTATGCTTCTTCCTTTTCATGGATTAAGTCTTCTTCAATCACACCAAGAATGGCTCGATCTACTCAAAATTCATCAGGCAGCCTGACTTAAACCGTATATGAGCTCAAAGGAGAGACTGACCTTGACAATGGCCTTAACTTACTCTCTTTGTCCTTGTCTCTGGCCTACATAGTTTGGCTACTTTTTGTCATTCTGTCTCTTCCTTGAACTGGTTCTATCATTTCTTCACTTGCTTCTAGCTTCCTTTTCCAAACTAGATTTTTTGTTTTATAAATGTTTGGTTTGTTTGCCACGGCTTATGCTGGCTTAACTTGAATAATATGAATCTGATTGACTTCTTGTTGTAATTGGTGCATTCTTATTTTCCTTTGAACCCTTCTTTTCTAAGTTCGCGTCATATTACCTCTTTGGATTTCCTCCGCTTCATACCACTGACCCTCAGGTGGGTTATGAGATACTTTCAGAGTCCATCGATGATGTTATTGCACCGTATACCATACTTCCTAGTGTCGTTATAATGAAATTCCTCCCCACATCCTGAAGGAATGACTTTATGGGAATAGAATGGGTAAGACGGAGGAGGCGCATAACTCACATAATAATCAAACTTTCCATCGGGTTCCCCAGTGTGCTTAGGGTAGAATCCCCTTTATCATATCTCTATTTGAATGACTTATAAGGCTTTTGACAAGGAGGAACATTTTCTACGAGAACAATTTCATCCTGGTTGCGGGTCCCATGATATGGTTTGGAGGTTCTTGCACTTTGGTACTTGTTAAAAGTACGATCTTCTAACAGCTACCCTTAGTCTCTTGGATATCGATGATCTTTGTTTTCAAGTATCTACCTACAATGAGTACAAATATGTAGCGATTTATATTTTCTACCTCGAGGTCTTATTGAAACCATATTAGTCATTGCAAGGAAAGGGTCTTTGTCCACCTCCATCAGGGATTTCCTTTTGTCATCAACAAACTTTATTATCCCTTGTTGAATTGCCTCTTGAATATTCTTCTTTAAGACCACACAATGAGAAGTGTTATAGCTTCACAAGTGATGCCATTTGCAGTACTTCTTCCCTACTAACTCATCTTTAGTGGGTATGTTTTTTCCCAAAAAATGGGATAAGTAAGACATCTGCCATAGACATCAGCTTTGTGTTCAATTGAGAGAGGGACAAGTTGTCCTTTATCGGGTGTGCTCCCATCGGCATAGTAAGATGATTACCTTCGCACACTTACTAATCTTAGGAAGGCAATAACATTAAAAGCACAGTAAACCGATTCTTTGTCTTTAGCCATGATACTGAAATTTTCCTTTATCTTAGCCGGCTTTAACGCTTGGCATGTATATGGCTTTTCAATGACCATCTTTACAATAGCCACTTCTGCTAGCTCCATTTGTTCCTCATTGAAGTCATTTGTCTCGACAAAGCTTACATCTCCATTTCAACCATGTATTTTATCCTTTTCCCTAAGCAAGCTTTCATGTTTGATCGCTATAGTGTACAATTGAAACAAGTCTGCATAGGGTTCACCTACCATTCTTTTCTGAATTTCAAACTTCATGCCATTGAAGGCTAAATCTGCAAATGTTTTCTCAAGCAAAGGGACTAAGCATTTGTTTCTCACCCTTTTGGTACCTTACCATAAAGTGATTGATTGTTACATTCCCATTTGTCTCATAGTTGACAACTCAGCAATTGATAAGTCTAGGACAGCTTGCTAGAATTGGGCATGGAAAAGTCATTCAATTTGCTCCCATTAGAAAACTAAATTAGCTAGTTGTGCCATGTACCGTGTGAAAGTTGTCTCCGATGGTGAGAGTAGGAATAAATGCAATTTCCAATTATTACCATGAGTACCATCACCACACGAGGTTAGGAAGCGGGTAATGTGCTCGAAAGTTGATTGATCATCTTCTCTGATGAACAACATAAACCTTGGCATCTTGAAGAATCTTGATTATGGGACTATATCTGTGACATCCTGAATTTCAAGTTCTATTTTCAATTGAATGAATCGGGCATTTCATCAACGCACCTATAGTTCTATTCTATGAGCTGATCACTCATGAGATAACTAGTATATCCGGTGAAGCCATTAAGAGATTTAAAAGCAATAGATTTAAGAATTCGACCAGAAATCGACTGCTCAACCGTGTTAGTCTGCAAGGGTCATTACAACACAGTTAAAAATCGTTTGGAAACTGGAGATAGGTTGACTCAACTGAGCCATGTGATTAAGTGTGGATGATTACATCTAATTGCAAAATTCTCGTCGATCGGCACCAAACCGATTTTTCTGTCGTTTTGATACCCTGTGTCCGCATTTGAAATCTCGAGATTTTCAAAACAACCGAGAGTCGCCAATGTGTTGAAGATGTACAATATGGCTCAAAAATAATCGACCATGGGTCAATTGCACTAAAAATTTCTAAAAGCTACCCGGTAGATTAGGTCACGCTAAAATCGCGCCAGATTGAAATTAACCGCAAATTTAAACCCAATTTTAGAAATTGAAAGTTTTGTCATATTAAAATTTATTTTAGGACCATTAACTCATACTCTAAAGATTTTTCTGCAAACTGAGATTTTTGGCAAAATTTCAAAGCAATGTCGTTTTTTATCAGAAAAATCATAGGGCCATTTTTTATCACATTTTTGGGATTTAAGTTGGTTTAATTAGCGAGGAAAAATGTGAATTGAAGTGTGGGCACCTTAGTGGTATTTATGGGGACCGATTTAGGTCCAATTGAAGAGAAATTTGGTTCAATTTAGGGAAAATGGCACCAAATTCGTAGGTCATGGTTCCCTCAACCTTTTGGACTACTTAGGATTGGTTCTGGGGGGATTTTTGTGCACAAAATTGGCTGAGGAAGCCAGCCAATTGAGGTGGGGCTTTGCCAAGGGACAAAGAGATGAGATAGAAGACTTTGAGGCCAAATTGGGTCCCTCCACTCTTAAGATGTCTTCTTCTTCTTCTTCTTTAGCAAAGCTACTTTCTCCATTAGAGGTGCTTTGAAGCTCCAAAAATTTCAGAGAAACCAACCAAGCTTCCCCCCTGCCATTGCAAGCCACCCCGAGCTACTGGAGCCCCTCCCCCCGTTGTCCAAGCTCGTTGCTGCCACCAAGCCCCATGTGCCTGTTCTGCCTGTCCCATGAGCCTAGCCATGTCCCCCGAGCCTCCCCGGGTCGCCATAGGGCTTAGCTAAAGCCCCGTCGATGCCGTCCAATAGCCACCATCGCCCGTTGTCGCCCCTACTCACCCATCTAGTTACCAATCCACCTCAGCCCACTATTCCAACCTCGGTCCAGCTTGCTCAATCCTTGGACAAAACTGAGAAGCCAAGCCCAGCCATGAGCTTCAAGGCCTGTTTTAGGCCTCTTTCGGGCCTTGCTTGGCTTCGCCACCAGGAGGTTTGTCACCCGTCACCGCGTTGTCGTCGCCATGGACTCACCGGATCACTAAACCAATGAGTTTACTCACTAAACTATGCTTAGGGAATTAATGACGTTGAAAGGGTGTTTAGATTAGGCTAATTAAGATTTAAGTGGTTAGTTAGAACGGATTAATGATTTAATTATTTGTTTATGCATGTTAGGTGGATAGAATAGCTTAATTAGGGACTAGATTTTCCGAGTTCGTTTTGGTATTTAATTAGGCATTTCCGGCCTAAGTTTCTATTTTTGGTAATTAATTGCATTTATTTAATTATTTTTGTTATTTATTTAATTTTTCTTTTTTTCGAAATTATACCGAGATACCTCGTGACCGGAATTTCGTGCTGATTGCAATGGTGTGTTTAGTTTATGCAATTGGATGCTACTTTGTGCACATTAAGTGATGATTGTAATTTTGGTTATTTATTCCAAAATCGTGGAATTTTGGTATTTTAATTAGAAAATATCATGTGTTAGTTTTTAACGCCAAAAATATCTTTGTGGACTATATAAATAGTGGGATTTTTGAAAAGATAGATATTGCAGTTTTGGCTCAAGCCAACCGTGTACCCACTGTTAGGGAAATCCCTTATGATATTTTGAAAATGAAAAAATAAATCAAAGGCTACTAACATGTTTGATGGTTGAGTAATAGACCATGCAGATAATAGAACATGTAAAATGATATTATCAAAGTCTGAAGCTGAACTAGAAGACAAACTCAATCGTCAAGCCGAACCGAAGATAGACTCTATGTTCAGATCTTAAAGCTAAATCTGTTCAGAAGTAGAATATGTTCAGACCCAGATTATAAAGTATATTGCACTCAGACTTAGATTGTAAAGTCTATTGCACTCAAACTTTACATCTAGATTCGACAGAACGTAATACAAGCCCCAATCATATAACGGCTAGTGATCTGGTTTGGATTCCACATTAAGATTGATTTGATTGATTCAATCTAATTGATTGACGATCGGATCTTGAAGACAAGAACTTTCTATAGAAAAAAGCTCTACTTATGGAAACCAATATTCTGTTTGTATGAACAATCGAAATCAATTTAGGATTCTATCTTTGTCACTCAACGGCTACCAAATCTTCTAGATACAGAGCTGTGCAATGGGTAGATTGGAAAACAATCCTCAAGATATTGTCCAACGGCTAGTTTGGAAGTGGAAGAGTATTTAAGGAGATGAAGGACCGATGAGCAAGTAAGAGACAGAGCGTAGAATTTATAATTCCAAAGTCTAAGCGATCTTCGATTATACACTTGTCTCTTGTGAGCTTAAACATTTATGATCGTGAGAGAAATACCAAAAGAGTGACTTAGTGAGATAGTGTGATCTACTACTAAGTGTTTGCACTCAAAGTTGTAATCTCTTATTGATTGCATAGTGGAATCTAGCCAAGAAGGCTGTTAGCGTGGGAGAGTGAACGTAGGCTTGGATTAAGCCGAACCACTATAGATCTTGTGTTCTTATTCTCTTCCTTAACTCCTTTCTTTTACTCGAAATTTATTTTATTCTGCATATATTTACCAAGGTTTAGCTTAAACACCTATTCACCCCCCTCTAGGTGTTCATACTAGCACTCTCACCCACACATGATTATTTTCATTGGGTATTTTTAACATGATGAATTAGGCCAAGTGCATTATTTAATTGAGGAATTGGTGTGCAAAGCACCAGGTCCTTGGCTAAGATTGATTTATCGTGTATTAGCTTCTGCGAGCATTATTGCACGTCAACTTGTGAGAGCAGTATACTATATCAGCCTATATGAGCTTGATATGTCAGCTTGTAAAAGTAGTATACCTTATCAGCTTGTATGAGCAATGATCATTTATCAGCTTATGAGAGCAACGATTCGTATATCAGCTTGTGTGAGCAACTATCTACCTATATCAGCTTGTGCGAGCTACCGTCTATCTATATATTAGCTTGTGAGAGCTATTACCATCTATTTCAGCTTGTATGAGCAGTTGTCATATCGATGGAGTGAATTGATAGATGGTATTGAATTGATAGATAGTATTAATTGATAGATAGTATTGATCGATAGATGGTACGAATCTTATGGATTGTGTCGAATTGAGTTGATGGACTGAGTGGATTGATTGATCGATGATGTGAATTGAATTGATTTGTTGAGTATATAAATCGTCTTGACTTGCGGGAATGAACTGATGCAAGGTAAGTCCTATGTCTTGTGTGTGCATAGACTGCTTTTAGGCATATTTCCTTTCTAAACTAAATTTAGGGAGTGAATTTGCTGAAACATTGTCTCGTGTAACATCTCAAGTCTCGTTGTACACATATCGTCCACTTTGGACACTAAGTCCTCATAGTTTTGTTTCTCTCGGAGTAGCCCATACGACCTCGAGAAAACTTGTATTGCGGGGCAAAGGCGCGAACTCATCGCCATCCCTCTCCCAAGCCAATATATTGTCCTCTATGGGTACATACGCCTCATCAGAGTCACGCAGCCTCCCTCAAGGTTCTGTTTCCTATGGATCACCCATATTGGCGCAGACGTACCGCCATCCCAGCAACGGTATTTTCCCTCAAAACGCGTATGTACGTTTAGAATAACCCAAGCCTTATAAGCTAACCCAGGATTCCCTCCCTAGGTGATGTGGGATAAGAGATGCGTCACCTCCTTATGCATGTCCGGGGACCGAGGTGCGGACGCACCGCCATCCCTCCTCCCTACGCACCACCACCTCACCCGCGTACTTCCAAGGCGATCTTAGTCCGTCTCTCCATACTATCCCGAGTCTGGGTTATCGCATTCTCCACCCCTTAAGACTAGGTCTGGATCGTCACATTCTCCACCCCTTAAGAGCACAACATCCTCGCTGTGGTCCCACACGCGGTCGGGAGTCAACTCTAATACCACTTGTAACATCTTGGGTCTCCATTGTGTACATATTGTCCGCTTTGGATACTAAATACTCACGATTTTGTTCCTCTCAACGCAGCCCATACTACTCCAAGAAAATGCATATGTACAGTTAGAGAGATCCAAAGCCTTATAAGCTAACCCATAACTCTCTCCCTAAGCGATGTGGGATAAGAGACACACCACCTCCCTGCGCATGTCCAAGGACCGAGGCACGAACACACCGTCATCCCTCCTCCCCGCGCACCGCCGCCAAGGCCGTCACACTTAGCCTCGCCCGCATACTGCTGAGGCGATCTTAGTTCGTCCATCCATACTACCCCAGGTTTATGTCGTCACATTCTACCCCCTTAGGAGCACAGCGTCCTCACTGTCTCACACGCGATCGGGAGTCGATTCTGATACCACTTGTAACATTCCGGATCTCCACTGTACACATATTATCTGCTTTGGACACTAAGTCCTCACGGTCTTGTTCCTCTCGGGGCAGCCCATACTACCCCAAGAAAATGCTTATTGTAGAGGCAGAGGCACGAACTCATTACCATCGCTTTCTCAAGCCAATATATTGTCCTCTATTGGTACATACGCCTCATCAGAGTCGCGCAGCCTCCCTCAAGGTTTTGTTTCCTATGGGTCACCTGCACTAGCGCAGACGTACCGACATCCCAGCAATGGTCTTTTCCCTCAAAACGCATATGTATAGTTAGAGGGACCTAAGCCTCATAAGCTAGCCCAGGACTCTCTCCTTAAGTGATGTGGGACAAGAAATGCATCACCTCTTTGCGCACGTCCGGGGACCGAGGCGTGAATGCACCGCCATCCCTCCTCCCCGTGCACTACCACCTCACCCACGTACTACCGAGGCAATCTTAGTCTATCCCTCTGTACTATCCCAGGTTTGGGTCATCACATTCTCCACCCTTTAGGATCGAGTCTGGGTTGTCACATTCTCCACCCCTTAGGAGCACAGTGTTCTCGCTGTGGTCTCACACACGGTCGGGAGTCGGCTCTAATGCCACTTGTAATATCCCTGGTCTCCACTGTACACATATTGTCCACTTTGAATACTAGGTCCTCACAGTTTTATTCCTCTTGAGGCAACCCATACTACCCCCAAGAAAACGCGTATTGCAAGGGTAGAGGCGCAAACTCATCGCCATTCCTCTCCCAAGCCAATATATTGTCTTCTATGGGTACATATGCCTCATCAGAGTCATACGCCTCATCAGAGTCGCACAGCCTCTCTCAAGGTCTTATTTCCTATGGGTCACCTGCACTGGCATGGACGTACCGCCATCCCAGCAATGGTCTTTTCCCTCAAAACGCGTATGCACAATTAAAGGGACCCAAGCCTTATAAGCTAGCCCAGGACTCCCTCCCTAAGCAATGTGGGACAAGAGATGCGTCATCTCCTTACGCATGTCCGGGGATCGTGGCGCAGACGCACCGCTATCCCTCCTCCCCGCACATCGCCGCCTCACCCGCGTACTGCCAAGGCGATCGTAGTCCGTCCCTCCGTATTGTCCTGGATCTGGGTCATCACATTCTCCACCCTTTAGGACCGGGTCTAGGTCATCATAGTCTCACCCCGTTGTGGGCTCAACCTTTTTAGGTCCTTAGATGGCGGGTCCTTCAAAGCATTTTGGCCAACCCAAGAGAGTCTCCAAACAGGCCAATAAGATTCCTTTTCCTAAGGGCCAAGGAGCCTAGGTCTACGAGCTTGTGAGGACCATTGTCTAGGTTGATGCGGATCTACCTCGGAAAGTACCCCATCAATTCAGAGCGTGGTATTGTCACGCACGAAATGGACCTAGAGAAGGTCCTTTACAGGATTCTGAGATCCCTGTGTCGGTCTTAGAGATCACTTTTAGCGAGAGTACAGCTGACCCTCCTGGTAGTGTAGTGGTGGACCTAAGTTCCCAAGAGAGCTTGAGGTTTTCAGCTGGGGATTCAAACGCCTAGAGGACTTGTAGACTTTATGCTTTTGTAGACTTTTGTCTATATACTAGTATTGTAAATAAACTAGTCAGCTGTGTATAAAGGCGTGTTGTGGTTGTGCAATTGTGGTCCTGTTTTTCTATCCCATCTTTATATTGTCTGGGGATTTATTTATACGCTTTCGCATGCACATTAAAATGAATAGGTCGGCGATGTATCCTGGAACATCGCATTTTAAATCGACCACCGAGGGATGGGCTCGCGCTCGAAGATCGGGGCATAACAGTATCCATCTAATCTGGGTAAGGTTTTCTATAGACATTGCCCATGTACCTAGGATCACTAACATAACTCCTTACAGTAGGTTCAACAGCCATCTGATTTTGCCCGAGGACGGCTATAGGTAACCCTGCCATCCGTTGGGCGCCATAATTAGGATGCAACATCAGGTTTGCATTCTGCTGTGGGAACTAATAAGCTAGTTGTTATGGGGCTTGATATACCGGCTACTATGATGTCCAATATACCGGTTGCTGTGGAGCTTGGTAAATTTGAGGAACATTCTGATTGGCCAATGGATTGTTTAGTTGTGAGTTAAGATGTATGGGTTGAAACTCTTGATGAGAAATGTGTGGATTACTATTTGGGAACATTGGTTGAAAAGGTTGATCCTGCTCCTAGTTAAAGGTAATTGTCCATGCCCCTTAGTTGGAGTTAACATTGTTCCTTGATTATCGACAACTACATGTGTAAGTGGCACATTAGGCTAAATTGTAGGCATAACCCTAGGGACACTAATCACATGCTAGGCATTCTCGTTAAGAGCAAGTGGTGCATCCTAACAAGGTTGCTGCCCAATTATGCCATTAGGATAAAAGACTCCTTGAGGATTAGATCAACTAGCTTGGGTTGTCGAAATTGTTTCTCCCCTTTGCAAAATCCTTAAGGTGCTAAGCGTGGTACACTCTATCTTATACTACTAGAATTTATTGTAGAAGCTTATGGTAAAAAAGCATACCTTGTTGTTATGGGAGCATTCCCAATCTATGGCTAAGTTGATCATATTGGGATTCCAAGTTGCCCCTGAGCACATTCATGATATGTGTTAATAATCAATGGCCTGACGACATCAGTCATTTGTCTCACCATAGAATCAGCCAATTTGTTCTAGGTTTCTTCAATGGTTCGTCTCATTAACGAAAGCATGATAGGGATAATTTCCATTGATCTCCTTGGTTCCTACACATGTTACCTTAGGACATATATGTTCTCACCTTATGCCCGATTTGGAATAGGTTGAGTAGATGATCACTCAGCATATGGAATATCCTCCATTGATGGCAAGGGCCCATTCGTGACACCGTCTAGATTGTTGCGACTTCTTGTGCGTGGTATAACACTCTCTCGTATTAACACAGTAGTTCCACCGGGCGTGCCAAAAAGACATTTCACCGGTTTTGAATCTCGTAATTTAAAAATATCTTTCATCAAGTGTTATATTTTGGTTATTATTATAGGAAACTTAGGTTATGTATTAATATTAGACAAAGAGGGTCAAATGCTAGGGGGAACATATATAATATATATTATATAGTCCCGAATCTAATAGAGTCGCTTAACGCAAGTTCAAAACTAATGATAACTAATGTCTAATTCTAATCAACGGCTTAATCTAAACTCACTTCAATATACTAATGAAATCCCATTACAATCATAATGGTTTGTACAACATAGAAGCTGATTCGACAACACATGAAGACAATACCAAGAAAGGCACTACTCCTAGTTAGACTTGGATTGAACCTAATCAATGACATTGGACAACGAATACAATACGTGGTGTGTACTGCTCTTAAATAGATATAAGGACACAACATCAAAATCTAATCGACGACGCTAGACAGCTTAAACAACACTTAATAAGTACTACTTCTAGATGGATATCAGGACACAACGTGGGAATCTAATCAACGGTGTTGGGCGGTAGGACAGCACTGGAATCTAATCAATAGCACTACTCGATATTGAGTCTACAACGGGAATCTGAAGTTATAGCTAAACTAAACTAGGCTAAGATAAAAGGGTAAGAAAAAGGAATTTTATGTGTTATTCAGGAGGGCTCTCTAATAGATTACCTACAGTATTTATAGGCCAATTTGGTAACCGCCAGTGGTCGGTTGCTTCCTCCTTAAAAATCGCTCCACGTTCTTTGCTAAACTACTTTATCCATATCTCATTGCCTTTTGACCTATCCAACAATGTTCACATGATTTGTTTAGCAAGTATTAACCACTCCTTTGATTTGGACGCCTTTTCAAGCATCAACCATTCACACTCAAGTTTTGCCATTAATTCCATCTAAATTCTATGTCTTTAACGGCATCTCTTGGCTTGGACACGTGGCAATCAACTACTTTATCATGGAATCACACATCTTTGCTAATAAGCCCATCAAAATCTAGCCCAAGATCTCTTGAAATCCTTGGCCATCCTTTGTTTTCATGACTAACATGGACTAGGTTGATGTAGATCACGATCCGCATGTGACAGTGAGGATGATTTCAAATGTTTTCATCCTCGTGACCAGCATCACATGGTAGTAGAGGTAATTTTGGGTGTCAAAAACTCCCAATAATATATATGTCGTGTATACGGTTGAAAATATTGTTTTCAAAAGACTTCTACTTTAAGGCACAGTTGTCGTGACCTCTCTTTTTCCATTCGAGGGAAAATGAGGAAGGTTTAGGGGTATTTGACGAAAGAGGCGGACCAACGGCCCTAGATCAGGTGTGGACTCTCCCAAGCCCATACCTCTTGCGATGTTGGATTTTGTTTTTTAGTTCTTAACAACCTATATGTTTCTATGAGTTGTTACTAGCCTATTGGGGTCAGCTAGAAATCAATCAAGACACGGGAGTGTTGTCTCGATTCCTACGCAACCAGAGATTTCTAGAAACGGGAACTTGTTTATGCTAATGTTTTTATTAGCGCCCTTGTGGTATTACTAACTTGGAAGGTTATTTCTCTAAATGGCCACACAATCTTAATTATCAATTATGATGTTTGTCCATGCAAATGTTTCTATAGGTTTTTTTTTTTTTAATGTCTAGACTGATCCTAACATAATTTAGAAAAGAAATTTACACTCAAATTATTGAAAAGCGGTGCAGTAAATAAACACCCAATAAATTGAAAGGACTTGAAAGTAATGCGGAAAAGAAAGACCCAATACAAGTAGGGCAAATAATATTACATGGCCCTATTATCACACCCCGGGACAAGACCCTCTTGAGTGAAATGGGAATTTAAATATGCATGAAATTACTCTAGATGCATGAAATTACTCTAAGTAATCTTAATCTACGCAAAATAGATTATTTACAAAAATGATTATAGAATATCAAAATAGCATCAAGTTAGGACAACGGCTTTATAAAATTAGGAAAATCTCATAAATGTCATGTAATGCCCTAAGAGAAAAGAACAGTCCAAGTGCCATAACTTGGCACGGAAGGACACTTAAGTGCCATAACTTTAAAAAAGTACACTTGAGTGCCAGTTTTGAAGTTAAATGGGACACTTAAGTGCCACTCTGGCGAAAATCCGGCCAAATGACTGACGTGGCGACTTTCCGACGAGTTTGGTCCAAAACGGCGTCGTTTTGCACGCTGACGTGGCGGCCAAAATGCAAAAACAACGTCGTTTCATGTCTACGTGTAAATAATAATATAAAAATTAATTTTATTTAAAATATTCAAAAATTTTAAAAAATTAAGAAAAATATAAATTAAAAAAAGAAAAATATTTAAAAATTAAGAAAATTTTAAAAATTTTAAAAAATTAAGAAAAATTTATTTAAAAAAAAGGGGGAGGGGGAGGGGGGGAGGCTCGACCAAGGTCGCCAACCCCGGCCGACCGACGGCGAGGGCTCTCGGCCCTCACCGGATCGCCGCGAGGGCCGCGACCCTCGCCCCAGATATGGGCGAGGGCTCGCGGGCCCTTGCCGCCGGTAGATCGGCCTCGCCGGCCCCGGCTAAGGGCGGCGACCCCGGTGACCCTCCCCACTCCATCGCGGCCCTTCCCAGCGGCAGCAAGGAGGCGACGAGGGCTCGTGAGCCCTCGCCGGATCTGGGCGAGGGCCACAACCCTCGCTCTAGATCTGGGCGCGGGTCGTGACCCTCACCCAGATCTGGCGAGGGCTCGCGGGCCCTCGCCGCCTCCCCGCCACCGCCGGGAAGGACCGACGACGGAGTGGGGAGGGTTGGCCGGCGAGCCCGGCCGACCAGCGGCGAGGGCCCACAAGCCCTCGCCCAAATCTGGGGCAAGGGTCGCGGCCCTTGTCGCAATCCGACGAGGGCTCGCAGCCCTCACCATCGGCGGCCGGGGCCGGCGACCTCGGCCGACCCTCCCCCTCCGTTGTCGGCCCTTCCCATCCGGCGACGATGGGGGAGGCGGCGACGCGATGGCTCAACCCTCGGCCGCCCCATTCGACCTCCCCCCCCCCCCCCCCTTTTTTAATTTTTCTTAATTTTTAAATTTTCTTAATTTTTTAAAATTTTTAAAATTTTCTTAATTTTTTAAAATTTTTAATTTTTCTTAATTTTTTTAAATTTTCTTAATTTTTTTAATTTTTTGAATATTTTAAATAAAATTAATTTTAAATCTAATTTAATTAATTTTTATATTATTATTTACACGTAGACACGAAACGGTGTCGTTTTTGCATTTTCTCCACTACGTCGGCGTGCAATACGATGCCATTTTGGACCAAACTCGCCGGAAAATGGCTACGTCGCCATTTGGCCGATTTCCGCGGAGTGGCACTTAAGTGTCCTATTTTATTCCGATATTGGCACTCAAATGTACCATTTTAAAGTTATAGCACTTAAATGTCCCTCCGTGCCAAGTTATGGTATTCCAAGTGTCCCAACCTCAATGCCCTAATTTGATACCATCTAACATTTTTTTATATATATTTTTGAAATTGTCAGATTTTTCTTTTTTATTATTAATTTAAAATAATAATAATAATAATTCTTTAAACCAATCTATGTTAACATGGAATAACACAACACCTGAATATCACAATAATCAAGCTCAAATCGACCGTTTCAAGATTGAAACTTGGTTTGGGCATTTCGTCGAACAAGTGGTGTACATCAACCCACCTTAAGCAACTCCCCCGAGCCGTATTCATGACCTTCAATCTTAACCCATGAGCAATCTTATGTGAAACTAAGTATCAAGATTATACTACCACATGCAAAGAGCAAGATTAGATAGAAATCATGACCTAAAACACACGAGAACTAAGTTGAAATTGGTCTCAAATATGCAGGTTTGAGCTAATTTTACAAATCTAGGTTTAAGCCCAAGTCAAGCAAACAGGTTGTGTGCCCATATTCAAGCCACAACACTCATCACATGCAAGATCTACAGAAAATATCACTTGATCAAAATGAAAGTAGGTAATATGGACTTTCAAATGCAACAAACAGCATAGAGAATGATCAATCGAACACGTCGAAACGACCTCTCCAAGAAGCACACATGCAAAGTCCACACTGACCAGCCATGAATCAATGTGGATAAGCTTGGTTTTTGGCCAAAGTTATAAACGATCTCACAGTTCACACGGGGATTTAAAGACCAAACCAAGCTGACCTTAGCATCATTTGTACTCCCATACAACATTCATCAAGCTTGTAAAGATATAAAACACATGCAAAGGGGAGTAGCAAATCAAACATGTGGCTCTTGAAGAGGCTATGAACACTTGGAAAAATTTCAACCTTAGAAATCAGTTTTTTGGGCTGGTTTTCCTCTTAGTTTTTCGTGGTTAAAACATACTCAAAATTGACCAAAAATGCATCTAAGACTCTTACTTTGCTTCCTAGTTTCATTTTCAAGTGGTTCTTGGCCAAGGAAACCAAGAAATTATCTTCAGGGGCACGTGGAAGTTGGCTCCTTCAAACTAGAAATGAGATCTGCAGAAAAAAAAAAGAAAAAAAAAGAACTAACAACGAAGGTTTTCGTTAACCTCCAAAATTAGACTTCAAGACCTCTTTTATTGGCCAAATTAACAGCGAACCAAACTATATGTATTCTAGTTTGGGTTAAAATTCATATATTTCCTCATTCGTTTCTCACTTTTCTCGAAAACACTCACTTTCCCTCACTCTTGACCAACCGGGCTCAACACTTAAAATTTTTTTGGACTTTCTTGGCCCACCAAGAGGGTATTATTTCGGGGGACTTTAGGAGGCCTTCCCGATCTTCATTTGGGACGTTCGACCTATTGTTGGAAAGATTTTTGAGTGAAGTTTCACTCTCTAATTGAAGGTTTTGGCTAATTTTAGCCGCAAGTTTGCGAAAATTTCCCTTTTCTCTACCAAGGTCGGTCTGGAATTTTTGGGTTTTGCTTTTTTGGAGTTGCTTCTGAGGGCGTCTTTAGGGAACGATTGTGAGCTCTCTCTTCTTCTCCTTAACTCCTACCTTTCATGCCCTAAAATAGCTTGCTTCAGTGATCTTATCCCCTGAATTAAGAGATTTTTGGTCGGTCTTTTGTCCACCTACCAAGCCTGTCAATTGAGCTAGTTCACCCACTTTTTGACTTAGCCAAAATTTTCAACTTCTGCAGCTATTGAATGTTCGGATTTTGCTGCGATTTTCTCATGCTTTCAACAACTTATCCTTAACCAATTTTTTTGTCCACTTGTACTACCAATAATGGTCTTCCATCACATGTAGAGATCAAGCTGATTGAGCAACTAAGTGGGATATGGTGGGGCCACCAATATGCTTACTTAGCAGCTTTGAATTGAGACTTAACTGTGGGCTGGGTTTTGGTAGCTGGTTTGAGTGCTTTAATCCATCAATTTGGCTGCGACTTTTGATCAATTAGTAAACTCATGTATAGTAATTTAAGATCTTAACCAATTTTCACAATTGTCTCCACCCAATTTTGCAAGAGAGTCCCTCAAAATTGACAATTTTCTTGCCCGAGAATGCGCAATTCAAAGCAATTTCGCCATTTTTGCCCAAGTTCAATTTCAACTTAATTGGGGGCCAAGATGATGATTTAAGGGCTTGGGCGAAATTTTTACAAAATTTGCAAATTAGTCCCTTAAATTTTGAAAATTGTATTTTGGCCCCAACTTGCTTCTTTTTTTTTTGGATTAATACCCTGAAAAAACCCCCAAACTTGTGACAAATTTACCAGAACTATTTTTTTGACCATGAAAAACCCTAAATTTGTATACTTATGACAAATTTACCCCAATTGACCATAAAAAAAAAAAAAACCATAAACTGGTATATTAATGACAAATCTACCCCAAATTAATTTATTCAACCACAAAAAACCACAAACTAATAAATTTGTGATAAATATACCCTCCGCTAAATTGGATTAATATCACAAAAAAATCACAAAAATTGTAAACTGTGACAAACGGAGCATAAAATCTTAAATTGGTATACTAGTCAACTGTCACGTGTCATTTAACTTAATAATTTGACAGTAAGCTTTAACGAAAACTAACAGAGAGTAAATTTGTCACAAGTATACCAATTTGGGGTAAATCTGTCAAATATATACCAGTTTGGGGTTTTTGATAGTAAAAAAAATAGTTTTTGGTAAATTTGTCATAAGTGTACTTGGTTTGGGGTTTTTCGGGGTGTTAAACCTTTTTTTTCCTTTTTTTCTTTCTTTCTTTCTTTCTTTTATTTTTTTAGGAAAAACATCTTCCATTAAAAATATATATACTAAACACCTAGATAATCTATATACAAGAATTTGACATGAAATATTTTTGTGGAAAAACAAGTTTCCATTTTTCAAAAATGATTTTTGGGCAAAACATTTAGGTATCAACAACAGTCTTATACATTAACATCTTGGTCACATGTCTAGAGAAAGAGTAGAAAGGCTTATAAAGCATTGACATTCGATCTACTCGTAAAAGTTACCTAAAGACTTGCATATACTATTGTGGAAGTAAGATAACTAAGATAAAGAATAAATTGCGGTCTGAAGATCTAACCTGTTAAAGGTCATTCATATTGATCTTAGTGGATTTAATATGGCAACATTGTGTAAAATTTTTTATTTCAACATAGTCATTGACAACTATTTCTTATGTACTTGATTAAGAAAAAATTTGAATCGTTGGATAAATTCAAGATTTTTGTTATTAAAATCGAAAAACGGTTAGAATAAGTCTTACGTTGTCAGACCTGACCTTGATGGTGAGTATTTTTGGCAAGTATGGCAATGTTAGATAACTTAAAGGGTCATTTATCAAATACTTAGAAAATTATGGGATGGTAACTTAATTTACTATCCCCCAAAATCATGAACAAAATGATGTGGCTGAAAGGCGTAATCGCACCATAATAGACATGATGATGAGTATGATTAATAGGACTAAATTTACCTAATTTTCAAGTGGGTTGATGCTTTGAAAGTAGCATTTTCACATATTAAACTGTGTTTCTATCAAAATTGTTCCATTAACTCTCTTTGAGTGATGGACTTGACATAAACCTAATTTGAATCATCTTAAGGTTTAGGGTGTCCTACAGAAGTAAGATTATATAATCCAACATTATGTAAGTTGGAATCTAGAACCACTCGACATTATTTCGATTTTGCACAGATCATTCAAAGGGATATCGATTTTATAACTCTAATGAAAGTACAAGAATTGTGGAATTACAGATTGTAAATTTTCTAGAGTTTGACATAGCCGCAAAGAATAGCTACCCTCATACTATTAAGGATAATAATACAGTGAAGACTACTGTATCTTTGTCTTTTCCTATACAAATAATTATGGAGTCTCTTACACCACAGACTAGATCTGTTGAGATTCAAGATACTGTTATTGAGATACTTCCTAATGAAGTTTTTCAAGCCTTTCGGGTGCAAGATGAAGTGGTTGTAATCGTACAGAAGAGATCTATTAGGGAGAAACAATCAGTTATACCATCAGATTATGTAGTCTATCTATGAGAGCGTGATTACGATAGTTACTACATGGTTGATCTAGTGACTTATATTAATGTTGTTTATTGTCCTCAATTAGATCTATGGTTAGATGTGATGAAAGATGATATGCAATATATGAAACATAATAATGTTTGGGAACTTGTTGAATTGCCTAAAGGTCACAAGTTCATCAGCTGCAAATTGGTGTACAAAACTAAAAGGGATTCCAAAGAAATATTAAAGAGTTTAAAACCAAATTGGTAGCCAAGTGTTTCGCTTAAAAAGAAGGAGCGGAGTGTGAAGATATATTTTTTCTAGTCTCTTCTACCAATTCTTTTAGAGTCAGCATGGTGTTAGTAGCTTATTTTGCTGTTAAGTTATGCCGATAGATGTTAAAACTATCTTTCTAATTGGTGCAACCGAAATATTTTGTAGCAAATGCTTTAGGTAAGCTTATATGTAGACTCAAAAGTCTTATTTATGGCCTCGAGCAAGTCTATAGACAATGTTATTAAAGTTTCATGATGTCATCACTTTGTTCAACTTTATTGAGAACAAAATAAATCAGTATATGTACTATAAGGTCAATGGGAGAAAATTCATTTTTCTCATACTCTATGCACATGATATATTACTTGCAAGTAGTGATCTTGAATCGCTACATGAGACAAAGAAGATATTGTTAAAAAAATTTAACATAGAGGATCTTGATGAGGTGTCTTTTGTCATTAGCATTGAGATCTGTAAGGATCATTCTCACCATATATTAGGTTTGTCTTAGAGGGTATATGTTGATAGTATTTTTAGAAAGATTTAGTATACATCACCACAAGTCAATAATTGCTCCTGTCATTAATGGTGATAAACTAAATATGTCACAATGTCCTCATTTAGAGATTGAGAAAATCCAATTAAAGGATGTAACTTGTGTTAGTGCACTTAAAAGTATCATGTATGCTCAAATTTACACGAGACCATACATCATTTTTGCAACATGACTTCTAGGTAAATATTAGGTTAATCTAGGACATGATCACTAGTTACTACCAAGAAGGTCTTAAGGTACTTAAAGATAATAAAAGACTATATATTGATTTACAGGCATGTTCAGGTCCTACAGCTAGTAATACAGACATATTCTAATGCAAACTTAAACTTTGCTAGCTATTAAGGTGATATGAAATTGACAACATAATACATTTTTATGTTAATAGAAGGTGCAGTGTTATGAACATACGAGAAACATAAATCTATGTTATCCTCTACCATGTAAATGGAGTTTGTGGCATGCTTTTCAACTGTTACTCCGGTTGTTTGGCTTTGGAATCTCATTAGAGAGTTAACCATATCTAATTTTATGGATAGACCCATACAATTGTATTAAGATAATAACTCTGCAATTTTGTTTATTAACAACAACGGAGGTATTGAGGGGTATAAACATATGATGGTCAAGTTTTTGAACATAAAGAAACATTACATAATGGTGGTATTATGGTAAAACATATTTCCACAGATGATATGATTGCAGATTCACTAACTAAAGGTCATTGCCTTTATGTTCTTAAACAACGTGTTATTAACATAGGCTTAAAAGTATCATGAGATGTTGTTTAGTGAGAGTTGTTTCGATTTTGTTCTAATAAAGTTTACATTTGTATTTATTACATTTAGTAACATTGTGATGTATATCAACTCTTATGCATTTAATAAAGTGATTATGAATGCACTGTTATTGAGTTGAATACATATATCTGTTGGAAATCTCAAGGTATTGTGTAAATCTTAAGTAGAGGCTAAGGACATTCGGTTATTAGTCTTGATCATATGTCTTGTTACACATAAAAAAATGTCAATCATAAGGATAAGACATGTGTAGGTTCATTGGAACTATAAAGGCATTCTCTAGTGGTATATGTTTTTGTGACACTTAAAGTAAGAAAATGGTAACTGACAAAAGAGATGACACATGAGATATTACTCTCTATGATAGATATTATCCATTTGACGTATTATCATATTGAATTCATATCAATGTAGTTAAAGGCACTTGTGACAATAGAAGGTTTTGTGTGTATATATGAAATTAATGCCATGATTCGATATTTGAAATTTAATGGGATAAGATTGACTATTAAGAATTATGTCTAGATTAGGTGCGCACATACGGTACAATTTCAATTAATATAGTCAAAGTAGGTGAATGTAAGAGTTTTTCAAATATGGGCTATATTAATTGATATTGTAATTTATCATTTTGTGGAATTGGTCAAATAAACTAAGATAAAAGGTTTCTTAATTAATTTAATATAAAGCTAGCTAATGTAGAACAAGTTGAGCTCGATCCATAATGAAAGGGCCTAATTGAAAACTCTATAAATAGTACTTAAATTTCTTCGCAAACCATAACACACAATTATCCTCACATAAGGAGCATTTACTAAATGCTAAGGGTGAAGTGTCATCTCATTGAGCCAGTGATATAAAAAGCAATAGAGGAAAAACACTTAAGCTTTGAACTGTCACAGTTCCGCATCAAGAATGATGGATTCCAAATCAGATGCGTAAATCTATTTATATGATTACATATGTGTTCTTAGTTCTACCTAGGAAGATCTTGAGTTACGCTTTCATGTTGTATAGACCACACTCGTTACTGCCAACTTGAAGCTCTCCATCTCTTGCCTGGAGAAGTTCCGGTTGACAGTCGAGTGATCGCACAAGAAAGGGGCCGACAGCACCAAGAACTACCGGAACTCCCAAAGGCTTGGCGTCAAGGTCTACGATGACCAAGAAGCAAAGCCTGGGGTCTATCATCACAGGCCAACGTGGCATTAAGGTAAATTGATTTGTTCGTTTGTGTTTTTCTTTTTATCCTGGGATGGCCAATATCGGGAGAATTGCTTAGACAGTGAGATGGCGAGTTCGTAGGTGGTTATGTTTAGCGAAATATTGTTAATCTGTAGTATTTTCTTTTTCAGTTAATTTTGTTTTTTTTTTTTTCCATGGAGAAGAGTTTTGATGCATTAGATTTAATGAGGTTAGAAATGCTTTCTAGTGTGAATGTCAAGTGAGTAGCTAAGCTATCAATGGGATTGGAAAGAATGTTAATTAGGCCATGGTTGGTAACCAACCAATTCCTCTATATTTCTGGTCTTTTATTCTTCAGGAAAAAAAAATAGAAATCTATTTGTTAATGTCAGCTAACAATTCTATTACTCAAAATAAATCAATGGCTGGAGAATAAATTTGAAATAAAAACAAGAAGTGAAAAAAAAAAAAGTTACTTCTTCGTTCTTAGAAATTATTTCTAAAACAAGTCTTTTTTTTTTTCTTTTTCTTCTTCTTCTTCCTCTAGTCGATCGCCGAGTCTCAACAATGACCAATGATTGGCCGAGAGATGAGGTATGGCGACCTTGCTAGCCCTTGGCAAGGTCAACTTCACCAAACCATGGTGAGGCTAACCTCATCGAGGCTGGCAAGGTTGCTAGCTCTCGTCTTTGGCTAGTCACCGGCCATCGCCAAGGCTGATTGACCAACTAGAAGATGAAGAAGAAGAGAGGAAAACAAGAAAAAAAAATTGAAAAATGGAAAAATCTCGTAAAACTATTAAAAAATAAAATAAAAATTACATCACAAAAAAAATTGAGGGTCATACTAAACACTTTTCTTTTTTTATTATTCCAAAAACAGAAAATTTATGCGATTACAAAATGTCTTCGACTGCTTAAAAACTCATCCAAGAAATTGAAATAAGAAAATCTATTTCTAAACATAATTTATTCTTGAGAATAGAAATATTATCAAATGCGTCCTTAATGATCGGAGCTGAGATTCTTGTGGGCTTTGAAGGATGTGTTGCTCTCAAATCTTCAAAATGACATAATGATCTTGCCCTCATTTATCCTACTCTTGCGGTGGATGATAAAGACGCGGTCAAAGGAAAAAAAAAATTATGCGATTGAGAGAAGTGGAACAATATGAATGTGCGAACGTATCCTCATGAAAGCAGGTAGTCAGTTATCTTGTCTCTTATAAGAGTTAGAGCTTGAGCAAGAGTAGATCCAGCCTTTGCTTTGATGAAAAAGCCTTAGGACCTATGAGTGAGTTGATGCTTCGGGTTATGTGTGCGATCTATATCGTGGGAACTAACTAGTTTGTTGGTAAGAAATCCTCCATTATCTGATAGGATTGATCAGAGTCGATTTGTCGCCCCAACACGTGGGGCATTTACTTCTATGATTCTCGCGATGCGTGATTCGTGGCATGTTCTTTGATCAAAATAAGCCAAATTGGTGTGATTTTGTTAAAATCGACATTGAAATTGAGTTAATTGGATTCAAATTAGGCTAATTGTTGTTGCTCATGAAGGATCAACTGGAACCACCGATTGACGCTTTAAATTGGGTAAATTCGCTTCCAACTTGAATATCAAAATTGACAATAATATGTATTACGACCCGCAAATTAAATGTTGTGAAGGAAATTATTTTAAGAAATCATTAGAAATTGAAGAATTTCAAATTTGGCTAATTAGGAATGGAAATTTTCGATATGGCCAAAAAGTCGATTCTCAATCAATTTGTGTGAAATTGATTAATTCAAAAATTCAATTAAGCATAAAGGATGTGATCTGATGATTTTTATATTTTGAATTTTTTTCAAATTTCTAAAAAATGTTGACCAAAAGTTGACTTTAGTGGTTAACCAAAAGTTGACTTTAGTGGTTAACCAAATCAATGTATTGGTTTAGACTGAACACTGTGAAACTCGAAAAACTTCGGAAAACACTAGAACGACTCTTTTTGACCTAAAAACAGGTTCTATCGAGATTAAGAACCCAAATCTCGAGTTCTTATCATTATGACTTGTCGGCTAAAATTAGGTATCAATAATTTTTCTCGTCATATATACTTTCTTTTCAAAAATCAATAAAGAACCTTCTACACCCTTTGTCAATTTACTCATCGATCCATATTTCGATAGATATTTCATTGGCACTTTTCAGTGGAACACGAACTTTGAGCAATGCAGTTTGTAAAAAGGACCACTAAACAAGCAAAGAATATAAGTTATTTTCCAGCATCCTTTACATGGTTGGCAACGATTGTACACAATTTCGGTACTTTTAATTTTCTCGTCACTCACATTTGCTATTCGACTATCAACAAAGAACTTTTTACACCTTTTGTTGATTTACTCATCGATTCACACTTAGAGAGGTATTTCATCTAACACTTTCCGGTGGAATACCGACTTTAAGCAATGAGCATTCATCCATTCATCTACAAAACTCTGGGAAAGACAACCCTTGACTTGAAGAACCTGGCTTCACTATGATTTTCAAGAGCTCCTCACCTTCATTTTCTCGTAAAAGCAATTGTTGTATGTCTCCCATGTAGTTTCCTATTATTAACCTCACTATTTGCTACAGAGTAATCTAAACAAAGTAGATGTTAATTTTTAGCAATTATTCATCAAAGATAAAGGATTTTGGAATGTGCGTGCTGCACAAAATTAGAATTTGAGGAATACATTGGGAATGTGGTTCATACTCCCACAAAACTATTTTGGCGAGTCATAAGAGGTAACGCCCATGCAATGCTAAAGAACTTTTGTAGTTTGAGTTTATATTTTATTAATAGCTTGACCATAAATAACTACTAAATATATACATTTTGTAGTTTCTTGTAAAGTGAAAGATGTAATAGAGAAGTACGAAATGTTAATTATAATTTAATCCCTATCTAAATGTAATCTAATTTCAGGTGGATTGGAATAAAATTTTACATCTCGAATTTTTATTTTTTTTATGCGATAAATTCTAACAGAATAAAGGCTGCTGCACAGATAATCTTCGCGCGGACGATTTGGCGAATACCGATTGATGTGGGGTTGCTTTTAAGCTTTTTGTTTTCACTTTCGAACAGCTGTAGGCGACCAGCGTGCTTCCCATAGACACTAAAAAGAAGAGGGGTGCTTTAACCGAGCTATGCTTTTTACTTGTTCTCTTGACGGAATGCTTTTTACTTTTATGTGTTTGTCTTTTTTCAAGTGTTGGAAAGGAAAAGCGAAGGCTTTTGGTCGCACCAAGAAAGGAGACCAAGTGGGTCCCAGAGTATAATTAGAGGAAAGAAAGGAAAAGTAAAAAGAAGGGTTTGGTGTTTTGGTTTTTTTTCCCTAACACAGCCGCACATTAAAGTCTATTTAGCCGAGAGTCTCGAAGTGAAAAGCGCCGCACAATAGAGGACAACGCAAAGAAAGGGGACGATGCAATGACGCGACCTTTAATCGCGCGCGGAAGAGTTTTAAACACGGTGAATTTTATGCCGTGATTTTTACAAGTTATTCATTTATAAATACTTCAAATTTATGCCTAATTTAAATTTGATTAACATTCGAGCACGTGAACAATTATAATTCTAGTTCTCCAATTCTAGTGTATTATATGCCGTTGACTCATGTAGATATCGATACTCAAATCATGTTAAATTTTTTGCCTTTATTGTTCCTTGTTTATTTTTTTTATGATTTCACATTACTTAAATTGAAAGATCCAATATTTTTTTGCGTTAATTTTTTAATAAACTTTTAATGATTTTTCCGTTGAAGACAAGAATTCAGGTAAATAATTCAATGTGCAGATTTCCAGGCTCTTCCCAAATGAATTTGTAATGCCCGCGCTGCACATAACTTGAATTAAAGGAATAAAGGGCCGCGCGGCGGGAACTCAGGCGGACGATTCGGGAAACGTGTCGGTGCGTTTTAAGCTTTTCCTTTTGCTTTTGAACTGCAACACGCAAACCGAAAGGAAAAGAAGGGTGGCAGGGACCAATGACCAATGAGAAAAAGCAACAGCGGTCCCCGGGGAACCGTCAATAAAATGGCTTTCTTTATCAAAAATAAAAAAGGCGGAGCCCAAGTATGACATTATTACGCTTCTATTAAAACTTAATCAAATACGATATCCTACCGATGAAAAAAGAAAACCTCTCGCTGCGATTTATCTTTTAACACATGCTGGGTCAAGTCCAGCTTATTGGAAATACAATTAAGATATCCAATTAAATTCGTAGTCACTTAAAACTTAATCTAATAAGGACACGCGTGGCAATGTTCCCATTCTCATTAATAATTTCCGTTCAGAAATAATTTTTTTGAATTTGTTCCCTATACAAGTGTTTTAACATTTGAAAACATTTAGTAACTATACAAAATTTATCTTCCCAAAATAGAAACGCATGTAGTACAACTCAAAATATTTTTGACTTAGAATTTCTTTTAATTTATTATAATTTTATTACATTTTCCTTTTTCTCTTACTCTTTTTTCCTCTAGTTGGCGAGGTCCTCCCGAGCCTTGCCCAACCATGATGAGGCTTGAGGAGAGCTCACCGATGGTTGGCGAGCTTGGGCCGACCTCGCCAAGGGTTGGCAAGGCTTTGGCGAGGTTGCCAGGCATCGTTTGGCTAATTACTAAGGGTGCGCATGACAAAATTTCTAAAACAGAAATTGATTTCTTAATTTCTATTTTAGAAACTGAGAAGCTAAAAATTTTAACTTCTGATTTCTTCTCCAAATCTATTTCTGGAATAGAAATCTGTTTCAGAAATAAAGAAATCAAATTGCGTTACCAAACGGGTTTTTGTCCCAAACCTGTTTTAGGAAACAGAGAAACAGAGAAATCAAAAAACAGAAATTTTATCATGCGCGACCTAACTATCGCCAAGGCTTGCAACCAACTAAGGGAAGAAGAGGAGGAAGAGAAAAAAAAAAAAAAAAAAAAGCTCATTTCTTTACTCTAGGAAACAAAACAATAACTTTTTTTTTTTGTTTTTTGTTTCTTTTCCAATTTATTTTTGGGAGCAAAAATATTACCAAATGGGTTTTTCGTCTATTTTTGTTTAGGAAAAAAAAAAGGTTTCCAGAGCATTACCAAATAATACCTAACTTATCACCAATTAAGATATACTAACTTATTCACAATTTACCATATCTCTAATATGAAACTTCTTTAGGGCCTGCATGGTAACGTTTCTGTTCCTTTCAATTTCTATTCTTTTATTCATCGAAACAAAAAAAAAAAAGAATAAAAATTCGTTTGGTAATGCCAACTTATTTTTCTATTCCCTGGAAAAAAATAGTTAGTGAATAGATTTGGAACAAAAACAAGAAACCAAAAAGAAAAAATAGTTTCTTGTTCTTGGGAACAATTTCTAGAAATAAGTCATTTTTTTCCTTTTCTATTTTTCTTTTATTCCTCTTCCTTGTCGTGGCCACCGTCACCCAAATGTTGACCATCGTCGCCGCACGATCACCGCCATCGTCAATGACCACTATCAACCGCCGTCGCCATCGCTACCAACCGACCACCGACTCCGACCACCGATCATCGACCGCCGACTGCCACTCGTCACCCGCCACCTCACGATCATCTCCGCATGACCCATCGGCCACCGCCCCTCTCGCGGCCAACCGACGATGTCGGTCGGGGTCGATGGTCATGCAACGACAAGCAACGTGGTCGACATTTGGCAATCCATAAGTAAGAAGAAAAAATAAATAAATACAAAAATTTATTAATCGTACCAAACACATCTATATTATTTTTCAATTCCAAGAATAGAAATTTTGTATAATTACCAAATGTATTAGTTTACTTAGAAATTGTTCCAGAGAATATAAATAGAAAATAACTATTTTTCAAAAGAAATTATTTCTCAAAATAGAAAGGTTACCTTGCGCATCCTTAATCTCACACTCTCATAATACACATCAACACATTTGATATGAATTTTACTAAATTCGATGACAACATACATTCTATCAGCAATTTCATAGTCAATAAACATAATTGCAAAACTTGAACTACGAAGAAATAAATGCATTTCCTTATAAAATTACATATTTGTTAATATGAGAGAGGTAGAGCTTTTTTCTCTTTTGGGGGGGGGGGCTAAAGATTGCTAATTAGCTAAGGTTTTTCACGAAATTAAACGGGAAAATCTAAATAAATTCATGAACAATTAAGTAGTTAATAAATATTTAATTAACATATATTTGTAGCATGTATCTTTCCACAAGATATCCTATAAAATACATAAGATATAAGACACATGTTGCATATAAGATTGTTGGCATCCCTAGTCTTGGAAATTGCTCTGTGATGTAGCTACTAAGATTAGCAAGAGGGGGAGAATAGGTGATAAAAGAGCTTCAAAAATAGATTAAAAGCGGAATGAAATATTTGAAACTCCAAGTCTGATTAAGAGACGGACTTCTGGTAGATGTTCAAAATCTATTATGCGATAAAACAAACTTGTAAAATAACCTGTAAATGAGCAACAAACTAAAGTAATATGAGTTGAGGGAAGAGAAGATTATACATGAAATTTATAGTGATTTCATTTAGATCAAGCCTATGTCCACTCTTCCATATTGATAGCGTACTAACTAGATTCCACTATATGATCAATAATAAATTACAACTTTGACTGCAAATACTCAGTGGTAAATCACACTATCTCATTAAGTCAATTTTTTTTGTATTTCTTTCACAATCACAAACCTTTAAGCTCACAAAACACAAGTGTATAATCAAAGTTCGCTCAAACTTTGAAATTCTAGATTCTATGCTCCGTCTCTTACTTGCCTCTCTATCATTTGTCTCCTTAAATACTCATCCACTTCCAAACTAGCCATTAGATGGTATCCAAAGGATCGTCTTCCAAATTATCCATTGGACAAATATGTACCAAAAAAATTTAGTAGCCGTTAAGTAATAGAAGCAGAATCTCAAATTTATTTTGATCAACCATACAAACAAAATCTTGGTTTCCATAAATAGAGTTTCTTCGTTTAGAAAGTTCTTGTTTTCAAGATCCAATTGTTATTCAATTAGATTGAGTTAATTAAATCCATCTTAATATAGAATCCAAACCAAATCAGTAGCCGTTATACGTTTGGGGCTTATGTCACGTTCTATTAAGTTATCCCGTTTTGAACATGCTTCGTTCTAAACTTGTCATGTTCTAGACATGTCTCGTTCTGGACCATGTCACATTTTGGACTTATGTCTCATTTTGGACCCATGTTTCGTAACATATTTTGCTTCTAAATATATTTAGCCTTAATGTCTGGACACAATCTAAATAAAATTCAACTTCAGCATAAAATCTATCTTCTCGTTTTTTATAATATCATTTACACATTCTATTGTTTGCATAGTCTGATACTCAATTATTAAACACGTTAATAACCTTTGATTTATTTTGTCATTTTTAAAATATTATAAAGGATTTCCCTAACACTCTTTACTTGCCGGTTCTGAATTTTGGAGCCTATAAATTTTTCTATCACCTCTAATGCCCATCTTGAACCGATTTTGTCCTAAATTCTGTTGATTCTCTTGAACCACACTTCTACATATAAAGTTGAACACTTTGATGGCAACACAAATGCTACAAAATAGCATCGCATCAGATGAGAAATTAATCAGCCAGTAAAATGCTCAGCATACAAAGAATATATCTTTTAATGTGGGGCGCATATCATTCCGCAAAGGGTATTAGATTATATAGGATACATAACTTAAGTACCCCTTAAAGAAAAGGTTAACGGTATTAAGGAAAGAAGCAATTTTTTTTTTTTAAAATTTTAAGATCTTACATGCACAGACTTCGAAGTCAAGGAAAGTAAAACGAAATTTTCCCTAATGTAAGAGTGGGGTTGCATGTTTTCTCTAAATGCATATAACCTAACAGTGTCATCACAATTTCTCTAATTTGAAGTGATTTTCCTCATTGTTAAGCAGTGTTGTTGCAATTGATCCTAACCTGGCTGAATATTGTAAAAAATTTCCTCAAACGATATCTTTGATTGATGTTTGAAGTTATGGGCATGCAAACTAAACTCAGATTAAATATGCATGGTGTCCATCTTTCTAATCCAACTATCAGAGACATAGCCTCAATAAAGGGGATGCATCACGTGGTAATTATAATATAGTATTTAGGCGAATGGAGAGGAGCCTGAAGTTGACTTGTGGCCCTCTACATTTTGACACTCAAATCACTTTGCTTATTGTTTACTCCCATGTCCTTTAATTCTAGACCATGCCATATTTTGTGCTTTTTGCTTCCTTTAAAAATTTGCAAATTGGCTCGAGAAAAATTATAAACAGGTGGAACCTGAGCTCCCATAATTAAACTGTACATCACTGTAATATATTATCTATTATAAAAAAGGGCAAAAACCACAATTACTAAGAACATTTAGGCCAAAAGTTAAAGAAAAGACGCAAGAACACAAATGTTTCGAGAAGGCAACAACTAAGCACGCGCAGAGAGAAAGATTGCTAGAGGTGAAGAGGAAAGGCCACTTGGGACATAAATGATAACCATTCTCTTTTTTTGACACAATTTTTGTTTTTTTCCTAGACAAGTTTTTGAACACAAATACAAGTTTGATAACGATACAAAATTTCTCTCTCGAACGAGTGGTAGACGAACAATGATGCTAGAGGATAGTGGATGGCGGGTGGTAATTGAGGAGGTAGTGGGTGGTTGATGGGTAGACGACTAGCTAATAGTGAGGGCGAGGGAAGAGAAGAGTTTTTATTTCTAATTTTTATTCTAGAAACACAAAAGTAAAAAATTTATCTCTCATTTTTGTTTCAAACTTATTTTTAAATTAAACATTTATTCAAAAAATAGAAAATAAAATTGCAAACCTGTTCACCTTTCTTGAGAAATTTGAAACTCAATTTCATGTAATACCTATTCATAAAAATGGGAACTTATTATGGAAGACAAAAGAACATCCCAAGTGCCAAAAATTGGCACAAGGAACAATTAAGTGCCACTTTTTTTAAAAAATTAGATATTTGACTGCTACATCCAACGAACCTCTCCGGAAATCTTACGTGACAATTTTTTATTAATTTTTCTCGCTTTTGTGGCTTACCGGAAGGTTGACTCAACAAATAAACACAAAAGCAACGTCGTTTTGGCACAATTCAAATTTTAATATAAAAATTAATTATATTAAAGTTAAAATCATTTAAAAAAAAAAAAAGGAAAGGAGGAGGAAGATGAACGGCAAAATCATTTAAAAAAAAAACAAGGAAAGGAGGAGGAAGATGAACAGCTCACCGTTGCCAATCCACTATTGCGGGGAAGGTGAGGGGAGGGTTGGCTAGGGGCTGGCGACCCTAGTTGACTGGTGGCGAGGGCTTGCAAGCCTTCACTTAGATCTAGGGCGAGGGTTGTGGTCCTCCCCGCATTCAACGAAGGTCGCTGGCCCTAACCTAGGTGGGCCAAGGGCTCTCACCTATTCATCTTCTTCCTCCATTTTTTTTTTAAAATTAGTTTTAAATTTAATTTAATTTAATATTAATTATTTACCACATTAGTACCAAAACGATATTGTTTTTATATTGTCTAGTCATATCAGCATGTAAAACAATGTCATTTTGCACTAGGCTTGTCAGAAAATTGCGTCGGAAAATTGTTACGTCAGTATTTTGGCTAGATTTTCTTACAATTGGCACTTAATTTATCTATTTTGCTCCGATTTTAACATTTAAATGTCACTTGTCTAACTTTTGGCATTCAAGTGTCTATTCATGCCAAGTTTTGGTACTCCATATGTCCTTATGTCGATTATGGAGACATGTGAGGAATGAGTGGTAAGGAGAAAGAGGAGCGGGTATCATGGAGTGAGATGGAAAAGGGAGTTGCGGTCATGAGACATGGCGAGACTTCCGGAGCAAGAGAGAGGGTGGGGCTGGTTTGTAACTTTGTGTGACTAGAGAAAAGGAGAAAGAACGGGGAGAAAGGTAAGAGAGGTCAAAGCATGGAGAGAGAGAGAGTGTGTTTTGTTTTTTGTTCGGAGAGAGATAGTTCTTTTTTTTTTTTTTTTTTTTTTTTTGGGTCGATTCAATTATATTTTTATTTTAACTCTCATTCTCAAATTTTTATCTTGCGCTTTTTTTGCGAAGCATTTAAAGTCGAAATTCATACTTAAAACTAAATCGTTCCCATCCCAACCCTTTTTTAGAAGTGTGGATTCGAACCCTTACCTCTCCTACCCTTCTAATATGAAAGGGTAGCTACTAGAACAAACTCAATGGTTGGAGAGAGAGTTCAAATGCTAGTTCTACTTAGACCGGTTCTACTTATTCTTTTATTTCGCATATCCAAAATTCTCTAATATATAAATGTTGAAACATAAAATTATATAATTTTCCATAATTTAATGTCGACATGTTAAAGTTTTTTGTAATTTTTTCAATATTTTTTTTTAAGAAAAACCTATAATATCTAGGGGGGAAAGCAAATTTTTTATAAGTGGAGGCGAACAATCTTGCTTACAAAACTAAGAATAATGAGAACTTTTATTCAGTTTACTGTCAATACAAAAATTAGAAAATTTTTATTCTCATGCTAGAGTAGCGAGTGGAAGAATCATTCGAAGAATAGGGTCTCGCCTCCTGCTTTCCCTTCTTCCTCTTCACCAGCGATGCTTTAAATGTTAATGGACAGTCGAGTGGGCTTCCCAGCTCACAACAATCCCTAGCAGCCGAACCGAGTCATCTTCCTGGTTGACGAGCAAACCACTGAACTCACCCCCTTCTTCCAGCAGCGAAATGGGAGGACAACATGAGGATGCTAACAATTACTCCGTATTCTTGAGCATCAGTAGCGCTGATTCGGGCACTGGCTTCGTCAATGGCCTCTACAATAGGCTCAAAGATGTGGGCCTGAGTATCCATCCAAACTTCCTGTCCAGAGATGATAACGACCTCCCCTCCGGTAAGGAATTTGCTGAAGATCTTATCAGTGCAATCAAGCACTCTAAGGTTTCAATCCCAGTCATCTCCAAAAATTATGCTTCCAGCGAATGGTGCCTCCGCGAGCTCATTTATATAATGGAGTGCGTCGAAAGAGGAGAACAAAAGGTCTTGCCCGTGCTTTACAAGGTGGAGCTCGAGGATGTGCGCAAACTAGAGGGGGCCTTCGGAGAGGCCTTCAAATCCACTACGCATCTTTTTAAGGAGGATGTCAAGCAGCAAGGGAAGGAAGCGCTCGAAAAAGCAGTTGCTTCTACAATATTCAAATCAGAGACATTTGCTAGCGGGTACGTTGTTTACCTTCTTCTAACAGATCCTTCGTCAGAAGAAGAGGTTTTCTATTTATCATCCTTAATCCTTGTTTTGTGGGGCCATTAATAAGTTCTCGTCTAATGAGTTGTTTGACAGGCGCGAAGGTGAATTAGTTAAAGAAGTAGTAGAAAAAATTATGCGCCAGCAGCAAGATGATTTTCCACCATCTCTTCCCACGGACTTGGTTGGAATTGATGATCAAGTCGCTGCGGTTAGGAAATTGGTGGATACTGCTTACCCGGACACTCGAATTATTGGTATTTATGGGACAAGCGGTATTGGTAAGACAACTCTGGCCACGATCATCTACAACAAACTCTTTGACAAATTTATGTGCCACAGCTTTCTCAAGGATATTAGAGAAACAATCAATAGCAAGGGCATCGAGCATCTGCAATCTCGACTGATCTCAGACATACTAAAATTTCATGACTATAGAGTGCTTGATTCTCATACTGGAATTCGTTCAATCCAGTCTAGTTGTAAAGAAAAGAAGGTGCTTATTCTTCTTGATGATGTGGATCGCAAGGATCACCTGGATAGTTTGATTGGTGGTTGTAGTTTTAAGGCGGGAAGTAGGATCATTATTACATGTCGAGATAAGGCCATGTTGGATTCTAAATATGGCTATGAAGTCAAAGAAATGAAGAGGGAAGACTCTTTGCTTCTGTTTAGCAGACATGCATTTGGAGGGAAACCGCCTCCAAAAGATCTTGCAACCCTTTCCCGTGAAATTGTTGCCGCCACAGGGGGGCTTCCCTTAGTTCTCATGGTTGTGGGTTCGCTTCTCAAAGGAAAAGAAGATCAAATAGCGTGGAAAGAGATGCTGGAGAAATTGAGGAATGCATCCAATACAACAGTACAACAGAAGTTGAGGATGAGCTACGACACCTTAGAACATGAGGAACGACAGATGTTTTTAGATATAGCATGTTTTTCCACTGGAACCGACAAAAGAATTGCCTCCTACTTGTGGGATGATCTCAAGTTTTTCCCAATTTCTGGATTGGCAAAACTGTTCACACGTTCGTTAATAAAGTATAACGATAACAATGAGTTGAGAATGCATGATCAACTAAGAGATCTAGGTAGAAGTATTGCCTGTCCAGCAGATAAGAAGCCTTGGGATTGTGGCAAACTATGGGACAAGGAAGCTATGGCAGTTCTAGGAAGCGAGGTAACAATTATTTCTACTTTTGGCCTCTCCCAAGTAAGTTCTCTTATGGTAGTCCTTCAAACAATTATTGTTTTTGTACGAAACTTGTGGGACCATTACCAATTGTTTTGAAAACTTAAGCTATTAGATGAATGCACGATTTATTTTCTAAATATTCTAGTACTTCCTCTTACACATAGGCTAGACTTGCATGGAAACATGTAATTGAAAATGCAAATAGGGACCCATAAAGATCTTATGACCTCTTGCTCCAATGCCATTTAAGAAATTTTTGAAACCACTGTAAACTGTTTTAATTTGAGAGACTATTATCTTTTTAATGAAATGAAAATAGACTGCTCGGTTTACATCAGAAAAATAGCCTATTGAAAAAGAAATAAATAGACCAGGGGTTGCATTTCTGGGGAAATGGCTATGCAGATTAATCCATGTGCTTTTCATGCATTATGTTGAGAAGTGAATAGACCTTACTTCCTTCTTTATCAAGGAAACAATGCCCAAAGATTCTCTTGCCAAAATCAATAGTATTTTATGAATGGAGAGGAAATGAGTTTTCATGCCTTAGAGGTGCTAAACTTTTGGAGATGCCAAAATCTCAAAGTGGATTTTGTTTCAAAATGTTTGCTAAATTTTTTGAGAAGAGAGTGAACAGCCATTGATGTCATCAAGCCAGCACTAGATAGAGGAGTGGTAGTAGGTGATGCCGGTACAAAGCCTCACTGGCGACTTCAGGACATTGAGTGAGATAGAGCACCAGAGTGCCTCGGGACAGATGTTGAAGGATGTAGAAAATGGCCCTCTTTGAAAAATGGTCCCATTTTATGCCTTATTTGAGAAAACAGCCTACTTCTGGCCCTATTATCCAATTATGTTATTAGAAAAAGATCACATATGTTTTTTGTAAGGAAAATACATTGGCAACAATAACATGCAAATGCATACTGAAAGGTGGTTGGGAGGTATGCTATTCCTAGTTTAACGACAGTTTGTTCATGTCAAGATTGGGGAATGCCTTGCAGTGATATTTACAATCCTCTGTTTTTTATTGTAGGGAAATAAATATATTGAGGCACTACATCTGGACAAAAATGGCTCAAGCAAGTTCATGGAGCAAGAGAGCTTTAAAAAATTGCCTAAACTGAAGTTCCTTCATGTGAGTGCTGTGGATTTTGCTGGACAGTCGGAGGAATCACTTTGTGAATTAAGATGGCTAAAGTGGGAGAGCTGTCCTCACTCATTCAAGGCGACTGGTGTTCGTTTGGATAGATTACTCATATTTGATTTATCAGGTGGTAATATTCATGAAAATTGGGAAGGATGGGGTTCAATCAAGGTAAAGATGAGAAATGCTTTCTCTTTTGTTACATGTGATGTTAAACCAACAGCTTATCTTGGAACATTTTTCTTTCTTGTAGATGGTAAGGCTGAAAGTTCTCAATCTCTCATCGTGCTCCAATTTAAAGACCACCCCTAAACTCTCCGCATTTAAAAGTTTAGAGATGCTGATCCTGGAATACTGTCAGAATTTGGAGGAAATCGACCCTTCCGTTGGAGATGTCAAGTGCCTTGTTTCCTTGAACTTGAGGTACTGTGGGAGTCTGAAGAAGTTACCCACAGAACTGGGTCAACTAAAAGAATTGGAAGAACTTCTCATGGACGAGACTGATATAACAGAAATCCCTGAATGTATAGGATCTCTGAAGAAGCTGAAGATGCTTAGTGCTGTTGGTTGTGGTTTGCTGACTCAGATTCCCAGCTCAATAAGCCGTCTGGTAAATTTGTCAACCCTGAACTTGACCACCTGTAAAACATTACAAGAACTTGGCTCCTTCAAGGCTCTTGGGGAATTGCGGCGCTTGTGTTTAGTGTGCTGCTACAGGTTGAAACAGATCCCCTCTTCAATTGGTGAGTTCAAAAAGCTGGTTGAGCTGGACTTGTCATATACAAGAATTAAGGAATTGCCCAAATCCATTGAGAAATTGAAGAACTTGAAAATTCTGAGGATTCCTCATAGTGAGATAGAAAAGTTACCGAGCTCTATTGGAAAATTGGAAAGCCTCCAAGAGTTAGATGCCTTAGGCTGCCATGAACTGGAAGGACAATTTCTTGGTGATATAGGCAGATTGTCTTCTCTACGGACCCTACGATTAGGTAAAGCAAAAATTTCTCACTTGCCAGAAAACCTCCATGAGCTTTCTAGTCTCAACCACCTTGATTTACTTTACTGTAGTGAGCTTAAGTCAGTGCCAGACCCTCCTTCTGGCTTATCATCCCTGAAGCTCACCTGTTGGAGTGACATGCTTCCATCACTTTCTCACCTAAGTCATCTAAAGAAGCTCACCCTTCACTGTTGCATGTTTCTTGAAAGTATCCCAGAGCTTCCCTCTAACATACGCAAGCTTCGTGTTTGGAAATGTCCTAAGTTGAAAACGTTGCCAAATCTTTCGAATTTGAGATCCTTGATGGAATTAGAGCTCTTGCAATGCTATGAGCTGATGGAATTCAATGGTCTAGAAGCTTTAGAATCCCTCACAAAGTTGGACGTATCGACTAGCAGAGAGTTGCCCAACCTCCACGACTTTGAAGATCTGGAGTTGTGGACAAACTTAGACCTGCAAAACTATGATGGAGAGGCAGATAATCTCCACGAGTTACAAGGCACTAGCCACTTAAAATCCCTGGAAGTGTTGAATATCTGCATGCAAGCACATTCAATGACTGGACCTTTCGAAATCAGAGCATTTGAAGCGATTGATTGTTAATAATTGTGAAAGCTTAGTTGAAATTCGCTGCCATAATAAGATAGAATCCCTGGAACACTTTGATAGAAATGGGTGCGATTCACTCAAAATATTACCAGACTTTTTAGCATATGACAGGTCATGATTCTAGGAAACAGCAAGAAGCCAACTAAGGTTCACAGATAAAGTCAGATTTAAAATTTGATTGTAATAGATACAATAAGATGCAAGTGGCCCCAAAAAAATATTGAGTTGAAACACTGCACTGCACGACACAATTATGAAGAAGATTCAAATTATGGCAGCATGACGAAGATCTGATTCTGGAGATCACTGAAGTCTCCTACTGAACGTAATTATGGTAAGTAAATTGCCACTTTTCCATTGAGATCATCTGCTTTCATTAGTACTTTCAGTTTGTATGGGGCTTTTCCTGGACATGTTATTATTTTCCGTCTCAATTCCCAGAACTAGGAGAAGTTATTTGAGCAAGTAATGCAATTCTTCACTGTTATCTAGCTCATGATCATGATATGAATAAAAAGATCAGAATGCCTCCAAAAGTAAATTAGATGTCTTCTGTCAAATGGTAAGACATTCTTCATCCTCAAAATGGTATCAATCTGTGCTTCTGTAAATACAGTAAAACTTATCTCCAAGTTCTGTTAAAATTTGTTTTATTGCATTATGTGTTTGTCCCATTTATGCAAAAGAATGCAGAAAGAAACTTCACTATCTGATGGATTCTGGAAATTGCTCATGCATAAGTGATTATTGGTTGCATTTTAGTAATTTGTTATTTTGTCATGGAAGTAGGCCTTGAAGGTACCCAGTAACGTGTTTTACATTTTCTCAAAGTGAGGACATTAATGTCAAGATGATGAATCTCCATGGATCTATATCAAACTTTGTTCATCTCTTAATATGCCAATATGAAGATTGCTCTTTCTGAAGACAGGATGGATGGCCTTCATCATGCTTAAAGGATTATTATCAAAGGTAGAAAACCGATAGAAATCATGTGGCCACTCTTTCTTTTTATTTTTCCATGCCTTTATTAATCATCTTGCAAGTTCTTACCTTTATATCATTTGCAATTTCTTCCTTAAGTTCGGTCATTGGCTGGTGATGACAATGTCTATGCCTCAGAGGCTTTAAATGAACAGAGGATGTTCATTGTATTGTGGCCGACAACGTCAGATCCAAACCAAAAGTATGGAGACCATCCTTAAATCAACTGTGTTGCTTCCATTTCTTTTGGATAAAAATTACGAGTAATCAATGGGGAGCTAGATGGGTGATTTGCATCTGTCCTTGAACGTTTGAGAGTTGATCTAGATTTCTAAATGCCATCTTTTCTTGAACTACTCCTCAAATCAGAGCGTTTTTGTTGCAGCTGCCACTGAATGGAATTGGAAATCCACTTCTGCAATAATCAGTTGTGATTTCAGCCAGAAATGTGCACCATTTTTTGCTAGGTTGATGCAGGGACGGAAAATCTTCATAGCTTGGGTATCACCCAGCTGTATATGACACTGAAATGAAATGGGAGGAGCTGTGCATATGATTTTTACTTCTGTGGAGAGCTTAATTGATACTGCATCAGAAGCAAGGACTTCCAACTACAACTGTAATCTTGACATAGGAATAGCTCATTGGCAATATTAGGAGTGCAAATTGACTTGGAAGATACTAGTCATGTTCTTTTATTATCATTTTCACAGTAGCTGGATGTGTATCTCTTAATCCTAATGAGAGATATCGTGTTCTTTTATTATCATTCACGCAAAGAAAAAACCAGAATGGTGGAGAACAATATGCCCCATCTAGAATTATGAAGAATATTTGCATGACAGCAGCAAGACATAGATTGGACTCTGAAGATTATCCGTGATTCTTAGTAATTGTATATATAGCAGGTAAAGTATCATATTCAGTTAAGAGTACCTACTTCGCATTAGTACTTTCAGTTTGGCATGGGGTTGTGTCGATGTCTTATTTTTTTGTCTTTTTTGAAGTAATCTCAGGGAAATTGGTCGACTAAGTGAATGAAATGCTTCAGCATCATCTGGCTTCTGATCCTGGTGGGAATGAAAATAGATGCGGATGCTTCGAAGTACATTGCATGTCATCATACGTCATCAGTCACAAAGAAAGACTTTCATCCTTGACATGATATGAATTATGCAAACAGAGTATTACCTCAAGCTCTATTAAGGTTCGTTTCCTAGAACACAGAATGTTTATTATGTGTTTTTTTTCATTCATTCATGCATAATAAAAAAGAACTCAGTCACTTATGTGGATAAGTTCCACCCAAAAACTTTAGCTATTACTTACAGGAAGACAGCTTCTATACAACCCCTCTATTGAAACCCTTTATTCAACCAATGTGGAATGACACTTGTAACAATTGATTGGTCATGGCAACTACTCCTGTATATGTGGTTTTGATTGCATTTTCAGTAGCTTATGTCCACTTATTCTGTCATGGATTAATAAGCCACTGGAGGCACCGTCATAAGATTTTTACTGTTCTCAAATCCAGGACACCGATGTTGAGATGATGAATTTCCATGGATCTATATTCAACTTTGTTTGTCAATGAAATGCTAATTCATAGATTGCTCAATCTGATGGTGGATTTGTGGCCTTGATCCTGTAAAAAATAACATATTGTATGGAGGAAAATTGGTAAAAATCACGTTGCACTCTTTCTTGTTATTCATCACACCAATATCCATCTCACATGATCGTACCATCAGCCAGTGTCTTTACGTATTGATTTTGCATCATTCTGTTGGTTCTTCACTTGGTGATGACAATTTCTCATGCCCTTGATGCTTTAATGACCAGGAGCTTCACTATAATTTTGGCAATGGCGTGATATCCCAACCAAATATCTGGGATATGGATGCAACAGGGGCATCCTTTAAATCGATTGCAATTTGTTGTGCTTTACAAACAGGAGCTGTCCGTCATGGTAATGAAAACAGGTGCTTCACTCCTGGGATGTTTAAGAGCTGATCTGGATTCATGAATGTCCATCTTTTCTTGAACTATTGCTTAATCAGATCGCAATACTTTGTTGGAGATGCCACCGCAGCGGAATGGAACTGGAAGTTCAACCTACTAAACACGAGAGGACTGTGGAAATGACCAACTAGGGTCCCACCTAGAAATGTCTATTATATCGGGTGTAACAATACTTAGTAACTTTTTCTTGAAGGATGCTAATTTTCCTCACAACTTTAGTTATGTTACTTATAAATTTTTCATAAATATCATGATTTTGGCTCTTAAATTGTACTTAATGTTATTGATAAACATGCATATAAAGATTGTAATTAATCTCTGTGTAACTAAGACTAACAATACCTATTGGTTAATAGTTTTTCCATAAGATCCTAATTGGCACTTCATTCATAAGCATAATAATCCTTTTTCTGCTGGTGGTTGTCATGTACATAAGAAGTAAGCATTTTCAGTGTAAATATTAAGGAAAATTACGTAAAAAAGTAAAAAGAAAATGAAAAAAAGGGAGTAGAAAGTGGGAGTAGGTGAAGGTCAAAAGTGGCATTGGAAGCTACTCTTTCCTTTTATACGGTCAATAAATTAATGAACCTAAGGGCCTGAGTAAGTCCTTAAACTGCTCCACCTTGAACAGCCTATCTCAGGGTGTCTTCCCCCCATGAGCCATTTAAAGGCAAGCGAGGGGTAGAAAGATGGGATAACGTGCCCACTGGACTCATTTTCATGAGTCTGACTCGTTCTGTCTAAAGTCCAAAAACTCAGTAGATGCAGGGAAAGGCAGAGAGATTTGCAAAGCACACAATTTGGAGCTAACCGCTTCAGGATTGAAGCACTCTCGTTGGAGTAGCTAAGACTATCTAGAAATGACTTTAAACCAATTGAAAATGAAGCTTTGTTATTGTCAGTGGATTCGTTTGCTTGGAAATTAATCGGTATGCGTGGGATATGGACATTGCTCTCCGACTGACATCTTATCAAGTGCTTGAAGAGCTCTGAACATTCCATCTTAACAATAAATACGTATTTGGCGCTCGACTTCATATGATATGTCATTCATAAAGTCAGACCCTGTAAAAATCTCACACAGCACTTTCCTCAAAATGATCTTGCAATGGAGCTCGAGAAGAATAACCCCACTCAATGCCCAAACCTCGTGACAAATCTTACATCATCGGTAAAACGCATGATATCATTGGTACATGAAAATACTTCCCGGCACGACATGAGGGCATTTTCCCGAAAAAGATAGTTCAATTGGATAGAAAGCAGAGGGCAAGTCGGGCAATGGGCAATGCCCTTGCCCATTGGGCCGAAAAGATTTCAGAAATGGCTCGACCCATAGTCAATGAAGCCATTGTGATTGAGCAATAAGCCATGCACATTATAAAATGAGGTCGTTAATGATTTCATTGGAGTTAAATTCGTTTGAAAAGTGTATATCACTTATGAGTCATCGTTGCTAGATACATAAGCATAATGGCATTGGCGGTGACATGAGAAAATTATAATCAAGGACTCGGGAGTTGGCACATACATATATGAAAAATGAGGTACAAATATAACACATTAATAAAATATTTGTCACCCAAACTATTGCACACATTATATATGGATAATAAAATCTCTCACTTACTATTACAATTGCTTTTCTCTCACTACACACAAAAACGCGTATAGAGCAAACAAGTTCATACGAACGCACACTCAACAACGGACGAGCCAGCTCTCGCTTTTTCTCTCTATCTGTGAAGTCTCAGCTTCCATCCAAGGCTTTCCAATGCCCCTATATACAGGCACCAATCTACTGCTCGATTATCCGACAAAAAAACTGCTCGATTGGAAAGCCATTACCACTCCTCTTCACAGCCCCATGAGGGGAATGTGTAAACCGAAATTCATCGAACAAACATTCACACGTTCGACCAAAAAGCCTGAAGAAGCCCCTAAGTTTCGAAAGACGCAATCCTTAACTTTAGGAACCGTATTGACTGCAAGAGCTCCTCATCTTTCATTTTCTTGTGATTGCATTTATGGTATGTCTCCCGAAAAGTTCCCTACTATATTAGCCTCGTCATCCACAGAAATAGTGAATTTTTTTCTAGAGAAGGGCAAGTTTTGACTAGATATAGTTAGAGGTGTCAAAATGGATTTCAGACTCATATATGATCCATTTAAATCATAAATGGGTTATATATGGTCACTTATTTTTTTTAACAAAAGTAGTTAAATGGGTTTAATAATTAAAGACTTTGATAGGTGGGGCTTAAGTGGGTCTTAAATGGGTTGGATTTAGAACCCATTTTCACCCAAAACCTCACCATCTCTCTCTTCTCTCTTTAACTTTACAAAAATATTTATTTATAAAAATCAAAATTAGAATTATTTTTTTATTTTAATTTTCTTTCATTTTTTTCTTTCTTCTTCCTTTGGTTCTTGGCACGGCGATGGCTAGCAACCGGCCGCGAGCCTCGAGTTCGCCGACGTTGGTCGAGCTCAAGCTCACCGGATTTGGCGAGACTCGAACTCGTTGGCGTTGAGTGAGGGGTGACCTTGAGCTAGCTCGATGCGGGCAAGCTCGAGCTCGGCCGACGCCGGCGAGTCTCGAGATCGCTAAATCGGCGAGGCGGAGAGCTCGCCGGCGTTGGCTAGCCGAGCAAGCTCAAGGCTCGCCCGTGGTCGTCGTGGCCGGTGGCCGGCCGAGAAGAAGAAAAAAAAAAAAAAAAAAAAAAGAAAAATTATATTTAAAAAACAAAGATAAAAATAATAAAAATTTAATTTTTTAAATAAAAATAAGTAAAATTCTATTTTTTAAAATAATTATTTTAAAAATTATAAAAATTATCCATTAAATTTGTGTTGTACAAAACTATTTTAACAATACCATTATATATATATATATAAGAAATAAGCTTTTTTAAGTTTAATTAAATGAGTCGGGTATGGGTAAAAAAAATTTGCATTGCAATAAATGGGTCATATACTTTTGGTTAAATGGATTGATTTGGGTCAGACTATTTATAACCCAACCCAAACTCAACCCAAACCCGACCCGACCCGACTCACCCGTTTAACGGGTCTAGATATAGCTGAGCAGAACTCAGGATTCGCATTTTCTGCTTGCGTTCTTTGCTCCGATATTCATTCATGTAAGAAAACCATGTTGCTACTGGTAATGACCATCATCATCATCATCATTGTCATTGTGACTATTTATTGTCTTCTGGCCGAATTAGATAGAGAGTTAGATAGTCTACTTCCACCGATTGTGTAAGTCAACGGCGTCTTCTCTTCTTCCGAGTTGCCACGCGTCTGCCCCTCCAATCTGGATAATAGACATGCAGAATGCGTTTGTTTTGTTAATTTAGAAAAGAGAGTTTTTGTCGGTTATTCTTTTTATTAGTTAGTTTGCGTTGGAACCTGAGAGGCTATTCTTCTTCTTCTTTTTAATTTTTTAATTTTTTTTGGGGTTCTTCCTTTTAATAAAACGAAACAAAAAGACGCTGCTTGGGTTACATAACAATCGTGTACTGAAGAAGAAATGAATGCCCAAAGAGCTGCGTTTCCACTGAGGAATGCAGTGGGAGGCGGAGATTGGCAGAGGACGCCATTTCGAGCTAACTGCTTCAGGAACGAAACTCTGTCGTCTTGTTGGAGTAAACTGTTTTCTACACGGTAGCCTGGACAAGTAGACGTTGATTTCTCTTTAATTCTTTTTGTTGGAGATAAGAATTCCGGTATCCCTTATGAATTTCTCGATCCAGTGGTGCGTGTGCTGCACAGAACTTGTTGAATTAGAGTGAATAAAGGCTACTGGGACAAATCTTCAAGCTGACGATCCGGAGAACATACTGATTGATGTGGGCGCTTTAAGCCTCTTTTCCTTTTTTTCATGAGCACCTGGAGGCAACCAGCCTGTTTCTCATCCGCGCCAAAAAGAAGAGGCTTGTGGCTTTGCAGACTCGGAAAGAAGAGCGTGGGGGACGGATGAGGAAAGTGACAAAGGTCCCCCGGGGAATCCACGATGGGAGAGAGGGATTGCGGGTTTAGTGAGTAAAGTAGAGGCCTCTGCGTTTCTCTGCGTCTGTTTCTCCATTAAATAATAAGCAGACAAGCAAAAGGGGAAATGGATAAAGAGAGAGAGATCTGCGTCCATGATTCACATGAGACAGAATGACCGATTTTTCCATTTACAAATTACAATGATCGAAAAAGCCAGCCAAACGATGCAGTATAGGGTGTAATTACATGTTGCAATGCATTGCTTGGCAATTGTAAATGAAGGGATTTTGATCATTCTTCGTTCAAATCTAATTGGGATACGACACCATTTTTAACTTGTAAGATTAAATGTGTGACCATCCCCACCACACATGCTTTCCGACTTAAGTTAAACTCGTCCTTTCCATTCACACCTCATCTTATATCCTTCCCTTCCTTCTTTCTTATTTCCCTTTTTTCTTTTCGATGTTCTTTTTGTTGTTGTTCTTTCACACCCAAACACAACCTTTTCTATTTCTTCAAGAGAATCCACGATCATCCCCTCCGTTTCTCTCTCTCTGTCTCTGTGAGGCCACGCACGAAAAGAATAGTAGGTCCTTTCGGTAGGAAAGAAAAGGAAGAATAATAAAAATAATTAAAGAAAAAGGAAGGAGAAAAAGAAAGGGAGGGGTGATGGAATATAGAGCATCCGAAAGGAGATGCACTATTCATTTTGTAAATATGATTTCTAGAATGCTATAAAAGCCAACAAGGACTCGTTTAACTTGGCATGAAGATATATTTGTAATTCACTGGGGATGTGATGCGAAAGGGAAAAGTGCTAAAAAAGTCCAAAATCTTTTGTTTTTGTGCCAATTTAGTCTTAAACCTTTTTACGTTGTGTCAATTTAGTCATTTCTGGCTAATTTTGGCTCGATTTTGCTAACTGGACATCAACCAGCTGACGTGGCCTGATCAGCATTGACGTGGCCTGATCAGCATTGACGTGGATAACTTTTAATAATATTTTAATATTTTTAAATTTTTATTTTATATATATATATATATATATATATATATATATATATTTTCTTCTCCTCTTCTTCCTCTAGTCGGCGAGGTCGACCTCGACCTTGACCTCGCCGGCCACCTCGCTAGTGGCCATGAGGGCAGCCTCGCCTATGGCCAACGAGAGGCCGCCCTCGAGGCCTGGGCGGCGAGGCTCGCCCTCGCCGGATCTGGCGACGAGTTGGGGTTCGAGTCGGACTCCGTCAACGGCTCGCTCTTCACCTTCTGCGAGCTCGTCTCCAGGGAGTTGTTCTTCTCTCCGAAGAAGGCGGGGTACCTCACTATGAGGTCGGAATCCATGGCGAAAGCAAAGCTGCCCCCGCCGTCGCCGAGCTAAATGAATCGAGTTGGCCTCCTCGCGCTAAGTTGGTGAGGTGGCCGGTGAGGTCGAGGTCGACCTTGCTGGCCGTCGCCTTTGGCTGGTCGCTGAGGTATGGCGACCGACTAGAGGAAGAAGAGGAGAAGAAAAAAAGAAAAGAAAAAAGAAAAAAGAAAAAAGAAAAAAGAAAAAAGAAAAAAGAAAAAAAGATTAAAATATTATTAAAAGTTATCCACATCAGGTGTTGATCGTGCCACGTTAGCCGGCCGATGTCTAGTTAGCAAAATCCGGCCAAAATTGGCTAGAAATGATTGAATTGGCACAACGTAAAAATGTTTATGACTAAATCGACACTAAAAGAAGGTTTAGGACTACATCGGTACGAAGACAAAAGGTTTAGGATTTTTTGGCACTTTTCCCTAACGTGAAATGTGACATATTTTGGCTCCTTGCAAAGATCAAAAGGCAATAGGATGAGTGTTGGTATGACTTTGACTTTTGATTCTTACCCTTTGCCCGTTTAATCTTGGCGTTAACTGTTACTTTTTTAACATTAAAAGAATCAATAAATATGTCGCCTTCTGAAATTACATGTCTATTAATATGTGAGGGGGAGAGCTTTGTTGGAGGGAGGGAGGGAGAGAGCGGTCGGGGTTGAAGCGGAGCTGGAGATTTCTTATTATTAATGGTTTTTACGAATTAAAAGATGGTGGGTATAGGATTAGTTACAAAACCACTATGTACTTATCTATTGTGAACTTTTGGAGCCTAGAAATTGCTCCGATACCTCTAATGCCCATCTTGCAACTCACCGATTATGTCCATTTCAGAGAAAATTTCGCTGATTCTCCGGAACCCCATTTCTATTCACAAAGTTGGATACTTTTATATGGCTGCACAAATACAATAAAATAACATCTCATCATGTGATTAATCCATCACAAATTAGACAATTGATGCTCGTCGTATTAAGAACCTATTTTTTTTAATAAAGGGTGTATCATTCGGCAAAGGATTTTAGATTGTATAGTATATGTAACTTATTTATTCCTTAATGACATGTGCACGGAAAATATTAATTGAAAAAGGTTAATTGTGTTAATGAGCTTAACAAAATACAGGTTTGGGTTTGGTGGAAGGGAGATTACACTTTTTGAAGTTTGAGATCTGATATGCGCCAACTTCAAAGTTATGAAGGGTCGAATGAAACATTCCCTATAAAGTGAGAATGAGGTTTCACGAGTTTGGGACACCTGGAGTGCCAAAAATTGGCACGAAATGACACTTAAGTGCCAAAATTTCGGAAATGTACACTTAAGTACTAGTTTTGGAGTAAAGTAGAACACTTAAATGCTACTTTGGCCAAAATCCGGCCAAATTACTAACGTGGCAATTTTCCAGCAAGTTGGTGCAAAATGGCGAGCAAACCGTTTTGTTAACTGATATGGTGAGAAAATGCAAAAACGACGTCATTTTGTGTCGATGTATAAATAATTAATATAAAAATTAATTAAATTAAATTTAAACTTAATTTTATTTAAAATATTAAAAAATAAAAAACTTAAAATTAAAAAACCTAAAACTTGAAAAACCTAAAAATTAAAAAACTTAAAATTGAAAAACCTAACAAATAAAAAAATTATAATTAAAAAACCTAAAAATAAAAAAATTATAATTAAAAAACCTAAAAAATTAAAAAACCTAAAAAACAAAAAACTTAAAATTAAAAAACCTAAAAAATAAAAAAAATTATAATTGAAAAACCTAAAAAGATAAAAAAAACTTATAATTAAAAAACTTAAAATTAAAAAAAAAAAAAGGAAAAGGGGTGGGGAGTTGAAGGGGGCGGTTGAGGGCCGAGCCCTTGCTATCGCCGCCGGAAAGGGCCGGTGACGATGAGGGGGAGGGTCGGTTGGAGTTGTCGGCCCTCGATTGACCGGTGGCGAGGGCCGCAACCCTCGCCCCCGGATGGGCGAGGGCTCGCGGGCCCTCGCCCTGGTCTGGCGGTCACCGGCCATAGCCACGGCTCGGTGACCTCGGCCGATGCTCCCCCACCGTCGTTGGCCCTTCTTGGCGATGGCGGGGAGGGGGCGAGGGCCCGTGAGCCCTCGCCTAGATCTAGGGCAAAGGTCGCGGCCCTCGCCGCGATCGGTGAGGGCTTGCGGCCCTCGCGCCGATTGGCCGGGGCCCAATGACCCCAGCCCGACCCTCCCCTCTCCATCGTTAGCCCTTCTCGGCGGCGGCGGCGAGGGCTCGCTCTCGGCCGCCCCCCTTCGGCTTCCCCCCCCCCCCCCATTTTTAAAATTTTTTAAATGTTAGGTTTTTTAATTATAAGTTTTTAATTTTTAGTTTTTTTAATTTTAATTTTTTTAATTTTTAGGTTTTTAATTTTAAGTTTTCAATTTTTTAGGTTTTTAAGTTCTTAATTTTTTAGGTTTTTCAATTTTAATTTTTTAATTTTTAGGTTTTTTAATTATCGGTTTTTTTTAGGTTTTTAATTATAAGTTTTTTATTTTTAGGTTTTTTAATTATAATTTTTTTTATTTATTTTTAGTTTTTTCAAGTTTAATTTTTTTATTTTTTAGGTTTTTCAATTTTCAATTTTTTATTTTTTAGGTTTTTCAATTTTAAGTTTTTTTAGGTTTTTTAATTTTAATTTTTTAATTTTTTAGAATATTTTAAATAAAATTAATTTTTAATTTAGTTTAATTAATTTTTATATTAATTATTTACACATCAAACATAAAAGGATGTTGTTTTTGCATTTCCTCGCCATGTCGCAAACAAAACGACACCGTTTTGCACCCAACTCGTCGGAAAATTGCCACGTCAACCATTTGGCCGGATTTTGGCCGGAGTGGCACTTAAGTATTCCACTTTACTCCAAAACTAGCACTTAAGTGTACATTTCCGAAGTTTTGGCACTTAAGTGTCCCTCCGTGCCAAGTTTTGGCACTTGGGCTGTCGAGGTTTCACATCTTCTAAATGCATGGAACCTAAAAGTGTCATCATAATGTTAAGTGATGTTGTATTTTTCGCGGGAGAATTACCAAAAAAGTCTTAAACATATTACAATTGTACCAATTCAGTCATAAACTTTTTTGGCCAATTTAGTCCTAAACTTTTTATAATTGTGCTAATTTTGTCCATCCGACCAAAATTGGCCGGTCGACGCCGTCGTGGACGCTAGCGGTCCGGCAAACATTGACGTGGTATTTTTTTTTATAAATATTTCTTTTTTTTTTTTTTCAAATTTTAAATATTTTGTTGAATTTTTGAATTCCTTTTTTCTTTTTCCCATCTTCTCCTTCCCGCCGGGCCGGCGCCGGTCGGAGGTGAGGGCCGGCGAGGTCAACCTCACCGGCCAATGATGAGGCTCACCCCTAATGACCGGAGGCGAGGGTCGACGGGGCAAGGCCCCACCGGACTGGCGAGTCGGCCTCGCCGGCCACCGGCAAGGGCGAGGGTTAACCTCACCGGTGGTCGGCGAGGGCTAACTGCGGGTGACGACGGAGGGGACAATGGCAGTCCATAAGCCATCATTGCTGGCGACAGGACTTCTAGATCTGCAACCATGGCTCCAACGACAGTGGCTCGTCCATGGTTGCAAGCAATGGTGGTTGACTTCCAGATCCGCAACTCCATCGCTATGAACGGCTAGATTTCGAGATATGTGAAACAATGAGACGGACAAAACAGAGGAAGCCAGCCATGCTCGGCTTGGACATAACAAGGGTTGGCCTAATCAAGGCGTCGGTGACTCCGCCGTTGGTGACAATGAAAGAGGGTCGGAGGTCGAGCAACCGTGGACGAAGAAGGAGGAAGAGAGGGCTAAAGAGAAGATTTTTTTAATTTTTCTTCGCCGGAATCAACGCCCCAACCGAATCGACGCCGAAATCGCTTCCACATTGGAGATCCACCTCGATCCACCATAACCAACAAGCTACGGTTCGCGTAATCACTTGGGAACCCATGCATGCACACAAACAGAGAGAAGGCAAGCTTCAAAGAAGCGATTCCAAAATGACCGTGTGATGATCTTGATGACATGTAATCGACTATGTCGATTGATCGATGGTTCGATTTGTTTGGTTGGATGATGTGATTGTTAGTAATTATGAATTGAACTGACTTGCAGGAAGGAACTGAGGTCAAGGTAAGTCCTCTAATGCCTGATTGTGCTTAGGCAGCCCTTAAGGCGTAATTTTCTTCCTAATCGGGTCTTAGGGAGTAAAACTCACTAAGACGTCGTCTCACCCCGTTATGGGATAACATTTTCAGGTCCTTAGGTGACGGCCGTGAAGAGCCGGGTGTTTTGGAGTTTGGGAAGGTGGAAGAAGCATAATCGGTGAACCTGTAAGGCTAGTTAGTTATAGGATAGTTCCTTTTTGATAAGCCGACATTTTTGTAACCGATTTGGTCATGTGTATAACCCTGTTTAGTTATAAAAGACTTGTTATGGTTTGAAAAGTTTGGCATTGCTTTCTTATCCCATTGTTTTATTGTCTAGGGATTTATATCCGCTTCCGCATGTGTATATTAAATTGGAAGGGTTGGCGATGCATCCTGAGACATCGCTATTATATCGACCAAGCAAGGGTGGGCACATGCTTAAAGGATCGGGATGTGACAAGTCTTCTCATGTGTCCCAAGTGCTCATTGATAATGGGTCCACTCTAAACATATGTCTGTTGGCCACTCTTCACCATCTCAAGATAGACCCATCCAGGATACATGTTGCGAAGGCTTTCGTGTGAGCTTTTGATGGGACAAAGAAGGAGGTGATCATCGAGATCCATCTTGATGTGCAAATAGGGCCGATCGTTTTCAACATCCCCTTTCAAGTGATGGATATCCCTATCACATTTTATTTTCTGATGGGTGGTCCTTGGATACATATTGCTAGAGCGGTGCCTTCAAGTCTACATCAAAGTGTGAAGTTCGTGATCAAATGGAAACTGGTCACTATCTATGGTGAAGAAGACCATCGGATTTATCATGAGACGGCTATCCCCTATGTAGAGCCGGATTTCGAGTTTGAATCAAGTTACCACTCATTTGAGTTAGTGTCCACCATACATGCTTCCTGAGATTTGGCACCACCCACTTCTGAGGTTTCAAATGTTGCCCTTATGGTGGGAAGGGTGATGGTTATGAATAGTTTTGTTCCTAGCCGTGGTCTTGGAAGAAGGGGTCAAGGTGTTCACAACCCCATCGAAGCCCCTCAGAGAACCCGTTCTACTAGATTAGGGTACCATGGAAGAAGTTGAGAAAGATTTGGAGGGCAAAGACAAGAAAGGTAAAACTCGCCACCTGAGCAAGGGTGAGGGAGGCAAAACTCACTACCTCCAAACATTCGTGAGATGTTCCCTAGCCCTCCAAGAATGATGCAAGATGAAGCAGACATGATGGACACTCTGGGACAGCCAAGTGGCAAATTCGACTATTTGGTGAAGTATTCGGCCGCTCCCAGCCTTTACATTGACTCTGGCAACATAATCCTAGATGGATGGGATGGCATGGACGATTTGATACCTCCAAAGATAGAGAACTCTGATGACGCCTTTGAAGGAATCACAAGTCTGTTCAATGACCTCTTCATAGGAGCCATTGACAAAGGACCTCCGGAAGAAATGGGCATTGGCCCACACGAGTAACTTATTTGTTGCTTTTGCACATTCCCCTGTGTGGGAATTTTTTATCACTTTCTAAGAATTGTTTTCGATTTCTTCTTTTTCACTTTCTTTTTAGGGCTTGAATATCGCATTTTCCATTTAATAAAAGTAATTGATTGATGAATTTCAATAAAATTACAAGTTTTATTTTGAGGGCATTATGAGGTATACCAAACCAGCTCGGTGATGATATTTAACTGATAAAAGAAAAGAAAAATCCAAGGAGAATTCTGAGGCCTGGGTTTCATCATGCTATTTCGTGTCAATATGTTTCAAAAAATGCTTTTTGCAAAAGAATTTCAAAATTTTTTCAAAAAAATATAATTTACCCCATTTCTCTTTTTGATTTATCTACTTTCTTTTTCAGGGATGATCATAAGCATGCAAAGGTATGGAAATGGTTCAATCCAATGCAACAAGTGTTGATAATGATGATCCCGAAGACTCAATTGAAGGCTTTTGAAGGTGAGATTCATTGAAATCTCACAATACCCTAAATGAGTGGCTAACATTGTACCAGTGATGAAAAAAGACGGTCGAGTTCGAGTTTGTGTTGATTATCGAAATTTGAACAAGTCTGGCCCGAATGATTTCCTATTACTTGTGGATAGTATTGATTTGAACTGTTCTCATTTATAGATGGTTTTTCCGGGTATAATCAGATAAGGATGAATGAGGAACAAGGAGAAAACTGCATTTATCACCCCGTGGGGAACCTTTCATTATATGGTCATGCCCTTCAGACTAAAGAACGCAGGGGCAACTTACTAGCAAGTCATGGTAGCACTATTCCATGATATGATGCATCGAGAGATCAAGGTCTACGTTGATGATATGATTGCGATCATCCGACCTAGAAGAAGCCACGTTGAAACTCTGAAGAAATTGTTTGATCGACTCCGTGAATTCAAGCTTCGTTTAAACCCTGCTAAATGTGTGTTCGGAGAGACATATGGTAATTACTCAGGTTCATTGTGAGCAATAAAGGGATTGAGATCGACCCATCTAAAGCTAAGGCCATATGCAAGTTGCAACATCCATCAATGGTGAAAAAAGTTCGGAGCCTTTTAGGAAGATTGAATTACATTACTCGATTCATTTCCCAACTCTTTGAACCTGTTAAGCCGTTCTTCAATCTCTTAAAGAAGAATGCACAAGTCAACTGGGATGATGAGTGCCGAGAAGCATTCGACAAGCTAAAGTAGTACTTGATGAATCCACCAGTTCTTGTCTCGTCATTGCTAAGGCATCCTTTGATTCTCTACCTCACCATTCATAGTGAATCGTTGGGTGCAATGTTGGCTCAGGAAAGTCCCATCAATAAAAAGAACGAGCCATTTATTATCTAAGTAAAAAGTTCATTGTATTATAACTGAAATATTCTGATGCTGAAAAGACGTGTGCTGCATTAGTGTGGGTATTGCATAAATTGCGACAATACATATTGCATTACCATACGTGCCTCGTGACTAAGAGCAATCCTTTTAAGTACTTACTTGATCGGCCAGCTTTGGTGGGTAAGTTGGCTAAATGGAAAATTTTAATCTTAGAATTTGATATGCAATTCATGCCACAAAAGTCGGTTAAGGGTCGAGTGATCACCGATGAATTGGCCGAGAATTCAAGGATCTTAAATAATGATGACTGTTCCCTAGAAGACCGTGTTTTGAATGTAAGTGAAAATTCATGGACCATGTTCTTTGATGGAACTGTAAACTTGTCTACTTTTGAACTAGGGCAATTATGACATCCCTAGATGGACAACACCATCTGGTAGCTGCAAAATTGATATTCCCATGCACTAATAATGTAACCGAGTATGAAGCTTGCATCCTCAAGCTTCAAGTTGCAATTGAGATGGGTGTGGCCAAGTTAAAAGTGTTCGTGGAGTCAGCATTAATCATACTACAGACCGTAGGTGAATGGAAGACTAAGGACGCCAAATTACTCTTGTATCACAAGTATGTAAAAGATCTAATCAAGGAATTCAATGAAGTTTCATTTGAATACTTATCGAGGTCTCACAATCAATTCGCAGATGCACTTGCAACTTTATCATCTATGTTGTAAGTCACTGACGGTTTATAAGTCGAACCGTTGAAAATAGAAGTTCTGCCGAAGCCGACTTGTTGTATGATCGTGATTGAAGAACCTGATGGAAAACCATGGTATTATAATATCATGAATTACATTTGAAAATAGGAATTTCCCGAAGGAAGTACTTTAGCTGATAGGAAATACATCACGAAGATGGCTTCAAAATTCTTCGTCAGTGGTGAGAATTTGTATAAGAGATCTTATGGTTCAATCTTATTGTAGTGTGTAGACGCAGCTGAAGCCACTCAAATCAGGCAAGAAGTTCACGAAGGAGTATGTGGCCCTTATATGAATGAGGACATGTTAGCTAAGAAGATTATGAGATTAGGTTACTACTAGCTCACACTAGAAAGTGACTGTATCCAGCATGTTCGAAGTTGTCATCATTGCCAAATCCATGGTGATAAGATAAATGTTCCTCCAACTGAGTTGCACTAGTTTTCCGAGCCATGGCCCTTCTCAATGTGGGGCATTGATGTGATCGGCCCAATAAATCCTAAGGCTTCAAATGGGCATCGATTCATTTTGGTGGCGATAGACTATTTCTCCAAATGGATTGAAGCTACATCCGTTGTAAGTGTCACCGCTCGCAATGTTGCAAAGTTTATCAAACGAGACATAATTGCTCACTATGGTGTCCCTGAAGCAATCGTCATTCACAACGGGACAAATTCGAGCAACAAACTTGTTGATGAGTTGTTCAGCCAATTCAAGATCAAGCATATGAATTCATCTCCTTACCACCCTCAAATGAACGGGGCTATTGAAGTGGCCAATAAGAACATTAAGAAGATCCCAGCTAAGACGGCCGAGAATTATCGAGATTGGTATGACAGATTACCTTTCGCACTAATGGCATACTAGACATCGATCCGTACTTCTACTAGGGCAACCCCTTTTGCTTTGGTGTATGGCATGGAGGTAGTTTTGCTCGTGAAAGTGGAAATTCCTTCTTTGAGAATTTTATCCCAAGTGGAGTTGTCAAAGGCGGAATGGTCACAACAAAGATTTGAATAGTTAAACTTGATTGATGAAAAAAGACTGAAGGCTCTTTGCCATGGCCAAACTTATCAGCAGAGAGTGGCCAAGTCCTTCAACCGGAAGGTACGGCTGAGACATTTTGAGGCAAATGATCTAGTCTTAAGGAAGCTATTGCTGATTTTTCCGGATCCTAGTGACAAGTTTGCTCGAAATTACAGTGGTCCATATGTAGTGAAGAAGGTACTTCCTGGAAGTGCCTTAATCCTAGCATAAATGGAAGGTCATGAGTTTTCTAATCTAGTTAATTCTGATACTATCAAGAAATATTACCTATGATAGAATTTGTTGTGTCATATTTTGAACTGCAAGCATTTCTATGATGAATAAATTGCTTCAATAAGTTGCAAATTCAATTATCCAAATTTGTTACAAATCTTGTATGTTTTCCTTGATGAATTGCGTAAGATAAATTAAATGTGTCAAATGGGATACTTTGGAATGACGAAAGGCAAGCCTTATTCCATAAACTGCTTCATCCAGTAATTCCCAGTAAGTTGTGTGGAAAAATTCCATGCCCACGAGGAAAAAGGTGATCTCGCAAAGGGTACGTCAACCGATGTGATGAGAGGCGATTTTTTCCTCTACCCAAAACACTAGGTATACCCACCATTTTGGCCCTTTGAGCCCACACACGTGATGGCCCTTTGAGCCCACACACGTGAAGAGCAAATTATCCCTGTCAAGTATCATTCCATACTTGGTCAAAATTTGAAATGAATGGTAGGAATCTTCTTACTCACACTTGTATCAATTTTCGAGAATTGCTTTCATAGTGTAACTTGTACGATAATTTAAACTGCTTTAGGATGACGAAGAGCAAGTTCTTTCTTTATCCTATACATTTTTATCCATTGCATAGCCCACTTGAGCCTATGAATTCATTTCTTATTAAACCCAATTGATAATCATCCCCCACACTAGAGCAAGGCAAAAAACAACCATTCAAATAACATGGTTTAGAATGCTGATAAAAGTTGGAGGCTGTGTGATTCCAGAGAAAATAAGTGCCAAAAAATAAGGGGGCATGAAAAAGCAGTGTGCCTAGTAAAAGTAAGGCCAATGCCCAAAAAGAAAAATCAAACATTGGTTGTAGTAAGTCATATCCCTAGCAATACGGTACTAAAAACTGCCGAGATGTTATAATCGATGGAGGGTTGACATGGAGAAAATCCTTGATGGTGAAGAAGAAAATTGGAGATATCAAGATGATCACCAACTTTGACCCCCAAACACTTGTTGAGCCTAACAATCCTTTTGTTTCTCACTAATGAACCAAGCCTACGTTACGTCCCTTGCAAAGTCTCTTTAGATTATGGCACTTGAATTAACGTAAAAGTGCGAGTAAGGCAATTTCTACCTCATTTTGTATGTTTCTTGACTTGTAAACCCCAAAATAATTGTGAAATGTCATCTTTCAATAGCCTTGACTCAAAGAGTCCCCTTTTGTTAAGCCGTTGACCAAGCCCACATTACAGTCCCTATTAAAGACATCTCAAATTGGTAGGATTGTACCACTTGCGAGATTGCTCAGACCTTTATTTGGCATGACAATGGTGAGATGGAGTGAATGACAAAATCTTACATCAAAGGTCAAGATGAAATGACCCTTTTAATGAGTATTAGTGAAAAGTCCTTTCGAGCGAAAGATCCCTCATTTGACACATCCAATGACTTTCATGTGTTCAAATTGAACTATTCTTTTAAAATTCTTTCCATTGGAAGTTAGGTGATGCAAGATTGATAAAAGTCATCACACATGAACCTCACTTGAATTAATGCATGTCTGTGACTAGAAATGCATGTTACCTCTCCTATGACTATGTTTTTCAGAGATATATCCCAATGATCGAGAGATGTTACTAGGTAAGTATATCTCTATCTATACCTTAAATGCTTGTCATTGCATAGGTATTCCCTTTTGAGTACACGAACACTTGACTCGATTGAGGTGTCCCCTAAAGATTTTTCTCTAGATTCAGTTTGATTAAGGTGACCAAAGAAAGGTTTAGGTCCTGGTCAGATGATCCATGCTGTAATGCTAGACGATTAAAGAAAGGTTCGGGTCATAGCTAAACAAAATCTCATGCTAGGCAACCATAGAAATGTACAAATCCTAGACAATGTTTGTTGCTTTAACAGGTGATCGTAGAAAGGTATGAGTCCTGGAAAAACTGTTTCCCATTCAGGCGACTGTAGAAATATATGGGTCATGGAAAATGATTTCTTGTTTAGGCGACCATAGAAATGTACGGGTCCTAGACAATATTTATTGCTTTAACAAGAAACCGTAGAAAGGTATGGGTCATGGAAAAGTAGTTTCTCATTTAGGCGATCGTAGAAAGGTACGGGTCTTGAAAAAAATAATTTTTTTCGTCAAGGTGACCGAATAAAGTTTTGGGTCCTAGATAACCAAATACTGCCATACTGGGCAACCGTAGAAAGTTATGAGTTCTAGAAAAGCAATCTCCTTACAAGGCCTCGTTACTATTCTAAGCGGCCGTAGAAAGGTACGGGTCCTAGACATGTAACACCAACTATCTTGAATTACTCTACCCTCCTTGAAGATAAGTTATTTCAGATAGGTTCCTTTATCATTTGCATTAGCATTTCCATGCATCATATAAATTGCATTCCAAAATGGAATTCATTTTCCAACAAAAAATCATTCAGTGCATGCATGATCAAAATTTAGATCTCAATTTATCTTTGAAGGCAACCTCTATGAGCTCACATTCAAAGAGGAGCAGCTGTTGACACCTAAATTTTGGCGACCCAGTTATTTATTTTTTGCCTAAAAATTACGGATTAATTGTTAACCCCTAAACAAAAAATACTAGAATTAACTTGCGTAGCATATAGTTTTAGGAGCATTTTTTTTTATTGCATTTGCATTGGACTTGTGACAAATGCATTTGAATCGGTAGTTTTGAGCTTTATTTTGATGAGTTGGACTAAGCCCACGAAGAGAGCAAATTAACCCGAGTCCGTTATTTTTTATGACCGAAAATTATCTTGTGAGAAATGGAGATTTGATATTTTCGGTAATATGACGATGGATTTTTCAATATCCTCGGATAGGGCAAGTGTGACAAAGAGATATTGCGAGCTCATCTTTGCAAGATTTGGAATTTGAGAAAATCTCATTGCAATCTTGAATCCTTAGCAATATGTGATAAAATCGGTGGAGGATATTGCATTTGGGAGGTGATCTTCGTGGATGTTGATTTGAAGAAGGAAATAAAGCCCTAGTCCACTCACCTATAAAAAGGTTGCTACACTACAAAAAGGGGGCCTTTCTTCGTTTCTTTTGGGTTAAGGAAAACAACACAAAAAAAAGAAAGAAAAGCTCTTTTCGTTGGTTTTTCTTTTTTCGTTCCTTTGAAAAAAGAAACACATAAAAAGAATGAAGGAAAAGCTTGAGGGAAAGTCAAGGTCAGCAGAGAGATGACGTGAGGGGATAGGTGAGGTGAGAGAAAAAGAAAAAAAAAAAGAAAACGAGAAAAGAAAAATAGAGCCATTGTTCTTCTTCTTCGCCAAGCCCCTTGCCACCCGATCCGCCGCACCTCCGCAGCCTCCAAACCCTTGCGTTGGCCATCGCGCCAGCCCCACCACCACGCCTCCACCTACGAAACCCGCGAGCGCTACCAACGGTCCGATCCACCACCACGCTGTAGTCATCCGAAGCTCCGCCCTGCCGTCGCTGCTTCCACACCCTCTGCCTGAGCTTTTGCTTCGCCTTCAACTCTATTCTGTTGTGTCTCCGCGAGCACTCTTGTCCTCCGCTAGTCTTTGTCGCTCCTACAGCTAGCCTCGATGCCAGCAATTGCAAGCACTCAGCCCTCTGCTTGAGCTTTTGCTCTGCCTCCGTCCCTACTCTACCGCGCCCGCCACCACTCGTTCGTTGCCGCCGGTTGCCGTGCCTCCGCCCCCTAGCCGCAATGTAGCCACTGTTGTCCCTCTGCCCGATGCCTCTGCCACTGTCGCCAATGCTAACAGCTCTAATTGGTCATCGCGTCCCCGAAGCCCTCAACTTGTAGCACCTGCTCCGCACCCCTACAGCAGCACTTGCGATTTCGGTAGCTCATTGTCACCCGAGCTGCCTCATCGGAGGACCGAATACTGGCACCTCTGTTGCCCACAGCTGCCTTCCACCCATGGCTGCTCGTCCCTGCATCTAGTCGAGCGCTACCACGCACCGCCGTCACCCGTTAAACAAATTTCGTTTGGTTCAAATTTGGTAACATTATTTGCGTAATTAGGTAATTATCTTATCTAAATTTGATTTGGATATTTTATTGCCTAATACATGCTTTTCAATATCTTACATGCATATTTGAATTATCGGCGTATTCCCAATTATGATTTATTGTCAATCCGCAACCACACGTCAATTTTTTATTTCATCTATAAGGCTTAAGATGGAATAATTAATTACGCCGGAATAAAATTGATATATTGATATTTAAGATTTAAGATCAATTTATTGATTTTATTAGCGAAATAATCAAGTTCGATTAGTTATTGTTTCCAAATTTGAACAATGGATATCTTTGATGATCATGAATGATTTGGTGCTTATTTTTTGTGACGGCCTAAGCGGCAGTGCGCAGGGAGAAGGGATGGCGGTGCGTCCGTGCCTCAGTCCCGATGTGCGCAAGGAAGGGGTCCTTCTCCTGTCCCATCGCTTAGGGGGGAGTCCTAAGCTAGTTTATAAGACTTGGGTCCCTCTAATCTGTGTGACGCATTTTAAAGCCATGAGGACTCATTGTCCAAAGCGGACAATATTACACAGTGGGGCCCAGGTCGTTACATCTTTTAATTGCTTTATTTATCCCAAAAATACAAAAAACAAAGATTGCATTTGCATATAATGTAGATTAGAATTGATTTCCTAGATAGAATTGCATGATAGAATAGTTAAATTCTTTTCTCATTATATTAAAATGCATGTTTAGATGGTATCTAGGTTAGATAATATCTTTGAATTAAATTGCATGTCGAGATAAATTTCTAAGTTAAGATAGGATTCAGATTGGTCTATTTCCTAACTTAAAATAGATAATATCTCACTTTGGTTAGATTTTTATTTTTATTTAGAAATTTTTAATTACGATTTTTTATAAAAAAAATACAAAAATATCATGTGCATGTCATATGGAACTAGGTTCATGAAATGTATGTCATTTAATGATTGTTGCTAGCTTCATTTAATTAGAATTTGACCATCATTAGAATCAAGGCATTCTTTTGCACGTCATTGCATATTAGGATAAGATTGCATGTTTACTTTTATTTTCTAATTAACTATAAGTTTAGATAATTTTTCCTATATAGGTTGCATTTTAGATGAGGGATTACTTAGTTAAGATAACATTCTAGTTTAAATTAGGATTTGGCCTAATCTAATTCCTAATATAAGTTGGATGATATCTTAATCTAGGATTTGGCTAGCGAGGGCTTCGTGGCCCTTGCCCAAAGGGCCGATGAGCCTCCAGCCTAGAAGCCCTAACCTCTGAGTTGGTGATGGCCGCCATGGCCTCGCCAATCGCAGGCAAGGTTGGCCTTGCCCAGATAAAGGCGAAGCTGCCTCGTTAGTGGCCTTGGGCAAGGTTGAGCGAGGTTCGTTACCCTTGCCGGCGGCGAAGGGCTTTGCGGCCCTCACCTAGTGGTCAGCGAGCCTTTCCAAAGGCTTGCTGGCCATCGCCTAGAACAGTCCAAGGAGGAAGAAGGGAGAGAAGAAAAAGGAAAAAAATTCAAAAAAATTCAAAAAAATTCAAAAAAACGTTAAAAAATTGCCACGTCAACATTCAACCACCGATCGGCATCCACGTTAGAGTCCGACCATCGGTCGACATCCACGTCAGTGTCGGCTGCTCAAAATTAGCCGGATAAACTGAATTGGTACTAATGTAAAAAGGTTTATGATGAATTTGTCGAATTAAAAAGTTTATGACTGAATTGGTATCAATGCAATAGGTTTATGACTTTTTGGTACTTTTCCCGTTTTCAATCAGCACAAGTTCCCTTAAACCCTTACCTTACGCAATGTTAAAATTCTCACCTTAATTAGTCAAACCTATGAAAATTCTATTTAAGGAGTCGCTACTAGTCTATTAGGATTGACTATAAACCAAATGAGATATAAGAGTAGACCTCACTTCTTATGCAATAAGAAATCTAAGGTTAGGGACTTAATTATTCTAGTTATCTAACTAGTGTCCTTTTAGTACCTAAATTTCATTATTTGTCAACTAAGTGTCCATACAATCTTTTTACAAATTATGAATCCTAAGGTTTTGTTTGCTAAGTGTCCATGCAATGTTTTTGTGTATACTATGGTCATAGCAAGTACTTTATCCATTCAACTAAGTAAACGAATCACAACACAAAATACAATATAAAAGCAATCACAACAAACATAGCAATAATATCAATAAAGAGTGAGTCAAGTGAAGTATGGTAAAGTAATCTGATACAAATTGGGCAAAATATAACATGGCCTTGTTATTAAGCCCTAGAATGGCAACCCCCATGGGCTCAGTTCATATCAAATTCAATTTTCAAAAGAAACTAATTCTCCTATATCCAAACTAGAGAAAATGGTGAGTTTTCCTAAACTATTTGTATACTATCTAAATGAAACTAAACTAATTCTAAGGGTGCGTTTGTTTCATGGAAAACTCAATGATAAATGAAAATGTTTTCCGAGAAAGCATTTTCCAAGAGTACGGTTTGTTTTCCTTTGTTTGGTGATGTATAATTGAAAATGTTTTCTGTCGTTTGGATCCCATTAAAAAATAATTTCACACTTCATCACAGGAAAAAAATGAATTTTTAATTTAAAAAACTTCAAATTTTTAATATTATTATTATTTATTTACTTTTATTTTCTATTTTTATTTTCTTTCTTTTATTTCCTTTTTATTTTTATTTTTTCTCTTTTTTTTTTCCTCTTGTCCTTCACTCCTCAACTTCCTCACACCATCCCTTTTGCTTCCTTTGGTAGTTCGTTCTCGGCTAGCTTACAAGGGGTGAGCTCCGCCTATCGCCAAAGGCGGCGAGCTCGCTAACGGCCGCTAGAGGCCGTGAGCTTGCCCAATTTGGCGAGGCTTGAGCCTCATCGGATGGAGGCCACAAGCTCACCTGATTTAGCGAGGCTTGAGGCTCATCGACCTCGGGCAAGCTTAGGCCCCGTTGTCGAAGGCCATGAGATCGCTCGATTTGGTGAGTCCGAGCTCACTAGTTGTCCTTGTGGTCGATGACGGGTGAAGAAGAAGCAAAAAAAAAAAAAAAAAAAAGGAATAAAAGAAAAAGAAAAAGAAGCAAATTCGAATTTTTATTTTATTTTTAAAATGCTTTCCAAATTTTGATTTTTTAAAAAATAAAAAAATCAAATTCAATTTTTTTAAAATATATTTTTATAAGAATAATTGTTTGCAAACCAAGCATCAAATCTAAGTTTTGGTAGATTTGGAGAACATTTTCCGGTCTTTTCAAAGGGGAGATCATTTTCCTGAATTCAAGCTTTGCTAGGAAAACGTTTTTCGTTGACTCATTTTCTTGAGTGACCCAAACGCCGGAAAATGAGGAAAATGTTTTCCCTGAAAATGTATTCCGCGAAACAAACGCACCCTAACATTGAAATCTAACAACCTAATTAAGGCTTATTTTCCTAATTATTTTTATCAATTTTCTATTTTTCGAAATAAGAAAAAAAACAAAATAATCCTAAGCTTTAACCAAATGTGCAATGTGATCCATGAACTTTTAATATGTTTATTGTGGTTCAAAAACTTCAACCCAATGTTCAATATAATCCATAAACTTTTAATTTGCTTAATTTGACCCTTGAACTTTTTACACATGTCCAATGTAGTCTATAGACTATAGATAACCTTGAACATTTTCATATAATTTGGGGATTAACTTGAATATGTATAAAAAGTTTATGGACCATATCGAACAAATTAAAAATTCAGGAACCACATTATATATTGGGTCAAAATTCAAATACTATTTATATCATTATACCTTCTAAAAATTTTATTTTCTGAAAATGAGGACTCAGGCCATTTTATCATAAGTTCATAGCCACATCAAACCCGGCCTAACCCCTTTATTAATACTATCCTAAGTCTTATCTCTGAACCAAATCGAACTTAGCCCACGTTCTTCTTCAATCGTTTCAAACCCATTATCTGTTACAACCACATAACAAGCCCATTTTTCTAAGACTAAACCCATGCATTGTACTCTCTACTATAGTCAAAATGAGTCCAAATGCCATTTTTTCTTTGGGCTCTATTAATCGTTTAACAAAAAATGTGACTTTTCAAAAAAGATTTCCAAAAAAAATGATAATATTTTCCGATGTTCGGCTAAAATTTGAAAATGAACTATAAAATATTTTCTCCCATTTGGTAAAAAATCTTTTTCTCCGTGCCCTCCTTTCAATAATTTTTATTTTATTTTTAAAATTGATATTTTAATTGTTCTTTTTTTTTTTTTAAATTTCCTTAGGAAGTCGTCGGTCGTCGGCCGCCTCCATGGCCTACAATTGATAGAGGAAGAAGAAAAAGAAAAGAAAAAGAATAAAAAACTAAAAACTCGATTTAAAAAAAGGAATAAAATTAAAAATAAAAGGGAAAGGTGTTTAGTGATAGAGAGTCGGATGAAAGAAGATATGAAAAATATTTTCCCTTGATAAAAAAATTGAAAAATATTTTTCTCTATTTTATAAGATTTTTTTTTTCCGTTAAGGGAAGATGTTTTTCCTGACTTGTTCACCGTGAATTGGACACCGGAAAATATATTCTTGGAGGTTATTTTTTGCAAAACGAATGAACCTTAGTCCTCTTTTTTTTTTTTTAATCCATTGTTTCCTCATGGCCACCGAGCATGTCAGAACCAGCTTCATACCTTCATGAACTTCCAGATTTACAAACAAAGATCTACTCTCAAATCTTAAACCACGAACGTATAAACCATGCTATTAACTGATTCCGGCTGTCACCATTGGCCATCGCCTCGATCACCACCAGTTTCAAGAACACAGCCGTCAGCTGTTAACTTCAACCATCGCCGTCTATTGAACATTAATTCACAATCATGAGTTACGGAGACAAGTTCAAGATGAAGATGCGACAAAACCATCACAAGGAAGTAATCATGAACATTTTCAGAGAATTCATGAGCATGCCATCAACTCCAGTCGTTTTCTCACCAACAACACCATTTAGTCACCACCGCCATGAACGCAGTAGCAACCGAGAAAACAGATATAAAAAGGGAATGTTCAGATTCGATTCTTACTAATCTAGCTGAAATTGTACTCAGCAATCAATTAGAAAGTCCTTTCATGTGAGACGTGTTCGTAAGTATTCAAAATAATCCAAAAAATGGGAATCAAATCCATGCTAATTTTATTCAGGCAATTTGTCCAACACGTGGTGAGCCATTTCTTAATGGATTTTTTTTTTGGTCGAAACTACCGATTAATATTAAAGTAGAAGAGAATTACATCCGGCTAGAATAGCATCACTTAGTACAATATCATGGAAAAGAGGAGGAGGGAAAACAAGCCAGTGTCTGACTGGGCCGTGAAACCTGTGGGCTTTGGCAGCCCAATCAGCAGCTAGATTGGCTTCTCGACGGACATGCTGGAGAGAGACATTAGGGCAATGCGAAAAAAGATCTTGTAGAACCGCAAAGAGGTGTCGCTCCTTCCATGGCTGCGGTTGTTGTTGCCGAAGGACTTCCACTAGAAATAAGCAATCCGATTCAACCACGACGCGATGAGAATGAAGCCCCTGCTTGATCAGATGTTGGAGTGCCAGAATAAGAGCATAGATTTCCACTTGTAATGCCGATTGGGCTGGAACACTGCTCGTGAACATGTCGGTGAGTACTCCATTAAAGTTCCTGTAAATACAAGCCACCGCACCTTGCTGATTTCCTGGGAAAAAAGACCCATCAATATTGCATTTTATAGTGCCCTTTGCGGGTGGTTTCCATTGACGATCAGGACTGACACTTGATTTCTAAAACCGAGGTTGAGAGGGATGAAGAGTTTGGAATCCGGGGATTGCTGTCTGAAGGCGGCGTTGCCCTAGGGCATTCTCCACCACTCGGATGGGATCCGGGGATTGCTGTCTGAAGATTGCATTGTTACGTTGACGCCATATCTCCCATAGCGGATAGGCAAGCACTTCAAAACTTGGGGGTGTTCGAGACTGAGTGGCTCTAGTGGCAACCCACTCATCCAGGCGACGTACAGAGGTAAGGGAGATTGGGATCCTGATCTTGGCATGAGTCCATATTCCACGAGTCCAATTGCAATAGAAGAACATATGTTCAATGGTCTCTGGAACATTTTGATTACATAGGGTACAGTATGGGTTTGGGGAGATGTGTCTGTGGTATAGGTTTGCTTTAGTCGCAAGGGCGTTTTTACAGGCTAACCACATGAAAACACGAATCTTAGGGGCCATTTGCATATGCCATATCTTTTTCCACAATTGAACAGGATTTTGGCATGAAGAGGAAGCAATAGTGGTAGGGTGTTGTTGGACCAAAGACAAATAATGATAATAGCTTTTAACAGAGAAAACACCTAAGGAAGTAGCAGTCCAGACTAATTGATCTGTACCAAGAGAAAGGTTTATAGGGGTACTTAGGATCGCTTCACTTACCTGTGTACTAAAAAGGTTAGAGATAAGTTCCTTCTCGTAAGTAGCAGTAGATGAGTTTAAGATATCAGCAACTTTAATGGGTTCCCCTTCCTCTGCTTGACCTCCTATTTTACCAATTGAAAGCCAAGTGTCTTCTCTAATATTAATCTTGGAACCATCCGCCACTAGCCACCGAATTTTAGGGAGAATTGCATCTCGACCCTTTAATATGCTCTGCCACCCCCATGAAGGTCTATAGCCTGAGGTAGCATTTTGAAAAGAAGACTGTCTAAAGTATAGACCCCTGAAAAGCTAACTCCATATAGCATTAGGTTGCTGGAAAAGACGCCAAGCTTGCTTCCCAAGCATCGCTAGATTAAAATTTATGAGATCTTGGAAACCCATACCCCCCACTGTTTTGGAGTTCTTTAATTCTGACCATGCTGTCCAATGAATACCTGATTCACTATTGTTCTTACTCCACCAAAAAGCTGATATCTTCTTTTCTATTAATCTGCAGAGCGACAGGGGAAGCTTGAAGATGGACATTGCATACTGAGGTAATGCCTGAATTACTGCTTTCAATAAGATCTCCTTGCCCCCTTTTGATAAAAAGCTTTCCTTCCAACTGGCTAATTTTGCATTAATTTTGGCCAGGATCCAGGAGAACATCTCACTTTTTGAACACCCCTAGTCCGAAGGGATGCCCGGATACTTGCCATATCTGCTTACCACAGGTATTCGTAGTTCTCTTGCTAAAGTATTCTGTAAATTCATAGGACAGTTCTTGCTGAAAAAAAGCCCAGATTTGTTCCTATTGATAAGTTGTCCTATTGCTTGGCAATACTGGTTGAGTATATTAGCAAGATTTTGGCATTCAGAAACTGTGGTTTTGAGGAAAAATGCTGAGTCATTAGCAAACATTAAATGAGACAGCTTAGGACAGGCTTGATTAAATTGAATTCCCTGTAAGTGACCCATACTCATTGCTTGTTTTATAACTGTAGACAAAGCATTAGCAAGCAAAATAAAAATGTAAGGGGATAAGGGGTCACCTTGCCGGATTCCTCTAGTAGGTTTAAAATATGGGAGCTGTTCTCCATTAAATCGAATACTAAAAGAAGCCGTAGTGATACAAGCCATGACCATAGTTACCCATCTATTTGTAAAGCCCAATTGTTGTAAATAAGCTGCTAAAAAGTCCCATTCAACTCTATCATAGGCCTTCTGCATGTCAGTTTTTAGAATAAGATTGAATCTTTTTGTTCTGGATCTAACCTTAAATTGATGGAGTACTTCCTGAACAACCATGATATTGTCTTGAATCTGTTTGCCACTGACAAATGCTGCCTGTTCTGGAGTGATCAATCTAGGTAAGCAAGACTTAAGTCTATTAGCCATAACTTTAGAGATAATCTTGTATGCAAAGTTGCAGAGGCTAATGGGACGATACTGGTTTATGCTTTCTGGGTGATTTACTTTTGGAACCAGGGTCAGAATCGTTTTGTTTAAATTAGGATGCATGAAACCTGATTGAAAGAAATCTTGCATTGTTTTGACAATGGTCTTTTTGATGATATTCCAGTGATCCCTATAAAAAAGACCGTTGAGGCCATCTGGTCCAAGAGCCTTGGAAGCACCCAACTGAAAGGTAGCTTGGTATACCTCCTCTTCTGTTACCTTACTTAGTAAGTGATCATTCATTTGCGATGTAACTATTGTTGGACATTGCACTAGAAATGGGTGAAAATCTCGGTTTCCCACTGATTGATATAGTTGAGAAAAGAAGCCCATAGCCATGTCTTTGAGTTGTTCTGGTTCCCATATCTTAATGGAGTTTATACATTTAGAACAGCTTGAAAATTCACGCCCGATCAAAGCCAATGTACAAACATGCTATAAATCATCAATATAACATCAAGTTTTTATTCCATTTTCGTTCATATAGGAAATAGGTCTTGTTACTTCTACCCTCAATTTTTTTTTTTTAAATTTAAAAACAAACCAAGACAAAAGTAATAGATTCGTACCTTCATGGCAATCGAATTCGACACCCACGAGAATATGTACCGGCAGTGAAATTCCAACCAAGAACGAGAGTTGTCGGATTTCTCAGCCTAAAAGCAGGAAGAGATAGCACGCTAGACGATGATGAAACAATGTCACAAAAGGAGATGAAGCAAAAACAGCAAAAACAATGTGTCTTCTGGATTCGTAAGGAACCAAAGACGTAGAATAAGAAATTGTTTCTTCATTCAATGATTTAATTTCTGTACAGTATCATGTATTTAATTACAAAGAAGGAATCAATAAAGAAAAATAAATATTCTCTTATCTTTTCCTATCGTTCTAATCCTAAAATAAACTTGATTCCCTATCGATACAAAATTACAAAATCATATCTTCCAACACTCCCCCTTAAGCTGGTGGCTTGTATATGTCTAAGACGCCTAGCCTGTTTAGAAGATATGTATGTTGTCTTTGACAAAGAGGCTTAGTAAATATATCTGCGGTTTGCTCTGAGGTTCTAATCCCCCTTGTCTCAACAACTCCTTCCTGAATCTTTTCTCGAGTAAAATGACAACGATTTCTATATGCTTTGTCCTCTCATGCAGTATAGGATTTGTTGCAAGTTTGAGTGCTGAATCATTGTCACAGAAGCGTAAAGTTTGTCCTTTAACTTGTGCTCGAAGATCTAGTAGGAGACCCCTTAACCAAACTGTTTCACAAATAGTCTTGGCCATAGATCGGCATTTGGCTTCAGTTGAAAATAAGGATACAGTAGATTGCTTCTTTGTCTTCTAGGAAAGTAATGATTCCCCAAATTGATGTAGAAACCAGTGATAGACCTCCTGCTCATAGGACATGTGGCATAGTCTGCACCGCAATAGGCCGTCATTTCCATGTTGCACTTTCGAGAAATGAGTATTCCTAAGCCTGGACATGTCTTCAAGTATCTCACAATCTTCAAAGATGTATTCATGTGAGATTGCTTCGGACTGTGCATAAATTAACTAAGAGTCTGCACTGCATAACAGATGTCTGGCCTAGTCATGGTGAGGTATATCAGTTTCCCTACGAGCCTCTGATATCCTGAGGGATCTTTTAATAATGGATCATCAGAAGGAGAAGATATGCCATTATCATAGTCGATAGATGTCAGTTTGGCATTTTGCTCGACAGGAATAACTAATGGTCTACAGCCTGATAGTCCTGCCTCTGATATGATCTCCATTACAAATTTTTGCTGGCTTAATGAGATTCCCTGATCTGAACGAGCTATCTCAATTCCAAGAAAATACTTAGGTGGCCCTAATTCTTTGATATGAAAAGTGGAATGCAGATACTCTTTGAGTTTCTTTATAACGGAATCATCATTTCCCATGATAAGTATGTCATCAACATAGATCATCAAATAAATGGATGACATACCTTTTATCCAGGTGAATAAGGCATAGTCGTACTTGGACTGCTTGAACCCAATAGCCATGAGTGCATTGGTGAACTTAGCGTACCATTGTCGGGAAGCTTGCTTTAATCCATAAAGAGATTTGCGGAGACGACATACCTTTGACTCCCCCTGTCTCCGTAATCCTGGTGGAAGCTCTATATATATTTCTTCGTCGAGGTCACCATGCAAGAAGCATTATGGACGTCCATTTGATGTAGTGGCAAGTCACGAAAAGCAGCAACAGATAGAAAAGCACGAACCGTGACATCCTTGGCTATGGGCGAGAAGGTTTCATGGTAATCGAAACCTTCTCGCTGTGTGAAGCCTTTGGCTACCAACCGGGCTTTGTATCTTTCTACAGAGCCATCTGCTCTATATTTAATCTTATATATCCACTTGCAGCCAAATGGTTTGCGAGTAGCAGGTAATGACACAACGTCCCAAGTACGATTCTCCATCAAATCATGTAGTTCAGATTCCATGGCCTTCTGCCAACGAGGATCACTCTTGGCCTCATTATAACTAGAAGGTTCTTGGTCTTCAGAAATACAGCTAATGCAACATAGATGTTCTGGCAATAGCCGATCAAAGGAAATATAAGATGAGATAGGGTAACGAGTACTTGATGATCGTGAAGAGCCACATACATAATCTTTCGTCCAAGTAGGTGGACGAGTAGCTCGACTAGAGCGTCGCCGTGGCTCATGTTGTGTTGAGGATGATTCATCAGTGATTCTTGCTTCTGAAATATCCCCCAACTATGCTGGTTCTTCTAGTGCTGGCTCTTCTACAAGAGGCTGCTCAATGGAATCCTCAACAGCATTCTCAGGAGGCATTGGAGGCAAGATGTCAGCTGGTCTTGGAGGAGAAGTAATAATCAACATTCCTTCGGAAGATAAATCCTCTTCCAATAAGAATTGCCTATTCGTTGTCTTCTCATCTTCAGATAAGGAAGTGAATTTCGAAAAATGAAAAATATCTTCATGAAAGACAATGTCCTTGCTTACAAAGAAATCTCCTGTAGTGCATAAAGCTGATATCCCTTTGCAAGGTTGGATGACCCATGAATATGCATTGTCTAGCATGGGGTGCCATCTTATCTCTATGTCCCATTGTAGTCACATAACATAGACACCCAAAAACTCGGAGATGACTCAGAATCGGTTTCTTCCCATATAATAACTCGAAAGGTGTCTTCCCTTTTAGAATGTGTGATGGCATGCGATTGATTAGATATGCTGCTGTGACCACACAATCTCCCCAAAATTTTTTAGGAATGGAAGCTTGGAATTTAAGTGCTCGTGCTACTTCTAAGAGATGATGATGCTTTCTTTCAACAACTCCATTTTGCTGTGGTGTATATGTGCAGGAACTCTCATGCAAGATTCCATGCAGAGAAAATAAGGATGCACACTTAGCATTGAAAAATTCTCTCCCATTATTAGTGCGTACTCGACGGATTGTTTTTTGAAATTGAGTCTTGGATAAGGAAAGGAAAGTCTTTAGGTGGGAAAAGACTTGATTTTTGGATTGCATGAGAAATATCCATTTTGCACAAGAGTAATCATTTATGATTGTAAGAAAGAATTGAGACTCATCATGATTCAAAGTGTGATAAGGTCCCAACACATCAGCATGAATTAAAGAAAAAAATGTCATCTACTCGGGAAGTGCTATTTTGGAAAGGAGTATGGGTTTGTTTTGCTAGGGGACCAATGGGACATTCAGACAAGGAAAGGATGCACTGTGACCCAATCTTTTATGATTAAGAAAATTCATATCACTGGTAGTAGCATTACGCAATGATTTAATGGGAGATAATTGAAAAGAACGTGGAAATTCCATCCAAAAATACAACCCTTGATTGACTCTACCCAAGCCCAACAGTTTGCCAGTCGAAGGGGCTTGAAAGAAACATTTATCAGAATGGAAAAGGAATTGACATGAATTTTCTTCACAAGCTCAGGCAACTGAGATTAGATTGAATTGGAAATCAGGAACATAAAGCACATTTCAAAGGGTGATGAGTGAACTAAGGTTCACAGTGCCAATCATGGTGACCTTAGTGGTGTGTCCATTCGGAAGTTGTATTGATGTGGGGAAAGATAACTTAGTAATGTCGGAAAGGAAAGCTTTATCATAGACTATATGGTCACTAGCACCCGAATCAATAATTCATGCATTCTTCGATATTGAATTCATTAAACAATAGGACGCACCTGTGAAACTTCCACCCTTATCTGTAGCATCCAATTTCTTCAATGCTTCCATCAGCTCGTGATATTGCTCATGGGTAATTGATTTTCCCATGGGTTGGCCCAACACTTGAAAGACCGAGGAAAATTTCCCTTTTTCTTTTTCTCATGGTTTTCCATGCAATTTCTAGCAGTTTTCAATTGTATGATTCGGGCATTTACAATAATCACAATACATTTTACCTTTCCCTTTTGGCCCATTAATTTTCGCACCGAATGAAGACCTGGTTGTGGGTTGAAGAGCTTGAGCCGAAATAGGCCTATATGGACCATTTGATTCGGCGAAGGAATTTCCGCGTGAAATAGGCCCATTTGGCCGATGGAAGTGCACTGATTGTGAGCTGTTCAATCTAGCAAAGCTGAAGCCACGCGGACCATCGGATCCTGTCGCTCCCAAGAAGAGATGATGGCCGTCCGATTGTTGAAAACAATCTCCACCGTCCGCCGTCTTCCTTATAAACAATCTAGGGTTTTCGCTGAACCCTAGATCGGCCTCTCTTCCTCTCCCCGTGTTCTTCAAGTGGCGGATCTGGCTCCTTGCCGCTAGAGCCATTTCGTCTCCTCCCTTGCCATGGTTCACCGATCTTTGTTGGCTCTCCTCCTGTATAGTGAGTTGATAGATTCGGCCGAGACTCGGCATGGGCTCCATGGTGAGTATTTGAGATCGGAATGCCAGGTACGTGTCGTTGAGGATGAGGAGAAACCTCGTCATCTTCTCTCTTTCTCGCATTTTCTTATACTGTTGCTGGACGTAATCTGGCCAGTTGAACTTTTTTTCGGCTGCTTCCAATTCGTTCCACAGAGCCAAAAGCTTGTTTTATACCGTTGCGATGGTCATGTTCCTTTGTTTCAGATCTGAGATATGTTGTGTGAGTGAATTTTTTTTAACTTGATCGAGTTTTCCATACATCTTTTTATGTTTTCCCACATTTTCTTCGAATCCTCCATCGAGGGAAGCCTGGCTGCGACTTCGGGTGCGATGCAATTGCCAATCCAGGTTTTGACCAATCGGTTGCATCGCCTTCAAAGCCATGCCATTCGCTCATCGAATGGAGTTGGGAACGTTCCATCGATGAAAAATTCTTTATCCTTTGTTACTAGTGCCCGCCGGAATTCACGCGACCAACTCGAATAGTTGTCAACACCCGTTAGCTACTAACTGACGATCTTTAACTCTGGTTCGTCGCTGTTTGTTGTGTAAAGAGGGTTGCCGGGTTCCGGCCAGCCACTGGCAGCGAGGATCTAATATGGAAAAAAAATTGGGTGTAGGGTTTGGGTAGGGATTTGTTCCTTGACTCGGACCGCTCAACCCAAATCCGTGACCCGCATTGTGAAAACCCGGGTAGGGATTCGTTCACATACCCGATCTAGTCGCTCTGCCCGTCTGCTCCGGGCCGGTGGTTGGATTTGCCCCTTTGACGGTTGGTAGACCTCCATTGGCTCGCGCGCTACTTTGGTAGCCAGGCGATGATGCATTGGGGATTGCCCCATAGAACCATGGATACGGCATCCATTGGTAAGGGTAGCCTGCAAAAGGTTGCCCCGGATTAGCCTGAGCCTGCTATTGCCATTGCACATGTTGTGCTTGGGTCTGGATCTGTTTTTCCTGTTGTTCTGATGTAGGAATTATAGTGGATGAGTCTTGGTCTCCCTTGGCTTGCAGCGATGCTTCTGCTACAGATTGGTTGATTGGAGTTGAGGTAGGGTCTTGCGGCTTTGTCATGTTGAATAAAAAATTGATTCCTCCGGTAACTCCTTCTGCAGATGTGGTTCCTCACTTAGGCAATCAAAAGGACCGTGATTCCTATGGCAACACTTCTCTAGAGTTTGGAATTCCTTTGCGAGGTAATCGGAGCAGAAGCAAAAGTTAATTCAGAACCATAGATGGCTCTGATACCATGCCACAAAAGGAGATGAAGAAAAAACAATATGTCTTCTGGATTCGTAAGGAACCAAAGATGTAGAAGAAGAAATTGTTTCTTCATTCAATGATTTAATTTTTGTACAGTATCATGTATTTAATTACAAAGAAAGAATCAATAAAGAAAAATAAATATTCTCTTATCTTTACCTATCTTTCTAATCCTAAAATAAACTTGATTCCCTATTGATACAAAATTACAGAATCATATCTTCCAACAAACAAGGACCAGTTACTTATGCGGCGCCCGGCGTCCACCAAGAAACCGACGGAGAAGATCAATGAAATAGGTAGCATAGCTTTGGGTCCACCTTGGACGTGACTGAAATGGAAGCGGAAGCATGAAGGATGCCGTCCATTTTCAGTAACGATAATCATTGGCCGTCAAAGTGAAAAATCGGCGAGAAAGAGAGAAGAGAATGATTGCTCTTTTCAATCCGTGTCCGTCCCCCGTTCCGATTGTATGTTCTGGAATCTTCTAAGCTTGCTTCGCTCACCTGCGTCCGGCCCTCGCCCACTCACTTTTTCTTCCGTCGCTTGAAGCTGAAGAAATGCGAGAGCTCCTGTGATGTTGCTTGTGTTCTATTTTATTGCTGAGCTTTGATTCATGGGCTTAAAAGAAGCGCTTAGATATTTTAATAGGCTTAAGGAAAACCCACAATTGCGATTGCTATTTTTTACGTGGACACGGGCTTCAATGGGCTCCTCCTTTCATTGTGCATGGGGCTAAGTCGGGAAAATTGTCCAAAAAGTTCACCTATATTTTTTAATTTTATCAATTGAGTTCTAAATTTTTCATCTTTCATTGATTGAGACGTTCTATGTGACATGGCTAATCTTGACATTGACGTTTTAAAATAATTTTTTAAATTTTTTAATGATTTTTTCTTTTTTTCTTTTTCTTTATTTTTTTTCTCAGTTTTGGATTTAGGGCTGGTGAGGGTGTCCAGCCGACCCAAACTCCAAAACTGAAAAAAAGAAGAAGGAAAAAACATAAAATATTCAAAATATTACTAAAATATCATTTAAAAATGTCTATGTCAGTATTGGCCGTCTACTTTAGCAATTTTTGATCAAAATTGGCTGAATGGACTCAACTGCCGAAAGGTGAAAAGGTTTGTTGTGACCTAACCAAAATCACCTAAGGCTTGGCTAATGTATTACTAAACCTAAACTTAACTCAAGCTCTTTTAAGAGCATACCAATTCACGACTTAAGTTTAAGTTATTTAACATGCAAATAATTCTTATCTATGAGTCGCTACTAATCAATTTATGATGGGTCGATTAGATACCAAATAAAGCATTGGGAGAAATACCTTACTTCTATGAATAAAAAATTGAATGAGTTCAGAGTCAAGATTACTCTAACACCCTTTTAGTATATCTCTCTTTTATTATCAAAAATATTTTGTATGTAGTTTGGATTGATTTTAACTTATCCTTTAACAAGCAAGGTGGTTATGTGGGTGCCCAAACATTATTGAACACTCAATAAAGCAAGGCAACCAATAAATTGTAAGCATGGAGAGGAAATACTTACACGATGCAACACAAGCATCTGCAGATTTAGTTAAAAAAACCATATTTATCAACCTAAATAGGATTTTTAATTAACACACAGTTCCACTCAAATCTCTTTTTAAGTTTCTCTTATGTAAATGAAAACTAAGTTCTATGTCATGCAATTTAGCTAAATGGCCTAACTCTACTTGACGGATATTTTCTAATTAAATGGACCTAGCAACAATTCTTAAATGACATGCAACCTAATTCTATATGACATGCACATCATATGTTTGTATTTTTAAAATTAAAATTTGTAATTAAAAATCACCAATTATCTATTTTAAGCTAGGAAATAGACTAACCCAAATCCCATCTTAACTTAGAAACTTATCATATATAACCTAGATATCATCTAACCTACATTCTAATATAATTAGAAGGAATCTAATTATTATATCATGCAATTTTTTCTAAGAAATCAATTCTAACCTACATGATATGTAATGCAATCTTTTTGTATTTTCAAGATAAGGGAAACAATCAAATAATTCAAATCACTCAATCCACAAAGGTGTCATTTGATCGATTCAAATGCGGAAACAATATCTAATCCACTTGAAATTTCATGAATAAAATCGATAAATTGATCTTAAGTGTTAAAGATCAAAATATCAATTTTGAAGATAGCGCAAAATTAATAATTTCATCTAAGGCTTTATAGATAAAATTAAATATCATGCATGGTTGTAAATTAGGAAATATATTCTGATCTGGGGATACCTATCGCTTAAGGTATGCAATTAGATTGCAATAAGCACAAATTACATACCAAGATACTCAAATCAAATAAGTGCCGGATAATTACCTATACTTGTGGATTAGGTTTCCATAGTGAACCGGTGGTGGTGGATCACGAAAGGTGGTTGCGGCGCGGCACACTTGCTGAGGTGGCTTGATGGTGATGGTTGGTGAGCAGCGATGCGGGTGGGTCACAGGCAATGAACCTGCGAAAGTTGAAACGCTGGCTCGAGCTTGGCGTCAACGTCGACGGGCAACTCGTGGTTTGGGACCGTGACCCGTGGTGGCTTGCAATTCTCAGATACACAGTGGACAGGGCTCACGGGGAGGTAGCGTGACATTGTGCTGTATATTCTTCTCCCCACTGTCCATAGTCGCCAGGTATCCGAATTCTTCGCTATCTCATTGCCAAAAAAAAAAAATAACCCTTCTTTTGCTTGCATGAAACAAAGTCACAAAGCCCACGATGTTATAGTAAAATCTGGACAAAACACAAAAAGAAGACAAATCCACCACTCAGAATTATCCAAGCGAGATTATGATAACTCTTTTTGACCGTGGACTTCAAGCTCGCAAGCGGTGGCCGCAAAAATACGATGAGATATTCACATTGTTCGGGAGATTTTGGCCTTGCTGGACCTCGGCGAAATCGTCACACCAGATGGAACCCACAGGAGTCTTCGTTCACTCTGAACCAGGGTGACGGGGGTTCAAGCATCCCTAGGGTACGCTGGTTCGCGAAACAGCAGAAGCAGCAGATCCAGGATCGTCGACGGTGCGATGGCTGCTCGAGTGATTGATGCAAGGAGAAATCACGGTCTCGTTGGGGGAGCAGTAAGTCAAGCAGCAGCAAGAGCACGAGGCAGCAACTCCGTCAGTGTCTCGGTTGAACGGGGCTTGTTGAGGCTTGGTCACGACGGCAGGAGGTCGGCACCAGATTAGCATCTTGTCGCGGTAGTAGCGAGGTCAGGGCAGCAAGTCTGCCATTGCTGCTGGGGACGACGCGGCAAGGACGGTGCAGTGACGGCAACTCAGGCGGCTCAGGTGCGGCGCCGTGCCAAGTGGTCTTGCGCGACGTGGGGTCTCCTTGGTTCAGCCGAGAGAGGACTCTCTCTCTTTTCTCTCTCTCTCTAGGGCTGCAGCTCCTTTTTCTCTCAATTGCGGCCGCGAATGTTAATTATGTGGTTCCCCTCTCATTTTATCGATGAGGACGGCTAGGGCTTCGAAGGAAGGAAATATATCGCGAAATATATCTAGGGAATCATGCACCCCTCCTCTACTAATTATTTCCTTGCGTTTGATACTTATTGAATATCACCAAACATATAACCCATGCCGATCGATTACGCCTTAGCGCACCTTCCTTTTATTTTTCTACCTTTATTTCCCGTATAATACATGAGTATATGAAAGATCCACCAGCATATCATCAAATATTGGAAGGATAATATGAATCTTTTCTGAAAATATATTAATCTTCAAACTCGTCATTCCTCGGGATCGATTCTTGGCCATTGGATTAAAGCTCATCCAACACCGGTCAAATGCAAATGTAATAATAAAAAATATATAAGCTAATTAATAAATGCTTCTAAAACTATATGTTATGCAACTTAATCCTATTATTTTTATTTAGGAGTTAATAATTAATTCCTAATTTTCTATGTAATAAATCATTAATTGGGTCGCCAAAATTTATGTGTCAACAAATTTTAGAACTTAATTGGTAAAATTGAAAAGTTAGAGCAATAGACTTAGAACTTTTTGAAAAATTTTCCCTCTCTGAGTCAATTGAACCGGGTCTCTCCATTTTATGAACTAGGACTGTTGGGCCAAGGCTCAAGCTGCTTGGACTTCGTGTGGTATGGGCCGTGGGAGCTAATTAGCGAACTTCCTGTGAATGGTCTAAATAGGCTTATTTATTTTTCAATAAAATTGTCCACATTGTCGATTGAAGATCACATGTCAACTAGAAGAGAGTATGGTTCGGGTGGACAATTCCTACTTTGGAATCGGAAATCATCCATTAATGACTGGTTTTGAAAAATTGGAATCGGGAACTGCTTGTTGGTTCTATTGATCCACCCAGAATCGTCGGTCCAGTTTGATTCCTGGATGGCTCCATGGAACCAATTTTCAATCCCTACAAAATTGCACTTATCAATTAATATGAATGTGAACTTAGTTTCTATGTAGATTACTAAAACTTCTTCGGTTTTAAATTCGAGTTGACTTGAGAGCCATTTATTTTGATTAAGAAATGAAAACTGTGGGGAAAAAACGAAATAGGCAATGCTCGTTAGTTAGGAACTTAATTTCTTTGAATGTCATGGTATAGTCCTCTTAGGGTTTCTCAATAGCAAGAGCATGTGGAGAATTAGACTCTACACTAAATGTCCAAATCTCCACAGAAGTTAAAACATTGATTGCTTGGTCTATCCTTTTTCAACGTTAACCTAATTCAATCAAAGCGATGGTTAAGGAGTGACTTAATTATGTCTTAAAACATGCTATTGGCTCTTACTTTAGTATCATGACGACAAAGCGCTGCAACATTTATGAACATTTCCAATCGGTCCTCTCCTTCCTCTTTGTTTGTTTATTTATTTATTTATGTCTTGGTTGAGAAAGCAAGTAAATGGATTATTAGAGCAAACAAAAAGTATGAAGTTAATCCTATCATACTTCCGAGAGACAAATTTGTCAATAATGTCTAATAACTAGATATATATATATGTACATATATATTGGTCGAAAAAATTACAAAATAATTAAGTAATTGAGTTGAAATTTCTTTTTTTAAAGATATATACATATATACCAGTCCGGTTTAGGTAGGCGGTTCTAGGCCTAAAATCGAGATCGGATCCATACTTATCAATTTTAGTAAATTGGAACCGAGAGCTGGACCGCTCCTATGGAAATTGCCAGTTTTGTGCCAATTTAGTTTGGTTTTGAGCCGTTCTTGATTCCTTTGTATACGCTTAGTGTCAACGGAGATTGAAATGGTCATGTCGGCGATAGTTCACCCCATCGGTTGAACTGAAACTGGTAACAGAGAGTGCAAATGGCGAATCGGAGAGGCAATTGCGCCGTGATTCGAAGGAAGAGACACCTTCAGATGGAGAAGATTTTAGTTCTTTGAACAAAAAAGAAGAAAAGAGAAATTAGAGAGGAAGAGACGGACTGTGTCAGTAACTAAAGCGAGACGTGAGAGAAGGAGGGAATTTTGAAACCTGAAAAATGAGACCCATCTGCATAAATTCGTAAATAGGCCACCGTACCCAATATTTTCTCTCCCGCTCTTTCTTTTCTTGTCTCCGAAAGCTATTGAGTCCCTGGCTCTTTTCCTTTTTGTGTGGAAAGAATAGAAATAAAGTACCAACGGTCATCACGAAGTCCCCGATAAAATTTCCTCCCCGTACCCTTTATTTTCCTTTAATTCAAGATTTCTCCGCCTAGCTAAGGTGACCGTCTCATTCAAAATGAATTCCCACTCTAAATGTAACTACTCCTTTTTCCTCGGTCACTGTTTAGTGCTAGAGAGGAGAAAAGAAAAGTGAAAGTAGGCATTTTGAGTTATTTTTCTATGAACCAGTGCTACGAGCACAATTTTTAGGCAAAAGTAGTCTTAGCTGGGGCGATTTGGAAACCCCATCTCGAGCTACGCCCTCAAACATTTTTATCTTCTGTTTTTTTTTTTTTTTTTTTTTGGGCTAATTCAGAAGACTAAGGTCAGAAGAGCAAGCGATGTGGTAGGTTCTTCTTCCGTGTTAAATGATCTTGCTGTACCAAGCATTTATCTTTTTATTTTAGTGGAATGAGAAACTTATTAAGCAAACTGGCACTTGCAGGTTTTGTTTCTAGAACGACTTTGGAAAAGCAGGTGCGTTTTCAAAAACAGCTCTGTCTGTGCGAATCCAACGAACCTCTGAGAATGGACCAGTTTCTGAAACAGAATGTTGGATGTGGCTATCATTGAAGATATGATACATTTTGCATTGAGTTTTACTCCTAAATCCACGTTCTTGATGAGTGGTATGTTGTTTTCTTGATCTGCAGTTGAGCAGTAGACTGTTTTTTTGGAGACTTTGTTGAGTCGTCCAATCTTCTTCAGGATTCATGGAATGCCATATCAGAACTTGAGCAGCAAATCAACCAACCCATCCTTCCGGATTCTGTACAAAGGGTGTCTCCCCGACACAAGCCTGCAACCTTCCTATCAGATGGGATAACCCTGTAAAGATCCTAGTAAGTTCCCTTCCCAATCTACATCTTCAGTGCCTTAGTAACCTTTACCAGTTACTCCATAAAAGAAAAGGTCGCAATTTCATCCGTTCTCTTGAGTCATCCACTCCATTTATTACTATTATCTGCTGTAAGATCATCAGTACGCGCGAATCTAGAAATCACTACTTATTGTAATTGTTGCTGAAGTAGACATGCTAATAGTGCTCTGATTTATTATTATTATTTTTTTTTTTGGGGGGGGGGGGGCTGGCTTTGAGCTGTTCACCACTTACCATTAAGTTTATTAGATGAGAAGCAAAGCACTGTTCTACTCAGGAAATGCCTTTCTCATCTTTTTTTTTTAGCATGGTTGTGAAATTGAGGAATTTACAATACATTTGGAATTCTTATCTTATAAATTCATGAATCTTTGGTTGAGACGAATCATATGATTGAGTGGAGTCCCCCTTGGTATCACTTTCGGTTCCCTACTCCTTGGGGATTCTGCCTTCCAACAAGCCGTATTGCGATATTCAACATGGAATTCGTACTTTTTGCATGTAGTTCATAAGGATGATTGTTCCCGTAGACTATTTTTTCACCCTCCCACCACTAACCACAGTCCATACAAGCCTTTTGGAATGACCCTTTTGGTGTCTGAATCAGGTGGTGCCTGTTCTGAAACTTCTAAGTTCGTCATGAAAGTGCCCGAGGAGGAAAATTCTGGAGAACACGAAGACCATATTGTCGATTATGAGATTGTCATTGAATGTGACCAGAAAGAATCAATTTGCGGGGACTCTAATGGGCAGGAAGCAGATTCATATAAAGCTGGGGATACTCATCAAGTCACAGTGGCCAACTCGGAATCAATTCAGGTAATTTAGATTGACCTTCTTCTCGTGGTCACCTTCCATCAAGGGGAAGTCCGCTTTTCAGATTATTGAGTGTACTCTAATTGCCACGAGTCAATGACAGCAGCAGAAAGACAACACTGGTGCTCTGACAGATAGCACAGCAAAGTGTGAGCAAGGTGACGAGGCGTTTGATCCTTTCAAGGACTGGAAAGAAATGAAGCTGGAGATGGATATGATTCAGGGGTTCAAAGAAGTTTGCCAACGCAAGGGTGGTCTCTTTGACGCATTCAAAGATGCAACCGATAAGGGTATGTTCTTACTTGATAAGTACGTGGATTCCCTCGAGCAGTACTGGGAGCCACGGGTGGAATACATGGAGAAGAATCCTCAAATACGGGACACCCCAGCATGGCGCAAATTGGTCAGTGCAGGAAACCAATGCCGGACGTTAATTGAACCGCTGAAAATAGCATGGTGTTTTCACAAAAAGCGCCGAAATGATTACTCAAGACCAAAATGGCTCCAGCTGCTGGAAAAATGGCAGAAAGATGGCAAGAAGAAACCCCCAGCCACGGGCCGGTCCTTCCAATTCGAAAAGGCAAAAAATCCAGTTACAGCTGGGGGAGGATTCGTGCTTTTGGGTACGCGTGGAGAAGGCGCGCAAATTGCTGAGCAGGGGAGGACCATCAGACGATTCCGAAAGAAAGGAATTACTCGAGGTCGACGATTATGTTATGGGCTTGATTGATAATTCCGCAGTTTCGGCGGACATATTTCTGGAGAATAGCACCTTTATGCAATGGTGGATGGAGTCTGAGGCGATCTGGGAGAAGCAAATGATGGGGCATTCTCGCCACCGACGACTTGTCAATTTCATGAGGAAGGACCCTCGCAAAAATTATATGAACGGGGTTAATTTAGATGAGAATCTACCCGATACCTCAGGCACCTAAATTTGATTTTTCTATTCAAACCTAATGATAGCAATTTTCCATGCCATTGAAAATTCGAGCTTCACAATATCTCTTTGTCGCGAACGTTAGATATTTTCTCGAGGTGGTTAATGGATTGCCAAATGGACACGGATGATCCCTATTGCGAGATGATGTTATCATTCGGCTTGGGTTCTCCCAACTCCTACGGATCGCAATGAAGATTTCTCGATTAAGTATGAACATTGTTTTTACTTAAGAAGCCGCCATTAACTTATTATGAGCCGATTAGAGGCTAAGTAAAATGTAAGAGTTCGTTTTACTTCCGTGGAGTTGGTTTTACTTTTGTGAACTACAGATATGGAAAAAGGGGACTTAATTACGCTATATTTTATCAACGTCAAAATTTGGTATCTTTTTCTTTTTTTTTTTTAATAAAAACGTATTTAATGCAATATTTCCAATTTTATTCCCTAACATGCATTTAGATGTGTCTAGATAAATGCATAGAAGAAAAGTTGATAAAAAAATATGATGTTCTATGTGTAATATTGTAATAAATAAAGTATTTTCCTAAAATGAGCCATTAAAACATGGAAAATATATTAAGATAATGCCATCTAAAATGCAATGCAATCCTAAGGGAATGGATCAATTTATATAGGGAAAATGGCACAATTAGTCCCTGAAGTTTTGTGTAATGTTCAATTTCGTCCCTATATTTTTGATTGGCTCAATTTGGTCCTTAAACTATTAGGAAATGTTCAGTTTAGTCCTTCCGTTACTTTTTTTTTTTTTTTTGGTCTTCTTCTTCTTCTCTCTTCCCTCCGCTGGCGCCGGCGGAGGGAAGCCGGCGTCCGGCCCGACGCCGGCGGGGCGGCCCCGCGGCGTGGGGCCGCCCTTGCCGGCCGACGGGAGGGACCTCGACGCCTCCCCCTGCCGCGGCTCGCTGAGCCCCGCCGCACGAGGCCACGAGATGAGGACGCTGACCGCATGGATCCGCTAGGGCACCCTCGCCCGACGCGCCCGGGGGCGGCCCTCGCCGGCCGACGAGAGGGACCTCGACGCCTCCCCCTGCCGCGGCTCGCTGAGCCCCGCCGCACGAGGCCACGAGATGAGGACGCCGACCGCATGGCTCCTCCACCAAGTCTGTACTTCCTCGGCCTCCCTCTTCTCTTCTCACCGTAGCTCCAGTGACGCCAGCACCCAATCCCCCTGCACCAGCTTCGAACCTCGGCCTCCCTCCGTCGGCACCACCACGATCCCCTCCGGCCTCTGCGCCAAGCCTTGCGCTCCCCTATGGTGCGACCTGCGAACCCAGCAACTCAGCGAGGGCGGCCCTCGCCGATCTGGCAAGGGCCCCCTTGCCGGACGCCGGCTTCCCTCCGCCGGCTCCGCCATGGCCGGCGGAGGGAAGAGAGAAGAAGAAGAAAAAAAAAGATAAAAAAAAGATAAAAATATTTAAAAGATAAAAAGACCAAAATATCCTCATTCCGTTAAGTTTAACTAATAGAAAGTTAACGGAAGGACGAAATTGATCAATTTTTAAATAATTAGGGACTAGATCGGACATTTATCGATAATTCAGGAATCAAATTGAGCCAATCAAAAATATAGGGACGAAATTGGACATTATATAAAACTTCAGGGACTAATTGTGTCATTTTCCCATTTATATAATATGAATATGCAAATAAATCTAAATTTCCTTAGAAGTACCGCTAGACATTTTTTTAACATTTTTTTTTAATGAAAATGCAAACTAAAATCACTATCATGCAAGATGTAGTTTTTATATTTTTTAAATACATTTTTCATTATTTGTTGAATAAAAGTGCAACTATGTAATAATGCAATCTACATGTCTTAAACATGCATAAATTACTACATGGAAGAATCCTGTCGATCTAACATTTCAATTATTATCACGCAAATGCAATCCAAAATACTATTTGAACAAACAAGAAAATGAAAATCTGACATAATATGTAAGAACAATGCTCTAATCTCTCAGAAAGAGCTGCTAAACGGGGAGACAAAATATAACCTAATTTAATAAAAAAAATCTCTTACGAAATGTAGTCCTAAGATAAAACATGTTTGAATATTAGCTTTAATGTTATGAATATTAAAAACCCCATTCATCTCTATTTCACTCCCCCCCCCATGAGATAATTTTATCAAGGCTATATTTATCTTGCACAAAATTTATCCAGTCTTTAATAGGCGCCAATCATTTTATCCCACTTAAAATTTTATCTTGACTGCTAAACACAGCCTAACAACACTTGAAGAAAATTATTACTTTATTTGCACAAGCATAGATTGATACATCATTGAGGATGAAGAATCTCTCACCATTTGACTGACGACATCTGCTATACGACTGGAGGCATTATGAGCCATTTTATTCTTATCATGATCACGAGTCAGATAACACTGAAGCATTACATTTACTTGCTCAAACAACTTCTCCTAGCTCCTGGAACTATGATGAAAAATAATAACATGTCAAAGAAAATCCTCATGCAAACTGAAAATACAAAAGAAAGCGGCTACATTTACATTTAGAAGGAGACTTTAGCAATCTCCAGAATCAGATCTTTGTCCTGGTGCCATAGCTTGAATCTCCTTCACATTTCATTCTTGCATTGCAGTGTCCGCAACTCAATCTTTTTGGTGTCGCCAACATTGAATCGTAGCCAGTAATATCAAATGTAAAACCTAACTAAAGCCTGTGAACCTTAGTCACCTTTTTGCTGCTCTTTCCCCGTAGAATTAAGTATCCAGTACTATCAAATGACCTGTCACTTGCTGAAGAGTCTGGTGATATGTGGCTGGCACCCATCCCCCTCAAAGCGTACGGTGAACATCCTCTGCTCGTTTAAAGCCTCTAAGGCATAGACATTGTCATCACCAAACAATGACCGAACTGAAGGAAGAAATTGCGAATGATATAAAGGTAAGAATTTGCAAAGATGATTAATAAAGGCATGAATAAACAAGGAAAGAGTGACTACATGATTTATACCGGGTTTTCTGCCTTTGATGATAATCCTTTCAGCATGATGAAGGCCATACATCTTGTCTTCAGAGAGAACAGTCTTCATATTGGCATATTAAGTGATGAACAAAGTTTGATATAGATCCATGGAGATTCATCATCTTGACATTAACGTCCTGGCTTTGAGAAAATGTGAAACACGTTACTGGGTACCTTCACCGCCTATTCCCATGACAAAATGACGAATTACTAAAATGCAACGAATAATCACTTATGCATGAGCAGTTTCCAGAATCCATCAAGTGAAGTTTCTTTCTGCATTCTTTGCATAAATGGACAAACACATAATGCAATAAAACCAATTTTAATAGCACTTGGAGATAAGTATTACTGTATTAACAGAAGCGCAGATTGATACCATTTCAAGGATGAAGAATGTCTTACCATTTGACAGAAGACATCTAATTTACTTTTGGAGGCATTCTGATCTTTTTATTTATATCATGATCATGAGCTTGATAACGGTGAAGCATTGCATTCACTTGCTCAAATAACTTCTCCCAGTTCCCGGAATTGAGACAGAAAATAATAGCACGTCCAGGAAAAGCCCCAGACAAACTGAAAGTACAAATGAAAGCAGGTGATCTCAACAGAATAACAGCAATTTACTTACTATATTTACGTTCAGTAGGAGACTTCAGCGATCTCCAGAATCAGATCTTCATCATGCTGCCATAATTTGAATCTTCTTCATAATTCTGTCATGCAGTGCAGTGTTCTCAACACAATTTTTTTTTTTTGGCCCCGCTCGCAATTTTTTTTTATCTATTACTATCAAATTTTAAATCTGACTTCATCCGTGAACATCAGTTAGCTTCTTGCTGTTTTTACCCCTATAATCATGACGTGTCATATGCTAAAAAGTCTGGTAATATTGTGAGTGACTTGCAGCCCTTTCTATCAAAGCGTTCCAGGGGTTTTATCTTATCATGGAAGCAAATTTCAGACAAGCTTTCGCAATTATTAACAATCAATTGCTGCAGATGCGCCGACTTTGAAAGGTCCAGTCGTTCAATGTGCTTGCGTGCAGAGATACTCAACACTTCCAGAGATTCCAATTGGCCAAGGCCTGGTATCTCATGGAGATTATCCGCCTCTTCATCATAGCTTTGCTTGTCCAGGCGACTCAACTTCACAAAATCTTCAAAATCGAAGTTGGACGGCTGTGTGTCGGCTGATACGTCCAACTTTCTTAGGGATTTCAAAGCTTCCAGACCATCCAATTTCTTCAGCCCATAGCACTGCAAGAGCTCTAATTCCAATAAGGATATTAAATTGGGAAGATTTGACAACCCTTCCAATTTGGGACATTTCCAAACTTGGAGCTTCCGTATGCCCGGGGGAAGTGCTGGGATGCTTCGAAGAGACATGCAACAGTGAAGGGTGAGCTTCTTCAGATGACTGAGGTGAGAGAGCGACGGAAGCGTGTCGTTCAGACAGGTTAGCTGGAGGGATGATAAGCCGGAAGGAGGTTCTGCTAGTGACTTAAGCTCACTACAGTAGAGTAAATCAAGGTGCTCGAGATTAGAAAGCTCATGGAACTTTTCCGGCAAGCCAGAGAGTTTTTGATGCAGCCCACATTGAAGACCGGCTCCCTCGACCAAGAAAATCGGCCCGCATTAAAGCTGAGAAGCCATAACGACATCTCGAGTCCATCCCGGAAGCTTGAAAGACACTTGGAAGCTCGCGTGATGCATTTACTAGCTTATAGTTTCCATGCTCTTTTACTAGTTTCTAGTTCCTAGGCTCTTTATTATTTTTCTAGTTTCTAGGCTCTTTAATGCTTTCAAGTTTCTATGCTCTGTTTTTATTTCTTTGATGATATAAGCCATCAAATCCCTTGTAGAAGACAGACAACTTTGATTAATGAAAAGCTTTGCTTGAAGCAAGTATCATGAACCTTGAAGAGTTCAACCCTTGAAAACCTAGAAGAGTTTTCACTCCGTCCTTGAAGAGTCGGAGCTTTCGAAATCTGCATCCTTGAAGAGTTGCAGTCATCGATCTAGAAGAATCGGTGTCCCTTTCAACTTCCTTAGAGGCCTAGAAGAGCAACCAACGAAGTTCCTATCTTTTTATGTTCTGTTCGTTACTTCCAACCCAATTTCGACTATCCTACAGTGCTTATTTCAGAAAACCCAAAACACAGAAATTGTAGATCCAGAAGTCTTTGTTCATTTGGCTTTGGAATCAGGTCGATCCGATCTGTATCGACAAAGATACGACTGTTCTCCTGAGCTGGTGCAGTGCTGAAATTTCTGTTCGTTCCATTTCTTGTGCGCGAGTCACTCTCCCGATCCTATTGTTTGAGAAAGCCTGCCCTAGGCTTGCATCATTTGGTATCAGAGCTTTGGAGGAGAGGACAATGCCTCCAAGACAAGCAAGGCGTCGTGGCGGCAGAACCGTTCCCCTCAATGAATTGCACACACTTGCTGAGAATATGCAACAACAAATTGACGAACTGACGCAAGAAGTTCAGCGATTGAGGGCTGAAGCAAATAATTCTCCACCCCGTTCCAGGACTGAAAATTCCCGTGGTGACTCTTCCTCTTCGGAGAGTGTTCAATCTATTCATGGTCGGAGGCATGTTCGACATCGTTTACAACATATTCGTGAGCCCGATTGGGAAAAGGAAGTCAAGAAAGATGTTCCAGAATTTACAGGTACTGAGTCTCCGATGAAATTGTTGATTGGCTGACACTTGTGAATGAGGTGTTTGAGCATCGGAATGTTCCGGAGAATCGTCGCGTTGGGATCATTGCTATGCGATTCCGAGGCAAGGCGATTGCTTGGTGGAGACGTGAAAAACAAACTCGCCAATCCGTTGGCAAAGCACCAATCACTTCGTGGAGAAAGATGGAGGGCAAGATTCAAAAATATTTTCTCCCCAAAGGATATAAGAGAGAGCTCTACCAACGGTGCCAAAATCTAAAACAAGGTACGCGAACGGTGGACCAATACACCAATGAATTCAATGAGTTGGTGATTCGTAACAATATCCAGGACCCAGAGGATGTGCTTGTGAACAAATACTTGAACGGTCTTCAATTTTACATTCAAGACGCCTTGGAAGTCCTCGACATTTGGGACTTAGGAGATGCACACCAACGGGCACTCAAAATGGAGCGCTCTCATTCTCGGAGACAACAATTTGCTAGTAAGCCTTCTACTCAACCCCATGTTTCGAATCAACCTACTACATCCGAAATACGTTGCTATTCTTGTGGGGAGTTGGGTCATCGTGCTAGCAATTGTCGAATCAATAAGAATCGACCAACCGGTAAAGCCTTTTTGGTGGATGATGATTCTGATGAGAATGCTGAGAATCCACTTGAAGAGGAGTTGAAAAATGATGAAGAAGCTGCGGATGATGAACAAATAGTGCATGCTGACACTGGCGAACTTCTTATGGTGAGGAAAAATTTTCTTACTCCTCGAGACGACACTATGGTGAGAAAAAATTTTCTTACTCCTCGAGACGACATTGGAGATAGGTGGTTGCGTACCAATATTTTTCATTCTGCTTGCACAATCATGGGAAAGGTGTGTCAATTAATTATTGACTCTGGTTGTTGTGAGAATATAATTTCTGAAGTAGCGGCAAACAATCTGAAGTTGGAATTAAAAACGCACCCTACGCCTTATAAAATGTCGTGGTTGAAGAAAGGCACTAAGGTAACTATTTCCAAACGATGCCTTGTTAATTTGTCCATTGGTTCTGTTTATAGTGACAAGATATGGTGTGATGTTCTACCGATGGATGCTAGTCACATTATTCTTGGTCGACCATGGCAATTCGATAGGAGGACTATGCATGACGGTTATCGAAATACATATTCTTTTGAATTTGGAGGCAAGAAGATTACGTTGACACCTAGTAGGGTGGGAGATTCTTCTGATGATGATGGCAAGAATTCGAGGACGAATTCTTTTAAAGATGGGGAGGATGATGCAGCCCACATTGAAGACCGGCTCCCTCGACCAAGAAAATCGGCCCGCATTAAAGCTGAGAAGCCATAACGACATCTCGAGTCCATCCCGGAAGCTTGAAAGACACTTGGAAGCTCGCGTGATGCATTTACTAGCTTATAGTTTCCATGCTCTTTTACTAGTTTCTAGTTCCTAGGCTCTTTATTATTTTTCTAGTTTCTAGGCTCTTTAATGCTTTCAAGTTTCTATGCTCTGTTTTTATTTCTTTGATGATATAAGCCATCAAATCCCTTGTAGAAGACAGACAACTTTGATTAATGAAAAGCTTTGCTTGAAGCAAGTATCATGAACCTTGAAGAGTTCAACCCTTGAAAACCTAGAAGAGTTTTCACTCCGTCCTTGAAGAGTCGGAGCTTTCGAAATCTGCATCCTTGAAGAGTTGCAGTCATCGATCTAGAAGAATCGGTGTCCCTTTCAACTTCCTTAGAGGCCTAGAAGAGCAACCAACGAAGTTCCTATCTTTTTATGTTCTGTTCGTTACTTCCAACCCAATTTCGACTATCCTACAGTGCTTATTTCAGAAAACCCAAAACACAGAAATTGTAGATCCAGAAGTCTTTGTTCATTTGGCTTTGGAATCAGGTCGATCCGATCTGTATCGACAAAGATACAACTGTTCTCCTGAGCTGGCGCAGTGCTGAAATTTCTGTTCGTCCCATTTCTTGTGCGCGAGTCACTCTCCCGATCCTATTGTTTGAGAAAGCCTGCCCTAGGCTTGCATCAGTTTTGCTCCACCTAAACAGAGGGTCCTTAGAGAAGACAATCCGCCTTCATCAACAACAATTTCTACTTCCAGTTTACGGCAGCCTGAGGCATCTAACTCTTGGAGGCTTTCCAGTTTTCCGATAGCACTCGGTAACTTTTCAATCTCGCTATGAGAAATCCTCAGAATTTTCAATTTCTTCAGTTTCCCAATGGATTTGTGTAATTCCTCAATGCTAGTATATGACAAATCCAGCTCAACCAATTCTCTCATCTCCCCGATTGAAGAAGGGATCCCTGTCAATTTGTGGCAGCCCGCTAATGACAAGCGGTGCAACTTTCTACAAGCTTGAATGGAGTCCGGAAGTTTTTGCAATTCTTTGCTGGTGTTCAAGTTCAGGGTCGACAAATTTACCAGATGGCTCATCGAGCTAAGAACTCGAGTCAGTTTTTCACAACCCACGGCACTAAGCATCTTCAGCTCCGTCAGAAATTCTATACAAGTGGGGATTGAGCATATATCAGTCTCGTCTATGAGAAGTTCCTCCAATTTTCTTAGTTCACCCAGTTGTTTGGGTAAATCCTTGAGCCTCCCACAGAATCTTAAGTTCAAAGAAACGAGACACTTGACATCTCCAATGGAAGAGTCGAATCCCTCCAAATTGTCACAATATCCCAAGATTAGCATCTCTAAACTTTTAAACCTGGAGAGATTAGGGGTGCTCTTTAACTTTGAGCACAACGAAAGATTGAGAAATTTCAACCTCTCCATCTACAAGAAAGAAACACGTTCCAATGATTAGCTATTGGAAATAAAAATAATATATCATCAAATGTAACAAAAGAAAAAGTGTTTCTTATCTTTACCTTCATTGAACTCCATCCTTCCCAATTTTCACTAATAAAACTCCCTGATAAATCAAGTACAAGTAATTTCTCCAAATAAACATTAGTCGCGTGGAAAGAGTGAGGACACATCTTCCACTCTAACCATCTTAGTTCAGAAAATGAATCCTCAAAATCTCCAACAAAGTCCACTTTACTCAAATGAAGGAACCTCAGGAAAGGCATTCTTTTAAACTTCTCTTTCTTCATGAACTTTCTTGAGCCATTTTCGTCGAGACGTAGTGCCTCGATATTTTTATTCTCCTCCTACAAAAAATTGAGGGTTGTAATATCACCAAAAGGCATTCCCCAATCTTGACATGAATAAACTGTCTTTAAACAAGTAATAGCATACCACCCAATCGCCTTTTGTTAGCATAAGTCTGCATGTTCTTGTGGCCAATGCATTTTCTCTACACTAACAGAGAATATGTGATCTTCTTATGACTAAACAATCGCGTAATATGTCAATTTTAACTTTCATGCCACAAATTTTGGTGATTTCACGTAAAATATTTACATGAAAATAGTCTAGGTTTATAGGTCTTGATATTAAATTCTGTAACCCGTAGCATTGACTACCAAGTATTTGTTCCACCAAAATGTATAGGGTGTCCCTTTGCAATATGTGCGAACCGTTGCACTTTTAAACCAAAAGAGAGAGAGAGTACCTAATTGGGTTTTTCACTAGCATTTATGCTTTCAGAAAAAATGACAACTTATTTCCATTCTGTTCATGAAATATTAATCATTTTGGCATTTGGTTGAATGGTGAATTAGTCAAACGGGTGGGTTGGATTGGGTTGGGTCATAAATAGTCTAATCCAAATTGACCAATTAACTCATTTATTCGTAATATAAATTTCTTGACCCATATTCGACTCTACCTATATTGATTAAGCACTTCAATATTAAACCTAATCTACAAAAACTCATATCCAAACTGAGGTGAGAGTGCATGGTGAACAAGCACTAGATCAAGCAAGGGTGAGATAGAATAAATAGTCTCATAGATTTGCATTGGGTCTAAGTAAATCTTAAACCCATTTATAACTCATTTACGACTCATTTAACATCCATATTGTACTTAAACTCATTTATGACCCATTTAGTACATATAACTAATCAATTTATGAACCATTTAACACACTAAGAAATGAGTTTATGACTCATTTTGATGATCCATTAAATGGAAACGAGTGTTTGGTTGTTTTTTTTTTCCTTCTAAAAGCACAAATCTTTATGGTTAGTTTGGTTGTTTGGATTTTTAATCGGAATAGGAATTGGATAGGATTTGATATAAAATCCTAAGATTTTCTTATATCATGTTCATTGTTTGGTGAATTACAGTATTAAAGTCGGATATGTTCACATCATAGCATGTACATTTTTTTGATATAAACGGCATATCATTATAAATGAACATAAATGTTCATAAACGGAGATGGTGAAAATCTCTCATAACACTATTCCTTAATTTAATTTAATTTATTTTTATTTTTTCCTCTTTTTTATATTTTTCTTTATTATTTATTATTTCCTCTTTTTATATTATTTTCTTTATAATTTATTTTTTCCCCTTTCATTATTCTTTAATAAAATTTTATGAAATAATAAACTGTACTAACATACCTAAAATACAAAAATACCTAAAATATATAAATAAATATAAATATTTAATTTGTAAATTGAATATTTATTATAAGATAGAATTAAAGTTGAATATATAAATTAAAATAAGATTAATTAAAAATAATTTTTTTAATTTTTTATTTCTTAAATTATAATTCAAATATTATTTATATTGAAATATAATTTCAATTTTGTTAATTTAATACATTTGTTATTCAAGAAAAATAACTTTTCAATTATGGACATTAGAAATTCTATCCATCTTTATTCCACCTTCCCTATGGGATAATTTTATCTTGTCTATATCCCTATTATATTCGACTTTATCCTGTCTTGAGCAAGCACCAAACATAGGATAATATAAATCATATCCTATCTTGAATTTTATCTCGACTGCTAAACGCAGCCTATGTGTTTATTTCTTTTTCAATAGACGGTTTTTGTGCAACTCCGGCATTGTCTTTTCGTTTTTATTGGAAAAAAGAATTAGACTTTCAAATTAAAACGCGACTACTTAGAGAATTAAAACAACAAAAGCTCTTTTTCTTTTTTTTTAAAATAAAAAATGGGTTATTAATAAACAAAAAGTAGGTTAAGAAAAACTTACTATTACTCAAGCACATTGATGTTGTGCATCTACATTGGGAATTTCATTATTCTTTCTTTTTACCTTTAGGTATTGTCCTCTCTTTATATACCCTTTTCCAATTCCATATCGCGTCTCTCTTTTCCCCAATTATCTGCATATTGCGTGACCAAAAGTTTCCGGAAAACCACAGATTGCTAGAGTAAAAAGAAATTGAGGAAGAGAAGTTGAACTTGACTTTTCAATTTTGTATATTCAAGCTCGAAAAGATCAACACTAATCCTAAGATGAGCGCACTAGTCAATCATCCATCATTCAATTTGCGCCAGCTGGATGATATCAAGGAATAGTCTTCTCTCTGTTAGAGTTTCTATTTTCATCCCAACAGTTCTACTTTTCTTATATCACATTGTCAATTGAATTTTTACATCTTTTGCGAAGAGCCGACAATGAAAAAGATTGATTGCTTCTTTGCTCATTTTTGCATGCGAAATAGCATATAGAATCTTAGTACGCATGATTGCAAAACCAAAATTATTGTCTCAGGGAATAGAGTGAGATTAAAATTAAATAATTCTGGCAAATTTATAAACTAATAAGCGTCAATTATCTTCATGTATTTCCTTTTCTCTTTGATTTGGTCAATCTTCGCTATAGTAAAAAAAGATGCTTTTGGTGCTGGTTGCCATGAAAATCAAGATATAATACGGCCCGATCTTATGAATTTGTTTGTGCATTTGTGCATTCACCCATTCGTATAAAAATCTATGAATTGATGTACTAGGTTTGCGATCATTAATATTATTGTTCTCTTTTTGCATTCTCTCATTTCTTCTTTTCTCTTCCAGTTATCTTATTTGATGAATTAAATATCTGTTTTTTCATCGCTCCTAGAATCCTATCAAATGGAACATCTAATATTTAACAATAGTATTTCTTTTTTCCGACCTTGTCTTTGTCCATGTGTCGGTGCATAAAGGGCTCTATTAGTCCTTACGGAGAAAGGCTTGCTCATTACATAATAATGATGGTAATTGAATTACTCTAAATAAAGATAAACTGAATGTGAGTAGTGTAAAGCTTCTTTCATCTTTCACTATTCCGGCACTGACTTCATTCAGTCATTTATTTTCTTAATTTTGATCTTTACTTTTCAATTTTTCATCAAAAATTACTTTGTGTAGACATGAGAAAAATCATGTTTCAGTTGTTACTTCATTTATTTTGGTCGTAATTCATTGTTGTTTGATTTTGTACAATATTTATTAATTTTGAATTACGTACTCAACATACCTATGACTAGATCTATGCATAACACGGGTATAAGCACCAGCATATAATACGAAAGCATGGTAAATTAGCCTTATGTTATTGCATTACAAGTCAAAATACTGTTAGTTCTCACCTTTCATATGAATAAACATGATCGATCCATGTACACATGCAAAGCTTAATGCCACTTACTCTATAATTAATGTATCTTGAACAGTCTTCCAACACTGTATTATCTAATTTGTTAATTTGACTATAACTTGGTCTGAATAACAATAAAAGAAAAGCCAAATTCTTTATTGAAAATTTTAATTTGAATTTTTAAAGTGTATCAAGTGACAAGTAAATTCTTATTTTCGATTAATTATAGAGTGAGAGTCACCCAACTAGGTAGTGATGTTTCAAGTTAGCAATTAACGCAATTATGTTAATAATATATATAAATTTATTGATTATTAAATAATTGATAGATTTCAAGGCGCTTCTTCAATTATGATGATAACATTCCTTGGGTAATACAATTAAAACCAATCATTTATTTCCTTCCTATCGTGCTTTTACGTTATCATATTGCAATTCCGTTGTAAACGTTCATAAGAAATCCTAAAAAAAAAAAAAAAAAAATTGTATAAATTATTTATACATATAGAATCACTACGTAATATCTTAGTACTTCAAATTGAATAAATTTTTGAGTCGATAGCCAAAAGTTATTAGGTGCAAATAATATAACAGAGATCTTTACTTCTTCTTCTTTTTTTTTGGCCATAAAGTATGATCAATGATGAAGTTCTTGTTATTTGGTCAAAAATTATAAAATAATTGGCAGAAACTTGTAAGAAACTTATATGCATTTTATAGTAATTTCCGATATTATCTTACTTAAATAATATTCGAATAAGTAAATCTCCAAACCTGGGTGACGCTAGGACCTTCAACTTGTAATGTAGTAAGAAGCACTGAAGTAGTAGAGAACTGCTAGAAAATGATGTTAAGAGAGCAAAAGAACAATACAGACAGAGCTAATAATAAACAATTTTAGTACCCCTTTTCTGCGGCTTTTTTACGCATCAAGAGATGAGCTGTGGAATAGTCACGACTGCAAACTTTTCATGAACTAAAGGCCAAGATTGGACGTAGCTTTTACCAATAAAATGCTAACAGCATGTTGACACTGGTCAAAGATCTAGAGTAAAAAGAGCAATAAGAATAATAATGCGAGGGACTACCATTAGAGAACATGGGAGAGGCCAAAAGTAGACATGATTGTTACCTTGCTTCGTTGAACTACTGTGGCTTCCTTGCCCCATAGTCTGCTACAATCCCAAGGCTTCTTATCTACTGGACGGGCGATAGCTTTGCCTAAATCTCTTAAGTGATCATGCATTCTCAACTCATTATTATCATCAATTTTCAATAACGAAAGTTCAATCATTCTTTCCAATCTGGAATGTGGGCAATATTGGGGATCATCCCATAGGTTTGTGGCAATCCTTTTGTCAATTCCATTGAAAAAGCATGCAATATCTAGAAACATTTGTTGTTCCTGATATCCTAATGAATCGTAACTTATCCATAACTTTTGTTGTACATTCAGATGAGGCACCTTCCTCAATTTCTCCAGTGTCTCTATCCATATACTATTATCTTTTCTTCTGAGAAACGAACCTATAATTACGAGAGCTAAGGGAAGCCCTCCTGTGGTGTCAACAATAGCCCTAGAAAGAGCCATAAGTTCTGTTGGACGTTCTTCCCCTCTGAATGCAGTTTTACCAAATAGAAGCAAAGAGTCTTCGCTTGAGTTCATACCCTTTATATTCAGACTTCAAGAGGGCCTTATCTCGGCATGTAATAATAATTCGACTTCCCAAGTGGAAATTACAACCACCAATCAAATTATCAAGATGGTCTCGACAATCCACATTGTCAAGAAGAATAAGCACCTTCTTTTTTTCACAACTACGTTGGATCATTGCAATCCCAGAATCATGCACGCCATGGTCACTACTTTTTATTATATCTGATATTAGTAGAGATTGAACATGCAGCAAACCTTTGCTTTCAATTGTTTCTCTAATATCCTTGAGAGAGCTGCGGCACTTAAATTTGCTAAAAAGATTTTCATAAATGATCGTAGCCAAAGTTGTCTTACCGATGCCACCAATTCCATAAATCACAATAATTCGAGCTTCTAAACAAGCGGTATCTGCCAAATTCATAATTCTAGCCACATGATCATCAATTCCAACCAAGTCTACGGGACAAGATGGTGGAATGTCACATTGCTGCTCGTGCAATATTATTTCTACAAGTTTTTTTACTAATTTCCCTTCATAACTGTCAAGCAAAACAACAGATGAGAACTTTTTAATGGCTCCACGAAATAAGGATTAAGAATGATAAATAGAAAATTTCTTCCAACAAGGATGTGTTAAAACAAGGTAAATGACGTACCCACTAGTAGTTTTCTCTGATTCGAATATTTTATAATCAAGTGCCTTTTTGAGCGCTTCCGGCCCTTTTCGCTTGACCTCTTTGTCAAATTTTCGCTTGCGGCATCGGAAGGCATCTGCAAATTTCCCCTGCATGTTACGCACGTCAGTGGGTTCTACCTTGTAAAGCACAGGAAAGACTTTTTGTTCTCCTCTTTCCACGCACTCCATCATCTTAATGAGCTCGCGAAGGCATCATTCACTAGCAGCATAATTTTCCGAGATGACTGGGATTGAAATCTTAGAGCGTTCGATTGCATTGAGAAGATTTTCACCAATTGTCTCGCCAAAGCGGAGGTCCTCATCATCTCTGAACACGAAGTTCGGACAGTGCAAGCCCGCATCTACGAGTTTATGGTAGAGATGATTGACGAAGCCTTTGCGAGTGTCGGAGCCTCTAAAGCTTAAGAATACATAGTAATTGTTTCCAGTTGTTAGGCTTGTCGGATTCCAAAAAACCGGATTCGACACTAAATCGAACCCCTAAACTTGTGCGGAAGACGAGCTCGGGAAAAACACATGCATCACCGATCCTAAGGCACATCACAGAATCGAACGTACCTTGTTAGCCACAGATTAAACACTGATGCCGATATGAGGAAGAGAAACTGGTCCCGTTCAATCTGATGATGTGAATTTTGCCTTGAAGGGCGTCGCCTTTTTGCGTTTGTTTTTCTTTTGGAGGTGTTTCAAGGGAGAGAGGGAGGAGGGAACGTACATTATGCCAAAAGGTGCGTTCCTCCCTCTCTTTTCTCCCTTATATACGTCAATTCCAAAGAGAAACGTGCCCCTTCATCATATCCCTTCATCCATGGGCCCTAATCTTGTGGGCCGGGCTTTTAGGCCCAACATGGGCGGACAGGCCAACTTAGGCCCATCATATTAATAATTAAAACCATCATCTCCCACTCGCACATGGTGGGCCGAACAGAATTCTTTTTACTTCTCTTTAGTATTCATACCGCTAAATAATCCGTGCGACCAGTATACTTTGAGAGCTCGTTACCATACATCTGTTAGGAATATATAGCAGCTCATAATGGACATCACACTCTGAGTAAATTTAGTATGCAGTGCCCTAGATCGATCGATCACATTTATATCTCTCTTGATCTTTTTTAAACAATGATATATATATTGTATTCACAATTATGATTATCTCAAAGACAGTCATAATTGGTCGACCAGTGAATACAAAACCACAATATAATTCTCTAAATTCGATCTTTCTCTTTCCTTCAAACTCTCAATTTCAGTTCAACTTACTTTTCTAGAAATGTCCCATTAGATCGAATCAACTCATGACCATTGGCAATATCCTAAGATAGCAAATACTAAATAGAAATCTTGAGAATAAGTAAAAAGTCATGAGGGCACTAAAATTGAAGAACTATTTTTCTCAAGAGTCTCACACGGCATAAAAGTTGAGATCAAACTTTTGCCACTCTTATTGGTCGTCTCATGCATACGTAGTATGAAATACGTATTACGGTATTAACTCATTTCCCATAGAGCATATGTCTACACCTTCAATACCGTACAGATGATAGTTCAGACATACCCAATATCTAACTTGAGTTCACGTATCTACTCATTCACAAAATTCACCAGAACTCACATCTAGCATCATTGACAGATAAAGTAAAATATGTGGGTTATTTTACTTTCGCACATAGTAAATATTATGTCCTCATCTTAACACCTAGTTAAGGTGACAAATATATTTTAAGCTTGAGCTCTCGATTATCACCTAGATAACAAGCTTAAAAAACCGTTTCATCTCTATTTATCACATAGTAAATAGAGGCGATTACCCATGTGAGTGGGCCAATCTTATAACTGTCCGACATACTTTCTTAACTTAAAGTAATGCACTGAGCATTAAGATGCATAAAAATCAAAGAAAGATTCATAGGCATTAATAATGAAAAACACAAGTTCATAAATGTGAACCACTCAGGGAAATTACAATCCAGTACATCAGACTCTACGCAATCTTAGAGATTTTACATGACCACAAAACACATCTCTAGGTATTGGCTTTGTCATAGGATCTGCTACTATTCTATGTGTAGATATGTATTGTAAGTTCACATCTTTTCGTGCAACCATATCTTTGACAAAGTTATACTTGATATCTATATGTTTGGTCTTGCCATTATATTTTGGATCTTTGGTATACGCTATAGCTGCTTGGCTATCACAGTTAATCAATAATGGATTTGCAGCTTTCTCAATAACACCTAAATAATCCAAAAATCTCTTAAGCCAAACTCCTTCTTGTACTGCTGCTGATAATGCCACGAACTCAGCTTCCATCGTGGATAAGGTTATACACGTTTGCTTCTTACTGCTCCATGATATGGCACCATTGTTCAGTAAGAAAGCAAATTTAGAGGTAGATTTTCTTTCATCTAAATCTCCTCTCCAATCAGCATCTGAATAGCCTTCAAGTCGCAGATCCTTTCTTTGGTAATTCAACTTGTAATCAGCAGTTCCATTCAAATACCTTAGTATTCTCTTAACGGCATTCTAATATGCTTGACCTGGGTTAGATTCGTATCTACTCACCATTCCAACTGCAAAACATATGTCAGCTCTTGTACACATCATAGCGTACATCAAGCTCCCAACAGCACTAGCATAAGGAACATGTTTCATTTGTTCCTTCTCTTGAGGAGTCCTTGGACACAGTTTATGGCTCAATCCTTCACATTTTCCAATAGGAGTGTCTATGGGTTTACAATCTTGCAAACGAAATCGTTCAAAAACCTTATTTATATATGTTTCTTGTGAAAGAGATAATGATCTCTTCGAACGATCTCCTGAAATCTTAATTTCAAGAATGTATGCAGCCTCACCCATATCCTTCATCTCAAAGTTGGAAGACAACCAACTTTTGACAGTATTAACAAATTCCATATTGCTTCCGGCAATTAGTATATCATCAACATATAATGATATGATCACAAATTGATCTTTGGATCTTTTGATATATACACAATGATCCTCATCAATCATTGTAAAATTATATGCCATTATGGCATTATGAAAATGTATAAATCATTGTTTTGACGACTGCTTAAGGCCATATATCGATATCAAAAGTCGACATACCTTTTCTTCTTGGCCTTCTTTAATGAAACCAGTAGGTTGTTCCATATATATTTCTTCCTCTAATTCTCCATTGAGGAAAGTAGTCTTTACATCCATTTGATGTAACTCAAGATCCATACTAGCCACTATTACTAGAATAATGCGAATCGAGGTAAATCTCACTACAGGAGAAAATGTTTCTTCATAATCAATTCCTTCCTGTTAGTTATACCCCTTCGCCACTAGGCGAGCCTTATGCCTTTCTATCGAGCCATCGGCTTTTTGCTTTATTTTGAGAACCACTTGTTCCCAATAGTTTTGCGTCCCTTTGGAAGATCAACCAGTTCCCAAACTTGGTTTGACTTCATTGACTCGATCTCCTCTTCCATTGCATGAATCCATTTTTCCTTACTAGGGCAACTTAGAGCCTCATGTATATTTCTTGGCTCATTCTCATCTTGTGGAGCAATCATAAAAGTTTCCCCTTCAATGTCAAAACGTCGACGGGGAACACTTTGGCGACTTGTTCGCCGTATGGGAGATTGTACACTTTGCACATCATTCCCGATTATGCTCCCACTAGGATTAGATAATGATGATGTGGTCTCATCATGTGGTTGCAATTGAGAATGAGTTGAATTCAATTCATCACTTCTCATATTACTCCCACTTGGACAAACTCCACCAATATCATTATCTTGATCCAAGGTTTCAAATAGGGAATAATCATCACCTATTTCGCCCTTCTTAGGAAATTCATCATCTAAGAATGTGACATCCTGTGATTCAAATGCAGTTATACTCCCACTTTCCTGCTCACCTATGAACACATACCCTTTCGAGTGTTCGGAGTATCTTATGAAAATACTCTTCTTTCCTTTGGGACCCAATTTCCCAAACTTGTGAGAGGACTCATGAGTATAGGCAGCACAACCTCATGACGTAAGAAAACTTAAGTTCGATTTTCTACTTGTCCATAACTCATATGGAGTGGAAGTAACTGATTTGGAAGGCACCCGGTTAAGTATATAGGCAGCAGTTAACAACGCATCACTCCAAAAAATGATAGGTAAGTTAGCATGCGCCATCATGGACCTAACCATTTCTAGTAGGGTTCTGTTTCTTCTTTCCGCAATGCCATTTTGTTGAGGAGTATGTGGAATAGACAACTGTCTTTCTATTCCTTTTTCATCACATAATTTTCTGAACTTATCGATAAATATTTTCGACCTCGATCGGATCTTAATACTTTTATTTTCTTGTCTAATTGATTTTCTACCAAGTTCATAAACCTTTTGAAACAACTTATTGCTTCAGATTTATGAGAAATCAAATAGACATAGCCGAATCGAGTATAATCATCTATAGAAGTGATGAAATAAACAGCCCTATGCCTTCCTCTCATATTCATTGGACCATAGACGTAAAAATGGATTAAATGCATATGAAATTTAGCTCTTTTACCTTTTCCAAATGGTTTCCTTGTCATTTTTCCTACTAGGCAATGTTCACATATGGGCAAATTGACTTTTTCAATGTTGCCTAACAAGCCCTTTTTGGCTAGTCTGTTCATACGTTGTTGGCCAATATGACCAAGTCTAGCATGCCACACATTCACATCATTATCATATGAGTTAGGAGACGTGAGAAGGAAATAACAAACATTTGCATTAACATAGTCAATATCTAATACAATGAAACCATCTAGAAAATAACCACAACCATAGTAATTTGTATCCAAAAACAAATCCACACCTTTATTATGGAAGTTCATATTAAAACCTAACTTGACCAATACTAAAACAGACACTAAATTCCGACGAATCTCCGGAGCATACAATACATCATGTAGGAATAAAGTGCGTCCATCATGCATGTTCAGTTGGTAGGTGCCAATTCCTTTTACTTCAGCTCTAGAGTTGTTTCCCACATAAACCCACTTAGTTCCAGTTGGTAGGTGCCAATTCCTTTTACAGTCCACAAATGATTAGATTCAGTCAAGAATACAGAACTTGATACATAGACAAAGTTCTTAAAAGTACGAGGGGTGTATACCTTCTTTAGCTCACGACAGTCGCGATTATAGTGACCCTTCTTGTCACAATTGTAACACTTCACCCTTGTAAGCTTCTTCATTCGAGGATGCTTTCCTCTTTCATGTTGGTTAAACTTAGATTTCTTTCTTGAAGGACTTGCTTCCTTACCTTTCCCTTTATCAAACCAGTTAGGACGTTTGCGCTTGGAGCTCGAAGCTCCATGTGAGTTAAAACCAGCATGATAGATTTCAGCTTCCGGCTTAGCCGCCAAAAGGCGATCCTCTTCTAGCTCAAGATGACGCACTACATCCTCAAAGGTTTTGATATTTTCATTATGGGTTAGGTGCACCTTTATATGCTCCCAACTCTGAGACAAAGAACGAATCACTGCTTGCACTTGCTGCTCATCAGTGAGGATATGGCCAGCATCTTTCAGCTCATTAATCATGTTTGACATCTTTCTAAGATGTTGCTTCATGGTCTAACCATGAGATTTCTTATAAGAGTCAAACCTAATAATGAGCTACTTCAGTCTGGTCATCGAAGTATGACCAAATCTTGCTGCCAATGCTTCCCACATTCCCTTGGCATTCTCAAAACGCCTGAACTCTCGCATGACATCATTGTCCATGCTGCTCAGCAACGTAATGCGAGCAAGAGAGTTCTTTATTTTCCATGCAGCAAATGCTTCCTTATCTCTCTTGTGCTGTGCAGTGTTTTCTTCTTCAGGTTCTACCATGGTCAGGTTAAGAGCTTCTAGTGTCTCTTGCTCTTCTAGCACATATTGGACTTTCATGTGCCATATTTCATAGTTATCGCCATTGAGCTTTTCACCTTTGTTCAGCTCGGCAACTATGTTCTTTGTGTCTGAAGCCATTGATCTGAACACATCGGACATATATGCACGAATTATTAATGCTTATCATTTATGCATCCATTTTCCACAGACCCATCATATTAATGAACAATTTCAAGTAAGGTTTCAAAATCAAAAGGTCACTATGTTTCCAATCATCCTCCAAAAAAATCCTAACTTAAAACTATCATTAATATAATTGTCTTATGCAAAATAAATTTTATGAAGCTACAAAAACTTCTATGAACTACCCACAGCAATCAATAATAACAGAAAGCAAATAATATTTGACATCCAATAGAATAATAATGCTTTCACATAATACAACTAACATATCAGTTGCTACATCAACAACAATCAGGTAGTAAACATTACATTAGATGTTCACAAAGCACACTTAACAAAGGCCAGCCAATACATCTAACACCAAGTCAATATACGAACTGGAAAATATCCTCTTTTGTTCAATTTCTTGATTTTTTCCCTTGTAACAATCCAGTAATATTCATCTATAAAATCCATCACAATTTTCCTATATGAAACGGCTCTGTTGACATCCCATATGCGATTCAACACTCCTTGCCATTCTGGTGGAAGAGTGTTTATGAAAAATCGCACCATCTCAGATTGTGGCATGGGACGACCATTCCATATGATCTTTTGAATTTTCCCGTTGACCTCAAGGACGTGATCAATTAGGTCACCACTCTCCCATCAATGATCAGCTAGCTTAGCTATCAACTTAGAAAGCCTTTCTTTTTGTTCATCGGTAATTGCGCGAATAGGTGTGCACAACCTAAGGGGAGGCATTGTTCCTGCAACAAATGCAGAACAAATAAGGGATCACATATAATCCACATAGACTTAATTGGAAAAAGAAACACATTCTTTTCCTCCTTTTTTTTTTTGGTCAACGGTCGTCAACGGTCAACGGTCAACGGTCGTCAACGGTCAACGATCATCAATGGTCAACAACGAGCCGGGTCGGGCGGGTCGGTTGGACGGGCCGGTTGAACCGGTCGGACCGGTTAGGCCGGTCGGACCGGGTCGGACTGACCAACTGGCACGTGTGGCACGCGCGCACTGATGTCACGATGACGCGTCGCCTCGCGGTGACCGCGTAGGCGCATGTGCGTGCGCGTGTGATGCACACGCTTTCCCCTGCGAATCGGCGCGTGTGTTGCACGCGTCGAAGATGCCGGTTTGTTCCGGCTGCGCATGGGGGCGTGTTCGGCGGCCTTTGGCAGCATTACGCCACTCGTCGCGCTTGTCTTGAGGAGACCTTCCATCCAACGCCATCAAAAATCGATTTTGAGTTATAGAAACTCGAAAAAATGGATGAACAGTGCTCGGGTGTCAGGATTTTTCCGCCCTGATCGGTGTCGGTCGATTAATTTTGTGAAAATTAATGAGAAATCATCCATAAACATGAAAAGGGTCGGGAAAAACATGGAAAAAGAATAAGGAAATAAGAACTACGGCTCTGATACCAATGTTAGGATTATCGGATTCCCAAAAACTGGATTCAACACTAAATCGAACCCCTAAATTTGCGCGGAAGACGAGCTCGGGAAAAACACATGCATCACCAATCCTAAGGTACATCACAGAATCGAACGTACCATGTTAGCCACAGATTAAACACTAACGCCGATATGAGGAAGAGAAACTGGTCTCGTTCAATGCAATGACGCAAATTTTGCCTTGAAGGGAAGAGAGCGTCGCCTTTTGCGTTTGTTTTTCTTTTGGAGGTGTTTCAAGGGAGAGAGGGAGGAGGGAACGTATGTTATACCAAAATGTGCGTTCCTCCCTCTCTTTTCTCCCTTATATACATCCTTTCCAAAAAGAAACGTGCCCTTTCATCATATCCCTCCATCCATGGGCCCTAATCTTGTGGGCCAGGGCTTTTAGGCCCAACATGGGCGGACGGGCCAACTTAGGCCCACCATATTAATAATTAAAACCATCACCAGTCACAGAGGTGTACAAAGCAAATGGCCCAGAATTCACTCCGGATTTGCACGGCACATTGATCTTGTCCGGTGTGTCCGAAGAGGGATGAAGAGACGATCCATTCTCGCGCACATCTGATGGTAATCCATGTTTTTGTCGCTTCGAAATGGTCGAGCTCAAAGCTTCAGGAGCTCGCTTGAGTTTCCCATCTTCCATTATAGCACTCTCTCTCTCTCTCTCTCTCTCTCTCTCTCTCTGAGAGACACGACTATTATGGGTGGGTTGGAGCAGGAAATGATTACTGGTCTATCTTTGCGCTACACTTATAGCGGGGCTGGTAAAGAGGAAGGAGGGAAAGCAGGAGGCAAGGCATGATTACTGGACTAAGATGCATACTTTAATCTCTCATAGTTCGTTGGTCGTTTCACGTATTTCATACCTTCACACGTGGAACCTGGAGATAACTTCAAATTGACTAAAAGCAACTCAGTCCTTGATTTCTTGTGGTCCTCAATCCTATTGGCCTTGACAACCTGCCTATTGTTCCTATTGGCTCTCAGGAGTCTCCAATTTTGTCACGAATTGAGATCTGCTCGAATGGATCCAACTTAAGAATTATGTCGCGAATTAGGCGTTACACATCATGTTCGTGCCTCTCCCAAATTTGTCAGGATTTTCTCGATGACAAGGGTACTTGGTAAGCAATCAATAAAGGGAAATTTCCATTAACGGTTAGTATGTCGCGCATGACCTCATTTTAAACATTCTTGGCATTTGTACTATCGTGTTAAATGGATTTGGAAGCTAACGTGCTCTCATGGTAGTGGGATTTTTACTTTAGTGAATGAGCTTTCATTGCCTTTTGAAAGAAAAAAGATAAAGTACATCTTTAATATCATTGACAGGGAATAGAATCAAATTTATTCAACGCACGATCGAATAAAGTCGGTTCCTTGCACTATCGCATGAAAGAATAATAGTGAAAGATATATCGATCAGCATTTATTATTTGGAGAAGTTCGAGTACGACTCGCGGTTCTATCGTCCATTTCTAGGATTTTTCTTTTTAATTTAACATAGAATTTATTATTTTTTTAAAAAAAATCTACGATTAACCCCACTGCCTCCCCACCCCCGGGGGGGATGTTCATCTAAAATTTATTAAAATGTGTCCCGAAGCATGAATTCAAAATTAAACTCGAGATCTATATCCACTGATTGTCTGATTAAGTATCTGAATTATCAAGTGAATTAAAACGAGAGAGAAATCAAAAGGATAACAGGGAAAACACCACTACATTGCTAAAGAGCATTCATCAATTATTTTTCTCACCTGACCCTACTATGTTAGACGCAAATTGCGTAACCCCAAGATCTCCATAACTAGAACAAGAACATGCATAATTGAGTAGAAAGATTAACGTACCTGTTTTGGGATCCATTGTTCTTGAAGCGGAAGCGAAACACAATGTTCCACGCACAAGTCCTTCTCCTCTATCACCTTCCGTATTACTGGCTCAATGAGGCGGCCCCCTCACGTGTAGCGTTAGATAAACGCCCCTTAGGTGAGGATACATGTGAGAATTAGGGTCAGAGGAGAGACTTGAGCACTATTTATAGAGTTTCCAGCCAGTCCCCCTCATTATGGGCCAGGCTCAACTCGGCCCACACTAGCCAGCCCATATTATACTAATTAAGAAACCTTCTATCTCACTTTAGACCAAATCCCGTAAAATGGTAAACGTTAAACGATAAATTACAATATCAATTAATATAGTACACAATTAGAAAAACTCTTACATTCTCCCACTTGGACCATATTAATTGAAATCGTATTGTATGTGCGCACATTGGTCTAGAGATAACTCTTAATAGTCAATCCTATCCCATAAAGTCTTAAACACTGAATCATGGCGATAACTGCATGTATACACATAGAGCCTTTCATGATCACGAATGTTCTCAACTTTATTGATATAGATTCAATATGATAGTGTGGCAAATGGATAACATCTCTCATAGAGAGATCCCATTTGTTAGTGACCATTCTCTTAACTTTAGGTGTCACAAACACTTGTGCCACTAGAGAATGCTTTATGGTTCCAATGAACCGACATATGTCTTATCTTTACGGTTAACCTTTCTTTATGTATCACAAGACATATGCACAAGGCTAATAATCGGATGCCCGGATGTCCCTAGCCTTCACTTAATGTTTAAGCAATACCTTTGAGACTTTCAACAATATATATATATTAAACATAATAACAATCCATTCAAAAATATTTTATTGAATGCAAAAGTTAACATATATATATATCAAAGTATTACTAAATTGTAATAAAACAGATGTAAACTTTATTCAAGGAAAAATAAAACACAGCTCCCACTAAATAATAGTATCTCAAGATACTCCTAGGCCCATACTAATGACATGTCGATCAAAAACACACGGGCGTAGGCCTTTAGTTGGTGGATCTGTAATCATATCATTTATAGGAATATAATCTACTGCAACGTCACCATTCTGCACTGATTCCTTTATAGTAAAAAACTTGACCTCCATGTGTTTAGACCCCTTCAGACTTCTATTGTTATTAATAAACAACATATAAGTCTATCCACAAAATCAAAAACTGATAACTCCCTAATGAGGTTTCGGAGCTAAATAGCTTGAGTAGCAGTTGAAAAACACGCTACAAACTCCACTTGCATGGTAGAAAAAGATATGGATTTCTGTTTTTCGCTCTTCCATGATACTCCACCTCCTACCAACATAAATATGTATCCTGTCATTGACTTCTTATTATCTTGACAACCAGCAAAATTTGCATCTGAATAGCCTGCTAGTTGCAAGTCTAGAACATGTCTATACATCAGCATATAATCTTTTGTTCTTTTTAAGTACCTTAAAACCTTCTTAGCAGCTGAGATAGCTAGTATAAGCACCTAGAGGGGGTGAATAGGTGAAAAAAATTCTCGAGATAAGAGAGCAATACTAAGCAGTCAATAGAAAGGAAGTTCTCCTTTGTTTAACAAAACGAATTATGATCAAAGTAAAGCAGAGAGTAGGGAAGAGAAAATTAAACACAAGGTTTATAGTGGTTTGGCTTATTTCAAGCCTACGTCCACTCTTCTGCACTGACAGGCCACCGGCTGGATTTCACTATGAACAAAAGAGATGTTACAACAAAGCTCTCCCTTGATTCCACAGTGTAGATATTCTACCACATTTCCTCAAGGTTTCTCATGAATATAGACTCTCTTTTGCATACAAGATTTCGCTCAAAAATGAATTGACTAAGAACAAGGAGCTTCAGACTTTGGAATTCTTCTATCATGCACACACTTGAACAACTGGAACGTCTTCCTTATATACTCTTTTATGCCATCATACCCGTTGGCACTTACCAAATGAATTCCTCCAATCTACCCGTTGGACGGAATCAATTAGGAAGATCATCCGAGCTATTAAAGGAACATGTCGATAGCCCATCAATCCTGCTCGCCCATACAATTAGGATTTCAGTTTCCATAAGTAGAATCTTCCAAGTGTACTTCGCCAATTATCGAATTCTTAATCAATCTTGATATGGGTAAAAGATTCCGTTATGTCATATCCAACCAAGAGATCTTCTCCAGTCGATAAGGTCACATTCTTAATGAAACACCCAGTTCTGGATAGCCCTTCTTCGACGGATTAGAAACTGTCAATGAGAATAGACTTTGAGTCTTGAGTTTGGCAGTCCGGAGGTCTTCAGACTTTAAATAGTAGAGTCTGCAAATCTTCAAACTAGACTGATGGAAACGTTTTGTCAGCTTCAAATTACTCCAGGAAGATTTCTCCAACAGCAGTAACCTAATGATTGTGTCCTAGATTTGACTGATATCTGCCTAGAAACCTTGTTGCAAAAGCAATATCTAGCCTAGTGCAAACATGAGCATACATGATGCTTCCAAGCACACTAGCATAAGGTACATCCTTTATTTGAGCTTTCTCAAAATCTGAATTAGGGCATTGTGAAAGACTCAATTTATCACCTTTAACAACATGAGCAATTCCTGGTTTGCAATCTTGCATATTGAATTTTTCTAAAACGCGATCAATATACGTCCTCTGAGATAAACCCAATGAACGACGTGAGCGATCCCTATGGATTTCAATGCCAAGAACAAAAGACGCCTCACCAAGGTCTTTCATGTCAAAATTTTTCGATAACATCCGCTTTGTCTCAGGCAGTAAACCAATGTCACTACTAGCAAGCAAATTATCATCTACATAAAGTATGAGAAAAATATATTTCCTCCCACTGATCTTGGTGTATATACACTGATTTACTTTGTTCTCAATAAATCCAAATGAAGTAACAACACTATGAAACTTGAAATACCACTGTCTAGAAGCTTGCTTAAGGCCATAAATAGACTTTTTCAATTTACAAACAAGCTTACCTGAGTCATCTATAACAAAACCTTCAGGCTGCACCATATAAACCTCCTTATCAAGGTCTCTATTTAGAAAAGCAGTCTTAACATCCATATAGTGTAACTCCATATTGTAATAAGCTACCAATGCCAATATCACTCTAAAGGAATCTTTAGAAGAAACCGGAGAAAATGTTGCTTCATAATCTATATCTTTTCTTTGAGTGAAACCCTTAGCTACCAGTTTGGCTTTAAACTTTTCAATCTTTCCTTTGGAATCCCTTTTAGTCTTGAATACCCATTTGCAACCAATAGGTTTACAACCTTCAGGCAATTCAACAAGCTCCCAAACACCATTATGTTTCATAGATTGCATCTCATCTTTCATCACATCTAACCACAAATCTGATTGAGGACAAGAGATTGCATCAGTATAATTCACGGGATCAACAACATAGCCTATATCATAATCATTCTCTCCCAAGTAGACTAGATAGTCTGGTGGTATAGCTGAACATTTTTCTCTAGTTGATCTTCTGAGTGGAGCTACTTCAACCTCATTCTGAATTTGAGGGGCTTGAGGAATTTCATCAGAACTGTCTCAACAATAGGATCATGTACCACAACAGGCTCAGTTTGTGGTGCAAGAGGCTCCATAATTGTCTGCACAGGATGAGACAGGGATCCAATAATGCCCACCATACTATCATCTTTGATAGCTTGTGAGCAGCTACCCTTCTCAGCTATATCGAATTCTAGAAATTTTGCAGTCTGAAATTCCATAATTCTTGTACCTCCATTAGGGTTATGTCGCGACCAAATTTTCGGGAGTGAACCACCTAGGGTTTTGGCTAATGGATCGTTAAGCCTAGACTTAACTCGGGCTCTCCCAAGCCCATACCAATTCACAATTTTAGGTTCAAGTTTTTTAACATGCAATTGATTTTTTAACTAGGAGTCGCCACTAATCTATTTTTGGTCGATTAGAAACCCAAGTACAGTAACGGGAGATTTACTTTACTCCTACGAACCAAAGATTTTGGTACGGGAACTTGGTTACGCTAGATTTCTTTAACGCCATTTCGGTACCATTTCTTTTTATTTTGACAAAAAGGTTTTGCAGGCAGCTTGAATTGATTTTAAACTATCTCCCTAACATATAAGGTGATCATACGGGGTGCACAAACCACCAATTTAACACCAAATAGTAATTAAATAATGCAGAACTTACCTTAAAGCTACGAAAGCATCTGCAGTGTTAAATTAAAATCCACATCAACAATCCTAGATATGGTTTCTAATTAACAAGCAATTACTCAATTTTTATTTTTTCTTTTTCAACAAAAATATAGTCCGTATGCAATGCAATGCTTCTAATCTAATATGAAATGATATGGCATGACAATATGTCCTAAACTATATGAATGAGTAAAAAAACTAATGATTTCTTAATGAACATGCAATAATTAAATATGCAATCTAAACTAACCAGAATAACTTAATTCTAATGACGTGTGATGCAATGCGATGACGTACAAGATTATTTTAACTAAAATGACATGCGACATACAATTTAATATGCGAGCTATATATCACGCGACATTTATTAAATGACCTAATCTCTTGACGTGCAATTTCTAATTAAATGAACCCAGCAACAATCTCTAAATGACGTGCATTTTATGGACCTAATTCTACATGACGTGCACATGATTTTTTATTCTAAAAATGCAATCTATCCTAGAAATTGCAACTAATTTATCCTAAGAAAAATTTCAAATTTTTATGAAATGCAAAACATAACTATCTAGATTAAAATTCTATGAAGCTTATATTAAGGATCGGGTCAGACTAAATCCTAATTTAAACTAAGATATTGTCTTAACCTAGCAAGCTCTAACCTAAGATGCAAAAATCAATCTAAACTTAAAATGAAACATGCAATTTATTCTAATATGCCATGACGTGCAAAGAATGCTCTAAATCTATTTTTTTCTTTTCTTTTATGAAATTCGAAATTAAAATTAAACATGCAATTCAAATAAAAACTAACATCCTAAATGAATGCACTTTCGTTTTTTTTTCTTTTTCATGATTCAAAATAAAATCCCTATTCTAAATATGCAAGATAATCCTAAGATGAGGAACATTCTAAAACAAAATTAATCCTAATTTGAATTTTTTTGGATTTTTCCTTTTACAAAAATAAAATTGATTCAACCAATATGACAACAAATCAGATAAGATAGGATTGATATCCACAAATTGGCAAATCATATCTCGCGCATGAGATCGGATTGGCCAATTTTTAAATAAATCGCGAATCGAATCTCGGGCGGGAGATCGGATTGGCGATTTTTCAAGCGATTGTGATTGCGAGTTGGATTTCGGGCGCGAAAATCAGACTGTCAATCCCAAATTTCAAAGCAATTTCATGTTAGGCAATCTCAATCTTACATTAAGGAATAATTATACTAAAAAAAAAGTAAATAAATGAAAATAACATAAAAAATAAAGTAAATAAAAAAAAAAAACTACCTAATTGATTTTCCTTTTTTTGTTTTATTTTTGCTTCCCAAGCAAATCTCGTGCTCGGGTAACAGCGGAGCGACGAGTCAAAGGTTCGGGCAGAAGAACTCCGGCGAGGGCGACGGCGGGAATGAGGCGGCACTTAGGTAGCAGGGACAACCGGCGGAACGGGACGTGCGGTCGGAGCTACCGGCGTTCCGAGTCTAGCACATGGCGATTGTGGGCAGAGGACTCCAGGTGTGGGCGTCGCAGGCGGAAAGCTGTAGATCTGGCCAAGGTGGATTTCGGACGAGGCTGGTGTGATCGATCAAAGGGTGAAAGCGCAGCGGGGAAACTCGCGATTGTTGCGGCATCGGGGGCTAAAGGCTCGCGGTGGTGGCTTGTGGAGACGCCGTAGAGGCAAATCGGCGGGCGTTTAGATGCTCGTGGAGGCGTGGCTGGGTCACGGTAGAGGTGGGTCGCAGGTGGTGTTGCGGAGGATAGTCGCAGACGGCTGACGTCGCGAGTTGCTCGCGGAGGAGGCCTGGCGGGGCAGGACGGTAGATCTCGGATCGGCGTGGGTTGCAAGCAGATTGCGAATAGAGCAGGGGCAGTAGCATCGTCGCTTGCAGATCGGTCGGATTAGGGGCGTCGCTTGGGCGGCGGTGGCTCAACAGCGGGGAACTCGGGTGCTGGGTTGGCCGAGGCGGATCACCGGTGAAAGCGGGGGCGGTGTTGCTGCTCGGAGGCCAGCGGTGCAACCCGGAGACCGGCGATGCGTGGGGACCGGCGGTGCGTATACGCAGCAAAAGAACTCGCTTGGAGAAGATGAACAGTATGGGTCTTGTTAATTGCTTTTTTTTTTTCTTTTTCCCTTTTCTCTCGTCTTCTCATGTCCCCTCTCTGTTCTGCTTTCCCTTTCTTTTTACTTTTCACCCCCCCCAAAAAAAAAGAAAAACCCAAAACAAAATAGCTTCTTTGATGTGATGAAAAGCCCTAGAAACGAAAGAAGCTCCATTTCCCTCTTGCTTTTAATTTTTTTAACCTAGAAACCGGGAGAGAAAATAAAACCCCCCTCATTGTGCGGCCGCATATTCAATGTGTGGCCTTCTCCCTCAAACCCTATGAATCTAATCTATTTATAGGCCACAAGTTAGGGTTTTAATTTTTCAAAATCCGTATCCACGAAAATTCCTTTTTCCAAATGCAATATTTGTTTTTGATACGATTTAAGATTACAAGAGGATTCTTCTAAAATTTGAAATCTCGCACAAATAAATCTGTAAAATCTTTCTGAGGACACGGGCTTGGGCCGATTTACTCCCTTCGTGGATTTAGTCCAATTCACCAAATTAAAGTCCTGAACCATTAATTTGAACCAATTTTTCATCGGCCCCAATGTAAATGCAAATAAAAAATAAATGCGCCTAAAACTATATGCTATGCGATTAACTATTTTTTCAGGGATAAAATTAACTCTTAATTTTTTAATATGATAAATGACTAAATGGGTTGCCAAAATTTAGGTGTCAACGGGTTATAAAACCGATACCCCTTTGAATGATCTGGGTAAGACACGAAGTAACACCGAGTAGTTTTGGAATCCATTTTACTCAATGTTGGATTATATAACTTCACTTTTGCTGGACATCCCAAAACTTTAAGATGATTCAAGCTAGGTTTACGTCCAGTCCACAACTCAAAAGGAGTCAATGGAACCGCTTTAATAGGAACGCGATTTAGAATATAAAGAGCTGTTTTCAAAGCTTCTCCCCATAGAAAATTAGGTAAATTGTTCCTACTAATCATACTTCTCATCATGTCCATAAGAGTACGATTCCACCTTTCAGCTACACCATTTTGTTCAGGACTTTCGAGCATAGTAAACTGACCTATTATCCTAGAATCCTCTAAGTATTTAGCAAACCGCTCTTTAAGTTGGCCAGCATCACCGTGCCTACCAAAATACTCACTACCATGATCAGATCTGACAATCTTAATAACTTTTTCCAACTGTTTCTCCACTTCAGTCCAAAAAATCTTGAATTTATCAAGAGACTCGGACTTTTCTTTAATCAAGTATAAGTATCCATATCGGGAATAGTCGTCAATAAATGTGATGAAATAAAAATTTCTGCACAAAGTAGCCATGTATGGTCCACTAATATCAGTGTGAATAACCTCCAACAAGTCTAAACTTCGTACAGCAGATTTCTTCTTTATCTTAGTCATCTTACCTCTGCAACAGTCTATGCAAGTCTCTTTATCATCTTTAAGAGTATGCATGATATCAGCCTTTATAAGCCTTTCTACTCTATCTTTAGAGATGTGACCAAGATGTTTATGCCACAATGCATAAGACTGTTCCTTAGGTAGAGACATTTTGGAAACAACCTTTTCAGTGGAATAAGCAACGTATATGTCGTTGGGAGATAAGCTCAATCGATATAATCTATCGGATAAATTGCAACACCCAATCTTATTTGAATCATAAAACATAGAAATAGTATTACTCTTTATTTCAAAAGAGTATCCACACATGTCCAAAGAAGACACAGAAATTAAATTCCGCCTAAAAGAAGGTATGTAAAAAGTGTTTCTTAACACCATCCGAAAATCAGAATCTAAAATCAAAATAACATCTCCCACGAACTCAATGTCAACTCCAACGTTGTTTCCAATAGTAAGCTTTGATTCATCATGATTTAGCGTCCTTCAGTTTATGAACCCCTGAATGGTAAATGCAACATGATTAGTTGTACCACTATCTAGCCACTAGGAATTGATCGGAACTTCGATAGATTAGATTCATAAACAAATGCCAAAGAATCATTACCTTTAGGCTCTCTCTTATTTCTCTTAGACAACCAAGCCTTAAACTTACTGCAACGTTTCTTCACGTGTCCTCTCTCCCTACAAAAGTAGCAAAGAACACCATCTTTCTTGGTGAATGCTTTCTTAGGACCCAGAGTGTTAGAAGGACCTGCACCTTTAGAATTTCCTTTGTTGTTGGAAGGACCAGCAACTTCTGAATTGCCTTTGTGGGTATAGTTATTCAACTTCTTACCCTTGTCACTAGCAGAACTAGAAGCATAAAGAGCAATATGTCCTTTATCTTTCTTTAATTTCTCTTCCTCTGCCACCAACCTTGCAATCAGGTCATTAATAGACCATGTTTCATCTTGGGAACTATAATTGGTCTTGATAATCCCAAAATCAGGAGGAAGAGTATTTAGAGCTTGATGGACAATGCAAGCAGTAGGAATTTCAATATTGAGAGCTTGAAGCTTTGTTTGTAAATCAACCATTCTCAGAACATAATCTCTAACTCCACCAAAACCATCATACGTCATAGTAAAAAGTGTTTGCATGTGTGTTCCTATCTCAGCATTAGGTGAGACACGATTTCTAGCCATCAAAGCTTCCATCATCTGCCTAGCATTGCAGTCTGCAGGCAAACCACTTTTCAAGTGTTCCTGAATGGAACACTTCATGGACAACGAGCAAATTCTATTGCTCTTTTCCCATGCAGCAAAATTTGCTTTTTGAGCCTCTGTACTCTTGGTAGTCAAATCTGCCGGCCGATCAGTAGTAAGAGCCATATGAACATCTGCCATCTCCATAGCAAACAAAAAATCCTCTCTCCATCTCTTAAAATTCGAACCAGCAAGAATCTCAATGGTGATGGAGTTACCATTTATAGAAAAGGTGACTGAAAAACAAGCAGTATATATAATTAGCATCATGTGAGCATTGTGTAACTTGACGTACAAGTAAATATCCAGAGAGTTACATGCAAAATTACATAATCACCTTTGGGCAGAATACATGACATGCAATTGTACATTCCCCACATGATAAGGGTTATGAGAATGTATTCCAATCTTCATGAATTCATCACCTTTGGGCATATGAACCATTAGGATCGGTCACTCCTCCACCACACTATCATGTATCTCTCCATGAACTAATACACAATCACCTCCTTTGGGAGTATAACTATGCATTAGACCAGGAGACATCCCAATCAAATATACGAGATCAAAATTTCTCAAACCCAATCAAGTGTGCCACTTTGGCGGTCACAACTCAATTGAATTCTTGAAATTATCTCATACCAAGGATATAATCTTTACATCTCACATACACCATATACACGTGATTTAACTTTAGTGATAGGAGCATCATATCACTCAAATCACATGCTATGCTAATTATACTGCCTTATTCATTAATAAAATACAATAAAGTTTAATTTTTATTAATGAATCACACTTTTATAATGTTTATGTGATAACATATCAGTAACCCAACACATGTATTTCCAAAAACACAGAGAATATAAGAAAAATACACAAAAATACACTAAAAATTCACGTATTTAGGGTTTTGCATGTATTATCAAATATGCAAAATAAATACACCATGATGTAGGGAATAATCATATGAGTCCATCGCCATCAGCCACGCGCGAATCGGAGCCTTCATGCGCCCGTATGCGCCACTCCGAGTGAGCGGCGCATGGAGCACACGTGCGGCGCGTGTTCGACCCCCAGGTGGTGCGTGGCCGTGTGTGGGGGTGCGTGCGGCCTCCTCTAGCAACACGCCGCCTATGGATTTCTTCGTCTCGTCAAGCCCAATCTGAATATATAATTTAATTTAATTTTTATTGAACGAAAAATCTCAAAAATCTCAAATTATGGCAAAATCCTTTGCGTTCGTGTTCTAGGGTTATGGAGGCTCTGATACCACATGTTAAATGCAAATTACGTAACCCCAAGATCTCCATAACTGGAACAAGAACATGCATAATTGAGTAGAAAGATTAACGCACCTGTTTTGGGATCCATTGTCTTGAAGCGAAAGCGGAAATACAATGTTCCACGTGCAAGTCCTTCTCCTCTATTGCCCTCCATATCACTGGCTTAATGAGGCGGCCCCCTCACATGTAGCGTTAGATAAACGCCACTTAGGTGAGGATACATGTAAGAATTAGGGTTAGAGGAGAGACTTGAGCACTATTTATAGAGTTTCCAGCCAGTCTCTCTTATTATGGGCTAGGCTCAACTCAACCCACACTAGCCAGCCCATATTAGACTAATTAAAAACCTTCTATCTCACCTTAGACCAAACCCCGTAAAACGGTAAATGTTAAACGGTAAATTACAATATCAATTAATGTAGTCCACAATTAGAAAAACTCTTACATACTACTCTTCTTTCTAAGTCTCCAAGGCAAGGCCATGCGAAGCGCACTGGTTGCCTTCAGCTGTCAGAAAGGAAAGAAAAGAGCTTAAAGCAAAGCACCCACATCAATCATTATGTTCTCCAAGTGGTCCGCCTAAAGTTTTGTCCGCGTTGCCTTTATTCAAAGGGATGTGTTTATTTCGTAACAAATGAGTAATTTAAAAAGCAATTTTCAAAAAGTGATTACTTATGTCGTCTAAAAAAATTAGTCAACAGAAAATATTTTTAACATCTATAACTATCTATATGTAATTATTTTTGTGAGTGATGAAGAAATTTTCCATTAATTTATTTATGTAAGTGATACAGGTGATTATTTTTTGAAAAATATATTTTAAATTACTTATTTTCCACAAAACAAACGTACTGATTTAAGTCTTTTGCACCAGGCCAATGGCATCTTTGCATAAAATTATTTACTGGAATTCTTCTCTTTGACGGAAATTATTATTCATAATCAATGTGATTTGACATTAGCTAATTTTGTTATTATTAATACACCCACAGTTTTGTCGACCCTTGATCCGCAGTTTTTATAACGCTTTGATGGTCGTCTCTTTTTTGCCACGACATTAACATTGTTCTAAAAACCATTATCCTAAAAACCAGGAAGAAATGAAAGAAAGAAAAGATCGTAACAGCTATATTTCCGCGGTCTTTATAAATATGATTGTATTTCCATTTAAATACATTTTGGTTTATGATTTCTATAATAAAAAAGTACAACCTCATTTACAATTTTTATCGGGCTGATACTTCCTTTATTTTAATTTCCTAAAATGAAGATATTACTATTTAATTATGAAAATTTGAAAATTTTATCTATCTAAAAACTAAGGGGCAAGATTTAGATTAATATAAATATGACTTTCATTAAAATAACTAATATCTTCTTTAGATATTCTTATGAAAATAGTTGTTCTAAAAAAAGCAGCAATATTATCCTTGTATAACTCAAATTGAGGTTCTATTTTTACTGTTATAGAGATCATAAGCTAAATTATATTGAAATGAAATTATCATAATATTTATAAAGACAAAAATGCAATAGGAAGATAGCATATTTTTTCGTTGATTTAAGAAATTGATTGAAATGGAAAGATATTATAAAATTTGGGCAATAGTGTAATTATGGAAACTTGTGAATAGTGCTAAATGATTTATTTGCCTTGTGAGTGACTAGTTTAAACAAATTTAAATTTTTAGGGACTAGATTAGATATTTAATAATAGTTAGATGACCACTTTAAACAAATAGAAAGTCCCAAATGGATAATTTTATGTACTGGATCAAAGTTTAAGAACCATCAATGTCATTTTCACTTTGGCTTGTAGCATATTCAACTATGGCTGGCCCGCCACCTTATGGGGAGTGAAGACTTCTTGTTCGCCGATTTCAATGGAACGGGATAACTCTTGGAGATGTTATGGCCTGTCATTATATGCATCATTCCGTTTCCTTTCATCAAAATTTGAAGTTAATATCTGTCATGATCGATGTGCATAGTTTGAGGGCCTTTTACTCAATCCTAGGATACATATATTATAGATTATTTATATATACACGATCACAAAAAGTTATGCATTTTCTTTTATAAGTGAAACAACAACAACAGCAAAAGTGAAATATCTAAAAATGAACATAGATTGACAATTGATTAATTTCACTCATAACTCACTATTTTCACTCATAATTTTTTATTTTTTATTTTCAATGATAAGCTTTTAGATAGATTGATAGCCAGCATTGTACTTAAATATAAAACATTCCTTACACCGCTAGCTGTCGTAAATTGAATCTCGCTTGGTAAATCATCGATTTCACCAAAAACTTGCTATCTTTACCACTAGGTTTCTGTTTGAGTGGCAAATGTCTAGAGATGTTGATAACTTACTATTGCATTCGCTGGCTTTGTTTACAAATTACCATCAGGGTACCCAACCAATTACACGATTTTACCATATAATAGGACTACGTTATGTTTTTTGCCCAACTTGCTAGTACTCATTTTCTCACTTTCAGCATTATGTAAAATATTCCCGCATTTCAATCCCCATTGAGGTGTTCCCTAAATGCTTGTACATAACAAGTTATATTCAGTCAACCATTCCAACTTCCCAGTTGAGTCAGAAATCTGATAAAGACGGCAATCACCATCACATTTCCGAAAAGCATTCATCAGTTACTTTTCTCCTACCACTCTTCTTTCGGTGTCTCCGAGGCCACGATGAACCTTTTCTCTTTTAGTGTAGGTACGAAAAGCATTGGTTGCTAGTCCAAAAGAAAAAGGAAAAAGCTTAAGGCACCGACACAATCAGGCCTTGTTTGGTTCAGCACTGGGAATGCTCATTTGGACTCTAAAGTCCCTTGGTCAAATGCAAACGCGTTTGGTTCGTATTTTTGCACGACTTTGGCAAGATGCAATTGCATCTCCAAAGGAGTCTAAAGGCCTTTAGCCCAATGGAGCTCTTGAGGTGCATTGGCAAGTTGCATCTTGGGAATGCAAGTAGCTCGGTTACTGTTCATCTTCTCCAACCTCTCCAAGCTGCTGATCGGAGGCCGACGACCACCGGTGAAGGGATGGCGCGGGCCGGCGACCGCCGCCTGAGGGTCGCCCGACCCCGGCGACCGTCGCCAGACCTTAGCCGACACCCGGATCTCGCGACCCATGCGTCAGCTGCCTGGATTACGCGACCCAGGCGGCCGCCTGAGGTCGCGCGACCCTAGGCGATGGCCGCCAGGGTTGGGCGACCCCAGGCGACGGTCGCCTAAGGTTGTGCGACCCACGCAACGGTCGCCTAGGTTGTGCAACCCCAAGCGACAGCCACCTGAGGTCGCGTGACCTAGGTGGCCAGATCTAGCCATCCGGCTGCCAACACGACCCCGGCGACCATCACCTAAGGTTGCGCGACCAGGCGGCCAGATCCGGCGGTCCGATGGCCGAATTTCAAAAAAGAAAAATAATTTTTTTTGTTTTTTAATTTAATAAAAGTGATTTACAAATGCAAATTTTACCAAACGATATTTGCATTTCGAAAAACTTCATTCACCAAAAGGTATTTGCATTTTGACAAATGCATTCCCCAAAAGCTGAACCAAACGGGCCCTCAGTATGTTCCCAGAATAGTCCGCGTGAAGTCTTGTTGGCAGAGCTTTATTGCCTCTAATTGAACTTCCATATCAAACAATCAACGTGGTTAGGCTACTATGAGCCCATTTGGTTGAGCCCATTTGGTTTGGCTTTTGGGTAAATATCTTTGGCAAAATTGCTAAAAGGATTTTTTGAAATGCAGATAATATTTGGTAATTTGTAATTTTAAAGTGTATTGGGAAACAATTTTGACTTAAATGTTGTTTGGTAAAAATTATATTTTTAAAATGACTTTTGCTATTTTTTTTTTAAAAGGTTTCAAATAATTTTTGGTGGAGCTCAATCGCTAAATAGTCTTGCCTCGAGTTCACAGAACCTCAAGTGTTGATTGGGTAACCACTGGGGTTCGCCCCAGTGGCCACCCTTCCAACATGGAAGGGGGAGGTGAGGGGTTCAAATCTCCACCTCCTCAGGGGGGAATGGGGGTAGGGACGCGTAAGTTTCGAGAGTGGGTTGCGACTCCCACGCCCTGCAAGAGGCAGGGCACAAGTCTGCGAGTGAGTGTAGAGTAAGAATAGAGTAGGACTGACCAAAAAAAAAAAAAAAAGTGTTGATTGGGTTGCACCTGGGTTACATGACTCAAATGTTTGGTCACTTAGGTCATGTGATCTAGGTGATGCCTAAGGTCGCTTGACCCTAGGCAATGGTTGTGATCCCTAGGCAGTGGTAGCCGGGGTCACGCAACCTCTTGGTTGGCAATTGTTGGCCTCCGTTTGGCTTCTCTGTGCAAACCATGGAGAAGATGAATAGTGAATGAATAGTGACGAGGCCAAGACTTGCATTCCAAGAATATTACTTCTTAAAGGACCTCCGAATATGCTTTGCATTAAAGCCTCTTAGAGCCTTTTGGAAATGCAATTGCATTTCTCCAAAGTTGAGTAGAAAATGAACCAGACGTTATTTGTATCTGTCCAAAAGACTTTAAAGTCCCAAAATCCATTTGAAACGCCGAACCAAATGGGCCTATGAAGCTACTAGTAAGTCTAACTGTAGGGAATTATTTGGGAGATTATAGCTCTTGAAGTCGTACGTGAAGCTAAGGTTCCTCAAGGATTTTGTCTCTCAAATCTTGTGGGCTTCAATCTCTGTGGCTGAACGTGGGAATTTTTGTTCAGGAATTTTGGCTACACATTTCCCTTGTAGACTGTAAGTGGAGCAGGGACAGTCTCCACTTGAGCAGTAGAGTGGAGCCTATAGTTAGGGCATTAGAAAGCTTCGGAAAACAAAGCTTCACGAATAGAAAGAAAAACAGAGTTAGCTCGTCCGTGAGGGAAAGAAATGTTCTTTATTTCTTGCTTTAACTTTGGCCCGAATGCTCTAAGTAATATTGGTTTTCTCGATTTTTTAATGATAAACAGTTTTAATTTTGGGACGTCGTGTTCCGCTAATTAATATTTTTTTCTTGAGCCAATTTGCAATTATTGAAAGGAAGCAAGCGACACAAAATATGACATGGTCTAGCAATTGAAGGAAAAAAAGGAGAAAACAAAAGGCAAAAAGAGTGAGGTGGCCACATGTCTAATCCTTAGAGGCTCCCTCCATGCACCGAAATACTCATATTCTGGATTACTGCATGATGGGTCATGTTTTCCTTTATTTATGCAATCTCTCCAATTGATTGATTATAAATATAGATACCATCCATATTTTATTTTAATTAAATTTGCAAATGAGTATTTCTATAAGTTAAATGGTAATCAAAGATATCGTTGGAGGCATGACATCGTTGAACAATGAGGAAAATCACTTCAAATTAGATACATCATGACGATACTCTTAAGTTCCATGCATTTAGAAGAAGAATGTGAAATCTCATTCTTATTGGTTCACTCTCGCAACAAAATATCTTTCATCAAGTGTTATATTTTAGTTTTAATTAAATGAGACTTAAGTTTTGTGTTAATATTGGAAGAAAGGATCAAATGCTAATGAGATTATAATATGTACTATGATTTTGAATCTAATGAAGTCGCTTAACATAAGTTCGAAATTGATGATAACTAATATCGAATTCTAATCAATAGCTTGATTTAAACTCACTTCAATATACTAATGAAAGCCCATTACAATCATAGTGGTTTGTACAACATTGAAGCTGATTTGACAACACTTGAAGACAAATCGAGAAAGGCAATGCTCCTAGTTAGACTTGAGGGCACAACGTCGAAACTTAATCAATGACGCTGGACAATAAATACAATACCTGGTAGGTATTGCTCCTAGTTAGCCTCCGGACACAACGCCAGAACCTAATCAACGACATTGGACAACAAATACAATACATGGTAGGTACTGCTTCTAGTTAGACTGGAAGACACAAGGTCGAAACCTAATCAATGATGCTAGACAACAAATACAATACCTTTTAGGTACTACTTCTAAATGGATATGAAGACACAACGTCAGAATTTAATTGACGACACTAGATGGTGGAAATAACACCTAATAGGTACTACTCCTAAATGGATTTGAGAACATAATGTTAGAAATTAAAATTTACGACAGGAGTCTGAAGTTACAGTTAAACTAAACTAGGCTAAGATAAAAGAGTAAGATAAAGGAATTTTGTATGTTGTTCGGAAGGCTCTGTTGGATTGCCTACGGTATTTATAGGCTAATTTGGTAACCGTCTATGATCGGTTGCTTTCTCCTTAGAAGTCTCTCCATGTCCTTTGCTAATCCGCTTTATCCATATCTCATTGCTTTCTAAAGTGTTCGATGATGTTCGCATGACTTATTCAGCAAGTATTAACCACTCCTTTGATTTTGGTGCCTTTTCAAGCATCAATCGTACCTGCCCAAATTTTGCTGTCAATTCTATTTGAATTCTATGTTTGCAATAGCATCTCTTGGCTTAGACACGTGGCAATCAACTGCTTTATCGTCGAATCATATATGTCCTTTAGTAGGCCCATTGAAATCTAGCCCAAGGTCTCTTGAAATCCTTGGCCACCATTCGTTTTTATAACTAACATGGGCTGAGTTGATGTAGATTACAGCCCGCACATGGCAGCGAAGATAACTTTGAAGTTGCTGCATGTTAGATCTCAAACTTCAAAAGGTTGCATCCCCTTCCACCTAATCCAAACTTGTATTTTGTTACGTTCGTCAACACAGCCATCCCTTTTCCATTAAGTATTGTGCACATGTCTTTAACACCGTTAATAATTTATATATTCTATATAATCTAAAATACGTTTGCTGAACGATATACACCCTTTTAATAAAGATCAATTCTTCATAAGGGCAAAGGGCTAGAATCAAAAGTCAAAGTCATACTAAAAACTCATTTTATTGTCATCGGCCTATTAATGTTTGTAAGGGGCAAAAATATGCGTCACATCTCGTGTCGCATCCATGGTGAATTACATATTTATCGTCACACCAAGTTAAAGGAGTACTTTGTTGACTTTTTTAGCATTGTAATAAACATATTTACAATAGGATAGTTCATCTCCTTTCGGATGCTCTTTTTTCCATTTCCCTCCCTTTTCTCCTTCCTTTCGTTGAATATCCTTTTCTTTCCTACCGAAAGAACCTCCCACTCCTTTCATACGTGGCCCCAGAGAGAGAGAGAGAGAGAGAGAGAGAGAGAGAGGTAATCGTGGATTTTTTTAAAGAAATAAAGGTTGTGCCTGGGTGTGGAAAGAACAACCACAAGAAGAAAATTGAAAAGAAAAAAAAAAAAAAAAAGGAAAGTAACCCCACGTTACACCTTTCAAGTCACAAGTGAGGTTGTATCTCAAATAGATCTAAATGAAAAATGACCAAAACCACTTCATTCACAGTTAATTTGGTGAAGGATGATGAACCATAATTTCGTGATTAGAGTCACAGGCAATGCATTGCGGCATGTAATTACCCTTCCACTGCATCGGTCGGTGGCCTTTTCTATCATTGCGTTTTGCAAATTAAAAAGTCGCTTTATCTCTTCCTTTCCTTTTTTCCTTTTCTGCTTATTGTTCAATGGAGAAACAAACGCAGAGAAACATAGAGGCCTCTCTACTTCTCTCACTGAACCCGCAATCCCTCTCTCTCTCTCTTCGTGAATTCGCAATGTTTGAGCGAGCTGTAAAGAAGCTCACATAATATATGATTGACCGCTCACCGGGGACCTTTGTCACTTTCCTCGTCGGTCCCTATCGCTCTTCTTTGCGGATCTCCGAAGCCACAAACCTCTCCTTTTCGGTGTTCATGTCAAACACGCTGGTCGTCTCCAGCTGTTCAAAGGAAAAAGATAAAGAGCTTAAAGCACCCACATCGATCGGTACGTTCTCCGAATCGTCAGCCTAAAGTTTTGTCCGCGTAGCCTTTATTCACTCTAATTCAAGTTCTGTGAAGCTCACGCACCTTTGGAACGAGAAATTCACAAGGGAAACCGGAATTCTTGTCTCGGATGATAACAATTGCTAGAAATCAACGTCTACTTGTCGAGACTCCTGTGTAGGAAATAGTTAGTGTTGGAGAAAATTTCTTTATTTGTTTTGAAGTTGACAAAATGTTTCCTTCCATCAAAGTCTGAAGACCACCAGACTCAAGATTTAAAGTCTACCCTCATTGACAGTTTCTAGACCGACGAAGAAGTCTTATCCAGATGCGAGTATATCTTTAAGGATTTGATTCGATTGGTTGAAGATTATCTCACGGCTAGAGATAGCATCATAAGATCTATTATTCGTATTACAAATAATTCGAGTAATATAGATCTATTGATTGACTGAGTATACTTGGAAAGTTCTACTTATGAAAATCTAGATCCTGATTGTATGGGCGAGTAGGATTGATGGGCTATCCTCATTTTTCTTAAGTAACTCGAGATCTCCTTTGGAAGATGCCAACGGTTATGAAGGCATGGAGGAGTATATAAGGAAGATGCTCTAGTTATTCGAGTGAGTGTGAGATAGAAGAATTCCAAAGTCTGAAGCTCCTTGTTCTTTGCTAGTTCATTTGTTGAGCGTAAATTTGTACTCAAAAGAGAGATTTGATACTTGAGAGACCTTGAGGAAGTGTAGCAGAGTCTCTACACTATGGAATCAAGGACGTGCAACTGTAACATCTCTTTTGATTCATAGTGAAATCCAGCCGGTGGATTGTCAATGTGGGAGAGTGGACGTAGGCTTGATCTAAGCCGAACCACTATAAAACATTGTGTTCCAATTCTCTTTCCCTTATCTCTTTACTTAATTCGTAGTCTTATATATTGTTGCAAATTTTCTATATCTTAAGTCTTCAATTTTCATATAAGCCGAATTAAGTTACTAAGTTTTATAAAGTTAGTTTTTACACATATTCACCCCTCTTTAGGTATCCATACTAGCTCTATCAATTGGTATCAAAGCTTGTGTACTCATTTAATTGAAGTGTTTTTACTTCAGAGTTAAAGATCCATAGCTAGTATATTGGCTCCAGGGTTGGTTGAAGGTCAAAACAACACCAGATCACCTTGTTTCGATGGAAATGAATATGGCATATGAAAAAATAAGATGAAAGCATTCCTAAGATCGAAAGATCCTCTGGAATAGGATGTGGTAGATAAAGGAATTATTCTTAAAGTTACAATAGTCTCAAAAGGGGGAAAGAAGTTGCAGAAGCTAGCGATATGACTCAAGAAGAGATAACCAAGAGACAAGCTCTTGACGCAAAAGCAATTTATTCCTTATATTGTGCACTATCTCCTACTGAATATAATATAATATCTTCTTGTGAAACAGCTAAAGAAGTCTGGGATAAATTGCACATCACCTATGAAGGAATAGATTGAGTGAAAAAAACCAGAATCAGCATTCTACTCGGTCAATATGAATCCTTCAAGATAAAGCCAGGAAAATCGATTACTAACATGTCTATCCATTTTACAGAGGTTATAAATGGTCTTGAGTATCAGGGTCAACCAATCTCAGGACCCATGAAGGTTAACAAATTGCTGCGTGGACTTTCCAAAAAGTGGAATCACGTAAAGACTTCAATAAGGGAAACACAAAGGATCATGCCACTCTCCGTTGACGAATTGGTTGGAACACTTCAGTCCTATGAAGTGGAGCAAATCAATGAAGAAGAAGATCCTAAAGGTAAGAAGTCTATTGCCTTAAAATCTAACGATAATTCTGATATTACAGACTCTGAAGACGACATGGACGATGAAGAACTTGCTCTCATGATAAGAAGATTCAAGAAACTGAACAAAAAAGGGAAGAAGATTCAATTGGAAGAAATAGAGTTCTCAAAGATTTCAAAACAAATTAGCTGAGGATGATGAATCCAACAAAGATGTGATTTACTTTGAATGCAAGAAAAAGGGATACATCAGACCCAATTGTCTCTTGGTAAAGAAAAAGAAAGGAAAATCTGAGAAATACAGAAAGGCACTCAAAGTAGAAACTTGGAGTGATACTGAATGCGAAGAGAGTGATGATAATTATGCCAATATTTGTTTAATGACAAAATCAGAATCAGATTCAAACTCCGAAATTAATACAGACTCAGATTCAGATAGTGAAATCGAGGTAAGTAATTTTAAAATTCCTATTAAGGTCTCAAAATATATTGATGAATTGTATCTTAATCTCAAGACCTTTCTCAAGAGGATTTCTGAACTAAAAAGGGAGAATTCTTCACTGAAGTAATAGGAAATTTTATGGAAAGAAAAGTTTGAAAATCTAGATAAAAGTTTTATGACTTTAAAGGAAAATGCAGACTCTATTTCAAAAGAAAACACACTTTTGAAAAATGATATTTCAAGCATTACAAAAAGGTTTTCTATGGGATCTGAGAAATTGAAAAAGATTCTTTTAGTACAAAGACCATACTTTAACAAATCAGGCTTGGGAATGACTTCTGAAACCATTCCTTTAATTGATTTTCCAAAAGTAAAGGAAAGAATCAAACAAAGATCTACAAAAGCCTTTTACAGAAATCATTTTTAAAAAGTTATTGTAAAACTTATTGGCCGAAGTGCTCTTAGATGTTTTAAGTGTAACATTTAACACTTTGAGAAAAAATGTCCTATGGTTTTTAGGCTTGTTAAGAAGGATTGGTCAAAGACCGTTTATTGCACTAACTCTACTGTGTTAAAACTAGTATGAGCACCTAGAGGGGGTGAATAGGTGCGAAAATAAATTTTTGCATAGTAAAGTGTATAACTTTACTTTTAACTCGAATCTGTTTAACAATAGACTATGTAATGGAAATTAGACTTTAGCAATCAAGTAGAGTTACGAACAAAATAAAAGAGTTTAGGGAAAAGAATAAGAACACAAGGTTTATAGTGGTTCGGCTTAATCCAAGCCTACGTCCACTCTCCCGCATTGACAGCCCACCGGCTGTATTCCACTATGAATCAAAAGAGTTGTTACAATATCACTTCCTTGATTCCATAGTGTAGAGACTCTGCTACACTTCCTCAAGGCTTCACAAATGTATAAACTCTCTTTTATGTACAAGTTTACACTCAACAATTGAATCAACAAAGAATAAGGAGCTTTAGACTTTGGAATTTATCTATCGCACACACTCAAATAACCAAAGCATCTTCCTTATATACCTCTCCATGCCTTCATAACCGTTGGTACCTTCCAAAGGAGTTCTTCCAATTTACCCGTTGGATAGAATCAATTAGGGAGATCTCGAGTTTCTTAAGGAATGTGATGATAGCCCACCAATCCTACTCGCCCATACAATCAGAATCTATGTTTCCATAAGTAGAACATTCCAAGTATATTTCGCCAATCAATGGATTCAAATTACTTGGATTAAATTCAAAACGAATAATAGATCTTGAGATGTTATCTCCAACCGTGAGATCTTTTTCAATTGCTCGAATCAAATCCTTAAAGAAATACTTGATTCTGGATAAATGTTCTTCAACGGTCTAGAAACTGTCAATGATGGCAGACTTTAAATCTTGAGTCTGGCGGTCTTCAGACTTTGACAAAAGAGTATCTAAGTCTTTAGACTAGACTAATGGAAACGTTTTGTCGGCTTCAAAACAAATAAGGAAGTTTTCTCCAACATTCTCCCCCTTTTTGATGGTGACAAAACTTTTCTGCAGATTTGGATATTTTTGACCTGTAAGACAATACTCAAACAAACAAGAATATCTCATAAAAGATAAATGGATTAAGATAAAGATAGTATCGAATCTGCATCCATAGGAAATGTGTTAGTCCTTTAGAAACAACTATCTTTGCCATGAATACCATCAATGCTTAAAATACTGCAAGCAAGCATTAAAAGGTCAAACAATCCAAATCCAAACCAGTCACAATCAAACAACCAAACAAAAGTAGGTAAAGTCAAACAGAAATCAAACACAAAAATCAAACAAAAGTCAAATCTGCACCTAGCTTCTCCCCCTTTTTTGTCAACAATAAAAAGGTAGAGATGAAAAGTAAAATGGATAAAATTATGATTGTTTTGGAATGCGAACAAGTTGGAAATCTCCCATTGACTTGATTGTCTCCTCCAGCTTTTTCAAATCCTCCTTCAGCTATTCTACTTCTTGACCCTTTGCAGTTGCTTGAACTTGAAGATTAAGGGCCTGAACTTGATTGTGCAAAGAATCTAAAGAGGCTCGACTAACATTCTGCATATTCTGAAATTTGCATCCCATAGCATAAATCTGACCTCGCATCTCCATAAGAATATCAAGCACTCTTCGAAAGTCTGTCGAGTTGTCAGTCTGAGTGCTTGCTTTAGCATGATCAATTTGAGGAGTATTAGCAGATGATGGCATTTCGGCATGAACACCCAAATTCGGAGATGAAACCTCATGATCTTCCTCAGGAAATTGAGAGGCATATACTTCTTTGGATCAATAGGAGAACGACTAACATCTTCACTAGTAAAAATAATTGAAGAACTACCTCTTTTCTCAGTAGCTCCCTCTGTTTTAGTGCCTTCGGGCGAAGAGTGAGATAACTAGTGTAAACACCTAGAGGGGGGTGAATAGGTGTAAAAATAATTTCTCGAGATACGGAATCGATACTAGGCAAACGATAGAAAGGGAGTTCTCTTTTGGTTAACAAAATGAAATATGATCAAAGTAAAGCAAGGAGTAGGGAAGAGAAAATAGAACACAAGGTTTATAGTGGTTCGGCTTATTCCAAGCCTACGTCCACTCTTCCACACTGACAGCCCACTGGCTGGATTTCACTATGAACAAAAAAGATGTTACAGCACAGCTTTTCCTTGATTCCACAGTGTAGATGTTCTACCACACTTCCTCAAGGTTTCTCACAAATATAGACTCTCTTTTGCGTACAAGATTTCGCTCAAAGGAATTGACTAAACAACAAGGAGCTTCAGACTTTGGAATTCTTCTATCGTACACACCTCGAACAACTTAGAACGTCTTCCTTATATACTCCTTCATGCCATCATATCCGTTGGCAGTTACCAAAGGAATTTCTCCAATCTACCCGTTGGACGGAATCAATTAGGAAGATCATTCGAGCTATTAAAGGAACATGTTGATAGCCCATCAATTCTGTTCGCCATACAATCAGGATCTCGGTTTCCATAAGTAGAGCCTTCCAAGAATATTTTGCCAATCATCGGATCATTAATCTTCGAATCAATCATGATCAAATAAAGAATTCCGTTATATCATATCCAGCCAAGAGATCTTCTCCAGTCGATAAGGTCACATCCTTAATGAAACATCCAGTTCTGGATAGCCTTTCTTCAACGGATTAGAAACTGTTAATGACGATAGACTTTGAGTCTTGAGTCTGGCTATCCGGAGGTCTTCAGACTTTAAATAACAGAGTCTGCAAACCTTCAGATTAGACTGATGGAAACGATTTGTCAGCTTCAAAACACTTCATGAAGATTTCTCCAACAATCTCCCCCTTTTTGATGGTGACAAAACTTTCCTACAGATTTGGATATCTTTGGCCTGCAAAACATTACTCAACAAATATAGATATCTTATAAAGATAAATGACTTAATAAACTATAACTCTAGAATCTACAACCACAGAAAATAGGTTAGTCTAGTATGCGATTAAGCCATCCATAAGATATCAATAGTAGTTAATATAAGTAGTCAAGTCCAAATCCAAATTCAGTCCACACATCCAGACACAAAAATAAAGTCAAACATCAAAACAATCTAAGTCAATCAAACCATAACGATTAAAAATCAAGGTTTCAAATCTTGCATCTCTCCCCCTTTTTGTCAGCATAAAAAAGGTTGAGATGAAAATGGAATAGAGTCGGAATGCTTGGGAACTCGGACAAGCTGGAAATCTCCCATTGACTGAACGATGCCTTCCAGCTTTTTCAAGTCTTCCTTTAGTTGTGCAACATTCTCACCCTTAGCATTAGCCTGAATCTGAAGAGAAAGGGCTTGGATCTGATCATTCAATGAACCCAAAGAAGCTTGATATGCATTCTGCAAATTATGAACTTCGCATCCCAAAGCATATATGTGACCTCGCATTTCCAAGAGAATATCCATAATTATGCGAAAATCTGCTGAATTATCGATCTGCTTACTGGCTTCAGCCCGATCTGATGGAGTAAAGGTAGACGATGGCAGATTAGCATAATCACGCAGATTTGGTGACGAAACATCACGTCCTTCCTCAGGAAATTGAGAGGCATAAATGTCCTTTGAATCTGCTGGAGAGCGACTGACTCCCTCACTGGTAGCAGGATATGAGGACATTCATCTTTTCTCATGATCTCTCCCCGTTTCCATATCTTTAGGTGGAGAAGAGTGTCCCTCAGGTTCTCCTTCTTCTTGATCTCTTTTCTCTTCTTCTTCTTTTTCGACTCTTTCTTTCTCAGCATCTCTTTCTTCTTGTTCTCTTTCCTCTGTTTCTTTCTCCTATGCTTCTTTCGTCCTCTGTTCTGATTCTTTCTTTGGAACAGAACGACTCAGATTCTTCAAAGCCATTACAGAAATGGTGATGTTTTCCTCATCATCTTCATCTTCAACGATGAGAGCTCTTCTTTTCTTGGATGGAGCAACCATGGGCTCCTTCCCTTTTCTTTTTGCTGCAGAAGAGCTTTGATGAGTTTTAACAGGAGTCTTCTCTTTGAATTTCTCCAATGCCTTGCTTAGTTCCTTCAGACGCATTTTAGTCACCATTTTTAGCCCTACCACCATATAATCACACGGTCGAGCACAAAGAATTTGTGGAGGCTGAATGTTCAAATGTCTGAATAACTTCGTCACAAGACTTGGATAAGGAAGTTGACCTCTGTCCTTCACCACTGCTCTATACATGTGGAACATAATAGTGTGAGGAAGAGAAAACTTTTTCCCAGTGATGATGGCATACATCAGCTTTGCCTCTGAACTTGAAACATCAGTCTTTGAAGTTGATTTTGGTTTGAGGCAATTGATCACAATCTTGTGAAGCAGAATGTTGAACACACTCATCCTTAAGTAGGAAATCTTTTCCTCTATTCTCCTGTCCTTAACAAGTTCCAATGTAGCACGAGCAATAGAAACTTTGATCGGTTGATATCTTCCTCTCTCAACCCTTAACACATCTACCAACATATCCATATCCACTACAAAGTCTTGATCTTTGACACTGAAAGAGAATCTATTTGTATCCAGGAAACTAAGATTCGAATAGAAATAAGCAGTTAATTCAGCATGAGCTTCTGTGGTGTCAGAACAGAACTGCTCAAGTTGAAGAAAACTAAACTTTTCTCTCAAGTTGACATTTACAGTATCAAGGAAATAAAAATCTACACTCCTAGGGTTTATCACCCACGCTTTAGCAATTTTGAGTATAGATCCTTCTGTTCCTTCGATCTAAACAACTCTTCCATTTTTCCTCGATTTTCCGCCGCAACACCCATTCTCGGTTGAAATTGGCTGTACAATTTGTCATCATCATTCCCATCTATCAGATTAAATCCCCAATCACGAGGATCACTTGGGATATTCGCAAGAGTTTCTTCTGCCACCCCTTTAAGAGCAATTCCCAAACTTTCCATTTTTCGCAAAAAGATATATTCATTTCCATATCCTTTGTCCTTAAGAAAATCATCGAGATAGTTCAATGGAGTACCAGTCCCTTTTAAAGCACGATAAAGCTTATAAAGAAAAGAGGGCCTTTGAACTCTTACAGGATCTGCGTCTTTAATGATTTCTTCCTCTTGTTGACGACCAACATTCTGTGGACTAGATGGTGGAGAATGACGCTGCTGAGAATGTTGTGGGTTCTGCTGCTGATTTGGAGACACTTCTTCCTCGATGAGCTCGAAGTGAGTAGGTCCCTCACTCATTCGCCGTGGTCCCCTACTTGCGATCCTCGAAGACTTTCTTGAAGACGACATCTTTCTCACTATTTGAAAGATTCCTTGCTTGACTTTCCCAAGAAAGATGACAACTTTTTTGAAGATTAAACAAGAGAAGAGAACAAGAATGGAAGATCTGTGCTTTTTAGGGTTTTGGAGTTTTTAAATGAAGAGAAACCGACTGTATATAACTCGGTTGAAACGAGGGGATGCTAAACGTCGTAATGGAAAGTGAAAAGATCCCTTTTTAAAAAATAACTGTCTTTTTCGAGAAAATAGTCTTTTCAAAATAACTCATTTTTCGAAAAGGAAACGTTGCAATAATTACGTCGATTAATGATATCAATAATAAAACACAGTTGATGATTATACCTTTTCAAGATGAGATTCGAGAGATGGAATAACTTACAGTCAAGGTCTTGTTTGTCTGAGTCTGAGAGTCTCTAGACTTTGATTTCCTCATACCTCAAAATGTTGAGTCTGGAACAGATGGTTTCAAATTGATTTTTCTCCAAAGGCTTTGTGAATATATCCGCCAATTGGTTCTTTGAATCAACAAATTGAATCGAAACTTCTCAATTTTGAACATGATCTCTAATGAAGTAATGTCGAATCTCTATATGCTTTTCTCTTGAGTGAAGAATTGGATTTTTGGTAAGATTCATTGCACTGGTGTTGTCGCAATTAATCTCCGTGCATGAATCTTCAATTCCAAAGTCTCTTAACTGTTGTTTTATCTACAGAATTTGTGAACAACAACTTCCGAGAGCTACATACTCTACTTTTGCTGTAGAGAGAGCTACTGTACTCTGCTTCCTTGAAAACCAAGACACTGTCCTGCCTCCAAGTAGTTGATAGGTACCTGAGGTGCTCTTTCTATCAACTCTGCATTCGGCTAAGTCTGGATCTGAGTATCCAAGAAGAGTAAAGTCTCCTCTTTTAGGATACCAAAGGCCGATGCTTGAAGTTGAGGCAATGTATTTGATAATACGCTTTGCAGCACTTAAATGAGATTCTTTAGGGTCTGCTTGAAATCTGGCACAAATGCAAACACCAAACAAAATGTCAGGCCTAGAAGCAGTAAGATAAAGAAGTGAACCGATGATACTCCTGTATAACTTTTGGTCGACTTTCTTTCCTCCTTCATCTTTGTCTATCTTCAAGGAACTTGACATTGGTATATCAGCCTTTTTGCAATTGTCCAGTCCAAACTTTTTGACAAGCTCATTTGCATACTTTTCTTGATGAATAAAAGTTCATTCCTTCAGCTGCTTTACTTGAAGCCCGAGAAAGAAGGTTAACTCACCCATCATGCTCATTTCAAATTCATCATGCATAGTCTTAAAGAATTTCTTGCACAGACTTTCATTAGAGGGTCTAAAAATAATATCATCGACATATATTTGAACAAGCAGAAAACTCTTGCTTTCTCTTTTAATAAAAAGAGTAGTGTCTACTTTACCTTTAACAAAACTATTTTGAATTAAAAACTTACTCAGCCTGTCGTACCAAGCTCGAGGTGCTTGTTTTAAGCCATATAAGGCATTTTGGAGTCTGCATACTGAGTCTGGTTTCCTTGGGTCTTCAAACCCAGGTGGTTGTTCCACATAAACTTCCTCATGGATGAATCCATTTAGGAATGCACTTTTGACATCTATTTGGAATAACCTGAAATTTTTATGACAAGCAAATGCAAGTAATAAATGAATAGCTTCTAACCTTGCTATCGGTGCGTAAGTCTCGTCATAGTCTATCCATTCTTCTTGCGTGTATCCCTTAGTCACGAGTCTTGCCTTGTTTCTTATGACTTTTCATTTCTCATCCATCTTGTTCCTGAGAACCCATTTAGCTCCAACAATTGATTTACCTTTTGGTTTAGGAGTCAACTCCCAGACATCATTAATTCTGAATTGTCTGAGTTCTTCTTGCATAGCTTCAATCCAGCTTTCATTGGATAAAGCTTCATCTATGCTTTTGGGTTCTATTTTAGAAATAAGAGCCACAGCACTAGACTCTTCGTGCCTTTTGGATCTTGTGCGAATTCCTTCATTAATGTCGCCAATAATAAGATCTTTGGGATGACTGGACTTATGCTTCCAGTTACTGGTTGATTTGTCAAGTTGGTGATCACTTCCTTCATTTGAATCTTCAACAGTTACTTGTTGCTGGTCCTTCAAAGTTTGAGCTGCTTCTTGCAATTTAGACTTTGTAGGATCTGGAGCTAATTCAGGTTCTTCAAGATGAGTCTGAATAGATTCATTTTGCATAGAATCCTGGAATTTGACATTCATTGATTCTTCCACAGTTTGAGTCTTCTTGTTGTAGACTCTGTACGCTTTGCTTGTGGTTGAATATCCAAGGAAGATGCCTTCATCTGACTTTTCTTCAAACTTACCAACTCGATCATTTGCATTTTTCAATACAAAACATTTGCATCCGAATATATAAAAATATGAAACAATAGGCTTCTTTTCTTTGAATAGTTCATAGGGGGTCTTTTCTAGAATAGGCCTTAGAAAAATTCTATTGATAATATAACATGCTGTAGAAACTACTTCAGCCCAAAAACGTAAGGAGATGTTGCTTTCAATTAGAAGAGTTCTAACCATTTCTTGAAGCGATCTATTCTTTCTTTCAACAACTCCATTTTGCTCGGAGTATATGGAGAGGAGAACAAATGCTGAAAACCAGATTCATCACAAAATCTTATAAAATCTTGATTTTCAAATTCACCTCCATGATCTATTCTTATACTTGAAATAACATATCCTTTTTCATTTTGAACCTTTCTAGCAAATTTTTCAAAGTAAGAGAAAGTTTCAGACTTACTTGTAAGGAAATATACCCAAGTAAATCGTGAGTAGTCATCCACAATTACTAGGCAATATTTCTTACCTCCAATGCTCTAAGAGATCCATATGTAGAAGCTGCAGTACACGGTTAGTGGAAACTTGATTTATTGGTTTAAAGAAATTTCTTACCTGTTTTCCCAATATGCATGGTGTACATAGGTTAGACTTTTGAATTGATAAATTGGGTAGACCACGAACAAGTTTCTTTGCTGAGATTTTGGTTATCTGCTTCATATTGATGTGCCCAAGCTTTCTGTGCCATAAGTTTGCTTATTTTGGATTGAGATTAGACATTGCGATTCATCTGGTTTCACGTCCAAGAGGTAGATATTTCCATGTCTTCGACCCACAAATGACTGAGTAGAGTCTTTACTGGTTCCTGAACAAATACCCTCTTGAAAGTAGATTCTGAAACCGGTATCACACAGCTGACTAACATTGAGCAGATTATAGTTGAGTCCTTCAACTAAAGAAACATTGCTTATTGTGAGGTTTCCAATCTTTACAGTTCCAAATCCCACAACTTTTCCTTTGTTGTTTCTTCCAAATGAGACTTTTCCACCATTCACTTGAACAAACTTTATGAAGCAATTTGAATCTCCTGTCATATGTCTTGAGCATCCACTATCCAGATACCATTTTACCTTTTTCTTGATAGTGACTCGCATTTGAAAAAGAAACTCAAACTTTCTTTGGTACCCATCTTTTCTTGAGTCCATTCGTGTTAGTATGATATGCGGTTTTTGCCCAAACTTTATTGATAGGTTTCCAAACCATAGGACATTCTTTTTCAAAATGATCTGCACTATTGCACTTTGAACATTTGAGAGCATTGCGACCTACTGGTTTTACAAAGATTCTTTTAAAATGATTTTTGTAGGCATCTCTTGTGGGTCTTTGCTTAATTCTTTCTTTCACTTTTGGAAAATCAATTAAAGGAATGGTTTCAACAGTCATTCCCAAACTAGATTTATTGAACTAAGGTATTTGAACATAAATAATTTTTTTCAGTTTCTTAGAACCTATAGAAAATCTTTTAGAAATGTTTGCAATATCATTTTTCAAGAACGCATTTTCTTTTGAAAGATTATCTTCACTTTCTCTAAGAGAAGAAACATTCGTGTCTAAACATTTCACCTTTTCTTTCAAAACGTTTTCCTGTTGTTTTAGAGCAAAATTTTGCTTTTTGAGTTCAGAAATCTTTTTAAGAGAAGTTTTAAGATTAAAACACAACTCTTTAATGTATTTAGAAACTTTAAGAGGGATTTTGAAGTTACTTACCTCAAATTCACTGTCCGAATCGATTCGTCTCGGAGTTTGAATCTGAATCTGATTGTGCCATTAGACATATGTTGGCATAATCATCATCACTTTCTTCACATTCTGTATCACTCCAGGTTTCCACTTTGAGAGCCTTTCGATACTTTTCAGTTTTTCCTTTCTTCTTCCTCAGAAGAGGACAGTTGGGTCTGATGTGTCCCTTTTTCTTACATTCAAAGCAGACTACTTCTCTGTTTGATTCATCATCTTCAATAGACTTGGTCTGTTGCTTTTGAAAGCTTTGTTTCTTTGGATTGAATCTTCTTCCTTTTCTGTTCAGCTTTCTGAATCTTCTAATCATGAGAGCAAGCTCCTCATCATCCATATTGTCTTCAGAATCTGTAACATCAGAATCATCATTAGATTTTAATGCAATGGATTTCTTACCTTTAGGGTCTTCATCTTCATTGATTCGTTCCACTTCATAAGACTGAAGAGTTCCAACCAACTCATCAACAGATAGTGGCATGATTCTTTGGGTCTCTCTGATTGAGGTCTTTATGTGATTCCAATCCTTGGAGAGTCCACGCAGTAGCTTGTTTACCTTCATGGGACCAGAAATTGGTTGACCTTGATTTTCAAGACCATTCGCAATATCTCGTAAAATGACTAAATATGTCGTTATAGATTCTCCGATTTCATTTTGAAGGCTTTGTATTGACCGAGGAGAATGTTAATTCTAGTCTCTTTCACTCGATCGGTTCCTTCATAAGTAATATGTAGTCTATCCCAGACTTCTTTAGCTGTAACACAAGAAGATATTCTGTTATATTCAGTAGGTGATAAAGCACAATATAAAGAATAAATTGCTTTTGCATCAAGAGCTTGTCTCTTGATTATCTCTTCCTGAGTCATTTCGCTAGACTTAACAGTATCTTTTCCTCTTTCTGAGATAGGTGCAGCTTTAGGAATGATTCCTTTTTCTACAACGTCCCATTCCAGAGGATCCTTTGATCATAGGAACGCCTTCATCTTGTTTTTCCATATGTTGTAATCCTTTCCATCAAAGTAAGGCGGTCTGGTATTGCTTTGCCCTTCTACCAGTCTTAGAGCCAACATACTAGCCATGGATCTTTAACTCTGAAGTAAAACACTTCAAACAAAGTGAGTACACGAGCTCTGATACCAATTGAGATAGCTAGTATAAACACCTAGAGGGGGTGAATAGGTGTAAAAACAATTTCTCAAGATACGGAATTGATACTCGGCAAACAATAGAAAGAGAGTTCTATTTTGGTTAACAAAATGAAATACGATCAAAGTAAAGCAAGGAGTAGGGAAGAGAAAACAGAACACAAGGTTTATAGTGATTCGGCTTATTCTAAGCCTACGTCTACTCTTCCGCACTGACGGCCCAGTGGCTGGATTTCACTATGAACAAAAGAGATGTTACAGCATAGCTTTTCCTTTATTCCACGTGTAGATGTTCTACCACACTTTCTCAAGGTTTCTCACAAATATAGACTCTCTTTTGCGTACAAGATTTCGCTCAAAGGAATTGACTAAACAACAAGGAGCTTCAGACTTTGGAATTCTTCTATCGCACACACCTCGAACAACTTAGAACGTCTTCCTTATATACTCCTTCATGCCATCATATCCATTGGCAGTTACCAAAGGAATTCCTCCAATTTACCCGTTGGACGGAATCAATTAGGAATATCATTCGAGCTACTAAAGGAACATGTCGATAGCCCATCAATCCTGTTCGCCCATACAATCAGGATCTCGGTTTCCATAAGTAGAACTTTCCAAGAATATTTTACCAATCATCGGATCCTTAATCTTCGAATCAATCATGATCAAATAAAGAATTTCGTTATATCATATCCAGCCAAGAGATCTTCTCCAGTCAATAAGGTCACATCCTTAATGAAACATCCAGTTTTGGATAGCTTTTCTTGAACGGATTAGAAACTATTAATGAGGATAGACTTTGAGTCTTGAGTCTAGCTGTCTAAAGGTCTTCAGACTTTAAATAGCAGAGTCTGCAAACCTTCAGACTAGACTGATGGAAATGATCTGTCAGCTTCAAAATACTTCATGAAGATTTCTCCAACAAAGAGAAGTACTCTTCATGCTCTGTCTCATCTTTAGTGGCATGATGCTCTTGTTCTCTTCTTTTCTCTTCTTCTAGAGTTCTTTCTTCCTCTGCTTCTTTCCTCATTGATTCCCTTTCTTCATTCCTCTGCTCTATCACTTCTCTGTCTTGATCCTCTCTCTCCTCTGTCTTTGGAACAAAATGCCGAATGTTCCTTAAGGCAATAGCTGAAATGGTGACATCTTCCTCATCTTCTTCATCTTACAAGATGAGTGCTCTTCTTTTCTTAGATGGAGCTGTCATGGACTCCTTCCCTTTTTGTTTTACAGCCATAGAGACTTGGTGAGTTTTGACAGGGGTTTTCTCCTTAAATTGCTCCAAAGCCTTGTTCAGCTCCTTCAGACGCATTTTGAAAACCATCTTCAGTCCCACCACCATTTGATCACAGGTTCGAACACACAAAATCTTGGGAGGCTGAATATTCAAATGTCTGAATAACTTAGTAACAAGTGCTAAATAAGGAAGTTGGCCCTTGTCCTTCACCATCGATCTATACATGTGAAACATGATAGTGTGTGGTAGAGATAACTTTTTGCCAGCATTGATAGCATACATCAACTTTGCTTCTGAATTGGAGACGTAATCTTCAAAGTTGATTTGGGTCTAAGATAATTGATCACAATCTTGTAAAGCAAGACATTTGAGGCATTGATCCTCAAGTACGAAATTCGACCTTCTGCCATTCTATCCCGAACAAGCTCCACAGTTGCATGACCAATAGACACACCAATTGATTATAACTCCCCTCTTTCTACTCCAATCACATTAGCCAGAGTGTCCATATCAACTACATAGTCCTGGTTTTTAACACTAAAAGAGAATATATTCGCATCCAAAAAGCTCAGATTTGAATAGAAATATGTAGTAAGTTCTGGATGAGCCACTGTAATTTCAGAGCAAAATTGTTCAAGTTGAAGTAAAGTGAATTTTTCTTGCAACTTCATGTTAAGAGAATCAAGGAAATCAAAGTCTCCACTCCTTGGGTTCATCACCCCTCGCTTCAGCAACTTAGAGTAAAGTCGTTTGTGTTCCTTAGAACGAAACAGATCTGTCCTGTTGCTTCGAATATTCACGACAACACATAGTCTAGGCTTAAAATGAGTGAACATCTTTTCATCATCATTTCCATCAGGTTGACTAAGTCCTCCAACACGCGGATCGCTTGGGATATTTGCAAAGGCTCTTTCTGCCGAGCTCGCAAGAGCAACTCCCAAATGTTCCATCGTCCGCAAAAAGTGGGTTTCATTTCGATACCCTTTCTCTTTCAAAAATTTATCAATAAAGTTCAAGGGAGTGCCTCCCTCCTTCAAGGGAGAGTAGAGTTTAAAGGTAAAGGCAGGCTTTTGAGTTCTTACAGATTCTGCATCTTCAATAATCTCTTCCTCCCCTTGTTGATGAACATCCTGTGGTCTAGCAGGAGGAGACTGACGCGGTTGAGAATGTTGTGGACTCTGCTGCTGTCTTGGAGATTCTTCTTCTTCGGGGAGGACCCTCACGCATATGCTGTGGTCCCCTGCTTGCAATCCTTGAAGACTTTCTTTGGAAAGACATTCTCACGTCTTTGAGAGATTCCAAACTCGATTCACGAGAAAGTTGAAAACTTTGAGGATTAAACTAGAGAGTAAAAGTGAGAAAATGATGTTTCGTGCCTCTAGGGTTCATGAAGAAGACAATCAGTATATAAGGCAATCGAAACGGGGTATACGAATCGCCGTAAAAGGAAAAATAGAAAATGCCTTTTCAAAAATAACTGCCTTTTTGAAAAATAGATAACTGTAAAAAAGAAAACTTTTTTTTCAAAAAGGAATGATTAATATAATTACGAAAAATTGGGAAGATAACTTCAATCAATTACAGATTAATAGATGAATGTACCTTTTCGAGATTTTATCCGAAAGATAAATTTCTAAAATAGAAATAAATTACAGTAGTGAATCTTGATCTCCTGAGTTTGAGCATCTTTAGACTTTTATCACTAAGTCTGAACTTTTTCAGACTTTAAGATATTAAGTCTCGCATCGAATAGACTCAAATTGACCTTTCTCCAGTGGCTTTGTAAAAATATTTGCCAGCTGATTCTAAGACATCTCCATTTTGAACATGATCTCTAATAAAATGATGTCGAATCTCTATATGAAGAATTGGATTCTTGGTGAGATTAATCGCGCTGGTGTTGTCACATTTGATCTCAGTGCATGAATATTCAATTCCAAAGTCTCTTAGCTGTTGTTTTATCCACAAGATTTGAGAACAACAGCTTCCAAGAGCCACATACTCTGCTTCTACTATTGAAAGAGCTACAGTGTTTTGCTTCCTCGAAAACCAAGATACTATCCTATTACCAAGCAATTGACAAGTGCCCAATGTGCTCTTTCTATCAACTCTGCATCCTGCTAGGTCTGCGTCTGAATATTCAAGGAGAGTAAAATCTCCTTCTTTAGGATACTAGAGACCCAAACTAGAGGTTGTTGCAATGTATTTGATGATGCGTTTTGTAGCACTTAGATGAGATTCTTTGGGATCTGATTGAAATCTGGCACAAATGCAAACACTAAACAAAATGTCAGGTCTAGAGGTAGTAAGATAAAGAAGTGAACTAATGATACTTGTCGCAACCTTCTCGAGGGTGAATTACTCAAAGAAGGCTATTGGATTACTAAGTCTGAAGACTTGGCACGGATCCTCCTAAGTCCTACCAATCGCGACTTGATGCTAAGAAATTAACTCATTTAAACATACAATTATACTCAATTTGGAGCCGCCACGACCAATTAAGGTTGGTTAGAAACCCAAATAAAGTATCGGAGAATACTTTACTTTTGCAAACCAGAGATTCAATAGGTCCGGGGACATGGTTACGCTAGAAAAATCTAACGCCCTTTCGGTACCTTGTAATTTTAATTTAAAAAATATTTTGCAGGCAGTCTTAATTAATTTTAATCTAAGCTACTAACATGCAAATGGTGGTCATGCGGGTGCACAATCAATTCAATCAACTAAAGTGATAAATTGTAAGAAATTATAAACTACAACTTGATTAAGGTCCACTCTCTATAGAAAAACTTACAAAAATGGTAATCAAAATGCATGCCCTAAACATGATTTTTTTAAATGACATGACACCTAATTTTTTATTTTATGCAATCTTAATTTAAACTAAATATGCATGGATTTTACTTTAATGACATGTGAGATGCAATTCATATGGTATAACTTAAACCATCACCATATATGTATAGTCTAATTCACCTAATCCTAAATATGTATGTGCTACATCATATGGGATGTATGACGTGGTAATTCAATATGCATGTTCTTTTTTATGTTTTTAAATGATTTTTTTTTTTTATTTCACATATGCAACCTACACTAACAATGATGACATGAAATGGGATTAATGATGAACTAACCCATTAACTAACTAAATAAATGAATTTTGTGTTTTTTTTAACATGACTTAATAATTCTTATTAAGAAAAAACAACATAATGATGCAATACTAATCTTTGGCTATTTTTATTAAAAAAACTATACTACGGGAATATTAAAACATTAACCTATGACCCCCTAACTAAAGCGCAACATGTAATGTGCACATTATGAAATCTATATAACCTAAACAACATTTTTTTTTTTGTTTTGGTTTTATTTAAAGAAAATTATCCTAATTCTATATGAATCTTAAAAATTAAAATGCGTTGCTTTAAACATGAGATATGTATGGACTTAAATACCTAAGTTTGATAATGCATGATATATGATGAGCAGATAACGATGACACGCCATAATAAAAAATCCATCCATGCAAATCAATCGCATATTATTTTAATATGAATCAATGATGCAAAGCAATTCATGAATTTTGCCATAAAAAGTCGAAATAATAAAAAATCTAACCCGACGTCTCACGGCTCAATATTTTTTATTATCATGATTTAATATGACCAATTTCCTAAATCGGGTAATGATAATAAATCAGAACAAATCAAATTAAAATAAAAAGAAAACTATGAGTCCAAATACTCAAAATAAACTTAATCTAAAAATTTACCTAGTCTACCTCACGGTTAACTTGAGGAATGGCAAAGAAACAGTGGTGGCCGAGCTACGATGGTGGTTCGGTAATGGGTCACCACTTGAAACAGGGGCTGTTCGTTGGAACTCCAGCGAGGCTCGGGTGATAACCGGACCTGCAACAAAAATAGGGGAGGTAGCAGGTGGCTCTATTCGAGCGTGCAGTAGCGAGTAGAGGAGCAGCAACGTCGGGCGCAAGGCTGTGGCGTGAGCAGAGCGGGTTGTGGCTCGGCGGAGCTTCAGGTCGGCATCGGGACTCCGGTGAAGGCAGGCGGTGGCGCAGCGAGCGTCGACAGATGGCGAGTGGAGCGGTGAGGTGCGCTGCGGGCGTCGGGCATGCGTGCTCGAACCACCGGCAATGGGCGTCGCGGGCGCAGGATTCCGGGTGTAGGTGTCGGGCGAGTGGAGACAGGGCATCGATGCTCAAGCGAGGCACCGAATTCTGGTGTTATTGCAATCGGTCGAGCGGTGTTGCTTGGTTGTAGCACTCAAAGTGGGGAATCGCTTAGACCGACGTCGGGCCCAGGCATCGGCGGCGAAGGGCACGTCGAAGGTAGAGTAGTGTAGCAACGAAGCAAACCAACGGTATGGACTCCGGTGGTGTCGGGCTACCGGTGATTGAATCTGGAAAGGTTGAAGCAGCTTGGGTGGTCGCTCGGGTGAGACTCGGATTGGCACAAAGAATAGCTTCGTCGGGCGAAATAGAGGCAGCGTTCGAGCGGGGACCGACGGAGCGGGGGTGATGAGCAGCGGCGGCGGGGGAAGCTTTGGAGAAGATGAACAATAGCTTTTTTTCTCTCTTTTTTTACCTTTTCTCTCTATCTCCGTCACTCTCACGTCTTCTGCCTCTGCTCTTCTCCTTTTCACTTGTCACTTCATCTTTTGACTTTTCTCCCCTTCTCTTCTCTCTCTACATTCCCTGCACTCTCTCTCTGCAGAAGCAAAAGCTTCTCTTGACTTTTCCTTTTTTTGTTTTCTTTTTCCCTCGATGAAGAGAAGTCGCCCCCCTCGGTTTTGAAACCTCGCCTTCCTTTTATAGAGGAAATACTAGAAGTTGTTAAAGATTTGGCGATATTCACTCAACTTCTTCAACAAAAAAGTGGCTCCAAAATCTGACTGTTGAGTTTTTGAATTCAAAATTTTTTAAAAAAAGTTTCCCTCTAATCAAAGATTATCTTCTATTTCTAGTTTCTAAATTTAAATTAGGTGTCAACAGCTGCCCCTCTTTGAAGGGAAGCTCATAGAGGTTTCCTTCAAAGATAAATGACACCTAAATTTAAACCATGCAAAATGAATATGAAATGAATATGCAAATGTTAATGACCTCTTTTTTCTTGTTTATTTTAAAGAAATGGATGCGAGGTTATGCGATAAAGAATGCAATGTAAATGCAATGATTTGGTCAGGAACATAGATTTCAATATGTCTATACCTGTATAATTGGGTGTGAAATGATTCCTTTGAGACCGAACAAATATCTAGAACTCTCCTCAGATAATTGAAAGGCTCAAAATTTCTCTTGAAACAAAGTCTTCAGGGATTTGGAATTCTCGTCAAATTCCGAAGAAACCAAGCACTTGGAAGTTACATCAAGTACTTGAAATTTTAAAAATATGATTTTCACGTCAGACATTTGAAAACATTTACTAACATTTGGAAATCACATCAGATGTTTGAAAAGACAAACACTTGAAAGTCACATCAAGCATTTAAGGGTTCAAATATCTAGAGTTCACACTAAACATTTGAAAACATTTACTAAACATCTAGAAATCACATCAGATGTTTGGAAAGACAAACACTTGGAAGTCACATCAAGCATTTAAATGCTCAAATATCTAGAATTCATACTAGACATTTGAAAACATGGGTACTTGGAATTCTCATCAAGTATTCAAAGATGACTGAACAAACTTAGGGCTTCAAAGACAAATTCTTTGGTCTTTGAGGAAAAATTCATTTCATTTTTTTTTAAAAAAATTCAATGAAGGTCCATACATGATGGCTTTTTTAAACTTCCACCAGGAAAAATTATCAAGACAATTTTCACTAAGTTGTGAACTTCTTGAACATGCTAAATGAGACACTTTTGGTGTGAAAAAAGGTTTTTTCACTCGCTCTCATTTAGGAGGGGTTATTTGTCCCGACCATTGATGCGGGAATATATCACTCAATCTTATCATCATCATGTCGATAAGAGTCCGAGTTTTCTCGCAAGTAGTACGATCTATCTGAGGGGTCTTTACCAGGATCGTAATGTGAACTTGGTCAACGGCTCAACAAAGGAAAATTTGATGGCTCAGAAAAGAATATTTTACAATTATCATCTCCGGGTTTACAAGTCAAGAACCCTGCAAATGAGAAAGAAATAATCTTACTCGCACTTCTTCGAGCAATGCTTAAAACATGTGAACTCCCATGTTAATTCAAGTGCCCTAATCTGAAGAGACTTTATAAGGGATGTAACATAGGCTGGGTTCATGGATTGAGAAACGAAAGGATCGTTAGACTCAAAATGTGTGTAAAGGGTGAGAGTTGGTGATCATCTTGACATTACCACCAGTTTTCTTTTTCCACCTTTGAAGATTTTCTTCATATCACAACTCCATTGATTGCAACAGCATTTGAGTTTTTAAGTATCGCCTTGTTGGAGATACGACTCACTACATCAAGTATTTGATTTTTCTCTTTGGGCATTGGCCTTGCTTTTACCAGGCACATTGTTTTTTATTGCCCCTTATTTTTGCACTTTCTTTCTTTGGACTCACGCAATCTTCTTCCATAAGCATTTTAGACCATGCTACTTGAATGATTTTCTTTGCCTTGCCCTAGTATGAGGGATGATCACCAACTGGGTTTGACATGAAATGAATTCATAGGCTCAAGTGGGCTATACAATAGTCAAAAGTGTGTAGGATAAAGAAAGAACTACTCTTTGTCATCCTAAGACACTTAAATTACCACATGAATTCAATGTAATAGCACAACTTGAAGATTGATGCAAGTGAGAGCAAGAAAATTTCTATCCATTTCCCTCTCCTTCAATGCCAACTTACCTCCATTTGCTCTGATGTGGGGTGATCCTTGACAGGGGTAGTATGAAAGAAATTCTTCAAGTATTTGGGCTCACAGAAGAGTTAAATAAGGGTTCACTAATAGAGAAATGAACGGCCCCTCGTCATTTTAGTTGTCATACTTCTTGCAAGAGAACTCTTCACCTTGAAACACAAAACGTTTCCATACTCACCTCACAATGTATAGACAAGGGACTATGTATGGCATAAGGCTTGTCTTTCACGCTTCATTTAGCATCATTTAGCATGTTCAAGTAACTCAACATCCTTCACTGAATTATCCATTTTGATAAATTTCAAATGGAATTGGTGAATTACACATCATGTGAAAACATTCTGAAATGATAAAAAGGCCATGCTCTATCAAATCATAAAGTGAAAGCTGTTAAGTGTCTGTGTCTTGCCTCTCTCTTTGTAAGGGAGCTCATAGAGGTTCCTTAAATGTGCGCAGGGTTGCACCTGAAACATAAAGCAAGTAATTAAACGAAATAAATAGGGTAAATTAGATGCATGCTGGAAAATTATTTTATTTTGAAAAAAATTTTCAAGGGAACATGAAGAAGCCCAGCCTTCAGAATTAGCTCCTTGCCATATTCTTTTTGGTAGGATTTTATCACAGGCCTAGTTTGGTGTACTTTAACATGCCCTTAAAACATGAAAAATCTCCATGTATTTTATTGGATGAAAAGCAAATTATATTATTGAAATGAGGGAAATCCTAGAATTGAAAATGCAAATATGCAAATATGGAAAGCGATAAAGACTCCCGCACGAGAGGAGTGTGCAAATAATTAAAATTCTCCTTCTCTCAAGCTTTATCGATGGCAAACACTAAATTATCTTCAAACAATTTCGTCATTCCTTCGAGTACGTCATCGAGCTCTCAATCTTTGGAGGTGTGGGATCATCTAAGCCACCCCATCCATCCGGGAGATATCCCGTGGGTCGAAGTAGGAGCTGGGAGGAGTCGAATACTTTACATAGTAATCGAATTTGTCACTTGGTTGCCCCAGGGTGTCCATCACTTCTGCTTTGCCATGCATCATCTGAAACATAGTGGGCTTAGCATTGTCACGACCCAATTTTTCAGGTTCACCACCTAAAACTAGGTTAATGGATTACTAAGTCTTTAAGCTTAGCTCGGGCTCTCCCAAGCCCATACCAATTCGCGACTTAAAGTTTTAACATGTAAATGATTATTATCTAGGAGTCGCCACTAATCGGTTTAAGGTAGGTCGAATAGACACCTAAGTAAAATAAATGGAGCATTATTCTACTCCTGCGAACCAGAGACTAAAGGGTACGGGGACTTGGTTACACCAGACTATCCTAGTGCCCTTTCGGTACCTTTCTATTTCATTTATAAAAAAAAAAAAAAAAAAAAGATGTTTGGCAATAGAATTGATTTTAATTGAACTTCATAACATGTGAGGTGATCATACAGGTGCGCATACCACCAATTTAACACTCAAGAAAGCAATTAAATAATGCAAAGCATAGCTCGAAGCAACGAAAGCATCTATATTGTTAAATCAGAATTCACATAAGCAATCCTAGATATGATTTCTAATTAACACGCAATTTTAATTTTTTGTTTTCATTTATTTAATGAAAATCATGACTTATGCAATGCATGTCACTATTCTAACATGAAATGATATGATAACATGACCAAAATTGTATGACATAAATAAGCATGCAATCTATCTTAAAGCATGAAATGAATTCATTCTAATTCTTTTATATTTTCCATGAAATTTGAAATTAAAGAAATGCAACAATTAAATAGGCAATCTAAATTAATCAAATGACCTAATTCTAATAACGGGTAATGCGATGCAATGACATACAAAATTATTTCAACTAAAATGACATGCAACATACAATTTAGTATGCGAGTTATATGTCATGCGACATTTATTAAATGACTTAGTCTAATGACGAGGAAGTTCTAATTAAATGAACCTAATAAAAACTAAATGACGTGCATTTGATATTTCTATTTTTAAAAAAATACAAAAATGATCTAGCTAGATTAAAATTCTATCTAATTTAAACTAAGGATCAAGTCACATTAAATCCTAATTTAAACTAAGATATTATCTTAATCTAACATGCAATTTATCTAAAAAGATGATCTAAATTTAAAATGAAACATGCCATTCTAACCTAATATGCTCAATGATTTTTTTTTTTGATTTTCTTTATGAAAATTCGAAATTAAAATTAATACATAATTAAACATGCAATCCAAATAACAAACTAACAACCTAATGAATGCATTTTTTGTTTTTTTATATTTTTCTAAATTCGGAATAAAATCCTTATTCTAGATATGCAAGATAACAAGAAATATTCCAAAACAAACTGAATCCTAATTCAAATATTTTTTGGATATTTTTTAGTGTTTTTCCAAAACAAGCAATTATCAAATAAACATTGTAGGGCGAGGTGGTTGAACATAAGCTACGTTAACCTTCACTACAGATTCCTTATCATTCTTGGTTTAGATTATCCTATACGAGTTGGTTTGATCATACGCCCATCCATCACGCAATGCTACTTCAATTTGATTGCCAACAGGGTTTGGTTGATTGAACAACTCGGCAGTCGATCCTAACATCCGATTTCGATATTCAGGCGGGAGTTTCTTCATGAATAAATTCATCAGCTCCTTTTCTATCGGCTCCGGAATAATCTAAGCAGCTACGGTCCTTCATCTCATGACATATGCCTTGAAAGATTCTGTCCTCTTCTTCTTAGTGTGAAGTAAATCTTCTCGAGATGGGGTGACATCAATATTATACTTATATTGTTTGAAGAAGGCATCTGTCAAATCCTCCCAAGTCTCTAGGAGATTAATTTTCTTCATAATGTACCACTGTAGTGCCGGTCCTGTCAGGCTTGCTTGAAATTGCTGAATCATCAGGGGTATGTTATCAACATATGGGGTCATCCTAACCACATAAGTCTGCAAATGGATCTTTGGGCAAGAGGTGTCATCATACTTTTCAAAGTCCGGCATTTTGAACTTCTTTGGTATTTTGATCTTTGCATAATGGGACAGATCAGTTGGGTCTTGGCTAAATGCACCTTGCAGCTTCTTAAGTTTCTCAATTTTTGCCAAGCGTTTTTCTTGCTCAGTCTTCGGTACAGCCGGCTGTATCACTTGTATCTCCTCATCAACAACAATTTGAGGCGTGTCAGTAATTTTCTCCCTGGAGACATTCTTAGAGCTTGATGGGCCACTTGTGGATATATTCTTGCTTTTATCTCTCGGATCAGCTATAGGAACATGTTGTGGTAACACCTCTTCGACTTGCAGAGTTGATGGGACAGTATTTGCTTGGAGAGGATTGATCTGTTTAGAGAGCTGCTCAAGGACATTTAGGACTTGCTTCATTTCTGTTTTGAGGGGGGCGATACGAGCTTGTTCAGCAACACGCACTTGTTTGATGTCATTAGCCATTATTGCTCTAGAACGAGTACGGATTGGCAATCTTAGGTGAGCCGTGTTGTTACCTAGGGGAGAAAAGAGATAACGTAAGAAACGATGACAAGATAGGAAAATGGCCCATGACAATGGTATAATCACCTCATTTTATTTGAAATTTGAATCAAACTTTCTAACTAAGAATTGAAATCCAAGTCCCTACACATTAGACTAAGAATTGAAAACACTGAATTAAAAATTGAAATCAAGGTCCCTAGACATTGAACTAAGAAACAAAACCCAAAACATTTTATTTTTTATGCTTCCGGGAACCCAATGTCTTGCGAAGCTTTTTATTTTCAACTTCAATCATTTTCACTTTCCGCTTAAGATGCTCAATTTGTGCTTGCTAAGTGGGCTTCTTAGTCACATCAGGGACCACTGGACGTAAGGCCTGGTCACCTTGATCTAATTGGTCCAACCACATTTTGAGCTCTTTTTGGGAGAGGAAATGAATTGTACGTCGATTTTCCCCATTGCACATAAAACAAGACTGACCACGAAACCTATTGTCATGGATCGACGAAATTGCAATAAAGTAAATAAATTGCATATTATAAGGTAAGAATACTTGCTTTACAAAAAAAAAAAAAAAAATTGGCAACCACATTGACAGGTGCATGAGATGTGAGGCTTAACACATAAACTACAAGGCTTAGCAAGTTAGAGTTAAGAGGATGGGCTAACTAGTCGCAGTCTCGCGTACAAATATCGGGTCCTCTTAACTCGGGCTTAGTCAAAAGAAAATCCCATGGTCACGCAGTTTCACAAGCAAAGATAAACGTTTTGACACCAAGAAAAATTTCGAGGTTGAGAAAGGCAACCTCTACATTGCGGTCTCGCGTTCAAGGTTGGTTGATTTCTCAACACCATCCTAGAATCCTTAAATGCAGTCTAGGTTCGACGGCAGGTTGTGTGTGCAACATGTAGTGCTAAAACAATTTGAAAATCATGCACAACAATTTATAATGCAAGCAACACTTCAATGATAAGAAAAACATTCAATCCCAACACCTTCCTACAAAACAAAGAGTCAACAAGCACTACTCCCCTTATACCTCATTTCTGTAAAAACATTTAACACTTCGTGTTAGGAGCGTACCTTGTTTCCATGCTGCCAAACAAAATATTTAAAAGAAAAAAGAAATAGGTCTATGTCGACTATGAGTTTTAACTCTCCCTAGCGTAGTCGCTAAGCTGTCGCGATCTTCCCGAGGGTGAATTACTCAAAGAAGGCTATTGGATTACTAAGTCCGAAGACTTGGCACGGACCCTCCCAAGTCCTACCAATCACAACTTGATACTAAGAAATTAACTCATTTAAAGATGAAATTATACTCAATTTGGAGCCGCCACTAACCAATTAAAGTTGGTTAGAAACCCAAGTAAAGTATGGGAGAATACTTTACTTTTGCGAACTAGAGATTCAATAGGTCCGGGGACATGGTTACGCTAGAAAAATCTAACGCCCTTTCGGTACCTTGTCATTTTAATTTAAAAAATATTTTGCCGGCAGTCTTGATTAATTTTAACCTAAGCTACTAACATGCAAATGGTGGTCATGCGGGTGCAAAATCAATTCAATCAACTGAAGTGATAAATTGTAAGAAATTATAAACTACAATTTGATTAAGGTCCACTCTCTAAAGAAAAACTTACAAAAATGCTAATCAAAATGCATGCCCTAAACATGATTTTTTTAAATGACATGACACCTAATTTTTTATTTTATGCAATCTTAATTTAAACTTAATATGCATGAATTTTACTTTAATGACATGTGAGATGCAATTCATATGGCATAACTTAAACCATCACTATATATGTACAGTCTAATTCACCTAATCCTAAATATGTATGTGCTACATGATATGGGAGGTATGACGTGGTAATCCTATATGCATGTTCTTTTTATGTTTTTTAATGATTTTTTTTTTTTTTAGTTCACATATGCAACCTACACTAACAATGATGACATGAAATGGGATTAGTGATGAACTAACCCATTAACTAACCAAATAAGTGACTTTTGTGTTCTTTTTTTAACATGACTTAATAATTCCTATTAAGAAAAACAACATAATGATGCAATACTAATCTTTGGCTTTTTTATTAAAAAAAACTATACGGCGGGAATATTAAAACATTAACCTATGACCCTCTAACTAAAGCGCAACATGTAATGTGCACATTATGAAGCCTATATAACCTAAACAACATTTTTTTTTTTGTTTTGGTTTTATTTAAAGAAAATTATCCTAATTCTATATGAATCTTAAAAATTAAAATGCGTTGCTTTAAACATGAGATATGTATGGGCTTAAATACCTAAGTTCTATAATAAATGATATATGATGAGCAAATAACGATGACACGCCATAATAAAAAAAAATCCATCCATGTAAATCAATGGCATATTATTTTAATATGAATCAATGATGCAAAGCGATTAATGAATTTTGCCATAACAAGTCGAAATAATAAAAAATCTAACCCGACGTCTCGCGGCTCAATATTTTTTATTATCATGACTTAATATGACCAATTTCCTAAATCGGGTAATGATAATAAATCAGAACAAATCAAGTTAGAATAAAAAGAAAACTATGAGTCCAAATACTCAAAATAAACTTAATCTAAAAATCTACCTAGTCTACCTCACGGTTAACTTGAGGAATGGCAAAGAAACAGTGGTGGCCGAGCTACGATGGTGGTTCGGTAATAGGTCACCGCTCGAAACAGGGGCTGTTCGTCGGAACTCCAGCGAGGCTCGAGTGATAACCGGACCTGCAACAAAAACAGGAGAGGTAGCAGGTGGCTCTGTTCGGGCGTGCAATAGCGAGCGGAGGAGCAAGAACGTCGGCACACAGGCCGTGGCATGAGCGGAGCGGGTTGCGGCTTGGCGGAGCTTCGGTCGGCGTTGGGACTCCGGTGAAGGCAAGCGGTGGCGCGGTGAGGGTCGGCAGACGGTGAATGGAGCGGTGAGGTGCGCTGCGGGGCATCGGGCACGCAGAGCTCGGACCACCGTGATGATGGGCGTCGCGAGGAGAGGATTCGGGTGCGGGCGTCGGCCGAGTGGAGATAGGGGCGTCGGTGCTCAAGCGCAGGCATTGAATTTTGGTGTTGCTACAGTCAGTCGAGCAGTGTTGCTTGGTTGCAGCACTCAAAGTGGGGAATCGCTTTGATTGGCATTGGGTCGTGGGCATCACTAGCAAAGGGCACGTTGGAGGTAAAGTAGCGTAGTAGCAGAGCAGACTAGTGGTATGGACTCCAGTGGTGTCGGGCTACCGGTGACCGAATTTGGAGCGATTCATGCAGCTTGGGTGGTTGCTCAGGTGAGACTCGCATTAGCATAGCAACAGCTTCGTCAAGCGAAATAGAGGTAGTGTTCGAGCAGTATGGATCGGCGGAGTGGGGGGGTGATGAGCAGTAGCGGCGGGGGGAAGCTCTGGAGAAGACGAACAATAGCTTTTTTTCTCTTTTTTTTTTTTACCTTTTCTCTCTCTCCCCGTCACTCTCACATCTTCTCCCTCTACTCTCTTCCTTTTCACTTTTCACTTCACCTTTTGACTTTTCTCCCCTTCTCTTCTCTCTTTACATTCCCTGCACTCTCTCTCTCTCTCTCTGTAGAAGCAAAAGCTTCTCTTGACTTTTCCTTTTTTTGTTTTTTGTTTTCCCTCGACAAAGAGAAGTCGCCCCCCTCGGTTTCGAAACCTTACCTTCCTTTTATAGAGGAAAGACTCGAAGTTGTTAAAGATCTGGTGATATTCACTCAACTTCTTCAACAAAAATGTGGCTCCAAAATCTGACTGTTGAGTTTTTGAATTCAAAATTTTTTTAAAAAAATTTCCCTCTAATCAAAGATTATCTTCTATTTCTATTTTCTAAATTTAAATTAGGTGTCAACAATACTCCTATATAGCTTCTGGTCAACTTTCTTTCCTCCTTCATCTTTGTCCATCTTTGAAGAACTTGACATTAGTATATCAGTCTTTTTGCAATTCTCATAACCAAACTTTTTAACAAGTTCTTTAGCATATTTTTCTTGATGAATGAAAGTTCCTTCATTCAATTGTTTTACTTGTAGTCCGAGAAAGAATGATAGTTCACCCATCATGCTCATCTCAAATTCATCCTGCATAGACTTAAAGAATTTCTTGCATAGATTTTCGTTAAGTGATCCAAAAATAATATCATCAACATAGATTTGTACAAGTAAAAAGTTTTTACTTTCTCTTCTAATAAACAAGGTAGTGTCTACTTTACCTTTAACAAAGCCATTTTGGATTAAAAACTTACTTAATCTGTCGTACTAAGCTTGAGGTGCTTGCTTTAAACCATATAGCGCCTTTTTCAATCTGAATACAGAGTCTAGTTTCCTTAGGTCTTCAAATGTGGGAGGTTGTTCCACATAGACTTCCTCTTGGATAAATCCATTTAAGAATGTGCTTTTGATGTCTATTTGGAATAACCTGAAATTTTTATAACAAGCAAAAGCAAGTTATAGTATAATTGCTTTTAACCTTGCTACTAGTGCGTAAGTCTAATCATAGTCTATCATTTCTTTTTGCGTATATTCTTTGGCTACGAGTCTTGCTTTGCTCCTTATAACTTTCCCTTTCTCGTCCATCTTGTTTCTAAAAACCCATTTGGCTCCAATAACATATTTACCTTTTGGTTTAGGAGTCAATTCCCAGACATCGTTAATATTGAATTGCCTGAGTTCTTCTTGCATAGCTTCAATCCAGCTTTCATCAGTTAAAGTTTCTTCTATGCTTTTGGGTTCTATTTCAGAAATAAGAGCCACATCACTAGACTTTTCATGCCTTTTGGATCTTGTACGAATCCCTTCATCAATGTTGCCAATAATGAGTTCTTTGGGATGACTAGACTTGTGCTTCTAGTTGCTGATTGTCTATCGACTGATCTTTTCCTTCATTTGATTCTTCAATGATCGTTCATTGTTGGTCTTCTAAAGTCTGAGCTGCTTATGGGGATTTAGATTTTGTAGAGTCTAGAGTATGTTCAGATTCTTTAGGTTGAGTCTGGATCAATTGAATTTGTATGAAGTCTTGAAATTTGACATTCATTGATTCTTCCACCGTTTGAATCTTTTTGTTGTAAACTCTATAAACTTTGCTGGTGGTTGTATATCCAAGGAAGATACTTTCGTATGATTTTTCTTCAAACTCACCAATTCGATCATTTGCTTTTTTTAACATAAAACATTTGCATCCAAACACATGAAAATTGGAAACAATTGGCTTCTTTCCTTTGAACAACTCATAAGGAGTTTTCTCCAAAATAGGCCTTAAGAAGACTCTATTAATAATATAATATGCTGTAGAAACTACTTCAGCCCAAAAATGAGAAGGAATGTTGCTTTCAATTAAAAGAGTTTTAGCCATTTCTTGCAACGATCTATTCTTCCTTTCCATAACTCCATTCTGTTCTGGAGTGTATGGAGAGGAGAACACATGTTGAAAACCAGATTCATCATAGAATTTAGCAAAATCTTGATTTTCAAACTCACCTCCATGATCTGTCCGTATACTTGAAATAACATACCCTTTCTTAATCTGTACTTTCTTAGCAAACTTTATAAAATAAGAAAAAGTTTCAGACTTACTTGCCAAGAAATACACCCAAGTAAATCATGAATAATCATCCACTATTATTAGGCAATATTTCTTTCCACCAATACTCTGAGTCCTAGTTGGTTTAAAAAGATCCATATGTAAGAGCTGCAGTACACGATTAGTGGAAACTTGATTTATTGGTTTGAAAGAACTTCTAACCTGTTTTCCCAACACGCATGGTGTGCATAGATCGGATTTTTGGTATGTCAGGTTGGGTAGTCCACGAACAAGCTTCTTTGCAGAGATCTTGGCTATTTGCTTCATGTTGATATGGCCAAGTTTTCTATGCCAAAGATTAGCTTCCTCTTGAATTGAAATTAGACATTGGGATTTTTTTGGTTTGATGTCCAGAAGATAAATGTTCCCATGTCTTCGTCCCGTGAAAGTCTAAGAGGAGTCTTTACTAGTTCATGAACATATTCCTTCTTGAAAGTTGATTTTGAAACCTGTGTCGCACAGTTGGCTCATACTCAGCAAGTTGTAGTTGAGTCATTCCACTAAGGAAACGTTGCTGATTGTGAGACTTCCAATCTTTACTGTTCTGCATCCGACAATTCTGCCTTTACTATTTCCACCGAAAGAAAACTTTTCACTATTAACTTGCATAAGCTTTATGAAACAACTTGAGTCTCCTGTCATATGTCTTGAGCATCTACTATCCAAATACCATTTGACCTTTTTCTTGATAGTGACCTGCATTTAAAAAGGAAACTTAAGCTTTCTTTGGTACCCATACTTTCTTGGGTCCAATGAAGTTAGTGCAATATACGGTCTTTGCCCAAACCTTCTTAACAGTTTTCCAAACCATAGGACATTCTTTCTTAAAATGTTCTGAGCTATTGCACTTAGAACATTTGAGAGCACTGCGGCCTATAGGTTTTACAAAGACTTTTTGAAAATGATTTTACAAAGAGTTTTTGAAAATGATTTCTATAGAAATCTTTTGTGGGTCTTTGTTTGATTCTTTCCTTTAATTTTGGAAAATCAATTAGAGGAATGGTTTCAAATAGTCATTCTTAAGCCTTATTTGTTAAAGTAAGATCTTTATGCTAAAAGAATCCTTTTCAGTTTCTCGATCCAATGGAAAAACTTTTTGAGATGCTTGAAATATCATTTTTCAAAAGTGTATTTTCTTTAGAAAGAGAGTCTGCATTTTCTTTCAAGATGATAACACTTTTATTTAAATTTTCAACCTTTTCTTTCCAAACAATTTCCTGTTGCGTTAGTGCAAAATTTTCCCTTTTTAGTTCAGAAATCCTCTTGAGAGAGGTTTTCAGACTAAGACATAGTTCATCAATATATTTAGAGACTTTAGTAGGAATTCTTAAATTACTTACCTCGATTTCACTATTTGAGTTTGAGTCTGTCTCGTAGTCGAATCGATTCGATTGTGCCATTAGACAAATATTGACATAATCATCATCACTCTCTTCGATTCGGTATCACTCCAAGTTTTGCTTTGAGAGTTTTTCTGTATTTCTTAGCTTTTCTTTTCTTTTTCTTTAGTAAGGAACAGTTGGGTCTGATGTGTCCCTTTTTCTTGCATTCAAAACAAATCACATTTTTATTGGATCCATTGTCCTCTGCTGATTTATTTTGAGACTTTTGAGAACTTTGTTTCTTCCAATTGAATCTTCTTCCCCTTTTGTTAAGTTTTCTGAACTTTCTTATCATGAAAGCAAGCTCTTCATCGTCCATATCGTCTTCAGAATTTGAAATATCAGAGTCATCGTTAGATTTTAAAGCAATAAATTTTTTACCTTTGGGATCTTCACCTTCATTGATTTGCTCAACTTCATAAGACTAAAGAGTGCCAACCAATTCATCAATGGAGAGCGGCATGATCCTTTGTGTCTCTCTTATTAAGGTCTTTACGTGATTCCAATCTTTGGAGAGTCCACGCAGCAATTTGTTAACCTTTATGGGTCCAGAGATTGGTTGACCTTGATACTCAAGACCATTCACGATCTCTGTAAAATGACTAAATATATCAGTGATAGATTCTCCTAGTTTCATCTTGAAGGCTTCATATTGACCAAGCAGAATATTGACTCTAGTTTCTTTCACTCGATCGGTTCCTTCATAGGTGATATGCAACCTATCCCAGACTTCTTTAGCTGTTTCACAAGAAGATATTATGTTATATTCAGTAGGAGATAATGCACAATATAAGGAATAAATTGCTTTTGCATCGAGAGCTTGTCTCTTAGTTATCTCTTCTTGAGTCATCTCGCTAGACTCAACAGCTTCTTTTCCTCTTTTTGAGACTGTTGTAGCTTTAGGAATGATTCCTTTGTCTACCACATCCCATTCCATGGGATATTTTGATCTTAAGAATGCCTTCATCTTGTTTTTCCATATGTTGTATTCCTTCCCATCAAAATAAGGTGGTCTGGTGTTGCTTTGCCCTTCAACCAGACCTGGAGCCAACATACTAGCCATGGATCGTTAACTCTGAAGTAAAAACACTTCAATTTAAATGAGTACACATGCTCTGATACCAATTATTAAAGCTAGTATGAGCACCTAGAAGGGGTGAATATGTGCAAAAATAACTTTTTGCAGAGTAAAGTGTATAACTTTACTTTTAACTCGAATCTATTTAACAATAGACTTTGTAATGGAAATTAGACTTTACCAATCAAATAGAGTTACGAATAAAATAAAAAAGTTTAGGGAAGAGAATAAGAACACAAGGTTTATAGTGGTTCAGCTTAATCCAAGCATACGTCTACTCTCTCGTACTAACAGCCCACCGGTTGGATTCCACTATGAATCAAAAGAGTTGTTATAATATCACTTCCTTGATTCTACAGTGTAAAGACTCTACTATACTTCCTCAAGGCTTCACAAATGTATAAACTCTCTTTTGTGTACAAGTTTACGCTCAATAATTGAATCAACAAAGAACAAGAAGTTTCAAACTTTTGAATTTATCTATCGCACACACTCAAATAACTAGAGCATCTTCCTTATATACTCCTCCATGCCTTCATAATCATTGGCACCTTCCAAAGGAGTTCTTCCAATCTACCCGTTGGACAGAATCAATTAGGGAGATCTCGAGTTTCTTAAGGAATGTGATGATAGCCTACCAATCCTGCTCGCCCATACAATCAGGATCTAGGTTTCCATAAGTAGAACTTTCCAAGTATATTTCGCTAATCTATGGATCCAAATTACTTGGATTAAATTCAAAATGAATAATAGATCTTGAGATGCTATCTCTAGCCATGAGATCTTCTTCAACCGCTAGAATCAAATCCTTAAAGAAATGCTTGATTCTGAATAAATCTTCTTCGACGGTCTAAAAACTGTCAATGAGGGCATACTTTAAATCTTGAGTTTGGCGGTCTGGTGGTCTTCAGACTTTGACAAAAGAGTTTGCTGGTCTTCAGATTAGACTGATGGAAACGTTTTGTCAGCTTCAAAACAAATAAGGAAGTTTTCTCCAACATACTAGACCCAAGAAAGTGTGGGTACCAAAGAAATCTTGAGTCTCTTCTTTGATTGCAGGTCACTAAAAGGTTAAATGGTATTTGGATAATGGTTGTTCAAGGCATATGACTAGAGATTCAAATTGTTTTATTAAACTAAAACAAGTAACTGGTGGAAAAATCTCTTTTGGTAGAAACAGCAAGGGAATAATTGTTGGATGTGGAACTGTGAAAATTGGAAGTCTCACAATTAACAACGTCTTCCTAGTAGAAGGACTCAACTACAATTTACTCAGCATTAGCCAATTGTGCGACACTGGATTCAAGATCAATTTTCAAGAAGGAATATGATCTGGCACTAGTAAAGATCTTTCACAATGTTTTACAGGGCGAAGACATGAAAATATCTATCTTTTGGATATCAATCCAGAAAGATCTCAATGTCTAATTTCAATACAAGATGAAGAAAATCTCTGGCATCGAAAGCTTGGCCATATCAACATGAAACAAATTGCCAAGATCTCTGCAAAGAAGCTTGTTTGTAGACTACCCAACCTAAAGTACCAAAAAACTAACTTATGCACACCATTTGTACTGGGTAAATAGGTTAGAAATTCTTTCAAATCAATAAATCAAGTTACTACTAATCATGTGCTGCAGCTCTTGTATATGGATCTCTTTGGACCAACTAGAACTTAAAGCATTGGTGGAAAGAGATATTGCCTAGTAATAGTGGATAGTTATTCACAATTTACTTGGGTCTACTTTTTGGCTTCTCTCATTTTACTAAATTTGCCAAGAAAGTACAGAATGAGAAAGGGTATGTTATTTCTAGCATACGAACTAACCATGGAGGTGAGTTTGAAACAAGACTTTGCTAAATTTTTTGATGAATTTGACTTCCAGCATGGAGTTGTGGAAATGAAAAATAGATCTTTGCAAGAAGTGGCTAGAACTCTTTTAATTGAAAGCAATATTTCCTCTTGTTTTTGGACTGAAGTAGTTTCTACAACATGTTATATTATTAACAGAGTTTTCTTAAGGCCTATTCTGGAGAAAACTCCTTATGAGTTGTTCAAAGAAAAAAATCAATTGTTTCTTACTTTCATGTATTTGGTTGCAAATGTTTTATCTTGAAAAATGCAAATGATCAAATTGGTAAGTTTGAAGAAAAATCAGACGAAGGAATCTTCCTTGGATATTCAATATCCAGCAAAGTTTACAAAGTATACAACAAGAAGACTCAGTTTATGGAAGAGTCAATGAATGTTAAATTTCAAGACTCTATACAAAATCAATCTATCCAGACTCAACTTGAAGAATTTGAACCTGCTCCAAACTCTATAAAGTCTACTTCCCCTGAAGCAGCTCAGACTTCAAAAGGACAACAACGAACGAATATTGAAGAATCAACAATTGGAAGTACAAGTCTAGTCATCCCAAAGAACTCATCATTGGTAACATTGATTAAGGAATTCGTATAAGATCCAAAAGGCATGAAGAGTCTAGCCCCGTGGCTCTTATTTCTGAAATAGAACCCAAAAGCATAGAAGAAGCTTTAACTGATGAAAGCTGGATTGAAGCTATGCAAGAAGAGCTCAGGCAATTCAATGTTAATGATGTTTGGGAACTAACTCCTAAACCAAAAGGTAAATCTGTTATTGGAGCTAAATGGGTTTTCAGAAACAAGATGGACAAAAAAGGAAAAGTTGTAAGGAATAAAGCAAGACTTGTGGCCAAAAGATATATGCAAGAAGAAAGGATAGACTATGATGAGACTTACGCACCTGTTGCAAGGTTAAAAGCAATTAGATTATTGCTTGCTTTTACTTGTTATAAGAATTTCAGGTTATTCTAAATTGACGTCAAAAGTGCATTCCTGAATGGAATTATTCAAGAGGAAGTCTATGTGGAATAACCTCCTGGTTTTGAAGACCCAAGGAATCCAGACTTTGTATTTAGACTGAAAAAGGTTCTATATGGCTTAAAGTAAGCACATCGAGCTTGGTACGACAGGTAAAGTAAGTTTTTAATTCAAAATGGTTTTGTCAAAGGTAAAGTGGACACCACTCTATTTATAAAAAGGGAAGGTAAAAAAATTTTACTTATTCAAATTTATGTTGATGATATAATATTTGGATCATCTAACGAAAATCTATGTAAGAAATTCTCTAAGTCTATGTAGGATGAATTTGAGATGAGTATGATGGGTGAATTATCATTCTTTCTTGGACGACAAGTAAAGTAATTTAAGGAAGGAATTTTTATTCACCAAGAGAAATATGCAAAAGAACTTGTTAAAAAGTTTGGGTTGGACAATTGCAAAAAGATTGAAATATCTATGTCTAGTTATTTAAAGCTAGATAAAGATGAAGGAGGAAAGAAAGTTTACCAGAAACTTTACAGGAGCATTGTTGGTTCACTTCTTTATCTTACTACTTTTAGATCTGGCATTTTGTTTAGTGTTTGCATTTGTGCCAGATTTCAATCAGATCTAAAAGAATCTCATTTAAGTGCTGCGAAACGCATCATCAAATACGTTGCAACAACCTCGAAGATAGGTCTATGGTATCCCAAAGGAGGAGACTTTACTCTCCTTGGATATTCAGATACAGATCTAGTAGGTTGTCGAGTTGAAAGAAAAAGCACTTCCGGTACTTGTCAAATACTTGGTAACATGACAGTTTCTTGGTTTTCAAGGAAGCAAAGTACAGTAGCTCTTTCAACAATAGAAGTAAAATATGTAGCTCTTGGAAGTTGCTATTCTTAAATCTTATGAATAAAACAATAACTAAGAGACTTTTGAATCGAAGATTCTTGCACTAAGATCAAATGTGACAACACCAGTGTGATTAATCTCACAAAGAAGCCAATTCTTCATTCAAGAGTAAAGCATATAGAGATTCGATATCACTTTATTAGAAATCATGTTCAAAATGGAGAAGTTATGATCTAGTTTATTGACTCAAAGAATCAACCAGCGGACATATTTACAAAGCCACTGGAGAAAGGTCTATTTGAGTCTATTTGCACCAAACTGAACATTATATCTCCTACTCAATAGAGTCTGGATGTTCACAAGACTCAAAAGGTAAAGTTTGAATATGTTCGACTCGAAAAACCAAAAGAGTTACGACAATAAGTTGTTCTTATATTTTTTAAATTTGGAAAGGTACAATTATTTATTGCTAATTGATTGAAATTATATTTCCAAGTTTTCTTACTTTTTCAAAAAGGCAGTTATCGATTTTTGAAAAGATAGTTATTTTCAAAAAGGGAAGTTTTTCTTTTCGAAAATGCATTTTTATTTTCCTTTCACAACGCTTTGTCTACCTTGCTTTATATACTGCCGAGACTCATCTTCTTCGTTTTTACACTGAAACCCTAGAATGCAAAATTCCTATTTGCTTTCACTTTCACTCTTGATCTGTCAAAAAGTTATCGCCTTTTTCGAGCAAGTGGTGAATTCCTCCCTTGAATTGATAATGTCTTCGATAAAGTCTTTAAGGATTGGAAGCAGGGGACCATGATCTATGCCCGAGGATCCTACCCATTTTGACTTGACCGAAGAAGAAGATTCTTCTACACCACTGTGTCCAAGTCAACAACAACATTCTCAGCAGCGTCAACCTTCTCCACTGACTCAACCAAACGACGAGGTTATAGAGGAGGCTAAACCTGTAAGAACTCTAACTCCCAAGGTTGCTTTCAAGCTCTACTCTAATATGAAGAAAGGAGGAACACCGATGTCTTTAATTGATAAATTCTTAAAAGATGGAGGATTCAAGAATGAAACCTTGTTCTTGCAGGAATTGGAAAGACTAGGAATTGTAGAGAAAGGGTCAGCCGAAAGAATGTTTATGAACATACCAAGTGATCCATTTTATGGCACGGCAAATCAGCCACAGACTCTGGACAATGATGAACGGATGTTTACTCATTTTCAGCCGAGATTGGGTGTGGCTGCAAACATCACTGATGGCTCTAATCTGTTTAGATCAAAGGGTCGCAGGAAGGTTTATTCAAAACTGCTGAAGAGAGGGGTGATGAACCCTAAAACCGTTGTCTTTGATTTTCTTGATTCGATAAAGGTCAATCTGCGTGAGAAATTTGCTTTACTACAACTGGAACGGTTCTGCTCTGAATCGTCTGCTGCTTTTTCTGAACTTACTATGTACTTTTACTTGAACTTGTCTTTTTTGGATGCAAACAGTTTTATCTTCACTGTGAAGGACAAGGAATATTTGGTGAATACAGACACACTGGCTGACATAATTGGGGTGGAAAGAACGAGTTTCCAACCAATTAGTGTGTCTATTGCTCATGCTATTATGTCGTTGGTGAGAGACATGTGTGGCATCCCAGAAATTCAAAGCCGAGCCTTAAGGTGTGTTAAAATCTTTAATTAGGTGATAGAATTTCCTTTGGCTTATGCCTTAGCCAATTTGTCTTTTAATTTGATGATTTGTGTATTTAAATTTATAGATTAATAATTGGCCATGAGATTATAAATTTAAATCTTAATAAACAAAGTGTCCCAAGACTTTGGCCAAGATGAAATTTGAATTTGGAAATATTTATAGAAAGGAATTCAAAAAAAAAAAAAGGAAGGAAAAAGAGGGTTATTTTTGGAATGGGCCTTGGACCCATTGGCCTAAGCCTAGTGGGCCGAATGGCCGGCCCAAATGGAAGCCAAGGGGAGGATTTCGACCAGCCCAAGGGAGTGGCCGGATGGGCCTAAGCCCAAGCCCATTCAAATTCAAAAATAAAAATTACATGTGGCACAAAGGAGAGCATGCATTGGTTGGACAATAGGTGAATCAATCATTACTAATCATGGGCTTTAGGGGATATAAAAAGAGAGAGAGAAGAGGAGTGGCCGGATTTCTTGCTTCATTTCGTCCAAAGAGAGAGGTGTGCGAGAGAGAGAGAGAGTTTGAGAGAAAGGGAGAGAAACCGAGAGGGAAGGAGGCGGAGCCGGAGGGGTGTGCCGTTCGTTCGCCGTCCGATCGTTGCCGTTTGTTGTTGCTTGTTCATCTTTAAGGCAAGTGGACTCCGTAACTTCTCTTGCATGTTTGTTGTGGTGTTTGCATGTTAGATTTTAGGTGTGATTTGTGCGAAAAACCGAGGTAAGAGTGGGTTATTTGTAAACCGTGTGGCTGTTCTTGTTCGGTTTGTTGAAGTCAGTAGCTTGTTCGAGTTTGCATATGTGTTTGGAGTTCGATTTTGGCTTCGGTGTCTTCATGAAAGTTGAAGCTAACGTCTTGTACTATGACATACTAAAAATTCGTAGAAAACGATGGACATTTGAGGGGTCAAAAGTTCCATTATACGGAGACTTTAGATCTGCGAAATTTTCACTGACCTCTTGTTGATTTCTTGATTGCATGTTGATTTCTGTTGGAGATCTCACTTTGTTGTCTTCTTGAAAGTTGAAGGTAACACCTTAAGCTACAACATACTCAAATTTGAAGCAAAAAGAACAAGTATAGCTCGGTGAATCGGTTAGATCTTGAAAATGATGGTTCTGGTTAAGTATCTCGAGACACCCGAGACTTCATGGACTAAAATGGTGACCATAATCTGGTTATTTGGCCTAGATCTCTTCATGAAACTTGTAAAGGAAACCTTGGTACATAACATACTAAAATTTCAGAGGAAACGAAAGAGATTTAATGGGTGAGATCTACAAATTTCGGAGAAGTGTGTTCTGGACGTCGCGGTCGTGGTTCCAGGAGCTTCGTAGGGTTGTAGAAATTAATCTAAAAAGAATTTGGCTTAGGGTTCTTCATGAAAAGTGCACGAAAATGTGTTGGCTATCACCCTGTAAAATTTCGTAATTTTTGAAGGCCATATGAGTATTTTAATCGAAATTATTTGGAAACTGTGCAAGTCTGGCCATTACCCGAATATAAGGTGCTATTTCATGGAAATTGTGAAATTTATGAGAAATTCAATTTGGCCATGAATTTTATATGAAATTGTAACCCTATTAGTGATTGTTTTAATATTATGATTTTGGGAAAATCATAGATATTAAATATAATTATTTATGAAAATAATAAAATAAATAAATAATAAAATAATAATGGATTATTTTATTGGCCATAGATTCCATTTAATTAATTCATGTTATTATGTGATGAAGTCTTGGTGTGTGTATGACATGGAATTGAAATGTATGTACGTATTCAATGTGGAGCATGATCTTGAATTGTCATCACATCATATGTCATGATAAATTGAATCATAATAATGTGAATTGAGAAGACCGTCGGAGGTGAGCCGATGATGCCCCGGAAGTATCGGGATGCTTGGCTAGAAGGGTACGGCCGGTTGCCCGGTGGTCATGAGTGGCCGAATGCCGGAGGGTCCTCGGGAGATCGAGTGGTGTCGAGATGCCCGGAGAGTGGGGGAGCCGGAAGCTCGGCATGGTAATTATGTCGAGGGATACCTCGTGACGCCAGATTGGGTACGAGATGCCTGGCCTGAAAGGTGCGGTCGGTTGTCCGGTGGCCTTAAATGGCTGGATACCGGAGGGTCCTTGTGATGCCAATTGGGGTACAAGATGCCCGGAGAGTGGGGGAGTCGGATGATCTAAAATTGTATCTTGACGCATGGGGGACGCAAACATTGGTCCCGGGAATGAGAAATATGATGGTCCAAGATGAAATTGGAATTAAATCATGCATGATAATACATGATAATGATATGCATGATGATATGCATGATGATAATGACATATACATGATGATGTGTATGATGAGGATGATATATGCGTGATGATATGCATGATGATATGCATGATGATAATGACATATGCATGATGATGTGCATGATGAGGATGATATATGCATGATGATATGCATGACGATATGCATGATGATAATGACATATGCATGATGATGTGCATGATGAGGATGATATATGCATGATGATATGCCTGAGGATACATGATGGTATGCGCATGGTTACAAGGTAAGTAACGCCTGCAATGCATGTATGAATTGTATGGTGCATTGAGTTGTTATTGGATTTCCTTATCTCGCCGAGTAGTTGTACTCACCCCTTTGGGGATAACATTTCAGATTAGAAAGATGCCGCTTCCTACCGTCACGCGAGGCACCTTCTATGGTCTCCCGTCAGATGTAGAAGTAGATTGTACGGAGATCGACTGCGTCACTATCCCTGGACTGACATTTGTGCGAGTGCGTGTGCTGGTCATGTACAACGTGGGCCTGGCTGAGGGCCTAGTCATCCAGGAGTTTTTGTCTGTTCATGTCTGCCGAGACGGAGTGATTAGGGGAATGTTGCCGCCACCACCACCCGATGCACTTGGATGGGTGTGATGGTTGCGTGAAGGGTAGAGAGCTGGTGTCATCTTTTTGGGGAGTAGCCGCCACTGTTGGATGGGGGATGTCATGTGATTTTCTTAGGGGTCGTAGTATCTTTTTGGGATGAGGCCGAGTGTGGCTAAAAATCTTGGTCTCCTTTTATTGTATCGACCCGTGAAAAACCCATCACGATAATATGTAAATAAAAGTGGCATGGCTTATCTTTTAAATCCTGATGATTAGTGGTGTGTAGTTGTATCATGGATTGGTAGGGGGATAGATGGTGATGTCTAATTTGCTTCCGCTATGAGTCGCGTTGGGACCGATTCGTTTTAAAAAAAAAAAAAAAAAAATGCCTGTGATTAACGACACTTGTTTTAAGTACAAGATAGAAAGAGGAAAGAAAGTGTAACATCGGCGCTGGTGACGACCTGTGAAGGGTTCGGGGTGTCACACATCTATTAATCCGTAATTGATTGATGTTATCTTCCCCAAATCATTCCTTTTCGAAAAAGAAGTTATCTTTTGCAATGACGGTTATCTATTTTTCAAAAAAGGCAGTTATTTTTTGCAAAGGCATTTTCTATTTTTCCTTTTACGACATTCCGTATACCTCTTTTCGACTGCCTTATATACTAATCGCCTTCCTCACAAACCCTAAAAGCACAAAACTTTACTTTCTTTTACTCTCTAGTTTAATCTTCAAAGTTCGCATCTTTCTCGAGAATCAAGTTTGGAATCTCTCAAAAACTATGAGAATGGCTTCCCAAAGAAAGTCCTCAAGGATCACAAACAAGGGACCACAACACATGCATGAGGGTCCTACGCATTTTGACCTCACTGAAGAAGAAGAATCTCAAGACAGAGCTCACAACATTCTCAATCACGTCAATCTCCTCAAGCTAGACCTCAGGATATTGATCATAGAGCGGGGGAAGAAATCATTGAAGGCGCAGAACCCATAAGAACTCAAAAGCCCGCTTTTATCTTTAAACTTTACTCTGCCTTGAAGAAGGGAGGCACTCCCTTAAACTATATTGATGCATTTTTAAAAGAGAAAGGGTATCGAAATGAAACCCACTTTTTGCGAACAATGGAATGATTGAGAATTGCTCCTGTGGGGTCAGCAGAACGAGCGTTTGCGAATATTCCAAGTGATCCACGTGTTAGAGGTCTTAGTCAGCCTAATGGGAATGATGATGAGAAAATGTACACTCATTTTAAGCCTAGAATGGGTGGTACGGCGAATATAAAAAGCAAAAGGATAGATTTCTTTCGTTCATATGAACACAAGCGACTTTACTCTAAGTTGCTAAAGCGGGGAGTGATCAATCCAACGGTGGCTCATCCAGAACTTTGATTTTCTTGATTCTTTGAATGTGAAACTACGAGAGAAATTCACTCTTCTTCAACTTGAACAATTTTGCTATGAAACAACGATGGCTCATCAAGAACTTACGGTGTACTTTTATTCTAATCTAAGTTTCTTGGATGCGAATAGATTTTCTTTTAGTGTTTGAGACCAGGACTACATTATTGATTTGGACACATTGGCGGACGTGATTGGAGTAGAGCAAGGGGCATTCCAATCAATTAGTGTGTCTGTTGGTCGTGTGACGGTAGAGCTTGTTCGAGATGGAATGGCAGAAGGACAAATCTCTTACTTAAGGATGAATGCCTCAAATATCTTGCTCCACAAGATTGTGATCAATTACCTTAGACCCAAATCAACTTCGAAAACCGACATCTCCAACTCAGAAGCAAAGCTGATGTATGCTATCAACATTGGGAAAAGGTTCTCTCTGCCTCACACAATCATGTTTCATATAAATAGAACGATGGTGAAAGACAAGGGCCAACTTCCTTACTCAGCGCTTGTTACAAAGTTATTCGGACACTTCAATGTTCAGCCTCTCAAAATTCTCTGTGTTCGTACATGTGATCACATGGTGGTGGGACTGAAAATGGTTTCCAAAATGTGTCTAAAGGAGTTAAACAAAGCTTTAGAGCGATTTAAGGAGAAAACCCCTGTCAAGACTCACCAAGTTTCTTTGGCTGCAAAACGAAAAGGGAAAGAGCCATTGACTGCTCTATCAAAGAAAAGAAGAGCACTCATCTTGGAGGATGAAGAATATGAGGATGATATCACCATTTCTGCTCTTGCATTGAGAAACTTATATCGTTCCATTCCAGAGACAGAGCAGAGAGAGGATCAAAATAGAGAAGAGTCCGAGCAAAGGAGTGGAGAGAGAGAATAGATGAGAAAAGAAGCAGATGAAGAAAGGACTGTAGAAGAAGAAGAGGGCAGAGGTGAACAAGAAGAGACAGAGCATGAAGAGTACTTTTCACCGCCTGAAGGCAATAAAACAAGGGGAGTTGCTAAGAATAGAGGTATCTCTTCAATTGCTTTTAGTGAAGATGTTAGCCGTTCACCTGCAAATCCAGAAGACATCTATGCCTCTCAATTTCTTGAGGAAGGTCATGAGATTTCATCTCCACATCTGGGTGCACATGCTGACTTGCCATCATCTACAAACACTCCTCAAACTGATCATGCAAAGGCAAGCACTCAGACTAATAATTCAGCAGACTTTCGAAGACTGCTTTACATTCTTATGGACATGCGAGGGCAAATTTATGCCCTAGGATGCGAAGTTCAGAACTTACAAAATGCAGGTCAAGCCTCTTCAGTTTTCTTACATGATCATATTCATGCCCTTGTTCTTCAAGTTCAAGCAAATGCCAAAGGTGAAGAAGTGGCTCAACTAAAAGAGGATTTGAAAAAGCTAGAAGGACTTGTCTAGTCGATGGGAGATTTCCAACTTATTCGCATTCTAAAACAATCCTAATTTCATTTTCTTTTCGTCTCTACCTTTTTTAATACTAACAAAAAGGGGGAGATGGTGTAGATTTGAGTTTTAACTCGAGTTTTGACTCTTATTTGATTTGACCTTTGACCTTTGATTGACTTTACTTTTGTTTAGATGTTTGGTCGTGACTGGTTTTGGATTTGGATTGTTTGTTTGCTGCAGTATCTTAAGCGTTATTGATATTTCATGGCAAAGATAGTTGTTTTTAACATGACTAACTTATTTCCTATGGATGTAGATTTATTACTATCTTTACTAAGCCAATTATCTTTTATGAGATATCCATGTTTGCTTAAGTATTGTCTTGCAAGTCAAAAATATCCAAATCTGCAGGAAAGTTTTGTCACCATCAGAAAGGGGGAGATTGTTGGAGAAAACCTCCTTGCATGTTTTGAAGCTGACAAAATATTTCCATCAGTCTAATCTAAAGACTTGCAGACTCTCTTGTCAAAGTCTGAAGACCGCTAGACCACCAGACTCAAGATTTAGAGTCTACTCTCATTGACAGTTTTTAGACCGTCGAAGAAGACTTATCCAAGATTGAGTATTTATTTGAGGATTTGATTCTATCGACTAAAGAAGATCTCTCGGCTGGATATAGCATCTTGGAATCTATTATTCGTCTTAAAATTAATTCGGGTAATTTAGATCTGTTGATTGGCGAAGCAAACTTGAAAGGTTTTACTTATAGAAACCTAGATCATGATTGTATGGGCGAGCGGGATTGGTGGGCTATCGTTATGTTCCTTTAATAACTCGAAATCTCCTTAATTGATTATGTCCAACGGGTAGATTGGAAGAGCTCCTTTGGAAAGTGCTAACGAGTATGAAGGCATGGAGGAGTATATAAGGAAGATGTTCTAGTTATTTGAGTGTGTACGTGATAGATAAATTCCAAAGTTTGAAGCTCCTTGTTCTTTGCCAATTCAATTGTTAAGCGTAAATTTATACTCAAAAGAGAGTTTATACATTTGTGAGACCTTGAGGAAGTGTAGCAGAATCTCTACACTATGGAATCAAGGACATGATACTGTAACGACTCTTTTGATTCATAGTGAAATCCAGCCGGTGGGCTGTCAGTGCGAGAGAGTAGATGTAGACTTGGATTAAGCCGAACCACTATAAACCTTGTGTTATTATTCTCTTCCCTAAACTCATTTACTTTACTCGTAACTTTATTTTGAGTCTTGTTTCTATTTCTAAGTCTACCGTTAAACAGACTGAGATTAAAAGTAAAGTTTTACACTATTCTTCTCAAAAGTTTGTTTTCGCACCTATTCACCCCCTCTAGGTGCTCATACTAGCATTCACACAACAACATAAAAGGATGTCCTACTTAGACTGTCCAAATAAATTCCCTGAACCTTGGTAACTTCCCTAGTGAAGTCCGAAAGCCGAATATTTGATGGGATTACTTCTTCATCTTTGCTACCCAATTTTTTGAAAAACCTGTATAGGATAAGGTTCAAAGTTGACCCACCATCAACCAATACTTTGGACACCAAACGACCATTCACCTTGGCACTGATATTCAATGCCCTTAAGTGATTGGAAAGATTCTCAAAAGGTTTTTCGAATTCCATTACTTCTTTGTTGTCAAAGGAAAAATGTGCTCCTTCCTTTTCATGGATTAAGTCTTCTTCAATCACACTGCGAATGGTTCAATCTACTCAAAATTCATCGGGCAACCTAACTTAAATTGTATATGAGCTTAAAGGGAGAGACTGACCTTGACAATGGTCTTAACTTACTCTCTTTGTCCTTGCCTCTAGCCTACATAGTTTGGCTACTTTTTTTCATTTTGTCTCTTCTTTGAACTGGTTCTATCATATCTTCACTTGCTTCTAGCTTCTTTTTCCAAACTAGATTTTTAGTTTTATAATTTTTTGGTTTTTTTGCTGCAGCTTATGCTGGCTTAACTTGAGTAATATGAATCTGATTGACTTGTTGTTGTAATTGATGCTATGAAAGCTAGTACGAGCACCTAGAAATGGTGAATAGATGCAAAAACAAATTTTGTAGAGTAAAGTATAAAATTTCGCTTTTAAACCAACTTTGTTTAGCAATAGACTATGAAAAGGAAATTAGACTCTAATAAACAAATAGAGTTACGATCAAAGTAAAAGAGCTTAGGGAAGAGAACAAGAACACAAGATTTATAGTAGTTCGGCTTAATCCAAGCTTACGTCCACTCTTCCGCACCGACAGCCCACAGGCTAGATTTCACTAAGAATCAAAAAAGTTGTTACAAGATAGCTCTTCCTTGATTCCACAAAGATAGAGACTCGTTACACTTTCTCAAGGTCTTACGTAAGTACAACTCTCTTTTGAGTATAAGTTCACGCTCAACAATTGAATTGACAAAGAATAAGGAGCTTCAAACTTTGGAATTTTTCGATTGCGCAGTCTCTCGAATAACTAGAACGTCTTCCTTAAATACTCCTCAATGCCATCACAACCGTTGGCACTTACCAAAAGAGCTCTTCCAATATACCCGTTGGACAGAATCAATTAAGGAGATTTCGAGTTATTTAAGGAATATGACGATAGCCCACCAATCATGCTCGTCCATACAATAAGAATTTAGGTTTCTATAAGTAGAAACTTCCATGTATACTTCGCCAATCAACGAATCCAAAATGGCTAAATCAATCACAAGATGAATAATGCATTCCGAGATGCTATATCCAGCCGAGAGATCTTCTTTAGTCGATAGAATCAAATCCTTAAAGAAATACTTAATTCTGGATAAGTCTTCTTCGACGGTCTAGACACTCAATGAGGATAGACTTTGAATCTTGATTCTGGTGGTCCGGCAGACTTCAGACTTTGACGATAAAGTCTACAAGACTTCAGATTAGACTGATATAAATGTTTTGTCAGCTTCAAAACACGCAAGGAAGTTTTTTCCAACAATCTCCCCATTTTTTATGGTGACAAAACTTTCCTACAAATTTGGATATATTTGATCTGTAAAACAATACTCAAGCAAACATGGATATCTTACAAAAGATAATTGGCTTAGTAAAGACAGCATTAAATCTGCATCCACAGGAAATAAGTTAGTCCTGTAAATAAACAACTATCTCTGCCATGAAATACCCATAGTACTTAAGATAAACAAACGATCAACCAGTCCAAATCTAAATCCAGTCATAACCACAACCAAACAAAAGTCAATCAAAAAGTCAAGAGTTAAGTCTCAAATCTGCAAATCTGCAACATCTCTCCCCCTTTTTGTCAGCATTAAAAAGGTAGAGATGAAAAGAGAGTGAATGTAAAAAGAGAGTGAAATTAGGATTGCTTTGGAACGCGAACAAGCTAGAAATCTCCCATGGACTGAACAATCCCTTCCAGCTTCTTCAAATCCTCCTTCAGTTGAGCCACTTCTTCACCCTTGGCATTTATTTGAACTTGAAGAGCAAGGGCATGAATTTGATCATGTAAGGAAACAGAAGAGGCTTGACCTGCATTCAGCAAATTCTGAACTTCGCATCCCAAGGCATAAATTTGGCCTCACATCTCCAAGAGAATATCAAGCAATTTTCAAAAGTCTGCTAAATTATCAATCTAAGTACTGGCCTCTGCATGATCAGTCTGAGGTGTATTGGCAAATGATGGCATTTCTGTATGAGCACCTAGACTTGGTGATGAAACCTCATGACCTTCCTCAGGGAATTGAGAGGCATAGATGTCTTCTGGATCTGCAGGTAAACAACAAATATCTTCACTAGTAAAAACAATTGAAGATGTACCTCTTTTCTCAGTAACTCCCCCTGTTTCAATGCCTTCAAAGCGGTGAGAAGTACTCTTCATGCTCTATTTCCTCTTGTTCAACTCTACCTTCTTCTTCCTCTGTAGTTCTTTCTTTCGCAACCTCTTTTCTCAAAGATTCTCTTTCTCCACTTCTTTGCTTTAACTCTTCTCTCTGTCTTGATCCTATCTCTCCTTTGTCTCTGGAACAGAACGATGTAAGCTTTTTAGTGCGGAAATGGTAATATCCTCCTCATCTTCTTCATCCTCTAAGTGTTCTTCTTTTCCTGGATGGAGCAACCATGGGCTCCTTCCCTTTCTGTTTTGCAGCCGAAGAGACTGGGTGAGTCTTAACAGGGGTTTTTTCCTTGAATCGTTCCAAAGTCTTGTTAAGTTCCTTCAAACGCATTTTGGAAACCATTTTCAATCCCACCACCATTTGATCGCAAGTTCCAATACAAAGAATCCTGGGAGGCTGAATATTCAAATGTCTAAATAACTTAGTGACAAGTGCTGAGTAAGAAAGCTGGCCCTTGTCTTTCACCACCATTCTGTACATATGGAACATGATAGTGTGGGGAAGAGAGAACTTTTTGCCATCATTAATGGCATACATCAGCTTTGCCTCTAAGTTTGAAATATTAGTCTTCGAAGTCGATTTAGGTCTAAGGCAGGTGATCACTATCTTGTGAAGCAAAATATTCGAGGCATTCATCCTCGTATATGAAATTCGTCATTCCGCCATTCCATCCCGAACAAGCTCTATCGTCGCACGTCTAACAGACACATTAATTGATTGGAATTTTCCTCTTTCTACCCCAATCACATCAGCCAATGTGTCCATGTCAACTACATAATCCTAATCTCGAACACTGAAAGAGAATATATTCGCATTCAAGAAACTTAGATTAGAATAGAAGTAAGTAGTGAGTTCAGCATGAGCCTCTGTCGTCTCGAAACAAAACCGTTCTAGTTGAAGAAGAGTGAATTTCTCTCGCAGCTTAACATTCAGAGAATCAAGGAAATCAAAATCCACACTTCTAGGGTTGATCACCCCCTCTTTAGCAACTTAGCATAAAGTCGCGTATGTTCCTCCGAGCAAAACAAATCTATCCTATTGCTTCAAATATGCATTGCAACACCCATTCTAGGCTTAAATGAGTGTACATCTTATCATCATCATTCCCATCTGGTTGACTAAGCCCTCCAACACGTGGATCGCTTGGGATATTAGCAAATGCTTCTTCTGCTAACCCTACAGGGGCAATTCTCAATCGTTCCATTGTGCGTAAAAAGTGGGTTTCATTGTTATACCATTTTCTTTTAAGAATTCATCAATGTAGTTCAAGGGAGTACCACCCTTCTTCAAAGCAGAGTAAAGCTTAAAAATAAAAGCGGGCTTTTGAGTTCTTACGAGTTCTGCATCTTCAATAATTTCTTCATTTGCTCGATTATCAATATCCTAAGGTCTAGATGGAGGAGATCAACGCTGTTGAGAATGTTGTAGGCTCTACTACTGTCTAAGATATTCTTCTTCCTCGGTGAGGTCAAAATGCGTAGGACCCCCACGCATTTGTTGTGGTCCCATGTTCGCGATCCTTGAAGACTTTCTTTGGAACGACATTCTTCACAGTCTTTGAGAGATTCCAAGCTTGTTTACAAGAAAAGTGAGAACTTTTCGAGGATTAAACAAGAGAAGAAAAGAGCAGTTGAAGATCTGTGCTTTCTTAGGGTTTTGTGGGTAAAATGGAGAAAAACCAACAGTATATAAAGTAGTCGAAACGAGGCATACGGAACGACACAAAAGGAAAATAGAAAAATGCATTTTCAAAAATAACTGCCTCTTTAAAAAATAGATAACTGTCATTTCATAAAATAAAATAAAAACCTTCTTTTTCGAAAAGGAATGAATTCAATAATCACGAAAACTAGGGAAGATAACATTAATCAATTACAAATTAATAGATGATCGTACCTTTTTGAGATTTTATCCAAGAGATAAATTTCTAAAACAGAAATAACTTACGGTCGTGATTGTTGATATTCTGAGTCTGAGTATCTTTAGACTTTTATCTCTGAGTCTGAGCTTCTTCAAACTTTAAGATATTGAATCTTGAATGGATAAATTCGAATTGACTTTTTTCTAAAGGCTTTGTAAAAATGTCCACCAGTTGATTCTTTGAATCAATGAACTAAATCGAGACTTCTCTATTTTGCACATGATCTCTAATGAAATGATCCTCGAATTTCTATATGCTTTGCTTTTGAATGAAGAATTGGATTCTTGGTGAGATTGATTGCGCTGGTGTTGTCGCATCTAATTTTTGTGCATGAATCTTCAATTCCAAAATCTCTTAGCTGTTGTTTTATCCACAGAATTTGTGAACAAAAACTTCCAAGAGCCACATACTCTGCTTCTATTGTAAAAAGCGCTACGGTACTTTGCTTCCTTGAAAACCAAGATACTGTCCTATTACCAAGCAGTTAACAGGTGCCCAAGGTGCTCTTTCTATCAACTTTGCAACCTGCTAGATCCGTGTCTAAATATCCAAGAAGGGTAAAGTCTCCTTCTTTAGGATACCACAAACGTAAATTAGAGGTTGATGCAACATATTTGATGATACATTTAGCAGCACTCAAATGAGATTCTTTAGGGTCCGATTGAAATTTAGTACAAATACAAACACTAAACAGAATGTCAAGTCTAGAAGCAGTAAGATAAAGAAGCGAACCAATGATACTCCTGTATAGCTTCTGGTTTCCTTCTTCATCTTTGTCCAGTTTCAAAGAACTTGACATTGGTATATCGATCTTCTTGCAATTCTCCAGTCCAAATTTTTTGACAAGTTCTTTACCATATTTTGCTTGGTGAATGAAGGTTCCCTCCTTTAGTTGTTTCACTTGAAGCCCAAGAAAGAATGTTAGTTCACCCATCATGCTCATTTCAAATTCATCCTGCATAGACTTACAGAAATTCTTACACAAATTTTCATTAAGAGATCCAAAAATAATATCATCAACATAAATTTGAATAAGCAAGAAGTTTTTGCTTTCTCTTTTGATAAACAGGGTAGTGTCTACTTTACCTTTAACAAAACCATTTTAAATTAAAAACTTACTTAACCTGTCGTACCAAGCTCGAGGTGCTTGCTTTAAACCATATAGCGTCTTTTTTAATCTGAATACAGAGTCTGGTTTCCTTGGGTCTTCAAAACCGGGAGGTTGTTCCACATAGACTTCCTCTTGGATAAATCCATTTAGAAAACCGCTTTTGACGTCCATTTGGAATAACCTGAAATTCTTTTAACAAGCGAAAGCAAGTAATAATCTAATTGCTTCTAACATTGCTACTCAAGCACAAGTCTCATCATAGTCTATCCCTTCTTCTTGTGTATACCCTTTGGTCACGAGTCTTGCTTTGTTTCTTATGACTTTTCTTTTCTCGTTCATTTTGTTCCTGAAAACCCATTTTACTCCAATGATAGATTTACATTTTGGTTTATGAGTCAATTCCCAGACATCATTGATACTAAATTGCCTAAGTTATTCTTGCATAGCTTCAATCCAGCTTTTATCGCTTAAAGCTTCTTCTATACTCTTGGGTTCTATTTCGAAATAAGAGCCACAAAGACTAGACTCTTCACGCCTTTTAGATCTAGTACGAATTCTTTCATTAATGTTACCAATAATGAGTTCTTTGGGATGACTAGACTTATACTTCCAATTGCTGGTTGGCTTGTCAGATTGTTGATCTTTTTCTTCATTTGATTCTTCAATGATTATTTGATACTGGTCCTCTGAAATCTGAGCTGCTTCTTGAGGTTTAGACCTTGTAGAGTCTAGAACAGGTTCAGATTATTCTGGTTGGGTCTAAATCGAATGATTTTATATAAAGTCTTAAAATTTGACATTCATCAATTCCTCTACAAATCGAGTCTTTTTATTGTATACTCTGTAAGCTTTGCTAGTGGTTGAATATCCAAGAAAAATGCCTTCATCCGATTTCTCTTCAAACTTGCCAACTCAATCATTTGCATTTTTTTAATATAAAACATTTGCATCCAAACACATGAAAATAGGAAACAATTGGCTTCTTTCCTTTGAACAACTCATAGAGAGTTTTCTCCATAATAGGCCTTGAGAAGACTCTATTGATAATATAGCGCGCTGTAGAAACTGCTTCAGCCCAAAAATGATAAGAAATGTTACTTTCAATTAAAAGAGTTCTAGCCATTTCTTGCAGCGATCTATTCTTCCTTTCCACAACTCCATTCTGCTCTAAAGTGTATGGAGAGGAGAACACATGCTGAAAGCCAGATTCATCACAGAATTTAGCAAAGTCTTGATTTTCAAACTCACCTCCATGGTTTGTTCCTATACTTGAAATAACATACCCTTTCTCATTTTGAACTTTCTTAGAAAATTTTATAAAATATGAAAAGGTTTCAGACTTACTTGCCAGGAAATATACCCAAGTGAATCGTGAATAATCATATACTATTACTAGATAATATTTCTTACCTCCAATGCTCGAGTTCTGGTTGTTCCAAAGAGATCCATAGAGCTGTAGTACATGATTAGTGGACACTTGATTTATTGGTTTGAAAGAATTTCTTACTTATTTTCCCAACACGCATTGTGTGCATAGATCTGAGTTTTGATACGTCGTTTAGGTAGTCCACGAACAAGTTTCTTTACTAAGATCTTGGCTATTTGCTTCATGTTGATGTGCCCAAGTTTTCTATGCCATAGATTTGCTTCCTCTTGAATTGAGATTAGACATTGAGATTTTTCTAGTTTGATATCCAAGAGATAGATATTCCCATGTCTTCGTCCCATAAAAGTTTGAGAGGAGTCTTTACTGGTTCCTGAACATATTCCTTCTTGAAAGTTGATTTTGAAAACTATGTCGCACAGCTAGCTAATACTCAGCAAGTTGTAGTTGAGTCCTTCTACTAAGGAAACGTTACTAATTGTGAGACTTCCAATCTTTACGGTTCCATATCCCACAATTCTACCTTTGCTATTTTCTCCAAAAGAAACTTTTCCACCATTAACTTACACAAGCTTTATGAAACATCTTGAGTCTCCTACCATATGTCTTAAGCATCCACTATCCAAGTACCATTTGACTTTTTTTCTTCATAATGACCTACATTTAAAAAAAAAAAAAAAAAAAACTCAAGCTTTCTTTGGTACCCAAACTTTCTTTGGTGCCCAAACTTTCTTGGGTCCAATGGAGTTAGTGTGATATACAGTCTTTGCCCAAACCTTCCTCATGGGTTTCTAAACCATAGGACAATCTTTTTCAAAATGTTCTAAGTTTGTGCACTTAGAACATTTAAGAGTACCGTGGCCTGCAGGTTTTACAAAAACTTTTTGGAAATGATTTTTGTAAGAATCTTTTGTAGGTCTTTGTTTAATTATTTCTTTAACTTTAGGAAAGTCAATTAGAGGAATGGTTTCAGCAATCATTCACAAACCTAATTTGTTAAAGTAAGGTCTTTGTGCTAAAAGAATCTTTTCTAATTTCTCAGATCATATAGAAAACCTTTTGGAAATACATGAGATATCTTTTTTCAAAAATGCATTTTCTTTTGAAAGACAGTTTGCATTTTCTTTCAAAGTAGTAACACTTTTATTTAAATTTCCAACATTTTCTTTCCAAACAGTCTCTTGTTGCTTCAGTGCAGAATTTTCTCTTTTTAGTTCGAAAATCCTCTTGAGAGAGGTTTTAAGACTAAGACACAATTCATCAATATACTTAGAGACTTTAGTATGAATTTTTAAATTACTTACCTCGATTTCACTGTCTGAGTCTGAGTCTGTCTCAGAGTCTGAATCTGATTTTGATTGTGCCATAAGACAAATATTGGCATAATCATCATCACTTTCTTCACATTCGGTATCACTCCAAGTTTCTACTTTAAGAGATTTTCGGTATTTCTCAGTTTTTCCTTTCTTTCTCTCCGAAGGGACAGTTGGGTCGATGTGTCTCTTTTTCTTGCATTCAAAGTAGATTACATCATTGTTAGATTCATCATCATCAACTAATTTATTCAGTAACTTTTGAGAACTCTGTTTCTTTGGATTGAATCTTCTTCATTTCTTGTTCAGTTTTCTAAACATTCTTATCATGAAAGCAAGCTCTTCATCATCCGTATCGTCTTCAAAATCTGTGACATCAAAATCATCATTAGATTTTAATACAATGGATTTTTTACCTTTGGGGTATTCATCTTCGTTGATTTGCTCCACTTCATAAGACTAAAGAGTGCCAATAATTCGTCAACAGAGAGTGGCATGATTCTTTGTGTTTCCCTTATTGAGGTATTTATGTAATTCCAATCTTTGGAAAGTCCACGCAGTAACTTGTTGACCTTCATGGGTCCAGAGATTGATTGACCTTGATACTCAAGACCATTCACGATTTCTGTAAAATGACTAAACATGTCATTGATAAATTCTCCTAGTTTCATCTTGAATGCTTCATATTGACCGAGCAGAATATTGATTCTAGTTTCTTTCACTCGATCGGTTTCTTCATAGGTGATGTGTAATCTATCCCAACTTCTTTAGCTGTTTCACAAGAAGATATTTTGTTATATTCACTATGAGATAATGCACAACATAAGGAATAAATTGATTTTGCATCAAGAGCTTATCTCTTGGTTATCTCTTCTAGAGTCATTTCACTAGACTCAACAACTTCTTTTCCTCTTTCTGAGACTGTTGCAACTTTAAGAATGATTCTTTTATCTACCACGTCCCATTCCAAAGGATCTTTTGATCGTAAGAATGCCTTCATCTTGTTTTTCCATATGCTGTATTCCTTTCCATCAAAATAAGGCGGTCTGGTGTTGCTTTGCGCTTCAACCAGATCTACACCCCAACATACTAGCCATGGATCGTTAACTCCGAAGTAAAAACACTTTAACTTAAGTGAGTACACAGTGCTCGATACCAATTATGAAAGCTAGTAGAGCTCCTAGAGGGGGTGAATAGGTCCGAAAACAAATTTTGTAGACTAAATTATAAAATTTCACTTTTAAACCAACTTTGTTTAGCAATAGACTATGAAAAAGAAATTAGACTCTAATAAACAAATAGAGTTACGATCAAAGTAAAAGAGCTTAGGGAAGAGAATAAGAACACAAGGTTTATAGTGATTCGGCTTAATCCAAGCCTACGTCCACTCTTCCGCACTAACAGCCCACCGGCTGGATTTCACTAAGAATCAAAAGAGTTCTTACTATATAGCTCTTTCTTGATTCCACAGTGTAGAGACTTCGCTACACTTCCTCAAGGTCTTACAGAAGTAAAAATCTCTTTTGAGTACAAGTTCACGCTCAACAATTGAATTGACAAAGAACAAGGAGCTTCAGACTTTGGAATTTTTCTATCGCGCACTCTCTCGAATAACTAGAACGTCTTCCTTAAATACTCTTCCATGCCATCACAACCGTTGGCACTTACCAAAGGAGCTCTTCCTATCTACCCGTTGAACAAAATCAATTAGGGAGATTTCGAGTTATTTAAGGAATATGACGATAGTCCACCAATCCTGCTCGCCCATATAATCAAAATCTAGGTTTCCATACGTAAAACTTTCCAAGTATACTTCACCAATCAACGGATCCAAAATGGCTAAATCAATCACAAGATGAATAATGGATTCCGAGATGCTATATCCAACCAAGAGATCTTCTTTAGTCGATAAAATCAAATCCTTAAAGAAATACTTAATTCTTGATAAGTCCTCTTCAATGGTCTAGAAACTGTCAATGAGGATAGACTTTGAATCTCGAGTCTGGTGGTCCGGCAGACTTTAGACTTTGACGATAGAGCTTGCAAGACTTTAGATTAGAATGATGGAAATGTTTTGTCAGCTTAAAAACACACAAGGAAGTTTTCTCCAACAGATGCATTCTTCATTTCCTTTGAACCCTTATTTTCTAGGTTCGCGTCATGTTACCTCCTTGGATTTCCTCCGCTTCATACCACTGACCCTCTCGGTGGGTTATAAGACACTTTCGAGTCCGTCGATGATGTTATTACACCTTATGACCATACTCCCTAGTGTCATTATCATGAAATTCCTCCCCACATTCAAAAGGAATGACTTTAAGGGGATAAAATGGGTAAGACGAAGGAGCCGCATAACTCACATAAGAATCAAACTTTCCACGGGGTTCCCCGGTGTGCTTATGCTAGGATCCCCTTTATCATATCTCTATTTGAATGACTTATAGGGCTCTTCACGAGGAGGAACATTTTCTACGTGAACAATTTCATCCTGGTCGTAGGTCCCACGATATGGTTTGGAAGTTCTTGCACTTCAGTACTTGTTAAAAGTACGATCCTTTAACAGGTACTTCTAGTCTCTTGGATATCAATGATTTTGTTTTCAATTATCTGCCTACAATGAGTACAAATATGCAGCGATTTATATTCTCTACCTCGAGGTCTTATCAAAACCATACTAGTCATTGCAGGGAAAGGGTCTATGTCCATCTCTATCGGGGATTTCCTTTTGTCATCAACAAACTTTATTCTCCCCTATCAAATTGCCTCTTGAATATTCTTCTTTAAGACCACGCAATCATAAGTGTTATAGCCTCACAAGTGATGCCATTTACAGTACTTCTTCCCCTACTAACTCATCTTTAGTGGGTATGTTTTTTCCAAAAAAAATTGGATAAGTAAGACATCTACCATAGACGTCAGGTCTGTGTTCAATTGAGAGAGGTACACGTTGTCCCTTATCTAGTGTGCTTCCTTCTTCTAACTATGATCCCATCAGTATAGTAGGATGATTACCTTCACACACTTACTAATCTTAAAAAGGCAATAACATCGAAAGTATAGTAAACCGATTCTTTGTCTTTAGCCATGATACTTGACTTTTCCTTTATCTTAGCCGACTTTAACACCTAGCATGTATGTGGCTTTTCAATGACCATCTTGGCAGTAGCCACTTTTGCTAGCTCCATTTGTTCCTTATCGAAGTCATTTGTCTTGACAAAGCTTACATCTCCATTTCGACCATGTCTTTTGTCCTTTTCTCTAAGCAAGATTTCATGTTTGATCGCTAAAGTGGACAACCGAAACAAGTCTGAATAAAGTTGGCCTACCATTCTTTCTCGAATTTCAAACTTTAAACCATTAAAGCCTAAATCTGCAAACGTCTTCCCACGCAAAGGGACTAAGCATTTGTTTCTCGCCCTTTGGTACCTTACCATAAAGTGATCGATTGTTTCATTTCCCATTTGTCTCGTAGTTGACAAATCGGCAATTGGTAAGTCCAAGATAGCTTGCTAGAATTGGGTATGGAAAAGTCATTCCATTTGCTCCCGTTAGAAAACTAAATTGGCTAGTAGTGCCGTGTACCATGTGAAAGTTGTCTTTGACAACGAGAGTAGGAATAAACGCAATTTCCAATTATTACCATGAGTAGCATCACTGCACGATGTTAGGAAGCGGGTAATGTGCTCAAAACTTGATTGATCATCTTCTCCGATGAACAGCATAAACTCTGGCATCTTGAAGCCTCTTAAATTGGGACTGTATCCATCTAATTTGGGTAAGGTTTTCTATAGACATTACCCATGTACCGAGGATCACTAACATAACTCCTTACAGCAGGTACAATAGCCATCTGATTCTGCCCTAAGACGGCTATGGGTAATCCTACCATCCATTGGGTGCCATAATTAGGATGCAACATCGGGTTCACATTCTGCTACCGGAACAAATATGCTGGCTGCTACGGTGTCCAGTATACCGATTGCTATGGAGCTTGGTAAATTTAAGGAACATTCTGGTTGGCCAATGGATTGTTTAGTTGTGGGTTAAGATGTATGGATTGAAAATCTTGATGAGAAATGTGTAGATTACTGTTTGGGAACATTGGTTGAAAAGGCCGATCATGCTCCCTGTTAAAGGTAATTATTCCTGCCCCCTAGTTGAAGCTAACATCATTCCTTGATTATTGACAACTACATGTGTAAGTGGCACATTAGGCTAAATTGTGGGCATAACACTAAGGACACTAATCACGTGTTGGGCATTCTCATTAAGAGCAAGTGGTGCATCCTAACAAGGTTGCTACCCAATTTTGCCATTAGGATCAAAGACTCCTTAAGGATGGTACACATTGTCTTATAGTGCTAGAATTTATCGTAGAAGCTAATGGTAAAGAAGCATACCTTGTTGTTATGGGAGCATTATTAATCTATGGCTAGGCTGATCTTATTGGGATTCCATGTTGCCCTTGAGCACATTCATGATATGTGTTAATTATCAATGGCCTAACGACAATAAATGGTCCATATTATCAATGGCATGAAAGGGATAATTTCCGTTGATCTTCTCGGTTTCTCCACATGTTGCCTTGGGACATATAAGTTCTCACCTTATGCCTGATTTAGAATAGGTTGAGCAAATGATGACTCAGCATATGGAATATCCTCCATTGATGGCAAGGACCCATCTATGACACGATCTAGATTGTTGCAATTCCTTATGCATGGTATAGCACTCTCTCGTATTTACACAATAGTCCCACCAGGCATGCCAAAAAGATGTTTCGCTAGTTTTGAATCTCATAGTGATATATCTTTCACCAAGTGTTATATTTTGATTTTTATTATAGGAGACTTGGGTCATGTGTTAATATTAGAAAGAGAGGGTCAAATACTAAGGGGAATATAATATATATATATATATATATATATATATATATATTCCCGAATCTAATAGAATCACTTAACATGAGTTCGAAATTTATGATAACTAATGTCGAATTCTAATCAATAGCTTAATCTAAACTCACTTCAATATACTAATGAAAGCCCATTACAATCATAGTGGTTTGTACAACATTGAAGCTAATTTGACAACACTTGAAGACAATACCAAGAAAGGCATTGCTCCTAGTTAGACTTGGATGGAATCTAATCAATGACATTGGACAGCGAATACAGTATATGGTGTGTACTACTATTAAATAGATATAAGGACACAATGCAGAAATCTAATCGACAATGCTAGATGGCTTAAACAACACTTAATAAGTACTACTTCTAGATGGATATAAGGACATGACATGAGAATCTAATCGACAATATTGGACGGTAGGACAACACTGGAATCTAATCAATAGCACTACTCGAAATTGAATCTACGATGGGAATATGAAGTTATAATTAAATTAAACTAGGCTAGATAAAAGGGTAAGAAAAAGGAATTGTGCGTGTTATTCAGTAGGGCTCTCTGATAGATTACCTATGGTATTTATAGGCCAATTTGGTAACTGTCGGTGGTCGGTTACTTCCTCCTTAAAAATCGCTCAATGTTCTTTGCTAAATCGCTTTATCCATATCTTGTTGCCTTTTGACATATTCGACGATGTTCATATGACTTGTTCACAAGTATTAACCACTCCTTTGATTTTGACGCCTTTTCAAGCATTAACCATTCACACCCAAGTTTTGCCGTCAATTCCATATGAACTCTGTCTTTAACGACATCTCTAGGCTTGGACACGTGGCAATCAACTGCTTTGTCATGGAATCGTACATCTCTGCTAGTGGGCAAAATCTAGCCCAAGGTCTCTTGAAATCCTTAGCCATCCTTTGTTTTCATGACTAACATGGAGTGGGTTGATGTAGATCATGGCCCACATGTGGCAGTGAGGATGATTTCAAATGTTTTCATCCCTTGTGACTAGCACATGGTAGTAGAGGTAATTTTGGATGTCAACAACTCCCAATAATATATACGTCGTGTATACGATTGAAAATGTTATTTCCAAAACACTTATGCTTAAGGGATAGTCTTATACATTAACATCTTGATCACATGTCTAAAGAAAGAATAGAGAGGCTGATAAAGTTGACATTCGGTCTACTCGTAAAAGTTGCCTAAAGAATTGCATAAACTATTGTAGAAGTAAAATGACTAAGAAATAGAATAAAACTGCAGTCCAAAATTCCGACCTATTAGAGGTCATTCATATTGATCTTAGTGGATCCTATATGGCAACGTTGTGTAGAAATTTTTATTTCAACATATTCATTGACGACTATTTCTTATATACTTGATTAAGAAAAAGTTTGAATCTCTAGATAAGTTCAAGATTTTTTTGGTATTAAAATCAAAAAACAGTTGGAATAAGTCTTAAAGGTTGTCAGACTTGACCATAATTGTGAGTATTTTGGCAAGTATAGCAATGTTAGATAACTTAAATGGTCATTTATCAAATACTTAGAAGATTATAGGATTGTAACTTAATTTACTATCCCTGAAAATCTTGAACAAATTATGTGGCTAAAAGGTGTAATCACATCAAAATGGACATGATGATGAGTATGATTAGTATGACTAAATTTACCTGATTTTCTGTGGGATGATGCTTTAAAAGTAGCAATTTCACATATAAAACTATGTTTCTATCAAAATTGTTCCATTAACTCTCTTTAAGTGCTAGACTTGACATAAACCTAATTTAAACCATCTTAAGGTTTAAGGTGTCCTGCATAAGTAAAATTATATAATCCAACATTATGTAAGTTGGATTCTAGAACCACTTCACATTATTTCGATCTTGCCCAAATCATTCGAAGGGATATCAATTTTATAACTTTAATGAAGGTACAACAATTGTGAAATCACAAACAGTAAATTTTCTAGAGTTTGACATATTTGCAAAGGATAGTTGCTCTTATACTATTAAGGATGATAATACGATGGAGACTACTATGTCTTTGTATTTTCCTATACAGACAATTATGGAGTCTCCTACACCACAGACTAGGTCTGTTGAGATTCAAGATACTGTTATAGACAATTCCCAATGAAGTTTCTCAAGCCTTTCGGGTGTAGGATGAAGTGGTTGTAACTGCACTTAGGAGATTTGTTAGGAAGAGACGATCAATTAGACCATTAGATTATATAGTCTATCTATGAAAGTGTGATTACGATATTTACTACATGGTCGATCTAGCAACTTATATAGATGTTGTTTATTGTCCTCAATTAGATTTGTGATTAGATGCAATGAAAGAAGAGATGCAATCTATGAAACATAATAGTGTTTCGGAACTTGTTGAATTGCCTAAAAATCACAAGCTCATTAGCTACAAATGGGTGTACAAGACAAAAAGGGATTTCAAAGTAATATTGAGGAGTTTAAAGCCAAACTAGTAGCTAAGTGTTTCACTCAAAAAGAAGGAGTGGACTGTGAATAAATATTTTTTTTTCTAGTCTCTTCTACCAATTCTTTTAGAGTGAAGATGGCCCTAGTAGCTTATTTTGATGTTAAGTTATGCCAGATAGATGTTAAAGCTATCTTTCTAAATGGATACCTTGATAAGGAAGTCTATATCATGCAACCTAAATGTTTTGCAACAAATGATTTAGGCAAACTTGTATGTAGACTAACAAGTCTTTATTTATGGCCTCAGCAAGTTTCTAGACAATGTTATTTAAGTTTCATGATGTTATCACTTTGTTTAGTTTTGTTGAGAACAAAGTAAATCGATATATGTATTACAAGGTCAATGGGAGGAAATTTATTTTTCTCATAATCTATGTACATGATATATTGCTTGCAACTAGTGATCTTGAATCATTGCATGAGACAAATAAGATATTGTTAAAAAAAATTAACACAGAGGATTTTGATGAGGCATCTTTTGTCCTTGGCATTGAGATCCATAAGGATCGTTCTCGCCATATATTAGGTTTGTCTTAGGGGGTATATGTTGATAGTATTTTGGAAAGATTTAGTATACATCACCACAAGTCAAGAATTGCTCATGTCATTAATGGTGATAAACTGAATATGTCACAATGTACTCATTTAGAGATTGAGAAAATCCAATTGAAGGATGTATCTTGTGTTAGTGCACTTAAAAGTATTATGTATGTTCAAGTTTACATTAGACCAAATATTGTTTTTGCAACATGACTTCTAGGCAAATATTAATTAAATCTAGGACATGATCACTTGGTCACTGCCAATAAGGTTTTGAGGTGCTTAAAGATGACAAAAGACTATTTGTTGATTTATAGGCATGTTCAGGTCTTGCAACTAGTAATACAAACATATTCAGATGCAAACTTAAACTTTGCTAGCTATTAGGGTGATATGAAATCGACAATAGAATACAACTTTATGTTAGTAGAAGGTACAGTATTATGGACAAATCAGAAACATAAATCTATGTTATCATCTACCATGAAAATGGAGTTTGTAGCATGCTTTTTTATGTTACCCGGTGATTTGGCATCAGAACCTCATTAGAGAGTTAACTATAATTAACTTTATGGATAGACCTGTCACACCCGATCCTCCAAGCGCATGCCCATCCCTCTGCGATTGATTAAATAGCGATGTCCCAAGACGTATCGCCAACCCATTAATTTTAATACGCATACAGAAGCAAATAATAATCCCAAGATAATAACAAGATGGGATAGAAAAATAGGATCATAATTTTGAAAACCAACAATACACTTATATATACATATCATAACAAGTCATATACAATACAAGCCAATATATACATATATGCAAGGTCTACAAAACAAGGGGGCTTTTCAAACAACTACAGATCTTCCTCCTCAACCTCATCCTCGTCCTCATTGGAGCCTTCAATTGAATACACCGAGGACTCAGATTCCGACAAGTCCGGGTCTACGTCCACTACTAAACCTTTTGGAGGATCTGTTGTGCCTTTCCCAAAAGTGACCTCCAGCACGAAAAAAGGAACCTTGGACTCGGTATAGGCCCTTCTCTCTGTCCATTCCACTCCTAGCAATACCATGATATGTATTGATGGGGCACTTTTTTGGGTAGACCCACATCGACCCAGACCACGGATCTCACCAACTCATATACCCATCCCCTTGGGTCTCCATGAAGAGGGATGAAGCACTTTTGCTTTGTAACCTTCTTTGGCTGTCCAAAATGCTCAGGAGGAGCTGCCATCCAGGAGCCTGTAAATGTTATCCAACAACGGGGTGAGACGACATCTCAAAAAGTTCACCCTCAAGACCCGACTAGGAAGAAAATAAGTCCCAAGGGCTGCCTAAGTACAAACAAGAGTCAGAGGACTTACCTTTGCCTCAATTCCTTCCTACAAGTCAATATAATTCAAATAACCATCCAATCATTTCAACCAATCAAATCGAATCATCAATCAATTGACTTAGTCGATTCCATGTCATCAAGACCATCTCCCGATCATCTTAATCAATACTATTTATAAAGTCCGATCATATTCAGGACTACTCACTCTAAGCTAATAATAGATAGTATAACTCACTCTAAGCTAATAAATGGTATACTACTTGCGCTAAGCTGATATATCAAGGCCCGCAGGCTGATATAGTATACTAATAATGCTCACCAGAAGCTGCTAAGGTATACTGCTCAGTATATCAGTATACTGCTCGCACTAAACTAACATATCAAGCACGCAAGCTGATATAGTATACCCATCCTGATCATTTAACAATTTCACTATTTTTATCATACTTGATAAAAATAATCGTGTGTGGGATACACAGTCGGCCTTAGCCAAAATATAATATTTTTCTCCTTGAAAATCTCACTAATTTCAATAGTCCACAAACATATTTTTGGCATTGTAAACTGACGCCCGATGATTTTCTAATTAATTATTGAAATTAGTAAATTTTATGATAAATACCCAAAATTGCAAAATCACATTCAATCAACACAAAATAACAATCAATTAGATAAACAAATCGCACCATTGCAATCAGCATAAAATTATGATCACCAGCTATCCCGGTCTAATTTTTGAAAATTAATTAATTAATTAATTACCAAAATTAATTATTAAATACCAAAAATAGCAACTTAAACTAGAAAAGCCTAATTAAAAGCCGAGATGAGCCCAGAAAATTTCCGAACCACTCTATATAAATACTAGAGCTTATCCGGGCTCTAATTACACTACTCTAGCCTATGACGCACGTGCTTCCATGTTGTGTCCGACACATGTCGAAGCATGTTAGACCCGTCGACACGTGTTGGAGCGTGTCAGACACGCGGTCAACTTCTCTCGACACGCGTTTCTGAGAGACTAATGGAGGGTGGAGGCGAAGGAGGGCGAGGGAGCAGAGGCTGTAAGCGACGATGAGAGACGGCTTGAGAAAGAGGAAACTAAGGCGATGGCCGCCACTATTGCGATGGATTGGTGACGAGGAGGAGGAGGAGAAGGATCAAGAGGAAGAGGAGAGGAAGGGGGTTGAGCGGAGAGGAAGGTGGTCGTGCGGTGAGGAGGAGGAGAAAGATCAAGAGGAAGAGGAGAGGAAGGAGGTCATGCGAGTAGCGAGAAGGACGAGGAAAAGGACAGTAGTTAGGGTTTTTGATAAGGAAAAGGGGGATGGTGTGACTGTTTAGTTATGGGGGAGGGAAGTGATAGGCTATAAGCTAGGGTTTTTGATAAGGAAAAGGGGGATGGTGTGACTGTTGAGTTATAGGGGAGGGGAAGTGATAGGCTATAAGCTAGGGTTTTTGATAAGGAAAAGGGGGATGATGGCATGACATGTTGAGTTTCGGGGGAGGAAGTGACAGTGGTGACCCTATCTATTATTGGGGTTCGGAAGAAAAAAGAAATGAATTTCGGTTGGAGGGAAATGGAGAAAGGAAAAAAGGGGTGGATCTTTGGGGATTTTTTTTTAATAGGAAAATTAAATAAATGAGATTAAAAAATAATTTCTAAAAATAAAAGTATTGAATTTTAAATAATGATAAATTTTGGTTATTGTAGAAAATCATGGATTTATTTAAATAAATTGATTCTAATTTCTTATTAATTATTAGTTTTATCAATAACTTTTGTTAAAGTTAAAAACATGTTTAGTATTAACTATATATCTTTCGAATTTCTAATGAATTGATTTATTTGATATTATTAGTGTAAATTCACTATAGGCTCTTTTTTAATTAATTATTTATTTATGAATTTGAATCAAATTAATTAAAAATTAATATATTAATTTAATATATAACGTGTCGCAACGTGTCGGAATTCTCTATTCTTTTAGAAATAACGTGTCGATGTGTTGTGTCGTGTCGTGTCGTGTCGCATCGCATGTCCATGTCGCGTGTCGGTGCTACTTAGACTCTAACCACCTAACATGCAAGAACGGTTAATTAAATCACTAATCTATTCTAACTATCCACATAATCTATACTTTACTTAAACTAATCAATCATTAAACGTCATTAGTTTCCTAGGTAGGAATTAGTGAGTAAATTCACTTGATTAATGATCCGCATGGACCACAACAACGGGGAGGCAGAGAGGATCGACAAACTCTAAAGCGGGACCGCCTAGCGAGGTCGGGAAATGCTCAAAAATGGGCCAAACGGTGTTGGTGAGACCCGGGCTATTCGGTTTCTATTCTTGGCCAAGAAAGGTGGAACCGGTGGAAAGGTGGAACCGGTGGCTGGTTCGACGAGACAAGAGCGGCGAAGGAAACAACGACTAGGCAGGTGGCTCCAGGGCTTCGACGGCGGCGAGCTGAGCTCCGGCAACCTCCACACGGGCTTGGGCAACCAATTGGACGATGAACAAGAGGGAATGACGTAGCTAGGCTCACGGGACTCCAGCGGCAGCGACGGGCAAGCGACGGCAAACGATGGGGACACGGTGGCTCCATGCGGTTGGACGGGGTTGCTCGCAAAGGAGGGGGCTGCTGGTTTGGTGTTCTGGAAATTTTGAAGGCTTCACACTTGCTGGGACTGGGAGAGGTCGACGGCAACAAGGAGAAGAAGGGGGAGGGGGAACCAGCTACCAAGGGGGGACCACTTTGGTCTCCTCTCTATCTCTTTGTCTCCCTTGGTGAGGCCCACCATGCAGCTGGCTTCCACAGCAACTTTTCCAACCCAAAATCTTCCTCTAGAAGCTTTTGAAATGGTCCAATTGTTGGGTCCAACGGGGAGCTACGAATTTTGGAGGCAATTCCCTCAAATTGGACTTCAATTCCTTCTTGAGTCAACTCATATTGTCTCTCATAAATTCAACCATCATATCATTGATCAAATTGGCATTTTTCCTTACCATTAGATCCCACTTGCATCCCAATTTCATGATAAAAAACGGTCTTATGCATTTTTCAGTCGAAAACGGCCCTATTTTGACTTTTTCCGCCAAAATCTTGGTTTGCATAAAAATCTTCGGAGACTGAGTTGATGTTCCAAAAATGACGCATGACATGACAGAACTTTCAATTTATGAAATCAAATTCAAATTCACGGTTAATTTCAATATGGCGTGGTTTTAGCGTAATCTAGGCTACCGGGTAGCTTTCAGAAATTTTTAGTGCAAATGACCTGTGGTCGATTTTCTTCGAGCCACATTGAATCTCTTCAACACATTGGTGACTCTCGGTTGTCATGAAAATCTCGAGGATTCAAATACGGACACAGGGTATGAAAATGACAGAAAAATCAAACTAGTGCCGATCGACGAGAATTTTTCAATTTGGTGAAATCACCCACATTTAACCACACATCTCAATCGAACTGACCTATTTTGGATTTATAATCGATCTTTACTGTGCCATAATGATCTCTACAGATGAGCACGGTCAAGTAGTCGATTCTTGGTCAAATTCCAAAGTCTATTGCATTAAAATCTCTTAATGACTTCCTTAGATAGTCTAGTTATCTCAAGAGTGATTAGCTCTAAGAACAGCACTATAGACACATTGATGAAAGGTCTGATTTATTTAATTGAATATATAAGTGAAATTCCATGATGTCACAACTCTTCTCCTCTTATATAAATTCCGTTCTCGAAATTTAAACCATTACAATTCTTATGCAAAAATGTGATGGTATAACTGTCTCATCGACTTTTCACTCTCCTAGGTTGTTCCTTTAGTGCCGTGGTATTGCCAAACCACTTTAACCAATGGGATGATCTTTATATGCAGAACCTGCTCTTTTCGATCCACAATTTGAACCGAGCTTTCAACATACGACACTTTCTCATCCACGTCTAATCCTTTAAAATTAAGCACGTGGGTCGGGTCAGGCTTAGACTTCCTTAATATTGACACGTGAAAGACGTCATACACTTGCACTAGTCTCAACGGCAATGCAAGACGATACACTAAAATCTCAATTCTCTCTAGAATCTCAAAAGGACCTTTGAACATCGGACTCAGTTTCCCTTTCTTGCCAAAGCACGAAGTACCCCTCATTGGTGACACCTTCAGAAAAATGTGATCAGCAACTTGGAATTCCAATGATCTCCGGCACTTATCTACGCAACTTTTCTATTGGCTCTGAGCAGTCTTTAGTCTACCTCTAATGACTGCAACTACATCCACTAATTGTTGAACCAACTCTGGGCTTGTGATTTTTCTTTCCCCAACTTCATTTCAACATATTGGCATTTTGCATGCTCTGCCATACAAAACTTCAAAAGGAGCCATCCGAATGTTCTGCTGATAACTGTTGTCATAGGCAAACTCAACTAGATGAAGATGTTCTTCCCAACTTCCCTTAAAATCCAACACGCAAACTCACAGCATGTCTTCGAGGGTTTGAATTGTCCTCTCAGGCTAGCCATCCGTCTAAGGATGACATGCCATACTATACTGCAGCTCCGTACCTAAAGCATTATGCAAGCTTTTCCAAAATGCAGCTGTGAATCTCAAGTCTCGGTCTGAAATTATCGTAACCGGTACTCCATGCAAACAAACTATTTGACGCACGTATAACTCTGCGTGTCTATCCAAACTAAGGTCCTTTCATATTGCAATGAAGTGAGCCGATTTTGTCAATCTGTCGATCACTACCCAAATGGAATCATTTCCTTTCTGACTCCTTGGTAAGCTAGTCATGAAATCCATTATGATGTGCTCCCATTTCCACTCTGGGATCTTGAGAGGTTGCAAAAGTCTCTCCCGGCTTGCAATGTTATGCCTTCACTTGCTAACACGTCGACATTTGGTGACATGTTTGGCGATGTCCACCTTCATATCAGACTACCAGTAATATTGACGCAAATTCTGATACATCTTCGTATTGCCAAGATGAATGCTATAACTACTACATTGAGCTTCTGACAAGATCTCCTCCCGAAGCTCTGCATCGTTAGGTACAACCAATCATCCTCTGAACCTCAATATTCCATCATTAGAAATCTAAAAGTCAGCTTTCTTTTTATTGGTGTCTTCTTGTAGAATTTTTTGAACATCTGGGTCTGTCGGCTAAAGTAGTTTGATCCTAATCTGAACATTCAGTTCAACTCTAAGAGTGGCCATAAGGTTTGAAAGGTGGCCTACCTTAAAATTGAACATCGAATCTCAAGCTCTCTTGATTAAATTCCACTCTTTAACCAACATATGAGCGACTGAAGACTTCCGACTCAAAGTGTCGGTGACCTTATTTACCTTTCCAGGGTGATATAAAATATCACAATCGTAGTCTTTCAAAAGTTCCATCCAACGGTGCTGTGTCATATTCAAGTCCTTCTAAGAGAATAAGTACTTGAGACTTTGATGATTAATGAAGATCTAGAATCTTTCTCCACACAAATAATGTCTCCAAAATCTTCAGAACAAAAATGATTGCCGCGAGTTCTAAGTCATGCGTCAGGTAATTCTACTTATGAGGTCTCAACTGAGGAGAGGCGTTTGCAACAACTCTGCCATGTTGCATCAGCACGCAACCCAGTCCTTTGAATGATGCATCACTATAGATCTTGAATCCTCTAGGACCAAATGGAATGGTTAGCATAGGTGCGGTAGTTAGCTTCTGCTTAAGCTCTTGAAAATTACACTCGCACTTGTTTGTTTTTCAGGAGTCTAGTCAAAGGTGACGTTAATGCTAAGAACCCCTCTACGAACCTTCTATAACCTGCGAAACCCAGAAAACTTATGATCTCTGTCATTGTAGTCACTCTTAGCCAGTTAATCACTGCTTCAATCTTGGATAGGTCTACGGAGATTCCTTTGCCTGAAATCACGTGACTTAAGAAAGCAACATGAGTCAACCAAAACTCGCACTTGCTAAACTTGGCATACAACTGATGAATCCTCAACGTCTGCAGTACCATTCTCAGATGATTCTCATGCTCCTCAGCACTCCTCGAATATACCAGAATATCATCGATGAACATGATCACAAATTGATCTAAATATTCATTGAACACTTGGTCCATCAGATCCATAAAAGTGGCTGAGCGTTTGTCAAACCGAACGACATTATAGTGAACTCATAATGGCTGTATCAAGTACAAAACCCTGACTTTAGAATGTCCTCCTTCTTGATCTTCAGCTGATGATATCCTGTCCTTAAGTCGATTTTAGAAAATATCAATGCTCATTGTAACTAATCAAACAAGTCATCGATCCTCGGGAGTGGATACTTGTTCTTGATCATCACCTGATTGAGTTGATGATAGTTGATGCACAAACACAACAAACCATCCTTTTTTTCTTCAAGAATAGAACTGGTGCTCCCCAAGGTGATGCACTAAGATGTATGGATCCCTTATCCAACAACTCCTGCATCTGCACCTTCAACTCAGATAGTGCCATTCGGTAAGGAGCCTTAGAGATTGGCTTTGTCCCTAGTGCTAATTCGATCACGAACTCAATTTCTCTCCCTAGTGGTAAACCTGGCAATTCCTTTAGGAATACATTTGTAAATTCTTGCACTATCGAAATATCTTCAATATTCAGCTGCTCAATTGTCGTATCCATGACAGTTGCCAAGTAACATTGACAACCCTTGTCTAACAAATGAATTGCCTCAAGCGATGAGATCAATGCAATTGAGGGTCCTCCTCGACTCCCTACAAACTCGAAACTTTCACCCTTTAACGGGTTAAACTGAATCGCTTTACAATAACAGTCCATTTTAGCTCGTTGCTTGGTGAGCCAATCCATGCCAATTATCAAATCAAAGTCATACATGGCTAGGACTAACAAGTCTATTTTCTCCTCTTACTCACTAATCGCTAACTTGCAACCATAACAACCTAAAGCAGCTAACACCTTATCCTTCAATGGTGTAGATATGCTAACCACTGACTCCAATAATACAAGACTTAATTCTATCGGCTTAACATATTGTTCGGCAATAAAAGAATGAGTTGCTCTTGGATCGAATAAAGCGTAAATAGGATGGTCGTTCAACGAAACCATACCTGTGATCACATCAGGTGCATCCTCAGCTTGACCTCGAGTGATGGCGTACATTGTTTCTTGAGCCGGGGTTTGAATTGTCCTCCTTACACTGGTGTGTTTCATGGTGCGCGTACCTTCTAAATCTGTCCCAATGGTGGCGGTAGCGGTAACTGCGGTTGTCCTTTTGGTCACCTAGGACAATCTCTAGCTATGTGACCCTGCTGGCCACATTCAAAACAAGCACCCGTCCTACGAGGGCACGGGGCTGAACCATGTTGCCTTCCACAAGCGCGACATAGATCATTCTGACTTGACCCTGATTTTCCAATTCCACCATTCCTGTTGGGCGGAACATGGAACTTTCCTCCAGTCATGGGCCTCTTCCCATTTCGAATCCCTTCTCTATTTGAATTAACCTTGATCCAGGCGAGGCGACTTGTTTGTTCAAACTTCTCTCTAGCAGCTGAGCTCGCTTGTACACTTCTCGATAGTCTTTCAAATCAAATGGCACTAGCGGTTGCCTCAGCTCTAGCCGAAGGCCATTCCTGAACCTTCAAGCTTTTCTTCCAGATCTTCTATCAATCTCGGAGCATACTGAGAAAGCTCCACAAATTTGACCTCATACTGGTCAACCGTCATCATTCCTTGGCAGAGGTGCTGGAATTCTTCCATTTTTTGTTCTCGAGCACTTCCCGAGAAGTACTTATCATTGAACGCCCTGAGGAAAGCGTCCCACACCGAGACTCCTCCTAGAAATACTATCTCTCTAGTGGGTTTCCACCAGGTATTGGCGTTACCTTGCAGTTGATACACTACCAGAACTACTTTCTCCTCCTCATTTAATCTCATAGGTGCAAAGACCTTATCTAGATCTTGAATCCAAAAAGAGGTAGTCTCTCGATCTCTAGTACCCATGAACCTCGGTGGGTTCAGCATCAGAAATTTCTCCACCAACTTATGGATCAATCTCTCCCTATCCACAAATACGTTCCCAGCTGGAACTTCGGCAGGTGCGGTGATAGGTGTGGCAATGGCTACGGCAGCAATGGCACCATTAGTAGTGGTAATAGCGGTGGCTACAATGACGGCGGTAAAAGCAGCAGCTTGATTCTGGACCTGCTGCCCCATCATCTCTCTCATCACATCTTGAGCTTGTGTGATCCCGACAATTCCCAAATCACCTAGGGTTCCCACCCTAGCACCAACATGAGGTGGTGCTACTCCACTAGCACTAGCTTGTGTTGGCGCTTTACCTCAACCTCCTCGAGTACCGATCCTCGTCGACGTCCTACCTGAAGTCACAGGCCCTACAGTATGCTTCCTATGATTCCTCTGCTCCTGATCACTCACTCCAAAGGTTCTTTAAAGAAACCTCATTCCAATTCCACATCGAATTAGAAGCTGAGCGATCCACACAAATAAACAATTTCTACCGCTTAGCTAACACAGACATGCACCAGCATGAATTAAAGGCCTTTCCTACTAACTATCCCATAGACCATTGCATCTTATCGCTCAAATGTCTAAACCATGCTCTGATACCATTAAATCGGGATGTCACGTCCCGATCCTCCGAGCGTGTGCCCATCCTAGCTTAGTCGATTAAATAACAATGTCTCCAGACGCATCGCTGACCCATTCATTTTAATGTACATGCGGAAGCGAATAATAATCCCAGACAATAACACAATGGGATAGGAAAGTTGGGCCAAAATTTTGAAAACCATCATCACAACACACTTATATATACATATCATAATGATTCATACACAAACCAAGTTATATCCATATAATACAAGCCTATATATATATAAAGTCTACAAAACCAAGGGGTTCACAAACTACAGAACTTTGTCCTCCTCCTCATCTTAATCCACATCCCAGTTGGAGCCTTCAGCTGAGTACACTGGGGACTCAGGGTTTGTAATGTCCGGTTCCACGTCCACGACTGAACCTCCTCGAGGATCTACAGTGCCTTTCCCAAAGGCGACCTCCAGGACGTAAAAAGGAATCTCGGACTCAGGTATGGAACCTTCCCTCTCCCTATCTCGAGCCTGACAATACCATGATCGGTACTGATGGGGTACCTTATGGGGTAAGGCTTCATCAACCCAGATCACAGTCTTTACCACCTCATAAATTCAACCCCTGAGATCCCCATGCAATGGAATAAAGTTCTTCTACTCTGTCAGCTTTTTAGGCTAACCAAAACGCTTTGGGGGAGTTGCCATCTAGGGACCTGAAATGTTATCCCATAACGAGGTGAGACGATGTCTCAGCAAGTTCACCTCCTAAGACACGACTAGGAAGAAAATATGCCTTGAGGGCTACCTAAGCACAACACGAGTCATAGGACTTACCTTGGCTTCAGTTCTTTCCTTTAAGTCAATATAATTCAATGAATCAACACAACATTCCAATTCATTCAAATCAGATCAAACCATCGATCAATCGACTTAGCTGATTCCATAACAAGACCCTCTCATGGTCATTCCATTCAATACTATCTATCAAGTTTGATCCCATCAAGAACTACTCGCTCTAAGCTGAAGATAGATAGTATTGCTCACACTAAGCTGATAAATAATATAGTTCATACTAAGCTCATAAATAGTATACTGCTCGCACTAAGCTGACATATCACCTGCAAGTCGATATAGTATACTAATAATGTTCACCAGAAGCTACTAAGGTATACTACTTGCGCTAAGCTAACATATCGTGTCCCGCAGGCTGATATAGTATACCAGTATACTGCTCACGCTAAGTTGACATATCGAGCCCGTAGACTGATATAGTATACCATCCTAATCATCTAATAATTTCACCATTTTTATCATTCTTGATAAAATTAATTTTGTGTGGGTATACAGTCGGCCTTAGCCAAAATACAATATGTTTACTTTTGAAAATCTCACTAATTTCAACAGTCCATAAATTCATTTTTTTGCATTGTCAACTGACGCAGGTGATTTTTCAATTAATTACTGAAATTAAATAAATTTGGAATAAATCTCAAAATAACAATTCACACTCAATTTGCACAAAATAATAGTCAATTAAATAAACAAATCACACCATTGCAATCAACATAAAATTTCGGTCACCAGCTATCCTAGTCTAATTTCCGAAAAATAAGTAAATAAATAAATAATTACGAAAAATAATTATTTAATTCCAAAATGCTAACTTAGGTCCGCAAAGCCTAATTAAAAGCCGATATGGGCTCGGAAAGTTTTGAACCACTCTAGATAAATACTAGAGCTTGTCTAGGCCCTAATTGCATTAAACTAACCACCTAACATGCAATATCGATTAGTTAAATCACTAATCTATTCTAACTATCCACCTAATCCATATTTAGTTTAAACTAATCATCCCTTAAATGTAATTAATTTACTAAGCAGAGATTAGTGAGTTAAACTCACTTGATTAAAGATCTGCTCGGATCAAAATGATGGAGACGCGGAGAGGCTCGAAAAACTCCAAAGCGAGACCGTCGAATGGGGTCGGGAAGGCCACAAAAATGGGCCAAATAGTGCTAGAAACCTACTGCTGCTTGGCTTATGCTCGGGGCCAAGAGAGGCTGACTGGTTAAGTTGGTTGAGTTAGAACGGGTGGTGGGGTTGGTTACGGGTCTAGGCGGTGGCTCCGACGGTCACAGCGGGGACGAACGGCATCTTGGTGATCTCCTAGACGAGCGAGCTGGATGAGACAACGTGGTTGGGATGGCAAAGACGTGCGACAAACAGGCGGGTGCGCGGGGGCGCGACGACGGCTCTGGCTTTGGTAGGCGGCTATGACGATGAAGGGGCTGCAATTCGGTCTCTTCTGGGTTGTTGAAGCTCTCCCTCTCACGCTATAATGGAGGTTGACAGGCTGAGGGAGAGGAAGGAGACCGGCGGCAACAAGAGGGGCCACTTGGTCTCTATCTCATCTCTTTGGTCCCCTTGGTGTGTCCCACCACCAAGCTGTCTTACACAGCCAATTTCCAGCCATTTAGCTTCCCCTAAATGACTTGAGTTGGTCCATTTGTTGTGGACAAGGGGTACATACGAATTTGCACAACATTTGGTTCAATTTGGATTAAATTCTCGCTTGATTCAACTCAAATCAGCCTGTATAAATTCAACCATCATATCATCGATCAAATTGGTATTTTTCTTTGCCAATTGATCCCACTTGCATGCCAATTTTGCGATAAAAAAATGGTCCTCTGCATTTTCCCGTTGAAAATGGCCTTATGTCGACTTTTTCCACCAAAATCTTGGTTTGCAGAAAAATCTTTGAAAGATGAGTCGATGTTCCTAAAATGACTTGTGACATGAAAAAACTTTCAATTTCTGAAATCAGATTCAAATTCGCGGTTAATTTCAATCCGGCACGATTTTAGCGTAACTTAGGCTACCAGGTAGCTTTTAGAATTTTTTTATGCAAATGACTCGTGATCAATTTTCTTCGAGCCACAATGAACCTCTTTGACACATTGGCGACTCTCAGTTGTCATGAAAATCTCGATGATTCAAAAAAGAACATAGGATACCAAAATGACTGAAAAATCAAACTAGTGCCGATCGACAAAATTTTTTGTAATTTAGTGGAATCACCCACATTTAGCCACACATCACTATCGAACTGACCTATCTCTGATCTCTAATTGACTTTTAACTATGTCGTAATGATCTATGTAGATGAGTACGGTCGAATAGCCGATTCTTGGTCAAATTCCCAAGTCTATTGCATTAAAATCCCTTAATGACTTCCCCAGGTAGTATAATTATCTCAAGAATGATCAGCTCTGAGAATAGTACTATAGACGCATCGATAAAAGGCCCGATTTATTTAATTGAAAACAAAAGTGAAATTTCAAGATGTCACAAGACCCATACAGTTGTATTGAGATAATAACACTACAATTTTGTTTATTGACAACAACAATAGAGGTATTAAGGAGTCTAAACATATAGTGGTCAATTTTTTTAACATAAAGAAGTAGTACAATATGGTGGTGTTATAATAAAGCATATTTTCACAAATGATATGATTACAGATCCACTAACTAAAAGTCATGGCCTTTATGTTCTTGAATGACATGTCATTAACATAAGCTTAAGAGTATCATGAGAAGTTATTGTTTAGTGAGAGCGGTTTTGACTTTGTTCTAATAAAGTTTACATTTGTGTTTATTACATTTAGTAACATTGTGATATATATCAACTCTCATGCATTTAATAAAGTGATTATGAATTGAGTTGAATATATACATCTGTTGGAAATCTCAAGGTATTGTGTAAATCTTGTGTAAAGGTTAGGGGCATTCGGTTATTAACCTTGAACATATATCTTGTTACACATAAAGAAATATCGTAGATTCATTGGAACCAAAAAGACATTCTCTAGCAACACATGTTTTTGTGACACTTAAGGTAAAAGAGTGGTAACTAATAAAAGAGATGACACATAAGGTATTATTCTCTATGAGATGTGTTATCCATTTGCTACACTGCCAAAATGAATTCATATCAATAAAGTTAAAGGCACTTATGACAATAAAAGGTTCTGTGTGTATACATGAAATTACTACCATGATTCGATATTTAAAACTCAATGGGATAGAATTGACTATTAAGAATTATGTCTAGATCGGGTGTGCACATACAGTACAATTTCAATTAATATAGTTTAAGTAGGAGAATGTAAGAGTTTTTCAAATGTGGGCTACATTAATTGATATTGTAATTTATTATTTTATGAAATTAGTTAAATAAAGTGAGATAAAATGTTTCTTAATTAGTCTAATATAGAACTAGCTAGTGTAGGATGAGTTGAGCCCGAAGCATAATGAAATGGCCTGATTGAAAACTCCTTAAATAGTGCTCAAATTTCTTCTCAAATCATAACACACAATTATCCTCACATAAGGAGCTTTTACTAAATACTAAGGGTGAAGTGTTGTCTCATTGAGCAATGATACGAAAACAATAGAGGAGAAACACTTGAGCTTTGAACCATCGTAATTCAGCATCAAGAATGATGGATTCTGACCCAGATGCGTAAATCTATTTATGTGATTACATATGTGTTCTTAATTCTAGCTATGAAGATCTTAAGTTGCACTTTTGTGTCTTACAAACCACACTCATAACTGCCAATTTGAAGCTCTCCGTCTCTTGCCTGGAGAAGTTCCGGTTGATAATGCACAAGAAAGGCGTCAGCAACACCAAGAACTACTGCGACTCCCGGAGGCTTGGCGTCAAGGTCTACGCTAACCAAGTCGCAAAGCCTAGGGTCTATTATCAAAGGCCAACATGGCACTAAGGTAAATTGATTTGTTCTTTTTTTTTACTTTAATCCTGGGATGGCCAATATCGGGAGAATTGCTTAGACAGTGAGATGGCAAGTTCATAGGTGGTTATGTTAGCGAAATATTGTTAATCTGTAGTACTTTCTTTTTCGATTGGTTTTGTTTTTTTCCATGGAGAAGAGTTTTGATGCATTAGATTTAACGAGGTTATAAATGCTTTTTAGTGTGAATGTCACGTTAGTAGCTAAAGCTATCGATGGGATTGGAAAGAATGTTAATTAGGCCATGTTTGGTAACCAACCAAATCCTCTATATTTCTGGTCTTTTATTCTTCAGAACAAAAAAAGAATAGAAATCCATTTGGTAATATTAGCTAACAATTTTATTAGTCAGAACAGATTAGTGGCTAGAAAATAAATTTGAAACAAAAACAAGAAGTGAAAAAAAGTTACTTCTTTGTTTTTGGAAACAATTTCTTAAACAAGTCTTTTTACTCTTTTCTTTTCTTCTTCCTCTTCCTCTAGTGGGTTGTCGGGTCTCAGCGATGACCAATGACCGGCCAGAGATGAGGTATGGCGACCTTGTCAACCCTTGGCAAGGTCACCTTCACCCAACCATGGTGAAGCCGACCTCACCGAGGCCAACAAGGTCGCTAGCTCTCATCTTTGGCAAGTCACCTGCCATCACCAAGGCTGATTGACCAACTAGAGGAGGAAGAAGAAGAGAGGAAAAAAAGAAGAAAAAAATAAAAAAATAGAAAAAATATGATAAAATTATTAAAAAATAAATATAAAAATTACATTACAAAAAAAATTGAAAGTCGTACCAAACGCATTTCTTTTTTTATTATTCCAAGAATAGAAAATTTATGTAGTTACAAAATGCCTTCAACTGCTTAGAAACCCATCTAAGAAATCGAAATAGAAAAATCTATTTCTAAACATAATTTATTCTTAAAAACAGAAAAGTTACCAAATACATCATTAATGATCAGAACTAAAATTATTGTAGGCTTTGAAGGATGTGCTGCTCTCAAGTCTTCAAAATGACATAATGATCTTGCCCTCATTTATCCTACTCTTGCGGTTGATGATCAAGACGCAATCAAAGGAAAAAAAAACTATGCAATTGACAGAAGTGGAACAATATGAATGTGTGAACGTATCCTCACGAAAGCAAGTAGCCAGTTATCTTGTCTCTTATAAGAGTTAGAGCTTGAGCGAGAGTAGGTCCTACCTTTGCTTTGATGAAAAGCCTGAGGACCGATTAGTGAGTTGATGCTTCGAGTTATGTGTGTGATCTATATCATGAGAACTAACTAGTTTGTTGGTAAGAAATCCTCCATTATGTGATAGGATTGATCGGAGTTGATTTGTCGCACCAACACGTGGGGCATTTACTTTTATGATTCCCGCAATGCATGATTTGCAATATGTTCTTTGATCTAATTAAGCCAAATTGGTGTGATTTTGTTAAAATCGACATTGAAATTGAGTTAATTGGACTCAAATTAGGCTAATTGTTGTTGTTCATGAAGGATCAACTGGAATCACCAATTGACGCTTTAAATTGGGTAAATTCGCTTCCAACTTGAATATCAAAATTGACAATAATATGTATTACGACCGCCAGATCGAATGTTTTGAAGGAAATTATTTTAAGAAACGATTAGAAATTGAAGAATTTTGAATTTGGCTAATTAAGAATCAAAATTTTCGATATGGCCAAAAAGTCGAATCTCGATCAATTTGTGTGAAATTGATTAATTCAAAATTCAATTAAGCACAAAAGGATGTGATTTGATGATTTTTAAATTTTGAATATTTTCAAAATTCAAAAAATGTTGACCCAAAGTTGACTTTAGTGGTTAACCAAAAAAATGCTAAGGAGTCCATTGAATAATTAGTGAAATCAATGTATTGGTTTAGACTGAACATTATGAAACTCCAAAAACTTGAAAAACACGAGAACGACTCTTTTTGACCAAAAAACAGGTGAGATTAGGAACCCTAATCTTGAGTTCTTATCATTATGACTTGTCAACTAAAATTAGGTATCAATAATTTTCTCGTCATATATATTTTCTTTTCAAAAATCAATAAAGAACCTTCTACCCCTTTGTCAATTTACTCATCGATCCATATTTTGAAAGATATTTCATTGGCACTTTTCGATGGAACACGAACTTTGAGCAATGTAGTTCATAAAAAGGACCGCCAAGCAAGCAAAGAATATAAGTTATTTTCTAATATCCTTTACATGGTTGGCAACAATTGTACACAATTTCAGTACTTTTAATTTTATCGTCATTCACATTTGCTATTCGACTATCGACAAAGACTTTTTACACCTTTTGTTGATTTACTCATCGATTCACACTTAGAGAGGTATTTCATCTGACACTTTTCGGTAGAACACCGACTTTGAGTAATGAGCATTCATCCATTCATCTACAAAACTCTTGGAAAGACACAACCCTTGACTTGAAGAGCCAAGCTTCAATATGACTTTCAAGAGCTCCTCACCTTCATTTTCTCGTAAAAACAATTGTTGTATGTCTCCCAAGTAGTTTCCTATTATTACTTACTATTTGCTACAGAGTAATCTAAACCAAGTAGATGTTAATTTTTAGCAATTATTTCCGTCGAAGATAAAGGAATTCGAATGCGCATTCTGCACAAAATTAGAATTTGAGGAATATTTTGGAAATGTTGTTCATACTCCCACAGGACTGTTTTGGCGAGGGTCATAAGAGGCAGTGCCCATGTGATGCTAGCGGACTTTTCTAGTTTGAGTTTATATTTTATTAATAGTTTGACTCATAAATAATTACCAAATATATACATTTTGTAGTTTTTTGTAAAGTTAAAGATATATTAGAGAAGTGCAAGATGTTAATTATAATTTAATCCTTATCTAAATGTAATCTAATTTCAGGTGGATTGGAATAAAACTTTACATCTTGAATTTATATATTTTTATTATGCGATAAATTCTTATAGAATAAAGGGTGCACGGATAATCTTCGCGCGCACGATTTGGTGAACATACCGATTGATGTGGGAGTGCTTTTAAGCTTTTTGCTTTCACTTTCGAACAGCTGCAGGCGACCAGCGCGCTTCCCATCGACACCAAAAAGAAGAGGGGTGCTTTAACCGAGCTCCGCTTTTTAGTTGTTTTCTTGACGAAATGCTTTTTACTTTATGTGTTTGTCATTTTTCAACTGTTGGAAAGGAAAAGTGAAGGCTTTTGATCGTACCAAGAAAGGCACCAAGTGGGTCCCAGAGGATAATTAGAGGAAACAATTGCAAAGTAAAAAGAAGGGTTTTGTGTTTTGGTTTTTTTTCCTTCACGCAGCCGCACATTAAAGTTTATTTAGCCGAGAGTCTCACAGTGAAAAGCGCCGCACAATAGAAGACAAACTCAAAGAAAGAAAGGGGAAGACGCAATGACGCCCCCTTTAATCACGCGCGGAAGAGTTTTAAACACGGTGAATTTTATGCTGTGATTTTTACATTCAATTGAGTTATTTATTTATAAATAATTTCAATTTATGCTTAATTTACATCTGATTAACACGCGAGCATGTGAATAATTATAATTCTAATGTATTATATGTCATTGACTCATGTATATATCAATACTCAAATCATATTAAATTTTTTGGCATTTATTGTTCCTTGTTTATTTGAAAGATCTGATTTTATTTCGCATTATTTTATAATAAATTTTTAATGATTTTTCCGTTGAAGACAAGAATTCAGGTAAATAATTCGTTGTGCAGATTTCCAGGCTCTTCCAAAATGAATTTGTAATGCCCGCGCTGCACATAACTTGAATTAAAGGAATAAAGGGCCGCGCGGAGGAAACTCAAGCAGACGATTCGGTAAACGTGTCGGTGCTTTTTAAGCTTTTACTTTTGCTTTTTAACTGCTACACGCAAACTGAAAAGAAAATAAGAGTGGTGGGGACCGATGAGAAAAAGTAACAGCGGTCCCCGGGGAACCGTCAATAAAATGGCTTTCTTTATCAAAAATAAAAAAGGCGGAGCCCAAGTATGACATTATTACGCTTCTACTAAAACTTAATCAAATACAATATCCTACCGAAACCTCTCGCTGCAATTTATCCATCAACACATGCTGGGCCAAGTCCAGCTTATTGAAAATACAATTACAATATCTAATTAAATTCATATTCACTTAAAAATTAAGCCAATAAGATTGTCTATGATGACGTTTACGTTTATGAACAATTTCCATTCGAAATAATTTTTTTCTTTTTCTGTTCTCCAAACGAGTTTTCCAACATTTGAAGATATTTAGTAACTATACAAAACTTATATTCCCAAAATAAAAATGTGTTTGGTACAACTCAAAACATTTTTGACTTAGAATTTCTTTTAATTTATTAATAATTTTGTTATATTTCTCTTTTTTCTATTTATTCTTTTTTCTCTAGCTAGCAAGGTCCTCTCGAGCCTCGCCCAACTATAACGAGGCTTGGGGAGAGCTTACCGGTGTCTAGCAAGCTTGGGCCGACCTCGCCGTAGGTTTGCAAGGCTTTGGTGAGGTTGCCAAGTCTCGTTTGGCCGGTCGCTAACCATCGCCAAGGCTGGCAATCGACTAAGGGAAGAAGTGGAGGAAGAGAAAAGAAAAGAAAAGCTCATTTCTTCGATTGCTCCAGGAAACAAAAAAATAACTTTTTTTTTGTTTCTTATTTCTTTTAAAATTTATTTTTGAGAGCAAAAAAATTACCAAATGGATTTCTCTTCTATTTCTGTTAAAAAAAAAAAAAGGTTTCTAGAGCTTTACCAAACAGCACCTAACTTATCAACCAATTAAGATATACTAACTTATTCACAATTTACCCTATCTCTAATATGAAACTTCTTTTGTCTCACACTGTCACAGTACACATCAACACATTTGATATGAATTTTACTAAATTAGATGACAACATACATTCGTCAACAATTCCATAGTCAAAAAACATAATTGCAAAATTACATATTTGTTAATATGAGAGATGTAGAGCTTTTTTTTTTGGGGGGGGGGGGAGTGGGCAAGGGACCTAAAGATTGCTAATTAGCTAAGGTTTTTCACGAAATTAAATGTGAAAATCTAAATAATTTCACAAACAATTAAGTAGTTAATAAATATTTAATTAACATGTATATTTGTAGCGTGATTCTTTCTACAAGATATCCTATAAAATACATGATAAAAGACACATGTTGCGTATAGGATCATTAGCATCCCAAGTCATAGAAATTGCTATGTGATGTAGCTAGTAAGATCAGCAAGAGGGGTGAATAGGTGATAAAAGAGTTTCAGAAATAGATTTATAGTGGAATAAAATATTTGAAACTCTAAGTCCGATTAAGAGTTAGACTTCTCGTAGATGTTCAAAATCTATTATATGATAGAACATACTTCTAGATAATCTATAAGTAAGCAACAATATGATAACTTATAAGTAAGCAACAAACTTAAGTAATATGAGTTGAGGGAATAAAAGATTACACATGAAATTTATAGTGGTTCGGCTTAAATCAAGTATACGTCTACTCTCATAAACTAACAACATACTGGCTAGATTTCACTATATACTCAATAATGCAAATACTAAGTGGTAGATCATACTATCTCATTAAGTCATTCTTTTGATATTTTTCTCATGACCTCAAATGTTTAAGCTTACGAAATACAAGTGTATAATCAAAATTCATTCAGACTTTGGAATTTTAGATTTTACGTTCCATCTCTTATTTGCTCCTTGATTGTTGGTCTCCTTAAATACTCATCCACTTCCAAGCTAGCCGTTGGATGGTATTAAGAAAATCGTCTTCCAATCTACTCATTGAACAGATCTGTATCAAGAAGATTTAGTAGTCGTTGAGTGACAAAAGCAGAATCTTAAATTGATTCTAATCGCCCATATAAACAAAATATTAGTTTCCATAAGTAGAGCTTATCTATTTTGAAAGTTCTTGTCTTCAAGATCCAATTGTCAATCAATTAGATTGAGTTAATTAAGTCCATTTTGATGTAGAATCCAAACCATATCACTAGCTGTTATACGTTTGGGGCTTGTGTCGTTCTGTCAAGTTGTATCGTTTTGAACATCCTTCATTCTAAACTTGTCATGTTCTGGACATGTGTCTCGTTTTGGACCTTGTCACGTTTTGGACTTATATCTCATTCTATATGTAATGTTTGAATGTGTTTTGTTTGAAGTAAAGTCTGAGTGTTTTCCATTTAAAGTAGACTTTACAATCTAGACATAACTTTGAAAATATTTAGCCTTAAGGTTTGGACAAATTCAGTTTCAGCATAAAGTCTATCTTCTAATTTTTCCAAGTATAATCCTTGATAATGTTATTTACACATTCTATTATTTGTATAGTTTGTTGCTCAATGATTAAACACATTAGTAACCTTTGATTTATTTTGTTATTTTCAAAATATCATAAGTAATTTTCCTAACACTCTTTACTTGCCAATTCTGAATTTTGGAGCCTATAAATTTTTTTATCCCCTCTAATGCCCATCTTGAACCAATTTTGTCCTAAATGCTGTTGATACTCTTGAACCACACTTCTAATTATAAAGTTGAACACTTTGATGGCAACACAAACTCTACAAAATAGCATCGCATCATATGAGCAATTAATCAGCCAGTAAAATGCTCAGCATGCAAAGAGTCTTTCTTTTAATATAGGGCGCATATCATTCCGCAAACGGTATTAGATTATATAGGATACGTAGCTTAAGTATTCCTTAAGGAAAAGGTTAACGGTATTAAGCAAAAAAGCATTTTTTTAAAAAATTTTAATATCTTACATGCACAGACTTCAAAGTCAAGGAAAGCAAAACGAAATTTTCCCTAAATTGTAAGAATAGGGATGCACATTTTTTTTATAAATGCATAGAACCTAAAAGTGTCATCACAATTTCTCTAATTAGAAGCGACTTTCCTCATTGTCAAGCAATTTTCGTTGCAATTAATCATGACCTGGCTGAACATTGTACAAAAATTCCTCAAACCATATCTTTGATTGGTGTTTGAAGTTATGGGCATGCGAACTAAACTCGGATTAAATATGCATGGTGTCCATCTTTCTAATCCAACTATCGGAGACATAGCCTCAATAAAGGGGATGCATCATGTGGTAATTATAATATAGTATTTTGGCGAATGGAGAGGAGCCTGAAGTTGACTTGTGGCCCTCTACATTATTGACGCTCAAATCACTTTGCTTGTTGTTTTCTCCCATGTCCTTTAATTCTAGACTATGCCATACTTTATGCTATTTACTTCCTTCAAAAAATTGCAAATTGGCTCGAGAAAAATTATAAACAGGTGGAACCTGAGCTCCCATAATTAAACTGTACATCACTGTAATATATTATCTACTATAAAAAGTGCAAAAAACACAATTACTAAGAACATTTAGGCCAAAAGTTAAAGAAAAGACGCAAGAACACAAATGTTTCGAGAAGGCAACAGCTAAGCACTCGTGGAGAGAAAGATTGCTAGAGGTGAAGAGGAAAGGCCACTTGGGACATAAATGATAACCATTCTCTTTTTTGACACAATTTATATTCTTTTTTCTAGGCGAGTTTTTGAACAAAAATACAGATTTAATAACGATATAAAATTTCTCTCTCGAACACGGCAAGTGAACAACAGTGGCAGAGGACAACGGATGGCAGGTGGTAATAGAGGAGGCAATGGGTGGTTTATGGGTAGGCAATTATATCACAGCGGCTGTGAACAATGAGAAAATTTTTTATTTTCTATTTTTATTCTAGAAATAGAAAAGTAAAAATCTTATCATTTATTTTTGTTTCAAAATTAATTTTATATTAAAATTTTATTTAAAAAATAGAAAAATAAAATTGTAAACCTGTTCACCTTTCTTGAATTATTCGATACTCGATTTCAAGTAATACCTATTCAAAAAAATGGGAACGGATTATGGAGACATGTGAGGAATGAGAGGTAAGGAGAAAGAGGAGCGGGCGTCACGGGGTCAGGTGGAAAAGGGAGTTGCGGTCAAGAGACATGGCGAGACTTCCGAGAGCAAGAGACAGGGTGGGGGAAAAGGGCGGGGGTGGTTTGTGTGACTGGAGAAAAAGTGAAAGATCGGGGAGAAAGGTAAGAGAGGTCAAAGCATGGAGAGAGAGAGAGAGTTCAAATGCAGGTTCTACGTATTATTTTATTTCGCATACCCAAAATTCTCTAATATATAAATGCTGAAACATAAAATTAAATAATTTTTCATAATTTAATGTCGACATGTTAAAGTTTTTTTGTAATTTTTTCAATATTTTTTTATAAAAACCTATAATACTTAGGGGGAAGCAAATTTTTGATAAGTCGAGACGAACAATCTTGCTTGTATACCAAGCACTGAAGGATCATGTGATTTTTTAAGGATGATCTCTTGATTCCTCGGTCATAAAAAAGAAAAAACAGTCTTCCTCACAAAACTAAGAATAATGAGAATTTTTATTCAGTTTACTGTCAGTACAAAATTTAGAAAATTTTTATTCTCATTCGAAGGAATAGGGTCTCGCCTGCTGCTTTCCCTTCTTCCTCTTTACCAGCGACGCTTTAAATGTGAATGGACAGACGAGTGGGCTTCCCAGCTCACAACAATCCCGAGCAGCAGAACCGAGTCATCTTCCTGGTTGACGAGTAAACCACTGAACTCACCCCCTTCTTCCAGCAGCGAAATGGGAGGACAACACGAGGATGCTAAACCCTCTGCTTCGTGCCCCTCCGTGGTAGGAAACAATTACCCCGTGTACTTGAGCATCAGTGGCGCTGATGCTGGCACTGGCTTTGTCCATGGCCTCTACAACAGACTCAACGACGTGGGCCTGAGGATCCGTCCAAACTTCCGGTCCAGAGATGACGACGACCTCCCCTCCGGTAAGGAATTTGCTGAAGATCTTATCAGTGCAATCACGCACTCTAAGGTTTCAATCCCAGTCATCTCCAAAAATTATGTTGCGAGTGAATGGTGCCTCCGCGAGCTCATTCATATAATGGAGCGCGTGGAAAGTGGAGAACAAAGGGTCTTGCCCGTGCTTTACAAGGTGGAGCTCGAGGATGTGCGCAAACTAGAGGGGACCTTTGGAGAGGCCTTCAAATCCACTACGCATCTTTTTAAGGAGGATGTCAAGCAGCAAGGGAAGGAAGCGCTCGAAAAAGCAGTTGCTTCTACAATATTTAAATCAGAGACATTTGCTTGCGGGTACGTCGTTTCCCTTCTTCTAACAGATCCTTCGTCAGAAGAAGTTTTCTATTTATCATCCTTAGTCCTTGTTTTGTTGGGCCATTAATAAGTTCTCGTCTAATGAGTTGTTTGACAGGCGCGAAGGTGAATTAGTTAAAGAACTAGTTGAAAAAATTATGCGCCAGCAGCAAGATGATTTTCCACCATCTCTTCCCACGGACTTGGTTGGAATTGATGATCAAGTCGCTGCGGTTAGGAAATTGGTGGATACTGCTTACCCGGACACTCGAATTATTGGTATTTATGGTACAAGCGGTATTGGTAAGACAACTCTGGCCACGATCATCTACAACAAACTCTTTGACAAATTTATGTGCCGCAGCTTTCTCAAGGATATTAAAGAAACAATTAATAGCAAGGGCATCGAGCATCTGCAATCTCGACTGCTCTCAGACATACTAAAATTTCATGACTATAGAGTGCTTGATTCTCATACTGGAATTCGTTCAATCCAGTCTAATTGTAAAGAAAAGAAGGTGCTTATTCTTCTTGATGATGTAGATCGCAAGGATCACCTGGATAGTTTGATTGGTGGTTGTAGTTTTAAGGCGGGAAGTAGGATCATTATTACATGTCGAGATAAGGCCATGTTGGATTCTAAATATGGCTATGAAGTCAAAGAAATGAATAGGGAAGACTCTTTGCTTCTGTTTAGCAGACATGCATTTGGAGGGAAACCACCTCCAAAAGATCTTGCAACCCTTTCCCATGAAATTGTTGCCGCCACAGGGGGGCTTCCCTTAGTTCTCATGGTTGTGGGTTCGCTTCTCAAAGGAAAAGAAGATCAAAGAGTGTGGAAAGAGATGCTGAAGAAATTGAGGAACACGCCCAATACAACAGTACAACAGAAGTTGAGGATGAGCTACGACACCTTAGAACATGAGGAACGACAGATGTTTTTAGATATAGCATGTTTTTCCATTGGAACCGACAAAAGAATTGCCTCCTACTTGTGGGATGATCTCAAGTTTTTCCCAATTTCTGGTTTGGCAAAAATGTTTGCACGTTCGTTAATAAAGTATAACGATAACAATGAGTTGAGAATGCATGATCAACTAAGAGATCTAGGTAGAAGTATTGCGCGTCCAGCAGATAAGAAGCCTTGGGATTGTGGCAAACTATGGGACAAGGAAGCTATGGCAGTTCTAGGAAGCGAGGTAACAATTATTTCTACTTTTGGCCTCTCCCAAGTAAGTTCTCTTCTGGCAGTCCCTCAAACAATTATTGTTTTTGTACGAAACTTGTGGGACCATTACCAATTGTTTTGAAAACTTAAGCTATTAGATGAATGCACGATTTATTTTCTAAATATTCTAGTACTTCCTCTTACACATAGACTGGACTTGCGTGGAAATATGTAATTGAAAATGCAAATAGGAACCTGTAAAGATCTTATGATCTCTTGCTCCAATACCATGTAAGAAATTTTTGAAACCACTGTCAATTGTTTTAATTTGAGAGACTATTATCTTTTTAATGAAATGAAAATAGACTGCTTGGTTTACATCAGAAAAATAGCCTATTGAAAAAGAAATAAATAGACCAGGGGTTGCATTTCTGGAGAAATGGCTATGCAGATTAATCCATGTGTTTTTCATGCATTACGTTGAGAAGAGAATAGACCTCACTTCCTTCTTTATCAAGGAAACAGTGCCCAAAGATTCTCTTGCCAAAATCAATAATATTTTATGAATGGAGAGGAAATGAGTTTTCATGCTTTAGAGGTGCTAAACTTTTGGAGATGCCAAAATCTCAAAGTGGATTTTGTTTCAAAATGTATGCTAAATTTTTTGAGAAGAGAGTGAACAGCCATTGATGTTGTCGAGCCAGCACTGGATACAGGAGTGGTAGTAGGTGATGCTGGTACAAAGCCTCACCGGCGACTTCAGGACATTGAGTGAAATCGGGCACCAGAGTGCCTCGGGACAGATGTTGAAGAGAGTAGAAAATGGCCCTATTTGAAAAATGGTCCCACTTTATGCCTTATTTGAGAAAACAGCCTCTGGCCCTATTACGCGATTATGTTATTAGAAAAAGATCACATATGTTTTTTGTAGGGAAAATACATTGGCAACAATAACATGCAAATGCATACTGAAAGGTGGTTGGGTGTTATGCTATTCCTAGTTTAATGACAGTTTGTTCATGTGAAGATTGGGGAATGCCTTGCGGTGATATTTACAATCCTCTGTTTTTTATTGTAGGGAAATGAATATATTGAGGCAGTATGTCTGGAAAAAATGGCTCAAGCAAGTTCATGGAGCAAGAGAGCTTTAAAAAATTGCCTAAACTGAAGTTCCTTCATGTGAGTGCTGCGGATTTTGCTGGACATTCAGAGGAATCGCTTTGTGAATTGAGATGGCTAAAGTGGGAGAGCTGTCCTCACTCATTCAAGGCGACCAGTGTTCACTTGGATAGATTACTCATATTTGATTTATCAGGTGGTAATATTCATGACAATTGGGAAGGATGGGGTTCAATCAAGGTAAAGATGAGAAACGCTTTCTCTTTTGTTACATGTGATTTTAGACCAACAGCTTATCTTGGAACATTTTTCTTTCTTATAGATGGCGAGGCTGAAAGTTCTCAATCTCTCATCGTGCTCCAATTTAAAGACCACCCCTAAACTCTCTGCATTTAAAAGTTTAGAGATGCTGATCCTGGAATACTGTCAGAATTTGGAGGAAATCGATCCTTCCGTTGGAGATGTCAAGTGCCTGGTTTCCTTGAACTTAAGGTACTGTGGGAGTCTGAAGAAGTTACCCGCAGAACTGGGTCAACTAAAAGAATTGGAAGAACTTCTCATGGACGAGACTGATATAACAGAAATCCCTGAATGTATAGGATCTCTGAAGAAGCTGAAGATGCTTAGTGCTGTTGGTTGTGGTTTGCTGACTCAGATTCCCAGCTCAATAAGCTGTCTGGTAAATTTGTCAACCCTGAACTTGACCACCTGTAAAACATTACAAGAACTTGGCTCCTTGAAGGTTCTTGGGGAATTGCGGCGCTTGTGTTTAGCATGCTGCTACAGGTTGAAACAGATCCCCTCTTCAATTGGCGAGTTCAAAAAGCTGGTTGAGCTGGACTTTTCATATACAAGTATTAAGTTATTACCCGAATCCATTGAGAAATTGAAGAACTTAAAAATTCTGAGGATTCCTCATAGTGAGATCGAAAAGTTACCAAGCACTATTGGAAAATTGGAAAGCCTCCAAGAGTTAGATGCCTCGGGTTGCCATAAACTGGAAGGACGAATTCTTGGTGATATAGGCGGATTGTCTTCTTTACAGACCCTACGTTTAGGTAAAGCAAAAATTTCTCACTTGCCAGAAAACCTCCGTGAGCTTTCTAGTCTCAACCACCTTGATTTACTTTACTGTAGTGAGCTTAAGTCAGTGCCAGACCCTCCTTCTGGCTTATCATCCCTGAAGCTCACTTGTCGGAGCGACACGCTTCCATCGCTTTCTCACCTATGTCATCTAAAGAAGCTCACCCTTCACTGTTGCATGTTTCTTGAAAGTATCCCAGAGCTTCCCTCTAACATACGCAAGCTTCGTGTTTGGAAATGCCCTAAGTTAAAAACGTTGCCAAATCTTTCGAATTTGAGATCCTTGATGGAATTAGAGCTCTTGCAATGCTATGAGCTGATGGAATTCGATGGTCTAGAAGCTTTAGAATCCCTAACAAAGTTGGACGTATCAACTAGCAAAGAGTTGCCCAACCTCAACGACTTTGAAGATTTGGAGTTGTGGACAAACTTAGACCTGCAAAGCTATGATGGAGAGGCAGATAATCTCCACGAGTTACGAGGGATTAGCCACTTAAAATCCCTGGAAGTGTTGAATATCTCTGCACGCAAGCACATTAAACAACTGGACATTTCGAAATCGGAGCATTTGAAGCGATTGATTGTTAATAATTGTGAAAGCTTAGTTGAAATTCGCTGCCATAATAAGATAGAATCCCTGGAACACTTTGATAGAAATGGGTGCGATTCACTCAAAATATTACCAGACTTTTTAGCGTATGACAGGTCATGATTCTAGGAAACGGCAAGAAGCCAACTGAGGTTCACGGATAAAGTCAGATTTGAAATTTGATTGTAATAGATACAATAAGATGCGAGTGGCCCCCCAAAAAAATTGAGTTGAAACACTGCACTGCACGACACAATTACGAAGAAGATTCAAATTATGGCAGCATGACGAAGATCTGATTCTGGAGATTGTTGAAGTCTCCTACTGAACGTAAATATGGTAAGTAAATTGTTGTTTTTCCGTTGAGATCACCTGCTTTCATTAGTAATTTCAGTTTGTATGGGCCTTTTCCTGGACATGCTATTATTTTCCGTCTCCATTCCCGGAACTAGGAGAAGTTATTTGAGCAAGTAATGCAATTCTTCACCGTTATCTAGTTCATGATCATGATATGAATAAAAAGATCAGAATGCCTCCAGAAGTAAATTACATGTCTTCTGTCAAATGGTAAGACATTCTTCATCCTCGAAATGATGTCAATCTGCGCTTCTGTAAATACAGTAATACTTATCTCCAAGTTCTATTAAAATTGGTTTTATTGCATTATGTGTTCGTCCCATTTATGCAAAAGAATGCAGAAAGAAACTTCACTGTCTGATGGATTCTGGAAACTGCTCATGCATAAGTGATTATTGGTTGCATTTTAGTAATTCGTTATTTTGTCATGGAAGTAGGTAGTGAAGGTACGCAGTAACGTGTTTTACATTTTCTCAAAGTGAGGACATTAATGTCAAGATGATGAATCTCCATGGATCTATATCAAACTTTGTTCATCGCTTAATATACCAATATGAAGATTGCTCTTTCTGAAGACAGGATGGATGGCCTTCATCATGCTAAAAGGATTATTATCAAAGGTAGAAAACCGGTAGAAATCATGTGGTCACTCTTTCTTTTTTTTTCCATGCCTTTATCAATCATCTTCCAAATTCTTACCTTTATATCATTTTCAATTTCTTCCTCAAGTTCGGTCATTGTTTGGTGATGACAATGTCTATGCCTCAGAGGCTTTAAATGAACAGAGGATGTTCACTGTATTGTAGATGACAGTGTCAGATCCAAACCAAAAGTATGGAGACTCCTTAAATCAACTGTGTTGCTTTCATGTCTTTGGATAAAAATGACAAGTAATCAATGGGGAGCTAGACAGGTGATTTGCTTCAGTCCGTGAATGTTTGAGAGTTGATCTAGATCTCTAAATGCCATCTTTTCTTGAACTACTACTCAAATCAGAATGTTTTGTTGCAGCTGCCACTGAACGGAATTGGACATTCACTCCTGCAATAAGCAGTTGTGGTTTCAGCCAGAAATGTGCAGCATTTTTGGCTAGGTTGATGGTGGGGACAAAAAATCTTCAGAGCTTGGGTATCACCCAGCTGTTTATGGCACTGAAATGAAGTGGGAGGAGCTGTGCATATGACTTCTACTTCTGTGGAGGGCTTAATTGATACTGCATCAGAAGCAAGGACTTCCAACTCCAGCGTAATCGTGACATAGGAATAGCTCGTTGGCAATATTAGGAGTGCAAATTGACTTGGAAGATACTAGTCATGTTCTTTTTTTATCATTCTCACAATAGCTGGATGCGTATCTCTTAATCCTGATGATAAATATCATGTTCTTTTATTATCATTCATGCAAAGAGAATACCAGAATGATGGAGAACACATATGCCCCATCTAGAATTATGAAGAATATTTTCATGACAGCAGCAAGACAGAGATTGGACTCTGAAGATCATCCGTGCTTCTTAGTAAAGTATCATATTCAGTTAAGGGTACCTACTTCACATTAGTACGAGAAATTGGTCAACTAAGTGAATGAAATGCTTCAGCATCATCTGGCTTGTGATCCTGGTGGAAATGAAAATAGATACGGATGCCTTCGAAGTACATTGCATGTCATCATACGTCATCAGTCACAAAGAAAGACTCTTCATCCTTGACCTGATACGAATTATGCAAACAGAGTACTACCTCAAGTTCTATTAAGGTTCGTTTCCTAGAACACAGGATGTTTATTATGTGTTTTTTTGATTCATTTATGCATAATAAAAAGGAACTCGGTCACTTATGTAGATAAGTTCCACCCAAAAGCTTTAGCTATTAGTTACAGAAAGACTGCTTCTATAAAACCCTTTATTCAACCAATGTGGAATGACACTTGTAACAATTGATTGGTCATGGCAACTGCTCCTCTATATGTGGTGTTTCTTAAAGAACAGAAGAAAAATTGACAGCAAAACCTATATATATATTATTGGAAGGGAACTTATTTTTATTCGAAAAACTGAAATTGCTTAAATACAGACTAAAACTTCACCATAAACACACGTTGCCCACTAACTAATAGCTTGCTTGGTTTATAAAACCAGCAACAAACTAACAGAATAGCCAAAAAACATGCAGCTAAACACTTCTACAAGATAGGATTGACCAAGTAAAAACAACGACTAATTAACTCCTAGAAAACAGGACATCAGCAAACTGACTTAACAAAAAAAATAGATAGTGCAGCCTTGATACATCAACACTCTCCTCTTGGATCAAGTACTGCACACTCCTAGCTTTGCCTTGAGAAGTTCAAATCGACCAACATGAAATGACTTAGTGAATATACCTGCAATTTGGTTTTTTTGAATAGTTTCACCTCTTTAGCCTTTTGCACTTCTCTCAAGAAGTAATACCTGACCTTAAAATACTTTGTTCTTCCATGAAATACAGGATTATGTGAAATGGCCAGAGTAGCTTGATTATCCACAAATACTTATGTTTTCTTCTTGCTGCAAATACAGATCATCCATTAGCTTTTTCAACCATAATGCTTGATTCACAGCTGCAGTAGCTACAATGAACTTAGCTTCCACAGTTGATTGAGCCACTATTTCCTGCTTCTTTGAACACTAGGAAAAACATGACAACCCAAATGTAAAGCAATAACTTGAAGCGCTCTTTATATCATCCACTGATCCTGCCTAGTTACTATCAGAATACCCCTGCAACTTAAACTCCTGAACTCTGCAAAACTTAATCCCATATGAAAGAGTACCTTTCAAGTACCTCAACACCCTCTTTGCAGCTATCATATGCAACTCACTTGCACAATTGAGAAATCTAGACAAGACACGTGCAGGAAACATGATGTCTGGCCTAGTTGCAGTGAGATACTTAAGACAACCAATTAAACTTTTATAAACTCTTTCATCTGGAGGTTCTAATCCATCTTCTTTCGAAACTTTTCTTTCTAACCCATTGGAGTACTCACACTATTGCATTCTTCCATGTTGAATCTCTTCAGGATCTCCTTCAAGTATTTCTTCTAACAGATAAAAACTTAATTCTGAGTCTGCTTAACCTCCATCCCCATAAAATACACCTCACAAAGATCAGTCATTTCAAACATCTTCATCATCTCTTGCTTAAATGCAATAATCGAGCACCATTACTCCCTGTCACCAGCTTATCATCCACATAAAGAGACACCACTACTAAGTCAGATACTAACTTCTGATATACAGAGTGGATTCACTGAGGTTTTTCTTGAAACCCAGGCCTAGCAAGTACTCATCCATCTTACTGTAATATGCTTTAGGAGCTTGCCTCAAGCCATAGAGAGCCTTTCTCAGCAAATAAACTTTCTTTCTGGCTTGGTGTGACAAAGCCTTTTGGCTGCTTAACATAAATCTCCTCCTACAACACTTCATTCAAAAATGCAGATTTCACATCTAACTGATACACTTTCCATCCTTGTTGAGCTGCCAAAGCAAAAGTCATTCTAATTGTATCTAGTCTTACCACAGGAGAAAAGGTTTATGCGAAATCAATTTCTCTAACCTGTGCATATCCCTTCACCACCAACCTAGTCTTATGCTTATTCACTGAGCCATTAGGATTGAGTTTGGTTCTGAAAACCTATTTTACTCCAATTACCTTCTTAGTTTTACGCCTCTCTACTAGCTTCCATGTTTGGTTCTTTTCTATCATAGCCAACTCTTCCTTTATTGCATTCATCCACCTCTGATCACTTTTAGCTTCCTCTTAACCTGCAGGTTCCAAAACAGTCACGTTGCACCTTTGATATATATCAGTAAGAGATTTGGTACCTCTAACTGGAACATCATCCATGAGCTTGTCAGGTTCCAGTGAGACCTCCTTGTGCTTGTCTTGTGGCTCATTTGTCTAGTCCCATTTCTCATCTTTCAAGAACTAAACATCTTTGCTAGTGATCGTCTTCCATGTCTATGGTTGATAGACACTAAACTGTAGCCAACAAAGATCCTAGGTTTAGCTTTCTCTCCTAGCTTGTCTCTCTTGACCTGTGGAATATGAAAGAAACACAGATAGCCAAACACCTTCAAATTTCTTAGGAATGGCTTGATACCAAACCAAGCTTCAAAGGGTGTCTTCTTCTCCAATACTCTTGTAGGTAGTCTATTCAGCAGAAATATTACTGTGTTTGCTACTTCTGCTCAAAACTCTTTTAGTAAATTGTTCTCATGCAGTAGACACCTAGTTATCTCCATAATGGTTCTATTCCTCCTCTCACTAACTTCATTTTGCTGTGGAGACTAAGGAGTAGAAAGCTGATGCTCAATTCCAGCCTCTTCACATAAAGAGTTAAACCTCTGTGAAGTGTATTCTATTCCGTTATCAGATCTGATGACCTGAATCTTGCAGCCACTTTGGTTGTCAACCCATCTCTTAAACTTCATAAATGCCTTAGCAACTTCTGACTTTCGCTTCATAAAGTAAATCCAGTACATTCTAGTATAATTACCAATGAAAATAATGAAATACCAGCTGTCATTTAGTGAAGGAGTCACTTGTGGACCACATAAATCTGTATGAATCAGTTGTAGCTTCTCTTTAGCTCTCCAAGTGGATTTCTTGAAGGGGAGTCTTGTCTACTTGCCTAGCAAACAAGCCTTGCGCCTTGTGATTTGCTTCTCTTGGCTTGATAACCCAGTTGCCATTTCATTTCTCTGCATGAATAGCAAGCCATTGTGATGAAAGTGCCCCAACCTCTTGTGCCATATTTTTGAATCATTGGCTGGACACTTGAATGCCACTTGCTCCTTAAAAGGATTCAGAGAAAAACTCGTCTGTTGCATCTTTACATTGAACAGCTCATGACCACTGGAGTCAAATATCAAACACTTCCCCTCTTCAAATATCACCTTAAATCCCTTTTCTACTAATTGCCCCACACTCAGCAAATTCTGATCAATCTTAGGCACATACATCACATCAAAAACCAGCTTAGTTCTAGCACAACTCTCTATTGCTATAGTCCCTTTACCTTTCACTTCTAAGTACTCCTAATTCTCAATCCTCACTCTTGACTTCAATGATTTGTCAAGGTCTATATATAGCATTTCATCACTTGTTATGTGGTTTGTGCAACCACTATTAACAAGTCAACTATCACATGGAGTACTAGAGGAGAAACAAGAGACAACAAACAGTTGATCTACCTCTTGCTGGATTGCAACATGTGCCTCACCTTGCTGCTGATCTCCCTTCTCTTTGCAGAACTTCTCAATGTGTCCAAGCTTACGACAATTTATGCACCTTACATTTGACCTCTTCCAACACCTTAAGTGTGGCTAATTTTGTTTTCCATAGTGCTAACATGAGGAATACCTTCCCCAATTGTTCTTGGAGTTGCCTACACTGTCCTCTCTTATAGTAGCTTCTAAACCACTACTGTCATTTCCTTTCTTCCCTTTCCATTTCTTGTCTTTCCCTCCTATATTCTGCTGTTCTTTAGCCTGCAAAGCTCCTTCTGTACTTCCTTCTAGCCTCATTAACCTCCTCTGCTCTTGTGCTTGTAGAGCACTTAGCAATTTTGCCAACTTGATCGAAGACAAAGCTTTGGTATTCTCCAAAGAGGCAATGGTTGTTTCAAACCTTTCGAGTAAGGAGACAAGAATCTTTTGCACTAGCCTATTATCAAAGAGGTCAATGCCTAGAACTCTTGCCTAATTTGCAATGCCTATCAACTTATCAGAATAATTCTTAATTTTCTCAGATTCCTTCATCCGTCTCTCAAATTTTGTGATCAGATTTAGCCCATTCATGCTTCTGATCCTCTCATTGCCTTGATATGCCTTTGTTTTCCTTGTTGTCCTCTCCTTGTGATACTTAATCTGATTGATGATTGGATTGTTAAGAAGATGAGCAACTTCTTAATCTTGTTCCACAGCTTCCCAAAAATCACAACCCTCTAGATAAGCTTGCATTCTCACTGCCTAGGCTTGATAATTTTCTCCATCATACACTAGTGGAGCCATTGCTGAAAAACCACTTGATCCTGCCTACATCTCGCCTTTAGCTTCTATGGTGCAGACACACCTATCAATCAATCTCGCAAGTCACTCACAGCCCCTTAAGATCAAGAAGGCCTTGATACCAGCATTGTTTCTTAAAAAACATAAGAAGAATTGACGGCAAAAGCTGTATATATTTTTTTTTATTGGAAGGGAACTTCTTTTTATTCAGAAAACTGAAATTGCTTAAATACAGACTAAGAAATTCACCATAAACACACATTGTCCACTAACTAACAGCTTGCTTGGTCCACAAAACCAGCAACAAACTAACAGAATAACCAAAAAAATATGCAGCTAAACACTCCTACAAGATAGGACTGACCTAGTAAAAATAACGACTAACTCACTCCTAGAAAACATGACATCAGCAAACTGACTTAACAAAAAAAAAAATAGATAGTGCACCTTGATACATCAACACTATGTGGTTTTGATTGCATTTTCAGTAGCGTATGTCCACTTATTCTGTCGTGGATTAATAAGCCACTGGAGGCGCCATCATAAGATTTTAACTTTTCTCAAATCCAGGACACTGATGTTGAGATGATGAATTTCCATGGATCTATATTCAACTTTCTTTGTCAATGAAATGCTAATACATAGATTGCTCAATCTGATGGTGTATTTGTGGCCTTGATCCTGTTAAAAATAACATATTGTACGGTGGAAAATCTGGTAAGAATCATGTTGCACTCTTTCTTGTTATTCATCACACCAATATCCATCTCACATGATCATACCATCAGCCAGCGTCTTTACGTATCGATTTTGCATAATTCTGTTCGTTCTTCACTTGGTGATGACAATTTCTCATGCCCTTGATGCTTTAATGACCAGGAGCTTCACTATAATTTTGGCAATGATGTGATATCCCAACCAAATATCTGGGATATGGATGCAAGAGGGGCTTTCTTTAAATCAATTGCAATTTGTTGTGCTTTATGAACGGGAGCTGTCCGTCATAGTAATGAAAACAGGTGCTTCACTCCTGGGATGTTTGAGAGCTGATCTGGATCCATGAATGTCCATCTTTTCTTGAACTATTGCTTAATCAGATCGAAATACTTTGTTAGAGATGCCACCGCAGCAGAACAGAATTGGAAGTTCCAACCTACTAAACACGAGAGGACAGCGGAAATGACCATACAAGGTCCCACCTGGAAATGTCTATTATATCGGGTGTAACCATAGTTAGTAACTTTCTCTTGAAGGATACTGATTTTCCTCAAAACTTTAGTTATGTTACTTATAAATTTTTCATTAATATCATGATTTTGGCTCTTAAATTGTACTTTATGTTATTTATAAACATGCATATAAAGATTGTGATTAATGTCGTGTAACTAAGACTAACACTGCCTGCTGGTTAATAGTTTTCCCATAAGATGCTAATTGGCACTTCATTCATAAGCACAATAATCCTTTTTCTTCTGCCGATGGTTGTCATGTACATAAGAAGTAAGTATTTTCAGTGTAAATATTAAGGAAAATTACGTAAAAAAGTAAAAAAGAAAATGAAAAGAGGGAGTAGAAAGTGGGAGTAGGTTAAGGTGAAGGTGGCATCGGAAGCTACTCTTTCCTTTTATACGGTCAATAAATTAATGAACCTACTCATTTTCATGAGTCTGGCGCGCTCTGTTCTAAAGTCCAAAAACTCAGTAGATGCAGGGAAAGGTAGAGAGATTTGCAGAGCACACAATTTGGAACTAACCGCTTCAGGATCGAAGCACTCTCGTTGGAGTAGCTAAGACTATCTGGAAATGACTTTAACCCATCGAAAATGAAGCTTTGTTATTGTCAATGGATTCGTTTGCTTGGAAATCGATCGGTATGCATGGGATATGGACATTACTCTCCGAATGACATCTTATCAAGTGCTTGAAGAGCTCTGAACATTCCATCTTAATAAAAAATATGTATTGGGCGCTTGACTTCATTAAGGATATGATGTCATTCATAAAGTCAGACCCTGTCAAAATCTCACACAACGCTTTCCTCAAAATGATCTTGCAATGGAGCTCGAGAAGGATAACCCTGCTCAATGCCCAAACCTCATGACAAATCCTACATCATCGATTTAACGCATGATATCACCGGTACATGAAAATACTTCCCGGCACGACACAAGGGCATTTTCCTGAAAAAATAGTTCAATTGGATAGAAAGCAGAGGGCAAGTCGGGCAATGCCCTTGCCCATTGGGCCGAAAAGATTTCAGAAATGGCTTGACCCATAGTCAATGAAGCCATTGTGATTGAGCAATGAGCGTTGCACATTATAAAATGAGGTCGTTAACGATTTCATCGGAGTTAAATTTGTTTAAGAAGTATATAACTTATGAGTGAGAAAATTATAATCAAAGACTTGGGACATACATATATGAAAGATGAAGTACAAATATAACACATTAATAAAATATTTGTCACCCAAACTATTGCACACATTATTTATGGATAATAAAATCTCTCACTTACTATTGCAATTGCATTTCTCGCACTACACACAAAAACGCGTATAGAGCAAACAAGTTCATACGAACACACACTCAACAACGGAGGAGCCAGCTCTCGCTTTTTCTCTCCATCTGTGAAGTCTCAGCTTCCATCCGAGGCTTTCCAATGCCCCTATCTACAGGCACCAATCTACTGCTCGATTATCCGACCAAAAAAAAAAAATCTACTGCTCGGTTGGAAAACCATTACCGTTCCTCTCACAGCCCCATGAGGGAAATGCGTAACCGAAATTCATCGAACAAACCTTCACACGGTCGACCAAAGAGCCTGAAGAAACCCACAAATTTCGAAAGACACAGTCCTTAACTTTAGGAACCGCATTGACTTCAAGAGCTCCTCATCTTTCATTTTCGTGTGAAAGCATTTATGGTATGTCTCTGTTGACACCTAAATTTTGACTGATCATTTAGTAATTAATTGCATAAAATTTAGGGATTAATCTTTAACCCCTAAGAAAAAATATTAAAATTACATCTCATGTAGTCGCATTCGCATCGGCACCAAAACGCAACCAAACACGGCAGCTCGCGGTCAATTACGTGCACAAAAGGTGGTCTCTCTCTTGCTGATTTGAAAGTACCCAATGAAAAAGAAGAAAGAAGAGTTCTTCATGTCCATTGTCTCTTCCTCATTAATGCATGCACCATGCGTGGACAAAATTCGGCGGACGTAAAAAAAATTTCTAGCCGCATGCGTGAAGAAAGCAAAGAAAAATCCACTGCACACGCGAGATCCGGGAGAAAATCTGCAAAGGCATGGGCTCACCATTTTATAATATTTTATAGTGAGAATTCTCTCCTTCCCGGAGAGCAAATCAAGAAAGAAGCGAATAAAGAAAAAAGTCCACGGTGAGGGGTTTTCCTTTCGGTCGAGACAAAGGGGGAAAGGAGTGTGTCGAGAAAAAAATAAAAAAAGTTAACTGGAAGAGGTCTGTAAAAAATGGTAGAGGGCTCCCTTTCGTTCACGCAAGCGCAGAGAAAGGTGGGGGGGTAGTTTGTGAGAGCTATTAAAAAAAGAGAGAACCTGCAGAGAGAAAAGAAAAGTGAAGTCAGAGAAGGCAGGAAGGAAGAGAAAAGAACGTGAAAGGAAAAGAATAAAAAAGGGAGAAGGGTGGTCTTCTTAAAGGAGGGGGACGTGCGGCTGCGGGGGAGGCAAAAAGAGAGCGCCCCTTTGTTCTTCTTCTTCACTGAGACTTTCCGCCGGTTCCCATTGTACGCCCGTGCCCATCTCACGTCCGCACCACCTCCGCCGCGCGCCACCTCGCCCGCCAGTCACCGCCACCAGCAACGCCTGCGCCCTCGTGAAGCCGCGACCCAGTGCCGGTCCACGACGCCGCCGCTCCCCCCGAACCTCCCCGCTGTCACTCCGAAGCCGACCCCTTGTTGCCGAGCCGCCGCACGCCTCTGCGTTGGTCCGACGCTCGACGGCCCCCTCTCCGAGTTCCGCCCGTGACCCAGCAACCCGCGAGTACCCTGTCCAGAGGCCGAGATCTGCCCACCGCTGCCCCGCCAATCCGGTTCCGCCCGCGACGTGCAGCACCCCTGCTCGCTCGTCACCGCTTCTGCCTCCGCCTGCAACTCGTGCCGGCACGCGGCGAACCGACGCCCTGCAGCCCGCGCCTCCGTCGCCCACAGCCAGCCTCCGTCTCTGCCCTCGACGACCAGCCGGCGCCGCACCTCCGTTCTGCCACGTCTGCAACCCAGCGCCGACGCCCACCATTCCTGCAAACCCGTGACGCCAGGACCGGTGCAGACCCGTGACGCCAGGACCGGTTGCTGAGCTCCCCGGTCGCCGGTCTCCTCCGCTCCGAGCTTCCTCGCCAACGCCCTTGCTGCCGGCCAAGCTTGCGAATCAGCTGCGGCTACCCCCTCCCGACGTTAGTGCCTTCGCTGTCCCGAAGTCCGGCGGTGACGATCGCGGCAAGCCACCGCCACTAGCGACGATCGGCTCCAAATCGGTGTCCCCCTCCGAATGACGGCGCCATAGCAGCCCGCTGAACGTTGTCCCTTGCTGCCGTGTCCTCCTCCGCCCGCCGCCGGTCTCTTCGCCGGAGCCCGGAAGGGCGACTCACTACCCTTGGCTGCCGCCGCCGGTCCGCCGGCCCGCCGGTACACACACTGCCCGGGTCCTCGCCGGAGCTTTGAACGTCGGTGACCAGCTACCCCTCCGACCGACAACCCCACCAAAAGACCCACGAGCAAGGCTGTGCGTGGGAAAAGAGAAAAGAAGAAAACAAAAAAAAAGAAAAAACAAAAGGGGGAGCATTAGGTAGTTTTTTTATTACTCTATCTTTATGTTTTACATAGTTTATAGTTTGTTTAGTTTATAGTTTGTTTTTATATAGTTTTTAGTGTGATTATTCATTACTTTGCATGATTGAAATTTCGATGTGAAATAACCCCTCAAATTAGGGATTAGGAGTCCGATTTTCGCGCCCGAAATCCGACTCACGATCTTTTATAAAAATCGACAATCCAATCTCATGCACGAGATTCGATTTGCGATTTAATTTAAAATTGACCAACCCGATCTCATGCGCGAGATATGGTTCGTCAATTTTGGGCATTAATCTTATCTTGATTGAATTGGATATTTTGCATAAAAAATTCAAAAAATGCAAGTTAGATTAGGGCTAGGGTTAGCGTACTTAGTTATTTCGTTTTTTTTTTTTTTTAAAAAAAAAAAAAAAAAGAATGCATTCATGATATTAGTTTTTTTTAAGAATTGCACGTGTCAATCTATAATTAGACTTTCACTTCAAAAAAAAAAATCAAAAAAATTAATTAATTTAGGTTGCTAGTTTTCTTAGGTCTGTTGATGAGGATTCTGATTTAACAATGCAGATGCTTTCGTTGCTACGAGGTAGGTCCTGCAATTTATTCATGGCTTTCTTGGGTGTTAAATTGGTGGTTTGCGCACCCGCATGATCACCTCACATGCTAGGAAGATAAATTAAAATCAATTCAAGCTGCCTGCAAAAACATTTTTGGAAATAAAAGAATGGTACCGAAAGGGCATTAGAGAAATCTAGTGTAACCAAGTCCCCGAACTCATTTAATCTCTGGTTCGTAGGAGTGAAGTAATTCTCCCATTACTTTACTTGGGTTTCTAATCGACCTACCAAAAATAGATTAGTGGCGACTCCATGATAAAAATCATTTGCATATTAAAAACATAAACCCTAAGTCGCGAATTGGTATGGGCTTGGGAGAGCTCGAGCTAAGTCTAGGCTTAGCAATCCATTAGCCGAACCCTTAGGTGGTCCAAACCCGCTTCGGGGAGGTCGCGACAGCCTGGCGACTCCGCTGGGGACTTGAGTTGAAACTTTTAGTGGACTTAGGCCAATTTTCTTTTTGAAAAATATTTTTGTTTGGCAGCGAGGATCCCAGGTACGTCCCTAACATTTAAGGTGTTAAATGTTCTTGCAGAATGGGAGGTATAAGGGGAAGTGTTTGCTGACATTTGTTTTGCAGGGAGGTGTAGGAATGTATGGTTTACTTTCACTTATGAAGTGTTGTTTGATTTAAACTGCTGTGCATGCCTTGCATTTAACACTACACCATTGCACACACAACCCGCCGCCGGACCTGGGCCGCATAGGATCATCTAGGATGGTATTGAGATGGATACCACTTCGACCGCATGCCCGCGGTACGAGTCGCCCATCTCAATCCCGAAGTTTCTTTTCTGGTGTCAAGAGTACCCACCTCGGTTCGCATGCCCGCAACCCAGGTCGGCTCTTTGACCAAGCCAAAGTCATGGGGACCCGCCTTAGTCCGCACGCCCGTGGCTAGTCTGATCATCCTTGTGGCTTCACTTTGTTAAGCCTTATAGACTAGAAATCGAGCCACTTACCATGCGCATGTCTATGTGATTGCCCTTTGTTTATTGGTAAAGTAAGTTCTCTAAATTCTCGCCTTTGCAATTTACTTACTCTACTGTATTATTTTGTCGGTCCATGGCATTAGGATTGTCTTGAGTCTTGATCAATATACAATGGGAATACCGGACATTCGAATTATTCTCCCTCCAAAGGAAGAGCTTAGCGCATGGTGGGACAAGTTAGACCAAGCTGGCCGTCAATTTGTAGAGTCACACATTAGTCGACTACTTCCATTGCTGCGTATCAACATCCATGGCGGCCTCATCCAAGCACTTGCTCATTGTTGGTGCCCCGAGACTTCTACTTTCATCTTTGGCGGTAAGCATGAACTCACGCCCACCTTGGAAGAGTATAGTATTGCCATAGGGAAACCTTTGAAAGCTGAGTTAATTAGCCCACCTATTGGAATAGACCCCGTTGTGGCCTTATCCGATTTTCTGAGGATTAAGGAGGATAATGTAAGAAAGGTTTTAAAAGCTCACCGCAATACATGTCACTTGTCTTTTCTAAAAGAATGTTTTGAAAATGGCAATTCATTTCAAATGAGAAGAGTTTTCCTTTTAGCTTTCTTTGGGTTTATACTTTTTCCTCATTGCAAGAATGCTATTAACCCTTTGATGGCTCACTTAGTTGAACAAGTGTTGGGAGGAAAAAGTTTCGTAAACACTATTTTGGCTGAAACCTTTCTTTCCCTCACTCGATTTAAAGGAAGCGGGGATAAGACCTTCCGTTCCTCTCCTGAGCTTTTACAAATTTGGTTCCTTTCTCATATAAAAGGGTTTGGTGGTTCAATGACTATACTTGATGTTAATAACTCTAATCACCCTATTATGAGATTTGAGAACAACCAAAAACATGCACCGGATTACCATTATTCTAGGTGGTTAGCTTTCATGAAAAAACCAACTTCCAAGGGTTTCCTATGGCATGCTAAGTGGTTCCAAGTTCGTGTGGCGAGACTTTCATGTGGAGGTGTTGGCCCAATCCCTCTACTGGGATTCACGGGAGCAACGGAATACTATCCAACTAGAGTGACCCGTCAGTATCAAGTTGTGCAAGAGCTTCCCCCGGCATTGCAAGCAGATCCACTCCAAGCCAACTTCGTTGATGGAGACCGAGGCCATGAAGATTCCATTCTCACAATTAAATCAATGTGGGATATGTGTCAGCCACGAAAACTCAAGTGGCCCGAGGAGGAGTTGAAGGGCAAAGAAATGAAGTACTATGCCTCAATTAAGTACATTCAACAACACAAGATTCCAGAGGAGTTACTTCCAAAGATACCGAGGCGCCCTTTGAAGATCACCAACCGCGCTGAAAATAAACGCCTCAAAAGGGTTGCTGAAAAAGCCCAAGAGGAGAATAAGCGATTGCGCCGAGTGGTGTCCCGAGTGTATATTGATCAAGCTAGATGAAGTGTTTGAGTCAATCTTGTTGTTTTCATTTCTAGATTAATGTTTAGGAAGTTAAGTCGTTTACTTTCCTAGTTTGTTTGTTTAGGGCATTTCGAGCTTCTATTTCATTAATGAAGTGCTTGAATCAATCTTGCTTCTATTTTGATAGGATTGTCAAAAACTCCATTAATGAATAAAAGTTTTAAACCATTGCCATGGACCGGTGTATTTCATATGGGATACTTATTTTTGTCTGTTTCTTCAAATTAGGTGATAACGGATCCTCCACGTTCGCCCATCATTACACGATCAAGAGCAAAAATGGCCGACCAAATCGAAATGCGTGATCGTATGACCGCTGTGGAAAATCAACTCCAGCAGTTGCTCACCTCCATGCAGCTTATGACGGATCAAATGCAATCCCTCCAAGTGCATCAGACTCTTGCACCCGCTCTCCCCGAAATAGTAGTCCCAAAGCAGACGGACAAGGCTCAAATGGGTGATGACGACATGCCTGAGTTAGAGGATGACCCGTTGTTCGTCACGCCGAAAAAGCCAAGCCCGACAATGTCCCTAAGGCGGAGCAAGATGAACGCTTCGCCAAACTTGAAGAGAAAGCTGAAACAACCGCAAGAATCACGCAAATTCACTCCCGTTCGACTTGTCGGTTTATGAGAAAGTCAAAGTGCCGAAGAAGTTTAAGATGCCGGAGTTCGAGAAATACGATGGTACTTCCTGCCCAAAAGCACATTTGCAGATGTACCACGTACGCATGGCCCAATACGTCAAGAATGAGCCTCTCATGATCCAATCGTTTCATGCAAGCTTGACGGGGCCCGCACTCAACTGGTACATAATGAAGAATGTAAACCTTCTCGACACCTGGAGTGAAGTGGCTGATGCTTTCCTGAAGCAATATAAGTTCAACATGGACATTGCACCTTCCCGAGAGGATCTTGAGCGGATGGAGAAGAAGAAAAGTGAGTCATTTAAGGAGTACGCTGTAAGGTGGCGAAACTTGGCGGCTCAAATCACTCCTGAGCCTACAAACAAGGAGTTGATGAAGTTGTTCGTCAAGACTCTCCCGTATGAGTTCCGTAACCGGATGGCTAGCACATACGTTGAGAACTTCAACCAGCTTATCCCAGTGGGTGAACAGATCGAGATGGGCCTAAGGGATGGATGGTTCAATGAACCAACTCTTCAGGGCAAAAGGTTCACCATGAAGAAAGATAAAGAACCAACCACCGAAGTCAATGTTGCATATGTGCAACCAGCCCCTAGTAAGCCTCCGATGGTTCGTGTCCCCGGGAATCAGCAAGATGGAGGCCGAGTGCCTGCACAGCGGCAATTCACCAAAAGGCAGTTCTCTCCTCTTCCTGGCCCTCTATCTCAAGTCTTACCGATACTCCGAAACAAGGGATTGATCTCCCACGAACCAAAGCGGCCCAATGCTGAAAAATTCTCCAACTATGACCCCTCCAAAAAATGTGAGTATCATATGGGAGAGGTCGGCCATTCAACTGATGAATGTTTGACTTTGAAACACAAGATCCAAAATTTGTTGGATACTAAGGCATTTTCTTTCCGTACCACCCAACCAAATGTCAAGAAGAATCCGTTGCCGGAACATCGGGAAACGTGAATGCAATCTTCGAGTTCAATGCTAGCAAAAAGATAAACTTGAAGGTGCTGTCAAAGATATCTATAGCGGATTAGTTAGAGTTGGTTATTATCCGATGAGATGAGAATCCTCCCTTACCTACCATGAAGGAAAGGGTTCAAGAAATGGTTAAGGCCGGCATGATCATATATGCTTGACCAAGCTGGAATAGTGTCAACTATCTCCGAAGTCGTCATTGATTGGGAGAAGGAATTCGCTAAGTTAAGTGCTGAAAAGAGTAAAACCGGATCCATTGATCGAGGACATGCCCCCACTTGAGGACGCCTCCGACCATGAAGGATTGATAGTGGAAGTGCCTTCAACCGATGAAGAAATAATTATTGAGATGCCCCAAATTTGTATGAGTACAAGGATAACAAAGCGGTCCCTTGGTCATACGAGCTAGATGTTGACTGATTTCAAGATCCGGTCGGACCTATGCTCAAGCTAATGCCCAACCCGCAAAGCCAATTACGACGAAGAGGCCAAGGAATTTCTGGCTATAATCAAAGCAAGTGAGTATAACGTGGTCGACCAGTTGCGGAAATTGCCTGCTCAAATCTCTTTACTTGAGCTCTTGCAAACATCTCCTACACGTCAAAAGTCTCTAATGAAGGTTCTAAGTGAAGTTCGGGTACCAGAGACGATCGAGGTAGACAGGTTGGAGGAATTCGTAGGATCGATTCTTCTTAAGGATTTAATAGCCTTTTCTGATGAAGAATTCCCTCTTGAGGGGAGGGGACATACCAAGGCATTATATATATCTGTCAAGTGCAAGGCTTCCCATGTGGCTCGAGTACTCATTGACAATGGGTCTGCCTTGAATATCTGTCCATTGGCGACTCTTCACCGCCTGAAAATAGACCCTTCAAAAATAAGTGCTGCAAAGACCTCCGTCCGAGCTTTTGATGGTACGAGAAAGGAGGTAATAGGGGAGACCCACCTTGATCTCGCAAATAGGGCCGGTGATGTTTAACGTCCTTTTCCGGGTGATGGACATTCCTACCGCATTCAATTTTCTATTAGGGCGTCCTTGGATTCATACTGCTGAGCCGTGCCATCAAGTCTCCACCAAAGTGTGAAATTTGTTGTCAAAGGAAAGCTAGTCATTGTTCATGGCGAGGAGGATCATCGGATCTATCATGAGACGGCTATCCCCTATGTCGAGCCGGAACGTAGGGAGGAGTCGAGCTACCAATCGTTTGAGCTCGTATCCACTATCCATGCATCTCGAGGATCGAGAGCACCCATCCCTGATGTGTCAAATGCAGCAGTTATGGTAGCAAGAGTGATGGTTGGAAATGGCTTTATTCCTGGCCGTGGACTTGGTAGACAAGAACAGGGCATCCGGAATCCTATTGAAGCCCCTCGAAGGTTTCGTTCCGCCGGATTAGGGTACCATGGAAGAGGTGGAGGACATGAACAAGAGAAGAGAAACTCATTACTCCTCGATATCCGCGAGACATTCCCGGGCCCTGCTAGAATGATGCATGATGAGGGAGGAATGATTGACACCCGAGGTATTGTGCTCGATGGATGGAATGGCATGGACGATCCGACAACTTCAAGGACAGAGGATCCAGATGATGGGATGGAAGGGATCACGACTCTATTCGATGATCTCCTCATATGTGCCATTGATGAAGAACCATCGGAGGAAATGGGTGCTAGCCCACAAGAGTAACACGTTTACTTTTCTGCACTCCCTGCGTGGGAATCTTATCTCTTTAGGATTTGATGCTTTTCTAGGGTTTGCTTATCGTATTACGCATGTCGTTTGTCAGGAGTTGATGTTTGCTAGGGTTTGACTGTTAGGGTTTCGTTTCACTTTGATTGTCGTACTTTTCAATCCAATAAATGTAATTTGGTTGATAAATATCAATTATGATTACAAGTTTTATTTTGAGGGCGTGATGGGGTATACCAAACCAGCCCGTTGATGATATCCAACCGATGAAAGAAAAGAAAAATCCAAGGAGAATTCTGAGGCCTGGGCTTCATCATGCTTCCTCGTGTCAAAAAGTTTTTCCAAAATATTTTGCCAAAATTCTTTAAATAAAATAAAAATTCGAAAAAATCAATCAAAAAAAATTTTCAAAAGGAAGGAAAATTCGAAAAAATAGAAAAGAAATTCATGCCTTTTAACCCTGTTTGTCTTTTTGAACTATCCATTTTATGTTTCAGGAGCATGATAGGCAAAGAGGAGAAAACGGTCCAATCCAATGTCATGAGCGATGACGGCGATGACCCTGATGATCCAAATGGTGACTCCATTGGAGTACAACAAAGTTGGGAGCAACATGAAAAACCAAAAGTTCTCACCTCTGAGCAAACCGTCGCTATCAATCTGAGTGATGCCGAGGAGCCCAAAGAGATAAAGATTGGGGCAAATCTTCCCAAAGATGAGGCCGAACACCTGACTCAATTGCTAAAAGAATATCAAGATATTTTTGCTTGGACATACGCTGATATGCCGGGTTTAGATCCATCGATTGTGGAACATTGTTTGCCCACTAATCCAGACATGCACCCTAAGAAGCAGAAGCTTCGAAGGACTAAACCGGAGCTCTCGAAGAAGATAGAAGAGGAAGTAATGAAACTTCTCAAAGTGGGATTCATCGAAGTCTCGCAATACCCTGAATGGGTGGCCAACATAGTACCGGTCATGAAGAAAGACGGTCGAGTCCGAGTATGTGTTGATTACCGAGATTTGAACAGGGCCAGCCCAAAGGATGACTTCCCATTGCCACATATCGATGTTCTCGTGGATAGTACTGCCGGATTTGAATTATTCTCCTTCATGGATGGTTTTTCTGGCTACAACCAAATAAGAATGAAGGATGAAGATAAAGAGAAGACAACATTTATCACCCCGTGGGGAACCTTTCATTATAAGGTCATGCCTTTCGGACTCAAAAATGCAGGGGCAACTTACCAACGAGCCATGGTTACATTGTTCCATGACATGATGCATGAAGAAATCGAGGTCTATGTTGACGATATGATGCAAAAACTCGGCCTGGGAAAAGTCATGTTGAAACCCTCAAGAAGTTATTTGATCGACTTCGTGAATTCAAACTCCGTTTAAACCCTGCCAAGTGCGTGTTTGGGGCAGCATCAGGAAAATTACTTGGGTTTATGGTGAGTAGCAAAGGGATCGAAATTGACCCATCTAAAGCCAAGGCAATATGTGAGCTGCAACCTCCGTCAACAGTGAAGGAGGTCCGGAGTCTCCTAGGGAGACTGAATTACATTGCACGATTCATTTCCCAACTCTCGGAAACCGCTAAGCCATTCTTCAAACTCTTGAGAAAAAACGTACGAGTTGAGTGGAATGATGAATGTCGAGAGGCGTTCGATAAGCTGAAGCAATATTTGACGAATCCACCGGTTCTTGTCCCACCAATATCGGGGCATCCTTTGATTTTGTACCTCACAATCTATAGTGAGTCACTTGGTGTGATGTTAGCTCGGAAAAGTCCCGTGGATCGAAGGAACGAGCCATTTATTACCTCGCAAAAAGTTCACTTGTCTCGAGCTAAAGTATTCGATGCTGAAAAAACTTGTGCTGCGTTAGTATGGGTATTGCATAGACTGCGACAAGACACCTTGCATTACCGTACGTTTCTCGTGGATCGAAAACGATCCCATCAAGTATTTATTTAATCAACCAGCTTTGGTGGGTAAACTAGCCAAATGGCAGGTCTTGATTTCGGAATTCGACGTGCAGTTCATGCCACAAAAATCAGTTAAGGGCCGTGTAATTGCTGATTTATTGGCTGAGAATCCTAGAACCTTCAATGATGATGATTGTCCTCCGGATGATCGTATTTTGGCCATAAACGAAGATGCATGGTCTATGTTCTTTGATGGAGCTGTGAGCTTGTCCGGTTACGAAAAGCTTACCGCGTACTAATATCCCCAGACGGACAACACCACCCAGTTGCTGCGAAATTAATATTTCCATGCACTAACAATATAGCTGAATACGAAGCTTGTATTCTCGGACTTCAAGCTGCAATTGAAATGGGAGTGGCCAAATTGAAAGTATATGGAGATTCTGCACTGATCATACTCCAGACTGTAGGAGAATGGAAGACCACGGATGCCAAATTACCGTATCATAAGTACCTCGAAGAGTTGGTGAAGGAGTTCGATGAAATCTCGTTTGAGTATTTGGCTAGATCTCATAATCGGTTTGCCGATGCCTTGGCAACATTGTCATCCATGTTGCAAGTTACGATGGTTTAGAAGTTGAGCCTTTGAAAATTGAGGTTTTAGCCAAACCTTCTTATTGCATGGCCGTGAATGAAGAGCTTGATGAGAAGCCATGGTATTATGACATCATGAAATATATTCAAAAGCAGGAATTTCCTGAAGGGAGCACTCCAGCCGATAGAAAATACATAATGAAGATGGCCTCAAAGTTCTTCGTCAGTGGTAAGAATTTATACAAGAGATCTTATGATTCGGTTTTATTGAAATGCGTAGATGAAGCAGAAGCTACCCAAATTATGCATGAAATGCATGAGGGAGTTTGTGGCCCACACATGAATGGGCACATGTTGGCCAAGAAGATCATGAGACTAGGTTACTATTGGCTTGCGCTGGAAAGTGACTGCATACAGCATGTTAGAAGTTGCCATCGTTGCCAAATTCATGGAGATAAAATAAATGTTCCTCCAACAGAGTTGCACCAGTTATCTGAGCCATGGCCTTTCTCAATGTGGGGAATCGATGTGATTGGCCCAATAAATCCCAAAGCTTCAAATGGGCACCGATTCATATTGGTGGCAATAGATTATTTTTCAAAGTGGATTGAAGCCGCATCATATGTTAATGTCACAGCTCGAAACGTGGTGAAATTTATTAGGCGTGACATAATCGCTCATTATGGTGTCCACGAAGCAATTGTCACTGACAATGGGACAAATCTGAATAACAAGTTCGTGGATGAGTTGTTCAATGAGTTCAAAATCAAGCATTTGAATTCATCACCTTACCGCCCGCAAATGAATGGAGCTGTTGAGGCAGCTAATAAGAACATCAAAAAGATCCTGGCTAAGACAGCCGAGAATTATCGAGATTGGCATGACAGTTACCCTTTGCTCTAATGGCGTATCGGACATCGATCCGAACATCTACCGGGGCAACCCCTTTCTCCTTAGTTTATGGCATGGAGGCGGTCTTGCACATGGAAGTAGAAATCCCCTCTTTGAGAGTCTTATCCCAAGTGGAATTGTCCGGCAGAATGGACACAACAAAGGTTCGAGCGGTTGAACTCGATTGATGAGAAAAGATTAAAAGCTCTTTGCCATGGTCAGACGTATCAACAAAGAGTAGCCAGGTCTTTTAATCGGAAGGTACGGCCGAGACACTTTGAAGTGAATGATCTAGTTCTAAGAAAGGTGTTGCCGATTTTTCCAGATCCTGGAGGCAAATTTGCTCCAAATTATAGCGGCCCGTATATGGTGAAGAGGGTACTCCCGGAGGTGCCTTAATCCTTACGAAATGGATGGCCGTGAGTTTTCTAATCCCGTAAACTCGATCTTTGTGAAGAAGTATTACCCTTGAAAAAATTTTTGTGAATTGAAGGAACTCATTTCTTCGTTGAATTGTGTGGGAATGGATTGAATGAGATGAGAAGTAGGCCCCGTTCCATACACATATCGAATTCATTTGATTTGGTATGTCGGACGTGTTGACTCAGTGTCGTTCAATTAAATAAAAAGGAAACGCCACGAGGACACCACCGCGCCTTGGCCTGGTGGCACGGGGAATGAAAAGGTCCGAGAGCGACCAGGGTTCGATCCCTGGAAGCGGCAACAAGTTTGCAAAAAAAAAAAAAAAAAAAACAAACAAACAACAAAAAACAAAAAAATTATATATTTTTTTACCAGCCCTTTTCTTTCTTTTTGAGCTGCAAACTCTTTGTGTTCAAAGCTGATGAGTTCATTGTGACCTTTCAAAGGAGAATTTTGCATGATAGTTTTACCTGTTTAATTACCAATTTCACTGAGGATCGTCACCATCGATCAAGTTAATGAATGATGTGGAATGAATTGAACATGCTAAATGAGACATGTCAGGATGATGAAAGGCAAGCCCTATCCTATACACAACCCCTTGCTCATATACTGGTGAGACGAGTGTAGGAAATTCCATGTTTCTAAGGTAAAGAGTTTTCTCGCGAAAGGTACGATGATCGAAATGATGAGAGGCGGTTCATTCTCTATCCCAAACACTACGTGATCATCCATTGTTTAAACCCTTTTGAGCCCACACACGTGGATAATTTTTAAATTACCCTTGTCAAGAACCACCCCACATTGGGGCAAGTTGGAAGTAAGACGACATCATGAGGTGAGGAATTTGATAGGAATATTCTTGCTCTCACTTGCATCAATCTTCAGGTATTGCTATTACATTGAATTCATACGATAATTCAAGTGCCTTAGGATGATGAAGAGCAGTTCTTTCTCTATCCTACACACTTTATCCATTGCGTAACCCCTTGAGCCTGTAAATTCGTTTCATTTAAACCCAATTGGTGATCATCCCCACACCGGGGCAAGGCAAAAGGCAAATATTCAAGCAGCAAAATCCCGAGTGCTGACAAAAAATGAACACTCCTCGAGAACCCAGATGTTAAAGCATTACGGGGTTATTCAAAAAAAAAGAAAAAAAAAAACACAAAACAAAGGGGGCATGAAAAAGCAGTGAGCCTAGTAAAAGCAAGGCCAATGCCCATGGAAAATGAAAGAAAGGGTCAAGATGAAAAAAGGGTGTATTCCCAGTGGAGTGGTACTCAAAGAACTCAAATGCCAAGTTTTTATAGTACCTATGAGGAAAATCCCAATGGTGAAGAAAAAGACCGGTGACAATGCCAAGATGATCACCAATTCTCATCCCCCTATACACATTTTGAGCCTAATGATCCGTTCGCTTCCCAATCCATGAACTTAACCTACGCTACGTTCCTTATAAAGTCTCTTCAGATTAGGGCACTGAAATTAACGTAGGAATTCATATGCTTAAAAGCATTGCTCGAAGAAGTGCAAGCAAGACCATTTCTATCTCATTTCGCAGGTTCCTTGACTTGTAAACCCAAAGATGATTGCGAAGTATTGTTCTTTCATTAGCCTTGACTCGAAGAGTCCCTCTTTGTTGAGCCATTGACCGAGCCTACATTACAGTCCTGATAAAGACCTCTCAGATTGACAAGGTCGTACCGCTTGCGAGAATACTCGAACCTTTGTTGACATGATGAAAGTAAGATGGAGTGATTCCTGTGATCCCACATTAATGGTTGGGACAAAATAGCCTTCTTAATGAGAGTGAGTGAAAGTCCTTTCTAACTGAAAGTCTCTCATTTGGTATTCTTGAAAATCCATGTCATTGTCATAAATGATGATTCTCCCCAGTGGAAGTTCGGTGGTGCAAATTTGGTAAAACCATCATGCATAAATCTTGATTGAATGGATAAAAACTTCAGTGGATTTTGGAGTATGCTGAATTGCTTACTTCTTTGGCAAATGCATGTATTTTTGCTCTAATCATGTCTGACAGGTAATGTTTCCTTGAAGACCCAAGAGCTCCTGACACTTATGTTGCCTTTCAGAAGCCTCGAGGTGAGAAACCTCCATGAATATTTGAAGTACATCCTCGATGTTCCAAAATTTCTGTTTACCAAGAGGTAAGTGACCCTCACGAATATCCCAGGTTTGTCCTAGGTATTCCCAAAATTTTTGACATCTCAGTCTGGATCTGGATGTCTCAAAACTCCTCGTTAAACATTTCACTCTGGATGTGAATGTTTTTCGATCTTTTTCGTTATACCTTAGTCTGGATCTAGGTATTTCGAATCATCTTAATCCAATATTCATCTCACCTAACATTGAGTGTTTATTGGTTAAGTCCCAAAATTCTTGACATCTCAGTCTGGATCTGGATGTCTCAAAACTCTTCGTTAAGCATTTCACTCAGGATGTGAATGCTTTCCGATCTTTTCGTTATACCTTAGTCGGATCTAGGTATTTCGAATCATCTTAATCCAATATTCATCTCACCTAACATTGAGTGTTTATTGGTTAAGTCTCAAAATTCTTGACATCTCGATCTGGATTTGGATGTCTCAAAACTCCTCGTTAAACATTTCACTGGACGTGAATGTTTTTCGATCTTTTCGTTATACCTTAGTCGGATCTAGGTATTTCGAATCATCTTAATCCAATATTCATCTCACCTAACATTGAGTGTTTATTGGTTAAGTCCCAAAATTCTTGACATCTCAGTCTGGATCTGGATGTCTCAAAACTCTTCGTTAAGCATTTCACTCAGGATGTGAATGCTTTCCGATCTTTTTCGTTATACCTTAGTCTGGATCTAGGTATTTCGAATCATCTTAATCCAATAATCATCTCACCTAACATTGAGTGTTTATTGGTTAAGTCTCAAAATTCTTGACATCTCAGTCTGGATCTAGATGTCTCAAAACTCTTCGTTAAGCATTTCACTCAGGATGTGAATGCTTTCCGATCTTTTTCGTTATACCTTAGTCTGGATCTAGGTATTTTGAATCTTCTTAATCCAATATTCATCTCACCTAACATTGAGTGTTTATTGGTTAAGTCCCAAAATTCTTGACATCTCGGTCTGATCTCGGATGTCTCAAAATGCTTCGTTAAACATTTCATTTTGGATGTGAATGTTTTTCGATCTTTTTCGTTATACCTTAGTTTGGATCTAGGTATTTCGAATCCTCTTAATCCAATATTCATCTCACCTAACATTGAGTGTCTATTGGTTAAGTCCCAAAATTCTTGACATCTCGATGGATCTGGATGTCTCAAAACTCTTCGTTAAACATTTCACTCTGGATGTGAATGTTTTTCGATATCTTTCGTTATACCTTAGTCTGGATCTAGGTATTTCGAATCTTCTTAATCCAATATTCATCTCACCTAACATTGAGTGTCTATTGGTTAAGTTCACAAATTCTTGACATCTCAGGCTGGATCTGGATGTCTCAAAATTTTCCCCGTTTAGGCGACCGTAAAATGGTACGGGTCCTAGACACAACCAAGCAATGCCATGCGGGCGACCGTAGAATGGTACGGGTCCTAGGAAAGCACTTTCTTTGTGAAGTCATGTTACTATTCTAGGCGACTGTAGAATGGTACGAGTCCTGGACATGTAACACCAACTATCTCGAGTTACTCTACCATCCCCGAAGGTAAGTTATTCCAGGTAAGTTCCTTTTATCACTGGCATTAGCATTTCCATGCACCATACAAATTGCATCTCAAAAAAAAAAAAAAAAAAAAAAAAAAAAAATCCATGGCCTGCCAAAATATCATCCATTGCATGTGCATGGTCAAAATTTAGGTATCATATTGTCTTTGAATGCAACCTCTGCGAGCTCACCTTCAAAGAGGGGCAGCTGTTGACACCTAAATTTTGACTGATCATTTAGTAATTAATTGCATAAAATTTAGGGATTAATCTTTAACCCCTAAGAAAAAATATTAAAATTACATCTCATGTAGTAGCATTCGCATCGGCACCAAAACGCAACCAAACACGGCAGCTCGCGGTCAATTACGTGCACAAAAGGTGGTCTCTCTCTTGCTGATTTGAAAGTACCCAATGAAAAAGAAGAAAGAAGAGTTCTTCACGTCCATTGTCTCTTCCTCATTAATGCATGCACCATGCGTGGACAAAATTCGGCGGACGTAAAAAAAATTTCTAGCCGCATGCGTGAAGAAAGCAAAGAAAAATCCACTGCACACGCGAGGATCCGGGAGAAAATCTGCAAAGGCATGGGCTCACCATTTTATAATATTTTATAGTGAGAATTCTCTCCTTCCCGGAGAGCAAATCAAGAAAGAAGCGAATAAAGAAAAAGTCCACGGTGAGGGGGTTTTCCTTTCGGTCGACAAAGGGGGAAAGGAGTGTGTCGTAGAAAAAATAAAAAAAGTTAACTGGAAGAGGTCTGTAAAAAATGGTAGAGGGCTCCCTTTCGTTCACGCAAGCGCAGAGAAAGGTGGGGAGTAGTTTGTGGGAGCTATTAAAAAAAGAGAAAACCTGCAGAGAGAAGGGAAAAGTGAAGTCAGAGAAGGCAACAAGAAAAGAACGTGAAAGGAAAAGAATAAAAAAGGAGAGAAGGGTGGTCTTCTTAAAGCAGGAGACGTGCGGCTGCAGGGGGGGAGGCAAAAAGAGAGCGCCCACTGTTCTTCTTCTTCACGGAGACTTTCCGCCGGTTTCCATTGTACGCCCGTGCCCATCTCACGTCCGCACCACCTCCGCCGCGAGCCACCTCGCCCGCCAGTCACCGCCACCAGCAACGCCTGCGCCCTCGTGAAGCCGCGACCCAGTGCCGGTCCACGACGCCGCCGCTCCCCCCGAACCTCCCCGCTGTCACTCCGAAGCCGACCCCTTGTTGCCGAGCCGCCGCACGCCTCTGCGTTGGTCCGACGCTCGACGGCCCCCTCTCCGAGTTCCGCCCGTGACCCAGCAACCCGCGAGTACCCCCCCGAGGCCGAGATCTCGCCCACCGCCGCCCGCCAATCCGGTTCCGCCCGCGACGTGCAGCACCCGCTCGCTCGTCACCGCTTCGCCTCCGCACCGCAACTCGTGCCGGCACGCGGCGAACCGACGCCACCGCAGCCCGCGCCTCCGTCGCCCACGGCCCGGCCTCCGTCTCGCCCTCGACGACCAGCCGCGCGCGCGCACCTCCGTTCGCCACGTACGCAACCCAGCGCCGACGCCCACCATTCCCGCAAACCCGTGACGCCGGGACCGGTGCGGGCCGTGACGCCGGGACCGGTTCTTGAGCTCCCGGTCGCCGGTCTCCTCCGCTCCGAGCTTCCTCGCCAACGCCCTTGCTGCCGGCCAAGCTTGCGAATCAGCTGCGGCTACCCCCTCCCGACGTTAGTGCCTTCGCCTGTCCCCGAAGTCCAGCAGTGACGACTGCGGCAAGCCACCGCCACTAGCGACGACTGCAGCTCCAAATCAGTGTCCCCCCCCCCTCCGAACGACGGCGCCATAGCAGCCCGCTGAACGTTGTCCCTTGCTGCCGTGTCCTCCTCCGCCCGCCGCCGGTCTCTTCGCCGGAGCCCGGAAGGGCGACTCACTACCCTTGGCTGCCGCCGCCGGTCCGCCAGCCGCCGGTACACCTGCCGCCGGTCCTCGCCGGAGCTTTGAACGTCGGTGACCAGCTACCCCTCCGGACCGACAACCCCCACCAAAAGACCCACGAGCAAGCTGTGCGTGGGAAAAGAGAAAAGAAGAAAACAAAAAAAAAAAAAGAAAAAACAAAAGGGGGAGCATTAGGTAGTTTTTTTATTACTCTATCTTTATGTTTTACATAGTTTATAGTTTGTTTAGTTTATAGTTTGTTTTTATATAGTTTTTAGTGTGATTATTCATTACTGCATGATTGAAATTTCGATGTGAAATAACCCCTCAAATTAGGGATTAGGAGTCCGATTTTCGCGCCCGAAATCCGACTCACGATCTTTTATAAAAATCGACAATCCAATCTCATGCCCGAGATTCGATTTGCGATTTAATTTAAAATTGACCAACCCGATCTCATGCGCGAGATATGGTTCGTCAATTTTGGGCATTAATCTTATCTTGATTGAATTGGATATTTTGCATAAAAAATTCAAAAAATGCAAGTTAGATTAGGGCTAGGGTTAGCGTACTTAGTTATTTCGTTTTTTTTTTTTTAAAATAAAAAAAAAAGAATGCATTCATGATATTAGTTTTTTTTAAGAATTGCACGTGTCAATCTATAATTAGACTTTCACTTCAAAAAAAAAAATTCAAAAAAAATTAATTAATTTAGGTTGCTAGTTTTCTTAGGTCTGTTGATGAGGATTCTGATTTAACAATGCAGATGCTTTCGTTGCTACGAGGTAGGTCCTGCAATTTATTCATGGCTTTCTTGGGTGTTAAATTGGTGGTTTGCGCACCCGCATGATCACCTCACATGCTAGGAAGATAAATTAAAATCAATTCAAGCTGCCTGCAAAAACATTTTTGGAAATAAAAGAATGGTACCGAAAGGGCATTAGAGAAATCTAGTGTAACCAAGTCCCCGAACTCATTTAATCTCTGGTTCGTAGGAGTGAAGTAATTCTCCCATTACTTTACTTGGGTTTCTAATCGACCCACCAAAAATAGATTAGTGGCGACTCCATGATGAAAATCATTTGCATATTAAAAACATAAACCCTAAGTCGCGAATTGGTATGGGCTTGGGAGAGCTCGAGCTAAGTCTAGGCTTAGCAATCCATTAGCCGAACCCTTAGGTGGTCCAAACCCGCTTCGGGGAGGTCGCGACATCTCCCAAAAAGTTCCCTACTATATTAGCCTCGTCATGCACAGAAATAGTGATTTTTTTTCTAGAGAAGGGCAAGCTTTGACTAGATATAGCTGAGCAGAACTCAGGATTTGCATTTGCTGCTTGCGTTCTTTGCTCCGATATTCGTTCATGTAAGAAAACCATGTTGCTACTGGTAATCATTGTCATTGTGACTATTTATCGTCTTCTGGCCGAATAAGATAGAGAGTTAGATAGTCTACTTCCACCGATTGTGTAAGTCAACGGCCTCTTCTCTTCTTCCGAGTTGCCACGCGTCTGCGCCTTGAATCTGGATAATAGACACGCAGAATGTGTTCGTTTTGTTAAAAACCTATTTTCAGAAAAGAGAGTTTTTGTCGGTTATTCTTTTTATTAGTTAGTTTGCGTTGGAACCTGAGAGGCTATTCTTCTTCTTCTTCTTCTTCTTCTTTTTGGTGTGTGTGTGTGTGTGTGGGGGGGGGGGGGGGGGGGGGGGTTCTTCTTTTAATAAAATGAAACAAAAAGACGCTGCTTGGGTTACATAACAATCGTGTACTGAAGAAGAAATGAATGCACAAAGAGCTGCGTTTCTATTGAGGAATGCAGTAGGAGGCGGAGACTGGCAGAGCACGCCACTTCGAGCTAACTGCTTCAGGAACGAAACTCTGCTGTCTTGTTGGAGTAAACTGTTTTCTACACGGTAGCCTGGACAAGTAGACGTTGATTTCTCTTTAATTGTTTTCATTGGAGACAAGAATTCCCTTGTGAATTTCTCGATCCAGTGGTGCGTGTACTGCACAGAACTTGTTGAATTAGAGTGAATAAAGGCTACTGGGACAAATCTTCAAGCTGACGATCCGGAGAACGTACTGATTGATGTGGGCGCTTTAAGCCTCCTTTCCTTTTTCTCATGTGCACCTGGAGGCAACCAGCCTGTTTCTCATCGGCGCCAAAAAGAAGAGGCTCGTGGCTTTGCAGACTCGGAAAGAAGAGCGGGGGGGACGGATGAGGAAAGTGACAAAGGTCCCCCGGGGAATCCACGATGAGAGAGAAGAATTGCGGGTTTAGTGAGTAAAGTAGAGGCCTCTGCGTTTCTCTGCGTCTGTTTCTTTATTAAATAATAAGCAGAAAAGCAAAAGAGGAAATGGAAAAAGAGAGAGAGATCTGCGTCCATGATTCACATGAGACAGAAGTACCGATTTTTCAATTTACAATTTACAACGATCGAAAAAGCCAGCCGAACGATGCAGTGTAGGGTGTAATTACATGTTGCAATGCATTGCTTGACAATTGTAAATGAAGTGGTTTTGATCATTCTTCATTCAAATCTAATTGAGATTGTAAGGTGTAATGTGTGGCCATCCCCACCATACATTCCCTTCCCGACTTAATTTAAACTCGTCGTTTCATTCACACCTCATCTTATATCCTTTTTCTTCTTTTTTATTGTCCCTTTTTCTTTTCAATGTTCTTCTAGTCCGCGTTCTTTCACACCCAGGCACAACCTTTTCTATTTCTTCAAGAAAAACCACGATCATCCCCTTTGTTTCTCTCTCTCTCTCTGTCTCTCTGTGGCCACGCACGAAAGGAGAAGTAGGTTCTTTCGGTAGGAAAGAAAAGGAAAAATAACAAAAATAAATTAAAGAAAAAGGAAGGAGAAAATAGGGGAGAAATGGAAAAGAGAGCATCCCAAAGGAGATACACTATTCATTTTGTAAATATGATTTCTACATTGCTATAAAAGCCAACAAGGACTCGTTTAACTTGGCATGAAGATATATTTGTAATTCACTGGGGATGTGACGCAAAATGTGACGTATATTTTGGCCCCTTACAAAGATTAAAAGGCAATAGAATGAGTGTTGGTATGACTTTGACTTTTGATTCTTACCCTTTGCCCGTTAAATCTTGGCGTTAAATGTTACTTTTTTAACATTAAAAGAATCGATAAATATGTCGCCTTCTGAAATTACATGTCTATTAATATGTGAGGGGGAGAGCTTTGTTGGTGGGAGCGAGGGAGAGAGGGGTCGGGGTTGAAGCGGAGCTAGAGATTGCTTATTAGTAATGGTTTTTACGAATTAAAAGATGGTGGGTATAGGATTAGTTGCGAAACCACTATGTACTTACCTATTCTGAACTTTTGGAGCCTAGAAATTGCTCCGATACCTCTAATGCCAATCTTGCAACTTACCGATTATGTCAATTTCAGAGAAAATTTCGCTGATTCTCCGGAACCCCATTTCTATTCACAAAGTTGGATATTTTTATATGGCTGCACAAATACAATAAAATAACATCTCATCATATGAGTAATCCATCACAAATTAGACAATTTGATGCTCGTCGTATTAAGAACCTATTTTTTTTTAATAAAGGGTGTATATCATTCGGCAAAGGATTTTAGATTGTATGGGATATGTAACTTATTTATTCCTTAAAGACATGTGCACAGCACATATTAATTGAAAAATATTAATTGTGTTAATGAGCTTAACAAAATACAGGTTTGGGTTAGGTGGAAGGGGGATCAAACTTTTTGAAGTTTGACATCTGATATGCACCAACTTCAAAGTTATGAAGGATCAAATGAAACCTTCCTTCTAATGTAAGAATGAGATTTCACATTCTTCTTCTAAATGCATGGAACCTAAAAGTGTCATCATAAGTTTCATCATAATGTGCCCAATTTGAAGTGATTTTCCTTACTGTTAAGCGATGTCATATTTTTTGCCGTACTTAGTTGAAAAAAATTACCTCCAACCATATCTTTGATTATTGTTCAACTCATAGACATACCCATATGCAAATTTAACTAAAATTAAATATGGATGATGTCTATATTTGTTACAGATCAATCAGAGTGATTGTAAACTTAACTAAAATCACAGAGTCTAAAGTCCACAGATTTTGAAAAACACAATCTTTTAACTTTAGAAACCTTAGCTTTCGCGTAAGACTTCAAGATCACCTCATTTTTCTTTTTCTTGGGAAGCATAGATCGTATGTCTCCCGAATAGTTCCCTACTATTAACCGTTGATTTCTAATAAATGTTTCCGTGGAAGACAAGAATTCCAGTAAATGTAAAGATGCCACCCGCTTGGTGCGGAGGACTTGAATCAGAGGAATAAAGGCTACGCGAACAAAACTTTAGGCCGACGATTGGGTAGACATACTGATTGATGCAGGTGCTTCAAGTTCTTTCCTTTTTCTTTGGGAAAGCTAAAGGCAACCAGTGCGTTTCACATGGCCTAATAGACTCGGAAAGAAGAGTGGTAGGGTCAGATGAGAAAAATAATTGACTAATGCTATTTAGTAATGTGATGGTGGTTGTCATCTCTACCTATCCTCGATTCGATTGACAAGTTGAAATGGTTGATAGAATTGAACTTGTTATGTGCAGGAATTATAGTTAGTTGTCTTACTTTAAAAAAATCAATAGTGCCAACGTCATTTGGGGCAAAAATGAAAGAAATGTAATTAAGAACATGAGCGTCTCACAGTTATATTTAATATCCTTTGTCAATTGTTAAAGTGCATAAGTTAATTAAAAGCAAATTGTCGTTGTGCTTCCTCAAGAAAAGTGACCAAAACTGCCTAAGATTTGTATTGGAATTGATAAGTGCGAGAAAATGTCTCTGTGCCAGGTGAATCGTGTGAATATCAGCAAGTGAATCATAGTGACATTGAAAAAACTTACAGAAGCGTTTCATCTCTCTCTCCTCCCCTCTCTCTCCCTCTCTAAGTTCCAACCCTTTTTTTTTATCATCTCTTTAACTTTTGGTGGGGAGGGATTTAGCCTAGATCTCTTCCTTCCCTCCCTGTTTTTCCTTCATCTCCTTTTCTTTTTCTTTGTGTACTCTATTGATGTAGATTTAGATCCAGGAGTTTTGCTCTCTTGATTTTATATCTGGGAGTTTTTCTCTCCAATCTAATGAGTTTTGATAAATAAGTGCTCCACCTCTAGTTTTATGGTGTTTGCAGCAGTTTTAGTGTGCTTGTTCAACGTGTTTTTGTTAAAAGATTTGGCAATTTGCACTTGCTAAAGGGCTCGCTCTCACAAATGATAGATTTGAGCTTGTTCAAAATATTTTTATTTGTATTGTCTCCGTATGATGATGGTATTGGGGATGCTGAATCTAGACATAAAGCCGTAACTACAATTGGAGATTTTGTCATGTGCTCATCACTGATAATGACGTGTGATTTAGTGATCGGCCGCTAATATTTTAGTTCAAATGCAGTCACAGATCTATTCACGACGGACAAGCGTATAATGATCTCTGCCAACCATGCTCTAATGATGTACCTTGATTTCTGGCTTTTGGTTTATTTTGGAGCTCTACAAGTTTGCCTTAATAGGGTGGCTTTTGAGATTTCCCATAAATCCTGTCATGTATTATTTCGGTAATGAGTGAAAAAAATTTCACTAAAAAAAAAATTCGTCGTGAATAGCATGGATATCAGCAAGCGAATCGCGTGAATGTTAGCAGGAGAACTGTGGATATCAAGGCAAATGCTGGATATTAGCAAAGCAATCGCGTGAATATTAACAAGACTTACACTTGAATATTAGCAGATGTTGAATATATCAAATTTATGCTATGGTTGAAAATCATCAAAACTCTTATTCTACCCACAACAACAATCTTATCATGACCCTCAATATTTTAATTTTCAGATATTCAATCTCATTCCTAACAGCTAGTGATTCAGTATGGATTCCCATTTTAAGAAGATATTGATTGACCTTCTATCCTTGGATTATCTTTGCAACATATTTAATCACACAACATATCTTGATTGATTGACAAACATTCCAAAGACTTAATTCTTTCTATAGTTGAAGAACTTCATTTTTGGAAATGGAGATTTGTTTGTATGGGAGACCAAATTTGCGGGATCTCTAATTGTTCAATCTTAATGGCTACCTAATCTTCTTCAACAATTGTCCAACGAGTGGATTGTAAATCCAATTGGAATTTCAGATATATAGGAGTATAAAAGAAGACCAAGGCATCGAAGAGCAAGATAGATCAAGAGTACATAATTCCATTTTTCGAAGAACTTCACCTACTTTGCATTGTCTTCTAAGAGCATATTATTGTAATCTCTAGAGAGGTGTTAACAGTGCTATAAATGTGTGCTTGGGTGTGTGATAAGAGACTTATCAGCTTAAATATTAGCAACACCTATTTTGAGGATAAGTAATTATATATTAGCAAGCACATGTGATGGTAACTTCTCATCGATTATAGTGGAATCTACCCAGTAGGTTGTTAACGTGGGATAGTGAATGTAAGCTTATAATAAATTGAACCACTACAAACTCTATGTGTAAAGTCTTTTTATCTCTCTACTTGTATTTGCTTATTATTTGTTAGAAGATTGATGTACTGCAACACTAATCATATTCACACTTTGTCTCACTCGATTACCATTTGGCACATTTAATTTTGCATTTCTTTGCCAAAATTTGTAAAATCACTTATTTACCCCCCTTTAGGTCATATTGTTGGCCTTCCTCACTTTCCATGAGTGACATCTATTTTAACTTTCTTTTGAAAAATTATCCTTTTACTTTAACACTTTAATGAAACCAATTTTCAGTTTTAGGTTTTAGTTCATGCATATAACAACTTTCAGAATTACAAACATTTCTTATTCTCATGAATATAGTTTTAGTGTAAATATGGCTATTACGCTCTTTTTTTCAATGCTCATAGTTACTTTCAAAATTACAAAAATCTCTTGTTCTCATGACAATGTGGCTATTACTAGGGGTGAGTATGGTCCGGGTTGGTTCGGACCACCCCTAACCCTAGGACCAACCATGCGGTGTCGGTCCTCAATTTTTAAGACCGAGGACCGACCTTATTGAGCACGGGACCAAGGACCGGACCGACCCAATGGGTTTGGTCCGGTTCCAAGGTCAACCCGGGGCTGATCGATAATTTTTTTCGTCTTATTTTTTATACTACCTAAAAAAGCAAACTTACAAATTCAAATTACACATACATCGATAATGCGGCATTGTGCAACTAAACTATAAATACCAATACATATTTAGCAAATTTAAAATGACACGATAATAGATACCTGCTAACCGCTTATCGAGATATGGGACAAGATGGAAAGTTCTTGTAATCATCTATCTTTAATATTCTTAACACCATATGCAAAAGCGTTTTCCTGCATTTGATCACGTGGAGTTCACTCAACCAAAAAATGAGCTTCACACCACTTAACTAGCATTTGATCATGTAGAGTTTACTCAACAAAAAAATGAGCTTCACACTACTTGACTAGCAAATTACTGTAGCAACTGCGTACTACTTTACTCTTCAAAAACTTCTACCAATTGACACAAATTGAAAAGCAAAGTGCAATTGAAATTTATTAGTAAAATATAATTAAACCATAAAAAGTTCAAAATACTTAATATAAATCATGAATATATAACTTTACATCTTGTTAATTCACTTGAACTTCTAAACACCTGAAAACAAAACAAACGACACATGATTAATACTCAACAAAAGTTTTAAATTAAAATTACTATTAGTGCTATTGATAGAACATCTCAATATAATATAATATAATATAATATAATATAATATAATATAATATAATATAACATACATTTTACTTAGGTTTGAATATATAAAAGAATTATAAATAATATAATACAATATATATACAGGGTTGGTCCAAGGTTGGACCAACCCAAAACTCTTAGGACCGAGGACCAACCCGCACAGTGTTGATCCTGGAATTTCAGGACCAAGGACCAACCTAGTCCCCTTTGGAACCGGACCCGGGACCGGCGAGGTTGGGCCGGTCCAAGGTCTGGTCCCGTGGTCGACCCTAGACCACTGCTCACCCCTAGCTATTACGTTCTTTTTCCTTCCTTTTTTCCCCTTGCTTTTAGACCACGATAAGGTATCTATAGGTTCCCCATCTGAACATACGAAACATATGAAACGACAAACCCACTTCATCTTCCTGCCTGGCTTTCCTTTTCCCTTAGACTCACGCGTGCAACTTGAACTGATGTGTTGGTTATGAACCACTGAATATTTTTTCCTCTTTACCAGAGATGCCAAACCACTGGGATTCACCCCAATAGCCACCCTTCCAACATGGAAAGGGGAGGTGAGAGGTTCAAATCCTCATCTTCTCAGGGGAGGATGGGGTGGGATGTGTGAGTTTCAGGAGTGGGTTTCGACTCCCACGGCCTGCAAGAGGCAGGGCAAAAGTCTGAGAGTGAGTGTAGAGTAGGAATAGAGTAGGACTAACAAAAAAAAAAAAAGCTGAGTAATCATTTCCTGCTCAAACTATCCAAACAGTCGACTCTTGCCCTGCAATGGAAGAAGATCATCGCTAGACGCTACAATTCAAGCGAGCTGAACTCACCGAAGCTTCGCCATCGACCATGTTGAAGCGACCAAGACCCGACGTCCTCGAAGAATTGTTTGAATCACAGTCGGAGGAGCATGATAGTGAAATGCGTCTTCTTCTTCCCTATTTGGACTCGTCGGAGAAAATCAATGTGTCGTTGGAGTCCAGAGTGTCCGGAGCGAATTCTGACCCATATGCTTCGTCCATCTCTATTATAGAAAACAATTATTATGTATTTTTGAGCTTTAGAGGCCTTGATACTCGCAATGGCTTTGTCGATCACCTGTACCATAGACTCAGGGATGTGGGCCTGAGGTTCCATCCAAACTTCGTGTTCAGAGATGATGAAGACCTCCCCTTTGGCAAGGACATTGCTGCAAATCTTATCAGTGCAATCACACACTCTAAGGTTGCAATCCCAGTTATCTCACAAAATTATGCTTCCAGTGAATGGTGCCTCTGTGAGCTCATTCACATAATGGAGTGCAAGGAAAGCAGAGGTCAAATAATCTTGCCCGTGTTTTACAAGGTGAAACCCAGGCATGTGCGATGCCTTCGGGGGAGGTTTGGAAAGGCCTTCCAATCCCATGAGCATCAATTCGACGAGGAGGTCAAGCAACAGGGGAGGGAAGCGCTCAAAAAAGCAGCTAGCTCTAGAGTACTAGAATCAAAGAAATTCGCTAATGGGTACTTCGTTTACCTTCTTTTAACTTATCATTGTTTGAAGAAGAATATTTCTATTTGTCATCCTAAAAACCTTGTTTTGTGGAGCCATTAATAAGTTCTTGTGTGTTGGGTTATTTGACAGGCGTGAAGCGGAACTAGTAAATGAACTAGTAGAAATTGTAACGCACGAGCAGGAAAGAGATTTTCAACCACGTCTTCCCATGAACTTGGTTGGCATTGATGATCATGTGGCTAGGGTTATGAAATTGGCAGACACTGCTTACCCCAATACTCGAATTATAGGGATCTACGGGATAGGCGGTATTGGTAAGACAACTCTGGCTACAGTAATCTATAATAGACTTTTTGATGAATTTAAATGCCGCTGCTTTCTCAAGGATATTAGAGAAACAATAAATCGCAAGGGTATTGAGCATGTGCAATCTCGACTTATCTAAGATATTTTGAAAAAAAATGACCATCAAGTACCTAATTCCGATATAGGAATTCGAACAATCCGATCAAGTTGTACACAAAACAAGGTACTTATTCTTCTTGACAATGTGGATAGTCAAGACCACCTCGATAATTTGATTGGAGGTTGTAGTTTCATGTCAGGAAGTAGAATCATCGTAACATGTCGAGATAAGGCCCTCTTGAAGTCTAAATATGAGTATGAACTCGAAAAAATGAATTTTGAAGACTCTTTGCATTTGTTCAGAAAATATGCATTTGAAGGGAAATCACCTCCAAAAGAACTCGCACTTCTTTCTATTGAAATTGTTAAAACCATGGGAGGGCTCCCCTTAGCTCTCATGGTTATAGGTTCACTCCTCAAAGGAAAAAAGGGTCAAAGAGTATGGATAGAAATGCTAAATAAATTGACAAAGGCACCTGATATGACAGTACAACAAAAGTTGAGGATAAGTTACGATGCGTTAGAACCTAAAGAACAACAAATCTTTCAAGACATAGCATGTCTTTTTATTGGAACTCGACCAAAGATTTGCCATCTACCTGGGATGATCTTGAATTTTACCCACTATCTACATTGGCAAAAATGACTCAACGTTTGTTAATAAATTACAATGATAACAATGAGTTGAGAATGCATGATCAATTAAGAGATCTTGGTAGAGTTATAACCCATCCAGCAGACAAGATGCCTTGGGAATGCAGCAGACTATGGGACAAGGAAGCCATGAAAGTTCTAGGACGCAAGGTAACAATTATGTCACCTGTTGGCCTCTCCTATATTCTCTAATGGTAGTCCCTCATATTGTTATTGTTATTATGATTGTTCTTTTCTTTTTTTTTTGGTAAAAGTTATTGTGATTGTTCTTTTTCTCTAGATCTTTGAATATTCTCAACTTGTTTGAAAATTTATTTATTTAAATATTATTTAAGTAAAATAATAGTGTAGAATACTATAAATTTGTAATTGTGCTAATTCAGTCCTAAACCTTTTTTTTTTGTCAAATCAGTCCTAAACCTTTTACACTTATGCCAATTTAGTTCATCTGGCCAAATTTGGCCGGCTAGCAACAGCCATCTAGTAAATGTTGACGTGGCATTTTTTAAGTTAGTTTTTATTTTTTTGAATTTTTTTTCATCTTCTTCTTTCTTTGGTCGGTCGATGCCTACTAGAGGTGAGGCCTCGATGAGGTCAGCCTCACCAGCTAATGGCAAGGCTCACCCTTACCAAATTTGGAGGTGGTGGCCTCGCCGTATTTAGGCGAGGCTTGCCATTGGCTAGTGAGCCTGACCTCGCATACCAAAGGAAGGAGAAGATGGGAAAAAAAAAAACAAAGAAATAAAAAATTCGAAACAATATTAAAAATTCAATTTTTTTTTAAAAAAAAATTATCATGTCAACATTTGCCGGACAATCGTTGCCGATTAGCCAAATTTAACCGGATGAACTGAACTGGCACAATTGTAAAAAGTTTAGGACTTAATTGGCAAAAAAAGTTTAGGATTGAATTGACACAATTATAATAGGTTTATGACTTTTTTGGTAATTTTCCCTAAATTTAGGCCGATTGTTTGTAATTTTCAACCGAACAACAAAATCTTTACCGTTGATCATTACTTTGTTGTCTTTTGTTCCATCTTCCCAATGTATATGAGCAATTTGGTTTTAAAGTACATAGATGTGAGGATAAATAAATGGACTAATAAGTGTTAAATAAGAATAAAGAACTACATGTTAAACTCGAATACCTTCTTTATTCTTTTTTTTTTCTTTTTTTACTAAAATGTATCTGCTTAATACATGAATCACATTTAATATACCATTTTCAATCTTGAAATTTTACGTTTGTATGCCATGTGCGTGATAGTCTCATTCTTCAAGAATGGAATATATCATTCAATCTTTAATTTCCAAGCGTGAATGCGTGCACTTTGCACAGTCGGGAAAGTTCTTCTTATATAGTCATTTTATATGTATGGAATTTTTTTACAATTTGTTGTTTAGGATTTCTTATGCATGTTCCCAACGGAAATGCATGTACATATAAACGATAGAAAGAAAATTAAAGAATTTAATTTTTTTTAATAAATCAATTTTTTGAATAGTAGAGAGATATATAATTATGTTACTTTGGGCTAGTTGATAGCAACACTAGATAATTTGGATGACTCTAAGTAGGAAATTCTTATTCGTCTTGCCACTTATAGGAGTGATAAATTTTTAAAAACTAAATTAGAATTTTCAATTGCGAACTTAGCTTTTCTTTATTGTCACTCGTGCAAAGTTATAGTTAAATTATCTACTAACATAACACGATGTTGGAAGATTGTTTATGATACATTAAATATAGAGAAAGTGGCATTAGTGAGGTCTTTTTAGTTTTAATTATGAGTTCTGCATGTGTACATGGATCAATCATGTTCATTCATGTGAAAGACGAGAACTCAAGGATTTTGACACATGATGCAACAACGTAAGACTTATCTACCCAGCTTTCATATTTATATACTAGTGGTCATGCCCATGCTATGCACATATCTAGTTATGGATATTTGAGCACGTAATTCAACACTAATTAATATTGATTGTGCAAAATCAAACAACAGTAAATACGACAAAAGAAACTAAATAACAATTGACATATGATTTTGTACATATTTATGTGAAGTAATTCTAAATGAAAAACTGAAAAGTCAAGATCACAGTAAGAAATGAAATGATTGGGGGAAGTAAGTGACAGAGTAGTGAAAGGTGAATAGATGAGATTCTGCTCATCTTCAGTGCATCCACCTTTTAGTGTAATCCAATAATAACAATCGCTAACCTTGATTTACTAGCTCATAAATTTTTATATGAAGGCGTGTGCACAAGATGTACTGACAACTTTTTTAAGATCAGGTAGGATTTTATGTTGATTCTCATTGCAAACCGGCACCAGATCAATAGAACAAAGGAAACACATGAAGAAAAGCAAGTCCGTAAGGTTCATTAAGATGACTGAGTGAGCAGCGCGCTCATCTTAGGATTAGTTGTTGAGCTTTTTGAGCTTGAATATCCAAAATTGAAAAGTCAAGTTAAACTTCGCTTCCTCAATTTCTTTAGAAAAATGCTCAACTGACGACTCTTTTAATTTTAACGGAATAACGGAGTAGGGAGAATCACTCATTTTTTGGTGTCCTTTATATTTTAAAAAAGAAGAAAGAAAGTGGAGCCCACCCCCATGCTGCCATGAAAATTAGTGATTCCCCTCGCACCGTTACATCAAAATCACGATACCGTCATGTTAGCATTCCTCATTTCTTTAATAAAAAGAGATCTGAGGAAAGAGAGACACCCAAAGGAATTGTGAAGGGTATATAAGGAAAGGACAATAATTCAAAATAAAAAGAAAGACTAATGAAATTCCCGGTATAAATGCCCTTTTAAAGTGCTTAACGGATAGAAAATTTTTATAACCTACTTTTTTTTGGGCCTTAATGTGTTTATTCTATTTATAACCGATTTCTATAAAAGAGAGTTTTTGCCAATCATTCTTTTACTAGTTGCGTTTTAATTTGAGTGATAGTCCTTTTTTTTATAATACAAAAGGAGACAAGAGTCGTCTATGGAAAAAAAAAAAATGTTCACCGAAAGTTTTATTTCTAGAGAAAATGAGTTGTCCCGCTTTATGAATGCATAATGATAGCAAAAAATCATATTAGGTACTTTTTCCTTTTTTCAAAAGTGTAGCAGTTCTCACATATTGCGAAGGGAGTACTAATGCTACGTATGTACAAATTTAATTTCAGAGCATTCAATTAACATATAGACTATATTATATTAATCCTCGTGTTAAAATCATTTTACCGTAGAAAACGCATTTAAAGATCGCTTTTATATAGATAATAATATATGAAAGTCTATAGATGTGCCTAGTTAAATTTGTAGGTTAATTGATAAACAATTTTCATAACTCTTATTTAATAATTGACAGAAACATTATCATCAATAATATATAAGAGAAAAACAAATAAAGCTCGTAATTGGTGAGCTAGATATATCGACTTACGTATGAAATTACGTCCAAATTAATAAGGCAAATTAATGTTGATATATTGTTCTAGAAACATTAGGATAGATTAGATGAGATGATTAAGTTTTTTTTTTTTCCATTTAATATAAAGCAATGTGTCTATTGAATATTATGAGAAGTGGGAGAGAATGGAGCTATGTAATGATGTCGCTCAACCACGAACTTCTATATATATAGAGAGAGGGGGAAGGGGGGGGGGGGCGGGGGGGGGAGGTTAAGAAGCCGCCTAGACTTTTTTCTACTTATATGCATGCGTATGTATATATAAATATATATAGAGAGCGAGAGAGAGAAGAAATTACCTAGGCTTTTTCTACTTTTATGTTTATATATAGGAATTTTACATGAATATCATCAGAATTTGTGGCATACAAGTGAAAACAGACATATTATATAAGGATGTAATTATAGAAAGATCACATATATCTTTTTTCATCAAAGTGTAGAGAAAATGCATTGGCTACAATAACATGCAAATGGCACACACAATAGGCGGTTGGGTGGTATGCTATTCCTAGTTTAATGATAGTTCATTCATGTCAAGATCGGGGAATGCCTTGTGGTGTTATTTACAATCCTCAATATCTTGTAGGAGACAAATGAATATATCGAGGCGCTACGTCTAGACAAAAATGGCTCAAGTAAGTTCATGGAGGAAGAGAGCTTTAAAAGAATGCCCAACCTGAAGTTCCTTCATTTGAATGGAGTGGATTTTGCTGGAGATTTCAGAAGATCACTTTCTGAATTAAGATGGTTAAAGTGGGAGGGTTGTCCCAACTCTTTCGAGGCAACCAATGTTTATTTGGAGAAATTACTATTACTTGACTTATCATGTGGTAATATTCATGATAATTGGGGAGGATGGAGTTCAATCAAGGTAAAGAAGAGAAACACTCACTCTTTTGTTACATTTAATGATAAATCATTCTATTTCCAGCAGCTAATCAGGGAACATGTTTCTTTCTCATAGATGGAGAGGTTGAAAGTTCTCAATCTTTCATGGTGCTTAGAGTTAGAGAGAACACCTAATCTCTCTAGGTTTAAAAGTTTAGAGATGCTAATCCTAGAAAATTGTGAGAATTTGGAGGAAATCGACCCTTTCATTGGAGATGTTAAGGACCTCATTGCCTTGAACTTGAGGTACTGTGCGAGTCTCAAGAAGTTACCCGCACAATTGGGAGAAGTGAAGGGCCTCGTCTCTTTGGACTTGTGGGCATGTGAGAATCTCCAAGAGCTACCTAGGGAAATGGGCAGATTGGAAGAACTTAAGGAACTTAAAATAGGCTGGACTGCTATAAAGGAAATTCCTCCATGTCACAATTTGAAGAAGCTGGAGATCCTTGACTTGAGACACTGCTTCAAGTTATACAAACTTTCGGATAGCGTCGGATCTCTTGTGAAATTGCAATGTCTATCACTAGGTGGAAAGAGTTATCCATATGGTATTCACGATGGCCGAGTTGATTATTGTCTCTATCATATTCCCAATTCAATTGGGAAGTTGGAATGGTTGATTGAATTGAACTTATCAGATACAGGCATTCGCGAATTACTTGAATCCATTTGGGATCTAAAAAACTTGAAAATTTTGAATATTGATGGAAGTGAGGATTTGAGTAATTTACCTAGCACTATAAGCAAGTTGGCCAAACTTGAAGAATTACATGTCTCATGCTGTGGAAGTTTGGGAGGGGAAATTCCGATAGATGAGTTGTGCTCACTGAAGATCCTTGAATTATATAAGACTCGCGTTTCTGGCTTCTCCGGCACACTTGATAAGCTCTCTCGTCTTGAAAAACTTGATTTAAAGGGCTGCAAGATGCTTCAATTGCTACCACGAGGCATTAGTAAGTTGCCTTCTTTGCTATGCCTTCAGTTAACTTATTGTGACAAACTTCAATTGTTGCCAGAACTTCCCGCATGTTTGATAGTTTTGGGAGTCACATGTCAGCATCACACATTGCCTCAACTTTCTCACCTAATCCATCTAAAAGAGCTCATTGTTGAGGATTGCCGATTGCTTGAATCTGTGCCAGAGCTTTCCTAAAAAATATTGAAGCTGCATGTCCGCGGGTGTGATAAGTTGAAAGTGTTGCCGAAACTGTCCAGTTTGGAATTCTTGTCGGAATTAATTCTCGAAAGGTGCTGTGAGCTGACAGAAATAAAGGGTTTGGAAGCATTAAAATCCTTAGTAAAACTAAATCTATCCGGATGCAGGAAGTTGTCAAACCTTGATGGCCTTGAGCATCTCGAATCTTTGAGATACTTGGATATGGGGTGGTTCTCTAAGTCGGATGCTCCACTAGTGAATGATGATCTAGTTCAAGTTCGAGGCCTTGACAAATTGAAAAATTTGGAAGAGCTGTATATAAGGGGCTGTCAGTCCCTTGTAAGACCGGACCTTTTGCAATTAACACATCTGAAGCGATTAACTGCTAGCGAATGCCACAATCTAGTCGAATTTAAGGGGCTCGAGGGATTAATAAACTTGGAAGAATTGGATCTCCATGGGTGCAAATCCATTGAAACATTACCAGACCTCTCGTGCTTGGATAAGCTGAAAAGTTTGTTCATTGGGCATTGTTGGAAGCTTCATAATTTTAAGGGCTTGGAGAAAATCGCATATGTGCAAAGACGGTAAAATGAGGGATTCAACAGCAAGGCCTCGGCAAATTGCCCACTTCTGTTTAATTTCGAAGATTTGATGGAATGATGGGAGTCATTTTCGCATGAACTTGCGGAGACCACAGAGCTCCACGAAACAGGCCATCTTTTCTTCCGGCTATTGAAAGGGATTCTTGGGCTTTTGTGGCTGCTTATCTCCTGAACACTGTATAACGATTCTTCCCTTCATTTGAACTATATTATTCTCCAAATGTGACCGTTTGTTTATATGCCTTTATGTAAATTGTATAGCTCTACCTACAGCATAAGTTGAATTATATCACCTTAGCGGCTTAGGTATGGAGCAGTGAATAGATACATGAGCAACGCTAATGTTTTAGAGCACGCAGGGAAAACATTTGTGATTGCGGAGAATTACGTGCATCGCCACGTTGGAAGCTCATGGCAATTGGAACTTCGATGGGGATTGGGATCGACCTTTCACTAGTCACCCAAAGGTAATGATCTTTCGATATGTACAGTATGCCATGACATTTATATGATTGATCTAATTTCATTGATTTGAAATGTTGTATGACAGAGAGCGCCTGAATCAGGGGAGCTGGTCACAATGGGAATAAATGCTGCGAGACCTTACTATGATATGGGCGTTATATCTGGTAACTCGCTCTATCTTGATTTCATGACATTGTCGCATTCTACAATAAGCATTAAGGATAAGACTACGAGAGCTGAGATTGGTTAATTGTTTCAGCTAATGAGAAGAAACTCAATCACGAGAACTTGATGAAGGTCGAGTACCTTAATTTCGAGAAGGACAGCTTCTGCGATGGGTGTGTTTCTGTCCTTTAGAAAGACGGTGCCACAGTGGACAGTGGTTGGATTGTCTCTTGGATGCATAATGAAGAAATAGTTGTGTCCCAGGTTAGGTTTAAGAGTTTCAATGCAATCATCACGTAGCTTTGCCTACTGGTAACTACGTTAGATATGATGCGCAGACGTTTTGAAGGCGAGCCAGTAGCCAAAATCACTCTGCCTCAAAGGGTACCCTGTAGATTCCTTGGTACCTTCGTCCTGATAACGAATTGATGATGGGGACACCATATCTTATGTACAAATCATAGTAGGAGGCCTTACTTTTCTCATCAGATAATAAGTTTTTTGCCTTTAGCATGTGATGTTTTCTATAACTTTCTATGTCCAGTTTGTGGTAGTATTTATTGCTTATAAGTAACTGTATCCGCCCCGGAAAAGTAAGAGTTAAGAGGAACCGCACGGCTCTTTAAGCTACTGTAATAAAAGTCATGCATGTGTTAGCACGGCATCGGATGTTTGAGCCATTGAGACTATGTAGGCCTCTATCCACCGACTCTACTACAAGGTCATTGGCTGGAATTTTGCCTACTCATCAAGTTCTAGAATTTCTTCACAAAATTCCCTGGCCATTTTGGATTCATTGATCAAACTTACGTGTTGAATTTGACCAAGGGTGGAATGTCGATCAAATTCATCTTATCTGGAAAAATCTTCTGATCTTGTGTAATATTCATTCAAGCATTAGAATTTTTACCCTATGCACGGTGGATTCATTCCTTTGAAACTCGAAATGGACCTTTGAAATAGCATGATGTACCATATCATGATCATGCTATATATGATAAAAGCAACGACGTTCTTTTTTATTTGGGACATGGAAATCAAAGATACCATATGTGGAGTTGGTTCTGAATTTGAGATTAAGAATGGAGTGACTGTGTAAATGTAGGCAGAGCTAGTTGTAATTGCTTTGTGAGAGTTTTGGTGTCAAGACAACTCTGGAAAGATGGAGATTCCTCACTGGTACATTACGCAGAAGATTGAACATCATAACACTAGAAACAGAGGGCGCACTTGCAGAGTTTCAGGATTTGGCATAAACTAAGTCCATATTCAGTGATTTGAAGTTCTTTCGCTCCTGAGATAATGTATTTTGATAGCTAGTACAGTTGCTGACTAGATGTCAAAAAGCTGTTTGTCATCGATTCAAATGTCTTTTCTCGTCGTTCTTATAGTAAAATCAAATTCGTTCGCCCTAATCATGAGATTGTTAGCCTTAGTTAATTAAGTACAGAAGTATAGACTAGTATGTTCATCCACATTACTTGGCATTCTAAATTTGTACGCGGATCTTTGGTTTTGAACTCCATGGCCACTTCAGCTTCTTGTCTCTACAATTAAAATTGAACTCCATAGTCAGTGTCCATTGCTCTTCCAATTCTACAGGAAAGGAAAACAGAGGCACTTTACAGTTTTCTCTTTACTTTTTCCCATTTGTTGAAATAGAACAAGAACAGACACGGACAAACAGCTAGAAGAAAAAAAAGATTCAAAGAAGAAAGGGATGATCACGAAGTGAATGAAGGGATCCGAGTTGATATATCCGTTGAACGTGGGCAGAGATTCAGGGCTTGTGGAGGTATCTCCCGGCAAGCAAAGCAGCTTCAATGACAACAGAGAGGACGTCGACGACATCCTCAACTAGGCATTTGCTTCCTGTAAACGTTCGGCCTCCCAAGTTCTTGAAGTTGGTCATGCAGTTCAGTAAGTTTTGGCTGCACTCCTGGCTCAAATAGTCATCTGCATAACACCCCGCCAGGTCTCAGTGTCACAACTCCATATATCTAAATGGACGACATGACCTGCTCTATGAGTGAAAGAGCAAATTGAACAATCACACAATATGATGTCGTCGCCATCACATCCAAACGCAACATTTGACGAGCCAAAGTATATGTGGAAGTTATTGTCCCGGATCGGCCCATGAGAAAGAGAAAATCTAGACATAGCAACTTTATTTTTTTTTTTTTTTATTTATAAAAGCAAATGTTGATGTTATTGCCAACGTGAGTGCATCTCCTCCCCCACAATCTCCTCCCCAGACCTCATAACAGTGATTAAAGTTGGCTCATGAATGAAGAGATAATTTAGTGACATTGTGGAAGAACAGAGCCCTCACAGACACATTAATCTTACTCATGTCTCTTTTAGTCCCTTACACCACTTTCTCTATATCCACTCCGTAATATACTTTTTCACAACCGTGAGTCCATGCACGTATAGACAAGTAAAGCTATTGCTCACCAATGAAAATGCTTCCGCATCATCCTCATAAGATTATGTCCATGCAAATGCGCAGGCGAACGACTAGTTATATCAATCGATTGAATGAAGAAAAGTTGAAAATATCGATGTCGAAACTCACTGTTTTTGGCTTGAACGCAGGCGTCGTGCTTCATGCAGCAAGCGTCGAGGCCGTCGCAGGGTCTCTCCCCGGGACATCCACTGTACAGAAGCCCACAATACTTGCCATATCTCAGAAATGGAGGCACTGTGTCATTTTCAATAATATTTTCGATTTATGTCAACACTAATTAATCAACCAATGAAAATTAATCAACAATCCTTCATCACACTGCACAAGAAGAATTTTTCTTTTTTCCCAGAGAAGCGCAAGCATCAGTAGATACCTGAGCAGAACTCGGACTCGCATTTTCTGCTACAGTCTTTTGCCTGCGAAAATTATCCATTCACGTAAGAACCAATGTGGGTTTCCTTCTCTTTACTTCTCTTTCGATAGCTTCAAATCAGGGTAATTAGAAAGATTCGAACTCACGACGGAAATCGCAGCGTCTGCGGCCTGAACGCCGACATTGAGGGCACGGGCTGGGACGCCAGAAAAGCAGAGGACAAACAGGGGAATAAGAGTTATGACAAGAGCTAACTTCGATGGCTGCGGGCTAACCATCGTCATGGCCGGCCTGAGAGAAGCGCTGAAACCGGGGAGCTTCGTTTTTGCTTCGAGGCACTGATTCACAAAGAAGAGAGAGAGAGAGAGAGAGAGAAGGCGCATTGAAGAAAGGGAGGGCTGAATTTCTTTTGTCGTGTTTCGGCTCGTGACGTTCTTTTGGAGCCTTGTTCACACTTGTAAGCCGAGCTGGCTGTATAATATATTTATGTTAGAAACACGGTCACGAGTCTGCTGTCGGCGGTTGCTCCACCGGAAACCTGTTGTTGCCGGTCTTCGGTTCTTCGCTCCCGAGCGATTGGATTTTGAGCTTGAAAAAGCAAGAACAACGAAATTGCAAATTTAAAGAAAAAGAAACAAAAAGAGAGACTGTGGTGGCCACGGATCGGAGAGGGGAGGAGGCAGAGATGCTGCGCTACCCTTGCTGCCCTCGGTGATGGCGGCAATGCTGCCTTCTCTCTCGCTCTTCATCTCTCTTTTGATGACCTCAATCCAAAAGTAAGTAAAAGAAACAGTCTGAATCAAACCGAACCGATCAATTATAGGCGATAAAGCTGAGACCAAGAGCAACATGGAAGGACGGACCACGAGCTCAGAGCGGAGAGAGCATGGGAATGCAATTGTGCAGAAGTGGTGCACCCAATGCAATCCAGTTTCAAAATTAGATGATCTGATTCCCGGCCAAAAATTGGGAACCTGTCTCTTTGGTCCAGTTCTCGATTCCTGAGTGGGAATCAAACTACCAGAATAACTAATCACCTCTATCTCAATCGTGTGACTTAGTTAAGAGCACTTTTCTTTGGACTTAAATAAAAGCAACAAAATTAAAAATATTATTCAATTTCATTCGATTATGGAGAAAACTACATGTGAATTTATATGTCGAGACATTTGCATATTGTGGAAGCTTCATGTATTTTGAATTAAAAAAGTTGAAAGATATAATTTGTAAAATTTAATTAAATAATAAAACAAAAAGTAAGAACCATTTCAAACGCTTCCTAGTTCCAGGATTCAAATTTAGAGAACGGGAAGCTAGCAAGTTCCCGGTAAAAACATGTGATTACAAAGGCCACGTGTTCCTTAATCATGGGGAGCCCACATAAGCGGGTGTAAAATTTGATTTTGACTAGCATTCCTCGTGTAGATATATATTTCTCATCTAGGTATGGATTTGAATGGAACATGTCGGGTTAGGCGGTCGGTCTGATCTCGTGAACATGACTTTTGAACCCACGCAATACCCAAAAACAGAGGTTACAGAGGATATCCGATTCGCTTCGTAGATTCTTCAGCAAACCCATTTTTTTAATGCCTCTGAATTCCCTGTTGGTGACCGACGTGATTTTAGAAATCGCAGATCATTTTTCAAACTTCTAGACTTGGTCCTTTTGAATTAGAGGAAGTTCGATTTCTTTCCTCAGTTTGTGGACAATCCAAGATCGGCAGATAGGCAATGAAGAAAGATCAGCTGATTGGCCATGATGAAGGCATTTCAAGCCCTGTTTTGTGAAGGGTTGGAAACTTCGCTCTTGTAGGGAAGAAAGATGATGAGAGGAGAGTAAAAGCTGGCGAGGTGGACTTGTCGAGGTGCGCTAAAACTGGCCTGGACGCCTCATGACTGCAGCATGATCGAGATATAATATCACTATGGTGCTATTCTGAGTTGATCTCACGATACAGATGTTCATTGTAGTCTCTTCTATTGGATCGCAGATCGTCATTGTAGCCACTAGTTACCAGCTAATATGCTCAGTCGAGTTCTTTAATAATGGATTTTAGTTCGAAGGCAGCATCGCGGAAAGCTGATTTATAAGAGATGTTACTGCCTTTTAGTGTGGTTCTGTTCTTGAAGCAGCTATTTTGCATTGTTCACCTTATTCCGACATGTCACAGCTTGAGACTGTGGATGTCTATAAATCTGATTCCCCGATTTGTCGAGGCATTGCAAGCAAAATAGTTAGGTTAGATCAACCATGATTGCAATTTTTTGATGCAAGCCTAGTGTAGGCTTTCTCAAACAATAGGATCGGGAGAGTGACTCGTGCATGGGAAACAGGACAAACAGGAATTTTAGAACTACGTGAGCTCAGAAGAATAGTCGTATCTTTGTTGATACGGATTGGATCGACCTGATTCCAAAGCCAAATGAACAAGGACTTCTGGATCTACAATTTCTCTGTTTTGGGTTTTCTAAAATAAGCACTGTAGGATAGTCGAAATTGGGTTGGAAGTAACGAACAGAACAGGAAAAGATAGAAACTTTGTTGGTTGCTCTTCTAGGCCTCCAAGGAAGTCGAGGGGGCACCGATTCTTCTAGATCGATGACTACAACTCTTCAAGGATGCAGGTTTCAAAAGCTCCGACTCTTCAAGGACGGAGTGAAAACTCTTCTAGGTTTTCAAGGATATGAACTCTACAAGGTTCACGATACTTGCTTCAAGCAAAGTTTTTCATTTATCAAAAGTCGTCTATCTTCTACCAGGAATTGGATGGCTTATATCGTCAAAGAAATAAAGATAGAGCATAGAAACTTGAAAGCATTAAAGAGCCTAGGAACTAGAAACTAGAAAAATAATAAAGAGCTTAGGAACTAGAAACTAGTAAAAGCATAACGTCTTCATGGCTCCCAAGGTGTCTTCTTTCAAACTTCTGGAATGGACTCAAGATATCGTTATGGCTTCTCGGTTTCGTCAAGCTTGAATGCGGGCCGATCTTCTTGGTTGAGAGAGCCGGTCTTCAATGTGGGCTGCATCATTTTTCCGCCTCCTGAAGATTGAGAATCTTCATCGCCTAGGCGTGTTTTAAGCATTTGCATAACATCAACTGATCGTTATCCGACAATCTTCATTCCCAATCATCAGACAATGCCTGCAGCTACTGCTAAGCCCGAAACTACCCAACTTCTCTTGTTGTTACTTAAAGTAGATGTTAACAGCCTTTCGAGTTCAAAGTTAAGATCCATATATTGTGGAACGGGTCAAATGACTCGCTGCAGCAAAAAGAGCTGAGCAATGGATTTATCTGTATCTATCCTGGATCCGGTGTATCATCTCAATGTACACATTTACAAAATTATTTCAATGAACGAAAAAATTGCAATGCCAATTTTGGTGAGAACCAATCTGAGAAGTTAGCTAATATGAATCCCAGGAATACCTGCAAGTAAGAAGCCACCATCAAATTAGTCGAGGAAAACAGTGCTCGAAACTTGTAGAGCCGGTGATTTTCTGTCACGTACCTGGACCGAGCCAAGAATGTAAATCAGCGAAAACCGCCGACCGTGTATTAGCATGTCTTCCACCATGGCCACGGGTATCGTGAGGGAGGCTCCTAGCGACGCCACGAGAGGAGTGGTCCAAACAACACCGAGCGCCCTGTTCGTAATTTACAAGTCTTATTAATCAGATTCAAGAAGGTGGAAGTCGTCGTTTCATCAAGGTATAGCCTCTGAACTAACCAGAAGTAATCGGAGAGGAAACTTCCGGCGAAGCCGTTGGCAAGAACAACTCCCCCCACGGCCGCAGACTGAGGAAAGGCAAATTTGGGCTCTATGTCTAAAGCAATGAGAGGCCAAACTGGAAAAACCCAAGCATTAAAAATTAGTTAAGACACCATTGTTTGAGGAACAGAAAAGTACTTGGTTTTATTGCCACCGGTTCTGTTCAAAATTTTGAAAATCATTAAATAAATCAGCACACCATCATGCGAAAAACTTATACTCATGAGGGAGTTGAAATTAGGGGATTGCTCTTACCAAGCCACCAAAGTGCAAGAAGCGAGAATATTCCGATCCAACCGAATAACTTTTGCATGTCCACCCTTTCTCCTTCTTCTCCAGCGTACTTCTTGAGAAGCACTGAAATTTTTCATATACTATCGTTAGCTGCTACATCTCTGTTGAAAATTTTACCCGAAAGAATTTATTTGGAAGACAAAAAGAATGCCGTACCAGCAAATAGTCCATCAGTTGCAGCCGAGAGAATTGCGAAAAGATTTCCTAGAAGAGAGTAGGTTCTGTTGTTGAAGGAACAGATTGAACACAAAAAGAAGACTTAATTAGTTGCTGGTAAGTAATTTCAGTCAATACGCCTAATAAAGTATGAATTAAGAGGAAAATGAGCGGAACCCAAGAGCAAACTAAATAGGCGGATAATAATAGGGAAGGATTTACACATATTTATTTTGTTATTACATCAGCTTGATTTGAGTTCCAAAAGAACTATCTCACGAGAATGTTGGATCTCTAATAGGAAACGAGCAGAAAGAAAACAAAATTATGAAGTCAAAATGAATCTGGAAAACAAAGACTACATACACAGCTGTGTTGGATTGTGATTGATTGGTACTTGAAGTCTTCCCTAGTGTAGTCATGGCAACTCCGGCTATACTGATAAGGACCGAGATTACTTTTACTACACTTATGGAGTCCTGTCCTAGAAATGCACCAATCAGAAGGGTGAAAAGTCCTGATGTTGAGAACAATATCGTGGTGCTGGCAACGCTCGTTCGTGCGAGTGCAGCATTCATGAAATACTGCAAACAATAATAACACGCTTCAATACTAGGCTTTATCTAAAGAAAGTGCAATTTCCTCTTGGTATTCAACATAATTACTAATTAAGGCTCTCTTGGTCTTTAGATGATGCAGGTCATAAAAACGATCATAGTAAGAACAGACATTGTAATCAACTGATTCCAACAGAGGATAATAGATGAGTGCCAACTTTATGCAAAATTATATTGAGAAAAGACATGAATTTATAATAGTAAATCAGTACTTCTCTTGCAAGCTCCATAATGATACTTATACCAACTTGAGAAGCTGTGAAAATCACATGCTTTGTATCAGAAAATAAATTATCAGTCACTTAAAAGTAAATTCCCAGTAAAGAATGTTAACGATGAAAACAAAATGGTCTCTTACCTCAGACGCAAACCAAATAGGCGCAAGGATGCAGGCGACTTTGAGGATTTGCTTGCCGTTCAACTTCTCCTCTTGTTCCACAATGACATCATATTTTTCTTCTAGAACAAAGGCCTTTCCCTCTTCAAGTAAATGAAGTTCTTTGCCTGTAGAATCTCCCACGGTCAACTTTTCTTGATTTTCCATTTCAATATTACTCTGCTTGCCATTATTTTTGCCTGGAGAATCTGGACCTGCAGAGATTGCATCGACTGTCTCTGCACTGTCGCCACTTTCGCTGGTGCGGGATCTTAGGGACTTCAGTAACCAGTCCTTGAAGAATGCTATGGGAAGATAGAACGCCAAGAGCGAAATCCGAGATAGGTCACTGCGAATGGCTGATCATAGTCCTCGAAAACACCCTGTTGCAAATTTATGTGTTATGCTGGTAAGAGTTACTGCGATGGAGGAACTGATGTTCTTCATATTCAAAAAAAATTTCCACAGGGAAAGAAAATTAAATTACTGCCTAATAGGATCAGAAATTGAAGCAAGATAAAATAGGCACCTACGGTTCACCGAATAAACAATGTAAATAATTAGGATCGCCAAATAAAACTCTGAAAACAACGTCAAGGTGTGTCACTTATTTAGGCTCTGATCAATAACTCACTTATTTAGGCTCTGATCAATAACTCACTTATTTAATGGGAAGCACATGATGAAACCTGCGCGAGTATAACGAACCTCGCATGCTGAGTTGGCTCTATTTAGATGTATATTCTCATATTAAGGGATGCTTAGCAACGTTAATTAGCTTATTATAAAATGATTAAGCATCATGAGGTGTATTTACTCCCATGTGGAAAGATAAGGACACGGAAGATTATCTGATCAACTTTCGTCTTTCCCAGAACTTCTAAACCATTGGGTAAGCTCCAGGATTTACACATTTGCAAGATCAAGATGCATTTTGATTCTCGACCAGATTAGCATATCTCACCACTTCATCATAATGATTGAGCATGGTTTGCTGATTTTTTAATTCTTAGTGCTGCTTCTGTGTAATCCCACTCAACCCACAGATTCACATCCTTTGATTGGAGGATTATGTGTGAGACAAAAACATAATCAAAAAGTTCAGCCGCACCCAGAAAAAGAAAGCTCCCCATAACTCAAGAAAGATTGAAGCCATATCTTCTACTTCCTCCTCTTCTTCTTCTTCTTTTTCATTTAGAAGAAAATATAAAAGGCATGCAATAATGAATTTCGCACAAACACAGAGAGAGACTAACCTGAGTGACTTCTGCAGAAGTGACCCACATGATCACAACGGTGATAATGAGAATCAACCCACCTTTGTATCTCCAACTCATTTTGCCAATTTTCACAGAAATGAGCTCACAAGCAAAGAAGAACAAAGAAGACAGAACCTTGCCCAAGAAAACGAAACGTTTAAGAGCAGAGACAGAGACAGAGACAGAGACAGAGAGTGAAGTGCTGGTTCGTCTTGATGTGGTGACGGTGAAGTGCTGGTGTGTGTTGATGTGGTGACGGTGGAGGGAGGAGAGATATCGCCGAGGTTGCATGGGATGGGTACTTATAGAAGAGAAGATTAGATCCCATGCATGAACCACCGAATTAGAAATAAGCAAATATTATTATTATCGTTGGTACTATAGAACACCTTGGGGATGAATTAGATAGTTTCAGTTGTCTACTTCCACCGACTGAGTCAACCGCGTTCTCTCCCCTTCCTCCGAGTTGCCACAACGTGTCTACGCTCGGCCCCACACCGGGGTCCCAACTCTAACTCTACCTGTCTCCTGTCTTGCTGTGGGACGAAGTAATTTGACCCGATTGAATAAAATGACTGAGACTTTGTGGGTTAATTTTACAGCTTAATTAATTGCGGGGGCTGCTATACGTTTCCTTCTTTCCATACCCTCTTGAGGTCGGGGTATGACTAGGTGCTTAGTAAAAGAATGTCAGCATAAGCTTGAACATTTTGATTTTTCAACTAGTGAAAATAATTATCAAAGCTCGGAACGCACATGGTTTTTTGATCTTTAAAGACATTAGTTATGTATACGTGCCCTCCACGATATAAAGTACTGCTTATCCAGCTTGACATCGCCAATTTTTCTAATACAAAAGATGACAAGTTGCAAAATGAGCACGTTTAACTTAATCAAGTAATTAGTTGTTGTAATTCTCCGTTTGTTCTTTAGATTTGTCCAAAAACCCCTGTTCTTCTACTTGGTGATTACGATTTTACCCAATGTCATTTTATTGAAAGCTCATAAAAAAAAGTTACCTTAAAGCATTGTTACCGTGGAATGGTGGATACAAAAACCGCCAAGCTTTCCAAAGGAATGACATCCTTCCTGACGATCGGTCCATGGTTTTGCATCAAATATAAAACTGCCAAGGCTATTTCTTTCTTTCGTTTGGCTCACTAGAGGTGTAAACGAATGGACAAATTTCAGTTCATTTTTGCTTCGACTTCTCGGGAGTCCTTCCAGGAAAGCTTCCCCCTAAATGAAAACTCACTTTCATATTTCTAGCGAGATCTAGGTCTTTATCATTTGGTGGAGCAGTGCATCTGTATCATATCCTTAAAAAAGGACAAAGTTTCCAAAAAGCACACATTTCTTATGTAACAACTCAACTCATTTCACGTAAGTCAAATTTTAAATCGAGTACTTAATATAATTACAAGATGATGACCATTTGAGATATATGTTAACTTATATATCACTTGATAAGGCCCATCTCACTCGATGTAATATTTTGGAATGGTAGAAATCCCTTTATATTTAAAAGCTAATATCCTCGTAAATTTTAACCCTCGTCCCTCAAAGATATATTTCTTGTCTCTCCACCTTGTCTGAACTATTTTTCCATGATGATCCCTCCTCACCTTCATTGAATCAGATATGAGCTTAATCCATCCACGAACCACACAACTAAAGCTAAAGGAGGTCCTATTTTGATACCATTTGTGATGATCCCGACTCATTTTTCACACAGTCCATTTCCAAAAGATATTGTCGACGTAGAGTCCCACCAGCAAATGGACATTCTAGTTTCACTCCCACTAGCAAATGTCATTTAATTTCGTGGCGACTCCGGACGAGTCATTGAATATTGTTCTTTCTTTTCTTTTTCTGTTTTTCATGGAAGGCAAAAAAAGGGAAAGAAAGAACCAAAAGAACAAAAAGTAGAGGAAACCCCACCAGCTGAGGGGGACCAACCTGTGACCTCCACAAGAATCTGAAAATTGTAGGACTTTAGGACTTTCCTTGCTCCTACGAGAATATCAAAGCATTTCTTGGCTGCTGTGGCTCGGACAGCACCACCCCGAGTCAACAAAAACAGTTGTGAACTCATTCAGTAACAGTAGCACGAGTTTCGGCTCCTCCCCTATGTCATTGCATTCGTCAGGAGTCAACACGTAGTCGTACATCTTCTTTCACACTGCATCTTCAAAGGGCAATCGGCAAAATTTAATAATCGAGCACTAACCCGTTTTTATCTGATCGTCTTTTCTTTATCGTTGTCTATGGTTTCCTTTTGCATTATTTTCTCCCCTTCACATTGACCTAATCGTGAAAGTTGAGTGATGCCCATCATCTTCATACGGCCCACCAGTTTCTTTCGTGGATATCCAGGTGATTATCTATGTATTTCTGTCACTGTGTTTAATGGGAAGCAATCTACTATCAGATTTTCGTCACAAATTCCGGCTGAGTAATAATTATTTAACCAGACCAAAATAACACAAAAGACAAAAGAAATCGATCATAATAAGACCCTTTTTGTCTTCGAAGGGGAAAGTTTACTTCTTCTATTTTTGGCCAGACGGCGGCATGTATAATGGATGCGGCGTGCTTGACATTACAGATCAGTGTGATCATGCCAACCCCAACCATGAAAAAATAAAAAAGGGAATTCATTAAGCATACCTGGAGAATTAGATGCCCGCATAATTCTGTGTCTCTTGGCAAAAGTACAAGTTTTGGAAAACTAATACCAGGAATTTGCTCAATAATCAAGTGTTTGAATAAGAGTCCTAAACCTAAAGAACGCGGCTAATCTTGACCTTTGTACTTAATCAATTTCCGTAATGTCTTCTTTCTAAAGTTGTCTATAAGTCTTGTCGGAGCATGTGCGGAGAGGTAGGCTGGATGTCAAGTGATACCTCAGATTGGATCGAGTACCGGTACTGGCCAACCCACCTTGGGTACCTCAGCATCAGCATCAGCAGAACAAAGCACAAGAGAGAAGAAGGGTGATAATTTTGTTAGGTCCATTGAATCCAAATATTTTGTAGTAGCTGCCAGTGAAACTGCACAAGAGAGAAGAAGGGTGATAATTTTGTGAGGTCCATTGAATCCAAATATTTTGTAGTAGCTGCCAGTAAAACACAAACCCTAAAGCCAAATACTAGTAAATCTAATTGAATCGTAGCATTCTTTTCTTGACCACTATATAATAGGCAAGATCGGTCAATTTCAACACATTGTACATTGCCTTATCATATGTGCATGTCCGCTCAATTTACGAAACAAATGGAATGCATATATTATTACATTATTCGTGGTAAAATCACTACTGGCATCAAATTTTCTGCAGCAATATTAACTTTCGTTGCCTTGAATTACCAAAAGAACCAAAATATAGTATTTGTGGCCTTACGGTCAACCAAAGGTGACAAATCGTTAAATTTGTCGCCCTAGAATTAGGGGTGATCAGTTGCCAAGCTATCCATTTCCCACCCATGAATCGGGAATTGGACCAAATGGACCAATTCCTAGTTTTTGGAATTGGAAACCAAACCGATACCCCTTAGAATCGAACCAACTAGTCCAATCCGGTTCCCAGGTGGACTAATGGATTCGATGGCATGTTAATTTGTTTTTGTTTGATTTGTTGTTAATGTTCAAGATGAAATCGAAAATGTTCTTGATAATCAATGCATTTTTGCAATCAGTGAATTATGGGGAAAATTGTCCAAAAAGTCCTAAACCTATTACACTTTTGTCAATTCTGTTCTAAACATTTTAACTTTACCAATTAAGTCATAAACATTTTTACTTTTTGCTGATTCAATCCATCTGGCCAATTTTGGTCGGAAAATGCTGACGTGGATGCCGGTGGTGCCACGTAGAACTATCGGCGCTAACGTAGACAATTTTAATAATATTTTAATATTTTTTGAATTTTTTTATGTGTTTTCCCCTTTTTTTTTTTTTTCATTTTGGCTTTTTCCTTGGCCTTTTTCGGTGGCCGGCCATAGGTGACGGTCGGCTAGCCTCACTCGCCATAAGTGAGGCTCGATCGGGCGAGGAGGAGCACCGGCAAGGGGAGCCCTCGCCTAGGCACGGCGGCAACGGTCGCTGGGTGAGGCCGACCCTCCCCTAGGCCAGGGTAGCCTCGCTTGGGCAAGCGTCGGCCTCGCCTAGACTAGATCTAGCAAGGCCAGCCCTCGCCCCTAGTCAGGCAGGTGTCGGCCTATGGCCAGTGGCTGACCATCGCTCGCTCGGCCAGGGGCGAGGCCGACGCTCACTTGGTCAAGGGCAAGCCCCTACGAGGGCTCCCCTTGCCCGGCGTGCCGTCAAGCTCGCCCGCCCACTAGGGCCAAAGGCTGCGCCCGCCATGGAAGGTTGGCCTCGCCCGGTGCAACCGACGGGCCGCACAAAGGGCTCCCCTTACTAGTGCTCCTCCTTGCCGGCCGACCCTCGCTTGTGGTAGGCGAGGCCGGCCTAGCTTGGCCAATGGTCGGCCACTAGATAAGGCCAAAAAAAGAGGGGGAAAAATAAAAAAAAAAATTCAAAAAAATATTGAAATATTATTTAAAATTGTCCACATCATCGCAAGCAGTCCTACGTGGTGCCATTGGCGTCCACATTAGCATTTTCCAACCAAAATTGGCCGGATGGACTGAATCGGCAAAAAGTGAAAAGGTTTATGACTCAATTGGCAAAAGTACAATATGTTAAGGACTTTTTGAACAATTTTCCCATGAATTATGTGTAATATTGTAGGTTTCCTAAAGCTTTTTCCTATTTGTGGCAAAATTTGGTTGGAATGAGCAACTACTATTATGTTTTGATTTGTTCTTGTCATCTTACTCACATGCATGAGTAAAATGGGAGTCATGCACCTCGTGCATGTCTGTGCACGTGAGTGAAGTCTAAATGGGAGATAGATTAGGGCTTTTTTTGACAGATTTTTAAGAAAAAAAAAAAAAGTAAAATCTATCCATTCTAGGTAGTTTAGGGGGACGGTTCCAAACTTGGAACTGGGAACTAGACCAATGCCCTCAAGAATTGCTTAGAAGCAACCGGTCCGAGCGGTGTTAGTTTGAGCATTTCCTTTATCCGAGCGGTGTTAGTTTGAGTGTTTCCTTTAAGGTGACAAAATCAAAATTTCATCGCCTTAAGTCAAATTGAAACAACAAAGTTTACACTTGTATTGCCATTCATTCAATCAAAAGTGGGATAATTATGAAATTTTGTCATCTTTTATTAGACCTCAATCAACAAAATCATGGTTTTGTCGCCTATGTTAGGTTTAGTATGTGATAAAATCCAAACTTTCTCGCCATTGAGGAATGCAGATTCGAACCTATGGTGGTAAAAGTAAAAATTTCATCGCTTTAAGGTAAACCTAAAGCGACAAAATCATTTTTTTCGCGGTCTTCAACTATGAACTAAGGCCACAAACTGAGGGTCCTTCTCTTTTGGTCGACCTAAGGCGACAAACTTCAGAATTTATCGCCTTTGGTTTACCCTAAGTAGTTTTCATCACGTTTTGGTAACACCTAAAGCGACAAAAGTAAATTTCATCACCGTTAACTGTAATTTAAGACAGCAAACTAATGTCGTCTTCGGTGTACCCTAAGGTACTTTTGTCACCGTTAGTATACCCTAAGGTGATAAATGTGAAAAAAAATTTGTCGCATTTAGTTGAAATGTCTATGATTTTTTTTTTTAACAGGGAAAAAATAGTATCAAATTTTTAATTTCTGGGAAATATAAGTACTAGTTAATTGTGCTTGTTATCACATACAAGTATTTAATACTAACACATAGGTTGCAAAGGAAATTGAATATATATTTCTATTGCCAACTAATATAATACATGCGGTATCATTACTAAAATGTAAATATTCTATAATATGATTGGATATATTACAAGTGTAATTGTTAGATACAGTTTAACTATTTACATTGATGTATAAGTGAAGCTGGAATAACTATTAATTCGTGTCATAAAAACTACTGGTAAATTTTCAACCACGAGAAACCAAGCAGATTAGTTTTCAGGTTACTAGGAAACTAAGGCAATCAATTGCATGAACTTTTTATTTATTGGTATGATAAAATTCTTTTCACTAAACTTGCAAGTTGATTATGAGCTTCCAATATTTGTTTACATGAGCTAAATAAAATAGCCATTAGGTTTCCATTATCTTAATGGGAAAAAAGCTACAAAAAATCTCAAATTATGTCCATTGTGAGGCATTTATACTGAATTTTTTTTTTATGATATCAAAAACCCCAAACTATATCTATTGTGATATATTTACTCTAAACTTTTTTTGTAACTTAAAAAGCCTTATACTTATATTTGCATGACTCATTTACCCTTCGTTAAAGTTCCGTAAAATGATTTTTCTACCAAAACATTGTTGTTCTTATTTCATTTAAGCTAGGTGGGTGTCATGTCAACACCATTTATCTTCCATTCTCCAAGGAGGTAAATTTTTAACAGCTCTCATCAACGAAACCTTGATAGATGATAAATGTGTCATACAAATATAACTTTTGGATTTATTACGTTAAAAAAAAATGAAGAAACCTTCAGTTCAGTTGTGAAATTGGCCACCTTCAAGCTAAAAGACATGAGACATGAGAGAAAAAAGAAGACATGAGAGAGAGAGAGAGAGAGAGAGAGATCTAATAATTTAATCAACTATATTACTATAAGTAAATGAATCGCGCTTGTCATTAGGGTCACGAAGCTTCGTTGTGAGGAATAAACTTATACAATTACAACCAACAAAGGGTCATATAGGAAATATCTGGGGTAGGGCTTATTACACCTTCTCCCTCTCCTGTCTCTTTCCCTTTTTCTTTTTACTGGTGGTGTCCCTTTTCCTCGCTTGTGATGTTTTACTTTATTTTATTGGAATGGGTTTTGGATTTGTAAGGCTAATTATGGATCTCTCAAGTCAAGCATCCGTTCCCCACCCAACCGCGTCAACTAGGAAGCACACTAGGACAACCAAGATCTACATAACATTCATAGGTGCTCGTGACTGATCCGATGTTGGACAGGCTACTTTGAGACATGCAGATCGACGTAACTCTAGTTATTTCAAATGAAATTGTCACCAATTGATAATACAAATAGAGTACATTTAATTAATGAAATTGTTGCCGATTGATAGTACAAAAAATAATAATAATAATAATAATAATAATAGAGTTCATCTTATGTCTTCATGGGGGTAATTGCAGCTCGATCATATATAGTGCGAATCTATTTTGTGGCAGTAGTCTCTTTTTCACCTTTTGACCCTCGGATATTTATAGAAGGTCAAGAAAACCATCCTCGCTTGTTTGGGAAATTAATTTTAACTCTCCACAAAATTTAATTGGGGAAGATTTGAGACCAGCCCTAACAACACATTCAAGAGTTTCAATGAGGTCCATTTACATGGACCGACCTGAACATTGGATCACATGGACTGTAACTTCGATGCCGCTCCTTGTGGGCCTCAAGAGTTGGGCCAGGCCCGGACCGATACAGCTCAGGCCCGGACTGGATCAATTCGCCAAGCATGTTCGGATCGCCAGTGGGTTCGGATTGAATAGTGATATACGGTGTTTCTTTTTTATGTTATTGCTTTGCTTAGTTGTCAAAATGGAGTTTGCTTCATTCTTTAAAAGGGTTTTTCCTTTTCGGTTGTTTGCTGGTCATTAGTTTTTAACTTTTTGACAGATTGTGCATCAGTATGCTTTTCATTATCAGCTCCTCTGATGCAGTCAAAGTATTGACTGTTTATTGCTTTTCATTTTAATTCATTGCGGCAAGGATGAATAGCGTGTGGGGGATTGGGCTTTCTCGCAGCTGTTGATCATTGACCAATTCATTGTCCTCATCAAGTCATCTGGGCCACTGTCTGGTAGCAACAGTTTTTTTCGGCGAGGCACAAATTGAGGGGCCTCATGAATAAGGTCTTGAACCGTCGATCTATGGACCTGGGGATGGAAATCGACACTTGAGTAACCGTTGGGACTGCCCAAAACGAAAGAAGAAAGATAGTCTAGCTCTCTTGTAACGTTTGCACATATCAACACCATTGAGTAGAGTATGCTTGAATTCATTTGCATAGCATGTTTGAGTTGTTATCTATAATGTGCTCACACATTTAGGGATATAGTTCTTGAAATAAAAATTTATCTGTTGGGTTTGACCCACGTTTTCTCTTTTTAAGTAATGGTTATTTCCACATGTGGTTTTTTCACGCTTCGTATCTTTTCGTGTCAACCGCCTATTTGGTAACCGCTTTGATGGGAGACGGTTTATACAAGGAATGATTGTTCATTTCGTAGGGGAATTCACAAGATCTAATGCAAGCTCTTTCATTCAAAAATATATCATAAGTACAAAAGAGAATTGAGTTAGTAGACTGTGCCCATAATATCATCAAATCTCTGTGAATTTCCAACGAACACAAAGTCAAAAATGGCTGGAGGCCTGTTTTTTTTTTTATCTCACTTTTTCCGCATATGATTTAATTAATGATTGAATTTTGTTCTTTAATGCGTGATTAAAATCACTATTTTATGTCTAACATTTGGTATTAGAGTGTATTTAGTGTCTCCACCTTGTTTTTATCGAATTTTGGTTCTTTTTTTTTCCGAGGCTTTTGAGATGGACAGTATTTCTGCCATTTTGGGGTCAAAAGGAAAATCACCAAGTCTGGCCAAATTCCAGTGACCCACCACTCGACTTCAGACCAATATCATCGCACCCCATGTGGAAGAGTAGCCCTAAGTTAATCCGGCATATGGTGATCGCCAGAGACTAATTGCGCAGTGGAAGTTGCAAGTTAGGGTTTGTTTTTTGGGGAATTTTTGCTTGATTCAAGCCAATTTCTTGGCCGTTTTTGCCGAAACTTGAATCAATATGGTTGGGCCGGAGTGGTCTTAAAACCTATCAATTATTTTGGTCTGAGATGAGCTGACCCATTTGGTCAAAGCAAGAATGTTAATCATAAAAACAAAATGTTCGCTCCCCTCACACACAAACCAAATGGGCGCAAGGGTGTTGGTGAGTTTGAAAATTTGCTTGCTGTTCATCTTCTCCTCTTGCTCCACAATGTCATCATCCTTTGCTTCTGAAACAAAGGCCCTTCCCTCTTCAAGTAAATGAATTTCTTCGCCTGTTGAATCCACCACACTCAACTTTTCTTGATTTTCCATTTCAATATTACTCTGCTTCCCTTTATTTTTGCCAGGATAATCTAGACTTGCATAGATTTCATCGACTATCTCCACACCATCTCCACTTTCAGTAGTAAGGGATTTTAGGGACTTCGGTAACCAATCCTGAAGAATGCTATGAGAAGATAGAACACCAAGAGCGAAGTCCCAAGATAGGTCATTGCAAATGGCTACTCATAGTCCTCAAAACACCCCGTCACACAAGCTGATATGTTAAGCTGGTAAAAGTTATCACTACAAAGGAGCTACTGTTTTTCGGATTTATATGTTTTTCTCAACAAGGAAAGAAATCGTAGTACTACCTAATGGGATCGGCAATCGAAGCAAGATAAAATAGGAGCACACGGTTCACCAATTAAACAATGTATATAACTAGGATCACCGAATGACTACTCTAAAAACAACGTCATGGTGTGTCAATTATTTAGGCTCTGATTAATAACTCATTTGTTAAATGGAAATAATGTGATGAAAAATCCATTCCACGTGCTGTTCATAATCTAGCTTGCATTTGGCTTGTATGTGAATTGCACTTCCAAATGGTTTGCACGTGAGTTGCACGGGAACTGCACGTAAGAGGGGATGTTGAAGTATTGTTCTACATCACTTAATAGTGAGAGTAGACATGCCTTTGTAAGATGCATTATTGTTTTTTTATCAAGCTAATTAACATTGCTAAGCAACCCTTAAAACAAGTTTATACATTTTGTTAGAAAATCAACCCAAAAACTTAAGCTAGCAAGTGGAAAGAGATTATATGAATATGAAGAGCATTTAAAACCCCAAAAAATGAGCTAGTGGATTATATACAGATCAGAGCCATGGCAACAACACATTAGCCTCATGGACCAAAAGGTGCCTCCTAGTTTCTCCACCGTAGGGATGCCTTGAACTTCTAGAAAATTGATCATTAATCAATTGTTTGATCATTGATATTTTGAGCTGGTTTGATACTGCAGAAATAGGGTAATAGAGAACAAGGGCATGGTGTTGTGGCATACCTTGGGTTCCATCGTGCGCCATATCAAGAAGATATTCCGTTGATGCCGACATTGAGCACCGGGTACCTGGACCAAGTCCTTCAAATATTTCTTTAAACTAGCTAATTAGGTTAGCCTCCGCATTTCTATTTTCTTATTTGTACATCCTTCTGATAAATTAATCAGCTTTATTATCAATCCTTCCTGTCATTAGGGTAATGAAAACTTCGGTGTGAGGCATAAACTTATATAATTACAACAACAACAAAAGGATCATATATGAAGTGTCTGGGGTAGGGCTTATTACAGATTCTCACTCTCCTGTCTCCTTCCCTTTTCCTTTTTACTGGTAGTGTTTCTTGTCCTCGGTTGTGATTCTTTGGTTTATTTTATTGGAAGGGGTTTTGGAGTTGTAATTCTGAAAAACGAGGATCTCCATGAAGATGCTGAATTCTGGATCTCTGGCATCAAGACGAATCAAGAACTGTAGTCAAACATCCGTTCCCCACCCAACCGCATCAACTTGGAAGCACACTAAAATCAAACGGGTTAATTATATCATTAAACATATGAGACAATTTAAAAAGCGAGATCTCCATGGCATTCCTCAATAGTTGCGATGGATCCGATCTTTGACGAACTATTTGGAGACGTGCAGTAAGTACAGTAAGACTGAACATGTTAGCACCATCATTAAATATAAGAGACTAGTCAAAAACTGAGATCTCCATAGCATTTGTCAATGGTCACAATTGATCTGATCTTCAATAGGTTGCTTTGAGAAATCACACGAAGACCGAACAAATTAGTACTATCATTATATATACGAGACAACTCAAAAAACCAAGACTTCCATAGCATTCATCAATGGTCATGATTACGGGCCACTTTGGGACATGCAATAAAGACACTAAGACCGACCCCTAAGTATTATTATTAAATAAACAAGATAACTCAAAAAGTAAGATTTTCATAGCATTTGTCAACAGTTGTTATTGATATGATCTTCAACAGGCTACTTTGAGACGTGCATATCAACTTAATTCTAGTCATTTCGATGAAATTGTCATTGATTGAGAGAACAAATACAATTATCTTATGCCTTTGCAGGAATAATTGCGGCCCGATCATGGATAGCGCGAATCTATCTTGTGGCAGTGCGGTGCCCGATTTTTCAGCTTTTGAACCTCGGGTATCTATAAAAGATCAAGAAAAACCTCCTCCCGCTCATTCGAGAAATTAATCTACACGAGGAAATTATTTACCTAACTCTCCAGGAAATTCAATTAGGGAAGCTTTGAGACATTCAAGAACTTCCAATTAGGTCCATTTACATGGACGGACCAGCGCGAACATCGGATCGCATGGACCGCAGGCTCGACGCCGCTCCTCGTGGGCCTAGATATTTGGGCCCGGCCCGGCCCATACAGATGCCAATCAGGCCCGCTTTCGAGAGCAACGCGAATCCTCCTCCAAAGACTCGATTTTTCTTCGTCAATTTCCTCATTTTCCTATCCATCTTCTGCCTCTCCGGAAATCGAATTTCTTGCTGGGACGACATCATTAGGGCGCAGAATCGAAGGACCTCGGTGGGTTGTTGTGTTCTTTGTCGGCTTTCGGGCAGTCTTATCTTGATCTTCGAGCTTCCTCCTCCCTTCGAATCCTCGGCCGCTCGTTCTTGTCGACGAGTTCAATCGGTGCCGGTCAAAGATTCGCCGATGGGTTCGGATTGAATCGGCTTCTTGTCGGATTGCGCGCCGGCTGGTTCGAGAATTCGCCCGTTGCTTGTGGATTTTGATTTGAGAAGCGGGTACCCTTTGAGTTGCTGGGAGGATTTTTCAGCTGCCATTTGGTTAGTCCGAAGCTGAGTGCAAGAAAGTTCTTCATTTGCTCATTCTTCGATTGAAGCTATCGTGTCGTTGTTTCTTTTGGTGTCGTCGCTTTGATTGGTTGTCGATATGGAGTTTGTTTGATTCTTTAAAAAGGGTTTTTTTTTTTTGGGTGGGTGTCATTTGCTGTTGTTCAGTTTCTTGCCTATTGACACATTGTGCATCAATATGCTTCTCTGGTGCGGTCAAAGTATTGACTGTTTTTTGCTTTTCATTTTAATTCACTGCAGCAAGGATGAAGAGTGTGAGGGAATGGGTTTTTTCGCAGTTGTTGACCAATTCATTGTCCTCATCGAGGCCATTGTCCGGTAGCGACAGCTTTTTCGGCGAGGCAGCGAACGAGGGGCCTCATGAACAAGGTATTGGACCGTCAATTGATCGACCTGGGCATGGAAATTGGGGCTTAAATAATTTTTGGGACTGCCCATAACGAAAGAAGAAAGATAGTCCGGCTCTCTTGTAATGTTTTCACATAGCAACACCAAGTAGCGTTTTCATGGCATGTTTGAGTGTGTTAGTTGGAAGATATGTTCCTTATTCTTTGAATAATCTGCTAAGAAGCACTGGGCATTGAAGACAGTCCAAAACTGATTCCTTGCATTTTCATTGTAGTGGTGTGCTTAATGTCCATCTTCTTTTCTGCTCTTTGTTTGAATTGTAGATATAGACATTGAACTCAACATGGCCTGCCCAAAGAGTTTTTGAATTTTTTGTCAAGGAGTGTGCTATTGTGGTAAAAAAGTGGATTGAGACGAAATACCAAAAGGGAGGGAAAGACACTTATTATGTGATATGAAGAGTTTGTGCAATTCATGAAGTAAATGCTACAAAGTAAGAGGACTAGTCATGCGCACTTGACATAGTATAATCATTGTAGGAAGGAAGGACTGCAAGATCACTACAGCTTTTTCCGATACTAGGTCGGGTAGACTGAAGCATATGATTGTGTTAAGTATTGTGGCATCTTTTTAATGTATATATCAGAGTCTATGCTTGCCCATGTGTTGTTTTGAGTGTAGGTAACTCTCTCCTAGCTGATATTCCTGAGTCGCAACCTTCAACAAGTTACATATTTGTTTGTTTTGGTAGTAGACTACTTTACTATCTCCATTCCCAGTTTGCACTGTGATATGAGAACTCATAATCAAGTACTGGAAGTCAATATGCGCACCTTTTTGTCTTTCATGCATTACCTTCTTTCTGGGCGTTTTCATGTCAAGCATCTGTGAGGATTACAGTATGATTAGATCCAGCATGTTGACCACAGTATCATAAAAGGGGTTGTTTCTTGAGTAGCAGGCTGCTAGCAAGGCCCTTCTAGTGAAGAAGTAGCATGGTCAAACTTGACTTTTTAGCTTCGTGAAAGGGGCAAGACTTGTCTCACTTTCTATGATATTCAGCCCATGCAGATTCTCCGGAAGTGTCTCGAGCTTCTATTGATCAATCAGCTTCTTCTAATGGAACTCTAGAGAGTCAGCATTATCCCTCTCAACAGCAAGGTGTGGTTGAAAATTGTTCCCAATCTCACTCTAGCTCTGATAGAGGAAAGTCAAATCCTATGTCTAAGATCAACGATCTCCAAATTAAGTTTTTGCGGATTCTCCAACGGCTTGGGCATCAACAGGACAACCTTTTGGCAGCAAAGGTCTTGTATCGGGTTCAACTAGCAACCTTGATTCAATCAGGGGAAGCAGATCCAAAAGTGTTGAAGCATATGCATGATAAGGCTAGAGCACAAGCAGCACAAGAAGAGGCTGCTGGTGTGCCTGAATTAGATTTTTCATTTAAGGTACTTGTGCTGGGAAGAACCGGGGTTGGCAAGAGTGCAACAATAAACTCAATTTTTGATCAGACAAAGGTAGTCACTAATGCATTTCAACCAGCCACAGATTCCATTAGAGAGGTTACTGGAACTGTCAGTGGGATGAAAATAACTTTTGTTGATACTCCTGGTCTTTGTCCTTCTTCTACCGCTAACATGAGAAGAAATAGGAAGATTTTGCTCTCTGTGAAGAAGTATATCAGAAAGTCACCACCAGATATTGTTTTGTTTTTTGAACGCCTCGATCTTATCAACATGAACTATAGTGACTTCCCTCTTCTGAAGCTTCTTAGCGAAGTTTTTGGCAATGCAATTTGGTTCAACACAATCCTTGTTATGACACATGCTTCCTGTTCCCTCCCAGAAGGACCAAATGGTTATCCTGTCGTGTATGAATCATATGTTGGTCAATGTACCAATTTGATTCAAAGCTACATTCATCTTGCTGTGTCAGATTCAAAAATTGAGAATCCTGTACTGTTGGTAGAGAACCATTCCCAGTGCAGAAAAAATTTCTTGGGAGAAAAAGTTCTTCCAAATGGGCAGGTTTGGAAATCTCATTTTTTGCTACTATGTGTATGTATGAAAGTTCTCAATGATGCTAACAAATTTCTGGAATTTAGAGACAGCATTGCTCTGGGACCACCAAATGCTAAGAGGCAGCCGTCTCTGCCTCACCTTCTCTCCTCCCTTCTGCGACATCGTCCTCCACCTAGTACCGGTGGTGCTGACTATGAGATGGATGATAGCATACTTTCGGACACGGAGGAAGAAGATGAATATGATCAATTACCTCCCATAAAAATTTTATCAAGATCCCAGTTTGAGAAGTTGACCAAATCGCAGAAGAAGGATTATCTTGATGAGTTGGACTATCGGGAGACTCTCTATATGAAGAAACAGTTGAGAGAAGAGTTGCGGCGCCAGAGAGAGCTCAGAGAGGATAAGCTCTTGAGAAAGGAGAATTCAGACTACAATGACAGTTCTGACAATCAAGAAACATCCTCCGAGCCTTTTTTGTTACCAGATATGGCTGTACCTCCAAGTTTCGACTCAGACTGCCCGCTACATAGATATCGCAGCCTTGTCACTGGTGAGCAGCTCATTGTCAGACCTGTTTTAGATCCCCATGGTTGGGACCATGATGTAGGTTTTGATGGAATTAATCTGGAGACATCCATTGAAACGAAAAGCAATGTATATGCCTTAGTCACTGGACAGATGAGCAAAGAAAAGAATGATTTCAGTATCCACTCCGAGTGTTCTGCAGTTTACAACACCACAAGTGGACCTTCTTATACTTTAGGTCTAGATGTTCAATCTGCTGGTAAAGATCTTATGTACACTGTGCACAGCAATACAAGGCTGAATAATCTGAAGCATAACATTGCTGAATGTGGACTTTCTTTGACACGTTTTGGAGATAAGTGTTATACTGGAGCCAAGATTGAAGACACTATGCACATTGGCCGGAGGGTCAAACTTGTAGTGAATGCTGGTCGATTAGGGGCTGCTGAGCAAGTAGCATACGGTGGCAGCTTTGAAGCTACTGTTAGAGGGAGGGACTACCCTGTGAGGACAGATAGCATAAGTCTGTCAATGACAGCCCTTTCTTTTGACAAAGAGATGGTGTTGAGTGGTGGTTTGCAGTCTGAGTTCCGTTTGAACCGAGATACCAAAGTTCTGATCAATGGGAATCTAAATAGCAGGAAAATGGGACAGCTTTCTCTTAAAACAAGTAGCTCGGAGCATATGGAGATTGCATTGATCGCACTGGTGTCAATTATTAGGGGCCTTTTCCGTAGAAAGATTCCTGAAAACGTTGGCACAGGATCACTAGAGAGTGGATGAGAATGCATCGCTTGGCACGTTTTGTTCTTCCGATTGTTCCAATCCATAGTGCAAGGTTTAATAATGCAGTTATTCAACAACCTTTGTTTTGCCTCACACAGGAGAAGGTTAAATGTTGGCAGGCGATTGGAGTAGTTACAAGCTCTCATCCCCCCAGCCTTTTTGGATGCCACCCATGGCAGTGTCTTGGAGTACCGTGGATCAATTTTTCCAGAGCATGACATCGTCTTTACTGCATGTCACTCGAATTATTGCGGTCGCCACTTGGTAACTTCAGTCTGGATGTCTTTACCCACATTTGTACAGCAAATGGTAGTGAGATTTTTCTGGCGGGAATGTAATAAACGTACTCAATTTCTTGCAGAGTAATAGTATAGCAAATCTTAGATGAATAACCTTTGTGTGTTTTCCTTGTTCAGGTCTTTATGTGACTCAGAATCTCTCTAGTATCATTCGAAATGAGAAACAAGGACATTTATTGTAAACACTAAGCTCGTAGGCAGGTGCTGGGATATTCATATCCATCACAGGTATTGGCTGGATCAGGTGAGAAGAATACATATGAAAAACATACCATATCTTTGTCGGTGCATGCGACAGGGGATCTACTTCGACGAGCATTATGCGATTGGCAACAGTTTCGATCGTAATAATGTTGAAGTGATTGACATGGTTGATGTTATCGGTATTTTGCCGCAGTGATGGCACGAAAACCAGCCAGGTATCAGATTGTTTTGCCGCCGGTGCACTTGATCCTTGCAAGCCTTGCAATAATTGTAACGCAGGAGTTTCGGTGATTATGTCGTTCATGCCCGTTACTCGAGAGCTCAAACAAGCCAAAGAGAACTGGCATACCTATATATATATATAATTTACTCACAAGTTTGTAAGGTTATATCATGAAATAACATAATGTGCGAGCATTCAATTACTAACACGTTTCAAAAGTCAACATAAATTCTTAAAAATTACCAACCAGACGAGTATTTGAAAGTGGAATGAATTTTCAAATTTTCTCCACAATTAAGATAGACGAAGTAGATGAGTTTTGCTCAGAGTACCTTTGAGTAGGACGATTGCAAGTCACGTAATTTACTCGCACATTGAGAAAGTCACTAATAAAAAAAAAAAGTTGTTAGCATATTTGAATATTGTCATGGCCTCCTCTACCAAGCAAATGTGAAGTAACCGTAATTTTTCAATTCATGACAAATTTTAGAATTTTCGCCATAAATTAGAAAGAGGATAGGTTGGTAAGTGGATATTCTTTTTCTTTCCATAGCACCAGTAGAATAATTCCAAATTTCTTAAACTTACTATTGCATTTAAAAAAAAATTATAAACTGGATAAAATATTTACGTTCGTGAAAATACTAAACATTTAGAATGTACATCAACTCTTGAAAATTACTAACCACAAAAAAATCCATAATTTCCGCTCATGATTTCTTAATGTTTTTGTCATACATAAGAAAGACGAGGGGTCGGATGTTCTCTTGTTTTAGCTTAAGTAAGGGGTGTGCAAAACGGATTGCCTAAATTGAGGAATGCCTAGATTAGACCAAATCCGCAAGTTTGGTCTAGTTTTCAAGAGTGTCAATTCGGTTTCCGGTTCCTAAAAAGGGAATCGGTATCCAACAGTTCTCTATTCCAAGGGGATGGTTCGGTTTCGATTCCAAAGGGAATCACATCGAATCAGACTAGCTACATATACCCTTTTTTTCCTTAATTTCTTCAACAACAAAAATGAAAGTAATTGGCTTTTTTGGTATTTCTTTGTAACATATGGCATCAAGTAATGGGGAAAAAGCGATCGATTCCTTTGGAATGGACTGACCGATGGTCTGGTGCGATACCAACTAGTCCAATACCCAATTACCAATTTTGGGAATTGATTTCAATGGATTGAACCGGATCAAGAACCTATCACCCTAGCTTAAACAAGACATTTTGAAATTTCGTAATTTAGGCTTTGTTCATTTCGCGAAAAATGAATAATTTAAAATTTAAAAATGATTGCTTATTTTAATTGAAATAATTAATCAATTCAAAATATTTTCATTATCAATAACATTTTATATCCAAATATTTTCATGAATGACAAAATATTTTTTATTTATTCATTTTTGTAAACGATATAAACAATCATTTTTAAGAAAATATTTTCAAAATCGTTCATTTCTAATCAATATAAGCTAACAGAATTTACCAAACACATTTGATCAAATCATAAACATCTCTTAAAAATCATCGTCGGATTCGAAAACTCCCTGATTAAGGAGAGGTTGGTAAGTGGGACAATCTTTTGCCCCGAAAACTGCCCACGAGCTGCTGTTAATATTTTTTTTCTCGGATACAGACAACTTTGCTGTTTGCCCCAGGCAAGCATGACCTCAGATCAGACTTGGATTCTCTCGTGCAACCCGCTCCAGCAGCATATTCTAAGAGCCGATTCGCCGATTCGCCTCGCCATCTAGTGCTCCTCCATGCGACTCTTTTTTAACATTTTTGAAAGAACCCACAATCTCGCCCCCGCCCCACCTAAACAATCATTTGCCGAACCCGATCCCCACAAAGGTCGCAACTTTATGGCATTTCGTCCACACATCAGATGCCTTAAGAAAATTAGATCGTCACTGCTCCTGAATTAAAAAAAAAATCAAATCTTGGGTCTTCCCCAAGTATGAATTTTTAACTAAAGATTGAATCCATTGAACTATTTCCCTTTCCCCTATACACCACCTGAACCCATAGACATTAATTACAACGCCACCGCCGCCGCTGCCGCCGGCATGCAGCCCCGAGATGTGGGGGTTGCGGCGGCTGCGGCGGCGGCAAAGACACAAGACAAGAGCCATAACCCCTACCGAACATGGAATCACAGAGCACCCCCTTAATTACCTTTCTGGCTCTCCTCCTTCAAGAACACCACCACAAACATCTTGTCCTGTGTTCAAGGTGAAGAGCCCCACAAGACCTCGGCGACAATGGTGGCGGCCTCGGCATCGTTTGCCGACGCCTCCCTTACTCTCGCCAGTATCTCCTGCTTGAACGCCCTCTTCTCTCTGCCCCTCAGCCCTTCGCCGACCTCGAGCTGGACCGCGAACCTCGCCACACAGCTCGCAAACGGGTGGCTCTCCAAGAACCTCCTGGTCTTGCTCTTGCCCGCATTGGTCACGCTCTCGGTCTCGACCTCGCTCTCCTCGAACCTTCCCAGATCAATCAAATCGCCACCCAACTCTGATCTCTGCAACTCCACGAGCTTCTTGACTAGCCCTTCTTCGATCATGGCCTCTATGGCCTCCTTCCGCCCAAAGTACCCAATCTCGAGAATGCAGTCCATGGCCACCACGTTGACCTGCAGGTCCTCGTGGCTGAGGAAATTTATGATTTTCGGTATTTGGCCGTTCGATTCGATCTCGTCGACGAGCGGGGACTTGATCGATTTGATGAGGGAACAGAGCACCCTCAGGGAGTGCGCAGAGGCCATGGTGATCAATGCCCGGATTGTCGCCCCCATGAGCACTTGGCCCACGAAAACGTCCTTGTTGAACCGAATCAGAGCGGCAATTGCGAAACCGATGTGCTCTCTGATCCTCTTCGAGCAATTCTGATTACACAGAGCCGTCTCCAGCAACCCAAAGAGCTTCGACCTCAGCAACAAGTCCTGCAAGAAAAAAAACGGGCGTCAACTCGTGTCGGTGCGAGAGAGCAAGACTCGAATACAGCACGAATTGATCGACAAGAATTCGAACCCATTACGCCAGGAACACAGCTAATTCGAAACAAACACTGAAATTGATGCGACACGAATCGATGGCCTCTGTACCTGCAGTTCCCTTTCGAACCCTCGCAGGACTCGGGCCTCGAGTTGACTCAGCAGCTGCACCAGCTCCTCCTCGTCCCCGCACCCCTTCCCCCGGAGCCCCGCGACCAGCTTCTCGACGGTCTCCCGGTCGATCCACGCCTGGATTTCGGACTCGATCGACTCGGCGACGCGGGAGATGGAGTGGGCGGAGGCCCGGCGGGCCAAGAACGAGCCGAGGCCGTGGCCGCGGGACTTGGGCTGGGCGGAGACGAGGGAGCGGAGGGTGGAGAGGTGGGCGGAGAGGGCGGAGAGGTTGGGGTCCCGGGAGAGGAGGCTGTCGGACTCGGTCTCGAGCTCGAGGAGGGCCTTGACGGCGGGGGAGCAGCCGGAGTCGGGCGGGGCGGCGGCGGCGGAGGACTTGGGGTCGGAGTGGAGGTCGTGGGAGGCCTTCTTGAGGGCCTCGAGGACGCTGAGGACGTCCGGCGGCGCCGGATCGTTGGGGTCTCCCATGGTCGTCGCCGCTGCGGCGCTGCGGCTCTAGAATCAAAGATTCGAGACTGCGGGAATTGAATGCGAGAGAGACAGAGAGGAAGAAAACGTGTGTCGTTCGGACAAGAAGGTGGTGGTGGTGGTGGTGTTCTTGAAACGTGAGGAAGAAAACAACGAGGTTTTTAATGCGATGGGCGATTGAGTAATTTCGAGTGGGAAACGAGCGGGGCTCAACGACCAGTCAACGGGCGCGGGCGCGCCTTCGCAAATCGCCATGCATGGCCGATGCTGCCCTTTTTCCCTCTTTTTTTAAACATTTTTTTAATATATTAATATGAGGTGCTCTGAAAGTTGTTGTTTTCTGATTTGATCACCAGTTTATGAGATTTTTTGCAATCGTTCCCTTCAAAAATCAAATGGTGGCAAGACCGGGGTTGGCGCGATGTTAACTGTGCAAAGAAAGAGGACAAAGGTAAGGGTTGTGCTCTTGTTGGCATCGATAGCATGAGTTAGCCGACCCTCGTGAGTGATGCAAATGAGATGAGATGGAAAGAGCCTATGACTTATCTCCATAGTAAAGTTCACTAGCCCTCGTCATGGTCAGGGTATGGTTGGCTATCCTGGCATGAGGTATAATGAGTGTCATCTTAGAAGTAGTTGAGAGGCGGGGTGACTTTCCTACAGCTATTGCAAGAGTGAATCGAGAATAGTGATGATTCCATTCTAGAAAACATCCATATTTAGAAAATTGTTATTTTACCGATTAGTTTCGGGCACTTTCAAAAAGTACATAATGTGCTATGTTATAATTACTCTTTTTTATTTATATGCTTCAACTTCAAAACGGAGTGTCTCTATTCTTCTTAGGAAAAACAAACGCAAATCGGGCAAAAATAAGTAATAAAAAGAAAAAAGAAAAAAATGGTAACGTAACATTAGATACTTTTTAAGAATGCCATGTGGTTGGCATGATGGACACATTTAACCTACATAGAGTCTTAGTTATGATGTGACCATTGGTTTTTAGGCATTGATGCAAGTGGATAAAAGGATCCAGATCTCGAACACAAAATCATTGTACGACGGCATTTTAAGTCACGACTGAAACTGGGAAGATATGAAATCGCCATCTGCTCCATCTGGTTTTCTCCCACTTAATTTTCTCCTTTGTCCCCTCAAAGAATTCAATTGAACGTCGGAAGATAGAAACTCACTGATCCGGACCCAAATGAAAGGTTCAAAAGTGAACCATAAATAAACTATAAAAGGAGAAGAAAAGACAAGAACCCAACTACTCAATTTAAGGGACAAATCATGTTGTAGCCCTGCGCATTCAGGACAAGGATGATTGCTCGTCATTGGCCCTGCCCGAACGAAAGAAGACGGCTGCTGGTCTCTACCGAACCTATCTTTATCGCAGGTTACGTGGTCAACCGAGGCATTCATCTGGAAATTAGTAAAGTAGACGAAACGGCAACCGATCGGATGTTGCCAGTAGGATTACGGTCAGCGGCAATTCAGCATATTCGAATCTTAAAAAAACCGTATGTTCCGATGCGCCATGTCGTCACCCGAAAACACGTTCGAGGAATCATCGATATCTTGTTGATTTTCTTTGTTTTGCGGTTGAATTTTGTCTGGCTCCAGCCGAACAGACGTTTTCCCAAAGAAAGAGTACGACCCTACTGCGTGCATGATTGGATTTGCGCGTACCGGAGCCACGTTTAATTGCTTTCTAGTCTTCGAGCGACATTAAAGTCTACGTAAACTTTTGTTTTTGCTCTTGAGAAAAAGAAAGTCTACGTTAGCTCCGGTCCCATCTCTACTGGTTGATTCGATTTTCTATAGTTTTACGCATGAACTCTTGATCTTCGTCGATGACTACAAGCCACCTGGTCGGCGAGCTAATGTAACTTCAATTTCATGGTCATTGAAGTATCTTTGTATTGTCTCAGTTTCGTCTTGGGAAAGTTAACTAGGGTGTCGTGCTATATCACCGTAAACCGAGAGATATTGCGGATCGGTGTGGTTGAGGCAATTATCAAAACATACTTATTTAAGAAATGTTTTTAATTTTCAAAATATTAACATCACATGACAAGAGAGCAATACATTTTAAACCGTAATTTTTTGTTTATTTGGTTGCTTTTAGTGTTTTAAGGCACTTGTTCACGGAAGTCCTCTTATGAATTATATAAGTTCCCACCTAAGTTTTTCTTTCTAGGTGAGTGGGAACATGGGAAGTGATATTACGGAGTTTCTCATCTTGGGTAGATCTCTCGTTTGTTTCTTCTCCTTTGAGCTTTTTAAGAACCTGCTTGGGTCCATTATGAACTATTTAGTAGATGGCAACTAAGGGCCTGTTTAGTAACACTCCAACAAATAGTGCCCAACTCTATTTTTTTGTTTTCCCTAAACAAAAAAAAAAAAAAGAAATCCGTGTAGTAAATGTTTTGTTATTGGCAACAAAAATCCTTTTTTTTTTTTTTGTTCTCGGAAATAGATTTGGAACATAATTAAGAAATAAAAAAAAAGTTACTTCTTTAACAAAAAAAAAAAAAAAAAAAAAAAAGTTACTTCTTTTTCATGGAAACAATTCCTAGAGTCAAGTCTAATTTTTCTTCTTTTCTCTTTTCTTTTGTTCCTCCTTTTGGTTGGTCGCCAACCTCAATCATAGCCGGCAACCTTGTCGAAGTGTTGCCAACCCCCGATGACCTCACTAGAGCATCGCGGCGCCCGATGACCTTGAGCCATTGCGAGGCTCGTCAGCCCGAACCTCACTATGGCTAGGTGAGGATCGACATTGCTAGTCGACATGAGGCTAGGCCTAGCCAGGCCAAGGCGAGGTCAATTTTGCGCTACTTGGGCAAGATGGAGCCTCATCGGTGGTCAAGCGAGGCTCGGACTTGCTTAGATTTGCAAGATCGAGGCTTGCAGTGGTGAGGCAAGGCTTCGGTGAGCTCACTAGACCTTGCAAAGCTGGTCACCAACTATGGCCGTGGTCAATGACCAACCACAAAGAAAGAGGAAGAAGAAGATACAAAGAAAAAGAAAAATAAGAGAGAAAAATAAGAAAAATAATAAAAGTATTAAAAATTAAAAGAAATAAAAAATTTAAAAATTCTACCAAAGGCATTTTTGTTATGGGAATAAAAATTTTGGGTAGTAATCAAGTGCTTTTAAAAACTCAAAAATTATTTCAAGAATAGAATAAAAAAAGTATTTCAAAGTAAAATTTATTCTTAAGAATAGAATGATTGCCAAATGCACCCTAAAAATCGCACTATAACCCCATTTGGTTCAACTTTCTCAAGGGGCTTTAGCCTCAAAGCCTTTTGGGAAAAATATTTTGTGTTTGACATGTGTTTTTGAAAGCTCATTTGCTCAATGTCGGCATTTCCAATGCTCAAAGCCCAATGCTAGGGTGGGGCTACTTTGAGCATTGGCATTTTGAAGATGCGAATTTCAATGTTCACCAAGTCACTATTCATCATTTTCTTCCTTGCCCATCTTCTTCACCGTTCATCTTCTTTTTGTGGTGGGCGGCGCTCAACCGTTGGGAAGCCTTGCTTGACTTGAGGTCATGCAATCTCAGGCGAGGCGGCTTGAGGTCATGCAACCTCCGGCGAGGCGGCTTGAGGTCGGGTGACCTCAGGTGTCACTTGGATCAAGCGACCCAGGCGCCGCTGCCTGAGGTCGAGCGATCCAGGCGCTGCTACCTGAGATCGAGCGACCTAGGGCATTGCTTGAGGTTGGCATGACCCAGGCGGCTGGGTTGCGCGACCCAAGGCATCGCCAGAGTTCATCGACCTCAGGCGAGCCGTCTCCCCGCCACTGCCACCACCACTGCCTCCCCACCACCACTAGTGCCACTGTCACCAGCCGCTCCCCCACAATCACGCAGCTACATCTACTCCTCCTTTTTCTTTTCTTTTCTTTTCTTTTTTTTCCTTTTTCTTTTCACCTCAAAATTACTTTGCAAAATATTCACTTCTAAACACACTTGCCTTCATAAAATGCCCATTCACTCCAAGATACTTGATAAATACCTTTGTATTTCCCCAAAGTTGAACTAAATGGGCCCCATATATCTAACAACAAAGAGCAATATCACCACCAACCCTCATATGATCTTGTTATTTCGTTACAGTCCAATTTCTTCCCTAATTATATGCGTGCCTTAGTGACGCTCCGTGCTATCGTGGTGAATGTGAGTAGTGTGAGAAGGTTAATACAATTGGGTCATGGAAATGAAGGCGGAATGCTCGTGCTCGAAATATTGTGATGCTGCTCTTTCCATGAGCCTTCTTTTTCGGTCTCTTTTCGGAAATCCTGTCAGCCAAAATTGGCACTGGTAGAAAGCGGACGCTGCTCTTTGAATGCAGCCACGGCAGGTCATAGGCATTTAGATTTTGTTTTGAAGTGACTTGCATGTTTTTACTCGAGGGATTGGATGTCCGACAAAATGATGCATGGTACCATTGGTCATCATGACAATACGACTTGCAATGCTACGCTCAAGAAAAAAATCTAAAAAGAAAAGCATGATATGGCTTCACGGGTCGCGAAACGATGTGTGAGATTATGTCAGCCCATGACAGTTCATATTAGACCGGGTTTTCTTCGTATTGGCAAGTGCAATGAAAGATCCCTTGCCACGTTTCCAACCGAAAAAGAAGACTCATTGGGTTGGGATCCTCGAGAGCGGGACGATTGCAGAACGCAAGCAAGAGATAGAATGACCATTAATGATGGCGTTATGCAAATTGGGAGTTAAAGTAAGGACGCAGATACTTCTTTTAGGGATGTATGCGTGAAAGTGATGCTTCGTCACTTAGAAATGAAAAGCACGAAAGAGATATAGATATAAAGATTCCATTAATTATGTGAGTAGTGTCGACGTATGTTTAGGAATTTATAATGGCGATGATTATCTTCAGCAATATCATTCGACAGATCGAGTTTCCTACGGTGCGTATACTAATGCTTTTATTCCAATGAACTACTTCTTTTTAGAAATAGTTATTTTCTATTTTTATTTAGGGAAATTATTTTTTAGTAAAATAACGCATTTTATAACTATATAAAATTTCTATTTTTAAAATAAAAAAAAATATAAATATGTTTGGTATGATTTATAAATTTTTATATTTATTCGTTTTTTCTTCTTGTTCATAGATCCTCGCCCGTAGCCGCACGGCCACTTGCCAATCCCCGCCATTGCAGTCGGTGGGTTGTGGGTGGCCGTCATGTGGCAGCGATTGGCAGTGGTTATTAACGGTCGGTAATCAATAATAGCAGCGGGTAGTAGTCATGCGTTGACGGGTAGCGATTGTCGGTAATAGGTTATTGGTAGTCGATGGTGGTTGTTGGATGGCGGGGATGGCTGATGGGTTGTGGGTGGCGGGCAGCAGTGACGGCGTTGCCGACAGTCAGGCAGCAGCGGTTGGCACGGTTATACGGTGTCCGGTGTGCCCTCATCCTCGGCTGGGACTACCGCTCACGTGCGTCCGATCTCGCACGTGCACATGATCCGACGACCGCCTCATCTTTCTGGTGTACTAGGTACGCCCACGTCATCGAACCGGACAGACACGGCCAAAACAACCAGCGGCGATTCCGAACACTAACTTAGGCCGCCGCCAACTTGTCTTCCCGCTAACGTACGCCACCTCCAAGCTCCGACGTCCCTGTCTCCCCTCTCAACAACCGGCGAAAGTTGAAGTTCCCAACCTCCGCCAGTTCCTCCCCAGAAGGATCGACATTTCCAGATTCCATCGCACGCCGATCCCGCCGAGAGCTCTCGCCGGTCGCAGGTAAGCTCCCGCTCCCGCCCTCGCCCTCGCTGTGCATTGGCACGTCCGCCGGAAGCGATTCTTTCATTTCGGACTCCGGCGACGGACGATCGGAATCCCGCTTCGGTTTTCTTTCGCGTCGTGGGTCGGATGAATGGTGTTTGGAATTGGATCGCGCGTTTTGTTGACTTGACTTTGGAAAAGACGCGAGTCTTGGTCTTGGGTCTTTAGTGTGCCTGGGTTGACCCGTGATTTGAGGCGACTGCTGGCGCGAGAGGATTGATTTGTGAGGCGTTGAGGGATTTGGAGGAGGAAAGACGTGAATGTGGGTGCTCTCGTTGCTGAATTGAACGTTCTCGAGCGGACCCTTTACGGAGCGATGCGAGGTTATGGAGAGGGAGAGAGGAAATTGTGATGGGCAACCTGCTAAAGAAGAGTAGACCTGGTTACTCTATCACACGGTGGCTCCTCTTCGATTATCTTGCAACAAAATGTCATATTTGACTATGTTCTTTTCTTGAATCTATCACGATCGTGCACTCGCTTGGGATACAGGGTGCTGCTGCCGATAATAGTTTTGGGATATAGTTAGAAGGGAGGTCTCGTTGTTCTTGTCTGAAAACTTGCTGCAGTGTTTACCTGTCGTAATTGATCTCCATTACTGACCACACTTGTGAAGAAGGGCATTGCCGTCATCGTCGTTTGTCTCATTTTGTTGTGATGGGCTTCTATTGGTTCTGTTTGTTCTCCTGTACGGGGTGAGTAAGTAAGCTCTAAAGCTAGAATGAAACGTCTCTTATCCTATGTGAATCATTCAACATGCAATCAAATCTTATGAATGTGCGTGCGAACTTGTGCTTCGTAGATTGAATAAGAAATTTCATTTTTCAATAAGCATGTTTCTGTCATGCTTAAAAAAAGGTGTAGAGCTCGAGGTTGAGATCACAATATGTGTCATTGTGGACCTATTTTTCAGTTCATCTGGAGTGGCCCGAATGTCTTATGCTGGTCAAACTCACTTTGAAAGAGGAAAAGAAAGGAAAGAGAGAACAATTTAAAGTTGAAGTAATGTATGAGTATTCTCTCTCTTTTTCATTTTTAGTTTCTTTGGAGTGGATATGCTTCAACAATTGGCGCAATCTACCAGGAAACTTGATGAGTGAGTAATATGAATTTAAATGTAGACATCACGTATTCCAGTTGCCAGCGTTTTTCCATTTTTTGATGAAGAGTTCTCAGTCAAGATGTATGCTAATTATGAGTTTAGTGCATAGGAGCAATTTATGACGTAAGCTAATCATAAAATGCACCTGTCATAAGGAAATTAACTTGTGTTGGCATCGGCTGTTTGTTTTTTATAACAGCTTGGTTTATCACATTGAACATGATGTTTTTATCTTCAGCCTCTATTCTTATTGTTGAGTTTATTACTTTTCTTTTTCTTTTTTTTCCTGCTCGCCTGCACAGGGAAAGGAAGGGTGGGGGGGGGGGATGTTGCATCTTTGGATCCTTCAACCAGCATTCATGTCAAGCTTGCAATGTCATGTCTTTCATTTGAACTTTCTTTTGAAAATTATTGATGGGCTTTTTCTTTGATGGATCTTCTTTAGGATGCAATGAATCATACTTGTCAGCTAATTAATCATCAATTAAAGCTGAAATGCAGTCCTTCCTTTGGTTCATTTCAACATTATTCGTCTTCCTGAGCTATGTGGAAAATACATTTGGTGGAATCACCAGTACTTTCATTCGATCACAGTGGCCATCAGTTGATATCCCGCTTGATAATGAAGTTTTTGCAGTTCCAAAGGGTCATAATGCACCGCAACAAGTGAGCATTCAATCTTTTGACACTGTTTGACTTTCCACGGAAGTTTCTGTTTGTAATTTCCCTTAAACATTTGGTAGTCCTCAGAAAAACGATGTAGTCATGCAACAAGGCAATGGTTCACATTGTTTTTTACATTGAAATCTCATACTTTCCTTGTGTGCATCTTTTGGGGCATCTTGTCTTCAGTAAATTCTTTTGTTTACCATGATCTATAAATTGATGCCTGGAATTGTGCTGGAGAGATGAATTATCCTAACTTATGAGATATTCTTAGTTTGATGAAGTTACGTCTAAACCTAAGTTGTGTTAAAGAAGGGAGTGGGAAACACTTACTTTTAAGTTGTAGCTGGACCAGAAAGATTTAGACTACTACTTTTGGAATTTTAGGAGTAAATTTGGTGACCTCAGGCACTGTGTGGCGTAAACTTTGGGCTTGAAGAGGGACTTTCAGTTCGAGTGTTGGAAAGAAACAGATTACTAAGATGGTCCTCTCCTTCTTATTTGGCTCATTCAGATAGAGAGGAACAAAAGGGGATTTCAAGGAGTTGAATCCTCTTGGGATTCTTTTAGGGATGATTGGTTGTACACTCTTCACATTCAGTGTAGCGGAAAAGTGTAATTTGACATATGTAGTTTGTTGGCAATGTGAAGAACAGTCTTTTGTGCACGATTTTGTAGATGCGTGGCTTCTACTTGAAGCCGTTTTATGTAGGGGTGGTACCTCCTTGGTACCTTCTTAATAAAGTCTTATTTTATCATTTAAAAAAAGAAAGTACTCACCTCAGGTCATCTTTATTAATTTCTGCACTCAACTAGATTACGTTCTATCAGGATGTCCCCGTGAAGAATTCATTAGCTTGTTTCATTCACCTTGAAATAATTTTTTAGGGATTCATTTAGTTCGTTTCAGTCTTTCTTGTGTCATAACCCTTTTCCTTCTTTTGCAGGTTCATATCACCCAAGGTGACTATGATGGAAAGGCTGTCATTATATCATGGGTCACATCTGATGAACCAGGATCCAGTGAGGTACAGTATGGCACCACGACAGGAAAGTATGATCATTCTGCTGAAGGAAAAAGTACAAGCTACTCTTTTTACAAGTATAAATCTGGCTACATCCATCATTGCCTGCTCGATGGCCTTGAGGTGATCCTCTATTTGATTGATCTGTGAATTGACAATTTGTGGGATCATCCTTTGAGTTTTATAGACCGCAGATTCAGCAAAGATTTGAATATATTTCAGTTATTTCACGAGTTGGCAGACAATGTCTAATTGATATTCTCTCTAAATTGTTCATTTGCTGCCTACAGTATGATACCAAGTACTATTACAAAGTAGGAAGTGGTGGTTCTTCTCGAGAATTTTGGTTTCAAACACCACCAACAATTGACCCAGATGCTTCATACAAGTTTGGAATTATTGGTGAGCTATCATCTGTTTTCAGAATTTCAGTAGCCGAATTAGACAGAGGGAAGATTGGTTTGGTCTTATTTGGAGTTTGTCTTGTTTCAATTCATCAAAAGGTCAGAATCTTGATTAGTATTGATAATCAAAACAGCTCAGTGTCTAGGTTCTTAATCACAGAGTGGATTGTCACTTGGTGTTGCATTAAGGTAGTATCTCCTATGCCAGCTTATATTATATAGTTCTGTGGGAGAGAACCTGCGAGAGTCCAAAGGGAGAGAGGGTTTGGAGCAGGGGTTAAAATGACTGGTAAATTTGACACTCCTATGTAATTTAAAAATCCTACAGAAACTTTTGCTTGTAAGAAAAACATTTTCCCTTTTATCACAATTTTTTTTTCACTCTTCTATTTTAAACCTGCCTTCCACTTGTAGGTGCAAATCTATTAATCAATCTCAATTGTTCACATTTTCTAGTACTTTGCTATCTCTAGCCTGATATGCATGTCGCAGGTGATCTGGGCCAGACTTATAATTCGCTTTCCACTGTTCAGCATTACATGGTGAGTGGAGCACAGGCAGTCTTGTTTCTGGGGGATCTTTCTTATGCCGATAGATACAAGTACAATGATATTGGGCTAAGATGGGATACATGGGGTCGTTTTATTGAACAAACTGCGGCATTTCAGCCATGGATCTGGTGTGCTGGGAACCATGAAATAGAATATCTGCCTTACTTGGTAAAGTATCTTCACACGTGCTTTTTAAATGTACCATATTTGTTTTTTGCTTTTCAGTTTGTGATGACTTCTACTTTAACTATTAAATTTTTGTATATTTCGTGGCACTCACACCTCCGATTTTTGTTTAACACGAAACAATTGAAACCTTTGTTGACATGTATATTTGTTTTCCATGAGTTTTAGAAATTTGTCATTTTCAAGTTTTGGAGGAAAAGTATAGTAGAGGTTATAAAGTAAAAGAAAATCTGCCCCAAAAGCTTATTTTTGTAAACCATTTATCATGGAGGACTATAAGAAGGCAAAGTGTATAATGTTCAGTGAAAAAACAGGGCTGCTTTTTGACAAGATTTTCTTTTGCAGAAACAAGATTATCATTGTTGTATATAAATTAACTATTAATGGGAGCTCAAAGAACCATATGGCTCTTTATGATGCAAAACTAACAACGTCTAAGTGACTACTTCAGTGTTAAACTGTATCTGGTCCTGCAACTTCAAAAAGCAGCACGCTTTTGGAAGACTTGAATTCCTAGGCTTTCTATTGTGTGTGGGAGATCATCTATGTTTCTAATAGCTGCTACTAATCTACTTTTCACTATTCTTGCATCCTAACATGCTGTTTCTATGTAAGTAAAGGAGGAGCTTGATCCATTCAAATCCTACCTGCATCGATATCCAACACCTTATTTGGCCTCAAAAAGCACCAGTCCTCTTTGGTATGCCATCAGACGAGCTTCTGCCCACATAATCGTGCTTTCAAGCTACTCTTCCTTTGGTAATTCTTCTTTTTCACTTCATTCCCTACCTAAATTCGTTCTCATATAGCAATTTGAGGTCCTTTAATGTGCATAATAGAAACTTTGGCAAATAGAAAGGCATAAAAGAAAAAAAAATGATGAGTTTCACCACCAATAAGATTTTGCAAGAGAAGTCAACATCTGCTAATTTGAACCAATTAAACCAAGATAATAGAAGATTCAAACTGGTTCCTCTAATAACTAATAAACCATGTTTAATGCTACATCTGACAAATGCTGCTCCATTGCTACCTTTCTCTGCATGTTGGGACTGATCAATTGTGATTGCGAACAGTGAAATACACACTTCAGTGGATGTGGCTGCGAGAAGAATTTAAAAGGGTAGACAGAAAAAAGACACCTTGGCTTATTGTTCTGATGCATGTTCCTTTTTACAATAGCAATGATGTTCACTTCATGGAGGGCGAAAGTATGAGAGCAGTGTTTGAAAAGTGGTTTGTTCGCAACAGAGTTGATATTGTTTTTGCTGGGCATGTTCATGCTTATGAAAGATCGGTATGGTTCTCATCTGGCATGTTCATCTATTCATGCTTATGTTGCAATTACTTTCAGATGCTGCAGATATTTGCATTGTTACAATGATTTATAATGTTTAAATCTGAGGACTCCATGTGATCTGTCTGTCAGAATCTGAGGTTGCACATGGAATTACAAACAAATTTACTTTAGTTGTACTGTCTCCAGATCATGGTCAGGTGGTCTGTCTGTTCCTCCTATGAAACCTTGTAGTGATAGGAAATTACAGACTTTGGCAGAGTTACGTGTGTAAAGTAAAATGTAAAAAGCCTTGTCACTGTTCAAAAGCAAAATGACACAAATGTATCTTGACGTGTTTATATTTATAATAAAAGCTGAATAATGCTTGTTTTATACGAGTTGTGAGATAATACAATTTACTTTTCCATACAATATTCTGTTATGCTATGACGTTTCTTTTGGTTTTGGTGATAAATTCGAATCTTTGTTCCCTTGTCCACTGCTGTATACTTGATGCATATATGGTCGCATAAGTAGAATTTCTGGTGAATAATCAAATGAAATAAATCCCTTAATTAAAAATAGCTCCTTATACTTATTTTAGTCTGAATTTCTTTCTCTATGACATAATGAAATTTTCATTCTACTTCTATTTAATGGCAAGAAATACTAGGTTTCCTGTTCAATGGAAACCACTCAATATAATCTCAGTTGAGCGTGCAAAAGTATCTCAAGTGTTGTCTTTGACAAAAGCAAAGACCTATTGTCCTTGAAAAAGACAAGACCTACTTTACGTGTGTTGATGTTTCTGTCATACTGGTTCTGTACCACATCTTGTGTTTCCCTGTTTTACTGACTTAAGTGGATTTGTCGATTTTCAGTATCGGATCTCAAATATACAATACAATGTCAGTAGTGGTGATCGCAACCCTGTACCAGATAAGTCTGCACCTTTATATATAACTGTTGGAGATGGAGGTAATCAGGAAGGCCTTGCTGGGAGGTGAGTTGGACATCTTATGTGCAGTTCTTTTTAATAGATCATCAAAGGTAGAAATTCTGATGATCGTTTTCCAAGAAGTTCCCACATTGCATTTTCATGATGAAGTTACATTACTATTACAGGTTCAGGGATCCACAACCAGACTATTCTGCATTTCGTGAGGCCAGTTATGGCCATTCTACTTTGGAAATCAAGAACAGGACTCATGCATTTTACCATTGGAATCGGAACGATGACGGGAAGAAGGTGGAAACAGACTCTTTCATATTGCATAATCAGTATTGGTGAGTAAATTTTAGAATGTTTGATTTAGCTAAATTTGGCACGTATTGAATGTGACCCTTAACATAATAATTGGACAAGCCATGGAGCATAGATCATTTGTACGAATTACATTATATGAATCTCTTGCTAAGTACCATCTCCAAAGGAAACAATTGTATAGATGTAACTTTCATTTATACACGTGAGCCTTATTCACTGGTAACCAACAGCCAATGATTACTATCATCATGCATCTTGTCATAAGTGATCATCACTCTTGTTTCGATGTAATTTTGGCAGATCTTTCCTTGTAACTTATGATGTCTTATTACGGTTCATTGACGCAGGGTAAGCAGTTTCCGGCGAAGAAAACTAAAGAAGCATCGTTCCTAGAGCATACAAAGCAGATTACTATTGTCTGATTCGAGGTTTTGTTGGGTCAAGAGACATTTAAGATTGGCAGAGGAAAGTACTTGATACAGATGGTTGGTTATATGGGAGTTCAAGATAGAAAGTAGAGTTTTGTAGCAGGTTAGATGATCTTCAACAAATAGTTTGGTTAGCACTAGCTAGTATACACGGACCAACATTAGACTCATGGATTACACATAATTTTTATTCCGTACATTTTCTTCTCTTCATTGTATTCCACTGTTTTATTATTTTTCCTTGCGCCGCAATCTGTTACCATGAAATAAAGTCAAGGGAGCAAATATGCACTATGTGAGCAAACTCATTGTTCAAACCTTTTTTAGGGTAATCCATTCATACGAAGGCCAAGTAGCACCAGACATGAGGTTACGTTTTGGCTTATGTAATCTTTCTTCTTCTTCGCGCACTGTATTAAAGGTAACATATGTACCCCAGGTTATCGGAAACTTTCAGATTTTTATTGCAACATGAACTGTTGGGTGGGCATGGTGTTCTCCACATTAGAGTTTCCATGTGACCAAAGTAATAATTGTCGAGGAAGCTCCTCTAGAAAGGCCTTCATTCGAATATGGAAATCGAAGGACAAGTATAACTTATATTGAAAAGTGATAAGGTATATAATCAATTTAGGAAAAGTTTTGTATAGCAACTTTGAGTCTCCAATGTCCTTTCAGTCAAATACTTTCCATTGGGTAACGTCGTTTTAAATTTGTTTAGTATAATGTGATTTAAAAAAAAAAAAAAAATCATGATAAAAAATGCATATTAGGAAATCATTTTATGGATTTTTTTTCCTTTTTAAAGCAAGAGAATTCATCATTTTATCTTTAAAATGCATATTTTCTTCAACCGTAAATGATTGTATTACCTAATCATTTTTATTAAAACAAATCGGATGAAAGTCTATAAAATTAATTCATGAAAAATTCCTGCACAAAAATAAAAAAATCTCAAAATAGCCTAGGAAAAGCCCAAACTTCACGAAGTCAAGTTAGAGTGTCAAGCAAGTCAACCATTTTCCCACACATATCCCACTTACATAGTCATCCACTTGATTTGTCATATTATTCAGTTTGGCAAGGCGACATTAACTGTTTAATTCAAGCATTCTCAGCATACATCTCAATCAAAACTGACATTCCCTTCATCATTCCAGTCGTCCAGTAATCAATCGCACTAATTATGGCCTTTCTCTTTAAGCCAACTAACAAATTGGCTTCGGCTCAAATGGAAAAACATGACAACCTCTGTTCTTGGGGACAGAAACATTCCTTAATTCGGTACGGCGATACCAGCTGATCCTTGGTTTCCAAGAAAATGCTCGGCATGTTTGACCCCCAGCAAGGGGGAAAAACAGCTGCTTTTTCTTCGAGATCCCCCGATCCCGATTGGCCACGTGAACAGACAGACGAGAACCCACAAGGCAAAAAACGAGAAAAAGAAAAATAGGAAACGAAAGTAATCTCACTGTCTGAATCACAACGTGATTGGCTGAATAATGCTCTCTGGCTTTTCGACCCCTGCTTTCAAGAACTATTCTTTCTCGCCTGTAGATCCGAAAGGAAGCACCTTTCGCTTTCAGCGGTCTTCTCTCTCTCTCGGTTTCGTTTCGAACCATTGGAGCGAGCTTCCCGCGAGGCCGTAGAAGAAAGATCCGGAGCTCCGGGAGCCGGAGACTGCCGTTTCTCTTGCTCCCAAGTGCTGTTCTGTTTCGGATTTCGCCCACTTTCTTGCTGATTCTTGAGGTGACCCGAGTGTTTTGTCAAGTGTTTGAGCGTCACGACCTATGGAATGTAGATCTTTTCGGTTGCTGAACTGCAGATTTTGGTGCTTGTTTATGGTTTTGTTGGTGGGTTTGTTTTGATTCGAGATTTGCTTCTGGGAGTTTTGAGCTTGCCGTTCTTGGTGATTTTAGTTGGTTTAAGAGGTCAGTTAAAGCTCAAAACTTCCTGGTCCTTGATCGCGAGCTGCGCTCCGAAGTGAAGTGGGTTTCAAGAAGTTTTGCTTGAGGTGTGAGTGAATGGAAATTCGAGAATGCGGAGGCAATTATATGTTGGCTTCGATTGGCAGGTCACGAAATGTATGAGCACAATTGGCTCAGGATGGTGTCCTCAGGAGGGCACAAGCTTTGACCTTTTTTCCGTGCCAGCGCGGTGGGCTGCAGGTTGATTTGTGTGTTTATCTGGTCGAGCTATTTGGGATATTGATTCTGGGGTGCTTAGGTGTTGATTTAAGATTCTTGCGCTTAAAAAAGACAGCCAGGACTTTATTGTTGGTTCAAAGTAGTTTATACAAATAGGGTCACATTAGATGGTGTTTGGTTGCATTTGCTCGTTCACTTAGCCCCTATAGGAAGCTGGAGATTGAAGCCGTTGAACCTTTGACCGAATTTTCACTATGGCATCCATCAGAAGGACCTTGTCCCCAGTTCCTCGACCTGGAACTCTGCTAAATGGCGAAGCCTGTTCAGTTTCATCTCCTTTGTCGAAGTCATCTTCTTGTGCCCCAACCCCAAGTCAAACACCATCAGGTGGAATACTGTCAATTTTGGTGGGTTCATTGGATTCTCTGGCTTTTGCACTCAGAGCTTTCTCTCAACGACCCTCTAGGCCTTACGATAGGCAAAAACCAAGAGGGCAAACTTGGAGAAGGGCATTATTTCATTTCTTCATTTGTTTTGTCATTGGGATGTTCATTGGAGTTACCCAATTTGCCTCAATGAATGCATCGATAAACTTCATTTCGAAGCACCATGCCATATCCTTTGAGCCGAGTACAACTTTCAGGAATAACCAGTTACAAGATGATGCAGCTAGAAATGTGACACCATTTTACAGTATGAGCAATGAGAATGACTCTACCCTGCAGCTACAATCACATCAGCAGCTGTTGTATTCGATTGCTCAAAATAGCAGTAATAATGAATCAGCTGCTAAATATGCACATGTTGAAGTTCAGAAGCTTCTGATTGTCGTGACCCCAACACAGAGACACCTGCTTCAGGCCTATTATCTTAATCGTCTGGCGCATACACTGAAGCTGGTACCACCTCCTTTGTTGTGGATAGTTGTGGAGATGACCTCACAGTCTCCAGAAACAGCTGACACCTTGAGGAAGACTGGTATCATCTATCGGCATCTCGTGTGCGATAAAAATCTGACCGAGGTCACAGATGTAAGAGTTCACCAAAGGAATGTGGCGTTATCTCACATTGAAACACATCATCTTGATGGAATAGTTTTCTTCGCAGATGAGGATAATATCTACGCAACCGATCTATTTGATCAAATGAGGCAAATTAGGTACTTTTCATCTACAACAAATTCTGCAGTTTTCTTTTCTGGCAGCAATACTTTGGTAATTCATGGTTCTATCTGGGAGATCCTCCTGAATTTGTGGTGGTTTGGGTATATCTAAATCTAGAATTGGACTACTAAAGTGCCTAGCAGGAGATGCAAGAGTGAGCTTTAATGGTTGTTTGAGCATCAAGATCTCACCTCTTTTTGGACTGTTTCTGTACCTCATCCCCATTTAGATGCATATAGTTGGCTGTAATAAAATGCTTTCCATTTATTGACTAGCATGGCAATTGGAATTGGTGGATTAACTGTCTCCATCTTCCTATTGAGATGCTCCCTTTTGCAATGTCCTACTTTTATCTAAAACTCAGCTAAACCTTCTTTTACAATGTTGTCACGCGATCTCCTTCTCTGTGCTCTGTTCTAGTTAAACCTTATTTCCTTTCTTAATGTAGGCGCTTTGGAACTTGGCTGGTGGCCAAAGTGACAGATAGCAGAAGCAGAGCTGTATTGGAGGGTCCCATTTGTAATGGCACTACTGTACTTGGGTGGCATACAACTGAATCAAGGAGGGGATTCAAAAGATTTTATGCCGAATTATCAGGATTTGCCTTCAATAGCACAATACTATGGGATACCAAGAGATGGCACAGACCCACCCTTGAACCCATTAGGCAATTTGACACACCAAAAGACAAATTCCCAGTAATTGTCCTTCCCCTTCTGTTTTCTTGACCCCTATAATTAAAATTTCAAGACTGAAATAACCCAAATGCATTTTCTTGACTCATCTGCTATGACTGAGGTTTTACAATGTGATCTACATGTCTAGGTGAGCACATTAGTTGAACAAATTGTGGAGGATGAGAGCCAGATGGAAGGCTTACCCCAAAACTGCTCAAGGGTGATGGTTTGGCATCTTCATGTGGATTCATCTAGTTACTTTTACCCACAGAGTTGGTTGACAAAGAGTAATCTCAATGCCACTGCCTCACTGACATAGCAGTTTGTGGGGGAAGTTGTTCAATTGATACTTCAAGGTAATGCAGTTTCTATTATCTCTATTCTCTGCATACCTTTTCAACAATGTCTGGATGTAACAATTGTGGATTGTTGCTCTGGAGAAAAAAGACATCATAGGATTTGGTCCAATAAAGTTATTAGATGTTTTCCTTGACAATTAGACAAGACTAAACTTCAAATTTTTATAGCAGACAAAATTAGATCAGTACATCCCACCATTGTAAAGGACTGAAATCTGCTGGCCATGGTAGTCATGCTTATGAGCTCTTCATTTGAACTGGTAAAAAAAGATGGTTACATTTTTTCCTTGCAATCTATCTTGGTGATTAAGCAGAGATGAAATTTGGCTTTTAAGCCAGTTGTGTACAAATAAGAGGCACCTACTCTACATTTTGCAGTTTTCGTTGCAATGTGATGACCAAGCAAAAAAGCCATTGTTTTGCGCACTTTAAAAGGCCAGTTTTACCTTGCTAATGAGATGGCGGTTCTGAATGAACAAGATCTTATATCATCACAAGATAACCTGCTCATATCAGCTTCTATTCTAAGCTTATATTCTTCTGCCATCACAGCGGTAAGAAATCATCTCATGAGTACTTCCAATTTTGCTGCAGCTGATGCATGTTTCAGAGGGATCTGATTCTACTAGGTTGGCATTTCAAAACGAGGACCATCTGCCGAAGATTTCTCTGTACTGTTTGAATTTTGCTTTGGTAGCATTGTATTCATCTCCCACGGTTTTGTAATTGTACAGTCATATGAGTCTCTTTATTTCTGGATCCTCTTGGATTCTTTAAGCAAGGATAAATCTCAATTGAGCTAGATTCAGCTCTGCCTGCTTTATATGTAAAAAACTGAGTAAAAAAGAGATAAATCAAGGCAGATTTAAACAACGATTTCTTGCTGCCATGGTCATTTCTTTGATACCCAGGAGAAAAGTTTCATCTAAGAGCTTATCATCCCCATCACTCATTTACAATTTATATCCCCTTCTCAGATCTAAAACAACCAATATTTGAATTACAGCTCGTCAACAGAAAACCATATAGTTAGATAAAATATTCCTTTGCTGGTTTTTACTTAGTCACTGTCATCCGCAAGGCACAGAACAAAAAAACGGTTATCAAGAGTGCAATTCTGATTTTGACATGTACTACTGAAAGCTTCAGGAGAATCTTGTTTAGCACTAGAGAATATCATCATTTACTTCAATTTCTTTTCCTTTCCTGCTGAGTGAAAACGCAGCACCAATATCTTGTGAACCCTCTTTTCCTAGTGGAGTTTTCACAGCAGCCTGAGATTTCAAACCTTTGCTTTCAGCTGGGGGCTGTGTCTTCTTCTTACCTTTGATTGTCTGAAGATGACTCGTGAGCAAATTGAGCGAAGATATAATCTGAACACTTAATACCCGCTTTCAAGTTCAGTCACACCAGTTCCTTATTTCTCTTCCCAGTTCGATTTATTTTCGTGTAAGAATTCTCAGTTTCGGCTGGTAGCTTAGAGGAATTTTTACGGTCTATCCGGTGCTATCATTCCATTGATGGTTTTAACCGATGAATCTTCACAATCTAACAGACTAAATAAATACATCTCTAGTCCTTGAAGAACTTGAGCAACATGTTCTATGCAAACACGAACTGAGAATACTCGTAACATGGATGTTAAAGAAGCATATCTAAGATATAAATAAGGAAGTATGCTTTTAATTAAGTTTGCAAACATAAAATGGAATTGAAACTCGCAATGATCTCTCCTAATTTTGTTGAGATGTCGCAATCAGGACAAACTATCTGGAAGACAAGGCTGACATTGGATACCCTTTCCAAGGTTTCGCATGGTGACTGAATTTGTCAAATGATGGCATTTCCTATTTTATTTAGTTAATAACAATGTTCTGCCAAGTACCACCGCCAACCGTCGATATGTCCGAGTGGTTAAGGAGACAGACTCGAAATCTGTTGGGCTTTGCCTGCGCAGGTTCGAATCCTGCTGTCGACGATATCTTTTATTTTTAATCCCTTTTGCGTGTGCCTCAGTGTCAATTTGTATAAAATTATTGAGGCACTAGTCCTACATTTCCTTAATTGCATCTCGATCCGTTTTACATTTTGCGGGCATGTTAAATGTCGAGTAACTCCATCGTGCGTGATATTATATTCTGGGATCATTGAGCAATGGACATGAAATGAGGGGAGTTTAGTTTGAAGCAAGGCTTGAGCTAATTTAGATAGTATCTGACATAACGGGGAACATTCAAATCCTGAAATTTGGTGCATCTATGTAGCCGACGCCATATGTGTGATCTCTGCGCGAATAGAACAATATACACTGACGGATCATGTGAGATTCGCATGGCATTGGACTGAGACGTACATACCATGCGATCAGCCACTTTAACTCTTCTTATCGTCTGTTAGCTTCAATGGGTTTGACAGAAAATGAAGCACTGGAGAAGGTGGCAGAGCAATGGGATGAGACCAAACATGATGAGGGAGCACAATCTCAATCTCGCCAATGCCACCAGAGTGCTGCACTTGTGCTCTGCTGCTGCACATTCTGCACCGGTCCTCGGGCTTTTCTTGCCGATTCCTGCTTGCAATTTTGAAATCCCGGCAGGCTCATTGAGCAGCACATTCGTGATCGTCCGCCTGATCCTTTGTCTGTCTCTCCATGACCGCCTCTCAGCACCTCTGCATCTCGCATGTCAGTCCAATCCGCCCATCACCGGGTGAAGGAGAGAACGACAATTGGGCTTTCTCTCTTGAGCCTTCAAATGGCAACACTGGCCATAGTCAAAAGCATCTGGGGGAAGACCGCAATCGATATAAGTTTCTCAGACGATGCACGAGGAGTGGCGAGCATCTCCATGACATGGCTGATCCCGTGATATTGTCCAAGCGGCGTGGCGCCGGGTGATCTATGTAGTTGCTCCAAACGAGTTCTACTACACCCGACTCCCCAAGATCATGTCTAGCATTGCATCATCTCTGTATCAAATGGGGCTGTCTGCTTGGTTGGTGAGTGTTGTTGATGACACATGATAATAAGATGAGGTAGAGAGATTTGGGTGTCTCATTACACCATTAGGGGTCATTTGACTACTTTTTTTGGGTTGCTGCTGCTCTGAGTCCTGCTAAATTGTCTGTTACATTGGATGTTGCAGAGCTTTATGGTCCTCGTATGGGAGAGGAGGAAGTGGTAATAAGTGACCGTATATCAGACATTGGATTCACTACATAAAATCTCCATTCTTGTCTTGTTAGTCATACCAAATAAGTGACCGTATATCAGACATGATTCCAGATATGTGACTCTAATCATGTAAAAGTGGTAATATACTGCTGACAGAAGTTTAATATACATGCCATATTGACTAATGGTCAAAGGAAGAAGAAAAAATCACTTCCTTTGCCTAATTCAAGAAGTGACACTGATCTCTTCATCTGCCACTCTACTTGAAGCACCATCACCACCTTCTCCTTTGCAGGGCCCATAGGCCTTGCCGCAAGCAAGAAAGTACACAAAGTTGAGGGTGCTAAAACAAGTGATGACCCAAAAGTAGTAATCATAGTGCCCCTTGTTGATATCACTCCCAACCCAGCCCTCCATCTCTCCTCTCTCAGTAACCAACTGGACAATGCTGATTATGAGGCTGGCCACCAGGTTCCCCACCGCCATGCTGACCCCGAACAGAGTAGCGGCGATGCTAGACATGGTCTTAGGCAACTCCGAGTAATAGAACTGGTTTTGTGCGATCGCATTGAAGCCCTCAGCGATGCCGATCAGAATATAGTACAGAAGTAGCCACATCGCCGACATTTTTACCACCCCCATTCCATCCAAATGTTCTTCCTTTGTGGCGACTCTTCGCCTAACTGATTCCACGATGGCCAACACTGACGTCGCAAAGATGGATATAACGAGCCCAGACCCCATCCTCTGTTTCAAGCTTGGATAGACTGGCTTTCCAATGATTGCAGAGGCAAGACGGAGGAATACACGGTTGTAGAGAGCAACGAATGCTAGCAAAGAGAGAACCACGAAAGTGTTGAAGGAGCCTGCGGGGATTTCGAAATTTGGGGTGATGCGTCGGTCCATGGAGGTGACAAGGAGTACTAAGAAGGTGTTCTGGTTGCTGGCCACGGCCAACATGATCCCGGTCGACCATAATGGGATTATGTTGATTAGCGATTTCAGCTCTTCGACTTGGTCAACTGTGCAGAGACTCCATGGATCCAGGGCCTTCCCATCTGTGAGGTGCAGTTGGTCAGTCTCTCTGATGACGCAAGCTTTGTTCAGAAACCTGAAGAATTGAGTAAAGAAAATTCAACGATACAGTCTGGAAATGCGATAGCCAGGTAAATCACATTGCAAGTATGCCCAAAAGCACCTCAATTTTTCGCTTGGGGCTTGAAGCATCGATCCTTTTCCAATATAATACGATTCGTCTGGTCGCAAGGATGACAGCTTGATGCTTCTGTTTCTAAAGGCAGCTACAGCGACTTGGAAGAACCTTGTGAGCAGGCTTGATTCTACCTTCAGTTTGAAGTAGAAAGGTGACGCCAAGAAGAATGAGAAGGTCGATATGAACATGAGCACGACGGGGACTCCAAAACCAACTTTCCACCCTGCGGTATCTTGAATGTACACTATGCAGGTCATCGCGACCATCACTGAGGCCATGACCGAAACATAGTACCAACTGAAATACTTCTGTAACAAGTTGCCCGAATTCTTGGAGTTTGCACCTGTTTTTAATTGGTCGGCGCCGAACGCTAAGGCAGATGATCTTACGCCTCCGGCTCCTATGGACATGAGGCCAAAGGAAGAATATAGGAGCAACAACTGCGCCGTGGTTGCTGATCCGCAAGTGTCCTTGCTGAACTCGTCACAAGAAGGCGGCCTCACTTGAGGAAACACCGTTGTTAACCATAGAAGAATCATTCCCTGGTATATGAAACATGGGTTATTCTGATCCAGTCACTAAAATTATTCAAACTTTGCATGATTTCACAAATCTGCTATACATAAGGCAATTCAACATATAATGTTGCTCTTTTCTATTCAAGATAAGATCAAGAACACAAAATCCACAAGAACTGGCCCTGCAATGAAAATCAGAAAATCCACAACGTCTAATGCACTTTCCAGTGTCTTACAGCAACCAAAAGGAAATAAGACAGAATCAGAATACTACGGGAAAGTACAGAAAATGTGAACACAACAGACAAGTTGATGTTGTGGCTGCAAAAATGTTACAACTTGCAGGCACATCCTTGACTCTTGCTTAGCGACTAAGGTAAGGCGTTTAGAACCTGGTTTAGACTCCATGGTGGGACGATCAAAGGCTTTTGGAGCACCTGACCAATTGTATTTGGATTTAGAACCCTCTGGTCCACTAATTTGAATGAAAGTGTTGAACTTGGAAGATGACAAGTCAACTGAGACTTCATTCACTAAATGCACAAAAACCTTTTTCTACCTTTTCTGTTTGGATTAAAACATAAATCTCATCTGCTAAAATCTGCACAGCCACGAGTGAGGGGATCTCCAAACTTTGCTCTAGGCCAAAAGCTAAGAAGCCGGCTATTTTTTTCATTAAACCCTGTTTAACGTGAATTCCAACAACAGACGAATCAGACAAATGCCCAGAAAAGGCACGGCATCATATGAATCCTCGATAAGGACCCGTGCTGTTTCATTGTTTCGCATGTCACTTTCCACCCACCCAAAAAGAAGACGTGCAAGCCTATCGTGATCATCCTCAATGACAGTGGGTGATTCGCGGATGAAAAGGAATCCAGAAGCAACGGTGATGGCATTGGCAAACAACCCAAAAATAAAAAAATAAAAAAAGATAAGATCCAAGCAATAATTTCACGAAATGAATGAGGTTTAGATTATGGTTCAATCAGTGGGAGAGATTGAGCTTCAAGAAATAGCGAATGGTCTTCGTAGGGCGATTTAGTCAACATCGGTAGATCGAACGCATAGATTAGTTATCGTTGCAACTCCTATTTTTCTGGAAAAACCAGATGCTGTGTAACAGAACTTCATTCTAATAGCATTGACCGGCATAACGAATCTATTACCAGGAGACTGGCGATGGAACCGAACCCGATCATTGCGTAGCGGCCGAAGTAGGAGTCGGCAAGGAAAGCGCCGATGATTGGGAGGAAATTGGTGGCGGCGGACCAGAGGAAGAGGACGTTGGCAGCGGCGACATTCTCTAAGTGGTACTCTCGGGTCAAGTACAACACCATGTTGGGCAGCAATCCGAAGCTCGCCACTTTCTCAAACGCCTCATTCGCTGCACATATAAACACACCCCCAATCCTGGAATGAACGAAACCATACACAGACATGATCATGCAATGAACGAACATGTACAGATATGTGTATGAATCCTATACCAATTATGAAAGGGATGGTTCTGAGGCCACCCTTTGGGGTTGGGTTCTCCAGGAGCGGCTCTCTGATCATCTTCTTGGCCGGTTGATCACAAGAACGGTCACCCATCTGACTCATGTTCGCTCTTCACGCAGAGAGAGAGAGAGAGAGAGAGAGAGAGAGAGAGAGAGAGAGAACTAAAGGGACATGAAACGCGAGCACAAAGTCAGAGAAATGTTAGCTGAGAAGGAGTTTATACAGCAGGGAACGCCGGCATCGAAAGGGACTAGAGAAACTAGAGTAAAAATAAATAAATATCAAGAGGAAGTTGCGTGAACGTCGACACGTACGAGGGGAGTGGCTTGACTGGTCCTGCCACTGCTCAACAGGTTGCTCCGAGGTCTCCGAGGTGGTTGCATCTTGGACCACCTCGGAGACACACCGACAACCCCCACGTAGCCGCCACACCTCCTCGTCCCTTCGTCTACCCTGAAACCAAACCACTTTTAAGGAACGAGAATTTCAGAACCAGAATCTTCTCGTTCGAAACCTTCGTCCTAAAGTTGAAAATCTTGCAACAAACATGAAGCTTTCACCGTTAGAATTTTTCAATCCTTGACCAACCGGATTTCAACGTCAACCAAAGCGAGGGATCGACACATCAGCCCTTACGTAATCTCCTCGTTCTTTTGTCTTGCGTTTCGTCATTTGAGGCCAGACGGTGCATCGAATCAAACGGCTTACGTAGCGTTTGCTTTTTCTTCTGCAGTGCTCCAGGATCGGTATCGAGACTTCATTGAGTTTCCTGAGATGGGTTGTTTGGATCTGGTCCGATCGATTTTGATATTCAAAATATGAAAGTGAGGTCTTTTGACGAACGGTGATCGCAAAAGAAATCACGGAAACTGCTGATCAGGTGACGTGCAAGATTATTAGCGTGTAGGTTATTGTACCTATCAGCCCTTCATTGAACGGTTGTTGTTCAACTAGTGTTGCTTACAGAAATAAGATATTTTCACCAATAATTTGTGGAATGGCGTCTTACACGTAAAGATGGTTATTTGATTGCAGTGATGAGATAAAGTAGGTAAATTTACTAAAAAAAGTCCTAAATTTTTTAATCTGATAAATATAGTTATAAATCTTTTACGATTTGTCAACGTAATACTTTCGGTCAAATTGACTAAAAATCACTGATATAAACATGGGAAAATTCACATAAAATGGCCGGCACTGACATAAATAATCTTTACAATTTTTAAATTTTCATTTCTTTACTTTTTTTTTTTTTTTTTTTCTTTCTTTTCCTTTTTTTTTCCACCAAATCCAACAAAGGCCAGCCAACAGTCATGGACCACAAGTAAGGGCCGTCAGGGGCTCACAGCTTTGCTAGGCTTAGAAGAAAAAAAAGTAAAAAAGAGGAAAGAAAAAAACTATTTAAAAAATTTAGAAAATTTTAAAAAGATTATAAAAAATTATTCACGTTAGCGCTAATTATACTATGTAAGATGGCCAGCACTCACGTTAGAGATTTCTAGCCAAAATTGACTAGAAAGATTACATTAGCAAAGTGTACTAGGTCCATTTTTACAATTTCCCTAGAAATAAGGCTATAATGCAAATAGCTGTTGCATTTTGATTCAATAGAGCTGTAATATATATTATGTTGTTTGGTCTAAGTAATGTGTTGTCTGTTAGGCTATTTGGTTTCATAAATTATAAATGTATCAAGGGGAAATAGCATCAACATTCTCAAAATACCCCTTAAATAAAAATTAGAGGGGATATAAAATAATCTAATATTTGTAGAGTCAGTGAAAAAAAAATGGTACTTTTGGAATAATGATTAGCCATTAGTGCAAGTTTACATTACAAAAGGTAGCCAACTTGTAATAGACGTATAATGTAATAGTCTTTATTGAAACCAAACATTTTGGGAGCGTCTTCGGTTAAAATTAAATTGTGCAAAATCATGTGGTTCTTACCATGCTCTATGAAAGTCCCTATGTCACCACGATCTATATGAGACTTATGAGTTCCCCTTTAGCTTAGCTTAGAAAGGATGGACTCTACCCATTATTTCAACATGCATAATGCGGTTTGTTAAATAACAGTGAAGATTGATTCAAGTCAAAATTGGTTCTATCCGAGCCAGTTCTCAAGTAGAACTTGTTTAGACCACCAATTCGGAATTTAAATTGGTTTGGCCTTAGCTGGTCCGCAGAATTTCTACCCAGGAACTTGCCTTGTTCCCCAGAAAGCCGGCCGGTTATCTGGTTCAACCGGGAAGGACTGGTGCTCAGTGCTCACCCCCATCGATGGTTGTTATTGTAGCGGCTAACCGTAGAAACTTAAGGCCAAGGCCAGAAAGAGATAGCCCAATGGCGGCCCAATTTTAAGCTTAAGACGAAATGGTTTTGGGTCTTTCTCTGTAGCCACAGGGACATCTCTGGAAAGCCCACTAAAGTGCAAATCCCGAAGCTACAAGGAAAGCAAAACTCATTCTTCTTCTCCGACACACTTGAAAGCTACTTCGCATTGTATCCATCATTCAGTCACTTCTCATCGCTAAAACCATCCTAGGTGGGACGAAATTCTCCTAACCCTCGAGTCCCCACGAACGAAATGCAAATCGTACTCACTTGATTAGCTCAATTTGTGCTGTTCAATCACAATTGAACGATAGTGGACGACGGCGACGGGGACGGCTAAATGGACACTCATTTTTTAAGATGCACACATCTCTATGCGCTAACTCATTGTTCGATGATGTGCGTAAGATGAATCTTTCCAATATGAAATGGGAGCCTTGAGCTTTCCCCAACAAAATCAAGAATCTGCAGCGCTTAGTAAACCGTCAGTAATGGCCGGCCTTCGTTTGTATAGCCTTTTGTAAGGTAGGGTGTAGGAGAATTGAGTGCATACCCACTTTCTTAACAATCCATGTATACTCATATGATTCTCTACTGTAATTATTTGGGCAGTGGAAGGTGGGACACTCCCATTAGCTCGTGTGCAGGATTTAATTTTGATTTCGAGACCATGATTAGTGATAACAGCAATCATGAAGGAGTCAGCACTTAAGAGCTAGCCCTACCCCCTTCCACGTACGGTGCCTCTACGTTGAAGTCTCAACCTAATCTTCAATCTTTTCTTCTTCTTCTTTTTCATTTGTGGGATTAGAAACCTTTAAAAAATGTCTTGCACGAGTGCAAGTAGGTCAGCTCCACAGCCACGATAAGATTCCAATTCGGTACTATAATCTAGGGTATAATATCATTAAGAGTAATGCTCCTTTTGTCTACTTATGATGTTTAATTTGGGAACTTTGCATGTGTAATATAGTCCCTGAAAATCCTTCCACTTTATGGGACTGTATGGTCTCTATACATAAATGCTGTGTTCATTATATTGTCTTGAATGATCGAAAGATGCAGAGGAAGGGAACATGAATATTTACTATATATGGCTGAAAGGTGTGTGATTGGAATGGTGTTCCGTGCATGAATACGGTTTTGAGGATTTTTAGGAACGATTATAATTGAGGGCCTCTTTGTTCGTGTATTTTTGAATAAGCGATTTTTTGCTTTCCGACACAAAATTTAAGATGACATCCAAATTTTAGCTAAAGGGTGTGTGATTGGAATGGTTCCATGCATGAATACGGTTTTGAGGATTTTTAGGAACAATTATTATTGAGGGCCTCTTTGTTTGTGTTTTTTTGAAAAGGAAGGAGCGACTTTTTGCTTTCTGATGCAAAATTTAAGATAACATCCAAATTTCAAGAGATTGTGAAAAATTATGTGTTAACATTTGTATATTTTTTATGATGGTCACAGCTCATTCCTCTCATCACTAGTAGTGTCCTTTCTTATCATGCACCGAGCATTTCCCTCTACAACTTAAATCCGATCATGTTCAAGCCACGTGTGGGAGGATACTTTTAAGGGGGCTTGAACAAGACTATTTAGCATAACGCTTGCCTAATTGGGCCTCGGAATTTGATAAGTAATTTTTTCATTATGAGTAGGTGTGGGCAATAAATTAGGCGTGATCTAAGAGGTCAGCCACGCTCGAGTATGTACATTGGTAAACACCGTTGTAACTATTAGAAATTAAACTAAATTCATCGGTACCAAAAACTGTTTGATATCTTCATTAAAGATGAGTCATAATTACAGTGTTATCTTTAATGAGTCTGTTCATCATGATCTATAATGAGTCTGTTTGTAATTCTAGATGTAGTGATTGTTTTTAGAGATATGATGAAATATGATGAGATAAGATGAGATATGGTGATTGTTTTGTTAGTTTCTAGATCTTATTTGAAATGCTAGTTTAATCTAATGAGAAGGGCAAATGTTATGTAACAATTCTATAAATAGGAGAATCTTGTGATTGTTTTTTGCTAAGGTGAAATAAATCTATAGGCCTATCTATCTTTTCTCTTCCTTGCGTGAGTTTTGAGCGTTTCACCTTCAACCTTCAAATTACTTCTATCAAAGTGGTATCAGAACTTATGGTTTGTGATCATAGTGTTAACAAACAATCAGCTTCCTCTTCAATACTCTTGTCTTACCAAAGAAAATTATGGTAACTAGGCCGTTAGAATGAAAGCTCTACTTGGCACCTACGGTGTGTGGGAACTCATCAACACTGGCTATGATGAGCTAGAGGATGAAGCTACCTTGAACCAAAACCAGAGGAATACCTCGGAGAAGGTTTGTTTGAAAGATGAATATGCCTTGTCTATCATCTATCAAGCTTTAGATGATTTCATGTTCGCAAATGTGTCGAACACCACCGTTGTTAAAGAGGCATGGAAGATTCTTCACAACACACATCAAGGAGTACAGAAAGTTGAGAAGATTCGCCTTCAAACCTTGAGAGGTGAAATAATATGAATTGATTGCTAAATATTTCACAAGAATTTTGGTGATTGTCAATCAAATGAAAAGAAACATAGAAGATGTTTTGGATGTTCGTGTTGTTGAGAAAATACTTATGTCCTTAGACAAGAAGTACGATTAGACAAGAAGTACGACCACATCGGTGTTGCAATTGAAGAATCCAAAAACTTGGATGCCATGAAGATTGATGAGCTTATGGGATCATTACAAGCCCATGAAGAAAGATTCAGGAGAAAAAATATTGAACCAGTGGAGGAAGTTCTCCAAATGTGATTGACCACTCGAGATGAGAATGAGCAAAGAAGAGAACTCACACAAACTTGTTGGAAAAACCAAGATTGTGATTATGGTTGAGGCCAAGGTCACTTTCAAGGAAGAGGTCGTGGACGAAGCAGAGGAAATGTTGCTCGAAGTGACGGTAGATACCCATATCAAAGAGGTGTTCGTGAAAGAGGAAAGAACTCGACGGGCTAACGGTATGATAAATCTAAAATTCGATATTATCATTGTAATAAACTTGGCCATTATGCTACTAAGTGTTGGAATAAGGAGAGTAGTAGAGTAGATAGAAAGGCAAACTTGGTGAATGATGCCAATCAAGTTCTATTATCATCGTTCAAAGAAGATGAAGGAGGTCAAATTGATATGTGGTATTAAGATACTGTGCAAGCAATCACATGTGTGCGAGAAAAGAGATGTTTATTGAGTTAGATGAGACAATTAAAGGGAAAGCCTCTTTCGCTAATAACTCCAAAATTCTTGTTTAAAGCAAAGGTATAATTCTGATTCGCTTGAAGAATGGTGCATGTCAGTTTATTACTAATGTTTACCATGTCCTGAAAATGTCAAGCAATATTTTGAGTTCGGGATAGTTTCTGAAGAAAGGCTATACTGTTCATATGAAAGATCTTAGTCTTATGCTAAGAGACAGAAATTAATAAACTAATTGCGAATGTAAAGATGTCGAAAAACATGATGTTTACTATCAATATAAAGAATGATATGTCTCAATGTTTAAAGGTGTGCACGGATGATCCTTCATGGTTGTGGCATTTAAGGTTTGGCCATCTCAACTTTGGCGGACTTAATTTGCTTTCTCGTAAGAAGATGGTTCATGGCTTACCACATATTGATCATCCCAATCAATTATGTGAAGGGTGTATTATTGGTAAGCATTCCGGAACTAGTTTTCCAAAAGAAGCAACTTATTGAGTGAAGAAGCCGTTTGAGTTGATTCATTTTGACGTGTGTGGCCCAATCATTCCTCAATCATATGGTAATCATCGATATTTTGTTACCTATATTGATAATTTTAATAAAAAAACTTGGGTGTATTTTTTTAAAGAAAAGACATGATTGTTTGATATGTTCAAACAATTCAAGAACTTGGTTGAAAAGGAGAGTGGCTATTTTAATAAAGTTATGAGGACTGATCGTGGCAAAGAATTCACCTCAGCCATATTCAATAAATTCTATGAGGATCATGGTATTTGGCGTTACTTGACGGCTTTGTATTCTTCTCAACAAAATGGTGTGGATGAACAGAAAAATAAAACCATTCTCAACATGGTTCGGAGCATGTTGAAGAGTAAAAATTTGTCTAAAGAGCTTTGGGCTAAAGTTGTTTTGCGTGTGGTCTATCTTCAAAATAGATGTCCCACATTCGAACTTAAAGGCATAACTCCACAAGGAGCATGGACATGGAGAATACCAAGTATTTCACACTTGAGAATTTTCAAGAGCATTGCCTATGCTCATGTCCCGAACCAGAAAAGATTAAAGTTAGAAGACGAGCAAAAAGCTCATCTTTATTGGGTATGACTACTCATCCAAAACCTATCGATTATTTGATCATAACGCTTTGAAAGTGTATGTAAGCAGAGATGTCAAGTTCGATGAAGATGGTACATGGTAAGACAACCCAAAAGATGAAGCGAATGCTCACAATGATATCGATCAAACAGAGTTGAAGGATCATTCTACACCTTCTTCTCCAATATCGTCTTCAAGTTCATCATTGCCAACCTCTTCAAACAGTGTCGATGAACCACTAATGCCAAGATCAAGGAGATTGTCTAACATTTATGAAGCTACCGATGAGGTTCACCTTGTATGTCTTCTTGCATATTGTGAAGCACTTGTCTATGATGATGCGGCCAAAGAAGAAAAATGGAGAAAAGTCATGAATGAAAAAATTGATGCCATTGAGAACAATCAAACATGGGAGCTTGCCAATCTTCCTAAGGACAAGAAATTGACTAGAGTCAAATGGGTGTACAAGAAGAACGAGAAATGAGAAGTAAAAAGACACAATGCTAGATTAGTCGTGAAAGAGGTACAAGCAAAAAGCTAAAATCAACTATGATGAAGTTTTTGCCCCAGTCATTCGCATGAAAACAATTACATTGATTATTTCTATCATTGTTCAAAGTAATTGACAATTTATCAAATTGATGTCAAATCAACATTTTTGAATGGCATCCTTGAAGAAGAGATTTATGTTAAACAACCTGAAGGGTTTGCTGCAAAAGGTGATGAAGATAAAGTGCTGAAGTTGAAGAGAGCTCTATATGGGCTTAAACAAGCACCGAGAGCATGGAATTCCATAATTGATGCATATTTCAAGGCGAATAAATTCTCTCAATGTCCATATGAGCATGCACTCTATTTGAAGCAAGAAAAAGTGATGTTCTACTCGCCTGAATAAATGTCAATGACCTTGTTTTTATAGGAAATAATTCGGTGATAATTGATGCTTTTAAGACATTGATGGTGAAAGAATTTGAGATAACTGATAATGGTCTCATGGATTATTTCTTTGGGATTGAAATGAAGCAAAGTGCCAAGGGGATTTTTATTTACCGAAAAGGACATGTAGAAAATATCCTTGAAAAATTCAACATGAAGAATTGTGCTATGGTCAATACACAAATGGAGTGCGGAACTAAGCTTTCAAAGTTTGATGATGGTGTTGATGTTAATTCGACATATTATAGAAGCTTGATAGGGAGTTTGAGATACTTGACATGCATGAGACCTGGATATTATGTACAGTATTAGAATTGTGAGTCAATAAATGGAGAAGCCAAACTCATCTCATCTTGGAGCTGCAAAGAGGATACTTCAATACATCAAATATACTACTTCTCATGGCGTACACTACTATCGCTCCTAATCCTTCCAACTTAGAGCTTATTAGGATAGTGATTATGGTGAGATATTGATAATAGAAAGAGTATTACAGGCTTTGTATTTTTCTTGTGTGACACTGTTTTGATGTGGTTTTTAAAAAGGAACCTAATTTCACTCTATTGACATGTGAAATTGAATGTGAAATTGCATCCTCATGTGTTTGTCATGCAATTTGTTGAGAAGACTACTTAAAGATATTCTTATGGAGCAGAAAAAAGTAACTGAGATTTTTGTTGATAATGTTTCTATTATTACAATGAGGAAAAATCCAGTTTTTCATGAACGGAAAAAATATATCAATGTTCGATATCACTTCATTTGAGAGCAGATTAAAGAGAATGAGGTTGAAGTGTTGCATGTGAACACAGGGGATGAAGTAGCAAACATTTTTATCAAATCTCTCAAGATCGATGCTTTCTGAAAGTTCAAGAGCCTGCGTAATTCTAGATGTAGTGATTGTTTTAAAATATAGTGATTGTTTTTAAAGATATTGTGAAATATGATGAGATAAGGTGAGATAAGGTGATTGTTTTGTTAGTTTCCAAATCTTATTTGGAACGCTAACTTTATTTATTGGGAAGAGCAAAAGTCATGTAACAAGTTTATAAATAGTGGAGTTTTGTAATTGTTTTTTGTTAAAGTGAAATAAATCTACAAGCCTATCTATCTTCTACTCTTCCTTGTGTGAGTTGTAAGTGTTTTACCTTCAAATTACTTCCATTAGTAACATGGTAAAAAACTCAATCCACGTGACGAATTTAGATCCATTTACCACTGTCGATCCAATGCAAATTCAATTAATGAACTAAATTATGTGATGAATACTTCTAAAAACTATATGCTATGAAGTTTAACAATAAATTTTTTGATTAGGGACTAAAGATTTATCCCTAATTTTCTACATAATTAATTCCTAAATGATTAACAAAAATTTAGGCATCAACAATGGAAATCTCCAATTCAGTGTTTAAATAGAATACATAAATATGAATATCTATTAGAAAGGCAAATATAGATTTTATTTCATTCTTTATCAGTTTGACCCAAATCTTCTATTAAATTTGGACTCTACAGACTAATCGTCATTGTCTTTCCAGTAGAGTTGATACAAAGCTTATCCTACAAATGGAGATTCCATAGATGTACATTCTTTGTCCACCATGTTCAATATAAATTAAGCCAAAAGTTTCCATACCAAACGTCACTAATATCATAATACATCACAGCAATGAAATCCCTAAGTCGATTCACGCATATCCTTTTCTTGTCACTTTTCTTCATATCCTCTCTTCCACCATCACAGGCCAACAACTTGCGTTTCTTGAGTGATTTTGGGTAAAGCACCATGTTCATGTCATCAACAACTTGCCTAGCGATATCGGATCCAATGTCAATTTAAGGACGACAATCTCGGGTCCCGAAACCTCCAGCCATGTCAAGTGCAAGAGATCATTTTCACGATGCACTTCTTTAAGTCAGCCCTCTTCTGGTGCGTAGCTCGGGGATAGCGGCATTACAAGATGTTTGATGTGTTCACGCAAGATCGGGATAAAAACCATTATGGTTCCGATTGCAAGTGGTCTATATGGGATGACGGGATTTACTTTAGCAATGATGGCACCACATGGGCCCTTGAGTATACGTGGGAAGTGCCCAATTGAATATTGTTTTGATTGAACAAAATAGTCTGAAATAAAGTGAACATGACTCTTTTATATTGTTGGTCTTTTGCCCTTGTTTTCTGTTGATGGTACTGTCTAGACCTTAGCAAGTCCTTAAACTACTATGTCTAAATTTTGGGACGTGAAAATTTCGAGAGAAGAAAAAACTTTCCTCTAACCATTGTCAATGTGATGACCTCGTTATCTGATTTGTGGAGCACCCTCATATCACAACCATATCCAGGACTGTATTCACTTGAAAAAAAACTTTCATTAAGATTGGATTAGATTTGTTGAAAAGCCAAGGATAAAACAGTAAAAAAAGTTGCAATTAATTTTTTATGTACCTTCAAATTAATATTTCATGGTGCCTCAAGTTGCCAAAAAATCAACAACACATCTTGATGGTCTTCTTTTGGAAATCGATAATGATGATTACAATTGTTTTTTTGGTAGAAAATGATTATTACACTTAAAAATACAAAAAGAATATTATTTAAAGAGTATTCGATACTTGTTCACAATGTGAGGGCTAAAAGCTTAAGGTCATTGGTTAAGCACCCCAAAGGACGCTTGAAGTCATGCCAATGGACTAGAGTTTTCATTTCTCCTCTAAGTTATCTGTCACGCCCCGAACCTCGAGGCCGCGCGCATCTCTTGGTGGTCGATCAAATTGCGATGTTCCCAGGATGTGTCGCCAACCCATTCATTTTATTGCACATGTGGAAGCGAAATAACAATTCTCTAGACAACAAACAAATATGGGATAGAAAAGCAGGACAACTAATTTAAACAATACACACTTTATAAACACATCCGGTTGATACATAGAAAGTCCGACTCAAAAAGAAACCTCTAGGCCATCTACACTCTGGACCCTTCAACCTTAGGCTCTGGATCCTCCACGCTACAGCTCTGAAATTGGTAACCCACAACGGGGTGAGATAAAAATCTCAGAGAGTCTACACCTTAAACCCCAATTAGGAAGATAATACACCTAGAGACAGCCTAAGCACACATCAAATGAGACTTACCTTGCCTTAACACCTCCCTACAAGTCAGTACAGCTCATATTATATATGCATATTGTAAATGCACTTAATAATTAGAACGCTTCAACTCATATACCGGTCAATCATAAGGATCCCGATTATAAGGCCAAATCGTTATGACACGTTCCATTCCATGCCACATAATTTTGTCCCATAATCAGGCGTGGTCATCTCACTCAGTTAAGCATTCCAATTAATTACGGCCCAACGGGCACGGCCGACTCAACAGTCAACGGTCATCCGACATAGTCGGATGGTCCCATTTTGTCAAGCACAACAATATCTACATCTAGATGGCATTCCACATAAGAGCATTAGTCCAGCCTCCACTGCAACCGGCATCCGTTATCAAAGGCATTCCACATAGGAGCAACGCCCACCCAACACATTGGGTGACGAGTTCTCATAGTGTTCACACGCACATCCAATTTCAGCCAAGGACATCGTGCTTTGCACTCAAATGCCTCAATTTAAATAATGTGCTTGGCATATTTTCTTCATATTAAAAACACATAGTAAAAAAGATTTGCAAGGACACACGGTCAAGTTGGACCATAAAGTGTGATATCCTTTCATTAAAAAATTCCACGATTTTAAATAGTACTTAGAAACATTTTCGGTGTAAAAAGCCGACACCTGGTATTTTTTCTAATTAAATACCAAAAATCCATAATTTTGAAATAATACATCAAAATTCACTAATCAACATCAAATTGCACAAATTAACACTCAATTGCACAAACTAATTACACCACGACAATCAACACGAAATTCTAGCAACCGGCTATCCTGATATAATTTCCGGAAAATAATAAATAATTAAATAAATTACAAAAATAATTAAATAAATGACTAATTAATCTACCTAGGCTAATCTAACCACCTAATCACTAATTAACTAACCTACTAATATAACTAAATTAATCTAACCACCTAATAGCTAATTTAGCCTAATTACCTAATTTAATTAAATAACTAAAATAACTAATTTACTCTAATCTCTCTTAAACTAACTAATCCTTCCTTAGGCTAATTAAATCCACCCTAAGCATAATTAACCCATAATTAAATTTTAAAAAGTAAACTCACTAGTTTAACAAGCCGATGAGTTCATGGCGATGTGACAACAAGCGAGACTCGAGCCTATAGCGACATCAAAAGGAGCTCGGACCAGGCTGAAAAAGCCCACGAGGCCCATGGTTGAGCTACTCGGTTCTGGTTTTGGGACAAGCTGGCTTTGGTGGCTTGCGGTTGGGCTCGGCTGAGCTAGACTTGGCGCGAGGATGGTGGTCGATCAAGGGGTTGGTCACGGGTCGTGACTAGAATGGCCGGGCGGACTGGTGGCTGAGCATGAGGAGAAATAGCGAAGGAGCACCTTCGGGCAATGAGGGGGTGCGTCGGGGGCTGAATTGAAGGGAGTGAGATGGCGAGTTGGTGGGATGGGGATGATGGGGGATGGAGCGGCTACGAATGATGATGCAGCAGCAAATAAAAGAAAATGATGGGGAACAACACTAGTAAAGAGGCAAGATGGTCAGTGGCAAAGGGAAATTGAAGGAAAAACTTGAAGTGTGCGTGGAAGTGAAAATGAAATGAGGGAGCAGCGGGGTATTCAGCCGAGGTAGACGACGCAAGAGGGGAGTGAACAAGGTCTTCAAAGGTTAAAGAAAATATCTTATACCATCAATGCTTGGTCCCAAAGGTCCACATGCTCATCCCTTTAGTTGCCCATTACTTTCTTGCATATAAATTCCCACAAAAACCAATTTTGGACAGCAAAAATGGCAAATCCCTCTCCCATCCGAATTTCTTTTCTTTTTCCAAATTGTTTGAAATTCGATTTTTCTGAAAAAATTCCCAGCTTTCTGAAAATTTCTCAATGGATGAGACAACATTCCTAAAATAAATTGTGACACGCTTGAACTTTCAATTCTTGAAACCGGGTTCAATTTCGTTGTTAATTTCAATCAAATGCGATTTTAGCGCGACCTAATCTACAGGGTAACTTTTAGGAATTTTTAATGCATTTAACCGATGGTCGATTATTTTTTATCCTTATTGTACATCTTTAACTCAAAGGCGACTCTTGATTGTCGTGAAATCTCAATGTTTCAATTACGGACATAGGGTACAAAATTAACAGAAAAATCAGTTTAGTGCTATTCGACGCCGAATTTTGCAATTAGGTGGAATCACCCACACTTCAATTACATACCTTTATCAAATCAACTTATTTCCGGCTCTAATCGATTTTGATGATGCCGTATTGACCCTTGCAAATTAGCACAGTCGAGTATTCGATTTTTAACTGAATTCTCAAGTTTGTCGCGTTTATATTCCTTAACGGTTTTACTAGATAAATTAGTTATCTCGTGAGTGGCCAACTTAGAAAAAAAGACCATAGGCACATTGATGAAAAGCCCAATTCATTTAATCAAAAACAGACTTGAAAATCAAGCTGTCACAACTCTTCCTCTCTTATAAAAATTTCTTCCTTGAAATTTAAAATGTTACAAATCTTAATAAAAAAATGTATGGGTATTGTCGTCACATCAAGTCTTCACTTTCCATGTCACTCCTTTTGTCCCGTGGTTTTGCCAGACCACTTTGACTAAGTGAACTGTCTTGGTACAAACTCCTTTCAATCTACAATCTGAACTGCTCTCCCCATGTACGACACTCTATCATCCATGTCTAACTCTTCAAAATTCAGCACGTGGGTCGGGTCAGGTTCATACTTTCTCAACATCGACACATGGAAGACGTTATGCACTTGTGGTAGTCTTGGCGGTAGCACAAGACAATATGCTAGAATCCCTACCTTTTCCAAAATCTCGAAGGGACTAACATATCTCGGACTCAACTTTCCCTTTTTGCCAAAGTGTAAAGTACCACTCATCGGTGACACCTTCAAAAAGACGTGCTCACCAACTTGGAATTCCAATGTTCTTCAACGCTTATCAACAGAACTTTTCTGGTGACTCTGAACGGTCTTCAGTCTATCTCTAATAATTGCAATTGTATCCATTGACTGTTGAACTAACTCTGGGTCGGTGATCTTTCGCTCTCCGACTTCATCACAACAAATTGGCATTCTGCATGCTCTGCCCTGCAACGCTTTAAACTGGTGCCATTTGAATACTCTATTGATAACTGTTGTTGTAGGCGAACTCAACAAGGTGAAGATGTTCCTCCCAACTTCCTTTGAAGTCTAGTATGCACACTTGCAACATGTCCTCAAGAATTTGAATTGTCCTCTCAGACTGGCCACCCGTCTATGGATGATAGGCCATACTGTATTGCAGTTTCGTTCCTAAGGCTGTTTGCAAACTTTTCCAAAATGCTGCTGTAAATCTTAGGTCTCAATCAGAAGTGATCGTCACGGGTACTTGTCCCGACCTACATTTTGGGTGCACCACCTAAAATTAGTCTAATTGACTACTAACTCTAACTTAGCTCAGACTTCCTAAGCCCATACCAATTCGCGACTTAGGTTCAAGTTCTTAACATGGGTTAATTTTTTCAATTAGGAGTCCCCACTAATCAATTTATGATAGATCAATTAAACACCTAAGTAAAATAATGATATAATTATTTTACTTCTACAAACCAAAGACTTTGGGTACGAGAACTTGGTTATACTAAAATTTTCTAATGCCATTTCGGTACATTTTCCTTTTTATTTTGAAAAAAAAATGTTTTACAAGTAACTTGAATTAATTTTAAATCACTTCTTTAACATGTGAGGTGATCACACGAATGTGCAAACCTACCAATTTAACACTCAAGAAAGCAAATAAAAAAATGCAAGACTTACCTCATAAGCAATGAAAGCATCTGTAATGTTAGATCATAATTCACATCAACAGCCCTAGTTATAATTTCTAATTAACACGCAATCACTCAATTTTTATTTTCACTTTATTTAATGAGAACATAATCTATATGCAATGCAATGTTACTAATCTAACATGTAATGATATGGCATGTCAATATGACTTAAACTATATGACATGAGTAAAGTAATTTTATTGTGTTTTCTTAATGAACATGCAATAATTAAATATGCAATCTAAATTAACCAAAATGACTTTCTAATAATAATCACTAAATGACATGCATTTCATGAACCTAATTCTATATGATGTGCACATGATTTTTATTTTCTTATAAGCATGCAGTCTCTCCTAATATACAATGACGTGCAAAGAATACCTTAATTCTCATTTTTCTTTTTCTTTTATGAAATTCGAAATTAAAAATTGCCAAATAATTAAACGTGCAATTCAAATTTAAAACTAACATTCTAAATGAATGCGTTTTTTTTTTAACAAATTCGAAATAAAATCCATATTCTAAATATGCAAGATAACAAGAGATATTCTAAAACCAACCTAATCCTAATTCAAATATTTTTTTTTTCCTTTTAGAAAAGTTTTTCAATACAAATCTTTTACAAAAAAAAAAAAAAAAGTAAAATTGATTCAACCAACATGATGGTAAATTAGATAAGATAGGATCGATATTCACAAATTGATGAACCATATCTCACACATGAGATCGGGTTGGTCAATTTTTAAATAAATTGCAAATCGAATCTCGGGCATGAGGTCGGATTGACAATTTTGCAAGCAATTGTGAGTTAGATTTCGGACGCGAAAATCGGACTATTAATCCCAAATTTCAAAGGCAATCTCATGTTGGAATCTCAATCATACATTAGAAATAATTCTACTAAAAAAATAAATAACATAATAAAATAGAATAAAGAAAATAAAAGCAAAAAAAAAAGCTACCTAATTAGATTTTCCTTTTTTCCTTTTTTTTTTTTTTTCCTTCCACGCACAGCTTGGCTGCTTCATGGTGGGTGCGCCGTCGGTTGGGTCGCCAAGGGGGGTTGGTTGCCAACGTTCCGGTGAGTGGTGGCGGCGGGTGTCGGATCTCTGGCGAGGGCGGACCGGCAACGTTGGCAACAAGGGGGCTCGGCAACAGCGTCGTGGGTGGATCAGCAGTGACCGGCAAGAGCTGCTGGATGCCGGTGCAGAAGCGAGCTACTGGTGGCAGCAAGGAGCTCGGCTGCTAGCATCGTTGGCGCTTGGCAAAGGTGGCGACAGCAAGCTAAGGCGAGGCCTAGACGGTTGCAGGGCGACGGTCGCAGGTCGGCAGTGGCGAAGACGCGGTGCAGGGGGTCATCGTAGATCAGGACAGCGACGGCTTCGTCGGGTTGGTGGAGCAGATCGGCAATAGCAGCGGCTTCGCAGGTGAAGCGAAGATTGAGGCATAATAGGGTAAGGGGGGTTGCTACGTCGATCGAAGGTGGAGCAGCGCGGGGGCAACGGAGCCGAGCTGTGGATCTTGGGTTGTCGGGTGAAGCGGTGACAGTGGCGCGAGCACAAGGTGCAGGCAAAGGCGTAGCGACCAATGGCGATGATTGGGTGAGCTGCTGCGGCGTCGACGCTCGTGGGTCGCCAACGAAGGCGTTTTTGGTGCGATGGCCAACGCAGGTCCTGAGGCTCGACTACTAGCGTTGGATCCAACATGATGGAAGTGGGTTGGTTGGTCGCTCGATTGAGGAGGTGCAACAACCGGCTTCAAGTTCGAACAGAGGTGCTGAGTAGATCTGGGTGAAGGAGGGGCGCTAGTTTTGAGTTACAACTCCGGCAACAGACCGGCGGAGCGGCGGTGGAGCATAGAGGGCTCATGGGTCACCAGCGAAACAACGGTGGTTAGCGGCTCAGGGGTTGCTAGCGGGGCAGCGGTGGTTAGCGGCTCGACTGCTGGCACGGTCGAGGGCCACCCCACCCCCTGCGCGAAGAAGAGACGTAGTTTCCCTTTTCTTTTTCTTTTCTCTCTCTCTCTCTCTCTCTCTCTCTCTCTCTCTCTCTCTCTCTCTCTCACCAATCATGCATCTCTCACGTCCCCTCACCGGTTTTCCTCTCTCTCACTCTTTTTTTTTTTTTTTTTTTTTCTTTTTGACTTTTCCTTTCTCTAGAAACCCAGAGAGAGCCCAATGTGGCTGTATGTGTCAATCTATGTGGCTTCCTCAAAGCCCTACGCATTCTAACTTATTTATAAATCACGGATTAGGGTTTTAATTTTTCCAAATCAATATCCACGAAGATTTCTTTTTCAAACGCAATATTTATTTTTGAATTGAAATCTATAAAATATCCCGGATGATATGGATTTGGGCCAATTTACTCACTTTATGGGCTTAACCCAACTCATCAAATTAAAATTCTAAACCATCAATTCTAACTCATTTGTCATCGGCCCAATGTAAATGCAAATTAAAAATAAATGCACATAAAACTATATGATATGCAATTAACTATTTTTCAGGGATAAAATTAACCCATAATTTTTAATGCAATAAATGACTAAACGGTTGCCAAAATTTAGGTGTCAATAGGACTCCATGTAGAATAACTATCTGGCGCATGTACCGCTCGGCATATCTATCCAATGCAAAATCCTTTCGTACGGCGATGAAGTGAGTCGACTTTGTCAATCTATCAACCACAACCCATATAGAATTATTACCCTTCTAACTCCTTGGTAAGCTCATCACAAAGTCCATTGTGATATATTCCCACTTCCACTCAAGAATCTCAAGAAGTTGCAACAGTCCTCTTGGCTTACAGTGATGTGCCTTCACTTGCTGACACTTCAGATACTTGCAACATGCTTGACGATATCCGCCTTCATACTAATATACCAATAATGTTGACATAGATTTTGATACATCTTTATACTACCTAGATGAATACTATAATTGCTACGATGAACTTAAGACAAGATTTCTTCTTTAAGCTCTGTATTGTCAGGTACGCATAATTGTCCACGAAACTTCAGTGTTCCGTCTTCAGAAATTTGAAAGTCAGCATTTCTCTTATCTACATCCTCTTGCAAAATCTTTTGGATCTCTTGGTCTGTCAACTATAGCGTCTTGATTTTGATTTGCACTTTCGATTCAATTATGAGGGTGGCCATAAGATTTGAAAGATGACCTACCTCAAATTTGAAAATCGAATTTTGAGCTCCTTCAAGTAAGATCCACTCCTTAATCACCATCTGTGCAATTGAACACATCAACACATCTGCGACCTTATTAGCCTTTCCAGGGTGATACATGATATCACAATCATAGTCCTTGAGAAGTTCCATCCAACATCACTGTCTCATATTCAACTCCTTCTAAGAGAATAAACACTTGAGACTCTGGTGATCTATAAAGATTTGGAACCTTTCCCCACATAAGTAATGTCCCCAAATCTTTAGAGCAAAGATAATCGCTGTGAGTTCTAAGTTATGCGTCAAGTAATTCAACTCATGAGGTTTCAACTGACAGGACACATATGCAACAATTTTGCCATGTTGCATTAACACGTAGCCCAGTCCTCTAAACGACGCATCACTGTAGATCTCGTATCCTCCAAGACCAGATGGAATTGTCAACTCAGGTGTGGTAGCCACCTTTTGCTTAAACTCTTGGAAACTACGCTCGCACTTATCCATCCATACAAACTTCTCTTCCTTCTTCAGCAATCTAGTCAAAGGCGAGGCTAATGCTAAAAATCCTTCCACGAACCATCTGTAATAACCTGTCAATCCTAAAAAGCTCATGCTCTTGATCACTATCATCGATATTGGCCAGTTGATAACTACTTCAATCTTAGTTGGATCCACTGAAATTCCTTCACCTGAAATCACGTGACCTAAGAACGCCACACAAGTTAACCAAAACTCGCACTTACTGAACTTGGCGTACAATCCATGATCTTGCAAAGTCTGAAGCACTATCCTTAAGTGCCTTTCGTGCTCCTCTAGACTCCTCGAGTACACCAGGATATCGTCGATAAACACTATCACGAACTAATCCAAGTACTCCTTGAACACACAATTCATCATATCCATAAAACAGCTAGGGCGTTTGTCAACCCAAACAACATTATGGTAAACTCATAATGATCGTAACGCGTACGAAACGCCGTCTTTGGTATGTCTTTCTTTCTAATCCTCAACTGATGATACCCTGTCCTCAGGTCGATCTTAGAAAATATCGATGCTCCTTACAACTGGTCAAACAAGTTGTCAATCCTTAGTAGTGGGTACTTGTTCTTGATCGTCACTTGGTTGAGTTGCCGATAGTCAATGCAAAGATGCAACGAACCATCTTTCCTTTTCACGAACAGAACTGGTGTTCCCCAAGGTGATGCACTGGGACGTATGAATCCCTTATCAAACATCTCCTACATTTGCACCTTCAGTTCCTTCAACTTTGATAACATCATATGATAAGGAGCCTTAGAGATTGGCTCCGTCTCGAGACCAACTCGATCATGAATTTGATCTCCCTTTATGGGGGTAGACTAGGTAATTCCTTCAGAAATACATCTAGAAACTCTTGAACCACATCAATGTCCTCCATCTTTGGCTCCTCAACTGTTGTATCCACGACAATCACCAAGTAACCTTGGCAACCCCTATCTAACAAACGGGGTGTCTCAAGCGATGAGATTAAGGTAATCGAGGGTCCTCATCGACACCCAACAAACTTGAAACTTTCACTAGTTAACGGTTTAAACTGGAGTACTTCACAATAACAACTCATTATAGCAAGATGCTCCTTGAGCCAACTCTTTTTGTATATGACATCAAAGCTATACATAAGCAAAATAATCAAGTACAACTCTAGCTAGTGATTCTCCTTTCTACGAATTCATTACAACAAACTGAAGTCCTACAAGCTTAACCATATTTCCACTATGCCACTCTGATAAAATTATTCTTCTCCCGATCGATGCATGGCGAGGTTCATGACTCGGTTCATTCCTATCTCCTTTGCCATCCTATTAGTGTCCTGTCTACAATGATGGTGCCTGCGCTCCCCTGGACTTGTGCGAATAGTCCTTCACTTGGTGGCCGTGCTGGTGACACCCATAGCAAACTCTTGTCCTAGGAAAACACGAGGCTGATCCATGTTGACTCCCATAGAAACGGCAAGCACCGTTCGAGTTAGGTGCCAACTTTCCAATCCTACCCTTCTAGTTGGGCGGAATGGAATATCTTCCACCTGTCATCGGCTTCTTCCCGAACCGGTTACCATCTCTATTCAAACCAAACCGCAACCCAGATGTAGCGGCTTGTTCGTTCAAGTTCCTCTATGTCAATTACGCCCGTTCATACAAGTCATTGTAGTCATTCAAATTGAACAGTCCAAGCAGATTCTTTAACTCTGGTCTAAGACCATTTCTGAACCTCCTAGCTTTGTCCCCTGGATCTTTTACCAGTCTCGGGGCATATTGCGACAGTTCGGCAAACTTTGCCTCGTATAGGTCTACAAACATTAGACATTGACGAAGGCACTGGAATTCCTCCATCTTCTGTTCCCTGGCACTGTCAGAGAAGTACTTGCCATTAAAAGTTTCAACGAAATCGTTCCACTCTGAGATCACACCTTCAAGGAACACTCTACCTCCGGTGGCCCTCCGCCAAGTACTTGCATTTCCTTGCAACTGATAGACTGTAAGGACCACCTTTTCATCCTCTGTGCACCTTAGCAGTGCGAAAGTTTTCTTCAAGTCTTAGATCCAGAGGGTTATAGCCTCAGGATCACCTGCTTCTGTGAACCTCGGCGGGTTTAACTTCAAGAACTGCTCTACGAACTTGTGCATTGGTCTCTCAGTAATCACGTTCCCGGTGGAACCTCGGCAGGTGCGGTAGAAGCTACGGTAGCAACGGCGGCATCAATAGCGACATTGGCAGCAGCAGTGGCGGCGGTGGTAGAGGCAGCTGTAGCGGTGGCGGCAGCAGCTTGATTTTGGGCCTGCTACCCTACTACATTCCTCGGCGTCTCTAGCACTTGGACGATCCCCTCAATTCTTGGATCGCCAAGTGTTGCTATACCAACATCGACCGCCGGCAGTGCTAATCCACTTGCGCTAGCCTGAGCTGATGCTCTCCCTCGGGCACCAACCCTTGTCGGCATCCTACCCTGAGTGACAGATCCTATCGACCTCTTCCTAGGAGTTCTTTGCTTTTAGTCACTCATCTTGCAAGCTCTCTACAAGACATGCTTCCCAATTCCATACAGAATTAGAAACTAAGTGACCCCACAAACAAGCGACCAATTAGCTATCAATCACATGCATCAGCATAAGAAAAAGGCATTTCCTACTAACTATCCCAAGACCCATTGCACCTTATCACTCCATACACTAACCAGCTTTGATACCACTCGGGCGGGGATGTCACGCCCCAAACCTCGAGCATGCGTGCATCTCTTGGTGGTTAATCCAATTGCGACATTTCAAGAACGCGTTGCCGAATCATTCATTTTATTGCACATGCGGAAGCGAAATAACAATCCCTAGACAACAAACAAATGTGAGATAGAAAAGCAAGACAACCAATTTAAACAAAGCACACTTTATAAACACATCCCGTTTATATACAAAAGTCTAACTTAAAAAGAAACCTCTAGGCCATCTACACTTTGGACCCTTTAGCCTCGGGCTCTAGATCCTCCATGCTACGGCCCTGAAATTGGTAACCCACAACGGGGTCAGATAGAAATCTTAGAGAGTCTACACCCTAAACCCCATTAGAAAGATAATACACCTAGAGTCAGACTAAGCACACATCAAATGAGACTTATCTCACCTTAGCACCCTCATGCACGTCAATACAACTCATATCGTATATGCATACCATAAATGCACCCAATAATTTAACGCTTCAACTCATATACCAGTCAATCATAGGGGTCGATTATAAGACCAAATCGTAATGACACATCCCATTCCATGCCACACAATTTTTTCCCATAATCAGGCGCGGTCATCTCACACAGTCAAGCATTCCAATTAATTACAGCCCAACGAACACAGCCAACTCAACAGTTAGCGGTCATCCGACATAGCTGGGCATTGTCCCGTTTCGTCGGATACGACAACGTTTACATATAGACGGCATTCCACATAGGAGCATCGGTCCAGCCTCCACTGTGACCAACATCCATTGTTAAGAGCATTCCACATAGGAGTATCGTTCACTCGACACACATTAGATGATGGGTTCTCATAGTTTGCATATCCAATCTCAGGCCAAAGACATCGTGCTTTTCACTAAAATGCCTCAATTTAAATAATGCACTTGGCCTATTTTCTTCATATTAAAAACACCCGGTAAAATAGATGTGTGTGGACACATGGCCAAATTGGACCATAAAGCATGATATCCTTTCATTTTAAAATCCCATGATTTTATATAGTACTAGAAACATTTTCAGTGTCAAAAACCGACATCTAGTATTTTTTCTAATTAAATACCAAAAATCCATAATTTTGAAATAATAAATCAAAATTCACCAATCAACATCAAATTGCACAAATTAACACTCAATTGCACAAACTAATTACACCACAACAATCAACATGAAATTCTAGCAATCGGCTATCTTGGTATAATTTTCGGAAAATAATAAATAATTAAATAAATTACAAAAATAATTAAATAAATGCAAAATAATTAAATAAATGACTAATTAATCTACCTAGGCTAATCTAACCACCTAATCACTAATTAACTAACCTACTAATCTAACTAATTTAATCTAACCACCTAATAGCTAATTTAGCCTTATTACCTAATTTAATTAAATAATTACTCTAATATCTCTTAAGCTAACTAATCCTTCCTTAGGCTAATTAAACCACCATAAGCATAATTAACCCCATAATTAAGGTTTAGAAAGTAAATTCACCATTTAATGAGCCAATGAGTTCACGGCGACGGCAGCGCGACGACGAGCAAGACTCGGGCCTACGGCTATGTCAAAGGGAGCTTGGATTGGGCTGAAAAAGCCCACGAGGCCCACGATTGGGCTACTCGGTTCTGGTTTTGGGACAAGTTGGCTTTGGTGGCTTGCGATTGGGCTTGGCTGAGCTAGACTTGGCGCGAGGATGGCGGTCGGTCAAGGGGTTGGTCATGGGCCATGACTAGAACGGTCGGGCGAACTGGTGGCCGAGTGTGAGGAGAAACAAAGAAGGAACAGCTTCGGGCGGTGAGGGGTGCGTCGGGGGTTGAATTGAGGGGAGTGAGATGGTGAGTCGGTGGGATGGGGATGATGGGGGATGGAGCGACTACAGATGATGATGCAACAGCAAATAAAAGAAAATGATGGGGAACAACACCAGTAAAGAGGCAGAGAAGGTCGGTGGCAAAGGGAAATTGAAGGAAAAACTTGAAGTGTGCATGGAAGTGAAAATGAAAGGAAGGAGCAGCGGGGTGCTTAGCCGAGGTAAACGATGCAAGAGGGGAGGGAACAAGGTCTTCAAAGGTCAAAGAAAATATCTTATACCATCAATGCTTGGTCCCAAAAGTCCACATGCTCATCCCTTTGGTCCCCCATTACTTTCTTGCATATAAATTCCCACAAAAACCAATTTTGGATAGCAAAAATGGCAAATCCCTCTCCCATCCAAATTTCTTTTCTTTTTTCTTCCGAATTGTCCGAAATTCAATTTTTCTGAAAAATTCCAGGCTCACCGAAAATTTCTTGAAGGATGAGACGATGTTCCTTAAATAAATCGTGACACGCTCAAACTTTCAATTCTTGAAACCGAGTTCAATTTTGTGGTTAATTTCAATCGGACGCAATTTTAACATGACCTAACTTACCGGATAGCTTTTAGAAATTTTTAACGTGTTTGACCCATGGTCGATTATTTTCGATCCATATTGTACATCTTTGATTCATAGGTGACTCTCAAGTTAAAATCTCAATATTTCAATTACGGGCACATGGTACAAAATCAATAGAAAAATTGATTTAGTGCCGTTCGATGCGAATTTTGTAATTAGGTGTGATTACTTCAATTACATACCTCTATTAAATCGACCTATCTCCAGTCTCTAATCGATTTTGACGGTCCCATATTGACCCTTGCAAATTAGCACGGTCGAGCAGTCGATTTCTGACCGAATTCTCAAGTTTGTCGCGTTTATATTCCTTAACGGTTTCACCAGATAGATTAGTTATCTTGTGAGTGGCCAACTCAAAGAAAAATGCCATAGACACGTTGATGAAAAGCCTAGTTCATTTAATCGAAAACAAACTCGAAAATCAGGCTATCACATTATCTATCACAAAAAGACTACTACGACCACATCTTAATAAATATACGATTCATGATGGCCCCAACCAATTCGATGAGGGTGTGGGGTGTTCATTGGGATGATAAGACACAGACATGCTACAGCTCTCGACATGTTCCTAGAATGGTAAATTGCAAAGAAACAAATTATATCTCCCATTGGGAGTACAACTGACCAACAATATGAGCTGAAGCAAACACTGTTTTACAAAAGGTTTAGCTGCACTCATGCCGATTTCCTGACACTCTCCGCGATGGACAAATTGAGCAATGAAATTTTCAAGCGACGGACTAATTGAGCAGTACAATTTTCGAGTAAAGAGCCATATGCTTGAAATTTATGCAGTCAAAACAAAAATTAATCTCAGTTTGAATGTTTCGGATTGAATTTAAACCGTCAACTTCAGCAGGAATTTTGTGTTCTGTTTTGTTTGTGTAATCATTGAGAGGATCTACCGAGTTTTGTACACGGGCCCTCGCTTGCTCACTTTTAAGTCATTTCAAGTTTTCATATTGACAAAGGCAAGAAGAATCTCGTGGCTTTCATGAATCCCGCCGTTCAAGAAGGCATTCTTTAAACCCCTTCTATGGGCAAAGCACCAAAAACAGTGGAGTCCAAAAGCCAAAAAGAAAACTAGCAAACGAGACAAAGTTGACCCCCCTTTAAACTGGGGTCTTCCGACTGTCTGCATTCTCTTTTGCCACAATTATATGAAAATGCAGAAAACCACAATTTTCGAAATGAAGTATCGTACTCTAATTGGATGCTATAAAGCATATATATACTCGATATTGAATATAATCCACTTATCTAGCGACTTTCTTACAATATGTTGCATTGTTTGGTATGATTGTAATCATAAAATAATTATGCTATGATGACAAGAGAATGTAACTTGCATTCTTTGTAATATGTACTCTTTTATTTTTATAGTACTAATGAAGTGATTGTCGAGGCAAGAATGCTTAGACAAAGTGCGGCCCTAATAGACTTTTAAGACAGTAAAGGAAGGCAGGAATAAATTATATGGAGGTAGACGTCCTCAGATTATCTAATTTACAAGAGTTGCCTTTTGACGTAATGACATCGTTTAATATTGGTACTCCAAGATTAAGTATACTCAGATAAAAGCATTTCTAGGTTGAGGACTTCCTAGAAAAATGTGCATACTTGTACACCATAGAACACATGAGACTTGGTATAAGATGGATCCAAACAGACAATTCTTCAGGTGGGTTAAACTAGAAGTGTCATAAGTTCCTTAAAAGTTGGGTGGTGCAATACCTAAAAGCCATTTTAAGTTGCTGCAGTGGTGGATGCCCTACAACCTACAGGTAAGAGATTTTCACTGAGGATTTGATTAATGAGTACTTTCAGGATATTTATTAGACAAGCTTAATGAGCAAATATTCGATTTAAGGTATTAACATATATATGAATATATATGTATATTATGAGGATAGTCAATGTTCTCTTATTTAGTTGCTTAATAAGTACTCTGTTAACATTCTTAAAAAATCTTTTTGCTAAATGGTAAACACCCTATAAATGCCGCAACAACTCCTTATACGGTTAAGACTGCTCTAAAAGAACTGTACCAACATCTTTTTAGTTTATCTATAACCATTCTTTCCTCGATAAAGGAAATAAAGGTCCTTCTTTGCCCACAACCCATTATGAGTACCCTTCAGTCATCATATCATGATCAATCTTGACTAGCTTGTTCTTTCAGGTTCCTCTAAGTCTTGAATGTGCAAAAAGTAAGCTCTGTCTCTTGAGTTAGAGCTTAGCCTTGAATGAATGACGGTTTTATATGAGACTAACAACTGTGTTTTTTGGAGCTTTGTTTACAGTGACTTCATGCAGCGTTAAGCAGAAGAAGCTGGAGCATATCGATGAAAATGGCCCTACAAACTTGTCGTCATTGCAAGCATCATGCTTGACCCCTGAGGAGGTTGGCAGCGGCGACGTTCTCCAAGCGGTACTCTTGGGTCAAGTACACCACCATGTTGGGCAGCAATCCGAAGCTTGCCTCTTTCTCAGACGCTTCATTTGCTGCACATATAAACACACCCCCAATCCTGGAATGAACTAAACCATACACAGACATGGTTATGCAATGAATGAACATGTACAGATATGTGTATGAATCCGATACCAATTATGAAAGGGATGGTTCTGAGGCCACCCTTTGGGTTTGGGTTCTCCAGGAGCGGCTCTCTGATCATCTTCTTGGTCGGTTGATCACAAGAATGATCACCCATCTGACTCATGTTCGCTCTTCACGGAGACACAGAGAGAGAGAGAGAGAGAGAGAGAGAGAGAAAGGCACATGAAACGTGAGCAACTGGTCACAGAAATGTTAGCTGAGAAGGAGAAAATATAGCAAGGAACGCCGGCATCGAAAGGGACTCGAGAAACTAGAGTTAAAAATAAATAAATATCAGGAGGAAGTTGCGTGAACATCGACACGTACGAGGGGAGTGGCTTGACTGGTCATCCCAATGCTCAACAGGTTGCTCCGAGGTCTCCGAGGTGGTTGCATCTTGGAGACACACCGACAACCCCCACGAGGCCGCCACACCTCCTCGTCCCTTCGTCCACCCTGAAACCAAACCACTTTAAGGAACGAGAGCTTCAGAACTAGAATCTCCGTGTTCCAAACCTTTGTCCTAGAGTTGAAAATCTTGCGAACACGAAGCTTTCACCGTTAGAATTTTTCAATCCTTGACCAACCGGATTTCAACATCAACCAAAACGAGGGATCGACACATCAGCTCTTACGTAATCTCCTCGTTCTTTTGTCTTGCTTTTCGTCATTTGAGGTCAGACGGTGCATCGAATCAAACGGTTTACGTAGTGTTTGCTTTTTCTTCTGCAGTGCTCCAGGATCGGTATCGAGACTTCATTAAGTTTCCTGAGATGGGTTGTTTGGATCTGGTCCGATCGATTTTGATATTCAAGATATGAAAGTGAGGTCTTTTGACGAACGGTGATTGCAAAAGAAATCACGGAAACTGCTAATCAGGTGACGTGCAAGATTATTAGCGTGTAGGTTATTGTACCTATCAGCCCTTCATTGAACGGTTGTTGTGCAATTCGTGTTGCTTACTGAAATAAGATATTTTCGCCAATAATTTGTGGCATGACATCTTACACGTGAAGATGGTTATTTGATTGCAGTGAAGAAACAAAGTAGGAAAATTACTAAAAAGTCCTGAACTTTTTAATATGGTAAATATGATCATAAATCTTTTGACAATTTGGCAACAAAGTGCTTTTGGTAGAATATTACTGATGTAAATGTGGAAAAAAAAAACACGTAGAATGGGCAGTACTAACATGAATAATCTTTACAATTTAAAAAAAAAAAAATCTTTTTTTTTTCGTTTTTCTTTCTTTTTTTCACCAAGTCCAACAAGGGCCGTCAAGGGCCTTGCAGCCTCATTGGGCTTAGAAGAAAAAAAAAAAAAATTTTTTTAAAAATTATAAAAAATTATTCATGTTAACGTTAGTCATGCTACGTAGGATGGCTGGCTCTCACGTCAGAAATTTCCGGCCAAAATTGGCTGGGAAGATTACATTAGCAAAGTGTACTAGGTCCATTTTTTTCAATTTCCCTAGAAATAAGGCTATAATGCAAATAGCTATTGCATTTTAATTTAATAGAGCTGTAATATATATTATGATGTTTGCTCTAAGTAATGTGTTGTCTGTTACGTTATTTGGTTTCATAAATTATAGATGTATCAAGGGGAAATAGCATCAACATTCTCAAAATATACCTAAAATAAAAATTAGAGGGCAAATAGTTTTTCTTGTAATTAATAATCTAATACTTGTAGAGTCAGTGAAAAAAAATGGTACTTTTGGAATAATTATTAGATATGGGTCCATGTAATATGCAAGTTTACGTTACAAAAGGTAGCCAATTTGAAATAGATGTATAATGCAACAGTCATTATTGAAACCAAACACTTTAGGAGCTTCTTCAGTTAAAATTAAATTGTGCAAAATCTTGTGGTTCTTACCATGCTCTACGAAAGTCCCTATGTTACCACGATCTATATGAGACTTATGAGTTCCCCTTTAGCTTAGCTTAGAAAGGATGGACTCTTCCCATTATTTCAACATGCATAATTTGGTTTGTTAAATAATAGAGAAGATTGATTCAGGTCAAAATTGGTTCTATCCGAGCCAGTTCTCGAGTAGAACTTGTTTAGACCACCAATTTGGAATTTAAACTGGTTTGGCCTTAGCTGGTCTGCAGAATTTCTACCCAGGAACCTACCTTGTTCCCTAGAAAGCCGGCCGGTTATCTGGATTAAACCAGGAGGGACTGACGCTCAGTGCTCACTAGAGGTGTGCATGATCCGAGCAGGCGATTCCTGACCTAGAACTAGGAACCGCCCACTAGTTGCATGGATCCACCAAGAACCGAACCGCCGATCCGATCTGATTCCTGAGTGGATCCATAGAGCCGGTCCAACCTCCACACCTTTCCCTTTTCACCTTCAACTGGTTGCAACCCTCGCTCCACTTCCATCCCGACCACCACCACCAACTTGGCCACTGCCTCCATCGTCTCCCACTCCTCCCTCAAGACCGACAATGAGGAGGACAACAAGGACGATGAACCATTCTTAGACCTAGAGTTCGCCCGTCCCCAAAGATGAGGATGATGGGGAGAAGCCTGAGGAGGGGGAGGAGGAAGAGAGGAGGTAGAAGTGAGACGAGCCCAACAACGAAGATGACAACAGTGACAGAGAATGCAGAGATGGCGACGATGTGGAGAGAGAGTTCAAGTTCAAGGGAGGAAAAGAGAATTAACTTACTGTTCGCCAAGTTCGGACTAGGACTCAAAGGGAGATAAATAGATCCGTAAATGAATTAAAGAGGAAGAGGGAGCTCGGTGAGATTTTGAACTGAGAAAGACGAGATAGAGTAGGAGAGTATTGAATTGAGACAATACGATAATTGGAACCCTAAATTTTAGATTTGCTAATTTCGAATTTTTAATACAAAAATTAATATATTATTATAATATAAACGGTCCGGTCTAGATGAGCGGATCCGCCCATGGAACCAAGAACTAGACCGGTTCCCTTAAAAATCACTAGTTTTAGGCAGTTCGGGCTGGTCTCGGTTCTTTTGCACATCCCTAGTGCTCACCCCATCAATGGTTGTTATTGTAGCGGCTTACCGAAGAAAATTAAGGCCAAGGCCAGAAAGGATAGCCCAATGGCGGCCCAATTTTAAGCTTCTAGACGAAATGGCTTTGGGTCTTTCTCCGGAGCCACAGGGACATCTCCGGAAAGCCAACTAAAGTGCAAATCCCGAAGCTACAAGAAAAGCAAAACTCATTGTTCTTCTCCGACACACTTGAAAGCTACTTCACATTGTATCCATCATTCAGTCACTTCTCATCGCTAAAATCATCCTAGGTGGGGTTACAGGACGAAATTCTCCTAACGCTCAAATCCCGACGAACGAAATGCAAATCGTACTCACTTGGTTAGCTCAATTTGTGCTGTTCAATCACAATTTAACGATAGTGGGCGACGGCGATGGGGACGGCTAAATGGATGCTCATTTTTTAAGATGCACACATCTCCATGCGCCAACTCATTGTTCGATGATGTGCATCTGAATCTTTCCAATATGAAATGGGAGCCTTGAGCTTTCCCCAACAAAATCAAGAATCTGCAGCGCTTAGTAAACCGTCAGTAATGGCCAGCCTTCGTTTGTATAGCCTTTTGTAAGGTAGGGTCTAGGAGAATGAGTACATACCCACTTACTTAACAATCCATGTATAATCATATGATTCTCTACTGTAATTATTTGGGCAGTGGAAGGTGGGACGCTCCCATTAGCCCGTGTGCAGGATTTAATTTTGATTTCGGAACCATGATTAGAGATAACAGCAATCATGAAGGAGTCAGCACTTAAGAGCTAGCCCTACCCCCTCCCCTTATGGTGCCTCTACATTGAAGTCACAACCTAATCTTCAATTTTTTCTTCTCCTCCTTTTTCATTTGTGGGATTAGAAACCTTAAAAAAAATGTCTTGCACGAGTGCAAGTAGGTCAGCTCCACAGCCACCATAAGATTCCAAATCGGTACTATAATCAAGGGTCTAATATTATTAAGACTAGTGCTCCTTTTGTCTACTTATGATGTTTAATTGAGGAACTTTGCATGTGTAATACGGTGCCTGAAAATCCTTTCACTTTGTGCGATTGTGAGGTCTCTATACATAAATGCTGTGTTCGCTGTGCTGTCGTGAATGATCGAAAGATGCAAAGGAAGGGAACATGAATATTTACTATATCTAGCAAGTCAATTAGGGCTTGGCCGATTTTATATGAATTAAATAGCTGAAAGGTGTGTGATTGGAATGGTGTTCCATGAATGAATACGGTTTTGAGGATTTCTAGGAACAATTATAATTGAGGGGCTTTTTGTTCGTGTGTTTTTGAAAAGGAATGAGTGACTTTTCGCTTTCCAACGCGAAATTTAAGATAACATCCAAATTTTAGCTAAAGGGTAGGGTGTGTGATTGGAATGGTGTTCCATGCATGAATACGGTTTTGAGCATTTTTAGGGACGATTATAATTGAGGGCCTCTTTATTTGTGTGTTTTTAAAAAGGAAGGAGGGACTTTCCACTTTCCGACGCAAAAATTTAACCTAACATCAAAAATTTCAAAAGATTGTGAAAAATTATGCATTAACATTTGTATATTTTTGTTTGATGGTCACAGCTTATTCCTCTTATCATTAGTAGTTTCCTTTCTTATCATGCACTGAGCATTTCCCCCTACTACTTAAATCTGATCAAGTTCTAGCCACGTGTGGGAGGACACTTTTAAGAGAGTTTGAACAAGACTATTTAGCATAATGCCTGCCCAATTGGGCCTCCGAATTTGATAAGTAATTTTTTCATTATAAATGGATGTAGGTAATAAATTAGGCGCTTCGAGTATGTACATTGGTAAACGCCACTGGTAAATGCCACGCTGCTATAACATGGTACTACAAGTCCTATGTCAAATTGTAAAGGTCTTGCGAGATGATCGATAACAATACCCATTCTCTAATGATCATCACTTTAGGTGGTAACAGTTAGATATTTCTATCGGCGTTCACCCTATCCGAAATGGGCTTGAAGGTTATAAATGGTACAAAAGTAAGGTTACTCTCAATAGATATATGATTCACGATTGCCCTAGCCAATTCAATGAGAGTGTAGGGTGTTCATTGGGATGATAAGACACGGACAAGTTGCATCTCCCAACATGTTTCTAAAGTGGTAAATTGCGAAGAAATGAATTATATCTCTTATTGGGAGTACAACTGACCAACAATACAAAAGGTTTTACTGCACTTCATGTCGATTTCCTGAAACTTTATGTGATAGACAAATTGAGCAGTGAAATTTTCAAGCGATAGACAAATTGAGTAGTACAATGTTTGAATAAATAGCCCTATGTTTGAAATTTATGCAGTCAAAACAAAAATCAATCTCGGTTTGAAAGTTTCGGATTGAATTCAAACCATCAACTTCAGCAAGTAATTATGTGTACTGTTTTGACGGAATAATCATTGAGAGGATCTACCAAGTTTTGCCCACCGGCCCCCGCTTGCTCACTTTAAGTCATTTCGAGTCTTCATAGCGACAAAGGCAAGAAGAATCTCGTGGCTATCATGAATCCCGCCGTTCAAGAAGGCGTTCTTTAAACCCCTTTTATGGGCAAAGCACCAAAAACAGTGGGGTCCAAAAGCCAAAAAGAAGACTAGCAACGAGACAAAGTTGACCCCCCTTTAACATGGGTTCTTCCAACTGTCTACATGCTCTTTTGCAAATGAGCTTTAGATATATGAATGCAGAAAAACACAATTATGAAATGAAGTATCGGACTCCAATTTGCATGCTATAAAGCATATATTTACTCTATATTGAATATAATCCATTTATTTAGAGACTTGCATATAATATGTCACATTGTTTGATATGGTTCTAATTGTAAAATAATTATGATATGATGTCAAGAGAATGTAGCATGAATTCTCTTTTAAATTTATTGGACCGATGAAGAAGGCTTGGACAAATTGTGGTTCCTAGTAGGCTTTTCAGATGGTGAAGGAGTGCAAGAATAAATTATATGGAAGGAGACATTTCTAGATTATGTAACTTAGTGCCTTTTGATATAATGACATCGTTTAATATTGGTACTCCAAGATTAAGTGTATTCAGATAAGAGCATTCCTAGGTGAGGACTTCCTAGAAAAAAAAAAGTGGGTACTTGTACACCATAGAACACATGAGACTTGGTATAAGATGAATCTTCTTCGGTGCGTTAAACTAAGAGAGTCACAAGTTCCTTAAAAGTTGGGTGGTGCAATACCTAAAAACCATTTTTAGTTGTTGCAACGGTGGATGCCCTACAACCTACCAATAAGAGATGTTTATTGAGGGTTTGATTAACGAGTGCTCTCAGGATACTTATTACACAAGCTTAACGAGTGAATAGTCAATTTGAGGTATTGACATGTATATGAATATTTATGTATGTATATATGAGGATAGTCAGCGTTCCTTTATTCAGTTACTTGACAAGAACTCCAGTGACACTCTTTAACAAAATCTTTTTGCTAAACAGTGAATACCTTATAAAAGCTGCAGCTCCTTATACGGTTGAAACTGCTTTAAAAAAACTGTACCAAACAATATTTTAGTATATCTATAATCATTCTTTCCTCGATAAAGAAAATGAAGGCCCTTCTTTGCCCGCAACCCAATATAAGTACCCTTCAGTCATCATATCATGATCACTCTTGACTAGCTTGTTCTTGCAGGTTCTCAAGTCTTGAATGTGCAAAAAGTAAGCTTTGTCTCTTGAGTTGGAGCTCATTCCCGAATGAATGACAGTTTTATATGAGACTAACAATTGTTTTCTTTGAGCTTTGTTTACAGTGACTTCATGCAGCGTCAAGCAGAAGAAGCTGGAGCATATCGATGAAAATGGGCCTACAAACTTGTCGTCATTGCAAGCGTCATGCATGACCCCTGAGACTCCAATTGAGTCCATGGAGTTTCTGGCAAGATCATGGAGTGTTTCAGCCATGGAGCTGTCGAAAGCTCTCCACACTACTCATGTCTCTGGCGGCAACGACAATAATGACAATGCAGAGAGATCATCTTTTTCTTCAGTTGGCACAGATACGAACGAAGCAAATTCCAGGTCTCCAAGAGACTATGTAAGATTCCCATTCCAAACTCTTATTTTGTACACCGTGAACAAAAGGAGAAGTTTCATAAGCCTATGGTAGTAGCCACTGGCATAAACACTTGGATGGGAAGTAAGATCGCTTATGTGTAGCTCCTACTTTGTAAAATGCTCAGTAAATTTTCTGTGTCAAATCTATTCTATGTATTTTCTTGGTTGTATAATCTATAGATAAATCTCTTATCTCTGGTCACTTGTATGATTATCTTGACTACCTCAAATAATTTTGGAGCTGGAGTTATATTAGTTTCCCTGCAGAGATAAAGAATCCCACTTACTGTAGAATCTTCTAAGGACCTGTCAATTCTGTCTTCCAAAATTTATGTTCAGATGAAGCAATATCATGTAAGTTAAGTTGGGTCTCGAAAGAAGAAGATGAAATTGACACCATATTACTCTTGAACGAAGCAAAGCAGAGACATTTACCTAGTTAAAGAGTACCTTAAAACACTTGCCATCCATCTGTATTTTTTTTCCCCTTTAAAGTTTTGTCATCTTTGCCATCTGCTTTGGTTGTACATGATCTTGACAATTCTTTCTTTCACCTTGCAGCTACCTCAGCAACCACCGACTAATGAAACCGAGTCCATCTCTCCAAGAGACAGTGGTGAAGTCAGGGTAACTCAAAGCTTTCTATTTTTTCCCACCCCACACACTTGCCCTTCACTTGTCATCAAGCGGACAAAAAGAAAAGAAGTTTTCAAGCACTTCAGATAAAAATGGTTGTTAAACTTTTGTTCCAAGAATGTTCTGGATAAGCTCAGAAATTTCACTTTGAAAAAAAGTAAGTGAAACACATAGGTGACAATCTGCAACTCAAGTTTAACTCAGGAGTCTTGTCTGTGAAGGAATTATTCCTACTCCATCAAGCACTCAACCCGGAGTTCCTTTCCAATCAACAACTTCTCAGAAATGGGGTAAATCATCACTCAAAATCACTACTTTCACGAAACTCCAGAAACAATACTTAATCATATTGACATTGCTACTTTGTTCTGCAGATCTACAAGAACATAATGAGGGGGAAAACAATTGGGAGGTGGTTGAAGGACCAGAAAGAGAGGAAGAAGCAGGAAACCCGGGCCCATAATGCACAGCTACACGCAGCCGTGTCCGTGGCAGGGGTTGCAGCTGCTGTGGCGGTGCTCGCAGCATCCAACGCAACCCTGACAGAACAACCGACCAATCACCAGAAGAAGCATGCCAGGGACATCCACAGCTATAGCTTCTGCAGCAACTCTGGTGGCATCCCACTGCATCGACCTTGCGGAGGAAATGGGAGCCGATCACCAACAGATTACGGCTGTGGTGAGTTCCGCAGTCAGTTCAAGGACTAATGGTGATATCATGGCCTTAACTGCCGGAGCAGCTACAGGTACGAGCAACACTTAAAACATAATCCTCAGGATAATTAGGACACAAAAGCCAAGTTTTTCTCAAAGGGAAAAAGAAGAGGCAGAGTAAGCTTTAGTTGAATAGAATTGAGCTTTTATCAATGGAAAATCATAGTGCAAACCCCCCGCACTTTGTTTAGCAATCCTCGGTCCAGAAATCTACAATTTGGCCCCATATGTCAAAGGCTTGCATTGCACAATTTTTGGTGTTCTTTGAATGGAAATTCAATTAATATATCTTACAGAATAAAAGCACACCTTAAGCTGATTGGTTCAAGTATCAACAGAAAATGTAGAAAAAATGGAGGTATAAACGCTTGTTGAAATTTGGAAAGGGTACATTTCTGGGGCAAAGGGGGTGCCCAGCACCAATGGTGGTTTGGGCTTCTGTTCCCAAACACAAGATCACCACTTCAGATTGCTTGTGGTAGCAATGCGTTCACTCACTTTGATCGATATGATTTGGACCTCTAAACACTTCAGCAGGGCTAAGGTGATGGGGCTTGCCTACCTCGGACCAGTAGTTCACCACTGTTGCTAAGTGACAACCACTCTGCATTTTTTAATCTCAACATATGTAGGCCGCAGTGGGTGTTAGAACCCTCATGGTAACGCCCAATGGGAGTAGCCATGATGATTGCCCTCCCTCGCCTTTTTGACACAGTTAAAAGGAAAAAGAAAAGGACAAAGGGGATACCTGTGTAATTTGACCTACCCATAGAGCTTACTGTACTTTCTAAGTTATCATCTTGAGGAGCACTGTCATTCTTGGTATTTTTCCTACAATAATCCAATTAAGTGTAACTTCTACAACTCAAACTGTGCAGCATTAAGAGGAGCCGCCACCCTGCGATCAAGGCTTCAAAAGGGTTATGGAGGAGGGACATTTGCCATGGCAGAGGACAAGGGAGAAACTGACAAGGAAAACTACATGTCGATGTCAAATGCATTAGACTTTGTGTCTAAAGGAGGAGAACTTCTTAAACGCACAAGGAAAGGTATACGGACAGCATTAGAGAAAAAAGAGCATCCGCTTATGCTTTTACGCTTCTGACTTCGTTGTCTAACATTTACACTTCTGCATTCGGTTTCCAACATAAATGCTGTTGACAGGAGCCCTCCACTGGAAACAAGTGTCTTTCAATGTAAATTCAAACTTTCAGGTACAAACCTAATATTATAACAACTACATTTATGTTAAGAAAATTGGAAGGGTACATCAAATTTTACCGATGCACTTAAATTTTTTCTTTCCTTTTCTTTTCTCCTCCTTAATTCGCTTCAAATGACACAGAAAGCTCCACGTGTTCATGAAGAGCAATTTATTATCATTCTCCATCAGACCCATAGATAATACATTCTTCTACTCTTCAGTTCTAACGATTGCTCAAAATTGGAGGCAGGTGGTAGCAAAGCTGAAAAGCAAGCATGTGGCAGGAACATTCACAAAGAAGAAAAAATGTAAGCGAACGCTTTTCATGATAAACTCTTTTGTCACCTGTTGGCTCTGTTTCATCTGAAACGAATTTCAAATTACAGGTGTAGTCACAGGAGTGCATCATGATATCCCAGTCTGGAATGGAAGGGAAAAGGAAGATGGCAGTGAAAAGGCTTACTTTGGTATTATAACGACAGACAGGGTGGTTGAGTTTGAATGCCAAAGCAAGGGAGACATGCAAATGTGGACTGAGGGGATCCAGCAAATGCTGAATTACTGTTCCAACATGATATGATCTGGAGGGAAAAGTGGTATGGTTGGAATTTAGAAGCCCAGAGAAAGTTTATTCCGCATAAAAATATCTGCATGGTGAGATTGATTGGAGAAGAAGACTAGCAATTAAAACGTCTGAAAGAACCGTGGAGTAATCTCCAAGGCTACCTCTGTACAAATACCTAGTGAAAAGCAAGATGAAAAAGCTAATCAAAGGTGAATTTAATTACCTCAATATCTGCCCCCCAGCAATGCTTCAGTCACTCCAATTCTTTGAGGAAGTCAACATTATCAACGAAAACCTGAGTGAGAGAGAGTCAAACTTTGTACTTGTATTTAAATGGAATTAGAAAATACAGTGTGTGTGCTTTCAAAATCATTTGCTACCAGAATAAAAATGAGTTCCACATGCATATGCGCATCAAATCTTCAAATGCAAAGATTATAAAGGTCTTCATTGTCGAACTTAGCTCTTTCCATTTGCTCAGCAACATCTACTGGGTAAAATTATAAGAAGAGTATTCATAAGGCCAAGGAAATCACAAGAAAAAGACGTACCGATTTCCAACCATCAGGGTCCAAGCAAGCAGTTATCTTTGTATTAATACCTGGTAACGGGCCAGGTTCAAGGGCAATTATCCCATCAAACAGTTTAATTGCCTCGGCTGTCTTATAAACATCATCAGTTCCAATTGCTATCTGATGAAAGACATAAAAGCTCAGTGTGTCACATGATTACCATGAATGAGCACAAGAACTCCAAGCGAACTTTTGCTCAAATAATAAGAAAGACTGGTGGGAGCATAAGGGTGGAGACCTCACCTGGGCATAGCCATCTCCCTTATCATATACCGTGACCCCATAATTGTAAGTTAGTTTCAGGACTGGGTTTGTGTCTTCGGGACCATAACCCAATGTAACTTCAGAATACTAAAAAGTGAGAAAAATGCTGAAAGCATCAGAGAATGAGACATTGCCATTTTAAAGAGAAATTATCTGCAGACCACAACCAATAAACTGCTTTAAGAAGGAACTAAGAAGCATTCCTGAATTGAACTAAAGAAATGAAGGCATTGACTTGTGCTCAGAACAGGGTCAATGTGTTCAATGCATCAGATATTGAACGAAGAGAGACAAAACGACACTTGGTTTTGGTGCAGACTTTTCTTGAGACATTACTAATCATCACTCACCAAGAAAAGGAGTGTGCCTACGTACTTACACCACACGCCATGGGATAAAGGATAAAAGATAGTATGAAAAGATTCAGGATCAAGAGAGATGCAGAATTCTCATTGCCACACAACCTTCCCACGCATGATTACACCACACCCACCATACAACATGCAAGCACATGGGACTTTTAAGACTTCATAGGACAGCCTAAGCTCAATGCTTTCAACAAAGTTCAATTAAGTTGAGATTGGCTATGATGAGAGACATTAAATCACCTTGTATTCAGGGTTGTCTTGTTTGCTGAGAAGGTCCATTCCAAAAGCCTTGCAGTTCAAAAAGGACAGCAATTTTTATCTTAAGCACGTATATGCGACAAGAACTTACATGGTCTGGTGGAAACAAAGGAAGTTCTTCATAATTAGTCAATCACCTTCTTGTAAAAGTTTATTGATCGATCAAGATTGCCCACACAAAGCTTTACATGATGTAGGGGCTCAGGAGTAGTTGCTGCTTCTGACAGCTCAAATTTGTATCCATCTGGATCTTCCACATAGGTAATTACTTTACTGTTTCCATCAAGCAGAACAGATTCCTTTATCACTTTACCTCCCTTTGCCTTTACAAGATTCACTGCTTTTGCTACCTGCAAGGAAATATTGGTAAATAAGCCACAATATAGAGCAGTGGGTAAGTCTATTTCATTGGGCAAAACAAAATTTAAGAGACAAAGAAAGTAACTTTTGAGGTTTCATAGCAAACTTTTAGACGAATGCAAGGATACTGTCAGTCTCATAGACACAAGAAAGGAACAAACTTTAGACAAAGAAGGATAATTTACATCGTCCACTGTGATGCCAAAGTGGAGTCCATTTCCTACATTGTACTTGTCCGTGCCATAATCTGTTAGGCATCAGCAAATTATGCTCAAGAATAGAAGGAATATCTGAGCAAAGATTTCAAATTCACAAAAGGATGGAAAAAAAAAAGGAAACAACTTACTATAAGTTAGTTCCACAGTGAAATGGGAATCTTCAGGTCCATATCCAAGAAAAGCATTCGAGTATCTCTCCTCTGGTATGTCCCGTTTTCTCAATAGTTTCATTCCGAAGCATTCAGTGTAAAATCTGCAGTATCTTGCTAATTAGCTATTTGCATGAAAGGCACATCATTAGATGAGGAAATGAGCAATATGAGCAATTACAGGTCAAACGGTTAATGGACATACTTTATAGTCTTGTCCAAATCACCAACACGATAAACGGCATGGAGCATTCTTCGCTTGTCTTTCTTAGCCCACTGCAATGCACTGTCCTCAGTGAGATTACTGTTCATTTTTGCTACATTTCCGATGTTATTTGTTTCGGTCGTGCTTTCTGCAGGCCTAAGCAATTCAGATGCTTTTACACCCAAGACTTGTGACTGAGGAATAGCTGGAGAAATTCCCCAAAAGCTCTTCAGATCGTGGACATCACAATATTATAATCACAGAATGAAGCAAAGTAGAACAAGCTAACTCAACAGGTTATTACAGAATAGTCACAGATAATGCAATCACTACATAATCCATGAATTATTCATGAAATAGGAGCTCTGTGACTACTATGTTTCGGGCATATTTTTTGATTTTTATATATTGACTATTTACAACCGCAAGAAAGAGAAATAAAAACCACTAATCCAGTAGTGATCAGAATATTCATAAGAAAGCAGTTAAAATTGGTCAATTGTCGTTCAACCACTGGAGAGAACCGGTCAGAGCTTGTTGTAGACAAAAATAAATAAATAAATGAAGTAGGGAACAATGCTGTGGAGTTGAATTTTGTCACCATCAACCAGAACAAACCCGAAGCCGAAATGTCCAAACTCTTGACATTGTTTCCTCTTCTATGAGAATTTACCTGTACCCAGTTGGAACAGAGCGAGCCTCCGGGAGAAATTCGAGCAGGAACTCTCATTGCTTTGGTTGTCGCTACAACAGAGCTTGAACGAGCACTGTGACGAAAAAGAATGTTTTCTCGGGAGAGAAAATGGCGGTGGAACCGGTACCGTTATCGTCGTCAACATGGCGCTGCAAATCTGCACTTGCTTGGTCACCAACGAACGGAAGCAAAAATCCTAGCGAAATTGGAAGCTGGAGATTGGGTGAATGTGAACGGGCTTCAGCTTCAGGCCCATTTGATCACCTACTCTGTTCTTATTGTATTATTGATGGCGTTGAGCAGCCTTGCTTTTCTATTACATCAGTTCATATGACACTGGAAAATCAAATCTTTCCTATTGTAGTAATCTATTATTCGTTGGGAAGCATGTAATAGAAATCCAATACCTTCATCCATGGAGATCGCCAAGATGAAGCTTAAATTCGAGCCCGTCAATACTAGTAAAGCATGTAACGAAAACTCAATACCTTCACTTGTGATTGCTAAAAGAAAGTTTAAGTCCGAACCCGTTAATATATTCAATTGAATCCTCCTTTACTCAAAAATCTAAGCCAATAAGTTATAAATCAACTAAAATATGTTAACTGTTCAACGAGTGAAATTTTATTGACAAAATTCAAATGTGTAACTTAATATTTTCTACAATAGCATGAAAAAACCTTTTTTTTTCTTATATTCGTCATCATGTCAACTTTTTTATTCTTTCGTGTTTTGAGCTGTCTAGATGATCATATGAAGCAATCATATAATCTTATGCGGAATAGCAATAAGATAAAGTTGTGATTATCAGAATCCAGTCTCATGTTAGTAATCCACCGGTTGGTAAATGACAAGTAACCCTGATAAAGGTAAAGTATTTGGTAACTTGCTTACCCAAGTGTTAGTCATTTACCAACATACTTTGACAAGTACCAACATCTATCTACACTTCGAATATTACCAACCTTTCTAATAATTTACAAACTTTTTTATGGCTTATCAACGACACGAAAGTTTATACGTGTCTATCACGTTACGATACTAAATAATTTTTTTCTCTTTTTAATTGTTATTTTACTTATTTTGAAAAGTACCAAAAATTACTCCAATAATGTAGTAACACCTATTTTAATGGCCTATTGACCCTTTTATTTGAAATTACCAATCTTAATTTGACTAATGTGCCAAAATCTGTCACGTTATGATACCAATTATTTTTTGTCACTTATTAAATATTTATCTTACTTCTTTTCGAAAGTAGCGTTTTTATTTATGCTTACCTAGAAAACATCCACTTTTTCTTTTCTTTTGATTAGCGGGTCAAGTGGCGTCTGGGCCAACGACTTCCTGCACCTCAACTAGTACATTTAAGATTTTACCCCTACAATGCTATCAACAAATACTTAAACCCAAGACCACAAGGAGATGAGCAAACTTTCTTACCCAGGGTTATTTTGTGACTTAATAATACCTTGAAAGTTGTTAATTTTTATATAAAATCACCAATCTTAATTGTATCAGTTTACCGGTTGTTGTCTCATTAAGATATCAACAAATTTCAGTCGCTTATCAACTCTTTATCTTGCTTGGTTTTGAAAAATGCAAACCTTTATTTATACTTCCATGATTACCAATTACTTTTGTAATTTACTAGGATTCATTTGTGTGACTTACTAACGTCCTTAGTTGCTAACTTTACCATACTTAAATTGACTGATAAATTAGCATTCACCATATTAGGATACCAACTAATTTTAGTCACTTACAAAATTTTTATTTTGCTCGATTTTGAAAAGTACCTTTCTTCATATTTTATAGATTACCAACAACTTCAATAATGTACCACCATGGCTTATCAACGCCTTCGAAATTGTGATTATCATCCGAAATTCCTAACTTTGATTTGAGTGATGTACTTACACTAAAATATCAACAAAAAAAATCTTGGGAACAATTAAAAAATCAAGCCCAATTTTTTTCTTTTTTTTCTTTTTCTCTTCCTCCTCTTCTTCCCTTAGCTGAGTCGCTGACCTTGGCGATGGCCGGCAATCTCATCAAAGCCTCGCTAGCCCCTGACAAGGCTTGGCCTCGCCTTGGTTGGGTGAGGTCAAGCCAAGGCGAGGCCAAGCCCCATCGACCACCAACCAAGGCTCGGCTTCATTAGGGCTAGACCTCGCCCAACCACTAGCCAAGGCTTGGCCTCACTGGGGGCCGGTGACACTTTGGCCCTCATGTAGTTGATTGCCAACCTAGCTGAGACCGGTGATCGGCTAAAGAAAGAAGGAGAAAAAGAAAAAAAAAAGGTAAAAAGTAATATAATTATTAAAAAATTGTTCCCAAAAATAGAAATGTTACCATATACATCCTTAAATACCATATCAAAGAAAAAAAATTATTGAAATACCAATGGCGAGAAATTCTGGCCAAAAATAAGACGTTACTTTTATAATTAGAAATTTTATATGACTTGGCATATTATTTAAAAAATCCAGTCCGTGTGGCATTTCCATGTGGCGTGCTTGGTACTAAAGTGATCACTTTTTAATAATAATTGGCACTAAATGATCAATTTAAACAAAATTTAGCATTCAAATGATCACTATATATAACTTTTAAATGATGTTGTTTGTAGGTTATATAATGACTAGACACGTCGACAAAGCACAAGATTGAAAATTAATAAAATGTGGCCATGTTGAATTTTTAGCTACCTAAATCTAAATTGGCACTTAAATGATTATTTTTAAAAATGTGGCACTTTGACACTAAAGTAAGCACCATCCATAACTTTTAATACTTTTAGTGTCCTTCTCCCATTTAAGACTTTAACAAGCTAAGGGCAATCAATTGACAAGCCACAAGGGGAAAATTTCCCCCTTCTTTTTCATCATTACAGAGTTAAAAACGAAGGACTCATTTCCATAGCAAGAGTAGGCGAGAGGAGCAAATCATGAGAGCCAAAAGAAGAAGAAGAGCACTCAACCCTATAGATGCAAGACCTGGTAAAACGATAAGATGCTACATGGTAAGCGAGTTCTCGAGACTGATTCACATATCTTAGAAGTTGTAAAGAATCGATCTTTTCGCATAGACAACGGTTTGCCTAGAATATAACCACGTGAAACACCGATAAAAACAAATAGAATGGATCATCTAAAAATTGGACGGCAAATCTTTCAGCCAAAAGAAACGACAAAACCCACCCTCTCTACATGTATTACCTTCCGATCCAACGGAACCGACAGCTTCAGGCGATCAAAACTACGACTCTGAGAAATGGATGGCTTGTGGAGAGATGCACTGACATGCAAAGCATGAGAAGAGAGTGCCATCTTCTTCTTCTTCCTCCTCCTCTTCTTCTGCAATACTACAACAGACTATCACGATGTTTACCGAGAATGAAAAGAGGCTACAGTGATGCACTCATGAGCCTTCGACATATGTAACAAGAGGCCTCAAAAATTCGTCCGATGACATAGGTATGTCGCTTTCCCGGAGGCGAATATTCCTCATGCTTGTCTCTGCCAGAAAGGACAGATGACGAACATGCTCATCGAAGAAGAGAGAAGAAGAAGGATGATATATATCATCGCACACACACACACACTTCCATCCATGCACTCGGGCACTTAAAAATCAGCTCAAAATAAAACGCTACGTCCCATGATCTGCGTCGTAAGAATAAGTCTGCAATAAAAGCTCTAGTTGCTGTTGTTCAAGGAGGGATAGCGAGGCGTGGTGGGTGCTGCATCTCAAAGTGTCACGACATTGATCGAATTCAGCCATTGCTTGCCTTCGAATATTCCAACACGTACACTATTGGCTATTTGTACAAAATCAAACATAGGATCTCAAATTCGATTCCTACCGATATCTAGGCAGGCATGGATGACTTTGTTGAGGTGCAAGAGTGAGTCGTGATGAGTGTAGCACCTAAATTTTGGCAACTTATTTAGTTGTTCCTTACATGGAAAATTAAAGAATCCATCGATCCCTAAGCCCAAAAAACAAAAAAGTAATTGCATTTACTTATAGATTACATTTCTTATGCATTGTTAAACCCACATAATTTGCATGTTAGTTAAACCAGCAATGGATGGACTGGTACAGGGGAGGTCATGATCTTGATCAGACTAAACCCATGTAAGTTAAAATTTGGCCAAAATTCATTACATGGCCAAAGTCTTAGGGTGGCGAAAACATATTGATTAGAGCAAAATTGGAGAACCGATTTAACTAGGTGTAGCCAAATTTTGATCACGGGGGTGAGGAACGAGGATAAAGAACATACTTGGACTGTTTAGCACGTCCAAGTTGTGTGTTTAAATATTGGAAATGTGTATGTCAGCACGTTCACACGTGGCAGTATCCCCTGATATTTCAAAGAAAGGATGCAAGGGTAAGATAGTTTTGTTTTAAAACAGGATAGAGGGGAACATGGAAGACACACAAGTTCAAAGAAAAGAGACAAAAAGTAAGATATTTTCTAAGCATCCCCCAATAGGAAAAGAAGATCTGCCGTCTTTCCTTAAAGATCACTGGCCATCTTACTTATAAAAAGAACATGACCCTTTACAGAAAGGGGTCTTCCTCTCTCTCTCCCCTTATTACATGCTAAAAAGGGAAAAGCACGTTCTTTCACGGACATAAACGGCGACAAGGAGAAGAGATTGGACCGAGATTGGACGCTCGCCCGGCCCCTCATGGCTGCAGGAGCAGGCATTTCCCCATCAATGGAAGTTGTGTAGTAATAAATATATGAGAACGATGCACTCTATCCTCTAGGCGGTCTCAACTAGCAATCTTTAAATAATTACAATAGAATATGCCATTTCTAGCCAAGCACTTTTCCCAAAGCTGGTGTTACTTATACTCAAACAAATAGATTTCACTATCTTACAACTAAGCACAAACTAGAATATTGATAACATTTCTCAATACTGTGATTTCAGTATGCTCAAAAAGACGATGTAATAATGTAATAATGTTCATACAATGTTCATTTAAATCTTATAACTTACTTTTCAATCACTTAAGTATCATAACTTTTAAGAAATGTTTACCTAAAATACTTGCATCTCAAACCCTCAAAATTCACATGGTAGATTTCAATGTGCTTCGGATCACCTTATAGCATCATAGATTTATGATTCTCTACATATTTCATGAGGCCGATGGCCTTGGAGCCTCTAGTTAAGGTGGATTTCGATCCTCTCCGACACATACAAATCGTAATTGGCTAATTAGTTAGTTTACTAATAAGTAAGAATATTAAAATAATCTCGATAATAATATGGCACATAGTCTCAATGGCTCAAACGACCGATACCATGCTAACACATGCTCAACTTTTAATATTCGTTGTGTACAATAGATTGAGCGATTGGGCAAACGCAGCCACTGATAAGCACGAAACGCTTGCACATAACTGAACTCAGAAAGAAAGAACATCTCACACAAAAGGCAAAGAAAACTACTATATGATGACAAGAGTAAGGCCTACTACTATGATTTGCACGTGAGATCTGGATTCCTGGTGATCAATTCGGTACGCAAATGAAGGCACCGTGAAATCCATAGGGTACTCTTTGAGGCAGCGTGATTTTTGCTATCGGCTCGCCTTCAAACTTCTGCGCGTCAATCACGTGCACCTGCAAATTCACAATCTCAAAATCAGAACGAAAGTCGTTACCGGCAGGCAAAGCTACGTGCTGATACTACTGGAACACCCAGACTTGACCTGCGACACATCTGTTTCTTCATTATGTACCCAAGTGACAATCCAACCACTGTCTTCTCCAGCGCCGTCTTTCTTAGGGACAAAAACACTCCCGCTGCAGAAGCTGCCCTTTTGGAAATTATGGTACTCGACCTTTACCGAGTTCTTGCCTTGTCCTCTTCCCTAATTCAAGGCTGAAGTTTAGCACATTTCGACATACAGAATGGATAATTAGAAGAGTGACTAAAAAAACTCTCGCTAGTACCTCAGAATCAGATAGGCTAGGACAAGGTTCATCGAAGTATAATTTCGCTAGACCTCCATATTTAGCCATTCCTGAATCAAACAAGTGATGCATAAACATTAGGAAACCGATCTTATGCGCTGCTTTGAGCAACTGGACATGCACTAGAGAGGGGAGACTGGCATTGCATTACCAGATTCAGAGCTTGACTTTGAATTGATGACTTGAGCATAACCGTACTTGTTAGGCAAGCCGGTGAAATCGGCATTTATGAAAGGGAAATCCATAGAGAATTCAGTGCCAGTAAGATTCGACTCCTGAACTTCCCCGGTTTCCATGTTCAATCTCCACTCATAGGCACAGGTAAACAGATAGCCTCCACGCTTGTCAGCGTGTGGATCCACCAATTCCCTGAAGTCGAATCCTCTCGAGAACCAATCGAACTTGTCCATACCCCAATCAGGACCCGGAAACATCGATGCAAGAGCCCTGCATCCTCTCACCACAACCTGCTTTGTCCAGCAATATCGGTCGAGTTGAGGCCTTTTCTAAGAGATCTTTAACACTCAAGTTAGGCTTTTGGAAAAAAAATACCTCATCACCATCCTCAAAGCAGTTGAGTATGTGAAATGTGCAGCTTGATTCTACATGATACCACCGGACTGAGCTAGCGTCTCCATATCGAGGCATCACCCCAATCCTTGCATATCCTTCCTTGTCATACTTCACTAACCTAGATTCCAAGAAAGCTGTTGATCTAAAGCTGCTCGACATGCTTGAAAAATATGGCTAAAAATATGATTACGTAAAGATTTCAAGGTTTTGGATTAACTCACTGTCCACCATTGACGAGTCTGTTAATGTCCAGGACAAGGGGATGATCAATGATCACATTGTACCTAAAATCAAACGGATCATTGGTTAATCCCGTACATTGTTACCTACCGATGTTTCCAAAGTAGAGTGCTCACCTACGCGTGACCCCAATTTCATGGCTGAGAACACTCCGATCGAACTCAAGATCGGCCTTATGTTTGAGTTTCTTCCCATCAGCTGAAACAATTAACCAATCTCAAGATTGACAGTCTTATCCTTAATTCTTACAGTAGAACAGGACAATATCATGAAATCAGGAAATATCGAATTACCGGATATAACGCCCACGACATAATAAGGTCTCCTAACATCTACTCCCATGGTGACCAGCTCCCCCGATATGGGCGCTCTCTGTTGCACAAAGCAATGATTTGTCGTAAATCAGTGAAATTCAATCAATCATATGTACGTCGGGGCATACTTTGCATATCGAAAGATCGAACCTTTGGGTGGCTGGAGAAAGGTCGATCCCAATTCCCATCCAAGTTCCAATTGCCACAAGCTTTCAACGTGGTGATATCTACTTCTTGAGGCATGTAATTCTCTGCGACTGAGTATGTTTTCCCCGCGTGCTCAAAAACACTAGTGTTGCTTATGTATTTATTCACTGTTCCATACCTAAGCTGCTAAGATGAAATAACTCAACTTATGCTGAGGGTAGAGCTATACAATTTACATAAAGGCAAATAAACAATGTTTATATTTGGAGAATAATTAAGTTCAAATGAAGGGACGAAAAGTAATACAGTGTTCAGGAGATAAGCGGCCATAATAGCCCAAGAATCTCCTTCGACAGCAGGAAGAAAAGACGGCTTGTTTCGCGGCTTCTCTAGCTTGAAAGTCTCAGACTCGACGTATCGGTTTTTGTAGGATAGTGGCCATTTTCCTCTGGATTCCTTTTTGAAATATACTGCATGAAGCATTCCTTCTCCTTCGACCCATGAAGACCTTTGAAGACCGCCAAACAGAGGATTTGGACCTGCACCATCATATATTACGCGTTAGTCAGCTATTTCAAGAAGCTAGTCATTGTTCTGCTTCTACAAGCATTGCTGAGAATGCCATGCGTACTTCAAGTTCTCTAATTACAGAAAGTGAACAAAATAAACTAAAACTTGTAAGATTGATTTAAGTAGTTGGCATACCATTTCTAACGAAAACTCCCTCTGGAAAATCGACAGGAATGTCGCCTTCGCAGCAAGCGACTACAGTTGCCTCGCCTATTTCTTCAACTGGAGAAAAGTTTTTCTGCATGCATGCGATGCCCTTACTTTAGGCTAGACAACTCACCAGAGTCTGGATTTTTTTAACCAAATTTATAAATCACCATTTGTATCTCAGGCATTATTCTTAGGGTGTGCTTGGTACGTAAAAAGAATATTTGAAGAGCCATTATATCTGAGCAAATAACATATCTAGCGTCTATATAATCAATCCAATCAATTCCATTTTGTTACACTTTCCCATATTAAATAAAGAGACATAAGCAATCAATGATCAATCATCGACCATATCTCCGATTTTAATTTGGTTCCATTCTGTACTTTACATATCTTCCATTTTTATTGATGTGACCTATGGTTCGCCGAATGTTATCATAAGAAGGGAATAGCTATTTTATAGGAATAAAATAACACAGGAGGAATGGAATAGCTATTTTAAGTTGACAATATCATGATATACACATTCGGATCAATAGGTTAACCATTCCATTCCAGCTCTATGATTAATAGAATGTTTGTTACACGCCATTGTTTTTTTCTTTTGGTAAAGTTACACGCCATTGTTAATTACTTCTGTATCGCATATCTAGAATGTTCTATCCAAAATATCATTTCCCTCGAAACAAAACTAACTACTTTGACGCTGTTCTATCTTATTCATGATCCATACGCCTGCCACTCAAATTTTTTCTGGTACCTGAGAGGGAAGCAATGGCTGATCAACGAATCGAAACATGGAATCCACGACAGTATCCAGCACTTTCCTTGAAGTGCTCTTCATGGCTTCAAGCACATGTTCTGGCCATGGCTTTTGTGGCAACCTGATCTTCCACGGATGCTGGGAGACATGTTTTAGCAAGTTCATGAATGAAAGTGAATTTGGGGTTGCATCTACAATATCAGTAAGTAAAAGGAGACTATTGGTAGCAAGGATCTAATTGTTTCATATGATCATGGAGAATGAGCATACATATTTTAGACCTTACCAAGCTAAAAAGAGGGCAGACCGGCGTTTAGTTGACATGCCACAGGGATTTTATCATTACAGATGCTTAATAACGAAGGACTCATTTCCATAGCAAGAGCGTGCGTGAGGAGCTAATCGGGAGAGGCAAAAAAAAAGAAAGAGGGCTCCACCTTATAGACACAAGTAAAACGATATAACCTTGTGAGATGAGCGAGTTTTGGAGACTGATCCACATATCTTAGAAGTCAGAAGAATCAATCTTTTCGCATACCCAATATTTCGCTTAAAATATAATTGTGTTTAACACTGAAAAAGAAACCGAAAGATTGTCTAAAATCGGACAGCAAAATGTTCAGCCCAAAGAAATGACAACACCCTCTCCACATGTATTACCGTCAGATTCAATGGTATCGAGATCTTTAGGCGATCGAAACTATGAGTTTGAGAGTTTGATGGCCTGTGAAGAGATGCATTGACATTCAAAGCTTGAGAAGAGAGTGCCATCTTCTTCTTTCTCCTCCTATTCTTCTGCAACACTATGAGAGACTATCCAAATGGTTATCAGAGAAAAGGGAGGCTACAGCGATGCACTAATGAGCCGTACAACTTGTCGCGACCTCTTTTTTTTCGGGCGCCCGCGATCGGGTACGAGCGCCTAAGGAGGCTAATGGCTCGGCTGAAATTAGTTATGCCCGGACTCTCCCAAGTCCACCAATTCGCGACTTTAATAGTCTGAGTTTTTAACCTGTAAATCAATTTTTAAAATGGAGTCGCCACTAATCGATTTGGGGTGGGTTGATTAGAAACCCAAGTGAAGTATCGGAGAAATACTCACCCTAGCGCAACCGAGAGAAATTAGGATCGGGACTTGATTACACTAGTTAATCACTAATGCCCTTTCGGTACCTAATCTTGTTTAAACCCTGAGGTTTTTTGGATGTTCGAGGGATTTTCCATGCATTTTTGGGAGGAAAAACATTTTCTAGGTCTTTTTCTAATTTTTTGGACACAAAATGGATTTTTGGTATTTTTTGGAAAAATACAAGTCTTTTTGGCTTTTTCTGAATTTTTTGGCTTTTTCATGAATTTTTGGCTTTTTTTGGATTTTTGGCATTTTTTGGAAAATATGAAATTTTTTGATTTTTTTTTTATTTTTCGGAAAATAAAATAATTTTTAAATATTTTTGGAAAATAAAATATTTTTGATTTTTTCTTGATTTTTTAGAAAATAAAACATTTTTCAACATTTTTTAAATATTTTTCGATTTTCTGAAATAAAAACATTTCTTAATATTTTTTGAAAATAATTATTTATTAATTATTATTTATTTAAAATATTATTTTATATTAAAATAATATAAAAACTGACCCGGGTCGGATCCGCGGGTTGGGTCCGACTCGGATTTTTTTGCTTTTTTTCATAAAAATTCAGCGCACACACACGTAATTGGGCCTACTTCACAAAAGGGTGCAACCCAACAGCAAACCGGCCCACGCGTACAACCCGACCCGACGAAACCCTACCCGAACGCCAACCCGGATCCGCCCGACTTCGACCCGGATTCCGCCGCCCCCCAAAATACGGAGAAACCCTACCCGACTCGTAGCCCCGGGTCCGACCCACTGACCCGAGGCCACGACCCGGAAAATCGAGAACCCTAGGGTTCTCGATTCGCGGCACCAGAGAGGGGAAGGCCGAGGTGAGCAATGGCGATGATGGCGACGGCGGCGACAACGGCCGAGCTTCGAGCGAAATGGGTATGGCGTGGGCGGGATCTATCATCACCCGCTCTCGGCGTTGGCACGGCACGCGGCACGGCTTTGTGGCGATGACGGCGGCCCTTAAACCTGGATGGCGTCGGGGAAAACGGCAGCGGCGAGGCGTGAGGGCGACAATACCGTTTGACGGCATCGGGACTAGTGCTCGGCCACAGCGACGGCAGCGGCCTGGCTCGGGGCCACTCGGCACGGCGGATTTCCAGATCTGCGCCCAGATCTCGGCCCTCTCTCCTCCGGATCTTCTCTCGCTCAGCTCCTTCCGCTCGGTTCTCACCTTCTTTGCTTCTCAGCCCGACCCTCTTCTCTCTCACTCAGGCTAGATCCGAGCCTCCACCGGCCAGATCTGACCCTCTCGGAGTTGCTCGCCGCCGGCCTTCCCCGAAGTCTCTCGGTGGAGGGTGGGCTGAGCTCACAACTCGAGTTCTCTCTCACTCGCTCGACGATTCCTCCCCCGAAGTCTCTCAGTGGGAAGATCTCCAAGCTTGCGATCCCTTCGTTGACGGAGGTGCTCCTCTATTTATAGGCGAGGAGGAGGCCGGTCGACGGAGGTTCGGCCGTCGGCTCCGACCGCCCCGGTGCGGCCGAACCGGGCGGCGTCAAATCTTCCCCTTCCACGGAGGCATGCTCGCCTTCAATGTTGCGTCCTCTCAGCCACCGGCCTACGCTCCCCTCTCGGTTGTAGGTTGTGCTCGAGCGCGTCTTCGTCGCCGCGCGTGACCTGCAGAGGCGGAAGAAAGACGAAGGAAGAAGAAGATGGGAGGAAGAAGAAGATGGCAGGTCGTGCGAAGGAAAAAGAAAGAAAAAGGGTGGGGGCTGCTTTTTTTTGCTTTTTGCTTTTCTTTATTTGTTTTGAATTTTTTGTTGTTTTTGTTATTTGTTTTGTTTGTTTTTGGCTTTTTTGTTTATTATTCCGAAAAAGACAAAATAAATAAAATAAAAACTTAATTAATAAAATAAAATTAACCTAATTAAAATTGAGGTGTCAACACAACTCGTACTTATTCTCTGCCAGAAAGGAAAGACAATATATATATCCATCGAAGAAACATAACAGAAGAAAGACCATATGTGTCATCATATACACACACTTCCATGCACGCACGGACGCACTTACAAATCAGCTCAAAGCAAATCCCTACCTCCAATGACCTGCGTTATTAGACTACTCTCGGATAGAAGCTGTAGTTGCTGTCGTTTGCGGGGGGCAATGTGCTGTGGTAGGGGACGCATCCCAAAGTGTCGCGACATAGATTGAATTCGGCCATTATTCACCTTCGAATATTCCTAGGCGTACACCAGTCGCCACTAGTAAAATTGCCGACTTATGCAATCGGAAATGCTGGCGGAAGCCAGGTATAATGACTTGGACTTTATGTCCGACAACAAATGGAAAAATTGTCTAAAAAATCCTAAACTAGTTGAACTTTTATCAATTCAGTTCTAAACATTTTTCACTTTTTGCTAATTGAGTCCATTCGACCAATTTTAGTTGGAATTTGCTTACATGAACGCTAGTGCTGACGTGGACAAAATTTTTTAATTTATTAATATTTTTTCGAATTTTAAAATTATTTTTTATGCTTTTAATTTCTTTTTTTCTTTTTTTCTCTTTTTTTAATTTCTTTCCCTTTTTTTTCCCTCTGTCCAGTTGCCCAACCTTCGACAATCAACCAAAGGCCACGATCGGTGAGGGCCCTCACCAAGATTTGGCAAGGGGCGACCTCGTCGACCTCAGGCAAGGTCGACTAAGATCGAGCCTCGCCACAGTCCACAAGGGTTGGCTTTGCCGCCTTCAGGCGAGGTGGCCCCCACTAGGATCTAGCAAGGGGCGACCCAGCCGGCTACGAACGAGGCTCACCCTCGCTAGCGAGGTTGAGCCTATCCAAGGCCGCGAGGTTGCCCCTCGCCTGAGGCCTAAAGGTTGACCCTCACTAGCCTCTAGCCCGAGGACGACGAGGTTACCCATCACCAAATGAAAAGACTTTTCCTAATATGACTTGAAGCAATTAATATATCTTTTCCATATGAAAAGACTTTTCCTAATATATCTGTTCAAAAATATGAGATAACGGAAATGTTTTCACTATCGACAAAAATATTTAGGCATAGGTTATTATATTTGTATCGATTAAAAAATTTTCATTACCTCATTTTTCTAAGAGATAAAAACAACCTAAAATTAAGAAAATATTTTTTGAATTGTTGACTTTTTACGAAACAAATGGAAGCTAAGCTTTTGAGTGAAAATGACACAACTTTGGATATGTTAGTTAAAGGGCTCAGAGTTAGGCCTCTCTCTTGTTTGATCTCTCAAGGAGGGACTATTAGGCTTCTATAACATGTCTGAAAAAAAAAAAATAGTATCGGAGCCGATGATTGATTTGCGATCCCTCCGAATTTGTATTGGTGTTGGAGAATATGTTAAGGAAGGAATCTTGTAATCAACATTATTTCCAAGTGAAGAACGGCATCACAGTTCAATCTAACTAAAGAGACCATAGGTAAAGGTGAGCGTTGGGGTAGAGCAAACCGGTTTGGAGTTGGCAATGATGTAAATGCGATGCATGACCGCAAGTGCATAGAAAGTAGGTCATTTATTAAGTCGAGGTATATGTTGATGAATGAAGGGGAGTGCCGATCTAACACAAAACAGTCAAACATGAGTGAAAGAAAATGTTCAGTTGCATGTGTTATGATTTGAAATAATTAATACATCTTATTTGATTCACAACTTATTGACTTAAAATGTTGAACCTTTAACAGATTCGACTAAATATGCTAATAACTTGGTCTTATGCTTAACTCTTAGCAATTTCTAACCGATGAGGTATTAAGTTTTTATTCCCCAATCTTAATAGGCTTCTCTTTGAATAGATTATAATTTGCGAAACTTCTCAGAGCAAAAATTGATCATATTGTGACCTGACTTCAACAGCAAAAAATAAAATATCTAATTCACGCATATCAAGTACTAAATAAAAATTTTGGAATATGATATCCAAGAAATAGTAGTTTGGCTCAATGTTTATGTACCACTAGAAATTCGTCTTGTTACTTTAATTAAAAATAAACCTTCAGTGGCATTTTTTTTCCCTTTCATGAATTGATTGTCCACTAAAGCAAATTAAATCAACCAGGAAAGGGAAATCTCATTCCAACAGGCAACAACCAGAGCCTTTCTTATTCCCATGAATTTTAATTGTGACATAAATTGCAGATATGATGTGATTTAATTAATTTAAAAATTTTCCCTGCAGTGTTGCATAGAATAGATTGACAGGTGGAAAGATTTTGTCCTGTCTCTGCACGAATCAAGATCCTGACAACCAGGATGGAAACCCTGACTAGGAAGGACAAAAAGGAATCAGGTGCTCAGTTTATAATTGGGTTAAGCGAATATTGCTAGATAAAAGCAAGCATACAGCCAAAGGGAACGGTTCTTTTACTTGAGTCCAAGGTACGTTTCACTACACTTACACATTCTCTTTGAAAAAATTATTAAAAAAGTCTTAAATCTATTACCAATTCAATCTTAAATTTTTTTTATTAATTTAGTCCTAAACCTTTTATAATTATGTTAGTTTAGTCCATCCAACCAAAATTGACCGGTCGGCGCTAATATGGACATCGGCCGTTTGGCGAAAATTGAAATGATAATTTTTAAATATTTTTTTCAATTTTTAATTTTTTTTGAATTTTTTTCTTTTTTTTTTCACATTCTCTTTTTTCTCCGGCCGCCGACACTAGCCGGAGGCAAGGGCCGACGAGGCTAGCCTCGCTGTCGCTAGGCAAGGCCCCGCCAGATTTGGCAAGGCTCGGCCCCGCCCAGCCTCAACGAGGCCGCCGTCACCAAATCTGGCGAGGAGCCTCGCCGGCCACCAGCGAGGTCGACCCTCACCTAGGCTAGATGAGGCCCCTCCAAACCTAGTAAGGCTCGACCTCGCCTAGCCAAGGTGAGGGTCGACCTCGCCGGTGGCCAACGAGGCCGCTGTCACCAGATCTGGAGAGGCTTGGCCTCACCCAACCATGGCGAGGCCGAGCGAAGGACGGCGAGGAGCCTCGCCAGATCTAGCAAGCCCTTGCCCAGCCAAGGCGAGAGTCAATCTCGCTAGTGCCTGGCAACGGCCTCACCAAGGCTAGGCAAGGCCAAGCCCAGCGACAGCAAGGCTGGCCAAAGGAAAGAGAAAGTGAAAAAAAAAAAAAATAGAAGAATTAAAAAATTCGAAAATATTTAAAAATTCGAAAAAAAAAAATTGTCATATCAGCTTTCGCTGGACAACCGACGTCCCCGTTAGCGTCAGCTGGCCAATTTTGGCCAAATGAACTAAATTGGCTAAAAAAAGTTTATGACTAAATTGATATAATTGTAATATATTTAAGACTTTTTGGGCAATTCTCCATATTCTCTTCAAATGCTCCAAAGCATGAATCTATGTAGTCCAATCAGTACCACAACGCATTCAATGGGAAACTATCACTTCCAATTAGAATTAATTGTGTAAAGATCATCTTGTGATTTTACTCATACTAAAAATCTAGACCCTCTCAAAGAAAACTCCCTATTCAACAACAAATCATACCAACAAAGTTAGGGAGGACATGGACAATCATAGTGGCCCAAAAAAAGTGTGCTGCCCATCTCCAATCACATGTTTGATGTGAGGCTTAGGAAAACGCCTTGTTTTAAGCAATTTTCTCCAATCCAAGGTACTCTCTCGCCTCGAGCTTGGACAATCCCAATTGTCTCATCCTGGAGGAAATAACAATAAGTCCACCACTGTCTTGGTGACCCCCTCACGATGGTTTCCCTCTTACATGTCCCCCTGCTTTCTCCCCCTCACGAAGAGGAGGAGTTAAAATCCCCTAATAATAATAATAATAATAATAATAATAATAATAATAATAATAATAATAATAATGGATAATAATAATAATAATAATAATAATAATAATAATAATAATAATAATAATAATAATAATAATAATAATAATAATAATAATAATAATAATAATAAAAATAATAATAATAATAATAATAATAATAATAATAATAATAAGTCCAGGCCAGATTTCAAAAGGAGTCCCTATAAGTTCTTTAAAGCACAAGCAACATTCCAGACTGCAAGCTTCCTAAGGCCTAGCCCTCACATTTGGGCAAACAAACATCTTCTCATGATTACTTTTGCTCCCTTGACAGTCTGCATTTTTGCTCTATCTACTTGATAACTATTGGGTCAACACCGTAGAAATCCAACACCTTCACCCAAGAGATCGGCCCAAATCCGAGCCCGCATCTAGTTAGATCCATAGAAGGGAGATATATACGTAATCTTGAGAGATGTGGAAAATTGAGAAAATTATGCAATTATCTCTAACATAGAAAATATAATAAAGAAATCCTTGATTATCTCTAACACACTCAAAATGTTAAATCAATGAGTTATCGATCAACTAAAATATATTCACTGCTACACATTATATTGATGTGGAACTTCTTTTGCCTAACACCCTCATACATGCACCTCAATAATAACTTAGGTTAGTATGAACATCTGGAACTAATGATTAGTGACACTTAAAATAACAGTTCTGATGAGCTGAAGCCTACCAGCGTACGAAAGATGCCTTACCGTCCATTATTCCATAGTGGTAGCCTAAACCAAATGCTTACACTCTTTGTAACTTAGCTAACCTGATATCAATGGGAAACCTAGAAATTTTACTGGCAGAACACCCCTCCTTAAAGCTACTCAATCTAGCCAATTCAGCCCGTTGTTCACCTCTGGAACCAGCTAAGGAAATTTCAGTCCTTGAAAGATTCAACTTTCGGCCCAAAAGATAATGAAACAGCTGTAACGGAGAAGGGATTTGCTGCAAGGAATCTTGTCCCCTTTGGAGAAAATAATCAAATCTTCCGCAAAGTTTAGATGAACGCTTTGTTTTTAGAGCAGAGAAAGTGAAGTTCTACAGTATCCCTAGAAGCAGCGTCGTCAAGCACTTCTGAGAAAACCTCCCTACCCCTTAGCTATATCACAAACTAACAAGGAGAAAATAGATCTCCTTGCCTTTGTCCCTTACCTCCTTTAGAAAAGCCTCCGAGGCCACTATTTAAGGAAATAGAAAACTAGGGAGAAGTAATGCAAGCTGTAATCCATTTCGCATGAATTGATCAAGAACACAATAACTCGAATCACATAAAGCAAATGATCCCATCTCACTGGGTCAAAAGCCTTAACAGGATCAGCTTTAGTCAATGAATCTAGGGGGAATCCGACCGGCTATGATAATTTTCACAATTCGTGGGTTAAAAGAACATTATCAGAGATGCTGAGAAAATCAATATAGATATGGGGCATGGTTAGAAGGGTGTCAAGAAAATGTGAGTTTTTGTTTTTTTTTCTTTTCTTCGGCTGGCTAGACTAACAAAATATGCTGACTCTTGAAATGCGTGATTGGAATGGACTCGTCGCCATCAAATGAAATGAAAGGTGGTGGTCCTCAGGCCTAGTCTAACTTGGCCCATTCAGCCAATAACCGAAGATCTATTCAGAGTCAATCAGCCCAAGCATGATGCATAGCTGTTAAACTCCTCAGGCACGCATAATATTCCATACAGAATCTTCTCCTTTTCCTTGTGTATCTGGTAAAAGGTCTTCGAGATGGAATGGGCATTCCAAATGAAAATGGCGATTCCATACTCATATAGGAAACCCGAACACAATGGAAAGCGATAAAACAGATTAGACAGACGAGATAAGCACCCGCGAGAGACAGCTATACAGATGCACATAAGAGGATTTATATGGTCATATTATGCTATTCAAGAAAATGCAAGAGGTTGCAACATGCACATATGCCTCATTCATAGCCCTAAACCCAATAACACCATCTCTCTCAGTGTCTAATCTCAACTCAGAATCCCCATATAAATGTTCTCTCAACTCCCACAGTCCCTCAACATTGTTTTACTGAGGCTAAGCACTACAAAACCCTTATTACCATGCAAAATATGGAAACCCACACATCAAGAAATATGCTCTACTGTTATCTTTCTCTTACTGGATTGACAGTCGAATTCAGATGGCAATGCATGTCGTTGGGCTAGAAACTCAAGACACGCTTAAAAGTCTCAAACTATACAAATAGAAATGTTCATTTTTTTTCCATCAAGACGATAGGACTCACTTTGTCATTTCTTTTTCCTATACGTACTTGGCTTTTCCTTTTTCATTACCTATTTAAGGAGAGTTTTGATCATTTGTTGCTGTCAATTTCTTTCCGTTTTCCGTTTCACATCTTCATCACGGCCAAATAAAGGAATGAGAGTGATCGTTTTTTTCAATCTATTGAAAGAAATACACCCCAAGTGTCAAAACTTGACACAAATAAACACTTAAAGTGCCAAAATTAGGAAAGTGACACTAAAGTATCACTTTTTTTTAAAAGTGGGATACTTAAGTGCCATCTCCAACGAACTCCATCGGAAATCCTACATAACAATTTTTTATTATTTTTTTCGTTTACGTAGCTCGCTGGAGTACTGACTCAACCAAAAAAAAAAGCAAAAACGACATCATTTTTTAGCAAATTCGAATTTTAATATAAAAATTAATTTAATTGAATTATAAAATAATAATAACTAATTAAAATTTAAAAAAAAAAAAAAGAGGGGTGAGGAGAGGAGGCAGCGGCTGAGGGCTGAACCCTTGCCACCGCCACCGCCCCCCCCACCTTTTTTTAAAATTTTAAATAATAATAATTATTTATTTTTATATTTTAATTAAATTAATTTTTATATTAATTACTTACCACATCGAAAAACAAAACTATGTCGTTTTTGTTTTTGTTTAGCCACGTCAACATGCAAAACGATGTCATTTTGCACTTACCTCACCGGAAAATCATCACGTTAGCATTTTAGCCATATTTTAATCGGATTGACACTTAAGTAATCCATTTTACTCCAATTTTGGCAATTAAGTGTTACTTTCCTAGATTTTAGCACTTAAGTGTCCCTCCATACTAAATTTTGACACTCTAAGTAGGGAGAATTACCAAAAAAGCCATAAACCTATTATAATTGTGTCAATTCAGTCTTAAAACTTTTTTTTGGCCAATTTAGTCTTAAACCTTTTACAATTATGCCAATTCAATCCATCTAGCCAAAATTGGCCGGCCGATGCTGATGTGGACGCCGGCCAAGAACAACTGGTTGGCGAATACTAACATGGCAATTTTTTAAATTTCTTTTCAAATTTTTCAAATTTTTAAATTTTTTTATTTTTATTTTCCCCACCTTCTCCTTCCTCTGGCCGGCCGACGCGGGCTAGAGATGAGGGCCGGCAAGGCTAACCTCGCCAGCCAGAGGAAGGAGAAGATGGGAAAAAGAAAAGAAAAAAAATTCAAAAATTCAAAAAAATATTTAAAATTTCAAAAAAAATTAAAAAATAGTCACATCAGCGTTCGCCAACCTACTGTCACCGGCCGGCATCCACGTCAGTATCGACCAGCCAATTTTGGCCGGATGGACTGAATTAGCATAATTATAAAAAGTTTATGACTAAATTAACACAATTGCAATAGGTTTAGAATTTTTTTGGTAATTCTCCACTCCAAGCGTTCGGCACTCCAATCTATTCCATTCTTTCTTCCATCTCAAGGTCTTTTACTCATCATTTCACCACACCATATAGAGAAAAGAGGCTAAACGAAGAGATAAAAAAAGTACAATGCATGCAGTATATTACTCTCATGAACTCACACGAGCAGAAATAAAGGAAAGTGTACTTCCACACATCCTCCGGAGGACAAAAATCCGAAGCCTCTCGCGAGGCGCTCCTCATGACCTGCCAAGAAAGGCCGTTCATAGCTTGTGGGGCAACAGTCATTAATGCCGTACTAGTTGATCCCTCACCGTTCAAGAAGATGCAGAAGTGCCAAGTAGGTTTGAGACATCGCATGACCCACGGGCTCATCACACGCATTTCGTTCGCGGTCGAGACCTGGGATGAGCTGTTGGCTAATGTTTGGTGGCCAAAGCGTTATCACGATGGGATAGATGAATGCATCTCATGGAGAGAAATGTAGCGTTGCTTTGATGGCGTGGTGGACCGATCAATGCCAAAAACGGTGCAGAAATTGTGCGAAACTTACGGCCGGTGGATTTCATTTTCACGTTATTTGCAAAACCAATGCAATACGCCATGAATTCGAGGCTCACTCATGCACCGTACGGGCTCATTATGTGTATGGGCCATGCATTCACTGATATGGACAATGGACATATCTTTGCTCAATCACGAGGCCATTATGCACACGTGTACGTAATGTAAACGTACAAATCTCTTGGTCGTATTCCTATAGTGACAAGTAATAAAAGCTTAATAAAATAGAGAGGTGGGGGGAATCAATGGTGAAACGTGGTGTTATTGAGAGAATTCAAATGGATTATTTGGTTGAATGGTGTTCGTTGCATCCTCTTTTTTTCTCTTTCTTTTGCTTTCAGTTTTGTAAGTTTTGTCCTTACATTTTGTTTTGGAAGTTGTCCGTACACCAAAACACGTGCCGTTTAACGGCGTTAATGCTAGATTTTGTAGTTAACCATTATAGTCCTCTTTGAAAGCCACAGCCTCTTTTTTACATAAGTTCACAAAAAGAAGTCAAATCTTATTTTCAAATTGATGAATAGCCTAGATGCGTGGTAACATTCCCAAGTACATGTAGACTCACTCGAAAGGACTTCAACTTCAGCTATTCTGTAATATATCCGCATAATTAGCAACTTGCCTCAGTAACACTTAAGCCATTGAACTTATGCATATGATCTTAAATAGTTGCAACAAAACCATGGATAATCGTCCTAAACTTATTATACGCAATCAATTCATTCCTAAACTTTTCAATTTTGTTAATTTAGTCTTAAACATTTTTATGATTTTTCAATATAATTTTTCTAAGTCAATTTTGGACAAAAATCACTTATTAGACTACATGTTAGTAGTATTCGATCAAAATAAGCCGCAAGGACAACATTAAAAATCATCAAAAAGTTTACAACTAAATTAGAAAAATTGAGTTGAATAAAATTGAAAAAATTGAAAACCCAGGTTTTTTGGACAATTTTTCCGAGAGAAAGTAAATTTTTAGCAAATGGGGCAGGCCATACAATCACATAATAACATTTTTTTAAAAATAGTGATTAGACCCGTCCTCTAGCGTCCGAGCTGGGACTTTATTGAATATGGGCCTCAAGTTCTTTCTTTCCAGATCTAGCTAAAGCCTAAAGGTCCCTCCAGATCTCAATCAATCATGCAGAAAGGAAAAAGAAAGACCTGATGAGCATTGTGTTATTCCAACACCCATCACAATATAATATAGTCATTCCCTTATTTATAAATATCCCACTAGGGCATGGCGGCACTGTAAACCCTAACCTGTTGCTTCACACTGAATCAGCATATCCCCACCAACCAATCTTGGGAAGACAAAAGAAGAACTTGTGAACGAGGATTTCTGTCTTTCTCCTTTTTCTCTCCTTGATTTTACTTTGGCAATGGAAGGAGAAAAGGGGAAGACTTCTTTCTTGGGTGATGAATAATTAATTGATTTACATGGGGTTGGTGATGGCCCCTGAAACATGATAAGGGGTTAAATGAACAGGAGTGACTAGGTGAAATACTGAAGCTACAGAGAGAGAGAGATGAAAAGCAAAGATTGGAAGCTACCTTGTTGCTATGACCTAAAAGAAACAAAGATCAAATAATTAAATGTGAGGGTTTCTTTGGGTCTTATAGAGAGGGGGACCCCCCCACCTTGCACCTTAGGGTGACCCATTTCTTTTATGGGTCCATCTCTCCGTCGTTCTCTCCATCTTCTCATATCGAAGCCCTTTATAAATGTTGGGGGTGACTCGCTGGGAAATATTGGGGGAGGGAAGGGAACAAAACAAAAAAAACAAAGAAGAAGAAGAAAGAGAAAGAAAAAGATGCAGCTTTGTTCAAGTAGAGTAGCTCTCAAAGTGCACACCCACTTTGCTTAACTCCTTTCCTGCCCAGTGGCCTCAAGTCCTCTCTCTCTCTCTCTCTCTCTCTCTCTCTCTCTTTCTGCGAGAGGTCCTCTTTCTCTGAGTCTCAGCATCTCAATCTCCTCTACTTTTAGCCAAGAGGGACACAGTTTCCATAACTGAGCCCGTCACCCTTCTCTGCCTCACCAAGACTTTGGAATTTTCTGAATTTGCCCCATGTGGGCAAGCAAGCTTGATTGTCATCCCTCTTGGTTGCTTCACTTGCCCTGAAATACAAACCAAGCGACACTATTGTCTCCACACGAGAACCTTTTCTTCTTCTTCCATCTGTGAAGACCCAGTGGTTCTTCTTCCTCTAAAACCCTCATTTGGTCATCCATTTCTGAACTCATTGTCTGCCAAGAAAGCACAAAATCAAGAATCAAGAACAAGGAAGAGTCCCCCAAGAAAGCAGAGAGAGTACCGTGTTCGCCAGATAAAATGATTGAGCCGCCCAACTCGGACCGCGAAACCAGCTACAACTCGCTCTCTTCCCCACCATCCTCCCCTTCCTCGCCCACAGGGTGGACTGACTCCTCCCTCAACACGGTCCCAAAGCCCACCGGCCACCAGAATTCTGCCGACTTGCCAGCCGAATCCGATAAGAAGATCAAGCGCCTCCGCGACTCGGGCAAGCACCCGGTGTACCGCGGCGTGCGCATGAGGAACTGGGGCAAATGGGTCTCCGAGATCCGCGAGCCGCGGAAGAAATCCCGCATTTGGCTCGGGACGTTCCCAACCCCGGAGATGGCAGCCCGTGCCCACGACGTGGCCGCCCTGAGCATCAAAGGCAGCTCGGCGATCCTCAATTTCCCCGAACTCATCAGCTTGCTGCCTCGGCCCATCTCGCTCAGCCCGCGCGACGTGCAGGCGGCGGCATTAAAAGCAGCCCAGATGGATAAATTCGATACAATCACCACATCAACGGCGTCTTCATCCTCGTCAATGAGTCCTTCGTCATCACTAGTCTCGGCAATGGATCTGTCCGAGACATCGGTGGAGCTGAGCGAGATCATCGAGTTGCCTAGTCTTGGGACGAGTTACGAGTTGACGAGGCCGAGCAGCGAGTTCGTGCTCGTCGACTCGGTGGACGGGTGGCTTTACCATCCGCCATGGCTGGGGGCGAGCTTCGATGACGAGTGTGGTTATGTGGGTGGATGATCCAATGCCAGTACCGGAGAGTTTGATACATGATGAATCTGCAGGTTTGTTGTGGGATAATTATCAGTGATGGTATGGAATTTGTGAATAACCTGTCCATGTAAAACATGTGCTTTGACTTAGTTACCTCTTCTCTCTTTGTGTCCATCTTCTCCTCAAAGTTCTCACTCATGTAAAGCCCTTCTTGTTTTATTTTTCAAGGGCTTGTGTTGGACTCGGTTTCACCATATGATAAACTCGGCCAATCACAACATGCAATAATCAAGATATGTATGAATTATATATCTAACTCCGTTCATGTTCATAACTATTGTTGGCCGAGTTTATTTGAACTGTGTGTAATTAACTTCTTAATTAGTTCTTCTCCATTGTTAATTAACTCCATCGTCTCTCTTGATTGCTTGTGTGTTTTGCCGTGCCCACTTCAATGGACTCAACCACTAAAGTATGTTCGAAGAGAGGCCTCATAAATTGCTTCTGCTTTTGGATGGTTGAGTGCTCATTTACTCTCTCTCTCTCTCTCTCTCTCTCTCTCTCGCTCTTCTCTACTGTGTACGTAATGTGTTGTGTTACAGTTTCTGGATTCGTCCGCACCTGTATAATCTATACTCCACTCAACTTGCCGATAAAATAATGACCCTTTCAGCAACTTTTCCTAATGAAGGTTCGTGCATGAAACCACCATCTCATGATTCTCATGACTGTATCAGCGAAACGTAATCGACAAAAGTTTTTCTGACCAGAGAGGGGTTTTGATCATGACTTGGCGGTATCTTCCCCAGCGCATTTCCTGCCAAATTGGGCATATAAAAAACGAATGATTCGCAAGGGCGACGAAAGTCTAAAAAGCTCATGATCACCTCAATGACGAAAGACTTTAGCCACTGAAACGACGACCCTACAAGCCTATGTTACTGTTGTTCATGCTGTTCTTATTTTCTATGGTTGGAAATTTAACTTTTAGGGTTTCTGGCAGACATGGCGGATGGTGAAACAGGGGGTGAGATTGCAAGGGAGGGATGGCGATGGTGACCATTTTTGCCCCCCCCCCCCCCCCCCCCCCCCCTTCTCTCTCTCTCTCTCTCTCTCTCGGTGGGATAATAACACCCACTTCAGCCTATCGTATCTACTAGCCTAATTATTATTCTCAGCTTTTTAAACCGATGTCATAATCAGTGTGCACTGTCAGTCAGCTGTTTTTGAACTTACGTTTAATTTGTTTGGCGTATGGATAAATGCGGGCATGAAAATGTGGCTGGTGTTGAAACCAAGTTCGAGGAGATATCTGTTCTCTTCTTTATTTCTTTCCGCTGGAAGTGAGACGGATTCACGGAAAATATCTGTCAAGCCGCGACAAAAGGATAAGTGAAGAATATGCAAAAATTGAGTCGATTTAACGAAATGATTTGGATGACGTTCGACTGAAAATTGGCAATAATGCTTTTCCTTCATATGTTTGACTTTTCCCTGGCGAATGAAAGCAGTTGCTTGAACGTGATGCTACTAAAAGGAGGCACATTGAATTTTGAAGGTGAGTGATAACTATATAGGTTTGCATAGAGAAGAGCAACCAAGCTGGTGGTTCAACTCAGAAAAGGAACTGAACCGAATCGGCTTCACCCAATCGGTTTCAAGTTAGTTTACATGGGGACTGAATCGGTTCTATAATAAAAGATTTGGGAACTAGCCTCAACTGGTTCGGCTCCCAAGTGGAATCATTTGGGGTCAATTTTCAAATAGAACAAGTTTTTAACTTGTTCAAAACCAAACCCTACCTACAAGTTTCTTAATTGAGAGTTTTGCCAATTATAATGTTGTTGAGCATTCTAACACAAGCATGCTATTGTGGTGTTGTATTTGAGAAATTTTGCCAAAATAATGCATGTGATCTAGTACTTAAATAAAATTGAAACAGAAAAATCTTAGAAAAAAATAGGTAGGCCAATTCCAATGTCGACCGGTTTGGTTCCCAATTCTATAAATCGAGAACTGATACTGGCAAGCTAGGTTCCAAATTTTTAGTATGAAACTTACCCACTTTGAAATCAATTACCCTTAATTTTGTAAGGTAAAAGAAACCTGAGATACGTCAACATTGATGAGCTAGTTGTAATTGTCCAATTGATAGTACAAGACTTATATAGCAAACAAAAATTTTAATAAATCTTATGGTCCCGGTCATTTAAATCAAGGGGGCTAGACAACGAAGAGAGTGGTGCCATTGGATCTTCAGTGCCCAATTAATTATATGGTCCAAATTGGTGGCACCCATCAAAGCTGAGATCACAAAATTTCAAAAACATATATATTTTTTATTTTACAATTTTTTCTTTCTTTTTTTTTTTTTTTCTTTTCAGAGGTTTTTTTCACCCGCAAATTCCATAGAAATTATATTTCTAGGATATATTGATGAGGAAAGCCCTATATTTTTCGTCCCAATAGGTCACAAATCAAAAATTTCACGTGGTCGAAAAGGATAGGGCTACCTCCCCCCTCGGATAATATTATCCAAGAATTTATTACATAATTATAACATATTTTTGGTATATCGATTTTAATATGGACCAGTTTTTAAATTCTTTGCGATTCCCCATTCGCAAAAATCTTTTAAATTCCCTGTTGTGTTTGTTTTTTTCCTCTTCTCCTTCAGTCGGGCATAACATAACTTGACGAAAGAGCAAATTGCAATTATATTAACGACGTAATTAAATTTATCTTTCTTTTTTTTTTGCCATCACCATCCACTCTTTTTCGAACAGAAATGGAGATGGTGGGATTCTTTTGGCAACTTAAAAGTTCTTCATTTGTTTACCTATTTAATTTGCTTTTCTAATTGCATATATTGGAAGGAGACGTGTCTCCTTTTCTCGCACTCACCTAACATCCAATTTGCTAGGCACAAATAGAAATCAAACGAAAGCGATGTATATCTCTATTTTTGGGAATCGTGGATTCGGTTCTTGAGCCATCAAGGTGCGATGTTCAATTACCAAAGCTAGAAAAGCAACAAGGAATTAAGAAATGGTGAAGTACGAAGGGGTATGTGCATGAATAAAGCATCGGACATGCTCTATTTTTAATGGGGTTTTCACTAGATTTAGATTCATCATTGGTGTCGAAGAGGCAACCTACTACAAATCAAATATCATTTGCATTGTACTTCTCAAGGTTTAAGCTCTTAAAGGAGGAAATATGTTGGAATTATAATCACTTTTTTGGTTTGAGATGTGCCAAATTTGCATTCACTAGGCCTTTATCTTTTGATAATCCATGAGCATAGACATGGAAATTCAACTATCTAAAAACCCATGAAACATCCCATGCTCCCACAAACTAGTTCATAAATCTAACCGTATAATATGTACAAAAGACTCTAACTTAAAGCAGTTTGCACGTAGTTAATGAAATTTGAATGGGTGATCTTTAGATTCTATATTGGAAATCCCCAACACCATATTCAACCAACCAAATCTAAGGGGTTACTCAAATTGCCTAATATCAAAGTAATACAAATGAACTTAGCTTATGAAAAGAAAAACTGAACTTATAAATAAAACACCTAGCTCTTGCCCGAGCGAAGGCCGAATAGGGTCACTTTTCCATGACACAAGAAGGCATTTATTAGATGGCAATCCTCGAAGTTTATGCTATTTAAAAATGGTGAATGCATATAACTTGTTAATTTTCATTTTCCTGTATATAAGTTGGAACTTAGAAACGAAAAAAGGACATCACCGTTGCCAAATTAATTAAACAACCGGAGATAGGAAAACGGGCAAAATATAAAGTACTAATGAAAACTAGTGTGAGTATCAGAATTCAAACTTGCCATATAAATCAACCAATTCTCTCTAAAAATTTGATCAATTACGAAATTGGGTTATAATATACTCTTTTTGGGTAAGTCTTATAATGAATTTCTGTATAGCGCATGATACACGTATTTCTTTAACAGCAACAATGGATCATGCTAAAAGAGGCCGCCAATCATATGCGACTAAAACACTGCAATTAAATATTGTGTGAAACTTCACTTCACTATTTGGAGATTCAGCACTTCTCCTAATAAAACATGATTTTAATGCTAACCTTATCCAATTTGGCAATGTTTGTAGAAGGATAAAGGAAAGGGTTTGACTATAATTTATGTTGGTTTTAAATTATTGGAGGCAGGTATATATAAACATCAGTACTTTTTATTTTTTATTTTGTGTTTAAAAGAGTTCCATTTATCGCACTTTAGACAACGTTTTGGTTTGAATTTATTAGTTAGTAGTACTTCTCCAATCGGAGGGCTCTATGACTGTACATGATTGAAGTGATCGGTTTCAGGGTAGTACCGATACCTCTCCCGTCTGAGTCGATTCCCAGTCTCTAGGATTAATTGACTAAGGGAGGAATAAACACATTAGGATTTTTAAATAATTTGTAAATAAATCTAGGAGTCTAATTTGTCCATGTGGAGGAAAATTGGACCTGATATTTCAACAGAATGGACATGACTAATCAAGTTTTTCTAGTCTCCTTAACGTCTTAAGCTATTGTTTGTGAAATACTTGCTAGGTCATGAAAACTGTTGTCGTATGAAGTTGATGAGCTAGCAAATGAAATTTTTCTCTATTCTTCTCTCCCACAATGTTGACACGGTTGTTGTAGGAATTATAGTGATCACTACCAATTTATTTAAAATAAACATTACGAATAAAAGCATATAGCTCCAATCTAAATATACTCTAATACTCCCTCGTTGACCCTTAAGCTGAGATGTGATGTATCACCAATTATAGAAAAAGAAAGGCCAGAGAGGGGCTGGATTAAACACAAGAGCTAAAACTCTAATGTAACATACATAATAAGGGTCGGTGGTAACTTACCTAAAAATTTAGTAATAGAAACATGACTCGATGTATAGATACCGTACCACCACGGACCAAGTAAAGCCCATACATGATTGAAACAAGGAAAACTACTGGAAATACAAGATTATAATGGAAATGGAAATACTAGCAATTAGGGTTTAACGTGAAGACAAAGCACACGTTTGCATCAATCAGCTTCCTGCTTCAAATCCTCCAGCCAACATGCCCCGACTGGTGTACGCCGGCCGTCCCTACTGTATTGAATCACACGACCTAGCTATACACTTCAAGATGTTCTTTTCCACAATCATTTTCCCTTTCTTTCCTTTTTGTTCCTGTTCTAGATTTCACCCAATTCGATGTGGGGAACAGCATCAACCCAGCACACTTTTGTTCATCTTCGTCGCAGACAAGTGGGTTTTCTCTGCCAGATATGAGGCAAGAAAATCGCATGAATGCATAAATGAAATCAAACGAGTGATGATAAAGCTGACGGATGACTTTCTAGCGAATATCTTCAAATGTTAATGCATTATGAGACACCAAGATCTAAGACCCATCTCTCTCTCCCTCTCTCTCTCTCTCTCTCTCTCTCTCCTCCTTTTATGGGAAGCTCGCTTTCTGAGCAACTGTACAGTGACCAAATTATTTGTACGAAAAATCGTCATATTGACCCATTTCCTAATCTTAGCTGTGAGCCACTCATTTTCCAAGTCCAACACTGCATATGTCGGACCTTTTTTCTCTCTCTCTCTTTCTTTTTCTTTTCTTTAGATTTTGGGTATACTTTTTTTAAAGCTGAGCACCTTTTCTTTCTTCTTTTTGTCACTTTTTGCATTTTTGTTTTATTTTATAAAGTTTTTGGCCAACTGCATATACTAAAAAATCGAGGAAATTAGCACGTGCAGATCGAAATGCAATAGCTTGCTAACTCATTTTCACGCGATGGCATGAAATGTACCATACTTTGAAATGTAAGACCTAGAACGATTCTAATGATGCATGGTGGGGTCTAATGGATATATTTAGAACGTGTTTGTTTCACTAAAAAAATTTATAATAAAAAAATATATAATTTTCATTTGTCTTATGATTTTGGGATAATGATTTGTTTCTTTTTAGAAGGGGAAGTAATTTTCTCCTAGTCTAAGCTTATTGTTTGCAATCCATAAGAAACGTCCTCCATAAATCAATTAGTTTTTCCAAACACTAGAAAGTAGAAAAACAGTCTTTTGAAAACAATTTCCTTTCAAACAAAAGGACTCCAAAAAGTGGTTTTGAAGGGAAAAAAAATCGTGCTATAGCTTGTTGCTGATTTGATCTCTCTTTTTGTGAACACAATCTTTTGCACCTTTTTTTTTGGTTTTTTGGAGACTCGATAGATAGATAGATAGATAGATAGATAGATAGATAGATAGATAGATATAGGATAAAAGTTCCAAAAAGTTTTAAAACTTGACATGAAAGTGCAATTGAGTTATAAAACTTGCAAATAGTGCAATTGAATCTTTAAACTTGTCATATTTCTGCAATTGAGTTTTTCCGTTAGCTATGTTCAACTTAGCTAACAAAAAATACTGACGTGGCTTTTTTTATTATTTTCTCTATTCTATATGGCAATGATGTGATTGAAACAACATCCTTTTCATCCATATTTGATTTTTAATAAAAAAATATTTATATTAAATTTAAAAAGTAAGCTTAATTTAAATAAACAAATTGATACTACGTGGTTTCACACCCCCTTTTTTTTATGAAGCTTATTTTTTTTAATTTAGTCTAAATACATTAAAAATGAATTTAGACCAAAAAGACATCATTTTAATATTATGTTTTAGCATCAAGACGTAGGAGACACACTATTAAAAAAAAGTCATATTAGTATTTTTTTGTTAGTCAAATTGAACAAAGTTAATGAATGACTTTGACAAGTTTTGGGACTTAATTGCACATTTTGTAATTTTAGAACTCATTTTCATGATAAGTTTTAGGATTCTCTATGTATTTATCTCATACATACACATACATTATTATTGTTGGTGGTGGTGGTGGTGGTGGTGATATAAAGAACTTTTGATACATTCATCATAGATGGACGAGACAATATAACAAGAGATGTTATTCAAATTCATATGCACGTCAACTATCCAAAACTTAGTCGCCAATGTATATGAACAGTACAAGGATGACTTCTTGGACTTCCGTGAACACATATATAAAGAAAAGAGCGATCTCCAACTAATGGGGATTATGACATAAACCCAGCGTATGGATGACAAGATCAGGAACATATAAAAGTAGGGACGGAGCATAGAAAATCTTGGATTTCCGAAACCTACAATTATTTAGCAAGATTCTTTCCGCGTCGTGCCTCATTGGTTTTTTAACTCCCTATTGCGTTTGTCATTTTTTTATTTGAATTGACACACATAAGGTCGCCAAGTCGATTTAACATTTTGATTCTTCCACTAAAAATGATGAAGGAATCATGATTATGGTGGTCATCATACAATCTTGTCCCTCTTTTGCTAGGTAAAGCAAAAAAGAGGCAATAAATGATACTTTAATCCGATTACTGTTACAATGGAAAACTTCTTTCACATCTCTTTTAAATTGGTCATTGTCGACACCAAAAAGTGTCCAAATCCTGACTGTTGACTCGGACTGAAAGTAGCCGCATAAAGCACAGTTGAGGCAAAAATTTACTAAGTCTTTGTGGTCAGCAACTACAGGCAATCAACAAACGCAATGAGAAGTTGCCGATGGGTGATAAAAGAGAAAATTACTAGGTATTGAGCCAAGAGTGTCAATGAACAAGACTTGATTCAGCCGATGAAGGAATGGAAGCAAGAGAAAAGATCAATGAATTGAAGACAAGACAAGTATTCAAGCCATGAAGCCAACAATCTCGGATACTGCCATCATGATTTATTCCGTCATGGAGCCATAAACCTCAAAAGCCACAAATATTAACGGTCGAGAAACATGGACTGTTGTAATCATCAGGGACAGGATTTACGATCTAAAGAAATAACCATCAATGTGGGGTGAGTGATGAAGCCATGATTGTTGAGTAGTGAGTCTTTTAATAACTGTTTGTAAAAAGGTGTTGCTAATTTATAGGAGTCACGTAGGATGTTATTTGGTTTCTTTGTAGCCATTGTTAACTATCAGTAATTGTATAAATGCTTGATCCATAGATTGTAGAAAGGACCGCCAATCAATCAATGAATAACATTTGTTCAATTTTATATTCTTTTATCTTTACATTCAAGTGTGCTTTTACATAGTTGGCATGATTTCATCGAATCTTCGTACTTTTAATTTTTCATCAGTTCGTGTTTTCTGTCCAAATCAGCAAATGACTCCTTATATTTTTTGTCGGTTGGTTTACCAATCCATTCTTTGAAAGGTCTTTCATCAACTCTTTTCAGCAAAACAGTCATTTTGCTTATCTTGCTTCGTAGTTCCTGCCATTGCCGATGTTTAACCAAATCTCGATGTGTGTAGGCGTGCAATGTGGCCAAGAGAAAGTTAGTAGCATGTATGGACGAAAAAGGATGGTTATCGTATGGTTGTGCGTCTTAGATAACCCTAGAAAGTACTAAAGCTCAATGCTGCGACAAGTACTACATTGACTCAAGACTCTACTGGTTTATGCCTTTTAGCAGAAATGCCACATTCCATACTAGCAGTACTTGCTCTCCCAGTCCAATGATTTGTGATGGATGTAGGTCTGATGATATTATGCTACACAGCTCCTTTGATATATCGACCATTATTATGGGTTGCTCTCTGAGTCATTATATTGCAAAAAAGTAGTAAATTTTTTTAGTAAAAACAATAAATTTTAAATGAGACATTTTCCTTCGTCTTTTTTCTCTTTTCAAAATACAGAGCTCAATTGATTCAACAAATTAGATCGATTGAAGTATCTTATTATTAGTCCAAGGATTATCTGTTTAACCGTATGTGCTATATTGAGAGTAGCATGGGTTAATGAAGCATGCGGGTCATATTGGATTTGGGAACCCAAGGAAACATGGAAATTTATGATGGTTGAAATGGGCAATTATACCAAAATTGTTGATTAATAGTATGCCTTTATGAGGCAAAAAATCCGAATAGCTTATGCGGTAAAAACGAAAATGGTATGCCATTACTTGCCCTTCTTTAATTTAATGCGTGGATAATTTCAAAAAATCAAATAAGTTAAACAAACCTCGTTTGTTTTAGTTATGATATTGGAGAGTTAAATATTAAATGACATCTTGTATACCTCATCTGTTAACGGTATGCCATTACTTACCATTCTTTAATTTAATGCGTGGATAATTTCAAAAAGTCAAATAAGTTAAAGAACCCTCGTTTGTTTTAGTTATGGTATTGGAGAGTTAAATGTTGGATGACATCTTGTATACCTCATCTGTTTTTAGTAAGGTAAATATTAGAATGGAAACCATAGCCGTCATGTCACATGATCAATTGTTGCAATTAATCCTTATTATGCACTTATTAATAGTTTCAACGTGAATACAAAACGCATTTTAAAGAAAGGTTTAGTTACGCACAGGCCCTTAGTGCCTCTGTATTAAATTAATAAATAAAAACTTAATCAAGAAAATGACATGAAAAATAAATTGTCATTTCAATTGTATTCTCTCTTGTTTTATGTACAATCAGAGTACTGTAAAATAAAAATATTTTTTTATTAAATATGATTAAGAGTTAACGAGTTCTCAAAAGAAAATAATGTACCTCCTCTAATTCTCTATATTGCTGAGAAGAGATGAGGTGGATTATGAACGTGTAGTAATTACTTTCCTCCCAATTATTTTCTAATTCTTTTCCAAACCCATAAGTGGATTAGATAGGTCCACTTCATAGAGAAGCTCGATGAAATCAATATCAAAGGGTGAGTTCATTGCTTCCGATGATGGTACTTGGTCCAAATTATTTAGTTCAATTAACATTCTGATAATAACTCCTATTTTATTAGCAATTTCCTAAATTACTTATTGAGCAAGACATTTCATAGTTTTCAAACTGTATATTCTCAATATGTCTAACCAAAACAGATATATGCTTTATGGATATTGTTGCACAAATAAAGAAATTCACGAATTGTAAAATTAATTTTACAGTGTTAAATGTTTTTTTGTAGCCTAAAGCTAGATGCGGATTTTATCTCTCTTTTCGTGAATATAGTTTTTCCCCAGCTTTTTTATTTGGTTTTTTGAAGACTGTGTATATAACTCTTATTAGTTGTATCATTGGTGTAAAGAACATTTTATACATTTTCATAGATGGACAAGACAAATTACAAGAGATAGTTATGTAGTCTTATTCATTGAAATGTCAACTATCCAAAATTTATATATATCTTTTTTTTTCTTTTAATGGTAATGGACCCCATAAGAATCTATTTATGAAAAAATTGCTTGAAGAAAACATCTTATAAGAATGGCACATGGATGACTTATTGGACTTCTATGAACACGAATATAAAGAGTGGTCTCCAGCATATTCATGTAAATGTAGGGACGGAGCATAGGAAATCTTGAATTTTCCAAGGCCTGCAATTATTTAGCAAGACAGCAAGATTCCCTCCCGACATCAAACCTCATTGGTCTTTAACTTCGCTTTCGTGTCAAAGTCATTTTCCCATTTGGCATACCCCAAGGTCGCTAAAATTTGATTTGGCTTTTGATTCTTCCTGTAGAAACGATGAAGGAATCATGATGACAATAGTCATGGTTATGATGGTTGTCTCGCTATCTTTTCACCCTCTTACTAGGTAAAGTAGAAGAGCAGTTATAAATGATGCTTTAATGCCATAATTGTTACAGGAGGCTATCCATTCACATTTCTTTTAAATTGGCAATTTAAGATGTGTGTTTGATAATTGTTACAACAGAGAACTTCTTTCAACATTATTACAAAGCTCAATTAATTCAACATTTAGATCAATGGAGTAATCATATTATTAGTCTCGGGTTTATCTTTTAACCATAGGTGTTCTTTTGGAAGTAGTATGGGTTAACGGGCATGGAATTCATATTGGAATTGGGATCCAAAGGAAACTTAGCAATATATAATGGGTGAACTAAACAATCATGAGAAATTTGTTCATATATAGTATGACCTTATGAATACAAAAAATCGAATCACGTATTCGTCGCCTCTGTATGGATTGGCTTTGTATCTCAATTTTTTAAGTTATAAAAAGCATCCATTTTTTAAGTGATTAATATACTTTATATGAACCATTACCCCATCTAAATGATTGTACACTTATGTGCATGTAATAATACAGACATAATTTTTTGTACGTATTATCTCACGATTCCAAAGATTCTGATTAATTAAGTCTGGCATATCTACAAACAAATGACAAAGCATGTGCTCCATTTGGCAAAATTCTCCCTGACACCTATCTTTCAACTTGCCCTATCAAAGCAAATCACGTTCCCAAAAAGATTCGGGATGAAGAAGGGTTGACGATTTGCCACGTCCTTAGAGTATATAAAGTACATATTTCCCTAATTTGCATATATTTTGTTTGGATTAGTCACATTCGGGCAAGAATGATTGCAAGGTGCCTACTTGATTAATTCCAAGGGGGATGCAACCAAGCAGACTGAACATATGCCTTAATGGGGCGTCGCATTTTGTCCACCAATGTTTTATTTTTGATTGGCTACCTAACTGCCCCTTTATTTTATTTTTATTATTATAAGTTGTGACACATGCTGTACTTTGATTAGTCATAAATTAGTCATAATTTAGTCAAGTGGGTATGAATATAAAAAAAAAGAGAATATATATGTATTTTTGGCTGCAACTTGTCTGCATTCAAATCGAGTTTTCGAACATGGCAAAACTAAAGCAAGTACGGAATTTTCTTTAAAATATGGAATATCACAGTGTTGTGTGGAGCTCGTTCATGTGCAACATACGAAATCTTCTTAAATGAATATCAAGTGTAATTAGTCACTCTATTCATATATTGAATTATATAGAATTAAATGCCTTTTAAGCTGTCGCCTCAGTTCTCTAATCGGTCCTTTAAAGCTGAGATGAGGGAAAAGGAAAAATAGAACATATGGCCCAAGTAAAAGAAGTCTTGCGCAAACGATCTTAATTACCATTGATTTGAAGATTTTAAGTTCCCACTTTTTTAAATCAATGATAGAGGGATTGCATTTAGTTAATTTCTTATAAAGTACACCGTACTCTCGCTACAAGAAAAACACTCTAAAGTGACAAAATCTATATTGCCTTTGATCGTATCTGAAGGTGACAAAATCGGAATTTCATCATCTTCAGTGTTGAACCTACTGCCACAAACATGAAACTTGCCGCTTTGGGTCTGATTTGAAGAGACGAAATCATGGTTTCGTCCAAAATTGTGATTTTATGAACTTTCTTACATTATTTTTCTTTCTTCTCTTTAGTATATATTTTGGACTTATGTCCTGAAGCATCTTGCAAAAGTGAATTTCGCTATTATGTGAGAGGTCGCTTCGAGGTGGTTCGAACGATTTGATTGCTCATAGTGTTAAAAGACAAAGTACATCAATAATGAGGATCTACATGATCTGCTCCAATACATATATATCCACTCCTTTTTATGATATGAAACCCTAAATATCCGCTCCGGAAAAGCCCCTACAGGAGGATTTGTCGATCTTCTACTCGTTAGGTGGCCATGCAAGGAGAGAAACGACACGAGCAGTGATGGATCGCAGTAAATAGGGATGGACAATTCAATGCAACATGATATGGCCTTTTGCTTCGATCAGGTCTCTCTCTGCACATCAAATCAAGCCACGCCCTGTGACCATACCATGTCTCTTCTGATTGATCGTTCGATCTTTGGGCTTTCACCATGTGGAGATTGATGAAGAATTTATGGAGGTGGGTTCTTCACTCCGAATGAATAGCTTGGTTTTAGACTCCGTCAGTTTCAATGGATTTTGGAACGAATTTATCGTATTAAACTACAGGGAAAAATTATCCAATTAGTCATGAACATCTTGTGCCGGTGCTAATTCATTTTTACTTTTCAAGTTCGTTAATTTAGTCATAAATCTTTGCATGAAATTCCTTATTTATTTCGCTCAATTTTGCTAAAAATCGCTGTTGTAACAGTGTACCACATAGGACAGTTGGCGAAAATTAGATTGCCATATTGATTTCTAACTAAAATTGACCAAAATGACTACAATAGAATTTTGTGCAATAGTTTACGACTAAATTGGCAAAATGAAAAAGTTTAAGACCGAATTAGTATTCGTATAATAGATTTAAGATTCATTGGGTAATTTTCCTAACTAAATTGTATTAAAGGTTTTTTTCGTTTGTGTTATGCAATGGATCATTACACGATTCGTTCCAATGTGGTTTTCAAATGTCTTTGTTCTATATTTACCCTTTCTTTGCCTATCTGGTAACTCAACAGGCTGTGAAGATGCGTTTCCTATTTTTATGTGCCAATGCTCCTATGCCCTACATCCCTAATTCTCTTTGTATTTTTCCTAAGAGAGGAAATGCCCTCTTGGTGTTTAGTGTCCCGGAGATGCTGAGGTGCACACGTGGCCTCAAACAAAGCATTTTGGGGACATACTCAAGTCCACCGTACAAAATGCTTTCATGATGCTATTTTGACAAGTTGCACAAAATCAACTTCACTTGGCAAGCCATATACAACACTCACATTATTCCTCAAAGCTAATGTTATTCCTGTTGAGACTACTAATTCCTCACACTTTTCCAGCCCTGTTTGTTTAGACTTAACTAAAAGAAAAATTTTAGTATTGTTTAAGGTTCCTGTCAAATTTTAAATACCAGTGAAATTTCTAAAAAATTATAAAAGATTCGTATGTGAATCTGCGTGTTAATGTTTACAAAATGAAAATTTCATATAATTGGGATTAAAAAAGAAAAGTTGAAACATGTGAATTGCGAGATATGCAAAAAAGTAAAAAGTAAAAATCAGTCCAAACATATGTGAAAAGGGAAAATGAAGGAAAAAGCAAAAGAAAAGGATGGGAAACTTAGGTTGGCCATGGAAACATGATGAGCTCTTTTGCTTCCTCTACCAAATTTGGAGGATCTTCAATATCGTTTTGAAAAATTTACCGCATAAAACAGAAGTCGTGCCTTGTCGCTTAGTGCACTTTGGTGTTAAGCTCAATCATAGACACAGAGAGGAATAACATGCAGCAGTGCAGAGCTATGGCTACGCATGACAGGTGCTTTGCAGATTCAACCTTGGCCGACCGACCCCAGAGACGATATAACGCGCCCTAGCAAAATTTAAAAGGTTGCACGGACGAAGAGAAGGCATCGGGAACACTGAATAAGAGCCATGACATGCGTCAATGCGTTAAAAGATGGTGAGAGAGTTGGCCATTTGAATTATTAAGATTGTGACTCGCGAGCTTGGCCAGTGCTCCTGTATCTCCCCCTTCCTATTCATGTTCCTATCATCTATGGCTCTTCTTGCCTCCCTTTCGTCTTCCTTTTTCATCTGTTATGTCGACTATCTGTGTGCATATTTCTATATGGGGATAGTGAAAGCTATAATTAGACATTTATGAGACTGTTCAGCGGCTGATCCATAGACATGCGCACGTGGATCGAGCGCATGACCCGAATTTGATTATTTCGTATCTTCATGTGCAAACGAGTTATCCATTTGTCCATGGTTGCCGATCTATCAAATTTTCACACTTCGGTTAGCTTTGTCATCACATTAGCTTTCGAGGGAAAGGAAAATGTCTGGTTATTTTGTGTAATACTCATAACATAAATTTTTGGAGTAATAGAGGTCAGACGCATCAATCTAATGTCCTCAGTGTCCCTGGAAGGTTGAGCTGTAGCTCCCCTCTGCCTCGGCGGCTACCCTACGACCATCGCGTTTTTGTCAATGAGTCCTTGCTATGCTACCGTTCCGTGCGCGCCACCATCACCCTCGTGGTCCCTCACTGTGTCCTCCGCGTCTCTTTCCCCGTGTCATGGAAAATGTAGGAGTTGTCTCGGTGGTCCAACCCCAGAGGTCGCAACCGCCAGCCTCCGGCAACCATCACCCGAGTTTGGTAGTGATCAATCTAAGTTGAGAGACTCAGAAAGAGAAAGATGTTGAGATGCACAAGTGATTTTTATTTGAAAAATCTCATGTCGAAAGATTTCTATAGAATTAAGCAATTAATATATATTAGTTGACCCATAACTTATTAGATTGAACTTTTAAGATAATATGGGTTCAATTGAATATGTTGACAAGCTTGGACTTGCGTTTTCTCTTAACAAGCTTGGACTTGCGTTTTCTCTTAATAATCTCCCAAATGAAAATATCAAACGCTGTCGCGCACTCCTAACAAATGATATTAAAGTCAATAGTTGATTAGTAGTACATTCCCACCGCGTATTAGTCAAGGAAGGAATCTCGTGACGTACTTGGGTCCACCACTCCCACAACGTATTAATCGAGGGAGGAATTTTGTGACATACTCGAGTCCACTCTTGCTGCATATCAACCAAGGAAGGAATCTCATGATATAATCGATTTCCAAGCAGCCTTCATGATTTGGTTTGACAAAATAAATTATAGAAGATTACTTGGATTAAGAAGGAATAAAGCTAACAATAAACTCACGTGAATGAGAGATTATTGAGATTCACTATTTCACATCGAATAACTTATGTAATGTGAAACAATTAATATATGATATTTAACTCATAACTCATTAACTTAAAATTTTGAATAAATGTAAGTTTAGTTGAATATATTACATGATTCAAATTTGAACTTTCTCTTAACAATCTCTCAAGCGAATATTTCAAACTTTTGTAATTTACTCCCAACAAAAGGAGGTGTAATGACGCTATAGGCCTGCTAGGAGACTCGAGCGATGGCTTCTTAAGGATCTACCGAGGCCAGCGGCAACGCCGGAGGCTTGAGCGACATCGGTAGCGCGGTGGCTCAAGCGATGCCGCTCAAGCGTGCTCCGATGGAGAGGTTCTTTCGTGATCACCAGTGTGAGAGACAGGCAAAGTGTAAAAAAGGAAAAGCTGAAAAAAGAGGAAAGAAAAAAAGTGGGAAACCAGTACATGAATGGGATCAGGCGTGACGCATCATCTTCTCTAAGGTAAATTTAAAAAAAAATTACCTTTAAATTTAGAGCGTAGGGCAGTGGTAAAACCTGTCGCCGGCGAGAAGAACGGTGTCGGGTCACCATCCATGTCTCACCGCCCATTCTCCAGAAAGCTGACAGCACCGACAGCGACTGTCGGCACTCGTACTCCCCACCACGTGTCCATCCTTCACAGACCGGCCTGTCATGTTTGACTCTGGTGGAGGTTAAAAGGCGCCTTCACTTATTGTTTGAGGTCCCGAAGTGGCGATTCTTTTGTCCCCGTACGGAGAAATGATTGCCGGTCGCGGTCAGAAAATTAAAATTGAAATGGGCATAATTCATGTGACAAATGAAGAAAATTGTGTTTGGAAATTTGGAATTCATTCGAAGCCCTAATGTTAAATTCCCAATAATGTGTTAACCTGCTCGGCTAGCTGAATGTTTATCGGTGTTTTAGATAGAAATTATCCATGTAAGATGCAGTTGATTTTACTATCTATATTGCATTGATCATTCCATCGATTAAAAAATAAATTTGATTATTTTTTTTACTTCACAAGATATTTAATCTTCATAACCAATGACGTTAATACTAACACATTTTATGGCGTGCCCAATTGATCATTTTTTATCTTATCATAGCATTTATAGGATTTTCATGTAAAATTAAAATGAAGATACGGGAAGAAACATGTTCACGCAATAGACTTAATTTATTTGCTTCAAACTTATAATATTTTTTTCCAAAAATTGAAATAAGAAAGTGTTGATTGGCATTTCAAAAATTTATGAGGAAACTATAGATCTCGCTACTTATAAATTCTTCTAATTTTTTAAAGGTTTCTGATGTTTCATATTAAATAAATATAAAATTTGATGTCCTATAGTATACATGTACAGCGGTCAACCCAAAGAGATCCACTAAAGTTTAATGACTAAAAAGCATTACTGGGGTCTCCATTTAAAGTCATCAAGTCATTATTCATCTATCTATCTATACATATTATTTAAACAATGCAACGAGGATTTTAGATAGACCATTATTCCCTAGTAAAACAAAAAAATAAGGAAAAGTAGCAAAATGTGTCACATCAACTTTTATGGACGATGGAGTTGAACATGATCTTATGAGGATATGGTATGAGATTTTTTTAATATTTTATGGCAGACCCGATATTGGTTTATTCAGCATTTTTCTAGGATGATTAAAGTTAGGATACCAGTGTTAGTGCATGTACCAAATCTTGCTTTGGAAACAATCGTTAGAAGGACTACTTTAATAATATCTTTCTCTAGATTTTTCTTAATATTTAATATTTTCAAAATCCTTTTCAATTCATGTTTTCATGGACAAGCATGTATCAGGCGTAACTAATCATGCACAAAAGGAAAATTGTGTAATTTCTCAGACATCCCCTACCACAAAATTATGTCGTTCATGTTTTTATTTATCTCACCAAAAATGAATGATTTACAAAATAATTTCCTAAAAATAATTGACCGTATCGCTTTAAAAAAATGAATCAACAAAAAAAAAATTCATCATTGGACATAAATTGCTATCAATAATAAAAATGTTATTCATTGACTAATTATTTCAAGTAATATAAATGATGATTTTAGAAAAATGTTCTCTAACTTATTTATTGTTTTTGAAACAAGTAGAACCCTAGATCAAATTAATTTTTGTTTCCTAATGTACAAAAAAAAATTTGGGTCAATGCATTTAGGTAGCTTTAGCCAGATGTAAAGTTTTCAAATTGAATATGATTCGGTGATTAGGCTTCTTCATCATGCAATTTCCCACAAAAAGCTAGACTATACCTATTAGGTTCAAGAGCAATTCTAATAACGAAATTCCGTTCATTGTCCAAAGAACTCAGTAACTCATAAAACCTTATGAAACAGATAATTGTATAAGTCCATGACTATCGTTAAAGGTTAGAACATCGTTAAAGCTCTGTTTGTTTTGCGAAAAATAAATGATTTCAAAAATATTTTTTTCTAAAAATAATCAATTATTAAAATAATAAGCACAAGAAATATTTTTATTATTGACTACAATTTTTGTATCAATATCTTCGCGAACAATGAAAATATGTTTTTGATCTATTCATCTTCGAAAGTAATATAACCGAACATTTGTAAGAAAATATTTTTTAAATCATTTCATTTTTTCAAATCAAATGAGCTTTCATATAAGTACACCGATCTGTTCTATGATTTTGTTTTTTTCTACACTGATCTGTTCTATGATTAAACCAAGCAGTTTTGATACAAAAGGATCCATCCCAAACATGTTTCAAATGGGTTTTGTCAATCTATTTTAAAATCCCTAGATGCAGAAGAATAATCCGACTGGCTCGTCCTCCAATGGAACCGCACGTCTCATCACTTATCTGGATCGCTTCATAAACGTACTCGGCACGAAGAAAATTCAAGCCATAATCGACGTTGACATGATCATAATTTCATGTCAAATCATAAATTTACAGATTCCAAGCATTATATTTAACATCAGAAATCCATACCTACACAAAACAAGGACCTGACGTTGTACCTTTTCATGTCGGCATAATCTAGAAGAAACGATGACGATGAAAGCAGCAAATTCGTACCGAAGAGAGAGACCAGTCGGCAATTTCAAAAAGCGGTCATCTAAATCGGCCTGTTCCTTTCTGACCAAAAAATAAATAAAAAAAATCGGCCTGTTCCTTCGATTATAGACACGCGCCTCAGATTATCACATCCAAAATCGACCTGATCATATGTAGTTTTCATCGCGATTCGACATCAAACAACACCACATTATCTTAAGATATCGGCAATTGGGGTGCACAGAATCCGATTGATTTGAACCGACCATGATCTAAAAATTTTGATCTTTGTTTAAAAGCCTGCAATTAAATAAGTCCCAACTATCAAAGTTAGAATACTATAGTCGCCACTTGCTAATAAGGGAAATGATTGCGTGAATCTACAACTTCACGTTGCTGTCCTTTCTTGTTCATATGTGGAAATGATGGAATCAAAGTAGTAGCTAAGGATATAGACCCAGTATTAATTAAGGATAAAATGCCTCCATAAGATCGTATTCTGATCATGGCAAAGAAAGAAGAAAAGTATATATAAGACCTTTGGGTACCGCCGAATAAAGAATAGGGTGCTTGTATATGACGTTATTCCAAGCTGGTCCAATATGGAATGATAGGCTTATATAAGTTTCATGTAGTTCAATCCAAGGAAGCATTAGCATTTGGTTTATCTAATTATGGTTTAACTAATCAAACATTAGATTATATGAGTTGGTTTACTTTCTTGTTTATGAGAAAATATTTGAGTTTACTCTAAGTACACGAACTTAAATTTTGGAAAATTTCGTGTCGGCTTCTTGCTTTTATTTCATCATAATGTGCCGTCCATAATTTTGATGAACCAAAATCCTGTCAATCAAATCACGTAAAATCATTCCGATATTTCCCTTTAGGCATACTATACAAATATAATTCATTGGATAATTTTTTTATAGGGTTAGTTAGGGAGTCAATGTTATAACGTGGCTGCTTTTTAAAGTGAGTGGATGGTGAGAAGATGCTGTCCCATTAAAAAGAACTTTTGACCTAGTGCACGCTCAGGATAGTGATGGGAACATCAAGAGAAATTTCAAAGAAGGGCCAGTAGATTGCAACTAATTGCCAAAAATATGGTGCCACCCAATTCAAATTACAATAATGCGACCGTCCGAATTCCAAAGTTGGAACGGCGTTCTTGACAATTACGCTGTCGTGCCGAAATCACAAAGACTCTCGGCCGCACGAATAACAGTTCAACGTTGCTCGCCAACGCTCAATGCTGTCGGGCAAATCTCGTCGCCCGAATGCGGGGTCCACTCATTTTTTGTCATTTCGATTATGTATTATCATTATCACGTAGCTTGATTTGCGAAAGAAGGGGCTGAGGGGATCGTTGCGCACGTGCAACTAATGCCTTCGTAAGCATGATTTAATTGATAGGTTTCCTGTGGTCGTTTGAGGAAGGAAGGGCCTTTAAGCAAAGAGAAACAGACTGTCTGCTTGTCCTTAAGGAACAGTATTTCTTACGTTTAGTCCAATCAACAAGGAACATTAGCTTTAAAAAAAAAAAACAAGGAACATTAGCCATTTCTTATGTTTCCGAAAGCACGGCAACCTTTTCTAATAAAATGTTCACAATTTCATTTTCTCGTATAATTATACACTCCTCATATTTTGCGGAGAATAAATGATTTGAAATATATTTTTCTAAAAAATGATCATTTGAATTACCTACAAAGATGAACAAACGAAAAATGATTTCATCATCTAAAAAAATATTTAGACATAAATTGTTGTCAATAATAGAAACATTTTTTATTGACTATAAGTGATCATTTTTAAGGTTGTATTTTACAAATCATTTATTTTTCATGAAATAAACATAAGCATGATCTATATTAATTTTAATTATGCATATAAAATATGATGACGCGTGCGACTGACAATATCATTTCAAATTTAGAGAAAGTTCATTAATTCTACAAGCATATATTATTTTAGAATAACTTTAATACACATAACGTTATTTTAGTACGATATATATGTACTATGCCCCCCACTTATGTTGTTAAATGCGATATCTTGACTTATCAAAGAGAATTCGAAAGCAACGTTTGATTGAAGCCAACACCAATATTCATGTCGAAAATCATCAGCACAAAATTAACGAAAAAAAAAGGGCGATTAGGCATCAAATCCAATTTGTCATAAAGTAAATATTTTTTTATTTTTTTCAGAGAATATTTATTTATAACATAACTGAAGATGATATTTCCAATAGCAACCTCTCTATTTTTACATAAGCTAACCTTAATCCTATTTATTTTTATATTTATTTATTTCATGATATTTTTACCATCTGAATTCGCTCTCGATTAAAAAAAAAAACAATACTGTTGTGAAAATCAAATTCGAGTTAATTTTCATTGATGTTTGTCTTTCTCAACTTTTCTACAAAAAAAAAAAAAAAAAAAAAAAAAAAAAACCGGCGAATATATGTAGTGGCGCGCCGTGTGGGTCCCCATCATTTAACGCCGGGACGAGAGATCATGATGGGAGTGTGGGGCACCAGCTTGATGGAACGTCAGCCGTCAGATCACAAAAGGCTGCTTTTTCCCCCTTCTGATGGCGATGTGTCGGCGCCTGAGCTCCTGACCGTACACTCATGTCCCACCTTGATTTTTGGAGAGAAAATGAAAGGTGGGGAGGGGCCTCATAAGAAAATGATTTTTCGACCAAAAAAATTATTTTCTTATTTCCCTTGTTTTTTTATTAATTATTAGTCTATTTTCTATTGGGCCAAAAAAAAATAATTTATTTGGGTTGGAGCATTATATAGAATTTTTCCATCAATAAAAAGTAATTATTTCGAATATATAAGATAATTTTGCTAGTAATTTGTAATTACATGCGTACAATGCTAACGATGCAAGCGTCAATTATTTGTGGACGCAAAGTAAAGGACAATAATGCACTGAAAATGAAGTTTCCGCACGGAGATGCAAAAGAGGTTTGACGTCAAATCTATTTTGCATCTCAAAGCCATTTCAAATTTACTTGAATTTCCCCATCAAAAACAAGCGAAAAATTAATCCTAGATTGTCCCAGCTTTAGTAAATGTGCGATGACCCATTATTTGGCATTGTTTATGTAGTTCCCATCCAAGATAATGTATTTTTTTTTTAAGGAAATAGAGCATCAATATATAATTTCGCAGTTTGTACTATAAGATTGTCTTGGTAATTGAAGAACAAGTACGCATATATATTGATAAGATACACATTATAGATGTAGGTTTGATCACTCAAATTGCTAAGTAAAATCGTCGAGCAAAATGATCGTTAGCGATAAGGCTGTTTAATTATCCAACGGGATCGGTGGATTGACAAAAAAAATTGATTTTACATAATGAATTTTTAAGGCTGTATTTTATTATCGCTTCAAAGAAGATAAAAAAGGAAATTTGGGACTCGCAGTTTGGCCTTCTTTGGTGCTTTACATATGTTTTCCCCACTCAGAAAGTGAAGTATGGAGAGGAGGAAAAAGGGGTAAATTTCATGGTCTTTCCACAATCTGCGAGGGACAGGGAAAAGCTTGCAGTTGGGTTTCTGCCCCAAAGCAAAAGCAGCCAAAGAGAGACAAATCTCCTCACTCATTTAATGAGTTGCTGCTATGTCTTTTCTGCCTCAGATTGATTGGCCTCAACATCTCTCTCTCTCTCTCTCTCTCTCTCTCTCTATGCTTTCTCAGCTCTCAACGGTGGAAAATTCTTGAACACTCTTCATCCACATCTTTTACCTAAGTATAACAATGACATGTCCGATATCTTCATTACTCAATTGTCTTGTTATTCCTAAGTTCTCCTATACCATGTTTTATGAAACTCTTACTACATTAGTAATGTTATCTTCTACCTCAGCCTAGCATGGGAAAACTCTTTCTCTCTCTCTCTCCACGGAGTTATACAAATAATTCATAAACTTTGATTTAATGTGTAATACCGTTCATAAACTTTTTTTGATTTGTTCAACACAATCCATAAATTAGTAATAAATATTCAATCTAATCCCCAAACTATTTTAAGATGTTAAATATCACCCTTCCATTAATTCAAAATAGTGGAATTTGCCGATATTACTTCCAATTCATTAAGTTTAAATGGTGGAAAACAAAAGAAAGTTACACATTGATTATCCAAAAAAGACATTTATCTTGAATCAGATGGATAATAATCCATGTCATTGGTAGCGATGGATTAACAACCTCTTTTTTCCCCTTATTTTAAAGTAGATGCATAAAAAGATGGAAATGTCGAATCATTATGTTTAAAATTTCTACTCAACATATAATAATTGACGCGATCAAATAACATCTAATTTTGAACAAAATTCATTAATTATATCGAATAAATTAAAAATTGAGATAAGATATTACATATTAGGTCGAAATTCAAGAATCATTCACATCATTTTTCTAAAGAAAAACACAATAAATGAATATAACCTGCGTATTAAACTGAACCCAAATCTTGCCACGTGGATCTCACATGAATATTGTCGTATTAGATCTAATGGTCCATATTCAACTTTATAAATAGTATTGGCTAGTTGAAAAACATCGCCTCAACATCCAAGAATGCACGGACCGAATGCGACTTGGAAATTGTACAGTGAACTCGCACGCTATAGGCAACAAACTTCCCTCCCTCGACAGCAACATTTGTCGGATAGAGGCAAAAAACTAAGAAGTGGACGGTTAAACGAGACAGGCCATGTGATGCTCTGTCGAGAAGAAGAAGGTGATGGGGGAGGACTCTCTCCCAGACCACCCGCAACAAGGAGATTAGCTTTTTCTCAGGGACCGGACTGTGCAAAGGACGCAGACACCAACCGGATATTACGGACAGCCTTCGCTCGCCAAATGTCCAAACAAAACCCCAACCATCACCGTCAATGTCACTCGGGCATTTATTGAAGAAACGACCGGATTTTCTCGCTCATTCAGTCATGGTATTCAGCTGTTCGAGGCCTTTTCCAGGTGCTGTACCCGAGGAAGAAGATGAGGCTGTGAGGATGTCAGCAGCGGGGGGAAAGAAGTGGATATGTCTCGAGCGTTCTGGTACTACCTAGGCACGTGTCAGAACTACTTTTTTGACTTTAGCGTTTGTAAATTCTGAACTGTGGGAGAAAATTAGGTGGAAAATGGAAAAGAAAAAGAGGGTAATGCTACATGCAGGTACAGGGCGCCGTATGTCGTCTTTGGATGGAAAAATTGGAAGAAAACAGGACTTTTTCAAGGGATTGAATAGCCTTCAAACTTGACCATGGCTCTTCCACTGTAGTAGGTTGTCTGACATCATTAAGAGCTATGATTCTAGGCTCGCTGGCCCAAGAACATGTAAACCATCGGCATACCCCAAGATCATGCTTCTATATGAGGCGCCGGTCTATAATGGGCCGGTACGTTACTGGGCGGGCAGGTCCATTATCAGGCCTAGCTATGAACCCGAAAGATCCAAATAACCCAACATCTGAAATGAAATCATCGGCCTCTTCAGTATCGCTGTCGCCAAGTCCTAAGTGCCACATCGCGTGTTTTCCAGTTGTAACACATTTGATGGTTTGTGAAAGCCGTGACACCTCGAAACTTAGGCAAAGTATCATCCGGGAGCAGCTTTAGTGATGCTACAGCTACAAGGTCATTGCCAACCACCTTAAGAAGAGCGGGGTAGCTGCTGCTCCCGGTCTTGGAGTTACAGATTCTTTGCCGATTCCTTGTTTTGTTAACGATGGTTTATGGTTAGATACGGTCTAAATCTCCCAAACCGTACAATACTTGCTTTTCAGTGAAGTAGATAAATCTCAGGCATGAATCCCAACATCTATCTGGCCACCAGTAGTAGCATTGTCACCAACTCCCAGTTCGAGTTGATGAGAATTCAGCCTAAGACATCTGTATCTGTATGTGATTGTCCTAACTTGGTCGGCCAACAACCATTGAAATCCCCAGCATCGGGAGTATAGAATAATCACATCTAGGATAAAAAGTTGGCACCGTAAGGTATCGAGGAGCTAAAAAAAGTTGCCACTAGCATTCAGGAAATTATCAGTGCAGAAGAACTTACAGTAGAATCTTGAAGAAGGCAGCCTCGTTAGCCACATCAAGGTTTGTCTCAAAATTTGTTAGCATAGGCCCATTCAATGAAGCACTAGTTTATTATGAATGAGGGCAATATATAGCGCACTACCGAACTTGAACAAAATGAATTTACCTTCATCATACAACAAATGTTAAATTTAATTGGTACCTCACTCTGGCAGCTGAAATACCATCTAAGGCGAGGGTTTTACCGACACAAAGGTCCTCTCCAAAGAGTCGTCTCATGACTTTTCTCATCATCGAGAACCCTGAAGCGCCACGGGACAACCTCCCTCTAAAAACAGACCAGAAACAAAAGGATAATCGCCACTGAGACTGTCAATGCCCACTGATCAGAAAATGATTACCAAGGCCATTGCGTTTCAAGTATCTAGAACTTATTACCCGAAAACCAGCAGGTCATATCAGAAGGCTCCTCTTCCATCGGTAATAATTTGGCATAACACGTCCATCAAATAGAACTGGCAAACCCCTCATTCTCCTCTCCTTAAGGAAAATGGAGAGAACATGAACTTTGTAAACCAACGAATGAACACAGAGAGTTGGAACAAGTTTGATCCTCGGCGTAGCATGTATAACTATCATCCACTAGCAGTATGCATCTAGTCGTTTAAATGGTGATGAGGGGACTCAATCATTTCTGGTCTGTATAGACTGCATCAACATCATCAAGATCGAGCAGGCTTGACATTAGTTCCTTGTTCAAGTCCATTGCCTCATCATCCACCTGAAAATTATCACAGCAAACTTTTCACTTGAATCCATAAATCAAACAAAGAGGACAGCAGAACGCCAATTTTTGTCCAGGAATTATAATATGGCACATATTTCACTTAAAACCACAGCATCTCCGGACGAATCAATGACATTAACTGCGACATAGTTGCCATGAAGAAACAACTGTCAATGAACCAGATGCTTGAGATATGTGCCGCCAGCACCTTACGAACAAACATTACTAATGTGCCAGCCCATACGTAGAGTTGTTCGAAACTTGCAATTAAAGAATCAGCTTTAAAATATTTGATCATTGAGAATCTTACAAATTTCTATTACTCCACCTTAATGTCAAGAATGTTTTTTCTTTTTCATTACTAAGTATTTTCAAACATATGTATGCGATATGAATAGCAAGCTTTGATTCTAAATTCACTTAAGGCTACTGGAGTGATGGAAATTCAAAAGGTTAAAAAAAAAAAAAAATGCATGTGCATGTGCAACCACCATTTTGCACTCCAGAGAAAACTCAACGCTCGTTGAATTGTGTACTCCATCGATGTCAAAAGAGAATAACTGAAACTTAAAAATGGAAATCATGAGAAAGGATGTTCGAGTATGATTTATAGTAACACTGCTTATATCAACAGCAAAACGAATGCGATCCTACAGCACTGTCCTCTGATAGAAGCTGGACAAGCACTTCCAGGTTCTTATAAGCACAGAAAAAACAGAAACAGAGATGAAGACTACATTAGGGCAAGCTACCTGGAGAAGCCATTTTTTGCCTATTATAAGCTGAGTGTAGGCAGACAAAAGGGACAAGACAAAGGACCAATGAACAAGCCTTAAGAAAATAGTGCAGTCTATGTGGATGGTCACAAAACACCAGCAGTAGAGGACCATGAAGTCTAAAAATTTGATACGTACCTCAATGGTAGTGATGGGAAGTAGCTCAGACCCATTATCAGGCTCAAAAGCTATTCCTTCCTCTCGTAGCTTTGAAAGTATTGCAGAATAGTTCTCAGGAGAACTTACAATTTTATAATAGCTGCAACAAAAGATTATTCAGTCGGAACTAGTTTTTGGCAGTCATATCCATGCTACTGGCAATTTTTTGAGAAACAAAAGATTGAATTGAAGAATTTGCTCAGTGCAAGTATATCTTGCATAATAGATGACAGAGACAACTGATCATCCTAGATTAAAACAAAGTGAATGATATAGAATGAAGCAAGGATGAAGCTATTGCCAAAAGACTACTTTTCATTTCTTCACCGACCAGAAATTCCTGAGAGGACCCAAAATCTTGCGACAGGGAATCATAATTGCACTTCATGGAAATATGTAGAATCTGATCTTATATATCACATCTATGCTACTGCTGATTTAGGTGACTGTAGCTACTATGTAGCAATAGCGGCCAGATCCAACAAAAACATTGAGGCTAGTTGGATTTTGCAAAGCTAATAGTGAACATTTAGTGGCATTAGCAGACATTTCACAGTGATAACACACTTACATGGCCATTATCAGTGAAAATAGAGTTTGGACGATGCAATAGTTTCTTTTTCAGAAACAAGTATTTTTCCTAGCATCACATTTTCAAAGTAATTCACTTCAACAACTACCAGCGTGAACATGAAATTAATCATTCTAGAAGCTAGAGGAGTACTTCTCAGATCTATAGTCAGTACATATTTGATAAACTGATCCCCACAACTGCAAAAATTAGGATGGATATACATAAAATTTTCAGTCCTGTGATACGTATTGCTAGAGAGCTGTAGACTATCAAATTGACTAGTAGATTAGTTGCATCTGACAGAGATATATATTAGAAACAATCAACCTATAGCGAAATGAAATATTGTTACCTCTCCAATTTGTCTTCATCCACATCATCTTCAGATATTGAAGGTTCAATAACATCCTCTGCACCTGCATCTAGAGCAATGTCGAGGAGCTGGTCTTTATCAGCATCAGTAACTCTTATATTCACAACACGGGCACGCCTGAACTTAAACATGACAGATCCTGGGTCTGCCATTTTCCCACCATAATCCTTCACTACCTCTCTAACAGCTGCAACGGACCGATTTACTTTATCAGTGGACACCTCAACTACAATACTGACTCCTCCAAAACCATACACCTGAGAACAAAAGAAGAACTTCACTTTCCATAGTAGGCAAAGGAAAGTCATGAGCATTGCGATGTTGATAATCAATGTGATAAAGCAAATACAAGAAGTCCTTGAATTTGGTAAATCTTATTACTTGCTATAGGCAGTAACGTTCACCTACCTCATAAATTTTCTCTATGTAAGACTCCTGCCCCTTTTCGGAAGCTCTTTTGATGTTGCGTTCTAGAATTTCTTTTGGTACATCCAATTCCTTAACTTTCTCGATTATAGCAGCCAAAGCTGTATTTGACGTAAGATTTGGGCCGCCTTTCTTTACCCTGCATCAAGTGGTGCAATTACCCTCATAGCAGTCTTCAAGAAACAAAGAAAAACATTTACTATCAAAATTGAACAAAAATAGACCACCACAAATTTTTAAGCATTATGGATACAGAAACATTCAAGGATCCATTCTAGTAAAAACTGTTAAAGAGACACATCCATATCAACAGTCTTTTATCACATCAAGCAGCCAAATTGGAAATGCAGCGACCAACTTACGCAGATACGACTTCTTTCCCAATCTTTGAATAAAGTTTTACTTTTTTGGCATTTTGGGCGTCCTGCAATAAGGCAAATTACAAACACTGAATCCATGTAACAACATAAGCAATTTGACATTTCAATATATATATATTTTTTGGCCACAAGAAACCCAACAGCAGTGAACTCAGATAGATGTCCAAACAAAAGAAATAATATCAAAATCATTGATAGACAGTTAACTCCCGTGATGCCAGCACGGAATTTCATCAAACAGGTTACCTACACTAGATGATTTAGCTGCTGCGACAAGCTCTAAGCCAAAAAAAGGCATGATCACGAAGACGATGGTACCTTTCTGCCAGCGATTTTGCAAGACCTCCTGCCCATGCAAACAGGAGAGAAAGTCCAAATCTTTCTCGCGTTGCCGCCATCGAATCTCACCGCACAGAACGAATCCCACCAATCGTTCCGCGATCTAACTGCCGAAGACGACAGAACTCTGCCAAATGAAACAGTCCCTGAATCAAAGTCGACATCTTTTAGGCCTTTTCATCTAATCGAAACGAACCCAGATCACACACACCCCCAACGGATGGAGAAGTACCCCTTTGGAGAGAGAAAGACATGGGTCGTCTGAAGGGAACACCATGCCGGAGCCTGACCACTGCACCCAATGCTCTGACAGCAGAAAACGAACTCATTTTAGCTGATGAAGATTCGATACTCCTGTTGCAATTCAAAGGGGAGATTTTGCTCGCGGAATGATCCAACGGCGCGTTGGCGCCGCGTGTGCATGTGACAATGAGCGACAATTCAGCGTACAGAGGGAGGACAAATGCGTCGGCACAACAAAAAGTTGGAACTCTAGACACGCTCGAAGCAAATAGGTTGTCTCGTGGTTCTCAAACTGAATCTAGATTTTGTAGCTCTGGATGGTACGTCCGTCGGGGGCTGTCCCAAAATCTTTGTTGAGTTCTTTTGCGACCGCGAATCTGCCGGTATGACAAGTGTACAATGAAAACTATTGTGCAAGTGCTATGGCATACGAGGGCTACTGAGATTTGCCAAATAACATAAAATTAGTTGTCATTATCGACAAGTTGAGCAATTTCTTGATAAGCTTTTTATGGAAAGGAGATTACCAAATTTTTGGCTCTAGCACGATTTTGACCCTATCAAAACTAATTACAGAATGTCCACATTTTACTGCAAAATTGGCCTCTGTCAATCTCTCTTTTGGGAGAAAACATTCAATGGTATGTGCGTGCCACGTCATCTGTTGACTTGACGAGCACATACCACTCAACTTTCGACACCTGTCCTTGGGGGACTCGCTGAAAATGAAAGGACCCTCCGCTCCGCTCGGGTCAGGTTGGAGGGAAGTTAGGCTTCTAAATGGCAAAACATGAAGAATCTTGAAAGCAATGTGTCTGCGTAATTACATGCAATTTTGACGCAATAAAAGGAAGACGAAAAGATGGAGGTATAATTTGGAGCTTAATTTTGCATTCATCAAGAAAATTTCCTTGTGGGCCCATCTCTAACCTTTTGGGGAAAGTGGTTGACTCAACTTAGCAAGATAGAGAAAGAAAGAGACTAATAAACCAAAATTACTAAGTCCAATACATGCAAAAGTCATTCATAATATAAATGATCAACCTTTCGAGAGATGCGTCAACTACTCAACATAGATAATTATTGCCGACAGAGCCATGGCAATTGCAGGAATGCCAATGGACAGAGTAAAACTAGTAGTTCCATTAAGTAGAGACACTACAAGGAAAAGGAAAATCGACTGCCATGTCAGTCATGGACTCAATTTCTATATGTAAGGGATGCCAAATTACTCTGCCTTGGAGTCAAAGTTCTTGTCTCCTGAGAATGTTGATGCATGAATTGGCTAGAGATCTCTCCACAGTCGAAAAGCTCTTTCTGCCTTTTCACTCGCACTTACAGTCTGACAGAGATGGGCTAAAGAGCCTTAGCAGAAACTATAGCATAATATGTCCCAAGCAACAGCAAAATGTAAAGTCAGTCATCTCCACCCTTGTCATGTAATTGGAGATCTTGGAATGACGCCTGATCAACTAAAAACATTTCTATTCAAAAAAAAAAAAAAAAAAAAAAAAAAAAAACTAAAAACATTGCCATGTATGGTGCTACCCAGTGGACACGCGGCTCCGCTCAGCTTTAACCACGTCGATTATCTCCTCCCTTACTTCCTGCAGCTGCTCCACTACCACTTCTACTTCCTGCTGCTCCTCCACCACTTCTACTTCTTGCTGCTCCTCCACTACCACTTCTACTTCCTGCTCCTCCACTACCACTTCTACTTCCTATTGCTCCACTACCACTTCTACTTCCTGTAGCTGCTCCACTACCACTTTCCATTTTCTTCCTGTATATGGCGTAAAATGCCATCTGAACCCCTCCTAGTAGAAATCCCAACACATTTGGTACTTGTGTCATGTATGGATATATTAAGCAGATAAAAAAGCAAGATTTATTGGAATGAAATAAGGATTGTGGGGTCAACAATTTTCCACTTACCGCAATGAAGAAGTCTTTCTTGAGAAAGCCATAGAAAAACCACATGATTGCATTGAGGGTGAGGAAGATTGATAAAATTATCGGCATAAACTCCACACTCTTGGTTTTTATGACTTTTCCCTGCCCATCCATATATTTTCATTCTATTTCAGTAAAATGAAGTCAATAATAGTAGCGAAAATTGACAAAGTGAGTCGGTCTACTAATAATGGAATTAGTGTAAAAATATGCAAATTGTCTATAAATGTCCAGATTTCGTCAAATTTAATTAATTTCTCACCAGGATGCATAGAGGAGCAATAAATACTCCTACAGAGAATATTGTGCATATATATCCAATAATATGTGCGCGCTTTGCTCCTTTTGATAAGAAGAAAGTGGTGAAGAATACTGCACCATACCCTAGTACGTTCATGCTCAAGAAAAGCTTCAAGGTCAACATCTACAAAATCACAGTCTATTCGGTTAAGCATAAAAGAATACCAACTCCTTCATTGGCTTCTTAACAAGAAGGATTACCCTATCATTCCTCGAGGCATAGAAGAGGTAAGCAACCACAAAAGCATCCTTGATAATGCAGCCAATTCCATTTATGGAAATTAGGAGGGTATCCTTCTTAACTGCTCCATAATACGAAGCCACAAGCACGTGTGTTGCACGCACGCGCGGGGCCAACGCGCGCACGTGCGACGCACGTGCGCGGGGGTTGCCGATGGCGCGTGTGCGGCATGCTTCAACTGACGTCATCGTGATGTTGGCTGCACACGTGTGCCGCACGTGCCAGTCGGTTTGCCCGTCCAGTCCGACCGGCCCGACCCACCGCCCGTTGATTCCGACCGTTGACCGTTGACTCCGACAGTTGACCGTTGACCATTGACCAAAAAAAAAAAAAGGAGAGGAAAAGAATGTGTTTCTTTTTCCAATTAAGTCTATGTGGATTATATGTGATCCTTTATTTGTTCTACATTTGTTGTAGGAACAATGCCTCCCCTTAAGTTACACACACCTATTCACACAATTATCGATGAACAAAAGGAAAAGCTTTCTAAGTTGATAGCTGAGCTGACTGATTATCAATGGGAGAGTGGTGATTTAATTGATCACATTCTTGAAGTCAACGGGAAAATTCAAAAGGTCATATGGAATGGTCATCCCTTACCACAATCTGAGATGGTGAGATTTTTCATGAACACTTTTCCACAAGAATGGCAAGGAGTGTTGAATCGCATATGGGATGTCAACAGAGCTGCTTCATATAGGAAAATTGTGATGGATTTTATAAATGATTATTACTGGATTATTACAAGGGAAAAGATCAAGAAATTGAACAAAATAGGATCTTTCCCAGTTCGTGTATTGACTTGGTGTTAAATGTATTGGATGGTCTTTGTTTAGTGTGCTTTGTGGACATCTCATGTAATGCTTTTCTACTTAGTTATTGTTGGTGTGGCAACTGATATGTTAGTTGTATTATGTGAAAGTATTATTATTCTATTGAATGTCAAATATTATTTGATTTCTGTTATTGTTGACTGCTCTATGTAGTTCATAGAAGTTTGTATAACTTCATGAAATTTATTTTGCATAAGACAATTATATTAATAATAGTTTTAAGTTAGGATTTTTAGACCTACCCCTGTCCCATCTCTCTGACGCTCTCTCTCCTCTTTCTCTTCTCTGTCTCCCTCCCCTCATAGTGGCGCCGCGTGAGTGGTCCGGGACCATGTTAACGTGGCGGTCCCGACCACCCAATATTTTCACTTCTCCACGCATCCGGCTCCACCTCCGCCTCCGACTGTTCCCAACGCGAAGATCGAGCATAAGGTTTGTGCTCAAGTTGGTTTCTCAGCAACTTCTGGACCTCCGACGAAGGCGTCAATAGCTTTGACTCCAAGTAGCCCAGGCCTTTGGACTCTTTATGTCCTCGAGGTCGATGGTCGGGACGTGAGGGCCTCGTGCTTCTTCTCCTCCTTTGCCTCACAAAAGCATCGCCGATCATCTGCCGCTGGCACATATCGCGACTGGGTCCCGAGCCCCCTCTGCCTCCGCCTCCGCCTTCAACACTATTTTTTAACGCGGAGGAGATCGAGCACAAGAGGAGAAGAGAAGGACAAAACCACCCCTCTTCCCTCCCTTCCCATCCCGTCCCGTCCCCTATACTTCTCACGGTTCCTGACAACTTCATCAATGGGAGAACTACAAAAGCAAGAGCAAAGAGAAGAAGATGAAGGCGAAGGTGAAGGTCCAGCTCGAGGCCGATGGCGACTTCGCGTCTCCGGCGGCGTCGGACAAGAAGAAGCACAAGTAGGAAAAGAAGAGCGGCAGCAAAAGGCTCCGAATCCAAGCAGCCTGAAGCTCCCAGAGCATCATCAGGGGATGCGAAGAAGGAGAAGAAGAGGAAGGCGCTAGAGCTATGTGAGGATGACGAGGAAGACAAGAGCAAGACCAGCTCCGAGCTGGTCGACCCCAAGAACTAGAAGGGGAAGAAGAAGAAAAAGAAGAAGGCGAGGTTGAGCGACGGTGATAATGAGGTGGCTCAGGAGGAGAAACACCAACGCTGTGTTGAATTTCAGGATCTTGGATAGCTTGAGGTTGAAGTTGAAGGACAATGGTATCGAAGCGCTGTTTCCCATTCAGGCCATGACGTTTGATATCGTCCTCGATGGGACTAATTTGGTCGGCCGTGCTTGCACTGGTCGGGTATGAAAACTTTTTATTTGAATTTCACAGGATTGACATGTTGATGGTTGCGTGCTTGTTTGAAATCTACTAATTAACTGACAATTTAGAGAAGTAAAATGGTCTGGACGTTGGAGTAATGATAGCATGTGATGCGGAAAAGGGTCACAAAGCTGACATATATGAAAAGAGAAGCAGGTTTTATATGCTCTATGAGTAGTGAATGGTTGATGTATGAGCTTGGTGAATGTTCTTTTAATTAACAACACGACAAAGCAATCATGGTGTAGAGTGTAGCAAAGTGCACTTGGTTCGTGAAATGTCTTTCGTGCATTTTTGGTCCTAAATCCCTGTATTGCAGCCCCTGATTGTCATTGCAATAGTCAAATTCCGATCAATCTTTTCAGGCATTTGAACCTACAGCTGGTAATTCGACCAAAAAACCTACAGCTAAATAAATCTTCTAGTTTGTGGCAGAGTCATCTGTACATTAGTTAATTGGTGTTATTTGACATATAAAAACCAAAAGTGGCGTGAAGAGTTGTAAAGTTTGCTTAACTCTTTGTGCAATTTCATAATGTTCCTCACCAACGATTCAAGGTTGGAGCATAGTTGACATTGAATCTAAAGGATCTACTACTGGATAGATACCTTTAGCAGCTAATCCTCTTAATAGTATAGTCGTAGCATCTAAATGTGAAAATGTCGTGGCAGGAGCAAGGTCAATTAAATCGTCCGCAGGTACATAAACTGCTTGAATAGAAGTTATGGATCCTCTTTGGTAGAAGTAATTCTTTCTTGTAAAGTACCCATTTCGGTACTAAGGATAGGTTGATAACCCACAGCAGAAGGCGTGCTACCTAATAAGGCGGATACCTCAGATCCTGCTTGGACGAAACGGAAGATATTGTCAATAAATAGAAGTACGTCTTGTTCATTAACATCTCGGAAATATTCCGCTAGTTTGGCCATAGTTGCATTTCAAGTTTTTTAAAGATGATTGGCTACTAGGAACAAGATTTTTTTAACTGCTCGCTCATTTATGTAGTTGATGGGTTTTAATTTTTTAGCACCGATTATCACCTTGTTCACTATGTGAATTGTACCAAGGCAAAACTCTGGCTTTTGTCTTGCCCATTTTGGAATCTCTGACAAGTGGGCCTGCAAAAACCTCAAGGAAGACAAGATGTGGTAGGCCACCAAGTGTTTTGGTGCTTTTACCTACTAGGGAATTGGCCAAGCAGGTATTAGAATCAAGCTTATAGAAATAATCTTATCTTTTTACAGAGATAGATGTCCGACATCGTTTACTCTATTATTTTAGGTGTTTTCTGATTTTGAAGGTAATGGTGGAGCAGTGGGCTTAACATTGTTGTTTGTATGGTGGAGCTCCTTATCATGCTCAAAAGAGCCAATCAAGGAGAGGGGTCGATATAGTGATTGAAACACCTGGCCGTGTGAAAGTAATTCATTGAATTGGAAGCTTATTTGGTAAGTATTCACGCAAATCATTGCGGGTCATAGGAAGTGTTGGCGAGTCTATCAATCCAAGTGCATGGAGGTACTGAGCTTTATCCTAACTTTCTAATGTAGATAATGTTTCACTAGATCCATAAACCTGTAACGACCCGGGCTCACTGTGTGATATTGTCCGCTTTGGACACTGAATCCTCACGGCTTTAAAATGCGTCACACAAGCCCACAGTGTGATATTGTCCGCTTTGGACACTGAGTCCTCACGGCTTTAAAACACGTCACACAAGTTAAGGGGCCCAAGCCATTATAATTTGGCCCTGGACTCTCCCGCTAGGCGATGTGGGACAAGAGGGAGAGGACCCCTTCCTTGCACACGTCTGGGGACCGAGGTGTGGACGCACCGCCATCCCTCCTCCCCGCGCATTGGCCGCTCGGGCCATCACGCTCTCCCCCCCTTAGCAGAATAGCGTTCTCACTATGGCCCCACACGTTGTCGGGAGTTGGCTTTGATATCATTTGTAACGACCAGGGTCCACTGTGTGATATTGTCCGCTTTGGACACTGAGTCCTCACGATTTTAAAACGCGTCACACAAGTTAAGGGGCCCAAGCCATTATAAACTGGCCCTGGACTCCCCCCTAAGTGATGTGGGACAAGAGGGAGAGGACCCCTTCCTTGCTCACGTCCGGGGACCGAGGCGCGGACGCACCGCCATCCCTCCTCCCCACGCACAGCCGCTCGGGCCGTCACAAAACCTGTGTACATTTCTTCAGGTGGTTTTTCAATGTAGTCGGGGATTCAGAGTGCCCTATATCTAACACTTGGTGGCAAACTGAAACTGGCGGCTTCATGGTACATTTTGTTATTCGTTTGGGTTTATCATGTTAGAATTTTTTACAAAGAATGCCCACAATATCCACTTAATGGTCTCAATCTGACTCCACCGATGCTTACGTTCCCTACAGATCACACCATTACCTAGTGCCTGGCCACAGAAACCTGGATATGCTACTTTTCCTTTCTTTGGGGTTCAGGTCTCTAAACTCTTTCATTCCCTTTGACTTTTGAACAACTCAAGAGCCTTTCACAAGTTGTCTCTCCGACTAATTTCCACATTTGTTTTGTGCAGCCTGTCATAGTGGATGAAAAGGGAGTTGAAATTGAAGGCAAGTGTAGTGGATACCTGTGCATTAAAAGTTCTTGGCCTGGGGCATTTCGTACACTCTATGGTGATCATGAGCGATACAAAACAACATACTTCAAACCATTCCCAGGATATTATTTTACTGGTGATACTGCAGCAGGTTAGATTACTTGAGTTACTTGCATTATGCTTGGGTTCTTACTAGGGATGTTTATACAATTCCTTAACTCGAATGATAATCTTGCGATTATATATCTTTGGAAGGTGTGGTTATGGTTATATTTTTTGCAGCATAAGCTATATAATTTGATTTCCTTATTTTTTAATTCGCTCAACCCATTCAGGGACAAGGATGGTTACCGCTGGCTGACTGGTAGAGTTGATGATGTCATCACTGTTAGGTACTACATGAATTTCTCAAGATCTTCTCTTTTGGTACCTTCATTCAAACATTTTTTATGTGCTCACACAATGCGGCTTTGTTTTTGTCGAGAAACTTCCAAAGGCCAATTCTTTTCCTTCTTAAAGCACCCAGTGCCTTGAATTCTGGACTAGTTATCTGATGATGCTTCACTTGCCTTTGCAATGGACACCGGATTGGAACAGCAGAAGTCGAACCTGCTCTTGTCTCGCATCCCAAATGTGCGGAAGCTGCGGTTGTTGGTGTTGAGCATGAGGTACTTTAGAGAGGACTAAATTGATGATAAAATTTTCATTGCACTTGCTTTAAATGCTAACAAATCAACAAATCATGTTTTTGTCTCTAGGTGAAAGGACAAGGCATTTATGCCTTTGTCACTCTGGTGGAAGGTGAACCTCACAACGAGGAATTGAGAAAAGGCCTCATACTCACCATGAGGAAACAGATTTGCATCCCATTAACAGTCATTTCTTTATTTGAAAACTAATTGCTCTTGCTTTCTTAAACTCCCCAAAGTGACTTAGACAACATGCAAGTCTTGGACAGAGTAACCTCTTAATGTGATGATAATTGTTATGGATCTCATTTTCTTTCTGATATTGCTAGTACGAGTACCTAGAGGGGGGTGAATAGGTATACAAAGATTTTTCTTGATAATTTATGTATACTTGCGCAATACTTAGACAGTTGAAGGATTTACGAAGAGTAATAATCAACGTAAGACTGAATAAGGAAAGAGAGAATTAAATACGCGGTTTATAGTGGTTCGGCTTGATTCAAGCCTACGTCCACTCTTCTCGACGACAGCCAATTTGGCTGGATTCCACTATGAACAAAGAGATGTTACGGTGTTGATCTTCCTTGATTTCTCGGTGTAGATGATCTACCACACTCACTCAAGATATCACCAAGTATAAACACTCGTATACAATTTCGTTCGATCACCGTATCGACTAATAATCAAGGTGTTTCAGCCTCTCGGAATTTTTCTATCAATCACGTTTTTAAACAACTAGAACGTCTTCCTTTTTATACTCCTTTATGCCATCATACCGTTGGCACTTACCAAAAGAATTCCTCCAATCTACCCGTTGGACGGAATCAATCAAGAAGATCATTCGAGCTATAAAAGGAACCTGATGATAGCCCATCAATCATGTTCGCCCATACAATCAGGATCTTGGTTTCCAAGAATAGAACATTCCAAGAATACTTCGTCGACCATCGGATCTTCAATTGATCTAGATACGAACAAAAGAATCCGTTATACTTATCCAACCAAAAAGATCTTCTCCGACGATAGGATTAAATCCTCAACCATATACTTGGCTCTGGATTTCCTTCGTCACTGGATCAGAAAGACTGTCAATGAGAATAGTCTTGAGTCTTGAGTCTTGAGTCTCAAATCTTGAGTCTTGAATCTTGAGTCTCGGTAGTCGAAAAGTCTTGAGACTTTAAACTAGACGATCTGCAGATACCCGGACTAGACTGAAGGAAACGTTTTGTCAGCTTCAAAATATTCTGGAACGATTTCTCCAACACTTTCCAAATGCTAGTCCCACTCAAAACAAATATTGTTGAGCCTCTTGTTTGCTTACTCCTCTGAATCTGTCCTTGGCCTTTGCAAACAGTGCTTAATCCCTTCCCTAATTACCATGGGGCACTATGCTTAAGATCTCACTCATACTTCTCATTTGATTATTAGATGCCTCTAATTTCTTATTGATTCCCTGGTGACTTCTAATGATTTTGATCTTAGCTATCTGAAAGTTATTTGCATATTCCGATTAACAATGAACATATTCATTGCATGGAGCTCTATCTCCCTTTACTTACATGAGAGGTGTAACGAGAATGATCAAACAGTGGGACACATGCTGAATGGGTTCTTTTGGCTAATGGATCACGATGAACTCGCCGCATCTAACACTTCACCGATATCTTTTCTTTTTGGTTTCTCCCTTTCTTCTGAGCCAAAGACAACTATATTATCAGTAGGATCTGTAATCCTCGCATAACGTTTACTCCAGTAGCAAATATAGGGCCAGGTTCCATTTTATGTTCTTGGGCCATTTTGGCCTTCCTGTGGTATTATTGGCTTCATCAGGCTTCAAAATAAATTCGTTTTTCATCCATAAACAGGTGAAATCTATTTTATAGCCCATCTTGTTTAACTTGTGATAGGAAATTCATAAACATAACTTTCGACTAGGCAATATGATTCATCTTCTGTACGACTTCTAGATAGGAGCATTTGCTGCAGGATCAACGGTTGAGGAAGGGGATACTCTGGGATTGGCAGCAATTTTGTGAGCTATACCTTTCTGTCAAGGAAAATTCTTTTGTACAGATATGAAGTTGTGAGAAGCATCCACATCTTACTAGAAGTTGGTGCATGGAGGCCTTTTCAATCTCTCTCACCAAAATTCTTTGACTTAGCCGGTCTTGGTCCAACTCTTCGAGGTTTTGCATAATGCGGGTTTGTACAAAATCCCTTGTCTTGAGCTCATAGATATCCCTGAGGAATGTATTATTTGCTCCTGGATCGAGATGAATTGGCTGTTAAATTCTGGAGTTTATAGAAGTTTTTCAGTCTCAAGCTTACATGGCAAGCTGTAGCTCGAGGCTTTTGTCCCGAGTACTTAAGAACAGTCCTGACATTCAGAAATATGATAAAGAATATAATTCAGTAGCCTTGGAGGTCCCAGAGACTACGCCAGGAACAAGCTAAAATCTGAAATTTCTTTGGATTGGTATTCGTTGAAGAAGAAAGGAATTGATGGGGCAATATATTGTTAATTGCTTTGGCATCACATGCCACTTCTGTTTACTCATAACTATGCTGTTTCTTAAGTCGTGAGGCACCTTGTAGTTTTCCTTTATATTTACACTAAACCCTTGTTGAATTATAACAGTGACCATAGGCAAAATTTTGTCTACGGGATAAAATTTTATCCTCTTTTGTGTCAATTAGATGTCTTGAGGATTCGTATTCATCTCTCAGATGATCAGTTGCAAAACTTCTGAGTACACGTTGTTCTTGATTATTTATGTTGTTTATACTAGGCAGATGGTCCTTAACCTGGCCAATCGCACTGCACTTGTTCAGCTGCTTCTCTGATTTGATTTGATTGTGTATATCTACATGGTTGCAGCGTGATGAAGAGGACATGAGTGAACTCGTCAGAAATTGCCCAGCAGAGTTTAAAGAATACTACATCCAGATGCAAGCTGCAAAGAGAAGCCAGGCACCTCTTCCTTCACAGGTAGCTGGAGCTTGCTTTTCGTAAGGATTCTTCATGTGATGATATTACAGGTCAAAGGTTAGATTTGTTGGAATTTTGTATAAATTGGTGCCAGTGCTATAGCTTGTTCAAACCTTGACTGGATTTCTTCCAGAAAGCAGATTGTTGGGTAGAAGTGCACTTGGTGTCTTCTGATGTGACTTTCACGTTTAGTTCTTTAGCTTTATACTAATAATATCCTGGTTGATCCTCTTCATTTTTGCATTACAACCGTAATGAAGTTATGGAAACTGGTATGCAAGGTTCTGGAATTCGTCCGCAAAGCCTCGACAGAACGCAGGCCAGAGGATCATACGGTTTAGTGGCTGTATATAGCTGCAAATGTGTTTGTTACAGAAGAAGCGCCCTGAGACCTAAGGCCATAAAAGAGGAGATGCTATACAGTGCATGCATTGTTCAGTGTGCCGATTAGACAACTTAGCTCCGATGCAGTAGATTATGGTATGTGCTTGTGAAAACAATAAATGTTTTAATCCTGTTGAATTTATGGAAAAGATGGAGTTTAGATGTATAATGGATGGCTATTTGATTTGATTTGATTTGTGGCAGTTTAAAAAAAGAATGACTTATTGGATTTAAAGTCCAAAAATTTCAGCCATGGGATCAATTTTATTTAGTGTAACCTAAACATATTCAAGTGGTAACTTATTGATAATTAAGGAAGTTTGTTCTAGTGGAAGTGCAAATTCTACGATTAATTATGGAAAATCATGACGGTTGAAAGGATTATTACCTATGGACAGGATCCATTGATTACGAATTTGAAGGATTATCTATGTAGATTTACTAAGAATAGGGAAATATAAAGTAAACTTTAGGTTGCTTAGATTTCTCAATAAAAATTATGATCATTATGATCTTTTGAGCTTACGATGACTTGAGGTAATTTACTATCTATAAAAGTAGAGAACTCATCGCCACACCATCTACACGAACTTGCGACTGATTTATGATTATAAATGTCAATGATTGATTATAAGTTGTGCCTCCTATGACAATTTCAAGTATCTTATTATCCTGGTGGTTTATTGCTATGTGATAGGAAATTTTTGTTTCACACGAAAGGGAAAGTACTAATTGGACATGGGATTGTGATCGTGATGATTTCAGGAAAATTATAATTGCTGGAGGTGTAATTATTAAGGACAGGAACGACGAGTTATGACTAGTTGAGGAAAATAACCCCTAGAATGATTATTTAGTACCTCCATCATCGAGAAATATGAAAGGAAGTTATTACTAATACTGGAATAATACAAAATAATCAACTAACAATTTTGACTAATTGAAGAAAATTATGATAATACTAAATAATTACTACATCCCGATGTCATCTTGCTGTTCATAGATTATCTTCCCCTTCTCCAATTTATAATCATTTCTTTTTGCTGATCATACCTTCAAATGTTAATTGGTTTTTGAACAGAAATGGACAATCAAATTTATACCAAGACCGCTGATCACTTATTACGCTCTATTTTTATGCTGGGTCTAAATCATTTTTGACTATTTTGGTAGGAAGACTAAGGGTGCGTTTGGGAACGCTTTTGGGGAAAGTCTTTAGGAAAATGTAAAGACATTTGAGTTAAATGTATTTTCCAAAATACAAAGTGTGTTTGGTAAAATTGTAGTTTGAAAGCCCATTTGAAGTACCTTTGAGCAAAATGGTGTTTTGAGGAATTATATTTACAAAGCACTTTAGTAATAAAAAAATTATCAAAAGAAAAATAAATAAATAAAATTGACCGGAAGAGCAGATGGCGGGGAAGGGCAAGTGGCCGCCGAACGTCCACTGAAGACCACCGGCGAGGGTTGCCAGACATCGGGCGACCATTGAAGACCACCGGCGAGGGTCGCCGGATGTCGGGCGACCATTGAAGACCATCACATAGGGTCGTCGAACGTCAGGCGACCACGAAAACCATCGGCGAGGTCTTTGGACGTCGGGCAACCCAGCCGACCCGGATGCGGGGCGGTGAGGTCCCCGCGACCTTGCGGCCCCAGATCTGGGTGACGGCGGGGTCACGCGACCTCGCCGCCCTCGGATCCGAGTCGCCGAGGTCACGCGACCTCCGGCGACAGCCGCGACCTAGATCTAGGGCGGTGAGGTCAGCGACCCAAAGCTCATCGCAACCCACGGCAGTCGCCGCGACCCGGAACAGGGCGGTGGTTGCACCACTCCTCGACGACGGTCACACAGGCCACCGCAACCATGCCGAGCCGTCGGTGGCCGCTCACTTACGGCTTCGAGGAACACGTCGTCGGCCTTCAACGGAGAAGAAGATGAATAGTACAATAACGAGGGCAAAAACAGAAAAATCGAGAGTAAGTGGGGGTACTTTTGGAAGAAAATTAAAATTAAAAAAAAAAAAAAATGAACGGTGCCATTTGTATGCGAGAAGCTGAAAGCCCAAGGCACCCCTTCACCTGCCTTGGGCTTTCGGCCTTGAGAAGGCCATCTTTGGCCTAATGGAAATTCTAAAGTTGTTCCCAAACACTCCAGCTTTAGCCCAAGTATCTTTAGAAGCCTAAAATCCTTTGCAAAGTTGATTCCAAACGCACCCTAATTGTGAATGCACTTATGACACTATCGCTCATTTCAAGCATCTTCCTAACACAATTCATGAGGTTGAATAATCCCACCAGAAGAATCAGGTAGTGTGCAGGCTCAAATAAGGCTATAATTTAAGTCTTTGAAGTTGACATGCTAGTGTGCAGGCTCAAATAAGGCTATAATTTAAGTCTTTGAAGTTGACATGCTAGTGTGCAGGCTCAAATAAGGCTATAATTTAAGTCTTTGAAGTTGATATGTTGCTTTTAGGGAATCAGGGATACAGCTGAGAACCATTTTGTGGTGATACTGTTTGCATTTAGTCTAAGTAGGTTAAGGTCACGGGTTCACATTGTCCATATTCGGAAAGAAAGGAAAAGCATGATATTGATATATCTCTAATTACTCATCGAAGGTACCGTAGAAAATTATGGTCATTGATCTTGGCTAATCATGTCTAACATTGTGTGTAGGCCTCTGGGATTATGATACCACACCTATCTATTAAGAGTCTAATATCAATACGTAATTCTTTAAAAAACTTCAATTATGATGTAATAGAGTCATATGCTCAAAACTTTGCGAATATTTTGACAGGAAGACTAATCGTAAATGCACTCAAGCATCCTCGTAACACAATCCATAAAGTTGAATAATCCCCCTAAAGAATCAAGCAATGCGCTGGCTCAAATAAGACTATAATAGAAGTCTTTGAAGTTGACAGGCTGCTTTTAGGGAATCGAGGGGTACAATTGGGGACCATTTTGTGATGACACTGTTTGCATTTGGTCTATGTAGGTCTGGGTCCTGCGTTCACACATGTCTATATTCGAGAGAAAAGGAGATGAATGACGTTGATACATCTCTAATTGCTCAGAAAAAGTACTGTAGAGAATTTTGGTCATTGATCTTAGCTAATCATGTCTAAGATTGTGTAAAGCCCTCGGTGACTATGACGCTAAATCTATTAAGAGTCTAGTTTCAATACATAATTATTCAAAAAACTTCAATTATGATATAGGTGATTCATATGCTTAAAACTTTGCAACTATTTTGGTAGGAAGACTTATCGTAAATGCACTCAAGCATCTTCCTAACACAATCCATAAAGTTGAATAATCCTCCTAAAGAATTAGGTAATGTGCCGGCCCAAATAAGGCTATAGCAGAAGCTTTTGAAGTTGACATGCAGCATTTAGCGAATTGGGGATACATCCATGGACCATTTGGTGGTGACGCTACTTGCATTTGGTTGTGACAGTATTATTTAAGTCTTCCAATGGAGGAGGTAGAATTTTGAAATCCTCTTTTTGAAGATCCAAACATGGAGTCTGATCTCTATAATGGAAAAATGTTAGAGTTATATTGGATATATAATCCTTTCAACTTTGAAATAAGTATTCTCATAAGAGTATTTAACAACAATATTTGTATATTTATAGACTTTCTCGTACTTATATTAATCTAAACTCATTCCTAATTTTTAGATAGATTAAAAATTCAAGGTTTTGTGTTTCGTGTTTTCTCAAAAAATTTAGTTAAATCTGTAAATTGGGAAATTAAATAACAGAAATATCAGCCCGATACAACTTTAATGAGATTTTACCTTTGTTACTATAGAGATCATAAGTTAAAATATGAGCAAATAGAACTATCGTAATATTTATAAATGTCAAAAAGGTGAAAAAGTAATAAAAGATAGTCATTTTTTTGTTGATTTAGGAAAAAAATTGAAATAAGAGAATTTTCTAAAAGTAAGAGAATTTTCAAACTTTAAGCAATATCTTAGTTATGAAATTTTTTTACTTTTTTATGGGTAAATGAGAGACTAGATTAAACAACTTGAAAGTTTAGGGACTAAATTGAATATTTAAAAATAGTTCAAGGACCACATTGAATGATGAAAAGTATAAAGATGACATTGCACATTGAATTAAAATTAATGGACTATTTGTGTTATTTTCCCATCTATGATACCTAGGTGTCCTATCAATTTTTGGTAGCTAAGAAGTATCCATTTTTACATAGAAGTTTATGATATTCTGAAAAGAATTAATTGGTCGAGATAAATAACTACAACTTTATATGTTAATTTTGTCTAGATTAGACGGAACATAAAAATAGAGGTAGTAGAAGAGATTCAATAAGGGATGGGTTTCCCTTGTGAAGGTGTCAAGTAATAGTCTCCAACGCTACGGGACTAAAAAAACACTAGTGCCAAAGTTGATCCTGAAATGGATATAACATGGGCGTGCTTAGTTCATACCTGATCCCAACTACTACACACTATTGTTACTTCTCTGCAGACTATAGTCTTCTTGATTAATAAAGGAGTGAACCCGAACATTACGAACTCCAGAGGTTTCACAGCAGTCAGCCTATTAGCACAAGGCGAAAGCGCAGGAAGAGCCTCAGAGATTAGGGATTATGTTCCTCAAATTTCAGAGAATCAAAACTCATCCGGACGAACAGTCCACACCAATGACACGGTCACGACCTTCCATCCACCTATAGGAGAAGAGGAAGAAAGGAAAAGAAAGATGGAATGGCAAGACAACATGCATCAGACTCTATTGGTGGTAGCGACATTGCTAGCTACCGTGGCATACCAAGCCACTCTTACCCCGCCCGGTGGCCTTTGGGAAGGAGATTTACCGAGAAATGATAGAACATATGTTGCAGCTAGTATCCCCCTATATGGTGGCATTTCCCCGAGCAATAAGAATGGTGAAGGGCATGATGCAGGCGAGTCCATAATGGCACATAAGTCTCTGGACCACGCGCCACCACACGCTGCGAAACGAAGAGGGGTCATTGGCGTGTGAGATACACACACCGATACGTTCCCCTTCGGGCGCGTGCGTCGAGTTCACGCGCATGCAATGCACTCGTGCAATTGTTGACGCACGCATGTGCGACGCACGCAACGTGCACGGTTGCTAGCGTGTGCACGTGCAAGGCACGTGCCAGCTAACATCATCGTGACATCAGCTCGCAGTGCCCACGCACATGCGTGGCACGTGCCGATCAATTCGTCCGACCCGGCCCAATCAGCCCGACTAGTCTGACCCAACCGCCCGTTGACTCTGACCCAGATGACCTTGACCCGTTTGACTGTTGACCGCTAACCATTAACCATTGACTTTGACCGTTGACCTGGAAAAAAAAAATGAATGTTTTTTTTCCTCAATTAAGTCGATGTGGATTATATGTAATGCCTTATTTGTTCTGCATTGTTGCAGGAACAATGCCTCCCTTTAAATTGCACACAATATTCACGCAATTACCGATGAATAAAAGGAAAGGTTTTCTAGGTTGATAACTAAGCTGACTGATTATCGATGGGAGAGTTGCGACTTAATTGATCATGTTCTTGAAGTCAACGGGAAAATAAAAAAAATTCATATAGAATGGTTGTCTCATGCCATAATCTGAGATTGTACGATTTTTCATAAACACTATTTCACCAAAATGGTAAGGAATGTTGAATCGCTTATGGGAAGTCAACAGAGCTACTTCGTATAGGAGACTTGTGATGGTTTTTATAGATGAACATTACCATATTGTTACAAAAGAAAAAATCAAGAAATTGAACAAAAAAGGATATTTCCCAATTCTTATATTGACTTGGTGTTAGATATTTTAACCGGTCTTTATTTAGTATGCTTTATGGACATATTGTGTAATGTTTTCTACCTAGTTGTTATTGGTGTCATAACCGATATGTTAGTTGTATTATGTGAAAGTATTATTATTATATCATTATTTGATATCAAATATATTTATTTTTTTTACTTTGTTAACTGTTGTGGGTAGTTCATAAGAATTTGTTTGTAATTTCAAAGAATTTATTTTACATAGAATGTTATATTAATAATAATTTCAAGTTAGGATTTTAGCTGATGATTGGAAACATAGTAACCTTTTGATTCTGAAACTTTACTTGAAATTATTCATTAATATAATGGTTTTGTGCAAAATGGATGCATAAATGATAGACATTAATAATTCTTGCATATATGTCTAATATATTCAGATCGATGGCTTGACAACAAAGAGCATAGTCACCGAGCTTAACAAAGATGAGAAGCTCAATAGAGATAACTATGGAAATATGGCACATGAAAATCCAAGATGCGCTAAAAGCTCTTAATTCGACCATAAAAGTACCTAAAGATGGAAACATTGCACAACACAAGAGAGATAATGATGCATTTGTAGCATGGAAAAGAAAGAATTCTCTTGCTCGCATTACGTTGCTAAGTAGCATGGAAACTAACATCATCCGAGAGTTTAGGCGTTTTGAGAATGCCAAAGAAATGTGGGAAGCGTTGACAGCAAAATTTGGTCATACTTCGGTGATCAGACTAAAACAGTTCACTATTATGTTTGACTCTTATAAGAAGCCTCATGGTCAGACCATGAAACAACACCTTAGAAAGATGTCAAATATTATTAATGAGCTGAAAGATGTAAGTTATGTCTTGACTGATGAGCAGCAAGTGCAAGCAGTGATTCATTCATTGCCTTAGAGTTGGAAGCATATGAAGGTGCACCTAACCCATAATGAGAATATCAAAACCTTTGAAGATGTGGTGCGTCATCTTGAGCTGGAAGAGGATCGCCTCTTGGCGGCTAAGCCTGAAACTGAAATTTATCATGCTGGTTCCAGCTCACATGGAGCTTCGAGCTCCAAGCACAAACGTCCTAACTAATTCGATAAAAGGAAAGGCAATGGAGCAAGTTCTTCAGGAAAGAAACCTAAGCTTGACCAACATGAAAGAGGAAAGCGTCATCAAATGAAGAAACTTACAAGAGTGAAATGTTACAATTGTGACAAGAAGGGTCACTATGCTCGCGACTGTCATGAACTAAAGAAGGTATACACTTATCGTACATTTCAGAACTTTGCTTATGTGTCGAGTGCTGTATTCTTAAATGAGTCTAATCCTTTGTGGACTGTAGATTCAGAAGCGACAGACCACGTAGTGAAGGATATAGAATCCTTCGTGGAATTCCGACGAATACCAACTGGAACTAAATGGATTTATGTAAAAAAAAAACAACTCTAGAGTAGAAGTAAAATGGATTGGCACCTGCCAATTGAACATGTGTGGTGGATGCACTTTGTTCCTACATGATGTATTGTATGCTCCGGAGATTCGTTAGAATTTAGTGTCTATTTTAGTGTTGGTTAAGCTTGGTTTTAATATGAACTTCCATAATATTAGTGTGGATTTGTATTTAGATACAAATTATTATGGTTGTGGTTATTTTCTAGATAGTTTCATTGTATTAAATATTGACTATGGTAATGCCAATGTTAGTTATTCATTTTTCATGTCTCATAATTTATATGATAATGATGTAAATGTATGGCATACTAGATTTGGTTATATTGACCAACAACGTATGAATAGACTAGCCAAAGAGGGCTTGTTGGGCAACATTGAAAAAGTCGATTTACCCATATGTGAGTATTGCCTAGTAGGGAAAACAACAAGAAACCATTTGGAAAAGGTAAAAAAACTGAATTTCATTTACATTTAATTCATTATGATGTCTGTAGTTCGATGAATGTGAGAGGAAGGTATGGGGTTATTTATTTCATCACATTTATAGATGATTATACTCGATTTGGATATGTTTATCCGATTTCTCATAAATCTGAAGTATTGAGTTATTTTAAAAGATTTATGAACTTAGTAGAAAATCAACTAAACAAGAAAATAAAAGTATTGAGATCCGATCGAGGTCGAGAATATTTGTTTGATGAGTTTAGAAAATTATGTAATGAAAAAGGAATAAAAAGACAGTTGTCTATTCCATATACTCTTCAACAAAATGGTGTTGCGGAGAGAAGGAACAAAACCTTATTGAAAATGGTTAGGTCCATGATGGCGCATGCTAACTTACCTATCACTTTTTGGAGTGATGCGTTATTCACTATTGATGCCTATATATTTAACTAAGTGCCTTCCAAATTAGTTACTTTCAATAAGTTATGGACAGGCAGAAAATCGGACTTAAGTTTTCTTAAACCATGGGGTTGTGCTGCCTATACTCATGAGCCATCTTACAAGTGTGGGAAATTGAATCTCAGAGGAAAAAAGAGTATTTTCATAAGATATTCTTAACACTCGAAAGAGTATGTGTTCATAGGTGAGCAGGAAAGTAGAAGTATAACTGAATTCAAATAACGAGATGTCACATTCTTAGCAAATGAATTTCTTAAGAATGACGAAATAAGTGAGGATTACTCTTTATTTGAAACATTGGATCCAAATAATGAATTTAGTGGAGTTCGTCTAAGTGAAAGTAACATGAGAAATTTAATTCAACTCGCTCTCAATTACAATCACATGATGAGACGACATCGTTATTATCTAATCCGAGTGGGAGCATAAATGGAAATGATGTGCAAAGTGTACAATCTCCCATATGGCGAACAAGTCGCAAAAGTATTCCCCATCGACGCTTTAACATTGAAGGGAAAACTTTTATGATTACTCCACAAGATAAAGATGAGACAAGAAATATTAATGATGCTCTAAATTACCTTAGTAAGGAAAAATGGATGCATGCAATGGAAGAGGAGATAGAGTCAATGAAGTCAAACCATGTTTAGGAACTGGTTAATATTTCAAAAGAATGCAAAGCTATTGGGAACAAATGGATTCTCAAAATAAAGCGTAAAACCGATGGCTCGATAGAAAGGCATAAAACTCGTCTTGTGGCGAGGGATATAATCAACATGAATAAATTGATTATGAAGAAACATTTTCTCCCGTAGTGAGATTTACCTCAATTTGCATTATTCTGGCAATAGTGACAAGTATGGATCTTGAGTTATACCAAATTGATGTAAATATTGTTTTTCTCAATGGAGAATTAGATGAATAAATATATATGAAACAACCCTAGTAAGAACCCAGGCATAATGCAAGTAACTCAAGCAATAACTTAATAGCTGTATCAAATAACCTACTGCAGCCATCACCAGTAAAATAGTATCTTGGGAATGGTTTGAAGTATGTTGTTTCGTATCGCTCATGATTACCATAGAGTGTATGAAATGCCCCAAGCCGGGAACTTTTAATGCACAGGTATCCACTACACTCGTCTTCAATTTCAACCCCCTTTTCATCCACTATGACAGGCTGCACAAAATAAATTTGGAAATTAGTCGGAGAGACACCTTATGAAAGGCTCTTAAGTTGTTCAAAAGTCAAAGGGAATGAAAGAGTTTAGAGACCTAAACCCCAAAGAAAGGAAAAGTAGCAGATCCAAGTTTTTGTGGCCAGGCACCGGTAATGATGTGATCTGCAAGGAAGGTAAGCAAGTCGACTGAGACCATTAAGTGGATATTGTGGGCATTCCTTGTAAAAAGTTCTAACATGATAAACCCAAATGAATAACAAAATGTACCATGAAGCTGCCCGTTTCAGTTTGCCACCAAGTGTCAGATATAGGGCACTCTGAATCCCCGACTACACTGAAAAACCACCTGAAGAAATGTACACGGGTTTATGGATCTAGTGAAACATTATCTACATTAGAAAGTTAGGATAAAGCTCAGTACCTCCACGCACTTGGATTGATAGGCTCGCCAACACTTCCTAGGACCTGCAATGATTTGCGTGAATACTTACCAAATAAGCTTCCAATTCAATGAATTACTTTCACACGGCCAGGTGTTCCAATCACTATATCAACCCCTCTCCTCGATTAGCTCTCCTGAGCATGATAAGGAGCTCCACCATACAAACAACATGATGTTAAGCCTGCTGCTCCACCATTAACTTCAAAATCAGAAAACACCCAAAATAATAGAGTAAACGATGTCGGACATCTATCTCCGTAAAAAGATGAGATTATTTCTATAAGCTTGATTCCAATACTTGCTTGGCCAATTCCCTAGTAAGTAAAAGCACCAAAACACTTGGTGGCCTACCACATCCTGTCTTCCTTGAGGTTTTTGCAATCCCATTCGTCAGAGATTCCAAAATGGGCAAGACAAAAGCCAGAGTTTTGACCTAGTACAATTCACACAGTGAACAATGTGATAATCAATGCTAAAAAATTAAAGCCCATCAACTAGAGAAATGAGCCAGTAGTTCGAAAACTCATGTTCCTAGCAGCCAATCATCTTTTAAAAACTTGAAATGTAACTGCGGCCAAACAGTCTTCACGCCACTTTTGGTTTTTATATGTCAAATAACACCAATGAACTAATGTACAGATGACTCTGCCACAAACTAGAAGATTTATTTAGCTGTAGGTTTTTTGGTCGAATTACCAGCTGTAAGTTCGAATGCCTAAAAAGATCGGTCGGAATTTGACTTTTGCAATGACAATCAGGGGCTGAAATACAGGGATTTAGGACCAAAAATGCACGAAAGACATTTCACGAACCAAGTGCACTTTGCTACACTCTACACCATGATTGCTTTGTCGTGATGTTAATTAAAACAACATTCACCAAGCTCATACATCAACCATTCACTACTCATAGAGCATATAAAACCTGCTTCTCTTTTCATATATGTCAACTTCGTGACCCTTTTCCACATCACACGCTATCATTACTCCAACATCCAGGCCATTTTACTTCTTTAAATTGTTGGTTAATTAGTAGATTTCAAACAAGCACGCGACCATCAGCATGTCAATCCTGCGAAATTCAAATAAAAAGTTTTCATACCTGACCAGTGCAGGCACGGCTGACCAAATCAGTCTCATTGAAGACAATATCAAACATCATGGCCTGAATGGGAAACATCACCTTGATACCATTGTCCTTCAACTTCAACCTCAAGCTGTCCGAGATCCTGAAATTCAACACAGCGTTGGGGTTTCTCCTTCGAGCCACCTCATTATTACTATCGCTCAACCTCGCCTTCTTCTTTTTCTTCTTCTTCCCCTTCAAGTTCTCGGGATTGACCAGCTCGAAGCTGGTCTCGCTCTTGTCTTCCTCGTCGTCCTCCCCCAGCTCCAACGCCTTCCTCTTCTTCTCCTTCTTCGCATCCCCTGATGATGCTCTAGGAGCTTCGGCTGCTTGGATTCTAAGCCTTTTGCTGCCGCTCTTCTTTTCCTACTTGTGCTTCTTCTTGTCTGACACCGCCGGAGACACAAAGCTGCCATCGGCCTCAAGTTGGACCTTCGCGTTCGCCTTCATCTTCTTCTCTTTGCTCTTGCTTTTCGAGTTCTCCCATCGATGAAGCTGTCGGGAACCGCAAGAGGAGTTTAGGGGACATGAGGGGAGGGAAGGGAAGGGGGTGGTTTTGTCCTTCTCTTCTCTTCTCTTCTCTTCTCCTCATGTGCTCAATCTCCTCCATGTTAAAAAATAGTGTTGAAGGCGGAGGCGGAGGCAGAGGGGGCTCAGGACCCAGCTACTATTAGCGGGGCTCTCAGGGGGCAATATGCCTACTGCCAGCGATAGATGATCGGCGATGCTTTTGGGAGGCAAAGGAGGAGAAGAAGCATGAGGCCCTCACATCACGACCATCGACCTCGAGGACATAAAGAGTCCAAAAACCTTGGGCTACTCAGAGTTGGAGCTGCTGACGCCTGAGAGTGCTAGTATGAACAAAATAAAGGAGTTATAGAAGAGAATAAGAACACAAGATTTATAGTGGTTCGGCTTAATCCAAGCCTACGTCCACTCTCCCACGATAACAACCTTCTTGGCTGGATTCCACTATGCAATCAACAAGAGATTACAACTTCGAGTGCAAACACTTAGTAGTAGATCACACTATCTCACTAAGTCACTCTTTTGGTATTTCTCTCACGATTACAAACGTTTAAGCTCTCAAGAGACAAGTATATGATCGAAAGTCGCTCAAATTTTGGAATTATAAATTCTACGCTCCGTCTCTTACTTGCTCATCGGTCCATGATCTCCTTAAATACTCCTCCACTTCCAAACTACCCGTTGGACGATATCCGGAGAATCGTCTTCCAATATACCCATTGGACAGCTCGTATCTAGAAGATTTGGTAGCCGTTGAGTGATAAAGGTAGAATCCCAAATTGATTCTGATCGCCCATACAAACGAAATCTTGGTTTCCATAAGTAAAGTTTCTTCGTATAGAAAGATCTTGTCTTCAAGATCCAATCGTCAATCAATTAGATTGAATCAATCAAATCAATCTTGATGTGGAATCCAAACCAGTATCACTAGCCGTTGTATGATTGAGCTTGAGTTACGATTCATCGAATCGGATGTAAAGTCGAGTCTGTAGATTTTACAATCTGAGTGCGTAGACTTTATAATCTGAGTCGTAGACTTTACAATCTGAGTCTGTAGACTTTACAATTTGGGTCGAACATATACGCACGACAGATTTAGCTTTAAGGTCTATACCCGGTTCGAGCTTCAACATAGAGTCTAAATCTTCCGGTTCGAAGCTTCAAAGATAAGTACGTCTTGGTTCATCATTCACGTTCGATCTGGAATTAGTCGAGTTGACGGACTTCGATGTAGAACAAACTTTGACACTAAAGTCGCGGTCTTCGAGACTTTGACACGAGAAATCTGGAAAATCTTCAAAATATACTCTAGACATATGTTACGTTCAGTCTTCTGGCCGTCTTCTGACTTTGATAAAATCCTTTACATGTTCTATCATCTGCATGGTCTATTACTCAACCATCAAACATATTAGTAGCATTTGATTTTTGTTGTCATCTTCAAAACATCATAAGGGATTTCCCTAACAACGCCTTCGTCGGAGGTCCAGAAGTTGCCGAGAAACCAACGCGAACACAAACCTTATGCTCGGTCTCCGCGTTGGGAACAGTCGAAGGCGGAGGCAAAGCCGGATGCGCGAAGAAGGAAACAGACGGTCGTTCTCTGTTTGTTCTCCTGCGAGAGGAGAGAGAAAAGCCAGGAAATTCAATTGAGGAGTGAGAAATTTTTTGGGCGGGTGCATTAAGTATTTATTGACCTAACGCATTGTTTCTGCCTCCGACCCGACCCGAGCCGAACGGGTCCTTTCATTTTCTAGCGAGTCCCCCGGGACGGTGTCAAAAGCTAAGTGGTACGTGCGCGCCAAGTCAACGAATGGCGTGGCGCACACCTACCGCTGAATATTTTCTCCTCTTTTGGACTTCAACCCAAGAAAAAAATATTTTATTTTGAAATGATTAATCACCCTTCTCACATTATGAAGGGATGGAAATTTTGATTTTTCACCTTCTCAAAGGGTTGGGGGTGAGGACGTTTAATTTAGTGTAGAATTTAATTCTCATGCACTAAAAAGAGGTAATATAAAAATTTGAGAGTAAATTGAGAATTAAAGTAAAATAAACTAGGGAAAAAGTCATAAAAAATCCTAAACTTTGCTCAAAATGACATATTTACCCCCAAATTTTTTTTTTTGACATGAAAAACTCCAAACTTTTCAAACCGTGACGCATTTTTGTCTTTTTATATGTTTTTTCCTTTTTTCTTTTTTTCTTCTTCTTCCCTCTGCCGGCCATGGCGGGCCGACGAAGGAAGCCGACGTGGCCCTTGCCCGACTCCGGCGGGGCACCCTCGCCGATCTAGCGAGGTCATCTCACTGAGATGCGGTGAGGACCGCTCGACACCGGCGGCCTCGCCGGATCTTGGGAGGACAAGGACCTCCTTGCCGACACGGGCGAGGGCGGCCCTCGCCGGATCTAGTGAGGGTAAGGACACCCTCGCTCGACGTAAGCGAGGCCACCCTCGCCGGTGACGGGCAAGGATGGCGGGGACACCCTCGCCCGACGTCGATGAGGGCAACCCTCGCCGAACGCCGGCTTCCCAAAGGGAAGAGAGAGAAAAAAAAATTAAAATGAAAAGACCAAAATGTCCTATAATTTTGAGGGTAAATGTGTCACATAACAAAAGTTCACGGTTTTTTGTGTCACAAAAAAAAAAGTTTGGGATAAATATGTCACGGTTGATAAAGTTCAAGGATTTTCACATCACAAAAAAAAGTTTAAAGTAAATGTATCGGCTTTAAGCAATGTTCATGATTTTTTGTGACTTTTTTCCCAATAAACTAAAAAAATATCTTCTTTTGAGCCAAAAAGAAAAGAAGTTTGAGATTATTCTTGCCACTCTTTTGACCAAAATGGTTTTTTTTTTCAAACTTGGGTAGCCCAGAAACATTTCTCATTCAGAAAATGCCCACTCAGCGGGGAACAAAAGCTCCATATTATGCTCATAATCAGAAGCTACGGGTATAAAAGATTGGACAGAGGAGTCTCAGGACAAGATTTACCGTGAATAAGGTTTTGACGAAGTGAACACGAGTCCTTTTTATATTCATCTGAGCTCGCATCACAAGCATCGGATGAAACTAATTGGCAGCACTAATTAAGGCACATGTTTCTTCAGTCTCCAGCTTCATCCGAGCGTAAACAGGACAGAATTTGTTCCAAGGGACGTTCAGCTTCCCGTTCTTTAAATGTTGAATGTGTCGTGGTTGTGCAAAAATGGCGTCTTGAACGAAACTCTGACGACCCTTCTCGAGAAATGCAAATCGATGACCGAGTTGAAGCAAATCCACTCGATTCTGATCACTTTAGGCCTGTCCCAGGAGGACACCTTGTTATCAGGAGTTCTGTCTTTCACCGCAATTTCAAGCGCTGGCGACATAGGCTACTCCCAACGGGTTTTGATGCAATTGTCGAGCTCAAAGACTTATCACTGGAACACGATTATTCGGGGGCATGCAAAAGGTAAGAACCCAAATAGATGTTTATCGCTTTTTGTTGACATGTTGAGGAGAGGAGTCTCGCCAGGTCATATGACATTTCCATTTCTTGCGAAGGCTGTGGCTCGTTTGGAGGAGCTGGAACATGGGTTCTCGATTCATGCCCATATCACGAAATCTGGGTTTGAGTCAGATAGGTACATCGTCAACTCCTTGATCCATATGTACTCGTCCTGTGGGGACATCGGATCTGCGCGCAAGGTGTTTGATGGAATGACCAACAGAAATTCCGTTTCGTGGAATTCCATGTTGGATGGATATGCCAAGTGTGGGGACATGGATTCGGCTCGTGCACTGTTTGACTCGATGCCAGAGCGCGACGTCGTGTCATGGAGCTCGTTAATTGATGGATACGTCAAGAGTGGGGAGCATAGGGAAGCAATGGCATTGTTTGACAGAATGCGTTACATTGGACCAAAGGCCAATGAGGTGACCATGGTTAGTGTATTGTGCGCTTGCGCCCACTTAGGTGCACTTGAGCAAGGAAAGATCATGCATCGGTACTTGGTGGAGAATAAGCTGCCAATGACTCTGATGCTGCAAACCTCCCTTTTGGACATGTATGCCAAATGCGGAGCAATAGACGAGGCTTTAGCGGTGTTTGATGCAGTGCCTTTGAATAAGACTGATGTCTTGATCTGGAATGCTATAATTGGAGGCCTCGCCACTCATGGATTTGCCGAAGATGCCCTCAGATTATTCGATGAGATGCAAAGAACCAGGATTAAGCCCGATGAGATCACATACTTGTGCTTGTTGAGTGCTTGTGCTCATGGAGGATTAGTTCATGAGGCTTGGCATTTCTTCAAGTGTTTAGATAAACATGGAATGGCTCCAAAGACAGAACACTACGCTTGCATGGTGGATGTGCTGGCACGTGCAGGACGTCTGGAAGAGGCTTACCAGTTCTTGGGTCAAATTCCAACGGAGCAAACTGCTTCAATGTTGGGTGCTCTGCTTAATGGTTGCGTTAACCACAGGAGATTAGATATTGCAGAGATTATTGGAAGGAAACTTATAGAGTTAGATCCAGATCATGACGGTCGATATATCGGTTTGTCAAATATTTACTCGGTTGTTAAGCGTTGGGATGATGCCAAAGTAATGAGAGCAGTGATGGAGCAAAGAGGCGTCAAGAAGTCTCCGGGTTTAGCTCTGTGGAGATAGCCAGAACCGTTCATAGATTCATAGCACATGACAAAACACACCCTAGTTCCGAAGAGATTTATGTGATGCTGCATTTTATTGTAAACCAAGTGAGACCTGATGCTGATCAGGAAGACGAGGACTGCTACTTGTACAATTCGGAAGATGTCTGAGGCACATCATCCTGCGCAGTTTTTTCAAGGAGTTAATACGAGGAAGCTGGCACGAGTCCATACGTTTTTCCTATTTTTCGGTGAAAGCCATCACAAACTGCTCTGCGAAATCAAGTTCTGTCAAATGAATCGCAAGCTAAAGGAAAAGTACTCTCTGTCTCCACCATGTCATGCTTGATATTACCAGGTATCTATGACAGCGCATCGCACATGCTTAGTCCTAATACCGAGCAAGATTCGGAACTAGATAGACGCACGTTTCATGCCACATGTCAGCAAGATATAAAACTGAAATAGATTTTTAGACGCATAGAGGAGGGAAAATTAGAGGTGATCAGTTTCAGGTCCCACTTTGGACTTAGAAACTGCTCACTAAGGACCGCTAAAAAAATTGGAACTAGAAACTGCCTTGGCAATTTGGTTCTCGGGTGAGTCCATGGACGATTGAAACGTCTCCACTTCTGAAGAGGCATGAGACTTAAGAGCGAGCAACGAGGTTGTAGGCAAGAGGTGATCGAGAGCGAAAGTGACAAAGGGAACAACAATGCCAGAGGCGATCTAAAGCGAGAGTGAGAGCAATCAATGAGGCTAGAGATCACCGAGGTCAAGAGTGAGAAAGAGAGGCAAGGCTGCAAAATAAGTGAGGTGAGAGACAGAGAGGACGAAAAGGAAACTAGAATTTAGATGTGAAAAGTAAAAACATAAAAATGTGTGTGTATATGTATGTATGTATTGGTCTAGTCAGGATATACTCTCCAATTCCACTGGAAGCGAACTAATATCTATGGGAACCGTTGATTCTAAGTCAATCTGGTCTGGTTTTGAATGGTTCAGGTGGTTCACAGTTCCTTTGCACACTCCTAAAGAAAACTGTGTGCGACAAAAAATGCAAGCGCAGGTTGGGGAGAAATTTTTTGACCAATTTTTACCAAGGAATCATCCACACTATATAGGCGCTAGTACCACTAGAGCTCGCCAGTCAAGTGCAATTCTTATCAGATGGGAAAATAAAAGAAGCCACCAAGCCTATGAGCCATAGTCTGTTTGAGCATTCACCTACACGCTTAGTCGAGGCCACTAAGGCTTGTTTGGTAATTATCTTATTTCCAAGAATAATTTCTATTTAGATTTTATTCCCTAAATGAGTTTATGAACATTTCAAGATATTGATAACTGCCTAAAATTTATATTCCTAAAATAAAATAAAATAAAATTTGATACAACCCATAAAAATTTTATGATATAGAATTTCTTCTAATTTTTTAATATTTCCTCTCCTGTTCTTCTTTTCTAACCTCATTAATAAAAAAGCAACTTTTTTGGAAATAAATTTGTTCTCGATAACAAAAAAAAAAAATACCTAACGAATTTATATTTATATTTTTTTTGAAAAACAAAATAATAGAATCAAGCACCATTGAACCGGTTACCAAATAGATGCTAACTCACCAGGAATAGCCCCAATATGTTACCGAGAGGTTCAGGACAAACCATGACCCGGCTCACAGAAAAATCATTAAAGCAAACCTAATAAAAATTAGAACCGAGTGTGCCTCACAATTTAGCTAATCAGCAGGCCAACCGCGAAGTTAAGAGAACAATACAGTTCTACAGTACAAAATTCAGGAGTAAAAACAATCTTCACCTTGGAAATTCAAGACAAACACGAAGATTAAAGGCGGCGAGAAAACACTTGCGGTACCCTGGTAAACCGCCACTGAAAATTCTGGCCGGCTAGCATGTCCTAGACTGGCATCAAGTCAACGGGTTAACACCAACTTATCTATAGTTTAACTGCAAATCGAGACCACTAATTTTCCGCCAAAAACACCTGCCACCAGCAAGCAAGTGGCGAGTGAAAGATTTTATATTTTTATGTGCTCCTAGATGTAACTCCATCTCACTAACTCTAACACGCTATAGTTAGCTCAGAAAAATACCGGGTGAAAGAGTGGCAAAAATGTATTTTTTTCTCATCGAAAAATCAAATATACTTGGAAGCATTACAATTTATACAATCGATTTAATGCAGCATTAGGATTACAAAATTTACAGTCAAAGCCTTACACAAAGTCAACATGTACTCAGTGGTTTAAATCCCTGACTGGGCTCCGCAACTGCGTGTTGGCGCAAAAGATGGACCAGGCGAGAGCAGGTCTGGTGGTGGGCAAAGATTATCCAAATATATGTACATTGAGCGATGAAACCACCCATGGATTGCCACTATCATTCTTCTAAAATAGCACGTCCAAGGTTTGTGCCAAGGGCTAGCCTTACGGAGCTTAAGGCTTGAGATGGCAAGTCAGCTTCAACAAATTCTGGACGCAGCCTTGCTATGGATAGCTCTTGCAGTCTATTCAACAGAAGGTTGGTCTGAGCAACATTTAACAAAGGTCGATCCTGCCAATTCAGCAACTTCAACTGCACAAAAAGCATCATCAGTAAATCAAATACTCAAGCACAGATAGACATGCCAAGTAAGGGCTAAGTAAAAACCAACAACAAACAATACAAACTTGAGGGAAAATCAACAGCAACATACAATAGCAAAGTTCACCAAATTCAACGCATCAGCACATTGCTTGGAAGAAGAGCAAATAAAAGCAAAAGCCTACTCTAATTAGAGGCTGCACTCAGTAAGTAACGGTTCTCCCATGCTTATAAAGAACGGAAAACGTATGCAGTAAGAGAGCTCACCGAGTCATACAGAAGAGGCAGCCAAAATCGTTGAGGTGTAGAAGGGTTTTTCATAAGCTGCAGGTTTTAAAGGTATATGAGATGAATAACAAGAGCACAAAAGCCAAATACAACCTTGCTCATACAAAAAATTAAAAGAAAATGCAACTACAAAAATTCCAGTATTTAAACTTCCAGAAAGCTGTTGATGGAAGACAAGCTCTTTCCATGGACTCCCTTTTTTCTTCATGAGCAGTGTTTTAATGACCACCAGTAACCCATTTTGTGCATTTTACATTTCCTAAATTGATACATTCAGTATGGCAAGTTCTGCTTCCTCTTTTTTCACTAGTATTCTTTAATAAAGATTGCATATACAAGTCACGTGATACGAGGCTTCACATACCAACATAAGGTACTCAACAGCTTGCCGAGCAGCCTCTACGTTTTTTCCATCATGAATGTGCTTAAGAGACCTCTTGAAATCCCTGTACCTGTGATGGACGCACTTCGCATTAGTTAAACAAATTTGTGCCAGTTGAAAATAGCAGGAAAACTATACAGAGATGCATTTTACTTGTGCAGAAACTCAAGCCCTCCAGCAGTTTTAGACTCAGAACCCAGCAACTCAATGAGACCTTCCCATTGCTGAACCACAAGAGAAAGAGAGGATAAAATATAGATACTAATTCATGTGGACTTCACAAATAATATGATAAAACAGTCATACAGCATCTGATTTTTGAACCCCTCAAACCTGCTAGAAAAATCTTAAAAATTGATAACCACCTTGAAACTTTCATCTGAAAGAGACTTTCCCACAGAAGCAAACAACTGTTGAGCAATTTTATGAAGACGAACTTCATCCTGAGCTTGTTGGAGCCAAAAAACCCCAGCACCTTTTCGGCCATGCTTCCAGTGATGCACACCAGCAATCTGCACATAAGTGGTAGAAACTCTGAGCGATTAGGTTTAACATAAGACAGAACTGCTTCAACTGCACTTCTTTACAGATTATTTGAATAAAATGATAAATAACATTATCAACTATCCAACACAAATGTATGTGTGCCATATAAGCATGCAGTTACCTTCATTATATGAGAGCTGACATCGTCGAGTTCATATAAACGGCAAATCTCTAAATTCTGCCAGGCAATAGTACATACAATAAGCCAATGTGTACTTCACAAAAACACTGAAAACAGTAATCTAATGACAGAATAAACACTCATGTTAGTGCAGTCATAGAAAAAACAGACCAAAAGATGAACTCTTCACCTTATGTAGCAGTTCATTATGCTGAACAGGCTGCTTACACAATAAAATCTCTAACAAGCCCATTCCCTGCTTCATGCACGATGTCAAATAAACTGGAGCGATCTGGAGGCAATAGAGCATTGAGATTGTAAGAAATACAATGTTTCATTGACATACTGAAAACATATTAGGACTAGTCAAAACAATAACAATAACAAATGAGCAGAAGAGAAGCTGGCAAATTAACCTGCTTGAGTGGCTACACATTGGATAATCTTTTAAAATTCCCGAGATTTAGCCTTTTTGGCTTTCATAGTTACAATTTTCACTAAATATAGTCGCTGAAAACTGTAGTCTCCAAACTTGCATGTTTATGGCTTTTGCCTTGAGAATGAAACAGTTATGAACCAAAATATGTTACAATCCTACATTTCACACGTAAGACGTAAGTTGACTTTCTTTACATAAATCTCCCATAAAAGAAGCATAACCAGGAACCTAAGCAGATAAAACTATGCCTCTGACAATAACCAGGTTGAATTGTTTTCTTTTTTAGGTGCCAGACATATTAAAAGCTGCTAGCTAGAAACAGGCGTGTCAAAAAGGCCAACCCCGAAAATTCTGATAGCCCAATCGAACATAACTATTGACTAATATTTCCAGTATTGGATTAACCACAAGAAGCAACCACAGGGACCTCAACCACCACAGGGGCATCACGAAATGCACTTAAAATTAGCTTGCACCCTGTGATTTGTTTAAGGCAATGAAATATGTCCTTCCCCAGATATTTTCTAAGAAAATGCAGATCGAAAAGCTACAGTCCAGAAGGAAAAGTAACATGCGCTAACCTGCCATGTAAATGCATGAGAAGAGAGAACTTGAGCATAGGCCAGTCGATGGAGCTCCTGTAGAGAGAGCTCCCCCAGATTATATTGCTCTTCACACAAAAGACTTTCTGCTTCATCACTCCCAGCAGTCATCAACTCTATGGCATGTGCAACCATCCTATTCATCAGTAAAATATGCTTACATGGCTTGTGTCATTCGCCCAAAAACAACATACTACAAATTGCATTTAGATGACTGAGCAACTTACCAAGGGCCAAACTCTTTAGAGCATTCTGCTAATACAACCTAACAATTCAAAGTGCCTCATAGTGAAGTCCATGAAGAAAGAAGAACAAGAAACTTAACACCTGATTAATGAATAGTCGTTACCTCTGTATTTTCCCCGAGAATTCCAAGAAGAAGTCCCATCAACTTCTGGGATCTAGGCACTGGTTTCAACTGAATACATTTTTGCGCAAGGCCATGCATGCTTTCGAGACCCTAAATATTATCAAAAGAGTTCATGAAATCAAATGCTGTAACATCCTAAGCTAATGATTTGTAATCAACTGAACCTAAATAAAAGATGTATCTTTCCAGAGGAAAAATGATGGGCTCTCACCACTGTGAATGGCCTGACATATAAGAAGTGAGAAACATATAGCTCTAGCCAATGGTAGGTCGCAGATGAAAGACTGTTGGTGTTCCCCAGCATTATTTGCAGTAAATTTTTCAAGCCTTCTCTTGTCTGAAGATGATGACATTGGATCCAATATGCACTGCAGTCCAGCTTGGTAATTTGTGACCTCCATTTCTCCCAAGCCTGGAAGTTTAAAGCAATTAAGAGGCATCCAAACCAGAAGATCACCAAAAGGGCATTTGATGCATTCTTGTTGGCTTACCTTAATAAAGTCAGGTTTAGCTTTATAGCATTCACCTAATCTTCCATCTCCTAATTCAAGTCGCATGCGTGGCATTTTTGAGATAAGAACAGCAACTGCCTCTACCAGTCCATTCTCTGTCTGTACAATTTAGGATAAAAAAATTCAGTTAAAAAATAATGAGAAAATTAGCAAATCGTGGAAAGGAGTCCACAGAACTAGCCATTTTGGTGTATTTGTTAACTTGACACAGTATGAGCACCTAACCTATACAATGAAAAAGGATAAGGACAAACATAGATGACCCTTAAGACACCGCAAAATTTTATGGTTTTATCAAATACATGGCATTTACTAAAAGGACTGCTTGTATCACTTTGCAATAAAGTGTCCTATCATAGTCGTTTTACTGACTCTAGTACCTATTGTACATGCCTTTGCCAAATATTCTACTTCCGATACCTTGGTACCACCATATAGTCATCTCCTTTTACATGAGCCATTCTTTTTCTTTTCAATAGGTCATGCATCATTTATTTGTATGCAAGATCCAAGTTCCATTAGGAAAATTACCTTTCTTTATACTAATGCTAGTAGCATCAGGGCATTTCTATAAGATAGCAAGATCTTAATCAATTTACTTTCTGATTTCTGTACTATATAATTGGCTTGTCCCAAAACCATAATGGAGGAGATATTAGAGATGCAACCAATGCAAAAGTATTCTAGCATCAAATTACATGAAATGGCAATTATTTTTTCACCTGATGAAGGTTAAATCATATGGAAAACAATGGCATTCACCCACCTCACGACTACTAAGCTGATCCAGTTGGTAAGAACCATGGAGATGTAACAATTTAACCTGTATGTAAGGAGAAAAGAAGGAAATGAAACGGTTTGCTGCATTCCATATACTGATGTTATCTCTTCAAGAGTAAACAACAACAAGAAGACAGGATTCTAAAAATGGAAGTCCAAAATTTGAGAAGATACTAACAACAATCTCTAACCAGCCAACCGCAAGTGCTGACCCTATCACTTCCCAGTACGTAGGATTGTCCTCAATAACCTGCAAAGTTTTCAGGGATGGAATATTCATATAAGGAGGAATCCTAAGTCCTAACCAAGAATTCCCAACAAAAACAAACTCTCAAGTAATGAATATATGAGATTTTCGCATGAAATACGTAACCACCTAGTCATGAACATTGAAATCAGACATTCCAATTAACAACACTTAAAAAAAGATTATACAAAAGCTATACATGCACACAGAACCCTCACTTCCAATAGCATAAGCAAATTCCATTTTCAGGATCAAGCAAGGAGATGTAATTGGAAACTATCCAGTAAAAAGCTCATTACATATGAAAGGATTGAAAACCACAAAAGAATAAGTAACTAAAGCTTCACGATGGAAGTCTCGCTATACATTAGTTGGGATTTTTGTGAACTTTTAGCTAGCTGGCATGGCTATACACCAATTTCCAATCAAAACCAGACTCCTTCACACCAAATTGAATTTAAAAAGCAGGAGAAAAGAATCTTACCTGAATATTTATAAGTTCATTTTGGAAATCCACAAGTTTAGAGTGGACTGTGGCACAAGAGCCAGAGAATAGGCTATCATAATCCTGTCATGTGAGGCACAACACGTAGGTTCATAACAAACGTTAGGAGTACTAAATTGACAATTTATTTCCCGTGACGAAGTAATTACTGAAAATGACAACAAATATAAGATAGATCATTACAGCCAACCAATCAACAAGCCGCTCCGGTAACCATGCTTGAGATAGCTTATCAACATAAAACAATTCCATCAACTCCCACGCAGCTTTCAAAGATGCCGGCTTCTCACTTTTCTGCAATTTCAAAACTCAAATTCACCTCATCCTTTACCAAATGCATAGCCAGATTTTCCAGTCACCACATGCCAAGAACAATTAGCCTTTAGAGAGACCACATGTAACGCAAAAACAAGTCAAAAATACCTTCAAAACTGTTTTTGGATCGTCAATAACAGATGCAGGAGTAGATTCTGGACCACCTAGAAGTGCATTTATGTCTTTGCTGTACTCCATTACAAACTCCCACCTACATCATCAGAATACGTTGCTCGAACATCAGCACATATCTAGGCGACGCGAAATGACTCGAGCTGAACGGAAGTAAATTTCGACACGCTATAACGATGAGCAGAGTGAAATGGCTATCTTTCATTTTCCCCGAAAGGCAATTACCAATCCACGTGATAAGGAGACGGGCTAATCCTCGACAAGGTGGAGACCGAGTTCCTCCGGCTCTGCAGCATCGCGAACGGCGACATCGAGCCGTACGCGATCCTCCTCCACTGCGCGTCGCTGATCTCTCCGTCCCCGCCGTTGAGCTTGACCTCGACGACCTCCCCTCCGGCGTCGCCCTCGCCGCCGTGGGGAGACCGCTGCTGGAAGATCGAGACGCGCAGGGAGCTGCCGCGCGCCCAGCAGACGGAGACTCGAGGGGAAACCGGAGGCCCGACGGAGTGGCGGAGGGGATAGACGGGAGACCGCTTGGTTTCCGGAGAGAGCGGCACCAGCGCGCCGCCGCCGCCGCCACCGGCGCCGGAGTCCGACGTTGCTCCCGGCATCGCGCCGACGGCCGGTGGTTTCTGGAGGGGGGGTTTTAGGGTTTTGGAAATGCGGGGCGGACGCTTCGAGTAGCTGGGCGAGCAGATGCTAGCAGGCTAGCTCGCAGCGCGGGACGCGCGAATTTGACATCAGACGACGCTGCGTTTTTGGAGATTGTCACTTATGAAATATCCGGGGGAGTACACAAAATCCATTCCTTTTTATTCCGTTCTCCGGAAAAGTTTCTCAACATAAAAGACATTTAATAACGCCCAAAATTTATATTCCCAAAATAGAAATGTGTTTAGTATGATCCTAATTTTTTAACTTAAAATTTCTTTTAATTTTTTAATATTTTTATTATTTTCTTTTTTTTCTTTTTTTCTTTTTCCTTCCCTATTCTTCTTCTCCAGCCAATTATCGGCCAAGAAGTAGTAGGGCGAGACTCAACGATCTCACTAGAGTCGCGCCAATGGCTAGGCGAGCTCACCTAGCCATCGGCAAGTCTCAACCTCGCCCTGGCCTGGTGAGGATCCGGCAAGCTCGCTAAACCTCGCCTAACCGGTCGCCATGGCCGACGATCGGCAATGAGGAAGAAGAAGAGAAAAGGAAAGAAAAAAAAAAAGAAGAAGAAAAAAATTGACTTGATTTTGGAGTTGTTCTCTTCTTCTTCCCGAAATAAAAATACGTTTAGTATGATCCCTAAATTTTTTAACTTAGAATTTCTTTAACTTTTTAAATTTTTTTATTCTTTTATTATTTTTTTCTTTTTCTGGAGTTGTTCTTAGGAATAAAGAAATTAATTTTTTCTAATTCTTGATTCTATTCCATATTTATTCTCATCAACAAAGGAGTTATCAAACAGATTTCTGTTCTTTTTTTTTTTTTTATTCGAGGAACAAAAGAATAGAATCGGATAGTGTTTAGCACGTTACCAAATAGGCCCAAGAAGTGTAAAAATTTGTGTAAAGTGTTCATTTTAGTGTCAAAAATTTCAGCTAACTCACTTTTTTTTTAAGGAGTAGTTATGAAACCCTTCCCTTTTAGACTAGATTCAAATGCATGATTTTTTATTTATTTATTTGACAAATGTATAAGTTTAAAAAGTATAAGTTTAAAAGCCATCGCGCGCGCGCGCGCACACACATATATATATAGGTTTCAATTGCACTAACATGTTACATGAAGGTTTCAATCTTTAATTTGATCCGAGTGACCATGAGGTTTTGTGAACGTATTCAGATGCCTTATCAATAACATCAATGGAAATTCCTTAAATTTTCTCTTGCACCAAGGAAAAGAGTGGGTACCTATTCCTAATTCATACCAAGAAGAATTAGGATGTTTAGCTAAATATTGCATTATTTAGTGATAAAAGGCTAAGAAGCTGGTCCACTAAGTATTCAGTGAGTGTAGTGTAAATACTAGATTGAATTTAGATATTTAGTGGGTCTCACATGGAACCTAGGTGAATCTCATTATTTGATGACCAGACTCAATGTAATGCATATAATACACTTGTCAATTTTTCTTTTCCACCTTATCACAAATAACTAATTGATATTTTTAAAAGAATGAAAGCACAATCTACCATCTGACGGTTCTCCTTAAATCAAGGCAAGATGCTGTTTTTGCTTTTCCTTTTTCCTTTTTCTTTTTTTTTTCGGCGCACTCACTAAAGTTCAAAAGTTCTAATTACATTTTGTGGGCATCTTCAAGATAGATTAGCTTTTGTAATGGGGCCACTTGTGATCCTCGACAAGTCTTCGAGAGCACTCCAAAGGACTCGAATATCTAAATACATGATAAAGAGGCAAAATTAATATCGGTGGAAAACTCTTTGGCCGCATTGGCAATCAAGATAAAATTCAAAATAAGATAAAATATGCTGGTCAATATTTATTACCTTTTCCGCCACTTTGATCACCCATATCTTGTTTCTTCAATGCCTAATCTAATCGTTTCTTCCGTCCTTGGAAGCCTCGAAGTTTGCACTCTTCGCCTCTCTCTCTCTCTCTCTCTAACCTTGATTCAAGTTTTCCATTTTTTCTAAAACAATCTCTTTGATTATGTAGCCAATATAATTTTCATTGAACCATCATACAGATTTGCCTGTCAAATAAGGAGCAAATTATACATGTGAAAAACACTTGGCTAGAATTTTGACTAAACTTTTGCCAGTAGTCGGTGTTACAGGTGAGATGGCAAACGGATTTTTGGAAATGGGAAGGGACAAAAGTTGAAATTGACAATCGCTATTTATAATGTCTATTTAATGGCGCTCTGCCCTCCATAAGAGTAGTATTGTTTGCTTTTCACAAGCCATCGAGTTACTCTTCATCGACATATTATATTGTGAAATTTTGTAAGCACTACCTCCACAATTGAGGGTGTATATATAGAGAGATAAGGGTGAGAAATAAGCTTGAAACTGCGCATGACAAAATTTCTGGAATAAAAATTGATTTATGGCCAGAAATTAATTTCTCAATGTCTATTTCAGAAATTGAGAAGTTAAAAATTTCAACTTTTGATTTTTTCTTTAAATCTATTTTTGGAATATAAATCTGTTCCAAAAATAGAAAAATCAAATTGCATTACTAAACGGATTTTTATTTCAAACATGTTATGGGGAATAAAGAAACACAGAAATAGAGAAGTAGAAAATTTATCATACACGCCTTGAGTTCATCAGGTACTCCCGAGACCAACTACCGTCATCCAAGAAATTTTGTTGCCGCTCTACTTAAATTTGAGTCCACCGATTGCGCCAAATAATTTGACGGGGCTAAGTCGATGGCAAAGAAAAAAAAAACTATATTATTCCGCACTGAATTATTATAATACACCTTATAAAATGATTGAATTATTTGATGTTCTATTATTCCGTGATACCTCTTGGGCTATATTTGGTCCTTTTACCTTATTCAATCACGGGCCACATCCCTCATCATTTGTACGAGGTAATGAGTTTTATGACAAAGAGCATCACAATCACAAGCAGAACACAGATCAAACCGGTTCGAGAGCATTTATTAATGGGAGCATGAGAGTATATTACGACAGAAAACGAGCATACAAGACAAACATGCCCTTATTATTTGGACCATCGGACCTATTTCTTTCTTTTGGTCAAAGGACCATCGAACTTGACGAGGCGCTGGATCGACGATCTTATTCCGACATGCAAATAGATGGGTAGAACTCATGCCCCCCATGGCAAGCTGCTCCATCGTGTCCTCACCCCTCCGCACCGCTCCAAGTCCCCGAGCGGAAGGTTTCCATTTCCACGATCACGATCACGATCTCGCCCTCGCGAGGGAGAGGGAGATCGTCGTCCGAGGAATCTGCAGCTGAATCATTGTCCGAGGAATCTGAAGATGAACCAGAGTTACCCATTTTTCTTGAAGGAGAAGTTGCGAAACCCTTCCCTTTCGAGACTGGATTCAAATGTATGAGTTTTTTTTTTTTTTTTTTTTTTGCTTTGGTCTGACAAATATATGAGTTTAAAAGCTAGCAAACATTGCGTATATATATAGGTTTTAATTGCACTAAAATCTTCAATTTAATTTACATTTGCGTGATAATGAAGTTCTATTTTTGTACGAGAAGAACATATTCAAATGCCGGACAGATAACATCAACGGAAATTCCTTAATTTTCTCTTTCACCACCAAGGAAAAGAGTTCACACTATTTATTCCTCGTTCATACCAAGAAGAATTAGATTCCTACTGTGGTTCTACTCTGGCCAGTGATCCCAAAAAAAAAAAAAAAAAAATGAAAAGCAAAAACAACATCTGAATGAAAACGTGCATTGGTGTGCGATGCTTCCTAGGGTTTTGCTCTTTAAGCAACTTTTATGACCTTAAGTTCAATCAAAGAGACTTTGTTACACGGATTCGATGCGACTCGATTCCTATCTTTTATTCAATTTGCCAAGTTGGTTCCCAAAAGAAGCTGCATCGATTGGAAACACCATATAAAAGATAAAAGATCCCCACACCACGGGTCATAAGGAAAATATGCTTGGATAACCCATTAAATATTATTATCTCAATATATAAACCTAAAAATAAAAAATGCTTCAAGTTACGGATAGAGCTCCTTACTGATAACCGATAAATTAAAACATTTCTCTCGTCACTTAATTAAGATCACTTAGAACATTATCTCTATATATAAACCCTCAATTACAGTGATAGTGCTTAGTGCATTTACAAAATTTCACAATATTATATGTCCAATCAAACTACACTATTCTTATGAAGAAAACAGTATTGCGAAAGCTTCCCAGTATGTTTTGAAGATTGACAAAACTTTCGACAAGTGTTTAATGATCCTGGTGATAGAATTTCTAGGTGATATTCCTAAAGCAAATTAGTTCAGACTTTGTTCTTGAATATCATCAAACTCGGAGACTTATTTGTCTTTCAAAGAAGTTCTGAGTCTCTACATCCAAGACATTATCATATCATGACAATTGAGTTATATGAGGAAAACAGTACAGTTTGTATGAGTTTTGTCAATACGACATACATTTTCAGACATTATGAGAAGTATTCAGATCTTTATAATTAGCTTGGATTATGTGAAGTACAATGGCTAGTAATTGGCTCAATTTCTATGCTTACTTAAATTGATTGTCTATCTATCCAAGAAGGGTATTTATCAACGTGATCCTTCCATCTTAAGGATTCATGATTCTTATGACAATTATCTGGAGACAGGACGTTCTTTACTACGGAGAACTCTACTTATGGAAACCCAACATTTGTTGTATGGGCAACAAAATTCAGGGAGACTCTAATCTTATAAACCAAGCAACAATTAGATCTTCTCATATCATTCAAATCCAACGGGTTGATTGGATAAATGATCCTTAGACGATTGTCCAACGGTCAGCTTAGAAATTAAAGAGTATAAAAGTAGATCGTGATACTACAAAATCTAAAGTTTATAACTCCAAAATTAAAAGAGAGCCTCCACATTTTCATAATTATCTTTGTGCCTTGAAACTATAATCTTTGGGAGGTTTTTGTTTAGAGTGATTGTGTGAGATCAGAAGAAACGATCACACATACTTGAGTAGAGAGTATTTGGACTTTGTAACCTCTGATTGATTTTCTAGTGAAATCCAGCTTATAAGTTGTTAGCGCTAGAGAGTACACATAATCTTACCATAAGCCATACTACTATAATTAGTGTGTGCATTCTCTATATCCCTTAATCTCTCTTTTATTCTATTGATAGTTTATTGCACATAGAAAAGTCTGATCATTGCATAGTTTTTCATCATACCTTTTTTTCATGTTATCGAACTCAACCATATTAAATTTCGCTTTAATCGTGCACAATCACCTATTCACCCACTCTATGTGATAGTACCGGCCACCTCAAATGGTGTTGTTAATTTAAGCACCAAGCTACATTAATCCTACTGCCAACGTTACAAACACGCATATGGTAGAACAATAGAGTGTAAAATGGTCATAATTAAATCACCTTCGATATGAGGAAGACTGTGCAATAGTGCGCGTTACTTCCTTTCCGAACACACCTAATTAGTTTTTCTGTTCATTCGACGTGATTTGGTGGGAAAAAATTGATGAGTTTGTTATATGTTGCAAATCGAATCTAGTCATCATATATAATGACCCACACCATGGGTCAATTGGCGAATTGAACCACAAATTGGAATCGATTCACATCGAATATGTGTGAGAAAGTCCCTAAGTTGATTGAACATTAAGCTCATAAAAGTTGCTTAAACAGTAAAACCTTAGGAACCATCGCTATGCGCATTTTCATCAATAGTTCAAGATGCTATTTTTGCTTTTCTTTTTGTTTTCCTTTTTTTTTCAATTTTTTTGATTACTAGCTAGAGTTCCATGGTTGTCATTAAGGGAAAAAAAAAAACGGAGAGAGATGGCTGTAGGGCGTGAATTTTGTAATTTCTGATTTGATCAAGGAACTAGTATTTGCTAGGATGATGATGTAATTGTCGGTAGTGCCCTAAATGCTGGCTTCATAGCTTCTCCTATTTAATTTCGTTGCATGATTGAATATTCACATTGAAAGTTTCGGAGTACTTGTATTAGGAGTTAATAGGCTCACATAATTTGCATTTTAATTGGACCAGCGACGGATGGATTCAAGTAGATGATTTTGAGCTTAATTTTTTTTTTTTTTTTTTTGTCAAAAGGATGAAATTTATTTATCATATAAGCGGAGAACCGCTTTTACCCGCTACCGGGGCGTCGAAACATAAAAGAGCCCAAAGGCTTGAAGGAGGCGAGGCCCACCAATTCGGAGGAAGGGACTTCAGGCGTTGATTTCGTGCGGCCCAGTCCGCTACTTGGTTTGCTGAGCGTGGACAAAAAGCGAGGCCCACACGCGGCATCTGCTGGAGAAGAAGACGACATATCCTTGCTGCCCCACGTGCGTTTACTTCAGTTTCCCGTTCGTGCTTCAAGCTGGAGATCACTCTTTTGCTGTCAGATTCCAAGATAGCTTCACAAAAGTCTCTCTTTTTCATAAACTTTAGGGCTTCGAGGACTGCTAGGGTTTCGGCTTGTGCGCTTGATTCCGCCCAAATGTTCTTCGAGAATCCATCTACTAGTGTGCCGGATGAGTCCCGCACGACGCAGGCCACGGCTCCCTTCGTTGATCCTTCCCCGAGCGAGCCGTCAACGTTCAGTTTGAGGCATCCAGGCGTCGGTGCTTGCCAGGTGGGTCGGGTTTCCGGCTCTTGTTTTCTTTGCGAGTTCATCTCCGATCCCCACTTTTGGTAGCTGATTTGCTTGAGATTTTGCTAGATCTATCACTTTGCAAGCCTCTGTGTTAGTTCCTCAGAAGATGAAATCATTTCGGCTCTTCCATAACTGCCATAGGAGAGTGCCGATTGTCTCTAGAGAGGGGAGGTGCGAATCTTTGCTTGTAAAATTGGTAAGCCATTCATCCATGCGTCTGACTTCATGTGCGTTGGTTTTCTGTGTTAATTCCAGGCGATTCCAAACCCCTGCGGCCCAAGGACAGAGGAGAAGAGTATGCTCGGTCGTTTCTACCGTGGCTCGCATAAGTCACATAGCGGGTCAGGTAAGATTCTTCTTTTCTATAGGTTCTCCTTAGTTGGTAGAGCGTTTTGACAAACCCGCCATATGAAAAACTTCACTTTCGAGTTGATTTTCATGTGCCAAATCGCATGCCATAATGCTGATGGGGTTTGGTATGAGGAGGAAGGGTGCTGGTTGGCTGTTTTTTCTGTGATGTTGTCTCTCAGCAGGTTGTACCCGTTTTTAACTGTGAATGATCCATGTTGTGTGCCCGTCCATACCAGTTCATCATTAAAAAAAGAACCATTGATTGGTGTCCTGTGTTGTCTACTCATCAAACATATTTCTTACCAATGGTTCATTCCACGCCTGTGTTCCCAGTAATATTAACTCTGATACTATCTTGGGATCATTTCTGTTTGCCAGCCCTCCTATTAAACCTCTCCTCAGCCATTTATCTGTTCTAATGTGAACCGATTCGCCGCTTCCGATCGACCATCGGACGAGTTTTCAATAGCCTCTCTTCCTATTAACAGACTTTTCCATCCCCATGAAGGGTTACCACCAGGATCAGCATGCCAAAACTCTGAGTGATTAAAATATAGCCCCTTCATTAATTTTCCCCATAGTGCATTCGGATCTTTAACCATCCTCCAGGCTTGCTTCCCCAATAAGGCTTTATTTACGGAGACCGATCTAAAACCCATTCCTCCTCTATCTTTTCTCATCTTCATGGTTTCCCATCGTTTCCAATGTAGACCAGCTTGAGCATCATTGCTTTTCCACCAGAAATTTGCTATTTTTTCTCTATCGCTTTGCAAATTGACACAGGATTTTAAAACGACATGGCGTATTGTGGTACCGCATGCACTACTGATTTCAAGAGAATTTCTTTACCTGCTTTTGATATGAGTTGCTCCTTCCATCCCTCGAGTTTCATGTTGATTCGATTCAATATCCACCCAAACATCTGCTTTTTTGATACTCCCCAATCAGAAGGTAGTCCCAGATACTTTCCTGTTCGTTCTAGTTCTGGTACTCGTAGTTCTCTCTTCATGTTTTCCTTTAGCAACGGTGGACAGTCTTTGCTGAAAAATATCCCCGATTTGTTTAAGTTGACAGCTTGTCCCGAAGCATAACAATATTGGTTAAATAGCAGCAAAATTTTGGCATTCCTGGATAGAACCATCTAAGAAGAAAACTGAATCATCTGCAAATAACGATAAGTTAAAGTAGGGCGAGAATCTATTCAGTTTAATTCCCTTTATGTTTCCTTCTTGTAGCGCCTTTCCCATCGAGTTGATAAGTTGTTTGCAACCAATATAAATAGATAGGGTGAGATAGGATCGCCTTGCCGAATGCCTCGGGAGGGAGCGAACTCAGGAAGAGATTCCCCATTGAGTTTGATTTTAAATGTGGCTGTAGTAACACACTGCATTATCCAATTAACCCATTTTGCACAGAACCCCATTTTCAGCATGCACCCTTCTAGAAAGTCCCACTCAATCCTATCATAGGCTTTTGTCATGTCAAGTTTGAGTACCGCTTGAAAATGCTTCTTTCTTTTCCTCTTTCTCAATTGATGCAGTACTTCTTGTACAATATAAATATTGTCTTGAATCTGTCTTCCATTCACGAAAGCGCTTTGCTCGCCTGAAATCAGTATTGGCAGCCATCTCTTCAGCCTGTTTGCTAGAATTTTTGAGATAATCTTGTAGGCAAAGTTGCATAAGCTGATAGGGCGGTATTGATCAATCTTCTCTGGATGGGGAACCTTTGGTATTAGAGTAATATGTGTGCTATTAAGGGCTGGATCCAAAACCCCTGAGATAAAGAAACGTCGAACTTCTTTTAAGATATCAGGACTGATTATATCCCAATGATGCTGGTAAAACAGACCGTTTAAACCATCTGGGCCAGGGGCTTTCTGAGCTCCTAATTGGAAAGCTGCAGCACGTACTTCTTCCATAGTTACTTCCGCCACTAGACAATCGTTTATTTCATTTCCGATTAATAAAGGACATTGATTTAAGACAGGGTCATAGTTGCGAGTTCCTTCCGTGGTGTATAGTGCCTTGAAAAAGATGTGGTGAGGTGCTGGAGTTGCTGTTTTCCTCTAACTCACTGATTTTCTTCATTTTTCAGCATATGGATTCTATTTTTTTGTCTTCGTTGGATGGTTGCTGCATGAAAGTACTTTGTATTTTTTTCTCCCCAACGAAGCCAATTAATTCTAGATTTCAAGCCCCAAAACATTTCCTCCCTACGCCATAGACTTTCCAGCTCTGCTTTGATGCTTTTGATTCTGTTTGTATCTTGATAATTCCGGTGACTGTTTGTGATGGATTGAAGCTCCTTCTTCAAAGTTGTGATGCGAGCGTTATTATTGGGGAATTTCTGTTTGCTCCATACTTTCAATGCTTGGCTGGTAGAAAATAGTTTTTCTTTCAGTCCTCTTTGAATGCAAGGTTGGGAGTTCCATGCATGTGTTACTATCTCCCTGCAATCATTATCTTCAACCCAGTAAGCTTCGAAGTTAAAATCTTTTGTTTTCTTTACTTTTTCAGGAGTGCTAACCACAAGGAGGGGGCTGTGATCGGATCCCACAGCCGGTAGAGCAAAAGCTTCAGCCTCCGGAAACATAACCCGCCAATCCATTGAGCAGAAGACCCTGTCCAATTTCTCCTGAATCCTATCAGCACCTTCTCTGTTGTTTGACCAGGTAAACTCACATCCTTTACAATCAATTTCCATTAAAGAACAATCATGGATGCAATCTTGGAAGGCTTGCATTCTATAACTCTCAGCTATCCTGCTGCCCCTTTTCTCCCAATAATAAAGTATCTCATTGAAATCTCCCATACACATCCATGGGAGTGTATTAGAAGAAGCCATATGTCTTAGTTTCTCCCATAGCTGAAGTCTTTCCCCATATCTGTTTGGAGCATGCACACAAGTAAGCCGCATTTTTTTCCGACTCTCATAATCAAAACATATCAAGTTTATGAGTTCTTGAGAACTGAACTCCACTTCCACCTCCACTTGCTCTTCCCATAATACCGCCATCCCCCCCGCAATGCCTTGCGGTTCCTCCACAAAACTTTTTTGGAATTTTAATTTTCTTTTAAGATGAGCTACCACTTTTTCTTTGTTTTTTGTTTCCATTAACAAGATAAGATTGGGCCGTTCTTGAGCCACCGTGGCTCTTAAATTCTGAACTGTCAGTGGTGTGCCCAACCCCTGACAGTTCCAGCAAATAACTCTCATTTGTGAACCGGTGGCTTGTTTAGGCTAGCCACCGAAGCCTTTCCCCTGGTTTCTTCTGAAAAACTGATGGGAGTCTCCTGTAAATTTGTTTCATCCAGACTGGCTATATCAACTATTGAAGGGTGATAAGGAGTATACCTCTTCAATTTTTTTGCTGGTGAGTTTTTCACTATCCTGCTTTCCTTTTTTACACCTGTTTTTTTATTCCAGGAAGATGAAAAAACAGCTTGCTGGTTTTGCTGTTCAGGTTCATTGATGGTCATGATGCCCTTTCCTTTCTCCCGTTTCTGCTCTCTTTGGTGTTCAGGTAAATTAATATCCATTGGTGCCCTGTTTTGTGGTTGTGTTTGATCTACATAAGTTCCTTCGTGTTGCTCTCCGGTAAATATGACAATTTGGGTATCCTGAGAGGATATATCACTACTCTCTTGTAGTTCCCCCTTTTCTTCAGCCACTTGTTCATTATAAAAGAGTTCCCAAAAAGGGCTGTGCACTTTCACCTCTGATTTTAGCCAATTGCCGAACTTATTGCCGAACTTATTGTTCTGTCTATCTTCAATTCTGTCTGCATTATATGGTATTTCTTCACAATTAGTAGTGAACCCACAAAATCACGAAACTCAGCCAAACCCATTAAAGAAGGGGAAAAATATCAAAAAAAATATTAAAATTATTACAATTATATCAATTTAATCCTAAATTTCTTCTTTTTTTTATTAATAAAGTTTTAAATCTTTTGTAATTATACCAATTCAGACGATACCGAATAATGCAAGCTATGCCTTGCACCATTTGGGCCGCACCCTGCACCGTTGTCAAGATCAGGCTGCTGCCCGAGCCAATGACAAGCCCTGCCGACGTCCTCGCACGGCCAAACTAGCGAGGTCGAGACTTAGTTCCTCTGGCTCTGGAGCACCATGAACAGTGACATTGAGCCGTACGCAATCCTCCTCCACTGCGCATCGCCGATCTCTCCGCGCCCGCCGTTGAGCTTGACCTCGACGACCTCCCTTCCGGTGTCGCCCTCACCGCCGCGGGGAGACTGCTACTGGAAGATTGAGACGCGCAGGGAGCTGCCGCACCCCCTGCAGACGGAGACTCGAGGGGAAACCGGAGGCCCGACGGAGTGGCGGAGGGGATAGACGGGAGACCGCTTGGTTTCCGAAGAGAGCGGCACCAGCGCACCACCACCGGTGGGGTCTGACGTGGCTCCCGGCACCACGCCGACAGGCGATGGTTTCTGCAGGGGGATTTTAGTGTTTTGGAAATGCAGGGCGGGTGCTCCGAGCAGCTGAGCGAGGAGATGCTAGCAGACTAGCTTGCAGCACGGGACGCGTGAATTTGACATCAGACGACGCTGCGTTTTTGGAGAATGTTACTTTTGGAGCTGTCGTTTCGCTGTTTTGCTGCACCTTTTTTAACGGAAATTTACCATAATACTTGTAACGCACATTTTGAAAATTACTGAATAGACATGCCTTTTTCATACCCTAAAATTTTCTGTGATATAAGTCAAAAAAAAAAAATGAAAAGGAATTTGATGACTAACAAGTTAAAGGTGAGTATTTGAAATTTTATTGTCTTCCATACTTATGAATTGATTCGTCATCATCTGAGCTATATGAATCATCTCCATTTTAAGCAATTGAACTTTCATACTTAAAAAAAATCATGATTTTTCAGTTTTTGATGTTTGGTGAGTACTTTTACTCCCTAAATCATTTTGGATTGAGAGCTTACAATGCCATTAGCATCTTTATGATATCTTCTCCTCGTCAATCTTTTGTTTCCAACTAATCACTATGTAATTCTTTATTACCATTAAAGTCCATATCTCGTAAAACCCTATTGGATTCCTCACCCATCTACTCTTTGCCGATGGAAGGAAGCCTAACCATGGTCTTAAATAAGTTAGAAAAGCCCTTCTCCATGTTGTTAGTTGAGCTGAAATTGCAATCAAAAGTTAGTGCTAACAAGCAAGAATGTGCTATCGCACGGCAGCTCATACAAAAACAATGCCTTGAAAGATCCATACATTGATATTGACATATGAGACTAGCGAAATAAGGTACTTGTGTAGTACTACTCCTGGGCTTCCTTACTTCACATAATGGGAGGGCTAGGTTGGCCTGACCTAGAGGGAAGGAACCAAGAGCTGCTGAAGAATATTTAACGCAAGGTACATTAGAGGAGAGTAAGGCAACGGAAGAACTTTATTTTCCGATAAAAAAGATCGGCCTTAAAGCAAGGCACGGCAGGCGCCGCAACTTTCACTTATTTTCCTCGAATATGAGTAAATGTCGCTGCCTGCCGCTCGCACATGGTAACGAAATGGTGAACACATTGGGTTTATCGGAACCGAAAGCTTTCACCTATCGCCAATAGATGAAGCAGTGATGCACTCTGTACAAGCATATAACACGACAGACATACATGACCCTCTCTTAGATAATAAATTAACCGTGTCCACGTCCACTCTGGTCCATTTAAGAACTACTTTCCAGGACCGGGAGCCTGGAGACACTCCTGTACGATCTCCTTGATCCTCCTCTTCATGAGCTTGTCTTTTACACCAGCAAGCATGTTCCTGTAGAACATCTCCATTCTGACAAGCTTACCGCGGTCGGCTGACTCTAACATGTCGTCCCACTCTTTCGCGATGTCCAAAGTCCCGGAATCCTGTAATGACGAAGGAATATCTTGCTCGTCGAAAGGTTTCCTGAAGATCGAACCATGGAGCAAGCTTGTGTATCTTTCCATTTTGGAAAGTCTCGACTGGAGAGACTTTATCTCTTCCATCGCAAGAGACAATTTTCCATCCATTTCAGCAGTTTCATTGCTACTTTTATCCACGGCTTTGTCTTCCGAACTCTCCCACTGCTCGAATCCCTCTGTTGTTGGAGGCCACAAAACCAAAGTCGGAGCATAACAATCTATTGTATTTCCATTGCCAAGGACTCCGCTCCTTCCTCTTCCCCAGGACCAAAGCTTGTATCCATCATCTGCAACAAGAACAGTATGTGCAGCACCACAAGTGACTTGAACTGGGTTGCGAAATTTAGGTCCATATTTCCAGTTACATGGAATTAGGAGGGGAGAAACAGCATCACCCACATCTCCACCTGTGAAACTAGCTTCTGGACATAAACCAAGACCCCTTTCCATACCCCATGACCACACATCTCCAGCTAATGAAACAACACTGGTATGAAACAAGCCACAGTCAACAGAGATCAAATATACAGGCTGCGGCAGCTGCTTGACAGGTTCTGGAACCAAAGTACTTTGGGTTGTTCCATGTCCGAGTTGTCCTTTATCTCCAAGTCCAAAAGTCCAGCACATACTTTCTGAAGTGTCACTGGGTCTTTTTCTGCGTGTAAGTAATGCTGTGTGAAAGGCCCCACAAGCTACCTCAAAAACTGCCCATGGACAATCCTCATTGAATGTTTTTATGATTTCAGGGTGAAGTCTGCTTTCTTTATCTCCCAGGCCTAACTGACCGTGATTATTGCTACCCCACGAATAGCACACTAAATCTTCCCCCTCATGTGTTTCTCCTGCACTGGCCAGTGCTATTACATGCTCATTTCCACAAGCTACCTTAACTACAGTATGTCCATGCAAATTCCAGATTGGAATTGGTGTAGGACAGCTCACCAGAGAGAACTCTTCAGTGTTGTCGCTGCTTTGATCTGGGCAGTTTCCCCACATCCACAATGCACCGAGATTATCTATTGCAAAGGACATCATACCGCCAGCTTTAACAGAACAAACCTGCAGGGGTCAAAGTGGATGCAGATGATTTACGAATACTAATAAAGTGCTTCATACAATGCACCAAGCCTTGTGGGACGAAAAAATGTATACTATGTTAGATACCTTTAACGGTGCTTTGCTGTTCATTTCTGACTCATTTGTCGATGATTTGGGAAAAGCCAACTCATTAAATTCACTCATCAAGCAAGGTACTGCAGAATTGTCTCCACTAACACCAAGTTGTCCGTCCATGAATCAGTCAAGAGTTTAACAGCAGATGAACTAAGCAACAAGTTCAAGAAAAGGATGATGAAATTGGTAATTCTACACATTCAATTAAGATTTTGCGAGGAAATGGAACAATATCATAGAAAGCAGACAGATTTGCAGAGGATACAGATATTGTAGCCCCAGCACCAAATCGATCCATCATCTGCAATTCAGCAGAGAACCAAAGAAAACTTCAGTAAGAATTGGAGATCACGTCACACATTAGACATGCTTTACTTCAATTAAGATCCTCTCTAATTTGTTTCGATCTTTCTCTTAAATCTAATTAACAAAGGCCTATCATCTATTCATTTGAGCATTGCACGGAAAGATTATATGCATTGACATTTTCATTTGAAAAGGCACCCTGGTTACAGCAAGGTAGCATGATGCTCACAGCCTGTGTCATCAAAGACAGGGAAATGATTGTAATCTCCCTTTGGAACCAATAAATTCACAGATGAGTTTGAATGCTTAGCGACGATACAAAGCCGATCGCTTAACGCAAGCAAACTGTCATTACCAAATGGGTAATGACCATCCAGGCTAGATGTACAGCACAAGCATCAACCCTACAGAGCAAGGAAATCCACCATATTTGACAGCCTCAGTTGAATATGTTCAAACACTGATTATGCAGCTTATAGTTAACAACATTTACACATTAGACGCTACATAATAATCCCGGATGTTTGGAAGGAGTAAACAGACAGACAGATTAGTGTACTGATCTACAAACAATAGTACACACAAATTTAATTTCCTCTGCGCATGTTCAAGACTCGAAATCCAACCGGGACATCAAACTAACCTGCAAGACAAAGACTATGGTAAGCGCCAGCAGCGATTCCCACGATCTTGGCCATCTCGTCCCGAGGGAAATCGAACTTGACTCGAACCGGGAAAAGCTCATCCTCTTCGGAGCCGGTCCCGAGCCGCCCAAACATTCCTCTCCCCCATGTATACACAGAGCCATCCCCTGCATTTCACATCATCCAACAACCACAAAAGCCTTCAGCTACAGATTAAAAAAGTGGGAAATCCGCGTGACATATGTACAACCCGTATAGTTTAAAACTGCGCATGACAAAATTTCTGAAATAAAAATTGATTTCTTAATTTTTATTTTAGAAAAGTTAAAAATTTCAATTTCTAATTTCTTCTTCAAATCTATTTTTGGAATATAAATCTGTTCAAAAAATAGAACAATCAAATTGTGTTGCCAAACGGATTTATATTTCAAATCTATTCAAGAGAACAAAAAAACATAGAAATAGAAATTTTATTACGCGCACCCTGAGTTCATCAGGTACTCCTCGAGACCAACACGCATCACCTGGGAACAAACTACCATCATCCAAGAATTTTCGCTGTCGCTCTACTTAAATTTGAGTCCACCGATTGCGCCAAATAATTTGATGGGGCTAAGTCGATGGCAAAGAAAAAAAACTATACTATTCTGCACTGAATTATTATAATACACCTTATAAAATGATTGAATTATTTGATGTTCTATTATTCCGTGATACCTCTTCGGCTATATTTGGTCATTTTACCTTATTCATCAGGGCCGCATCCCTCATCATTTGTACGAGGTAATGAGTTTAGGACAAAGAGTATCACAATCACAAGCAGAACACAGAATAAACCGGCTCGAGAACATTTATTAATGGGAGCATGAGAGTATATTACGACAGAAAACGAGCATACATGACAAACATGCCCTTATTATTTGGGCCATCGGACTTTTTTTCTTTCTTTTGGTCAAAGGACCATCGAACTTGATGACGCGCTTGATCGACGATGTTATTCCGACATGCAAATAGATGTGTAGAACTCATGCCCCCCATGGCAAGCTGCTCCATCGTGTCCTCACCCCTCCGCAACGCACCGAGGCCCCGGATGGAAGGTATCCTTTGCCAAGATCACGATCCCGATCTCGCCGCTGGGAGGGAGAGGGAGATCGTCGTCCGAGGAATCTGAAGCTAAATCATCGTCCGAGGAATCTGAAGCTGAACCAGAGTTACCCATTTTCTTGAAGGAGAAGTTGCGAAACCCCTCCTTTCGAGACTAGATTCAAGTGTATGAGTTTTTTTTTGCTTTGGTCTGACAAATATATGAGTTTGAAAGCTAGCAAACATTCGTATATATAGGCTTTAATTGCACTAAAATCTTCGATTTAATTTACATTTGCGTGATGATGAAGTTCTACTTTTGTACGAGAAGAACATATTCAAATGCCCAACCGATAACATCAACGGAAATTTCTTAATTTTCTCTTTCACCACCAAGGAAAAGAGTTCACGCTATTTATTCCTCGTTCATACCAAGAAGAATTAGATTCCTATTGTGGTTCTACTCTAGCCAATGATCCCACAAAAAAAATGAAAAAATGAAAAGCAAAAACAACATCTGAATGAAAACGTACATTGGTGTGCGATGCTTCCTAAGGTTTTGCTCTTTAAGCAACTTTTATGACCTTAATGTTCAATCAAAGAGACTTTGTTACACGGATTCGATGCGACTCGATTCCTATCTTTTATTCAATTTGCCAAGTTGGTTCCCAAAAGAAGCTGCATCGATTGGAAACACCATATAAAAGATAAAAGATCCCCACGCCACGGGTCATAAGGAAAATATGCTTGGATAACCCATTAAATATTATTATCTCAATATATAAACCTAAAAATAAAAAGTGCTTCAAGTTACGGATAGAGCTCCTTACGGATAACCGATAAATTAAAACATTTCTCTCGTCACTTAATTAAGATCACTTAGAACATTATCTCTATATGTAAACCCTCAATTACAGTGATAGTGCTTAGTGCATTTACAAAATTTCACAATATTATATGTCCAATCAAACTACACTATTCTTATGAAGAAAACAGTATTGCGAAAGCTTCCCAATATGTTTTGAAGATTGACAAAACTTTCCACAAGTGTTTAACGATCCTGATGATAGAATTTCTAGGTGATATTCCTAAAGCAAATTAGTTCAGACTTTGTTCTTGAATATCATCAAACTCGGAGACTTATTTGTCTTTCAAAGAAGTTCTAAGTCTATACATCCAAGACATTATCATATCATGACAATTGAGTTATATGAGGAAAACAGTATAGTTTGTATGAGTTTTGTCAATATGACTGAGAAGTATTCAGATCTTTATAATTAGCTTGGATTATGTGAAGTACAATGGCTAGTAATTGGCTCAATTTCTATGCTTACTTAAATTGATTGTCTATCTATCCAAGAAGGGTATTTATCAACGTGATCCTTCCATCTTAAGGATTTATGATTCTTGTGACAATTATATGGAGACAAGACGTTCTTTACTAACGGAGAACTCTACTTATGGAAACCCAGGAAACCCAACATCTGTTGCATGGGCAACATAATTTAGGGAGACTCTAATCTTATAAACCAAGCAACAATTAGATCTTCTCGTATCATTCAAATCCAACGGGTTGATTGGATAAATGATCCTTAGACGATTGTCCAACGGTCAACTTAGAAATTAAAAGTAGATCGTGATACTGAAGGAATACACAAAATCCGAAGTTTATAATTCCAAAATTCAAAGAGAGCTTGCACATTGTCATAATTATCTTTGTGCATCGAAACTGTAATCTTTGAGAGGTTTATGTTTAGAGTGATTGTGCGAGATCAGAAAAAACGATGACACATACTTAAGTAGAGAGTATTCGGACTTTGTAACCTCTGATTGATTTTCTAGGGAAATCCAGCTTATAAGTTGTTAGCGCGAGAGAGTACACATAATATTACCATAAGCCATACTACTATAATTAGTGTGTGCATTCTCTATATCCCTTAATCTCTCTTTTATTCTATTGATAGTTTATTGCACACAGAAAAGTCTGATCATTGCATAGTTTTTTATCATACTTTTTTTTCATGTTGTCGAACTCAACCATATTAAATTTCGCTTTAATCGTGCACAATCACCTATACACCCACTCTATGTGATAGTACCGGCCACTTCAAATGGTGTTGTTAATTTAAGCACCAAGCTACATTAATCCTACTGCCAACGTTACAAACACGCATATGGTAGAACAATAGAGTGTAAAATGGTCATAATTAAATCACCTTCGATATGAGGAAGACTGTGCAATAGTGCGCGTTACTTCCTTTCCGAACACACCTAATTAGTTTTTCTGTTCATTCGACGTGATTTGGTGGGAAAAAATTGATGAGTTTGTTATATGTTGCAAATCGAATCTAGTCATCATATATAATGACCCACACCATGGGTCAATTGGCGAATTGAACCACAAATTGGAATCGATTCACATCGAATATGTGTGAGAAAGTCCCTAAGTTGATTGAACATAAAAGTTGCTTAAACAGTAAAACCTTAGGAACCATCGCTATGCGCATTTTCATCAATAGTTCAAGATGCTATTTTTGCTTTTCTTTTTGTTTTCCTTTTTTTTTCAATTTTTTTTATTACTAGCTAGAGTTCCATGGTTGTCATTAAGGGAAAAAAAAACGGAGAGAGATGGCTGTAGGGCGTGAATTTTGTAATTTCTGATTTGATCAAGGAACTAGTATTTGCTAGGATGATGATGTAATTGTCGGTAGTGCCCTAAATGCTGGCTTCATAGCTTCTCCTATTTAATTTCGTTGCATGATTGAATATTCACATTGAAAGTTTCGGAGTACTTGTATTAGGAGTTAATAAGCTCACATAATTTGCATTTTAATTGGAACAGTGACGGATGGATTCAAGTAGATGATTTTGAGCTTAATTGATTAGCTAGATTAAACCCACAAAATCACGAAACTCAGCCAAACCCATTAAAGATCGGGAAAATTATCAAAAAAATCTTTAAATTATTAAAATTATAACAATTTAATCCTAAATTTCTTCTTTTTTTATTAATTAAGTTTTAAATCTTTTGTAATTATATCAATTCAAACGATACCGCAAGCTATGCCTTGCACCATTTGGGCCGCACCCTGCACCGTTGTCAAGATCAGGCTGCTGCCCGAGCCGATGACAAGCCCTGCCGACGTCCCCGCACGGCCAAACCGGCGAGGTCGAGACTGAGTTCCTCCGGCTCCTAAGCACCATGAACAGTGACATTGAGCCGTACGCAATACTCCTCCACTGCGCATCGCCGATCTCTCCGTGCCCACCGTTGAGCTTGACCTCGACGACCTCCCCTCCGGTGTCGCCCTCGCCGCCGCGGGAGACTGCTACTGGAAGATCGAGACGCGCAGGGAGCTGCCGCACGCCCAGCAGACGGAGACTCGAGGGGAAACCGGAGGCCTGACGGAGTGGCGGAGGGGATAGACGGGAGACCGCTTGGTTTCCGAAGAGAGCGGCACCAGCGCACCGCCGCCGGCGGGGTCCGACGTGGCTCCCGGCACCACGCCGACAGGCGATGGTTTCTGGAGGGGGATTTTAGTGTTTTGGAAATGCAGGGCCGGTGCTCCGAGCAGCTGAGCGAGGAGATGCTAGCAGACTAGCTTGCAGCGCGGGACGCGTGAATTTGACATCAGACGACGCTGCGTTTTTGGAGAATGTTACTTTTGGAGCTGTCGTTTCGCTGCTTTGCTGCACCTTTTTTAACGGAAATTTACCATAATACTTGTAACTCATACATTTTGAAAATTACAGAATAGACATGCCTTTTTCATACCCTAAAATTTTCCATGATATAAGTCAAAAAAATGAAAAGGAATTTGGTGACTAACAGGTGAAAGGTGAGTATTTGAAATTTTACTGTCTTCCATACTTATGAATTGGCTCGTCATCATCCGAGCTATATGAATCATCTCCATTTTAAGCAATTGAACTTTCATACTTAAAAAAATTATGATTTTTCAGTTTTTGATGTTCGGCTCCCTAAATCATTTTGGATCAAGAGCTTACAATGCTAATAGCATCTTTATGATATCTTCTCCTTGTCAATCTTTTGCTTCCAACTAATCACTATGTAATTCTTTATTACCATTGGAGTCCATATCTCATAAAACCCTATTGTATTTCAACCCTATTGTATTTCTCACCCATCTACTCTTTGCCGATCGAAGGAAGCCTACCATGGTCTTAAATAAGTTAGAAAAGCCCTTCTCCATGTTGTTAGTTGAGCTGAAATTGCAATCAAAGGTTAGCGCTAACAAGCAAGAATGCGCTATCGCACAGCAGCTCATACAAAAACAATGCCTTGAAAAATCCATACATTGATATTGACATATGAGACTAGTGAAATAAGGTACTTGTGTAGTACTACTCCTGGGCTTCCTTACTTCACATAATGGGAGGACTAGGTTGGCCTGACCTAGAGGGAAGGAACCAAGAGCTGCTGAAGAATATTTAACGCAAGGTACAGTAGAGGAGAGTAAGGCAACGGCAGAACTTTATTTTCCGATAAAAAAAGATCGGCCTTAAAGCAAGGCACGGCAGGCGCCGCAACTTTCACTTATTTTCCTCGAATATGAGTAAATGTCACCGCCTGCCGCTCGCACATAGTAACGAAATGGTGAACAAATTGGGTTTCTTGGAACCGAAAGATTTCACCTATTGCCAACAGGTGAAGCAGTGATGCACTCTGTACAAGCATATAACACGACAGACATACATGACCCTCTCTTAGATAATAATTTAAGAACTACTTTCCAGGACCGGGAGCCTGGAGACACTCATGTACGATCTCCTTGATCCTCCTCTTCATGAGCTTGTCTTTTACACCGGCAAGCATGTTCCTGTAGAACATCTCCATTCTGACAAGCTTACCGCGGTCGGCTGACTCTAACATGTCGTCCCACTCTTTCGCGATGTCCAAAGTCCCGGAATCCTGTAATGACGAAGGAATATCTTGCTCGTCGAAAGGTTTCCTGAAGATCGAACCGTGGAGCAAGCTTGTGTATCTTTCCATTTTGGAAAGTCTCGACTGGAGAGACTTTATCTCTTCCATCGCAAGAGACAATTTTCCATCCATTTCAGCAGTTTCATTGCTACTTTTATCCATGGCTTTGTCTTCCGAACTCTCCCCCTGCTCGAATCCCTCTGTTGTTGGAGGCCACAAAACCAAAGTCGGAGCATAACAATCTATCGTATCTCCATTGCCAAGGACTCCGCTCCTTCCTCTTCCCCAAGACCAAAGCTTGTATCCATCATCTGTAACAAGAACAGTATGTGCAGCACCACAAGTGACTTGAACTGGGTTGCGAAATTTAGGCCCATAATTCCAGTTACATGGAATTAGGAGGGGAGAAACAGCATCACCCACATCTCCACCTGCGAAACTAGCTTCTGGACATAAACCAAGACCCCTTTCCATACCCCATGACCACACATCTCCAGCTAATGAAACAACACTGGTATGAAACAAGCCACAGTCAACAGAGATCAAATATACAGGCTGCGGCAGCTGCTTAACAGGTTCTGGAACCAAAGTACTTTGGGTTGTTCCATGTCCGAGTTGTCCTTTATCTCCAAGTCCAAAAGTCCAGCACATACTTTCTGAAGTGTCACTTTGTCTTTTTCTGCGTGTAAGTAATGCTGTGTGAAAGGCCCCACAAGCTACCTCAAAAACTGCCCATGGACAATCCTCATTGAATGTTTTTATGATTTCAGGGTGAAGTCTGCTTTCTTTATCTCCCAGGCCTAACTGACCGTGATTATTGCTACCCCACGAATAGCACACTAAATCTCCCCCCTCATGTGTTTCTCCTGCACTGACCAGTGCTATTACATGCTCATTTCCACAAGCTACCTTAACTACAGTATGTCCATGCAAATCCCAGATTGGAATTGGTGTAGGACAGCTCACCAGAGAGAACTCTTCAGTGTTGTCGCTGCTTTGATCTGGGCAGTTTCCCCACATCCACAATGCACCAAGATTATCTATTGCAAAGGACATCATACCGCCAGCTTTAACAGAACAAACCTGCAGGGGTCAAAGTGGATGCAGATGATTTACGAATACTAATAAAGTGCTTCATACAATGCACCAAGCCTTGTCGGACAAAAAAATGTAAACTATGTTAGATACCTTTAACGGTGCTTTGCTGTTCATTTCTGACTCATTTGTCGATGATTTGGGAAAAGCCAACTCATTAAATTCACTCATCAAGCAAGGTACTGCAGAATTGTCTCCACTAACACCAAGTTGTCCATCCATGAATCAGTCAAGGGTTTAACAGCAGATGAACTAAGCAACAAGTTCAAGAAAAGGATGATGAAATTGGTAGTTCTACACATTCAATTAAGATTTTGCAAGGAAATGGAACAATATCATAGAAAGCAGACAGATTTGCAGAGGATACAGATATTGTAGCCCCAGCACCAAATCGATCCATCATCTGCAATTCAGCAGAGAACCAAAGAAAACTTCAGTGAGTAAGAATTGGAGATCACGTCACACATTAGACATGCTTTACTTCAATTAAGATCCTCTCTAATTTGTTTCGATCTTTCTCTTAAATCTAATTAACAAAGGCCTATCATCTATTCGTTTGAGCATTGCATGGAAAGATTATATGCATTGACGTTTTCATTTGAAAAGGCACCCTGGTTACAGCAAGGTAGCATGATGCTCACAGCCTGTGTCATCAAAGACAGGGAAATGATTGTAATCTCCCTTTGGAACCAATAAATTCACATATGAGTTTGAATGCTTAGTGACGATACAATGCAGATCACTTAACGCAAGCAAACTGTCATTACCAAATGGGTAATGACCATCCAGGCTAGATGTACAGCACAAGCATCAACCCTACAGAGCAAGGAAATCCACCATATTTGACAGCCTCAGAATTGTGAAAGCCTAAGTTGAATATGTTCAAACACTGACTATGCAGCTTATAGTTAACAACATTTACACATTAGACGCTACATAATAATCCCGGATATTTGGAAGGAGCTAACAGACAGACAGATTAGTGTACTGATCTACAAACAGTAGTACACACAAATTTAATTTCCTCTGCGCATGTTCAAGACTCGAAATCCAACCAGGACATCAAACTAACCTGCAAGACAAAGACTATGGTAAGCGCCAGCAGCGATTCCCACGATCTTGACCATCTCGTCCTGAGGGAAATTGAACTTGACTCGAACCGGGAAAAGCTCATCCTCTTCGGAGCCGGTCCCGAGCCGCCCAAACATTCCTCTCCCCCATGTATACACAGAGCCATCCCCTGCATTTCACATCATCCAACAACCACAAAAGCCTTCAGCTACAGATTAAGAAAGTGGGAAATCCCCGTGACATATGTACAACCCGTATATTTTTCCTTCAACGAGAATATAAAATGACCCAGTCTTAATCCTTTTTCACTATCTTTTTCAACTAATGCATCGAGGAATCATCAGATGGATACGTCTCTTCCAAAATCAAACACTTCTTACAGCAAACGAAGCTAGCGACTCTCTCTCTCTGCGTCTCTCAAAATTGACACTTTCATTCCAGCAAAAACAAGATGGTAAGGCACGCGAACTGGGTAGTGAGCTAGCGACGGCGAGATTACCGGTGAGGGCGAGGGTGTGAGCTTCTCCGGAGGCGACGGCGACCACCTTGCGAGATGGGTTGCCGGGCACCGGATGAGGTGCCGGCTCCTCCATGGATTCCGGCGAGCGGCGGATGGGGAGGAGGAGGTGACGAGGACGGGTCTCTTCTCTGAGCTCCGGTCAGTGACTCTGCTCGAATCCCGTGCGCCCTTCCGAGTGTGGATGACAACGGTTTCGGAAGTTTCAGAAATAGTTTTTTTTATTTCTATTTTCAGAAGAATTTTTAAGAAAAAAATAGTCATTTGATAACGACACAAAATTTCTATTTTAAAAATAGAAATTCGTTTGATAACAACACAAAATTTCTTCTTTCCGAACGATGGTGGACCGGATGGCGTGATAGATGGCGGTGGCCCCGACCCGATCGACGGCAATAATGCGAACGATCGATAGTCGGATCGACGATTATCAAGCGGCAACGACGATCGTCAACAACAGATGATCGTGTGATTAGGCAATGGATGGAAGACTAGTTAATAAATGATACGGCGATCGATCGATGAATAGTGGTCAGTGGCAAAGGATGGAAGACTAGTTAATAAACGATGAGAATTTTTTTTTATTTTTTTATACTTCTGATTTCTATTCCAAACTAATTTTTGGAATATAAATCTATTCAATAATTAGAAAAACAAAATAAGTTTATCAAACAGATTTATATTTCAATAATAAGTCTGGAATAAAAATTACTGGTTGTCATGCACCCCCTTATAGGAGCATGCCAGTGGTTAAGTGGTAATTATCCTGTCATCAATTGGATTTTTTTATTTATTTTTGATATGTGGTGAAAAGTGCTTCCTACTCGTTATGTAAAAGTCATCAATTGGATGAAAATATGACTAATTCTATGTAAAGAAAAACTCTTAGTTATTCAATCTATATGAAAATTTATCAAATGCATTGGATAAATTACTAGTAACTTATAATGCCCACTTCTCTAGATGGAAGTGGAGACCATTGATCTTACTGGAAAATTACTAGTTTCTTATTCTTTCACCCATGCTTTATGCGTAAAATGTTATTACTCATGTAAAGAATGTACTAAGTTTTTCATAAGTCAAAAGTACTTTCATCTCGTACGTCGACAAGGCAGCAAATTAATCACATGAGTAGGATCTAGACGACGACACGCCTAGCATTATTTTTGGGCAGAATTATTTCATGAACAAGTTGATATTTTCATTTCGAGACTAATTGAGTAAATATGATTGACACAGTGAAAGTCCATGTATTGAAAATTCAGCCGTTGTTAACTTTTTTTGCTTGGAAAATTATTGATGAAAATGTAATTTAGTGTGATTTTTTTTCTTTCTATGGTAAAGTGAAGATGCTAAAAAAATTTATATAGAAGATGCTAGAAAACATTACGCTCGAAATTACTATTTTTATACTAATCACATCACAAATTTTTCTAATTATTGATAGGGAGATGCTTATTTTATATAGAGATATATATATTTTCTTTCCTAGCAAAAGAGTTGATCTATATATTAGTAATTAAGAAAATAGATATTGAAGTTTCGTCTTTTGTTTTGCCAGATGACCGACCTTATGATTCCTGTTTTATTCATTAGCATATCCGGAAGGATTAAAACCTTAAAAAAAAAACTTCCGATCGTGTTGTAATCACCTTTCGGTGACGTGATAAGGCTAAAGACCAAGGTCAAGAAAAAGGAGAGGATGCTTGTCTTCTCGGAAAGGGACAACTTATCGACACGTAAATTAGCTGGTTCGGATGGATGAGGCCGCGCGGTTAGGCAAAGATCGGACGTCTCGGATTGGACATTCCGTGGGCCAACGAAAATCAACGATGGTGTGAGCGACACGTTAGGGGTGCCTTGTCACTTGAACTCTTTCCAGAATATACTCCTCCGTCGCCTGGGAATGGAAATCCCGGGGCGGAAATGGTCCGTCAGGCACGTAATGATTCGCGACGCGTTTTGAAGAACCCGTGACCTTGACAAAACCAACATTCGTCCGCAAAAACGACAGTCCATGGATAGATCCGAATTTGGGAGTCTTTTTTAGTTTTTTTTTTAACCAAATAAAGGTCTCGAATTGCGACCAAAAAAAAAAAAGGTCTCGAATTTCTATGCCATCGACACAAAAAAATGACTATTTTTTTTTAATAATTGACAAGCATACTTAATTGATAATAACAGTTTGGTAAACAAAAGTCATCTACAAATAGAATAGTCAATGACTTGAAAAGAACAAAAAAACTATAATAAAGTTATTAACAACACATACAAGATGAAGTTATCGACATCGATATTTAAGTGTTGATAGTAATAATTTCGAATATATAACCTCCTGTGCAAAAGTGCCATAAGATAACAAAAGATGTGCAGCTTCTTGTAATCAAAGAATTGTTGTATGAAATCTTCGGTTGCAATCCTCAGTAGAGGCTTATAAATATTCCCAAGTGTAATCTTCGTAAAGACCCCTCAACCAATCAAATAACTTGCATTTCACCAATTTATCTTTTACCTTTACTTTCCTATAATATACATGGCTGGCCGCAATTACCTCCCGTCTTTAGGCTTTTGAAAATTTCTTGCCATTTACTTTCCCATTCAAAATCAATAAAGCACCCTTAACAATCATTGCATGTACTCTTGCTAACAGCTAGTCGATGCCACCTCTTCCCATTCAAGAATTCACTCATCGATCCATCAATACTTCGAAAGATATTTCATCAACATTTCTCGGTGAAATGCCAAGTTCCAACAATCGTATCCCATTAACATTTTGTTCAAGGAAAAAGGAGCAATCGAATGAACACAGAAGTCTGAATATAGACGGTTGAGTTACTCTGTCAGCAGTAAAATAAAAAATTAAAAAAAAGAGTTAAAAACATCTAACTTAAACCTATACATTTGCATTATGTACACCGATCATCCAGTGGGCCGTATCTCCTCCAATTTGGGATCGCTATTGAAGGCTCAAATCCCCACAATTGGTCGGACGCATCTCACCTTGATCGTCCTCGCTCACGTGAGCCCCCAAATTCACGTACGTGTTCTCCTGCTCCGTCCTCCTCCACCTCCCCCGGCAGATCACGCAGATCGCCGGCCGCCGCCCCCGGCTCCTCTTCCACCTCAGCAGGCACTCCTCGTGCACCAGGTTCCGGCACGTCACGCACGCCACCACCCTCTCGGCCCCTCTCTCCTTCATCTCGTCCATGCAGATGGGGCACGCCGCCCCGTCCTCGATGCGGACCCCCTCAGGCAACCCTCCGTCGGGCCTCGCCCTCGCCCGGAAGAAGTCCCGGTGGAACCTCTCCCGGAGGCTGGGCCCCGCCATCGCGTCAGGCGACGTCGGCGTGGCGAGGAGGCGCTGGAGCTGGCACGGGCGGAGGGTCCGCCGCTGCAGGCACGAGTCGTCGAGGGCGACGCCGAGCACGCGGATGAGGACGAACAGGATGTGCTTGCACGGGGTGGCGCGGTCGGGGCACGTGCACGCGGGGCTGGACGACAGCGACACGGTGTACACGTTCCCGGTGGCGCCGAGGACGAAGAACGAGGAATCAGAGCGGTGGAGGAGGAGGAGGTGGTGGCTGATGGCCCGGACAATGCGGTCGACGGTGGGCTGGGAGGGCTCGAAGAGCTCTCTCGACAAGTGGTGGTTGCCGCCCTGGCGGCGGCGGCCGGGGGGCGGCGGGGTGGAATTGGAGGCCACGGACTCCATTGGAACTGGGGGAGCCAAGGAGGCGGTTGTGGCGGTTAAAAAGGGGGGAAGGGTGGTTGGGGATGGGGGCTTGTGCCGGGGCTTGTGTTTGTGTTTCGGAGAAGTCGAGTAAAATGTTGGTGAGGATGGGGTTGCTGTGGATATAAAGGGAAGGGACAGATTCTTTCTTTCGGGGGGAAGGAGGGGGAGGGATTGCGGGAGAATTGGGATTTTAGGGGAGGGGAAGTAGTGAAGGGCAAGTAATTCCTTTCCATGTTTTGCTCATTCTCGAGAGGACAATTGGCTTTGAATTGGTCTTCTCTGCTGGTGCTTTGCGCTTGCGCTTGTGCTTGTGCTTGTGCGGTGGTGTTAGTTGACCACAAGGCAAGTTACATTGGCATGTGCTTATTCAGAAGAGTGCGGCATATTCTTTGGGCCTTGATTGAGGGACAAGGTTTTGATTTTAGGATGTTCTTTTTTCTTTTTTTTTTGGATTCAAGTTTCACTTTCCAACTGATTTTTTAAAAAGTTAATATTACGGAGAAGCCAAACTGATATCATTTGTAATAAGTTTATTCCAAAACTAATTTTTTGACCTAAAATAACTCCAAACCGGTATATTTATGACAAATTTACTATCCGTTAGTTTCCGTTAAATTGGATTAATATTACAAAAAATGATAAACGGTACACGCATGAAAAACAAAAGGTAGAACTTCAAATTGATACATTCATCAACCGTTATGTGTTTTTTAACTTAGGGCGCGTTTGTAACGATTACATTCGCAGAAACCGATTCGACAAGAAATAATTATTTTTGATTCCGTTCCCTAATCGATTCCGATTAAAAAAACACGTGTTTGGTAACCGTCTAAAATTTCGATTACGGAATGAAATTGCGTTTGATAACGTGTTTATTGATTCCGTTCCAAATTATTTTTTAAATTTTTAAATAATTTTTTCTACTTTTTTTACTTTTTTTCTTTTCTTTTTTTTTTCCTTTTTCTCCTATTTTTCTTCTTCTTCTTATGACGGTCATCGGATCGGCGATCCGCGGACGAGGGCCGCAACCTCACCGGGCGTCACCGCCCTCGGCGAGGCTGGCCCTCGTCGGCCAAGCCTCGCCGGTGGACAGGCGGGCCTCGCCGAGGCTGGGCGAGCCTTCGGCGAGCTTGCCGGACCTCGCCTTGGCCAGGCGAGCCTCCGGCGAGCTCGCCGGACCGGCGGGCGCGCAGACGCGGTGGCGGCGGCGGCGCGGCGGTGAGCGACGGTCGTGGGATGGCCAAAGGAAAGAAAAAGGGTTTTATTGTGTTGATTGTTTTTCGATTCTCGGACGCGAATCAATTTTTTTTTTTATTCTCAAATCTTCTCCAAAACGATTCTGGGAACAAAATTGTTCCCGAGAACAAAAATTTTACCAAACGTGATTAAATGCAGAAACGATTCTAAACAAAAATCGGGAATGCAGTCCATATTTGGCATGTTGCCAAACAGGCCTTAGCAATTTGATTGTAAAATTTAAAGAAAATTTACGGATAGTGAATTTATTACGCATGTGTATTAGATTGAGATTTTTCGTAATATTAATTATATTTTTAAATTGATGTCAGTAAGCGGTTGTAACGAACGGTCGACCGATATGCAATTTTGACCATTCTGATCAGCTCAAAATAATGCAAGTTATGTAGATAAAAATGAATCTTATGAATGCGGTACTGGCAAAGTCGAGCTGGCGTTCACATCTTCCCTGGAGCAATCTGGCCCGCTCTTCTTCGATCCTCCTGGGTCGGATTCGTCTTCGGCACGTGTCGAAATTTGGTCAGCAAAATTGTAATTGCGAATCTGTGATGAAAACGGTTCGTCGTTTTGGTGACAAGAAGCTGGCAAGAAGGGCGTCCGACACACGTTAAGGTTGCGAAACGACAGCGTTTAAGCTCGGCGACGGCGGCAAAACCCCGGGCTGCTTCTTCTTCTTCTTCTTCCCTCTTTCCTCGTTATCGGCCCGCTCGCCACTGCTTCCCAGTCGCTACCACTCTCGGCGTCTTCCGACCGTGGCGATGTTTGCTTCGTCGTCCCAATCCCGAAAGAAGGTGAATCGCTGCTCTTTCATTCGCTCGAACAATCCACGTTCTGCACCTGTTTTGGATCGTTTCTTGCCGCTCGGTTGCTGTGGGAGTGTGAGTCGAGAAATTTCGAGGGTTAAACGTCGGCAATCCATCCTGTACATCGTTTTCGTTCTACGAAAGCTGCTTGAGATGGGTGCATTCGTCTGTTTTCTTAGTTCCATGACGAGAAATCATGGGCAGCTTCAAAATTTCGTTCTTGTTTTACCAAGCAATTGGGTGCTTGTTGTGTCCGTTTTTTTTTTTTTTTAATGTTTTATTCCTGAGTTCATCTTTCTACTCAATTATGCATGTTCATATTCTGATTATGGAGATTTTGGGATTGCACGTATGTTCATTCTACATGTGCTATCAAAGCAACCATAACCCTAGAACTCAAACGCATAGAATTTTTGCCATAATTTTGTGATTTTCGTGATTTTTTGTTTAATGAAAATATAATTAAATCACAAATTCGGATTGGGTTCGTCAAGATGAGCAGATCCAAGCGCATCACTGGGAGAGGCTACACGCGCCCCCAGGTGCAGCCACGTGCTGCCAGGGCGTTAGAGACGCGCCCCACATGCAGTCATGCACCCTCATGCGCCCCCATAGGTGGGCGCGGCTTGCACCTACTATGCACGCGAATGCTGACGATAACTTCAACGACCTGGACCCCAACCTAACCCAATTGGCGACCCGACCCGACCCGACCCAACGTGTTAAAGAGATCAAGAATAACTAATACCATAAGAAATTCATAAATCGGTAGCGCTCCTCCTTTTTTTTTCTATAAAGAAAATTATGTCGAATTTTGAACGAAAGATCTTGCAATAATGAAATTAATCTATTATCACAGTACACGAATTTTTGCGATTCCTAAGAGTTAGAGGCTCATCAACCACTGATTTGGAAGCAAAGAGGCGAATGAGATTCTTCCCTTGCAATCAATAGTAGATAAAGCGAAAAGGAATAATATCATACCATATTATATAAATAAGGGTTTTAAAAGACGTATCGTCTTCGCACTTGACGTATCATCTGCTGATAGATGGGTGGATTGAGAGAGAGCTATGAACGGACTCGTGCTATTGTATCATCTTTCATTAGAACCTGCGAAAGCTACATTATATTCCAGTCATGGGCTGCTTTTGCTGTGGAGGTCGTAAGGAGACGAAAGCCAATCCACCCACCGCGACAGGCGCCCGGCCACCCACTTATCAAGGCGGAGCTCCCGAGAAGAGGGGTGGCAGGGATGATGGGATGACGGTTATTGCTGGTGCGGGCGCCGCCGTAGCGGCCACAGCTGCTGCAGCCACTATTTATTCTATTACCAGTGGTGGTTGCGGCACTTGTGGTGGAGGCGGCGGAGGAGGATGTGGTGGTGGAGGCGGCGGAGGAGGATGTGGAGGCGGTGGCAGAGGATGTGGTGGAGGCAGCGGCAGTTGATGACTATTCATAGCCCGTGTCATTTTTAGTTCACTATTATGCCGAATATTTGTTATTAAGAAATGTAAATTTTATGCTTTCACGCAGTATGAATATATAAATAATTTTTGCTATTGTACGTGAAAAAAATTAATGTGAGTGCAAATTTAATGATATGAGACCAGTGACATCATCAAGTGCAACAATTGCAGTGAGTAAATTTCGAAACAAAAGAGATCTGGGTGAGATTAATTATCGAATTACTTAATTTCAAATCTTTATACTTGACATGATGCGATTGTTTTTCAAGTAATTCTTCTACGGATTCTATCCTTGATGATTCTAACGAGGGAACATGATTGCATTGCAACTTTAACTCTTTTAAATCTCATAAAATAATGAAAAGCCAAAATATCTTCTTATTTTTTCAAGAAAATATGGCTTTGATGGGAATTCAGAATACTTAATGCTGAAAAGGCCAAAATGGTAACTAAAATATAGCTTCTGCAAGAAGTCTATCGCCATAGGATAGATTAGTTCAAAGATGAGGATTCATTTTGATAATCCAAAAATATGGGGAAATTTTGAAAAGATAAGACAATGTGGGGTTTTATTGTTATTTCTCCTTCCTTCTTTTCACAGATAACTTTTAAATTGGGTTAACGGGACGCTAGTTGGTACCATTATGGCCTCGTGTGTCCCCAAAGTGAAAAGGAAAAAACAAGTAAGTAAAAACATTAACAAATGCACAAAAGTTACAATCGCTTCCAATTGAATGTTGTGCTCTGCAGCTTCTAATGATGTCTGATCTATCTCTAACTTGGTGAATACAAGCACATCCGGCAAACTTTCAAGGACATACTGTTGACGAGATAAGCTTGCTAAATTATGATAACATTGAGGATCACTGCCCATTGTATAACATCTGTATTTATCATAACAATTATAGGCCATATCTAGTCACTATGAGTTTTCACTTACTTTGAATAAAAACTTGATCAACTCAAAGCCTTAATCACCTTTTAAGGAAAAATAAACAAGAATAAAGATTAACAACTAATTTTACATATCCCTTCAGTATTTTTCCCTTTATTCCTTTCTATTCCTCCACCGCTTTCCATTACACTACCTGAATTTTCAGCAAACATTGCCGTGTGATTTTGTCAAATTTTTCTTATATTTTCAATGGCCACGCCTTCATTTATCCGGAGCAAGAGAGTGGAACTGTCAACCTCCGGGGAGTTATTTTTCCGTTGCGGCTTTCCACATCTCGATAGCGCCTCATTCAAAGCATTGATTTTCGCAACTTACTTAAAGCGAAAAGAGCAACCAAAGTCCCAACTTATGTAGTTGCCACAGGCACGGGTGTTGAATTCTTGAAACATTTGCACGGATGATGGACTGACATATCAAGTATGGTAAATGCATCTGTATGTTCAGATGATCTGCCATGTACAAGGCAAGGCCCTAACGGAAAACTTGGGTTGTTGTTGAGTTATCACACAACACAAACGACATTGTTTATCTATAAATTCGATGTCTATGACACAGATAACATTGCTCATCTATGATTTTGATGTGCATGACTCTCTCAACTCTCTCACACGTGTGTGCACGGGTGCGCACAAGCACACTTGGGTATGTGAGTTGTGCTTTTTTCTGTGGTGCGGGTATTAATGTAATATATGGGCTTTAAAAGAAAATAAAATAAAAGGAAAAGAAAGAGTTTGAAAAGTCAAAAAGGGAAGCCGAAGAGAATTGTGGAATCTTCGGCTGGGTTTTAAAAAGAGAGAAAGAGGGAGAGAAAGAGAAGAGCACATGTCCGCCTCATCATGCCGACTCAAGTGTGTTTTGCAATGCCGGTAATAAATTGAAGCCTTTAATCACTTACTTGAAGCAATCGCCGCAATTAAGGCTCGAAATTCGGATTTCTTGGATATTTATGTGGTGAAGCCCGATTTTTGAGTTGTTGAGCTGTATATTTTTATAGAAATGGTACTTTGGGATGTTGTAAAGCTATAGTATCTTACGAATTGTGATTTGAGCTTACGGTTTGTCCAGAACGGAATTTTGAAATTAGGGGCACATTCTAGTACTGTAGCGAACAGTAGCTTCGAGCTTGTTTTTTGCAACAAAATATGCCTTTTATCAATAATATGTAATCAACCACGTTTCTCAAAACATGAGTTTAAAATACAAAGAAAAAATAGTGTCACTCACATAGGAAAAGCCAAAAATCAACTATGACGCTCACTCGAACTAACGCATTCGGATTCCTAAGAATTAACGGAAAAACAATATCAAAAGGCCAAGTAAAAAATGATATTCACATAACAACTTATCTATACTAGGCCTATTTGTCGATAAAACGACACATATGCCCCACAAAATCTCTTATTTAGCGAAAACCCATCATTTCCCACTAGGTGCAGCCATGTGCCAACTCCATCACGTCATAACTTCCTCCACAAAAATCCATTTCAAGCCGTCTTATAGTCTTTAAAAAGCTCTCTTAACTTACAACAACCACCCCAACTTAGCTGCTCCAAAACAGTACCGAAAACAATAGAAAAAAAAATAGTCTCAAAGTTACTATTCACTACAGTACTAGAATGCATCCCAACTTCAAAATTCCGTTCTGGACAAACTGCAAGCTCAAATCACAATCCGTAAGATGCTATAGCTTCATAACATCCCAAAGTATCATTTCTATAAAAAAATATATAGCTTAACCACTCAAAAATCGGGCTTTGCCACACAAATATTCAAAAATCCGAATTTCAAGCCCTAATTGTAGAGATTGCTTCAAGTAAGTGATTAAAGGCTTCAATTTCTTACCGGCCTTGCCAAACACACTTGAGTCGGCTTGATGAGGCGTCTGGATCACAAGTGCACAAGCGCGCCAATATTTTTTTTTCCTTTTTCCCTTTTTCCTTTCTCTTCTCTCTCTCTTTTCTCCCCTGTTTTTTTCGTTCCCCTGCTTCTGCCCGTGCTCTTCTCTTTCTCTCCCTCTTTCTCTCTTTTTAAAACCCAGCAGGAGGTTCCACGGTTCTCTTCAGCTTCCCTTTTTGACTTTTCCAACTCTTTCTTTTCCTTTTATTTTATTTTCTTTTTAAGCCCATATATTACATTAATACCTGTGTGCTTCTCTTTTTGGAAGATTCTCTAATGAGGACTTCATTTGCGTGTAAAGCAAGAGCCTGAATGCAGTCCATCCCAAGAAGAAACGGCGCTGATTTTGGCGGAAGGACAGCTTGATAATAAACACAAACAGATTATCCACATAGATAGCAGAGAAGGGAAGACCGACCCTGAGAATTTAAATAATGTATTGAGGAATGATATACGATGGGGCCGTAGGACCTTGCAGAAGTTTCTAGCAACTTTGGGGTTGCTATAGCGCGCAGATGGCCTCGAAGAATACACCAGAAATGTGTTGCTGTTTGTTGTGCAGATGGATGAAGCAACTTCACGATGCATACTATCGTTACCTACAACTGTGTTGCAGCATAATCGAGAGTGCGCTATATTCTCTAGCAATAGTTTTATTGTAGTTCCGCAGACGAGAACTAGCTGAAATGCTTGCTGTATTACTATATGTGTATATGGAAGTAGTGATCCCCTTCATTTTTGGAGAGAAGCGAGATCGTGCAAGAATCGGATGGCGATTTCAATGACGAAATTCTGGTATGCTGTTCATGGCGATCACTGGCACCAACAGTTGGCAAGCCTTGTCCGTCCGCGCATTTGTGACATTCTCGCTCGTTCAGATCCGGCGGTACTTTTCTCTGTATTATTTGTAATCCATCAAGCTGTGATGAGCTGATAGATGCCATGATTCAAGATAGTTTATCTTGATGATATCTTGTGTCTCTAATGGGGACTATAGATGGCTTGTAGTAATCTTGTTTTGTAGTATAGTGGAAGTTTTTGGCAAGCTCGCTCTGTGGTTTTTCCCCAGTTGCGGCGGTTGGCACGTTAAATTCTTGTGTGTCCTATTTTGTAGTGACCAATCGTCCATTACATTATACTAATTAGGGGTTTAAACTTGGCTATTTTTTTTATATTTTTTTTAAAAAAACCTATCAAAAGAATTTGACTTCTACTATTGATGTTTAGAGTGAGAGAGAACAACGACAAAGTGTTTATGGTGGCTCAACCCTAATTAGGATTGAATGATATATATTTATAAGAATGATTAATTATAGAAAGGGTATCGACAAAATATAGTTACAGAAATACCTTATAATACATATAAGATACATATTAATATTAACTTCGGTTGCCTGAGAAGAGGGAAAAATGAGAGCCCTAAGATCCTTTGGAATCAGATGGTGAAGATTGGAGAGTTCTACGGTTTGATTTATTTCGGGTACTTGAATCGATCGAAATCGAACCAAAAATGCTATGATGCCCATTCAATTATCCATTACCTAAATTGGAATGGGACCCAAATTGAAAATAACGAGAATTTTTTGTTTCGGTCTGATGGTAATGCTTATTGTGCTCATATAATCAAAAAAAGATGGGAGGGGAAGGATCTAATTGCACAAAAAAGAAGATTAGAGAAATGCTTGAACATTTTATAAAAGTTCAGAGATCAGTAATGTCTCTATGTCAAATTTTTAATCTTTATCGCCATTTAGTTGTCGGTAAGCTTCAAAATTCAGAATGACACTTTTTCTAACTAGTCTGATGAACATCGCGGCGGATCGGCCCTTCTCAATCAACGGAGTGTATGTGGCAGCAGCATGTGCTCGTGGCCGAAAAGCAGCAGGACCTATATAAACAGATGTATGCATGTGATAAATGAATTTTTAATCTAAGGCCAACACAGAATGTGACACACTAACAGAGCCCAAATTTAATTCATCACTACGAAATGCTAAAATCTTTCATTACCTCATATCAGCAGTGTCTTGGTCAAAGACTAAGATAAGCATCACTAAAAGTATGCTATGACCATAGGCTTGCATTCGCAATTCAAAGAAAAATTTACCATCCTCCTTTTTTCAGAAATGTTACATTTTTTGTGAAACAAACATAGTCTATATTATAATTCCTAGTTTCAAATCTCGCACTTTTCGATGCCTTCTGCACAAATCAAAGTCAATCCCACAGTTTATGCTGCAATTATGGGTCCTTCTGGTAACAATTTTTTTTTTTCTGAACAACAATTTCTTTTCAAAAAGTCTTTTTCTATTTTTATTCCCCGTAACAATTTTTAAATAAATGAATGTATTTGGTAATTATACAAAATTTTTATTTTCAGAATGGAGAAAGAATAGGAATATATTTTGTACGATCCATAAAATTTCTATTTCTTTTAATTTTTTAGGATTTTTTCGTTTTTCTTTTCTTAGTCTTCTTTGCCAGTGATTGACAACCGTTGCTCGCCGATTAACAACCAACTGTCACTTGCCACTTGCCGATCGACTGCTGGCCATATATTGTCGTTACCAACCTCCAGTTGATGATCATTGGTCGACCAGTGGGTGGCGAGCAACAGTTGATGGTTGACCAGCGAGTAGTTGCAATGATAGGCGGTTGGCTGCCGATCAACGACAATGGTTGGCGATCGGTCAACAAGTGGCGGCGGCTAGCGTTGGTGGCCAAACAATAGGGACAGTAAGGAAGAAGAAAAGAAAAAAAGAAGAAAAAATAACTTATTTCTAGAAATTGTTCATGGGAATAAGAAGTTACTTTTTTTTTTTTTACTTATTGTTTTTGTTCTAAATCTATTCTCTAACTATTTTTCTATTTTGAGGAATAGAATAATTAGTTGATGTCACCTAATAAATTTTTATTTTTTTCTATTCTGAAGAGTAAAAGAACAGAAAAACCATTTTTTTACATATTAATACCATAAAAACTTTAGACTAATACCATTTGTAACAAATTTACTCCGAACTAATTTTCTGACCTCAAAAAAAATTCAAAATCAGTATATTTGTGACAAATTTACTCTCAATTAGTTTTCGTTAAACTGGATTAATATCACAAAAAACCATAAATTGATACACATGTGATAAACAAAGGGTAAAACTTTAAATTAATACACTCATGAATTGTCACGTGTCATGTAACTTAGCAATTTGATTGTAAAATTTAATAAAAATTTACGAATGATGAATTTATCATAAATATATCAGTTTGTGATTTTTATGATTAAAAAATTATTTTAAAATAAAATTATCACATGTATACAATATTGAGATTTTTCGTAATATTAATCATTTTCTTTAAAATTAATGTCAACAAGCGGTTGTAACGAATGGTCGACCAACATGCGATTTTGACCATTCCGATCAGCTCAAAATAATGCAAGTCATGTAGATAAAAATGAATCTTATGAACGCGGTACTGGCAAAGTCGAGCTGGCGTTAACATCTTCCTATCAAAATCAACTCTCAAAAGTAAGTCCATCCGGATCCCTGGAGCAATCTGGCCCGCTCTTCTTCGATCGTCCGGGGTCGGATTCGTCTTCGGCACGTATCGAATTTTGGTCAGCAAATTGTAATTAGCAATCTGCGGCGAAAACGGTTCGTCGTTTTGGTGACAAAAAGCTGGCTAGAAGGGCGTCCGACACACATTAAGGTTGCGAAACGACAGCGTTTAAGCTCGGCAACCAGCGGCAAAACCCCGGCCGTCTTCTTCTTACCTTTTTCCTCTTTATCCGCCCGCTCGCCGCTGCCTAGCCCGTCACTCCTCTCGGCGTCTTCCGACCGTGGCGATGTTTGCTTCGTCGTCCCAATCCCGAAAGAAGGTGACTCGCTTCTCTTTCATTCGCTCGAACCATCCACGTTCTGCACCTGTTTTGGATCTTTTCTTGGCCGCTTGGTTGCTGAGGGGGCGTGAGTCGAGAAATTTTGAGTGTCGAAAGTCAGTAATCCATGTTGTACATGGTTTTCGTTCGACGAAAGGTGCTTCAAATGGGTGCATTCGTTGTCTTCTTAGTTCCACGACGAGAAATCATGGGCAGTTTCAAATTTTCGTTCTTGTTTTGTTTTCTGTGAAAATTATGGGAGACCGGGCAATTGGGTGCTTGTGGCGTTTGTTTTTTCTTCTTGTTTCATTCGTGGGTTGGTTGATTGTCTTTATATTGCTCGCAGCAGCCGAAGAAGGAAGAGAAAGAATGGCTCGCCGTGAGTTTCCGGCCCGAGAATTTCGTTCCGGGACTCATCATCGGTTTCATTTTGGGATGGTTCATTGATTTATCCAAGCCCACCAAGAGCAATACGAGGAGGAGAAACTTTTTGCCAGGAAAGCAGCAAGAGCAGTGTCTGGTCTCGAGCGGAGGTGACCAGGACCTCAAAATGGTGTTCTTTTAAGCAATCTAGTGTTTACCTTTTCCATTATTACTGCCTTGCTTTTAACTGGATAAAAACATTCACCAAATGTGTTTTGTACATGTTTGTCTGCAATCCCCATTCATTTCGTCTGGCAATTTTTGTTGTAATAGATGATACTTACTTGATGGTATGTTCATGGGATGTTTTCTCTGGACTCTAATTATGAAGAGCTTGCCCATTGCAGGTTCTAGTGGTGAGGCAGGACCTTAAGATGGGACAAGGGAAGATTGCTTCTCAATGTGCTCGTAAGACATCTATATCTCCAGTTAATGTCTACACTTGTCTTGATTCTTTCTCTTATTGCCGATCTTTCCCTTATCGTCCTTGTATGTTCATTAGCTTTCTTCTAATGAACTCCAGATGCTGCCACGGGGATGTATGGAGAGCTGATGCAGAGGTATGTGATGACTCTGCAAGTGGTACATGTCCAATTGAAGAAAGGCCTGTTTACTCTCTAGCTACTTTCCTTCTTTTTAATCAATGCGACACTATGAGAAATGAAACGTGTTCCTTTGTGATGCTTTGACGTGGATATGTTATTAAATCATACAATCTTCTTCAAGTGTTAGACAAGATGTTGTTTAAGCATACGTTTTGCTGGCTGTCAATGTTAATCAACCGACAACTCACTGGTTTTTCAGGATGCGATTGAGGAAAGTTATCTATAGTGCATGCAGCATGACTATTTCATTCTGTATTTTTAATGTCTGACCAAAAAAAAGTCCGTGTTTTTTGTACGCGAAGTATAAGTTTGTCTTTGCAGTTTTTAGATACTCCGATAGTCATTGACCAGCATTTTATGTTGCTATATCAATAGAGAACTGCATCTCACCAATTGCTACTTCTTGCCAACATGGTCAAAGTCCCATGATCCATTTTTTTGGTTGCAGTGACCGTTTTTTACTGAGAAAGTGGGAACAATGTGGACAACCAAAAATTGTTTGTACGTGCAAAAATCAACAAGAAATGTAAGCAGGTGACTTTCAATATTTATGATGTTTCCATCCTCTGTTTGTGTAGTTCCTTCTATACTTCTTTAACCATGATTCAAGAATTTATCTCTGTACAAGTATCGCTAAAGCTATAACAATTTTCATCGGGTTTTTCAGGAATAAGCTAAGGGAAGCAGCTGAGGGCATGGGTCTTCCGACTTTTGTTGTTGCCGATGCTGGGCGAACACAGGTAAAGATATCTGTGGCTTAATATTATAATGGCCAGCAATGGCTATGTTATGTTTGAATTTGGACTGTCTTATATTTTCTGGTTGGATATGGAGCAGATGCTTGGTCAACTTAAAGGCAGCCTAAGCTTTTTATTTTTCCATATCAGTCAACGAATGGTGTTGGTCACATTAGATGTACAATTGATATGAATAGCATACAATGATCATCTCAAGCAATTGTTTACTCTGGCAAGATTCAGAACTCACAAATAATTCATGTTATAAATGCCTTCTATGAAATAGCAGACCTCATGATCTAGGTTAAATGTAAGGAATATAGGGCCTAACCTTTGAGTTTACGAAGCTGGGGCTTTCTCTTCCTGCCTTGCCTGTCTGTATGCTATATGTAGCTTTTGTATCAGTGAAACCCCATCTCTAATTACTAGTTATACTTTCACTTTTTTGTTTACTAATTACTGGAAATATTTGGTTGTTCCTCCTCTCCAAGCCATTTAGCATTATTTCCTCTGAATTTTTAACTTTTATGGCTAAGATGCTATACTAACGACAAAATACTTTCCCCAGGTTGCAGCTGGTTCGAGGACTGTTCTTGCTATCGGACCTGGTAATTCTAGACTTCTAGTCAGTATTTAGTTAGTCTTAGTCAACATAATGGTACCTATATTGTAGCTTCATGTTTCTTAGCTTGATGTCTTTTGCTTGGCCTCCCTTATAAGAGACTGATTTTTGGAGGGATTGGTTGACTTTCTCTTATTTTTAATTTGTGGGAAAATGAATCAATGTGGTAATCAATGACTTGGTGCAAATTTATCACAACAGAAGTTGCCATTCAAAAATCCATATGTCATCAGTTAAATGCCTTCTCATTCTTTGCTTTATTTTGCTGCTTTAAGCAGGACCGAAAGAATTAGTGGACTCAGTAACGGGAAAGTTGCGCCTCCTATAACATCAGACTGATTATCTTCTGCTCTACAAATGGTTTCACGCCCGAAGAGTTTGCTTCCCAAGATTTACATAAATTTATTTAGTGGCATGACAGCAAGGTTCACTGACCTCGTTTCAGCATAGCAATTGTTTGTTACCTGAGCTATATATCATTAGTAGTGCAGTTGGGATGAAAGGAACAGTAACCATTCTCTTATTTTGTCAATTTATTGTATCGTTTCTAGTCTTTAGTACCAAGGTCAGTTGTCTTGATTTGCTTCATAGCTGTCATCTGTAATATTCAGACTGGAATCAATCTGCACTGAAGAAATGTAAAGTGACAGAATTCACTCTCCATCTGTTAGATTCTCTATGCTGCTTTAACATGGGAACCAATGATGATGGCTCTTTTGCTTCTTGTGGCTAAAAATGCTTTTGACCCAAGATGAGGCATTTCACTGCAAAGTGCAATATTTGAAATGAAGTCATGTGCTTTACTTTATGTCTGTGCCCTTCCTGTTTTTCTGTGCTGTGCTTAAATAGTCAAATGGGAATTGACAGAATACACTTGTATTGAGTGATGGATCATTTTGCAGCAAAATGGAAACTAGCTCGTACCCTTGATGAATCTTACTGAGGAAAAGGAAGGGACAAGTTGTGTGATTTCTGTGATGTATAGAAGCATCATGTGGCTGTCTTGTTTTGCTTTAATGGAAACTGGTGATGAGTGGCGTGCTGCATCATTTTCTTAAGATGGGAATCTGTCTCCAATGATTCGAGGTGATCATTGCTTCAATCGATCTCTTACTTCGGCCATGGATGGGCGAAAGAGGAGACGATGAGACTTGAGTTGAAGAGTGATGCTAGTAGAGGAGTCATCTGACTCACTGAGCCGGACCTTTGAAGATGTGGACATTGCGATATGATAACACTGCTATTCCTAGTTAGAACATGCGACTTAGCCCCACCTCTTTCCATGCCAAATAGGTATAACGCTTAGGAAAGGAGAAGCATACTGCTTCCTCATCACTAAAACATGAACTTGGTAGTTTCTACAACCTTAGGAAATTGTGTGTGAATGGTGGGATGTGTCATTGCCTATTTCCATTAGAAGTGGATAGCTTCTCACTTAAACTCTAACCTTTGTATAATTAGGTGTAGGATTAAGCTTGTTTGGTTCGATTTTTGGGAAATGTTTTTGAGAAAATGCAAATACTCTTGAGTTAAAGGGGTTTTTTGAAATGCAAATGGCGCTTGGTGAATTGTAATTTTAAAATGTATAGGAAAATAATTTTAACTTAAATGCGGTTTGGTAAAAATTACATTTGTAAAGGACTTTTACTAAATTAAAATAAATAAATAAAAGAAAAAATCATATCCATAGTTAGCTTTTTTTAGAAACTCTAGGAGTCACAACCACTATTTGCGCCTTAACGCATTTCAAACCTTTGAATGGCCTTGATCCAACTTTCTATTCACTCATGGGACCCCCACCTTTATCGATGAGGCTACTCAATGGGAAAATAAAATGGAGGTTGCACAACCCAATTTTACTAAATTAAAAATAGATAAATAAAAGGTTTTTGCACTTTTTTTTGAAGTACAGCCATCGGCGGCCAGATTTGGCCACCGGATGGCCTCACTTGAGGCCACCCACGTTAGACCAAGTTACTTGAGGTTGTGCAACCCTAGACAACAATCGCTTGGGTCGAGCAACCCAAGCATCGCCTCAAGTTTGGCGACAATCATTGAGGTCGAGCGACCCCCAAATGGTAATCACCGGTGCGCATGACCCATTGGCCGACAATTGTCTGTCTCTGATCAACTTTTTCATGCGGTGGTCTTTAGAGAAGATGAATAGTAATTGAGGGTCAAGACTTGCATTCCGAGAATGCAATTTCACAAAGGATCTTTGAACCTACTTTAGGTTAAAGACTCTTAAAGCCCTTTGAAGATACAATTATATTTTTTCAAAGTTGAGCAAAAATAATAAATTAAACGCATTTGCATTTAGTCAATGAATTTTAGAGTCCCAAAACTCATTGCAAATGTTGAAGTAAACGGGCCAAGTTCCTCTTATCCAATTAAGAAAGCTTAATACCCAAGTGACTATCGGCATTTCAGGAGTAAAATCTTTGCTCAAATAATAATTCTGATGTCAAATTACCGTTTGCCCACCACAAAAGAAATATATTTTAAGCAATGCAATTACCATTCAGTATAAGGAATAGACATTCATAATCATGCAAGTATGCTAATGAAAAGGGAACATTATCCGTGCAAGCAAGCCATGCATTTTGAGATTCAATTTGGTTTGATAACTCATATAAACTCAATTTTTGGTGATGTATCTGTACTTTAATATAAGAGAAAAGGTCTCTTTTTTGTAATCTGAATAGGGTTTATAATGTAGTTCAATTAAAAACCCCAGTTAAAATCGGATGAGGAGACTAGCTTCTCTTGATATGCGTATTAGATTAACTAATGTCACTGTACAATAAAAAGTACAGAAATTCTTTTATATGATGACCTACCTTTGATTCATCCGAAATTTGATCATATTTATTTCTTTTTCCCATCAAATTTTCTTTTTATAATAGTCCAGGATACACATTTTGATCACGAATATCACCTGGCTGGTCAAGAAAAGTTTATGAAAATTTATCGGATAAAACATAAAATTGCCTAGACAATTTTATTCCCAGAAATTCGGGGAAAAAAGAAAATCCATTAAACCGCAAAACCCCATCAAAACCCTTCTTCTTCTTCCCCTCTCCCTCTCTCTCTCTTCTTCAGTCGTCGTCCACTTCAATGGCCTCTCGTTGCAGATCTTTGACGAAGCCGGCTCTCTCCCTCTTCAAATCCACCGTCTGCAAGCCGACTCCAAAACCCACGTGCTCGCCATCTCTCCTCACCGCCCGTTCGTCTCTCACTCCGACCAGGCAAGCCGCTTCTTTTAATCTCTTCCAAATCTGATTTTGATTCTTTCTTAATGTCTGAATTGCTCGGATGGATATCGTATTCCGTAGTTTTTCTATGTCTGCTTGCTGGGTCCTTGTCATTTGGGTCGCGGCTCAATGTTTAGTAGAGCAAATTTAGCTGTTGCCCTGCTTGGGCTTGTCTGGAGAGATAGCTTTTAGTGGCTAAAGTTGAGATTTTGAGCGTTGGGCTTTGATTTTCAGGACGTTTTCTCAATTGGGTACTCTTCAATCGATGCTCCCGTTGTACACGGCGGTCTCGTCGGCGAGGCTCACTTCGTGCCTCGGCATGGATTCGAGGAGCTCGAGGTCGATGTGTCAGGGTATGCTCTGCAGTGCGAACCCAGGAGTTTGATAAATCTCCAAATGTTTTGTGTTTGTTATCTGTAAGCAACCTTTTATTACTCTTTGCTTCTCCTTTTTTGCCTTATATCTTATCTCGGGTTTGTGCTCCAATAGAATGCAATTTCATGGTTTAAATGGGCGATGTTTACTTTCTCTGAAATTGAATTTGTTGGATGCAATGCCATTTTGAAATTTCTTGAAAATTTCAGGAAGTAAGAAAATACAGGGAAAAATTCATTGCAATGAGATTAAGTTTAAGCTTGTTGCTCTTCATATCTTTGTCTGTCCATCTTTGGCTAGATAGGTATATATTCATACATTTACACACGCATGCATTCATACATTAACATCTGTTATGCTTTCTTTAGGATACCTATAATTATCGGATGAACAGGTTTTGCTGCTAGCATGTATGTTTATACTTTCTTGTGTCTGGTGTGGAGGACGCATAACAGTGAAAGGCATGTCGTGCTGGTTTTAAATTAGTCTTAGGTACAGGGATGAGTGGTATCCTTTCTTAAAAATGCATTGATACTGGATATTGGCATCACCGACCATGGACCAAAGCATTATACGGTTGAGGGCTTCTACTTATTGTCAAGGAATTATCCTCCACTATTTCGTATGCTGGGTACTTTGTCTGGAAAAACAGAGAAAGTGTGTTTTATCTTGCTGGATAGAATGAATGATGGACAACTTGAATAGATATATATGTGCTTTTAAAGTGCCTAACCGTTGACAGATTCATAGCTTTACCATCAATTTTTTTATTTTTTATTCAAATTTACTTTGCAGCATGTTAGTCTATCCCAGTTTCGGTTTTGATTTTGATATGATTGCACCTTGTTAGTTAGTCATTACAATATTTTGAACAGCAAGCAGTGAATGGTTTGAACTGTTTGAAAGAAGTATTGAGTGTTCGAGGAAGAAAGCATTGTCGCACTTCTGATTAGGGGAGATAACTTTTGACAGAGCAGAAGTGCAATATCTGATTATACATTAGCACTGGAAAAACTAAAATCAGAATTTGAAACAACACCAGTACGATTAAGTCAAAACTACCAATACTTGACATGATTTCCTATTGGTCATAACTTACGATAATGGTCCAAACTATTGACACTAACATGATAATGTAGCATAAATTGACTCCCCCACTTATGACTCCCGTTCATAGAGGTTATGACTTGGAAATTGTGATTTGTCTTTGATTCTGCAAATCACAGTAGAAATGAGCTTAGGCATATCTCTGCTTATTTCCCTAGTGCTGAAAATATGGAGATGTATATGACTTTGCAGAAGTACACAATCAAGGAGACTTATTAATGAAAAAGAGCATTACACATGTTCATTTCTGTTTCTAAAGCCCATTTACAGTAGATTTTTCGTGAACACTATGCTAAGCCATTTATAGTTACATGAGGAACTCTTGCTAGTATATGAAGTTGGTGTCTCCTTAGTCGAGACACCGCATGATGAAAACCATAATATGGCTGCATTTTGTGCTTTCTTTGAACAATCACATCATAAAGAAGTTTTGCAGAGCCAGTTGATGGATTCTTGATTTTGCGTCTTATTTTCATTCTTTAAACTTCTGTACTTCTCACTGAAGTGAGACTTTACACAACCCTGAACATGATGGACAGGATGATATATCTGCTGGTGCTTCGCATCACTTTAACAATATCATGGTTAAGGAAACCTTTATGTCAGCAGATTGACTCTTATTTATACCCCTTCTGTAAGATAAATATGTCCAGTTTTCTTTTGCTTTTGTGGGAAAACCAATATGTAATATTGAATGACAAGTATAAGGGGATGGACATATGATGAAAAAAGCATTCAACCATAAAAATTGGGAATTAATTTTAGGATTTCCTAAGAAGAAGAACAAACGCAAGGGAATGGAAGATGACTTCTCTGCGGGGATAAGATGAAAAAGCTAACTCTGTGATGAAAGTAAACAATCATAGCTCTGCTTAAATCTTCAAACTCGCTGTTCCATCTTCTGTTGGAAGAGACAAACCTTCAAGCATGTCATAAAATGTTTCTTCCGTTTTGTTTTCCTTGTCAAAGGGATGCTGTGGGTACCCAGAGACAAATTGCTGTCTCCAGGATTGAACTTCACAGTGCTTTGTTAGACGGATGAATCAGAAGTTCTGTCCTTCCATGTCACAAAGTTTCCATGCATGAATAAACAAGCTTTCCAGAGGTTTTAAAGAAGGAAAAACCGACCTTGCAGATTTGGATCAAGATGAAATGTATAAATTCTTGGTTTTACAAAAATACTAGGGCATGTTTTAAATCTTCAACCTTTCAGCTTTTGCCCGTTTCTGGCCTTTCCCAAGCTGGGTCGATGTGATTGCTATAATCTGCAGAAAGCGGACAAGTATTGTTTAAATCTCTCTTAATTTCATTATTGTGCCTAAATTTATGGAAAATCTGATTTGAAAATCTTAGATTTCTCTAAGCTTTATATGGAGTAAATTATCTGAGCAATCTTTACGACCAACCAACTATTTTGCGAAGGCACTTGGATCAATCTTATAGAATTCTGACTCAGGCGCTTTGTTCCAATTTAGGCGCATGCTGAGGTTTACTCAAAGTTCAGGTCGAAACTGCCACTTCCATGGGATGGGCAGTAAATGTAGTTGGCCATGCCCTATAGTGAAACAGGTCATGACTAATGCTCCCTAGTTAAACCACCCTAAACTAGAACCGTCTTACAATCACTCCCCTGCCACGGTCAAGGAGCTAAATACCTTTATATTTTGCAAGTGTTGCGTATCATACTTGAGTTACAATAACCAATGACATATTTGTGGCGTGGATGCTTGATAATTTATCCATTTTTGTTACTTGCTTGACCATCTTCTCTGCGTACCTTTGGTGGTCAATGAGGTCCAAACTTAATCTTTACGATTTATTCAAGCTGTTGCTTACACATTCACAACTTGCAGAGCTAGGTCTCAGCGTGCCTCGATAAGGGAGCAGGAGGAGGAAGCCGTCAACTGTTGGAAACGCTGCCTCACATCTCTCATTTTTATTCATGACATTGACATTCTGGCAGTGCTTGGACCTAAATTGGCACCGTGTAACTTGGGTCATGCAACTTTATGTATCTTGTTGGACAAAATGAGATATGTGGCATGGTTTCCTTAGGGTGCACAAACTATGTTATCGTGTTTCTTCAGCTTTAAAATCAACAGAGAGGAGAATTCATCTTGCAGACCCAGTTTCGCTTGGGCAGATTCGAGTCAGAACATGATAAGATAGAAATGATGCATGCTCAAATTTTCCAACCTCCGTGATGCAAAATGTTATCCTACTTTCATCTGCAATTTTCATGGGACTGGTTGAAATCCAGTGGGATGTGTAGGGGAATGATGGCAGAAGGCACTCTGCTAAGCAGCAGCAGCTGTGATTGCTAAGCAAGTTGAGGATTGATAAGTATCTTACAAGCAACGTGGAGTGCACGTGAGAAAGTTTTAGAGGGGGTGGTGGGGTTGATTTGGAGCGAGTCCTCCTAAAAATGTCTCCTTTTCCATTGAAAGCAACCTTGGCCATTGCATCTTTGTCTCCCTTGTGACAATACACCCCCATGTGACTACTGAGCCTCCCACCTCAAGCAACTCTCTCTCTCTCTCTCTCTCTCTCTCTCTCTCTCTCTCTCTCTCTCTCTCTCTCTCTCAAGCACGTTCAGTTCAATGTGCAAATGAAAATCCTTTCGAGGAAGGTTTGTCTTCAATTTATCTAACTTTGCATTATAGAGTTGCGGGTCCAAGCTTTGGTCGATCCACTATCTGCACAGTACACACCATCCTCTAGGATCTTGAGTTCATGCTATGTTCGATGGCGTTCGTGCGTGGTCAAAGTCCAAGACCATGAAAATCTATTGCATTGGAATCGTGCTTGGTGCCATTTCCACCTTGCACCCAAGAAAAATAAAAGATAAACAAGCTGAGTTATAGTTATAAAAATCCACGTCTTAATTATGTTTGACCAACCGATCACATTATCTGGGGCAATATGCACTCTAATCGATTTGCCACATTTTAGTTTTGAAGCTCTGTTTTCATTGGTCGCCTTCTCCATGTGTCACTACCGCGTGATATACATAATTTCATCGACCGGGACTGCAAATTGGAAAATGGAAAAGCACAAGCTTAATTAAAAACAGACTTGTTTTGGGATTCGTTGCCATGTTTGGGCAACTGTGGAACTAACAAAAGCTTTTTAGATTTCATTTGTTTCTCAAAAATTAAATGATCTGGAAAGTATTTTTCAAAAAATGATAGCTTGTATCACTTGCAAAAATAAATAAACAAAATATTATTTCATCATCCATAAAAATATTTAAATAAAAATTTAGCAGAACATTTTTCATCGACTATAATTTTAAGCAATACAAGTGATTATTTATAAGAAAATATTATTCAATATATTCTTTTTTCTGCTAAACAGGCGGAGCCTTGCTAAAGAGTATAAAAAAGGAATGGTGTAGCAAAGGGAAGACATAAAAATGTTATCGAAAATTAAAAAGGATGAACGTGGGAATGTCCGCAATGCATGGAAGCCCACTAACTTCTACTGTACTGGGACATATGATACCGACGTTCCCATCTTTTTTTATTCTCTATTTCTGATATGGAGACATTTTTGGTCGGTGCTTGGTTACAAATAAAATAATCGGGACTACTGCCATACAGAAAAACTCTTACAAGTTTAACTTTGGATGAGTGACACGCGTGTCCAGGATTAATTATGTACACATACCGTCTCACTTGTCAACCATTCAACTTGATAAAAATTCATATGAATGCGCATCAAGTTTGGCAGAAAATGAATGGCCTAAAAAGGATTTCCCTAAAAATAATCGCTTATATCGCTTTCAAATAATTAAAGAATGAGAAATAATTTTCATTACCCACAAAAATGCTTCTATGATGAAAACGTCTTTCATTAACTAGTTATTTCGAGCAACATAAGTGATCATTTTTATCAATCAATTTTTCCCGAAATAAAAGTAAAGTCTAATTGTACAATTTTTTTTCCCAACTCCCTTAAGTTGAGAATTTATACAATCCCAAATTTGCCAATCTTTTCGTAGAAGTATCCACAAAAATTCACCATCATGTCCAAAGGATGGTGGTCGTGTCTCTGAGAACATGAGTGATAAACACACCAAGAAAAGAACAGACCCATCTCTGGCTCCCTCACTGACTCTTCCACGAGGAGCGGCCGAGCGGATGAAGATGACGACCCCATGCATGTGACCACCGCAAAGTTTGCTCCTCTTCTTCTTTCTATTTCTACCACTAACTTATTCTTTTTTTTTTATTATTATTGTTATCTAATCGTGACGTACAAAACGTATTATCTTAAGAAATTATTTAATCTAATGACAGCAATCTAATCTGAGAATCCTGCTCGCTTTGCAGCCGCTGTCTTCTCCCCCGGATCGATTCCATGGCGATTTGTATTCTTTTTCGCCTGCCATTTCCGGAGAGAGACAAGGTGCATGCGATCTTTTACAGAACGTATGAATATATCACAGAGAAATGTTATCTCTCTGACTTTGTAATTATATAAAATAATAATTAGGGCAATGCAGGCATCTGGATTAGCGTTGCCTGGGATCGTGCATATACGGTCGCCTTTTAATTATATAAACCGGGGGAAAAAAAGAAAAAAATTTCCCTCTGTCTACATTTTATCAATGAATAAAATAAAAATTAGGGTTGTGGAAATGGAATCCTAAGATACGGGATGGGATGGATTTATTACAATATTATCGGAATCAGAGGGGTGCTATGAAGGGTCATGTGACGTTTCACATCTACGGAGTGATTGGCTTATGGTATACTAAATTAATCAAATTTCTTATGATAAAATGTCAATACCCGAATTTGGAGCAAAGACTAATCTTTCTAAGTGCATGCAAATTACTCTATTCGAGCGTATTCGGTAGGGCGGCATCCACAGAAGAACGGTCACGGCCCTCGAGATGATTGCTTTGAATAAGAGACATTATGATTCGAGTATCAAATCTGCAAGTGGGACCACTCTGTTTGCATGTTGGGATAGGACTGGTCAAATTCCAATAAAAATCCATCAAATACCCAAAAGAAGTTAGTGTGCAAAATTGATGGAAATAGAATGTCACTTATGCTATTACAAAGTTCAACAAAGTTAGCTAGAGTAAATAAACTTTAGGAAATTTGCAAAAAAAAAAAACCATCTTAAAAGTTAGCACTCACATTTCAAAGACTATACTCACCTTTAAAAATTTTCGATTTGCATCATCCCCTTCAAACTCAAAAGGCACATTTACCTCAAAACCCTACACCCGTCACTTTTCCCCTCCCTCTCGCTCTCTTCCTCTATCCTTCTACTCACTCGAGCTCGCCTCACAGCTCTCTCTCTCTCTCTCTCTCTCTCTCTCTCTCTCTCTACCCCTTCGTCCGACACTGCTTCTAGTGCCTCTTATCGCCCCGACCTCAATTTATACCCGAGACAACAACCATCACCACACTTGGTTTGAGGACGGCAATTGCGGGGGAGCTAGGACGGGGTGGCAATTGGTTGATAATGGGGTAAGAGAGAGATGGCGAAGGAAGAGAAATGAGCTTGCAAGCTCAATTTATTAATAATCGCTTATATTGCTTGAAATAAGGACATTAATGAAAAATAATTATATTATCAACGATAATTTATGTCTAAACAATACAAATTAATATCAAAAAGGGGGCAAAACTCGAGACGCAAGTCGTAGGTTTTCGAAATACCATGCGCGGGTGCGAAATTTAGGAAGAGAGAGATGACGTGGCGAGAGCGGGGAGGAAGCAGGAAGTAAACGACACGCGCCAAGAGCGGAGCCTGGCCGGGGATCACGTGAACAAAAGAAGCCCTTAACGAGAAAATCGCCCCCCAACCGGAAAGGGGAGCACGAGAGACCGGAAACCGATGGACATTCTCTGCACTGCGATTCCCCCCATCCACCGGCTATCGCAGGTCGCCCGTCACTGAATTCCATGCGGATCGTGAAATAGTACCACCGGCGACTCCACGAACAGAGCCCGCTGGCCGAGGGCTCACGCGCTCCTCGGCGTCAAGTCCGCGCGTGGCGTTTTGGTTTTTTTTTTTTTTTTGTGGTCACGTGCCTCGGAGACGGCGAAACGTGACCGCAGTTAAGTACGGCGTCGTCCATGCCGTTCGATTTTAATGACTCTGCGTTGAGACACATGACTGAACCTCCTATGAATAATGAAAATTTGAAGCCTCACATCAATCTTATTTTATTTTTCCCAACAAATTTATTACCTGAAAGTAATAACTGTATTCGAAATATATATTTCAAATTTCAATTCTTAAAAAATTGCGAGACAAATCATGACGAAATTTTAAGTGGGTATCAATTTTATGAACCCTAAATATTCGTTTGAGTTATACTATCAACGTAGGTACTATGTGACAGTTATAGCACATAGGCATATTTTCTCTTGAGATTTTGCCGATAAAATGTGTCTTATAGAAACGAAGTGAATTCATCCTTGAAAGTTCTCTTGGTCATCATTCTTCTTATAGGAAAATAAATGCCGTGAAGGACCTGATAAGCTAGGACGATGTTCCTTCCTCCAATGGATCCGTAGAAGCTCGACATATCATGTAGAAGATTTTTCATATTGTCACTAATTTTCTAGGAAAAATGACTCTATTATATATATAAAGAAGAAAAGATGAATGCTCAACAAGCTCCGGACAACGCTAACAATTGCCCATGACACATTTGCAATTCGTGCGTTGTCTCCTTTAGCGCCATGCTTGCAATGCATGGCCTCCCCTAACTTTGTTCCGAACATGATGCAATGTTCACGATATGTTCCCAACGAACATTTCCAACACCTCGGCACACACAAATTATAAATACATAATTTTTGTCTGCGATGATTTTTATTTCTCACCACGAATTTCCCTTTGGCCATTTCAATTGCGTAATCATAGCGTTAAACCAAGGGCCAAAAAAGAGAGTCGACCTCTTCTTCCCTTCTCTCTCTCTCTCTCTCTCTCTTTTTAGGGGGGGGTGGGGAAGGGGGTTGACCTCTACTTAGCAATGATCATATGCTACATCTATTATTCACCAATGAAATTCATTATGGTAGGCTCGTTTAGTAATTAATGAAGCTTTTGACCCATATATTTTATTTTTTTTTATTTTTTTATTGTGACTATGAATTGCTTGAGGCCCCATTTGAATAATGTCCATATAACTCCAACCCCTAATTATTCTTTGCTTGTAGGGGAAACTGAAATGAGAGCCAACTTTGAATTGGCGCATACCCACAAAGGATGGCAATACGACATCGAGTGCTTTCCTTCTCGGAGGCCATACCACGTTTCACTCCACAACTCAAGGAGCAATGAACACGAAAGTATATGTCGAGAAAAAATCAACAATTTAGATGTATAGTGATTCGTTTTTGTATTTTTGGCTTGCCGAGAATAATCGATCAAAGAAAATAAGCGTGCTTAAAGTTAGGAAAATGGATTCCCTAACTTGAAAAGAGTAAAACATTTTTGGGGATTTTTTTTTTTTTTATCATGGAATTTCTACGAAACAAACACATCCTTAACCTCGATTTGAATTGCTTACCTCTAACCTAATATTGAAATTGGACTTGATTGCACATACATAAAAAGAATGTCGAATTTTCATGCATGGATTCTTCAGCTCCTAATTTATTAGGAAGTGATCGTTCTTTTGCGGAACAAAAGAGAAAAGCGATGATTTCGTGCAATCTAGTGCACTTTCCACGCAATCCTTCGTGTGTCCCCAACAACAAAAAGTAAAGGAATTCAAATTAAAAATTACTTGAATTTATCCAAGGAAAAAAAAAAGTGGGTTTGCAGAGTAATTGCTAGCTTAGCAAAAAGCTACTCTCGAGAGCAAAAAGCCAAAAATTAAAGAAGAAGGAAAAAAAAAGGGTCTGCAGTTCGAGAAAAATCAAAGTTAGGAAAACTAATAATGAACTGAGCAACTTAAAAAAAAGAAAAAGAAAAAAGAATTAAAAATTCCTGAAACCTCGGCTTGCTTCGTTCACTTCACTACACTTGCTCGCTCGCTCTAAGTTATCCTGCTACATCAGCTGCCGGAAGTCGGGCCCCACGTGTTGGTGGATCAGGTAATCCTCGCCGTTGGATGCGTCGAAGACCATGCTCTGGTGGTGGCCCTGATGGAGGAACTGCTGCTGCTGCTGGTGCAGCTGCTGCGCCCTCTGCATCTCCTTCTGCCGCCGCAGCTCCAGCACCTTCCGGTGCGAGTTGGAGTGCCTGGTGAGCACGAAGGTCGGGCTCGCGGCTGGCCGGTACTCGGGCACCAGCCGGCCCGACTTGTACCGCACCCCGCACGCGTTGCACAGCGTCTTCGGGCCCATCGGCCCGGTGCGCCACTGCGGCGTCTTGTCCGTCTGGCAGTGCAGGCACCTCCGCACCTCCCCGCCGCCGGCATCAGGCCCCTCCGGCCCCTCCGGCCCGTCGAGCCCCGGCTGCTTCTTCTTCGGCGCCGCCCGGACGGTCTTCTTGCCCGCCACGGGCCGCGGGGCTCCCCCGGGGCCGCCCGCCCCGTCGTCATCGGGGGCAGGGTCGGACTGGGAGAGCACGAGCAGGCGAGAGGACCAGCTGCCCGGGGCGGCACGCGAGCGCTTGCTCCGGGCCTTGGCCGGCACCGACATGTCGGGGTGGAATATCGGGCCGCCTCGGTTAGGCTCGGGCTGGAACTCCCGGGCCGTCGTCTCGTAGGCGGCGGCGGCGTCCGGCCGGGCTTTCATCCCGGATATCAGCTGGAGCTTCTGGAGGTCCTCGCTGGAGAACGATTCCTCCGCGAAGTTGGAGAGCCATTCGAGCTCAGCTAAATCATCATACTGCAAACGAACGAACGAACGAACGAATACAAATCAATAAAACTATACTCATCATCTTCTTCTTCTTTTTTTTTATATTTTTCATCTCCTAGCAGATAAACATAATCTAAGAAAAAACGAAAAAATTCTTCAGCATTCAAGAAACCATTTTTACGTAAAACTTTGAATGTCATCTCAGCTCCTTTTTCAAGCTGCAGCATTATAAATAAGAGTATTTTCTTTTAATAATTACGTTTAACCCAGCTTTTTTTTTTTTTTAATCCGGTGCTTGTAAAATTCACGTGAATTGAATTAACGCTGCCGCAGTCGTTCAATATATCGAGTAAAAGAATTCGAAGCACGAGAACCCTAGCGAAGAACGTACAAGTAACGTATCATATAAAGCGAATTAATAATAATTAAAAAAGAAAAAGATCTTTTCTTTTTTCAAGGAAATTAACGTGAGGTGTAATTCGAAAGGATGAATTACCGGAACGCAGAGGTCACTGGCGAAGTGACCCTCGGCGAAACCGCGGTGGCAACCGCCGATGCCGTCGCCGAAATTCGGGTCGTAGCCCGAGAAGGAGGAGTTGCAGCTGTCCATGGCGGTGACGTTGGAGTCGGTGGAGCTCCCCGTCACGTTGTCGAACGCCCCGTCGCCGCCCCCGCCCCCGCAGCCGCCGCCGCCGACGGCGTCGTCGGTGGTGGAGAAGTCCAGCAGGTCGTCGACCATGAAGGGGTCGCCGCCGCAGCCGCCGCCGGCCTTGCCGTCGAGGGAATGGCGCCTCTCGGGGGGGAATTGCGGGGAGCAGAAGCCGGGCTGGAAGAATTCCGGCGCCTCCGCTTTGATCTCCGGCGCTTCCATCCTGGAAATGGCCCAAGAAATAGAGAGAGAAAGAGAGAGACAGAGAGAGAGTGCTGTGTTGCGAGTGTTGTTTGCTGGCGTTGCGAGGAGAGGAAAGTGAATAAGAGATAACCAAGGAGAGAGAGAGAGAGAGAGAGAGAAGAAGCAAGGAGGGTAGAGAGAGAAGTTGTGGCTTTGAGATGGTGGAGAGAGAGAGGAGAGAGAGAGGGTTTATTTTGCGTTTGAAGGGGACAGGCGGACACAGCTAAAATGGTGGAGTTTTGACGAGAGAAAAACGAAAGTTAAAAGGGCAAGAAAAAAAGGTGCTGGAAATTCTAGAATTTCAATTTCCGATTTTTCTTCAAAAAGAAATGTGGGAGAGAAAAAAAGGTGCAAATTGAAAATTAATTTCTCAGTTACCTCGATGCCCTTTTGCTTTGTGTGACTTTTTTTTCTTTTTTTGTTTTTCGCCTTTGGTCCTCCTCCTCCTTTGGCTTGGAGAGACTTTCCTCTAATTTGCAATTTTTTGTTTTTATCTTTTCCCATAGGATATATTTCTATAAACGTCTGGAGGGTAAGGTGAATTATTAAGATAGAAGGTTTTATACCAACCATTGCCGATTTTGTGAATCTATGTGCCTTCAGTATGCGTAAAATAGTATCACCTTATAAGGTATTAAATCTGGACAGATTCACTTCGGACTTGTCAAATTTTTCTACCATGCGGGTGGATTTCGGATATGGTTTTTGCGACATCATGTCGAGAGATGGAAGGCGCCATCTACCAAGGGGGTGTCAACGTGATTGCTCTTGATAAGGCCCAATTCGCATTCTGAGTAAGGTGGTGGAGATACATTGGGCACCTACCAAAAAGGGAACTTGCACTTTTTATTTTTCATTTTTCATTTTATTTTTATCTGGGACATTTAATTTTCTGCCGAAAATTGGGTACCCCTATTCTGACAATAATGTATTGTCTCCCTTTCAAATGGCCGGCTGAAGATAACATTGAATTGTAACCAAACTTGAATTGAATGGGAAGACAAAACGAATTTTATACTCATGAAAAATCCCTAGCCAATTTCCAAAACATTCAATCGAGTAATAAAAGAAATGCTAAAAATATTGGCGTAACTCAAGACTGGTCATGTTGTCAAATCATAATTGTATTTGTAATATATTTTGATATGTATTGATAATGAAACAACATAGTTTCGATTAGCTAACTAAACGAATATATAATGATAACAAATGGGCCAATTTATTTTGAGTGAACAATCGCCTATTCTAGTTGTGTCGAATTTTCCTCTTTTCTTTTGGGTCGGAGGTTGTGTCGAGTTGAGTGTAGTAGAAATTGGGGAAATCAGGGGGCACGTGATGGTGGTGATGATCTTGATGATCACTCGGTTGTACAACCATAATCACTGCACGTACCCGCACACAATCATTGATCCCAATGCACCCCTCCCCAACAATCAAGTACACATTGCTTAATCTTGCAGCCACCGGGCAATTCCGTAAATTGAAGCAAAATGGTTTTTTTTTTCCCGAGGGTCAAAATGGTGAAACCCTCCTTCAATTTTGCAGAGCTAATTAAATTAATAAATTCAAAAATCTAAATCTCATTAATTAAATGGAAATTAATTAAAACTTTCAAATTCAACCCCTCCCCCCCTCTCTCGCGAACCGATCTAGCAGGTTTGTCGCTACCGCCCAAGTCCACACTCCAGCCCGATTCCTCTGCTTTATTTTTAAAAGAATTTCGGGAACCGTGCACTAATTTTTGGAATTTTAATTTTTTTCTTAATTTTTTTCTCTGATTTTCAGACAGTTTTTTAAGGTTAAATCCCGGGGCCATGTATTATTATTAATCTTAACCCGCTTGTTTCGACACTTTATTCTACTGGGGCCCCACTTGTAAGCACGACGGTTACAGCTCGGCTCCGTCGAGATGGACGGCCCGGATCTCGCCCACGTGTCTCTCCCTGCAGAGGGGCCTGCCAATTCGGTGTTCACTTTTCGAGCCCACATCGCCACGTCGGACTGGGGGGAGCGATTCTACTGTTTCGAAATTGGAGAGCAGCATCAACGTGGTTCCAGGATTCGGCTCTAAAGATATCCAAAGGATTTCCATTTTTTTCTCCCCCATATAATTTTAGAAAAAACGATTGCCATCGTGATTTTTCTTGAAAATTTGGGTGAAAACGATGCAAATGCTGCAATGATGTAGTCATCTCATATTGGAAAATGATTATATTTTCGGGTGTTCAGATAAAAGAAAATAAACTAGAAAATATTCACGGTCGTTTGATATGGAAAATCTAGTTTGGTTTTCTTAATTAGACATACACTATTTGCTAATAACTTATTATGGACAACTAGGGAATCGATCAGGGGCATTAAAGTCATGGGTCAGGCCTTGATAGACCCTAGTGAGGGCGCTAGAGACCTAGTCCTAGATGCCAAGGACCTAAGACTCGTCATTGGGGTTTCGTGCCCAAGTGTAGAGTTTCAAGTTCAAATATTGATACTTAATCATTTTCCTAAATTTAAGTATAGGTTTTCGTTGATTTATTTTCTTAAGGGAAACAAATGCCAGAAAATGAAGAAAATATATTCAAAAAATAAATAATTTAGATAATATTTTACTAAAAATAATTGCTTGTATTGCTTAAAAAATAAATAAGCAAAAAATATTTTATTATCTGCAAAAATACGTATACATGAATTTTTATTGTCAGTGATTTTTTTTCATTGACTAATTATTTCAAGAGATAAAATATATCATTTTTGGAAAAAAAAATTAAATTATTATTTTTTCGCAAAAAATAATGGAATTTTAGATTGACTTGGAGTACATAACGAGGATGGTGTTTTATGGATAGCATAGAGTCACCAATAAATCCATTATGTTTGGTCAAAAACGTATGGTTTTACAAGATTGAAAGATCAAAATGCGATTGAAAAAGAAAATGACTTATCATATTCGTGCTATCGTCATAATGCCTTTGGAGTGGTAATCCTCGCACGTTTCTTTCGAGGATTCTCAAATTTTCAATAATACGAGACATCCAAATCTTCAATTCGACCGATAAATAGATATACATGAGAAGTTTACGTTCATCCACATGCATCAAAGTAAAAAAGCTCCACTGCAGGGGAGAGGGAGTCGGCCCTAAAGTAGGAGAACGCAAAATTCTAAGCGAGAAAAGCGATTCCTACATGATACCCATCATATATTTTAAAAACCAAACGTTCAATCGCTCAGCTAACCTTTTCGAGCCTTCAAATCTCTTTTATTTTTTGCGCCCTTCTACCCTATGCAAACATTTCTTTCTTTTTTTTTTACGGGAACTCTATGCAAATATTTCAGTTGGCGAAGAAAGAGTCAAATGCCCGAGTTATCAGAGTCAACTCGGAACGTGCATGCTTTCAAACTTTCGTTATCGCGATTCCCCTTGAAAATCATACGAAGCAAAGTGATAGCAAGATGGCGAGCATTTTGATAGACCAAGATATCGACTTTGGTGTATTTTTTATTCATGCAAATTGCAAGAGCCTCCAATGGTGTAGCCAACCAAAAAAAAAAAAAGATTTTTTCAATTTTATAAATACATTTTTTTTGGGTGGAAAATTTAATAAATACAATAAAAAGGAGCATTTAACCGCACGATTGCGATTTCTCCAAGGTGCAAAATTCCTCGAGCATATGAGAAGCACCAATCCCCATGAACATCGCGATAAGGGGGATAAGATTATTATCATCGGGTCGTATTTATTGCCTTGCTTCTTCCATACTTCGTCACCTTTTTCCTATTTCTTAATTGTTTCTACACGCCTCGATTTTTATTTTTATTTTTTTACTTTTTCCCCACTTTTTTGCTTGAATTAAAAGGAAAGGCTGAAAAAGAGAGCGCACCCAGGCCGTTGCTTGGCCTGGAGGTTTCATCTACCAGAGAGTCCTCCCAGTCCCTTCCCCATTTTTAAAATTTTTAATTTCAATTTATTCCACTTTTTATTTTAAGTGAGATATTTTATTATTGGCTTCTTTTTTTGCAATAAAATGTATTAAAAAAAAGGCAGAGTGGTACGGCCGTGGGCCCCACCGGGCACGTGATGGAGCTTGGGGAGGGGGTGGTGTCAGCGGCCCCATGTGAGCGAGCGCGGCTCCTCTCCGCGTTGGGAAGCCAGAACCGCCGGTGGTCAATGCCACGTGGCGAGGACACGTGGCTCCCCCGCCCCTCCTATTTCGGCGGTGCTGACGTCAGGATAAATCCCACCCCCCCTCATATGGGGCCCGTGTTCATCATTCGATTTTTTTTTCCACAGCGCGCGAGAGCACGTGCCGGGGTCACGTGCATCCCACGGGCACCGGAGCAGTCGCGTGTCCTCCGGTGGCCGGTCACGTGGGAGGGGACGTCCTGCTTAAGTGCTTTTCATTTCCGGAGCTCCGTGGAGGCTTTGGTTTCAGTTCACTAACGTTAATGTCCGGTAGCATGGTGATTTTTTTTTTTTGGGTACATTTGGATCGTGCTCTATTAGCTCTTTCTAACAGTACCTAACGTGATCAAATCGGACGATCGAATCACCAAATGTCTCAACTTTAAATTTAAATTGTCCGATATGAAAAGCAATGGGAAGATTATATTTGTCACGGACAAAATGATGGTATCACAAAAATCTATTCTTGAGCTTCTAGAATGTTTCTAGAATCACTTAGACCGGAGTTTTTTTTTCGAGCGAGATATTGTAACTTCATACTCGAGCTTTGTGTTCAGCTCATTCCATTGGAATCCATGATTTCAACACTTCTTTACACTGAGTCATGATATTTCTACACGCGCAAATATCAAGTCAATCGAATGTCAAAAGAGAGAGAAACGGGCAGTTAATATGTACAATGTAGCTCGACTCGTGCATTCAAGACATGTTCCAAATTCACAGACGAGTAGGCGTTCCTCTTTCTTTTTCAATGAATAAACATCAATAAAATTACCATTTCTTTTCGAAAAGAAGAGGTGGGACTATAGCAAATGACCTTGGCAAAAAGAGGTCAGGGGCGAGGCCTGATGCGTTGGCGACAAGCTTCCATCCCCAAAAAAGCCCATTTGCTAATTCGCAAATCTTTCTTTCTCCAACCAAGCAAAGCGAGTAGTTGACCTTGTACGCGAGTAGAAACAACACTACCTTCTTCCACAAAAAAGATGTTCGGAAATCCCCTCATTCCCGAAGTGAAACTTTCAAGTTTTCAATGGGAGATCATCATCATCTCCTTTGAAGCTAAACCAGCCATTTTCACTTTGCTTCTCCAAGAATCGCTCCCTCTTTGAGTAAAGTCGGATCGCAAAAAAGAGGGATTCACTGTCAATCCATCGGTTAAGAGGAAAATACGTCGGCTCCAATGTACGGTTCGATTCTCCGAATGGGCCTGTCCACTTATGCCTGGCTTATGTCGGCCCGACAAGTTTCGGTCATCAGATCGAGTGGATTGGACTCACCTTCGCCCAGCTCATGCAATTTACAATTTTGTATCGTCGACGTTTTTCATCATCCGTTTTTCTAGGACCCCCTTTTTTTTTTTTCATTAGGATAAAATAATTGTTATGCACCTATTATTTTAAGAGTTAATACCATAAAAAAAAACTTCAAACTGGTATATATGTGACAAATAATTTTAATTATAAAAAAGATCTAAACTGGTATACTTGTAGCAAATTTATCCAAAATTAATTTTTTTATTATAAAAAATCTCAAATTAATACATTTATAATTCATTTAGTTTTATTAATTTTTACTATTAAATTTTATTATCAAATAACAGTTAATAAGTGTGCCAATTTGGGATTTTACCATTTGTTTGTCATGTATATAATGGTTTTGTGATTTTTCGTTATATAAATCAAATTTAACAAACCACCGACCATTTGGCGTGGATGATAAATCCTTTGTTTTACCATTTGTTTCAAGTTGAAATAGGGAGGCTATATATGACTTAAGCGTGGTGTTTTTTCTCACTGATTTTATCGTGATATTAATAAAATTTAACAGAATGAATATTTATCATAAATATATCATTTTGGAGTTTTTGGCAGAACATGTGTGTTAATTTGAGATTTTTTGTTGTAAAAAAAATTAGCTTTTGGTAAATTTATGATAAATATCGGTTTAGAATTTTTCGTAATATTAATTTTTATTTGAAAAATAACTAAATGTTGAAGTCTAGATAAATGAAGACCTCAATATGTATAAGTTACGTAATTGCAAGAAAAATATCCTGAATTTTTCCATTGCTCTTGTTAGAACATCTTGCATCAAAAAATAGCTTCTTGTCACAATGAGAGAAAAAGATAACCTAACTTGGCTTTTATGGTGGAACTAACCATCAACAAAATCACGAAGTATATGTATCACGAATTTCGCATAATCAAGTAGCTCAAAGCATATTGATAACTTAATCATTAATAAATTGATAAATCATACAAAATGGTTATTAATTTCATATAATAGTTAGTAAATTTAAGAATACAAATAACAATTAGCTAGGTGAATTTTTTTTTGTCAAAGATACGAGGAACTGGTAATTTAAGATAATCAAATAATTGTTGGTAATTAACTCAAATAACAATCGATAAATTTAAACATTATGATGTGATATCTTCCCCAAACATGAAAAATAAAAAACAGAGAACTGTTGAAGAGCTGTTCATGGTCGGCCGGAGGAGAGAGAAGTTACCGGCCTTTCTTCTTCTTCAACACAGGCCCTAGAGAGAGAAACAACCAGCACCGATCCAGTTCCGATCACGCGCCGCCGCATCGCCGGAAAATGGAGTGGCTGAGCGCGGCGGCGTCGGAGCCGTACTACCTCTTCCACCTCCTCGCCTTCTTCTCCTACCTCCCGATCCGCTGCTCCGCCGCGCTCGTCCTCTCTCCCGCCGCCGCCCACCTCCTCCTCCGCCGAGTATCTCTCTCGATCTCTGGTCCTCTCGCGTTATTGGCGATAGCCGTCGCCGTCGCCGTCGCCTTTTTTTGGAGGCTCGGTAGCGACCGGTGCTTGCTTGCTTGCTCTGACGCGTCGAGGTTTCGATGATGTGCAGGAAATTCAGGCGGTCCTGGCGTTTCTGGTATTGGCTGCTGTCAAGGTAATTCCTCTTCATTGCCCTTGATGATTGCTTGCCTAGCGGGTGCGTTGACTGCTGACTCTCTAGTGGAAACCGCGAGGAAGTGCGGTTTGGGTCGGGGGATGTGAGTGAAGTTATCTGGGAGAAACTTGGGTGGCATTTGCCTGTTGGTGGGATGAGAACCTCGGGGAGATAGTAATTAGTGCCTGTTGCTGGAGCGCGCGAGGCCTGATTCTGCAAGCATTTGGATTGAAGATGCTTCAACATGGCATTAGAACTGGAACATACCTCATTCAATTCAATTATGTATTCTGCATGTTGTAAATGTTCTTCTTTAATCCAGTCCTGTCTGTCTTACGGCCATATGAGCCCTGCATAACTTCTTAATGAGGTATAAGTAGGATTGTTTTTTGACATGTTGCTTCATCCACATAATAGCTCAAACCACCTTTAGGGTTCGATATACCATCAAGAAAAGGCAAATTGTTGCATTTGCCATGGGCATCTCTACTAGGTTCCGGTTATGGGTTACTTCTGACTTTCAAGATATTGGTGGAATGAGTCGGGTTGTTTTTGAAGGCCTAATCGAGGAGCCTTTGGACTTCTGCTGTTATGATCTAGTGTTTAATCCTCTGAACATTGCACACTTCTACTGGCTCTTTATTTTAGCTCTTTCTCTCTGGCATAGCTTGTGCGTGAAGAAACATGGGAGGCGTTCATAGCTGATTCTTTGTTTTTCTCAAAGGTGATCATCTCTGACATTGCTTCTGATCTGATCCCTGATACTGCTGAATGTGAGGTTCTTTAGTTTTATCAATAATTCAAGGTTGTTATAGCATGTAAGTTTCCATAAATCTCTCTCTCTCTTTTTTTTGGGCCATACTTTTACATTATTCTCGAAGATCGCAGCAGTTAAACCACACCTGAAAATTCTTTTATGATACCAAGTGAACATTTTCGAGCTTGAGGCCCAAAACCAAAAAGTTGGATTTTAGTGAGCTTTCATCATCAGCTTTCATGTGACAGTCCATTTACATTCATTGTCTTCATTATTATTTCTCCTAATTAACCTTTTTTCTGGAATTTGTGTAACTTTTCAGGTTTTTCTTATTGTTGTAACATTAGTGATTGATTACCACCTGGCTCTCTGGTACATTCTGATATTCCTGGGTACGCCATACATTGTTGTTACCTCTGCATTTTGTTTCTGGGATCCTTTTATGATATAGGAACCTATTTTTACAACCCAAGCATTGAAAATTCCTCTAATTTCTCCGGTACAGTATTTTGCATAAAATAACCATGCATTGAAATACTGCTGTGAGGAGTTCTCCTTTAACGTTGTCGTTATGTGGCTTCTTTTTTTTGCAGTGATATATACATTAACCCAGCAACCTGTGTCTCAATTCTTAGGTATGGGAATGTTTTGTTCCTTACCCAGAAATATTTGATTTTCCTTCGCTAGAGTTTCCTCTCAGTTCTCTGTACCGCAATCAAAGGTGGCTAGCTGTCGATGTGGACCGCACTACAAATATATATTTGACTTGTCTCTATTATTATTTTGCTGGTTTTTTCTTTACCACTTGGTTGTTCTGTAGGTACGGCGAGCAAATTAACTCCACTGCAATTAGAAACGGTACTGAACGATGGGAGCACATCAAGATTCTGGCTGGTTTGTTCCAAAAAAATGTCATTATTTGCTTTTTAAGAATTTCCCCTTTTCTCAGAGTCCTTAGATGCTGAAGAGCAGACTGCATTTTTGCTGAATGATTCTCATTGGATGTGACATTGAATGTCTTGCATTTCATGATGTAAATCGGCTTGAATCAGCCCATTTTGTGAAGTAGAATTGAGTAATGGACTTTGATTTTTAAGAAGTAATTTGTTGATTGTAGGCTCATTTATATTCTTTGAACCTTTGCAAATATTTTTGGTAATTGCACTTAACTTATGATAATGGAAGAGTGGAAATATTGGTGGCAGGTTGAGTTTCGCTCTTCGTCTTCCACTTCCTGCATTCGAGCAAGTCGATGCTTTGCTGAGCTCTCGATAACGTAAGTTTCTTATCTAATGCTAGACCTGCCATGTTTCAATTGTGAGCTTTATTATTAGCCTTTTACGTTTCATATCATTATCCGGCTTTCATAATTGACATTCTTACAATGTTGCTATCTGGATTTCCATGACAGATACTCGAACAAAAATTTGTCCTTTGCGATAGTGGATCTTGGGCTTTTTCCTATTGTTGCAGAAAAATTTGGAATATCTCTTGGTACTTTTATTTTCAGTTCAATATTCTATTTGTCTTGCATAAGTAGGCTGGTTTCAATTTGATACTTTTTTTGCTTATGTGAGTAAACTTTGTTCTCATAGGGAACATGGCCCAGCTTCCCACATACATATTATTTGAAAATGCAACCGAAATAGCACGCTTTCCAGATATTGATCTTGGAGTCAAAATTTCCTATCCTCCCATTACTAAGGTATATTTTGTATAAGTTATCTCCTAGTATTTTGGTTGTTTACGTCATCTTTCCTCTCCAAGAATTTGCAACTGTTTATTTCGGTGACGATCATAATTTCCACGAACAATACTCTCCATTAAATGTCATTTAGTTTCCAGAAACCATTAGATTAACCTCTGAGGCAGCAACATCCCCGGAAATTGCCAACAGTGTTAAATAGTAACTTTCATATGACAGGTACAAAGTTTCTATAGCTTATCAGTTCAGAAGAAAAATGTTCATTGTTGTCATCTGTCGACTTCTTTATGCTATGTTGAAGAGCAATACTTCTCTGTCCTATGTTGGTCAAGGCCCTAATATTGCATAATTTGTTTCTTTCTTTTTGGTCCGTTGATCAAGGCTTTGGCATACATTAGATGCAAGCATAACTGACCTGTTTAACACTCTGCCTACTACCTCATTGTAATTAGAAGATGGTGCATAATTCAATTTCTTTAGTCATACTTGCCCCCCCTTTCATTCTATTTATTACTTGAAGTTAGCGATGCCATATCTTGGCTGATTAATCATATGTTTGAACTGTTGCATATTCTTCAAAGGGTAATTTCAATGTCTGCCTTCGTCTTTCTCTTTGCCTAATAAAATGGCTCAGATGCTTGTATATAAATTTATTTCATGCTTAAACTCCTCAGTATTACCTGCGTATGCTTTCTATGATGATGATTGGTGTATTTTTCTTGCTTAATTTGTCTTTTAGGTCATTTGTTGCTCGTCTGTTTTATAACACAGTTGTACCATTACTCAGATTATTTTCATCTTTTTTTGTCCTAAATTTTCTTTGCTGCAGGGACTTCTTTCCCGGCATTTTGAGCTTGATCGTCTCCTTCTTGAATATGTGAATGGCAAATAGGTAACTGGAAGTGAATGATCTTTCTTCTAATTTATAACACCCACCCCCCCCCCCCCCCCCCAAAAAAAAAAAAAGAAAAAAAAAGGGTTTCTTGAAAGTAGTGATGCTATAATCAACGTGAAAATGCAATTATGTAGTCAAGATTCCAAAAGGGTAGCAAGCTCGCAAAAGTTGCGTATAATGTGTCATCAAGATTACTGGAGACCGGACATCAGCAAATTTTCACTTCAATATCATCTTTATCTGCAGCTACTACATCCACTTCACCACAGGCAGCCCCTGTATTGCCTTGAATTTGGTTATTGTAACTGGAGTTGGTCATCATGTGAACCTTTGCCTGCAAAAGGGTAATCAAAGGCAACCATCCTTTGGCAAGTGTTTTGGATGAGCATGTGGGCTAAATTAGCCATTGCCAATGGTGAAAAGCTTCTATATTGTGTGGCCTTTGTTGCCCAGCATAGGCATAAATGGTACACCTGAGAAATTCTGCCTGTTGGTCTTCACAAAAATTATTGAATGAATAAGTTAGATGATGAGGCATTGTTGCTCTTTAGGATGCAGTCATAGTCGTTGTTTATTCTTGTTTTACGTGAAAGAGCAAACGGTGATTTCTAGGTCGAAGAAGATGTAAACTGGGCTCTTTGGAGGTAGTCGTGAACTTAGGTTTGAGTATAAGATGGACACTGGGCATTCTTATTACTTGTGCTGTCACTATATCTATGAACCCTGTATTCTTAATGCGAAGTTATTACCAGACTGATGAGTATGATGTGATTTCCTTATTAAATGAAATATTCATCTATCAACGAGGAAACAGCAAAATTATGGGCATGTTTGGTGATATGTTTTTATCACCTTTCTGGTTGGTAAATGTACTGTTTCCCACCAGTATGTGGGCCTCTAGCATGTGGTCAAATTGGATTCCCTTTGGATTCTTGTTAAGCTCTAAGGTCCTACATGCATCAATGCTGTCTCATAGTTCTTTCTTATTTTCAGGTGTTGCGCATTTGAGTAGGCTGTGCACTGTTTGAATGGCATCCAGGCTTAATGATCCATCCCTTTCATTCACTGCATCGGTCCGGAGACATTGGAAGGAAAAAAGAATTGCTGCCGTTAATTTCTAAGCATGCTGTTTTGCACTACCAATTGCCGGTAGGTCTTGGACAGTTCTCGAACCTGGGAAGAAAGTGGTGTCGCAAAAAGAACTAAAAACCTGGTTAGAAAGTGACGGCGTGACGCCAACTAAGAAAATGAACTGTTACTTTACCAAAATTTTGCCACATGAATAGGGATAAACCTGGCAGATATGTGAGATGACATCTAAAAATCGATAGCAAATGTTTCTTCTTTTGCCCCTTCTTTCTTCTTCTTCTTCTAGATTTTTTTTTTTAATGCTCTGGATGTTCCTGCATTTCGGCGGATATGTCAAGTAAAGTCTAAATGCCATGTCTTATCTTAGCACACCGAGCACGAGGGGATACTACTGTGTCCGGTTAAATTGAGAGCCCTATTTGGTTTTACAATCCTCTTCTTGTTAGGACAATGTTCTTACGATGTTCTTAGGCTTCTGATAGTTTTCTTCAGTTGCCACTGCACAGCAACTTGATCATTGGAGCCTTAGATGCTCTCACCTCTTCTGTAACTGCTAGAAAGCAATTAGAAAGTTATGCATGTAATCGTGTCTTTCCTATTGCGCGTTAGTCCGAGACCCTTTTGAGTTCACCATGGTGGCCGTTCCTTCTCGCGCACGATACACTCTCGATATCTGCATAGAGAACCACACCGTGATCGCGGGTTGACTACGCCAAGCCGAAGTAGTCGTGGCTCTATCGATTGGTCGACTCAACAGTCTCGCTGGTCTTGCCGTTTTGCGTGGATATTGGATTATGTTTTGAGAATTTGGTAAGAAGAAAGAGATCGTGTCTTGAGCTGGGAGTAACGTACGGGGCTGCGATTATGCGGTGCGAGCTCCGGCTGGATATATGTATTGTCATTTTCCTGATTTTAATGTGGTCCTGCCTTTCGGATCATCATGAAAACACGAATGGCCCGAAATCAGGTCTAAATTCCAAATGCCTCATTGAGCATCTCTCTCTCTTTCTCTCTCTCAAGGCGAGCTCAAGCATTACTGTTTTTCACTCGACTATTGCAAAATCCTAAAACCTATTGTGATAATGTGCTCTTATCCTAGAATTTCCATTTCTTATATAAATTCTAAAACTCATGATTTTGACACACCTATGTCGCCATTACATACTTCCTTCTTGACCACTTGAAGAAAGATTGATCTTTCTCCCTCCTCTTTGATAAGAATAGGGATTTGAAATGATATAAATTGCTCTTCATTCTATTGTGCTTAGCGAAGGAATTGCATAATCTTCACCTACTTTTTTTCTTCTTACTTTAGGGGGCGATTGATAGATGAAGAGTCCCGCCAAACCAGGGAAAGTCGAGAACCAATTTGACATAGTTGTTGTGTACTCAGGGAATGTGAGATCCTTGAAGTACTCGATGATGTCGGTGTACTAGGGGGTCCTTCCATCAATTCCATCCATTTTCCATCCGCTAAGACCCAATAAATCCAATGTGGATCAAAGTGGACGACCACGACAATCTTCAGAGGTAAGATATATGAAAGCAAAGTTTTACCACTCAAATGCATTGTGACAAATTGTACAGCTTCTACCGTAATTGTCCTGCACTCTTTTTCAAAAATGAGCAATGTTGGTGCTTCTGAGGCACTTGTTGAATATTTTTTATTATGAGTTGTTTTTTACTTGACTATTATAGAAATTCTAAAACCTACCATGATAATGCACGTAAATCCTAGAATTTCCATTTCTTATATAAATTCTAAAACTCATCATTTCAACACAATTCAATTGCAATTGCTACAATATATACTTCCTTGACCACTTCAAGATAGATTGATTTTTCTCGTTCCTCCCTTTGATAAGAGTAGGGATTTGAAATGATACAAATTTCTCTTCATTTTGTCATGCTTAGCGAAGGAACCGCGTAACCCTTCTCTTACTTTGCGCATAAGCGATTGATAGATGGAGACCCCTGCCAAACCAATGAAAGTCGAGAACAATTCAGCATAGTTATTGCGTACTCAAGGAATGTGCGATCCTTGAAGTACTTAATGATGTCCATGTATTGGGGGTCCTTCCATCGATTCCGTTGGTTTTCCATCCGCTAAAACCCAGTAAATCCAATTGAAAGATTGAAGTGGCCGACCACAACAATCTTCAGAGTCAAAATGTATAGAACAAAAGTTTTTTACAACTCAAATGCATTGTAACAAATCGTACGGCTTCTACCATAATTGCCCCCCGCACTCTTTTTTACTTGATTATTATAGAAATCCTAAAACCTACCATGATAATGCAAGTAAATCCTAGAATTTTCATTTCTTATATAAATTCTAAAACTCACCACTTCAACACAATTCAATTGCAATTGCTATAATATATACTTCTTTGACCACTTCAAGATAAGATTGATCTTTCTCGTTCCTTCCCTTTGATAAGAATAGGGATTTAAAATGATACAAATTTCTCTTCATTTTGTCATGCTTAGCGAAGGAACCGCGTAACCCTTCTCTTACTTTTTCTTTCTTACTTTGGGCATAAGCTATTGATAGATGAAGACCCCTGCCAAACCAATGAAAGTCAAGAACAATTCAGCATTAGCTGTTGTGTACCCAAGGAATGTGCGATCCTCAAAGTACTTAACGATGTCCATGTATTGAGGGGTCCTTCCATCGATTTTCCATCCACTGAAACCCAATAAATCCAATAGAAGGATTGAAGTGGCCAACCACGACAATCTTCAGAGTCAAAATGTATGGAACATAAGTTTTACAACTCAAATGCATTGTAACAAAATCATACGGCTTGTACCGAATTGCCCCGCACTCTTTTGAGCATCCCTAAATCAAGCAGTGTTGCCCTAACGCGCATTCAATACGCGCTTCCGAAGCACCCGTTGAATATTTTCGATCTCAAAATGTTTTGATTACCGAAATGTCAATCATACACGACACGAAAGAGACATGTAACTTAAGCTGGCTCTCACTGGTGGTTTCGCTATCTTGGACCCCCACGAAGACCCCGGTCGACGTGGGTGCGACGAGGGTCGCACGAAACTCAGGTTGACCGCCAGGGGCTTTGCTTCCATATGCAGCGTCAAACGTCCCAATGGAAAAGGCTAGCTTCTAGTGCAATTCACGGCCCCACCACCACCACCTCCTCCACCTCCACCTCCACCACCCCCTCCACCTCCCAAAAAAGCGCCATTAGCGTAAACAAAGGGGCTTAACCCAAAAGCCAAATCCATCGCGATCCGTCTGAGCAGAAAATCCTCCCAATCACACTACCGACATCCCGGTCATTTGATAGTTCTCACGAGCTTAACGAGCAAGATGGCCGAAAACCATCCTACTTACGGTTCTTGACATGCTGACAGGGTATCAAATTCTTCAGATTAGATTGATTTGGCCATGTCAAGGACACGAGGGCGGCCCCACGCGGATCATGCTCTCTAGGCGGGCGGGGTCCGAGGCTCGCCTCCCGAGAAGGCCCCTCCACCCCCGCCGCCGAATATTCTCGCTCCTCTTTCCTTTTTCACCGGGTGCAAACTGGAAAAAGATTTTTCAAAGCAGTGGGAAAAAGGGGAATGAAGGTGACGGCGACAGTAGCTCTTATCATATCATTGCCAGTATCAGGATCGGCACGGGTCAGGTCAGTCGGGTCGGGGGCCCATTCCAGGGCCCCACAACCTCTATTTCTACGCCGCTCGGTGGGCCCCGAGTCCGGCTGTCGGCCCACGCGCAGCCCACGCACTGCACATTCCCCACTTCCTTCCTTTTCCCCTTTTCTTTTCTATTTTAATTTTCTTTTTTCTTTTTCTCCAATTCCTTTGCACACTCCGCTCCCCCACCATTAACTTGTGCTTGGCGTTGGCGTGCCTTTCGTTTAAAGTATTGTCGCGCTGGGGGCACCCCTCCTTTTCTCTTTTCACTATTTAGCGCGAGATACCGAAAGATGTCCGGACGCCCCGTTAATTTTCGGCAAAAAAGGCAAAAAAAGGCAAAAGAAAAGGATTACTAAGGATTCGAAATTGCCCATGGGTACATTTCCGGGCGACGGTACGATGTACGAGTTTTGCTAATTACGCTTTATATTAGTCCGACGAGATTGAGACGGTCCTGCAAGCACGCTTTCCACTCGACACCCCGTGAACCTACAAAACGTCGAGCTCTTTGAGACTAGAGAAACAGTGCCTTTGAATGGCCGAGAGGAAAGGGCCGGGTCGTGATATGACGTATGCGTTCACATGGTCATCGGTCCATGCCGCAAGAACACCAGTACTGTGATGGATTGTTAGTGGATCAAATAGTGAATTTCATGGTTCCGGGTATTGCACGGTTCAGGGACCCGCCCTCAATGTATGACCCGGACTTCCATTTTTTTTTTCAAACAATTTGAATTATTATCTGCACAGCAATTTTTTTTGGTGGTCAAATTTTGATTTTTAGAGGCACTCGTCAAAATGGTGCGTTGGTAAACAACCACAGAACTAGACTAGAATCAACGTATAGACGGATCTTTGAAATGTATTTTTTTTCCATTTATATTATAAAAATCAATTATCAAAGCAATTCATAAATAATTCTTTCTTAAATTCTAAGGGGAAGAGCCTATATGATCTCCAAATCTGCGCGTGGGGTGGCGGAGGAGAATCTCGTGCTCCTTTTGAGGAGATTTACGAGGCAAAGGAAAAAAATATATATATTATATATTTTCGAAAAAAATAGATTTTCGCGATTAAAAAGAGGGGAAAATAAAATAAATAAATCCAAGAGGGAAATATTATAATGGGGAAAAATTAGATAAAAAAACGGTGCACAGCGCCTGACGACTGTAAAGCTAAAAGCCGCGGGGTCCTCACGCGTGCCGCGGCGGCGGGCCCCGCACGTGTGGGCCCCCGAGATCCACCCACCAACGACACACCAAGATATGTCCCGCTGGCGTCAAGAACACTTTACCAAACAACGCCCGACACGTGTCGGCCCCTGGCTCGCTCGGAGACCGCGAAAAAGGTTCAATGTCGATTTTTTCTATGTTATCCCCTGTCCGCTCCACTAACCCCCAAAAATAATAAAATAAATAAAAAGGAAAAGATATGTAAAAAATTAAATTAAATTAATAAAATAAAGAATTGGAGAGCACTAATTTCTAAGTTTACTGGCGGGAGTGGCGGGGCATGTTGCCACTTTTACCGGCCAATCCTATATTGTCACACCCGTTGACACCAACAATTGCAATTATTTTCTTTTCTCTCCATCTTTTTCTTTTTTGGCCGGGAAAAAGGCAAAAATGAAGGGGGAGAAAATAATGATAATATAAGTGAAAGGGAGAGGACATTGCGAAAAAGGGCCTTTTGTCTTTTGAGTTGAGCCATTGATGTTGCTTTGTCATCTAATCTTCCCAGCCTTAGGATTGATTAGGGCTTAGGGCAAATCCACTATGATAAGCACTTTGCCAATTATTAATGGAAAAAAAAAAAAAAAAACCCGTGAAAGAAGAAACGCTCCTCGTTGGAACGGACCGATTTCACCGATCGGGGTGAAGAGCGACCCGTTGATTTGATTGGGTTTGTGTTTTTATTATTAATTGTTGTCCTTTTAATATAAAATTATGGTGAGAAGTTTAGTACTTGTGTGTGAAAAACGTAAGGTGAAAAAGGGATTGTACTAATCTTCATCTGGACGCCACAATATGGAGGATCGAACCCCACTTCAATTTGTCTGCCATTGTCGTCTCCCTTTTCCGCCCCTAAAATTGTCAAACTCCCCCTCAAAAAAATAATAAAAAATTGAAATGATATAAAATATATAGATTTTTTTTTTTGTCAAGAGTGCTCCTTCAAATAATTTTCAACGCTGGTTACTATTCAGGGAGGGAGAAAAACACCGAGAAAGTTGTGGGTTTGAAATATTGACACATCCTCGGCGCGACTCGTCATTGACTCTTACTTGGTAAAAATGTGTTGACTTTTGGCTGGAGTCCTCCAATTCAGAACAAGTCTCAAAAGGCATGGGAGTTTTCATTTCCATTGCACAATCAAGTGTTAGAACTTTTCAAAGTAGAGAAACTTCAATACTCTAATTCATGAAATTTCATCAGAAATGTCGCGTCAACACCTAAAATAGTGAAACTTCAACGGTCCAACATGTTCACCTGCCAAGCTTGTCGCATGAGCTAGAATCACTAGGGATAAGCATGTTGGACCACCCAAATAGGGAATCGCCTAGATCAGACCGAACCGATTGATTTGGTTTGGTTTATGGAATGATTAATCCGGTTCCCAATTCTATAAAAATGAAATCAGTAATTGTTAGTTTGATTCATGGTTTCGAGAGGAAATAGGACCGGACTGGACCATACCACATTTTAAAAATATATATATTTTTCATTTTCTTAAAAATAGCAATAAAACTTAAAAATAGTAAGGATTCTTGTATCTTTCTTGATTTTTTTAATTTTTTTGTTAAGTGATCAATTCCAAGTCCTAGGACCATCCACTCTGATTCTCGGTCCAAAAAATTTGGAACCGATCCTCCCGATTCGGTTCCCAATTCCTAGGCAGGACCGGATTGGATCGGAACCAACTACCCCGAGGAATGACTATATTAGCAGTTCCTCTTATGGAAGCACACATACATATCTATATACTCTGTGGTTATGTCAATGTAGGAATAATCGAATGTTCGAACTGTCCCTTGCGATCATACCTTAGAAACTAGCAAATTAAATGCCAAGCAATCCCCTTCTCGTATCCCCCTTATTCAAAAGGAATTGATATGGAAATGAAGAGAGAAGAGAGCGAAAAAGTTTAGGCAAATCCTCGTCACCATTTTCTTGGTTTTCCAAAGTTGCGTCCCTTCCAGCTTCGTGACATCGCGAATACAGAATCACGTATAATCAGGCGATTCGAGGCACGCCTAAAAGATCGATATCCCCGCCTCTTTTCATCCCTTGTCAGAACGAGAATTTAAATCCCTAAAAACGGAAAAAAAAAAGAAAAAAAAAGCAAGAAATTCGTGAAAGCAAACAATATATGTTGCCTCCCAAGCAAGGAAATATCTCTCTGCAAAAGTATGGGATATCTAGGGTTTCGCCGCTTATAAAAGCGAAGGGCATGCACAAGAAAAAGATGGAATGATGGGCGTGAGAAGTCGAGACGCATGCAAATAGGCCCTCATTATTCTGTCCCTTTGACACATGCCTCATGCAAAATTCCCCTTCGCCTCTCTCTTTCCTAGGCGCACACATGCCTCTTGATATTTTTATACTTTTGTCCCTCTCCTTGTAAACATCTCTCATGCTTTACTTGTATCTTACGATAAAATGAATCAGCTCGATACCTGTGTTGTCGTCTTATGAAAATGCCATTTGAGTGAAAGGGCTTACAAACTTTTCGGGGAAAAGAATTCGCCGACAGTGGGTTTTCTAACGACACTAATTTCGAAATAATATTTAAGACTTTTCGAAATAATATTTAAGATTGGACCGATATTATTCAAGTGAATGTGATTGAACCAAGTTGAACAGGTTAAAAAAGGGGCCGAGAAACAACACCGGAGATCGGCAAATCATCGAGATGAACCGATCGGTTCGGTTTTTAAAACGGTCAATTTAACATGAGTCCGTTGTGCATAATTAAATTAAGGAAGAGGGAGAAAGTGTGGTTTTAAAAAGTGAATTTAACATAAGTTCCCGTTCCAAGGGGAATCAAACCAACTACATATACTTTTTGTTTTATTATTTTTATCTCTTCAAAAAAATTAATGGGTTTAGTTTATTTTTTTCAAAGAAATAGGAACCTATAATTGGACAAGAAGATATGCAGTTGAAAGTATGGTATTTGTCTAGAACTTTGGATTTGTTCTTGGTCATGTTTAGGAGTATAAGATATTCGAATGAAAACATGAAAAAAAAAAATAGTGACCGGTTTCATTTAAACGGACAAGAACCAAATTGGATCGGATCCAATTCCTAGTCCTAAAACCAACCAATCCCTACTTCCTAATTTTTGGAATGGGTCGTCTTGGTTCCATATCTTGAAACCGAACTAGATTTAGAACCAATAGCGGTGTATGCGCGCTCAATTCACATGTACCGTCAGATGGTATAGACCTGATAATCTGATGGCTCATTGCGTTTTGAGCTCACATGGAGCGAGATTATGTAATAATGACGTCAGGAATGGGAGAGGAGAGAAGATGAAGGGAAAGCTGTGGAAAAACAAGACACAAGGCTCGTTGGAAGCAACGTAAACAACAACAACCAACATCAACAACGGCGACAAAAGCAGAGAGAGAGAGAGAGAAGAAACAAAAACAAAAGCAAAAGTTGGGGGAGTGAAGAGGGGAAAAGAAAGATGATGTGAAAACAAACCAAACTCTCCTTTTCTTCCACCTCTCATTTTCTGTCTGGTATATGGGGGTCTCTCTCTCTCTCTCTCTCTCTCTCTCTCTACACCTTCTCTCTCTACTTTCTCTTTCTTAGGGGGGGGCGTCCCCAGGGTCTCCGATCCCAATATCATTCCCCCCCACTCTTTTGCTGCCATATACATACAAAAAACCGAAGCTTGAGAGCAACCCATCTCTCTCTCTCTCTCTCTCTCTCCCTCTCTCTATCTGCCTGCGAAACTGTGTCACTTCTCGTGTGACGTAGCAACCTCCTCCTCCATGGCTCGAAAAGCTTCCACTTGAGGGACAGGGGAGAGTTGTCCGCGGCGAGAGCTCACTTGGGTCGCTTCTCGTTCTCTCGTTTCTCGCCTCCTTCTTCGAAGCAGCAGCCAGCACAGTCGCGCAACGTGAAGAAGATAAAAAGAAGAGTGTGGTCCTGACGAGAGGGGGGGCGTCTCTCTAGAAAGACTACGTTTTTTTTCTCTCGTTTAGAAATGAGACGGGGGTCTTTCTAGCTTCTGGGTCTTGAGGAGGAGGGTCATTTTCTTCTTGCCGAATCCATAGGTTGGCAGCCCGGTAAGGCCTCGGCACCGAGTCATCCTTTTGCGGTTCTTGGTCAGTTGGAACTTGATCGAAACGGTGGGAAAAAAAATGAATCTTTGATGGAAACATCATAGCATACATGTGCCTGTAGAGCTGTGTTTCTCTCGGTCTTGGTTTGAGGATGTTTTGTTTTGGAATTTTAGATGCAAACTTTTGCATGATCTTGAGATATCTTTGTTTTTTCTTTGCGCCTTTTGGGTGAATATGAAGGCATGATGGCGGTGACTTCAGCCTGTAAGGACAAGATGGGGATCGACAACGGGAAGTATGTGCGGTACACGCCCGAGCAGGTCGAAGCTCTCGAGAGGCTGTATCACGAGTGCCCGAAGCCGAGTTCACTGCGGCGACAGCAGCTGATCAGAGAATGCCCGATTCTCTCCAATATCGAGCCGAAGCAGATCAAAGTTTGGTTTCAGAATCGAAGGTATGTCGTCTTAAATGTACTAGTCTCTTCGTGTCAAGCTTGAATTTATTTAGGCGGGTCTTCTTTTTATATGCAAATTTGTACAATACATCGATGGGAGGTTATCAAGTAGTGAGTCTGGGCCAGGTGGGTTTTGGGTTCTTATTCTTGGTGCAATGAAAGGTGAAAAAACTAATGGGTCTTCTCAGTTTCAAATCTATGTTAGTTTATCTTGTTTCAAATATCCATAAGAAAATTCGGTTAAAGAGGTATCTAATGTATCTTATGGATTGAAAGCTCTCGCTGCCATCGGAGATGGCTGTCTACAGAAGAGATGTAGCTCCATAAGTGGCTGAGAAATTCATTTCTACCTTAAGATCTATACTGTTTTTTAGCTCTCTATTTTGCTGTATGCTATGAGCCCTGAACGTTATGATCCTTCGATCTTGCAGGTGTAGAGAGAAGCAGAGAAAAGAAGCATCACGCCTTCAGGCAGTGAATAGGAAGCTGACTGCAATGAACAAACTTTTAATGGAGGAGAACGATAGGCTGCAAAAGCAAGTGTCACAGCTGGTGTATGAGAACAGTTATTTCCGCCAGCAGACACAAAACGTGAGGGAACTTTTCCACCTCTTGTCGTTCTCTTTTCTTATATTGCTTAGTGAAACAGATATGGCGAAACTGCAAGAAACTGAACTGTTTTCATTCTAATGATCTTTTGCAACAAATTAACTTTTCCCTATATTCAACTTATTTCACGATGTATTTCACTCCCGTAAGTTAATAGCAACCAAGATAGATAGTGAAAAAAAAAAATTATATTATGTGTCAGTGACACATTACCTTATTTCTGTCTTGCAGGCAACCCTCGCCACCACTGACACGAGTTGTGAATCGGTGGTGACCAGTGGTCAGCACCATTTGACTCCTCAGCATCCACCAAGGGATGCCAGCCCTGCAGGGTTAGTGTGTAGCTTTTATCAAGTCTTTTCGTGCTTTATATTTGTCATCTGGCATGGCTTATGACATTGTAATTGTGTCTTTTGCAGACTTTTGTCCATTGCAGAGGAAACTTTAACAGAGTTTCTTTCGAAGGCCACTGGAACTGCTGTGGAGTGGGTCCAATTGCCTGGGATGAAGGTAATGCTATAATGGTGTAAAATCACTTGGTATAGGTTGTGAATTAGACATGAGGATGCTTGACCTGAATCTGCGAAGCAACAACATAATGACTGGCCTCATTAGACCTGCTTCATTAACTAGATTTTACTTCCCCTCAACGCAGCCTGGTCCGGATTCCATTGGAATCATTGCTATTTCTCACGGATGCACTGGTGTGGCAGCACGTGCATGCGGCCTTGTGGGTCTAGAACCTTCAAGAGTAAGTCCTTCACTATCTTTGCATATGGAATATAAAATTCTCCACTGAAGGGTTGTAGAATTTAATGCACCACCTTCTCCACAGGTTGCTGAAATCCTCAAAGATCGGCCGTCGTGGTATCGTGATTGCCGAGCTGTGGATGTCGCAAATGTGCTGTCGTCTGGAAACGGTGGGACTGTCGAATTGCTGTACATGCAGGTAGGTTTGAAATGTAACCTTTGGGCTGTTGTTCTGCTGAAGAATTGTTGGTAGGATTGCTTACTGAAATTACTTTTTTCCTGATGTCTCTGATTAGCTCTATGCGCCTACCACTCTGGCACCGGCCCGTGACTTCTGGTTGCTGCGCTACACATCTGTAATGGAGGATGGGAGTCTCGTGGTATGCTCTTAAACAATTAATTAATAAAATAATAACATTTGTTTTTCTACCGTCATAATCAGGTAGTTTTTTTCTACATATTTTCTTGGTTGTCTGATATGTCCTTTTTTTCCATCTTTGTGTGCCTTAGGTATGTGAAAGATCAATTAACAACACCCAAAATGGTCCTAGTATGCCTCCTGTGCAGCATTTTGTGAGAGCTGAAATGTTGCCTAGTGGATATCTGATCCGGCCCTGTGAAGGGGGTGGGTCGATAATTCATATCGTTGATCACATGGATTTAGAGGTATGTAATAGTCACCTGCTTTCATTGGTGAAGGAGTCCATCTTTCATTGTGAACTTATAGTTGCTTAATTTCTGATAGCCATGGAGCGTGCCTGAAGTATTGCGCCCACTTTACGAGTCGTCAACTTTGCTCGCACAAAGGACAACAATGGCGGTAAGCTTTTCTTTTTTACTTTGATTTCACCAATTTGAAAGAGTATCTGCAAGTTTTTAGTTCCTGCTCAAACGACATTGATATCAATGTGAACCAACTCCTTTTGAACAAGAATTTTGAAAGATAAGATAGTTAAAGCAGCTAGTAAGGGCAAAAAATATCAAGGACGTTCTAACAACTTTCCTATATTTTGCCCAGGCTTTACGCAATCTGAGGCAGATTTCTCAAGAAGTTTCCCAGCCAAATGTCACTGGTTGGGGAAGAAGACCTGCGGCACTGCGTGCTTTAGGTCAGAGATTGAGCAAGTACGTGGGCATGCTCTCATTGCAAATTTCCTGTATGCAAATTTTTCCTTTATTCGGTCTGTGAATTCATGGGTCTAAAGTAAGCTATCTATTTGGACAGGGGTTTTAACGAAGCTGTCAATGGATTTATGGACGATGGTTGGTCTATGTTGGAAAGTGATGGCGTCGATGATGTTACTCTTCTCATTAACTCATCGCCGGCCAAGATGGCAGGCGTGAACATTTCTTATGCAAGTGGTTTTCCTTCAATGACTAGTGCGGTCTTGTGTGCAAAAGCATCCATGCTGCTGCAAGTAAGAACTGCTTAAGTTTCATATTCCACAATTTTAAATTTGATAAAGCATTTCACTTGGTCCTAACTCTTTGTCCTTCCTTTTGTTGATTCTTTTCTGTTTTTCGTATTTACCTCAGAATGTGCCTCCAGCAATACTCTTACGGTTTTTGCGAGAGCATCGATCAGAGTGGGCAGACAGCAGTATTGACGCATACTCTGCTGCGGCAATCAAAGCCAGTCCATGTAACATGCCAGGGACACGAATTGGAGGGTTCGGGAGTCAGGTTATTCTTCCGCTCGCTCACACAATTGAGCATGAAGAGGCAAGTAAAATTTACGTTTGTTTCCTGCCATCAGTGGCCGCTGATACTTCTATCTTCCAATAAGATTGCTAATATTCTGAGATCGATTGTCTTAACAGTTTATGGAAGTTGTTAAACTCGAAAACATGGGCCATTATCGAGACGACATGATTATGCCAAGTGACATCTTCCTCTTGCAAGTAAGTCTTGTCCTTCCTTTCCATATTGAACCCTCAGACCAACTCCTCTCTTTGACACATTATTGATGGTTTTTCTTCTGCTCTTTCCTGGTTGAATTTATTCTAGCTTTGCAATGGAGTGGATGAAAATGCTGTTGGCACTTGTGCTGAACTAATTTTCGCTCCAATTGACGCATCCTTTTCTGATGATGCACCCATTATTCCTTCGGGATTCCGCATCATTCCTCTTGATCCAGGATCGGTAAGAGTTCATAATCTTGCCTTCTATTTTCTTTCCTTTTCTTTTTATCTTTTCTTGTTCTTTCAGTTGCACTTTAACATAAATTCGACAAATATACAGGATGCCTCCAGCCCAAACCGGACACTTGATCTTGCCTCAGCTCTTGATGTTGGTCCCACAGGCAACAAAGCGGTCGGTGATAATTCTGGTCATAGTGGAAACACCAAATCTGTGATGACTATAGCCTTCCAATTCGCATTTGAATTACATCTTCAAGAGAATGTGGCGTCCATGGCTCGTCAATACCTCAGAAGTATTATAGCATCTGTTCAGAGAGTGGCATTAGCGCTCTCACCCACAAATTTGGGCTGTCATGCAAGTCTTCGCCCCCCACCTGGCTCTCCTGAAGCGCACACGCTTGCCCGTTGGATCTGCCAAAGCTACAGGTGCATATGCTTTAATGTTCTTTAATATTAGTATTTGATATTGGTCTTGCTGGTGTGGATTTTCATGTTTGCTTTTCATATGAGCCATCTACCTACCATGAGAACTGTAGAATTTGGCGAGTGAAAAGGTCCCACTTAGTACAAGGAAATGAGAATTTTTCTGTTTCATTTATCTTCAGATATCATGATTTTGGTCTACTTCGTAAAATTGATCGCATGTTTGAAACTGACCAAAGTGAAATGATTTCAGGTCCTTTCTTGGTGTGGCATTGCTCAAGAACGAGGCCGCTGATTCTTTGCTAAAAAATCTGTGGCATCACTCAGATGCAATCCTATGCTGCTCTCTCAGGGTAATATTTTCCTGCCAACGCTTTGTCATTTCTAGTCAATATTTCTTTGTCTGCCTATTGATGGAATTTATTTCTGCATTCTCTTTAAGAAAATAAATAAATAAGATTAATAAGTTTATTGAACCATTACCGAGTTTTCTTTTCTCCTTGTTCACAATTTATTTTTCCATAGCCTTTTCTCCTCTCATCTGAGTTGCTATTCCTTCTTGTTTGCAGGCAGCGCCGGTTTTCACGTTTGCTAACCAAGCAGGACTTGACATGTTGGAAACGACATTGATTGCACTGCAAGACATTACCCTGGAAAAGATTTTTGACGACAGTGGAAGAAAGACTCTCTGCTCAGAATTCCCCAGATAATGCAGCAGGTAAGATCCCCAGGAATCTGAAGTGGCATGTTTGATACATGAATAAGCATTATTAGCAACTGAACCCCTGGGAATGATGGTACTTCTTTACCTGAGATACGGGCCATTGCACCGGCACTTTTGTCTCTTTCATTCACTTGACAGGTTGCTTTCTTTTTATAGGGTTTCATGTGTCTCCAAGGTGGCATTTGCTTGTCAAGCATGGGGAGGCCGATTTCGTACGAAAGAGCGGTAGCTTGGAAGGTGTTGAATGAAGAAGAGACTGCTCACTGCATCTGCTTCATGTTTGTCAATTGGTCTTTTGTCTGAGACTAAGCTATGTCAATGATCTAGTGAGAATCGCACTCTTCTTTTGTCCTCTTTTTAGGCGATAGTGAAATCACGAACACCGTTTAGTATTATGGTGTTAGAAGCGACACTGGTCGAGAAATTTTTGTCCTCCTTGCTTATACCTTGTTCGAGTGCCCCTGTCTATGAATTATTATGCCTGTGGTTAATTATATTGTCTTCGTCGGGATCACGTTATGCCATTTCATCCTGCAATTCGTCCGCTCCCTCACCGAATGTGAATGACGCCATTCATCTGATGAATGATAGAGATGATGTTTAAGTTCGCCCTCTTTGTGACGACACGAGTTATATATGCGAAGAGAGATTTGATGCCTTGTAGTAAACAGATGGTTAGCTGTTGCTTGATATTTCGCGTTAAACTTCGAAGATGCTTTCATTGACCGAGAGCGATTTTAGCGGTCGTGTTCTCTCTCCCCACCACAACCTCGATTATTTCCTATCATCTTTCTCCGCACAATGGCGCTCGTGGGTTGATGTCTAGTTATAGGTTCTTCCGGCGAAATTTATGGATCGCAGCGAGATAATAAGAGACTAGACTTCTGTTGCGACTCGAGTACGCTTGAATCTCCTCATTTCCTTTGCCAAAAAACGAAGACAGAACTGAGAGTTGTGATGCTTATGCTTGAATACTTTTGCGCCTCTGCAACTGAAGCAAACCCTTCAAGTATTTATAAACATTCGCGGATGTATAACATCCTAAAACACATTGTTCAAACATATTTGACTAACCATTGATCACAATCCTCGTCTCTCCTTATCGGACGCGTCTAACTTCTTCAATCGAAGATAAGGCTTGTATGTATGGACTGATGCGATATATAGACCCGTTCGAGGCCTCCTACTATCATTAATTTGCTGTGGTTTCAGGCTTATCCACGATGAGCCTGATCTGTGCGAGTATTCGGCCTGCTTCAACTGACCGTCGTTCTGTCATAGTTGGTTTCTCTCGTGATCGCCGGAATGCAGCTCGAGCTCCTCGCGATGGCCGCTTTCTTCAGTCCGCCTTTGTCTCTAGGGCTGATGGACTTAGCCCTAGAACCGCCACTGCTGCTCGAGCTTTTCTTCAAGATGGCTCTCATGGCCTCCGCTTGGTAGAGCACCGGGTACGCCCGCTCGATCCGGTTGAACCGCATGCACGCGCTCATGTGCGCGTCAAGTGCCTCCTCCCAGCCCTTCCCTCCGTTCCTCTCCATCTCCACACGCACCGCCTCAGCACACAGTCCGCACACCATCTTCCCGGAGAACTTCTCCCGGACTCGCCTCGCGTACTCCGGCGTGCACTCCTCGGACATCCCGCAACACTCGCACTTGGCATCCTCCAGCTCATAGATCGGTGGCAGCAGCCTTGCCTCGCCGTCGGCTTCGCGGATGGCTTCTTTGCTAAGCTCGGAGGTGATGTCGGAGATGGTTCTCTGAAGGGTCTCCATGGAAAGTCTTGAAGGATTGTCCCGGATGTTGTTGCCGGATTTAGGGTACGATCTGACGGGGGTCCCTCCATCGGGCGCCATTGAAGTTGAACTTTTGAAGCAAGCTTTGTGATCAAGGTACAGCAAACGCAGCAAGCTGAGCTCAACGTGAGAAATGAAATAAGAAAAGGAAGGGAATGCATATGCGAATATATAGGCAGATTACTTGAACTTTCTCTCGAGGGGAAAACACGAGAGTGAACTGTATATGGACGGTCGGCGAAGAGACTGGATTTGTCACGAAGATAACCTTGAAAATGTCTCTTTTGTGCGTGACTTTTTTTCTTGTGGGGGGGCCGATGATCGTGTTCAATTACCTCGTTCTCAAGTCACACGTACATGGAAGGGTTCCATTGGCTCGCTCGCTTGCTTAGTCCCTGAATGAATTCATGCAATTTTTTGTGGCCAGGCTTTACTTGGATTCTCATGTTTTTAAACTGTAAGATCGACGAAGAATTAATGCACCTCCCTTTCGGCCGAGCTCTAGATTCCCTTTCTCGTCAGTTTTTCATCTCGCGTATCTAAATATTCGCTCACGATTAGACGGCTCCGGCGATGGAACGACGACGGTGGTGGTTCCGTAGTGTCCAGGGTAAACAATGGCTCTAGTTTAACGTTCTTGTTTTGTCCGTTTCTGAACTCATGTGCATGAACTCAAGTCAATGCATGTAATTATGTACTAGTCTTCCATGGATAACTACATCTAACAAAGTCTCAAGAATCGAGGTTTTGTCCACTGTCCTAAGCATGGTCGACTTTGCGTCAACTTCAAGAACAAGAAGAAGAACATGGGCGGCTTCAGCTCTCGAATGTGAACATTATCCTCTGCCGCGTGCTCCATTTCTACAAGGTATCGCTCGTACGAAAACGGCAGAAAGCAAACCCGAATAAGAGAAAAGGAAAACGAGGGTGTTCTTGTTCACGTCCCCCGCTCTTCCCCCAGCCACACGTGCCTGGAAGAGGGGTGTTAAAATATTTAAATAATAAATTAGATCTTCATTTAACGGCTTAAATTTGTATATTAGTTGGTAATGGTTCTATAAAATCTTACAAAACGAAGGGGAGCATTCCAGATGTGTCTTGTCCCTCCCTGAAACGAACGGAAGCTTGATGGACTCAGCAGATTGGCGCAGAGATTCGGAAGGCATTTCACGAGAAGCGCAGCAAGACATGTGAGAGAGAGAGAGAGAGAGAGAGAGAGAGAGAGAGAGAGAGTATCCGAAAGAGGATGAAAGCTCGAGAGTTCTTTCAATGTTAAGAGCAATTAATTTGCAGGTGGCTCGAGGGAAAAAGAAAAGGGGGGGCTGCGATGCAAAAGGCGCAGAACTCGTTACCGAAAAAGAGGCCTTGACGGGGCGAGATTTTTGCTTGATCGAAGAGGCAAAGAGCGCTTTTCGGGAAGCTTTTTGGGCAGCAAAAGTGACCCTCCATTGCCCGACCAGCAGGCAACTCGCGAGCGAGACGAAGCCAAATTCAAGACAACCTTCTTTATGTGATCATGGTGACCTCTTGTTGACGTCTTAGCGCCTTTTGAGCGAATCCATATATGCGAGAAAGGATTAATAACATTAACATTTTAGAAGCGTGTAATATAAGAAAATAGCATGAAGCCGATGCTATGCTTTGAGGACTATGGGTGCATTTGATTCAAAGATTTCCAAAGAACTTTCAACCTCCAAACCCTTAAAATCTTTGGATTATTTGACAACCATTTTAAATAACTTTCAAGTGAAAGTTTGTATTGAAGAATCTTTGAAAACCCAATACTAATATGGACTAATTTTAAGCTTTCAAAGATTTAACCAAATACTAAAACTTATTTTTTTCTTCCAAAATTATCCTCACTCATTCTTCAAATTTCTGATTTTGCCTTAGTTATTATTTTTGCAAATGCCAAAATAATCCTAAAATAATCAAATATATATAAATGCTAAAAAATTAAATATATTTTGGTCTTTTTAAAAAAATTATTTATATATTTGATTTTTTTAGCATTATTGTCAAACGACTACATTTAGAAAGTTGCATATTATTTTTTTTAAAAAGACTAAACCCTTCATCGGAATTTTTTAATTTGTATTTGCATAAAAAAAATTGAAAAAAAAATGATGTATGCAACTTTTTAAATATACATTTTCACAAAATGCTAAAAAAAATTCAAATACATATATATTTTTAAAAAGAGACCAAATTTATTCATCAGAATTTTTTTTTTCAATTTTTAATTGTTTAAAATTGAAAAAAAAATCTATATATGTATGCAACTTTTTAATTATAAATTTTGACAATAATACTAAAAAAAAGCAACTACATATAAATATAATTTTTTTTTTTTCTAAAATAATAAACCCTGTATTTGAAATTTTTTATCAAAATTTATATTTAAAAAGTTTCATACATTATTTTTTTCAATTTTAAACAAATAAAATTAAAAAAACTAATATTAATCACCCAAAGAATTTTTCAAATGTGTTTTCTACCAAACAGCATTTCTCTCAAAATTGCTTCTCAAAGCATAGTTTACTAAACAGTTTTTACATTTGCTTAAAGTCCTTTAGAGATTAAACTATTTTGCATTTTTCTAATAGGCTTTCAAAAGGCTGAACTAAATGCACCCTATGACTGCTGAGACTATTTGGTACAGCTTCTTTGCAATAGTTAGACTGTAGAAAAACAATGCAGCGTATTTAATAAGGCGCTAATTAAATATCTCGTGACTGTGACACCTCCGGAGTTGCAAAGTGCTTTTAGAAAGATGCCGCCAGTAGTTGTCCTCATCACCTACTAGATTCACATGGGGAATTTCTCCATCACGAGATAGTTGAAATCGTGAAAACAAGCCTCACAAAAGTATCTGATATGTTACTCTTTAACTAGTCACTTAGTATATCGATGGACCTCGCAAAAGTTTCTAATACATTAGCCTTTTATTAGTCATTCGCTCTATGTACAACTAAGAGATATAGGGGAGTTTTTTTTTGGTCAATCTTACTAGACTCTTAGTCTAACTTTCATTTTCAAACTTTTGCTCTACTTGCAAGGTGTTCGTCCCATCCCTAACCTCCTTCTTCCTATATGGGAAAGGTGGCTATTTAGACAAACCCCATATACACGATGAACATACAAGGTTATGAATGCTCCAATGTAGAAAAGCAACAAGCCAGAAGGACAAACTTTTGCTCTACTTTCTTATAAAACGTGGAAGTCAAAACTCACACCTTGAACTAAATCATCTCCTCCCTAATCTCCCTCTTCCTATATGGGAAGGGCGGCGATTGGGACAAAATCCCATGTACACACTACATAAATAAGGTCGTGAATGCTCCGATGCAAAAAAGTAGTAAGTCGGAAGGACAAACTTTTGTTCTACTTTCTTGCAAAGTGTGAGAGTCGAACCTACACTTGAAACTAAATTGTCTCCTCCCTAACCTCTCCCTTGCTATATGGGAAGGGTGGTTATTGGAACAAATCCCGTATACATGATGCATAAACAAGGTCGCGAATGCTCTAATACAGAAAAGCAATAAGTTGAAAGGACAAACTTTTGTTTTACTTCCTTACAAAGTACAATAGTCAAAATCCACATTTGAAACTAAATCGTTTCTTTCATAACTTCTCCATTTCTATATGAGAGGTGGTCATTGAGACAAATCCCAATATACACGATGCACAAATAACATCATGAATGCTCCAATGCAAAAAAGCAACAAGCCGAGAGAACAAACTACCTTCTATAGAATTAGAATGATTTAACGACTATTGAGATACCCTTTAAATTACAACGAAAAGTGGAAAAAGAAAAGGGAGACAAATAGCTCGTCGGAGCCGAAGTAAGAAGGCAGAAGTAATACGCAAACATGGTGATTCGAACTAAGCTCTTGAGCGAGAAAGACGAACATGAGAAATCTCGCTCCGGTTTTGGGCTTTTGTCATCTTTCGTAGCCGTGTCCGTGAAGAGTTCTTTGGCAGTCCATGAAAAATGGAAGTTGGTCATCCTCAATGCGGGCAGCATTCTCTCGGCCCAGCCCGTATTCACCGGTCCGCCTCCCGCCGGATAATTATATAATAAATATAATCTCATCATAACAGGTCACGCACATTATTTAATAAAAATGCATTTGTTTACCGAAAAAATAAAATGATTTGAAAAATACCTTTTAAAAGTAATCTCTTATATCTTTTCAAATAATTAAATTAATGAAAATGGTTTTTTTCTACAACAATTTATGTTTCAATAATTTCGTGAATGATAAAAATATTTCTATTCATTCATTTTTGTAACCAATAAAAATAATTATTTTCAGGGAAAGTATTTTTCAAATCAATCATTTTTTTGACAAAACAAATGGATCCAATTGCATATTACTGCCAACTACTATGGGGGTGTTGGGTGAGCATCACGTTCGCACCATCTATCTTAAGAAAGTAGGGAAAAAAATCAAGCCTTCATTAAACAATTTGGACGGAGTTTAACAAATGGCTTTGATTGTACTGATTCGATAAGTTTTATGACTTAATTGCACTTTTTATAAAGTTTTAGAATTTCTTGCACATTCATGACCAGTTCTAAATATTTCGGCATACTTATCCTGAATACTTATGAATTGCTACAAATCGATCATTTAAGGCATGAAAAATGTGAGATATATCAATCATTTTTTTATTGTTTCATTGTTCGTGCAGGAACGGATCGCAAGAGAATATCGAATGGAATATGCAGCGTCGATGTACCAAAAGCAAAGCCTTGCGAGCGCATCGCGAACTCCGCCGGCGGCCATTCAATGGCGTTGGCGATGACGAATCAAAGTTAGCGCGAACGAAATCCGGTTTATTTGGGGGTGACGTGGACCGTTCTCGGCCGCACGATGAGGAGCCATCCGATTGGGCTTCGAGAATCGGGCGGTGATCCGAACGTGGAATCCCCTCGTGGACAGAAAGCGTCCAACATTAGCTGACGTGTAATGGGTACGCCCGACGGAGATTTTATGCAAAAAAAAAAAGGAATTAGAAAAATATTTTATGTTTCGTCTTTCCGTGCCCAACAACTTTCAGACGCGTGTTCGAGGATACCGATGAGGCTTTATTTATCATTTTATGGATTGAGTCTATTACACGTCCGAGGAAGAAACGTGTGGAAAGAGTTGGGAGAGAATCCACATGACATCGATAGTTAGCTAAATTAAATTAAAGGTCGCTTCTGTTACGCGGCAAACCCGCATTTTTATTTTCCTTGTATCTCGCGATAGGAGTCTTAGTTGTAACTTCCCAATAAGAAATGGAGTCTTAATGGAACTTCCATGCCATGTGGCTCTTGCCTCACCACTATAACGACTAAATAAATGTCACATGAGTGGGTCCATTTTAGGCCCCCCCAAAAAAAAAAAAAAAAGAATGGGTACATAGGCAAACGATTTTTTTTTTAGTCAAAGGACAAATGAGTTGGCTAATTAATAGTATCGAAAATCGAAATACTAATATATGTTTAGCATTCATTCAAGTGTTGTGGCTTTTTGTTAGGGATAATTATATAATGATCTCTGTACTTTGTACCAATGTGAAATGTCACATATAAACTTTTAATATATTCAACGTGGTTCATGGACTTCAACCATACATGCAATATAGTTCTCGAAATTTTAATTTGTTTAATAAGAACTTTTGATTAATTTTCAATTTAATCTATGGATTATATAAAAAATCTAATGCCGGCTATGAAGGACAATGTTAGATATTTTCATCTAATACAAAAATTAAATTGAACATATACTAAAAATTCATGATCATATTAAATAAATTAAAAGTTACGGGTGATATTACACATTACTTTAAAATTCAAAGATCGCATCGAACAAATTAAAACATTATAAAGGACATTAAATATTGAGTCAAAATCTATTAACCATTTGTTTTATTTTCCCTTTCTATTAATAACATCAATAGAAAAAAAAGGAAACTGTAATATATTACTAACCATATCATGACCTTTTCAAAGCGTATTAACTTTTTTCTATTAATGTCCTAAGAACATTTGTCAATATTTTCTTGCCGTAAATTGACCGATGAATTAGCCTCGTTCAAAGTCTGATCATCTTTGTAATTAAATTATTATTATTATTATTATTTTGTTTTTCCGAAGTTCCGTGCGCTTTCCGCCTACTTTCTTCGAAGGAGCGGCGACAGAATTAGTCTAGCTTTGTCCGGAAACGACAAGCAATAAAGAGAATCAGTTGACCGGCGCCGATCCCGTGCTTCGCGACTCCGTCTGTTCTCCCCTCGCGCGACACGCCGTCGCCCAATCACCGCCTCTCATCTGCCCACACCCAACCTCCCCGCGCCCTCACCTCCTCTCGCGACCGCCGGTCAGCGCCACGTCATCGCGCGCCGCTGCGCCCGCGCCGCACCCTACCCTTCCCTCGTCCGTACCCTAGCCTCGCTGGCGCCACTTGGACGAAGGACCGCCCATGATCTCCACCGTCGGAATCACGAGGGCCCCACCCGCCCGGGAATTTTCACATTCCGACAAAAGAAAACCGGTACCTCGGGGATTCGGGACGGGGGAAATATAATGCACGCGCATTGCCAAGTCAAGGGATCGTGTTTGGCAGACGTGGAAAATGAACTTTGAAAATTTGTGCGGACAAAAATTCATGCCTAATTCACACACGATCTTCGTTTGGCGTCTATTTATGGAATTTCCTTTTCGTGCCCAATGCTCTAAAAAAGGAAAAAAGAAATACAACCAATGATAGAAATAATTTATTTCTAATTTATTTATTTGTTTTCGAGTGTTCTAACTCATTTGACATGCGTAATGTAATTCTTTTATACTCATAAAAAGAGAAAAAGGAATGCAACCCACGATACCAATAATTATTTCATCCTCTTACTTCTCTTCTTGTTGCCCTCTCTATTTTTTTTTTTTTTCTCAATTTTCGGAGTGTTCTAGCTCATTTGATATGCATAATACAATTCTTTCATTGACATAATATTATATGTTCCTCGTCAAAATCTTGACCTTGCATTTTGATTGCACTACTTTTCTTTTTAGTATGGGTTGACATTGGGCATAAAAAGACGTAAAATTATTAAAAGATGTGGGTAAAAAGTGGGTGCAAGGGTGACTTCAAAAATTGTCTAGGCATCTCCATAGAATAAGTGATATTCAGCTATAAAAAGGAATCCATCATACGAATCAATTGAAACCCCAACTACGCAAAAAGGCTTCACGCTAAATCATTGTAAATTAGAAGATCAACATGTGCTAGGAGTAATTTACACATTTTAGAGTTACATTCATTGCACCATATCAATAGGAAATTAGTTTTCATACGGTGTCAAATGATTCGATTATTATTGTTAACAATTTTTTATTAGAGATTTTTAATCTTCTCATACCATTTTTTCCTATGTTAGAGATAGTTAAGATATTATTCTCAATTATATATTCCTTTCTTCCACATTATTCTTAATTGTCATTACAACATGGGGAAAAAATCAGAAGGAAAAACTCCACCCTAAAGCACACGCACATATGGGCCCATTTAGTGACCATCTCGTGTTTCTATTTTGCTATTTTTATCCTCATAATATGAAAAGAGTAGAAATTCATTTAATAATGTTATTTAATTTTTTTATCATCCGCAACAGAACGATGATTAGGAAATATATTAGGAATGGAAATAAGAAGGAAAGAAAATCTACTTCGTTATTATTGGAAATAGACCCGTAGGCCCGTCCGCGTACGATCGGGGCTGTCAAGAGAGAGCGGAGGAGGGGTGGCGAAAGTACAGTTCCCAAGATGGTACCGGCCTCATATGATTTTCGCTTGGTCATCTCCTTCGCTTTCCTTCCTCTGTCCCTGTCGTAAAGCAGAGGGAGAGAGAGAGAGAGAAAATTCAATAACCCGCATCAAATCTCACGTCCACAAAATAAGACAATCTCTCTCGCTCTCTCTCTCTCTCTAACCTCTGTTTTGTTCCTTCCTCCGCGCGCGTGGTCTGCTCGCAACCGTCGTTCCCTCCCTCTCTCTCTCTCTCTCTACCCCCGTCCCCTCCGCTGTGCTGCGGCGGCGATGGCGGCGGAGATGGAGGTGGATCAGCTGACCTCGGGCGCCAGCAACCGCATAATCCCCATCCTCCGGGCGCTGCGGGCCTCCCTCGCCTTCGTCTACGGCCTCCTCTTCGCCCTCCTCGTCTTCCTCCTCCCCCGCCGGCGCAGCGGCGGCCCGCGCCGGCTCTCCCCGCCGTCGCGCTCCCGGCTCCGGCGGCTGGACGAGGAGGACACCGAGAGGCGGAGGGCCCTCGCCGAAGCGGTCGAGATGGGTTGCGAGGATGAGGACGGGGACGACGACGATGGCGGCGTCGTCCGCGCCTGCCGGTGGAGCACGTGCTTGTTCTACGGCGGCAGGAGGAACGCTCTCTTCTGCAGGTCGTGGTTCCCGGCGACCGATGAAGTCAGGTGAGGTGTTCGTTTCGCTTCTTTTAGACTTTGATCGGCTCTGTTGAGGTTGATGGTCTCGCTTTGTTTGTAATTTTTGTCGTGCGGCTTTTTCCGGGCGGTTTGAGTGTTTTTTTCATGGGCAAAGAGTGAGCAATTTGAATTTCGCCATGGTTTGAAAGTTGAATTGATGTCCCTGTTTGAAATGATGGCGACTGTTCTGTTCTGGTGCGCGGGAGTGGAGAATTTTGTTATCGCCAGTCTTCCATCGACAGTGGGTTTAGAGTATGCTGATATCGAAGGACCGAATCATTTGGACGAATGCGTCTGATTGTCTGTGCTCAAATTTTTCCGAGTGTCTCGTTTAGATCACGGAACCTGTGTCATCGACTATTGTGAATTTTTAGCAGCCAGATGAGCAGTGAGATGTTAGAAACTTTACGTTCAGTCTTGGTGTTATGTGGTAGCTATACCTTTAACTGGAAGAACATAGATGCTTTTTGGTGGCCTCTGTGCTTCCATTTCTCAAACTGCCGAAGAATGTGCTTAGGTTGGTTAGAGCCTAGAGGCAGGGATACATCTCTGTTTACATGGATTTTGGGCCTTGCTTGAAGTATTGAGTCACATTGTTGATACTACTTGAAGTTGCTTCAGTTGGGGACAGATCGATCTCTACGTGTTTTCCGGGCCATGTGTTTTGTCATTGATAGTTTCCAATCCCCATTGCTTGGTTGACATGTTGGAGTTCCCTTTATTTCGAACAAAAAAATTTGTTTTGGTTCTGCATGAATGAAGTCCTGCTCGTTCTACATTTATATTCTGTCTCCTTGTTGGGTGTCAGTGCGAGAGTCCTGCATGCTTTCTTCTCTTGAACGAGAAAAGTTTATGGCTAGAATTGTCAAACTTAAATAATCCAAGTTGAATTTTTCTTCCAAGTACAAATCAGTGCTCTTTTGCCCCTTTTTATTATTGAAGCATCCATGTCATGTCACCCTGTTTATTGCTGAGAAAAGAGTTGAATTTTAGGTTGGTTAATTTTGGAAGGTTTCTTTTAAACTGTGGAAATGCTTGAGACTGCTTGGCTGGTTTATAGAAGCCAAAAATGAATGAAGTGGTTAGTTGGCTTCTAAGTTGTGCAGTGAAGTAGATTTACTATCAATCCTTAGGAGTGTGTGCTTTTCAACTATTTTCTCCCATGATGAAGTTTGCTTAGTTGGAAATTTGTCAAGAGGCCCTAGATGATTAGCTCTCACTGTATTAAAGTTAGCAACTATGATGCATTAGCTTTGAATACCCGTGAAATGGAGAAGTATTCTAGCTTAAACTTCAGGCTTTATAGCTACCTTTCCATGTTACCATGTTCTGATGGTCTACATCCTCTTTAAATTGCTTGCGTTGTTCATTTTGCCAACTGGGACTGCTTTTCTGGTAACTGTCTTTGGTTTGTCTAAGGCTTCTTTAAGTGAATCTATTACCTTCTCTAATTTAACTTTGGCAACCAGGATGATCACTATAAAAAGGATTAAGGTGCTCAGGTGCTGCATGGCTCCCTGATAGTTGTGACTTTCATGCCACAGATCTGATGCCTGTAGCATGTACTGTTTTGCATCGTTGTCAGTTGCTTTCATGCTACTTTTCTTCCGACGTTCCTTCTAATGGTTGATTGTTATGTTGCTTCAGGGGGATATTGGTCATCATTCATGGGCTCAATGAGCACAGGTAAATTTATCAATGCTGGAACTTAAAGGCTCTCTCTCTCTCTCTCCCCCTCACCCCCCACCCAACTGCAGATTCATTCTTTGTTTGGAAGTTTTGCCTGATTTGGGTTCTTGATTCATTGTTTAGCGGAAGATATGCCCATTTTGCAAGACAGCTAACATCCTGCAACTATGGTGTATATGCAATGGACTGGATCGGTATTGTATTCTTTAGCTCTGTCATTACATCTAAAAAGACCTATTTTTTGAACAAAGTAAACTTGGATGTGGCATCACGTATTAATGGGAGTGATTGAAAGTCATTGGCAAGTGCTTGTCTTGTCAAGGGTATGATTTGGGTAGGAAACTCTCTTAGATGACTTAATGGCTAATGACAACATTATGTATTTTCGTCCCAGTTACATTATCATCTTTCCTTAGCCTTCTTCTCAAGATCTATGTGCATCAAGGTGCTTAGCTATCCTTTTGATGATATAGGTCATGGGGGCAGCGACGGCTTGCATGGATATGTTCCTTCACTAGATTACGTTGTTGCTGACATTGTAAGTATCTCTCTCATACCATCGATGTTTTATTCTTCTCTTCTAGTTGGAGGAAACTCCCGATTCTTTTTTTTTCCTGAGATTTGCATGAAATGAAATGATTTGTTTTCCACCATCATTGCTGTAGTCTCCATCTGTCATGAACTTCACGTTGCAGTGTACAGGGACAGTTGAAAACTAGTGATTAAGCTGTTGGAATGAGTGTCAAAATGTTTATCTCCTTTATGCTGTTGTCAAATGAAAAATTCTTGAGGGTTCAGTATTTTAAAGTTGAAAGAGGAAAAACTAGCAAGTATTTTGATAACTGGATGGTTGTTGATCCGTTGATCATGACAAAACAAACTATCAAAATAACGGTCTTTACTCTTGATGCTTAGTTCATCTAACAATGCGAGTCATTGAACTGGCTCAACATGAACATGTAAGGTTTAGTACTCATCCATGACAGCGTCATTAACTGGTTAATCTGCCATTTACTTGTTCAGCTTTTGTCTCAAATGATGAACTTACTTCATGTAAACTACATTTGTTGGCCTATAGATTTGCATGCTTTATGATTCAGCTAATGCTGCATATTTATAAAATTTCTTTCAGGCGGCCTTCTTGGAAAAGATCAAATCAGACAACCCTGGTATACCATGCTTCCTGTTTGGTCATTCTACTGGAGGGGCCGTGGTTTTGAAGGTAAACATTGGGAACTAAATCCACTTGCAGATTAAGACAGTTGATATCTAATGACAATTTCTTTGTATCACTAACATCTACTGATGAAATTATTCTGCATGTGTCCTTGAACAGGCCGCTTCTTATCCTCATATTGAAGATATGCTGGAAGGAATAATATTAACCTCACCAGCTTTACGTGTGAAACCTGCACACCCAATTGTTGGGGTATGTATCTTCTCTCTCATATGATATATGTAAAGGACTTTTAGACTTAATAATTCCAATGCCCGAATGCATGCTCCCACAAATACTCTTATCAGACACTGGATTGAAGTTTAACTTGTCATCAAGAGCTCCTTGCAAATGAAATTTGGCCTGCGTAATGTGATTGCTCCTGTTGGTTGTCATTCTTCTTGTGTTGGGTAATAATCTTGTCTTCCCATATTCATACAGGCTGTGGCTCCTCTGTTTTCTCTAGTCGCACCAAGGTTCCAGTTCAAGGGTGCCAACAAAAGGGGAATCCCTGTGACAAGAGATCCTGTGGCTCTATTGGCCAAATACAATGATCCATTAGTCTACACTGGACCGATCAGGGTCAGAACGGGCCACGAAATTTTAAGGATATCCTCTTATCTGATGCGGAACATAAAGTCCATTACTGTTCCATTCTTTGTTCTTCATGGAACTGCAGATAGGGTCACTGACCCTCTGGCCTCCCAGGATTTGTACAATGAAGCAGCGTCCAAGTTTAAGGATATAAAGCTCTATGAAGGATTCTTACATGACCTTCTCTTTGAGCCTGAGAGGGACGAGATCGGTCAGGACATAATTGATTGGATGGAAAGGAAATTAGGTGCTGGTTCCGAGAAGGTTAGAGTCTGGTAGATTTCTTGCCCACTTAAACAAGGGCCAAAATCTCAAGTTATTTGGATTGGTTGATTACTGTAGGTTTCTATATATTCTGTTTGGGGGTCTTTTATGTGTATGTATGGCATGTCTTGCCAATGAAACTGTATCTAGTACTTTAGAAAATATGTGTGTGGCTCAGCATTGTTGAAAAAGAACATTACGCTTTTGCCTGATTTGTGTGCGCTGGGTTACTGTCGAATATGGTCTTTTGCAATAAACAGGATTTGGATTTGTATGCACGAGAAAACGATGGACGTGCACCCAAGCCGATAGTCGGTTCTTGTACGTTGCATCATGGGCCAGACTGGATGTGATGGTGGAGCAAAAGCCAGTGGATCCCGTTTGCGAAAGTTACAGAGAATAAAGCGAGGATGGAAACAGCGCACTCAGGAAGGCTTATCCTTTCGAATTTGAATGTATCTGGGGAGGGTCTCGTAACACAGAAGGTTGTGATGATTTTCTTTTGCTTCTGAGGATTCTAGATTAATCCTGATGCCTGCAAAATCACCAGACCAAAACACTCGTGTTTACCACTGTATCTAATTTAAAGCGAGCTAGAACGTATTTTGCGGGCACCATATATTCATCAATTCCGGATCGATGGATGGATCGCAACCGCATGTTTCTGACTTGCTCGGGATCTGACCAACCCTTTGAAGAAGTTTCAACATGTCCTGTCGAGGCCCAGTACTAGGATGTGGTCGGAGATCCGTTGGAGACGGATGTTCTTTGAACCACATTTATAGACATTTGGTAACATTTCTTTGAAGCATGTAATTGACAATCTTGAGCAAGTGATTAACTTCATTGATACAGTTTACAATGGCTTGCACATATATACTTATGAGAAGCTTCAAATGACCGATAAGAAATTAGAACATATGAAAAGATCTCAACCATATACAGCTCAAACAATGACCATATCTCAACCAAACACATGTTGAATTGCTTCAATGTGCTGTCATACCTTCATCAAATCTGGCAACTGATATGCTTGCTAATATATTAATTCTAGTTGCACCGGCCACACGTCACATAATTTCAGTGCCTCGAAAAATGTTCGTACTCAATAACAGGCCGCCCCTTTCATCATAGGTGAGGGCGGTCAGCGCTCACTATGCCACCTGCAAGAGCCACGCTGTCGCCATGAGCAAGTGAGGGCCTGCTTGCCCTCGTTGGTAATTGGTGTTTTTAAATTAGGCATGCGTACTGTGTTTGGAAAAACTTTTCTAAAGGCCTTTGGCCAAAGCAAATGGTGTTTGACGAATTTTTTAGAGAGCTCCAGAGGGGATACAATTGCATTTCCAAATGCCTCTAAAGCCTTTATCCCAAGACAAGTCCGGAGGTGTTTTGGGTTTTATGCCTCAAGCATTTTTGGAAAGCTAATACATTTTTCTCTTTTAACTTTGCCCTCGTTAGACTTTTATAATTCCAAAAATGCCCTTATCTTACATGAGATTACTAAGGGCATGTTTGGTAACGATTCTGACCAGAAATGATTATTTTTAATTATGTTCCTGTGAACAATGTTTAAGCATTTTAAGCCGTTTGATAACTGTCCAAAATTTTTAATTATGGAATAGAATTGCGTTTGGTACCATGCTTATTGATTATGTTTCAAATCAATTTCTTTTAATTTTTAAATATTTTTTTCTTTTTTCCTTTTTTTATTTTAATTTTATTTCTCTCTCGTGTTCTTCTTCTTCCAATGGTTGATCGCCGGTCCGAAGAACCGCCCGGACGAGGCTAGCGATCTCACCGAAGCGTTGTTGGCCCTCGGCAAGGCCAGCCCTCATCGGCCGACCCTCGCCGGTAGCTGGGTAGGGCTCGCCTAGCCCTGCCGAGGCTTGGCCTCGTCGATGGCCAAGCCAGCGTTGCTGGGGCTGGGCAAGGCTCGCTTGGCCATCAGCGGGGCTAGGCAAGGCCCGCCTGGCCACCGGTAAGGCTCGGCCTTGCCAGTCGTGAGGCTTGCCCAGCCCCAACGAGGTTCGGCCTTGCTAGATTTGGCAAGGTTGAGCCTTGCCGATGGGCAAGAGAGGTTGGGCGAGCCTTGCCCAACCCTCCGGCAAGCTCGTAGGTGGCCAAGTGGGCCTCCGGCGAGCTCGTAGGTGACCAGGTGGGCCTCTAGTGAGCTCACTTGTGTTTGGGCTTGTCTCGACAAGCTCGTCGGATCGGTTGTCGGCAACTAGCGACGGGAGGCAGCGAAAGGTGATGGACGGCAACCTGCGAGATGGCAATTGATGAAAAAGAAGAAAAGAGAAGAAGAAGAGAAAATGGAAAAAGAAGAATTGGTTTTAATTCTTAGATTTGTTCCCGGAACAAGAATAAACTTTTTTTTATTCTTGATTTTGTTCCAAATCTACTTTTGGGAACAAAAACTTAGAAATTTGTTTATGGGAACAAAAATTTTATCAAATGCGATTCTGTTCCCAAACTGATCTCGGGAACAAAAAATCAGAATCATGCATTGTTTGGATGGTTACCAAACAATGCCTAATGAAGGGCTTAGGGTCGCCAGCAAGCAGTCGATGACTCTAGATCTAGAATCAGTTGCCCTCGCCAAGGGTCGCCAACCACCGAGCCTATCGCAGATTTTGAGGTTTTTTAGCTTAAAAAATAGCATATGTCCTTTACAAAGCACAACATTTCTAAATACCATTTAAATTGAAGATTCCATCGCAATCCATTTTTAAATTACAATTTATCAAATATTATTTATATTTCAAAAAATCCCGTCAACCTAAAGTTGTTCGTATTTTCTTAAAAACCTTCGTCAAAAGCGCAACCGGGTTGGTGGGTCAACCGGGTTGAACGGTTGAACGAGGATTGAGCATTTGCATAATTTAATACTGAATCACTAATAATATATTTGTTAAAGCCGCTGAACAAACAAAAGTGCCTTAGCTTAGTTGGCTTGGTTGGATCTTAAGCATGTGTAACGCGTCCGGGTTTAAATACACGGCTGGTGATTTTCTTGAACTTCTTTTGAAATATTCACTTCAATTTTTGACATAACACGAAATGATTAATACGAAACAAACTCGTTCTGTGTTGAAATGACGTTTTGGACTCTAAGCTTAAAGCTCCACCACTTAAATAACGATCACGTGAACCAAAAAAATGATGAAGAGAGCTGGCTCTGATTTTTACCTGCACTAAAAAATAATAGAAGGATTAACCTAAAAGATAACAAGTTATACGATTCAATTGCGCGAAAGAAATGTCCCAGCTTAAAGTGCCGGATGGGCACAAGTTTTAAGACTCATCGAGCCTATATGGTAACATTTTTGTTTCATTCTTATTATTATTATTATTATTATTATTATTATTATTATTATTATTATTTATTCTTTTGTTCCTTACAACAGAAAAAGAGCAAGGATCCATTTAGTAACGTTGGTTAATTTTTCTATCCTCTAAAATAGAAAGCGGCTGAGAAATAAATTTGGAACAGAAACAAGAATTTGAAAAAGTAATTTCTTATTCACGAGAACAATTTCTAGAAATAAGTAATATTCTTTTTTTTTTTTTTTTTCTTCTTCTTTCTCTTCTAATCAGTCGATGGAGACTCACTGCCTGTTGCCCGGCAGCGGCGGCCCCATTGATCGCCGGTCACCCGCTGCCATCATTGGCTAGAGGAGGAGAAAGAAGAGAGGAAAAAAGGAAAAGAAAGAAAGAAAAATCTAAAAAAAGTATTAAGATAATAAAAGAAATTCTATGGTATAAAAAATTTTGTAAGTTATACCAAATGCACTCTTGTTCTTTCTCTATTGTGGGAATATAAATTTTGTATAGTTATCAAATGTGTTATTTTACTCAGGAAATTGTTCTAGGAAATAAAAATAGAAAAAAATTATTCCTAAAAGAAATTATTCTATGAAATAGAAATGTTACCAAATACACTTATAGGCTCCGCATGAGAACGTTTTTGTTCCTCCAGATTTCTATTCTTTTGTTCCCTGGAACAAAAAAAGAACATAAGTCCATTTGTTAACTCCAAGTTGTTTTTCTATTCCCCTGAATAGAAAGTTAACTCTGGATTAAATTTGGAGCAGAAACGAGAAACAAAAAAAAGTTGTTTATTGTTCCTAGGAATAAGTTTTAGAATCAGTTGCCCTCGCCAAGGGTCGCCAACCACCGAGCCTGTCGCAGATTTTGAGGTTTTTTAGCTTAAAAAATAGCATATGTCCTTTACAAAGCGCAATATTTCTAAATACCATTTAAAGAGAAGTTTCCATCGCAATCCATTTTTAAATTACAATTTATCAAATATTATTTATATTTCAAAAAGTCCCGTCAACCTAAAGTTGTTCGTATTTTCTTAAAAACCTTCGTCAAAAGCGCAACCGGGTTGGTGGGTCAACCGGTTGAACGGTTGAACGAGGATTGAGCATTTGCATAATTTAATACTGAATCACTAATAATATATTTGTTAAAGCCGCTGAACAAACAAAAGTGCCTTAGCTTAGTTGGCTTGGTTGGATCTTAAGCATGTGTAACGCGTCCGGGTTTAATTACACGGCTGGTGATTTTCTTGAACTTCTTTTGAAATATTCACTTCAATTTTTGACATAACACGAAATGATTAATACGAAACAAACTCGTTCTGTGTTGAAATGACGTTTTGGACTCTAAGCTCCACCACTTAAATAACGATCACGTGAACCAAAAAAATGATGAAAAGAGCTGGCTCTAATGTTTACCTGCACTAAAAAATAATAGAAGGATTAACCTAAAAGATAACAACAAGTTATATGATTCAATTGCACGAAAGAAATGTCTTAGCTTAAAGTGCCGGATGGGCACAACTTTTAAGACTCATCGGGCCTATATGGTAATATTTTTGTTTCATTATTTTTTTGCGTTCTTTTGTTCCTTATAATAGAAAAAGAGCAGGAATCCATTTAGTAACATTAGTTAATTTTTCTATCATTTGAAATAGAAAAGTGACTAAGGAATAAATTTGGAACAAAAACAAGAATTTGAAAAAAAGTAATTTCTTATTCCCGAGAACAATTTCTAGAAATAATTTTACCCAAAAAAAAAAATTCTAAAAACAAATCATATTCATTTTCTTTTCTTTTCTTTTCTTCTTTCTCTTCTAATCAGTTGGTGGAGACTCATCGCCCGCTACCCGGTAGCGGTGGCCCATCGATTGCCGGTCACCGCCGCCATCATTGGCTAGAGGAGGAGAAAGAAGAGAGGAAAAAAAGAGAAGAAAGAAAGAAGAATCTAAAATATTAAAAGAAATTCTATGGTATAAAAAAATTTCAAATTATACCAAACGCACTCTTGTTCTTTTTCAATTTTGGAAATATAAATTTTGTATAGTTGTCAAGTGTGTTGTTATACTCAAGAAATCGTTTTAGGAAATAAAAATAGAAAAAAATTATTTCTGCAAGTAAATTATTCTCAACGTTATCAAATACACACACAGTACCTAGGGAAAAAATCTTCTTCACACGGTGCTCGTTTCTCAAAGTTTCCTCAAGACTCAACTTTATTTTCAAAATGCCCACGAGCTTGATTACTTTGACTCAGTAATTCCCTATTTTTTAAAGTTTCCTCTAAACTTGTCTTTAATCCCAAATACTCCTTGAATTCGATCGATTTGACGCATAAACCCCTGGAGCTCATCGATGTTGAAAATAACGACCGACCAATGAATACGTGCACGTTTTGCACCTTTTCCGGGGGCATTCTCCCCGGCCACTCACATGCGGAAGATAAGAAAGAAAGGGTTAGGATTTCTGGAGTACAGAATGAAAAGTTGGTGATAGAAGATTGCGGAAGATGTGGGAAAAAGGTTGTAATGAGAACGTCGTATCGTGGAATGATGGACTAAAGCGAACTTGACTAAGCACTTTCTTGTGCGCTGAAATCGAGTAAGGTTAATTGACGATTTAGGGTTATGGTAGTTTTAGGATCAAAATGCCCCTAGCAAAGGTGCAAAACATGTAAGTAACAAGCAGATGTTCGTTGGCTAGCCATTATTTTCATTGGCAAGGAGCTCAAGGGTGTTAGTGGGTCATAGTAATCAACCTCATTGGTGTTATTAGGTCAAAATGATCAAATCGGATGTAGTTTGAAACAAAATCGAGTCAAGTTGGAACTTTGAGCAGCGAGCAAGCGCGACTTTTCAAGGGGATTTTTGGAATTTTCCCTTTGAGTCAATATTTCAAGTCCATATGACTATCATAGTTAAGAGTACCTTACAAGTTACAACTTGCTTTAATCTTTACGCCGACATAATTGAAGTAATAGTCGAATGATTCACACGCTCATGACCATCAATCGAGCCTCCATGGTCGTTACGAGCTTCAAATTTGCTACCATGCCTGCAGCAAGCTTGAAGCTCGAGTGACCATGGTCTTTGTGAGCTCCAAATCTCACGGCCATGGCCAATGCAATCTCAAAACTCAAATGGACATAGCCGTTGCGAGCTTGTAGCTCGAGGTGTCATGGCCTCAAACTTCATGGCTAGAAGCTCGTGTGGCTATGCCGCTGCAAGCTCAAGTTGAGTCGCCATGGGTGCGAGCTCTGTGGCCACTGGCTCTAGATGTGGCGAGCTTCAGATTGGGCATGGCAGACTTGGTGGACCACCTATCTTAATTTTGATTATTTTTATTTTTATTTTTTTATTGCCTAATGTGGTCGTGTAATAATTTTGAGTAAATCATAACACGATGGTCCATGTTAGCAAAAATCGACTGGCAAAAAAAGATAAAATAGACAAATTAATGATAATACTCTTTTAAAAAGCAGAGGAAGAATTTTGCACGAAAAGGACTAGAGGAAAGTTTTTTATTTTCAAGCAAAATAATAAGGATCATCCATGACATCAGCCCAAAAACTATTTATGCGACATTTCTAAATTTATAATTTAGAGAATATTATAAAGAAATTTATTTTAGAATTAGACTCAGTCGGACCCTACAAATCACGTCGAAGTATTTAACCAACGAAAAGGACGAACCGGATTATTATATATTTACTGAATCATATTCTGCATTTTTTTTTTTGGAACATTATAAAAGGGAGGATTTGGCTCCAAAAAATGGAAGTTGCTACTTTTTCCGGTTTTGATCTTATTAGTTTTACACTTGCTGGATAATAATAACAACGAACATAAAAAATCATAAATTTTTTGGAAGGAGAAAACTCGAAAATTAAAAAGGAAAAAAAAAAGAGTGGAACTGTCATATAAATTGACAGAATAATTTCTTCACTTTATCTTTGAAAAAGTTTGAAAAAAAAAAATTATCTTGGATGGGAATTCAAGTTTCTTTCAATTTCTTCACAAATCCCTCCAAATTTCCTCCCACCATGTGCTAATTATGTTCTATTTTTTCTTCTTCTTTTTTTCTGCCTTCATTATTGTTAGGGAAATCCCTTATGATGTTTTGAAGATGACAAAATAAATCAAAGGCTACTAACATGTTTGATGGTTGAGTAATAGACCATGCAGATGATAGAATATGTAAAGGATATTGTCAAAGTCTCGAAGACGCATCGACTCAAGACTCAAAGTCTGAAGATTGCCGACTCGAGACCCGTTGTAAAGTCTCAAGACTCATATCGTAAAGTCTAAAGACTCAGACTTTACATCCAGATTACGATGAATCGTAACTCAAGCCCAATCATATAACGGCTAGTGATCTGGTTTGGATTCCACATCAAGATTGATTTGATTGAAGACAAGAACTTTCTATACGAAGAAGCTTTACTTATGGAAACCAAGATTTCGTTTGTATGGGCGATCGGAATCAATTTGGGATTTTACCTTTGTCACTCAACGGCTACCAAATCTTCTAGATACAGAGCTGTCCAATGGGTATATTGGAAGACGATTCTCCGGGATGCTGTCCAACGGCTAGTTTGGAAGTGGAGAAGTATTTAAGGAGATGAAGGACCAATGAGCAAGTAAGAGACGGAGCGTAGAATTTATAATTCCAAAGTCTGAGCGACCTTCGATCATACACTTGTCTTTGGAGAGCTTAAACGTTTGTAATCGTGAGAGAAATACCAAAAGAGTGTCTTAGTGAGATAGTGTGATCTACTACTAAGTGTTTGCACTCGAAGTTGTAATCTCTTGTTGATTGCATAGTGGAATCCAGCTAAGAAGGCTGTTAGCGTGGGAAAGTGGACGTAGGCTTGGATTAAGCCGAACCACTATAATTTTTTGTGTTCTTATTCTCTTCCCTAACTCCTTTATTTTGTTCATACTAGCACTATCAATTGGTATCAGAGCCAAGTGCTCGGTTTATAAAAGTGTTTTTACTTTTGAGCTAAAGATTCTTTATGGCTAGTATGTTGGCACCAGGACTTATGGAAGGGCAAAGCAACACAAGGCCACCATATTTTGATGGAAATGAATACGACGTATGGAAGAACAAAATGAAAGCGTTCCTAAGATCCAGAGATCTCTTACAATGGGATGTTGTGGAAAGAGGAATCAACCCCATTGCTGCGTCTACATCAAATAAGAATGGCAAAGACAAAGAAAGCAAACCCCCCGCTCCTATGTCTCGGACGGAGATGTCCAAAAGAGAAGCTTTTGATGCGAAAGCAATTTATTCTTTATATTGTGCTTTATCTCTTGCTGAATATAACAGAATCTCTTCATGTGAAACAGCAAAAGAAGTTTGGGATAAACTTCATGTTACATATGAAGGGACCGATCGTGTAAAAGAGACAAAAGTAAACTTCTTGCTTGGCCAATATGAATCATTCAAGATGAAGCAAGGAGAATCAATTGGAGATATGTTTAGCCGTTTTACAGAAATTGTAAATGGTTTAGCATATCAAGGTCAGCAAATTTCTACCCCGATGAAGGTCAACAAACTCTTGCGAGGTCTCTCAAAAAATTGGAACCATGTCAAGACCTCAATCCGGGAGACTCAAAGGATTATGCCACTTACCGTTGATGAATTGATCGGCACTCTTCAATCCTATGAAGTGGAACAACTTAATGACGAAGATCCCGAAGGTAAGAAGTCCATTGCTTTAATATCTAATGCTGTTTTTGATGAAACAGACTCAGAAAATGACATGGACGATGAAGAACTTGCCTTTATGGTCAATAAATTCAAAAAGCTGAGTAGAAAAGGAAGGAACTTCGATGGAAGAAGTCAATACAAGCATAATGGCCATAAAAGAATCATGAAAGAAGATGATGATCAAGAAAATATATGCTTGATGGCACATTCAGAATCTGAGTCTGATTCAGACATAGACTCAGAATTAAAGTCTGACTCGGACACAGACTCGAATCGAGTCGACTCAAACAAAGACTCAAAATCGAGTCCTCGGCTCAGACACGACTCGAAATTCGATGAGGAAATCGAGAAAAAAAATGGGTACCAAAGAAAAGATAAGTTATTCTTGCAGGATATAAAGAAGAAAGAAGAAAGAGGATTTGGTAAGGAATTTTTTATTCTCAATTTGATTTGGGCAATAATTCTCATTATGCTTGATATTCGATATATCCTTGGTTGATTGAGATTTTATAATGATCATATTCCTTGATTTGTTTTATTGAAGAAAGAATCGCATGATATGTTTTTGTGATTTGAAATTTGATTTAGTACGTGTGATCATTTTTGATATCATGCTTAAGAGGCAAATGAATTTATTTGGTTTGATTTTATACTCTCAGATTTGATTTAATACGTGTGATTATTTGAGATAATTCAAATTATTTTGTCTAAATTTATGCTCTCAAATTGTCATATTTTGCAAAGTAAAAATCTGATTCTACGTGATACTAATTTTGCAAGATATTTTTTTTTCTGAGATATTCAAAGATTTTATTCTCTCTGATTTTATCATTGTGCATAATATTCTTTCTTTGAATACTTTGTTACGATGAATTAAGAAAGAATATTTGTTTATGGAGATTATATATTTTGCTCTAACGTCAAGGAAGGATCCAAATTAATGGATACCAAAAAGGGAAATGAGTTGATTGCAGGAAATTCTTTAAGGGAATGATGATTGCGAATCTACGCAAACTTTGGTGCAATCAGCAAATATCTCCTGCGACAATTGCAACAATTGTTTCTATCCGCAAATATTGTCATAATCACAGGGGGAGAAATCAAATCCAAAAGAAAAGGAAAAGAATCGTGATCATCTCAAAAAGGCAACAAATTGAGGGGGAGCTTTGATCAATTATGGAAAAATCTTTTTGGATCGATTGTGATCTTATTATGGATGGAATGAAAGGTAAATGTGTCAGAATTTGTTCAAAAAATCCGGTTAGTGCATCTTATATTACCTTTTGTCATTAACAAATATTTTATTGATATTATCATTTTATTATGACAAAAAGGGTACGTGAATTTCATGATGCATCCGTGATTTTTATTGAATATTTGCTGATATATATGATCGAAGTGAGCTATATTGCATATCTTTAATATTCGACTTACTTTATAAAAGCTGATTTTTGGAAATTGTGATTCATGCAAAATATTTGTTATCATTCTCTACGTGAATCCATTATTATCGCTTTTTGATTATGACAAAAAGGGGGAGAATATATGAATATGCATATGTGCTGATTGGTTGATATTATTTATTGCATAATATTGAGCTGTGATTATTTTTCTATATATTCTTATGCTCAATCTATTTGTTATCTTCTCGATATCCTTTCATTTAAAAGTATGTTTACAAATCTGCATATTCGAGATTGTTTTGTCATCATCAAAAAGGGGAGATTGTTAGGGAAATCCCTTATGATGTTTTGAAGATGACAAAATAAATCAAAGGCTACTAACATGTTTGATGGTTGAGTAATAGACCATGCAGATGATAGAATATGTAAAGGATATTGTCAAAGTCTGAAGACTGTCAGACTCAAGACTCAAAGTCTGAAGATTGCCAGACTCGAGACCCAGATTGTAAAGTCTCAAGACTCATATTGTAAAGTCTAAAGACTCAGACTTTACATCCAGATTACGATGAATCGTAACTCAAGCCCAATCATATAACGGCTAGTGATCTGGTTTGGATTCCACATCAAGATTGATTTGATTGAAGACAAGAACTTTCTATACGAAGAAGCTTTACTTATGGAAACCAAGATTTCGTTTGTATGGGCGATCGGAATCAATTTGGGATTTTACCTTTGTCACTCAACGGCTACCAAATCTTCTAGATACAGAGCTGTCCAATGGGTATATTGGAAGACGATTCTCCGGGATGCTGTCCAACGGCTAGTTTGGAAGTGGAGAAGTATTTAAGGAGATGAAGGACCAATGAGCAAGTAAGAGACGGAACGTAGAATTTATAATTCCAAAGTCTGAGCGACCTTCGATCATACACTTGTCTTTGGAGAGCTTAAACGTTTGTAATCGTGAGAGAAATACCAAAAGAGTGTCTTAGTGAGATAGTGTGATCTACTACTAAGTGTTTGCACTCGAAGTTATAATATCTTGTTGATTGCATAGTGGAATCCAGCCAAGAAGGCTGTTAGCGTGGGAAAGTGGACGTAGGCTTGGATTAAGCCGAACCACTATAATTTCTGTGTTCTTATTCTCTTCCCTAACTCCTTTATTTTGTTCATACTAGCACTCTCAATTATCCTCCTCTTCTCAAAACATAAAGTGCTTTTGGTTCGGCATATTGGAAAAGCTGTTGGAGAAATGTAAAAACTTTAGTCTAAAGTAGTGTGGCCAATAGTAAAACCTTCAGACCTTAAAGTGGGTTCAAAATTTTTTCATCCAATGAAAGCTAATAGTGGGATTAACGTGGAGGATGACCACAGTGAGTTTCTTTGTTAAATGCACAAAAGAAGAAGTTTTATAAGTTGCTGGACTCAAAGAATGAGGGAAAATTTCAAAAATTTTCTTGAAGCGATGCCCATTTCTCGAGCTCATTACTGTTGAAATAATGGCCGATCAATCAATAAGTTATCTTCACGTGCATGTTTTGTGTCTTTTCCGAGGCATTTTAGTTCAAAAAACACATTAAGAGTGCCCAAATTTGCTCTAATTTTATAGATCGGAAAGAAATGGCCAGGGTTTCTTTAGTATATATTGAAAAATTGGAAATATGTGATCATTGCTGACGTGGGAGGACAGTTGCTGAGAGACGTCGAGTCCGTTGACTATGGACTAAAGCCAACCTGGCCAAGCACTTTCTTGCATGCATGGGAAAGGTCATTTGACGGAATTCAGGGGTTATGGTGATTCTTGTACCGAATTGCCTTTTTGGAAAGGCGCGAAACGCGCATGCAACGAACGCAGGCTCGCCGGCCAGCCAATATGTTCATAGACGTGCTTGAGAGGGTTATTTGGTCAAAATGATCAAAGCTCATGAGGTTTTCGAGACAAAGCAATCAAGCTCGTGGAGGTTATTTTGGAACATAGTCAACTATGACGGCGCCACTTGAGGGGTAATCGAGTCAAATAGATCAAATTGAACAGGCATTTTGAAATTGAGTCGAGTCGAGTTGGAGCTTCAAAAATTGAATTCCACTTTATGGGTATTCTTGATATCCTCTTCGAGTGTCATTATCCAAGTTCAACTCGCATTCACTTCTATGCTCGGTCGAATGTCGTACCTCGTCTTGAAGAATGGCCGCTAGGTCCATGATCGAGTTACAGTACAACACACACATGTTGTACCATGAAAAGCTTTTAGGTTAATGCCGCCGGTGGTCCTCATATCTTTTGCTCAAAATCAAAATCGATCGTCTACTCTTTTTTCTTCAAAAGCAGCTCTTTATTTTTGGAACGAGTTTACTTTTTCAATTTTTCTTTTGTCTTTCCTGTTGTCTATTTGGCACCGTATAATAATTTTGAATAAATAATAACACAACACACGTATTTGGCACTCCCGTCAATTCATGTCAACAAAAATCCGATTGGTGAGAAAAAAAAATATAACAGAAGGATTAACGGTAACCCTTTTTAAAAGGTAAAGAAATATTTTCTTTTTTTGGTAAAGGTAGGTAAAGAAATATTTTCGAAATAATAAAAGATACCAAAAATCTCAAACTTCACTTATTGTGACACATTTATCCAAATTTTCCCGTGATACAAAAAGCCTAAATTGATACTCATATGGCACATTTATTCCAAACCCAAACTTTTTTGGATGACAATTTTAGTGTCACTGACAAAAGTTTTGAGTTTTTGGTGTTGTAATTTTTTTTTTTAAAATATGTCACGTAAGTAAAAGTTTAGGATTTGTGATATTACAGAATAAAGTTTGGGATAAATGTGCCACAATAAAATCTTGAGATTTTTTGAATAATTTAGAATAAATATGTCACTTTGGGCAAAATTTAAAATTTTTGTGACTATTTCCCTTTTTGAAAAAAATACGTAAGAGAGCAACTTCTATTTTCAAGTGAAAACAAGGATTACATTAGCTTAAAATAATTTTAAAAAGCGCTACGCCACAATACAATCTGTTCTCTTTCTCTTTTTCGGACCGGAATTCAAAGTCCCTTTTCCCAATTTCTCCTCAAGGTCTCCCCAAATTCCCTCCCACCAAGCCCTAAATTTCATTCAATTTTCCCTTTTCCTTTTTCCTTTTCTTTTTTTCATTTTAAAATTATCTTGCCTACGTTGCCCTCCGCCTTCTGGAAGTCCTCGCTCTGTTCTTGTTCGCATGCTCAAACCTCCCACAAATCCGCTCAAGAGCGACACCCGCAGGGCCATCGCCGAACCTTCCCGCCCGACCCGACCCATCGCCGCCGAGCTCCTCCTCCGCCGCCCGACGGCTGCAGAGACCGCATCGCGTGGCTCGTCCGGGAGGGGCTGCCGGGGGAACCTGATAAGGTCGCCGTACGGACAGGGGGTGGCCGGAGCTTCGACATTGACGAGGGCCCTCGGAGAGGGAGGAGGGCCGATTTCGCGGCGCCGAAGGAGGCGGAGTTTCGAGGTTTCGGTTTTGAGCGGCGGCGGCGGCGGCGGCAATGGATGAGAGAGATAGCGGCGGCCGGAGCTGCGACAAGGGCGTCGGAGCTGAGGACGAGGGGAGCACGGCTCCTCTTCCCGAAAAGGTGAATAGATTGTTTTGGATTGTTGTGGTGTGCGGGATCGGAAATTTTAGCGGATTGCCGGAGAAAATCGGAAGAGATGGGAAGATAACGGTTGAATTTTCGAAGTTGTGGTTGTTAATAGGCTACTGAGGAGCCTTTATTAGAAAAGCTGCTGACTTTCCTTTTGGATCTTTCACAGCAGTTTATGGGTCTTTTGGTTGCCTTATCGACTTTGATTGCGGCAATTCTATGTTCTTTGGATTTTGTATATCTGTATCTTTGGGCAGATTGATACAAGTGAGAATGCTGTCTGATATTAAGAGTTTTCTGTTTGTACAGGTCCAGGTCGGCGGTTCGCCGTTATACAGAATAGAAAGAAAGTTGGGAAAGGGTGGTTTTGGTCAAGTATATGTCGGGCGAAGAGTTGGTGCAACCGCTATAACCGAGCGAACCGGTCCTGGGGCTATTGAGGTTCGGCATTATTGATTTTTATCATGAATCGTGTCGGGTTTAAGGGTTTCAATTTTCCAAGTAAAGAATATCTGTTCTTTTACACTGTCTGTTATGATACTTAATCATTAGGTTGCACTGAAGTTTGAGCATAGAAGCAGTAAAGGATGTAATTATGGACCCCCCCATGAGTGGCAAGTATACAAGTATGTTTCCTACAACGTCTCTTGATTTAAATTTAACTTACAAAGGCTATTTATGGACTGACTTTCTTGTTTCCACGTTTGCCTTCTATTGGTTAACCAGTGCTCTTGGTGGAAGTCATGGAGTACCGCGAGTACATTACAAGGGGAGGCAGGGTGACTATTATGTCATGGTATGTTTGTGACTCTTAAATTGCAGTTTAGCAAATTCGGTAATGAAGTACTAGCTAACTTCACATTATGAACAGGTTATGGATATGCTTGGGCCTAGTCTATGGGACGTATGGAATAACAACTCTCACACGTATGTTTCTTTATCGGGTTAGTTGCTAAAAGGTGGTGCAAATTCTCCTTTTCTTGTGTCCTAAGGATTTTATGTGTGTTTCGCAATGCAGCATGTCAACTGAAATGGTCGCCTGTATTGCGATCGAAGCAATCTCCATACTCGAGAAGATGCACTTCCGAGGGTTAGTTCCAATTTTTCCTAGTTTTCATGCTTCTTGATTTTATTTTGAAGTGACAGTTTTACACTTCACACCTATATTGTCTGAAACAAGATCAACTGAAAGAGTAACCACTTAGGTTGGTTGTCGTGCAAGTGCATCTAAAAACAATACAGCTGAAGTGGGTCATCATAATTGTACCTAATTTGTGCTGCCCATCATTTGATTGTGCTGTTTGTTGTACATATTGGGTTTTTTATATTGCTGGTGACTTTTTTGCAGATATGTGCATGGTGATGTAAAACCTGAGAATTTTCTGCTTGGTCCCCCAGGAACACCTGAAGAGAAAAAGCTGTTTCTGGTTGATCTTGGCTTAGGTGTGCTAGCTGTTTTTTACCGTCTCTCATGCCACAAATCATTGGTGCATTAGTTAAATGTAAATATTATTTTTTGTTTGGCCTTGCAGCCACCAGGTGGAGGGATGGTTCGACAGGCCTACATGTTGAATATGACCAACGTCCAGATGTTTTTAGGTTAGCTTGATACTTCAATGCAATGCTTTATAGAAGATGTAGAATTGTCATGTTTTTTTGTCTGGATACATTGCCAATTGTCCTGTGTTGTTGCCTTTTCTTTTCAGAGGGACAGTTCGGTATGCCAGTGTGCATGCTCATCTTGGTAGAGTTGGCAGCAGGAGAGATGACTTAGAATCACTTGCTTACACACTCATTTTTCTTTTGCGTGGACGTTTACCTTGGCAAGGATATCAGGTTTAAGTCATCAGAAATTTAAGAAGAGTGAAATTGCCGCTTTTACCTAAATAATCCATTGACCCTAACCTATGGTTTTCCTCAGGGAGAGAATAAAGGGTTCCTTGTCTGCAAAAAGAAGATGGCCACTTCCCCAGAAACACTCTGTTGCTTCTGCCCTCAGCCTTTCCGACAATTTGTTGAGTATGTTGTGAACTTAAAATTCGACGAGGAACCCAACTATGCTAAATATATATCTCTCTTCGATGGTATCATTGGCCCTAATCCGGATATTAGGCCAATTAATACTGATGGTGCTCAGAAGGTACTTATGTTCTTTTACCAACATATTGCAGCTTGTTGGTTAACAAGCTGAGCAAACAACTTGAATTTTTCTGATGTGTATTTTTTTTGCCTTGTGCTCTGAAGCTTGTCTGTCAGGTTGGACATAAAAGAGGACGATTGACTATGGAAGACGAAGAAGATGAACAGCCAAAAAAGAAGGTTCGAATGGGGATGCCTGCTACACAATGGATAAGTGTCTATAATGCTCGTCGACCGATGAAGCAAAGGTTTTATGCAAATCTCATTTTCCCCTGAATTCTGTATTCCAAAGGAAAGTTCTTTCATTGTTTTATTTCTCTGCATATGGTTAGGTATCACTACAATGTGGCAGATATCCGGTTATCACAACATATCGAGAAAGGAAATGAGGATGGGTTATTCATCAGCAGTGTGGCTTCTTGCTCTAACCTTTGGGCTTTAATAATGGACGCTGGAACTGGCTTCTCTGATCAAGTTTATGAGCTCTCATCCTACTTTCTTCACAAGGTTGCTTGTAATATCAAGACTATGAACATTGATTTTTTAATATGCTTTTGTTATGTATCTGTTAGTTTCATTGGATCTTTGATGCGCTAGGCACTGATCTGTGAAATAGTTCATACCGCTTTCAGTAGTTTGTAGTGCAACGAGGCAGTTCTTCTTGGTTTGTTACTCTTAAAGGATTTCTGTCGATTGCTTTTGGCATTGCACTCTGCTCGAGTGGTTACATGCGGGCACTTAGAATGGTATGATAGTATAAGCATGCAACTCTGCCCATTTGATTTCTCGAGGCAGTTGCATATAGTTCTTATTGTTATAGTATCGAATCACTGCATATTTGCTCAATTGCTGTATGGAACGTTAGGACTCTTATCTAATACTATGTTTGAGCCGAAGAGATTGTTGATGCATTTTGCATTTCTCGTAGGAGTGGATCATGGAGCAGTGGGAGAAGAACTACTATATCACCGCAGTTGCAGGAGCTTCCAATGGCAGCTCGTTAGTTGTAATGTCTAAGGGTTAGTTATTGGATCTAAAGACAACCATATATTCTGAAATGAGCATGGATTTGTTTCTCTGACTTCTGTTATACCCTAAATGGTAGGAACCCCATATCTGCAGCAGTCATATAAAGTAAGTGATTCATTTCCCTTCAAGTGGATTAATAAAAAATGGAGGGAAGGCTTTTATGTCACGTCAATGGCTACTGCTGGGACCAGATGGGCTGTCATTATGTCCCGTGGCGCAGGGTTTACTGATCAGGTTCTGTTGTTATTTTCTCCTTTATATTTGATTGCTTTTTTGAGATTAAAACCATTTCTTAAGGTTGGAGTGTTTATTTGAAAACGTCAGGTCGTGGAGCTAGATTTTCTCTATCCTAGTGAAGGCATTCATAGAAGGTGGGACTGCGGCTACCGCATCACATCAACTGCTGCTACTTTAGATCAGTCTGCTCTTATCCTCAGCATTCCACGAAGAAAGCCGACAGATGAAACCCAAGAGACCTTACGAACTTCTGCTTTTCCTAGCACACATGTCAAGGTGATTTCTTTCTTCATTTGTCAGGCATTAATCTATGCCGTTTTCTTGGATAGTTTAATGAGCATATGCTTTTCCCTGATTCTTTCTTTTCAGGAAAAATGGGCGAAGAATCTCTACATTGCTTCTGTTTGCTATGGTCGGACCGTTTCATGAGCCGCCAAATTTTGTCCTCGCCATTGGAATATCGATGAATCACTTGGATGATCAGCAATCGGCTTTTACCATCTACCTCCCTCTTAGGAACGGCAAATTGAATCCAACCATATGGATAGTTGATGAGTGCCAAAAGTATATTTCATTATTCATCACAATGCATCAAATAGAAAAGAGTCCACACTGTCTCAATATGAAAATGCTCATTAGAAAAATGCTGTCGTTGTTCTATCATGAGGCGAATATTTTGCTGCTCATTGACTAGAATTTGTATATGTAGAAAATATAACGTAGTTAATGATGCAGTACAGGTCGGGTCTTGATTGTAAGTGGTATTCTCAAGTGTTCAGTCGTGATGCTTCAGTGAAGCTGCAACTTTCTGAGTTAGACGCTATGTATTTGCCTTTGTAGGACTCAAGCTCCTGTGATCTTCATCCTTTTTCTGAGCTCAGTTATTTTGAGTTACCCATCAGAGAAAACGGACATATAGGGTGTCAGTTGTATTATTGTAAAATCTTTTTGTTCAGCTTCTCTTTGATTTTGAAGCAGTTATCGTGCGAAAGATCCTAAGCAGCATTCAAATTATCTCTTTATCTCCATTAGCTTTGATATGGTAACTGTGTATTTGGTCTCTCACAATCTGCTACTATGTTGCTGGTGGATCTGGAAAGATTTGTTTTCGTGAATATGACAGGAAGGTGTGTTTCTGAGGATTTCCTTTTAGTCAGGGTTGTAGGTCATGGTAACAGGTCCTTGGCAGTTCTGTTTCCCATGTAAGATAAATATGGCTGAGCTGAAAATAACGTATGTCTTTTTCTTTTTTACTTGATCTAGTTTTTATACTTAAAATGCACACAGATTCATATTTAGATTTTGCATTGGAACACCGTATAGTGTTGCACAAAGGGGATCTTGTCGATCCTTCAACATGACAATTACAGTCTGTGTTTGGTTTCTCACCTCCTCGTCTTTAAAACTTCCAAATGCTACGGTCTAAAAATTCTTAGCATTTCTGGGTATCTTGTGGTCCTAGTGGTTGCAAATTTTGAACCTTTGGCTTCCCATGCAGCTCAAGTAGATCATTGCTAAGAGCTTGTGGCATGGCAGATATATAACAGGCAGTTTCTTTAGTTGCATGTGTGAAATTTGTCATAGCAATCTTGTAGACTTGGTGATCAGGCCAATGGGATACTACTCTGCAGGATAAACTTTTCCACAGAGCTTGCGGCAAATATCTATCCCAGTTGATGGCTGGCTTGCGAATATATTTGTGGATATAAGAGAAATTTTAGGTTTCTAGATATCAGGCCAATTTGACATGTGTTTTTCTTCTTCAAGTTGGGACATTGTTCTTGATAGAAATGGGAAAGATCTATTCTTTGCTCACTCAGTATATTGTATGTATGAAATCGATATCTCATTCTTGTGTTCCATTTTCATCTTGATTTTTCTAGAAGTAGGGAAAGCAACACACAAGAATGACTAGCTGCATGTACACTACATAGTGGATGCTGCATCAGATCAAAATGGCTTAAGAGTCATATGATTGTTATGTTCAAACTCCTTTTTCAAGTGTGTGGTCCTGATTTGCTGGCGAAGAATATGGAGGTCTTGAGTACAGCCCAAGGCACAAAGTACAAGGAATATCGTAAGATTCCATACTTTTAATAATTACTTGAGCAATTGTCAGGTTTCTGAATTGTAATTGTATTTTTCCATCCCTATTAGTTTGAACTGCTATTACGGAATGCCATTGAAAATGAGCTTTTGTGATTTTCTGGAGAGAAATTATGTCTGGGAATGAGGGCTCATGAATATTTGAAGGCTATTGTTCAATTAAATTACCAAGGAATATTGTTGCTACGAGTGGCACAAGGAAATGTAGTATTCTAATTTGTTGACTTCATTGATGTCATTTCAGGGCCTGCAATGGGCCTAATTTGTGCAGGACACAAGGGATTCAACAATGGTAATGACCTGATCTTCTAGGACCTTTAAGTGCAGATTGGGGGCTCAACAATCTGCCGATCTATTGAGGTATGAAGAAATGGTCATCTTTGTGATTGGGTACTGCATGAAGTTACTATTAACATATTGTGGGGCGATTCACTTCTTTTAAATTCCCTGTTTATTTGCCCATTTTAGTGATTGTTTCCTCTTCCCTGTTCTATATCATTTTTAGGTCTCCTGAAGTTGTTCTAGCTTACCTGCCAGAAATTAAGCCGTTGCAGGTGTGAAATTGCTATTTGGATTTGTAGACGCCAATTTTTATACAAGTACAGAAGTGGGCACTGATTTGCTCCTTCCATTGCATCAATATAGTAAAGAATGGCAGAAGTCCAATGTCTCTCTTCTTACGTGTGGAGGATTTGATGATAAGTATTATCAAAGTTTTGATGAAGCAAAGGAAACCAAAAACGCAGTACTGAAGATTGGTATTGCTACTTGCTAGAAGCATGCACTGGCTTATGGTCCCGAATTAAAGTGTGAGAGTGCTAGTTGGCCCGTGGTATGGAAAATCCAGGAACTTCCAATATAGTGCATCATCTCAATGGTGTGCTGCTTGGAGATTGATTAAGCTGGACCAGGTCACTTCCTAGGATGTTTTACTCAGATTATTTGAGAAAATGAGTCTGGTGTCTGGCAAATCTCGTTCACACAAGCATAAAGTTGTGTTTTTGGGCTCTCTTCCTAGAATAGTTATGCTTTAACCGGTGTGTTGTGTTATCCTGTTTCAGCTTGGTGCATCGTCCATCGTATATAGGCTGTGAAAGCCGTAGATGAGCAAGCTTGCTTTCATCCAAAAGCAATTGATGAAATAGTAGTACCAACGGTTGGTGGCAAATGGATATTAATCTGGTGTTTCATGTCACGCGATATCTTGAAACGGGTGCTCATCAGCATCAATACCCGTTTTGTTTCGTCAAGAGTTTGTTTGCACAGATATAGTGCATGGAGGAGATGGATTGTTGCACATAGACATTATGTCTCGTACCCATGCATGTGGTGAGGCACTATTGCCGAATCACCTTGCGCTGTACAGTTCCCAACACCGTGTGGTGTTGCGGACTGTGAGATGGAGGTTTCTATCCGACGGTAATCGATCGCACAACCTTTCAAAGCGTATTGGTCTTAGGCCTCATTAGCATTGAGGCCATGTGACGATGACTCCAAGATCACAATGGAATGTGTCGATACCCATTCAATGTCTAAATTACGAGAAAGTGAACGTGAAATGACGAGTAAATGCTATCTGAAAAGGGTTGCGGTCTTAATGGCTCAGTCTTGCTGGCCATCATGGTCCTTGCTGACAATGGACTCTATGAGTTGTGCGGACGAGAGCTACCGCATGACTAGAGCGACTCGCAGTAATGTACAAATGCAATGTAAGAGAGAACCAAGTGAGAACGCAGGACAGGCGCTCGTGATGTCAACTGTTGTCGCCTCACGGCTCTCCTCTGTCGCTCGTTCTTTCTTTCTTTCAAGCAAAAGGTACGTTTTGTCATAAGAGGACGAACCCATTAAAGAAAGGGCAAGCCGCCTGGTTGGAAACGCAGGGAGCAGATTCAGAACCGACGACCCTCTTCAGCGATATTTTATTTGTCGAAGTTTGGGTCATGCACTAGACTCATTCTACCAAGAGATAGTCAAGGTCTGCCCAATCTCATATTTATATATGGTCAGTCCAAGCTTGGTTAGGTGCCTATGGTAGGATGCCAAATGGAGTCCACGAGTTCAAACTAAGTTTCAAAGAGCACGGGCTATCACCAGTCACCAACGGCCCTGTGGGGCTCGTGCTTTGACCTACCAAAACGTGGTGTGAAAGGTGATAGATCCTCCTACCATCTTGATCTTACTAACTCCGATCTCCTTATTAAACCACCCCCATTAAGGGCACAACATTTTTGACAAAATTTGGTCCAAGCACAAGTTCCATTCGTTCTCTTTTTTACCCTTATTTGTACTTTCCGTTATACTCTCCATTGTTTGGTCTGTTTTGATGTTCAAGGTCGCGATTTTGTCCCAATAAGAGCAGATAACAGGCCAATAGCGGCCAGATTTTCCTTTGAAACTTTTGCATAATATAGAAGCGTCGCCTCAGATGCCGTGTGATTGATTTTACAGGAACAAAGATGAGAGGTTGGCGACCCCTTTAGCCATTTTGACTTGTCGGGGTCCATTTTGCAAAATTTCAAGTTGACTCTAACATTAGCAATAGTGAAAGAAGAAAATGACACGTGGTACGAGACTGCTTGTCAGAGAGAAATAAGCATCGTCTCCGTCCGATTTAATGTGAAGAGGCTGAACAGATGCGAACAAACGATATCGATTTCTGATACCTTAGAAGCACCGAGAAGCAAATTGCGTGGACATTAAAGATAAGATCAAGAGTTCTTCTATGTCCATTTGAGGCAGCATGTCTTCCCCTCAATCATCCTTTCCTTCAACTCACGACAACGGCAAAGCAAGCATCTCATCGTATGCCCCGGGTTTGACCAAATCTAACTCTTTCATAGGCAAAGCTCTGAATCGGTGACGCAGAGAACGTTGGGAAAGGAATAAGTACATGACTTAAATCTCCAAAATCTTCCAACTCAAGGTGAGAAAGCAAAGGATAAACCAAGAGAGATGGTATGACTTAAAAAATGAATTCGCACTTTAGTAGGAAAAGTATCGAAAAAGTTTTAAATCTATTACATTCGTGAAAATTCAATTTTACATCTTTCAATTTAATTGATTTAATTATAAATCTTTTGCATTTGTATCAATTGAGCCAATCCGACCAATTTTGACTAAAGACCATTGAAATTGATGTCGATTGTCCTACGTGATAAGACCATTACTGATGTAGAATAATTTTTAAATAATTTTTCAGGTTTTTTGTTAATTTTTTCATTTGCTATTAAGAGTCGACAAGGGACCCTGGCCGAGGCTCGGTCGCCCTCGTCGGCCACTATGGCAAGGCCCCATGAGCCCTCATCGGCCGCGAATTAGGGCAACAAAGCCTTGTCCAATGGCCAGCAAAGGCCGATTGTGAGCAAGGGCGGCAACCCTTGCTAGTTGCTAGCAATGGCTCATAGGCCCTCACCTAATGGCTAGCGTGGGCCATCGAGTATAGGTTGGTAGGTGGTAGCTCCTTGTTGGTAGTTAATAAAAAAAAAAAAAAAGGAAAAGAGATGAAAAAAAAGAAGAGATAAAAGGAAATAAAAAATTTGAAAATTTATTTAAAAAATGTATATGTCAACACCGGTTATGTCACATAGGATGATTGTGTTTATGTAGGTAATTTTTAGCTTAAATTAATTGAATGGACTCAATTAGTAGTAATGTGAAATATTTAAACCTAAATTGGTTTAATTGAAAAAGTTGGCTTAAATCTTGTTAGTTCCACGTGCCACGGAAAAGGCACTGCCTCACATTTTGAATTGTGGAATAGGTAAAGCTCCTGATTCAGCATTTAAATATTTTAATGCAAAAGAAAGACAAACAAAGTGGTCCTTACATACAGACGGACTGTGTCGGCAATGTTGATTGCAAGTGAAGAAATAAGCATTCATTCGTAACTTGGACCTTCTCTCTTGTTGTCTTCATTTCTAGATATGCTTTTTCAGGTTGAGAGGGCTTTTCTCTAGCTTACATTATACGGCAACCAAGGGGCACCCTCTTTTTTCTAATGTCCATTCTTTTCATGTCTGGTTTTACATTATATTTTCTGGAGGAGAGCGAAGGAAGAAAAGAGATGGGGCATTGGATTTCTAATTGGCCACGTTAAAACTGTTGGAAACGTCTTGAATCTGCGCAACGAAGCTACGCCCCCTAGAACTCCAGCACACTGAATTTCAATAAAGTTTGATGTGAATGTGATGGGACCTTTCCAACAATTTCCTTCATAATTACATCATAATTTGGATTCAACGACTTTGCTGTCTCTGTGTCTAAGTTTGACACATGACCAAACACACTTAAATGCGACGAGGCGTAGCCGCAAGCCAATTTGGAATTAGGGTTTTCCGCCGCCTGAATTCGGGGAAACTCAAATTTGTTAAGGTTTTGGAAAAAAAAAAAAAATGCCCTCGATCATGACATGGAAAATGGCACGTTATGAGATGAACGTAGTTGACCGGCAGCAAAGATTCGAGCTGCCTGATGGGTTAGGGGTGAGTCAAGACGAACATGGCAAAAGTAATCGGTCAAGAGTTGGGTTTAGATTAGATTGAAAATAATTCGATCCAAATTAATCAATTTAATCAATTTTGACCCACTGTTATACAATATAAATTTAGTGACCTATATCCTACCTAAATCATGTTGTTAAAACACTTTTATATTTAATTGACAAAAAAAAAATCAAATCTAGGAAAATTCATACAAGAGCACAAAGTAAGGAAGTGGAAGATCGACTGAGAGCGAAGAAAGAGTTATAGGGCGCAAGATTATATATATGAGTTGTAAATCTATCTAATACCTTATATTAATTTGGGTTTTATTATTCTAAATTCATTTTTTGGGGCTTTACCATATTATTTAGAGCACAAGATTTCGACAGGCCTATATTTAAGCGATTCCTTTGGAGAAATTGCCTCGCTTCAAGTTCCTCTCCTTTTTTTTTTTTTTTTTTTTTTTTTCTTTTTTTTTCTTTTTTTTTTTTTTTTTTTTTTTTTTTTTTTCTTTTTTTTTTTTTTTTTTTTTGGTGGAGTTCTTCCCATTATTCTAAATCCGCGCCCTCCGCTACTTTCATCCCAAAAAAAAAAAAAAAGTGACAATAAAATGAAAAAGGAAAGAAGGCCCGCTGCTGGTTTCTGAGGAACGCGGGCTAACGACTCTCTCTCTCTCTCTCTCGCTCTCGTGCAGAGAACGCGGCGAAATCGTACCGTTTCATTTCAACCTCCCTCTCCCTCTCTCCCTTTCTCTCTCTCTCTCTACATTGGCAGGTGGGCAAAAGAGCATGATTTCGCTGAGGAGGAGGAGCTGTCATCTCCTGGTACTGCTCCCACGCACCACCTTCCCCCCCATCATTTTCTCCATTTTCCACGAATCGATTCACATTCGCTTTATTTCATCATTTTTCAAAATGAGAAAATTCCGCGCATTCCACCGAATTCCTCCCCTCGCATCATCGAGTCAACAACCCCCTCCTCCCCCTCCCCGCTGTTTTCTGACACCGACGCCCTCGCATCCACCACCTATAAATACCGCCGGCTCTCTCCCCAGTCTCCCTCTCCCTCTCCCATCTCCGTAGCGATTCGTTCGCCCGCTGTAACCGCATTTCTCGTTCGCTCGCTCGCTCGCTCGCTTTGCTTCGCTTCGTTTTTCTTTGCGCCGTGGGAGTAGCTTTCGTTGAGTTGGCTTGCAGAGGCTCGTGCTCAGCTGCGGAGGAGGCCGGACCAGTTGCGCGCTCCCGGAGAGCACGGCGGACATGGGCGGCGGAGGAGGAGGTCCGGCTGCTGCGGCGGGGTGCTGCAACGGCAAGGCCGGGCCCGGGGGAGGCACGGGGGACGTTTATGGCGAGGATCGCGCCACGGAGGATCAGCTTATCACCCCCTGGGCCGTCTCTGTCGCTAGGTGAGTCGTGAGCTCCGCGACCGCAATTTTTCGGTTTTGAATGCGCTTTTCCCTCCGACGGCGCCACGGCAACGCCGCGTGCTGCGCGCGTTTTTTTTTTTTTTTTTTTTTTTTTTGCTTCTCCTTTTTGTGGATTCTGGCGAGCATCTGGAATCTGGTGATTGCGCATAACTTTGCGTTCGCGTCGGAATTTTGGTACGGCGTTTTTTTTTTTTTTGCTTTAATCTCGATGCTTCGCCTCCATAGCGTAAACTCGGGATTTACGTTCTTCTAGACGACTGGACAGGATCTCGTCATGCTGTAGATGATGATTTTAGCATGCATACGTTATTTTTCTCTACTCCTGAATTTATTGACCTGAAAATTTTTGCTCGTTGTGTTTCGTTTGAGTTTCCATTCGCAAAATCACGCTGTACGAAAGCTTACGTTGCGATGATTGGGAGTCATTCATTAGTAAATCGAAGGTTCGAACTAGTAGCTATCGAATTTTGCTACTTTTTTTTTTTTTGGTCGAAGGATTTTGCTACTTGAAATTACGCTTTTCTGGCATCGTGCTGTGACTTTAGAATATAGGATTGTTCTCCTCAAGGGGAGGATTTCCTTCATGCCTATGGAGGAATTAGTACTACCACCTCTGTTTTCAATTTCTCGTCATCGGAGCTTCTGATGGCGCGGCGACAAGCTTGATGAAAGAAACCGAGTTTAATTAGAAATTCAAAACGCTCCGGTTTCACTACTGAAGTATTAGTAGTTAGAAGTTCGTAAAGATTGTCATTCCGACTTCGATCTAGTTTGATCCATATTTAGTCCAGTACGTATGATTGAAAGATCAGAGCCTTATTTATTCCTTTGTGCTGTTATAGTGGTTACAATTTGTTGCGGGATCCACGCCACAACAAGGGATCGGCCTTCAGCGAAAAAGAGAGAGATGCTCATTATCTGCGTGGCCTTCTGCCCCCGGCGATTCTCAGCCAGGAGCTACAGGTAAACCTTGACGAAAATTGGTCTTATTTGTTCAATTTTGATCTGGAGATCATTTCAATTGGCTAGAATTCGTTACCCAATTTCGACTTTGGGCTTGTTTTGCTTAGTCATTTGTATGTTTTACTTCAGGAGAAGAGAATTATGCACACACTTCGCAAATATGAAGTTCCGTTGCAGAGATATATGGCCTTGATGGACCTTCAGGTAAGATTTCCGTGGCATAAGGCAGGACTTGGGTGTAACAGAATCCAAAAAGTAACAAAATCCATCTTGAGTGCAAAATCGATATCTTTTCTCTGTTTTGGCGAGACATGGACAATCAGCAGTAGACTGGCGACGACCAAGTGTCGCCAGGCTACAATTGCTAATGAGAATATTGTAGCCGTTGGTTAACAATTTCCAACTGATTATGTTTTCCAGGAAAGGAATGAAAAGCTGTTTTACAAGCTGCTCATCGACAATGTTGAGGAGTTGCTCCCGGTAGTCTACACTCCAACAGTCGGTGAGGCTTGCCAGAAATATGGCAGCATATTCAGGCGCCCTCAGGGACTCTTCATCAGCTTAAAAGACAAGTATTAACACCTGGAGGCCCTATCGTGTCATTGGTTTAAATTTGTCCGATACCAGAGTGGTATATAATGATTCGCGTCATTTTCGCTGTTCAGGGGAAAGATACTTGAGATATTGAAAAATTGGCCTGAGAGGAACATTCAAGTTATTGTGGTGACTGATGGCGAGCGTATACTGGGTCTCGGTGATCTTGGTTGCCAGGTAACCAGCTCTAATTTGTTCGATCGCATCGGAGCAAAAACCATTGATCGAAACCATTCGTCACCTCACATGCATACAATTACCGAGTGGATGGACATTAAAAATATTATATTCTTTTCAGGGTATGGGGATACCTGTTGGTAAACTATCTCTATATACAGCATTAGGAGGACTTCGTCCCTCAGCGGTAAGCCTTTTCTAGTCAATGGTTTATGTTTATGTACGCTCTCATGTTGAGCTTTCTAGGGATTTGTAGTCTGAAAAATTATTTTAATTGCTTCCGTAAGTCAGATCAAGAGGGGATATTGGAGGATTCCTAGAAGTAGAATGACTAATTTGTAATTCATGTTATGACCCTTCACTATCATGAGATCTGCACCTAGGAAAGTGCTAGGATAGCACGAGATGCCTGGTAGACACGACCAACAGTATTTGTTTCTAATAACCAAATTAAATGTAAGTAATTTGCAGGATGCACATGGTAACGACATGATTTCCAATGTATCTTAGATTTAAGCCTATCCAACAGATATTAAGATGCATATGACAATTCAATGACTGATTAAACAGAATACTGTCTAAATGCATATACGTATTTGGTAATGTCTGAGATGCAAGTTCAATCGTTTTTCCATGTCTCCATACAAATCAAAAAAAGAATTATTATTCTGAAAGCTTATGTTCCAAAGAATTTGCGTGATTGCTACTTGAGAAGAACCTCAAACTTCCTAAGCGGGCTGTGAAATCTTGGAGTTGCTATTTATGTCTTGCAGTGCTTGCCAATAACCATTGATGTTGGCACAAACAATGAAGAGTTGTTGAAGGATGAGTTCTATATCGGTCTCAGGCAAAAAAGGGCAACCGGGCAGGTTCGTCGGTTTTTCTTCCTTACTGCCCCCTAACCTCTTCCCTTTAATAATTGCTTCTTATTTCCGCCTACTCTTCAGTGTTGACCAAGGACAAACACCGTTAATTTTGTTCCAGTAAGTCTACTTCTGACGAATTGCCAACCTGTTCACATAATACAGGAATATGCTGAACTTCTTGACGAGTTCATGAATGCTGTCAAACAGAATTATGGAGAGAAAGTCCTCGTACAAGTGAGTTGCAGAGTTTCTCATGTGATAGTATCATGTCCCTATTGATGCTAATGATCAGTGCTTTTCAGTTTGAAGATTTCGGAAACCATAATGCATTTGAGCTATTGACAAAATACAGGCATACACACCTTGCCTTCAATGATGACATACAGGTAAATTGTCAAATGAATTCTTCTCTCTGCTTGTAGTGCGTGTGCTGGATCATGCACATGCAGTTAATATAGCTAAATGGAGTAAAAGCTTCGGCTATTGTAAGTTCTGCTGTACAATCGCAGGGTACGGCCTCTGTGGTACTTGCTGGACTTATTTCTGCTCTTCGAGCGGTTGGTGGGAGGCTAGCTGAACAGAAGTTCTTATTTCTGGGTGCAGGAGAGGTTAGACTTTGAATTATTTTCCCTGACCAGTTATATTCCCGCCAAATGTGGTCAAGTCTGAAACACGCATGTTTCAGTTGTCTTTTCCTAATAATAGTAGTAATTATGCATTTTCTTGCTTCTCTTTACAAGTTTGCTCTTTTTTTCGTTCTTTTTGCCAAAGAATTACCTCTCTCTCTTCCATACAACAAGGATCGCCTTATGAAAAAGACGAAAGTTTCTCCTGTAATGTAACGATCTGTTCTTGAGCTTGCAGTCAGGGCAAAATTATTCATATGCATGAGTCAAGAAGTCAGCTCCTTATTCATCCATTCATGTCTTTTAGTCCTGGCTTGCATATTGTTTACCCCTTCAAAGTTCTATGCCGATCCCATAAATTTAACCCTTGTGCTGCATTGGCTCACCTTTCTTCTTTGTTAATTGAAGGCTGGAACTGGCATCGCTGAGCTTATAGCCTTGGAGATGTCAAAACAGGTGAACAGATGCTACCTTTTATTTTCTTAATACCTTAAAAATATGTGGGATAATCCTTTCTAAATTTTAATATTGCTATGGCAGACAAAAGCTCCAGTTGAGGAAACACGCAAGAAGATATGGCTTGTGGACTCCAAGGTACATGGAGCTCCTGGTCTGGGTTTCCTGCTTGTCCTGGCGTATATTTTGATGCATGACTTCTTACACATTTCTGCTATCAAATGTTGCAACATTTGTTTTCAGGGACTGATTGTTAGATCCCGTTTGGAGTCACTTCAGCACTTTAAGAAGCCTTGGGCTCACGAGCATGAACCTGTCAAAACTCTGTTAGACTCTGTCAAGGTGCGTAAATTTTAGGAAGTTGTTCCACAGTGTACTAATTCGACCATGAGTGACACTCAGTTCTTCCTGTATTCAATATTTTGCCAATTACGCAGGCGATCAAGCCAACAGTGTTGATAGGATCATCAGGCGTAGGCAAAACCTTCACCAAGGAAGTGGTCGAGGCCATGGCCTCATTGAATGAGGTTCTCTCTCTCTCTCTCTCTCTCACACACACACACACACACACACACACACACACACACACACAAAAGAAGGCTAACCTCATCTTTTCTGACATCGATGTTTTTCTTTGCTTACAGAAACCTATAATTCTTGCCCTCTCAAACCCAACCTCCCAGTCTGAGTGTACAGCTGAAGAAGCTTACACATGGACTAAGGTACAATTGACTTGCAATTTGTTCAGTTATTTTGTGCATCGAGAATTATTAGAGAAGAAAGATTTTCCAAGTCTCCAATCAATTTTTCCCCTCGATTCTCCTTCAAATTTTCAGGGAAAGCCATCTTTGCCAGTGGAAGCCCATTTGACCCAGTGAACTACAATGGCAAAACTTATGTACCTGGACAGGTCCTTGCTCTCTACTTCCACTGGTTTATCTTCTACAATTTCCTCGATTTAGAACTCACTCCCATCTATTCTGATGCTCGCTGCTGTTCATGTCATTCAGGCAAACAATGCATACATATTCCCTGGACTTGGATTGGGATTGATCATATCCGGCGCTATCCGTGTGAATGATGGCATGCTCTTGGCTGCCTGTAAGTGCACAGAGACATAAGCGTTCATTTGTTCATCTTTCCATATGAACCACTTGCAATTCAGCATATCTCTCTGATCTTATAATATGGAGACTTGTACTCCTCTCTCTGTCAAGTTTCCATTCCTGAGCTTAATATTAGCTCCATCAGCCTTATTAATATTTCCTGGTTGAACAGCGGAAGCTTTAGCCTCACAAGCAATGCCCGAAAATTTCGAGAAGGGACTGATCTACCCCCCATTCTCTAATATCAGAAAGATATCAGCCCACATCGCAGCCAGCGTCGCTGCCAAAGCATATGAACTAGGTAAGCTGTTCTTAGCTTCTTCACCTTTTGTATTTAGGCGACCGATACTATCCCCCCGTCTTCGCACTCGTGTTGAGCATCGATTGGCTTCCTCAGGTTTGGCTTCCCACCTTCCTCGTCCGAAGGACCTAGTCAAATACGCAGAAAGCTGCATGTTCAGCCCTGTGTACCGAAACTATCGTTGAAGCGACGGGACTGAAATCGCTGCATCCCACTTGAAGTTCAACCGTTCAGATCCCACGGAGAAGTTTCCTATTTCTGTTTAGCTAATGGTTGGTGTCTATTGTATTCTTTCATCTCAGAAGCATCAGTAATATATAAACCCGGAACGAATCTCCATCGATACGTCATATGTCCAAGGTGACTAAGCACTCACGATTCCAATAGGGCTCGCCCATAATTTGGGCAGACTTGGCCCACAAGGCCCGACATCCGTTCCAGGCCTGCGTCAGCGTGCCCAAGTTTACGCGCTCGACACGTTTTCGTACCCCGGCCTTCCCAATTGTGTTAGATTGCTACCGCATGGGCTCAAAAGGGCCAGCGCACAAAATATAGTAATACAAAAAGAAAGCCCGGAAAGGCCCACTGATAAAATGGGCCACGCACAAGCCCGTTTGATGTCAGTAGGCGAACTCAGCCATTGTGTGCCTAAGACTTGAGCCTGGCCCAATTCAGGCGGACGGCCTTTCATGTCCCCGAGGCCCGGCTTAAGTACTTTCCCATTTTCCATAAAATTTCAGGTGGACAGGATCGACCCCGCTAAGCGACTCGCCCCCTCCAACTCAGAGGTCTCTACTTACTGGGCCAAGAGGGATTGTATCGCAGCCCCGATCCGTGCCCAAAGGTTTCTTTTGGGTCGAAACTGTATTTATTTTATTTTATTTTTATTTTTTTAACGTCCTACCAACACTAATCTTTCACTAGGTCGCATGTACATGGTTCCATTTAAGAGTGATCGGTTCTATAATAATTATTTTTCAGGTCCCAAGCCTCAAACTGACTTTGTTGGGATCGACTCCCCGTTTATGATACAGGCAAACAACCCTAGAACTGACTTGGAACCAAATCGTCCTAACCTCAACCCCGGAACCAGCCAGGGGCATGTTCTTCCTATTTTTTTCATTATATCATACATACATGTATGTGTCAACACAAATATAATTCTTTCACTGGAGGATAATATGTGGAACATACTCAATTTTGACAAACATTTCTATTTTAAAAAAGAGAGTAAAAAACTTGCTTAAGGTAAAAGGTAAGCTCTAAATTCCAGGTTCTCGGATAGAAAAGACCAATTCACCAAGTAGAAATAGAAACCAAAATGGTTTAAGTTAGTTCCCAATATTTTGTAAAGAAAATTAAACCAGTCCATTTGTGAACCGGCTGGAGTAAGTCTGGTTCGAGACAATTCCAGAATTAAATCGACTCGGATGGTTGCCCCTAATTCTGATTGACCTCGTGGCATTACAAGTTTCATCCTACTTTCTGTAGGCGAGTCCTCCGACTTTCCGTGATTTCTGCATTGTCACGATTGTAATCACACTGCATTAATTTCCCATTTCACGTACCCATGTCCTATATATATACTTTCACTAAATAGGTTCTTGTGAAAACACAAATGAAGGCCAAACCAAGAAACGTTCTTGGCCATTATGACGGACAGAGGAGTCACTTTACAACATTCCACTAGCAGGCACTCTTAATCTGACTATCCAAGATAAACGGCGCAAAAGAAAAGGTATGGGTAGGTGAGGAAGAAAACTGGAACTACCTGGTAGAGTTTCTTGTACCTGTACTATAGCCACATACATCTTTCGCTGAAGGATATGATACGCCCTTTAAGGATTTGAATCCGCAACTTGAGAACTTCGGATTCCCCAAAATGACTTGGGCTTCAGCTTATCGTTTTTGGTTGAAAAAAGCCAACCCAAATGAGTGTCGCAAGTGCCACAGGTAGTTATCGTCCAAGCATACCTGCAAAAGAGCAGCTCAAGAACTCAATCGGGTCATACGAGCTTATACAGCTTATGCATGAGACAGCAGTGCTGAATCTATCGGAGGCAACACAATCTATGGTTAACCAATATTAACTCAGTTGAGCCTAAGCAGCCTGCTTTGCATGCAATCATTTTGCACAAGAGTTTATCAATTTAAGTGAGTCGCCCGATGGAAACACAGTTATAAAACTGCAGTTCCTGACATTCTTTTAGCTACAGCAAAATGATAACAATTCAGTCGTCTGCCACAGCTTTACTCATACAAGAAAGGGTTCAGCTACTATTCCTCTCATATTGACTGAAGAAATAGTTGCCCCACAAGTCTTTGGGTATTTGACTAAAGACAGGTTCAAAATGGTCCATCAATGTCTCTTCTTTTCACTTTCCAAAAAAACTGGTTTGACTGCATCTTATTGACTCTTCTCTTCATCCCGACTTTATTCCTCTCATATACCAGATCGTCCGAAGACACCTCATCACCAGAAAAACAACAAAACCTCAGCCTATCCTTGTTTCAACTTACCAAACAGAAGCAAGTTTTTAAATCAATTGTTCTGTGGAAAGGCCCTAGTCTCCACATAGCCCATTTTGGTATACTGTCAGGAGGATAAAGCATGCTCCACGTGTAAAAATAGGTAGTTTCAACTTACAAGTAAAGGACTAAGTTCAAAGAAAGCATCGGCATGGGAGTATCAGTAGGGTAGACAATTTTCAAATTCGATTTCCTTCTCGAACAATTTTTTGTCGTGAAAATTCTTATTGAGAACGTTAGACAATAAAACCTAATCCAAAGAACTTCCGGGCACTGAACAGTTAATTTCTCTCTAGCCAGATAGTCCCATCAGAGCTGTTTACCACTGCCAACAAACCCCGTCTTGAAAGGACTTCCTCAGCCTTCCGACGATACTCAGACTAAGTGACTGATTCCTGTTTTACAGTTCAAAGGTGAATGTGTATAAGAAGGCTAAGGGATGACATACCCAGGAAACCAGCTGTATTCTGTGACAGGACTCCCTATGAGTGCTAAGCCATTTGCTTTAAGGAAGGTCATTATCTCATGTACATCACCATGTGGGTTCACATAAGCACCAAGAGGACCATCACTGGACATCACCAACATATCGCTTCGTCTTGCAATAACAGTCTGCAAGTAAAAAGTTAAACAAATTATGCCCCCTAAAATGAACAACCAGTTCAGCAACCTAATCCCCGAGATATCACAACATAGTATTACCTGACAACTTTTACATTGGATTCGATCAAAACACTCCAGTAACTCAATTTCTCGCCGCAGTCTATAAGTTACGCCATCAATATCCAGAAGCTCTTGCCTAGAAGATTGGGAAACAGGAATTTTGCTGGCAACATGAAATGATAGAAGATCGGGCTTCTTTACAAGACAATCAATTGCAGGTGCTCCGACTATTTGTTTCCACATATCTGCAACCATTGGACAAGTAGCAGAAGCCAAAAAATTATATTGAGATTAATGTCTCTCATGACAACATAAAACATAGCTTGATAAAATTAATGGCATAAAGAAACAGAAACACTGCAAGTTCGGCATTAGATGTAACAACTTTAGCTCATCAAGGTCACTGAGAATGCAATATAGGGCTATAACTTCACTAGACTAACAATAGCACTTCATACTATATAGGAACAAAACTTACTCCGCATCTTTTCGTAGGATTATACTAGAATTGTTAAACTACTTATTCTGTTAAGAGTAAAATATAACATATAAAATAGGGAAGATCCACCTCCTGCTCACAGCAATTGGCTCAGTAGTATTGCCAAATGGTAGCCAATTTACCAAATCTTCCAAATTTCTCACATGGAAACGAATGAAGCTCCCATTTACAAGTTCAAATCCTCAAGTTGCAATAATGTCCAGTAACAATTTGGACATGCCAACAAGAGAGGTAGTACTTCACCAAATACTTCAACTTACAGACTTGATAATCAAAGCTACAAGTGAAAGGACATAAGTACAGCCGTGAATGGTAGAAATGTCTTGTTTAAAGTAAATGACCTTGGAGAGATCAGATAGGAAGAACAGGAGCCGGTACCTGCCACCCTTTGAGCAAGGCTATATGAGTCATACATGCGATACACCCAGTGTGGCCAGAATGCTCTAGGAATACCATAATTGCTAGTACCAGCCTTTCGTTGAGTCCAACGCCATGAACCTTTGTGAGATTGGCCCCCAGATCCACTAGCATCTCCAGAAATCTTTTCATCTGAATGATGATGAGAATGAGATCTTCCGTCTTGGAATTTTGATTCCCAAACAAACTTCTCATCATCACTGCTTGTTGATTCATTCATGACATCATATCCATAAGAACAATCAATTGCAGATTGATGCAATCTACGTTCAGGAAGTGAAAGTGCACTCTCAAAGCTATTTTCAGAATGTGCCTCTGAGTCATCGTCCTCATCAGCAAATGTTAATGATTTAGAAGGAGAGTTTCCTGGACAGTTTCTTGATATATCACTATCTCTCAGGACACTTGGTCTGGGCAACTTCCCAAAGGCATCTCGCGGAGTCCTCAATGGCAAATCTTCTTGAATAATCTGCACCTCTCCATATGCCTAGAAAATTGTAGGCCAGGAGATTGCATCAGGAGAAATGAAAAGTTCAATGATGATTCCATTTAACAATTTTTCTTATTCTTAACGAGGACATAAAAGAGTTCTAAGTTCTAACCACTCCATCTGCATCAATCCAACAGCGCTTCAGGCGAAAACGTTGCTGACCGCGAGTAACTGCATTTAGTGAACCATCTTCCAGTCTCCTGTACTGCCTAATCTGCACCAATTTTCGCAACATAATCACATGCAACATATAATATATTTATAAAAAAAAAAAAAAAAGGGTGCCTACCACAAAACTTGAGCTAGAAAAAGGAATAGATAATGAATAAGATTCAATAGAAGAGGGCAGCATTGCTACCTCAGCAGTTGTCCCTGTCGTGGCAAATCTTAACCTATCATTTCCAGGATCCCGGTAAATACGAACCTGAAAATCCGTTTCAAATTAGAAGGAAATCCACAACACAAGTTTTTTTTTTGGTAAAGTCCACAACACAAGTTCAGTATTCACAAAAGTCAAATTTTAACATACCACACCAATTGTAAGAGGAGTATCGCAATCAATTGGGCTTAATGCCCTCTCAATAGTAGCTACTAAGCTAGGCTGAATAACTCTTAAGGGAAGGGTGGCTTCAGGGAACAGAACAACTCCTGACATCAAAGAAAAGCATTGTCTCAGATATTTTATTCAGAGCTGAAGGTGTGCATGTGCATCTGAAAGAAGGGGGAGTTGAGATGGTGGACCAAAACCATCAAAGGGAAACATGGACAGTTAGAAGAGACATGAATTTTACTTCGTCCCACTGCTTGACAGCTTCGTGCATCCAAAGCAGGCAAAGGTCTTTGCTTATCATGGAAAAGAGTATCGAATCATACAGATTCTGACCCTAGAAACTAGCTAACCTGCTTTGACTTAGAGGGATTGCTTCACCCTGAATGGAAAATCTTTCTCTGGTTCACAGAGATAGTTCGACAAGCTGGACCATAGCAATCGTCACTTAAGTTATTTCCCAGGGAAGAAAGTTGAAATTGGAACAGTTGTCCTGCCGTGACTAAATGAGTTACCCAAAAATTGGCTACCTCAATTAGAATGAATTTAAGCTCATGTCCCACAATCATCATTTTGCAGAATACTGCTAAAAAAAGTAGAGCATCTAAATCCATGGACTAATAAATATTTGAATTGTGTCTTTCAGCCTCTGAATCCCCTTTCGCATAGAAATGAAGAACACAACATAAATAATTCACATATAAGTTGAGGTAAAGGACTACCATTGAGATAGAGCAAGGGTAAGTGATGGATGGCACCGCCATCCAAGAAAGCCAGTCTGTGGTGGGTATCTTCAACCTCTGTTAAGACAAAACTACCATCAGTATTCCTTATCATACTGCATAGCTACTACAAGCAACAAGAACCGCCGGATTCTCAATTCCTACCGCCAAGATACGTATGCAACGAGGCCAAACCGGGGTTGAAGGTAAATTCACTAGGTACACTTGCCCCATCACGAACCCGATCGCTGCAGTCCATTAAATCATGAATAACCAATTCAAGGATACAGAAAATAGTGGACCAGAGAAAACACCTCAAATCAACAGCAAGTGAACGCAGCAGAATATCCTATAACTTCTCTTGACTCCCAATCAATGCGAATTGACAAAGAGGCAGGACTTAGTATAGAGGTTCTAATCACTAGATTCTAGCCAACGTGTATATAATGAATTTGCCACTATTAAGGTGACCACTGATTGCCGCTATACTCGAACGAAACGGATCAAAATCGCAATGAGCGAAACGTGCAATTCAGCTAATGCCGGGGCCAAGAACCAATCTAACCAGTAACTGGCCAATGACAGGACACATGAACATACTGAAGCTATAAATAAGTTCGCACACCAAAACCTCGCGTGATCAGCACACAGTCGAACACGAACGGATTACAAAACTCGACACGCGCCGAAAGACCAGCACCGCGAGCCAACCGCGAACGGCCTCTCGCACCGATTCGAGAAACCGACTGAACTGAAACAGCACGACACGAGCGGAGATGCCGGAGGCTTACGCGAAGCGCCGATCGACGTCGTCGTCCGACGAGTCGCGAGCGTCGTCGACTTCCTCGACCTGCAGCTCCTCGAAATCGAGCTCCCGAATCTGCTCGATCTGGTGCCTCTCCCTCTCGATTATGCTGCGATCGTCCATTCTCCGGGATTCCGCGGCGAAAATCTCCCTCTCTGCCGAGCGCGCGAAGAAGAGAGGCTCGCCCGCTTCTTCGTCGGCCGTCGATAGCAGGGGAGGCGCTCGTCGTGCGCCGATCCTCCGCCGTTCGCGAGCGGCGAAGATCGCCGGCGAAAGAGCGTGCCGGTTTCTCGCGCTACTCTCTCGTTTCGAGTTTGTTTCCCTCTTGGAGCGAGCGCTTGGCCGCTATCGACTAGCATGTAGCATCTTCCAGGGAATTGAGTCCGCCCATTTTATACTTGGAAAAATTGTATAAATTATCCCTGAATTTAAGCCAAATAAGAAATGTTTCTAAACTTTAATTTATCCAAAATAATTCATAAATTTTTAGTAAATATTCAATTTAATCTATGAACTATATATTTAATGCTATTCCTGACCTTAAATTAATGAAATAATAACATTAAATATGTTCATATAATTCATGAACTATAATTTTTTTTTTGTCAAATGGTTCATCAACTACATTAAATATGTAAAAAAGTTTAATGATCACAGTAAACAAATTAATGATTCAAGAGTTACATTGCACATCAGGCTAAAGTTTGGAAATCAAATTGAACAAATTAAAAATTCAGTGATCATGTTGCACATTAGATTAAAATTCAAGAACCATTTGTGTCATTGCGTTGGGAATATTTTGCAATTTAGCATCACAGAGTTTTTTTTATTTTTCGTTTTGCCCCATAGGCTTAAGGTCGTTTGCAATTTTGGTGAGAAAGTTTTGTTTGATTAGTTGATTTTGCTTAAGAAAATGTCTTGCTTATTTTCGATATGTGTCAGGGAAATAGTATAGATTTTTGCTTTTAAAGAATCATAAATGAAAGTGTACACAAATCTTTCCGATGAATTTTAGGCATTTTACATTAAACAAAAATCAAAGTACAACAATTGCAAAAGATAGAATTCTACCATTATTTTCCATGTCGAACAGATAAACTAGACAAGCTATCATTGAGTAAACATCTATCATTAACACGATCAAAACGAGATTGTTGTCCTAAATCATGAGTTACTAAATTAGTACCCATAATGCGACTGTTGGATATTCTTAAGTCTCTTTCACTATAAAAGCTAGCTTAAAGGATATGCTTTTTTCTCGTATTTATAAACTAATCGCCAGTCTCTTTCACAGCCAACGTAGGACAACCTCAACCTCAATAGTGACACATCTCGAATTAGAAGAAAGGTATTTCTCAATTATCGGTAACTAATGGATGAGTGTGCCGGCCAGAAACAGCCATTTGTCCAGTGATGATTTTTCCAAAGAACCGGGCAGTCGCCTTCGGTATGGACGTAATGTGGACCCCTTGTTCTAGCCAATCACACGGGCCTCCCGGGCAGCATGCGCCTCCGCCGCTTGCGACGGCGCTTCTGCAGGGAGAATCCTACTCCAAGAGCCTAAAGCCCGTCCTTCATGGTCATGAGCTGCCCCGCCACAGGAAGTCGTCGCTTTTTATTCTTTGGATTAGATCATTAATTTACCAAACCATCCATACAAACTTCAACCGCATCTTTTACACGTCACGGTATTTCCAATGTAAATTGAGATAATAAACAAATAAAGGTGACATCATGTACAAGCAGGTTAATATGATTCACTTGTTATGAATTTCCCCATGTGTTATGCACCTCATTTATAAAGGATAATGACATAAGTAGTACGTATAAAATCAACGTGGCTTTTGAACTTCTAATTTGTTCAATGTAGTTTATAAATTTTACTCCAATGTGTAATATGATTCATGAACTTGTAATTTGTTCAACTAGTATTTAAACTTTTAATACATGTTCAATTCAGTCCTTGAACTATACAAAATTCTTTAGTGTTTTTTTTTTGGTAATGGTAAGAATATATAAATAGCTTTAACCAACTGTACAAAAAGACCAACGCCAATAACATTCACTCAAAATGACAGACCATAATGAATGAAAGGGAGTCGATGTAAAAGGAGACACCCAAAGGAACAAGGGGTCGAGCAACAACCACGAGAAAACAAGCCAAAGCATAAAACAAAGCAACAAGCAAAAAGCAAGACGGCACTAATCGAGAGGACCGAAGATGGCAGAGTCAAGCCCCCAACATCGCTGGAGTCTCATGTTCCTAGTGTTGTCCAGCACATTGCTGAAGGTAAGCCCCTTGTCTTTGACTACTTTGATGAGATGATTCTTCAAAGCCGGCAATTCCAAGGTCTCCCCCCGAAAGATAATACTATTGTGTTTCTTCCAAATCAAGTGGCACATGGCACCAAAAGAAAACCAAGCTCTGCAATGGAAGAAATCCTTGCCAGGTAGGAATTTCAAGGCCCAAAACTTTTTTTAGTGTTAATACTACAAAACTCAAAAAATCGAAACTAATTTTTTTACCATAAAAAATTCCAAATTTGTATATTTGTGACAAATTTACTTTTTACTAATTTATGTCAAATTGGATTAATACAATGAAAAAAACACCTCCAATGCCCAAATGAAGGATAAAACTTCAAATCGATACATTTATCAATTATCATGTATTATTTAACTTAATAATTTGATGATAAAATTTAACGGAAACTAGTATATGATAAATTTGTTATAAGTGTATCAATTTTAATTTTTTTGTTATCAAAAATATATATTTGAATATATTTGTTATAGATATAATAATCTAAAAAATTTTATAGTATTAAATCCAAAAATTAAATATTGTCCCCCAAGCTCGCATGCACTTCCATTTCACCCTCTCGTCACTATCGGTGCCCGGGGGGCGTGCTTGACAGAATTAACTACACCTTCATGTCGCCATCACAAGCACAAACCCAATCAGCAAAATTCACAACGAACAAAAGGGAAAACCCTTCAAACCGTTAGATTGAATTAATACAACAAAAAAACTCATTCGATGGCCAAATGAAAGATAAAATTTCAAATTAGTACACTTGTCAATTATCACGTGTTATCTAATATAATAATTTGATAATAAAATTTAATGGGAACTAGCAAATGATGAATTTATTATAGAAGTACCAACTGAAATTTTATTATGATCAAAAAGTTAATTTAGATAAATTTGTCGTGAGTATAATAATTTAAAATTTTCCGTAGTATTAACTTGAAATTCAAATATTGTCCCCCAAGCTCGCATGTGCTTCCATTTCACATTCACCTCTCGTCACATTTTTTAGGCTTCACTTACCAAATACTAGCATTTGGAATGCTAGGATGAGGTTTAATGAATTTCTTTCTTTTCAATATTACTTTTATTAATAATCATGTTTTCCCCTTTTGCCCCAAAAAACACTGTTCATCTTCTTCTTCTTTGGATTTGGACTTTGCTGCAAAGCTCAGCCGACGAGCGGCCAAATCTAGCCTCCGAGAAGCCTTGCTTGAGGTCGGGTGACCTCAGGCGTCAATTGGGTCGCGTACGACCCAGGCGCCGCTGCCCGAGGTCGAGCGACTCAAGTGCCGCCGCCTAAGGTCACGCGGCCCAAGCAACGTCGCCTAAAGTTGGCATGACGCAAGGCATCGCTTGAGGTCGGTGACCTCAGACGAGCTGTCTCCCCCCACTGCCACAGCCACCGCCACTAGCTGTCTCTCCACCACCACCAGCATCATTGTCAAGCCGCTTTCCCACAATTTTCCCCTCTCCACGCAGCTGTATCTCCTCCTCCCTTTTTTTCTTTTCACCTTTTTTTTTTCTTTTCAACTTTTCAAATTACTTTGCAAATTATACACAAAAAAAGAGTTTCCAAACACACTTGGCTTCACAAAATGTCCAAAGTTGAACCAAACGGTCTTGAGTGCGGTTGGGCGTCACGGAGTTAATTAACTACAACCTTCACGTCGCCATCTTCACGAGCAAAAGCGGAAAATCCCCCAAACCATTTCCCCGAATTTCCCGTCCGCGCTTATGCTCGGTCGCTGCCCCTCCCTCCTCCGCGCCCTCCGCCCCCGCCCCCGCCCCCGCCCAGAGATGGCGCGCACCCTGCTTCGCGCCGCCGTCCCCTTCCCCGCCGCCGCCCCCCCCCCCTCCCTCCGCCCCTCCTCCTCCGCCCTGCACTCCCGGACCGCCCGCCTCGGCGGCGCGGCGCCGGCGCCATCGTCGCTGTTCGGGAATAGAGTCGGGGTTTTTCGGGCGGGGGATGAGGAGCGGCGGCAGTTGGCGGGCGGTTGCGGCAGGGTTTGGGCGTCGCAGAGAGGGTACAGGAAGGTGAGGAGGCGGGCTGGGAAGAGCAAGGAGAGGGAGCTCGAGCTCAACGTCAGCATTTGCATCGAAGAGGACTTACCCGATGATCCTGAAATTCTGGTACTTTTTGCAAATGCCAGTGTTGGTTTTGTAGAGTTCAATCGCCATTTTAGATTCAATTTTTGGCTTCTGAAGGTTGACCCTCAGTTAAAGATTGGAACTTTAATTACTCGAGCCAGAAACTGATTGATTATGATGCGCATTATGTCGTTTAGAAGTTCAATTAGCTCACCTTTTCTATGGGGGGAATGGATGAAGCGGTGGAACTAGAATGTTTAGATAGTGTCCAGTCTCGGGTACTGGCCAAAGTGATGAGTTATTTCTTTACTTATTGTTGCTTTTATCATTGATGTAACATGCATATTTCTATGTTTTGAGGGACATTCTTCTTTCGCTTTGCACTGTAGCAGTCCATTAGCATATTCCAGAGAAGCATTTTGATCCTTTTCATTTGCATTTTTCAGAGTATTGCAGAACTACTACGTCTAAATGTTCCAATGGCAATGAAACTAGCATTTGATGGCTTGAATGATGCAACTTACCAAACAAGAGACACTGCTATAGACGATGTTGGTGGATTCCAAAGCGTGGAGTTGTCTGTACTACTTTGCAATGATGACTTTATTCGGAAGTTGAACAAGGAATGGAGGGACGAGGACCATGCCACTGATGTTCTCTCTATGTCACAACACGTCCCAGAGCTTAAGCTCCCTATAGTAAGAATGGCGCTTTATTTGCCAGATAAGTTGCCTGGATGAATGGATGCTTGACATATTTCCATCAATTACAGCTTATGCTTGGTGACATTGTAATTTCTGTTGAGACTGCTGCAAGGCAAGCAGAGGAAAGAGGCCACACTCTTCTCGATGAGATACGAATCCTAATGGTTAGTGTGGACACTTTAACCCATCTTTTTTCTGCTCTTTCCTCCTTGGGTTAGATAATAGATGACGTGGGGAAGGCTAAAAGAAATGAATGATGACGAGACTCGATCCAAGTTACTTGTGAATGTTGGCATCTACCAATTAGACCATCTCCCTTCCTCTTTTAACCCATTCTTTCTTTTCCTCCTCTGACAGAAGTCTTTATTGTTCATAAATCGGTTATTCGATCTACCTTGCTTCAAAGTATCATAACTTCAGTTTTATTGCCAATGGACTACGTTAGATTGAGCAAAGTCCAACGTCTCACTCGGTTAGAAATTTTGAGTTTTAGCCTTGATTTTATATGGAGAGGAGGGTATGATGAAAACTGCCTTGCCATAAGAATGATTTTGAAGTTCAATGAACAGGATAAAAGTGATGCAATTTTCCATTTTCATTCCTTCTCTTTTTAGTTGGGAGAGTGTAAGCATAGGGTGTCTATCTAATGTGTTCACTTATAGACACTTTTAGAAAAATAAGATGCACTTGGACAACATATATGGATCCCCTCAACCCGGTGAATCGTGGGAAAGACTGCACCAACGAGGGGAGATGTGTTAAATATAGACCTTGCCTTGCAATTTTGCAGGTTCATGGACTGTTGCATCTTCTGGGTTTTGATCATGAGCTGAGCGAAGAGGCAGAAGCAGAAATGGAGAAGGAAGAGGAACTTCTTCTGAAAAGCCTTGGTTGGAAAGGAAAAGGATTAATTCAAAGTGCATATGACACTAAGACTGACACAGATCCACATGCTGAGAATCCAGATGGTAATTTAACCACTTGATTATATGATAACCTAGTTACCTGTCTTAATATGTTGCATTGGGATGTAAATTGGTCTTGCTTCCCATCTTAGTTTAAGGCAAAGGCAATCTTACAGATGATTTGCCAAAAGACAGGAAAAGAGAAGGCAGTCTTCGCTTTTACAAACCAAAATTCAGCTATATCTTCTGCGACATGGATGGTGAGACAGCCCTTCCGTGTTCTCTATTTCTCCCTTCTTCTGTGAATATAGCTTGTGAAGGTATCTTTGACAAATTTTGCTAGGCACACTGCTTGACAGTAAAAGTCGGATATCTTTAACAAATGCAAAAGCTCTGAAGGAGGCCTTGTCAAGGGGTGTCAAAGTGGTTATAGCTACTGGAAAGGTGCGAACGTAATAGATTTTGGCATTAACTTTTGTCATTTGTTTGAAATAACTGCAGTACGCATGCAATAGCCCCTGCTAATAAGATGATACATTTTTTTAATTTTATAATATGCAGATACTATTTCAAATCGATTCATCTTTTTTTTCTTTTGTGAGTTTGGAAACCCTTCCTGTGTTTTGTTGGTTATTGGATCTCAATCTGACCTTTGTGATCAGGCACGTCCAGCGGTCATAAATATACTGAAGACGGTAGACTTAGCTGGTAAAGATGGGGTCATTTCTCAGTCTACTCCCGGTGTCTTCTTACAGGTTAACATCTATTTGTGTTTTGGCCTTTGAGTCCTAGCTTTACAGATAGGTATAAATAGGTTTATATGAAGAATGGTTTGTTATTGCTGACACTTTCACATATCTTGTTTCCTTGTCTTTCTACAATTGCAGGGATTGCTTGTTTATGGTAGACAGGGACGAGAAATTTATAGAAGAAATTTAGATCCTGATGTGTGCCGAGAGGTATCTCCTATGGTGCTTCATTTGTTCGTTGAAAAGATGGTTCTGTCATTGACAATATAAAAGCATCGGAGTACTAATATACAGATTATAAGAGAAATCAATTTGGTTGGAGCAGAACTGGTGCTAATGTTCTACTCAATTTTTTCGTTCCCAAGAATTTGTTGACTATAATGTTTCATCATTTTTAGCTATGACCACTTACATCATCTTGTTATTGTCTGTTAATCTACCATAGAGATGTCACTCACAGTTACATTGCAGGCGTTTATATACTCTCGAGAGCATGGAATTCCACTTGTTGCGTTCTGTGAGGATCGTTGCTTGACAATATTTGAACACCCTCTTGTCGACTCAGTGCATACAATATACCGTGAACCAAAGGTGATGTCTTTGAGATTCTTTTTCATCATGCCTGAAGATTGGTTGTCCCAGCATATGATAAATCTTATGTCTGCAGGCAGAGATCATGCCTTCAATTGAGGATCTCCTGGCTGCTGCAGATATACAGGTACAGTGTTACGATTAGAAAGATAGCAACTGGCAAATATGGTCTGACCATTTTACTGATGCACTAAGATCAATTCAACATCGAAAACCCCCTATTACATCTCCAATACTCTTAGCTGAAACTGGCTTAAAAGCTCCATTCATATTTCTGTGTCCATTTATCAAATTTTAGCCCCAAAGTACTTTTTTATGTTCACAAGTACTGTTCTCAGCCAGAACCATACTTGCGGACCTCTTTACTGTCCTATGAATGCCACCTCCTCTTGCCTGTCAACCTGAGATGCATCCTGTATCTGCCTATTTTATGGTATTTTGCAGAAAATGATTTTTTTGGATACCGCTGAGGGCGTGGCAACAAATTTGCGGCCATATTGGTCAGAAGCTACTGGAGATCGTGCTAATGTGGTCCAAGCTGTGCCTGATATGCTGGAGATTGTTCCCCCTGGAACCTCTAAAGGGAGTGGGGTCAAAATGCTGCTTGATCATTTAGGAGTTGCTCCCAAAGAGGTAGATTTCCACTCACAAAATATTTTTTGTTGGATTTTTCTTCTTTCTTTCTTCGGAGTTTTTGGTTGCTACCCTAGCCATTTACTAAAGATATTGTGGGGATAAATGATTTATAGATTTGATCTGTGGCCTAAAGTTCTCAAGACTTTTTCAGGATGAAGATTTTGCCTTTTGCTTCTTTATTATAACTATTAGTTGTACGAGGAGGAAACCAATTGTCTCGATCAAAGAGGAACGGAGTCTCTAAATTCTACTAGCAAAATTTAAGTAGCGAAAAATTTTGTGGGTAATTGGAAGTTAACTTAAGATCCATATGCAGTGGGAGAAAAACCTGAAAGTGGCTATCAAGAAGCTTACCGAACATAAAGCATAGTTGCAAGGATAGTTTGATTGGGAAACTTGTTTTTGTCTTGTTGTGTCACCGAGAAAAAGTTGTTTTCATCTTGCGTGTGCAATGAGATTGCAACTAGGTCCTCATGTAGGCATCTTATCATTTTACTGACAATGCTCTCTCTCAGGTAATGGCTATTGGTGATGGGGAAAATGACATAGAGATGCTTGAGTTGGCGTCTCTTGGCATTGCCCTTAGTAATGGATCAGAGAAAACCAAGGCCGTGGCGAACGTAATTGGTGTTAGCAATGATGAAGATGGTGTGGCTGATGCACTCTATCGCTATGCTTTCTGAGGCTCGAACATAAGTTATTAAAGTTTGAAGACAGAAGTTGACAGGTCCACATTTGACAGCGCAAGATGCTGCCCCCAATTTTCCCCCAGTTGATCATACGAACCATTCCTGAGGAACAGAGAAGCGTTCAATAGCGCACGAGATAAATTGAACATTTCCAACTAAATTAAGATCTCATGATTTTCGGACATTTTTCAAACTAGTTCATGACTTTCTGGGGATTCTTAATTTGTTAGGGTTATTTTCTGTAACCTAATCTTTATGCCATTCTTTCTGGCCCTTGTTGCCAGTTGAATTCTTTAATGGACTTTGAAGTTCGACAGAATAATGATATGGCTTCTCATTATAGCGGGACAAGGATCCCCTGCCCCATTTGGATGAATCATTGATACATTAGTTGTCATAACCATCATTATTCACGTGGATGAACGGTTTGAATAAACGAGGCCTCAAATGAAGACACCAACCGGGATAGAGGATATCATCTCATTATAGCATGGGGTTATTCAGAAGGGGAGTGGTGCATGATTTGGAGACTCCTAGTCCGATGAGATTTTCAGACGAATGTTATAGCCAGAACCCAGCAGTAAATTAAATCTTGGGAAAATTCCAAAAAGAGACCGAAGTGCTCTTATTTGAAATAAGGATTTAAAGTGGACTCTATTTTAAATAAAAACTTGAAGTAACATCACTTTCTCAAATAAGATTTTGAAGTGGATGTTATTTCAAATAAGGACCTAAAATGATTATATCCACTTCAAATAAGAACCTGACTTTCAAACGGGGACCGCCCTTGTCGATGACAGCTGCCCACATTGGCAACAGGCAAGGGACGGCCTTGCCTGGGCAAGGCGACTCTCGCCTAGGGGCTATTCACAATGTCGATCCTCGCCCCAGGCCAGGTCGAACCTCGCTAAATTGGTTGTTGATAAGGGTCATCACTAGTTGGTGAGGTGGTTGAGCCCTCACCTAGGCCTCGCCCGTGGCCAGCGAGGGTTGGGCGACCTCACCAACTGCTAGCAAGGGTGGTCGAGCCCTTATTAGGGTAGGCGTGAATGACCCTCACAAGATCTAGTGAGGGTGGCCTCACCCATGGTTGGTGAGGTTGCCCAACCCTCGTTGGCTTGCAGGAGAGGCCACCTTCGCCAGATTTGGCGAGGGTCGGCCTCACCTAGGGCCGACAAGGGTAGACATTGTGGATGGCCTTAGGCGAGGGTTGCCTTGCCTGTGGTCGGCATGGGTGGCCAAGGGTGACCCTCACCTAGCCCTTTGTGGCATCATCGATGGCCAGTCGACCATCAGCAAAGAGAAAGAAGAGAACCGGGAAAAAAGAAAGGAAAGAACAAAAAAAAAGGAAGAAAATAAAGGAAAATGACAAATAACGAAAATACCCTTGACCGGTCGAAAATTTTAATTGACCAACGACCAGCAAGGTCGGATCCTTATTTGAAACAACCAAGGCCACTTCAGGTCCTTGTTTAAAACAAAGTCCACTTCGAATCCTTATTTGAGAAAATAATGGCACTTCAGGTCATTTTTTGAAATTTTCCCTTAAATCTTCATCGCCCCTTAATTTTCAGTTGCCTCTAACTGGAAAAAGGGATGAAATAGAAATTAAACAAGAAGAAATCCAGGTTATAAAATTTGTTATAATTATGAATAAAGCAAAAGTTCTCGTCCGCCACCTGACTGCAACTTTGATTCACAATTACGAGATGCAGTAGAGAGAGCTTGCGACCATGTGTGTGCACGCAAGTGCACCAGCGCCCCCGCGCGCACGCGAGAGAGAGAGAGAGAAACTTCCATGCAGAAAAATAAGCTTTCGGGGTGCAAAATCAACATTGCACAGAAATTCACTGTGCAAATTACCCAAAAATTGATTCTTTCCCGCTTAAGTACGGCTGTGCTATGTTATTACAATCTAGCCAGAAGAAAACACTCCCAGTACATACGACAGATACTCATGAGCTTACCAAGAGCAAGTTGCACATCTTTTGATTAAGCAAGCACCAGGGGTTAACAAACCATCACCCCTAGGATTGTCTTGCTCTCAGGCTGTTTTGTCGTACTGTGTATTTCTCCTTGCACACTCTAGGATCGTTTTATCAGCAGTGATGAAGTAGGCAGCAATTGAAGCTGTCAATCCAAAGATAAGACTTTCAGTTTTTCGCAACACAAAACATTCATTCATCCATACTTAGCTTCACATGATACAGAGTATTGGGCACTGGACTATATATTTTTATATATTTCAGATGCTTTGGTAAAGTAAATTCAGGTATACCTGCCGATATGATGAGTGCCTGTGCAGTATAATTTAGGTTCGCCTTTGCCCATGGAACCGTTCGGCAAGCAACCAACTGAAAATTTGAAGTAAGTCGCACATATATCAACACTAGTAACAATGATTAAGCCTAACAGGAGCTGAAGGAAGGAATACACAAAAGGAGCTTAAATAGTTCTAGGCCATCGGCACATTCTTGACATAAATTGAGAATGAACATCAACACTCGAGGGATGAAATAAGCGTTAGTACCACATGCTTATATGTGATGATTTGATTGTTTGTTTACATGACCAATTGATGAAGCAACATGCAATAATGCAGAATTTAGTTTCTCCCCATGGAAGCATCTTTTATTGTTGAAAACAGTTCTTTTTTTTTTGGCACAAATAGAATCGTCATAGAGACAAAGGAAAGTTTAAGCTAGTACAAAATTTTCAAAATAAAAGGACAAGAATTCAGCCAAATGAAATTTCCTATCAACAAAGTAGTTGAATCGATAGCGCATATATCAGTGATTAAAGCAAGGATCTTTAGAAACCCAAGTTTCAGGTTCAAAAATCAAAATGAACAACCTCAAACTTGGCTTGTAAAAGCAACCAATATATCAGGCATTTGAAATAAAGAGGCTCCACAACAGATTATAAAAAATAAGCAATAGCAATAGCGAAGTGAATCTCGCTGTTCCTCGCAACCATTTCGCTCCAACTTTATGTTAACACAAGCTACAAAACTTGGACAATGACTTTCCTTTTCACCCGAGTTTATGCAATACATCATAAACGAGTTAAGCAAATCCTAAATCACCAAGTCAATACATGCCAAATCTTCATTCTTAGATGCAAGTTGAGCTTAAAATTGGGAAGTACCTCAGCTTTTCTGACATATATTTCCACAAAGAAGTCTGTCAATCGGCAACTGAAGAGTGCGTCATACACAAACATCCAGACGTTCAACATTCAAGGAACATCTCAGAGCTTTTAACTGGAAAATTTCCTAACAACTATACAGCACAAAAGACCTCCACAGTTCACACGTAAAATCATAGCTGAATATGACCTTATCCAAAACTATAAAATCATAGCCGAACACGACCCTATCCGAAACTATCTCAAGAGATCTCCACATTTCACGCGTAAAATCATAGTCAAGATAATTGCATCCATTACCGTAGGCACGGCGCTGGCGACGCACGCGATCGCAGCTGCCTTCGCTCCAGCACGGACGCCCTCTGCACATCAAAAGGATCCAACGCGATCCAAAAACCGCCGTCGCATCAAAAACCGAACCAAATCAGCAACCACATTTAACAAGATACAGAGACATAACCCACGTCCTAAAAAGCAAAAGCAGCGGTTCGAAACCAGAGCGAGATCAACAGGACAAACCGGTTCGACCGGCCTCGATTGCATCCGTGACCACGAGTTTTCGCAATCGATCCTCCGACCGAATCGAATCAAATCAAATCAATTCGAAAATGGAATCGGGGGGAGAGAGAGAGAGACCTTGAGTGCAATTTCGAGCGGCTTGGATCCTCCGCTCTTCGGCCGGAGAAGCGATCGGGAACGGATTCGTCCTCCGGCCGTTGGCCCAGAAATCTCTCATCTCCGATGGGATCCCCATGCTCTGTTTCCTCTTCCCGGAACAAGCTTGCCGCGACCGACCAGGGAAATCAAAGAGACTGCGAGACAAAAACGAGTGAGGAATGCAACTGCGTTTTTGTTTTGCCTCCTCTTCTACGAGAGGGACAATGTCAAATCTTATTTGGAGACAACGACAAGAATAGTCCCTCAATTTTAGCTAAATACGAAATGCATTCCTTGTATTTTTAATTTATTCGATTTATTAATTATAGCTCAATATATAATATAATAATAAATAATAATAAATATTTTAATATAATTAAATAATTATGCTGAATATATATAAAAAATTTGATGACTACATTAAATAAGTTAAAAAATTTAGAGATTACATTATCTATTGAGCTAAGTTTTCTTTTTTCCTTTTGTTAGGCATTGGGTCACAATTTAAGAATCTACAAATTGAGTCAAACTTCCAAAACTATTTATGTGATTCTCTTCGATCTATAACTGAAAAATCAAAATCGCTTTGTTATGCTCTCTGTCCCCCCCCCCTCCCGCCCACCCCCCCCCTTTCTTTGAAGTGTTGACCCTTTCCCTCTCACATATTCTTCTCCTTTTTCCTCAAGCCTATGGAATAAAAAATACTCAAAATTTAACGCACATAATGCGAAAAACTATGATTCTTACCCAGGGGCGCATTTAATAACATTCCCATTTCCCTTTTTTTGTTTTTTTCCCAAAACAAAAATAAAACATAAATCCGTTTGTATAGAGTTTTGTTCCTAAGAACAAATTTATTTCTAATAATAAATTTGAAATAAAAATAAAAAACAATCAAGAACAACTCAAGTATCAAGCACATTTTTTTTTATAACTTTTCTTTCATTTTTTCTTCCTCCTCTTCTTCCCCTAGCTAGTTGTTGGCCCTCAGCGATGTTGTCCCGAGCTTTGTAGTGGCCGACCAAGGCACAACAAGGCTCCCCGAGGTAGGTGACCTCATCGGCTCCCGTTTGGTAGATCACCAGCCAACCATGATTGAGGCTGGCGATTAGCTAGAGGAATAAGAAAAAAAGGAAAAAATGAAATAAAAAGGAGAAAAATGTAACAAAGTTATTTAAAAATTAAAAGAAATTCTAAGTTATAAAAATATTTGAGGGTTATATCAAACGCGTTTTTATTTCGAGAATAGAAATTTTGTACAATTACTAAATGCATTCTCCTATTTAAAAACTTGTCTAGGAACAAAGATAGAAAAAATTGTTTCTAAAGAAAAATTATTCTCGGAAATAGAAATGTTACCATATGCTGCCATAGCCACGAGCTCCAATCGAGGGTCATTATCTCGAGTTTTCCAGTTAGAAAAGATCTAGCTGCTAGGGTTGCCGCGAGCTTCTAAGTTCTAGTGACCATGGCTGCGACCTCAAATTGACGATCATGGCCACGAGTTTGAACTTGAACAAACATGGTGGCTACGTGTTTAAAACTTAAACTTACTGTTATGGTAATCGTTATGATCTCTCTGCCTCCTTTTATCTTTTCTTTTGTGTTTTGATTTGGTGTCATATGGTGTTGAGAGAATTCTAGCATGACATGTATATTTTGGCATTTATTTTAGCAATCAAGCAATCCATGTCAGCAAAAACTGACCGACAAGAGAAGTATAATGGAAGGACTAATGGTAACTTTTTTATATTCAAATGAAGTCCTAAAACTTGTCCGAAAATGTAATTGAGTCCTAAAACTTACAAGAAGTTCAATTAAGTCCTAAAACTTGTCAAGTTAGTTCAATTGAGTCATAAAGTTAACACGCTTAGTCTTTTCCGTTAAAAATGATGACGTGTCATTTTAAATTATTTTTTATTTTCCATGTGGATTTTTTAACATTTTTTTATTCATTTAAAAAAAATAGATTTAAAAACTAAAAAAAATAGATTTATTCATTTAATCTTATTTTCACCAAAAATTAAAAAGAAAAGTTATAAAAGTTATTTTAAAAAAAAAATTCTAAAAAAATCAGCCCTCTACTCCCGCCGCCACCACCGCCATCGCCGCCCATCGCCGGAGGGGCCGAGCAACGATCGTCGGCCCGGGCGAGGGTGGCCCGCCCTCGCCGGCCCCGGGTGAGGGCCGGCGACCGTCGCCGCCCTAGGCGAGCCTCGCCGGCCCCAAGCGAGGGCCGACGAGGCCTCGCCGCATCTAGGTGAGCCTCATCGCTACATCTTGGCGAGCCTCGCCGCCCGAGCAAGGGCCGGCCATCTCTTCCGGGGCCGGCGACCGTCGCGGCCCCTCCGGCGATGGGCGGCGGCGGAAGTCCACCGGTGCCCTTTTTTTTTTTTTTGAACAGTTTTGTTTTTTAAAATAAATTTAGATTTTCCTTTTTAGTTTTTAATCTAATTTTTAAAGATTTTGAATAAAAAATAATTTTAAAAAGCCATTTGAAAAATAAAAAAATCATTTAAAATATGACGTCAGCGTCACATCAGCAATTTCCATTAACTTTTTTGACGGTGTTAATTTTAGGACTCAATTGAACCAACTTAACAAGTTTTAAGACTTGATTACACTTTTTGTAAGTTTTAGAATTCAATTGCACTTTCTTGACAAGTTTTAGGATTTCTGCTGAACATATCCCTAAGTTTTTTTAAAAGTAAGGGGAACTTTTGAAAAAAAAAAATAGAAACACAATTTTGATTTTCGAGTAAACGTAAAAGATCAATAATGAGCCTACCGTTTTATAAAATTCTCTCTTTCCTTATATAAGTTTGCTAGAAAACTCCATATTTTGGCCAATTATTCACAAACTCTCGACCTGATGGTTGATTGAGTAATCTTGATTAGAAAGTTGAAGATTACAAGTTCGATTCACCAATCTATCATCCATTTAAGACAGCCTTGATTTCTCGACAAAAATTGAGCAACGAACTCATCCAGTGGGCTATTGATATTATGTTGACATCTTAAACCAAACATTATAGAAGTGAATGAAGCAGATTTCGTCCAAAAAGAGGGAGGAGACTGACTCCCGAGTGTTTACTCAAATTTCTTTAGGTATAGCGCTGGGCTAGATCAAAACTTAACTTCCAATTCAAATTCAAAGTACATAAGAAACTATGTTATTGCAAAACAATCTTTTTTTATGATTGATACGCTACTTTCGAATTTATCCACGTGTCCATTAGAATGGGGACAAAATTTGTGAAGTGACTCGGGTTTTTCCTTCAAGAGACCGGCGGAATGTTCGTATGTAGCTAGTCAGACGATACGGCACGTCTCTTTTGGCATGCTCATATCGTATGCCAAAGCAAAATTTAACTCACCCCTTATTTTTTATTTAATTAATAGGTTATTTTTTAACTGATAGAATTGCGAAACACGAATGACTTTAATGAATTAAAATAATGACTTCAATGAAGGGTTAATATCCTAAAAAATCTCAAACCGATACACTTGTAACAAATTTATCTCAAACTATATTTTTTACCACAAAAAACCCCCAAATTGGTATATATTTGACAAATTTATCCCAAACTAATACACTTGTGACAAATTTACCCTCTATTGATTTTCGTTAAATTTTACTGTCAAATTATTAAGTTAAATGACACATGACAGTTGATTGGTATAGCAATTTGAGATTTTACATTCCCTTTATCACAATTTTACAATTTTTGTGATTTTTTTGTGGTATTAATTCACTTTAGCAAATGGTATATTTATTACAAATTTATTAGTTTGAGATTTTTTACTTTTTTTTTGTCAAATAAATTAGTTTTGGAGATAAATTTATCAAATATATATCAATTTAGAGTTTTTTATGATCACGCCACCCAGAGAATAAATTAATCACAAAATATATCAATTTATCACCCGAATTTTTCATGGTCAAAAAGATAGTTTGTGATAAATTTATTATAGGTGTACAGGTTGGGAATTTTTCAAAATATTAACCCCTTTAATGAATTAGCATACTAGCGTACAACCACAACAAATTAGAATGAAATATATTTATTATGACACATTTAATATATAAACTTTTTCTTCTAATATAAAAAACCCCAAATTTCTATGACATATTTACTCTTCATCAAGATTTCGTTATATAATTTTTCATTTGAGTTACAAAAATTCTATGTCGATACCATTTACTTTCTAGCGACAATGTAAGCAAATAGGAAATGATTTTCCCTCAATGATCTGTTTTAAAATGAGGTTTTTGGTGGCAATTTCTCTCAAGTTAACAGTCTTGCTGACAAGCGATAGGAAATGCTTTCTCGTGCATGAGGGTACTTCTTCTTTACATAATCCTTATCAGTAAGTAGTTCCATTCGTATGACCAATAGCTTTTTTTCATCTTTGGGTAGAACACCAACTTAAGACAGAAAGGTTCATCAAACAAAGACAGCCATAAATATCTCCACTCGGATAACAAACACCTTGTACTCGGAGGTTCCCATGTCCCCAAACAAGAAACTGCATCACCTGCAACAACTCCAACCTCATTTAGACACACGCAAGCCCAGTATATTCCAGAAAGAAAGGGGAAGAAGCGACAACTTTTTCAATACAAAAACAGGGAAGAACCAAAAAAATCCCATGATGCATTGCCGACATGCCTAAAAACCCTGATCGACTAGATAGTCTCCAAGCCTCTCGACAATCATGTTGCATTGACCAGGAGTCATAGGCTCATCATATATGCCAATGATCAAGGCCATAGTTGTCTTCTTGATGGTAACACCTCCAGGGCCCTGAGATCGCATATCAACTTAGTGATGCGAAGGAGCAAGGGGTGGAAGAAGTATAAAGTACAAACAGAGCAGCGATAGGAGATCCCATCAGTGCAAGAGATGGCAGAAAATAGTTCACTTGCTTAGTTCAAAGATGGAAAAGTCGGAGACGAGAACTTCATCATGCATAAGCAACCATTAAAAGAAAAGTTCGTCAAGCAAAATTTACACATTCCAAATTAAGAGGCAACATTTGGTAATGGTTCTTAGGGGTGTCAACGGTTCGGTTCAGTTTTTTTGAAAAACCGAACCGAATCGAACCGTTAGGAAAAACTTCCGAACTGAACCAAATGAGACCCGAATCGGTTCGGTTAGGTTCAGTTTTTCGGTTTTTGGTTTTCAACTTTTAGTTTTCGGTTTTTGCATTTTATTTTTTTTTTTTTTTTTTTTTCTGTTGTATTTCCAAGAAATAAGCTTTTATCGGTTTTTTGGTTGGTTCGGTTCGGTTAACCGATAAAAACCGAACCGATAAAAAAAATTCGGTTTTTAATGAGAACTAAACCGAATGAAAACCAAACCAAAAAAACCGAATTTTTCGGTTCGGTTCTTGACACCCCTAATGGTTTTAGTAAAACCAAAAACCTCTTGGGCCTCACAAAAAGGGAACTTAGAACGATCATCCATCATCAACAGAAGATTGAGGGCAAAATCCATCACATGCAAGATTTGCACTTTGACACAATTATTATTAAATTCAGCAAGAGAATAACTATGATGAACTGTCAAACATATTATGACCATCACACAATCCATCCAAGTGATATCCCTCATTGCGACTTGGAAGCAGGGCAACAAGTTGAAACCGATATAAAGGAAGAAACAATGTTTCCAATCGCATAACACTGAAAAGGATAGGCATCCCATGTGATGCCTCAATGAAAAACTTACCTTCTTGCCACGGATAACAGCATTAGGTTCACCTTGGATCACCATGTACTTTGTTCCGCCAAGGTACAACCCAGTCGGCGCAAGCGTCCCGGGCTCGTCAAAGTCACGCATTATTCCAGTTATCTCTTCGGGCTTAAACTGCACAGCAACACACAGCCACAAAAGTTATACTCATAGTTCCAATAAGAACAGGTGGATTGCAGAAATGAAAAGGTAAAGCGCAATCACATCAATACTGTCCAATCTACAGTCCTCTTGTTTGACTAGATTGCTTAATGTAAAAGAAGATTATAACCTGATAAAACTTATTTATGATAATAATGCTTTTCATAAATCTTTAATGCTCACAAACTGAACACATGGAATATGCATACAGCTTCAAACCTATACTCATTGAAGACCAAGAGAATGCACGATCAGTAAGTGAGAACAATTCACACAGTCTCTAATTTCGGTCTAGTAATTGATGCTAACATAAAATCTTTCTGATTGTTCATCAGATAGACAAGGAAATCTAAACCTTTAGCGTTCACACAAGCACATGCATGCCAAACAATAAATCCTGCCGATTGCCACTCACTAATCAGATAAGATGACGCGACTCTGACAGAATGCAGCACCAATATTCTGTCTAATTCTTTGAAGCAACTAAACTATACCTCCAACCTTTCTCCTTTAAGACAATTAGATTTCCTTGTGTCCTAGAAAGTTAATCTTAGAACACGTAACACCGGATCTAGTAAGTACAATCCTCTACTATTGGTAATTCGCGTACCATTCTTATCACGACGCGGATTCAAACAGTATCGACCACAACACAATGCCAAATCATCATCGTCTCCCCAAGCTTCCGCATGGATGTCGAGAGCGTCGGCACAACTCCAAAGGAGCTACACCGCACAGACACGGGCCGCTGATCCGATCAAGTCCAACTACAGACATGCCTGAACTCCATCACTCCCAACTCACCAGTCCCAGCCGAATCCGATGCGCATAACCGACCGAATCACAACCATACCAGCACAACAGATCTTGCAACCCCGCCATTTTAACACTTAATTCCCACCAAAAAAAGAAGAAGAAAAACGAAAACTCGTCGAACAAAAGCAACAAGCGCCGAAATCACACAGACCAATGCCACATCCAGTAACCGATCGGAGACTCCACCACCTCCTCAAGGAAGTACACAGAATCAACATTCGATCGACCGATCCCGAAACGAGAAGTCGCGGCGGCGAGAGAGAGAGAGAGGATGAACCTGGGGGAAGCTGGGGCTCTGCGCCCAGACGCTGCCGTCGTGGCCGATGATGGCGGCGGCGGCGAGGTGGTTGCCTTCGATCTCGCACATCAAGTGCTCGTCGACGTACTGCTGCCACGACATCTTCGCCCGTCCGTCACTTCACGATCGATCTAGGGGGGGGGGGGGGGGGGGGGGTGGTTTGATTGAGCTGAAATGCGAGAGCGCAGGAGGAATGGGAAGGGAACGGGGGGGAAGATTCAAGATATAGCGGAGGAAAAGGGATTGCGTTAGAATTAAGCTTCGCGAGTTCGCGCGTTGCGCGCGTGTGCGGGCGCACGCGCGTGGGGGTGATTACTGAATGGGGGGAGCTCCCGGATTCAACATCTCCAGCGTGGATTATTCTAAGGTGCTGCTCTGTCTTCCTTCCTTTTTCCCGGGCGGGACCCACTCCGACCTTTCAAAAGGCGTTTATGAAATTATTTAACTATCTTTTAGATGATAATTGCTCCACCATTTCTTTTTCTTGAAAAAATAAAAGGAAAAAAAAGGAAAATGGTGGAAGCGCGCCCAATTTCATTAGAATCACGGAACCGGAACGACTTTCCTTGGAAAGCAAATTACAGCGATGTCTTCTCGAGAAAAAGGAGCGAATTCTATTATTTTAAAATCCAAAAAGATATCGCATTGATAACTTGAAAAATGATAATTTATTTCTTAATCATTTATCGTATGGTACTAAACCTTTTTATAAGCCCCATCTAATTAACTAAATTCAAATAAATCAATTTTCCTTCAACTGAAAATATGTAAATGGGGATGTGATTGCTTGCATGTGGCTAATGCTTCTGGCGCATGTGCATCCGTCCTCCACAAAAAGGAAAAAAGCAGACAGGAATTAATCATAGCAAGGGATTGGAACGATAGATCTTCTGAAGAATTTATGCTTTATTTGTTTGGGAGAAAATATTTTCCTCATTTCTCGATATTTGATTCGCTTGGAAAAATAAGACATAGGAAAATATTTTCTTGTTAACAATAAACATATGTTTAAATCTAGAAAATTGGTTTCTCTTTAAAAATTAAAAATTATTTTTCAAAATATGACCATATATCAGCATTTGAACTGAAACTTTGAGCCCAAAAACAAAAACACCAACCTTATTTCTCAATCTCCTAGATTAGGTCTTCGGAGCCTAGGCTAGTACCATTGAAGTTAGGCTCACGAACCTAGTGTTGATGCTCAAATCCTAGCGCTTTATGCTTAGGTGCATTGAGCTAGTTGCCCATGCCCTATCCCCGATGCCTTGCTCGGCCAAATTTAGGACTCTAGTGCTCATACCACTTACTAGCACCGATTACTGGTACCGGTTACTAGCACCTAAATAGTGTATGAGTACATTTGGTTTAGCATTTTGAAAATTCATTGGAAAGATGCAAAGCAATTTAGCCTAAAGGATTTTGAATTAATGCAAAAACCGTTTGGTAAATTATGCTTTGAGAAATAATTTTGAGAGAAATGTCATTTGGTGAAAAACGTATTTGAAAAGCCTTTTGAATGAGTAATATTAGTTTTTAATTTTTTTATCAAAAATTGAAAAAAAAAATATATATATATATATATATATATATATATGCAACTTTTTAAGTATAAATTTTGACAATAATGCTAAAAAATAAAAATATATATAATTTTTAAAAAAATACTAAACCCTTCGTCGCATTGCCAATGAGCTAGATTTAGTGCCAACGGCTATTGATCAAGGTCGCCTGAGGCAAGGGTCACACGCCTCTTGGGTCGCCTGAAGTCATACGACCTCCAACGGCCCTCACCAGGACTATGCAACCCCCATCGAAGGTCAAGCAACCTTGATTGACAATCACTAGCATTAAATTTGGCTCGCCAATGGCCATAGCCCTTTATCAAACTAGTGAAGAGTTGGTATTTTAAAAAAAAAAATTATATATATTTGATTTTTTTAGCATTTAAAAAAATAATGAGAGCAAAATCAAAAATTTGAAGAATGAGGATTGTAGTATTGGAAAGAAAAAGAATAAATTTCAATATTTGACCAAATCCTGAAAAGCTAAATGCCACTTTGGAGGCCACTTCAAAATAGTTATCAAACAATCCAACATTTCTCCGAGAGACTTTGGAGGCCGAAAGCCCCTTCAGAATGATGATCCACACGCCCTATGTCTATTTCGAAAAATCAAACAATTGAACATATTTTACATCTTTTTTTAGTCTTAGCCAAACATTAGGAAAATATTACTATTTTCCTAAAATTTCTTCCCAAAAAAAAAAAAATCAGAAATGTTATCTCATTCAATATGCAAAACCGTCCATACAGAAAAAAAAAATCAAAAGCATATATATATTGGGTTCTACACGGGCATTATATACAATTGATCCTAATGCAATAGAGATTTCAGTTAATTATTTGTCATTTTATAAATCAGGGAGCTGATTTAATTTGCTGTCAATTTTTTTATGGGCAAATGTCATTGTCCTTTGTCTACACTACTCTGTATGTGTGTGTGAGAGAGAGAGAGAGACAGAGCTTATTCTAAGTTGAAGTTCCTTAAAACCACCGATGTTACAAAGCATGCTGCAAAAAAGCAGGAAAGATGTAAAGAATTAGATCTATTGATTACTGACTTAAGCCTAGTCTCTTACAAAAAGATTTTCCGTTTCTCCTGCTGATGCTATTTTCTACGTAGAAGAAAGCAGTAATTCACCATCGCTTTCCAAGCTACCAGAAAGAAAGATCATCTGTCCAACCGGTAGCTTCTTCCACTAAAAGCCGTCCCAGTTGACCTCTCTGGTTGCGAGCGAACTTGTGCCGGCTGTCCCAACCGCAATCTTGCAACAAGCTTGTGTCTGCTCCAGGTCAAGGAGCTCACCACACAGGGATTAGAGTCATATGCCAAAGTCCAATCTCTAGTTTTCAGACAGAATCAGAACATATTGCATAAACTAGAACTTTTATGATGCAGTTTCAAAACAAGAGATTTCCGATTAAACAAGTAATGGGCCAATTACAATCACATTTTACCTTTCGCATGCATTACAATATCTAACCACAGAAGCAGACATAAAATCTAATCATTTTGCTGAATTATCTAAAAGAGCAAAATAAACACATTTTGACATTTACGAGTGATGATGTCTTGTCAGAGAAACTTTGCTCAAGAAAATATGAGGACAGAGATCAAGGAACCTTCTATATGGTTTGAACTCCAAATGGCATACACAATAAATGCATGCAATGTATCAGTAATGCAATCACCAATTATAATCACCCTAACCAACCTCAAACCATTAAAAATGCACTGGATTATGCATGGCCCTTTTTCTGTTTGCAGCTAGAGTATGTTTGACAGACATAGGGGTGCAACACTTCCTTGCGATCTGTTTTTAATGCTATCGGATGGTGACTAATAATGCTCTTTGGAAAGCCAGATATTTGTGTTAAAGGAAGAAGTCCCAAAATACCTCTAAAACTTATTTCTGGCTACCTTTTCTTCCTAATTAAATATGATGCAAACAAAAGGATACACCCATCTTGGAGTCCTTAGCATGTCCTTCCCACCAGCAAGAGGATGCAGCACGGTCAGGAAGTAATAGAGATGTCCAGCAACGATCCCGAGAAGGTCTGGTAATAAAGGTGAACCGAATATAACATCCAATGCAAGCATTGCCCAAGGTAGGTAAAAGGCCTGCAGAACAAAGCGAAACAAATCCTCTTATTCCGTACCAAGGGACCAACATACTGATGATTGAAGTGATACTGCAGTGAAAAATTAGCCATTTTTATGGAAGATGAAAACATACCTTCAGAGCTACCAGTCCGTAAATGCTAACTTGCGCATTTGGAAACTCTCTACTCCATACGTACAAAAGCATGAAAACCAAGGAAACCCCTAGGAAGGGAGTCCACAGCATAGGGATGGCTCCTAAAACCTAAAAGCACAAATTAATTACAAAAAAAAAAAAAAAAAAAAAAACTCATGAATCGCCCATTTAACTGGTCTAAACCAAGAATCGCAACAACTGTTAATTAAAGAGAATGCAGACCAATAAGGAGAATGCCCCAAAAATCATCATCCATAGGAAATCTGCTGTTCGCCTGTCAAATGGGCCCTTCTCAAGTTGAACTCCATATCTGGCTCTGCAACAATAAAAGATAGCAGTCTACATAATCACATAGCACACAAATAGGTTTCAAGTGGCAGTTCTCCAACTAGCCTAAATTACCACAACAATAAATATCTATTTCTGCTGGTATGATGTGACTTATCAGCCTATAATGCTTGATAATAACTCCATAAATCCTTAATGGAGCAGACACATGCATCATGAGTAATGTAGGAGGTACAACAATTTAGAAGGTACATTTTTATAGATAATCTACGAGGTACTTACATCATCAACAGACGAATTCCAAAATTAACAGAGAACTTCCCTAGGAAAAAGAAATTAGTGACAAGCCTCCAGACCTACAAAATGAATAAAATGTCTGTCAGATATTCTACTTCAACCTGAGAAACAAATACAAGTGGAAACAGTATGTCAAAATCAACATTGCAGCAAAGATAGAAAAGAAAGACACAAAGGAAAAAATGGAATGGTGAGTAAATAATTGGAGATGAAGATAGGGACTCTTTGAAACCAGGCATCTCCTAAACATCTAATTAAAAACAAAATCATCAGACCATAAGTTAAGCATCTTATGGTAATTCCTTCCATGTTTATTAAGTGGCGGTGTCTGTCTCACTTGATTTAAGAAACTCTGGATACTCTCAATCCTTAAAAGCAAGCAGGCTGTTTATGGGTAGGCAATAGCCAGAACCTTCCTGCTAAAAGTTAGAAACTAACTTCAGGGTAACAGATTGTTGTCTCTGCTAAAAAAAGTCAGAACATAACTTCAGTGAACTAGACTGTTTCTCGAGAAAAAAAAAATGATGATGAAGGTGCTGAGATCCTTAGGCATACAAAACTGGTGCATGATGTGGCTACAACCATGGAGTATATGGTATAAACATAAAAAGTTTACGGGCAGATGTATCTAAGAAAATCGTGCAACAAAATAATTGCATTAATAAAATATGTGAAGAAGAATGGAATTCATTCAGACATAACCCACACCTGGAATTGTTTGAATATTGGTGCATACAGCAATGCAACGTAGTAAGGATTGAGCAATCCCAAATGAAATGCTGCTGTCGTTGCTACACATATGGTTCCAAAAGCTTTGCTTATTGGCGGAAGAGAATTGTAGAATCTGAAACAGATGCAGAGAGATATATAATATGTTCATCCACGACACTGGTCAAAATCCGACAAAGAAATAATCCGCTCAAAACTAGTGCAATTTTGTCGATATTTTAAAATCCAACAACAACAATAGTGAACCATAACATCTCGGCATTAGTAATCTAGAATAGAACTGAGCAGCTCTATCCTTAGGTCCTAACAACGAGAGATAAATATTAGTGTACTTGTTGTCCCAGAACAGAGAGCCCAATGATACGAATATGCGGACAAGCTCCTAATTTCATGAACTTGGGTACTAAAATGACAGTGCAGCCAAATTTTCCTAAACATAGCATCCATTACAACAATTTTTCCGAATTTCTTGCAGCTCCCCAGACATTACTCCCGGGTAATCCCATGAGAAAAGTAGTGTTCCACAAGACAACGCCATTAACAAACAAGAAGACCTGTATGCATTCCAGAAATGTAATTCATCGTCTATTCCTTAACGCCATTGAACAGGACCTAGCCCTATCCTACCACTTTCAACATTCAGATTCCTACACCTACCTCTGCTTCACAGAAAATCCATCCAAGCACTACCGGAATTTTTTCCTATCAAATCCTATATGCAATCAAATTCCCTTGTTGGCCTTCAAGAAGCCTAAATATCGAAATAAACCGCAGGACCTTCCAAAGCAACGATTCGAACATTCTCAGTTAATTCTCAAGCAAGACCCAGTGATCCGCCATTTTTCCCTATTCGAAGCTCCCAAAATCAAATTTTTTCTACGGATTCCAGTTAAAGAAACAGTAAAAGCAGCCATGAAACTGCGTGATACTCGAGTTGCAAGCATCCAGATGCAGATGCGGACGAATGCAATGATAGACTGCGAGCACGACGTGCTACGCGAAGCAAAGGAGGAGGACATGGAGAGAGAGAGAGAGAGAGTACTCTGCCGGAGACGACATTTGAGCGAATTGAGAATCCGATTCCGGCGACCTTCCGATTCCGACGGCCTTCCGCTTTCTCTTCCTGGGCTTTCTTGGAGGAGGAGGAGGAGGAGCACTTGGAAAAAGCGAGGACGTTTCGATATGAATTTATCAAATCTCGTCTGGAAAATTTAATATGACTTGTCGCGGAAATGATGTGTGACGGACCAATCACATTCTGCTTAGTAGGCATGGACACGTTGTTATTACGATTTCTTTTTTCTTTTTTTTTTTTTTTTTTTTTTTTTTTGGCGGCGCCTCCTGGAATTAAAAAGAGTTAGCGCGAACCTTCTGCGCAAAGTTCAATCAGGGGTCGTCTATCGTCGACTTAGGACCATAAAATACAATCCTTCCTAGGAAGTCTCTACTTGTATCTTTTCAAAAATTATTAAACAAAATCACCAAGTGTTGTGTTTTTATAACTGACATTCCGTTTGTAATGATCCAAAACAATGTATTTTTAAAATTGACCACTTTATTCTTTTCTTTCTCTTTCTTTTATTTTTCTTCCCTTATTATTCTAACCGGTTGTTAACATCACTTGACCTCACTATCCTTTGATGAAACTCACCCACACTGGCAAGCTCAGCTAGCAATTGCAAGGGCAAGCCTCGCCCATGCTTAGCCATGGTGAGACGACCTTGCTAGCTCTCATCTCTAGCCAACAGTCGGCCATCACTAAGGTTTATGGCACGTTTGGTAATAATTTTATTCCCGTGAATAGATTCTGATCATAAATGATTATTTTATTCTATTATCATGAACAGATTCTAAATATTTTAAGCTATTTGGTAACTGTCCAAAATTTTTTATTATGAAATATAATTGCGTTTGGTACCATGTTAATTGATTATGTTCTAAAATCAATTTAAAATAATTTTTATAATTTTTATCCTTTTTTTCTTTTTTTTTTTTTTCATTTTTCTCCTATTATTATTATTCTTCTCCTTATTCTTTAGGCTAGCCGGTCCTCGTCGGCCCTTGCTAGTGGCGCCGAGCCTCGCCGGGGTTGGGTGAGGCCCACCTAGCCACCGGTGAGGCTCGTCGATGGTTGGGCTTGCCTCTGGCGAGCTCACCGGACCTTGCCCTGGTCCGGTGAGCCTTCGTCGAGTTCAGCTTGAACTGGTTGCCAACAACCGACGGATGGCGGCGATTGGCAATGGCGGACAGTGGCGAATGGCAACAGAGGAGGGGAGAGAAGGGTTCCATTTTTTTTTTATTTATTCTTTTTTGGTTCCTAGAACAAGAGTCAATTTTTTTTTTTTTAATTATTGATTCTACTCCAAATCTGTTCCCGATGACAAAATTTGTTCCCAGGAATAAAAATTTTATCAAACGCAATTTTGTTCCCAAACTGATCCCAAAACAAAAAATCAAAATCATATATTGTTTGGATGATTTGGTGATCATAGAGATAAAAGGAAAGGAAAAAAGAACATAAAAAATAATTAATTATTACAAATTATTACAAATTTGTCTACATTAACGCTAACCATACCATGTAAGACAATGGCAATAATGGCTTACAATTGAACAAGATTGCATAATATGAGATCTATGTATTACCTTTTTGCACCTTTAAGGTTCCGTTTGTTTTGCAAAAATTATTTTCCTCATTTTCCAACATCTAGTTCACTTGGGAAAACGAGTCATAGAAAATACTTTTTAGTAAATAGAAAATGATTTTTCTCTTTAAAGGAAGGGTTAATATCTTGAAAAATCCAAAACCAGTATACTTGTGACGATTTACCTCAAACTAATTTTTTAATTACCAAAAACTCCAAACTAGTACACTTTTGACAAATTTACCTAACTCGGTACACTTGTGATAAATTTACCCTTTGTTAATTTTCGTTAAATTTTGCCATCAAATTATTAAGTTGAATGACACGTGACAGTTGGTTGGTATACTACTTTTGGATTTTTATTCTTCATTTGTCACAGTTATACAATTTTTTATGATTTTTTGTAATATTAATCCAATTTAATGGAAGGTATATTTATCACAAATATACCAGTTTGGAGTTTTTTACGGTCAAATAAATTAGTTTTGGGTAAATTTGTCATAAATGTACAATTTTAGGTTTTTTTTATGATTAGTTGGGGTAAATTTATCATGGATATACTATTTTTGTGTTTTTTATGGCAAAAAAATTAGTTTTGAGTAAATTTGTTATAAGCGTACCAGTTTGGGATTTTCCGGGATATTAACTCTTAAAAGAATCGAAACACATTTTTTAAATATAAGTATGTATCAGTGCTTGGACTCAAAAATTTAAATTTTCCTCTAATGTTGGTGCCCTCCTAGGTCACAATGTGTAGGACTAGGTTTCCGTGGTCGGGCTTGTGATTCCAGTGCGTGGGCCTAAAACCTCTGCACGCATGCCCAGGTCCATTGAGCCGGGCCTGAACTCTTAGTGCTCTCACTGATGCTCCGACACTCGAGCTTGGTCTATAAATGTCGTGCTCAAATCCCCAATGCTCAAGCTCTCATCCTGACCCTCAAGCTCGATGCCACAAAAGTCGTGCACTGGTCATCAAAACTTGAACTCAGGTCATTGGTTGATGAAAGGCTTGTTCTTAGAAAAATATTAAAAAATATTCAATTTTTTTTTCATTTTTTTATTTTTTTTTTCTTCATTGGTTGAGGCTAGAGCGTGCTATGGCTGGTCACCAAGCACGACAAACTACTTAATGAAGAAAAAGAAGAAAGTACATATAAAATAAAATAATAATTAAAAATACAACTCTTTTGGTAATTTTCTCTATCATATTGTCCTTACCAATCAACTAGAAAATATTTTTTAGATCTTTTTCAAGTTTCAATCTAATACTGGAGAATAGAGTTTGGGAAACATTTTTCAGAAACGATACAATTTTCTTCTAAATAAACGAACCCTAAAAAAAAAAAAAAAATGAACGCATTAAATCTTAAAAATAATTATATTGAGGTAATTTTTTCCCTGGAAAGGATAATACAAAAACTATAAAAAAAATTAGAAACCCCGCGGACTCCACCCACCAGTCGCAGAAATCAAAATGCCGCCACCAGTCTTCTCGAAACCGCCGGCGCGCCGCCGCAGTAACCATGCCGATGCCTCTCCACGTCCCTTCGCACCACCCTGTCCAATGGCGGAGCCTCTACTTCCCCCCGAGGCTTTAAAACTCCGCTTCCATGGACTTCTCCCGTTCGCTTTGATCCATCGTCGCTCGTCGAACATCGGGAGTCGAAAGATAACTTTCGAGACCACTCGGTAGCCTGAACGGAAAAGGGAGAGAGGTAGTTTCCTTCTTCTGGAGCATCTCGAGTCGATGGATTCCTCGAGCGATTCGCGTTTCAAGGTGATCAAGGGCGACGCCGGTTACGTGCTCGAAGACGTGCCTCATCTGTCCGATTACATCGCCGGCATTTCGGTACCGTCTTTCTCTGTCGAGGATTATGCTTCAGTTCTACTGTTAGCTCGTTTCGATGGCATTTAATGGCTATGGCGCTCCTGTTCTCGGATTGTTTGATATCATCAGGGTATGTCACGGGTACGCCGGGTGAATATTAGGAATTGTGCCGGATGCATATGCGGTAGAGGCTATGGTTTTTGGACGATCGGCTTTGGGAAAAGTCGTCGCCAAGTACATGTGTTAGCGGTGTCTAGGTGCTTGTGTCCTGTGAAGAACGAACTTATGTCCACCGCGTGCTTTAGTTGCTAAGGTTGCAAACTTTTGGTTTGAATTGACTGAAAAATCAGATTGATGGGGAACTTGTGGCGGAAATTATTATCCGGCGATGACTGTGGATTGAAATCATATTGATCTCTGAGGAAGCAAAGAGCTCTTGTGTAGCTTCGAGTGTTCACTGTAGTTAAGATGAATTGAGTGATGATCCTAGTTAGTCCAGTTCAGCATTAAGTTAGATCTAGAGAGGAATTGAGACATTACATGCTGACTTTTGGAAGATCACGTACCCACTGGCTAACTAAGCTATGGCATATATTCAATTTAATTAGGCAAGTGAGCATGACTGTATGAAATGGCAGTAGCAAGTGCTTCTGGACAGTAAAAAGTTCCCAAGGTGATGGAATGATGCTTCTTTTCAGGAACGTTTAGAAGTTGCCACTGAACTTAGAAAATATCTGTATTCACACATATTTCTATTCTTCTTCTGAATAATGCATGGATTTTAGGCTCGGTTTATTTCATGGAAATTGAATGTTTGAGAAAACATATTTTTTTTTAATGATTGCTTTTATCTTTTCAAATAATAGGTCAATGAGAACTTTTCATTATCAACAACAATTTATGTCTAAATATTTTTGTGGACAATGAAAATATTTTTCTTTCATTCACTTTTGTAAGAGATACAAGTGATTCTTTTTAGGAAAATGTTTTCTAACTCATTAATTTTCTACGAAACAAATGTACCCTTAACGAGCTTATGGCAATACGGCTATGGGCCTAGTGGAATTGCATTCTTCAGCATAGCCCCCTTTCATTATATACCAATTTAATCTACTTCTCCCTATTTTGAATTGCAGACATATCCCAATCCATTACAGTCCCACCCTGCATATTCAGTGGTCAAGTGAGTGGGAGTTTCTTGTTTATTTATCTGGTGGAAATTTCCTATTAACAATTCACTCATTTTCATGGCTTATGACTGTACATATTCTTATCTATCACAGGCAATACTTTGTGAATGCGGATGCCAGTGTTGCTCAAACTGTAAGTTCTTCTATTGAATTGGATTTGAAGCACCTTTAGTCTTCAGATGAATTGTTTTCCATATAGGTCATGCATGATTTATGTACCGATTCAAGATTATGATCTGGCTTTTGGGGAAAATCATATTCTGCTTCTTTAGGTGCGTTAGCAGTCCTCAACAGCTACTGGAAAGTTTTCTCTTCCTGCTAGACAACCAGTATATTCGGGTCTCGGTTGTTTTAATAGATTGTAGCCATAGATGATTTGCGGAGAAATGTAACAATTAGGCTTGAGTTTCAAGTTTTAGACCTTTCATTCTAATCTCTTTCTTGAAACGTTGGCAGGTTGTTGTTCACAAGAACAGTCAAAGAGGGATTCATTTTCGACGTGCAGGACCTCGCCAAAGGGTATGTATGACACTGCAAATTATCTTGGAGCTGTAAGTGATAAGTCATTTCCCTCCCCTCATTTGTAATGTATGAGCTGGTCAGGTGTACTTTGAATCAGATGAAGTACGTGCATGTATTGTGACATGCGGGGGACTTTGCCCAGGGGTGAACACAGTGATCAGGGAACTTGTGTGTGGCCTGTACCACATGTATGGTGTCAGCAAAGTGCTGGGAATAGAGGTGAGTAATCATGTCATTGCATGCTTCTAGCAGATTATATTTATTTTCCAGATATGACAGCTGCAATCAAATGATATATGTCGAGGTTATTCCTTTTGATCGTCTCCTTAGTCCTTCCATTTATGCATATCTGATCCTTTTTCTGCTTTAAATGAGTAACTGTTTTTTGTGGCAAGTCATTGGACTAGAAATTGGTCAGTCATTAGAGAACGAAGATATCGGCTGCATAGCTTCATAGTACCTGATGTGCAGAAGCAATCTAGAGATGGTAGAAATGGAATTGTATTGATTACGGGAGTAATTGGGTTTAGAGTAAATGCTTTGCTTTGGGACCATCAGTACTTGATGTATTATAAATGTCAAGCACACTTTGGACATCTCTTGGTCAAATTGAGGATCCTGCATGCTGTTTATATCAGGAGAGAAACATTCTCGCTGCATTGACAACATTTACTACATGGACATTGTTAACATCATCCTGCAGATGAAGTTTCATATACCCTATGTCGTAGTTTTTTCTTGCATGCAAATTATGCTATTTATTATATGGTATTCTTAATTGACAATCTTAAGATTTCTACATTTAGGGAGGGTACAAAGGTTTCTATTCTAGAGATTTCATTGATTTATCACCCAAAGTTGTCAACAACATACATAAACGTGGAGGCACCGTCCTGGGGACGTCACGAGGCGGCTATGATAACAAAAAGATAGTCGATAGCATTCAGGATCGTGGTATTAATCAGGTCAGTTCAACTTATTCTGTTCCTTTACCTTTCTTGAGTTCATTTAACCCTTTTCCCCCTTTTTTAATGAACTTAAGATTATTTGATTTCCTTGAATGCTTCAAGTGACTGTTGTTTATGATGGCCCAGGTTTATATCATTGGAGGCGATGGAGCTCAAAAGGGAGCGGAATTAATTTGTGAGGTAGAGTTCTGCATTGCAGGATGTGATTTATGCATTTTGTGTTGCCATTTGTCTGCTGGACTCAAGTGTCTCGATCAACATCCTCAATAAGTAGATGGCATGATTTGTTGCATAAATTCACATTGGTTTCTTCAAATATGAGTCTCTTGCCCTAGCTGATGCTTCACTAGGGGTTCTTACAAATTAGAATTCCGTGATGCGACTTATTCTTTACTGCCTTGATAGTTTGGACATTTCTACAAATCTTCTTTATTCTTACAGAAATGTGGTGAAATACTGCTCTCCGCTTCTCTAGCGTTTGCTTGGTTCTTAAGATCATGTCAAAAAGTTTGCTCAGACAGTCTAGTCTCGCCTTCTCTATACTGTTCCAGACTTGCAATCGGGATTGGTTGGATTTGACTGCCTTTTTCATTCCAACTTTTTGAAAGTGGTCTTAAGGAGAAGGTCCCCTCCTTAAGATCATTTTGTTCCCATCTGTAATACACCTGACTTTCAAATCTCCAACTGTATATACAGAGAAAAGAACCATGAGATTACTTGCTTTTTGGAAATGTAAAATGTAATATATGTATCAAGTTATTTAGCTACTGAGGAAAAGTATTTTTAATCTGCAAACTTCCCATAGATTCTGGAAACGATCTTTTAATGTTCATTTTGCATCACATGCTGTACATTTCTAGTAATATTTATTAGGCCCTCCATTAGGCTTGCTTTTTTGTGCTAATCTTTGGGTTTTCTTCCAAAAATGGGGGTATTGACGAAATGGCCTTTCTGGTGTATTTGGGTTTTACTTTGGAACGGAGCACGTCCTGTGGGTGAATAATCATGGAGAAACATAAGAATTAAGAAAATTGACATGCTTTCTAACATTCGTCGGTAAAACTGTATTTTTCCAGTTTCTCCTTCGCCCGTTTAGTTTTTGAAGACCTAAAAAAGCAGTGTCTTTGGGAAACAGTGGATTAATAATGAAGGTTGCTTTCATGTCCTCTTATGTTTAGAATGTGCCATCAACCTAAAATAATGGTTAGAGCTCTATGTCATTAACTATCGAAATTTGAAAGTCCCATATTTAACACTCACATCAGTGCCATTGATGTGAATGTTCTGTATCCACCCCCTTTATGGTGGGGCATTCTCCACCTCTGTACATATTGTATAATGCTTACTTATGCATCTTTTGTCTGGTATAAATCACTAGTGTAGACATCTTCTCTTGTCAGGAAGTGAGACGCCGTGGCCTCAAAGTAGCTGTTGCTGGGATCCCCAAAACCATAGACAATGACATCCTGGTACTTGCTGTCAACAACTTTTGGAGGGTTCAGCACGACTAGCTTGTTCTGTCCTAACTTTAGGATCATCTGCTTTATTTATTCAGGTCATTGACAAATCTTTCGGATTTGATACTACTGTTGAGGAGGCTCAGCGTGCGATTAAAGCTGCTCATGTTGAAGCTGAAAGTTGTTGTAATGGTATCGGAGTGGTGAAATTAATAGGACGTCACAGTGGTGAGACTCATATGCCTTTTTGAAACTCTATATTTTCAGTCTCTGCACATTCATCTTGCAGCCAGTGTGTATCCACAGCTTCCTTTGTCATATCAACAACATTTCTTACTTTTCAGCCCTCTCTTCGTAGCTTTTCTTTTAGTATCTTGTTGGGGTTCATCTTGCAGGTTTTATTGCTATGTATGCTACGCTAGCCAGCAGAGATGTGGATTGTTGCCTCATTCCAGAGTCACCATTTTTTCTTGAGGGAAAAGGTGGCCTTTTGGAATATATTAAGAAAAGGCTTAAAGAAAATGGACACATGGTTATTGTGATAGCTGAAGGAGCAGCAGAGGGCTTAATCCCGCAGAACCAGAAGACCAGAAATCAGCTAGAGAGTTTAGAAAGCAAGGAATTTGGTTTATGGATATCTCAGAGAATAAAGGTATTGTTTGATCATGTACTATAGTTCTGCGGTGATAATTATGATGCCAACTGTACCAATGCAATATGCTTGAGTATATTGTCTTTTTTTTCTTTTCAAAATCATTTCAACCCCCCTGTTTTGTGACACCATGTATCAATTTCTCGTGAATATAGGATCATTTTGCGACTGAGGACATGATGCCTATTAACCTGAAATTCATAGGTTGCTTCTCTTCCTCTCTTTTTGTCTTTTATTATTTTGTTATATCTTTTCTGAGCCTAGCTAGATAACCCTGGAATAAATCTGAACTTACCATAGAGTTTTGGCAGATCCTACCTACATGATCCGGGCTGTTCCAAGCAATGCGTCTGACAATAATTACTGCACACTTTTAGCCCACAGTGCAATTCATGGAGCGATGGCCGGATATTCGGGCTTCACTGTCGGACCGGTCAATGCGAGACATGCCTACATTCCTTTCCATGTATGTCGATCAACATTTTGTACCTCGTACTGTTGTGCATCCACATCCAATTATTTCAAGAAGCACCCCACTGCTTTATGTCTAGGCACATGGGAAGCCATCTTGGCTAGATTCGTATCCTTTTTCTACTTTGATTCAATATAATTATAGAATAGTGATAACACTGAATTGACGATTTTCCCCCTCATCATCATTGTATTCTGCACTGTGTTTTGTATCAACAGCGCGTGACCGCGGGGCGGAAGAAGGTTGTCGTGACCGACAGGATGTGGGCGAGACTTCTCTCTTCAACCAACCAGCCCAGCTTCTTGGGCTCCTCCAGAGATGTTGAAGACAAGAACGAGAAAGAACCATCGAAACCATCGACGCCGTCGCTGGATGGAGAGAACTCCAAAGATAAAACCGGCTCTAATGGCGTTGCTGCCGTTCTGTAACCCATCCATGGAAAGATGGCTTCTCCTTTGCCTCCTGCAACTATTTGCCGTGCATCGTATGTTGAAGTTATCTATGTCTTGTTCATATGACATGTGTGTCGTCCAACCTCATAATCACAGAGTTTGTAAATGGCATTTCTAATCTGGGATGGGATATGGAGAAGGAATAACTAGTGCTTTTGCTCTTATCGTTGCCAGCTCTGTTTTGCCGGGACTCCGTACATTTTGTTCATCTCCACTGTATATTTGAAGCCTCTTGCTTGATGTTTGCGAGGGCTTGATCCTCATCAATGGAAATAGTGCTTTTGTTTATAAAATTTGCTTTCTATGTCGACGGCGTAGTTTCCAAGCGCTTTTTTAAAAGTATTTTTTTTAAATGATAGTTTGTGTCGTTTAAATTAATTATACAATAAAAAATACTTTTAGTATTATCAATAATTTATATTTAGATATTTTCATGAATAATCACAATATTCCCCGTTCATTTATTTTTTACAAAACAAGCATGGCATTTCTTTCAATTCTTAAATTTTTTTTAGCTAATACCAAATGTCATTTCATTCTTAACTACCTAGCAAATTTCAAGATATTCGAAGGCATGCTGTGAAAATCTCGAAACAGAAAATGTTTGTGTAGAAATTTTAGGGTTCTTTTCTCGGTGCGGCTACGCGTTGTCGTTTTCTCTCTTCTCAGACACTCGTCGCCGGCCGCGATGTGAGGTGTCACTCTCTCGTCGACTCTCATCCATGCATAGCTGCTCTCCTCGCACCACGCGATCCAACCGTGTCCCCGACGACCAACACCCCGCATCGCAACGCCACGATCTCGCCACGTGTCACGCCCCAGGCTTCTTTATTTATAGCGACCAGCCTCTCGTCCCGATCTCCATCGATCGGCGTCACTCCCACCTCGAGCATCGAGCGAAATCTCCCTCCACGAACTTCGCGAGCGGAAGAGCTTCCGACGGAACCACCATGTCCGATCAGCGACACAGGACGGACGTCACCCACGTGGCGCACCAGGGGGGCCCGCCGGCGCGGCAGGCGGTGAAGGTAGCGACGGCGACGACGATCGGCGGCGCCCTGCTCGTCCTCTCCGGCCTGACCCTGACGGGGACGGTGCTCGCGCTGATCGTGGCGACGCCGATCATGGTGCTGTTCAGCCCCATCCTCGTGCCGGCGGGGATCGCGGTGGCCCTGATAACGGCGGGGTTCCTGGCGTCCGGCGGCTTCGGGGCGGCGGCGGCGACGGCGCTGACGTGGATGTACAGGTACTTCGCTGGGAAGCACCCGGCGGGGGAGGAGCAGGTGGAGTACGCGAGGACGAAGATCGCGGACACGGCGAGGGACGTGAAGGAGAAGGCGAAGGAGTACGGGCAGTACGTGCAGCACAAGGCGCAGGAGGTGACCGGCACGGCGTAGAGCGCGCGCGGGTGACGGCTTGAGTTGCAGTGCTGCTCTGGGACGAAGACGAACGACTTGTCGTTTCTGTTGGGGGGTTGTCGTTTTTTTGCGTTGTGTTTTTCTGAGGTGCTTTGAGCCTTTGATAGCATGCAAGGAACAATGTGGTTTAGCATAAATGACTTGGGAATCTTGGGATGCGTTTTCTTCAGTGAAAAAATTTCTCGTGAATAAATTTTTTGAAGTTAATAAATTCTGTAAATTGAAAAGGGAGAAAAATTTCTAAAGACTTCAGTTATCTCGTGAAAAATACATGATTTTAACATGATCATCATCTATTTTTCGCAAAATGAACTAATGCGAAATGAACTAAATTGAAATGTACTTTTTGATTTTTTTTTTCGAAACAAATACCTCCTTTTGAGATTTTCAATGAATGAGTGGTACAATCCTGTAACTTGACTCGCATGTCATACTTAAATTTCAATATATATGTGCGCGCAAATTTAATATTAGATCGTCAAAATTGTAGGTTCATTATGTAGGCACAAATGGATCCTATGGTTTTGCATACGTAGAATTATGTAGGCATCGCTTCATAAAATATTATATATATATATAAATGCGTATAAATTTGTGAGATCATTGTCAACAACAATTTTAAAATATTAAGTTACTATAAATTATTTGATTTAACGCTATTAAATGGAAGATCATCATTAATTATTCTAAAAATTTTGATATTTTAAAAATATTAAGATACTATAAATTATTTGATTTAAAGCTATTAAATGGAAGATCATCTTTAATTATTCTAAAAATTTAAGTTATTAAATGAAAATTTTAAGTTATTAAATGAAAGCGTGATTTAATATTTAATTATTTTAATTAAAATATGAGAAAAGTGCTAGAGGTTATATAGAGGCCACGTCACTCCCGACTCCAACTCCTCAATCCCTTTTGTACTTCTCTTCTGGATCTTTTAGGAATTTTTTTTGGCTTTTTCTTTGTTTTTCTCCCTTTTTCTCTCAATTCTTTTTACTTTTTTGTCTTTTATTATTCAATTTGCCCAGTTAGTGCTACCTATATAAAGAATATCAACAAAATGCTATGCCACGATCCCACATCAGCTCGCTGAAATGACTAAATTGCAATCAATAAAACAAATTAGGACTTGATTACATAAATTCAAAGTTTAGAATTTGATTTTATATTAGGTCAAATGTTTAAGACTCTTAGTGGAATTTTTCCTTTTTATTTTTCTTTCGGTAAGTTTTTTGATCCATCTTTAAAAATTGGGAGTCTGATTAATGTAGCTCAACTCTTAGAAAATTCGCACGCCTTAATTATGATTAAGTCGATAAATCTCTATATTATAAAAGTAGAGTTATGAACAAGCCCACATTTTGGTTGCTCATTGCCAACCGAGGGAGCCAATTTTCGGCCTCAAATCCATCTTGGCATCTGTTTAGCTCCTTTTGAGAGCATTTATTTCCTTTTCTAGCTTTTTTCGCACTATGTATTGGTTTTCACCTTTGATCATCTAATTTTGTAATCCATTGTTCTCGGTAGACACGATCAATCTAAATTTTGGGATTGAAATTTCTTTTCGTGACTCCACACTAAGAGTTTGTTCCGAACTTATGCCCTGGGACGAACCCACTTGCAAAAGATAAAGTGGATATGTTAATTTATGCTGTCAATGAATGAGTTGGATTAAGATTTAGTCTAAATCTTATCGATGCCCATGCCTCATATATGATTCATGAGTGATGTTAGAAATGGCAAGACTCGACATTAGCATGTGAAGCAAACGTGACTTGTGCTTCTAGGGGATATATTCTTTTCTTCTCTTCTCAAAGTGCCCTTAATTATTTACATCCATGGACAAATGCGTAAGCAAATAATTCTACACAATATTGAAAGTGTTTTAATATTAGACTTCAAATCTTTTATCTCCAATGACAAATTCCATAAAACTATTTTAAATCTCAAAATATTTGTATCTTTATGATTTTCAATACTATTTTTATCCATGATTAATTTCAATTATTTTAATAAATTTAATGTTTAGTAACATAATGTTTTTATATAATTATTCATTGCTAGTACTAAACAAGTTTACTAAATAACATGGCAGATTTTGTTGAGCGCTTAAATAGACCCATCAACTAAAATAACCACTAACCATCTGGCATATCATTTAGTACCTTTTTAGTATGTGAATCCTAACAATTTAGTCACATCACTCTTAATTTATGCTACAAATAAAACCAATTTGAATTCCGGTGGTCACTTTTCATATGACCAAAAATAAAGACAATATTATATATCATGAATAATTAAAATTTGACATCTACGGATACTTACTTATTCTTTTTTGTCGGTCCTTCTCTAATCCTATTCTAACACTCACTCGACTTTTGCCCTTGTCTCATTGTAGGGCGTGGGAGTCGAAACCCACTCCCACCGAAATGAAATCGTCTCCACCGAAGCCCCTAAGAAGGTGGGGATTTGAACCCCCAATCTCCCTCTTCCAAGTTGGAAGGGTGGCCCTAAACCTCTAAATGGTTTATGGATACTTACTTAACAAATCCATCCGTGAGGAGAATGCGTAGATCCGGATGAAGACCAAGCTGTGCGATCTTTTCTCCTTCTCTCCTTGGGTGTCTGGCCTTCGGTCCTTAGGCGGTTGAGGTTTTGTTTAGCGTTTTATTTTCGCTTGTGACCTGTTGGTCTTTACTCTTTGCTTGTGATTGTCTCTTTTCTTCTTTGTAATCTTTTGTTTCGGCTCCCTAACACTCTTTATGCGTAGCGCCCTGAGAGTGTATGCTTTGGAGCCGGTCCTGTATTTTTGTCCAAAGCTATAATACCTTTTACCTTTACCAAAAAAAAAAAAAAAAAAAAAAATCCATCCGTCTAGTGGGCCGCTGGGCCATGATTGGCTAGATCAGCAGCGCATTACACGACATCGTTGGCTTCCTTTTGGCTCGAACTTTCCTTTTTGGTGCCCCCTTTCTTTGCCGCCCCTTTCTCCGCCCCCAAAACGACGCCGCTCCCTCCCCGCTCCCCCGCCGCACTATCCCGACGGAGAAAAAGGAAACGTCTCTCCGCTCGTCCGCCGCAGACCTCCTCGTCCTCGTCCGGTTCACTCCACCGACGTCTCAACCGAACTCCAGAACTCGCGCCCCGCTGACTCTGTTCTTGTCGCAGCAAGAAGTCGACACGGTCCAGCGCAGTCGCGCGGAGAAGAAGCTCGGAGGAATCGTCGGAAGAGCTCGAGATGGTACGACGATCTTTTCTACGGATGCCGGGGCGGCGGCTGTTCTGTCCGTCCCCCGTTTTTACTTGAATTGCGATGTGATTTCTTCGCTGTTTGCCTGTTGCGATTCTCAGTTCTCGATCTCTGCCATCAATGACACGGATTCCAGGGGGCAATGGGAGCCGCTGGCGCCCTCCAAGGAAGCCCAGGTACGTCCCTCTCGAAACGGTGCCGAATTTAGGTCTTGTTCTTCCCTCCCCCGCCCTACACTGGCGAAGTCCTTGATTGACGACGCCGTGCGATTCGTCGCCTCGTTGGGTTAATCTCGGTCCGAGTCTTGGGCCGATGGGTTTATCCCGTTTCTCCCGATTCGGGAGTAAATTGCGAGTCGAGCGGGTTCGGTTTTGCTAGAGCATGCGTTGCGTTGGAGAGTGTTCGTTCTTTTGAATGTTGTGTCGAGTTGTGGAGTGCGACATTGGCTGATAAGGAAGAGCCTCCAGAGAGGGTTTGCACTGTGAAGCATGACTAGAGCATGGACATATTTTGTTCGGCAGGAATGTTTGCCGAGAGAGAATGTGTGTATGTTGATGTCGGAAGCGACTATGAACAGTGTTGAGGCGCAATTAATGACTGAAGAAGTTATTGCATCAAAGATTGCATTTCTGAGATGCAAAGCGGCGGGTCTGTCCTTGATCTAAGCTTTTGTTGTCTCTCCTTTTCCCAGGAATTTCATATTTCACAAACTTATCACGAAGGACTTCTCAAATTACATGCTAAGGAATATGAGAAGGCGTGTGAACTGCTGGAAACCGTCCTCAAGGATCCCCTCATATCAAGCGCTCAAGTAAGGCTTCTTTCTTGAAGATATGCAGTTGATGCAACTCTTGTCGTTGCTGATTTCTTCTTTTGCTTTTTTTTTTTCTTTTTTTTTTTCAGGTAAATGCTGGTGCTAGTGATGGTCATCTTTTGCAGCTCAGGTTTTATGCACACAGGCTCTACTTCATTTCAATTTCAAGTTATAGGGTTAAGCCTGTTTTGATGTAGTCTTGGAGACGTGCCAAAATAACTTTTTGGGATTTTAGTGTATCCTTTGTAGTTCGTGGTCTTAGCTAGAAGCTGCGGGATGAAAGTTGTGTTGTTCTGATTTAGGTTGATACAGAATAAAGACATGCCAAAATAAAGCTTCTTTGTTGAACATATGCAGTTGATGCACTATAAAGGCAATTTCATTTCACAAATTACATTTAAGTTTGAAGTGCTGATCAATTTATTACTGGCAGGGATTCATGACATGATAAAATCAGGAAAACCACAATTAGTTGGATGCGATCAACTTCTTGAACAAGTTCTTAGATATTTGCAATTTCTATTGACTGACTGAACATGATTCCAGCCCACGTGTTTCGAAAGTGATGCATAGTTTATCTGATAGAGGAAATGTTGTTCTTGGAATACATCGGTAGACTGCTTTCCTAACAGCTTAAGCATCCTTTCCTAATGTCTCCACATGTTGTAACTTGCTGATTTTTCATAGCAAGAATTTATATATCCCAAATTGCTGGCAAGCAACATGTCCTACCGTTTTGTGCTCTGTTTTACTATGAAAATGATTTCCGGTGATGCTTGCATTAGCATTAAATTTCCTGGCTGATTCGAACAGTTTTTGCATTTTAATTAGAGTATTTTCTTGAGCATAAATTTTGTAGTTTGCAGATTTTTGGCTCTGAAGAACCTTGCTACAGTCTTCCTTCAACAAGGTTCTGCTTATTATGAAAGAGCATTGCATTGTTATCTTCAAGCTGTAGAAATTGATGCCAAAGATTCTGTTATCTGGAACCAGCTTGGTACATTGTCATGTTCAATGGGCTTGCTAAGCATTTCACGTTGGGCATTTGAGCAAGGGCTTTTGTGCAGTCCCAACAATTGTAAGTTCATGTTTTTTCCACGGTGATTTTTCTGTTTGCTACTTTACTTTCAGGTCCTTTTTGGTTTGAACTTATTTAGTCACTTCATGGTCACTTGTGTTGTTAACCCTAACAGTTGGCAAACATATGAAAATCCTATTTCAGGGAATTGCATGGAGAAGCTACTGGAAGTTCTTATAGCAATTGGTGATGAGGTTGCTTGCCTCTCTGTGGGAGAGATGATTTTGAGGCATTGGCCATCTCATTCTCGTGCTTTGCATGTCAAAAGTGCCATTGAAGAAACAGAAACTGTCCCGTTTGCTCCCCGAGGTATTGATAAGCTGGAGCCAAAACATGTCCGTCTCAAATTCCCTGATAAACGAAAAGCAGCTGATGACAATCCTGATATGGGTGCTCCTGCCAAGAGGATGAATCAGAAAATGGAGTTGCTTTTAGCGGAAGCTTCATGGAGCTCCGTCGCTAGTGGTCTTCTGGACATTTTAGCTCCTTTGAGTGGTTATGGTTCTCAGAAGGATGACAAGGAGCTTAGATCAGGGGATGTTTGCTTAGATATTAAACTGCCTTCTGTCTTGGAAAATGTAATCCTGCCTCTGCACAATGAAGTGCATAATGCTAATTCAGTTGCCGAAGGTATGTCTCAGGGTGATTCTGATGTGGAAAGAGCAATTATTTTCAAGGACAAGGCAGTGAGTAATTTTGAGGAACAACCTCAAGAAAGGAGGAGTACTCGTCTTGTGACTCTTAGGAGTCGTAAACCGGGAAAGGAAGGATCGGACTTTGCTACTAGTAAGAATCTTGCAGAAGTCATTAAATTTTTAGAACCTTTTATTGTGGGATCAGATGATAAAGGATCTAATAGCTGTGCTAGCTGTTCTACAGTATCTCATGAGGCTGCCACCACAGTGGATTCGGAGATCTATGATGTTACAAGATTCGTGAAAGAAACTTCAAATAATTATGGGGCTTACCATGTATCTCACTTGCTATTGGAAGCAGCTGCAACTAGAAATCTGACGTACCAGGATCCATGTATTAAATTCTTGGAGTTGGAGAAGTTGACAAGACACTGGGGCCAGGACAGGACCCTGGAATGTAATCTTTTTCTTGCCGAACTTTACTATGACATTGGTTCAACTTCTTCCGGGGAGTCTGGGCTTTCTGATTTTGTCTCTGATGCGTCTTATCAACTCTGTAAGATAATCGAAAAGGTGGCTTTGGAATATCCTTCAAATTCACTTAGTGCATCAGGAGATAAGAGTTTTTCTTTAGCCGAAAGCTTTCAAGGTTCCAACCTCTTATCTTCTGATGTGTCTCAGTATCAGGATAAAGTACCATTTTGTCCACCAGTAGAGAATAACAGTCCTTTTTGGATTAGGTTCTTCTGGTTAAGTGGACGGGTCTCTCTCTTGGAAGGCAACAAGGCTAAAGCTCTTGAAGAATTTTCCATGTCCTTGTCACTTTTATTAAGGAAAGATAATAATATTGCTCAATCATCTATTCGTTTGCCCCACTGCAAGACTATCAAAGAGCTAACAGTTGATAGGCTCGTTTATGAGATTAACATGCTAAAGGTTGATCTTTTGCTAGAGAAAGTAATGGAAGATATGACTGACAAAGAACTATATCTCGACTGCATTAACTTGCTTGTTCCACTTGTTTTCTGTACGGAAGATGTTCACATTGACCTGGGACCCTTGTCAGTCACTACTGGCGAAAATGGTCAGGGGATGACCTGTGTTGAGCTACGGGCCCTAGACACATTGATTAAGGCTGGTGAGAGCACAAAACCAATGGATATAGAGGTCATTTTGAAATCTCATCAGCGGAAGCTGCAGATACTAGTGGTAGCAGCTGGTGTAGATGACCTTCATTTGTCAAGTAAACTCTTCCAGCGAAAATCAGGGTCTCTTCAAATATCGTCATCTGAAACAGAGTCAAAAGAAAGTTTTACCAAGCACTGGAATTGCTTGGTTGTTGAAGAAATAAAGGCAATTTCGCAATGCGTGTCAAAAGCCAGGGAATTCATTGATCAAGATGGAGACTGTGTAAGTTCGCTTTTACTTGACTTAACAGAGAGGAGCAGTTTGTACAGTTAGCATTGTGGTTCCCCCCTCCTTTGAATGAAAAGTGTTAGATGTACTGCAATATACTGTGATTGTTTTGGAAACATTGCGCAATGGAGGGCATCCTTAAGTAAATAAAGAAGTATGTTTTTATATAATTCTCTTAATAACAATGGAGTAGTATTTGCGGCTTACAAAATGATTAGTCAAAATGTGTAAATTTCTTTCTTAAACATTTTAGCTCTATTGTTCCTAGATCTTGAATTTTGGTGTTGTCATCTTGGATATATGTGATATCAGAGTTGTGTTGTTAACCTTTGGGGTCTTTAGTTAAGAAAGTGAACATCTAGGAAAGAGAACCTTGCACTATAGCTTTACAAAGTACTGCTTCCTAAACATCATGGTTGTGATATTGTGCCATGTGCAAGATTTGCATCATGAATGTGGTGAGTTATCCATCCTTTGGTGGCGCTTTAAGCTAGATTTGCATGGTGTGCCGTTATCTTTTCCACCACAAATTTTTGAAATAAAATAAAGAAAGGGCATTATTATCTTATTTATAGATTAAAATCAATCAATATTGATGCTTGTTTTGTTATAGCTAGTTGTGGGGAAAAGTACCAAAAAAATTATAAATCTATTGGATTGGTACCAATTCAGTCCTTAAGCTTTTTAATTGGACCATTTAGTCCTAAATCTTTTGCATTTATACTAATTCAATCAATTTGGTCAATTATTGATGCGGGCCATTCTACATGGCTTGGTCCATGCTAATATGGACTTTTTAAAAATAAATATTTAGAAATTTTTAATAATTTTTTACGCTTTTTTTTCCCTTTCTTTTTTCTCTTTCCCTTGTCTTTTTGGCAATGGCTGGTGAGGGTGAGTGCCGGTAAGGCCCCCTTGCCAAATATGGTGATGGCATCGAGCCTTGCTTGGGTGAGGGCCACTCTATTGAATTGTCATTGTCACCATGATGAGGGTGGCCCTCACCTAGGTGACACTAGGCGAGGTTGCCCTAGCCTAGCTAGGCAAGGGAGCTCTGGCCATCATCGGCCATAATCTATGGCCGAGTGGCCATTACCAAAAGGAAAAAAAGGAAAAAGGAAAAAATAAAAAAATTATTTAAAATGTCCACATATCGACCGCACCACGTAGGACTGTGGGCATTCATGTTAGCGATTTTCAGCTTGATTTGGGCAGATGGACTTAATCGGTACAATGCAAAAAGTTCTAGGACTAAATTGCTCTAATTGAAAGGTTTAAGACTGAATTGGCACCAATGCAATAGGTTTAGGACTCTTTTGATCCATTTTCAGCTAGTTGTGTGTACAATTTCCTCACGCCACATATGAGTCCATCTAATGCTCTTGCAGAACGGTGTTGCCATTTTAAAGAGCAGCATTCGAGATATTCAGTATTTGTTGCTGGCAGCTATGTGCAATGTTGCAAGAACACTTTCCTGTAGGACATTTTCTGGGTCTGTGACTGTTGATCAGACTGAACAAAAGCAAAGAGGCGCCTTTCTTGATGCAGCCATTACGTTCTGCAAATTACAACACCTGGATGGTAGTGCAGATGTTAAAACTCAAGTGAGTTATCAATATCAACATTAAATTTCTTTAGTTAAAATGTTAATTTTAGTTATTCCCCTTGTGTACTTTCCAACAAGGTTGAATCCTGGTAATCGTCCATTCTTTCATGTGATGACTGTTTTACTGGATGCTTCTGATTTTATTGCTATAGGTTGAATTGATTGTGGCAATTCACGATTTGCTGGCTGAATATGGGATATGCTGTGCGGGAGAAGGTGGCGAAGGCGAAGAAGGGACATTTCTTAAATTTGCAATAAAGCATCTGTTGGCCTTGGATATGAAGCTTAAATCCTGTTTTCCCTCTTCAAATGGGGAAGATACTCAACAAAATATGCAGCTTTCTGAAGATAGTTGCCGACGAACAGATGGAATAGATTCGGAAATTGCATGTGATGAAGTCGGGGAAACTAGTTCTTTGGAAAAGGATCTTTCTAAGGGGGTAAATTCTGACAGCATTTCGTCCCTTGATGATAAAAGTCAAGAAGTCGAACACCAAAAGGTATGCGGCAATGAATGTGATCAGAATACTGAAGGAGGGGAGCATCAATCAAGGGAATGTCAGGATGAGCTAAGTGAGGAAGAAAGAGAAGAACTTGAGTCGAAAATTGATCAGGCATTGGATCAGTGTTTCTTCTGCTTATATGGTCTAAATCTTAGATCTGACTCAAGCTATGAAGATGAGTTAGCCACACACAGAAACACTAGTCGTGGAGAATATCAGACCAAAGAGCAGTGCGCTGATGTTTTCCAGTATATTCTACCTTCTGCTAGGGTGTCATCTGTAAGTTTACTTGTTTCCGAGTCCTACCTTGCAAAATCTTTGCTTCCTGGAGAAAGTGCACATCAATCACACTGTCTTTGAATCTTCTGTTTGACTGTGCATGTTTTTGTGGCAGAAAACTGGATTAGTCAAGCTTCGCAGAGTCTTAAGAGCTATACGCAAACACTTCCCACAACCTGCAGGAAATGTGTTGGATGGAAATCCAATAGATAGATTTCTGGATGATGCTGATCTATGTGAAGATAAACTCTCAGAAGAAGCTGGATCTGATGGGTTCCTTCAAACCATGACAAAGATGATATTTTCACCCATGGGAGGCCTCAAGCAGTACAAGAAATCGGTCGTAGGAAGGTGATGCGTTTTATCTTTTGGCTCAGTCGTAGTTTTGATCTCTTATGTTAGAATTAATTGTGTTAATGAATGATTGCTCATTGCAGCTCTGAACCATATCTTGATGTTTATCGGAACTTGTACTTCTTCATGGCTCAATCCGAGGAAATGAGTGCATCTGATAAGTGGCCTGGCTTTGTTCTTACAAAGGAAGGTGAAGAATTTGTACAGCAAAATGCGAACTTTTTTAAGTTTGATTTGTTATACAATCCTTTACGCTTTGAGAGTTGGCAACGACTTGCGAATATCTACGATGAGGTAAACTTTATTAATTTAGTAGGCTGAACTAGTTACAACTTATGCACACTAATATTGAACCCCTTCTGTTGAAGTTGTAATCTTCCTGGTCATGGTGATATTTCTGAAGGAAATCTCTTTTTCTTCATCCAAACAGGAGGTAGATTTGTTGCTGAATGATGGCAGTAAGCATATAAATGTTTTGGGATGGAGGAAAAATGCTGTTTACCACAAAGAGTAGAAACAAGTCGAAGAAGAAGTAGGCGGTGCCTTCTAATGAGTTTGGCTCTAGCAAAAACACCGGATCAGCAGGTTCTTATTTTTACCAGCTTCCTAAACAGTATATGTTAGTGGTGGCAGAATTTTATTTTGTCTTCTAATCATACAGTATGATACATACCGTTTCTCTTACAACTTTTCTTGAATAGAGTAGTGTACTTTTGTTTGTGGTTTGCGTCCTAGTATCTGCTCCTGTGGGTCTTTTTGAATCAGGAGCAAATTTTATGAAGCTCATGTACATGAAGGGTCTCAGACTGCGCTGTTTGTGGTTTCTGTCCTTGTATCTGCTCCTGTGGTTTTTTTTTTTTTTTTTTTGAATCGACAGCAAATTTTATAAAGCTCATGTACATGAAGAGTGTCTGACTACAGTGACTTAATAGATTTTTCACAATGCATTCTTTACTTAATTGTGTTGAATTACTTTCATCCGCTACATTCGGTGATACCACTGATGGCAGAAATTGCACATCCATGAGAGCTACTGATTGATTCTCCTAAGGCTGGTGTAATGGGGACCATGGAGAATGGCTGCAATGAGATTGACATTTGATATAGAGTAGATTGGGCTCTCAATTTAGTTAGTGTTTGAATCACATGAGTAGCTCTAACATCTTATCATGAGTAATTTGAGATTCTCAGTCTCTCAAGGTAGCGTGCCTTATGGTGGCATATTGTTAACATGGACTTCATATCGAGTTTTAACTTCTTGATGTGATATGACTATTTTGCTTCTTTTTTTGCAGTATTTCTTTTGATGAAATACTATTGATCCCCATTTTTTCTCCCTTGGATTTCAGTGTGAGATTCATGAATTATTGGCACTAGTATACTATGATAGCCTTCAAAATGTGGTCCCACTCTTTGATCAGCGATCTGCTCTGCCCACAAAGGATGCAGCATGGACAAAATTTTGCGAGAATTCAATGGAACATTTTAGGAAAGCATTTGTAAATAAGTAATACTGCTTGCCTCCCTAAGATTCTTTATGAGGATTCTACTTTAGCTTTAGATTCAATCATCATCATTATAATGACGCTTTGGCTGGCTGCAGACAGGATTGGTCACATGCATTCTACATGGGGAAACTCTGTGAAAAGCTTGGATATGCGCCTGAGAGGTCATTATCATATTATGATAAGGCTATTGCTTTGAATTCCTCGGCAGTTGATCCGGTATACAGGATGCACGCTTCACGGTTAAAGTTGCTTTGTAAACATGGACACCAGAATTTAGAGTACTTAAAGGTCTGTTCTTTGTTAATTCGATCACCTAGATTCTATATTTTAACAAGTTTTCTATTTCAGCTACATCTACTTAAAGATTAACCATTTTTTACACCGACCATTTGTTTTCATCTCAGGTTATTTCATCATACTCCTTCAATCAGTCAACGAGGAATGAAGTAATGGATATTCTTGGGAAAGTTGGTCCTGAAGTTTACAATCCTCTGGTGAATATTATAGGGATCAGTTGTCAAATGAATCCAGAGAGGAAGCCTGAGGAATTGCGGCAGATGGAAGATGCCTGGAACATGCTTTACAGTGACTGTCTATCCGCCCTTGAAACCTGTATTGAGGGGGATCTTAAACATTTTCATAAGGCCAGATATATGCTTGCTCAAGGGTTATACAGAAGAGGCAAAACTGGTGATCTGGAAAGGGCAAGAGATGAGCTGTCCTTTTGTTTTAAGTCATCTCGCTCTGCATTTACATTTAACATGTGGGAGATTGATGGGATGGTTAAAAAAGGAAGGTATTTCTCTGATATATATTCTTCTCGCTATAAGTATTGCAATGGCTAGTGGATTAAACATGAGAAAATTGTGGGTTCTTCTTTTCCTTCGATTTTGAGATCAGTAAAACAAGGGAAATGCTGTAAATTTCATTTTTCTTTTCTCACAATAATTTCTGGGCGGATATTTGGATGGAGGCACTAGGATAGTAGTTCAGGAGCACAGAGAATACGCTGGTGGCTTATGATTAGATAAGTCTTGGATAGAGATTGGGGGGTTTGGTTGTTGGTGATATTAGGAGATTTTCATTATAGCTGTACATTGATTAGCTAAGACCCTTAGAATTTTTTAGGATGGTTTATGATGAAGTTAAAATTTATTCAAATGCATGCTATAGCTAGTTTCATTAATTATTCTTGAATGATAAAGTACCTCCCAATGTTCTGTATCTGCCATCATTTTTTCTAATGAATTTCTGGTTTCTTTTGTGGTTTGTTTATCTTATGCCGGTTGTTTGTGTTTACCAGACGCAGAACCCCTGGTATTGCTGCTAACAAGAAATCCCTTGAGGTTAATTTACCAGAAAGCTCGAGAAAGTTCATTACGTGCATCCGGAAATATTTGCTGTTTTATCTGAAGCTATTGGAGGAGTCTAAAGATATCTGCACGCTTGACAAGGCTTTTGTATCTATTAGGGCTGATAAAAGGGTAAAAGTCAAGTTTCGACATTATGCTTTGAACTCTCTCCTTCAGAATGTATTGTATGAGCATCACTGAGTGCTTGAATGGTGAACATGAATGTTTTACAGTATGCCGCAAATTTCTTGAATTTAGCTAAGAAAAATTTTGATTGACAATTCTGGTGGAGATAATTTCATAATTGGATTCAAGCATAGTATCTCTCTCTAGTTGTTTTCATCTGGTTAAGCCAGTTTCTGCTAAATAATACTTGGTTCTATCCATTTCATGTTCACTGAACATTTGGAATCATTAAATTGCTATGTTGATTGTTCAGCATTTTTAGTTTCTACTACAACTGAAATTGTCCTCATAATTCTTCTCTGCTGATCCTGACATTTGGCTTTCTTGTTTTGTACCTGGACTGCTCGGATATTTCTTGCAGTTCTGCTTATGCATTGAGGATCTAGTTCCAGTTGCACTTGGAAGGTATATTAAGGCCATAATAGCATCAAGGCTCCAGGCTGACAGCCTCAACTCTGGGACAAACACTTCTGAGCATCTTCTGGAAAAGTTGTTTGGTTTGTTCATGGAACAGGGGAATCTGTGGCCTGATGTTTGCAGTTTGCCTGAATTGAAAGGCTCAGAAGTGTCGGAAGGCAGTCTATATGGGTAAGTTATGCTTTATGCAGTAAGATATATTGTGTATTTCAGAGTTAAGGCCTGTACTTTAGAATTTAGCTGCTTTATTAGGCAAAGGTTTGTCGTTAAAAAGAATTGGTTATTTATGAAATCCTTCTCAATTACAAGGTCAATTAGCTGCTAGTTCAGTATGACTCTGTCAGATGAGTCCATTCTATGTGCTGAAACACATGTGAATCATCAATTTTGCACATAGTGATATTAATCTGTTAATGACCAATGCATTACAATCATTATGAACAACCGTAGAATTTATCTTTCTGGCTGTCTCTAAATTCCAGTCATTCTGGTGCGTGATCCAATGACAGCCCTCCCCCCTCCCAACTTTTTTTGTTGTATCAATAAATACTGGTTCTGAGTCTTCTGTTTGCTATTTGTACTTAATGCACTTGTCATAACGTTTGGTGTAGGCATCTCCACCAATATATAAATTCACTTGAGAGAAATGGCAAGCTTGAAAGTATTGAAGCTATCAATGAGAAGGTTCGGAAGCGTTTTAAAAATCCCAAGTTGTCAAACAGTAATTGTGCAAAAGTCTGCAGGCATGCTTCTATCGCTTGGTGTCGATCTCTTATCATTGGTTTGGCAGTGATCACGCCTTTAGAACCTGGGATTTCATCTGATATCCAGGATCTTCATCAGACAGATAATGGGATAGAAAACAGCCAGTTCCTTTGTGTAGATCTACAGACTAGTGAATTGTGGAATCCTTCGTTTGAGGATGCAAGCCAGTTGAAACATCTAGAGATAAGATGGGGCCCGGTATTGTCTAAGGTTAAGAATACTATATTAAAGAAAGCTGCAGATGAAAATCTGGACACTGCAAGAGATCTTCTTAGATGCTCATACAACTTCTACCGGGAAAGCTCCTCCATAACACTTCCGTCAGTTGTGAATCTTTATCTAGTGCCATATCAGTTGATACGGGGAATACAATCTCAAACGGCAACCGAAGGGGTTGAAATTCTTGATGTTAGCATTCCCAGAAAGCTTCTTTTGTGGGCCTACACGCTGTTGCAAGGCCGTTATGCCAGTGTTTCAGCTGTTGTAAAGTACTGTGAAGAAAATGTTAAGGTAAGGGAGAAATAATCTTTTCATATCATTTTACTCAAGTGTGATGATTTTGGAAGGAGGGAAATTGCAATTCTCTCTGATAAAACCTCTGTTTGGCATTATATTCAATTTGTGCAGAAGCTTTGATAACCTTTGCATAAAATGAATATATACAGCTTCTTGTACTCTAGTCCTTGCCTTTTCCTCTTTAGGGGTGTGTGTGTGTGTGTTTTCTGTGGAGTAATTGAAGCTAAGTTATGACTGAAATTTTTATTGTTGTGTTATGTAGCCAAAGATGAAAAAAACAGTTGGGCCCTCCTCAACAGCATCAACTGCAACTGTAACTAACACCAGCATCGCATGCCCAGGTAGTATTTTTGACCACATTTTTGTTTGCTTGTTCTCTTTTTTTCCTTGGAAGCTGCAAATGAAATTAATTCAGGCTCACCATGAACAAAAATTTTGCCGCATTAAGATGCTTCTATGTGTTGGATGCTGGCTTTTTTTTTGGGTAAAAGGTAAGATTATATTGACTTTAAACCAAAGAGCTATATATAGCTGTACAGCAAGAACTCGGCACCAAAAACTTACACTCACGAAGACAAAAGTCATAGCAGGCTTTAAAAGCCAGTTGGATGCTGGCTTTTAAAGCCTGCTATGTCAAGAAAAGCGGCTAGATGTGTTGGACCTCATTTAATTTTAGTTTATTTTATTTCACATAACATTTGGAGAGGAATCCTTTTGTATACACAAAAATATTAGAAAATATGAGAAATTAAAGTATTAGAGCATGTCTCCTGTCACGAAAATTATTAGTTGATGAAAATAGTTTCATTATTGAGAACAATTTATGCTTAAATCATTTTTGTGGACGATAGAAATATGTTTTGTTTATTCATTTTTGCAAGCAATACAAGTGATAATTTTTAAGAAAATGTTTTCTAAATTCTTCATTTTTTTGCAAAACAAACAGCTTAAATTGTTGTTTCATTTGTTATTTCTCCAGTGGTTTATTTTCTTCTGATAAACACTTCTCCAGTTGTTTAAATTTTCTTGCTTCAATCACTTAAATCCACTCTATTCTGAATTGGCCTGAACAAACTCTGGTTCTTGGTCCAACCAGTTGAGGTAGCTAGTTCTACTATTGATTGAAAGCATTAATTGAAAACCATTCTCCTCTTGAAGCTGTCTGAGATCACTTGTCTTCTTCGCTAACTCCTGTGGAAATAATTTGATGTCTTTAGGTGGAGCTAAAGATGGAGTGAACTCGAACCCTTGTCCAGCAGGTGGTGAAGTGGGAGCTCCTGCTTCTGCAAGCGCCACGAGTTCAGCTGCTGAAGAAAAGAGTGCCGTGTTATCCCACGAAGAAGATCGAGACAGAAATAGCGCAAATCTACAGGTTCATCCTAACGAGAGTAAAAAGAGTTTATCTGTCGCTCCCCCACTGCAGCAATGTCAGAATAGCTCGGTTGCGGACAAGGACACTTCCAAAGCACATGAAGGAGAAGGTCCCAATGATGGCTGACTTTTAGCATCAGACTGCCGTAACATCTTGGGTTGAAAGAAGTTGTTTGCATGTATTGATCCCTTCTTTGCTCTCCTTTTTGTTTTTTTCTCTAGGCAATCCTTAATCTCTCCTGGTCTTTCCCTTGTATATTCTGAATTAGAGAAAGCAAAGGGGTAAAAAGTTGTATGTGTTATCAACGTTCTCGGTGAAAATAAGGAAAGAAATTTTAGGAAGGATCTGCCCTTTTGGTTTCCTGGGAAATATCATCTTCCCTTCTGAAGGGACAGACTTCTCCAGTAATTCATCCTGGCCAAATCTGGGAAACTAAGCAAGAAAATTCTTAGCATTGTCGAATCATACTACAAATTTGTTGTTGGAGAAGACTATGGTCGATAGAAATTTAACAGCATCTTGATTCCTTATTATAAATTGCCACGAGAGCGGTAGATGGCAACCCAAAAGGTCCAAAATCGTTGCCTAGAGATTCCTTTTCTACTAGAGTTTTGGCGATTATGAGAATTTGAGAACCGATGGCTAGCAATTTGTGCATGTTGATTGGCTAAGTAACACCAATACGGAAAGTAGGGAATTTCGACACGCACACGACACGTTGAATACATTATATATCAATATATATTTTCATTACATAATTAATTATTATTTTTATGATTATTTCAATCAAATTAATTTAATTCAAATTAAATATTAATAAATAATAAAAAACTGAATTTACATTAAAAACATTAATCCATAATTTATTATTTCAATATGATAAATTCAACTCAATTCTAATAATCCATAAAACTTGAAAAAAAAAAAAAACAAGCAATTTATATTTTGGATTTGCATGTCAAATGTGTCGGAAGAGTATAGAACAAAAAGTTGATGGTAAATTGTGTATCATGGAAAGTGAGAATCAGAAAAAAAGATAAGATTAAGTTTTTCTTCTTTCACAATTTATTATTTTTATTATTTATTATTATCTTTTTTCACATATAAACATTTTGATCTCTCATTTTGAAAATTTTTAAAATTGACTTTGCTTGTCTAAATCATAAGCTGAAAACTTGCATGTCGGAATTCCGACTCGAGTATTAGAGAATATCAAGAAGGTTAATCAACTATGAATATTTGAGTGTCACACGAGATTGAATATTGGATATGTATTCGAACACGATCAAAACACGTTTTGAACATAACACGACAAAAAACTTTCGTAGAGTGTCGGTACTTCCTAACTAATTGGAGTCTTGGATGGTTGATTTAATGTAATTGCTAGATATGATTTTTCTATGGATGTACTTTACTAAAGATTATTCCATGTATTTTACCAAAAAAAAAAAAAAAGATTATTCCATGTATTTACTGAAACCAAGCTGTGGGCGCTTCCCTTGTGTTCTTTTTTTACATCAATGCAAAATCAATAATTTTTGAAAATATTTCACTTAATTTGTCTAATTGCATCGTTTAGAATAGTTAGCCAACTGAAATGATTTTCATTATTAACAACAATCTATGCTTAAATACTTTCTTCAGTAACACAAATAAAATTCTTTTTTTTAGGTGATAATGACAATCATTTTTTTTCAAAATATTTTTCGAATTATTAATTTTTCAAGAAAAAAGTATGCAATGAAATTTATCTTGAATAGATTTATTATTTTCTTTTTTTCTCCTCATCTCAAGGATCATCACTAGTCACACTAAATATCTCAATACAAAATATCTCAATTCCCACTTAAAAAGAAAGGAAAATTTTCTTTTACTTTCTTCTAGCAAAAAATTCAATTTTACTTTACTTTCCACATTTATTTCTCATTCTTCTCCCCTCCCCATCTTCTAAAGCAAAGCCTAAGCCTTTCTTGAGAATTGTTTACAAAAATAAAGCCTAGTTAAGAAATTTTCAATTTTTTCACATTTTCTCCATCAAATAAACAGAAGATATAAAAAGAGAAGAAAAAAACATCAGAAAGAAGAAGAAGATGAAGAACTGGTGGTGGAGAAGCGACAACCACCAAAAGCATGCTTCTCTACGCAACATACAAAGCCTCTCTCTCTCTTTCTTCTTCTCAAGAACTCCCATCTCTGCTTATAAAAAGCATTTTAATGGACACCATTCCTCTCTGCTCCTCTGCATCCATCCGCCTCCATGGGCATGGGTTTCAGGCTCAACCTCAAGTGCTGCGTCGTCCCTGTTCAGTCTCATCTCCTCTCCAGCTCCCCCACTCGGCTCTCTTCCTCTGGTGAGTTCTCTACCGTTTTGTGGCACTTCATTCCTCCTGTTTGATCTCGTCAACGTACTGTCTAATGGGATTTAGTATGGAGTAGAAACTAGCTCGAGACTTGCATGGGCACGACTGTCAATCTTGTTTAGTTTAATTCTTGTGGAACTTCATGTTTTGAATGCGTTTTAACATTAGTGTGTTGACAATGAGTGGCATGCATCATCTCCCTGTTTCCTGCTATGTTCGTTTCTTTAGCACTAATGGGAAGTCTTTGGTTATTCAGTCAGAGGGAAGGAAGCTTCATTTAGCTCAGGAAGATTGTCTTCTCTGTCCAGTATAGCCGAGGAGGTTGAGCCCTGCCATAAGTACCATTCGAGATCGTGTAAATGTTCGTCTGCGTCCGCTCCTGCTTTGGAAGATGATCTCTCCAAAATGACGAATACGGAGGTCCCTCACTCTTCTCTGTTAAGAAGAACTCCTGCCATTACTTCATCGTCAATCGTCATCATTACTGTCGTCATTATTATCACTATGCACCAACTAAATGAACAACCAGTATCAGTTGTGGCACAGCATGAGAAGTCGCTGTGGCATCATTTAGGCATTACTCCGCTCTGGAATAGTTCTTGGTATCGATTATTGCCATCAACCATCTGTGTAGGATATCTAAGTTAGCTCTGCAAATAACAGTTCAGAGAGAGAGAAAGAAGCACTTAGTCAGCTAGAGTGTATGTTGAAGAGAACTCAAAATCATATTGTCACCGGTTCAAATTTGTCTTTGTCACAGGACTAATGTGAGGTTGCACCAAATCTAATTGAAGTTCTTATTTGCAGGTAACCATTGGCAAGAGGCCATTCGGTAGTATAAACAGTGATCCTGGTGGGATTCACATATCACACAAAGCAAGAAACTCTAAAGGCAATACTACCCCAAAATCAGTCAAGGCAGCGCATTTTAGTTTGTTAATGGATAATCTTAATGCATTAGAGGAAACTCTTGCAGATTCAAATGCGTTAAACTTGGAGAGAGATATTTTGCTACAGTTAGGAAGACTTGGAGCTCTAAAGTTATTTCATACCTGTCTGTCAAAAGCTTTCGATGCCCCAGATGCTTGTGAAGTGTCTGATGCTGTGGTGGAAAAGAAGACGAGCAGTAAAAGGGACAACCATGTCAAAAGAATCATTCGGTCAGGGAAAAGCGAAATGAGAAAATCAAGAAGAGAAAGAAATTCTGCAAAACCCAACCAAAATTCTCCTTTTTCATTGCTTTCAACTGCCAATCAGAAGTGGCTCCAACAACCTTCAGTTTCGTCTCTTAGACGAGCATCAAATTCCAAGAGAAGAAGATCGATAATTGCTAGGAATGAGGCCGAGATGTCAAGAGGAGTTAAGGTCATAATGAGCTAGTAAACATTATAACTGTGTAAATCTCAAGGGACCCTGCTTAATAGCTTCTGACTTTAATACAGGTGGTTGCAGAATTGGAGAAATTAAGAGCAATCTTGGAAGAGGAGAGTGGGCAGGTGCCCAGCTTGCGTACCTGGGCAGAAGCTGCTGGAGTTGATGAAAATGTGCTGCGTCAGAACTTGCATTTTGGTTGGTTTTGCAGGGATGAGCTTTTAAGGAGCACTCGCTCCTTAGTTATATTTCTTACAAGGAATTACAGGGGTCTTGGTATTGCACATGAAGATCTAATTCAGGTCTTGCTCTTTTGGTTTCTCATTTTCACCACGTCTTTGTTTAAAATGCCATTTTAACACATGAGGCTCCCACCACAGCCTAGTCTTGTATCAAAAAGAGGATGTTTCCAGTAATGAAACCTGGGACCTCCTGCTTACTGTGAAACTACGTTGCCAAAATCATTAGAACAGGAATACCCTTAGGCCATGGAAAAATTTCCACTGCTTTTGTTTTTTGGAAAATACTGAGTAGAGATGGATAGTAATGGACAATAGGCCCTTCTTTGTCCAGTCTAAAATGTGGTAAATTGTTTATAGTCGTCTTCATTTTTGGTAGTCCTCTCTAGTTGACATCAATCCGAAACAGTAGCATAATTTTCTGCGAACTGAGCTTGCAAATGCTAATCATAAGCTGACGTGTGCTAGGAAGGATGTTAAGTGTCATAACGACTTTAGCAAAGAGTCTGCTTGCTACCTGCAATTCTGTGCAAACTTCTGTTTGTTTGCCAATAAATTGCAGGCATTTGCTCGTTTTGCCAAGGCAATTCACCTGAGCCACATATTCACGTTATTTTTCTGTCTGGCCTGAAGTGATGTTGCCTCATTCTTTACTCTCAAGTGTAATGTATTTCATCGAGTTGAAAATGCATCGATATCAATTTTGTAGTTAAGATCAAGCTTTGCTGCCAATCAAGAGCCCCACATCAGGTTGATAACCTGGCCTTGACTGTGATAATGACTGGTGGTGTGATCTCCAAATATATATAGAAACAATTAAAAGAATCTGCTTTTTTGGATAAAACAATTATGCACATGCATTTCTCCTCTCTTCACCTGGAATTCTAAAAGATTTCAGTTAAGACCATTGGGAAATTAATTGCAACTGGATATACTACTTTATGAAGCCTTTTCTTTTATTGAGTGATAGTTGCTTCAAAATGGGTGACAGGCTCCTCTTTATTCTCACTGATGCTTTAGTTCCTGGTAATTAAATGGTGTGGAATGTTGCGTTTTTACAGGCAGGAAATATGGGCGTGCTTCGTGGTGCAGAAAGGTTCGACCACACAAGAGGCTACAGATTTTCCACCTATGTTCAGTACTGGATCAGGAAATCCATGTCCAGAATGGTGGCATGGCATGCTAGAGGGATCCGAATTCCTGTGTGTACCTTTCCTCTTTAAATTGCCACTGCAAGTTTGCGAGAGCAAGAACCTGGATTTTATTCTGCCTTCCTGTTTATTTTTTCCTTTCTAACTTTTTTCTCCTGCCTTTTGTATTTTGCAGACCACATTAGCCACTGCAGTGAATCAGATACAGAAGGCTCGGAAATCACTTAATAACCACCGCAGGAAATATCCCGACGATATGGAGATTGCAAAGTTAACTGGCTTCTCTGTAGCTAAAGTCAGATCAGCTAGCCAATGCCTAAGGGTTGTCGGTTCGATAGATCAAAAAATAGGAGATTGCATCAATGCAAAATATATGGTAGGGGAAGAAGTCTTTCTTTTCTATCTTCATTCATGCATTCCTCGTCATTCATCATCAGCGTTCAGGACCTTGGTGTTTGAGACTTTCCTTTTTGCCTTTTTTCGGGGGTCAAATGCATAGATGAGTAGTACTCTCATGGGATACCATCCTGTGTTTTTTGGGCATGAAATTGTAGACAGAGCTATTAGGCCCTGAGTCTGTTTCCCTCTAATTTAAAAATTGATTTGATGTTTCACTCAGAAATACAAATTTAATTTGATGTCTCAAATGTTTATCACGACTTGGATCGTTCACTGATGTGGAACCTGTGATGCAGGAATTTACACCTGACCGGTCTCTGAGAAGCCCCGAGGAAACAGTCTTACGGCAAAACATGAGCAGCCAAATTCAAGAACTCTTGAGTGGCTTGGACTTTAGAGAGAGGCAAGTTCTCATACTGAGATATGGGCTTAAAGATAATCAGGTAAAGTCACTGGAAGAAATTGGAAGACTATTCAATGTGAGCAAGGAGTGGATAAGGAGAATAGAAAGAAAGGCCATGGAAAAACTAAGGGACAAAGACGTATATAGCAGCCTGAGCCACTATCGAAACATATAATAATACTATTTCCATACGAGAGCTTGTGGTGCATTAAAGTTCGAGTTGTAAAAGGTACCCTGGTGACGCGATTAAAGTCGGGCAGCAGTTAGGGTTCGATGAGTAACTTGAGAAATCCGACAGATCTGAGCAGATAGCAATTTTTTGGTAATAGAAAACCTTAGGCATATCTACACATGATTCCAGAAAAGTAAAGTCACAGGAACACATCACCAGCCACTCTGTACAGAAACTATAGATTCCTTAGCCAGGTGGGTGGGGATTTCTTGTGGCTTGTCCTTTTGATTCCTCCAGGACTTTTTCCAAATTTTGAAATGGGGTCTTTTGTTCTACAAGGAGTGGTTGATTCCTGAGGATGTAAAGTGAACACGGTTGGACATGGTGTCTGTTGAAGCTGATGCATCAGGTGGCTTATTAAAACAAATTACGGCGATGACTTGCAAACATCCCTATCTGGGTAGCATAGAACCAGTGCAGCTGACATCTCTGGAACCATAGCATATAAAAAAAAATGGCTTGCACGGAAAGTTGTAGTACGTCCAAAAGTCGTGTGTGGTTCCGGATTATTTAAACTGATCTTCTTGTTCCGGCTAGGGACGATGATTTGTCATTCGGTTTGTTAATGCTAACAGAAGCGGATTATTTAACCCTGTAGAATAGTCGCTGTTATTTCCTAGCTGACGCACGGGGTCAACATTATTGTATTTGAGAATGCGTTATCCACAGCACGGCCCCCGTACTTTGGGTTTGTTACACCAAAAACTCTTCCGTTTGAAAGTGTTGTTTAATGCACTTTGAAACACCGTTGAGCTGCAAACCCATTTGACAAAGTCCAATCTTAATCGGCCCTTCGCATCAGGAAACTTGATAGCTTGAATGGCCCGTGCTATCATTCGTGTCGGACCACAAACAATCAATTTGACTCGGATGGATTGTCTTTAATCGGATCGAAGATGTGAAATTTAACCCGATGCACAAGACTCGACCAAAACTGAGCCGAAAGGGACGCACCTTCTATCGATTCCACATGCTTCCGACCGTAACGTAACTTTCATCATCTTACACGAAAGACGGGATTAGACAACATGAATTAGACTCTAAATTGGAAAAAAGGAGGGCGCTAGAATCTCCCCCTACCCAACTTTTCTTCCCACCAGAAAATACTTAACAACCAAGGCAAGGCCAGTCTCTCTCCTCCCCCTAGGCTCGGCCTTTTCACCGACTGAAATTCAGCAACCCTGGCCCGGCTGACTCAGCCCGAGGGACACGTGTCCTCCCCTCGTCGCCTTCCGCCCTTCCGCCGACTGCCGCCGCCCTCTTGCATTCATTACGCGACGCCCGGGGAGGGGGGGGGGGGGGGGGCGAAATTACGTCACCGGCCGGTCGTGTCCACCTCACGGTCCAATGGGGGCATGTCCTTTTCGTGGAATATGCAAGTCAAAACTGCCGAGCATCTTTACTTTACCAAAAAAAAAAAAAAAAAAACTGCCGAGCATCTTCCGTCGGTGACGCGGATCGTCGCAACAGCTGCGTAATCCGAGATACACTCTCCCCCGCTCTCTCACGAAAGATTTCCGGGGCTCGGCGCCTCTCCACGTCACGCGCCCTCTCCCCCACCGAACGGCCTCGGCCCGCGCGTGCTCCGCACCTCCTTCGCGTTCCACCGAAAGTAGCGTTGGCGACCATTTTTTAAGACGGTGACGGAGAAATTGGACGAACGCGATGTGTTAAAATCAAGAAACATTGTCGATTTGCGATCGATAAATCAGTTTTTGTCGAGTGAAAGATTTTTTTCCCACCGTTTAGTAAGTTCAAGTTATCGTTTTCATTATTTTCTTAGTCCTTCCATTAACTCTGTAAAATTTAATTAATAGAAGATGACATGATCAAAGCTTTAATGATGAGATGTCCAAATATAACTCCTATATATATATTATTTAAATTAGACTAAAAAAATTTAAAAAGGGGAAGGTGCTAAATTGTGAGGGTACTTCAGGCCCTCCTCGATGTCGCCCCACCATTGCCGATTTGATGATGACAGGGGACGGTTGACTAGTGGTTAGCGAGGGTCATCGGCCCTTGGCCAAATCTAGGTGAGGGCTGGCAACCCTTGCTCAATCTATGGGGCCCTATAGGAGCTCTTTTATGGTTGATTCTTGATAAGGTTGATGACCATTAGCCATTCGATTACTTGTCTCCCGTCCCCCACCATCGCTAGTCCTTTTCACGATAGTGAAGCAGTGACAGTGATGACTTTAAGAGCTTATGCATTTTTTGATTTTTAGTTTATTTTTTATCCAATTTAAACAGTATTTAAATAAAAATCATTTATATATCAAAATGATGATCTTCTAGCCTCATCCTTCATGTTTAGCCATGTTGGCGACATTTAATAGAGAGAAAAAAATATCACTTTAGTATTTAGCTTAATTAAATGGGGTTAATGAAATGACTCGATTGTTATTAATTTGAAAAATTTTATGATTCGATTGTACTTTTCATAAGTTTTATAATTTAATTGCTCTTTGTAGTAAGTTTTAGAATTTTCCATACACTTACCTTAAAAAAAACTCTTGGAAATGTGAGGTGGCCTTTTCCTCGCAATTAGGTGAAATGAGGAATGTTGTCTCGGAGAAATTTGAACTCGCCCTGCATGTCTGGCCGAAACAACGCCTAATCATTGAGGCAACATCTCTTGGGCAATTTTAGCCTCTTAAACTTAGTATTTTGAGCTTTCCAAATGTGCTCTCTTCATTAACATTTTCTTAAAATTTAATAATTACCGTCATTTGTTAACAATAGAGAAACTTGTCATTACATTCGACCCTCGATATTTGATATTTATCGCATTGACAATAATTATTGATACATATATTTAAATCACTACATATATTATAAATAATTTGTTCAAAATAAAGAAAATGAGCCAAAGGACAACAAATTCATATATCACGGAAAACCGCCGTCATTTTGGAAACATATTAATGATGTCTCAATTAGCATCTTTAGAAACTTATTAGAAACTTACCATAAATAAAAATCAACGAGTGTGCTTGGAATACTATTTTGATGATCGATTTTGTATTATCACTCCATAACAAGATACACAATACCAAAACCCCACTTTCTATATCATAGCTACTTTGTCTTTGCTTTTTAATAAAGTTTCGTTTGTGACAAGGAAAATGAATAATTTGAAAATTTTTTCTCAAAAATAATAACCTGTATCACTTAGAACAATGAATGAATTTTTATTGTCCATAAAAATGTTTGAACATAAATTATCATCGATAATGAAAGTATTTTCATTAATTAATTTTTCAAGTCATGCAAATAATTTTTTTTTAGGAAAGATATTTTAAAAGTCATCTTGAAACGCGAGATACGAATGGGGAAGTTTTCTTATAGATGAAGCGGATTTTCAGATAACGACGTCGTTTGACTGCGGTTATCCTTCTCGGTTTCAGCTCAGTTGTCCGGTTTCACTCCTCTTTATTAATAAGGTGAGTGAGTGCACTAAACGCTCCATTAAAGGGACGTGGGGCTCTCTTTAAGCGGTAGCGATCCAGCACGGTCAGTCCCACCGTGTCTCCGCCCTTCCCTCCAATCCCATTCGTCCCCCAAAAGGCCCGGCCAATAGAGGCTGGGCACCAGAAAAGTCTCCCTGCACGCCGCCGCAGGCCAGCAATCTCCTTCTGTTCACGTAAAGAAGCTCTATCTCCTCTCTCTCCCACCTTCATCTTCTTTCTCGGCACCCCTTTCTCTCTCTGCAACTCCTCTCGGAAATTCTCTTTCGCAGAAGCCGATTTCTAGGGTTCTTCGAGCTCGGCTGATCACCTCCCGCGGCGGAGCTAACGATCGAACGCGGCGGCGGCTTCTCTTCCTCCTCCAGCTCGGCCATGTCCGCCGTCGAAGTCGCGCCGGAGCTCCACCTGCCGAGCGCCTCATCGAACCTCAATCCCCCGCTCTAGATGTCTTCCGGCACCGGCGAATGGCTCGATTCCGCTCCCGCGTCCTCCGTCTCGGCGGTCCCGCCATTTTCCTGGCCATGATTATCAGCCGGCTCTCCTCCTACGTCGCTTTCGCGGAGACCGGTGCTTCTTCTTCTTCTTCTTCCGTGGCCGACCTCGACGGGTTCCTCTTCCACCAGGACTACTCGCCCCCCGCGCCGCCTCCCCCGCCGCCGCACCCGCCCTCCGTCTCGTGCACCGACGATCTCGGCGGCGTCGGCTCCCTGGACTCCACGTGTCAGATAGTCGGGGATTTGAATCTCACGAAGGACGTGTACATTGCTGGGGCGGGGAATTTCGTGGTCCTGCCGTCGGTGAAGTTTCACTGCCCCGAAGCGGGCTGTGAGATTGCTGTGAACATCACCGGCAATTTTTCCTTGGGGGAGAATGCGTCTATCGTGACGGGTTCGTTCGAGTTGGTGGCGAATAACGCGAGCTTTGCGAATGGGACTGCAGTCAACACGACGGCTATGGCCGGGGCGCCACCGGCGCAGACGAGCGGGACGCCGCAGGGGGTGGATGGGGCAGGCGGCGGCCACGGGGGCAGAGGGGCGGGGTGCTTGACAGAGGCGGATAAGAAGGAAGGGAAGACGGCGGCGGACGTGTGGGGTGGGGATACGTACTCGTGGCAGGGGCTTGATGAGCCGTGTAGCTACGGTAGCAGAGGGGGGACTACGAGTAAGGAAGCGGACTTTGGAGGTGGTGGTGGTGGGAGGATCAAGATTACGGTGTTAGGGTACTTGGAGGTGAATGGGAGTATTTTGGCCGACGGAGGTGATGGTGGGAGCAATGGCGGCGGCGGTTCTGGGGGCAGCATTTACATCAAAGCTCAGAAAATGTAATTCATCTCTCTCTCTCTCTCTCCTGATTGTGTGTGTGTGGATATAGGACGCGTTGTGGCAAGAAATTTTGGAGATTTCTTAGATGTTGCCGTGTTTACCTTTTCCTAATTTAGTTTTCTCTTGAATTTATTTATGGATAGGGGAATTTCTTTACACATGCACATTTTTGGCATTTTTTAGATGAAAAGAATGATCAAAATTTGCTTCTCTGAACGGTTGGGAAGTTTTGTGGGCAAATTAGCTGCTTCTTCCTTTTTCCTTTTCCTTTTTTTTCAAAGGGGTGGGGGGGTCATAGCAAATAAATGGATTTTTTGGTTAATTAGGCTTGTCCTGTTTTGTAAAGGAAAGGGGATGGAAACTTACAAGATGATATCTTATAATCGTCTTATTTACCATTTTTGTCTCGTTTAAAAGGAACTTTATTCCTTTGACGTGGACTCTGAGTCCTCTCCGTGTTTTGTGGGCTATGAGTTTTTCTTTAGGGCTTCAGCTGAATTTGAAGGTAGTTAGCAGTTTTTGCTGGCAACTAAGCTTGGAGAAGCATTATGAACTTTATAACCTACAAAAGGAGGAAACGATGGGTAATTCTTGCTGTTGGTCACCAAAGTTACTATTTGAGCTAAATAAGGTTTAGTACAGTCCTTTCCTCAGAGTTATCTGTTGAAGATATTCGTATTTTAATAGATGGAGAAATAGGAGTGAGAGAATATCCTTCAAATTTTTTTCCTTATTATTGGTTCAGACTTGGAGTGCGAGTCCACCTTTATATGGCTGAGCAATTTTGAATGGCCGAAGTGCCTTTAGGGAGGAGCAGGCACCTGTTTCTCTAATTTGCTTCATCATTTTTTACTTTTTCATTGATTTTTGTTATGGAACTGTAAGCAATTGAAGCTTGGGCAGACACTTTGACTTGCAAGATACAGTACAAGCGATGTTTGATTGATATCTGATTGTTTTCCTAAGACTTGCTTATCATTCAGAAGGCAGGTTCTTTTCAATTTTAATCTCTCTGTTTCTGGTTCTGGATGGTGTAAGTTATTCTGTAATGGTCCACTGAATCTGATTAAGGGAACTTTGGCCAAGTCCTGGGGAATTTGAATCTTCAAGCTGATTAAGAACTTTAAATGTACTGGCTGCACTTTCAAATATTATGTTGATTTTTATTTGTGTGAGACACGTATTTAATCTGTGTCAGGTCAGAATCCCTTTTGAGCAGGTGTTGCTGTTGCGCTGTCCTCTATTCATAAAAGCCTATCTCCTGTCTCTGTATTCTTTTGTCCATCATACCTGATTGCCCTTTAACCTAATTGTCTTTATTGCAAAGAGCAGGACTGGCAATGGCAAGATAAGTGCATGCGGTGGAAATGGCTATGCTGGAGGGGGTGGTGGCAGAGTTTCACTCAATGTCTTTAGTAGGCACGATGAACCTGCGATATACGTACATGGTGAGATTTTCTGCAAAGGTCTATCATTTTTAGCCCCTCTGACGGTAGATCCAGGACATTTCTGCACGAGAAAATCCATTAGATGACAATAGGAAATTGTAAACCCTTACATGTCTTAGAACTTTATTAAGTGTGGCGTTGATAATGTTTTTGTTGCATATTCGGATGCTTTTGGGCAATGGTGGTTGTTTCCCTAATAGCTCTTTACTGCACATTATCTTGTTCTGTTTTCAGGAGGAAGTAGTCTTAGCTGCCCACTGAATGCTGGTGCTGCTGGGACATTCTATGATGCTGTTCCACGGAGCCTTGTCATTGACAATCACAATATGACAACAGATACAGAGACGCTTCTCATGGAGTTCCCCAATCAGCCTCTGTGGACAAATATTTATGTCCGAAATTATGCCAGGGCTTCTGTTCCCTTGCTCTGGAGTCGTGTTCAGGTTCCTCATCATCCTCCCTCCCTCCCTCCCTGTCTCTGTCTGTCTGTCTGTCTGTCTGTCTGTCTGTCTGTCTGTCTGTCTGTCTGTCTCTCTCTCTGTGGTGAGTATGGAAATCCCTTTGTCTTTATCTTTAAGCACTAGTTGTTGAATCTGCACAGTTAGTAGGGTGCACTGTACGATATGCAGACATGCTACTTACATTGTCTGACACATAAAAAAAAAAAAATTCAAGTGCTTTTAAGGGTATTAAGTTTTTATTTATAAAATCACAGCTTCCCTTTTTAATTAACTGACACATAGCTTTACAATGCAGTTCGCCACATTCTTAACCTTCAACAATTACTCTTGTAATGGCAATTGGAATGATATTAACTCCTATTCATTTATTATCTATGTTACGCCAAATGTTCTATGGATACAAGATACTTCAAAACCTTAACCTCTACCTGCTTTAGAAGAGTGACATCAATAGGATGGTGGAAATCAAGTTTGGATTTTTTTTTTTTTTTTTTTGGGTTCCTCTAAGGTGCCAATTGTTTGAGGGACACTTTCTCACGGCTATTTATCATGTCATGGTTAAAGTACACTTAAATGAAATAAGAATATCTTATGTAAGTGTATTTAACTATGCATAGGAAAGAGAGGTACATGTGACACCTGTCGCAGTACACTTTATTTCATCAAGCAGTAGAGGACTCGTGGAGATGAAAGCTCATGGAAAGAGCTTAAATGGGGGGAAAGAAGAGAAAAGTATGGGTTGATTGGAACCTCAACATAGATCTAATTTTCAAATAAATGGCTTATAGACGAAGCAACTTTTTTTTGATATATTTGTGGGGTTTGGTTGGGTGAGGGAGCCCTTTTAGTACTCGCCTTTGGCATAGCAGAAGATACCATATGATTATAAAATTTACAAGGGAGTTGCGATGGTCAATCTATGCCCTTGGATATCTCTAGAGCAACAATTGTCTATTTTAGTTTTCTCCCTTCTTATGGATTAACTGCTCTATAGCTAGTCATTGGCCTACTTTCTTCAGTAGATTAACTTCTCTCAAGTCAATGGCCATAATCTTGATAGTATCCTTAATCAATTCATTGATAGTTTTTCTATATGTGCTACTTTCCTTTTCCTGCGCGGAGATAAAATGCTTCTATAAAGAACTATATGTGGTTATGCTGTTCCTGCATTATACAGGTGCAAGGCCAGATAAGTCTGCTTAACCGAGGAATCCTCAGTTTTGGTTTAGAACATTATGCTTCATCCGAATTTGAAGTATTGGCTGAAGAGTTGTTGATGAGTGACTCTGTGATTAGGGTGAGTGGTAATTGTGCATGCCTGGCCTCTTTTGTTCCATTAACATTAAAGAAACCTCCATTTTTATCGCATCATGCGTTTTGACCATTAAATATAGGACTAAATGATGGGCACTTCACCTTCTGGTTATATTCCGTGTTTTCTGGCTTGTTTGTTTTTGGTTGTGTAGTCTACAATCTTTGATAATTTCCTTTCGTTGACTTTAGGTGTATGGGGCCCTACGGATGTCTGTGAAAATGTTTTTGATGTGGAATTCCAAAATGCTCATATATGGTGATGGAGATGCAACTGTCACAACATCCTTGCTTGAGGCCAGTTATATGGTTGTTCTCAGGGTATCTTCTTCAATCCACTCTGCTCTTATTCTGGGCTTCATATGATGCTTTCTGGTATGAAAGTTTTCTGTTCTTCCTTAGCAGGAATCTTCTGTCATACACTCAAATGCTAACCTGGGAATTCATGGGCAAGGGTTCTTGAATCTATCAGGGCCAGGAGACAGGATTGAAGCACAGCGGCTAGTTTTGTCTCTCTTTTACAGTATTCATGTAAGCTGTTTTCTATTAGGAATGCCGCTAGCAATAACTTTTACTTCCTCTAAAAATGTTGCTAGAAGTAAGAAATAAAGCCATGGTAGTGAGTTTAAATAAAGCTTCCTTTGAGCCTCCAGTAGAACTGTTTTGCTGTCATGAGATGTAATGCATATACATGACTTTTGTTGAGCATGAAGTTTACTCTCAAGATTAGTAGTTTGCTAGAGGTTGTTGTTCCATCCGAATAGTGCTATCTCGGTAATCATACCTGCAAATTTGCAGTTTTCGATCAAAGTGATAGATATTTACCTTCCGATGGTGAATCAGGAGTTTGCAAAATTGCATGTGGATTCATGCTTTTCTCTTTGGTTGTTCTCTCTGTATGTCAATAACAACTTCTCCTATTTATGTGAAGGTTGGTCCAGGATCTCTTTTACGTGGACCCTCAAAGAATGCCACAGCAGATGCCATGTAATTCGGATTAATTACACCTTGTTGACGGCACTTTTTCTCTCAGATATGTCTTTTTAACATTTTAAACCTGCTCTGCTATGTCCCTGCAGAACTCCTAAACTATACTGCGAATCACAAAACTGTCCTGTGGAACTGCTTGAACCACCTGAAGATTGCAATGTGAACTCCTCCCTCTCTTTCACACTCCAGGTGTTTGTTTGTTGGGATTTATGACTTCACTAAGTGTAGCTTCATTATCTTTTCATGTTATGGTACTAATTTATCTGAGCACTTCTAGATCTGTCGAGTTGAGGATATAATTGTTGAAGGCCTTATAGAAGGATCCATTATTCATTTCCATAGAGCGAGAACTCTTGCCGTCCATTCCTCTGGAACAGTTAGTGCTTCTGGTTTAGGTAAGCATTTGGTACTATAATGCTTTGTTTTGGAGGAGGGGCGGGAATGAAACTGAGGGTGGTTGTGGAAGATTGGATAAATTTTAAATCTTGTGTGAGAAAGGTTAGGAGGGATATACGGAATTTTCACTTCATTTCATCCCCCATGTCCTCCACACAAAGCTGAAGTTTGCGATGATAGGGGTTCTAAAATTATGCTCCCTATGTATTTTCTCATCTTGATAATGTGGATGTGTAGTTGCAGAAGCATTCCTAATACACTCAAGCTGCTCATTTACTTTGCATTGTATCGAAACAACAGCATAGTGTAAGATGATTCATATACCCAATTTACCCAGAATGAAACTAGGAAACGAGTCGGGTCACTTGGGCATTTTCATGTTTATCATGGTTAGCCTGGTTTGGCTTTTAATGCAATATATAAGGAGTCATGAGATATGATGGAAGAACTTTTCATAACTGATATACTTAGTAGATATGAACGAAGAAAGCTGAATTATCAAAAGTTAATAAAGCAACTTCGTAACTTTTTATTGATCAAATATAACTTACAGTATTCAGGCTGCTTAATAGCAGATACATTAATTTTGGGGGCAATTTAGAAGTTTTTACATCTGTCGTTTGGTCTGAATATTTACTCCTTTGGTACCTTGAGGATTAAAGTATCACGAAGTTACAGTCATAACTCATTATTTTAGAAGTTATTCTTCATTTTGTCCTGTATAATTGTGTATCATGAGATAAGTCATAAGCTTTGGGAAAAGGACATCTTTTGTTTGCTTTTACCTCTTTAAAGTTAAATTATTGACAAGTTCCTTTTTTTTATTATATTTTAATTTTCAATGGTCCACTCTAGAATGCTCCACCTGTCCATAGTGGTCGCTAGGTAACCACTGTGGTAATCAAGCACCTGAATTGTTTATTATTCACCATCTATGCGGTGTAGGAAAAGCTTAAAAGAGTAAATGTTGAAGCATATGAAATATTGAAGATGCAAACCTTGATCCTTTCTTATCAGGGTGCTTGTACAGACAAATTGTAAGTCTATTATCCCTTATATATGTGGGATGTTTGAACTATCTGGAAATTTTTTGGCTTTTGTACAGGCTGCACGGGTGGATTAGGTAGAGGAAGCCTTCTGAGTAATGGGATTGGCAGTGGTGGGGGACATGGTGGTAAGGGAGGGTCAGGATGCTATGATGGTGTCTGTGTTCCGGGTGGAATTTCATATGGGAATGAAGAAATGCCATGTGAACTTGGCAGTGGAAGTGGAAATGATAGTTTTAGAGGTTCAACGTCTGGTGGGGGCATTATAGGTAAGTTGATATGTGGAAATTGGTAGGAACATATCTTTTATAATTCAAACATTGAGTATGCACTGGACGAATGGCTTAGTATGTTGTCACCTTTTGTTTAATAACATTAACTTGTATTGCACTTATATATTAAATAATTTTTTTATCTACCATCAACTGGGCTAGGATTAAGGAGACTTCAAGGCCCTGGCAGCATATGGTTAATTAGCACTCAAATCCTTTTTGTTTCTTTCCTTCTAATATGGAAGTCATTAATTCTAAGTTGGACCTATGAATATTGACAAGTTTGCTCCATTTAAATTTGCTTTAATTGGTTATAATGTGTGTTAATAATGTGGGTTCCTTGCCTTGATGTAATTTTTTCTTTTGAATCAGTAATGGGTTCTGCAGAGCATCCTTTATCAACCTTGTCCATTGAAGGCTCATTAAAAGCTGATGGAGAAAGTTTTGATCGTACTATTCAGCGGGAAAAATATAATATAATGGATATTTCAGATGGCGGACCTGGTGGTGGTTCCGGGGGTACCGTACTAATGTTTTTGCGAGGTCTGACTCTCAGAGGATCTGCAGTGCTTTCTAGTAGTGGAGGTAAAGGAAGTCCTAACGGAGGTGGTGGTGGAGGTGGGGGAAGGATTCACTTTCATTGGTCTGATATTCCCACCGGAGATGTATACCAGCCCATTGCCAGCGTTGAAGGAATCATAGATACTGGGTCTGTATATGCCCCTTTCTTTAGCTTTCTTGTTCTCCACTCTTTCCTTTTCCCCTTCAGTAAGGAGGAGGAAAGTTAATCACCCAAGTGGCGTTCTTTACTTTCATGGTGTATTTCATGCGCTTTTATCACATTTGCTAAATGTGTATTTACTCCAACATGTGTCCAGAACTTAGAATGCAAGTTTAGGATTTGAGGGCAGCTTAGCTTGGCTTCTAGATTTGACAAATGCCTTTTTCGATCCTTTGTTTAGCTGGGACTATCAGGAGAAAATAGAGAATTTAATTTATAGGAAATTGACTGCATTAAAGTTCTTGGTAATATGGTATAAGGAAATCAAATCTGACTCTAAGAAACCCTCAGCTTCAGCAAACAACCAAAATCATTGATGACTGGAAGAAAACTAGATGGATTATGTCCTTCTCTTCTGACATAAACAATGAATGCTACATATCCTTGACTGCATTAAAGTTCTTGGTGATACGGTATAAGGAAATCAAATTTGACTCTAAGAAACCCTCAGCTTCAGCAAACAACCAAAATCATTGATGACTGGAAGAAAACTAGATGGATTATGTCCTTCACTTCTGACATAAGCAATGAATGCTACATATCCTTTCTTGCAGTTCCATATTCAGCCTTAGGAAAAGTGACTGGACTCTCTCTCTCTCTCTCTCTCTGTGCGAGTGTCTGTGCACAAGGCGTTTGCAGTTGTCATAATTTATGAAGTTCAAATGCTAGAAATCTCATTATTTTCACCCTTGCAATTCTGCTAGGGGTGGGCGAGGTGGAGACCATGGCCACGTTGGTGAAAATGGTACTCTGAGTGGGAAAGCTTGTCCAAAAGGGCTTTACGGGATATTTTGTGTGGTAAGCATTGAGAATTTGAGATGCTGTTGCCTTAGAATTCAGTTATATGGTTGTGTTAATCTTGTTCCAGTAGTATTCTATAAAGGAAATTGGTAATTGAAGCAATGTTTCCAGTGCAAAATTCTAACGAGAGATGACTGACTTATTGGGACTTGTTGTTCCTGTATGGTGGATATTTGGGTTATTATCATGATGTGCTTTGCCTTCATGTAAATATAATCATGTAAATAGTTCATTGGAGCGTGTACACCATCTGAAGAGATTGAAGTAATTGGAACTTCTCCTGATTTGATGTTGATGCATCTTTCAAATTGCAGCCATGTTGAACATTGAACAAACCTCTCCTTATCATATACTCCAAACTCCAAATCTCTCATTGTCTTGTTTATTCTTGTTCAGGAATGTCCAGCTGGAACATATAAAAATGTAATTGGATCAGATAGATCCCTTTGTCACCATTGTCCTGCTAATGAGCTTCCTCGTCGTGCACAGTATATTGCAGTTCGAGGTAATAATAAAAGGGTATCAGATTGGCTTAATTTTCTTGCACCTACAATTGCACATTTATGACCTTTCAAGTCTATTTGTTCATGCGTACATTCCGCTTTTTGATGTGGACTGCATACATCTTCTTTCAAGTCTGCATAGTTCCTACATGATGATCCTTCCTTAATCATATGTTCATCTCAACAGGTGGTATTTCTGAAACTCCTTGCCCATACGAGTGCGTTTCGGAGAGATATCACATGCCACATTGTTATACGGCTCTTGAAGAGTTAATTTATACATTTGGTGGGCCGTGGTTTTTTGGTCTTCTTCTTGTGGGTCTCTTGATACTATTAGCACTGGTTCTCAGCGTAGCAAGAATGAAATTTGTTGGGGTTGATGAATTACCAGGCCCCTCCCCCACACAGCGTGGCTCTCAAATAGATCATTCCTTTCCTTTCTTGGAGTCTTTGAACGAGGTGCATTAATTTTTTTGGTGATAAAAGTGTATTATATTCCTTTAATTATTTATGGCTTCCTATACTTTTAAAGTTGTTAAGTGCTAGGATAATTTTCATTTGTTAAGGTTTTGGAGACTAACAGAGCAGAGGAGTCTCAAAGTCATGTGCACAGGATGTATTTCATGGGTCCTAATACTTTCAGTGAACCATGGTATCTTCCACATACTCCTCCAGAGCAAATAAAGGAAATTGTGTAAGCTGTCGTATCCCTTTTCTTTTTAATTTGTTTTTTGTACTATTAGTTTTTATTTTTTATTTTTTTTCAGGTTCTTGGCTAATATGCTTCGAAGTTCTTCTCAGAGGTTTATCGACCATTTAGCGTACTTAATTTTTAGGGCTAGTAGCAAAATTATCCAAGGTCATGCTAATAGATTAAGGTGTTTCAGTTTTTAAGTACTCAATTTCAGGTGCAAGCTAAGCTAGTCTATGGGAGCCTTGTTGAGTACATGAGTCTTCTAAAATTGTTATCGTCACCTGGCAGGTATGAAGGTGCATTCAATACGTTTGTGGATGAGATTAATGCTTTAGCTGCTTACCAGTGGTGGGAGGGAGCAGTGTATAGCATTCTCTCTGTCCTTGGCTATCCCCTTGCATGGTCATGGCAGCAATGGCGTCGAAGAATAAAGTTGCAGCGTCTACGTGAATTTGTTAGATCGGAATATGATCATGCCTGCTTACGTTCTTGCCGTTCAAGGGCTCTTTATGAAGGCATTAAGGTATATGTTTCTGAATTGCTGGTTGAATCTCCTGTAAATTATATGGTCATCTTCGGGTAGGTGAACACTTAAGTTCCCTATGGCTATCACAGTTGCAAAAAAGTAGTGTAGATGGTAATGATTGGGAGGAAATCCAAAGGGCTCTCTTTCCCTTTTATCTTTTTCTTTGAAAATTATAATGGTAGCTACACAATGAATAGAGCAAAAGCAAGAAAGGAGGGAGGGAGGGATCTGGTATAATTAAGATGCTTAACAGTTCCTTTGAGTAATTTTTATTGTATTTTCTACAAGAGAAATTCACTGAAAGGCACTAAAGGGGTGCCAACTCTCTTATCAAAAGAGCTCAAAGCCCGCTCCCCCCAAAAAAAAAAAAGTAAAAAAAGACAAGGTATTGACAGTATCAATCAAAACATTTACACCCCAGAGTAATTCCCACTCTCTGGAAGGTGTCAAACTTCAGACCAACTTTAGCTTATTACTTCGACAAATTTAACTTTCTTATAAAAACATTTACTCAGAAAACCTCATGACAGATATTTAATCTTGACAAACGTCATTTCTATGGTATAATATGCATGGAAAGTGATTTTACTCTTGGGCCCTGTGCTCTCTCTTATTAATCACATTTAAGGTAAAATTATGGGTTCAAGCTTTAACCAGCGTCCAGAAGAACATCTTACTGACAAGTGTCTCAAATGTGTGATTTCTTGGCTAGATTGTGATGAATTATTCATCTTTCTTCTTGTGCAATTACTAAGAGACTCTGGTTATAGCATTTCCATATTTGTAATGGTGATTTGTTGTTCATGCCACCAAACTAATATCTTAGATGGCAAAGTCTCTTTTGACATGGGGCTTTCCTTGTTTTTATCCAAAGGATCTTAGCTGTTGAAAGGAAAAAGGGGAAGAATACATTGAGCTGATTTATGTGTTTATAGGTGGCTGCAACATCTGATCTTATGCTGGCTTATCTGGATTTCTTCCTTGGCGGAGATGAAAAAAGAAGTGATCTTCCTCCTCGCCTATATCAAAGATTTCCGATGTCCATAATTTTTGGAGGTGATGGCAGTTATATGGCTCCTTTTTCTCTTCAAAGCGACAGTATTCTCACCAGTCTGCTGAGCCAGGTTATCATCTGATACACTACTTGTTACAAGATGGTGTTGGCAAAAGTTCTGATGGCCAGTTGGTTGCCGTGATTAATGCATTTTCTGTTGACTTGGACACTTTCTGACTTGCAGTCCGTTCCACCTACGACTTGGTATCGACTTGTGGCTGGTTTGAATGCACAATTGCGCCTAGTTCGTCGTGGACGACTGAGGGTGACATTTAGATCTGTCCTGCGATGGCTTGAAACTCATGCTAATCCTGCTCTGAGGATCCATGGAATGCGTGTTGATCTTGCCTGGTTCCAGGCAACAGCTTGTGGTTATTGCCAGTATGGGCTTTTGGTGAACACTGTTGAAGATGAAAATCAGTCTTCCTCAAGCAGACATGAGCCTGCGCGAACAGAGCAGCGATCAAGGTATCAATTTCTAACACCTGTTTCCAGTAAAATGTCCATTACTTATCATCTATTTAGTTATAAATGTTGTGGAAAAGGTCTTGCTGGTGATTAATCTTTACTTGCCTTAGTTACCTCCATAATATGGTGGCATCAAAGACATTCAGATGGTATTTTAGTGAAGTAGCTTTTGTCTTGAGACATTCGTTTCATCTCTGTTGTGTTTGTGATTGTTCTAATAGTTAGAGATGGAAAAGGGGGCTATTGAGGGCGTATGGAAACAGAGCCACAGTGCACCTGCAACATGTTCACATAACAAAGAAAACTGCGGTGGGAGTGCTTTTCACTTATCGTCATGAACAAATGATGAACTCTTACCAGTCATTTAATTTGCTAGTTGCCTTGTGAAGACACAGTAAAACCACAAACAAATAACAAACCTTGCAAGTCATTTAATGCTTACTGGTCATGTTCAGAGGATAGTAGGGTGCAGAGCTTTCTGATTCTGTTTGTGTATGGTACAGTATCTTCTGCTTGATTCACTATTTACACTCTGCCTTTTGCTTTCACTTATTTTATAGTATGAAGAGAATTCAAAAAGAAAGGCCATCGGCTGACTTGGCAGAGGGCCTTCTTAGTCGGCTTCGAAGCAGTGAAACCCATATGAGGCGAAAAAGGACTGTAGGTGGAATCTTGGACTTGAACAATTTGCAGATGCTGGAAGAGAAAAGAAATCTATTCTATTTTCTCTCTTTTATGATTCATAATACAAAACCCGTTGGCCACCAGGTAAAATCTTTACTCTATTCAGACAGGCACACTTTTATGCGCACGCAGATTCTTTAATCTTAGTTAAAATCACCAACTCATCCACTGATGTAAAGAAAAAGTTCACACTTTACCACTTCGCCATAAAGAGCCTCTGCTACTTTTGCTGGGCTCCTGGGCAAAGCTTTATCCTTTTCAGTAAGTAACTGCCTCGTATCATTTTTGATAAGGTCTTGGGAATTCTTGCAGGATCTTGTTGGTTTAGTCATCTCAATGTTACTTTTAGGGGACTTCAGTTTGGTATTGCTGACTCTGCTTCAGTTGTACTCAATTTCATTGGCCGGTGTCTTCCTGGTTTTATTCATCTTACCGCTTGGAATTCTCCTTCCTTTCCCTGCGGGAATCAATGCTTTGTTTAGTCACGGACCCAGGCGTTCTGCAGGCTTAGCTCGTGTCTATGCGCTGTGGAATGTTACATCCTTAGTTAATGTTGTAAGTTGCTACTTCTACTTCAGTGAATAAACGCACACACAATAATGCAAAAGGAGCTTATACCCATGAGCGCTAAAGAATTAATGAGTATTGATAATCATTTCTTGAAGCTCTTTTCTTGACAAATATGACATGAACCAGGGGGTTGCATTTCTCTGTGGATATGTTCACTATAACGCTCAATCAGCTGGCAAAAAGCTTCCATACTTTCAGCCATGGAATATTAGCTTGTGAGGATTGCTTTCCCCTTGTAAAAGCTGTAGTCTAAACCATAATTCACAGTTCACACGCGCGCACCTGCAGGCATGCGTGTGCACGCACACAAGCTCATGCTTTCCTCTTATTGCTGGCTTTGGTTGCAGGGATGACAGTGAATGGTGGATTTTCCCGGCTGGACTGGTCTTATGTAAAATCTTACAGTCACAACTAATCAATTGGCATGTGGCGAATCTGGAAATTCAAGATCGGTCGCTGTATAGTAGTATTTTTGAGCTGTTTTGGCAATCGTGATGGCATCCGCTAACAGTCTGTTGCTCGCTAACACGATTTTTTTGTTCTCTTGAATCTAGCCCTCCTTTTGTACCCTTCTTCAGAGATCACATAGGTGAGTTATTGACACAGAGCAGGAAAGAGGAGAATAAATGTATAGATGACAGAAAGAGAGGCATTTGTTCGTGGAAATTACCCCCTTGTACTGCTGGCAGTTGTTTTTTTCACTCTGTAGCTTGTATAGAGCAAGCGGGGTAATATATAGCTTTGTATTCATTTTCATATACAAATCGATCTGCTCTACTTCTAATTTTCAATAGCAATCCATTCTTAGATTGAGTGCAGATTTTCGTACTCTTAATTTCTGTACGTAGCTTGATTTTTGTAATTCACAGGTCTATTAATGCGTAAAGCTATCATTGGAGATCATTGACTTGTTTTACCCAAGATAAGTGATGATCGTGTGTAGTGATATTCGAGTGATACGACTTGGTAGTGTGTATATCAATTAAGTACATCAATCCTCGTACATTTAGTACAATTTGATAGGGGTAAAAATCCTATTTTGGAGATAGGAGTGATCATGGTGGTCTTGGTTGGGTCAGTTCAGCATGTAATCCAATAATTAACCTGTGCAGTGTTAGTCCTCAATTTTTGGGGTCAAGGACTGACTCGGTTGAGCCCAGGATTGAAAATTGAACCAACCCGGTTGAGCCTAGGATTGAAAATTGAACTAACCCTATGGGTTTGGTTGGGTTTCAGAGTTAATTGGAAATTAATTGATAATTTTTTTTATTTCATTCCTTAAAAATACAAATATGTTATTTTAAATTATATATCCATCAACGGAGGTGAGTTATAAGACGAGGGTGAGCAGTGAGGCGAGCATAATGCTGATCTAGGGATCTTAGAATTAAGGACCAACCTAATCTTCTTGGAAATTGGACTAAGACTGGTAAAGTCGGGCTTGGACCGATCTTGGACCGATGCTCACTTCTATCTAGTGATATCATGATCTAAGCCTAAGATGCCTCAAAATGGCAATTGGGTTTTCTGACAAGCTCTTGACCAACCTGAAGAAGTACGCTGATAGAAGTATAACGTCCTAAACAAGGAGGGTGCGTCTGCAAGCAAGAATGATATAATAAGACAGATTTTTTGGGTCTTTTACGCTAGGGAAACCTGTAGGCGACATCGAAGCTCTTGAGGCACTGAAAAGGACCTATAGAGGATCTTTCACTCTCTGTCGACGGAAAATAAATGCAATCTTTGAGGAATGTTAAGCGATAGAAAAGAAGGTTGTGTTATGCTTGGTGGAAGACATTTACCACCATCGGTATCTGCTGTTTTTTACACACAATCAATGTAACAATCAATAAACAGACCAAGATCCATGTTTGTTATCGTGACCAATGTTCATGCCCATTAGGTTCGCATTTGAATTTTGCAGACAGTAGCTTTCGACTGATATCAAGCTGCGGGAGTTGCATATTTCTTGGAACTTGGAGAAGGTGAAGACCATGTTCCAAGATAACCCAGAAAACGCAAAGGAGCCTCATTATCGTACCAGAAAAGAGACTTTGGGGCAAGAATGAGTACATAAGTAGTTAGGAATGTGCCAAAGTAGTGCCTTCTTGATTCTTTGAAATGCGAAGTGAGATGGTATACCACCTCGTAAGCACCGGGCTTAAGCCACAGTTGCTACATATCACTGTTCACTATAGCGATGACATTTCAAACATATCATCTAACCAGTGATGATGGATAAGTTCTCCCAAGACAACAATTAAGGCTGCCATACATGTTCCACATCATTAAGTACTAACAAATAAAGCTGAACAATTATGAGATTCCAAACAATAATCTACCCTTTTGAGGACTCACATCTCGCCCCATGTTGAAAAATCTTTAGCTTACTCCAGTGCCGCTAATATGTCTAAAAGATGGAGTGGGATACTGCTGTCAACTGCGAGATGCTAAAGCATGCATGATAGGTCGAGTTCAATCATAGGCAGGAGCAATTTCCTGGACGCCAATGCCACCCCTACATAGAGTGAAACACAATCAAACTCAAGTCATAGGCTAAAAGCAAAGTGATCAGCAATAGACTGCTAATTCATCACAGTTCTCAATGCTGTCATTTGTAACAAAATATGTCAATCTGAAATTTCACTGGCTTTCCATCAAGTTGCGCCGACAAAGCGTCTTCATATCAAAAACTAACCTGAAGATGGATGAAGTTACTCTGACTCCTTGTTCAAAACTTTGGGGACTTTAATAAATGGCTCCTCATAGCTTGGAACAGAAGATATCAAGGCCTCCCTGTTGCAGAACAAAGTCAAGCTTCAACTCAAAAGGCAAAAACAATACATAATCAATCGCTAGCACAGCAATCTCAAAAAAAGAGACGAAAGGGAAACTATGACCTGTTATCAAACGTTTCAGGAACATCCTCCCGCAATTGGTCGCCATCCGTATCTACAAGGTCGATCAACCAGAAATGTTATAGATAAACAATGCAAATTCTCACAATTTTGCTGCGACAGCACACTTTGAAGACAAATTAACAATCTCATAGTAATGCTTCAAGAACCTGCTCTTAATGCAGGTTCGACGCTTTGGAGTTCCACATCTTGAAGCTGTCCAAACCTGACATTAGCACACCTTCAGAAAAACAGCACAAAAGACTGCGAAAATCGACTACACGGACTGGATAAAGTCAATATCTTTGGCAAGAAAGAGTTGCTCATCACAGTTATCAACATCCCCAACATTCATGTTTCCAATTCACGGGTTAGAATCCAAAAACTTGAATTACTAAGCTAACCCCTGAAAAGCCCATAACAGAGGAGTGGATGAACTCATGCGCCTATTCGGAGCGTTAGAGGATGAACTAAACCAAGATGACATTTTTAGCTGGTCGTGAACCTCGTTCGGAAAGGCAGCATTTTCCAAAAAGCCACCTCAAGCGACGCTGCTAATTATCAATTGCCACGCCAGAATCGAGACGTTTCACAACGAATGAGACGCGAATTCCTAGACGGGAACACAGAGAGGCGTACCAATCCACCACCTGTCGAATCTTCGGAGTGAACTCTTCAATCTGGAAACGAAAAAGCCGGAGCATCGGAACAGAAACGAAGCACAAGATCGAAACAGATTGCAGAAACAACACAAGAAGAGCGGGTCAGCGTACGCCGCAACGCTCTACCTCTTGAGGGGTGAGTGAAATGCGAGCGGTTGCAGCCAAGCGAGGCAAGTCCGGAGGCTCCAGAGAGGAGGGAGAGTTCGAGGTCGAGCAGCTCCGGATGATTGCCCGGTCGAGCCTGGCATGAAGAAGAGGGATTGAGCTCGAGAAGGTGGCGACGTCGGGGGTGAAGAGGAGGCGGCGAGGGTTCGTGGGTGTCGCTCCTTTCAGCAGGAGCAGAGCTCGGCTCGCCATCGCCATGGTCGTTTCCCTGCTTCTTCTCTCTTTCGCTAGTCGAGACGACGTTATCGGGCTATGTGGAGAAGAAGGCAGGATTCTGCTGCTTTGTGGGATAAAGTGGCGACTGTAAATATCGGTGATGAACTTTTGACAGACAATTTATGCAGTTCTTGATAAATTACCAGTACTTATAATCGATAGTTACTGAATTATTTCAAATTATTAACTATTTAACTATTTTATTGATATTTGATTATGTAGCCTACGAATGTGATAAAATTATAACTTTAATAGAGAATTATAAAATTTCATTTGAGTTCACTTAGCATTTGGTAAATTATTGAAAGAGATGGTGGTAACTTTTACTTGCATAAAAATATTGGTAAGTTACTAGCCTATTGCCGACTAAACAAGTTGCCAGCCAAAATTTTGTTACCAATAAGTTTTGACAGTACAAATAATTTTCATATTTTGTTCACACAGAATAATATTTTAACTTCGTAACTTCTGCCTACGAAGTAATAGAATCGTCCTGTTCTTACATGCCTACTGATTTATGAGTCGATATATTTTTTACAAAATAACATTTATTAATGTGCTTGTTTGCACCAAAAGTAATAATAATGGATATAAATTTACATTTTGGAGTAGAAAAAAAACTTGCTCGAGTGTATCTGGAAATTTTCCTTTTCCCAGCTATTAGTCATAACTCTAAGTAAGAAAGTAATTTGTGGATGATGGGTCGAGTGCACCATACGAGAATAAAACTTGGAGAAGCAAAGGAAGTGTCCGACTTGTAGATCAGTGTGCAAAAGACAATTCGATTGATTGGTTACATCACGTCATTAATGTAACCAATAAACTAGCAAAGATTGTTTTGGTTAAGTTGGCAAACATGTCTAAGTTTTGCCCCTTGATGTCCTGATCAATGTTATCTTAAGTTGGCAAGTTGTATCATTCAAACCAAAAATACAATGCCAACACTGACCCCTGATGTAGAGATATGTTGAGGTGATGAGTGCATCTCAACATTTTAAGGCTTTCTGATGAACCTGTGGGATGATTTTCTAGCTCTTTCGGGTTTCCAGAAGCAGAGATTTATAGTAACTGCTGCTCTTAACTGATAATATAAAGTCATCATCCAAGATAACCAATCACACATAAAGGTTGATGGATATCATATACAGTACAGCAATCAGGCAATTTCAAAACTCAGAAAAAGATCCTTTACTCAGCCTTGGTCTCAAGAGTAGCTGGAAAAAAACCAAATGAAAAGAAAACAAACTCAGCAGATTGATCCCTGATCCAGACATCATAAATGAACGCATGTTTTATATGCTTCGATAATCCTTTAGTCACTGTGGGCAGTGGGCATGGAGGAGAAAAATGGCCTGAATTCAGCACAGCATACTTGAGAGCCAAAGGAGGACCATTCCAGCACAGGCTCATTCGAGACCAAAGATGTACATCTTGCACAGGTTGTTGTAGTCTCGTACAAATTGTCTTTCTGTTTCACTGCATTCAGCAAAGATGGCGAGAGTTAACATACAGAGAAAGAGAAAAGTAAGGAACCGTCTAATAACTCCGCCGAAGGGGATCCTCCTCTTTCTCATCAAGGATGAGTTTGACGCCATTGTTCTTTAGAGCATTGACAATCGCCCAGATCTTCGTTCTGTTCTTGAATCCTTTCTTCTCTATCTCCTTGTTCATATTAACATGAATGCCTCTCCCAAGTCCATGCTCAAGACCTTCCACCTTGAGTCGCATGGCGAGCACATCTCCGACGACACCTGCGGCCTTAGCATTGCAAGACCTGCCACACTCTAGAGAGTTCTTGATGGAGTGCTCCACTGTTGATGCTGTGGCTACAATCTGCCCATTATTCCGGTCCACGACATTTGCCGTGACGTACTTCAAGGATATGAACAACCTCAGCACATACCTCTTTAGAACAGTCATGTCATCTGATCCTGAAAATCAATTTAAGAGAAGCACAATCAGCAGCCAGCAGGTGAATCATGAACACACCATGCCGTCATATAGATCTTAAAATTAAAGCTTTTAAAGGGCTCCAATGGGAAAAAGGATCTTCAAATTCCCTGTAACTTCAGTCTAAGCCCGCCGTCATTTGCAATCTTCCAAAACCCATACCCAACTGGAATACGGGGCATATTCAAAACAACATCTTCTAGCTATCCATAACTTGGTAGACGAAACCTACACCTCAAGCGTGCGCCCTTACATGAATTGATCCTACCTAAATTGGAGCATTTTTGTGGAGAACACCATCCATAAATCTTTAATTACAACAATAAAACATGACCCACATTTTTTATGAGGCCAAACGACACAATGCAAGCACCACACAGAAAACCCAAGCACAGAGCACATGAACTTTGAACTGAGAATTGCATCATCAATCAATCTATCTTAAACCCTGTGGGGTTTAACATGAACAGAACTACAGCTAAAATTCCCAGTTCAATTTGACGCTCCATGGATGAGCCAACACTTCTGCATGCATCTAAAGGTCTACTCAACCATAGCTCGAAATTGGACCATCTAATTCTCCCAAAAACCGGCGCCCGATTCCAATCAAACATCAATCCGACGAAACAAACCCGATACAAATTGCAGCGCTAAGCAAGAGGAGAACACTAGCTCCATCAAGATAGAATCAAGAGAAGCGAAAAACCAACCAAATCGAACCTCGAGCCTCGAGTGTGAGCCGTGAGAGAGCGCGCGCGGGGGTAGAGAGAGAGAGAGAGAGAGAGAGAGAGAGAGAGGAGGAGCAAAATGAAAGAAAGGAAGGCGGACGGGTCTTCTTCCTAATTTGTGGGCCGTTTCGTACCCCTTTTCTGCAATTGAAATAAAATGGAGGACTCCAGAGAAAAAATTAGGCCCGCAAATTGAAATTCTCATCTGCCCATGGACCCGGCCTTAGGTGCGAGCTCACGGCGGTCTAGCTCGGTTCGGACGCCAAGCCGAAGTCACCGAGTTGGGTTAGAAGAGTCGTTTTCTTGCCATCTAAACTTGTTACTTTTCAATACATAAAAGAAAAATCAAGCGAAAACCAAACCATTTTTCTCAATTTGATTTGGTATCAAGCTGCAACCAAAACAAACCATCTATCGTGATTCATAAGCTTGAATTCTATAAAATAATTCGATAATGAACTTAAATAATTCGATTCTATTTCATGGTTCTTTTGGATAGAAAAAATGACGATGAAATTGAAAAGTGCATAATGATAGGCTTGACTCTTGAGAGCCTCTATTCTCTATAGTCAAACGGATGGTTATTCAGAGAATAACTAAGTCCCCAAGTTGAACAAGTCTCTCTCACGGTCCTGTCACGAGAAGTATATGGTAAAAATAGTGACGTGGAAAAGAAGTTGAAAGAAGAAAAAAAAAGGATAAGAAAAGAGAGAAATGCTGACGTTGGGTTGACTCAGTCCAGGTCTTGTTTCATCACAGCACTCGAATAGAGAAAGCTGTTACAAGGGAAGATCATCAGGGTCCCGACCCTTTCTAGCTCGACAAATATGATCACGATACAGCCATGTGAAATGACAGATAAAGAATCCCATAATTGCTCCGGATGCATCTCCAGTTTTGTGGCGTGACAAGACGAATGATTCTCTGGAAAAATCCCAAATACAGGTTACCCCGGAAGAACAGAGCACCATATCCTTTTGCATATCTGTCCTCATACAGGACTAGAAGATCTCTTCCAGGTTGATATTAGTCAAGAGTTTATAGGGCCAAGAACTCCTCAGCTTCTTCTTCTCCAAGATGAAGAGTTTCTAAGCTCATGCAGGCCTTGGAAGGCTTATTAAGAGCTTCGCGATGCAAATCCCTTTTCGGTTGCGTTTTCGCTTGTTGTCGTGTGGATCGCAACTAACGAATAATTAGCTCAAAGAGGGTTTATATCATTCCGTGAATCTGCATAGATTTTTGGGATAAAGAGTAAAACTTGAGCAGTTTCTCAATTTCAATGAACATGGATTTTGGTGAAGTGCTTTTATAAAGGATCCCAAACAGGCCTGGACAGTGAACTCCACTCCAATGACTTATTTCTAGCAAAAACTGCCTTACCTCACATGAATTGTGAGATTACAGAACCGATCGAGATGAACATTATTATAGGAAACTCCAGACCAATGAACATGCAGGTTTTTAAAAGATTTGAAATCACGACAGAGAGTTTAAAAATAAAATATCGTTTGAATCAAATGAGAGAGTTCCTTTTTGCCACTCAAGCTGTCCCTAAATTTCTTATATCAGGATGAGACTGGGTCCACTATATAAGAATAGTTCCGCTTGGGTTTCTCTGACTTGCACAATACTCAAGCCACCTAACTTTCTCCTTCACCAACTTAGGTTTGAAGGTATATGATGCCACCAACAGTCATCTTTGAAGAAGGTAAAAGGGCTTAGAATGTGAACAGTAAAACCCGAATCGTTCTGCAATTACCAGATTAATTGTGTCCATGATAGTTTCTCTAGACGAGCCTATAGTTAATCAACCCCGAGCAGCTACTTTCGGACTCGGTCCATTAATCTATTGATGCATGCTCCAACGTAAGTGCACATGTTACGCGCGGCTTAACAATTAAGACCTGCGCAGTAATTGCTGAATGATGACAAGTAGTTAAATATGCTTAATTAGCAGTCGGTGAGAAATCCCTTTAGCTTAACTTATGGGTGGATTTAGATGTGACATAAGTATTTTAAAAGAGTTTAGACTTTATAGCCCTTAAGATCCTTGTTATGAAACAGGATGTGCATCATGAGCTCTAAGAATGCTACAAGAGACAGACCTTGACCCCATTATAAAAGATGCAGCTTTGTTGGTATGATTGACTCGGTTTATGAATTCTCTCCTTAATACCAGCTAATCTTAATCAAGGTCCTGAGACCCATTTAGTGATAAGCCAATAAGATTTCACTTACAAAGATTGTGGTTGATGTAGTCATTTCTTATTTCTTCCACAGAGAAATGATATCCCATCATCTTCCTCTAATTTAACTAACAGTTAGCGGCACTCTTGGTGTGGTTTAACTCGGTAAGCCGGAATTTCTCCACAAAATGTGTAAGGCAACTTCTTTTTCCATGGAAAGTGTGTTATTGTTATTATCGGAAGATATGAATTGTTTTAGTTTGTGAGAGTTGAGGTTCTGATATTTATGTAGTTGAAATGGACAGTTTACTACATATTTAAAGCTTTTCATGTTTGAATTATGAGTACCATGATGCGTGAACTCTCATCTTGTTGATAACATCACATCCACAAGGCCATACGTTGGAGTGGAATGCTTCAACCACTTGACCGTTTCGTTCCTTAAGCTTACAACATGAGATCTGTAAGTTAGCTGGACATCCTTTTTTTTTTTTTTTTAAGTATCAGGATATTGCATATATTTAGGGATGTCTCAATACCTAGGTTGAATCATTCATATATGCTGACAATGTCATTTAAGCGGAAAAGTTCCGTATCTTAACTGAGGTACACAAAACTCAAGTCTTGTCATTCCACTACGAGTCTCTGGATTGATCTTTGTCTAGAACCTATGACAGCGAATATATTGCACCCAAATTTCATTTTAATACTACTTAAGCGCCACCACTGAATAGAAGTAAGAAATAGTCAACCTTCAATTGAATATAGAACAAGCCATGCTTATCATCCAAGTAAATCTGGAATATTAGTTTTCCATTAGTGATTAAACATAAATTGGTTATTGGGGTTTTCATAGGTAAATGCGAAACGCCTGTCTGAAGTACACATAATTCATGGTAGAAGGGTGCACAGACGTCTCGTAATAACCAACCTAGGGCAAAGATTACCTCATATTCAATGGCTAATGTCCCTTAATTCAATAAAACATCGTGCTCACAGAAGATTCAAATGTAACAAAGGAGAGAAAGCAAAACACAGCTAGATACATTGTTAGCAGAAAAGAGAAGCAGAGTAATTAGACTTTTAAAGGAAGAGCCTTAGACTTCTACTAAAAGAGACAAAAATTTGAAAAGGAAAAAGGAAAGAACCGAGAAGGCCAGGAGGGAGCTCTAATAGATGGAGTTGTCTTTGGGGACCACCTGATGCTTTTGGCATGAGCTAAAAAGTGTGCCTCCATTATTCTCATCCATATAAAGCAAACTATAGTTTTTCTCACTAAAGTAAGCTACAGTTTTGTCAAAATAAATATTGATATTGTGTTGATCGCACAGATCATGTAGTTTACATGCGGATACAGCTAACCTGAAAGAAAGAGAAGGAGGAACCAAAATTTGAGAAAGACCTAAAGGAAAACCGGCTGGTTTGAAATTCAAAGGAGTCTCGTGTATACAGATAAATTTACGAGTCATTGACTCCAAACCAGTGGACTCGATATTGTAGATCAACTGTTTATTCACCTTGGCATGCAAGTTGAGTCTCATCAAGCTAATCGAGTAGTCAGCTATTCCATCCAGCATGGAAGGTCCAATAACATGTGATTAGTTGTTTTTTGTCTGAGCCTCTTGAGATTGAGCAAAAAGAACAAAGTAGCAATGCATTTAAAAATGCGAAAAACAAAAGCATTAAAGTTGAACACCGGGAAGGAGTCAGGGAAGATTGCAGGTCAATCTTCACCAACTTTATAAAACCCCACACTAGAAGCCCACAGGTTCTTGAATAGTTCATTACCATCTGTCTGTCTGTCTGTCTCTCTCCGCCGCCCCACCCCCCCCCCCCCCTCTCTCTCTCTGTCTCTGTTGAGTAGCCATGGGAAGAGCACCATGCTGTGACAAAGCTAACGTGAAGAGAGGACCGTGGTCGCCCGAAGAAGATGCAACTCTCAAGAGCTATCTGGAAGCTCATGGCACTGGTGGAAATTGGATTGCTTTGCCCAAGAAAGCAGGTCTATCTTCCCTTTAGACAACCATTTTGGTTACCGCTTAAGACTTGCCTATATGCACTGGACTTGCATCGAGAGAGCCTTCAGATCGCAAGAAACGTGCATATTTAGCAATTTAGGATTCTACTGCTCACGTTCATGGGTATAAATAAGCATGAGTGCAAACACAATTAAGCATCTAAAAGAAAATTTGAAGCTCTTAGGAGTTCTGAACCAAACTGTTCCATTAAAAGTCCAGACTTTTCAGCTGTGGAAGCTATTGTTTCTCTTCTTAGCTACTTCTTCTTGCACAAGTTTCCTTTCCTTCATTTACAAGTCTTGTTTTCAGTTTTTTTCTTTTTGTTTTTTCGGTTCATAATTGCCATTCAAGCTATTTTCTTTCCAGCTAAAATTTCAGAATTTTATTCATTTTCACTCCTCGGCTCATCTTCTTATGATGGTGTGCTCTACATATTGCAGGCCTTAGACGGTGTGGGAAGAGTTGCCGCTTACGGTGGCTCAATTATCTGAGACCAGATATCAAGCATGGTGGTTTCACTGAAGATGAAGATAGTATCATATGCAATCTCTACAACGAAATAGGAAGCAGGCAATTTCTCAGCTTAACTTTTCCCTGTTTGTCTTAGATTATCATTGGTAGTTCCTCGCTCCCAAAACAAATCATCTTCTATTTGTAAGTTCAAGGGAATCGATACTCGTTTCACTCTCTTGGTTACAGTAAAATTCATGCAAGCATGCTTTGAATGATCAAATTGGAGCTATTGGGTGAAGAACATCTACTTTTGGGGGGAAAATGGGATTCACTTTTTATCGAGTAATAATTACATCAGAAGACATCATATCCTGGTTACAATGACGAGTTGGGCTACAGTTTTAATCACTGTTTTTGTTTTCACTTGTAATTATTCATATATATCATATTAACATACATTTTTTTTTGTTTTGTTTTGTTTTGTTAGGTGGTCTGTCATAGCATCTCAATTGCCCGGAAGAACGGACAACGACGTCAAGAACTACTGGAACACCAAGTTGAAGAAGAAACGGCTCGCCGGAAAAGTTAATGGGGCTAATAACAGCAGCTACAACACAATGTCCACTTCCAACGCCCCTGCGCTCCTCGGGTTCGCAAGCAACCATCCTTCCGGCATGCCAAATCTGGACATGTACCACGGTGGATTTTCAGTTTCGGGGATCAACACTTTCACAGCTGCCGAATGCCAGGTTATACATGACAGAGCAACTACTGCTAATGTTCTCAATTCAGCTTATTATCCTTACACAGGCTTCGATCACATAAAGTCTAATGAAATCGAGGTGAGTTCAAAGGTATCGACTTCAAGCATTTCTAATTCATCCAGCATCTCGAGTTCGTCATCGTCTTTGGCAATGGACGGAAAGGCTTCGCTGCTCACTTGCAACAAAGGAACCCTCGATGAGGCCGCTGCAATGATGGATTTCGGGTTCGGATTCCCCTTTGACGCTGTCAACAATGGCATCTGGTTTCAGGAGAGAGCTCAGGATAACTCCCTCAACTGCGGCAGCTATATTTCGAGTTCTGATTTAAACTATATATGCTGAAACAAGGCCATATCGCAGTACTGCAATATAGCTCAACATTAAAGTGAGTGACGGAAACATTGGCGGATTTAATGGGCACAGAAACACACGAAGCTTCTAGGAATTTTCTTTCTGCATGTTCCAGATTAATTAATTTACACCTCTAACTGCTATATGAACATATGCTTGTCTTGAAGTCGAACCGCGTTATGTACAAATTGATTATAGGTAGAGATGGGCTCGGGCTCGCTCCTGTGAATTCGGTAGAGAGAGAAAGGGTGTGTTAGCATAGAGGACTTGCGATAGATTCAATTGTATTATGAGCGTCGATCAGAGATCATCTCATGAATGTCAAGTCACTGTAGCATGGTTTTGTATATGAATATCTCTTAGTAATGAAATTCGAGCCTCGACGTATCGACTCAACAAATTTTCTAGTATGTACATGCTGAGCAAATGTGCTTTCCTACCCAGTAATTTGCTTTGCATGCGAATGTTCCGCCTGCACGCGTGCGTAGACTCACATAAAATTGTATCATGGACATGTGCGTGTCTGAGTGTCTGTTAAGAGGTTTCACTTGGGGATCTGACGGGGTGGGGCAGGGAAGATTTGGTCCCGTATCACTTTGTTGTGAAATAAGGATGCTCGACAAGGAGTGTGACGAGGATCGCGTCAGCATGTCTGCTCTTCTTCGGCCTGCCGAAGTTCACAAAAGTTGCATGAAAGAGAGCCACTTCATGACCAATTCAATGTCCTCTTTCAAACTTTAACCACAACAGATTCTCTCTTATGGAAATTTCTCTTATACATAGGAAAAAGATAAAACGGATCCGCCTATACGTATTGTGCAGACTTATCAATGCTCGACAAAACCAATTATACGGACTCATGGGTTCGACCATTTTCTGAAATTTAGGCAATGATAATCGTGTCTGCATTATTCGCGACTCTACCGAGACAGATAGTTTAAGTTGGACGAAGCATCTGGACAGATGCAGAAAGGGACAAACTCAGCATACATAGCTGATGGTCATGATCTCGTGAACCTGGAGCATGATGTTGCTTTGAATTGTCCAGCATGTGAACCAGCTCGTGCCGCGTACTATGCATCTGCAGCTCATCTTCTTCTTGACTCTTTCTTCACGTATGTGAAGGGTTCCGGCCACTCACTCTTCCATCCTCACCCAATAATCACCGGACAAAGCTTTCGCGGGGAGAAGAACGTTATGGTAAACAAACTATTTTCGGGCAATCAGCTTTCAGGACACATTTCATGGCCTTCTTTCAATCTTGCAATCAGCTTAGAGGCGTCCTGAGGGACCGGCCGTTTCATGTTCACATGCCATTTGGGGGTCAAGCGGTGCATGTCGCAAGGCCCCCTTGACCATTGTCGTTCGCTAGCTTTCGAAAAGGGAAGGCTAAAAGGTCAAAAGCAGAGAGGGTTGGGAGGGGCTTGAGGTTCTTAAATGAACAGAAACATCCAGGAACTACCCGCGATTTCGTTCCTTTCATCGTACAGATCCCGGTGGCATTACGTGCCCGTGAATATTCCCTCTTAAATGTCTTTTAAGACAAAAGTTGTAAAGCCACCACGTAAATTATACATAGCAAGCTCATGTAGGATGGCAGAAATGGCTTTTTGAGCGAAAAATATAATATAGGCGGCCTCAAACGCTATTGAATAGACATGGGATGACCACACTCTTGAATATCAAGGACAGATGGGGCCCGCTTGCTTGGAATTTCTTTTACACCGGCGATGTATGCTCTAATTATCAATTTATCTTAAAAAATTAAAAAAAAAATGTAACTCGCAAAGCTGGAAAACCATGTATTTCCAAAGAAGCCCAATTTGGAAAAGAAAATCCACATAATAACCTTGACTAACCCTTGAGATCTGCCAAGTCGTTTGGGTGCTCTACGAGCAAAACGACATGGTCTCCACACGTTTAAAAAACTAATCCCCGGGACAACCGGGTCGGAACATTTCCTGTAATCTACAGATGGGCATGATCGGACACCACAGATTTTAAGGTTAGAATCGCTCAACCCCTGCCGACGGAATAATAAAAAATCATGGGTCCGAAAGAGAAAAATGAAAGATTCCGAAGACCGATGCCCATTTCACACCGACATTACTCTTGTCCAGCGGCCCCCCGCCATATAGTAATATTTCTTGAAGGTGAGAGGGACTGTCCTCGTATAATTGGGCCGGTGGAAAGTCATTGCATGGATAGTCGTTCTTTAGAGAAGACTTTGGACGAACTATTCGTAAAAATTAATGTTCTTATCCATTGAATGTTAAGAAAAAAACAAATGGCTGCAATTATTATTATTTTTTTTGGGAGAAATACAAGAGGGTGGGGAAAATAAGTAGGTTGACGTCACGCATGATTCGATTGTCTTCACTTATCTTTAAAACCGAGGTGGTCCATGCGTTGTTTTCCCCCCGGGAATCTTATCATTATTAAGGCAAAGTCCGTTCCTATTTTTAATTTGTGATTTTGCCCTTTGTGGTTTATTTAGTGCCGGTAGCCAAGTGCTCTTTTGCCTTTGGGGTTGAACCTTTCAAAACGACGGTCTTATTGTAATCACGCTGTCTGAGCATTTCCCACCCGCAAGTTTGCTCGGGTCAACACGCCCACCACCCCACTTTTGTCCCAAGTTAAAAACCATTTTCTTACTTTTGTTTTTGTTTTTGTTTTTTTCGTTATTCATCACCCTTTTCCTTTATTTTATCGCTGATCGGTTTGTGACGTGGACTATGAGATTGCTGACATGTCCCATTGAAGTACACGCGTCGTCTTATGATATATACACAACCTTCATGTGGCGCCCGTCCCCACCGAGGCCATTTTCCCGCCCATAGCCTTGGATCACTTCGCCAACGTCGATTGTGATTACTCGTTGCCATCCCGCTCGAATTAGGTGATCATGGCCCCAAGCTTGAGCTCGAGCGGCCTGCGAGCCCGAGCCCGAGTAGATCATGGCCATTGACAGCATGAGGTCGAGCAGTGAGCGGCCATAAGCTGCGAATGTCAATGCATTTATGGTGTAACCGTATATTGCAGATAAAATGCACCAGTCGTCTCTCCACAATACTTGTGTTAGATGGCAGGGGACCACTATTGCATTAGACGGTAAAGGAGTTTACTCCCTCGTGTTTTGACTTCAAGTTCTGTCAAAAACACGATAAGAACAAAACCCTGAATACATTGAACCTATGTGGAGGAGTGCACCTTCAAGTAGATGGACCAGTCCACGTATTCGAAAGCTAATCCTGAGATAGCCTAATTAATATACCAAAAAAGGAAATGGAACCCCAGTATTTTGACTTTAATGCAGTTGCACAATTGCAACAATGTCTTACTAATAACGTACCAATGCACGAAAAGAAAAAGAAAAGCTTGGCTAACAGGTAATTAAAGCCTTTGGGAATGGAGATAAGATATTTATCCAATCATCAATGTATAGAAGGTGATGGATCGATGAAGATTTGATACTTCCGTAACTTACCTCTCAAGTGAAGAATGTAGACCAATATGACTTGCATCTAGGTTCTCAAGCAGCTGCTTCATGCATGAAACAGTTGATGTCAAATAGGGTAGGGCCATATTGTCTTTGCTGTTGCAGAAGCTAGCTCTTATATTTCAGCTTACGATCATTTGACAATGAAGTGCCACAGCACTAGTCAGAAACAAGTCTGGTATAGTTTCAACAATCAAAACCAGTAGCTTGCACTGGCACCAAATTTAACAAAAGGAAAGAGAAATTAAATTGACCAGAGAAAATACTTCTCATATAATTCAGCAAGCTCTCACGAATTAGACCAAGCTTCTTGCTCTAACCAAGTGACATAACAAGCTTGCTGCAGTTTGCACACAACCGAAGGCACACTCTAGCATTGTGACGATAGCATGCAAAAACTTCAGTGGAAAGCCATGCTTCTAGAGAGGTTTAAGAAACTGGATCTAGATCCAATCAAATTCTTTGAAACTACACTCTTCTGTGACTAGAACCATAAAAGTGACTGTACTTTTGAAATCTGAGTCTTCTCAGGTACCCATCAATTCCACACGACTTCATAAATCTTGAAATGTGCCGATCATCAACTCTAGACCTTACAAATGTCAATATGACATACATTGTAGCTTCATGCCCAAGGGGACAGTTTTCCAGATTGAGATCTTAAAATTTGCACTAGAATGATGTTATCACTGTCAGTTTCTCCTGCCCTGATGTTTCCACTTGAACAGAGCGGAAGATCTAAAAGGGATGGCAGATATATCACCCTAAGGCATGATGTAATCACCTAAGGTAGAAGCATCTGCATTGACATAAATGAGACAGCTATGATGGTAGCAGGAAATATAATAAAGTCATTTTGAAATGTAAAGCCATTACCTTAAAGAAACTCCTGAATAGATAACCCCTAAAAGACCGCAACTTAGGAAGAAATGGATCCACGAAAGGTAAATTACAGCAAGTACCATATTGATCATGTTGCAAAATGATTTGTTAGAAAAGGAAAGCAGATGAATAGAGACCATCAGACCGTCAATACTCACCATCCTTTGAAGCTTGTGACCAGGAACTGGTCTTCAACTACCAGTTCTGGCCTCGACCTAGTTGCGTATCATCTGGTTTAAGCTCAATTTAGTTGCTGCAACGGAAAGTTATCATCAGATTTCCTTTTTCTTTTACTTTTAAACTTTTGTATGCCACGTGGATATCACATCCATGCCCACATGACCCCCAACAAGACGCCATTTGATGATAGGGTGAGAAATGACTTGATTGAAACAAAGACATTTACTCCTTGAGCTAATGAAACAGATCAAGATTTACTGACAAAGTTGCAATAGTTACAGGGCAGTGGCTAGGAATGCAACTTACCCACTAGAACTGTATGAAACAGCTTGTGCATGATAACTTTAGCTATCTTTCACAACTAGAATGCTTCAAGCGACCTACACTGAAGAACCTATGTCTCACATTCTTCTTGTTTTTATCAGAGTAGTCAGAAGATAATGCAACCATAGACCTGGCTATGATAATTCTTCAGTGGACTTCAGTCATGCCAACAGTATACATCTGCGCAATTTCATTTTACCATGTCCACCAAATCAGTCTTTGATACACAGAAGTAAAAGAGTGAGATTAATTCCGAGGATAATTGTTCATTCAGCCAACTCAATTGATTAAACTAAGAAAGTAGTCTCCATAACCTTAGAAACAAATATCAGCAAAAGTCGCAGTGCAAAATTCACTAAGAAAATTGCACAAGAGTCGAGAGAAAATTTTTAAGTAGCCTGTTCACAAACCCAGAATTACCTACACAGCTAAGCTAATGCTAAAGCTAGAGATCACATACAGTCAAATAGAAGTATCAGCGTGCTCCATACACCTGAGCTGAATCATACTGAGGATAGCCAGGCTGAGGTGATAAAGACTTCCCGTAACCAGCTTGGGCATTTGCAGGTACATTACCATAACTGCCAGGCTGTGCAACTGATTGGTCATAGCCTGGTTGGGTGGTTGGCTGTTGAGCATACCCTGGCTGAGTCTGACTGCTAGGAGCTGCAGCATACCCACCTAAAGCAGCATCTTGTGGCACTTGATAACCATAACTTGCATTGGCTGTCACTGGCTGTTCAGGATATGATCCATAAGCTCCAGCTGCAGCAGGTTGACCATAGCCAGAAGTAGCTTGTCCTTGCTGTGGATACACAGCACCAGATGCAGGTAATGGCTGATTAAATCCATCACTGGCCGGTGCAGACCCGTATGCCTGGTACGTCTGCTGCATGGGCCCACTTGCTGGATATGCATATGTCTGTTGCGAAGGCATGCTTGAACTGTACGTTTGTTGTGTGGACTGACTGGACCCTGGATAAGGTGTATTGCCAGGTTGATTAGCTCCTGGAGTGCCATAAGATTGAGGATGCCCTCCTGGACCATATTGTTGTGCATAACCAGGTTGCACAGCAGCAGCTTGAGTGTAAACTGGCTGAGAGCTTTGTCCTCCATATGAATGCTGCACTGGAGGGTTATTATACCCAGTTTCATTGTATCCATGAGCGTAACTCTGCTGAGGGTTTCCCGCTTGAGGGTAAGGGCCCGGGTGCCCATAATTTGGACCTTGTGGTTGCCCATAGTTGTTGTAACTTGCTTGTGACTGTGGTGGGCCAGCAGATTGACCAGCATTGGGTCCTGAATGAGGAATACCTGCTTGATTTCCTCCATGTGCACCATAAAAACCATAGCTCCCACTGTGAGGAGGGCCCTGCATGCTGGATGGCCTCTGCTCCCAACCAGAATTAAAACCACTTCTTGGTGGGGGATAACCACCATAAGATGGAGGAGGGTATTGTGCATTCTGAGATATATGTGGTCCTCGCTGATGATAATCATATGACATCATGTGGCCAGGATGAGGAGCACGTGAACCCCATGAGGAAGCACTTGGCCCACGGGACCGATAAGCATTCTGACTAAACCCACCGGACAGTGGTGATGGTCTAGGAGTCTGGCCAACAAAAAGTATATAATGAATGCAGTCCATAAGAAAATCAGATACTTAAGAGCCACACATGAGATACCAGGAAAATAATCTACAGAAGTTGAAGCTCGAAATAGGCCAAAAGATAACACGAGCAAGATCGGTAAATTGGAAAAGCATAAGCAAGCCATTCGACATAAAGTAATATGAAAAGCTACTCCATGGAGTGGTTGACAAAATAAAGCTCATATAAAGATAAACATGACATAATAGTCCACATTGAATCAGCACAGATAGCTTCAATATTCATATTTACCAGGAAAAAAAAAATCAACATGCATGAAAATGGAGATTTAATGTCTCAGCCTGGTGAAATGGGAATATGATACCCAGACAAGACCAGGCAAGTTGCAAATACCATCCCAAGATAAGGCAAAAGTGAGAGAAAAATAATTCCACTTCTGAAAATAAGGCATATCTCACCAAATCAGTGACATTCAGATGTTTGTTCTAAATTTGTAAGCCATAAATGTCAAAGGGATAGTACAAACACAGAAGACACCTTTCACATATGCAAATACTATCCTCATTGTGGAGACATTTTCACTAGTCAGTTTATAACAAAATTCTAAATAAGAGTCTTCTAACATGACAAATTAATAGATAAACACAAATATCCAGCAATACAGGTAATTCTTTAGCAAATGCTTCAGAAGCTCACATGCCACCAAGAAAAAAAGATAACTTCCTAAACCCTTACTCACAAATGCAGGATGCAAAACGCATTCCCACCATCAAGAAAAACACCCCCTTAAACAGCAAGAACCACGTACCAGGACATCTGAATTATGAACCACAGCGGCTTTTTCAACCAATGAGTTATAGAAATATCAAAAGAAATGAGTTACCAAACATTAATGACTCAAACTCTCATCAAGCAGAATGCCTGGCACTAAGAATTTATGTACATAACTCAGATGATGATACTTCTAGACATCCAGACAACAGTGCTTGCCACTTCAGAGCCACCATATATCATAGACCTCAGCCAACCATTAAGCAAGGTTTCTAAACAAGGTATAAAGCAAACCCTTCTGACATAGCAATAGAGGTTTCTAATTGCAATAAAGCAACCTACAACTGTTGCAGTAGCTACTAAAAACAGGTATAAAGCATGGAATGGACCCCCACAATTATTCAAATGATATGAGTTTAAATGGACATGACGGCTTATGCCTCATATACAGAATATGGGAGTCACTAGCGGTTGCTAAGGTTAATACAACGTAGGCTTACGACATGATCTTTACTCGAGTCTCAAAGCAATCTTACCAACCATAAACATTCGCCATCCGTAGATTTAATGCCTGATACCTCTCTTCATGTGGATGAGAGAATAGTGTGGTTGTCTATTGCTACACCAAGAAAGCAATGCGAACACCACGGGAGAGGCAATTGCCAAATCTGCATTTTATAAGCCAACCAATTCGAAATCGGCACTTTCAAGATAGAAAAATGATGGCAAGTGGCAACCGACATCTTCGATGGAATGTATGATCTTCCTAAAAGAATTGACTTGACCTTGGCATGGATCATTATTTATGACAACTCTGATAATTGCATTCTCAACCCGTACTTACTCTCAATGACATATCAAGATCTAGAAAGATTATCGAACATGCAACCAGAGATTATCAAAAGGGGAATACCGTTAATATATTTCTAAGACCAACTCTTCATACTAACTCTACAAAAAGCATGGTTTCTGCCCTGTGAACATACATGATACATCAACTAATAATATTGACCAACATTTGATCCACAGACACTTTTGATATCAATGGAAAAAGATGTCATCCTCACTCTGTTAATTTTCACACACATCAAAACATCTGAAACTTATTTATAACGGTAATGTTCTCTGAATTCCCAAGCAGATAGGCAAAATTGATGAAGACTAGCCTCCTTGATACCACTTGGCCAACATTCATTCAAAAATCTCGGAGCCATTAGCACATGATAAGCTAAACACAGATATCCACAGTGAAAACACCCAAAAGGTTCCTAAAAGTACATATGAGGCTATGATTCCTATGAATAAACCAGAGGGGCTTAACATGAAACTTAAATGACAGAGGAGCAATATGATTTTTCTCCACATAGAAGCCAATGGTCAATTTATCAATATTATATGGGCTCCATTTGCAAGAAGAAGAATCGTAAGGTATTAAAGGAACTATTCCGCAAGCAAAAGTATCACAAATTTGGGGAATTGAAAAAAATTGCAAATGCATTAAAATAATGCCATTTGTTTTCGCAAAGAAACAAGGTAAACTAGCAGACCTGTCTCATAACTTCTTTTATCATCTCTGTAGCAACTTCGATCTGCCTTCTATCACCACTCACCCTGACAATCCTTTCCTTGGATTCATCACCCTCAGGAAGATGTTGAGGTATCAACTACAAGAAAGAAATTAATTGATTAGGAGATTTTGACATGTAACACTTATTAAAAAGTACCCATCAAGATGCATATCCTGACACCAAAAGCCGAGACATATGACATCTACTACCTGGATACGTGCTCCTGATCTGGTCTGCAGACCTTTAATGGTATCTCCACCTCTGCCTATGACTAAACCAACCTGAACAGAGAAATACCACAGAAGACATGCGTAGAAGTTAATTTCTATGATAATCAGTTCATATAATTTCTGAAAAGATGTGTGGTTGCTTGTCTGAACATATTATTCCCAATAAATCATCAGTAGTTTCATGGCAACACCTTGTCATTTGGAACTTTTAATTCAATCTGTTCTGCAGGCCCAGTGGTGGCATATGCAGTGGCTATGCCTCTAGCTACAAGAGCAGGGGAACCGCCAGCATCAGCCTACAACCAAATATATCAGATGACAGAAGCAAATTAGTTTCAACAGTCAAGGGAAGATATATTCAATCATAAAAAAAATACAGAATCAGCAAAAGCAAACCACTTGTGCAGAAAAGGAGAAGCAAGAATTATGCTTTTTCACCCAGCCAGACAACAGAGTTCCCTTGGTTGGTTCACAATTTTTGCATCCTCTGTAGATCTTGGTACCCAGCATTTTATGTGAACCTCCCACTTTTTAAGAATGTAACTAAAGCAGGGCAAAATATAGCTTGCTCCACTTTCACCATTGGAAATGCGAGAGTAGAGGAAAAAAGAAAGAGAAAAGGAAGAAAATGCACTGACAGAATCAACACAAACCTCTGCTATGACATCCCTAATAAGCTTCTCAGCCTTATGAATACTATCTGAAGTCCCCGTTAGCTCCACGGGCCTAGTTGTAGAAGACATATCAGCCTCAGCATCTCTGACAATCTGGATTTTCGCCCCCGAATTGTACTGCAAATACCGTATGGTCTCTCCAGCCTTACCAATAAGAACACCAACCTGCATGCATGATGCCAAACACATGTGACCTCATCTTTTGCTCAAGACCAAAAACTTGAAAGAACTCCAAACAAAAGAAGGTTTGGTAATGAAGAACCATAACTACAGCAGACTCATTATACATAGCCTAACATGAATTCATCCGGTTAATACTGGAAAAGGACGGAAAACATGTTTTACATTCTTCCAAAACCATATTACTTAGTCAAGTGATGTTACCGCTTGAAGGCTACTTAACATCAGGCACTGACACGTTACTTAACTCTTAAGGTCCCTCCTTACAACTCTAGCCGAAGATGACTGTGCTAAACACCATACAACAAAGAGAAGAGCAAAACTATATTAATAAAAGTAAAACTCATGCCTACAAAGTCGGCCCACCACAACAGTCTTGACTTGAAAGAACAAAATGACTCCATGAAGCAGAGAAGCAAATGATATATGCATGGGAAGTTCTCACATGGCTATTCTGTTTAGTCGATGATAATTACTAGTCAACATTGGAAGCGTACGATTTTGCTCGTCGTACTCATAATAAAAACATGTCATATGTCTTACAGATCAAGCAGACTCACTAAGACATGCCACCTCTTGCTCACTGAGACAAGTGCAACCTGTGTGCTCTTCATCCAAAATTAAGAAACAGGGAAGGCAAGTACCAACTGATGCTAAAGTTTCCAACTTCAGATGTATGTATCTCCAATATTGACTCTTTGAGGGAATAATAAATTTACAAAGACAACTATGATTCAATATCGCTATAACTAACAACGCCTTATAAAGGAGCAAAACAGGAATTCCATGCGGTTCAACTGACGATTTCCACAAATAGCAAAGCAAATTCACCTTATTATTCGGGACCTCAATTTTGCAAGTCAAAGTGTGACCATCATCGGATACTTGCAGCTGCTGTGCAGACACATCTTGTTGGGTAACATCCGCAGAAGGCACAGCTTCCTCCTTCAAAGTTCCTTGCAAATTGTCCTGAGACTCTGTATTGACATCTTTAGCCTCGTGGTTTTCCAAAGCTGCCTTTTCATCATCAGCAACTTCTACACTTTCGTCAGGCTGCTCCTCAAGTCCTTCAACCCCGCCATTATTCGCAGCCGTTCCCTTATTCTCTTCCTCAACAGGCTCATCTCGCTCGTCGTCTTGGTATCCATTCCCATTAACTGTTGCCGGAAAGAGAAGACAAATGACGAGTTCATGACTACTAAAATCGGCACAGCAAGACGAAATGGTCAACCGCATTTCGCGAATCAGAGGCGCGAAACGAATCCGAAGTCGAAACGAATAAACAAACACCAAAGTCACTCAACAGCACAATCACTCCTACTTCCGCAACTTCATAAGCAAAATCCGCAAAAAATTCGTACTTCGAAGCTCAACCTAATCTCCGCACAAACACAGCCGCCATCCACCTCATCAGCTACGATACATCACTATTCCCAGCAGCCACAGGTGAAATAAAAAGAAAAAAAACGAGGTGTCGAAATACCTGAAACCTCGGGCAGCTCGTCGAGGCGAGGACGCTTCGCATCGAGAGAATCGGAACCCGCGGCGTGGGCAATGTCGCCGGAATCGGCTTCTCCGGCGGGCTCCGGGGCGCCGACCTCCTCCGAATCGTCGAGCTTCCGCTTGTGATCCGGCGGCGGCGGCGAGGCGGCCGGCGGCGAGAGCGCCACGACCTCCTCCTCCGCCATTCTTGCGCGCTGCTCGGTCGGGGAGACGAAGATGGAGACGGAGCACTCCGCTGCTTCGGCCTGCTAGAGAGAGAAAGAAGAAAGGGAGAGGAGATGTGGCTGCAACGATGGTGGAGGGTTTTAACTTTTAAGTGCTTATATATACATGGGAGTCGGACGAGGAGGGGAGGGCGGAGAAAGGTTAGATATTTTTTCGGCACGGCGGTGAGCCAGCCCGCACGATTGAGAAAAGTTACAGGGACGGAATTATTTTATGTGTGTATATAATAGGAAACAGAACCGATGGGTATATGTTTAGGACTGGGTAACGGGCCGCGCCCTGTTTTGGGCCTGGGAGGAGTCGGGCCCATGGGCCCAAGCCTCTTGGGGCATTCCGTGATGGGCCGAAACAATCTTCGCTGTGTGCCCCTTTCAAACGCCCTCGCTCTCTAAAACCGATTGTTGATTTTATTTGTTTCCTTTTCTCCCAGCAGAGATTTGATTGCGTTCTATATTTCGCAATGGAGAATAAAATTCAATCGGTATTAGATATATGTACGTCTGATATGTATAAAAATGTTGAAGAAGACCTGTAAGGATATGTTTAGATCTGGGTAGCCAGCCGTGCCCTGTTCTGGGCCTTGGACGAGTCAGGCCCATGGGCCCAAGCCCCTTGGGTCTTTTCTATGATGCGCCGAATCCATTTTTCATTACGTACTATTTTCAAATGTTCTCGCTCTCTAAAACCACTTATTGATTTTATTCATTTCCTTTTCTCCCTGCAAAAATTTAATTGCATTCTATATTTCGCAATGGAAAATGGAATTCAGTTGGTATCGGGGATATGTACGTATGATTTGTAGTAAATGTTGAAGAAGACATGTAAGGAGATGGGTGTGTTGATGCTTAGTCCATCGCTCTAAACGCAAGTGCTTCGCTCTTACCGTTAACAAGGTAAGATTAAGGTTGTTGAAATCTTTAGGAGGTTTCTCGCAGGTTTTCAGCAATACGATGGATGCTTCGAGCGCATCTATTATGAAGATGGCGATGAGTTAAATCTTGAATGTGTATGCTGCATACGCAAATCGATTCAATACAAGTTCCATGTCACGGACAAGGAAAGCATTCTCATCGAGAAGTGCCCAAAAACATGTGTGCGTCTTTGATTTGTAAGAAGATCAACACCCCACGGCCCTTTCTTAGGTCATTATTATCATCTACCAATGAGTTGGATATGTATTTGGGAAGTAACTTCTCCAAATATATTGCTAGAGTTAGACAAAGACAATGTCAATTTCTAAAATGATGGAAGTGGCAAGCGACCGCTTTTTTGTTAATCAAATTTAACAAAATTTATAGAGAAATTTTGATTGCATCAACTTTACCAATATTAGGTTTAGATTGTACCATCCAAAACCCTTATGACTTCGTTTCACACACGTTGAATTTTTGGATTAATATCATTAAAAATCTTAAATTGGTGCTTCATGACACATTAAACCGAATTAATTTTCATCTCATACATAATCATAAATTAATGACCAATCTTATATTTTGTCTCACAAAAAATTTTAAAAACCTCAATCCAAATCACCCCTCATGTTAGATCTCAAACTTCTAAGATTGTGTTTGGCCGGATTTGGATTCAAATAGGATAAAAAGGGATTTGAAATCATTTATATATGATTCAGATTGTATAAATATCTCATTTAGGATTTGAAATTTTTAAAAATCTGCAACCTAAGATAAAATTGAAAATCTTTAAAAAAAAAAAAATATATTTTATGAATCCCTGGGTATCATATCTCCACGCTCCTCATTCACGCAATGACTTAAACCCTTTTGATAGTTGTCATAAACAAGCCGTCTTTGGAAAATCCATCTCGGGAGCTTGATGAATTTCAAAGATCAACCTTCGGAGCTTGACGACTTTTAATAGACGTGCCGTCTTTTATTAAGCAAATTTCTAAACTAAAGACAATGAGGATCTCTCTATCATTTCATTAAACACTTGATAAATGCCTAGTTTAGAGTTGACCAAGAGAGAGATCATGCCGCTGAAGAATGAATAATCAAAGGTGAAGTAGAGAAAGGAACTTAGAGATGATGGTGGAGAAGTTGGAAAAGTGATCGAGAAAGGGAGAGAGCCACAGATGACGATGTGAGCCCTAGCCTCCCAAGTGTGTTGTGAGAGCAAGGGCACAAGCAAGAATACTCGAGGACACCAAAGTGAGGGGTCATCACGATGGATGGCTACCATTGGTAAGAAACACCATGGACGGTGAGTTAATGGTGCATGAGAATTGTTAAGTTAATTTTTATAATTTTATATCTAATTTAGGTTTTCCATCATTTTATATAGGTGCATCCGAGTTTATTTGGGTTGAAGAATGCCATCAAACAATGGATGAATTTGGACTACAATCCATACCACTAATTTAGGTAAGAGATACTGGTTTTAAAATATTAGGATAATAACTCAAACAGTTCATAAATTTTGACTAAATATGTAATTTGGTCATTGAACTTTTAATTTGTTTAATATAGTGTTTGTGGGCTATATTGAACATTTTCATATAGTTTAATGACTTGATTGAACATGTATCAAATGTTCGGAGATTACATTAAATAAATTAAAATTTTATGGACTACATTATACATTAAGTTAAAGTTCAAGGTCCATATTGAACAAATTAAAAATTCAATGATTCAATTGCACATTGAGCCAAAATTCATGAATTATTTGTGTCAATTTCTCTAAAACATTTGGCAAGACGATAATTAATACAGGATAAAGGTGTCATCGAAAACCAATTTGAGATTTTTTTAATGTCACCAATTTGAAATTTATAGACTTTTTCGGTGTTCTTATTAAATTGAAAAAAAAAGGGAAGAATTTTAATCATCACCATCACCACCATCGTCACCCGCATTCGCTCGTGAATACCAGGCCACCACAAAAACCAAAAAAAAAAAAAGAAGCCTCCGTTGTCTCGTCACCTCCACCGGCCACCGAACCGGAGATCTGAATCTGAAACTCGGTAGGTTCCTCCTTCTCGACTCGAAGCTGCTTCTCCTTCTTCCTCCTTCTCTTTCTCTTTTCCTGGATCTGGATTTATCCTGTAATCTTCTGCATTGATTCGAGCCTCGTCGTATCTTTTCGAAGATCCGTTCCCCGCCGCCGCCGCCGCCGCCGCGATCGTTTTCTCACCCTCCGTGTTTCTTCCTTCGGTTGATGCAGATCCGCCATGGATTTCATGAAGGTTTTCGATCAGACGGTTCGGGAAATGTGAGCTTCGAATTCTCATCCGCTTTTTCGTTTGGATTCCGTCGCTCGCGAAGCTGGATTATGCGCAATGCCGTCGTCGTCGTTTTGTCGGTTGATTCTTTTGTTTTTTTTTGGGGCTTTGAGCAGAAAGAGGGAGGTGAATCTGAAGGTCCTGAAGGTCCCTGAGATCGAACAGAAGGTACGTGGGCGTGATCTCTTGTTGGAGCGTATTTGCTTTGGGAGCAGGAGATTTTTCTAGCTTTTATTTGACCTAGGCGGTTGAGCTGGGATGCCGAATGTTTAAGATTTCACGTGTTTGGGGATGCATGCGTCGGTGTCGATCGTGCTCGGTGTGTAGTTTGATTGCTCATCTCGGAGGACGGAAATGCGTGGGTGCTCCGGAAAATTGAATTGAGTGCAGAAGTTGGAATTCGTTTAATGTTATTTGGCAGACGGCTAACTTACTGTTGAGAGTTGGAAGTTGTGTGCTTTAGTTTTTGATTTAAGCATCATTACGTTTGCTAATTTGCTGAGACTAGTTTTGTCCATCAGCAGTATGGCGTTTATGGCTCTGTCAAAATTGATATTCAAGCATTGTGTGGTTGTTTTCTTTGACGCTAATGGCATTATCACATCTTAAGCAGCTGTTGGTCGAGCTTCTTTCTTCCTTTTTTCTCGTTTGCTTTTGTCTTAATATCTTGTTTCATAATTTAAAAATTCATCGAGAGGTCTGTAGAAGCGATGTGTGAATTTCTAGTATGCTACATGGTCTGACTGATAGCTGGAATGGCAGAAAAAAGCAGCAAAATGTTCTGGGTTTGGGCCGAGATTCAACTTATTGGCAGGTTTCTCAACAATGAGTTTCATCCTTTGTAGAGGCTGCTCCTGGCACACGAATTGTATTTCATTCAATTTTTAACCATAGCATCTACAAGATGCATAGACAAGGGGCATATTGGAAAGGTGCCAGGATCTAGCTACTTGGCCATCGTGCGTTCAGTTTAGTTCTGTCCTCTGCCAAGAGCATGGCTTCTTACCTAGTATCCTGTTACTTTAGAGTTTCTTCTGCTGTGAAATCATCAAACATCCTGTTCAATTGCTAGAATATGGATTAAAAGTCACTATATCAACATTGTAAATCTTTTTAGCTGGATGGAATTGATTGTGCATCATTAAGCATTTGTTGGCCAATAACAACGTCAAGTTGCTGAATGCATACGTATGTTGACTCATGATTCTATTGGCATTGGTGATCAAGGTACTGGATGCTACAGACAACGAACCATGGGGTCCTCATGGCTCTGCATTGGCAGAGATTGCACAAGCCACTAAGAAATTGTAATTCTTCATGCCTTACACTTCTTAAAGCTCTTCCAGCCTAGTTTAATATTTGGTAGTTGGTGAGAGAGAATAATTTGTTTTTCTGGTAATTATTGACTGCAATTATTTAAGTTAAAGAATTACATTTTATCAACCATTTCAGCACGGAATGTCAAATGGTCATGAATGTCCTTTGGACGAGATTGCGGGAGACTGGAAAGGATTGGCGTTATGTCTACAAGGTAGAATCATCACTACCATGGAACTTTTTCATACCTTGGGTCAAATACTTCAAGTCAGAGTTATCATCTTTGTTGGCTGAATCTTCACTTTTTGTCCATTGGCTCCATCTTCTTTTCCTCTTCGATTTGACTGATGTTTTCTCATTTCAAATGGAGTGTTGGTGTATGGTAACCCTCTTTTCTTCTGTCTAAATAATGTTTTTCAGGCACTGGCTGTTATAGAGTATTTGGTGGCACATGGTTCAGAGCGTGCGGTTGATGACATTATTGAACATACCTTCCAAATCTCGGTATAACAATGAATATTATTGAGAACACATCTTGTGATTTCCATATGTTGGAGAAGGGAAGGTTTTTATTTTATATCCATTTAAATTATCTTCTTTACTTGGTGTAGTCTCTCTCGAGTTTTGAATATGTTGAGCCAAGTGGGAAGGATCTGGGCATTAATGTGAGGAAGAAGGCTGAAACCATTGTTGCTCTTCTCAACAATAGAGATAAAATACAGGAAGTAAGAAATAAAGCTGAAGCAAACCGGGACAAGTGAGATTTCCTTGAAGCACCGAAATACATTTTATCCTCCTACCCTTTTGAGATTCATTTATGGACCACATTCAGTGGATAAACTATGTGGATGCCCCTTATAGGTACTTTGGACTCTCATCTACTGGAATATCACGCAAATCTGGTGGTGCTGCGTTTGGTAGCAGTAGCTTTGACACTGGTGATCGTTACAAAGGTGGAAGTAGTACCAGAGAAGGTGACCGGTTTAGTGACAGTTATAAAGTTGATTATAGAGAAGAAAAGGATTCTTACAAAAAGGCAGATCAAGGGGGGAAAACTGAGAAGAAAGGGAGTATGTTGAAGATGGGGTCTGCACGCCCTAGCAGGTTAGAGCTCCATAAGTTCTTTTCAAAGAGATGCCAGAAGATCATCCACATCTTTCCATAAAGTTTCTTGTGAGAATAAGTAGCTGGCGGATCATTCTGTTGCTGCTGCTTCTTTCTGTCTGTCATCTTTTTTTTTCCTTTTTTGGTTGCTTTCCTTTCCTTTCTTTTTCTGTTTCTGTTGCCATTGGTGGTAAGATGGGAGGGGAAGGGTTGTTAATGGGTGTCTAGGTTGGTGAAAATTGACACTGGCATTGCGTAGATTGGTTGACTTCCAGTTTTTCGTTAGTATTTAGGCCTTACTGGCATCTGGCGAAACATCTTACGTGTGAAAATCTGTGGAGTTGATTTGGAACTTGTTAACAAAGGTGATATAACAAGACATGGTTTTTGTGTGACGGTCATTGCATCAATTTCGTTCCAAGTCTTTTCCCTGTGCAGATCATTTAGTATTGCTTTTCCTGCATTCTTTTCCATGTTGTCATGTTTGGGCATTTGGTTATCTCTGAATATATGCTCTATGCTCTTGCAGCAAAGATGGTAAGGCATCTGTTGCATCAAAATCACCAACTCCCTCGCAAAGTTCAAAGGCCCCAGCAATTAATGATGATGATGATTTCGATGATTTTGATCCTCGAGGAACCTCCACATCTAGTATGTTCTATTTCTTCCTCATTTAATTTCCTTATGTTCTTGCATGTTGTCTGTTGATTCTCCTAGGCAGACATGATTTGCTTATTTATCCTGGAAACTGTTTCTGCTTCTTAGCTGCATCCTTCCTTACTCCTTAAATGTTTGTTGGTTCATGATCCGTAAGTTTTTTTTTTTCTTTTTCAAATAGCTGATTTATTCAACAGAAGAATGCATTCCGTCAATAAAACTCACTAAATTTTGAGGGTATTATTGTGGGACTGAGGGTATGATAATCTGACATTGGCTGCCAGTTGCTTGATCCCTGATGTGTAATCATGAGCTTAAAATCAATGGAAGTTCATACGATAAGGCACGTGTGGTGAGAGCATCCTCTTGTCGGGTAGCTGCGGACTAGTTTAGTTGAAGACTGAGTATAGTTATAATGTGTTACCATAGTGCTTCAAGCATGATATTATTTCTTGGCCCATATTAGTATTCAATGAATGAATGTCCCCCACTGGAGAGGCCCTTGAGCAATTTATGTTTGGCTTTAAATAAAAATTTACTGGAGGTCGTTTGCTATCTGACAGTCAGCTTAAATTTTTGCAGAGTCCAGTGCTGGAAATGCAAACCAAGTGGATCTTTTTGGGCAGGACTTGATTGGAGATCTGTTGGATGCTCCAATATCTGTTCCGACTAATGCTCCTTCCTTGAATGAAAGTCCATCTGAGGTTGACCTTTTTGCTGATGCAAGTTTTGTTTCGGCACCTCCTTCAATAGAATCAGCAGCTAGTTCTGAGAAGAAGGTGAAATACTCTGAGTTTTTTAATTGTGGACTGTCTGATGCTGCTTACTGCTGGCTCTGCAACTCACTTTTGCTATCCCTTCACCGCAAGGAAGAATTTGATCCCCCTTGCTATCCCAGCTAGCATTTTGTTTATATATTCAATATTTGAATATGGGTAATCTGTCCAAGAACGTGCTAATTTCATTCTCTCGTCAGTCTCATGCATCTGAAGTGTACCGATAATAGTATGTTCCATAGTTAATAGATGGCTCAGTCAAGTGCTGGATTAACTCTAGGTTGTGCAGAGCAGAAGAAATGTTTGTGGAACTTTGAATCCTTATGGGCAACAGCTCTTTTTTTTTTTTGGTTGCTGTTGCACGTGTCTTGAATTTTATATGATTTTTTCTTTTGCAGACTGAGGTGGATCTATTTGCTTCTGCACCTGCTGTCTCTTCTGCAGTTTCTACACCAGTTGACTTTTTTGCTGCACCAGCTCCGGTTACTCAACCTGAAACCAAGCCTATAAATTCTGTTCCCACTAACCCTATAGTGGATCCATTTGCTGCTGTTCCACTGAACAATTTTGACAGCTCTGATCCTTTTGGCTCATTCACTTTCAACACTGATTCAACGTCAGCAGAACCTTCCCAAAACCCTGTTGATGATTCCAACATGAGTGACTCAAGTAAGAAGGCTCCAGCTATCTCAAATCCACAACCAAAGAAGGATGCATTTAATGTCAAATCTGGAATTTGGGCAGATTCCCTCAGCCGTGGACTGATTGATCTTAATATATCTGCTCGTAAGTATATCTGAGCTCTTCTTATGGCATTGCAGTTGTTCCCTGGCCTCGTATCTTATTACTATTACACATTCAACCTAAACTACAAGAAAAAAAAGATGTGTGGTATACATGCATCTGGTCTAATAAGCAATCCTTTCGAATGATCTGAAATTGTTTACAGAAGCATTCTGGTGTCGTGGAATACAAATTATGCAAATGCTGAAGTTCTGTGCATTTTTTCTAGTCATTGTGTTCTGTTGGGGGAGTAAGGACACATTTAAATTGTTTCTAGCAAAATCATTCATCTGGCTCATTACCATATTGTGATTACTCATGTCAGCCTCACACGTTTTCTCTTTGTGAGTGTCTCCTGCTGTACCTTCTTGGCTTAGCCAAAATAATGACGTACTTAGTTTTTTGGAATGTAGAATTGCTGTTCCTGTCTGTTGTACTCAGTACACTTGTGCACCCATGGCACGCTGCAACTTATGCCTAATGTACTATAACACAAACTTACACTGGCTGGGAAGTGTCTGCTAGCCTATTAATGTGGCTGTTTTTTTGTTTGCTCAAACAAACTTGCAGCAAAGAAGGTTTCACTTGCCGATGTGGGTGTAGTTGGTGCGCTAAGTGATGGTTCTGATGAAAGGGAAAAGGGTCCCCCGACTTCATTCTATATGGGAAGAGCCATGGGTACAGGGTCTGGTCTTGGTATTTCAGGTTTTACGTCGTCACAAGCTACTGGTGGAGATGACTTCTTCTCAAGCTTCGCGAGCCAATCTCAGTATGGTAGCTTCAAGAAATAATTTGTCCATTCTTTCGCTTTTCTCGTTTGAGTTCTCATTTTTTGTCTTGAGTATTCGCCATAAGTATGTTCTATCAAGAGAAACGGTTTGCAGTTTCTTCTGTGAGTACACCGAACAGCATTTCTGATGTGATTCTGTAAGTATTAAGAGTTGTCGTATGCCGTGGAAAGGTAACTTGTGTGAACTGGATGGTCGTTGAGTCCTGTGGGCCATTAGTTTTATGGAGCGGCTACAACGTTCGAGTTATTGGTGCTCTGCTCAGTTTCTCAACCCAGTAAGGGATTGTGATAGCAAATTAGAGGTTTGCAATAGATAGAGGCAACAACGATAATAATATATGCCTGGACATTTCATATCCGTGTTGGAACTCTCTCTCTCTCTCTCTCTCTTCTCTCTCTGTGTGTATAACGAGTTTGGAAAATCCCAAGTGCCGCTATTGCTAGCTGTAAATATATACATACTCGGTGGCGGAGTGGCATTGGGTTAACATGGTAGTTATTCCATCAAAAATTGTGGAGTCCATCGGGTTTTTGTAATTGTAAGAAGAGACGCGAGAAGACAACTGAGCAAAAAGAAGTAACAGCAGTCAAACAGCACTCCATTATTTTAATAGCTGAGAGTGTCCGTATTTTAAAGCATGACGTATGGAGTCATGAATCTATTGAGTTGCATTGAATGGTGTCGTTTACTACCTCGAAAAGTGAAAAAAAAAGCCAACAAATCTTATACTGGATAGAAGGGCGATTCCATTAACAAGAACTGCCGATTGAAGCGCATTTTGGATTCAATCTATGTATGCGTATAGATTGAGAAAGCGTTATAGAAAAGCAACTGATGCATTTCACTGTACAGTTAGAACAAGCACAATCGTTTCAACAGCCAAACCCAATATCTGCGAAAGCCATAATTGTCATGAATAGTGAAGATGATGGATAAGAGAAGCAATGCAATTGCCACCTCTCATTACAGATCCATCATTCTCCCCCGCAGTATGGCTTCTGCCTTCCTCACCTGCTTCACTGGTCCTATGAGGAATACCTACACCGAAATTAAACCACCTGAGGAACTCGCATCAATTATTATGTACAACATAAGGCTTGTTATTAAAGGAGTTAGTCGTCAGAACAGATCATACCAAAAAGCTTCAACGGGATTTCTGCCTAAAGCGAATTGAACTACATTACAGTGAACATATGCAGCAGATTGGCAACTAACCTTGTCAGGTGGACCTTTGGCACCTCCAAAGAAGATTTCAGCACTGTCAAAGCAAGACAACTGTAAGGAAAACCAGACATGTACTTCTAACAGGACAGAGAGTCACAGTGCATACATTTACACAGAAAGAGAGAGAGAGAGAGAGAGAGAGAGAGACAGAGATCTACTTGCAAGATTCCTTAACAGACATAATTGAAGCTCCCCTCCTTCCAATAACACGTCCCATCTTTCCAGGTGGAACATCAAGAACAGAAAGGATTTCCTCCTCTGGCGCATTCTTCTCTGCAGATATGTCATCTACACGTGAAGTACTCTGAAATTAGTCCTTGAATCAAGGCTCTCGTATTAGCATTCTAAGTACGAAACTCTTTTGACATTCTCATATTAACTCTTTTTTATAATACTATGACACCTGCAAGTGGTGCATCCCTTGAGTCATTAACAACAAAATCCAATGATTATTTTCATGTTGAAAAATAAATTATTAGCATTCAAAAGTGAAAATCATAAGATAGCATATCCACCAGCAAAGCTATTTCTACAAGCCCTAGTTAAAAGGTGGCACCTTCATAATTATCTCAATAAAGATATGGCACTAAACTAAAGTAACATCTCTATACTGCACATTTGCACCTTTAAAAAAGTTGGAACTTAAATTTGATGCAATCATGCAATGTAGAAAGCAAAATCACTTGAAGAACACATTAATGGCCCTGAAAATAGTGGTTTTGACTTATGGTAGTCATGTTAAGCAAACATTAAACAGTCCAAGTTAACTTCACTGAGCTCTGACAAAGCACCTCAGGAAGTCATTCACTGGAAATCTCCACCCATTTGTACAATCTAAATTGTTATTGCTGTCTGCTCTATTCTGAAAACAGGAAAAAAAAAGTTGCTCAAACCTTCTATCTTTTGAACAATTCCCCATCTCAGTCCTAATTCTGAGCATAGTAAATACCAGCAGGCGCTCATCGAATAAGTTAGAATGATGGGGTGACAAAATCAACAAATGCAAGCACTAGTTCCCCACACAATGCATCTAGTCATCTCCAAAAAATACAGAATAAACAAAAGCTAATCCAAAAAAATTTCATCTGTAATTTTTAAACCTGGAATTGGAGGCAAAGATGGCCAATCAGCATGATTGTTGTCACTGATGCAAAAACATCGACAATAAAGAGCACTGCGAACAGCCAGATACCACAAGGATCGTGCATTCAGTTTCTCCATCATCTTGCGATAGATGTAAACAAGAAATCGAACATCATCTGCAGCCGCACGTATCATCATTTCAGACAGTGGTCTGTACGTCCAGAACTTGGGGTCCTGTAAAAGAAACATGCACATTAGCGAAAGGCAAAAGAATATTTTGCTCTGGGCACATTGTGCGGCTATGCGACAGGTGCACATTAGTAGTCACAAATATAGTTAAGAGTGACTGGAGCTATCATAAATGAAAACAATCATTAACATGTAATTTAATGTATTTGTTGAAACTGGTATGTCGAGCTTCTGACCAAAAAAAGAGAAAAAAAAAAGAAATCGTATGTTGAGCTAATGAACCATACTAAAGAATTATCATCTCTTGATTGGCTTCTGCTTAAGAACTCCATAATGTAACTCAGCAGATAGTATGTGAGTGTGATAGTGGATCAGATCACTGGTGAGATAATAGTTTGCATTCAAATTCTCTGTGGTAGAATTTGGAAGGGGTAGACATGACTGCTAATTTATTTAATATCTAATAATTCCCTTTGCCAGAGGGGAACAAAACAATCTCTCTGTTGACCTCACTGGTTTTGAATAACCTTACTATGAGAACTAGAATTCCTGAGCATGGTCAGATCTAAAAGCAATGCACTGGTAGCAGCAAAAGCTCAAAGCAATCTCCAACAACAAAGTTATTAATTGTAGTATATTCAGTGTTGTTATGTCGAGTATTGATGCATCACAGCTCATAAGAGAACCAGACATCAATCCTGGTGGAGTGAGTGCAAAGGCAAAAAAAAGAAGAAAAATTGGCTACCACATGATGACTACAACTTCTTTAATTCCAACAACTCACCTGCCTAAGGAGGATACGGACTTCTTCCTTCTCGAGATAAGATATGCCTGTAACAAAACCAAAAGATAAGAAATTAAAAAACCCCACATGATGCGCAAGTTGGATGTCATTTCATGTTGTAGTACTATAGACATTAACGTGTGAGAAGCCTAGATAAGTATCTTGATCACTCCTCAAACAAACAAATGCAAAGAAGAACACTGGAGTTCTTCCCTACACTCTTCACTCTGATAAACGTTAACCACAGAAGAGTTGAAGGCAGACAATAGCAAATCATAAAGTTCTGTTCCGAAGTACTTTTCTTGATCCTAGAACATCCAAAAAAGTATGCGCCCCTGACCAAAAGTAAGAGCCAGATTGATAATGGAAGATGCACTATACCACCATAACGTGGATCTGCAAGAAGGCTGACAAAAGATATGTAATCATCAGGCAATCGCTTCCTTCCTTCTTGCTCCTCTATAAGGGTGTAAGCAATCTGCTTAGATCACAACAATTTGTTATTCCCAATTATTTTATAAACTTAAGTAAGCCATTCTCAATCAATTGTTGCATCAAGTTGCATAAATGAAAGACAAAGCCTACCATAAGACTGAAATTTCATACAAAATGCTCACCTGAGTATCCACAACATTATTCAATTTGATGCCGAATTGAAAGTACAAAGCCTACAAATCAAATGTCCAAGCACAAGAACCGTGTGTCATAATGTACGCGACAGTGGCTGAGATGCAAAAGCAAATAAAATCAGTTAAGAGACCTCACTATCTCGTTTGCAGTCATGAATGACTTTGGTGACGTACGTAGACTCAAGTGCAGGCTTGCATGCCTTCATGAGCATCTCACCTCCCTGAATGGCATCAACCAAATATATAGCATCTGGAAAAGCTAGCTGCAGATTACACAATGCTTGAATCATCAGAAAAACACTCTAATTTTCTAATAAAATGAGTTCTTAGGAAGAACTATTGGAAACTCTACTTGATTACAAGCATGAAAACCTAAAGGACATTCAACATTCAATGAGCAGAAAGAGACTAAGAAAGCAACACAGAATGGAAAATAGGATCCAATTGCTTCTAAAAAGCATATATGACCTGGACACATAAAATTATTCCTGCAGTGGCCAACACCTACCTCATTACTTCGTACATTCACTTGAGTTAAAATTAGAAGATCTGTGTATGTACACACATATGTCATTCTCTGGCTCTGCCATTGAATATTTGAAATTATATAAACTCTTAGCCGAACATTAACATTACCTCTGCCAAATCATTACATTTTAGTTTACTTATGTGAGTGTAACTCCATTTGCAAACCTTCTGTCCTGTAAATTATGCTTATCTATTGTTCAAATATGGGTGATAGGGTGTCTATAGGAAAGTGAAAGTGTTAGTGATGTCTCATATTTACACCTAATCAAAAAGGTGGATATGCAAATCATATGGTTGATGTTTGATGGTAATCATTACTCTATATAATAAATGATGCAGGATGTCTTAATGAAATGTCAACATCGTTGAAAAAGAGTACATACCTGCATGATACAAAGCCTGCCATAGCGACATAGGTCAACACCCTCACAATCAAATCCAATCACTAATTGCCTATCAGAAGAGGGTTCCAGAAATTCAGCTGGAAGTTGAGTTGCACAAGTAACAATGTGAATGGGAACCAATGAAAATTGAGCTCCATCTTCTACAGGATTTTCACCTACAGTATGTGAACAAATTTCAAAACCAAAAAGAAGACAGTTTCAAGCTCAATGAAATAGATCTTAGCATAAAAATGAACTACAATGAGCGGATGTATTCTGATAGCAGGTAAGAAAGAAACACTTTGTACCACAAAGTAGGAAAGCAAGAATCAGCATTTGAATCAACTTAATTGTGATTTGCGAACCAAGAACTCCATTCTTGGATATACAACATAAAAGACGAAAAAAGCATTCGACGTCTTCCTAAAGCCGTAGGTGTGTGAAGAACAAAAGAAGAGATAGACATGAATTAGAAGGTAAAAGGAAGCGGATCAATCTATGTGTTAATGTATCCCACATCACTTGCCTAAAAGGTTTATATGCTCTTGAAATAAACATAGTCTCCCTCCACCAATTAATTTAAGCTTTTGGGTTCCTATTTGGCTTGCACACGATGAGATGGGGTGTCAAATTATGCTTCCTTCCACCAATTACTATGTATTGATAATTTCTCCACCTTTATATGGAACGAGTTGCTTTGACACAGACAAGTGAAAAAACGAAGCAAATCCCACTTGCTTGCTTAAAAGATAATCGAAACAAGATGGAAATTTACCATCTACCACGAATACCTCACTTCGATGCAATCTACAATCTGTATATCTACATCAAGCAGCCTTCAAGGTAATGCCAATTTATTCGAAATCCTTTCGCGATGCATTCATAGAACAACGGATAGTCAGCATAATGGCAAATCCCGGCGCACCACTGCCTTAGTGGCTTCTCGATTAACTTTTCCCATTGCCCCGTTCACAAGCACGACTCCACAAGACTCAACACAAAAATCACCAAGTCAAAGGCAGCGAGAAATCAGCCAACTGGATCAAAAAGCAGCTGCTTCAGCAAGCAACGAAATTAGGTTTTACACTCGAGAGAGCTCCGTGGCGAGCAAGTTTCTCGCGATCGGACACGCAACCGCATCGCATTCTCGCTTCCGGCATCTCAACCGGAATCAACCGGGCAAGAAAACGGAGAACATCAAGCCCCGCCACTCGACAACGAAGGGAGACGCGAATATCCGGCCGGATTACTCCGGCGAGGAAGGGGCGAATACAGAGGACGATCGGAGGGGGCGCGCTTACCGGGGTCCGGCGGCAGAGGGACCCGCGTCTGGGCCGGAGGGGGCGAGGAAGACGCCAGCTTTCTCCTCTCTCTCTCTCTCTCTCTCTCTCTAGCAGCAGAGCTGATCAAATCTTTTGTTCCGGAGTGAGAAAATGAGAGTTGGTAACAGCGCAACTGTTTTCGAAGCTCGTTTGCAGTTCGTGAATCTCTCTCTGTGTTTTACGGAAAAACAGACCAGGGAAAAAAAAATACAAAAAAAAAAGGAATCTAGTGGAAAAAATTGGCTGGGTTCCGGTGCGGCACGTACTAGATTTGGGTACGGTAACGCCATCCCTGTGATGGCACGTCATATGTTCTTCAGATTCGAACTCAAGTTCGGGTTTCGATGGTTTCATTGAAGATATTTAAAAGAAATTCCATTTCAGAGAAAGTAAAACAAGTTCAAAAAAATTGTTGATGATAAGGGAATCAATAGAAGACGGGTTGCATGGTTTGAAAAATGGTATGTCGGCTTTGTTTGTTCCGTTCTAATGCAATAATAATTAATAAAACTGCTAATTTTTATGCTAATTGTCGAGTCTCAAATGCTGAATAAATGATGATTGCAAGCCTGCATCTGTTTTGTGCACTCCGGATGCTTCCAAATTGCATCGAGATCCCTTAATTTCGATGGTTTAGATGTATTTGGATATCGTGTCTCTGCCCGTAGCTAAATATTACCATCTCAATCCCCCTGCATATAAACTGAGAGAGACCGTACAAGTACTCGACTTCCTTGCACACACAAAGTTTGAGCCAAACCATAGGCACCAAGAACAACTCTCTTTTCATTGAATTCAATCAAATTAGCGATCCATGATTGGGGCTAATGAAGCGTTTCCAAGTGTCACTGTACCATGTCATCTATATCCTCTTTACGTTTTAACTACTAGACTGGCATAGATGAATCAATCCCTTAAAGCTGAATAATTTGTTACCAGTAACAATGTAATTTAGTAATAGAAGTCATTATGGTATGTTGTACTGAATTCTCTATTTGTTTCATTGGTTGTTGTGATGTAATGTGACTTAAAACCAAATCAAGAGAACATGTTAATGCTAGAAAGAATTCGTGCCGATTGAACATTTGCTGCTCTCAATGATGGTCTTTGATACATGGAGTTGTAAACCACTAAGCACGTGCAAAAATGCAGTTGTTCCTTGAATTATGGAAAAGACTATCAACATCATAATGAAAAGGAGTATAAAAACCAAATACAGAAAAATGCAAGATATTTCCTCAAACAGGTTGAGAAATTTCATTGAAACTATATAGTAATATAGACTAATGGTCATCATGATAACTAGATCACAGCTCGTTATGAATGGTTCTCATAACTCATTTGACCTCTCAATTTTCAGTATACAAAAGCAAATTAAAAGTTAAAATAGCACCCATAAGACATTCTATAGAAATAAATTATTAACGATCCTCATTTAGCGAACAAAACCCTCTTTCCTAAATGTAAATATATGTGTGTGTGTCTATATATATATGCTATATGTACATGAGATCATATATCATAGGTGTACATCTATAATTTATAGGAAAACAGATAGCTTGAAAAAAGGGAGCAGATATTACCCTAGACTTTTGTAACCCTTACTTTATTATAACACGAAGTACTGTACGTCAATATTATAAAAGAGAAAAGTAGGAGAATAATAAAAAAAAAAAAAGAGAGAGTCATAAATCCATTACAATTATATCAATTTGGTTTTAAACTTTTTTTTTTTGATCAATTTAGTTCCAAACTTTTTATAATTGTGCAAATTCAATTCATCCAGTTAAATTTTATTGACTCGTACCGACGTGGACATTAGCCATCTGACTGACGTTGATGTGGATATTTTTAATAATATTTTATTTTTTGAATTTTTTATTAAGTTTTTTCTTTTATTCTTTTTCTTTTTCCTTTTTATTTTCTTCCTTTTTTTTTTTTTTGCTTTTTTTCCCTATTGGCCATTGTGGGAGCAGAAGTGAAGAAGGAAGAAAAGAGAGAAGAATAAAAAGAAAAGGAAAAAAAAAAATTAACAAAAAAATTTGATTTTTTTTTTTAAATTATCTACATTATCGTTGGCATCCACGTCGGTCCAACTAGCCAAAATTGGGCTGATTGATTGAATTAGCACAATTACAAAAAGTTTAAAACTAAATTGGCTAAAAATGTGTAAAACTACATTGGTATTTTTTTTTGGGTAATTTTCCCTAGAAAAAAATAAGAAGATAAAATCATTAATTGGTGAGTTTAGATTTATTGACCAATACACCATTATCATATCCAAATTAATAAGGAAGACAAATACATGTTGATATATTTTTCTGGAAACATTATATTAAATTGATTGATATGTATCATTTTCTGATCTAATTAATGTAAAGGTATGTATCTAACTAATCTTAAGGAAAGTGAAAGGGAATGCAACTTGGTGATGATACGGTTCAATACCAGAACTCCATTTTGCCAAACTTTTCTATTATTTATAGATATCATTGAGGAGTTAATCACAATCACTAAATTACAAACATCACTAATTCGACCGTAGATAGGTAGGTAGCCTAGCCAACTTGAAAGAGCCGTTACTAATATAACTAAGAATGCATTTGTTTTGTAAAAGACAAAAAATAACTTTCGAATCATTACTCTTTTTAAGAAATAAATATAACCTAAAGAGGAAGCTGAAGGCACAGATGTTGGTACATGATTGGTGAGAAGATAAAAGATTCGAGAAGAGAAGGGATCGGACGCCATCTTTCTGGAAACCATAGGCTAAATCATCTATTGGGTGGGGAAGGGGAAGGGGAAGGGGAAGGGGGAAGGGGGAGGGGGACGTCTCGCGGTCCCACTCTCTACAGTCTATACCTCTTCGCTATCAAAAGAGCCCAATAAATGATCCGGTCGCTGAAGAAATGCAGGAGAGGATTTCTGCACCAACGCGGAAAAGAAAAGAAAAAGAGGAAACTCAAGAAAATGAAGAGGGCGAGGGATCCATGGACCAAGACAAATATCGAGAGCCAATACGGTTTAGTTACGTTCCCGTAGACGCCTGCCATGAACGCCAGAGGTATTGCGGTAAGAGCTACACACAATAGGATCATTGATAGGAAAATGGCCACTCCCTTCACGTTAGGATCATTAACAATTGTCAATAAGAGCAGCGTGATTGCCATGATCGCGCTGTACATGGCTGTGGAGTTGCTAATCACAAAGACATCGTCCATGGCTTTGTGGAGCAATGCAGCATATGCGTCGGAAGCATAATATCCTCCGGGAGCGGAAAAACCAAGAACGAAAGCGACAGAGGCTGTAAGTGTCGCCATGACCAAGAGAGTACCCACGTGCTCCTTGAGCACACCCAGTCCCGGTAGTTTTGATCGTTTCAGTGGGATCCGACCGTTGGGATCGCAGATAGCTAATTCCCAACTTCTTTGTGCTCCGGCAGAAATCAAAACTATTGTCAATAAGAGCAGCGTGATTGCCATGATCGCAATCGCGCTGTACATGGCTGTGGAGTTGCTGATCACAAAGACATCGTCCATGGCTTTGTGGAGCAATGCAGCATATGCGTCGGAAGCATAATATCCTCTGGGAGCGGAAAAACCAAGAACGAAAGCGACAGAGGCTGTAAGTGTCGCCATGACCAAGAGAGTACCCACGTGCTCCTTGAGCACACCCAGTCCCGGTAGTTTTGATCGTTTCAGTGGGATCCGACCGTTGGGATCGCAGATAGCTAATTCCCAACTTCTTTGTGCTCCGGCAGAAATCAAAACTATCCGCATTAACCTCTGCAAGCAGCAAGTCAAAAGAATAAACAAAGAAATCGAAACATTATGATTTTGGCGACTAAATTATAGATCTGGGTGAGAGCACGCTAATTGACATGCCTCGCTAACTATTTATTCTAGTTCTGTCTCCAATTGGTATAACAATTTGCGATGAATGATTATATGTGAAAAAAGTGTAAAAGGTCATACCTTCGAGAGTAAATCATCATATGCTATAATGTCTTGCTCTACCACGTCGCTAGCCGTCATGTTATTATAATTGACCAAACTAAGATCAATTCTTCTGTCTCGTGCAAGAAGCAAGACTGAAGGATGGCAACGCAACACGGCCACATGCAGAGGTGTGTTCCCTTCGAAATCTCTTGCATTTATGAGGTGATCGAATTTGGGATTATTCAGTATGTATTTGACAGTTGCAGCGCGTCCATGCTGCGCTGACACGTGAAGAATGTTTTGTCCCAGCCTAGTTAGAAACTCTGCAGGGTCTGACTGTTGTTCAAGTAACTCGGTGACGATCTCGGTGTGATCCATCATGCAAGCAACATGAATAGGAAGATAACCATCCGTGCTGTCTTGCTCCACGGCGTTTGTTCCGTAATGTTGAATCAAGAATTTTACTCCATCGAGATAATTGGTGTATGCTGCTAAGTGTAGTGGAGTGCCCCCTCCCGAATCTCTCAATCGAAATAGCCCTGGCTTCTTTTCGCGCATCTCTTTCAGCATATCTAAAACCGACGCAAAAATTTAATCATATGGGATGAACACAAGTTTCTAATTCTTCAATAGGGGTTGATCCCGCTGTAGATGATCCCAAGTATCAGGAGTTGTCTCGCGATCTTGCCCATTAGAGTAGTTAGCTATCAAACCATATGAACAAGTGACTCATTAAACTAGACTTCGTTTGTGAAAATCGTTTTTTTCCATCAAGAAGGGAAATGTATGTACACACAACCATCTCCTTGTCCCTTTGTCGTCTATGCCAAATATATCCCACAAACTGACACTTGCACATTAATACCAAGAACTAAGCCGCGCTTTCAGAAGCCAGCATGGTGTATCAGAACTCCAAAAATCATCAAGAAACCGAATTGACAAAACAAAAGAGTGACCAAATAGATCAAAGAATTACCCATATTCTTGTGCGTAATGGCAACGTGAACGGGTGACATGCCGAAGACATCTCTAGTCTCTAGTCTCCTCTGGTCTTTACCATCGTTTGTTACTGCCAACAATTCGGCGAGAACATCTTTCTTCCCTGTTTCGACTGCTACGCACCATGGTGACTTGCTTTCCTTATTCTGACGATATAGCGGATTGGGGTCTCCTCTCACAAGTCGACGGATCACGGGAATATGGCCATTCCTCACGGCCTCGTGCAGAGCAGAGTTGCCGCTGTGGTCAGTGCATGTTGGGTTCCCCCTGGGAAGGAGAAGCTCCACCGCATCAATTTGCCCGGCTCTAGCCGCAATGTGCAGCGGTGTCTCTCCTTTGGAATTCTTACAGGAGATCATGTGCTCAGGGAAGAAATCGATGATTGCTCTGACATTATTACTGCTCTCTGTATTCCAACGGTATCAGGTTAATTTGAGTGCGAAAGTTTGAGAATTGTAAAATGCGCGGCCACAACCTTTTTAACATACCTGCCGCAGCGTGAAGCAGTGTATTCCCCAAGGGGCTGCGTCGCCCGAGAACAATGGGCAACGGCACTCTTTCCCTGGCGCAATGATCCTCCAGGGCTTTGATGAACTTATCGACGTCCGGTCCCTTCGCAGCCGAGTATAGCTGGGGATCCAAAATATCGTGCTGTTCCCGGTTCAGGTCGGCCCTGCTTAATAATGCTTCCAGTCTCCGCTTGCGCTCGGCCCACATCTCCTGGGGCGGACGCTCAGCCATCTCTCCGTTGGTGATTATGGCCTGTGACTTTGAGCGAAATGCCCTGGTGTGTCCTAGGAATCAAATTCAGCAGCGTTGAAGCGACCAAGTCGAGTTCAACCAGATTGGCCTTAACGAACCTCCCCAACCCACATTTTACTGTTGTGTTAAAATTGGTATCCAATGCGCATATTCATCTCTTTTTATTTATTTATTTATTTATTATTTTTTATAAGTAAAAAAAATAAGTTAATTAAGAAATGGCAAAATACACGTTGCCCGTCCGTGTGGAATTTACACCATATTAATTTTTTTTCCCCCAAAAGTGAACGAACGGTAAAAGAGATCTTGAACAAACGAATGCATTGGAAGCAATGAGATTTTTACGACTGTGTCAGTATTGGGGTAAATATGTTTTCTTTTGAATGAAGTTATTTGTCCACCTTCTCTTCAAAATTTTAAAAGGCATTCCAAAATTTAAAAATTAGAAAAAGAAAAATATGTCGATATATGGATCAATTTTTTCAAAAAGATATTTTACACCTTATAAAATCAAATTGCAAAAAAAGAATTTAAAAAATAAAAGAGTAAAAGAAATGCCACTAATGACCTTAAACTATGACATTAATATCCACACTTTTTTTTGTGTGTAGCTAAAACCCTTAAACTTGTATACTGCACAAGCTTCAATTAAAAGAAATATATCAAGCGCGAGATTTAAATTAAACAAAAGAATTTATCTTGACAAGATTTGAATCACTAAAAATAATAGATCCTCACAAAGGGTACACGACAAAAATGAAGACCTTCTTCACACCAACAGGACCAAAACCAACAAATTTCTACAGCTGAACTATACGTCGCCATGAAGAGAAAAAAGAACACATAAATCACATGAAAAAAGCTGATCTAACCTTCTTCGGAACCAATGCAGTGCCTTCCTCTCCCTCTCTCTCTCGCTTTGTAACCTCTCTCTCTCTCTTGTGAAATCAAAGTCGAGAGGAGAGTAGAGTGAGGAGAGTAATTATAGACGAGGAGAGGGCCCATGGGCTCGTCCTTCTCTCTCTTCTTGTTGACGTTGACGAAGAAGTGAGAGAGAGAGAGAGAGAGAGAGAGGGGAGAAAATATTAAGTGGTTGCAAGTAGAGCATGAACTGTGCCGGCGCGCTTTTTTACCAATGTCCAATAATAGGTTGATACGTGTCTGCCGAGTGGAATAAAAATAAATAAAAATTTAATTTTTATCTTCTTCTTCGCACACCTCCTCTCCAGCCTCCAGCCACCGTCTCCATCCCTTTCGTCATCGCTCGCGGTTGGCTCCAATGTTGTTAGCCCAGATCTGGATGAGGCCATGGCTTCTCGGGCTAGCTTGTGGCCAGGGTAAAGCTCGAGCGACCATAGCTCCAGATCTGTCGCGGCCGCACTTCACGGAAGGAGCTCGCTGGAGGAACTCGAAGGGAGGACGATGGAAGGGGACATCAGAGAGAGAGAGAGAGAGAGAGACTCCATAATCGTTCAAGGCGGAGGAAGGGACTTGCTGCTGTAGCCATGGTGGGAGGTGGGCGCTGAAGATGGAGGTTACGGTGGACATGGCCGAAGTTGGACGTTGGATTCTCAACTGGCCGGACAGATGGTGGCTGTGATGGAGATGAGCAGAGAGAACCTATTTTTTCAATTTTTTTCTAATCAGGATATGCGTCAAGTTTTAACTACACCAAGTCAGATATATGTTTGCCACGTCAGCCAGTTCCGTGGCACCCGCAAACCACTTAATATCCCTGGGAGGTAGATAGAAATGAAATGCGAGTGAAATTCGCAGGTAATAAAGGGTGGATTTGTCGTAGCGTATGTGTATTTTTTAAATTTTGAGTAGTCCACCTTTGCTAAACCCACCTCTTTCTTGTCCATAAACTCAAAAAATGATTCATTCAACATAACCTCAAAAAAGGTTAGGAAATATGTCCAGTCGTGTAGTTTTGGCCCCCGATCCCCAGTACTCGGATATAACCGTTTGTTACTGTCTAGATGACTCATGAATTTCCTCTTCTGTAAATATAGCACTGACGCATCTCCATTTTGGTGCAATTCGCCTTAGCTCAGTTAGGGGTGACAAATGGATAGGTTAGGTCGAAAATGAATTGATCAATATTTGACCAATTTAACCCGTTTTGATATATATTTTTGTAGTGTAAATCTAGTGACCCATACCTGACCCGACCCGTACTCGACCCAATCCGTATTGCTAAAACCTACTTATTGTTAAAAAAAAATTTATGCAATACAAATTTAATGAGAAATTTTTATAATTCTTTTAAAAATATTTTTTAAAAAATCGAATTTTTAATTTTTTAAAATATATTTTTAATTATTTTAAAATCTTAAAAATATAATTTTGTGTTCAAGTGTGTAATTACAAAATGATTTTGATCATTCCCCAATATGTCTAATATTATTCTCTCAATTGGGCTAGCATTTTTCTCTATATGTTGGTCCCTTGGTACAAGGTAGAGAATGTGTGAAATTTTTCCTTGATTTTTAGTTCTTTAATAGAAAGAGGATCCAAAAAACACTTCACTAGGGTTTAAGAGGATGAATAAAGTACTATGAATAAGTGGGATAATTATTTAAAAAGTTCTTAATATATTGTAAATAGGTCAATTCACTCTTAAACTTTTCAATTTAGTTAATTTAGTCCTAAAATTATAATGGTTTGCCAAAATAATCCTTCTAATATTTAACCAGAAATCGTTGACATTGACAATTTGAGCAATTTTTAAAATATTTTTTTGATTTTTTTAATAAAATTTTTAATTCTTTTCTTTTCATTCTACTCAGTAGCCCTTGCTGGAAGAAGAACAGTGAAAAAAAAAAAGAAATGAAAAATGTAAAAAATTTAAAAAAATTCATCAAATTTTGAAAAGTTGCAAAAAATATCTATGTCAACGCTGGTAATGTCATATAGGATGGTTGATATCCACATTATCAATTATCAGTCAAACTTGATTGGAAGACTAAATTAACAAATTGTCAAAAGATTTAGGACTAAATTGATCAAATTAAAAAGTTTATAATTGAATTGGCCTCGGTACAATAGATTTAAGACTTTTTGGACATTTTGTCATGAATAAGTAGTGTTTACATGCCATTTTGATTATTAAGGACATTGATGACCAAGAAGATCTCTCTTTTACAATTATTGCATGATTAATCAACGAATTCAACTAAGAACAAAGTAAATGTTAAGATTGGATGATTACCCAATAACTTAACATGCAATGTCCTTGTCATGGCCTTATAAGGACCATGCATGTTGGGAGATTCTGTAGAATGCATGGTTTAATATTTAATTATTCAATCACTCCCCTTCACGCTTTGTCTAATTCTTTTTGTCTAGTATAGGTGAGGAGGCAAATGGGACTTAGCAAAATTTGAATTGAGAATCTCTAACTCTGATATCATGTGAGATTTTATAAGATCTTAATTAACTTTTCTAAAAGTTTTAAGTTATTGGATTGGAAAAGGCCTTGGGAGATGTGTATATGAGAGAGCGAGAGAAGTTGGAGATCAATGCTTAAATACAGAGGGGATTGAATCGAGATCGGAGAAATTTTGAGGAAGACAATGACGAAGACGAAAGAGGGGATTGCGTGTGGATTTATCAAATGGTTTTGAGAGATTTGACAAATCGCTTTGGGGGATTTGAAAGTGTATTTTTGCCTTTAAGGATGATAACTTTCCTTTTTCTTCCTCAAGCCCTTTAAGCCCTTTTTTTACTGGAGTTGATATCCCGTATATCAGACACGCCGGGGCGAGCTTTACACTTCTACTGCCGTGACTTGAAATACATGCCTGCGCCCCATCTCGTCCATGGCCTAAATCTCCATTACTGAAAGTAGCTGATACCATGGTCAGATGGTCATAGCGCAATATAAAAAGATGGAGAAAAGATGAGACAATCCTTGTTTAATTGGAGACACTAGTTGCCTTGTAATTGTAATGTAGAGAAGTCCAAGTCAGTCAACGTAACAGATGCGCCAAGTCAAGAAATTAAAAGAGGTGTACCCAAACATACGTTCCATTATTAGAAGGACCGCCCCCAGCCATCCCTTTTAGAGTTCCCTCTCCATTTTGCTTCCACTTTCCCCACGTGATTGTCACGGTCCACGTCCCATCAACAAACAAGTTCACTTTATTCTGATGGACTCACTATTTTTCTTCCTCGTTTTTTTCTCCCCTCCTCCCTTCTTCTTCCCGCCTTTTTTGAAATTTTTCTGTACCATCGTATGTGTATTCCATATTTGCTAAATTAAGTGACAAACTTTAGATGTAATTCTAATTTCTTACATGGTCGAATCATTTCATGAAATAAATAATCTCTATGAGAAAAGTATCTCACATGACAATGATATATTACATGACATTATCGTCAATTAGTTAAGAACGGCAGCATGTTTTGTTATGCAAATTAGAAAAAGTCTTTATATGAGGCTAACATGTTTGCAATAGTATATGTGCATAAGAGTTACATCAAATACCCTCTCCTATACTTTGCTCAAAAGCAAACTCAAATATATATGTGTGTGTGTGTGTGTGTGTGTGTGTGTGTGTGTATTATGTAGGTATGTATGTATGTACTACAATCGTACTCTTGCAAAGCATGTGGCAACAAAACTTTAAGCTAGTGCAACTATATAGATATAGGATTTATGTAGGAACAATTTTAAGTGACACTAGGTCTTAATAACTCTCTTTATTGAAAATTTAATTAACCTAATGATCGACATGGCACAATACTTTTATTCTTCAACCAATCTAATTTGATTGGTGGAATAATTAATAGATTATACATAGAATTGGTCATTATAGAAGTATAGAATAGTGCCATTATCTTTATGAGCTAGTTCATATTTTGACTCGCTACATCCTCTGGGGTCAATTCTTTAGTAGAAACAAATAACTTATATTACAAATATCACCACAAGATGAAGCAACGCACCATGAATTATTCAGTCTGACATTGCTAGTGACCGCATGCAATAGAACAATAATGAGGGGCAACACTAGACAGATATTCGTGGAGCTGACAGCATTAATCATATCTTTGTTTTTTTTTTTTTGGTAAAGGTAATAATATTATAGAGAAGGACAAATGTACAAAAGATCAGCTCCATAACCCACACTCTTAACCGATTGGCAAAAGTGAAGGGGAGCCGATGTAAAAGAAACAAGGGCCGAGCCCGCTAGCAAACACGAAGGCGACACCCAAGGAGCACCGGCGCGGTGATGGACCCATCAACCCTCCAGTGAATAGCCTAGGAATGCGGAACGAAAATGAGAGAAGCACATAGCGATTAAGGAGCAGATCCACTTAGAAACACGCCCGGGTCGAAGCCCCATCCTCTTTGAAGTCTTTGATTCCTCGGAGAGGGAGAGACATTCTTAAAGGTGATGGCTTTATCTCTAACCATCTTGATAAGGTGATTTTTGAGCGCCGGAAGCACAAGAGATTCACCTCTGAAAAAGATTGCATTCCTCTTCTTCCAAATGAGATGGCAAAGGGCACCAAAGGAGAACCAAACTATTCTGTGATAGAAGTCATTTCCAGATAGGAACTTCCGGGCCCAAGAGAGTACCTCATCCCAGCATCGATTTCTCCAAGGAAGGTTGCATCTGGCGGCCCAGAAGAAGGCCAAAGAAGCCGAGATGCGACATCCGAAGAAAAGATGATCTCTTGAATCAGGGACTTCACTACAGAAGGCACACACACTATAGTCAATACGACCATAGGATAGAAGCATTACCTGGGTGGGAAGGCGATTCTTTACAATTAGCCAGAGAATGAACTGGTAGCGAGGGACTATAGCGGAATCCCATATTAGAGGCGCCCAGTTAACCGAAGATTTCTTGGCTCTAATAAGGTTCCATGCCGATGAAACCGAAAATAAACCGGAGGGATGACTGCACCAGATAAACCTGTCATTGCTCGAAGTCAACTCTGGAAGAGATATACCGCATCTCACCAAGCATTCCTTTAAGGGCCGGCCCAATGGAGAGAAAAGGTCAGCAACAACCGCATGGTCAGGGATGCGAAGTCTATTTCTGAATGATGAGGGCATGAATGCATCAAGCGGGCCACATGATAACCAGTAATCATACCATAGGGATACCGTGTAGCCGTTTCCAACCTTCCATCTAAAGGAATTTCGAAAATAACTTCTAAGTTGGAGAATATTTTTCCAAGACCAGGAGCATAATCTGGGTTGGGACACAATCCAGAAGTTCCTTTTGGTTAAGAAGATGGAATGGATCCAACGACACCATAACGATTCCTTATCGTGGAAGAGGAACCATATAAATTTTACCATTGAAGCTTTGTTGCAATCCCTCAGATTCCGGATACCCAATCCACCTTCATTTTTAGGAAGACAAACATTCTCCCATGCAACCTTAGCTCCACCACGGCCCAGGGCCGTTCCTTTCCATAGAAACTATCTCATGATTCTTTCAATATTGTCCGAACCGAGGAAGGAAGAGTAAATACACTCGTCCGAACGATTGAATGGCATGGAGCACCGAACGGATGATTTGTAATCTACCCGCAAATGATAAGAACCGGTGAGTCCAAGATTGGATTCTAGCAAAGGATGCGGTCCGTCAAAGCAATACAATCGGCTTTACTCAGTCTAGAGGAAATAATAGGAACTCCCAAGTAACGAACAGGGAGCTTACCTTCTTGAAATCCGAATGCCCAGAGGATTCTATTTCGAATGGAGAGATCACCACCGATATAAAGATCTCACTCTTGTTCTTGTTAGGAAGGAGACCACTCCAAGAAGAGAAGATGTCAAGGCCTCTCTTTAGCATGGACACCGAGGACCAATCCGCTTGGGAAAATAGAAAAACGTCATCGGCAAAGAACATGTGAGATAGTCGAACCGGTTTACACCTCCAGAAATATTTAAAGTCTTGGTTTGCCGTGCGGGAAGCCAACACTCCAGAAAATACTTCCATTACTAATGTAAATAAGTATGGGGACATGGGATCTCCCTGTCTAAGGCCACGGCCGCTCGGAAAAAAACCATGAAGATCACCGTTAATGGCTATCGAGAATCTTGGAGTCCGAACGCAAGCCATAACTAATTTGATGAATCCTTCCGGGAATTGGAATGCACCGAGAACACTTTCCAAGAAGTCCCAATCCACCGTGTCATATGCTTTGTGAAAATCAACCTTAACCGCACATTTTGGAAGATAAGGATGAAGATGAAAGCCCGCAAAGAGTTCTTGGGCAAGGAGGATGTTATCTCTAATTCTCCTGCCTTTCACAAATGCATTTTGAGATTCACTGACCACCTCATTCAACACGGCCGCTATTCGATTAGCTAGTATCTTAGTGATAACTTTGTAAATTGTATTACAACAAGCAATCGGTCTGAAATCCGACACAGCACTCGCATTGGGAATTTTAGGCACAAGAGCAAGGATCGTTGCGTTTACCTCTTTGAGTAGTCTCCCGGAGTGGAAGAAGTCCCGAACAGCCAGCAATACCGAGGGACCTACAATCTCCCAATTAGACTTGAAAAATTCCGATGGGAAACCATCCGGGCCTGGGGCCTTGCCCTTTGCAAGTGAGAATAGATAAAGAATTGCTTTGTTTGTCTTTGGGTGAAGACAAATTGATAAAGAATTGCTCGTTGTATGTGGAGGCAAAACCATGCAAGAAGATGCAAGGAAGATTGGTTGAACCTTGTTTGACTGGAGACTTAAAGTGGCATTGTCCTATAGAAAAACCCAGTTATATGTTCAGCAGAAATCTTAAAACTTGTTCAGAAAGTGCAATTGAGTCCTAAAACTTATAGAAAGTTCAATCAAGTCCTAAAACTTGTCAAGTTAATTCAATTGAGTCATAAAGTTAACACCGTTAGCCTTTTCCGTTAAAAATGCTGACGTGTCATTTTAAATTATTTTTTATTTTCCACGTGGATTTTTTAAAATGATTTTTATTCATTTTTAAAAAAGAATTAAAAACTAAAAAATTAAATTTATTCATTTTATCTAAAAATTTATAAAAGTTATTTTTAAAATTGTTTAAAAAAAAATCAGCCCTCTTCTTCCTCGCCACCGCCACCGCCCATCGCCGGAGGGGCCGAGCGGCGGTCACTTGGCCCTAGGCGAGGGACAGCGACCGTCGCCCGCCCCGGCGAGGCCTTGTCGTCCCTCGCTTGGGGCCCGTGAGGGCCGACGAGGCCTCGCCCGGTGCGGGCAACGGTCGCTCGACCCCGGCGGGACGGCGACCGTTGCCCACCCTGGGCGAGGCTTCGCCTTGCCGAGATCTGGCGAGCCTCGCCGGCCCCGAGGAGGGCCGACGAGGCCTCGCCTAGGGCGGGCGACGGTTGTTAGCCCCCCGTGAGGGCCGGCCACCTCACCCGGGGCGGTGACGGTCGCCGGCCCCTCCGGCGATGGGCGGTGGCGGAAGTCCACCGGTGCCCTTTTTTTGAACAATTTTGTTTTTTAAAAATAAATTTAGATTTTCCTTTTTAAAATAAATTTATATTTTCCTTTTTAGTTTTTAATCTAATTTTAAATATTTTGAATAATTTTTTTTTTAAAAAGCCATTTGAAAAAAAAAAAAAAAATCATTTAAAATATGACGTCGCGCTTACGTTAGCAATTTCCGTTAACTTTCTTAACAGTGTTAACTTTAGGACTCAATTGAACCAACTTGAAAAGTTTTAGGATTTGATTGAATTTTTGTAAGTTTTAGGACTCAATTGCACTTTCGGGATAAGTTTTAGGACTTCTGCTGGACATATCCCAAAAACCCATGAGAGGCACCTGACAAATTGATGCGGACTTAAAGTGACCTTGTCCTATTCGTCCAAAAAAAAAAAGTGACCTTGTCCTATAAAAAAACCCATGTGAGGCACCTGACATGACTTAAAGTGGCATTGTCTTATAGAAAAACCCATGTGAGGCACTTGACAAATTCATGCAAACGACAAGTGGCCTTGTCCTACAGAAAAATCCATGCGAGGTACCTGACATGACTTAAAGTGGCATTGTTCTATAGAAAAACCATGTGAGGCACCTGGCAAATTCATGCAAGTCAAGAAATTAAAGGTGGTGGACCAAACTGAAGTTCCATTCCATTATAAGGGGAGTCGTGTCCAACTCTTCTCAATTAATGACCGCTTTAGGGACTTACTTATACCGCAAATCTCGGAAATTCCCACCCATTGAAAATCCAAAAGATTTTACTTCATACGAGGTCTTTCTTTCTCCGTGTTTCTTCCACTCTCTTCACATGATTGTTGTTCCCCATCCCCTCAGCAAGGAAATCCACCTTTATGGACCTACATATTCATCTTTCTTTCTTATTTTCTTTTTCTTTTTTCCCTTCTCCCTTCTTCTTCTCCATCTTCTTTCATCACCTCGTGAGTCACGATCATATGAAAATTCATATGTAATTTTGAGGAACAATATCAAAAAAGAAAAATGCGTCCAGACTTCTTCTCCATATCACAACATAGTACATCAATTTTGACGTGATATCATTAAACCATGTTATACAAGTCCATTGGTCTAATCTTTCGAATGGAACAATAATTCCATTGGTCTAATCTTTCGAATGGAACAATAATTCCATTGACTGTTAGATAAGTCAAAGTATTTGTTCTTGTGTGCAATGATTTTTTAAAATATATTTTGGACACTCACAATAAAATAATTGCATAAATATAACTATTGGAAAGTGAAATACAATGAGAATTCATATACAGTGAGAATAGAAAATAGGCTAGCATAAGGAATCACTAAAAATAATAGAAGATAGGCGGCCAGCAAGCAAGCGATAGCGGGTGGTGAGTGTGAGTGATTAGAAGAGTTTTTTTTTTTTTTTTCTATTTCCATTTTAGAAATCGAAAAGTAGAAAATTTATACTCCTCATTTATATTCCAAACCAAATTCTTGACTAAAAATTTATTTTGAAAATAAAAAAATGAAATTGTGTTTCCAAAAGGATTTCTATTTCAAACTCGTTCCCATAAAAATCATGTAAATTAAGACTCATCTCGGTCCATTCTCATTATAGACTATATTTATTATGGGTCTAATTCAATGCTATCAGCTGCCCTATAGTTTGTCCAAGAAACAATAAAAAGGGAGAAATGCAAGGAAAGTCCTAAAAGTGCAACCTTCGCTTACTTCCCCTAAGGATGGATCAAGATGTCAAGTCACTAGAGTTTTCCTCTTTACTTTCTTTGGGTGTATAATCATCCAAAGTCTTTATATATACATATATAGTAGATTTAAGTGATTGTTGATAATGAAACATTTCAATAATTTCATCAATTTGATATGGTAATACTTAATTGGTTCAAGGTAAATTTTTAAGTGGGATCAAGATTTTAAATAAATTCAGCAAAAGTAACTTTTCCTATTGAAAATAAATTAAAAAAACAAAAGGACAGTTCAATGGTGCAGCAATTGTCCTGACGATTTGTATGTATTTATCAATTGTGACCACTTTCCACGGACACCAATAAAGCAGTTGCCTTTTATTTTTGGTTTCATTCTTTTTATTGCTTTTGCATCAAAACTTGCTCACTTGTTATTTTCTTCTTGGGTGCGATTGCCTTGGATTCTCCTGTCCATTGAAACTTCCCCCACATGAAGGCAACGACTGTAAATGCATGGTCGGTGGTCTCGGTCAACAAATTACTAATTTATATCTGACTCGGCAAGTTTGAATTATTGGTACATGCCAACTAATTGGATTAGATAGATAAATAAATAAATAAATAAATAAATAAATAAATAAATAAATAAATAAATAAATAAATAAAAATATATAATAAAGTAAGAGCAAAAGCAAAAAAGCATCTTGATTAATTTATGAAATTTGAAAGAGAAATTAAGGCAGAACTAGAGCAAAAAAAAAAAAAAAAACTCTTCTCATTATGCTTGGATACAAAATAAGTATATATAGAGCACGTTGATAATTTTTTATGATTCTCGTGTTAACTTGTTAAACTTATAAGTATTGAAAATAAGTTTATTAGTTTAACAATATAGTTTTTTTTTACCGGCTCAAAGTGATAGGGATTAAATTTCTAAGTGGGATGAAGAGCTTAAATATATTCAATAAAAATACCATTTCCGGTGGAAAATAACTTAACAAAACGAAAAGGAAAGTTCAATGATGCAAGCAGAGGACTAAATTCAACGAAGACTTGTCCCAGGTCTCTCTCCACTTTTCATCTTCCCTACAAATCCACCGGTATATGGGTGTTGAAATTTTATCAGACCTTGTCTATTAAATGGTACTTCAAATCAACTCCTGTTTAATGTCACAGCTTCACAACGCCCTTACTTTCCAGCTTAACAACTTCAAAATTGAATATCACAGTATAAATTTCATATAATTTTTTGAATTTGTACTCTAATTCCGAAAACTATCCCCATTATACGAACAAAGGGCCGAAAACTATCCCCATTATACGAACAAAGGGTCGAAAACTATCCCCATTATACGAACAAAGGGCTTAAATCCTTTCCAGGCACTGCAAATGGGAATAAATCTACGGGAGATATACATGCAAAACCCACTCTCTCTTTTCATTTTCATTTTCTCTTATCTTCCCTTTGTTTTCGTTTCTCTCCTGGCGGTGCTCTCCCTTTTTCCTTTATATCTCTTAAAAATCATCAAATTTTAGAGTCCGACTTAATTTATCCTCAACTTTTTTTTTAATCTCAAAAAGCCCTTAATTTTAAACTCAATGCTAAGGCTCCGTTCGTTTCGCGGAAAATAACTTCCAGGAAAATATTTTCCTGGATTTCTGGTGTTCGGTGGACGGAAAATTCATGGTCAAGGAAAATATTTTCCGGTCAACGGAAATTCTCTCTTGACTTTGAGGAAAATGTTTTCCTCTTTTGAAAAGAGGAAAACATTTTCCTGGCCTCTCACGCTCCTTTTTCCTTTTCATTTTTGCACTCTCGCTTAGGGTTTCTGATCTCCTTCTCCTCCTTCGACGCCGACGATGGGCGAAGCATCCCTCGTTCTCCGCCCTCCCCGGCCGCTCCTGCCCGTCTGCTCCGGCCGCGGCGCCGCCGCCGCCGCGGCGCTCCGCTTCCTCGGCGGTTCGAAGCCGCTCGGGAGCTCGCGGCTAAGATGAGCTCGCAGTTCGAAGCCGCTCGGGAGCTCGCGGTTGTTTGTGGTGACGCGATGAGGTCGCGGATCAAGCGGCGGAGCTCGCGGATCAAGCGGCGGAGCTCGCGGCTCGCCGATCCAGGCGAGCTCGAGCTCTGTCGCCAGATCCGGCGAGCTCGGGTGAGATCGGCCGAGCCTCGAGCTCGCCGGATCTGGCCACCGGGTCTTGGTCGGCCGCTGGGCAGCCGGCCATCGTCAGGTAGGAAGGAGGTGGCGGCGGCGGAAGGAGGAGGAAGAAGGAGGAGGAAGGAGGCGACGGCAGAGGAAGGAGGAAGAAGGAGGAGGAGGAAGGAGGAAGGAGGAAGGAAAAGAAAAAAATAAAAATAAAAATTTCGATTTTAAAAATATAAATAATTAAAAAATCATTTTAAAAAATATAAATAAATAAAATAATTTTTTGGTCATTTAAAAATATTAAAATTCAAATTTTGATAAATTTTACCAAATAATTAAATGAGCTAACGAACGGTGGAAAATATTTCCATTGAAATTTTAGATTTTGGCCGAACACCTAAAATAGAGTCATTTTCCGGAAAATGACTTGGAAAATATTTTCGGAAACGTGATATTTTTCGCGAAACGAACGGGCCTAAATCAGACCCTAATTTTCTTGGCTTAAAAAAAATTCAAACTTTGTATTTAGTTTCAAATCCGCCCTGAACAATGGCAAGAACCTCAAGGACGCGGTCAAGGGAAAGCAGTTTTCATCTTGACGAGGGAGCAATTTGGGCATTCAGGGACAGAATTCATGGCCAAAAAAGACAAAGAAAATCCGGGCAAGAAAAAAGGCAAATGATTCTTCGCCAAGTGGGGTGGGGATTTTTTTCACAGCCAAGAAAGAGAAATACTTTTACCAAAAGTTAAAAAAAAGAAAAGAAAAGAAGAAGAGAAATACAGAGAGCGGGTTATGGTCGGCAAAAGAGAGAAACCTTTAAAAAAAAAAGAAAAACTGTGAAGAATTCGGCAAAAGTAGGGGAAGAAAAAGGAGGACAGAGGAGCCAGATTCTCATGGAAGAGGTGAAATGAAAAGAATGGAAAGAGAGAGAGAGAGAGAGAGTCGTCGGGGCACGCGCGTGAGGAAGCCCACTTTCTTTTCGCTTCTCTCCTGGTGGTGCATGCTTGCCCTCCCGTTTCCCATTCATATATCTTCTTTTCTTTTCTTTTTTTAAAGCCCACTTTTTGACCAAGTCAAGCAGGAGAGCAAAATATTAAAGCAATTGCTAAACTAAACCAACAAAAACATTTGCCCATAAAAATTGTAAATTTTGATTTATTAATTGGCTTTGGGTTTGATTAAGAAATTGTCAAATTGATAAATTTGACTAAATGAAATCAATACGTTGACATTAATAAAAAATAATGAGTAACTTGATAATCTAGTAAAAAGAAGAGAGGTGGCCCCAGCCACCCATTCGAAATAAGAAATTGATAAAAACTTGATAGAGAAGAGAGATAGTCTTGAGGACTGGTGGGACCTAGCCATCGGGCAAAGGGATAGATAGAAAAACAAATGCTATGTAATATCAAATTTGCCTTTGGATGATTAAAACGAGCGAAACTCTTCAATTTTCTCTTCCCTCTTTTTCTATAGGTTTGCTGTCCTAAAAACTCTCGCATTTCAAATCCAATTTTGATTCTATCCCAAAATTTTTATCTAGAAAAAATCTTCAACTTTGGAGTAAATCCTATATCTACCCCCAAATCTTTTGTCAAAAAAAATATCCAAAACTTTATGTCCAATCCATAATATATCTGGACATTTTTCATCTAAAAAATCACTAACTAGTCTCAAATTTACCTTGTTAACCCTATGTTAAAAAACATTGTTAGTTGTTGACGTGGCATTTTTGTGTCAGTAAAAAAATCTACATTAACAAAGTGATGTGGAAAATTATGTCCAAAATGAAATCATGTTTGATCAGAAAATTCGGAATTAGTCCATCTAGATTAGTTAACTAATTCAATTCACTAGCAAAAAAGGGCACACAAATATGTTATTGATTTGGAATACGTAAGGGAATGAATTTAATTTGCTAGGGTCCAAAGCATTTAATCAATCTAACAAATATGTTTTTGACTAGTTTTGTCACTAAAATAATTAATTAGGATTAAAATATAATTCACAAGAATTTGATGATCAAAAGTTTAATTTCTTAGACTTTACCAAAAAAAAAAAGTTTAATTTCTTAGAATGTTTGTGCATGTTATCACCATATAAGCGTGTACACTGGAGCTTGTACTCTTCTAGATTATCATTTTGGCCAAACACCGTAATAAAATCATCTTATAACATGCAAGGGCATATGACCATTTCATAATATAAGAGAAAGTAAATTCAAATTTATTGATTTCGAAATATATATGTGTATATATATATAAACTCAACATATTTGAAATTAAGTACTTTATTCTAAAAGTAATAGTAATCTGAAAGATGAGACTATTATTGGTAATATGTAGGAAAGGAAATAGCTCTATAAACTTTGTGGAATTTTTTGACTAAAAAAAAATTGTGGAATTAGAATTATTTAAGTTTCTATGGTTGAAAAAGCTTTATTAAAGTTCTAAACATTATCTATTTATACAAATATAAAACCGAAAACTTAAGAATTTCTTGTGCTCTCTCAAAACATTCACTATACCCTTACCTAATTTTATGATCTCAATGAATGAGATGATGTAGATAAAAATACCTACACGCGTCTTTCCTAGTTCGTTAGGGTGTGTTTGGTAACGATTATGTTCCCGAGAGTAGATTCTGATAAGAAATGATTATTTTTTATTACTGTTCCCTAAACAGTTATGAGTAAAAGAACGTGTCTGGTAGGGGTGAGCATGGTCCGGGTTGGTCCGGGCCACCCCCTAACCCTAGGACCAACCCGTATAGTGTCGGTCCTCAATTTTTAGGACCGATGACCGACCCTATTGAGCCTAGGACCAAGGACCGGACCAACCTAATGGGTTCGGTCCGGTTCTAGGGTCAACCCGGGACCGATCGATAATTTTTTTCGTCTTATTTTTTATACTCCCTAAAAAAGCAAATCTACAAATTCAAATTACATATACATCGATAATGCAGCATTGTGCAACTAAACTATAAATACCAATACATATTTAGCAAATTTAAGATAATACAATAATAGAAATTCCGTACCTATTAACCGCTCATCGAGATATGGGGCAAGATGGAAAATTTTTGTAATCATCTATCTTTAATATTCATAACACCATATGCAAAAGCGTTTTCCTACATTTGATCATGTAAAGTCCACTCAACCAAAAAATGAGCTTCATACCACTTGACTAACAAATCACCGTAGCAACTGTAGTACTACTCTACTCTTCAAAAACTTTTACCATTTGACACAAATTGAAAAGCAAAGTGCAGCTGAAATTCATTAGTAAAATACAATTAAACCATAAAAAGTTCAAAATACTTAATATAAACCATGAATATATAACTTCACATCTTGTTAATTCACTTAAACTTCTAAACACCTGAAAATAAAATAAACGACACGTAATTATACTCAACAAAAGTTTTAAATTGAAATTACTATTAGTACTGTTGATAGACATCTCTAATATAATATAACAGACATTTTACTTAGGTTTGAATATGTAAAAAATTATAAGTAATATAATATAATATACGGGGTTGGTCCGGGGTTGGACCGACCCAAAACTCTTAGGACCGAGGACCAACCCAAGACGTATTGGTCCCGAATTCCAGACCAAGGACCGACCCGGTCCCTTGGGAACCGGACTAGGACCGCGAGGGTTGGGCCGGTCCGGTCGGTCCAGGGTCGACCCTAGATCGCTGCTCACCCCTAGTGTTTGGTAACTGTCCAAATTTTTTTTTATTCGGAATAGAATTGCGTTTGGTATCATGCTCATTGATTATGTTCCAAATCAATTTCTTTTAATTTTTAAATATATTTTTTTTTTCCTTTTTCTCCTATTCTTCTTCTTTTTCTTGTGGCTGGTCACCGGTCCGGCGACCTCACCGGAGCGTCGCCGGCCCTCGCCGGTGGCCAGGCGGCCTCGCCGGTGGCTGGGCTTGCCTTCGGTGAGCTCGCCAGACCTCGCCCTGGCCTGGCGAGCCTCTGGTGAGCTCGCTGGATCGGCGGACAGAGACCGGCGACGGCAGTGGGCGGCGGCAGACGGCGGTCGCGGGATGGTGGAAGGGAAGAAGAAGAAGAGTTGGTTTTGATTCTCAAATTTGTTTCTGAAGCAAGAATCAACTTGTTTTTTATTCTCAATTCTTGTCCGAAACTGTTCCTGGGAAAAAATTTGTTCTCGAGAACAAAATTTTTATCAAACGCGATTATATTCCCAAACTGATTCTGTGAACAAAAAATCAGAATTAGGCACTGTTTGGATAGTTACCAAATAGTGCCTTAATATTCTAGGACGAAGGGAAAAAGCTGCTGATTGTGGGGCCTGCATTTGCTCCAAAAATATTATTTTTCCCAAAAAGAAATAAGATTTGGGTAGTAGGCCCATCTATTTTCTCTTCTTCCCAGATCTAGGGCTAGTTGTGAGGTTTCGTTTTTAGTGACCTGTTTTATTAGATTACACCGCACCGGCTTCCATCCTGGTTTTAGAAATTAGGAACTGGTCCTCCTGTCTAGCTCTTGGTTTTTTGATAGGACCAGACTTAAAATCGATCACCTCTAGTTTATCATACCATAATAGCAATTCTCTTTTATTTTTGGTTTTTTTTCTTTTTCATTTCTATGCATCGAAACTTGCTCGCATGTTATCTTCTTCCTAGGTAGGATTGCCTTGGATTTTCCAACGCATTGAAACTTCCACCACATGGAGGCAACGCTTGAATTATTGGTCCGTGCAAACTAGTTGGATTAGATAAATCAAACTAATAAAGAAATATATGCATGATAAAGAAAAGCAAAAGCAAAAAGGCATTTAGACTTATTTATAAGATTTAAAGGAGAAATCGATAAAAAAGAAGAAGAAGAAGGGAAAAACTAAGGTAGAACGAGAGCCAAAAAGACATTCTTCTCATTGTGCTTAGGTACAAAATAAATATATACAGCAATTTGATAATATTTATGATGATCGACACATGTAAATAACATAATTTTTTATAATAAGTGAATGTTATGATACAACATTTCAGTTTTAAAAAGAAGTTTGTCGGTTTGACAATATAATATTTAAAAGGGTCAAATAAGAAGGGTAAATTCCATATGGGATTGCAACCAAAAAATTTCTAAAGTGGGATCGAGAACTGAAATATAATTAACAAAAATACCTTCTCTTATGGAAAATAAATGAATAAAACAAAAGGACAGTTCGATGGTGCAAGCAGTGGACTCAGCAGGGGACTCTTCATTGTCTCAACGCTTTGATGTTTTTATATATTTCCGAGCACTCGTTTGGAAAATATCAGATAGGACGAATCTCTCTCTCTCTCCCCCATCTTTCATCTTCTCCTGCAAATTCTTGTCACAGCCTCGTCATAAGTGTCTCTACGCTTTTCATCTTCTGAACAAATCCACCGCTTCATGTGTATTGAAATTTTAACAGACCACATTAGAAGAGGTAAGAAGGCATTTCCTGTTTTCTGAGGGGCATTTTGGTTTTTTTCTCCGTTAGGGCTTGAAAGTTGAACTCAATGGCAGAGTCAGAGGCCGAAATGCATCGTCGCATTGAGAAGAGGAAAACTAATGCGAGTGGAAATGCAGAGGATGTTGATACTGGTGCATTTGGTTCGATGACTGTGCTGACAGAAACTAATTTCGTTGGATCTGGTTCGTCTCCAACGGAAACTAACAATAATGCATCGACTGGAAGCTGCTACGAGGTGTTCTTGAGCTTCAGAGGCCTAGATACTTGACATGGCTTCACCGATCACCTCTACCATGGGCTCCTTAGAGCCGGAATTCACACTTTCAGAGATGATGACAAGGCGATCAGGCTAGAGCTTATGGCAGCCATCGCGAATAGTAAGATCTTGATCCCGATTTTCTCTGTGAATTATGGTTCAAGCAGTTGGTGCTTGGATGAGCCGGTTCAAATAATGGAGCGCAAGAATAATAATGGCCAAATAGTGCTGCCTATATTCTACAAAGTGAAACCAGCTGACGTGAGACATCAAATCGGGAGTTTTGGAAAGGCATTTCATGAGCATGAGAGGCGTTGGCGTGAGAGGTCTTCTTTCGACCTAGTGATTTTGGAGAAATGGAAGCAAGCACTCCTTGAAGTCAGCAACTTGAAAGGATACGAAGCCGATGGGTAAAATTCCTCACCAAGGCATTCTCTGCTTTCTTTTAATATGTGTGGGAGTTAACTGGTTGTTTTGATTCTTACCCGCTTCATTTACGTTATGTATATATAAACAGAAAGATCATGTTGGCAGTAAGATCCTGCAATGCATGAGTTCTATAAATTATTCTTTGTCTTTTCTTTTAAGTGTTTTGCTTTAATGATATTGACAGACCTACTTATAGATTTTATTGGTATGATCCCATTCACTTGAATAATAAGATTTTTTGATTGAGTTTTTATTCTTATATCCAAAGATTTTGTAACATTGTGCCATTTCATGTTTATAGTGTACGTCACATTGGTCATGGTCACAAACTTTTCTAATTAGATATTTATTTGCGATTAATGGTACAACTTATTGGTGATTTTTATTTAGAGCTCGTAACATCATATACCGTGTATAGTGATTGTCAAAGCCATAATTCTTTATCTTCCCAAGTTACATTTATTAAATCATTAATATCGTTGACTAGTTGCTATTGAAATTATTTTACGAAGAAATGTTTCATTAGTTATATATGATGATGGAAAATATAAAAGAAGGAAAAAGGGATTATTTTTATTATATATTTGTTTGAATAATTTTCAATGTATTTCCTATCTTCAGCAAGTAATTTCTATCTCATACACCTAAATATACTGAATCAATGTTCTTATTTTGGGAAAAAAAACTATTCTTCTACTTAGATCAATTAAAATCAAAGAACATTTTACGCAAAAGGAAAATACAGTACAAGAACTTATCATCCCTAGAGGCAATGAAAACTGATAAGGACACCAATCTATAATGATAACACAAGTAGAAACTTGCAATCATGTAGAATCGCACAAAAAAGGAGAAATCCCCTTGATTGCATTCAAGTTGTTCACAATAACACAATCTGAACGACTTTTTGGATTGTTATTACAGGAGTTGAAGTCATCTCGCACCAAAAGTTAGGACTTGCTTATTGATTGATTGTTGACTCTCATACTGGGTTGGCTTATTGGGTTTTTGATTATTCAAAGGCTCTAGAAAGTTTTCAAGTTATGTCCAAGTCATCCCTAAGATCTTTAACAAACAACAAGTCTAAAATTTGGTTCAAGTCCATAACGTATACAATATTCAAGGTTCATAAGTGATGCCCTAAAGTTTCTTCTATAATAAATTATGTCGGAGTAATAGTGGAGGGGGCACGCCATGTGAAACAACCACAAGCATTTCTCAAACTTTATTCTTAGCGTACATGGAGGTGTGACAAAAATGATTAGATTTTTTCAATTTATCCCATATTCGTTCATTAGTACATTCTCAATAGATAAGCAATATAAAATTATTGTTGCCGCATATTTGAACTCTTGTCACATTTGACAGGTTTGAAGTAGAGTTGGTGAAATTGGTTGTCCGAAAAGTGTTGAATGAATTGAAGAAAAAGTTTGAGTTGATTATTTCTGAGAATTTGGTTGGAATCGATAGTCATGTGAAGAGCGTTATGGAATTTCTGGATGATAAATCTCATGCCCTCCTATTTGTTGGCATCCATGGAATGAGAGGCATTGGTAAAACTACTCTTGCTAAAACCATTTACAACAAGCTATCTAATCAATTTGAGCATCGTAGCTTCATTGCTGATATAAGGGAAGCGTGGAAGCGTGGTGCTCATGACTTACAGAATCAATTAATCTATGATATATCGAATAAAAAAAATGAAGTTCGTAAGGATGAAGGGATTAATTTCATCTCCTCTAGGTTTAAAGATAAAAAGGTCCTTCTTCTTCTTGATGATGTGGATGAGGTCGATCAAGTGAAGTGTTTGGCTGGTAATCATGATTGGTTTTCTTTGGGAAGTAGGATCATCATTACTGCCAGAAACAAGAGAATTCTTGAAGAAGTTGGGGTGGACTATCCTTATGACCATAAGGAAATGGATAAGGATCAATCTTTGATTCTATTTAGCAAACATGCGTTTAGAAGGGACTCTCCTCCGAGGGAATTTAAGGACCTCACTCATGAAGTTGTATCGATCACAGCAGGATTTCCTTTATCCCTTGAGATTTTTGGTTCATTATTGTGTGGAAAAGAGTCAAAACAATGGAGAGATATGATACAGAAGTTTAAAAAAAGTCCCAAATAGACAAGTGCAGGAAAAGTGAAGAATAAGTTACGCAGCATTAGATTATGGACAAAAACAATTTTTTTTGGATATTGCCTACTTTTTCATTGGCACTAACAAGATAATACCATTCTACATGTGGGACGCTTGTGGTTTTTTCCTAGGGGAGGGAATTGAAGTGTTGATATTCATGTCATTAATAAAAGTTGGAGATTATCATTAGCTCACAATGCATGACCAATTGAGAGATCTTGGTAGGGAAATAGTTCGCGAGGAAGACCAATTGAAGCCTTGGTGCCGTAGCAGGTTATGGGACTATGAGGAAGTCGAAAAAGTGCTAAAGGGAAGTAAGGTAACCATTTCGTTTCTAATTCTCATTTAGTCCATGTTCTACGATTAATAGTAATATTGGTCCACTACTTAGTGCTTGCTCTAGTGGACTATGAACCTTCACTATTATTGCCCTCGAATGTTTATTGACATGATTAGAAAGTAGGGAGGTTGCTCCCTTTTAGAAAGTATTTCCTTTTATGGTTTTTCTCTCATATATTAATATTCCCTATCATATGAAAGTAAGTGTACGTTGCAAATATAAATAAATAAATAAATAATATATATATATATATCTTGTTTGATTTATTAGTTAGTAAAATCTCATATTTCAGGTATCACTTTTCACTTGATAAATGGCCCTTCACTGAGAATCTTTGTTTTTCTTTTAAGATGACTATCGTGATTTTCACATTCTCGTATTATGTTAAACCAATACTTTTAATAAAAACCACATCTTATAATTTATTTTTTCAGACAGGTTACTTAACAAGTACTCCCAAGATACCTTTAGACAAAATCCAATTGTCCTTCTTTGTCATCGGCAAGAAATAGACAGGCTGAAGCATAGGGCGAGATAGATTGCTCGCCGCAACTAACTAAAAAACCCAAAAGTAAATATCTTGCTCTTCCGTCAAAGGAGAAAACATTGCTCAAATTCCAGAAAACTATGAAAAAACTCATGTACGATTGGGCGTGTCAACAAGTTTCAGGGATATACCACTAAAAAAATAGCCAAAGTGCATGCTCTTGAGAGAAAAAAAAAACAAAAGATGAAGAATAAAATTTACTCCAAACAAGTCTTTTAGATGGTTATTTCAATTATTTGAGATGATGGCGAGAAATTAATTTTTTTCATCAAAAAGAGTTCGGCCGGGATCTCGTGGCATTTTCCCCCTTCCGTTCCGACTTTTGGAGTAGTCGGAACGGTTATTTCCATTTTGAAGTGTCATGAATGTGTCAAAATAAAAAGGAGTTTTATTTCTAACTTTTAAAGTTTTTTCTTTTTTTTAGCCTAGAAGTCTCTTTAGTAACACCTAATCTGTGGTGAGGTAAGTTTTGCTCGTCGACACGCTGTTCCCGAGGTTTTTCTCGCTTTTATTTATCCTTTCATCCATGCCAATTTCGCTTGTTCTCCAACGAAGATACTTTTTTTTAGGTGTGTAAAATGCGTTTTGGGCTGTGGCGACGGTGAATTTGTCGTCGGAACATCTGTTTTCTTCCCCCCCCCCCCTTTTTTTCCGGTGGTGCATTGTGCAATTATGATGTTATGATATATAAATCATAACTACTTAGGATATATAAATCATAGAATTATATTCTCTAGATGTCAAAATTAAGATAATAGGACTAATGATGCCCGCATTTCTCATGAAATTTTATTCATTATTCCATAGTGGAGAATGAAAGGGACACTAATTTCATGTAAGATTACGTTAGGAATTCCATTTACCAATATTCATATCATAGGACAAGGACTGATTTAAAACTTACCAAATAAGATAGGAATAGAAATTCCTTAAATATAATATATATGCATGTGTATACATGTTATATATGTATATCATAAAGCGTACTTCGCGCAATGACCATTAAAAAGAGAAATGTTTTACTTTTTCTTCATAAAAAGTCTTAGAGATAATTACTCATTCTATTTTGTATAATTTACTATGTGACTGTAATTGCATTTGTGAAAGTTCAAGAGAAAAAAAAATATAATTCTATTAAAATTGACAAGTCAAATTTTGATTTTGCACTTTGCAATTTGATTAAATGCACGGATGTCTTAACTATTATGATAATGAAGCTACAGTACCAGAAAGAAGAAGATTACAATTTGTAAAGTTTTTACTCTATACAAGCCATTACATCATAATTCCTTTTAAGATCTAACTGCGTATGACCAAATTTCGAAATGGAAGTTGACATCCTTTACTTTGTTAGCCTTTATAAATACTGTTTATTGGCGTAAAAAGAAAAATCATATCTACACATTGCTAGTCTCTTGAACACATTAATGCACATCAATCACAATATGAACAAATGATATTTTATTACTTTAGTTGGATGTAGTACTAATGACTCTTGATTCTTGCTTATAGGGAATAGACAAGATTGAGGGGATTAATCTTAGTGAAGGCAACTCAGAAGGCTTCGGCAAAATAGCTAGGCAAGATGGCAGAATTTACATAGAAAAACAATTCAAGAATTTGACAAGTCTAAGATTCCTTCACTTAGATGGGGCACATCTAAGTGGAGATTTTAAGGATTCAATGGAGGAGTTAAGATGGCTTCGATGGCCATATTGTCCTACGAATTTCGAAGTAAATAATTTTTGCATAAAGGAATTAGCTATACTCAAATAGAGAGAAAGCAAGATAAATGAGAAATGGGAAGGATGGAGTTTTATCATGGTAAGAACTAAAGTCTCTTTTTTTCCCCTCCCCTTTTATGCTTCCTTTGAATTGTAATCACTCTAGACTCACCCATCGACAATCATTTTTATTTTTTTAACCAGATGGCAATGAAGCTAAAATATTTAGACCTTACACATTGTGAATCCTTGGAAAGTACAGACTTCTATTCAGCTTTTAAGAAGTTAGAGGTTCTCATCCTCAATTGGTGTAGGAGACTGAAGTGAATCAATGCTTCAATTGGAGACATGGAGGCCCTCCTTCGCTTGGACTTGGACTGGTGTAGGAGCCTCATGGAGCTTCCAGCAAAAATAGGTAAACTAAAAGCATTGCAGCAACTCCATCTATCTAATACTCCATCCCTTTCTACATTACCAAATAGCATAGGGTGGTTGGATAATCTAGAGATTCTAGATATTTCTCAGAGTGGTATAAAAGAATTGCCCAATGGTATTGGGCGACTGAGAAATCTCCGAGAGTTGCGTGCTTACGGTTGCTTCAATCTGAAAGGGATAATGGCAGAAAGCTTTGTAATCTTTCTTCCTTACGAGGCCTTGATTTTATTCTCTATGACAAACTCTAGTCGGCGCTGGACCTTCCTTCCGGCTTAACAAATTTGGGCATCACCTGTCGAAGTCACAAATTGCCTTCGCTTTCCCACCTAGCCCATCTCAAGCTACTACAAGTTTTGCTTTGTGAATTTCTGATGTGCATCTAGGTGCTTCCATCAACGTTATTAAAGAATTTAGAATACTCCTAACTGAGGGACATTGAAGAATCAGAATCACCACAATCCCTAAATATGCCTTTCAAGTTGGAAATCTTGGAAGTCGATGGCTACAAATCTACTGAAACACTAGACTTTTCACAGTTTATCCATCTAAGGACTTTATCTACCCAACTTTGCAAATTGATATATTTGGAAAGCTTGGCTGTTGTAGGGTGTAATTCAATCAAACAGTTGGACCTTCCAAAGTTGGAGGGTTCAAAGAGACTGGATGTTTCTAGTTGCAAGAAATTAGCCAAAATTCGAGGCCTCAATAGGTTGGATTATTTGGAAAGTCTAGATATCGAATGGTACACTTCGATTGAAAGGCTAGACCTTCCAAAATCTGGGAGGCTGAAGGAATTAAAAGCTGGAGGCTGCAAAAACTTAGCTGAAATTCAAGGGCTTGGTAGGTTGGAGTATTTGGAAACATTAGATATTGAAGGGTGCACTTCAATTGAAAGGTTATACCTTCCAAAATCCAGTTGGTTGAAGGAATTAAAAGCTGAAGGTTGCAAAAACTTAGCCGAAATTCAAGGTCTTTGTAGTTTGGAGTTTTTGGAAAGATTGGATATCTCTAGGTGCACTTCAATTGGAAGGTTGATCCTTCCAATATCTGGGAGGCTGAAGGAATTAAAAGCTAAAAGCTACAAAAACTTAGCTGAAATTCAAGGGCTTGATAGGTTTGAGTATTTGGAAATGCTAGATATCGAAGGGTGCACTTCAATTGAAAGGTTATACCTTCCAAAATCCAGTCGGTTGAAGGAATTAAAAGCTGAATGCTGCAAAAACTTAGCCGAAATTCAATGTCTTGATAGTTTGGAGTTTTTAGAAAGATTGGATATCTCTAGGTGCACTTCAATTGGAAGGTTGATCCTTCCAATATCTGGGAGGCTGAAGGAATTAAAAGCTAAAAGCTACAAAAACTTAGCCAAAATTCAAGGGCTTGATAGGTTGGAGTATTTGGAAACGCTAGATATCGAAGGGTGCACTTCAATTGAAAGGTTATACCTTCCAAAATCCAGTCGGTTGAAGGAATTAAAAGCTGAATGTTGCAAAAACTTAGCCGAAATTCAATGTCTTGATAGTTTGGAGTTTTTAGAAAGATTGGATATCTCTAGGTGCACTTCAATTGGAAGGTTGATCCTTCCAATATCTGGGAGGCTGAAGGAATTAAAAGCTAAAAGTTGCAAAAACTTAGCCGAAATTTAAGGTCTTGATAGTTTGGAGTTTTTAGAAAGATTGGATATCTCTAGGTGCACTTCAATTGGAAGGTTGATCCTTCCAATATCTGGGAGGCTGAAGGAATTAAAAGCTAAAAGTTGCAAAAACTTAGCCGAAATTCAAGGCCTCGATACATTGGAGTTTTTGGAAAGACTGGATATCTCTAAGTGCGCTGGAACGCAGATTAGATCAAACTATATGGACAACTTGGATGAGTCAATATAATGAAAATGATCCCCATTTGCTATCAAAGGTACATAAAGCAGGTAAGTTACCTTTCTTCTTTTGAGATATACTACCCAATCTTCATTTGTATTTTGTGCTTGCAATATCTTTCAAGATTTATGATCTTGCCATTTTTATTTCTTGGTTGACAGTGTCATCATTGTTTCTTACTTGAATTCAAGTAATCCAAGGGAGATGTGCATGGAAGTGAATGTGTGCTTTGGCAAAATGGTTTTGCTTATCACGCCAGTAATGGAAATAGATGAAAAGGCTTTTTAAGTGCATCATTTGTCATTAGTCTTCGGATAAGATCCTCCATCCTATGCAGAAAAATAAAAATTCTCGACGTTTGATTGATTCTGAAATGATGGAAGTAACTAAATAAAAACTTATGTGTACAGGTATTTGGATAGTATGCCAAAGGTCATTGTATAGGTCGAAGAAAATGCTAAATGAATGACCCTATTTGGCAGTCCTTCTAATGTGAGGTTTTAGATGGCTCTGCGCTCACCATGCAACTCATGACTGCATGTTTCTAAGTTACGCTTAAGAGTGAATTTACAATGCAAAAGGAGCATGTTGACAGGGCATCCCTTAGTATGCATACGCTACTAACTTGGGATAAAATTTGTCCAACCATTGAGTTCCACCAACCATTGAGTTCCACACATTTTATCTCATAGAACTGCTAAATGCAAGAACAAGCTCCTCTTAGTGGTGTGGCCATGAGTGAACCAGCAAACAGGGTAGAAGTAAAAGCATCCTGAATTATTTGGTTCGATTGAGAAAATTGCAATTCAAATTTTTCTGACGATGGATTCATGTTCATTTGGTTTGAATCCAAGATATGCCTACTCCTAGGCTAATGATAGATTATCCCAAAGAATGCATCTTCATGTTTTTACAGTCGCTAAAGCCATATGTTGTATACATGAACTTTTGAGCCAAGCAAGACATTACTAGAATGTCTTTTGACATAATCGGATATACTGTAAAACAATTCCTTATATTGTGCATAAACTCTCATTAATTCATCTACTTGCTAAAAAGTAAAACACGGGTAGCATTTGCATAAGTCTCTTGAAGAGTTTTTGGTATCCTATATGTCATTTGAAATCTATCTTGCATTAATTCTGTATCCTATATGTCATTTGAGTTTGAGTTTGATTACCTGGGCTCAAAATTGGTTTCTGTAAACATTGCAATCCTTTAGTTGAAAGCTTGTGCTTTTGGCTTTACCCAACTCATCAATTATTTGAGCTGAAATATCCATTTCTCATTTGGCTGATTCAGGACTTCTGTTAATGGGGTTTGTCTATAGATATTTCTATCCGTATGCCTACTACCATAAAGTTTTACCGATATTTTTCATTTCTTTGCTGGAGTGACTAGAACCTTGAGACTATAATGAGAGAAGATAGAGAAAGAAAAGGAAGCCATTGGGGGTTAGGGGTTGTCTTTTGGAGGTTGTCCTCAACAATGCTTTTTCACATACCCTCTCTCTGATAATCTAGTTTGTTTGCATTTGATCTCAGGTTTAATCACTTGACAATGTCCGTGGAAGCTTTAGTTGGTGATCTTATCGGATTTGGCTCTCTGTTTAGCTTATTATCCTTGTGGATAGAAATATGGATCTCATGTTCATGATTAGGAACTAATTTGATTATCATATTTTCAAAGAATCTGCCCAAATGCCATTCTCTTCTATTTTGAAAAAGATACTTTGTAAGAATTTATCGCCACTACTCCCTCTTATGTCTGTTGTAGCATCCACGAGATATATTCCCAATTCACTGTCCTTCTACGAGGCATATACCTTTAATCTGAAACTTACATATATTATCCAGAGATCGACATGTGTAGAGTAAAACTGCTTTTTTCATGCTAATCATTCTTTGTATGGCAGGATAACTGAAATTGCTTTGATACAACTTCTTGATCTTGATTCTTAACAAACGATATTTTGTTTTGCATATTTTACAAATTATTTCTAATTTTTTGTTTGTAGTTAAGTTTTGAACTTGGAATCTTATTTCACAACCCAACAGCTTTAATACAGGTTTATGGAAGATTTTTGAAATCATCAAAGGACCGAGAGTTCAATGTTTCCTGAACTTCTCCAAATTCTGACAATGCATCCTTAGAAGGGCAAAGGATGTTTGCATATTGTCATCCCACGTTGCCCTAATTATATTAAACAGAAGCTTTGCAGAGCTGAAACTGTCTATTAACTTAAGAGGTTTCTGAAATAGTGAAAGCCGAGCCAACTCGTTTGATATAACGGCGGATGAGTTGGACGATTGTATTTTAATTCGGTATTGTAGTTGACACCTGTATGGAGGTCTATTGGAGTCTTTATGCAGAGAGAGTAGTTTGTGATTCAGGTCTGGATCTTCATGCTAAAGTCGAAGCAATTCAATGCTTGCCTGTTAAAAGTTTGTGGGGTTCATAAAAAACTTAAGAGGTTCTTGCTATGGGAAGCCGTGGTCAGGTCTAAGGTCTTAGAATCAGAGTTTCGTGAGACAGATCTTATTCCTATTGATTTTGCAATTAGTGATGGACGATTTTTTGCTAGGTCCGTCTCTTTGTGGGGTTCAGCTAACATAAACATGAAAGAAAAGGCTAAAAAGTGACAACCCCTCTTGTGCGGCCGTATATTCAATGTGTGGCCTCCCCGAAACCCTACACGAAAAACCTTTTTATAGGCTAAAGATTAGGGTTTTAATTTCCTTTTCAAATCAACATCCGCAAATATTTCTTTTTCGCACGCAATATCACTTTTTTTATTTTCCACATCTCTTGATTTTATCGCCTAAAGATAAGATCACAATCCAATTTTCTTAAATTCCAAAAATCCACCGTAATATTATTTCACAAATCTCTATTTAGGTCATTTTTGTCATTAAAAGAAAACGGGCTCGGGCCAATTTACTTGCTTCGTGGGCTTAGTTCGACCTGCCAAATTAAAGCTTAGAACCACTAAATTAAACCCATTTGTCACCGACCCAATGTAAATGCAAATTAAAACATAAATGCACCTAAAACTATATGCTATGCAATTAACTATTTTTTCAGGGATAAAATTAACCCTTAATTTTTTAATGCAATAAATGACTAAACGGGTCGCCAAAATTTAGGTGTCAACAGCTGCCCCTCTTTGAAGGTGAGCTCGAAGAGGTTGCCTTCAAAGACAAATTGAGACCTAAATTTTGACTATACACATGCAATGAATGATTTTTTTTTATAGGAAAATGAATTCCATTTTTTAATTTATATGATGCATGGAAATGCTACTGCAAATGATAAATGAACCTACCTAGAATAACTTACCTTCAAAGATGATAGAATAGTTCGAGGTAGTTGGTGTTACATGTCCAAGACCCGTACCATTCTACGGTCGCCTAGAATAGTAACATGACTTTATGAAGAGACTGCTTTCCCATGACCCGTACCATTCTACAGTCGCCTAAATGGGGATTCATTTTCCAGAATCTGTACCATTCTACGGTCACCTGAATGAGGAAATATGTGTTGTCTAGGACCCGTACCATTCTACGGTCGCCTAAACGGGGATTCACTTTCCAGGACCCATACCATTCTACGGTCGCCTGAATAAGGAATAAGTGTTGTCGAGGACCCGTACCATTCTACGGTCGCCTTGACGGAAAATTGATTTTTCAGGACCCGTACCATTCTATGGTTGCCTGAATGGGGAAATTGCTTTTCCAGGACCCGTACTATTCTACGGTTGCCTGTTAGAGCAATAAATGTTGTTTAGGACTCGTACCATTCTACGGTCGCCCAAACGGAGATTTTGCTTGGCTAGGACCCGAACCATTCTTCGGTCGCCCAGCGTTGCAACATAGATCATCGGATCAGGACCCGAACCGTTCTTCGGTCGCCTTAATCGGATTGAATTTGGAGAAAAGTTTTTAGGGGACAACCCTATCGAGTGTCAGTGTAAAGAACTCTAGGCTACAAAAGCACGCCAGGTCGGGAACTCCGGGCTACGGAAGCACACCAGGTTAATAAAAGGGACATCGGACTACGAAAGCACGCCGAGTCTATTAAAAGGAACACTGGGCTACGAAAGCACACCAGGTCAAGAAAGGGACATCGGGCTACAGAAGCACGCCGAGTCGATGAAAATGACTCTGGGCTACGAAAGCACGCCAGGTCGATATAACTGGACAAATTGACCAAGTCAAGTCTCGATGCACTTGAGAGAATACCTGCACAATGACAAGTATTTTAGAGTATGGTAGAGATATACTTACTTGGTGATATCTCTGATTCTTGGGGATATGTCTTTTGGAATTTAGATATCCTGTGGAGGTCTTTCACCTCATAGTGAAGGTTTCTCATATCCTAATATCATGAAACATTTTGAAAGGAACTTGAATTACTTGTTAGACATGATTTAGAGCAAAAGTCGATATGCATTCATCGAAGAGATAGACAATATGAGCTACTCTAGAATGCACATTTCAAAATTTAGTGAGGTTTTCATCAAGTCAATCGGGGTTCATGCATAATGACCTTTGCATCACCCAAATTTCCATTGGAGAGAATTACCATTCAAGACAATATTCACTCATGACATGGATTTCCTAAGAATACCAAATGGGGGACCTTTAGTTATAAAGTACTTTCACTCACTCTCATTTAGAGGCTATTTTATGAGAATCACTCCATCTCACTATCATCATACCAACAAGGGTCCAAGTATTCTCGCAAGCGGTATGACTTTACCAATCTGAGAGGTCTTTAATAGGGACCGTAATGTAGGTTTGGTCAATGGCTTAATAAAGGGACTCTTTGAGTCAAGGCTATTGAAAGAATAGCTTCGCAATCATCTTCGGGTTTACAAGTCAAGAACCCTGCAAAATGAGAAAGAAATAGTTTTACTCGTGCTTATTCGAGTGATGCTTATAAACATATGAACTCCTATGTTAATTCAAGTGCCCTAATTTGAAGAGACTTTGTAAGAGATGTAACATAGGCTGGGTTCATGGGTTGAGAAATGAAAGGATCAGTAGGCTCAAAATATGTGTAAAAGGTGAAAGCTGATGATCATCTTGGCATTGCCACCATTTTTCTTTTTCACCATCGAGGATTGTCTTCATGAAGTGCCCCATTGATTGTAAAAACTTAGCATTTGAGTTCTTTGAGTATTGCTCCATTGGAGATACAAGCTTTTTACAACCGAGAGTCCTTATCTTGACACATTTTTTTCATCTATGGGCATTGGCCTTGCTTTTACCAGGCACACTGCTTTTTCATGTCCCTCTTTCTCATTCATTTTTCTTCACTTTTTTTTTATGGCCATTGGCCTTACTTTTACTAGGCACAGTACTTTTCATGCCCTTTAGTTCTATTTTTGATTTCTATGCATGCATCAAACAATGACACTCGAACTTTCAAGGGTTTTCATTTGCCTTTTGCCTTGCCCCAGTGTGGGGGATGATCACCAACTTGGGTTTAATGTGAAATGAATTCATAGGCTCAAATGGGCTATGCAATGGATAAAAGTGTGTACGGTAGAGAAAGAACTGCTCTTCATCATTCTAAGGCACTTAAATTACCATATGAATTCAATGTAATAGCTTGACTAGAAGATTGATGCAAGTGAGAGCAAGAAAATTTCAATCCATTTTCTTCACCTTATGGTACTATCTTACCCTCCAATTTGCCTCGATGTGGAGTCGTTCTTGACAGGGGTAATTTGAAAAGAATTTCCATAAATGTATGGAGCTTAAAGGAGTTAAGCAATGGATCACCTGTTGTGTTTGGGATAAAGAAATAATGCCTCTCATCACTTCGGTCATCGTACCTTTTGCGAGAGAACCCTTTACCTTGCGGATATGAAACTTGCTACACTCATCTCACAAGTGATATGGAACTTGCTACACTCATCTCCCAAGTGTATGAGTAAGGGACTGTGTATAAGATCGGGCTTGCCTTTCATCATCCCGATACATCTTGTGGCACCCCTCGACGGCCCTCGATTCGATTAGGGTTACCACAGTTTGCTTACCATTCACTTTTCTTAATAACATGTTACTCTGATACCATTTCAATCGCAGCGGGTCCATACAACCTGGGGGTTTACATCTTTTAGATCGGTCCCTTGCGCAATTTATATACGGAAGCACATCCAACAACTCCCTTCCCCATATTCAGAAAACGATGCACATCAACTAAACATTTATAGGTAAAAGCCGCACATTTTTATTCACTTAAACCATATGGACATCATTCATCGGTACATCAAAATGCCATAGTTTTCTATATTAGGCTATACTTCAAAAGATGACCGACTTCTCCTCCCACAATCGTATGCTTAAGGTTCATCAACCAGTGTCGGCGTCCAAAAGTTCCCTCCTTTGCTATCCTCCTCCTCGCGGTCATATCCAATCGCTTAATCCATCTACTAATCTGAAATGTTGGTCCCCGAAGGGGTGAGTACATCCACTCAGCAGGTAAAGGACCAATAAACCACTCAATGCATCATGTCACACAATCATCACAATCATAGCATTACATGTCATTGAAGTATCCATGCACAATTTACCTTGATATCATGCACATGTCATCATACCTCATGTACATATATCATCATATAGTCATCACCATCATGTTATACACTTACCATCATCATGTCACATGTACCACCATCATTGTCATGCATCCATGCACATATCATCATCATATCACATGTACCATCATCATTACCATGCATCCATGCATGTAACTTCATCATCATATCACATGTTCCACCATCATTGCCAAGCATCCATGCACATATCATCATCATATCACATGCATATACCATCATCATTACCACGCATGTGACTTCATCATCATATCACATGTTCCATCATCATTACCATGCATCCATGCACATATCATCATCATATCACATGCATATACTATCATCATTACCATGCATCCATGCACATATCATCATCATATCACATGCATATACTATCATCATTACCATGCATCCATGCACATATCATCATCATATCACATGCATATACCATCATGCATATTTCAATTTCAATTTCTCAATTTCATCCTTTCATATTGGACTGCCACATTTTTCTTTCTTGGGACCAATGTTTGCATCCCACATTCATCACTTGCGCCCAATCCTGGCGTCGCGAGAACCCTCCGACACAATACCTGCCGGGCATCCAGCCGTACTCTTCTAGCTAGGCATCTCGCATCCCATCTAGCATCGCGAGGTATCCCTCGGCACAATACCTGCCAGGCTTTTGGAATTATGTACCAACATACCACCAGGCCTCCCCTGGAATTACGTACCGTATACCACTGGGCATCTCGAAACTCCCGAGGAAATCTCTGGGGCTCACCATGAAAATGGTTTCCCCTATCCTTCAGAATTATGTACCGCCATACCACCAGGCCTCCCCCCTGGAATTATGTACCGTATACCACCGGGCATCCCGACACTCCCGGGACATCGTTGGCTCACACCTCTGACGGCCTTCTCACTTATCTTAATTCACATCTTCAATTATAGTTCAATTTTAACATGGCATGTGATGTGATGGCAATCAAGATCATATTCATCCTTGAATTCATACATGCATCTCAAATCATCACCATACATGCAGCAAGACACAATCACTCATAACAATAAAATTCACGGAGTCCATGCAATATAAAATGGTCCATATTTCATGCATTTTCAAAGTTTACAAAATTCCAGCATGTACCATTTTAGAAAATATTTAAATTAAATATCCATATACTTCTCAAAATCATGAAATCAAGGCATGTGATAGACAAGTCAATAAGATAACAATTTCGTGAAAAATACATGCCCAAAAGAGTTCCACACAAGAAGATATAGCTCACACAAATACAGCATGCAATTTCGGATAGAACAAAATGCGCAGTTTTTAAAATAATTCGATTAAAATACCCGAATAACCTCCGAAAATTATGAAATTTTACCAGGTTATATTTAAGACACTAAAGTAGATTTTTCATGAAGATATCTAGGCCAGATTCATTTTAGATAATTTTCTATAGTCGTCTGAAGCTTCTGATTCTAGCACTGAAACGTCCAGTGTAGTCATCTCCGAAATATCGAGTTTCACCCCTTTATTCTTCTTCGTTTCCTCTGAAATTTGGATATGTTTTACTTCAAAAGGTTCCATACAACTTTCATTAAGGGATATAAGTCAAATTTCCAAAGAATAGTCACCATATGGGTCCATGAAATCTCGGGTGTCCAGTACCGTGTTTCCAGATTTACCGTCTTCAAGAGTAAGTCGATTCACTAGGCTACACTTGCTCATTTTACTTCAAAATTGAGTATGTTAATCTTTAGGATATTCTCTACAAGTTTCATGAAGAAGTTGAAGATAGATTCTTGGTAAAAATCGACATGCAGCCCACAAAACTACCAAAAGGTCAGCAAAACAGTTCCAGATCTAGTGTCTTCGTAGGAAGAGGGTTTGACCCCTTAAATCTCCACCATTTTGTCCCAAATTTTAGTATGTTGTAGTTTAAGATGTTGGCTACAACTTTCATGAGTAATCAAAGTCAAAATCCAACTTGAAACATGCATGCAAGCCTTCACAAGATTTTGGGTTGGGTGGTTCACACGAAAACAGCAAACATATTCAAGAACATGTCACATTCTAGCTTCGGTTTTGCCTACCATAACATCCGAGATCTACCACGAACAAATCACACATGCAAGAGTGGAAATCGATCCAAACTTGCCTCTAAAATCAAGCAGATGACGGCACACGGACGGCGAACGGGCGGCGACGGCTCCTTCTCCTCCTCTCTCGGCTTCCCCTCCTCTCTCGCCACTCCCTCTCTCTCTCTCTCTCTCGCAATTCTCTCTCTCTCTCTTTGGCTTGGCCGAAAGCCCCAAACCGGCCACTCTCTCCTCCTTTTATTTCCCCTAAACTTAATCATTGCAGCTGCATGTGGCCGCCCAAGATAGCCAATAGGGGCAGTCACACCTTGCGCAACCTCCATGTCACTTGGCAGCTTGGAGAAAACACATGGCCTCCTTCATGCAAGATGGGCCTCCATCTTTGGCTGGGCTTGGGCCAGCAATGGGCCGGTGATTCCTCCTCCTCCTTTGGGCTTCGCAACTAGGCCCAAATGGCTGAAAATGGGGTGAGGTCATGGGCTGGTTTTAAGCTAATACTTTGGCCCATATCTCATTCTAATAATCCTCCTCAAACCTAAATTTTATAAACACCTAATTGAAATTTATAAATCACAAAACTTTGTGACCTATCTTAATAAATTCCAATCCATAATCCCACATGGCCAAAACTAGAATTTTTCTATCAAATAATTATTCGCTAAGAGCTTGGCCAAAGTCTAAATGCAAGACATTAATTTGAGCACCCCTAATGACTGGCAAAGAATTCTAGGATGCCACACATCTCATTCAACATTCTTAAACATTGATGTCACTCCATTGAGTTGTCTATCTTGACAAATCTCCACATGAAATTGGTGAGCTAAATCAATATGAAAATTTTCTTTTCAAAAGAGTCCAACAACTTTAAGTATAAAAAGTGTTGTGACTTCAAAACAAACAATTTACTACACTCAAACATGATTTCAAGCATTCATTCAAGGAATTGTCCCACGAAGGGATTGTCTCAGCAATGGATGTCCCTAGATTGCCTATATGGAAAGGGAACAAACATACAAATTGATCAATCGAGGATGAAAATCCGATCTTTGATTTGATGAAATCTTGCTTTTGCCCCTACACAAAACAACGTGCATGAATAGGATACTATGCAACATCAAAGTAAATTCAAATTGCACAACCATTTTGGCTTGGATCAAGATTTTGTCTCAATCATGTCACTACTAGAATTTGTAGTGCCCCCAATTCGTCATATTAACTCTTTAGAAACTTGTTGAGTAAGAGTTGGACCAATTGCAACTTGATGTGCCTTTTTCAAATACTTTCTTATCAGGTCAAGAAAGTAACGCTCTGAAACATGAAGTAAATGAGTTAGAAAATTAAACAGGGCCAACCTAATGCATGCTTTTAGAAATGGCTTGAAAAATGATTTTTTTATTCTTTTTTTTTTTTTGGAATTTTTTTGGATGAGGAAACATGAAGAAGCCTAGTCCTTAGAATTCTCCTTGGATGATATTTTCTTTTCATTGTTGGATATCATCACTGGGCTGGTTTGGTGTATCCCATCATGTCCTCGAAACAAAACTTGTAATTTTATTGATGTTCATCAATCGAATTACATTTTATTGGAATGTATTGTTCAAGCACATAAGAAATTGAAATCAATCCCTAAAAAGAGATAAAAATTCCCACGCATGGGAAGGTGCATGTGGCACCCCGAACCCTTCCTTGGGTCGCCATAGGCACTAAGGTTACACCTTATTTCATCTCTTAGAAGAAGCGTCATAATTCATAGACACGCATTTTTTTTAATGGTCCCAATGCGACTCATTAGCGGAAGCAAAATAAAACATCGCCATCTCACCCTCCATCAACTATAATACAATTGCACACCACTAATTATCATAATTAAAAGATAAGCCATGACACTTTATTTACATATTTTTAAGATGGGTTTTCTTGGGTCAGTACATCAAAAGAAAAGCCAGGACTCAGCCACACCCGGCCTAAAACCCCAAAAAGAAACTCTTGACCCACTACAACTCACGTGCAAGATCCCCCATCACTAGTGTTGGCTAACCATCCCAAAAAGTTCCAGCTCCTACTCGTCACGCACGGGCCCTCACACCCATCCCAGTGCATCAGGCGGTGGCGGCGGCAACATCCCACGCATCACACTGTCGCGATGAATGTGGACGGATATGAACTCCTAGACAACAAGGCTCCTAGCCAGGCCTATATCGTACATAACTAAACAGCGCACTCGAATATACGTCAATCCAGGAACAGAGGGATAGCCAAACTCATCGCATTGGACCTCTACATCAGAAGGTAGGCCGTAAAACACACCTCGCGTGACAGCAGGGAGCGGCATGCTACTTATATGAAATGTTGGTCCCCAAAGGGGTGAGTACAACCACTCAGCATGTAAAAGAATCCAATAATCACTCAATGCATCATCCAATACAATCACAACATCATACATGCCATTCATGCATTCAAGCGTACTTACCTTGATGTCATGCATATACCATCATGCATCATCATCACAATCATATCATATACATGTCATCATCATGCCATGGGGTGATCATCATCATATCATATCATACATGCATATCATCATGTCATGGATGATGATCATCATATCATATCATATATGCATGATTCAATTTCCACTTTTAACTTTCAATTCGATCACCACATCACCCTTCCCCGAATCATCAATTTCATCTCATACTTTACACTCACACCCCATCTTGGCATCGCGAGAAAAACCTCCGACATTCAGCCATTTAAGGCCACCGGGCATCCGACACTCCCACATTCCGAGCATCTCGCATCCCAACAGGCATCACGAGGCATCCCCTCGGGCAAAGACCTCCGAGGCTTCTGGCACCCAACCATTCCGGGCATTATGATACTCCCAGGGCCATCCAGCCATGTATCTCTGTACACTCCGGGCATCCGGCACCCCCCATCCCAGGCATCCTGATACTCCCAGGGCATTATCATCCGCCACATTCCGTTTCCTCATTTATCGTTATTCTTGCTTGCCAATTTAGGTCTCAACTCAGCATGTCACATGATGTAATGGCAAACAAAACCACCTTCATACTTCGATCTATATGTGCATCATCAGTCATCATCATACATGCGGCAATATGCAATCAATCATAAACATAACATTTAGGGCACTCATACAATTTAGCATAGTCCATTTATCATGCCTTTTAAATTTATTTAGATTCCAGCTTGTACCATTTTCGAAAATAATTAAAATAAATATCTATATGATTTTCAAAAATCAAAAAATTAAGACATAACATAGACAAGACAATAAGACATTGATTTCATGAAAAACACATGGCCAACAAAATTCCACACAAAAGATATTATTCACACAAATACAGCATGAACTTTCGGATAAAATAGAATGTGCAGTCTTTGAAATAATTCGATTAAAATACCTGAACGACCTCTGAAAATTATGAAATTTTACCAGGTTCTAGTTAAGACACTAAAGTAGATTTTTCATCAAGACTTATCAGTAAAATTCGTTTTAGATATTTTTCTATAGTCGTCCGAAGATTCTGGTCCTCATACCGAAACGTCCAGTGTAGTCCTCTCCGAAATACCGAGTTTTTACCCACTTATTCTTCTTCATTTCCTCTGAAATTTGGATATGTTTTACTTCAAGAGGATCCCTACAACTTTCATGAAGGAATCTAAGTCAAATTTCCAAAGAACAGTTACCATATGGGTCCATGAAGTCTCGGGTGTCTTGTACCACGTCTCCAGATTTACCGTCTTCAAGAGTAATTCGATTTACTAGGTTATACTTGTTCATTTTACTTCAAATTTGAGTATGGTGTATTTTAATATGTTCTTTACAAGTTACATGAAGAAGTCGAAAAGATATTCTTAGTAAAAATCAACATGCAACCTCAAATCCACCGAAAGGTCAGTGAAATCGTTCCAGATCTGATGTCTTCGTAGGATGAGAGTTTGACCCCTTAAATATCTACCATTTTGTACCAAATTTTAGTATGTTGTAGTTTAAGATGTTGGATACAACTGTCATGAAGGAATCAAAGTCAAAATCAAACTCAAAACATGCATGCAAGCTCTCACAAAGTTCTGGCTCAGGCGAATTCATGCGAAAACAGCATGCAACTCAAGAACAAACCTCATGTACTTCGGTTTCTAGCCTCTAAACATCCAAGAATTCCACCACACATGCAAGACATACATGCAAGAGTAGGAAGTGGATTCCCAACTTGCCTCTAGACCGAGCTAGCGACAAGCACACGGCGGCGAACGGGCGACAAACGGGCGGCGACGGGCGGACGGACGGCGAGCTCCTTCCTCTCCCTCTCGGCTTCTCCTCTCTCGGCCTCACTCTCTCCCTCTCTTGCACGGTTCTCTCTCTCACTTGGCCGAATGGCTAACCGGCCACCTCTCTCTCTCCTCTTCCATTTTATTCCCCCATTTCCTCATCATTTGCAATGATTAGATTGCCTCTCAATTGGCCAATGCATGCCATCTCCCTTTTGCCACTTGTCAAAGCTCATGCATGGGCTTTTGGGCTTGGGCTTGGGGCATTTGGGCCAGCAATGGCCGGCCACTCCTCCCCCTTTCTTGGTTGACGGCACTCCTCCTTGGGCCTAATTGGGCCGGCCATTCGGCCCACTAAAGCTTAGGCCAATGGGCCTAAGGCCCAAACCTAAATAAAATCAAATTTTCCCCTTTCTTATTTTTCCTTTAAGAATTTAGTTACTAAATTCCACATGGCCAAAAACCTTGTAACATTTTATTTATAGGAACTTAGTCTATAAGGTGCATGGCCAAGTATAGGTTATTATCATTAATCTATCTAATTTAAAATCTCATAAACATAAGCACATAACACATAATCTTAAGAGAAAACTAATGGCTAAAGCATAAACCATAGGTAATTTCATTGCCTAATTATGGGCTTTAATTTCTCTAGAGGATGTCTTGAATTTTGGGATGCCACAATGCATGCCCCTAATTAAATGAGGAAATCGAACTACTTAGGACTATGAATCATGTGTACTTGAATTCTTCACCCTTCTTGATCTTGTGATGCAAACCCTTCAAGGCAGATATTCTTCCATCTAGATATGTCGCTACCCTCTTCATGATGGCATCAAATTCGACTACCTTAGGAAAATGAGAAGATTCAAAAGGTCTTCTTGGCTCTCTTCTTGGAGTCGCAATTTCTCACTAAAGATAGATTGCAACATTTTTGCTTGACGAGATAAGCTTTTTTTGATCCGTCATTTTAACTCTTGATCGTGAAGAGATGGGCGAGCAAGATCGTTCCATAATCACTTGGTTCAAATGAACGGAAACACGTAAGAATGAGGGTAAATAGAAAGTCAATCCATGACAATGATCTAATTGATTTTTCCATTTTTTTCATTTATTCATGAAAAGTTCTTACAAGAAGGGAATTTCCTAAAAATGGACTAGGAAAATAAAGATAGGCACCCTAACAAGACCAAATTTCCTAAACATGAATTGAAAAAAAATTCTCCAAAGTTTTTTTTTTTTTGACAAATGATTCATTGCATGGTAATTTCCACATTTCATTTCTAATTGACAAATGAATTAGATCAAACGACTAACCTAGATTGTCATGGATGGACCAAAAGTAAATTGCATAGTATAGGAATAGAAGACTTACTTCGCCAAGGAAAATCAATGGCAATCACATAGACATGCGATGGTAAATGGCTTGATTTCTACTCTATAAGGCTTATCAAAGTGGAGCCACAAGGATGATCAGACTAGCCACGGGTTTGTCGACTATGTCGGGTCCTCATGACTCCGGTTTGGTCAAAGAGCCGACCCGGGTTGCGAGCATGCAGACCGAGGTGGGTACTCTTGACACCATGAAAGAAATTTCGGGATTGAGATGGGCGACTCGTACCGTGAGTAGGCAGTCGGAGTGGCATTCATCCCAATACCATCCTAAATGATCCTATGCGGCCCAAGTCCGACGGTAGGTTGTGTGTGCAATAGTGTAGTGCTAGATGCAAAGCATGCACAACAATTTATATCAAACAACACTTTGTTCATGAAAATAAATCATACATTCCTACACTTCCCTACAAAATAAAGGTTAGCAAACACTTCCCCTTATACCTCCCATCCTGCAAGAACATTTAACACCTTAAATGTTAGGGGCGTACTTGGAATTCTCGTTGCCAGACAAAAACATTTTTCAAAAGAAAAGAAAAATTGGCCTAAGTCTACTAAGAGTTTTAACTCAAGTTCCCCAGTGGAGTCACCAAGCTGTCGCAACCAAATTTTTCGGGTGTGAACCACTTAAGGTTTGGCTAATGGATTGTTAAGCCTAAACTTAACTCAGGCTCTCCCAAGCCTATACCAATTCGCGACTTAGGTTCAAATTCTTAACATGCGATTGATTTTCAATTAGGAGTCGCCACTAATCTATTTTTGGTGGGTCGATTAGAAACCCAAGTAAAGTAACGGGAGTTTTACTTTACTCCTATGAACCAGAGATTTATGAGTTCGGGGACTTGATTACGCTAGATTTCTCTAACGCCCTTTCGGTACCTTTCTTTCTATTTCCCTAACATGTGAGGTGATCATGCGGGTGCGCAATCCACCAATTTAACACCCAGATGAACAATGAATAAATTGCAAAATCTTACCTCAAAGCAACGAAAGCATCTGCGATGTTAAATTAAAATCCACATCAACAACCCTAGATATGGTTTCTAATTAACACGCAATTACTCAATTTTTGTTTTCTCTTTTTCAACGAGAATATAGTCTATATGCAATGCAATGCTTCTAATCTAATATGAAATGATATGGCATGGCAATATGTCCTAAATTATATGAATGAGTAAAAAAAGACTAATGATTTCTTAATGAACATGCAACAATTAGATATGCAATCTAAATTAACCAAAATGACCTAATTCTAATGACGTGCAATGCAATGCAATGCAATGATGTACAAAATTATTTCAACTAAAATGACATGCAACATGCAATTTAATATGCGAGCTATATGTCACGCGACATTTATTAAATGACCTAATCTAATGATGGCTAATTTCTAATGAACCTAAAAACAATCACTAAGGGCCTGCATGGTTGCATTGTGTTTCTGTTCCCAGGAACAAAAATTTCTGTTTTTTTGTTCCTGGAACAAAAAAGGAACAGAAACGCGTTTGTGTGCGTTTCGTGTTCCTTTTTTATTCTTTTGTTCCCAGAACAAAAAACAAAAACAAGAAACAAAAAAAAAAACTTGTTTCTTGTTTCGGAACACAAATCGAAACACTTTTTTTTTCTTTTTTTTCTTTTATTTTCTTGTTCTTCTTTCACGGCCGAGGCCGGTCGCCGGCCTCGGCCACGGCCGGCGACCGGCCGACGAGGGCCGGCGGCCTCGCCCGGCCACGGCGAGGCTCGCCGGCCCGGCGAGGCCGACGCTCGCCGTCCCCGGCGAGCGTCGGCCTCGCCGTCCCCCGGCGAGGCCGAGGCTCGCCGTAGGCCGGGCGAGGTCGGCCTCGCCATGGCCGGGCGAGCTCGAGCCGCCCAGATCCGGCGAGGCCGACCTCGCCCGGCGGCCCGGCGAGCCTCGGCCTCGCGAGCCACCGCCCGCGACCCGGCGGTGGCTCGGCGAGGCCGAGGCTCGCGGCCGCCGGGCGAGGCCGGCCTCGCCGGATCCGGGCGAGCTCGAGCTCGCCCGACCCATGGCGAGGCCGACCCTCGCCCGGCCTACGGCGAGCCTCGGCCTCGCCGGGGACGGCGGAGCGTCGGCCTCGCCGGGGACGGCGGCGAGCGTCGACCTCGCTGGGCGGTGGCCCGGCGAGGCCGCGGCTCGCCGGCCCGGGCGAGCTCGGCCTCGCCGGATCAAGGCGAGGCCGACCTCGCGCCGGCTGGGCGAGCTCGATCTCGCCCGGATCCGGCCTCGAGCTCGCCCGGCCGGCCGCGAGCCTCGGCCTCGGCGGTGGCCGGCGAGGCCGCGCCTCGCCCGCCGGCCAGGCGAGCTCGGCCCTCGCCCGGCCGGTCGCCGGCCAAGGCCTTGGCCGGCAACCGGCCAAAAGAAGAAAAAAAAAATGAAAAAGAAAAAAGAAAAAAAAGAAAAAAAAAGAAAAAATAAAAGAAATAAAAAAATTATCCAAATTTACCAAACATGTTTCGTTTATTTTTTATTCCCGAACAAGTTTACCAAACGTGTATTTTTGTTCAAAAATTGTTCCCCGGAACAAAATACTTTTTTCTATTTCTGTTCCCTGGAACAATTTTTAAACAGAAACACAACCAAACGCGCCCTAAATGACATGCATTTCATGAACCTAATTCTAATTTTTCTTCTTTTTTTCTTTTATGAAATTCGAAATTAAAACTACCAAATAATTAAATGTGCAATTCAAATTTAAAACTAACATTCTAAATGAATGCATTTTTTGATTTTTGATTTTTTAATAAATTCGAAATAAATCCCTATTCTAAATATGCAAGATAACAAGAGATATTCTAAAACCAACCTAATCCTAATTCAAATATTTTTTGGATTTTTCCTTTTACGAAAATAAAATTGATTCAAACACCACGACAACAAATCAAGCAGGATAAGATTGATATTCAAAAATTGGCGAACCATATCTCGTGCATGAGATCGGGTTGACCAATTTTAAATTAAATTGCGAATCGAATCCCGGGCATGAGATCGGATTGATGATTGTGCAATAGATTGTGAGTTGAATTTCGGGCGCGAAAATCGGACTGTCAATCATAAATTTCAGAGGCAATTTCATGTCGTGAATTCTCATCCTTACACTAAGGAATAATTCTACTAAAAAAAATAAAAAACAAAATAAAATAAATAGAAAGAAAAACTACCTACTTTGCTTTCCTTTTTTTTTTTTTTTTTTTCTAGGGCTTGGCATGGCTAAGGACGGTATGATGGTGACTCGGAACTAGGGGCTCATCGCAATAGTTGAACGTCAGTCAAAGAGCAGCTTGGCACAGAGACAAGAACCTGCGATGATATCGACCTTGTTGATCTGGGTGTGACTGGAGCATATGGCAAGGTGTCACCGCAAGGCTTGCTGGAGATTCTGATTTTACTGCGAGAACTAAGCAAACCAAGCTAAAAATCTCCGCTTTGCTTCCTCTCTTTGGGTATCAAACTCCTTTGTGCATGTCCTTTGTTGACCTGCAGAGAAAGAAGACAAGAACTCTCTCCATGTTTTCTTTTACCGAAAGATTGTGTGCCCTTCTCTTGCCCTGGATTTTTCCTTCAAACAAAACAAGCAATATTAGACAATATATGTGAGGAAATTTGTGCTCGTCAATATTGCTCCATGCGATGGTGTTTGCTTGCGATGACTCAGGGCCAAGAAACTCTAGGATTCGCTTGGGACGTTGAATCGTAATAGTGGGCAAAGTGGCAACGCGTGGCAGCAAAACCCAAACATGAACAAGGGCGTGCGTGCGTGCAAGGCATGAATTTTGATGGATGCTTAAAGTTTCAAGAGATGGGGTTGGTTCAGGAAGACTCCTGGACTCCAAACTGACGTGCTGCTTTTGACCAAGTTCATGTGTTCTTCCTTTGCCAAGAAATTCTTCAATTTGTAGCCGTAAAAATGTGAATTTTGTGGCTTGCGGCATGGTGATTGACAGGTGAGACTAGGGCAGTAGCATCGTCTAGGTCGAGGATAGCGATTCTCGGCATAGCAAGGACTAAGAAGTGCTGGGGATCACTAGAAACCTACAAATAAGGAACAAACGACTGGACGGCAACGTGATCGGACTGAGGCTTGTCTTTTAGCTATTCCGGAAAAAGAGCAACCCAAGTGCCATAACTTGGCACTGGAGGACACTTAAGTGCCATAACTTTAAAATGGTACACTTGAGTGCCGGTTTTGAAGTTAAATGAGACACTTAAGTACCACTCCGGCGAAAATCCGGCTAAATGGCTTACATGGCGACTTTCCGGCGAGTTTGGTCCAAAACGACGTCGTTTTGCACACTGACGTGGCGGAGAAAATGTAAAAACAATGCCGTTTCGTGTCTACATGTAAATAATAAAATAAAAATTAATTAAATTATATTAAAAATATTCAAAAAATAAAAAAAAATTTAAAAAATTAAGAAGAAAAGAGGGGGGAGGTCGAATGAGGCGGTTGAGGGCCGAGCCCTCGCCGTCGCGCGCCTCCCCCGCCGTCACCGGAAGGGCCATCGACGGTGGGGGAGGGTCGGCCGGGTTGCCGGCCCCGGCCGACCGACGGCCAGGGTTGCGAGCCCTCGCCGGATCGCAACGAGGGCCGCAACCTCGCCCTAGATTTGGGTGAGGGCTTGCCAGCCCTCGCTAGCCCCCGGCCGGGCCCGCCGACCCGGCCAACCCTCCCCACTCCGTCGCGACCCTTCCTTGTGGCAATGGGGAGGCGGCGAGGGCTCACGAGCCCTCGCCCGATTTGGGGCAAGAGCTCGCAACCCTCGCCCGGATTTGGGGCGAGTGCTCACGCCCTCGCCGTCGATCGGCCAAGGGCCGGCGACCTCGGCCGACCCTCCCCCCGTTGCCGGCCCTTCCCGGCGACGACGGGGGCGCGGCGGCGAGGGCTCGGCCCTCGCCCGCCTCGCCGACCTCCCCCCCGCCCTTAATTTTTTTTTAATTTTTTAAAATTTTCAAAATTTTCAAAATTTTCTTAATTTTTAAAAATTTTAAAATTTTTCTTAATTTTTTATAAATTTTTTTGAATATTTTAAATAAAATTAATTTTAAATATAATTTAATTAATTTTTATATTATTATTTACACGTAGACACAAAACGGCATTATTTTTGTATTTTCTCTGCCATGTTAGCGTGCAAAACGTTTATGTTTTGGACCAAACTTGCCGGAAAATTGCTACGTCAACCATTTGGCCGGATTTTCGTCGGAGTGGCACGTAGGTGTCCCATTTTACTCCGATATTGGCACTTAAGTGCACCATTTTAAAGTTATGGCACTTAAGTGTCCCTTCGGGCCAAGTTATGACATTCCGGTGTCCCAACCTCTAGCTATTCGTGTGTGGTTCCCGCAATGCTTTTGACGCTGGGCAGAATTTGGAACGATGAAAGACGACGAACGGTGGCTAGATCCGAGGTCGCGGCCACCTCCAATGACCAACGCAAATTATTTTCCTTCCAGCCAATTCCTCTTTTTTTTCGAAGCACCCTCACGTCACTAGCTTTTCTTCTACTGATCCCCCCTAAAAAAGTGACAACCCCTCTTGTGCGCCCGTATATTCAATGTGTGGCCTCCCCAAAACCCTACGCAAAAAACCTTTTTATAGGCTAAAGATTAGGGTTTTAATTTCCTTTTTAAATCAACATCCGCGAAGATTTCTTTTTCACACGCAATATCACTTTTTTTATTTTCCACATCTCTTGATTTTATCGCCTAAAGATAATATCACAATCCAATTTTCTTAAATTCCAAAAATCCACCGTAATATTATTTCACGAATTTTGTCATTAAAAGAAAATGGGCTCGGGCCAATTTACTTGCTTCGTGGGCTTAGTTCAACCTGCCAAATTAAAGCTTAGAACCACTAAATGAAACCCATTTGTCACCGACCCAATGTAAATGCAAATTTAAACATAAATGCACCTAAAACTATATGCTATGCAATTGACTATTATTTCAGGGATAAAATTAACCCTTAATTTTTTAATACAATAAATGACTAAACGGGTCGCCAAAATTTAGGTGTCAACACTCACTCATTACTCTCTTGCCGACATCCCCATTCTTTTCTCTCTTTCTCTCTCCCTCTGATTTCTTTCTATTTGTTTTGGCTTTGGTGAGCACCCACCCCTACGGTCTTCGCCCCTTTTTTTCTTTCATTTTCCTTGGATTGGGCCACCTGCAGCTTGGACAATCGGCTTCTAGTTTTGTTCTTCATTCCCGTCCTTCGAAGTCCCCGCAGCAGCAAGCCCAGCTGTGTTATTTTCACCGAATCAACCACGAAATCAGCCCCTTTAGCCAAGGAATCGAGTAGAATATCGGAAGCATTGCGGGCCAAGTTTCGGGCCCAAGCCGTGCTCAAAAGCTGTCGCCGCTTTGGAGAAAAAACGTCCCTTGTGACGTTCCCGACGTTTCAATCCAAGCGGATTGTTAAACGGGTGAGTTTAACTCACTAATCCTCGTTTAGTTTGCTAATGATGCTTAAGGATTGATTTGTGTTAATTAAGCATGATTAGGGGTTATATTAGTCAAGATAAATTAAATTAGTGACTTAACAATGCATGTTAGGTTGTTAGACATAGTCATTAGCGAGTAGATAGGCTCGAGTAATTATTGAGTGAACCTCGGAAATTTTTCGGGTCCATCTCGGCCTCCAATTAGGCATTATGGGCATAAATTGGATTATTTCTATTTAATAATTAATTTTCGAAATTATTCATTTATTTAATTATTTTTCGAAAATTCAACCAGGATGGCCGGTAACTGAAATTTTGTGTAGATTGTTGTGGTGCAGTCCATTTATTTATCTGAGCTTTGATTTGTGTCGAATTGATTTAATTGTGAATTTTTAGGATATATTCCTAATGATGTGATTTTTGATTATTTGATTGAGAAATAATTGGGTATCGATTGTTAGTATCGATAGTAGATTGGTGAACTATAGAGTAAGGCATTGTTTCATAGTGGAATCATGGTAGGAAGTATATCACCTTAGAGAATGCACGTGGGCTCGATGAATTGATCTATCACCTAAGAGAATGCACATGGACTCGGTGATTAAGTATGGCATCTAAAAAGGGACACGTGAGCTCGGTGATCTGATGCGTCATTTTGGTGAACTAGTGCCTTAGAGAATGCATGTGGGTCCAATGTTTGAGTATGGCATCTTGAAAGGGACACGTGGGCTCGGTGACTTGATGCATCACTTTGGCGAACTAGTGTCTTAGAGAATGCACGTGGGTCTAATGAGTAAGTATGTCATCTTGGCGAAGAGGTCGCCTAAGAGAATGCATGTGGGCTCGGAGACTCTGAATGTCATCCTAGAGAATGCACATGGGCTCGATGACTAGATATTCCACCATGGAAATTGTACTTGGGTTCGATGAGTAGGTACGTTGTCTTAGAGAAGGCACGTGGGCTCGGAAACTTGGTATGTCATCCTAGAGAATGCACGTGGGGAATGGTCTCAATGACATATAATCAACTAGGTCGATTGATCGATAGTTCAATCAGTGTGGATTAAATGGGTGCTTATTATTAATTGTACTGACTTGCAAGTGGGATCTAAGGCCAAGGTAAGTCCTTTAACCTATGTGTGCTTAGGCAGCCCATAGTGTATTCATTTATTAATCGAGTCTTAGGGGGTAAAACTCGATGAGACATAGTCTCATTGGTTATTGTATAACCATCTCAGGCCCTTAGATGATAGCACCTCCACCTCCTCATCCTCCAATGCATTTTGGTATTCCTCAAGAACTCATTGAGTTAGAGATCTACTTCCACATACACCCTCACCCTGAAGGATTGGAGTACATACTGGTTAAGTCGACCGTCTAGGTGGACTTGGGTCAAGAAGCCCTAAGGCCCCATGGGTATCGATCATGGTACCATCATTACCATGATGGGTGAAGAGAGGGTCCTATACTTGAGAGTGACGTGCCTGTGTATGTTCTGGAAGAGGCATTCGGGGAAGGGATGGCCGATCATAAGGATGGATCTGTAGTGGATGTTAAGGACCTGAAGCTTGAGGACGAAGCTCGTACTCCCGCATACTCAATCGATGACGACAACTGGAACGAAGAGGACGGAGAGATTGTGGAGCAGGAGTGGCAGGAGGATAAACCTATGGAGGAGGAGCCTGTGGATGAGCCTAAAGAAGAAGAAGAGCTAGAAGAAAATGAACTTAGTGAAGAGGAATTGGAGAAGGATCTGGATGATCCCGAGTACGACCCGAACGTGGACTAAGATCCTCTCCTGTTTTGCAAACTATGAGTTTTGATCGGTGTACAGTAGATAAGACTCATGAATAGTATTGTATTATATACTATCTAGTTTGCTTTATGTAAAAGTGTGGTTGTGACTTTCAGTTGTGAAAAATATAACCCTATTTTTTTTTATCTCATTGTTTTATTATCTAGGGATTTATTATATGCTTCCGCATGCGTATTAAAAATCAAAAGGGTCGGCAATGCATCCTGGGGCGTCGCTATAAATTGACCAAGTGAGGGATGGGTATGCATTCGAGGATCGAGGCGTGACATTTTTTGTCCTTGGTCTTTTGGTCGGTTTAAAGCCAATACTGAGGCTATCCATGACCTAACACTAAGCCAAGATACTTATGGACCTTAGAATTAGTAACGGAATAGCTAGGTCTATCCCGAGGCTCATTCCGATCGGCACCCGATCCATTTGTATGATTCATGGCCGGTGCATTACTGATCCACGATTGGACATCACCCATTCAAGATTTCTTTCTGATCACTAAGAATCAAATAGGGAATGATGTGTTTTTGGTCAAAATAAAATTGCATTTGATTGAGTCAAATTGTCCATGTATCGGTGCATAGCCAGGCGGAATCACCCACGGCCGGGCACTATGATTAGTCAGATCGACCCATGACCATCTGTAAATCCAAAATTATCCTGTGATCAACCCTCGTGATCCAAAACTCATCTTATGAGATGGTGATCCAATCCCACTGGTATGGTCGATAGACAATTCATGGCTAACACTTCCATTAGTTCGTTGCCGGTCGGTCGGTCGGATCATGATCAATCCATGATTCCTTACTAATCAAACCGTTCGATCCCATGGCCAATGGCCCATGGTCAATCCATTCAGGACCTTATGGCCAATCGTCACGAGGTTGGAATTGAGGGTGTTACAATATTACTCTCTGTCTACATTAGAACATATTCATGTCATGTCAAGGATTAAGAATCTTTCTTTGTGATTGATGACGTATAATGACGTGCAATATACTTCAAAAGCATTTTGATCTATTGTCATTCCCACCAGGATCACGAGCCAGATGATGTTGACGCATCACATTCACATGGTCGACCAATTTCCCGAAGATTTGTTGAAATAAGACAGAAAATAGTAAGACATCAACACGAAAAGCCCCATGCTAAACTGAAAATACTAATGTGAGAGGGTACTCTCTACTGAATATGATAATAAAAGAACATGATTTCTCTCACCGAGATTCAAAGACACGCATCAAACTATTGTGCAAATGATAATAAAAGAACATGACGTGTATCTTCCAAGTCAATTTGCACTCATAATATTGCCAATGAGATATCCCCATGTCAAGATTACAGTTGTAGTTGGAAGTCCTCGCTTTTGATGTAGTACCAAATAAGCTCTCGATAAAATTAAAAATCATATGTACGGCTCCTCCCACTTCATTTCAGTGCCATGGGCAACTGGGTGATACCCGAACCCCGAAGATTTTTTGTCCCCACTATCAGCCTAGCTAAAAATGGTGCACATTTCTGGCTGAAACCACATTTATTGTAGGAGTGGCTTCAGTGGTAGCTGTAACAAAACACTCTGATCTAAGCTGTAGTTCAAGAAAAGATGGCATTAAGAGATCTTATATCAGCTTTCAAACATTAAAGGACTTATTAGGAAATAATAATAAGGGTAAAATAGTCATAAGAGGGTTAGGGTTACTCATATATATATATATATATTCTTGTAATCCTTTTTTGATTAAGTGAATACAATACGTAGAATACTCTCTCCTTCAACATGGTATCAGAGCACGATTAAAACTTCAAGAGAGTGATCCCACCACCACCACAGCCGGTGGCGGAGGCCGTCGTTAGATCCAGATCCTCTGCCACCGCTGCAGCGTGCTTCTCTTCTAGACAGCGGAGGAGAAAGAACGCCCACATCGTCGTTCAGTCATCGTCCCCAGATCCAGATCTGTCCACTGGTTTTCTAAGATCTGGACATAATTACTACCCAGCGTCAATCGCCAAAGGCCATCCAGCAAAATCAGTTTGTGTTCAGCCTTCTTTCTTGATGATGAAATTGAAAACCGACTACACAATTTGGTCTTTGTCTGTCTTGAGATCTAGATTTTGTGTTTTTCATATATCCTGAGGATTTTGGAAGCCTTCAGTTCTGCAAGGGTTTCATTCGGTTTTGCAAGGGTTTCACCTGAAAAAAAAACAAAAAAAAAATTCAACCCGAACTGCGAGCATGAGAAGTTGTTTTCCAGTATACTTATATGGATTCTCATTGAAGTATATTGCTTCTTTGACATGCTAGTTGGTATGATTTTATGGCCTCTTAGTGAAGTATATTGACTCAGTGGTGGATCGATTGAACCCCTATTTCTGTTTGTTGTTCTGTGGTTGATTGCACAACTGGAGTTAAGTGCTTGATTATTGTGTCATTCTTATTGGGTTCAGTCAATTCTTGTGTTCAACCTGTCTAGCTAATTACATTATTGGAGTTCAGTAGAGTTAATACCGATGGCTTCTATGTCATCTACTGGTTTGACGCGTTTCCAATTGACATCTGTCAATTTGGATGGCACTAACTATCCATCATGGTCTAAAGCTGTACAAGTTTATCTTACTGCAACTAGACAACATGATTATCTTACATCTACACTTCCCTCGGATATGAGTAAAGTAGATGATTGGATTGCTGGAGATGCAATGATCCATACACTGTAGTGGACGTGGAGCTTGTGGTCGTGGTTATCGGGATCATGGACATGGGTTTATTCAGAGTGGAAGTCGTGGTGGTCGTGATAGAATTCTTGGTAGCCTTGGCCCTCGATATTGTAACCATTGTCGAAGGGCTGGACATACTGAAGCTTACTGCTACACCCTTCATCCAGAGCTTCGGCCCACAATTGCTACGTTTGTTGAAGTGGAAGATCCTTCCTCACCAGTTCAATCCGATCCTACTAATGTGCAGGATACGAAAGATTCGGTTACATTGACACGTGCAGAATATGAGGTTTGGATTTGCTCTAAATAGGTGACAGGAACTTCAGCTCCCACTGTAACTCTAGCACATAGCTCAAAAGATAGTTCATCGTGTTTACTTTCTACAGTGTCAGACTCTTGGGTTATAGTTCGGGAGTTACTCATCATATAACTGGTAACTCTAAATTGTTATCTTCGTTAAATTCCACACCTCTTGGGGTGTCCAACTCTATTACATTAGCTAATGGTTCAATTTCTCAAGTTACTGGCACTGGAGATGCCCATTTGAGTTCCTCCCTTTCTTTATCATCCGTCCTTCATCTCAAATCTCCATATAATCTGATTTCTGTTAGTTCATTAACTAAAGAACTAAATTGTTTTGTAACCTTTTCTACTTCTCATTGTGTTTTTCAGGATCTGAGGACTGGACAGATGATTGGTGGGGGACATGAATCAAATGGCCTATACTATCTAGACAAGAAGGTGATAGCTGCAGTAGCTATGAACCACACATCCACTAATGTCTATCGGATGCATTGTCGTGCTAGTCATCCACCGCCAAACATTCTTCGACGATTGTTTCCAGAGTCTGAGTTTGTGAGTACTTTTGAGTGTGAAGCTTGTTAGTTTGGAAAACACCATAGAGTCTCTTTTCCTTCTCGCTTTCAGAGTCGTGTGTCTAGTCCCTTTGAGTTGGTTCATTCAAATATATGGGGTCCGTGTCGTGTTTCTGATACATCTAGTTTCCGGTACTTTGTTACATTTGTGGATGATTTTTCCCGAATGACTTGGTTGTTCTTAATAAAAGATCGTACTGAAATTCTTCATTGCTTTCTTCGATTTTATTTTTAAGTGCTGAATCAATATAATACTTCTGTGAAAACTCTCCGATCCGATAATGCCAAAGAATATCTTGCCGTTGCCTTTGGTTTTCAACCTTTTCTTGATTCCCATGGCATTATTCATCAAACTTCTTGTTCATATACACCACGACAAAATGGTGTAGCTGAACGTAAAAATCGTCATCTTCTTAACATTGCTCGTTGTCTTATGTTTCACACGCATCTTCCAAAAACATTTTGGGGCCATGCTGTTCTTACAGCCTGCTTCTTAATTAGTCGGCTTCCAACTTCTGTTCTTCAGGGGGAGACACCTTTTTCTATTTTACATCCAAATCGTCCTCCCTTTGCATTACCTCTACGTGTCTTTGGATGTGTTTGTTTCGTCCATTTTCTGACTCCGGGTCTTGATAAGTTAGCTCCTCGTGCTGATAAATGTGTCTTTGTTGGGTACTCTCGAACTCAGAAGGGCTATAAATGTTACAATCCTACCAGTCACCGAGTTTTTGCATCAGCAGATGTGACATTTTTTGAGGACTAACCATACTATAGTACTCAAACAGTCTCTACAATGTCTCCTAACAATGACAAGTGTGTCTTATCAATTCCTCCACTAATCTCACTTCCTCCAGTATCGTCAACAGGATTTCAGTTTGCTAATCAAACTTACCATAGATGAGGAATAGCTCCCACTACAGAGGTATGGCCATCACTTGATTCATCTAATCCCTCATCGGTTGTTGTGCCATCCCCTAATCTTGATTCTGATCAACCCATTGCTACTCGAAAAGGTATGCGATCTTGTGTTGGGCGTCCTGTGGATTGTTATACACTTTATTATGGTTTGTCTGATTGTCTTCGTACTTGTCATCATATTAGCAACCTTCTGTCTTATGATCATTTATCTCCTACCTTATCTACTTTTGTCTCGATCTTGTCCTCTATTTATGTGCCTAGCAATGTTACTGAAGCTCTTGCTCATCTTGGTTGAAGACAAGCCATGGAGGATGAAATGAAAGCACTCATTGAGAATCGCACTTGGAAGCTTACTACCCTTCTTGTAGGAAAGCAACTTGTTGGTTGTTGTTGGGTTTTCACGGTTAAGGTCCACCCTGATGGCACCGTAGATCGATTTAAGGCACGGTTGGTCGCTAAAGGATATACTCAAATATATGGTGTTGATTATGATGACACTTTTTCTCCTGTAGCCAAAATTCCATCTGTTCGTGTCTTTATTTCTCTAGCAGCGCATTTTGGATGGTTTCTTCATCAATTCGACATCAAAAATGCGTTCCTACATGGTGATTTGGCTGAAGAGGTGTATATGGAACAACCACCTGGATTTGTTGCTCAGGGGGAGAATCTGGTATGTCATTTACATAAGGCATTGTATGGACTCAAACAATCTCCTCGTGCTTGGTTTGGTAAGTTTAGTGATGTTGTTATCAAGTTTGGATTAAAGTGTTGTCAAGTAGACCATTCAGTCTTCAGTTCTGTCTCCTCAGCTGGTTGTATTCTTCTGGTGGTATATGTGGATGATATTATCAATACTGGTAGTGATTCAGATGGTATTCAACGACTCAAACAATTTCTGCATACACAGTTTAGTACTAAGGATATGGGATGTTTGCGGTATTTCCTAGGTATTGAGGTTGCCTACTCGCATACAAGTATAAATTTAACTTAGAGAAAATATGTTCTTGACACTCTTGATGAGGTTGGACTTGTTCGAGCAAAACCGGTTGATACTCCTGTGGAACCCAATGTAAAACTTGATGCAGAAGATGGAGAATTATTACATGACCCAACGAAATATTGGAGAGTAGTTGGTAAGTTGAATTATCTTACCATCACGAGACTTGATATATCTTTTGCCGTTAGTGTTGTAAGCCAATTCATGGGTTCTCCTCGAACTACTCACTGGGATGATGTGCTTCGAATTATCAAATACTTGAAAGGAGCACCAGGTAAAGGACTAATTTTCAAGAATTATGGCCACCTGAATACCACAGATTTTTCTGATGCGGATTGGGCTAGATGTTCTACTAGTAGAAGATCTACATCGGGTTATTGTGTATTTCTTGGAGATAATTTAGTTGCCTGGAAGAGTAAGAAAAAACATGTGGTTTCTCGATCAAGTGTAGAAGCAGAATATAAAGCAATGGCACATGTGACTAGTGAATTGCTCTGGTTGAGGATGTTATTGTCAGAAATTAGGATGTCAACATCAGAACCATCGATATTATATTGTGACAATCAATCAGCTATTCATAATATTGCAAACAATCCCGTCTTCCATGAGCGAACCAAGCACATTGAGGTTGATTGTCACTTTATACAAGAAAAAGTTCATAAAGGAGAGATCACTCTTCAACATACAAGAACGGAGGATCAGCTTGCAGATATTTTTACCAAGTCTTTACAAGGAAATAGAGTGAATTTTTTATGTAACAAGTTGGGAGTGTTTGATATCTACATCCCAACTTGAGGGGGAGTGTTAGGAAATAATAATAAGGGTAAAATAGTCATAAGATATATATATTCTTGTAATCCTTTTTTGATTAAGTGAATACAATACGTAGAATACTCTCTCCTTCAACAGGACTTAAGCAAATCACCTTTCTAGCCACCCATTGATTACTTGTCATGTTTACCCCAAAAACATGGAAGCAATACGGTTGATTTAAGGACTTCCTCCATACGTCTAGTTTGGATCTTACAATGTTATCCACAATATAGTGGAAATCCTTTGTTCTTTTAAAGCCTCTGGGGTGTAGACATCGTCATCACCAAACAATAACCGAACCAAAGTAAGACATTGCGAATGATGTTAAGGTACAAATTTGCAAGATGATAATCAAAGGCATGAAGAAAAACAAGGAAAGAGTGGGTAAATGATTTGTACTGGGTTTTGACCATTGATGACAATACTTTCACCCTGATCAAGGCCATGTATCTGCCTTCAGAGAGAGCAATCTTCACCTTGGCATATTAAGCGACGAACAAAGTTTGATACAAATCCATGGAGATTCATCATCTTGACATTAGTGCCCTAACTTTGAGAAAAGGTAGAATTTGTTTATGGTACCTTCACTGCCTACTTCCATGACCAAATAACGAGTTAATAAAATACAATCAAGATCACATATGTGTGAGCAGTTTCCAGAATCCATCGGATAGTGAATTTCTCTACTTCATAGAAGTTGGAGAGAAGTGTTACTTTATTTACACAGGCGCAGATTGATACCACGTCGAGAATGAAGAATCTCATACTATTTGACTGAAGACATCAAAATTCCTTTTGCAGGCATTCTGACCTTTTTTTATTCATATCATGATCACGAGCCAGATAACAGTGAAGCATTACGCTTACGCTTACTTTGCTCAAACAACTTCCTCCAGTTGCTGGAATTAAGACAGGAAATAATATGTCAAAGAAAAGCCCCGTCCAAACTGAAAATACTAATGGAAGAAGGTAATCTCTACAGAAAAACGACACTATACCTACTATATTTTTTGTTTAGTAGGAGACGTCAGCCATCTCCAGAATCAGATCTTTGTCACGCTGCCACAAAATTGACGTAATTCTGTCACGCAAAGCAGGGTTCTGAAGTCAATCTTCTTGGTGTTACTAGCGTCAAATTGTATCCAGTACTATCAAACGCTGGATCCAACAATAGCCCGCAAAACCTCGCCGCTTCTTGATGTTTCTTCCCTAAAAATCAAGGTCTGTCGTGTGGTAAATTGTCTGGTAATTTCTTGAGTGACTTGCACCCATTGCTATCAAAGTGCTTCGTGAATTTACTATGGCAGCAAATTTCAACTAAGCTTTTGCAATTCTTAACTGTCAAGACCTTCAGATGCTCAGACTTTGAAAGGTCCAGTTTTGTAATGTGCTTGAGCCCAAAGATATCCAACACTTCCAGGGAAACCAATTTTTCAAGGCCTTGTATCGCATAGAGATTATCTACCTTTTCATTATGGCTTTGCGGGTCCAAGTATCTCAACGACTCTAAAACTTCAAAGTCGTTGAGGTTGGACAACTCTGTGCTTGTGGATAAGTCCAACTTTCTTAGGCAATCTAAACCTTTCACATCCAATCTCTCCAGCCTATAGCATTGCCAGAGCTCTAATTCCCACAAGAATTTCAACTCGTGAAGATTTGACAACTTTTTCAATTTGGGACACTTCTGAACGCGGAGCTCTTGTATGCGAGAGGGAAGCTTTGGGATGCTTTGAAGAGACATGCAAGAGTGGAGGGTGAGCTTCTTCAGATGACTTAGGTGAGAGAGCGATGGAAGCTTTTTGCTCCGACAGGTGAGCTGCAGGGATGATAAGCTGGAAGGAGGTTCTGGCAATGACCGAAGCTCACTACAGTAAAGTAAATCGAGGTGGTTGAGAGCAGAAAGCTCACGAAGTTTGAGAGTAGAACGCTCATGAGAGTCTTCTAGCAAGTGAGAAATTTTTGCACTACCTAAACGAAGAGTGCTTAGGGAACACAATCCACCTTTATCAAGAAGAATTTGTCCTTTCAGTTTATGGCAGCCTGAGGCATCTAACTCTTGGAGGCTTGTCAATTTTCCAATAGCGCTCGGTAACTTTTTTATCTCGCTTTGAGAAATCCTCAGAATTTTCAATTTCGTCCGTTCCCCAATGAAGTCAGGTAATTCCTCAATCCTTGTGGATGACAAGTCTAGCTCTACCAATTCTCCCAGCTTTTCAATCGAGGAAGGGATCTTTCTCAATATGTAGCAACGCTCTAACGACAAGCGCTGCAATTGCCCAAGGGCCTCGAAGGAATTCGGAAGTTCTTCTAACTTTTTGCAGGTGTTCAAGTTCAGGGTCGACAAACTTACCAAACGGCTTATTGAGCTGTGAACTCGAGTCAGTAGACGACAACCCACGGCACTAAGCGTCTTTAGCTTCTCCAGAGATCCTATACTTGCAGGTATTTCTCGTATATCAGTCTCGTCCATGACAAGTTCCTCCAAATTTTCTAGTTTGTCCAGTTGTTCAGGTAACTTCTCGAGACTCCCACAGTACCTCAAGTTCAAGGAAATAAGGCGCTTGACATCTCCGATTGAAGGGTGGAATTTCTCCAAATTCTCACAACGTTCCAAGATTAGCATCTCTAAACTTCTAAACCCAGAGAGATCGGGGGTGCTCATTAACCGTGAGCACCCTGAAAGATTGAGAACTTTTAGCTTTTCCACCTACAAGAGAGAAGCATGTTTCAAAATTAGCCATTGGAATAGAATGATGTATTATCAAATTTAATAAAAGAGAAAACATTTCTTCTTTTACCTTGATTGAACTCCATCCTTTCCATTTTTCACTAATAAAACCCCCCGATAAATCGAGTATTAGTAATTTCTGTAAGGGAACATCCATTGCCTTGGAAGAGTCGGAACACATCTTCCACTCTAGCCATCTTAATTCAGAGAGTGAATCCTTGAAATTTTCAACAAAATTCACTTTACTCAAATGAAGGTATTTCAGGTAACGCATTCTTTTAAAGCTCTTTTGCTTAATGAACATGCTTGAGCCATTTTCATCCAGTCGTAGTGCCTCAATATTTCTATTTTCCTCCTACAGAAAAAAATAAAAATTGAGGATAGTAAATATCAAAACATGGCATTCCTCGGTCCCGACATGAATAAAGTGTCATTAAACAAGGAATAGCATATCACCCAACCGCCACTTGTTAGCATACATCCGCATGTTATTGTGACCAATGCATTATCTCTGCATCATAAATACACAATAATGTACTATGTCAATTTTCACTTGTATGCCTCAAATTTTAATTATCTCATGTAAAATCCTACATGAAAGTAGTGTCTGTTTCTTATAAGTTTTGAGATTAAATTCTGTAACACCTGGAGCATTGACTACCAAGTGCTCCCTCCACCAAACTACATATGGTGTCCCTTTGCAATATGTGAGAGTCGTTGCACTTTTGGACCAAAAAAGAGTACCTAATCGGGTTTGTTACTAGCATTTGTGCATTCATAAAGCATCACAACTTATTTCCTCCCCGTTCATGAAATATTGTTCATTTTGGCATATGGCTGAATGGAAACGAGAGTGTTTGGTCATTTTTCTCTAGAGGGGCAACTCTGTGTATATATTTCTTTTTCAGTAGATGATCTTTGTGCAATCCAAGCAGTGTCTTTTCGTTTCATTGAAAAAAGAATAAGACTTTCCATAATTGACAAAAACTCTCTTTCTCTGAAAAGTGAATATTAGTAAAAAAAAAAAAAACAGATTGCCGCCAATTAAAATATACACATTATTTAGTGCGCAAAAGCCTATAAAAATAGGATAACAAAAAGTTGCTATTACTCGAGCACATTAATGATGTGCATCTATATTGGGAATTTCATTAGTCTTTCTTTTTATCTTTAGGCATTGTCCTTTCTTTATGTAGTGTTGTTTCAAGTTAGCAACTAACGCAATCAAGTTAATAACAAAATTATACATTGTTAGATTATTAAAAAAAAAAAAAATTTTGATAGATTTCAATGTGCTTCTTCAGCTATGATAATAATATTCCCCGGGTAATACGATTAAAACCAATCTTTTTAATTTTCTTTCTATCATGCATTTACATTATCATATTGCATTTCCGTTGTACACATGCATAAGAAATGCTAGAAAAAAATTGCATAAATTATTTATACATATAGAATCACCACATAAGATTTTATTACTTCAAATTGAACAAATTCTTAAGTCAACAGCGAATAATTATTAGGTGCAAATAATTTAGCTGGAGTCTTTCCTTCTTCTTTTTTTTTTTTTTTTCCTTTTTCCCATAAATTAGAAGGTGCATATATTCGGTGATGATCAACGATGTAGCTTTTGTTATTTGGTCAAAATATAAATTAATCGGCATGAAATTATAGAAATTTTTTTATGCATTTACGATATTTTCTTACTTAAATGATATTTGGATGAGTAAATTTCCGAAACTAGGCGACGCTAGGATCTTCGACTTGCAATATAGTAAGAAGCAGTACCAAAACTGCTAGAAAATGATGTTAAGACGGCAACAGATCAATACAGATAGAGCTAATAATATACGATTGTTAGTACCCCTTTTCTGAGCCTCTTAATTATGCATCAAGAGATTACTAGTGGAATAGTCACGAGGACAAACTTTTCATGAATCAAAGGTCAAAACTGGATGTAGCCTTTGCCAAGAAAATGCTAACCACATGTTGATACTACTCAAAGATTTAGAGTGAAAGAAGAATAAGAATAATAATATGAGGGACTACCATTAGAGAACATGGGAGAGGCCAAAAGTAGACACGATTGTTACCTTGCTTTGTTGAACTGTTATAGCTTCCTCGCCCCATTGTCTGCTACAATCCCAAGGCTTCTTATCTACTGGACGGGCGATAACTCTGCCTAGATCTCTTAATTGATCATGCATTCTCAGCTCATTATTATCATCAACATATATTGAGGAACGGTCAATTAGCGCTCTCAATCCGAAATTTGGGGAAAAATGGAGATCATCCCACAAATAAGTGGCAACTCTTTTGTCGATTCCAATGAAAAAACATGCTATGTCTAGAAACATTTGTTGTTCTTCATATCCTAATGAATCATAACTTATCCTCAAAATTTTTTGTACATCCTCACTAGGCACGTTCCTCAATTTTTCCAGTTTCTCTATCCATATGCTCTTGGGTTTTTCTTTGAGAAGTGAACCTACAACCACGAGAGCTAAGGGAAGCCCTCCCGTGGTTTCAACAATATCACTAGAAAGAGCCACAAATTCTGTTGAAGGTTCTTTCCCTTCAAATGCATATCTATTAAAGAGAAGCAAAGAGTCTTTGAAATTCATTTTTTGGAGATGATGTCCTTCATATTCTGACTTCAAGAGGGCCTTATCTCGACATGTAATAATGATTCTACTTCCCAACCCGAAATTACAACCTCCAATCAATTTATCGAGGTGGTCTTGACACTCCACATCATCAAGAAGAATAAGTACCTTCTTTTTTTGACAACTAATTTGGATCATTTTAATCCCTCTCTGAGAATCACGCACTGCACTAGCAGAACGTTTTGTTATATCTGAGATTAGTAGAGATTGAACATGCTCTATGCCCTTGCTTTGAATTGTTTCTCTAATATCCTTGAGAAAGCTGCAGCAGTCAAAATTGTCAAAAAGCTCTTTATAGATGAACGAAGCCAAAGTTGTTTTACCGATGCCGCCAATCCCATGAATTACAATAGTTTGAATTTCGGAAGGAGCAGTACTAGCCAATCTCATAACCTCAGTCACATGATTATCGAATCCAACCAAGTCCCCGGGAAGAGGTAGTGGAAAATCATGTTGCATTCTGCGCATTATTTCTTCTATGAGTTTATTTACTAATTCCGCTTCATGCCTGTCAAACAACAAAACATATGGGAACTTATTAATGGCTCCACAAAACAAGGATTAAGGATGATAAATATAAATATTCCTCTTCCGACAAGGATCTATTAAAAAGAAGGTAAACCACGTACCCACTAGCAAATTTGTCTGATTCGAATATGCTGAGAGCAGCTGCTTCTTTGAGCGCTTGCGGTCCTTTTTCCTTGACATCCTCTTTCTTAAAACGATGCAGACGGGATTCGAAGGCCTCTCCAAACTTCCCCTCTAGTGCTCGCACCTCACAGGGTTTCACCTTGTAAAGCACAGGCAAGACTAGTTGTTTGTTCTTGCACTCCATTATCTTAATGAGCTCGAGAAGACAATATTCACTAGCAGCATAAGTTTCCGAAATGATGGGAATTGAAACCTTAGAGTGCTCGATTGCATTGATAAGATTTTCATCAATGTTCTCACCGTAATCGAGGTCGTTATCATCTCGGAACACGAAGTTTGGATGGAATGGCAGGCCCACATCTCGAAGTTTATGGTAGAGGTGATCGGCGAAGCCATTGCGAGTATCAGGGCCTCTAAAGCTCAAGAAGACGTAGTAATTGTTTCCCTTCTCAAAGGTGGATGAAGCAGATGGCTCAGAATGCTTGGGTCGTCTCCCATTCTTCTTTATACCAATTAAGAACCCAGCCACAAAGGTAAGAACTAGTGTAAAATAATGCCAGAAAAGTCTCATTTTGCTCTTTCAAGGTGGAGGAAAGTACTGTAGTTTCCTTGTCACCAGAAAAATTACTCGACTACAACAGATAGGTTTTAGCAGGAAATGATTCCTGGACTATCTCTGCGCCATATTTATAGCGTGGCTGGTAAAGAGGAAGAAGGGAAAGCAGAGGCAATGCATGATTGCTCGACTTTTATGTATATTTTAATCTCTTAAATACGTTGGTCGTTTCATGTACTTCATGTGTTCACACTTGGAATCTGTCAATGCCTTCAAATTGACTAAAAACGACATAGTCGTTGCCCATCATTCCTATTGGCTGTCAGGAGTCACCATTCTTTATTGTGAAGTAATTACAATGAACTAATATAATTGATGTAATAAGAAAATAAACTGTTTAACTGAGCTGGACACAGCAAAGTCGTTGCCTTCTAGACATTATCCAGTGAATGATCATTCCATTCACTGCTCCAAGTAGGCCTTTCCTTTTCACTTCCATTAGTCTTTCTCTGTGCGATCTTAATCATTGCCTTCTATTATCCTCGAGAGTTTGTACTTCAAGAAGGAGCAGAAGGAGCAAGCCTTATGTGCATCTGGGGCATAGGAGCCCCTTTCACCTCAGCCATTAGATCATATGAGTGTCCATATTATTTATTGGCTGATAGAAAGTAGGTTCACATGTTATAAGTAAGTGCAAGAGTTTTAGTACTAAGCCTTGTAAATTAACTACAGCCAAAAAAGATCGATGATTTATTGATCCAGCAGAGAGCACCTGATTTTGCATTCCTGGAAGACTGAAAGAGACTTGTCACCAAATTTAGATGGCACCGAGTCGACATTCTAAAAATTGCGCATAGCAAGAAGAGCTACTGAATCTACGGCAAAGCAGACTGTGAGTGACAAAAACAAGAAGGAAAGGGCTTAATACGAGGACAAGAATCAACATTAGCCTAAACAATATATACAACAATTGTTGCTCCTTATTGAAGAAAAGCTAGCGGTAGCCAATTTGGTATTTCGTCTTGACTGAAGTTTTGATAGTTAATCGACTCAAACTTATTCCTATTGGCTCTCAGAAGCCAGCGTGATTAGTCCTTGCCTTCTATCTTGGCGCTGACGGGAGTCGATACGCATGGGAGGATGGTTCAGGACATTGATTCTAATATCTAAAAGCAAGGAAAAGAGACAAAGAAACAAAGTGACAGCTATACTGCCTATGGACCCATGCCATGCGCGCGTGAAGAACTAATATGAAAAGACCAAGACCTCCTTTAAGCCTAATATTTTCATCTTGCATCCGAGTTAGTCATTCCATTATCGCCATCAGGGAATGCTTTGAAAAGGACTCGCTGTTTGCTGAAATTAGTTAATGATAAAGCCATCCGAGCAAATATATATTTCTCATGGAGAATGCCCCATACCGACCACCCACTGAAAATGCTTTACGGCACTGCTTTACATTTATCTAACAAGAAAGATTCATTGAATCTATTCTAGACTACATAAGACATGTTTGATTTTATAAGCTTAATTCTAAGCCCTCGATAGTCTTTAGCAAGCGATTTATGATAGTCAACGCCGGCCTTACCATGTACAACAACCAGCTTTCATGTAAGTTATTTCTAGTCAAAATCGGTCAAATGAATTATATTAACAAATTATGAAAATGTTAATGACTCAATTGATCAGATTGAAAAATTTACAAATGAATTGGCACAAGTAAAATAGTTTTAAGATTTTTTGTGTAAATGACTTGGAGCAGCATTAATCGTGTGCTTAGAATAGGCTTCTTAGGGACATCCTTGATTTACAGTAAGATACCTTAGGTGGATTGCTGTAATGAGGTATTAATTGGAACTACTTTGACAAAAACATAGCTTGTGGCAGTTCTATCTTGGTGCTGTATGAAGTCAACAAACCTAATATGATTTTGTCATCATTAGGACAGATTATCATTTTAGTTCTAAATCTTTTTTCAATTGATCTAATGTAAACACCTTCACATGAAAATGCAACCAAGTCATCCTCGCCATTTGTAGCCTGAATTTACTAACGTAAGGGTCTAGTCATCATTGGCCGTTAAAATCCAATCAAGTCCTCCTCGCCATTTGTAGACTGAATTTACTAACACAAAGGTCTAGTCATCATTGGCCGTCCTACATGGGATATGACATAAACAACTTTACTCTCTGCTTGTCTTCAACACTCATCCCCCATGGTTGTCAAGCTTGTGGTGGTGGAGATCTCGGTGAGCACGATGGCAATGGTTGAACCTCCAGATCTTGGTGAGCTTGGCCAATGCTTTAGATCTCAGGGAGCCCTTTTTTTCTTTTAAATCTCGATTAAGAAAAGGTCGTCTTTGAGCAAATTCTACAGATTTTTTAGAGAACCTAATAATGAGCCGTGCCTGCTGGAGTTGTAGACCCTTGATTGTGCCCCAGTCATCCATAGACTGCGGGGGTTCAGTGTAATTTCATCTCATGTTTCGACAGCGAGGGCAAGATCACCATGTTCATTGGTCTGAGAGATCCAATGGTGAATTCGGATGAGAGCTCCTCAGATTTCGGCTACTCCTCCTGATAAATTATAACCGGAAAGGAAATAAAAGAAAATTATTTTAAAAAAAAAGGAAAAGAGGAACATCATAAAGTTAAGAAAAATTTGCAAAACAACATCGTTCAAAGTAAAATTGTCTCTTAGCATAAAAAAAAAGGAAGTAAAATTGTCTACGTTAGATTATAGATAGTGATTGTAAGATGGTCGGTGATGATTGAACTGTTACATTAGCAATTTCAACAAGATTAGGGCGGGAGGATTTGATTGCATTTTCATTCAAAGGTCTAGGATCACACATGATTAATTGAACGATTTGTGATTAAGTAGAAATTCATATAATTTTTTACGACCAAAATAACAATTTTCCCATTTATCATTTATGCACCAGGAGTTTAGTTGGCTCGTACACATAGGAGAACCGTCTGATGTTTACACGGTTGAATTTCCTAGCCATAAGGTTAATCTCGATTCTACAGGCGAGAAAAAAAAAAGAATATACGACCATTATACTAGCCGCTTGGCACTCTAAACGGGGAAGGACTTGCCAAATAAATAACAGGAAATATATTCATCTAGTGGTTAATTATTTCCTTTGATTGCTCCCTAGTGGCCTTAATCACTGGCCCTTCCTTCCTATTGGCTCTCGGGAGTCATCTTTTTCTATTGAGAAGAAAATACAATTAAATTGATATAATTTATGTAATTAGAAAAATAAAATTGGTTAGTTGACCTAGACTTGGCAAAGTCGTTGCTTATGAGAAGTGGGCCTTTCCTTTTCACTTCTTGTTGTTGGAGTCTTCCCCAGCATGTGCTTATTATGGTCATTTCCTTCTCGGCCTTATCCCGTGAATGTACTCGACCGACATGATTTGATTTTGTTTGAGCGGTCATATTGTTGTCCTTTATGTCCACCACATTACTATTGTTTATCTAAAAGTAAGGACAAAATGAAAGAAAAGAAGGTACAAGCTTTACTACCTATGAACCTAATGAAGAAATAACACAGAAAGACCAAGACCTCTTTTCACCCTAATAATTTATATTTTTGATTTTTTTGCATCAGAGTTGGGGATTCGATCGTTGCCATACTTGCTCTCATCTATATTCGAACATGCAAGAAATGCTTAAGAAAACTCACAATTGCTAAATGAAGTGGATGGTAAAACCATAAAAGCAGATAGACTTGTAGCCAAAATAATTGGAGAACACTGATAGGTGCTTAGGTCGTTCGATTGGATCCACATATTTCGTGGCGTTACTTCCTACTCCTGCTACATCTATCAAGTACTATTGGTTTTAAGAGAGGAGAGAGCACATGTCAACTCCTTAGAGGCGCCCTTTCCATGTACCAAAATACTTACATAACGGATTACCATACGGTGGGACCTGTTTCCTATTATTCAAGCCATGCCATGCCACAAATTGATGGGCAACGAATATTGACACCACCCATATTTGATTGTAGTAAATCTTGTATGTATGTGACATTCATAACACTGATATCTATGAAAGGTATGATTGTCAATTTCCTCCAATCAAATACGGAGGAAAATATTGATAATGATTGAATGTAATGACATTGCTCAGCAACAAGGAAACTCATTTGAAAGTAGATAAATCGTGTACAAAGTAAAATTGTTTATGTAAAATTGCGGACCATGATAGTAGGACAGCAAGTGTAACAGGACTTCCACATTAGCAATTTAAGCGAAATTTTATTTTTTGTTGTCTGTAATTTAGGCAAGATTAGGCCAAGAGGATTTGATTGCATTTTCATTCAAAGTTCTAAGATCACATGTGATTAATTGAAATATTCGTGATTGAATTGAAATCCATAAAATTATTTACGACCAAAATAACAATTTTCCCATTTATCATTTACGCACCAAGAGTTTCATTGGCTCGTATGCATGGGAGAACCGTTTGATTTTTATATTGTTGAATTTTTAATGCATGGTTAATATTGGTTCTATAGGTGAGGAAAAAAAATAAGGCAATAGCTTCTAAAGTTTTTATGTCGTGTCAGACACTTTGACATGTGTTCGATACTTTTCGACATTCTCAAATACTATTTGACACTCAGTCAACACGTGTTGGAAAATTAAACACCCGGTCAACTTTACTCTCAAGTTGAAATTCCGACGCGTGAGTTTCCAAGTTTCAACACATAATTCTAATACGCGAGGTCAATTTTTAAAATTTTCAATAAATGATGGATCAAAACTATATATATGTGAAAAAAAATTAATAATAATTAGACAAAAGAAGAAAAATCTAGTATTATCTTTTTTTTTACTCTCATTTTCCATAATCAAAATTCACTCCCCGAGTTTTTTTTTTCTCTTCTCTTCTGACACGTCTAACACACGAGTCCTGAATATGAATTGCTTTTTTTTTTTTTTTTTTTTTTTGCAAGTTTTATGGATTATCAGAATGGATTTGAATTTATCAAATTGAAATAATAAATAATATTAATATAAATTGTGAATTAATATTTTTAGTGTAAATTAATTCTAGGCTTTTTTCTTATTTATTTATTTTCGAATTTGAATCAAATTAATTTGATTGAAGTAATCATAAAAATGGTAATTTATTATGTATACATATACATCTAATATACAACTTATCCTAACGTGTCGGAACTTTCTATTTTTTTAGAAATAACATTAATAGAACATTGTCAAGTGTCGTATTATATCGCATATCCGTGTCGGTGCTACTTATGTCATAACCACCGGCCCTTCATTTCTATTAGCTCTTAGGAGTCACGTTTTTCTATTGAGAAGAAAATACAATTAAATTGATATAATTCATGTAATTAGAACAACAAAATCGGTCGGTTCACCGGGACTTACCAAAGTCATTGATTATTAGAAGTGGGCCTTTCCTTTTCACTTTTTGTAGTTGGGTCTTCCCCCGCACGTGCTTATCATGGTCATTTCCTCCTCGGCGTTATCCCGTCAATGTAGTCGACCCACGTGATTTGATTTTGTTTGAGCGATCTTATTGTCGTCCTTTATGCCCACGACAATACTTTTGTTTATCTAAAAGCGAGGAAATCAAAATCACACTATGGAAAAGCATTCATCAATTATTTTTCTCATCTGTCCCAATCGCTCGTCCTTTGCAAGTCTCGAAGGCATCATGACCTCTACTTTTTTGAGTCAATGTGAAAAAGCACTGCCTGCGATCCAAAGAAAAAAGGAAAAATTTAAAGCACCGACACATCCAGTACGTTTTCAAAAGTGTCCGCGTGCAGTTTTTGTCCTCTAATTGAACCGTGTAGAGGGGCACCATTGGATCCAGAAATCAACGTCCATAGGCTACCGTGCAGCGAATAGTAAGCCTAACAGTAGGACGAGGAGCTGTCGACGTTGTACGTGAAGCTAAGGCTCCTAAAGCTTTAGGATTTTGTCTTTCAAAACCTGTGGGCTTCGATCTTTGTGGCTAAACGTGTGAATCTTTTGTTAAAAAAATTTTGCTAGACATTTCAAAAATTCCATTCTAAAAATAAAGGATGTGTTGAGTAACAATTTTATTTTTGGAAATAATTTCTAATCAGAAATAATCATTTTTTATTATACTCCAATAAATAATTTATAAGCATTTTAAGTCGTTTGATAACTATCTAAAATTTCTTATTCTGAATAGAATTGTGTGAGTAGGCAAGATAGCATGCATCGTACCAAATGCCCTGGGCCTCCTACTCATGAACGTTTTTCCTATTTTAAACTAATTATGGCATCGGGAAAATCATCCAATTAGTTATAAATTATAATATTAATATTAATTTCTTTTTAAATATTATATTGCGTTGATTTAGTTTCAAATTTTAACTTGATATTTCCATGCAGTCATTGTAATCAATTCTTAGCTAAAGTCACATGCATAACAATATGTCACGTAGGACAATTCAAGATAATTAGATTATCACATTAATAATTTTCAATGGAAATCTATTGTAAAGACTATGTTAGCGTGCCTAAAAATTTGCGATTAAATTTATAAAATTATTATGATCTACCGAGATTGTTTTGGGAAGTGACTCGTGATGCAATAATAACGATACGGCACTAATGTTAAAATCATTGAAGCGTTCGTGAGACTTGCTCTTTGGAGCCATTATGAAAATGTGGAATGCATTGGTACGGAGGATCCGGTAGGCACCGTCCGTGAAAGCTTGGTCTGCGGCTGGCATGGATGGAGTACAAACACAAGTTGAAATGCAATGTCTGTGGAGAATTATTGGGAGAGAGTGACAATGGGGGATGCTGTGCTTTGTCTACATCATGGCTTGAAATACGTGTTTTATGGACCAGTCCCTTGAGACCTTTCCCCCCAATGGAGGTCAAGGAATGTGAACCTTCAATAAACCTATATTGTTTGGGGGGCCTGTGTGCACTACCTTCTTGGTCAGTGCATCTACTTGAACTTCACATACATTTTGGACCTCGACTTCTATATTATGACGCTTGAATGAAAATAACATAAAATCATAACATGATTTTTCAAGACATAATGAACTTGATGGATATTTCGCACTTGGTCAAGTTTGACACGTAAATCTGATCAAGGAATCCAAGATGGGCAGAAAATCTTTTGAAGAAAATATAGCAGTTGATAGAAAACATACTAATGATTTACCATGAAAGGAATTGTTAAGGGATTGAGATGGCTGCACTTAAGGGATTTGCTAAAGAGAACATACAGGTTAGTTGAAGCAATTGTTCTTCTAGTTGAGCACGCTTATGGTTAATATAAAATGGAAGGAATTTGCATAAGGGAATTAACAGAACCAAATAGATTTTACACAGAGGAAGCAAATCATTCTTCGAAAGAAGTGTTTCAAGAAAATTATAACTCAAATTTGGTCATGATAACACATATCTACAACTCTACAAACACTTTGCCAGCATCATCAAAATCCCAAATTTCATCAATCAAGTACTAATCTCTATTTATATGTAATTTAGAATAACAAAAGAAAAGAAACCACACACCTACACACAATATGTAGTAGTAAAATTTTCCTTTCACAAATATGTAAAATTTACTAAATTTCTCAGTTTTAGCAATATTTAAAATTATCCTATATTTCAAATCCTAAATAAATTCAGGTTTTTCCTAAATATTTATACAAAACAAGTTAAATTTAGTCAATTATTCCAAACTTTCCAACTGGAGTGAGGATAAGATTGAGATGACAATCATCGTCACACTATGGAAAAGCATTCATCAATTATTTTTCTCATTTGTCCCAATCGCCCGTCCTTTCATGTCCTCTACTTTTTAGAGTCAATGTGAAAAAGCACCGCTTGCAGTCCAAAAGAAAAAGGAAAAGCTTAAAGCACTGACACAATCAGTACGTTTTCAGAAGTGTGCGCGTGAAGTTTTTGTCCTCTAATTGAACCGTGCATAGGGGCATCGCTGGATCCAGAAGTCAACATCCATAGGCTACCGTGCAACGAATAGTAAGCCTAACAGTAGAGAACTATTTGGGAGATATACAAGAAATGCTTTCGCAAGAAAATGGAGGACCAGGAAGCCCTCCTTATTGTATGTGAAGCTAAGGCTCCTAAAGTTTAGGATTTTGTCTTTCAAAACTAGTGGGCTTCGATCTTCATGGCTAAGCATGTGAATCTTTTGTCTTCAAAAAGTTAAGGACGCGTTTGGTAACGATTCTATTCTTGAGAATAATTTTTAATTTAAAATAATTCTTTTCGATTCTGTTCTTGGAAATAATTTCTAAGCATTTTAAGTCATTTGGTAACTATCCAAAATTTCTTATTCTAAATATAATTGTGTGGGTAGGCAAAATAACATGCATCATACCAAATGCCATGGGCCTCATACTCATGAATTTCTTTTCATGTTTTAAACTAATTATCATATCGGGAAAATCACCCAATTAGTCATGAATTATAAATTTAGTTTTAAATTTCATATTGCGTCGATTTAGTTTCAAATTTTAACTTGATATTTCCATGCAGTCATTATAATCAATTCTTAGTTGAAGTCACAAGCATAACAATATGCCACGTAGGACAATTCAAGATAATTAGATTGTCACATTAATAATTTTCAATGGAAATTGATTGTAAAGACTATGTTAGAGTGCCTAAAAATTTGCAATTAAATTGATAAAATTATTATAATCTACCGAGATGCTTTTTGGAAGTGACTCGTCATGCAATAATAGCGATACGACACTAATGCTGAAATTATTGAAGCCTTCGTGAGACTTGCTCTTTGGAGCCATTATGAAAATGTGGAATGCATTCGTACGGAGGAGCCGATGCGCATTGTCCATGAAAGCTTGGTCCTACAGCTGGCATGGATGGAGTACAAACACTAGTTGAAAAGCAATGTGAGTGGAGAATTTTTGGGGGAGAGTGACAAGGGGGGATCCTGTGCTTTGTCTACATCATGGCTGGAAAAAGGTGTTTTATTGACCAGTCTCTTGAGACCTTTCCCCCAGTGGAGGTCAAGGAATGTGAAGCTTCAATAAACCTATATTGTTTGGGGGCCTGTGTGCACTACCTTCTTGGTCAGTGCATCTACTTGAACTTCACATACATTTTGGACCTCGACTGCTCTGTTTTGATGCTTGAATGAAAATAACATAAAATCATAACATGATTTTTCGAGACATAATGAATTTGATGGATATTTCGCACTTGGTCAAGTTTGACACGTAAATCTGATCAAGGAATCCAAGATGGGCAGAAAATCTTTTGAAGAAAATATAGCAGTTGATAGAAAACATACTAATGATTTACCATGAAAGGAATTGTTAAGGGATTGAGATGGCCGCACTTAAGGGATTTGCTAAAGAGAACATACAGGTTAGTTGAAGCAATTGTTCTTCCAGTTGAGCACGCTTATGGTTAATATAAAATGGAAGGAATTTGCATAAGGGAATTAATAGAACCAAATAGATTTTACACAGAGGAAGCAAATCATTCTTCGAAAGAAGTGTTTCAAGAAAATTATAACTCAAATTTGGTCATGATAGCACATATCTACAACTCTACTAACACTTTGACAGCATCATCAAAATCCCAAATTTCATCAATCAAGTACTAATCTCTATTTATATGTAATTTAGAATAACAAAAGAGAAGAAACCACACACCTACACACAATATGTAGTAGTATTCCTTTCACAAATATGTAAAATTTACTAAATTTCTCAGTTTTAGCAATATTTAAAATTTTCTTATATTTCAAATCCTAAATAAATACAATATTTCAAATCCTAAATAAATTCAGGTGTTTTCTAAATGTTTATACAAAACAGGTTAAATTTAGTCAATTATTCCAAACTTTCCAACTGGAGCGTGGATAAGATTGAGATGACAATCATCGTCACACTATGGAAAAGCCTTCATCAATTATTTTTCTCATTTGTCCCAATCGCCCGTCCTTTCCAAGTCTCCAATGTGAAAAAGCACCGCTTGCCGTCCAAAAGAAAGAGGACATGAAAAAAGAAAAGAAGGTACTAGCTATATTGCCTATGGTTGGCTTAAGGAAGTCCTTAAAGGATTTCACCCTGATTTAATCTGAATTTCCAGACATTCTGGATGTAAAATGCAAAATGTGAACATTGCCGCGTTAAAATAAAAGATACAGCCCTATTAGCCAACCTGAATTATCAAGCAGGCGGGGCAGTCAACTTAGAAGTTGACCTAGACTTAGCAAAGTCATTACTTTGGATAAGTGGGCCTTTCTTTTCTCAATTATTGCACTTGGAGTCTTCCTGAGCACGTGCTTATTATGGTCATTACCTTTTAGGTATCGAAGATGGCTGGCGAAAGACCATAGGCAAGGGCGATAGTTGCAGGCCATCACCTAGTCCCGCAACAAGTGGAGGGAGGGGAAAAACACAAAGAAAAGAAGGAGAAAAAGGTAAAAAAGAAAAAAAGAAAAAAAGAGAGAGGAAATTATAGAAAAATTATAAAAAAAAGTTTAGAAAAGAGTTAAAACATGCTAAATATTGCCCACATCAATATCGATTGTCTTTTGTGACACAATCCGCATCAGTGATTTTTTGCCAACAATGGCAAGTAGAATTGAAATGGCGGATTATGAAATTATTTAGAATTAAATTGGCAAATCATCAAATGATTTAATACTAAATTGGCACAATTGAAATGTTTTTTTTTTTTTTATCTAATTGACTATCGTACGATATTTTTATGACTCTTGGACTCAACATGTCTATTTTAGATCCATACATTAGACATATTAAACTTTATACGCTCAAGTCTAAGTTAAGAAATTATGCTTTCTTTTCTACATAAGCACATCAGCATTTTTCTTTTTATTAACTTACGATTTTTTTATTTTTAGTAAAGGTAATTATATAGAAAGGAAGAACCAAACTACACAAACCGGCGCCAAGAACTTTCACTCATAGTGCAAAAATGCAGAATGAGTGGAAGGGAGCTAGGGCAAAAGAAGAAGCAAAAATAAAGGAACTAAAAAACAGCAAAAGCCACAAGCCGAGGCACAAGGACCACGACACTAAAAGGACACAAGCACTAGCGAACTAGGAAATACAGTGCTTCTGTCAAAAATAAGAGGATCAAAACCCCAAGCTCGTTGAAGCCTTCTGTCCCTAGGAGTGTCCGAAACCTTGCTATAAGTCAGCACTTTATCTTTGACAACTTAGATGAGGTGATCCTTCATAGTAGCAACCTGTAGCACTTCACCCCGAAAGATGATTGCATTCCTTTTCTTATAAATAAGATGACACAAGGTGCCTAAGGAAAATTGGGCAATGGAGTGAAAGAAATCCTTGCCAGAGAGAAATCTCAAGGCCCAGTTGATGATCTCTGGCCAAGGTCTATTGCGCCAAGGCAGATTACATCTCCCTGCCCAGAAATAAACAAGAGTCGCGGGCACATGGCATTCAAAAAACATATGATTGTCGCGACCAAATTTTTGGGTGTGAACCATCTAGGGTTTAGCTAATGGATTGTTAAGCCTAAACTTAACTCGGGCTCTCCCAAGCCTATACCAATTCGTGACTTAGATTCAAGTTCTTAACATGCAATTGATTTTCAATTATGAGTTGCCACTAATCTATTTTTGGTGGGTCGATTAGAAACCCAAGTAATGTGAGATTTACTTTACTTCTACGAACCAGAGATTTATGAGTTCGGGGACTTGATTACGCTAGATTTCTCTAACGCCCTTTCGGTACCTTTCTTTTTATTTTGAAAAATGTGTGGCAAGCGTTTGGATTGATTTTTAATTTATTTCCTTAACATGTGATGTGATCATGCGGGTGCGCAATTCACCAATTTTACATCCAGATAAACAATAAATAAATTGCAAAAACTTATCTCAAAGTAACGAAAGCATCTGTAATGTTAAATTAAAATCCACATCAACAACCCTAGATATGGTTTCTAATTAACACGCAATTTCTTTTTTTGCTTTCACTTATTTAATGAAAATCATGTAATATGCAATGCAATATAACTAAATGACCTAATTTTAATGACATGCAATTTCTAATTAAATAGGCCTAGCAACAATTACCAAATCTAATTCTATATGACATGCAATGACATTTTTTATTTTATTTTATTTAAAAACGAATGCAATCTATCCTAGGAATTGAAATTAATTTATCCTATGTCATTTTTTGCATTTTTAATGTGAAATTCGAAATTAGAAAAATATGAAAATTATCTAACTAATTTAAGATTTTATCCAACTTATATTAAGGATTAGGTCAGACTAAACCCTAATTTAAATCAAGATATTATCTTAACCTAGCAATCTCTAACCTAAGATGCAATCTATCTAAAAAGATTAATTTAAACGCCTTAATTCTACATGACATATGCATGATGATTTTTTGTTGTTTTTTTTATTAATTTCGAAATTAAAAAATTGCGACATGCAACTTAAATAAAAGAAAAAACTAACATCCTAAACAAATGCATTTTTTTTTTTTTGGATTTTTCGTTGTTTCAAAAATTCACAATAAATAAATTTCCTATTCTAAATATGCAGGATAACCGTAAAACGATGAATATTCTAAAACAAACCTAATCTAACTCAGATTTTTTCGGATTTTTCCTTTCTTTTACGGGAGATATCAAAATAAGACATCAAGAACAGCACACGGCAACAAATCAAGCAAGATATCATCCATGTCCATTTTGGAAATAAATTGATGAATCATAACTTGCGCATGATATCGGATTGGCCAATTTTCAAATAAAATCGCGAATCGTATCTCGAGCGTAAGATCGTATTGGTGATTTTTTCGTGCGATTGAAAGTCGTATTTCGAGCGTGAAATCGGACTGTCAATCATATGCACGTTGCGAAATTAGGAAAATTTCATAATTCATAAGGGATCAAGAAATCTTTTGGATATGACAATATCGATCAAACATTCAAAGAAAGATTGCGATATTATGAATTAGGTAGCGAGATATATGAAAATCAAAATGATCGAGAGTCTTACCTAATTCAAGGATATTCTTTCCAAATTTGGACCAAGTGCAATTGCAACCGAGATCACGACCAGCTCCTCAACGATGAGGCGACGAGTGGCACGAGCGACGTTGATGGGTAGTTTATGGCCAATGAACCTACAAAAACAAAAACTTTACGGGATGGCCCGGTTTTTGGGTGAGCTCAATGGCAGCGATAGGCTCGGCACAGCATTAGGACAATGGGTTGTCTCGTGGTGGATCGCAAGTGGCTCGTCAATGTTGTCGCGACCTAATTTTCGGGTGCACCACCTAAAACTAGGCTAATGGACTACTAAGTTTTTTCAAACTTAGCTCGGGCTCTCCCAAGCCCATACCAAATCACAACTTAAGGTTCAATTATTTAACATGCAAAATAGATTAATATCTAGGAGTCGCCACTAATCGATTTACGGTAGGTTGATTAGACACCTAAGTAAAATAATGGGAGAATTATTTTACTCCTACAAATCAAAGACTAAGGGTACGGGGACTTGGTTACACTAGATTTCTCTAATGCCCTTTCGGTACCATTTCTTTTTATTTTCAAAATATTTTTGTAGGTAGCTAATCTATTTTAACCTAAGTTACTATCATGCAAGTATGGTGACCACACGGATGCTCAAACATTCAATAAATAAATTGCATCACACAAAGCAAACAATTTTTTTGGGTTTTCTTGAAAATTAGAATTCTTTTATTAAAAATGCATTTTTGATTACATGACTTAATCTTAATAATATGCAAATTCTAATTAAATGCACCTATTATGCAAACTAGTTATTATGCACCTTTATGACCTAATTTTACTAGTAAATAAATTCTAATCAAATGATCCTATTATGGAAACTACTTAATATGCATCTCATATTTTTTGTATTTTTCAAAATTAAATAAAACCCTAAATAAACTATCTAAAAAAGGATAATTTTCTAATTTATTCTAAGGATTAATTTGACTTAAACCTTATCCTATCTTGGAAACTATTTTTTTTTGAAAAATGAAATAATTAAAATGTCCGATCATTATCTATAAGATTAATTTAGGTCAAACCCTAACTTATTTCTAAAAATGCCACCCTAAAAATGTAATCCTAAGAAAATTCTAATTTACTAAACCTACATGTTTGATTTACTAAACCTATGTGCACATGCAGAATTTTGATTTTTTTTTTATTTCTGATTTTTTTTAGTTTTTTAAAGATAAGTAATTATTAAATAAATACTAAATCTAAGCTATCAACAAAATAAAGGATTAAAATAATCGAAAAAAATAACCTGTTGCCTCACAGGTCAAATTAACGATTATTCTAACCCTAATTATCACGACAAAGAGATCAAAATAATTACAAATCTTGTCCGAAGTCTTACAGACCAAATTAAATAATCATTGTGATTTAACAATTGAAATTCCACTAAAAAACCCAATAATTAAAATAATTAAAAAAATGATCCAATGTCTCTCGGATCAAATTAATAATCATAATAATTCTGGACAAAATTCCCGGGGAAAATGTCTACAAAAATTAAAGATATTAACATCCAATATTACAAATCAAATAACTAAACTAAAAATGCTATCAAATGAAATACACCAAAAGATAACTTGACAAATAAAAAGAGTAAAATAAACTAAACTATAAATAAAGTGAAAAGTAAAGTAAAAAGTTATAAAAAATAAAAAATAAAAAAACTACCTAAGGGAATTGACGGGGGAATGGCGTCGGGCGGTTGTTTGACCATTCGTCAGAACTCTGGTGGGGGAGCAGCTGCAAGTGAACAACGGTGGGCTCCAACTCAGGGTAGTGGCGAAGTCGAGGCTGGGTTGCGGGTCACGGAGCTGGGTCGCGGGTCGCTGGGCGGCGATGTCGGCTGCGGTGCGGGGCTTGGCCGTGGGGTCTCGAGCGGCGGATGTCAAGGAGTGGAGCGGCGAGGATGGCCGATCGAGTCATGGGCCGGCGTGGGGTCGATGATCGAGTGGATCTCGAAGTTGTGGGTCACGACGCAGTGAGATCTGATGCGGTGGTGGCGAACGGAGGCTCGAGACGTGCAGATGTATCAATCGGGCGTGAGGCGGGGGGGCGGTCTTTGAGGCTTCGGTGTCGCTGGGTCGTCGGCGGAGGCTTCGGGTGCAGGTCTGGTGTCATGAGGGGAGAACGCGGAGCGGTAGACGACGGATCTGGGGACATAGAGGTTGGCGACGGTGTCGGGCATGGGTCTGATGTCGCGGCGTGCAGGGGGCGCGGTGGTGGCTCTGACGAACGGCCGGTACGGTGGTGGTGAGGGGGTGTTAAGCGCGGTCGGCGATGCGGTGGAGGGGGATGACGGTGCGGCTCTGGGTCACCATCGGCTTGGCTACGGGCGTGAGCGCACTGGCGTGGTCGTGCGAGGAGACACCAGGGAGGAAGATGAAAAGTCTTCCTTTTTTTTTTTCTCTTACGTCACTCACGTCCACTCAGTCCCTGCCCTCTCTGTTATATTTTCACTATTTTTTTTTTTTTTAACTTTCCCTCTTCCCCAACGACAAAAATGGAGAAAGAAAACAAACTCTCTCTTTGTCCGCGAATCTCTCTCCAATTTTACTCTGAAATTTTTCGAAAAAGGCCCCCCATTTACGAAAAATAAAGCTATCTTTTATACATATTTCAAACTTTCATCTTCTGTTGCATTACATCAGGATGCAAATCGAACACGTGATTTGCAATCCGTTTCGATTTTGTTTATTCCTTCTATTTATCAAAATCCTCACCCTTTGTTCACCTGATTTTTAATTGTTTTTGCATTTATCAAAATCTGAATATCCATCAGAATTTTAAATTTCCATGCATAATCAACCAAATCGATTTCTTCCATTGTTTTTTTCATTTTTCCTTTTATTTGTTTAAAATGTAATTTTATTTTTCCAAAATTAGGTGTCAACAAATGTCTTCAATTCGTTGAGGCACATCAACAGCAAAGGACAAATCAACTGCTCTGTTGCGAACCAGTTTGCTTGGCTCACAATTGTTGACGGTGGCGACGCCCACGATGGACGTAATTTACCGAGACTAGAACTCGCATTGAGGATCTCTGTGAAGATAGTAAAGTTGTTGAAGAATTTACGAGCATAATGAGCCCAGTGTGTTTTCGGTTTCTCCCCTAGAAATTTTCTTCCTGGTTAGTGGGTAGTCAAGAGGAAATAAATAATAAAAAAATCAAATTGGAGGCATGAATCTGAAGCGATTCATGGGATCATGGCAGTGGCTCGTAATTGAAGGACAGTGGATCGAACGGTGGTGCTCGGTCATGGAAGGTCGGAACAGATCAGCAAGCCAGGGACAGCGTTAATGAGGCAACGACTGGACAACAGATCGACGCATGGTCTCAGTGCAGCAGCATCGGTGTCACCGGGACAGAGCAACGATGTTGTCGTTGCAGCGAGGCGAGCACCACGTCAAGGAAACAACGACGGCGTTGTCTCAGTGGAAGTGCAGCAAGCTGTCGAGGCTTGCGGTAGTGATGCTGGAAACGACGCGGCGGCCGCTAGAATTGCTGGATGAAACACCGGAAAGTTGCGAAGTGGGCAAGGACGGGCTTCGTTAATGTTGGTCTCGAAAAAGCGTCGTCCGAGATGTGAGAATTGCGTGAATTAATCTCCACAAATCACGACTCACAATCCCTCTTTAATTCCTTATTTTTTATTCCTCCACACACTAATGGCGTCTCTCGATTTTCTCTTGCAAAGCGAAGGCGAGCCAATCAAGAACGTTCTGATGAAGGCGCCCAGGCCAGCAACATGAGATGCAACCCAATACACGGTCGTGTATCTCCACCGTGTGGCCTCCCCCTTACGAAGTGATAAAAAATAAGTTCCCCAGAAAAAATAAAACCCTTACGAAGTGATGAAAAGAAAAGCCCCCCTTTGTGCGGCCGTATATTCAACGTGTGGCCCTCCTAAACGCTACGTATTTTTACCTATTTATAGGGCACATATTAGGGTTTTTAAATTTTCCAAATCCATATCCACGAAGATTTCTTTTTGAAACGTAATATTTGTTTTTTTTCCAAACGTAATATTTGCTTTTGAATTGAAATGTCACAAAGATAAATCCGTAAAATCTTTCTGAGGATACGGGCTTGGGCCGATTTGCTTTCTTCGTGGGCTTAGCCCGACTTATCAAATTAAAGTTTTTGAACCATCAATTCGAACCCATCTGTTACTGGCCAAATGTAAATGCAAATAAAAAATAAATGCGCCTAAAATTATATGCTATGTGATTAACTATTTTTTCAAGGATAAAACTAACCCCTAATTTTTTAATATGATAAATGACTGAACGGGTCGCCAAAATTTAAGTGTCAACAGCTGCTCCTTTTTGAAGGTGAGCTCGTAAAGATTGCCTTCAAAGACAAATTGAGACCTAAATTTTGATCATGCACATGTAGTGAATGATTTTTTGTCAGAACATGAATTCCATTTTTTAATGCCATTTGTATGATGCATGGAAATGCTAATACAAATGATAAATGAACTAACTTGGAATAACTTACCTTTAAGTAAGATAGAGTAGTTCGAGGCGGTTGGTATTACATGTCTAGGCCCCGTACCATTTTACGGTAGCCTAGCATATTAACATGACTTTAAAAAGAGACTGCTTTCCCAAGACCCGTACCATTCTACAGTCGCCCAGTATGATAGTACTTGGTTGTGTCTAGGACCCGTACCATTCTACGGTAGCCTAAACGGGGATTCATTTTCCAGGACCCGTACCATTCTACAGTTGCCTGAATGAGGAAATAGGTGTTGTCTAAGACCTGTACCATTTTACGGTCGCCTAAACGGGGATTCCCTTTCCAGGACCCGTACCATTCTACGGTCGCCTTGACGGAAAATTGATTTTTCAGGATTGTTACCATTCTATGGTTGCCTGAATGTGGAAATTGCTTTTCCAGGACTTGTATCATTCTACGGTCGTCTATTAGAGCAATAAATGTTGTCTAGGACCCGTACCATTCTACGGTCACCTAAACGTAGATTTTGCTTTGCTAGGACCCGAACCATTCTTCGGTTGCTCAACGTTACAACATAGATCATCGGACCACGACCCGATGATCTAAACTCTTGACCCCCGGGTGATAGAAATTCAGCTACCATAGCCTGAAGGGAGAAGCCTAAATTTGCAATAACTGATTCAGGTAGGAAGAGGTGTAGTGGGCCTTTTTGGTGCCAGTTGTCATACCACAGTGAGATTGATCGACCATCACCCACTTCCCAAAAGAAGAAAGGCCTAAAATCCCTTCTCAATTTAAGAATATTCTTCCACACCCATGAACAGACCGTGGGGGTGGAAGAAACCCAAAAATTATACTTCTTTAAAAAATTAGAATGAATCCAACGACACCATAAGAACTCTTTTTCAGTAAACAAACTCCATATATATTTGAGGATGGCGGCTTTATTGCAGTCATGCAATCTGCATAGGCCAAACCACCCTCATCCTTGGGAACACAGACATCCTCCCAAGAAAGCTTAGTCCCACCTCGACCAAGGGAGGAGCCCTTCCAAAGAAACTGCCTCAAAATGCGCTCAATGTGGTCTAAAACTGAATAAGGAATAGTAAAAACACTGACCCAAAAAGTTTGAATTGAGTGAAGAATATTAACTTATGACTTTAATAGAGAAAAAAAAATTACGGGATGCTCATGTTTTCATTTTTTTATTTATTTAACTTTTGGCTCAAATGTTCTTAGTACTGTTGGTATTGCAATTCTCTAATTTAGACAAACCTGATTATAAAGATAAGCAGTTTAATTATAGAACCCCACGTTTCACTGGTTTATGATTTTTCTTCGGCCAATTTGCCATTTCAGAACGCAAGCGAGCAATCCAAAATGCGACATGGTCTAGAAATTAAATGAAAAAGGAAAGAACGAGAAGCAAACTGAGTTAGGTGTCGACAAAATGGAGGTCACATGTCAACTCCTTCGAGGCTCCCCCTCCATGCACCAAACCATGAGACATGTTTCCTATTATTCATGCCATGCCGCCAATTGATGGGCAACGAATATTGGCACACCAATATTTAATTATAGCAAAGTTTGTATGTAAGTGATATTCATTATATGAATATTTAAAAAGATTTGGTTGTAAATTTTCTAAGATCATATACGGAGGAAAATATTGCCAGTGAATAAATGCAATGACATTGCTTAACAACAAGGAAATCACTTGAAAGCAGATAAATTACGTTGAAAATAAAATTGCCTACATCAAATTGCAGGCCGTAATATAAGGATAGCCGACGATTAGTTGATTGCCACGTTAGCAATTAAAGCGAGACTAAGCTAAGAGGATTTGATGCATTTTTGCTCAAATGTCCAGGATCACACCTGATTAACGGAATGATTTACGACTAAACATAGCAATTTTCCCATTATCATTTACACACCAACAATTTAGTTAGCTCGTACGCATGGGAGGATCGTTTGACATTTATATTGTCATCTTTCTGGCCATAGGGTTCATATTGGCTCCCCAAGTGAGAGGAAAAGAACATAAAGGAACTAGGGCAATTGCTATATTGTGAATATAATATATTACTATTGTACCGCCCGATGGCACCTCGAATGGGAAAAAGACTTGGGAAATAGATAACAGGCCTTAACAACTAGTGCATCCTAGTGGCCTTAACAACTGGCCCATCATTCCTATTGGCTCTCATGAGTATTGAGAATATTACACTTAAATCAATATAATCTATGTAATTAAAAAACTAAAATTGGGTAGTTGACCTCGATTTATCAAAGTCATTGCTTAGGAGAAGTGGGCCTTTCCTTTTCACTTCCTGTTGTTGGAGTGTTCCCTAGCGCAAGCTTATTATGGTCTTTTGTGGTATCCCAAAATTTCATGGCAACCTTTGGATGCATTACGACCTATGAAAAGGTGATGGAAGTGTTATTGATGGCCTTTAGACCAAAGAACTTTAATAGATTAATGCCGAGTATTTTAATGGAGAATTATTGAAATACTTCTTATGTTAATAGATGATCAAGGTTGGTGCTATAGGACAATTTGATAAAGAAGACTTTGTCCTTGACTATGCACTTTATAGATTTGATTTTATGGATTAATGTCACAAAGTCTTTTGGCCATTTTATTATGCAATTAGGTATTTATTTAAATGAGGATTAAGATGTATTATTAAAAATAAACTTGGGCTATTTAAGTTTGGACTCTAGGCCAAAGTGTGTTGGGCCTAAAGTGGGCCAAGAGGCCTGGCCCATAGAGCCTATGGGGTTGTTGACGCATGGAGGGGGGAGGGGGGAGGAGCCAAAAGGGGGAGAAGAGAGAGAGAGAGTTACTGTCCAAGAGAGAAAGGGAACCAAGAGAGAGGAAGAGGGAAAGAGAGAAGCTGTGCGTGCGAGAGAAGGAGGAGGATCGTCCGCCGTCCATTCGCCGCTTTGCCATCGTTCTTGCTGTGTTTTCCTTTGATTTGAGGCAAGTGAAGTCCTAAAACCTACCCTTTGCATTGCTGTGTGTATGTGTAGTAGATGGTAAGTCTTGGTTGTGGTAGATGGATGAAATTTCGGAGCTATGGAGAGAGATTCGTTGGCCATGCATGCTGTTTCTGGACAGACCAGTCCGACAGTCCAGGGGATTGTGTGTTGCATGTGACTTTTTAGTAGGAATATTATTTTTATTTCTTCATGAAAGTTGTAGATAATACCTTGAAGAACAACATACTAAAATTTGAGGCAAAACTAACAAGAAATGGTTAGTGAAATGTTTTTTCTTTGGAGAGACCAGATCTGGAATTCGTTGTGCTGACCTTCAGTGGTTTCTTGGTCTGTAAAGTAACCTTCTTGTGAAAATATCACCTTGATCTCTTAATAAAAGTTGTAGTGTACTTCTGGAGGTAGAGCATATAAAAAAATTCAGAGAAAACAAACAAGAGCAGATAGGTGAAATTGTGGTCTTTTGGAGATGGTTAGATCTGGAAATTTCGGTACTAGGAACAGAAGTTTTAACCGCCTATATTTAATTACCTAGGACGAATCTGACTTCGATGTCTTCATGAAGTATTTACCTTATGGTCTTGGCTATCACATAGTCAAATTTCATAATTTTTAAATGTCATTTGGGTATTTAATCGAAAATGTTTTTAAAACTGTGCAATCTGATGTGTTCGGACTTGGTAATGTTGCAATGCGTGGTCTATACCATTTTGTATGAGATTATTTTGGGAAAGTGTGCTGCATGAAATATCTTTTTTATGTCTTGCCTACAACATATTCAAATTTCGTAAATTTTGAAGTTTATTTGCCTATTTAACCAAAAATGTTTCAAAAATTGTGCAAGTGGAACGAACATAATTAGTAGTGCTGTGATGCGTGGTCTGTATTGAACTATATGGAGATCTTTTGGTGTATTGTTCTTGATGAAATATCTGCCTTTATGTCTTGACTATTACATGTTCGAATTTCATAATTTTTTTAGAGTCATTTGGGTATTTAATTAAAATGTTTTCTAAAACTGTGCAAGCTGGATTGTGCGAATTTCAAAAGCTGTAATGTATGGACTATTCTGTTTTGTATGAGCCCCATGAATTATATTGTTTTGAGTGATTGAATCTTACTGCACATGTGATGATATTTGGCATTACATATAAGATCAAAAGCTGAATTGACTTTGTTGCCATCACATCATGTGCCACGTTGATATTGAGACACAAATATGAGAACGAATTATGATAAATGAGGATACTGTCGGAGGTGTGAGCCGACAATGCCCTGGGAGTGTCAAGATGCCCGGGATGTGGGGGTGCCGGATGTCCTCGGGAGTTTCGAGATTCCCGGTGGTATACGGTATGTAATTCCAGGGGGAATTCCTGGTGGTATGTCGGTACGTAATCCCGGAAGCCCTAGAGGTGTGTGCCGGGGGGATTTCTCATGATGCTAGTTGGGATACAAGATGCCCGGAATGTGGGGGTGCCGGAGTTTCCTCGCGATGCTAGATTGGGTGCGAGCGATAAATTGTGGGATGCAAACATTGGTCCTTGGGAAGAAAAATTGATGAGATCCTTGTGAAAGATAAGAATTGAAAGTGAATCATGTGCATGGGTGTATGCATATGGCATGATGCATGATCTACTTATGAAAGTAAATTGATGTTATTTGATATTAAAATTGCGATCATGAAGGCATGAATAGATCTCATGGTGATGTATGCTTGATAGCATGGCGATATATGCATGATTGCATGGTGATATATGCATGAATGCTTGATAATAAGTGCATAGTGGTATATGCACATATGGCATGGAGATATATGCATGAATGCTTGATGATAAGTGCATGGTGATATATGCACATATGGCATTGTAATATATGCATGAATGCTTGATAATAGTACATAGTGGTATATACACATATAGCATGGTAATATATGCATAGCTGCAAGGTAAGGTATCTTTGAATGCATGAATAATATGTGATTTACTCATGATACCTTGATTGTTCTGTTTGATGTATTGAGTAGTTTGGTGGATTTTTACTGCTGAGTGGTTGTATTCATCCCTTTTGGGGATTAACATTTCAGACTAGATAAGACACCTCTGCTTGCATGAATGCTTGATGATAAGTGCATGGTGATATATGCACATATGTCATTGTAATATATGCATGAATGCTTGATAATAAGTACATAGTGGTATATACACATATAGCATGGTGATATATGCATAGCTGCAAGGTAAGGTATCTTTGAATGCATGAATAATATGTGATTTACTCATGATACCTTGATTGTTCTGTTTGATGTATTGAGTAGTTTGGTGGATTTTTACTGCTGAGTGGTTGTACTCACCCTTTTTGGGGATTAACATTTCAGACTAGATAAGACACCTCTGCTACCACTGCCACCCGTAGATGGATCGAGTGGTTGAATATGACCACGAGGAGGAGGATAACAAATGAAGAAACTTTTGGACGCCGTGTCATGCCCCTAACCTCGAGCGCGCCAACATCCCACCATGGTCATGCAAATGCAACATTCCTAGGTAGTGTCGCCGACCCCATTAATTTATTATTGCACAAGCGAAACGTATTATAAAACCCCTGACAATGATATACGAGATAGAAAAGTAGGAAGCAAAAACCACAACATAACACTTTCATAATTCAATAGAATTACAAACAGATGTCCATGGCTAAAAATCTACAAAAGACCGGCTCTTAAAAATGAATTGTCCTATGACCTACAAGTCGGACACGTTCTCCAATTCTTATGACTTTACCTCCGCAACTCCTTAAGGCCAACCAAAGCTATATGGCCGCTCCATCCACCAGGGACCTGAAATTTTAATCCCACAACTGGGATGAGACATTGTCTCAGCAAGTTCAACCCCCCTAAACCCCTATTTGAAAGAAAATACGCCATAGAGTGACCTAGCCATAAAACCAAGAAGACTTACCTCACATTAGTCTTCATCTGCAGGTTAGCACAGTTTATATAATTCAACCACGTGCAATTATGATAACCAAACAACTATGGCACAATCACATTATCAGAACAATTCAACCACTTGGATTGTCTCAGCGATCAATTGATTCGGCCGATTACATGTCGTTATAGCAAATCGACCACTGCTTCCAATCACGACCCTATAGGAAGGTTTAACAACCAGTGGCAATCACGGCCCCACTCGGCACGACCTTTAGTTAGGTGGTCAATCACGGCCCCATTGGGCACAACCTTTAATAGGTGGTCATTCACAGCCCCATTGGGCATGACCTTTAATTAGGTGGTAGATCTCGGCTCGATGGGCACGACCTCTAATAGGTGGTTAATCACGGCTCCCACTGTGCACGACCTTTAATAGGTGGTCAATCACGGCCCCACTGGGCACGGCCTCTAATGGGTGGTAAATCACGGCCCCACTCGGCACGACCTCTAATATGTGGTAAATCACGGCTCGGGTGGGCACGACCAAGTTCAATTTGGTGGCAACTCTCGAGCCAACTGGCACAACCATATTTCGACGACTTTCTAAGTTCACTCATAACCACTTCACGGTTATTTTTCCATCAAATTCCGACACTTGGGATTTTGTAAAAAGAATCCCTATTTATCGCAATTACACTCAATTTGCCACAACCAATCATCAATTTCAAATTCTAAATGCACAGCAGCGATCGGCACGAAATTCTGAGCAACTAAGGTCAAAATTAATATTTTTCCATTTTTTATAAATAATAATATTTTAATAATTTCGGAATATAATATAATATTATAAATTCCAGAATTTCGAAACAATTAAATAATTCAAAAATAAAACTCTATTATGTCCCATCAAGGTTTATTATTAAATAAACTCTCTTAGCCTTTAATTAAACATGCTTTAAATTAAACAAATATCTTAATCTAAATCACAATTAAATAAACTAAACTAACCACCTAAGCTTACTTAACTTAGACTAAGCACACTTAGGGCATCATTAACCGTCTAATCAAGATTTCGTGAGCTAAACTCACCGGATTAGCGAGATGAGCGGACCAAAACGACGGGGACACCGAGGGGAACAACTTTCTTCAAAGCAAGCCAAGCATTTGGGCTCGGGAAGACGGCCAGAATGGGCCAAACGTCCGCTGCCATACCCATTTTCGAACTCCCTATATTCTGCTGGTTGGGGCCAAATCTGAGGTTGATTCGAGCTGGACAGGGCCGGCAGAGGGCGAGGGGACTCCGACGAGTCGAGGTGGCGATGCACGGTGGCCGAAGGTGGTCGAACCGTGGCTTGTGATCGCTAAAATGGAGCCGAACAGAGGCAGCAACTCGATTGGATGGGGCGAACGGTGTTCGAACAGGCGAGAGGGAGACGGATGGCAGCACGGCATCGAGGCGATGCTGAGTGAGGATGGCGTACGACGTGTGACTGGCAGTTGCTACTTCTGCTCCAGGTGATGATGGCCGCTACTTCTGCTTTCGTTTCTGTTCGAACCAGAGCGAGGAGAGGGGGCGGAGATGCGCAAATGGCAGCACGGCGGCGGGCTCAGGTGTGCGAGCAACTCCGGTGCTTGCGGGCATGCAACGACAACGGCGAGAGGCGGCGACTGCAACTCAGTCTTTGCTAGTCTTCGACTCCCATGGAGTTTTGAAGAAAAAGAAGAAGATGGGGGAGATACCTCGATGGAGGATAGAGGTGAGGAAGAAGAAACCAATTTCCCCTTCTTTTCTCTCACTCTCTCTCTCTCTTAGGTTAGCCACACGTGGGCCACCACCAGCTGTCTTCCACCCTTTAATTTTTGACAAATATGCCCCCTTCTAGAAGCATCTAGGTAGGCCAAAGTATGGGGTAGAGGTGGCATACGAATTTTGCTAAGTTTTCTTCCCAATTGGAGCTTAATTGCTCTTGATTCAATTTAAATTGACTCCCATAATTTCATTCAACACCTCATCATTCTAATTGGTATTTTTCCTTACCAATGTAGCCCACTTGCATCCTAATTTCACAATCCCTGGCTTCAACTGAATGAAAACGGCCCTATTTATCCAGTCGAAATTAGAACCCGAAAATCTGGATGTCACAACTCTTCCCCTCTTATAAAAATTTGGTCCTCGAAATCGAAAATTTTACCAATCCTTATACAAGAGGTGGGGGTATTGTCGTTTCATTGAGTCTCACTATTCCATGCTAATCCTTCGGTCTCGTGGTGTTGTTTGATCATTTTGACCAAGGAGACCATCTCGGTATACAAAATCCGCTTTTTTCTGAACCAACAACTGGACTGAGCTTCTCACATATGGCACTCTGTCGTTCACATCTAATCTCTTTTTCTCAACTCTCTAATGACGTTCGAAGCTCAATGACTGAAAATTTCTAACAGTTCTGTGCAGTCTTTACTCTTACACTGATCTAACAACTGCAAACATCGATTATTGAGCTGAATTTGTCCTGTAATCTTTCTTCACTTTCTTTTCACCACTGAAATTCTGTACCCTCTGCTATGCAATACTTAAGAAAGAACCCTCTGAAAACTCTGCCAAACTTATAATCTCTTATCTAGATTTGAAATATAATTCATCCCCGACACTCCATGCCGGTGAATTATTTGATGCACACACACTTCGGTATACCTATTATGTGACAAGACAGAATCTTCAATTTCTGAAATCAAACTCGAATTCACCATTAACTTTCATCGACGAGTTTTTAGCGTAACCTAGACTACGGGGTAGTTTTTAGAACTTTTTAAGACAAATGACCCGTGGTCAATTTTCTTCGAGCCACGATGAACCCACTTGACACATTGGCAACTCTCGATTGTCGTGAAAATCTCGATGATTCAAATATGGACACAGGGTACCAAAATGACAGTAAAATCAAATTAGTGTCAGTCGATGAGAGTTTTCTAATTTAGTGGAGTCACCCATGATCGGTCATTCATCTCAGTCGAACCGACCTATCTTTGATCTTAATTTGATTTTTAACTGTACCGTAATGATCTCTAAAGATGAGCACGGTCGAGAAATCGATTCCTGGTCGAATTCTCAAGTCTACCTACCTTAAAGTCCTTAATAGCTTACCCAGCTAGTCTAGTTATCTCGTGAGTGACCAACTGTGGCATCCCAAAATTCATAATGACCTCTAGTTACATTAAAGTCTATGAATAGGTAATGTAAGTACCATCAAGTTATGGCTATTTAATTCATAATTTGCAATAAGATTTATGCCCAAGTTTTTAATGGATAATTATTTAATAGGAAAGAAATATCTATCATTGGCCATGTGTTTTATAAATTGAAATTTATGGATTTATGATTTCAAGTTTTATGGCCATATGAAATCGTAATTTAGTATTTATATAAGTGGGTATTTAAGGTAAATTATTAAAAGTAAAATGGACTTATTTAAGAAAATTTTGGGCCATTAAAGCTTGGACTTTAGGCCCAGTGTGTTGGCTTAAAGTGGGCCAAGAGGCCCGGCCTATAGAGCCCATTGGGCTGTCGGCGCATGGAGGGGGAAGGAGGAGCCACATGGCTTCCTCCAAGTGTCTTCAACAAAGGAGACACTTGTCTCCTTCTTAGGGACAAGTGTCCCCCATGCAAAGTAAGAATGCATGCATATATAAGCAACCAAAAAGAAAGAGAGAGAGGGAGTAGTCGGTCTAGGGCCGAGAGAGAGGAGAGAAAGAGAGAAAGAGAGGAAGAGAGGAAGAGAGAAAGGAAGGAGGAGGTTCCTTGCCGCCATGCCCCACCGTCGAGCCTGCCTAGTCCCGCCGTCGTTCTTGCTGTGTTTTCCTTTGAATTAAGGCAATTTGGGATTGATTTCCACTCTTGCATGTGTGTCTTGCATGTGTGACTTGTTGGTGGTAGATTTCGGATGTTAAGGTAGGCAAAACCGAAGCTAGAAGTGACATGTTCTTGAGAATGTTTGCTGTTTTCGTGTGAACTGCTCGACCCATAATCTTGTGGAGGTTTGCATGCATATTTCGAGTTGGATTTTGACTTTTCTTCCTTCATAAAAGTTGTAGCTAACATCTTAAAATACAACATACTAAAATTTGGGATAAAACGGTGGAGATTTAAGGGATCAAACCCTCATCCTACGAAGACACTAGATCTGGAACAGTTTTGCTGACCTTTTGGTAGATTTGTGGTTGCATGTCGATTTTTACTAAGAATATCTCTTCGACTTCTTCATGAAAATTGTAGAAAATATCCTAAGGATTAACATACTAAAATTTGAAGTAAAATGAACAGGTGTAGCCTAGTGAATCGGCTTACTCTTGAAGACGGTGAATCTGGAAACACGGTACTGGACACCCGAGACTTCATGGACCCGTATGGTGACCATAATTTGGAAATTTGACTTAGATCCCTAAATGAACTTTGTAGGGGACCTCTTGAAGTAAAACATATCCAAATTTCAGAGGAAACGAAGAATAATAAGTGGGTGAAAACTCGGTATGTCAGAGATAGCTACACTGGACGTTTCGGTGCGAAAACCAGGAGCTTCGTTTGTTTATAGAAAATTATATAGAACGAATCTGGCCTAGAAGTCTTCATGAAAAATCTACTTTAGTGTCTTAAATATGACCTGGTAAAATTTCATAATTTTCGGAGGTCGTTCGGATATTTTAATTGAATTATTTCAAAAACTGCTCATTCTGTTTCTATCCGAAATTTCATGCTGTATTGGTGTGAATCATATCTCTATGTGGAACTCTATTGGGCATGTATTTTCATGAAATCGTTATCTTATTGACTTGTCCATCACATACCTTGATTTCGTGATTTTGAGAAGTATATGGATATTTAATTTAAATGTTTTCTAAAAATGGCACATGCTGGAATTTTGTGAACTTTTTGAAAAGGCATGAAATATGGACCATTTTAAATTGCATGGACTATTCTAAATTGTATTGTTATGGATGATTGTGTCTTGCTGCATGTATGATGATGATTTGAGATGCATGTATGAATTCAAGGATGAATGTGATCTTGATTGCCATCAATCACATCACATGCCACGTTAAAATTGAACTATAATTGAAGATGTGAATTGAGATAAATGAGAAGGCCGTTGGAGGTGTAAGCCGGAGATTCCCCGGGAGTGTCGGGATGCCCGGTGGTATACGATACGTAATTCCAGAGGAGGGAGGGATCCTGGTGGTATGTCGGTACGTAATTTCGGAAGCCCCAGAGGTTTGTGTCCGGGGGGATGCCTCGCGATGCTAGTTAGGATGCGAGATGCCCGGCCAGGGAGTGTAAATGCCGGAAGCCCTGGAGGTTTATGCCCAGGGGGATGCCTCGTGATGCTAGTTGTGATACGAGATGCCCGGAATGTGGGGGGCCGGATTCCTGGTTGTATCTTGGATACATGCCCGGATGGTTCTCGCAATACCAGGATTGGGCGCGAGTGATGAATGTGGGATGCAAACATTGGTCCCGGGAAAGAGAAATGTGGCGGTCCAATATGAAAAGATGAAATTGAGAAATTGAAATTGAAATATGCATGATGATATATGCATGACATGATGATATGTGCATGGATGTATGGTAATGATGATGGCACATGTGATATTGATGATGATGATATCTGCATGGATGCATGATAATGATGATGTCACATGTGATATGATGATGATATGTGAATGGATGCATGGTAATGATGATAGCACATGTGATATGATGATGATATGTGCATGGATGCATAGTAATGATGATGGTACATGTGATATGATGACGATGAGTGCATGAATGCATAATAATGATGATGGTACATGTGACATGATGATGGTAAATATATGGCATGATGGTGATGACTATATGATGATGTATGTACATGAGGTGTGATGACATGTGCATGATATCGAGGTAAATTGTGCATGGATGCTTTAATGACATGTAATGCTATGATTGTGATGATTGTGGGGCATAATGCATTGAGTGATTTATTGATCCTTTACCTGCTGAGTGGTTATACTCACCTATTCGGGAACCAACATTTCAGATTAGTAGATAGATTGAGCGGTTGGATATGACCGCGAGGAGGAGGATAGCAAAAGAGGAAACTTTTGGACGCCGACACTGGTTGATGGACTTTAAGCATATGATTGTGGGAGGAGATATCGGTCATCTTTTAAAGTATAGCCGAGTATATAAAACTATGGCATTTTGATGTACCGATGAATGATGTCCATTTGGCTTAAGTAAATAAAAGTGTACGGCTTTTACTTATAATTGTTTAGTAGGTGTGCATCGTTTTCTGAATGTATGGAAGGGAGTTGTTGGATATGCTTCCGTATATAAATTGCGCAAGGGACCGATCTGAAAGATGTAAACCCCCAGGTCGTGTGGACCCGCTGCAATTGAAATGGTATCAGAGTGACATGTTATTAGGAAAAGTGAATGGTAAGCGAACTGTGGTGACCCTAATCGGATTGGGGGCCGTCGAGGGGTGCCACACCAACTCAGAGAAAAACACCGTAGTCGCGTCGATGAAATGCTTAATTTATTTAATCAAAATCAGAATCCAAAAATCTGGATGTCACACACTCAAAACAAGATCTATTTGTACTGTACCAAAGTGGACCAACTCCATCTATCGATCGACTAGTATCCTAAAATGGTATCAGTAACCCCCTGAATCCTTAGTAAGCTCGTCACAAGTTCCATCGTGATATATTTTCATACCCATTGGGGACTCTTAAGTGATGATAAAAGTTCTGGTTTGCATTATTGAACTTCCATTTACTGATACATCCAACATTTACAACTTGTTCGGCGATATCTATCTTCATACCGATCTACCCATCCCGATGATGTAGATTCTAACTCATCTTTGTACTGTCTGGACAACACTGAAGTTGCTACAATGAGCTTCCTATAAGATCTCTTTTTTAACCTCTATATCGTTAGTTACACACAATTATTCTCGAAACCTTTGCGTTCTGTCTTCAGAAATCTGAAAATCAACCTCTTTCATATGCATTCTCTTATATAATCTTCTGAATTTCTGAATATGTCCATTGAAATGTTTTGATTCTGATCTGAACTTTCGGCTTAATTTTGAGGGTGATCATAAGATTAAAAAATGTGGCATACCTTAGATTTGAAAACTGAATTTCGGACTTCCTCAAGTAAGATCCAATCATTGAGTACCCACTGTGCAACTAAGGACTCTCGACTCAGTGCATCTGTAACTTTGCTCACCTTTCTCGAGTGATACGAAATATCATAGTCATAATCCTTAAGGAGTTCCATCCAGCGATGCTGTATCATTTTTAACTATTTATGAGAGAATACGTACTTGAGACTTTAATAGTCAATGAAGATATGAAATCTTTCTCTATACCGATAGTGCCTCTAAATTTCCAGAAAGAACATAACTATAACAAGTACTACAATGTGCATCGGGTAATTCAATTCACAAGATCTCAACTGACGGGATGCCTACGCAATAACCCTATCATGCTGCATCAACAGGCAACCCAATCTTTTAAACGACGTAGCACTGCAGATCTCATAACTTCCAGGACCAGATGGAATAGTCAGCATAAGTGCGGTAGTTAGCTCTTGCTTAAGCTCTTGAAAACTACACTCGCACTTACTTGTCCATACAAACTTTTCTTCCTTTCTTAGTAGTCTTGTTAACGGTAATGCTAACGTTGAAAACCCTTCTACGAACTGTCTGAAATATCCTATTAATTCCCAGAAACTTTTGATCTCTGTCATTGTAGTCAATATCGGCCAACTGATCACTACTTCAATCTTGGAGGGAGTCGATGGAGATTCCTTCTCCTGAAATCACATGACCTAGGAACGCAACACGAGTCATCCAAAACTCGCATCTACTAAGCTTATCGTAAAATCCAAAAGTACATAAGGTCTAAAGTACCATCCTCAAATGTCTTTCGTGCTCCTCAGCACTCTTCGAACACACCGGGATAACTTCAATGAACACGATCACAACTAATTCAAGTACCCTTAAACACTCTGCTCATTAGACCCAAACAAACAGCTAAGGTATCAGTCAAACCACACGACATTACAGTGAACTCATAACTGTCGTATTGAGTGCGAGATGCTAACTTCGGTATGTCTTTCTTCCTGATCCTCAACTGATGATACCATAACCTCAAGTCGATCTTGGAGAATATCGATATACAAACACAACGAACCAACTTTCTTCTTCACGAATAGAACAGATGCTCCCCAAGGTGATGCAATGGAACGTATGAATCTCCTATCCAACAATTCCTACATTTGCACCTTCAATTCTTTTAACTCAAGTAACACCATCCGGTAAGGAGCCTTAGGGACTGGTTCTGTTCTAGGTGCTAATTCAATCACGAACTTTATTTCTCTTTATGACAGCAAACCTGGCAATTCTTCAGAAAATCCCTCAGGAAACTTATGTACTATGGCTAAGTTTCTCATATTTGGCTCCTCAACAGAGCATCTATTACAGTTGCCATGCAGATTTGGTAACCAACAACCAGAACCAGGTCATCTTCAATGACAAATAACAAGGATCGAAGTTCCTCTTTGACTTTCAGTGATTCAAAACTTTCATACACTAACTAAACAAGCTGAATTACATTACCACAACGATTCAAAACAGCAGAAAACTCCTTAAGCCAAACCTTTATATAAATGACTTTCGGGTTTACAACTCTTTAATCATCTCTGGGTTTACAAGTCAAGAACCCTGCAAAATGAGAAAGAAATAATCTTGCTCGAAGAACTACGAGCGATGCTTATAAACATATGAACTTCTATGTTAATTCAAGTGCCATAATCTGAAGAGACTTTGTAAATGACGTAACATAGGCTAGGTTCATGGGTTGAGAAATGAAAGGATCATTAGGCTCAAAATGTGTGTGAATAGTGAGAGTTGGTTATAATCTTGGCATTGCCACCAGTTTTCTTTTTCACCATCAGGGATTGTCTTCATGAAGTGCCCCATTGATTATAAAAATTCAGCATTTGAGTTCTTTGAGTATTACCCCAATGGGATTCAATTATCGCAATTGAGAGTCACCTTATCTTGACTCTCTTTTCTCATATATGGGCATTGGTCTTGCTTTTACCAGGCACACTGCTTTTCATGCCCCCTAGTTCTTATTCATTTTTTTTTCACTTTTTTTTTCATGGGCATTGGCCTTGCTTTTACCAGGCACACTGCTTTTTCACGCCCCTTAGTTTTATTTTGATTTCAATCCTTGCGCACAATGCATGCATCAAGCAAATGCACTTTGAATGACACTCGAACTTTTCAAGAGTCTTCATCTGTCTTTTGCCTTGCCCCAATGTGGGGGATGATCACCAACTGGGTTTAAAGAAATAAAAAATTGCAGGCTCAAATGGGCTGTGCAAAAGATATAAGTATGTAGGATAGAGAAAGAAATGCTCTTCGTCATCCTAAGGCACTTAAATTACCACATGAATTCAATGTAATAGCACGAGTTGAAGATTTAATGCAAGTGAGAGCAAGAAATTTCTTTTCATTTTCCTCACCTCATGATGCTGTCTTACCTCCAACTTGTCCCAATGTGGGGTGGTTCTTGACGGGGATAATTTGAAAGAAATCTCCACAAGTGTATGGGGCTCAAAAGGGGTTAAGCAATGTATCACCTGTAATGTTTGGGATAGAGAAATGAACTGCCTCTCATCATTTCGGTCATCGTACATTTTGCGAGAGAACTCTTTACCTTGTAGATATGGAACTTCCTACACTCATCTCACAAGTGTATAAGTAGGGGATTGTGAATAGGATAAGGCTTGCCTTTCATCATACTGACACGTCTCATTCAGCATTCTTAAGCATTTATGTCCCTTCATTAAATTGTCTATCTTGACAAATCTCCACATGAAATTGGTGAGCTAAATCAATATGAAAATTTTCTTTTCAAAAGAGTTTAGCAACTTTCAGCATAAAAAGCGTTTGTGACCTCAAAACGAACAATTTACTACACTCAAACATGATTTCAAGCATTCATTCAAGGAATTGTCCTATGAAGGGATTGTCTCAGCAATGGATGTCACTAGATTGCCTCTATCGAAAGGGAATAAACACACAAATTGATCAATCGATGATGAAAATCCGATCTTTGATTTGATGAAATCTTGCTTGTGCATGAATAGGATACTATGCAACATCAAAGTAAATTCAAATTGCACAACCATTTTGGCTCGGATCGAGATTTTGTCTTAGTCATGTCACTATTAGAATCTTTAGTGCCCCCAATTCGTCATCTGCAAGGAAAAGAATAAAGCGTCATCTCCCAAAATTATTTATGTTAAAAAATGAGATGTACCTCTTTCACCGAAGATGGATGATCCTTTTTTAACTTGCCCCTCATTTAATGGGCGAGAATGAAAATTCCGTCAAGCATGGAAATAGAACACACTTTGTTTGGCCCTTCAAGATGGATATTTCAAGTAGTATCGAGATGTGACCGGCATTAACTCTTTAGAAACTTGTTGAGTAACAATTGAACCAATTGCAACTTGATGTGCCTTTTTCAGATGCTTTCTTATCGGGTCAAGAAAGTAATGCTCTGAAACATGAAGTAAATGAGTCAGAAAATTAAACAAGGCTAATCTAACGCATGCTTTTTGGAAATTGCTTGAAAAATTATCTTTTTTTTTTTCTGTTCTTTTGGATTATTTTTTTTTGGATGAGGAAGCATGAAGAAGCCCAGTCCTTAGAATTCTCCTTGGATGATATTTTCTTTTCATTGTTAGATATCGTCACTAGGCTAGTTTGGTGTACGCCATCATGTCCTCAAAACAAAACTTGTAATTCTATTGATATTCATCAATCAAATTACATTTATTGGAATGTGATGCTCAAGCACAGAAGAAATTGAAGTCAATCCTTAAAAAGCGATAAGAATTCCCATGCAGGGGAAGGTGCATGCCCCTAACTAAATGAGGAAATGGAACAACTTAGGACCATGAATCATGTGTAGTTGAATTCTTCACCCTCCTTGATCTTGTGAGGCGAACCCTTCAGGTCAGATATTTTTCTCTCTATATATGTCACTGGTCTCTTCATGATTGCATCCAATTTGGCTACCTCAGGAAAATGATATGGTTCAAAAAGTCTTCTTGGCTCTCTCCTTAGAGTCACAATGTCTCATTGAAGATAGATTGCAATACTTTTGCTTGATGAGATTAGCTATTTTTTATTCGTCATTTTAACTCTCGATTGTGAACAGATGGGTGAGCGGGATCGTTCCATAATCACCTAATTCAAATGAACGGGAACATGTAAGCATGAGGGTAAATAGAAAGTCGATCCATGACAATGATCTAATCGATTTTTCCTTTTTTTTTTCATTTATTCATGAAAAGTTCTTACAAGAAGGGCATTTCCTAAAAATGGACTAGGAAAATAAAGATAGACACCCTAACAAGACTAAATTTCCTAAACATGAATTGAAAACAAATTCTCCAAAGTTTTCTTGGCAAATGATTCATTGCATGGCAATTTCCTCATTTCATTTCTAATTAACAAATGAATTAAATCAATGATTGACCTAGATTGTCATGGACGGACCAAGAGTATGACAAAGTAAGTAAATTGCATTAGTATAGGGATGGAAGACTTACTTCACCAAGACAAATCGACGACAATCATATAGACATGCACATGGGGAGCCACAAGGGTGATCGGACTAGCCATGGGCTTGTGGACTATGTCGGGTCCTCATGACTCCAACTTGGTCAAAGAGTCGACCCGGGTCGCGAGCATGCAGACCGAGGTGGGTACTTTTTACACTATGAAAGAAACTTCGGAATTGAGATGGGCCACTCGTATCGTGAGCATGCGGTCAGAGTGGTATCCATCTCAATATCATCCTAAATAATCCTATGCGGCCCAGGTCCGACGGCAGGTTGTGTGTGCAAAAGTGCAGTGCAAGATGCAAGGCATGCACAACAGTTTATATCAAGCAACACTTCGTATATAAAAATAAACCATACATTCCTACACCTCCCTGCAAGACAAGGGTTAGCAATCACTACTCCCCTTATACCTCCCAATCTACAAGAACATTTAACACCTAAATGTTAGGGACGTACCTGGGATCCCCGCTGCCAAACAAAAATATTTTCCAAAAGAAAAGAAAAATTGGCCTAAGTCCACTAAGAGTTTTAACTCAAGTCCCCAGTGGAGTTGCCAAGCTATCCCGACCAAATTTTCGGGTGTGAACCACCTAGGGTTTGGCTAATGGATTACTAAGTCTAACTTAACTCGGGCTCTCCCAAGCCCATACCAATTCACGACTTAAGTTCAAGTTCTTAACATGCAGATATATTTGATCTAGGAGTCGCCACTAATCTATTTTTTGGTGGGTCGATTAGAAATCCAAGTAAAGTAACGGGAAATTTACTTTACTCTTACGAACTAAATATTATGGGTACGGGGACTTGGTTACACTAGATTTCTCTAATGCCCTTTCGGTACCATTTTTTAAATTTCAAAAATGCTTTTGCAGGCAGTTTGAATTGATTTTAAACTATCTCCCTAACATGTAAGGTGATCATACGGGCACGTAAACCACCAATTTAACACCCAGATAAAAAATAAATAAATTGCAAAAACTTACCTCCAAGTAATGAAAGCATTTGCAATGTTAAATTAAAATCCACATCAACAACCTTATATATGTTTTCTAATTAACACGCAATTTTTTTTTTCACTTAATTAATGAAAATCATGCAATGTGCAATGCAATATTAACTAAATGACCTAATTCTAATGACATGTAATTTCTAATTAAATGGGCCTAGCAAAAATACTAAATGACATACATCTCAATGAATCTAACCCTAATGACATGCATATGGCATTTTTTTTCTTTTTCCTAAAGAATACATTCTATCATAAATAATGAAACTAATTTAGCCTAAGGCATTTTTGTATTTTTCATGAAATTCGAAATTTGGTAAAATATGAAAATTGACTAATTAGATTAAGATCATATTTAATTTATATTAGGAATTAGGTTGAGCCAAATCCTAATTGAAACAAAAATATTATCTTAACCTAAATAATCCCAAAATGCAATGACGTGCAAAATGTACCCTAACTCTACATGATATATGCATGATGATTTTTTTGTGTTTTTCCTTTTTCCTTTTTTTTTTAATTTCCAAATTAATAATTGCCAAATAATTAAACATGCAATCCAAGTTAAAAAAAAAAACTAGCAACCTAAATTAATTGATTTGATTTTTTTTTTTTTTCGAAAATTCAAAATAAAATTCTTATTATGAGCATGCAAACCCTAAAACTACATTTTTTTAAATTTTTTTTAAAGAAAACTAATTTAAGTAACACCACAACAAATCAAGCCATATAGATACCCAAATTGACGAACCATATCTCGTGCATGGAATCGGGATGGCCAATTTCACATAAATCATGAATCGGATCTCGAGCGGGAGATCGGATTGGCAATTTTTTTAAGTAATTGTGAGTCGGATTTCGGGCACGAAAATCGGATTGACAATCACTAATTTCAAGGCAATTTCATATCATGGAATTTCAATTTCACATTAAAGGAATAATTACACTAAAAAGATAAAATAAAACAAAAATAAGATAAAGAAAATACTTAAATTTTCTTTTGCTTTTATCTTTTTTTCTGAAAAAAGAAAAAGGAAAATAAAGTTGGTGGCCAGTCCGGCGAGGGGAGATCGCCGGCTAGGGTTCCGGCGAGGGCACTAGGAGTGGTGTGATGGCGGCACAGCAACAGGGGCTTCGGGGATTGCCGCGGCACCATGGGCTTCGGGATCAGCACGAGACGACGTCGGCTCTAGGAGCGGGTGTCGCGGGCAGGGGACCCTGGGCACCGGCTGAGGTGAGGCGAAAGTGGTGACGGGGTGGCACGGCAAGATTGGCAGCTGTTCAAATCTACAGGCGGCGAGCGGCGTCGAGCTGCGGGCGTCGGGGCGGCGTGGTGGCTTGGATCATAGGCTTCAACCGGCGAGGCGCTGCAGGGATGGCGGGAGGCCTCGGGCGGCTGCAATGAGGAGCTCCGGCGTCTGGATTTGGCTATTGGGCACGGCATCCGGCGAGGAGATCTACGGCAACAGCGTCGTTGGGTCGCAGCGGGGACGAGAAGGTAGGGACGTTGTTGGATCTGGACCGACTGCTGTGGGGATCTCAACGAGTAGACTGGCGGAGGAGGACGTCGGGGTTTTTGCAGTGGTGGCACAGATCTTGGGGGGGAGCGCTGTAGGTCGCGGTTGCAACAGGCATCGGCAACCAAGGAGGCGTGTGACGACTTGGCGACAGGGCTGGCACTTGCAGGTGGTGCTCTCGGAGGTGTTGTTGTGGCGAGGTCCGGCATAGGGAGCTGCACATCGCGGTGGTGCTCGAGATGGCGAGTGATGAGTCGGATGTGCGGTGACGGCAAACGGGCGCTAGCAATGTGGACAGGCAGCATTAGCTGATGACTTGCGGATGAAGACATCGCGCGATAGCCGACGCAATGGAAGCTTCGAGTGGCTGCGGAGGCGCGACGAATCGGCGATGAGGGAGTTCAGGTAGCAGGTGAACTGGCGAAGAGTCCTTTGAAGAAGAAGAACAGTGATTTTCTTTCTACTTTCTCTTTTTCTGACCTACCGGACACGTCTCTCTCACGTCCCTTTCCTTTGATGTGTTTTTATCAATGGCCGTGTATTCTATTCAGTGGCCCCCCAATTAATCTATTTATAGGCCACGGATTAGGGTTTCTAATTTTCCAAAATCATATCCACAAAAATTTCTTTTCCAAACGCAATATTTGTCTTTCCAAACGCAATATTTGCTTTTGAATTGAAATATCACAAAGATAAATCTGTAAAATCTTCCCAAGGATACGGGCTTGGGCCAATTTGCTCTATTCGTGGGTTTAGCCCGACTCATCAAATTAAAGTTTTTGAAGCACCGATTCGAACCCATCCGTCACCGGCCCAATGTAAATGCAAATTAAAAATAAATGCACCTAAAACTATATGCTATGCAATTAACTATTTTTTCAGGTATAAAATTAACCCCCAATTTTTTAATATAATAAATAAATGACTAGATCGCCAAAATTTAGGTATCAACAACCTCACAAACACACTACCAAACAGCTATCTACCACATGCATTAGCATATTAATAGTCTTTCCTACTAACTATCCCATGACTCATCGCACCTTATCACTCCATACACAAACCATGCTCTAATACCACTTAAACAGGGATGTCACGCCCCTAACCTCGAGCGCGCCAACATCCCACCATGGTCATGCAAATGCGACATTCCCAAGTAGTGTCGCCGACCCCATTCATTTATTATTGCGCAAGTGGAACGTATTATAAAACTCATGACAATGAAATACGAGATAAAAAAGCAGGAAGCAAAAACCACAACATAGCACTTTCATAATTCAACAGAATTACAAACAGAGGTCTATGGCCAAAAGTCTACAAAAGACTGGCTCTTAAAAATGAACCGTCCTACGACTTACAAGTCGGACACGTTTTCCAATCCTTATGACTTCACCTCCGCAACTCCTTAAGACCAATCAAAGCTATCTAGCCACTCCGTCCACCAGGAACCTAAAATTTTACTCCCACAACGGGGATGAGACATTGTCTCAGCAAGTTCAACCCCCCTAAACCCCTATTAGAAAGAAAATACGCCCCAAAGTGACCTAGCCACAACATCAAGAAGACTTATCTCGCATTAGTCTTCATCTGCAGGTTAGCACAATTTATATAATTCAACCACGTGCAATTATGATAACCAAACAACTGTGGCACAATTACATTATCAGAATAATTCAACCACTTGGATCGTCTCAGCGATCAATCGACTTGGCTGATTACATGTCATTCTAGCAAATCAATCACTGCTTCCAATCACGACCCTATAGGAAGGTTTAACAACCAGTGGCAATCACGGCCCCACTCGGCACGACCTTTAATTAGTTGGTCAATCATGGCCCCACTGGGCACAACCTTTAATAGGTGGTCAATCACGGCCCCACTGGGCACGGCCTTTAATTAGGTGGTAGATCTCGGCCCGATGGGCACGACCTCTAATAGGTGGTTAATCACGACCCCCATTGGGCACAACCTTTAATAGGTGGTCAATCACGGCCCCACTGGGCACGACCTCTAATAGTTGGTAAATCACGGCCCCACTGGGCACGACCTATAATAGGTGGTAAATCACGGTCCCACTGGGCACGATCTCTAATAGGTGGTAAATCACAGCCCCATTTGGCACGACCTCTAATATGTGGTAAATCACGGCCTGGTTGGGCATGACCAAGTTCAATTTGGTGGCAACTCTCGGGCCAACTGGTATAACCATACTTCGGCGACTTTCTAAGTTCACTCATAACCACTTCACGGTTATTTTTTCAGCAAATTCCGACACTTGGGATTTTGTAAAAAGAATCCCTATTTATCGTAATCACACTCAATTTGCAACAACCAATCATCAATTTCAAATTCTAAATGCACAGTAGCGATCGGCATGAAATTCTGAGCAACTGAGGTCAAAAATAATTTTTTTCCTTTTTTTATAAATATAATATTTTAATAATTTCAGAATATAATATAATATTATAAATTCCAGAATTTTGAAACAATTAAATAATTCAAAAATAAATCCTTATTATGTCCCATCAAGGTTTATTATTAAATAAACTCTCCTAGCCTTTAATTAAACATGCTTTAAATTAAACAAATATCTTAATCTAAATCACAGTTAAATAAACTAAACTAACCTTCTAAGCTTACTTAACTTAGACTAAGCACACTTAGGGCATCATTAACCGTCTAATCAAGATTTAGTGAGCTAAACTCACCGGATCAGCAAGTCGAGCGGACCAAAACGATGGGGACACCGAGGGGAACAACTTTCTTCAAAGCAGGCCAAGCATCCGGGCTTGGGAAGATGGCCAAAATGGGCCAAACGTCTGCTGCCATACCCATTTTCGAACTCCCTATACGCTGCTGGTTGGGGCCAAATTCGAGGCTGATTCGAGCTAGACAGGGCCGGCGGAGGGCAAGGGTACTCTGGCGGGTTGAGGTGGCGGTGCACGGTGGTCGGAGGTGGCCGAACCGTGGCCTGTGATGGCCAAAATGGAGCTGAACAGAGGCGGCAACTCAACTGGACAGGGCGACGGCATTCGAGCAGGCGAGAGGGAGACAGACGGCATCACGGCATCGAGGCGATGCAGAGCGAGGATGGGGCGTGGCGTGCAACTGGCGGTTGCTACTTTGGCTCCAGGTGACGATGGCCACTGCTTTTGCTTATGTTTCTATTTGAACCAGAGGGAGGAGAGGGGGCGGAGATGCGTGGACGGCGGGCTCGGGTGTGCGAGCAACTCCGGTGCTTGCGAGCATGCAACGACAACGGCGAGAGGTGGCGACTGCAGCTCAGTCTTCGCTGGTCTTTGACTCCCATGGAGTTTTGAAGAAAAAGAAGAAGATGGAAGATACCTCGACGGAGGAGAGAGGGGAGGAAGAAGAAACCAATTTCCCCTTCTTTTCTCTCACTCTCTCTCTCTCCCTTAGGTTAGCCACACATGGGCCACCACCAGCTGTCTTCTAACCTTCAATTTTTGACAAATATGGCCCCTTCTAGAAGCATTTAGGTAGGCCAAAGTATGGGGTAGAGGTGGCGTACGAATTTTGCTAAGTTTTCTTCCCAATTGGACCTTAATCCCTCTTGATTCAATTTAAATTGACTTCCATAATTTCATTCAACACCTCATCATTCCAATTGGTATTTTTCCTTACCAATGTAGCCCAACCTTTGCATCCCAATTTCACAATCCTTGGCTTCAACTGAATGAAAACGGCCCTATTTATCCAGTTGAAATTAGAACCCAAAAATCTGGATGTCACACGCCAACACTAACCGATGGACTTTAAGTATATGACTATTGGGGGAGATGTCTGTCATCTTTTGAAGTATAGCCGAGTATAAAAGACTACGGCATTTTGATGTCCATTTGGTTTAAGTAAATAAAAGTGTTCGGCTTTTACCTATAAATGTCTTAGTTGGTGTGCATCATTTTCTGAACATAGGGAAGGGAGTTGTTAGATATGTTTCCATTATATGAGCTGCATAAGGGACCGATCTAAAAGATGTAAACCCCCAGGTTGTATGGACTCGCTGCAATTGAAATGGTATCAGAGTGACGTGTGATTAGGGAAAGTGAAAGGTAAGCGAACTGTGGTGACCCTAATGGAAAGGTGGCCATTCGAGGGGTGCCACATCTTTTCCTCCTCGGCCTTATCCTGTGAGTGGAGTCCACCGACATGATTTGATTTTGTTTGAGTGTTCATATCATTGTTCTTTACGTCGAGGCCATTATTATTGTTTGTCTATTGTTTGTCTAAAACTAAGGATAAGAAAAAAGAAAATGAGGTACTAGCTATATTGCCTATAGTGGACCTAAAGAAGTCGTTAAAGGATTTCACCCTGATTTAATCTGAATCTCCAAACATTCGGGATGTAAAATGTTTAAGAGTATTCCCTTCTCCTAGAGAAGACACATAAGCAAAGGGGAACTTGGGGAAGGTTGAACGTGTGGGCACTGACACGTTAAAATAAGAGACACAATTCTAGCAACCCACCTGAATTATCAAGTAGGCGGGAATCACAACTTAGAAATTGACCTAAACTTAGCAAAGTCATTGCTTTGGAGAAGTGGGCCTTTCTTTTTTCAATTATTGCACTTGGAGTCTTCCTCAGCACGTGCTTATTATGGTCATTTCCTTTTGGGCCTTCTCTCATGAATGGAGCCGACCCACATGATTTGAGTTTGTTCGGGTCTTCATATTGTCGTCCTTTATGTCCAAGACATTAATATTGTTTATCTAAAAGCAAGGACAAGAAGAAAGAAAAGAAGGTTCTAGCTATGCTGCTTATTATGGTCATTGCCTTTTAGGCATCGACGATGGTTGGCGAACGACCATAGGTAAGGGGGATAGTTGCAGGCCATTGCCGAGTCCCGCAATCAGCAGAGGGAGGGGAAAAAAACAAAGAGAAGAAGAAAAAAAAAGATAAAAAAAGAAATTATAGAAAAATTATAAAAAAAAGGTTCAGATAAAAGTTAAAACACGCAAAATATTGCCCATGTCAATATTGGCCGTCTTCTGTGACATTGCCGGTATCTACATCAATGATTTTTTGCAAAAAAATGGCAAGTAAAATTGAAATGGCGGATCATGAAATTATTTAGAACTAAATTAGCAAATCATCAAATGGTTTAACATTAAATCGGCACAATTGAAATGTTTTTATCTAATTGACAGTCGTAGGCTGCTTTTCTGACTCTTTTGACTCATCATGTCTATTTTAGATCCATACATTAGACATATTGGACTTTATACGCTCTAGTCTAAGTTAATAAATTATGCCTTCTTTTGTACATAAGCACATCAACATTTTTCTTTTTATTAACTTACGACTTTTTTAGAGAAAAAGAAATTACGGGACGCTCATGTTTTCATTTATTTTATTCAACTTTTGGCTGAAATGTTCTTAGTACTATTGGTATTGCAATTCTCTTATTTAGACAAACCTAATTATAATGATAAGCAGTTTAATTATAGAACCCCACGTTGCACTAGTTTATAAGTTTTCTTCATCCAATTTGCCATTTCAGAACGCAAGCAAGCAATCCAAAATGCGACATGATCTAAAAATTAAATGAAAAACGAAAGAACGAGAAGTAAACTGAGTTAGGTGTCGACAAATTCGAGGTCACATGTCAACTCCTTCGAGGCTCCCCCTCCATGCACTAAAACACGATGGATTGCCAAACCATGGGACATGTTTCCTATTAGTCATGCCATCCCGCCAATAGATGGGCAACGAATATTGGCACACCAATACTTAATTATAGTAAAGTTTGTATGTAAGTGATATTCATGACATAAACATCTAAAAAGATTTGGTTGTAAATTTTCTCGGATCAGATATAGAGGAAAATATTACCAATGAATGGATGCAATGACATTGCTTAACAACAAGGAAAATTACTTGAAAGTAGATAAATTAGTTCAAAAATAAAATTGTCTACATCAATTTGTAGGCCGCGATATAAGGATAGCCGATGATGATTGGATTGCCACGTTAGCAATTAAAGCGAGAATAAGCCGAGAGTATTTGATGCATTTTTGATCAAACGTCCAAGATCACACCTGATTAACGGAATGATTTACGACTAAAAATAGCAATTTTCCCATTATCATTTACACACCAACAATTCAGTTAGCTCGTACGCATGGGATGATCGTTTGACATTTGTATTGTCATCTTTCTGGCCATAGGGTTCATATTGGCTCTCCAAGTGAGAGGAAAAGAAGAGAAAGGAACTAGGGCAACTGCTATGTTGTGAATATAATATATTACTATTGTACCACCCGATAGGCACCTCGAATGGGAAACAGACTTGGGAAATAGATAACCGGAAATATACTCATCTAGTGGTTAATTATTTCGATTGAGTGCACCCTAGTGGCCTTAACAACCGGCCCATCATTCCTATTGGCTCTCATGAGTATTGAGAATATTACAATTAAATCAATATAATCTATGTAATTAAAAGACTAAAATTGGTTAGTTGACCTCGATTTAGCAAAGTCGTTGCTTAGGAGAAGTGAGCCTTTCCTTTTCACTTCTTGTTGTTGGAGTGTCCCCCAGCGCAGGCTTATTATGGTCTTTTCCTTCTCGGCCTTATCCCGTGAGTGGAGTCCACCGACATGATTTGATTTTTTTTTTTTTTTTTAGTGTTCATATTATTGTTCTTTATGTCAAGGCCATTAATATTGTTCGTCTAAAACTAAGGACAAGAAAAAAGAAAAGAAGGTACTAGCTATATTGCCTATAGTGGACCTAAGGAAGTCGTTAAAGGACTTCACCTTGATTTAATCTGAATCTCAAGACTCTCAGGATGTAAAATGTTTAGGAGTATTCCCTTCTCCTGGAGAAGACACATAATCAAAAGGGAACTTGGGGAAAGTTAGACGTGTGAGCACTGACACGTTAAAATAAGAGACACAGTCCTAACAGCCCACCTGAATTATCAAGCAGGCGGGGTAGTCACGACTTAGAAATTGACCTAGACTTAGCGAAGTCATTGCTTTGAAGAAATGGACCTTTCTTTTTTCAATTATTGCACTTGGAGTCTTCCTTAGCACGTGCTTATATGGTCATTGCCTTTTCGGCCTTCTCCTGTGAATGGAGCCGACCCACGTGTGTTTGGGTGTTCATATTGTTGTCCTTTATGTCCAAGTCATTAATATTGTTTATCTAAAAGCAAGGACAAGAAGAAAGAAAAGAAGGTGCTAGCTATATTGCTCATTATGGTCATTGCCTTTTAGGCATCGATGATGGCTGGCGAACGACCATAGTAAGGGCGATAGTTGCAGGCCATCGTCAAGTCCCACAATCAGTGGAGGGAGGGGAAAAACAAAGAAAATAAGCAGAAAAAGGATAAAAAATAAGAAATTATAGAAAAATAATAAATAAAAGTTCAGATAAAAGTTCAAACATGCAAAATATTGCCCACATTAATATCAGCCGTCTTCTGTGACACTGCCGGCATCTAATCAGTGATTTTTTTTTGCCAAAAATGGCAAGTAGAATTGAAATGGCAGATCATACTCTATTCACATCCAACCGCTACTTGAGACAAATATAATCGGGGCGGTCTTATTTTGGTTCTAAATGGAGTCAACCGAAATGAGCTTATTTTTTTCATAATTTACTATATATTAACCCGGGAAAATAACAAGAAGTAGATCGCATGATTCTTGAAGTCTTGATCATCATAAAAGTGATAGATTTTTACAAAAGAAAACGTTAGTTCAATTAAGGTCAAAAAATAAAAGGAAAAATCTTCAAAAGAAAATTATAGTAGATGTCACTCTCTCTGTTGAATTTAGTTTATTTTTAGATTTAATTTAAAAGAATATGTATTAAAAATCATATTTAGACTAAAATGACGTAATTTTATCCATGTCATCGATAAATGGGAAAGACAATATATTTTTAAAATTCATGTCAGCATTTTTGTCAGTCGAGTTGGATGAAGTAAACGAAATGACTTAATTGCACAAATTTGATAAGTTTTAGGATTTTATTACATATTTTACAAGTTTCAAGACTTAATTGCATTTTCTTGATTGGTTTAAGAATTTCTAGTACACTTATTTCATTTTTCTTTTGTTATAATCCAGAGGCACATGTATGAATTCTCGGCTAATTAGAGACCTATGGAACACATTACGAGTTTTAAGAATCTATAATTCAAACCGTTAGCTTGTGCAGATAGCCCTGACCTAGTTATAGTTGCAGAGATTCAAATAGGTTCCCCTATCACCCAAATAGCTTTGTTAATCATGCCATAATTGATGGGAGAACAGTAACAATTCGAACAATATCGAATTAACGCAGCGGAATAAAATAATCCCCCCTTTTGTGTAAACCTAATATGAATCGATATAGTAGAGTAAAATAAATACCAAGCACGCGAACACAAGACGATTTTTTTTATGTGGAAAACCTCCTCGATGTGAGGAGATAAAAAATCACGGGACCGAAGTCCACCCGAAAATCTTTACTATCAATAAAATTGTTCTTCTCTAGCAAATACTAGAGGTATATAGCAGCAAACACCTCAAGAACATAATTCTTGGCAATGCACATGAACTTCACAAGAGATCAATGATAAATCTAATCAAAAACGTAGGTTTTGATCAATCAACAAAAAACCTGATGTAGGGAACTTCAAACGAAAATCAAACTGTTCAGATTCGAGAAAATTGCACCATGAACATGCTGACAAAATTTCAGCTCAATTGGACCACGAATCGACCTCCGACGCCAATATTGCTCAAAACCCCAGATTTTCTGCTTTTTCTTTTTCTCTTGTTACTGTTTCCTTTTATGCAGCTACCTCTTTATATAGATAGTGAGAAACCCTATTTCCTCATATAATTTATCATATGGGCTCAAGTCCTTTTTGGGCTTGCAACTCATTGGGCTTCCTCCACATAGGAGTGAATCTAGCTAATAAATCCCCCCTCACGACAATGTGGAGGGATTCACCATCCCTGCTATCAAACATCAATGTTCAAGTTTCTCTCTTGGTAGAGTCTTCATCATCATATCGGAGCCATTATGATTATGAATTTTCTCAAGTTCCAACAACTTTTCATCTAAAACATCCCTTATCCAATGATGTCTAACATCAATATGTTTCGATCTAGAATGAAAAGATGAATTCTTATCAAGATGAATTGTGCTTTGATTATCACAAAATAGCACATACCTCTTTTGCTTGAACCCAAGTTATTCTAAGAATTTCTTCATCCATAGCATCTCTTTACTAACTTCAGTCACTGCAATAAATTCAGCTTTGGTTGTAGAAAGTGCAACACACCTCTGCAATCTTGACTTCCATGACACAACTCCACAAGAAAAAGAAATCAAATAACCAGAAGTAGATTTACGAGTATCAATATCTTCTGCCAAGTCGGAATCTGTGTATCCAACTAACTCAAGTTTCTTGGTCCTGAAACTGAGTTTCAAATTTGAAGTTCCCCGAAGATACCTCATAATTCACTTCACTGCATTCCAGTGCTCTCTACCTAGATTTGACAAATAGCGACTAACAACGTCAATTGCATGCGCCAAGTCTGCGCGTGTACATACCATCACATACATTAAGCTTCCTACAACTGAAGCATATGGAATACTTTTCATATCTTTCTTCTCTTTATCAGTTGTAGGATTTTGCATCATATTTAACTTAAAGTGGGCAGCAAGAGGAGTACTAATCACTTTAGCCTTGTCCACGTAAAATTTTTGAAGGATCTTCTCGATATATTTCTCTTGCGACAAAAATAACTTCTTAGCATCTCTGTCTCGGGTAATTCTAATGCCAAGAATATGCTTCGCCGAGCCCAAGCCTTTCATGGCAAAAGACTTGCTCAACTGTTTCTTCAATAACTCAATTCTTGAAGCATTCTTGCCAACAATCAGCATATCATCAACATAAAGCAAGAGAATAATAAAGTCGTCATTAGAAAATTTTTGGACAAACACACAATTATCCGAGGAAGTCTTCTTATAGCCTTGTTCTGTCATAACTGACGCAAATTTCTTATACCACCGTCTCGTGCTTGTTTTAGGCCATAGAGACTTTTCTTCAATTTGCACACATAATCCTCTTTCCCTTTCATTTTGAAACCCTCAGGTTTTTCCATGTATATTTCTTCCTCCAAGTCACCATGTAGGAAGGCCGTTTTAACATCCATTTGCTCAATTTCTAAATCTAGGTTAGCTGCCAAGCCTAGTACCACACAGATAGAATACATTTTCACTACCGGAAAAAATATGCCATCAAAATTAATACCCTTTCTCTGACCGAATCCCTTAACAACCAATCTAGCTTTGTACCGTGGTTGTGCAGTATGTTCATCTTGCTTCAACCTATATACCCACTTGTTCTTCAAAGGTCTTTTACCTTTAGGTAACTTCACCAATTCAAAAGTATGATTATCATAAAGTGACTGCATCTCATCTCACATAGCATCGAACAAATTGCTTTTGTACTCATCTTCTATTGCTTCTGCATAACACTCTGGTTCACCTGCATCAGTTAATAATACATACTCATCTTCAGAATACCTGGTGGAAGGTCGTCAGTTTCTAACGGATCTCTGAACTGGAACATCCAGTGGAACATTTAATTGAGCCTCTGGTTCAGGAATAGTATTATTTATTTCAACATGTTCAGGAAAATGTGCGTTATTTGGAACATTGACTTCCTGCTGCTCTTCATCAACCCGTGTAAGAATATTTGTAAGAGGAACTGGATCTAAATCAACTAGATTATCACTAACCTGTGGTGCTAAAATCATCTCTGATTTCTCAATATCCTCTATTGTTTGATCATCCATAAACACAACGTCTCTGCTTCTTACAATTTTCTTTTCAAGCGGATCATAAAATTTGTAGCCAAGCATATCCTGTCCATAACCAATAAATATGTATTGTCGTGTTTTCACATCAAGTTTAGACCTCTCATCTTTGGGAATATGCACAAATGCTTTACACCCAAATACATGCAAATAATCATAAGAAACTTCTTTGTCTGTCTAAACTCTATTAGGAACATCAAACTTTAAAGGAACGCATGGAGTAAGATATAATACATGCACAACTGTACTTAAAGCCTCACCCCAAAAGGATCTAGGTAGCTTTGACTGTGAAAGTAAGCATATTACCCTTTCAACCAATGTTCTATTCATTCTCTCAGCTAAGCCATTTAACTAAGGCGTCTTAGGAGGTGTCTTTTGATATTGAATACCTTGTTGTCTGCAATATTCATTAAAAGGTCCAATATACTCTCCCCCGTTATCAGTTCTGATGCATTTCAATTTCTTTCTAGTCTGTCTCTCAATTGAAGCCTGAAATTGCTTAAAAGTATCTAACACTTGATTTTTTAGTTTTCAAGGTATAAATCCAAATTTTCCTTGAAAAATCATCTATGAAGGTAACAAAATAAAGAGAGCCACCAAATGATTTTGTTTTCATAGGACCGCAAACATCAAAATGCACTAATTCCAATATATCTGACTTTCTTGAAGGAGGGGAGCTTTTAAATGCAACACTGTTCTGTTTTCCTGCTAAACAGTGAGCACACTTCTTTAGCGCTGAACTTTTCAATCATAAAAGGAGCTTCTTCTTGGCCAATATTGACAAACCCTTCTCACTGATATGACTGAGCCTTTTATGCCATAATTCAGCTGCATCTTCGCTATCTACTGCATTAATTTTGTCCGTGGACAACTTTGCCTACATAATGTATAACAAAGAATATTTTTCACCTCTAGCCACAACAAGAGAACCTTTGGTAAGTTTCCATTGACCATTACTGAAGGTGCTGCAATACCCCTCATCATCCAACTTGCTTGTAGAAATCAAATTCAAGTGGATATCAGATATATGTTTAACATTATTCAATACTAACCTTGTGCCATTGCTGGTTTCTAGGCACACATCACCGATGCCTATAGCTTGAGCTAGTCCATTGTTTCCCATCTTCACAGATCCGAAGTCACTTGACCTGTATGATGTAAAGAAATCCCTACGAGACGTAACATGAACGGATGCACCACTATCAATTACCTAACGGACGCTGAATGGTCTATATTTCATCTTTAAGTGCAGCGACATGATTGTCATCACTATCATGATCACTTTTCTTCTATTTACCTTTCTCCTTTTGTTTGTCCCTTTTTAACTGGCGACAAAATCTCTGAATATGTCCCTTCTGATGACAATAATGACACTCAACATTAGCAAATTTATTATACTTACCTCTACTTTTGTCTCGACTTTTGTCTCTATTTCTCGGACCTCGAGACTCACTTCTCCCCCTTTTCTCAACAACCAAGGCATTAGAATGTGAAGAGGACGATCCCTGTGTCTTCCTTCTCATCTCTTCATTCAAAATACTACTCTTAGCTAAATCCATGGTAATCGTACCATCTGGGGCAGAATTAGACAAAGATGTTTAGAACGTCTCCCATGAGTCCGGCAAAGTACCAAGCAACCATAATGCTTGTATCTCATCATCAAACTTGATTTCCATCGTAGCCAACTAATTTATAATTTCTTGAAAAGAATTTAAATGATCAGTCAAACAAGTACCATCATGATATCTCAGAGCCATCATCTGTTTTATAAAAAATAACTTATTATTCCCAGTTTTTCGAGCATATAACTGTTCGGGCTTATTTCATAAACTGTGTGCATGTGTTTCCTCAATAATATGGTTTAAAACATTATCATCTACCCACTGCTTGATATAACCACACGCTTGACGATGAAATATAGACCATTTAACGTCAGTTTTATTCTCCGGTTTCTCCTCAGCAAATACAGGCAAATAAAAATCTTTCACATATAAAAGATCTTCCATCTTCCCTTTCCATATATGATAATTCGAACCATTCAGTGTAACCATTCTACTCGTATTTGTTTCAATTGTTTAACACAAGGCAGAAAAAATTAAGCAATAACCTATTGCTCTGATACGACTCTCAAAACCAATCCAATCCTATATAACCTCAGTATAAGACTATGGGGATCAATGTGTTAAGAAAATACCACAACACATGACCTTCCATAATCACATATAATAAGTATTATATTTTCATGGATCATGGGCCTAGTAGTCTAGTAACAAATAGTGCCAATATGTGATCAAAATATATACTATTTCCTATCGATCCTTAATGTAATGCAATTTCTCAACGACATGAAACTGCATTAATGAAATTTCTAAACAACATGAAATTGCACGACTATGTCACAATCCAATATGAGATCTCATAATCAGTAACATCCAGTCATCTTTAAACTAAAATTTGTTTAAAGATACTGTTTTACATTTCTATTTCTCAATCAACATGTGAAATGATAACAATACAATCAATAACAACAATCATTGAAAATAAATGCTTTAATAGACATCATAAAAGCATTATCAGTTTGCATATAACTATACTATCCAGAAATACAAATTGTATAACTCTCACTAACAAAAGAAATCAAAAGAATCTAAGACACCCATATTCTTTACATGTTCTTTAAACAAAATGGGTCGTAAGCCTTTTTGTTAGAGGATCAACCAACATGGACTCAGTTCTAATATTCTCAATCACAATGTCTCCCTTTTTGACCAAGTCCTTAACAGTGTAATATTTGATCCAATTAACATTTCAATCGTGGCATTGTTGTTATTTATAGCAAAAGTAGCTGTTTGTCACACATAATGCAATAAGATCAATTATGGGCAATAAGCGATTCAACAAAAATAATTAATACATCATAAACTCCCCTTTGGGAAGAGTATATAATGCATCATTATTTTCCACAGCATGAAGTTTATAAAATAATAATAAGGAGAATTATATAATTGTCAAGGATCCATCCCATTTGGGCAGACAAATCCTTTAAATCATACATCTTCATAATATCAATATAGAGGGGAATTATATATAATTTTCAAAACATTTATCCCCTTTGAGTAGATAAATATTTTTCAATTATACATTCCCATCTTTCAAATATGAGAATTAATCTTCATGCTTTTGCTAAATTAATGTACACAATAACCCCCTTTGGGCGAGTAATTGTATATACTAATTTTTATTTTATTCTCCATAAATTTATGCCCAAATTCATCAAACAATATGAAGCACTTTGCAACATATGATTCCCAATATCATATTGCGTTTATCAAACAACAATTTTTGCCACAATTTTTTTTTTTTAAACCAAGCTTCAAAATTTTGGATCTAATACCCATGGCTGTTTGTAGTCTCTAATCTCTACGACACTTAGCCCTCACCTCTTTACGGCTAGCCCTCTACATTAGACATTTAGTCCACCAAAGAACCACTAAAATCACTGGCAATATCATTGTAATATCATTGCTGACCAGGCAGAAAATATCCTCATTCTTATGATGGAACTCAACTTCATCGCAATATCATCGCTGACCAAGCATTGTTCCATCAAGATATCTTTCAATTAACGGAGGATCTCCAACCACAGATCAACGCCATTTGACATTGACAAGAACAACTATTCACATCACCCAGCATTACCCAGAGGAACACCCACATCAAGAAAAGGAAAACCATTAGAAGTCTTGCAAAGCACTTTAGATAATACTATTTACCACAAAGGGGATTTATTGAAATCTTTGGTGCTGGCTCATTCTTTATTTATCATATATTTCTAACTTAATTTAGCCTTGCGCACTCCTAAGGAAAAAAAACAAAAACAAAAACAAACACACACAATTTGTGTGATTCTTATTCAAGTACTCTAGTCAATATTCTACTCCATATGTAGTTTCAAGACAAAGCTTATATAAAGAGGCGCCACACACCTGCCACTAATAGTAAATGAGCCTGAACCAACCAGTTCCAAATGTATGGCGATCTAATTGGAGAGCAGATATTCCCTCTCAGCATGTTGAACCGTAGCTAGGATGAGCTAGGTAGCTACGCACTGCACTAAAAGACCAGGGACGCTTGAGCACAGCGTATCTCGTATCAAGCGACATCATCAAGGCAGGAAAAACTCTAACCGACCTAGACTTAAAAGGCCATCATCAAACAAGGCTTTCCTCCTCGAGCAAAATTCAAAAGGAAAAAGAAGCTTAGTCCGGAAGAAATCAGTCATTTACGTAGTAACGCCGAAGCATCATTTAGCCTCCATATTTAATGGTCAATTGCAACAATATATCAATCGTAGCCACTGCAATATCTACAATAACTCTGCCATGCTATCTAAAATAGACCAAAGGCATCTCAACAAAGGATTTTCGCATCAAGTTTTTACTTATGCAAACTTGAACTATGGATTTCTGTCTACTATTAGCGATGAGCCTAGCCTAGACTTAGGTTGAGAGCGATAGTGCTCATCCATGACAAGGTCAAAATATTGCTGCTATCGAGGGTCCAAGGGACCAAAATCAAGAGTCAAAATCAGGACATGAGGATTGATGCTTCTTTGCCCGAAACATATGGATACTTTGCTTGCTTGATATATGTCATGAAGTTTTAGGGTTTGACAGCTCAACAGAGGAGACTCCGATAAAAGACAAGACAATTGGAGCAAACAGATCACGGCCCTACTTTGCCACATCACAGGCATCACCAAGGACCTAAAATTACCATCTCAAAATACTTCCAAAATCCAGTCTTGAATAATAATAATAATAATAATAATAATAATAATAATAATAATAATAATAATAATAATAATAATAATAATAATAATAATAATAATAATAATAATAATAATAATAATAATAATAATAATAATAATAATAATAATAATAATAATAATAATAATAATAATAATAATAATAATAAAAATTTCACGAGTCCACAATTCATCTTACGGACCCTCCTCCATGTATACATCAAAAAACAAGATGGACAACCGCCTCACAATGGGGAGAAACAGAACATCAAGGAAGAGTTCTCGATCATCATCACAATCACAATCACCAACCATACACCCAAAGACAAGTCCAAGACAAAATCTTACTACTGAAAAATTCTACATCCATATCCCAATACAACATGTTAACAACACCACAGAGCCCGCTTTCCACAACAGTTTCCTTAAAACAAGAAACAGTTTTACCCATCATTCAAGTAACTACAAACAACTCCTGCGGCTTAAAAGCATAATTTTGACTACCCTCCGGTCCTAACATTCGAAGCTCCAATCTCAAATGATCAAATTTCAAACTTGCTGCCCAAATAGGTTACAAGATCTAAATCTAGCCTGACACTACAAAGCAAGAACCGAACAAATCGTCAACGCCTCTTCAGACCAAAATTATATATAATTTCTACTCCATCTAGTTTTCTGATCTGAATATTCAGTGGTGGGTTCAGTTCGGTTCTGTCTAAAGCATTGTGCGGTGAATCTTTCTTGGGTGGTTGCAGTTTGCAAAAAGAAGTGGGCTGCGTACATAGAAAAACTCATATTCTGTTTTTGCATGATGCTTTACTTGCCTACAAAGCTGAGAATCGATCATCTCTTAATTGAGTGATAGTTTTTGGTTGTTAGCAAAAATCATATCATTGCACCAACTGGTCTGTGTATATATTGGAAAGAGCTAAAATTTATGTGCAACAGTTTCTTACTAAGCATGAATTTGATATTGAGGATTTTTATAAATGCCACTGTTACGGAGATATTCTTCAAGAACATTACTGTAATTTGATAGTTTGACCATAGTGTGCATATGGATCTGCTTATTATCCCAGCAAAATAAAGGAAGATACGAATGCTGGATAAAGTTTCTGGGATAGTTTATGTATCTTTTAGATTAATGAGTGTTGACACCTAAATTTTTGCCCAAAAATCATTTCCTAGAAAAAAATGGGAACTTCTTGCATATAGATTATCTAGGTGGTTAGTGTAGTTTTTTTAAACGGAAGATGTTTTTCCTTAAAAAAAATTAAAAAATTAAAAAAAAATTAAAGTATATATATAAAGCTTAAAAACAGATTAAAAAAAAAAGTTGGGGCCAATTGTAACATCTCGGGCCCCACTGTGTAATATTGTCCGCTTTGGGTCACCCGCCCTGGCGCGGACGAACTGACATCATAGCTACGGTCTTTTCCCTCACGGCTTTAAAAAGCGTTACACAGATCAGAGGGACTTAAGCCTTATAAGCTAACCAAGACTTCCCTCCCTAGGCGATGTGGGACAAGAGAGGAGGTTGTCACACTCTCCACCTCTTAACAGAACAATGTCCTCGTTGTGGCCCCACGGGCATCAGAATGGCATTCGAGCTGTGGTCCCACACGCGGTCGGGAGTCGGCTCTGATACTACTTGTAACATCCCGGGCTCGACTGTGTAATATTGTCCGCTTTGGGTCACCCGCCCTGGCATGGACAAACTGCCATCACAGCCACTGTCTTTTCCCTCACGGCTTTAAAACGCGTTACACAGATTAGAGGAACCCAAGCCTTATAAGCTAACCAAGACTTCCCTCCCTAGGCGATGTGGGACAAGAGAGGAGGTTGTCACACCAATGATCTAAATGTGACTAGCCAAGCCCAAGTGGTCGATTGGAATTAAAATGGCAAATTGGGGCCAAAATGTAATTTCCAAAAGTTGAGGGACCAATTCGCAGATTTTGCAAAATTTTGTCCGAACCCTTAAAATCATCATCTTGGTCACCAGTTAAGTTGAAATTGAACTTGGGCCAACTTGAATCAATCAAATCGAGCGAAAAGGAGCAAATTTGCATTGAATTGGGTATTTTCGGATAAGAAAATGATCAACTTTGATAGACTTTCTTGCAAAATTGGGTGGACATAATTGCAAAATCTAGTCAAGATCTTAAACTACTATACATAAACGTGCTAATTGATAAAAAATTGCAGCCAAATTGATAGATTAGAGCACACAAATCAGATACCAAAGCCTAGTCCATGATTTAGCCTCAATTCGGAGCTGCCAAGTAGGCATATTGGTGGCCTCACCATATCTCACTCAGCCGCCCATTTAGCATGACCTTTGCACGTGATGGAAGACCATTATTGGTAGAACAAGTGGACAAAAATTGGTCAGGGATAACCTGCTGAAAGCACGAGAAAATCGCACCAAATCCGCACACTCAACATACTGCAAAATTTGAAAAATTGGCTTAAGTCAGGGAGTGGGTGAACTAGCTCAGTTGGCAAGCTTGGTAGGTGGACAAAAAGCCGACCAAGAGATTGATGAATTCGATGGATAACATCTCTAAAGCATGCTCTTTTGAGGCACGAAAGAGAGGAGACGAGAGGGAGAGGAGATAGCTCACGGCCGTCCCCCAAACAAGTCCTCAGAAGCGACTCCAAAAATTGAGAACCCAAAAATTCCATATCAACATTCAGAGAGAAAAGTGAAATTTTCACATACATGCGGCCAAAATTAGCCAAAACCTTCAACTAGAGAGTGAAACTTCACTCAAAGATTTTTCCATCCATAGGTCGCACATCCCAAATAGAGTACGGGAAGGTCTTCTAAATCCCCTCGAAAACCACCTTCCTAGTGGACCAAGAAAGTCTGAAATTTTTTCTAGGTGTTGAGCCTAGTTGGTCACGAGTGAGGGAAAACGAGTGTCTTTTGAGCAAGTTAAGAGACAAATGAGGAAATAAATGACTTACAAGACAAACTAAAATACATATAGTTTGGGTTTGCTTGAATTTGGCCAACAAAATAGGTTCTAAAGCTTGATTTGGAAGGTCAATAAAAACCTTTGTTATCAGTTCTTTCTTCGCAGATCTTGTTTTCTAGTTGAAGAAGCCAACTTCCACATGCCTCCCGAGGATAAGTTCTTGGTTTCCTCAGCCAAGAACCACTTGCAAAAGAAATTAGGAAGCAAGTTCAGTATTCTAGATGTATTTTTGTTCGAGTTTGAACGTGTTTTAATAATAAAAATCAAGAGGAAAACCAACTCGGAAAACTGATTTCTGAGGCTGTAATTTTTCTAAGTGTTGAAACCTCTTCAAGAGTTTTACATGTGTGCTTTTTGGAGAGGTCGTTTTGATGCGTTTGTTCGGTCATTCTCTGTGATGTTTGTTATATTTGAAAGTTCATGTTACCTACTTTTACTTGGATCAAGTAATGTTTCCCTTAGATCTTGCATGTGATAAGTGTTGATGCTTGAACATGGGCATGCAACCTATTTGTTTAACTTGGGTTCAAACCCAGATTTGTAAAATCAGTTCAGACTTGCATATTTGAGACCGATTTCAACCTAGTTCTTGTGTGTTTTAAGTTATTATTTCTATCCAATCTTGCTCCCCGCATGTGGTAGTATAAGCTTGATACTTTAGTTCCACATAAGATTACTCATGCGTTGAGATTGAAGGCTGCAAACATGATCCGATGAAGCTGGTTTGGGATGATTTGATGCATGCCAAGGGTTCGACGAAATGCGCAAACCAAGTTTCAACCTTGAAACGGTTGATTTGAGCTTGGTTCTTGTTATATTCATGTACTAGGCAGTCCCATATTAGTGTAAATCGGTATATATCGGTTTAGGGAATTAATTTTAAATAAAAATTTTAAAAAATAAAAAATATATGAAAAATTTCAAAAAATTACAAAAATGATGGATGATATCAAATTATGATAGAAATGACATCTAGGAAATTTTCTTAATTTTTAATGGTCATTTTCTTAATTTAATGATATTTTGGTATTTTATAACCATTTTTTGTAAATAATCTATTTTGCGTAGATTAAAATTATTTAGAGTAATTTCATACATCTAGAGTAATTTCATGCATATTTAAATTCCCATTTTGCTCACGGGGGTCCTATCCGGGACGTGATAACAAGGCCATGTAATATTATTTGCTCGACTTGTATCGGGTTTTCCTTTTTTGCATTTATTTTCAAATTATTTTAATTTCTTGAATGTTTACTTATGCACCATTTTTCATTAATTTGAGTGTAAATTTGTCTTCTAAATTATGTTAGGATTAGTCTAGACATTAAGGAAAACAAACCTACAAAAACATTTACATGGACACTTAGTGGTTTTATAAGGATTATAATTGGTAATCAAGAATGTGTGGCCATTTAGATGAACAACCTTCCAAGTTAGTGGTACTGCAAGGGCACTAATAGAAACATTGGTGTAAACAAGTCACTGTTCCTAGAAATCTCTGGTTTGCGTAGGAATCGAGACAACACTCCTGTGTCTTGATTAGTTTCTAGCCGATCCTAATAGGCTAGTGGCGACTCCTAGAATTATACAGGTTGTTAAGAAATAAATAAATAAATAAAAAACAAAATCAACGTTGCTCAAGGTATGGGCCCGCGCCTAATTTAAGGCCATTGGCCCGCCTTTTTAGGCAAATACCCCTAAACCTTCTTCCTTTTCCCCCGAACGGAAAAAAAGAGGTCGTGACAACGAGTATGCTAGTCAAATACCTTGATCAGTTGATTCTTTATTACTGGCTGGTATCTGTTTCTTGTATTATACGAAGTCTCCAAATTGAATGGAGCCTCTTAGCTTTACTAAAATCTTGGAAAATTAATATGGTTTTCATAGTGGTCCATGATGAAAAAGTTCTCACAGAGCAGACACTCGACATATTCCGTTCAGACAACAAGTAGAAACGAATGATGGAGGAATAGAGGAGAGAGGACTAAAGTACATGTAATGCGTATGGACTAATCTACTAACACGAATCGCATCGAAACCCCAAAGATCAAGTCAGCAAAATTAGCCAAAACCCTAATCGCTCGTCCAAAGGGGCACAAACAATTAGCTACAGTAATCTCCAAACCAACTGTTGCTACTGTCGAATTGAAAAGAAAAAGGAAGGTAACACTATAATGTAACTTAAAAGTCTAGAACTTTTTTACGTATAAACCCTAGAATTTCAAATTTAAAATTCTCACTCAATTCTCAATGAAACCATAGAATTTATATATGATTGGAAAGATCTCAACATGTAGAACAAAAGCCCTAAGGTTTCAAGATCAATCAAGCAAAGAATCCACATGAAAATATAATGCCCATATTCAACTCAAAGAAGAAAATTTCGAATTTTGTTCATAAAAAAAAAGGGTTCTACAATTATATATGATTGGCTTTAATACCACATGTGGGAAATTATTCACATAAACAACTAATCAATCAAGAAGAAACGGATCAATATATGATTGTAAAACACCGAGATCAATAAACACAGCGGAATTAAAACGCACCTGTCTGAGCCATTGCTTCACTTGAAGAAAAATAGATCGCTATGATAATCAGAGATCCATCGGAATGCCAGATCTTCCTCTCTATGACTTATTTCAGTATAGCAGCTTTCAATGTGATTAAAACAACTGATAGGTATAACCTACCCTTAATAGACTAGAGGGGATCTAGCAAACCCTAATCAATAGCGTGTCAACTGGGCCATTCTCATTACGGGCTTCAGTTAAACATACTTACCTACACTTTGTTGCTTTACTAAGCCCGTTATTAATAGATGCCAATACTCAATTCAATAAGATCACTATAGGGTTTATCAAATATTGGAATATCCATTAACCCGATTATTTAAAATAGAAAATCAATTAATTAATGTAAGCTCACATTATAGGAAATTTCCAACAAGTTTTACATAATAGCAAGTAGTGAAAATAGCCTGACAAGCTCTTGATTTACAATTTTGTATGGCTCTTTTCGAACGCACACCATATGAGAAAATTGATCCACAGTTTTTGAGATAGCCGGTATAAGCACCTAGAGGGGGGTGAATAGGTGCAAAAACAATTTCTCGTGATATGTGAGCAATATTAGACAATGAAAATGAAACTCGCCTTTTTGATATCACAAGTAATTATGATCAAAGTAAAAGAGAGTAGGGAAGAGAAAATGAACACAAGGTTTATAGTGGTTCGGCTTATTTCAAGTCTACGTCCACTCTTCTGCACTGACAGCCCACCGGCTGGATTTCACTATGAACAAAAGAAATGTTACAGCAATGTTCTCTCTTGATTCCACAGTGTAGATATTCTACCACACTTTCTTCAAGGTTTCTCACAAATATAGACTCTCTTTTGTGTACAAGATTTCACTTAGCAAATGAATTGACTAAGAACAAGGAGCTTCAGACTTTGAAATTCTTCAATCGTTCACTTTTTCGAACAACTGGAACGTCTTCCTTTTATACTCCTTTATGCCATCATACCCGTTGGCACTTACCAAAGGAATTCCTCCAATCTACCCGTTGGATGGAATCAATTAGGAAGATCATTCAAGCTATTTAAGGAACATGTGGATAGCCCATCAATCCTGCTCGCCCATACAATCAGGATTTCGGTTTCCATAAGTAGAACCTTCCAAGTATACTTCGTCAATCATCGGATTCTTAATCAATCTTGATTTGAATAAAGGATTCCGTTATGTCATATCTAGCCAAGAGATCTTCGTCAGTCGATAAGATCAAATCCTTAACGAAACATCCAATCTTGGATAGACCTTCTTCGACAAACTCGAAACTGTCAATGAGGATAGACTTTGAGTCTTGAGTCTAGCAGTCCGGAGGTCTTCAGACTTTAATAGTAGAATCTGCAAATCTTCAGACTATACTAATGGAAACGTTTTGTCGGCTTCAAAACACTTCATGAAGATTTCTCCAACAATCTCCCCCTTTTTGATGGTGACAAAACTTTCCTGCAGACTTGAATAACTTTGACCTGCAAAACATTACTCAAACAAATATGGATATCTTATAAAGATAAATGGCTTACTAGAATCTGCAACCACATAAAATAGGTTAGTCTTTCGTGAGAGTAAAGCCATTCATAAGATATCAGTAGTAATTAATATAAGCAGTTAATTCCAAATCCTAAATTTAGTCCTCATCCAGACACAAGTCAAGTCAAAACATCAAACATAAAAACAAACTAAAAGTTCAACAAGTTCAAGTTCAAAGTTTTCAAATCTCGCATCTCTCCCCCTTTTTGTCATCGAAAAAAAAAAAGGTTAAGATGGAAATAGAGTCAAGATTGCTTGGGAACACGAACAAGCTGGAAATCTCCCATAGACTGAACGATGCCTTCCAGCTTTTTCAATTCTTCTTTCAGTTGAGCTACATCTTCACCCTTAGCATTTGCTTGAATCTTAAGAGTAAGGGCTTGGATCTGATCATTCACAAAAACTGAAGAAGCTTGGCTTACAGTCTGCGAATTTTGTACTTTGCAACCCAAAGCATATATCTGACCCCGCAACTCCAAGAGAACATCGAGAATTCTGGGAAAATCTGCTGAATTATCAGTCTGAGTACCGGTTTCTGCTCGATCAGATGGAGTAAAGGCAGGCGATGACAAATCAGCATAGTTACGTAGATTGGGCGATGAAACACCATGTCCCTCCTAAGGAAATTGAGAGGCATAAATGTCCTCTGGATTTGTTGGAGAGTGACTGACTCCTTCACAGGTAGCAGGATATGAGGACATTCCTCTTTTCTCACGATCTCCCCCTATTTCCATGCCTTCAGGTGGAAAAGAGTGTTCCTCATGCTCTCCTTCCTCTTGATCTTCTTTCTCTCCTTTCTCCTCTTCTTCTTCTGCTTCAATTCTTTCCTCCTCAGCATCTCTTTCTTCTGCTTCTCTCTCCTCTGTTTCTTTCTCCTCTGCTTCTTCTCATTCTTCAGTCCTCTGTTCTGAGTCTTTCTCTTGATGTTCCGTTGATTCTGGAGTAGAACGACTCAGGTTCTTCAATGCCATAGCAGATGGTAATATCATCCTTATCATCTTCATCCTTAATGATGAGAGCTCTTCTTTTCTTGGATGAAGTAACCATGGGCTCATTCCCTTTTCTTTTTGCTGTAGAAAAGATTTGATAAGGCTTGGCAAGAGTTGTCTCCTTGAATTTATCCTACGCCTTGTTTAATTCCTTCAGACGCATTTTAGACACCATTTTCAATCCTACCACCATGTGATCACAAGATCGAACACAGAGAATTTGTGGAGGCTGAATATTTAAATATCTGAATAACTTTGTCACGAAAGTTGGATAAGGAAGTTGACCCCTGTCCTTCACCACTGCTCTATACATGTGGAACAAAATAGTGTGAGGAAGAGAACTTTTTCCCAGCATTGATGGCGTACATCAGCTTTGCCTCTGAATTTGAAACATCAGTTTTTGAAGTAGACTTTGGCCTGAGGCAATTAATCACAATCTTATGAAGCAGAATGTTGAACGCACACATCCTTGAGTAGGAAATCCTTCCCTCTGTCCTTCTATCCTTAACAAGTTCCAATGTGGCACGAGCAACAGACACATTGATAGGTTGATATCTTCCTCTCTCAACCCCAATCACATTAGCCAACATGTCTACATCCACCACATAATCCTGATCTTAAACACTAAAAGAAAATCTGTTTGCATCCAGAAAACTGAGATTCAAATAGAAGTATGTAGTGAGTTCAGCATAGGCTTCTATAGGATCAGAACAAAATTGCTCAAGTTGAAGAAAACTGAATTTTTCCCTCAAATTGACATTCACAGAGTCAAGGAAATCAAAATCTACACTTTTAGGGTTTATCACCCTACGCTTCAACAACTTATTCTAAAGATGCTTGTGTTCCTCCGAACGGAACAACTCTGTCCTTTTGCTCTGAATACTTGCTGCAACACCCATTCTCGGTTGAAATTGACTGTACAACTTGTCATCATCATTTCCGTCTAGCTGATTCACTCCTCCAACACTTGGATCACTTGGGATGTTTGTAAGGGTTTCTTCTGCCAACCCCTTAGGGGCAATTCCCAAACATTCCATATTTTTTAAAAAGATGTACTCATTACCATACCCTTTATCCTTGAGAAACTCATTGATGTAGTTCAATGGAGTACCGGTCTTCTTTAAAGCATGATAAAGCTTATAAATAAAAGAGGGCTTTTGAATCCTTACAGGATCTGCGCCTTCGACGATTTCTTCCTCTTCTCTATGACCAACATCCTGTGGGCTAGACGGTGGAGAATGATGCGGCTGAGAATGTTGTGGGCTCTACTGCTGACTGGGAGTCTCTTCTTCCTCGGTGAGATCAAAGTGAGTAGGCCCCTCACTCATTATTTGCGGTCCCCTGCTTGCGATTCTCGAAGACTTCCTTTGAGACGACATCTTTCACAGTCTTCGGAAGATTCCAAACTTGTTTTTCCCAAGAAAGATGACAACTTTTTTGAAGATTAAACAAGAGAAGAAGACGCAAGTGGAAGATCGATGCTTTTTAGGGTTTTTGGAGTAAAACGAAGAAGAACCGTTCGTATATAGGACAGTCGAAGAAAGCCATCTGAAGTGTCATAAAAGAAAGTAAAAAGATGACTTTTAAAAAATAACTGCCTTTTTTAAAATTTAGATACCTACCATTTAAGATTAACTTCATTTTCGAAAAAAGAAAGATAGCTATAATCACGGAAATAGCAAAAATCAATTATGGATAGATAATCGTACATTTTCGAAATTTATTATGAGAGAAAGAATAAAATAACTTACAGCAAAGAAAACTCGATTGACTGAGTTTGAGAGTCTCTAGACTTTAACCTCTTCAGACTTTAAGATGTTGAGTCTGGAACGAATACCTTCAAATTGATTTTTCTCCAAAGGTTTTGTAAATATATTCTCCAGTTGGTTCTTTGAGTCAACAAACTAAATCAAAACTTCTCCATTCTGAACATGATCTCTGATGAAGTGATGTCGAATCTCTATATGCTTTGCTTTTGAGTGAAGAATTGGATTCTTGGTCAGATTGATTACGCTGGTGTTGTCACACTTAATCTCCGTGCATGAATCTTCAATTCCAAAGTCTCTTAGTTGTTGTTTTATCCACAGAATTTGTGAACAACAACTTCTAAGAACTACATACTCTGGTTCTGCTATAGAAAGAGCTACTGCATTTTGCTTCCTTGAAAACCAAGACACTGTCTTGCTTCCAAGTAATTGACAGGTACTCGAGGTGCTCTTTCTATCAACTTTGCAACCGGCTAGTCTGCGTCTGAATATCCATGTAAAATAAAGTCTCCCTTTTTAGGATACCAAAGACCAAGACTTGAAGTTGAAGCAATGTATTTGATGATATGCTTTGCAGCACTTAGATGAGATTCTTTAGGGTCTGCTTGAAATCTAGCACAAATGCAAACACTAAACAAAATGTCAGGTCTAGAAGCAGTAAGATAAAGAAGTGAACCAATGATACTCCTGTATAGCTTCTGGTCAACTTTCTTTCCTCCTTCATCTTTGTCTATCTTCAAGGAATTTTACATTGGTATGTTAGTCTTTTTGCAATTTTCCAATCCAAACTTTTTGACAAGATCATTAGCATATTTTTCTTGATGAATAAAAGTTCATTCCTTCAATTTTTTCACTTGAAGTCCAAGAAAGAAGGTTAGCTCACCCATCATGCTCATTTCAAATTCATCCTGCATAGACTTAGAGAATTTCTTGCATAAACTTTCATTAGAGGATCCAAAAATAATATCGTCAACATATATTTGAACAAGCAGAAAACTTTTGTTTTCTTTTTTGATAAATAGAGTAGTGTCTATTTTACCTTTTACAAATTCGTTTTGAATTAAAAACTTACTCAGCCTGTCGTACCAAGCTTGAAGTGCTTGTTTTAAACCATATAAGGCATTCTTCAGTATGAATACTGAGTCTGGTTTCCTTGGGTCTTCAAACCCAGGTGGTTGTTCCACATAGACTTCCTCATGAATGAATCCATTTAGGAAAGTGCTTTTGATGTCCATTTGGAATAACCTGAAATTCTTATAACAAGCAAAAACAAGTAATAATCGAATTGCTTCTAACCTTGCTACTGGTGCGTATGTCTCGTCATAGTCTATCCCTTCTTCTTGCGTATATCCCTTGGCCATGAGTCTTGTTTCTTACGACATTTCCTTTCTCGTCTATCTTGTTCCTGAAAACCCATTTAGCTCCAATGATAGATTTACTTTTCGGCTTAGGAGTCAATTCCCAGACATCATTAATACTGAATTGTCTGAGCTCTTCTTGCATAGCTTCAATCCAGCTTTCAACAGATAAAACTTCTTATATGCTTTTGGGTTCTATTTCAGAGACAAGAGCCACATCACTAGACTCTTCGGGCCTTTTGGATCTTCTGCGAATTCCTTTATTAATGTCGCCAATAATGAGATCTTTGGGATGACTGGACTTATGCTTCCAGTTGCTGGTTGATTTGTCAGGTTGATGATCACTTCCTTCATTTGAATCTTCAACAATCATTTGTTGCTGGTCTTTAGAAATCTGAGCTGCTTCTTGAAATTTAGACTTTGTAGAGTCTGGAGCAGGTTAAGATTCTTCAAGATGAGTCTGGATAGATTTATTTTGCATGGAATCTTGAAATTTGACATTCATTGATTCCTCCACAGATTGAGTCTTTTTGTTGTAGACTTTGTAGGCTTTGCTTGAGGTTGAATATCCAAGGAAGATGCCTTCATCTGACTTTTCTTCAAACTTGCCAACTCGATCATTTGCATTTTTCAATATAAACCATTTACATCCAAACACATGAAAATATGAAACAATAGGCTTCTTTTCTTTGAATAACTCATAGGGGGTTTTTTCTAGGATAGGCCTTAGAAAAACTCTGTTAATGATATAACATGCTGTAGAAACTGCTTCAGCCCAAAAACGTGAAGAAATATTACTTTCAATTAAAAGAGTTCTAGCCATTTCTTGAAGTGACCTATTCTTTCTTTTCACAACTCCGTTTTGCTCTGGAGTATATGGAGAGGAAAACATATGCTGAAAACCAGATTCATCACAGAATTTTGTAAAATCTTGATTTTCAAATTCGCATTCATGGTCTGTTCTTATGCTTGAAATAACATACTCTTTTTCATTTTGAACATTTTTAGCAAAATTTTCAAAGTAAGAAAATGTTTAAGACTTACTTGTCAGGAAATATACCCAAGTAGTCATCCACAATTACTAGGCAATATTTCTTACCTCCAATAATCTGAGTTCTAGTTGGTCCAAAGAGATCCATATGCAGAAGCTGTAGTACACGATTAGTGGAAACTTGATTTATTGGTTTAAAGGAATTTCTTACATGTTTTCCCAATATGCATGGTGTGCATAGATAAGACTTTTGGTATAACAGATTGGGTAAACCACGAACAAACTTCTTTGTTGAAATTTTGGCTATCTGCTTCATATTAACGTGCTCAATCTTTCTGTGCCATAGGTTTGCTTCGTCTTGAATTGAGATCAAACATTGCAATTCATCTGGTTTCACATCTAAGAGGTACATATTTACATGTCTTCGACCCATGAATGACTAAGTAGAATCTTTACTGATTCCTGAACATATTCCCTCTTGAAAACTGATTTTGAAACTGGTATCGCACAGCTGACTGATACTGAGCAAATTGTAGTTAAGTCATTCCACTAAGGAAACATTGCTGATTGTGTGGTTTCCAATCTTTACAGTTCCAAATCCCACAATTCTTCCTTGGTTGTTTTCTCCAAATGAGACTTTTCCACAATTTACTTGAACGAGCTTTATGAAGCAATTTGAATCTCTTGTCATATGTCTTGAGCATCCACTATCAAGATAACATTTTACCTTTTTCTTGATAGTGACCTGCATTTAGAAAAGAGACTCAAGCTTTCTTTGGTATCCATATTTTCTTAGGTCCATTTGTGTTAGTATGATATGCGGTTTTAGCCCATACTTTCTTAATAAGTTTTCAAACCATAGGACATTTTTTCTCAAAATGATCTAAACTATTGCACTTAGAACATCTGAGAGCATTACGACCTACTGGTTTTATAAAAACATTTTTGAAATGATTTTTGTAAGTATCTCTTGAGGGTCTTTGCTTAATTCTTTCATTCACTTTAGAAAAATCAATTAAATGAATGGTTTCTGCTGTCATTCTCAAACCGGATTTATTGAAATAAGGTTTTTGTACTAAAAGAATTTTCTCAAGTTTCTCAGATTCTATTGAAAATCTTTTTGAAATATTTGATATGTCATTTTTTAAAAATGCATTTTCTTTTAAAAGATTATCTTCACTTTCTTTAAGAGAAGAAACATTTATGTCTAAACATTTCATATTTTCTTTCAAAACACTTTCTTGTTGTTTTAGTGCAGAATTTTCCTTTTTGAGTTCGGAAATCCTTTTAAGATAAGTCTTAAGACTAAAACAAAACTCATCAATGTATTTAGAAACTTTAACAAGGATTTTGAAGTTACTCACCTCGAATTCAAAGTCTGAATCTGAGTCTGTCTCAAAGTTTGAATTTGAATCCGATTGTACCATCAAACATATATTGTCATAATCATCATCACTTTCTTCACACTTTGTATCACTCAAGGTTTCTGCTTTGAGAGCTTTTCGATACCTTTCAGCTTTTCATTTCTTCTTCCTCAGAAGAGGACAGTTGGATCTGATGTATTCATTTTTCTTACATTCAAAGCAGACTACATCTTTGTTTGATTCATCATCCTCAACAAACTTAGTCTGTTGCTTTTGAAAACTCTGTTTCTTTGGATTGAATCTTCTTCCTTTTCGGTTTAGCTTTCTGAATCTTCTTATCATGAGAGCAAGCTCCACATCATCCATATCGTCTTCAGAATCTGTAACATCAAAATCATCATTGGATTTTAATGCAATGGATTTCTTACCTTTAGGATCTTCGTCTTCATTGATTCGCTCCACTTTATAAGACTGAAGAGTCCTAACCAACTCATCGACAGATAGTGGCATGATTATTTGTGTCTCTCTTATTGAGGTATTTATGTGATTCCAATCCTTGGAAAGTCCATGCAGTAGCTTATTTACCTTCATGGGATCAGAAATTGGTTGACCTTGATTTTCAAAACCATTCATAATTTCTGTAAAACGACTAAACATGTCAATTATAGATTCTCTCGATTTCATTTTGAAGGCTTCGTATTGACTGAGGAGAATGTTGATTCTAGTCTCTTTCACTCGATTTGTTCCTTCTTAGGTAATATGTAATCTATCTCAAACTTCTTTCGTTGTAACATAAGAAGATATTCTGTTATATTCAGTAGGTGACAAAGCACAATATAAAGAATAAATTGCTTTTGCATCAAGAGCTTGTCTTTTGATTATCTCTTCCTAAGTCATTTCACTAGACTCAACAGCTTCTTTTTCTCTCTCTGAGACAGGGGCAGCTTTAGGAATGATTCCCTTTTCTACAACGTCACATTCCAAAGGATCCTTTGATCTTAGGAACGCCTTCATTTTGTTTTTCCATATGTTATATTCCTTTCCATCAAAGTAAGGTGGTCTAGGATTTCCTTTGCCCTTCTACCAGCCCTGGAGCTAACATACTAGCCATGGATTTTTAACTTTGAAGTAAAACACTTCAAACAAAGTGAGTACACAAGCTCTGATACCAATTGAGATAGCTAATATAAGCACCTAGAGGGGGGTGAATAGGTGCAAAAACAATTTCTCGTGATATGTGAGCAATATTAGACAATGAAAATGAAGCTTGCCTTTTTGATATCACAAGTAATTATGATCAAAGTAAAAGAGAGTATGGAAGAGAAAATGAATACAGGGTTTATAGTGGTTCGGCTTATTTCAAGCCTACGTCCATTCTTCCGCACTGACAGCCCACCGGCTGGATTTTACTATGAATAAAAGAGATGTTATAGCAATGTTCTCCCTTGATTCCATAGTGTGGATATTCTACCACACTTTCTTCAAGGTTTCTCACGAATATAGACTCTCTTTTGCGTACAAGATTTCGCTCAGCAAATGAATTGACTAAAAACAAGGAGCTTCAGACTTTGAAATTCTTCTATCGTTCACCTTTTCGAACAACTGAAACGACTTCCTTTTATACTCCTTTATGCCATTATACCCGTTGGCACTTACCAAAGGAATTCCTCCAATCTACCCGTTGGACGGAATCAATTAGAAAGATCAGAATATAGACTCTATTTAAGGAACATGTCGATAGCCCATCAATCCTGCTCGCCCATACAATCAGGATATCGGTTTCTATAAGTAGAACCTTTCAAGTATACTTCGCCAATCATCGGATCCTTAATCAATCTTGATTTGAATAAATGATTCCGTTATGTCATATCCAGCCAAGAGATCTTCGTCAGTCGATAAGATAATGAAACATCCAGTCCTGGATAGACCTTCTTCGACAAACTTGAAACTGTCAATGAGGATAGACTTTGAGTCTTGAGTTTGGCAGTCTGGAGGTCTTCAGACTTTAAATAGTAGAGTTTGCAAATTTTCAGACTAGACTGATGGAAACGTTTTGTCAGCTTCAAAACACTTCATGAAGATTTCTCCAACAATTTTTACCATCGATTATGTCATGAGGCACAAAAGATAGTAAGATTAGTGGGATTTGAAAGGTCATGCCCATTTGATTTGATCCGACAGGATAAATGGATTAGCATGAGAAAGAAGCAACTCCACTTTAAGGTTCTCATTTTGGCTATTCACATTTGCTGCGCAAATAGTAATTTCACTGGTTAAATGCGTGCATGTTCATCGGCGGAACTCTCTTGGATACATTTAAGCATTGAACATTTCATTTGTTCCGACAGACTTTGCATTAATGCTCATTCGCTTCAATGCGGTTAAAACTTCTTTCAAGCTAGACGCCTCTAGTTCTTCATCCAAAAGGAGAAATAAAGAGGACCATATCCCTCATATCATCACGGGACACTATCTGAATGGATCTGTTGCTTTCCTTTTTACAGTCCTTTCTACAGACGCTCGATCGAACCTTATGCAAACTCCCCCTTTGCATCACTTTTGGTTCCCCCTTCCGGGGGACGATGACTTCCAGTAAGCCTTATCGTGCCATCCGACATGGAATTCCTGCTTCTTGCATGTGGTTCACAAGGGTGATCGCGTCCTTAGATTACTCCCCACCACTGGCCAAAATTCATACAAGCCTTCCGGTACATTCCTTTTATGCTCTGAATCGGGTTATGCATGTTTCCAAGTCCCTGAATCTGTAATTGAGTTGCTCAAATGTGAGAGCCTGGGAGTTGTTGCTGGAAATCAAGTGTCCCAAACTTCCGATTATACGAACGTTGTTGAACATCCTGAGAAAGTACTTTTTCACGGGAATGTTTCTAGTTTTCTCAGGCATGAAGCATTTTTCATTAAAAAAGAAGACTCATTTAAAGTTGGAATTGCCGCCCAACTCTCAGCAGCTGGCTTCTGGCAACGTCAGGTAGGTCATCTCAATTGTTATGTTCGCTTTAAGCCCTTGTCCTGGCTGGGTGTCTTAAGGGAAGAAATCGTGATTCTATTCTAATTTTGGGGGAAAAGTGTCATAAAAGTCCTAAATATTATTGTATTTGTGTCAATTTAGTCATAAACTTTTCATTGGTGTCAATTCAATTCTAAACTTGTTGACCTAATGTCAATTTAGCCATTCTAGCTAATTTTGACTGGATATTGCTGATGTAAACGCCAATACGCGTATGTGGTACGGCTGACATTGACGTAAATATCTTTTAATTTAAATTTTAATATTTTTGGAATTTCTATTTATTCTTTTATTATTTCCTTTTATCTTTTTTTTCTTTCTTTTTCTCCTTTCTCTCTCTTTTTCTTTTTTTCTTTCCTCTTCCTCCAGCCAATCGACGAGGTCTAGCAATTGGCCAGAGGTGAGGGTGGGCAAGGGACCTCGCTAAAGGCCGCAAGGGCGGCCCCACTCTAGCCATGGCAAGCCTTGAGCCCTTGCCAAACATCGCCAAGGGTTGGGCCTTTGACCTCGTGGCTCCAACGAGGGCAGGCCTCACCCTCCCAATGCAAGGCTACCTTTGCAGCCTCTGGTGAGGTTCACCCTCACCAGTGGCCGGTCACTGAGATCCGATGATCGGGGGAGGAAGAGGAAGTAAAAAAAAGAAAAAACAAAGAAAGAGAAAATTAGCTAGAATGACTTAATCAGCATTATGTTAAAATGTTTATAAATAAATTGGCATCAATAAAAGATTTATGACTAAATTGACACTAATGTAATAGGTTTAAGACTATTTTAAGACTTTCCCTCTAACATTGGGCCTTAAGTGAATAATTAACATCTAACTATCAATTGTTAATGAATAATGATTACATTACTAACTTGAATATCTTGACACTAGTTATCCTGATTGATAATTAGATACATTGTTAAACAAATTTTTATAACTAATGATAATAAACTAACTATGAACTGTAATTGTGTGTATTAAATTATACTATCTAATTGAATATAACATTCGACCAAAAAAGTCGAATATAATACTAATTAAAATTATAATCACGGATATTATTGCTCATTTCTGGAGGACCTGTAATAGTTAACTGTAACTGTATTCGTATGCTTTAGCATTTAACTATAACTGTAATAAATTAAATTAGGGTAATAATATTCCCACAACCCATATATCTTCTTTTACAACTTTTTAAACTCTATCTTTTATAGGACTGACGTGCCCTAAAAGCTCATCCACAATCTCCATGAAGATTCTTGAAAATTATTTAAAAATTAACATCTACCAAATTAGGCAATAGTCAAAAACCCAATTTCATTTAATAACAGATGTATGTTAACAGTTTTAGTTCTTATCCTTACTTAAATTTTCCATTAAGAACGTAATCATTGAGTGCAACATATCCGCTTAATTAATAAGTTATACTCAAAGTAAAAATAAGTTCCGTTTTACTTTACTCAAATACATATAAAAAAATTAACGTTACTATAATATTGAAATGCAAGTCAAGTTTATGTATATTTAGCGAAACTTGGTCATGCTTGAAATTAAGTTATACCAATACGGCTAAAAGAAAAGTAAGCTACAACTCAAAATACAAATAATCCATTTATAAATTAGACCTCTTATAAAATTTCACTCTGCATTTGAATTAATGAAAATTAGGAAGAATTCCTTAACTTTATTATTACCAATTAATTTCAAAATAAGATGTATTTTCCACAGTTATTTTTAAAGATAGATATTTTTACATCTTTTCCAATTCTAACTCCTTATTGGATGAATATCATTTCCGTTAAATTATTCTGTAAATGCTATATTAGGTTTATTAAGATCTTAATTCTCACAATAGTTTTCTTATTACCAAAGAAAGAGACTATTATTTTCCACTCCTAAAATTCACCCAAGGAGTTAAGACTCCCCATTTCATTCAATTCCCTCCTTTCCTTTATTTTTGTCTTACCAAACACAACATTAGATTTCATCCACGAGACACGGCTAGGATCTTCTAAATGGGAGGTGATTCAAAATTTAAATTGAACCCCTTGAAAGAGAGGCACATCAACAACCAGATTGAGGGACCTAAATTAACTCGCATCAGTCAAGGACCTTATTCTCTCAGAATTTCGTGCTAATTGCCGCTGTGTATTTAGAGTTTAAATTTGATGAATGGATGTGGCAAATTGAGTGTTGATTATGGTAAATAGGGATTTTATTCATAAAAACCTAAGTGTCGGATTTTGATGAAAAATTGGATTTTAATGATTATATTAAATAATGGGGTTTGCAAAAGTGAGATATTGGCTTTTTGATTCAAAATTAGCGTATCCTCACACACGTGAATAATTTCTGGAATATTTTAATATGAAGAAAAATGGCCGGATCACTATTTTAAGTTGAAGTATTGAGTGAAATGCAAAGTGTCATGGGGCTGAGTATGCTTTGGCTGTATGATAACTAAGAGGAATCGTCCTAGGCTATTGAGCAAGACTTGCCCCTATATGGGATGTCCATGCGGTGGATGCCGGTCGCAGTAGAGACTGGCCCGACTGAATCGATGCTCCTTCGGGAATGCCGTCAATGTAGTGACGAAGCCGTGCTTAAAAGGGGAGACAATGCTCCTTTGGGAATGCCTTCGACATAATGACAAAGCCGTGTTGCATGGGGGGAGGCGATGCCTGGCATTTATATCAGTAGATAGCCGAACTGCCAGTAGGCTATGACCTTATGTGGCAGTGAATAATAATTGGAATGCGTGCTAAGTACGATTGTGATTTATATGAAAGTGATGGTGTTCCAACTGTTTGAATTATTATTACTACCTGAGATTGTGTGATTCAAATTGTGCTAATCTACAGGAATGAATTAAGACGAGGTAACTCTTCTGTGTGATGTGGCTAGGCCACTTGGGGCATATTTTCTTAGGGGATTGAACTTGCTTATACATTGTCTCATCTCGATTTGGGGATTACAATTTCAGGTCCTTGGTGGACGGAGCGGCTAGATAGCTTTGGTTGACCTTGAGGAGTTGCAGAGGTGAAGTCATGAGGATTGGAGAATGTGTCCGACTTGTAAATCGTAGGACAGTTCCTTTTTAAGAGCCGATCTTTTGTAGACTTTTGGCCGTAGTATTTCATTTGTAACTCTGTTGAATTATGAAAGTGTTATGTTGTGATTTTGCTTCCTGCTTTCCTATCCTGTATTTTATTGTCAGGATTTTTATAATACGTTTCGCTTACGCAATAATAAATGAATGGAGTCGGCGACACTACCTAGGAATGTCGCATTTACATGACCATGGTTGGATGTTGGCGCGCTCGAGGTTCAGGGCGTGACATTCTCATTTAAATGATATTAGAGCCCGATATGTGTATTGAGTGATAAGGTGCGATAAGTCATGGGATAGTTAGTAGGAATGATTTTTAATATACTGATGCATGTGAGTGATAGCTGATTGGTAGCTTGTTTATGTAGTCACTCAAATTCTAATGAGAAATTGGAATCGGAAAACAGGCGTCTATAAAGAGCCTGTAGGATGAGTGACCAGGAGTGGAAAACTCCTTGGAGGAGGTCGATAGGACCTATACCTCAGGGTAGGACGCTGATAAGAGTTGGTACCCGAGGTAGAGCGCAGGCCCAATCCAGCGTGTGTGAGAGTATCTTTGTAGGCTGGTACTAAGAGTGTAGTAGCACTGAATGATCCTAGGTTTGTCGGGATCGTTCAGGCGCTGGAGTCTTTGGGAAGTATTTTGGGTAAGCAAGCTCAAGACCGAGCCGCCGTTGTTGCCGTTGTTTCTACCGCTGCCAGTGTTGTGACCGTTGTTGTTGCCATGCCTGTTGAGGCCCAATATGGAGTTATGATTAGACCCGTTAAACGGGTGGGTCGGGTCGGGTTTGGGTCGGGTCATAAATGGTCCGACCCAAATCGACCCATTTAACCCGTTTATGACCCGTTTATTGCAATGCAAAAATTTTGACCCATACCCAACCCATTTAACTAAACTTAATTTATTATATATATTTAAAAAAATTGTATTACTAAAATAATTTAATATAATACAAATTTAATGGACAGTTTATATAATTTTTAAAATAATTAGTTTAAAAATCGAATTTTAATTATTTTTATTTTTTAAAATAAAATCTTAATTATTTTTATTTTTTAAATATAAATTTTCTTTTTCTTTTTTCTTTTTTCTTCTTCTTCTTCTTTGGCCGGCCACCGGCCACGACAACAGCTGGCAACCGGCCACAAGCGAGCCTCAAGCTTGCTCGACAAGCTCTAGAGGATATATATAATATGATCGAGCAATTATGTAAGTATTCTCACAAGGGTTCCAACGTAAAAAGTGAAACCAATCTATCCTTCTCTAGTATCATTTTTCCAATTGGCCAAGTGACCGATTTTTCTAAAGATTTTATTTATTTATTTATTTATTTTTTTTATAGATGGAATGTGTCTCAATGGATGTAAGAATTTAAGGAATATTAGTGCAGTACTTTGATAGTTGAGCAAGTGTCTATAGATCTGCATGAGCCCCTTTTGCCGAGAGCATTGAACAAATAACTTTGATGCAACATTCTCTACAGGTGCCACTTTTATGCCTAGATTGATTTTAAGAGGTCACAAGTATCGAAATTTGCCACTAACCCACACTCCGTCAAGCAGAAAGGAATCCCAGAAGGATCTCATAATTGAACAGCTCCTATTCATTGCCAATCTCTCATCACTAATACAATATCCGCACACAGCAGAAGCAAAATATACATCAAACAAAACGAACGCATGGTATGTGGCATCCCAGAAATTCAAAGCCAAGCCATAAGGTGTGTTAAAGTCTCTAATTAGGTGTTAAATTTCCATGGCTTATGTTTTAGCCATTAGTCTTTTAATTTGATGATTTGTGCTTGTGATTGTGGAAATTTAAATTTAATAAGATTAATAATCTATGCTTGGCCATATGATTTAAATTTCAATGAGAAAAAATATTCCAAGACTTTGGCCAAGATGAAAATTGGAATTCAAAAATATTTAAAGAGGAATTTAAAAAAAAAAAAGGGGGGGGGGATTAAATTCGAATGGGCCTTGGACCCATTGGCCTAAAGCTTGGTGGGCCAAGCTAGTCGGCCCATTAGAGCCCAAAGGAGGCTGTCGACCAGCCCAAGAGGAGTGGCCGGATGGCCCAACTCCAAAGCCCAAGCCCAAAATCAAATTTAAAAACCAATGAGACAAGTGGCAAAGGGCAAGAGCATGCATTGGTTAGTTTTTAGGCAAATCAATCATTATCAATCATGAAGATTAGGGATTATAAGAGGGGAGAAGAGAGAGAAGGTGGCCGGTTCTTTGCTCGTTCGGCCGAGAGAGGGTGAGAGAGAGAGAGAGAGTTCGAGAGAAAGGGAGAGACCGAGAGGGAGAGGAGGCGGAGCCGAGGAGGAAATCGCCGTGTCCCGCCGTCCGTACGCCGTCATTTGCTCATCTTAGAGGCAAGTGGAGTCCTTAAATTCTCTTGCATGTTTGCTTTGTTGGTTGCATGTTCGATTTTAGGTGTTATTTGTGCGAAAAACCGAGGTAAGGGTTGGTTGTTTTCAAACCGTGTGACTGTTCTTGCTCGGTTTGTAGGAGTCAGTAACTTGTTTGAGCTTGCATGTGTGTTCGGAGTCCGATTTTGGCTTTGATGTCTTCATGGAAGTTGTATCTAACGTCTTGTGCTATAACATACTGAAATTTCGTGAAAAATGATGGAGATATGAGGGGTTAAAGTTCTATTATACGGAGACCCTAGATCTGTAAAGTTTTCACTGACTTCTTTCTGGATTCTTGTCTGCATATTGATTTCTGTTGAATATTTGACTTCGATGTCTTCATGAAAGTTGTAGGTAACACCTTAAAATACAACATACTCAAATTTGAAGAAAAAATAACAAGTATAGCTTGGTGAATCGGCTAGATCTTGGAAACGATGGTTCTGGTGAAGTATTCCGAGACACCCGAGACTTCATGGACTTAAATGGTGACCATACTTTGGTTATTTGACCTAGATATCTTCATTAAACTTGTAAAGGACACCTTGGTACACAACATACTAAAATTTCAGAGGAAACGAAAGAGAATAGATGGGTGAAATCTTAATATTTCGGAGAAGTGTGTTCTGGACGACGTGGTAGTGGTTCCAGAAGTTTCGTGGGGTTGTATAAATTAATCTAAAAATAATTTGGCGCATAATTATTCATGAAAAATGCACGACAATGTCTTGGCTATCACCCTGTAAAATTTCGTAATTTTTCAAGGCCATATGAGTATTTTAATCGAATTTATTTGGAAACTGTGCAATTCTGGTCATTATCCGAATATCATGTGCTATTTTGTGGAAATTGTGAAATTATGTGAAATTCAATTTGGCCAAGAATTTGGTATGAAATTGTCATCCTATTGGTTTGTTTAGTGATTTTTTGAATATTATGATTTTGGGCAAATCATAGATATTAAATTTAATATTTGTTTATGAAAATAAATAAATATAATAATAAAATAATAAAATAATAATAAAATAAAAAATGGGATTATGTTATTGGCCATGAATTCCATTGAATTTATTATGCATTGTTGTATGACATTGGTGTATGTATGATCATAAATTGTGATGCATGTGTGAATCATATGCCATGTAATAATGAGATTAAAAGGATGGTGGTGAAAAATGATATGTGAGTAAGAGGTTGTGGTGGAGGATGAGGCTGGAATGTACGAGATGCATTGTCGGAATTCCTGAGAGATTCAGGATGCCTGGAATGTGGGGTGCCGGAAGTCCGGTTGTATCTTGGATACATGCCCGGAGATTCCTCACGACACCAGGATTGGGGTGCGGGATGCCTGGCTAGAAGGGTAAAGGCCAGAAGCCCTATCGGAGGTTTCGCCGAAGGGAATGCCTCGTGATGCTAGTTGAGATGCGAGATGCCCGGAATGTGGGGGCCGGAAGCCCGGTGGCCATGGGATGGCTGGAATGCTGGGAACCCTGTCGGAGGTCTTTGCCCGAAGGGATGATGAAATTGATGATATGAGAAATGGGTGATGTGGTGATCAAACTTAAAGATAAAAGATGAAAAATGAACCCATGATATATGATGATGATGATGATGATGATGATGATGATGATGATATGTGATGTGATATGATGATCACATATGATATGATATGATAGGCATGATGATATGCATGATGATGATGATGATGATATGTGAGGTGATATGATGATTACTTATGATATGATATGATATGATATGATGATCACCCATGATATATGATAGACATGATGATATGCATGATGATGATGATGATGATGATGATGATGATGATGATGATGATGATGATGATGATATGTGATGTGATATGATGATCACCTATGATATGATATGATATGCATGATGATATGCATGATGATGATGATAATATGTGATGTGACATAATGATGCATGATAGTGTGTGCCTGGCTTCAAGGTAAGTAATGCCTACAATGCATGTGAAATTTGCACAATGCATTGAGTTGTTATTGGATTTCCCTATCTGCTGAGTGGTTGTACTCACCTCTTTTGGGGATAACATTTCAGATTAGCCAATATGCCGCTTCTTGCCGTCACGCGGGGTACATTTTACGGGATACCATCCGATGTAGAGGTCGAGTGTGTTGAGATAGACTGTCCCTCTGTTCTCGGACTGACTTTTATCCGAGTACGATGTCTAGTGATGTATGACGTGGGCCTGGCTGGGGGTCCTATTATTCAGGAGTTCATTTCTGTGCACGTTCGTCGAGATGGAGCAATGCGAGGGATGTTGCCGCCGCCACCGCCTGATGCACCGGGTTGGGTGTGAGACCTGCGCGCAATGAGTAGGAGCTGGATCTTTTTGATGTAGATAGTCGACACTTTCGATGGGGGTTCGTACTCGTATAATGTTGAGGGTCGAGAGTTTCTTTTTGAGGTTTTAGGCTGGACATGGCAGAGTCCTAGCTTTTCCTTGTTTTGTACCGACCCGAAGGGTATCCCATCTTGCTATATATATGTAAGCAAAGTGTCGAAGTTGTTTATAAAATCCCGATGTTTAGCTGGTGTGTATTTGTATCATGGTTAGTAGGGGGGAGAGACGTGATGTCTAATTTGCTTCCGCTATGAGTCGCGTTGGGACCGATCGTTAAAAAAAAATGCCTATGATTAACGACGCTTGTTTTAAGTACAAGATAGAAAAAGGTAACAAAGTGTAACATCGGCGCTGGTGACGACCTGCGAAGGGTTCGGGGTGTCACATGGTAGTCTCAAGACTAAAAGATTTCAATCTGACTTAAAACAGGAGTACATCATATGCTGATTATTTATGAAAACTCATATGTACTCAGAACTGCATGAAGCCTCTACTGCATCTTCATCAAGTGGGCTATGAAATCAAGTTCCCCTTATCTTCCTAGAATGGACTTGATCCACCAAACGCCTTTGGTGTCCTTGGGTCCTTCTTCCGGTGGACTGTCACTATGTGGAGTCTTGTGGAGCTTGCTCACGTCATACCCTTCTTCTTTAGCCTTCCAAACCAGCTGATTGTAAATTTCTTCGTCCATACGGCTTTGTTTGCTCAGTATCTGCAAAATAGAAAAGCCCACCAATCAGCCAACGAAAATGCAAAAAAGAAAGAAACAAGAATCAGAGCCCAACTTGCAATCAGCACAAACCGCCCCATGAACATCACTCACAGAACAAAAAATCCACCAATCCAATCGTCTCTGACCGTCAATTTGGGGGTAAAAGAGGAAAAAAAAAAGGAAGCCCCACAACAATGGTAGGCACTGATTCCATCTTCGGAATAGGTTGAAGCGCCAGCACTGACAAAAAGGCATCGGTATCAACTTGATACCTGAGGAAAAGGAATTTCAAATTAAGACCCAACAACTAGTCTAGAACCTGAAAAGAATACATCACTATGAAGACAAGTGTATTAAATCATATGAGCAAACGAAAAGAATGAGATGAAAGAAAGTACCTAATGCAAATAGTCTTGAAAGTCAATGATGAGAGACTTCTCATCCAAATCTTCCTCAGGCGGAACTCCAAATAACCAATTTCTAGTGCACAGCTCAGCCTCTACGCTTTCAGGGGAAAGGGAACTACGGTATTTATTTAAAATGTGTCCTCCAATGCTGAAGGCTGATTCTGAGGCAACGGTAGTGATAGGAATGCTCAATATATCACGTTCCATGAGGGATAACTTGGGATATCGATGAGAATGAGTTTTCCAATAATCAAGGACATTGAGATCTGGGAACTTCTTTCTATCAAGCCTATTCTCCTCCAAATACAAATCCAATTGTGACTTAGTAGATTGTGATCCAAAGTGTTCACTCTCGAATGCATCATACTCATCAATGTCATCCCCAATGTTCTCATCGATGCCCTCAACTAAAATGTTACCTCGACTAGTTGAAGAAGTAAAACGATCGTCTCTAGACATAGAAGTCATATATTCATCAAAAAGTGTATAGAGTTTTTCTCGAATGCCCCGTACAAATTCCACATGATCATCCATGTCCAACTTTGAGTAACAAAACTCTAACAAGTGTAACTTATAGTGAGGATCTAATATAACAGCAAATGATAAGACAACACTATAACACTTCAAATATTTTTCAAACTTTTTGAGCATTGCCTTAGCCATAGAACTAATAGCCTCATCCTCAGTATCTCTTGCATGTATTAAACGAAGCTGAATCTGCCATACTCCATAAAAATATAAATTCGCCGTTGGATATCTAACTCTAGAGAACAGAATAGAAATATCATAAAAGGGTTTTAACAAGAAAGCAATTTTCTTTCCTCTAACCCAATCTTCAGAAGATGGACATGTGACAAAGTTATGGTCAATTAACTTCAAATGTGAAAATGCACATTCAAAGAAAAGGGCACCCTCAAGCATTAGGTATGTAGAATTCCATCTCGTAACCGCATCTTCACGTACCTTTTTACTGGCCTTTAAGCACGACTACGTTATACATTCGGCAAATTTTATTCTCCTCCTTTGTGTAGCCCTCACATACTTGACAACTTCTCTAATATTATGTAATGATCTATCAATAACCTTTAAACCTTCCTGTACAATAAGATTCAAAATATGTGCTCCACAATGCACATGAAAATACTGTCCATCACATAACAAAGAGGATCTCACAGAAGGTGTATTTCTCCAAATATCAACCATACTGTCATTGTATGATGCATTATCTAAAGTAATGCTGAAAATCTTTCTCTCAATACCCCATTCTCTTAACAAAGTCATCAATTTTTCTAAAAGTATGGGACCACTATATGGAGGTGGCACATAGGAGAAACATAAGACTTTTGAATGCAATTCCCAATCCTCATCGATATAATGAGCAGTGACAATCATATAATGATCCGTAGTAACATAAGTCCATAGGTTAGAAGTCAAACATATTCGGCTTGAAAGAGACAATAATTTGGATTTCAAAATTCCCTTCTCTTTTTCATATACTTTTACCACATCACTTCTTGCTGTAAACCATGAAATGTGCTTCACATTAGGGTTGAGGTAACTAAACAACTCTCTAGTAGCTTCATGCTCCACAAAAGAGTACGTATAATTGTGTTTGATTATCACTCTTGCTAGCATATCTCTAAACACACCTTGGTCAAATTGTACTACAGAACCATCAACATTAACCTCTCGGTTGGGACAAGTATCTAAATGATGCAACAAATTTTTTGTCCCATGGCTAGCCGTGTAACTTACTTCGCACCACTTACATTTAGCCCTATTCATGCCATCACCATTTGTGAACTTTTCAAATTCAGACCATACAATCGAAGTGCATTTTCTTGGATGCTTAGAGCAAGTAGAGTTATCTTCCTCGTCCTCATGAACTAAGGATGTAACTCTACATCTCTCGAATTGTTCCATAGTTGAATATTCTCTTTGATCCTCGTTATCTCTTGACATGTCAACTAATTAGTTGGAGAAAACATAAATTAGAACAAGTTCAGGGTTCAAGATTGCATGTTATGAATCTAACATAAAGGGTAAAGAATGAGCTGCCGAAAAGAAGCTCTAACAACAGAGTGGAGGAATACAATGTCGAAAGCAACTTCTATTCACTAGAACATTGAAAAATCGCAGCAGTCATCAAATTCATCCTTACCTTCACTTAGAACTTTTTGGGCCTAAGCTTGAGGAACCACAACAACTCTCTATTCGCAAGATACCACCCACCGCAACTCCATTGGATTCGGCTCTCCCGTAACTCACAAAGCGGTCACCACCAGTAGTAGAGCGAACTGCCCATAAGGGAAATAAAAAATGAAGATCAACTGCAGTACATGGCTCTCCTGTAACTCACAAAATGACTGGACAAAGAGTATATTTTGATCCACATAGCCCTAGCAACAAATGGTTTTATCCATTTTGAATGCACTATCGAATGCAGAGAAGAAGTATTAGAAATAAACCTGATCTTGTCCTTCTTCGTGCATATCAGTTGATGAAGAATCCTTTCGCCACTTCCATACAAACATCGGAATAAGCGCCAAAACGAGAAGCATTGAGAGTATGGCCACAAAGAGTTCCTCCATCTTCAAGTCCTAGAATTAAAACACGCAAGGAGACCGAGACTAAGGAGACATAATCAGATGAATGCAAACAAAAACGCCTGTACTTGTAATCATGATCCGATTCCATACGGCTGCTGCTGGAAGTAGTCCCTCGACTCCCTCCCTCATTCTTGGAACACCCGCTGTTGACTAACACGAGCGACCCTCCTCCATTCTCGCCGACCCGAACCCTACCCTGGTGGTGACACTGCGACGATTGAGTTGTCGGAAAACCTCGGCCACTAGAGATGGGCGGCGACAAGGCAAAGATGGGCGGTGGTAAGGCGACGATGGGTGGCGGCAAGCGGCGACAAGGCGACGATGGGCGGCGGCAAGCGGCGACGAGGCGATGGAGGTGGCAGCGAATCAAAAGCGAAGAGGGGGTCCTAGAATCATCAATCGTGGGCGTGGCCTTCGTGGGTTAGGGTTACTGAGTTTATTTTGATGGGTTGGTAAATGGGTATTTAGTAGACCCATTTAAGACCCAATTCATTTATTTTTAAAACCCACGTGGGTGTCTTGGGAAAAAAAGGCTGACCCATTAACGACCTATTTAACACCTCTAGTTGTGATCGAGGATCAAGTCGCCATATCTGAGTCAAAGTTCAGTTTAGACAAGGATGGAAGTCGATTGGAAAGAAATGTCAATGTCAGAAGAAAGGTGCCCTGTTTCACCTAACTGGAAGAGTAGAATTGGAAAGTCAGTGCTCATCTCGATCGATGTGTGTCGTGTCTGGAAGAAAGGACATGGATCCGCCCTGTGCTGTACGAGGGAAATGACTTGTTACAAGTGTCGCCAGTAAGGCCATTTGATCAAAGATTGTCTGTATAGACAGATAGAATCACAACTTTTATGTCACTGTCGTTGATAAGATAGAACATCGGAAACATGCTTCGGAACATTTAATGGGGTACTTGGAACAGATCCCAGTGCAAAGAAAGGTGCATGATATTCCTTGATAGGAGGTAGATGACTCCCTGATTTTGTGTTGAGTCTGTGGAAAAGAGGCATGAGTCAGCCCAGTGTCAGAGTAAAAAGGGAGCATGATTTGAATATGGCCAACACGGCCATCGGGTTAGGAATTGTCCGTGTAAGTCCACGAGAGCGTAAGTACCGTTACTGCAGATAGGACGCCACTAGGATGGCTAGAAGAGCATGAATGGGTTGATCAAGCATCGATCAAAGGAAGAATGTTTTTGAGATATTTTTATCAGTGTAGTGCAGTAGAATTTTCAATGAAGGTTATAGGATTTTCGGATTGGTAATAAAGTAATAGAAATATGAATCTCTGACTATAGCTGTACTTGAAAGGGGTTTACTTAAGTATGACTTGGAAGTCATTTATAAAAAGATTTGGCTCAAGGAGCTTTTTGTTGTTTTGAATCGTGGTATTGATATAATTCAGTTTGTTCAGTTAGCATGTGAAAGTTTTGAATTACTGAAATTCGAAGAGGAACTTCGATCCTTGCTATTTGTCACTGAAGATGACTTGGTTCTAGTTATTGGTTATCGAATCTACATGGCAGTTGTAATGGATGCGTCAGTTGGGGAGCCGAATATGGAGAACATAATCGTGGTACATAAGCTTTCTAAGGTATTTTCTGAAAAATTGTCAGGTTTGCTGTTAGAAAGAGAAGTAGAGTTTGTGATTGAATTAGCACCCGAAACAGAGCCAGTCCTTAAGGCTCCTTACCGGATGGTGTTACTCGAGTTAAAAGAATTGAAGGTGCAGATGCATGAATTGTTGAATAGGGGATTCATACATTCCGGTGCATCACCTTGGGGAGCACCTGTTCTATTCGTGAAGAAGAAAGTTGGTTTGTTGTGTTTGTACACCAATATTTCTCAAGATCAATTGGAGGTCAGGGTATCATTAGTTGAGGATCAGGAAGAAAGACATACCGAAGTTAGCATCTCGCACTCGATATGGTAGTTATGAGTTCATTGTAATACCGAGTGATTTGATGGATACCTTAGCTGTTTGTTTGGGTTTAATAAACAGAATGTTTAAGGGTACTTAAATTAGTTGTGATCATGTTCATTGAAGTTATCCTAGTGTGTCCAAAGAGTGCAGAGGAGCACGAGAGGCATTTGGAGAGGGTACTTCAGACCTTGAGTACTCTTGGATTTTACAATAAACTTAGCAAATGTGAGTTTTTGATGACTCGTGTTGTGTTCCTAGGTCATGTGATTTCAGGAGAAAGAATCTCCGTAGACCTCGTCCGAGATTAAAGCAGTGAACAGTTGGCCGATATTGACTACAGTGATAGAGATCAGAAGTTTCTGGGGATTAACAGGATATTTCAAACAGTTCGTAGAAGGGTTTTCAGTGTTAGCGTTACCGTTGACAAGACTACTGAGAAAGGAAGAGAAGTTCGTATGGACAGGTAAGTGCGAGTGTAATTTTCAAGAGCTTAAGCAAGCGCTAACTACCGCACTTGTGCCGACTATTCCATCTGGTCCTAGAAGTTATGAGATCTGCAGTGCTGTGTAGTTTAAAAGATTGGGTTGCTTGTTGATGCAGCATGATAAGGTTATTGCATATGTGTCCCGTCGTTGAGATCTTGTGAATTGAATTACCCGACGCACGTTGTAGAACTTGCAGTAGTTATGTTCGTTCTGGAAATTTAAAGGCACAATCGGTATAGAGAAAGATTTCATATCTTCATTGACCATCAAAGTCTCAAGTACGTACTCTCTCATAAGGAGTTGAAAATGAGACAGCATCGCTAGATGGAACTCCTTAAGGATTATAACTATGATATTTCGTATCACTCCGGAAAGGTGAGCAAAGTTACAGATGCACTGAGTTGAAAGTCCTTAGTTGCACAATTGGTACTCAAGGGTTGGATCTTATTTGAGGAAGTTCGAAATTCGGTTTTCAAATCTACAGTAGGCCACATTTTGAATTTTATGACTACCCTCAGAATTGAGCAGAGAGTACAGATTAGAATCGAAATGCTTCTATGGACAAATTCAGAAATTCAGAAGACTCTATAAGAGAATGCAGATAAGAGAGAGGTTGATTTTCAGATTTCTGAAGACAGAACACTAAGGTTCTGAGGACGATTGTGTGTAATTGACGATACATAGATTAAAGAAGAGATCTTATGGGAAGCTCATTGTAGCAACTTCAGCGTTGTCCAAACAGTACGAAGATGAGTCAGAATCTACATCATCGAGATTGATAGATCGGTATGAAGATAGATTTCACCAAACAAGTTGTAAGTGTTGGATATATCAATAAGTGAGAATTTGGTAATGTAAGCCACGGAAGTTTTTTTTTCAAGCACTTGAGAGAGTCCTATGTGGGAATGGAAGTATAGCATGATGGAATGATATGACAAGCTTATTAAAGAGTTGGGAAGAGTATTGATTCCTTATAGGGTTGTGGTCGATAGATGAATAGAGTCAACTCACCTTAGTGCAGCACGAAAAGATCTCGATAATAATAGGTATATCAAAGTGTGTGTATATCATATAAATCATCTGCATTGAGTGACAGTGATGAATTGTATTCCAAATCTAGATTAGATGTTCCAAGTTGGCAGAGCTTTCGGATGGTTCTTTCTTAAGCAGTGCATAGCAGAGAGTGCAGAATTTCAATTATTGAGATGAAGTCAGGGAAAGAAAGATCACGGGCCAGGGTCAGTATAGTAGTCAGTGATTGCAGTTGCCGAGATCAGTGTCAAAGTTATATCAGAGCTTGACCAGGGATTCCCAGTTTTAGCAAATCAGTCAAATAGTTTCTTTTTAGTCAGTGTAGAGCAGAGTGTTCAAAACTTCAGTTGTTGAGATAAGATCAGAGATCAGAAAATCGCAAGTCCAAAGTTGATTTAGAAATCAGTGATTTAGTCGTAGTTAGCAGAGACAATCTTGAGACCGCTCAGAATTACCAGTTTAGCTTCACAGATTTTGTGTTGAAGACCTTTAAAATTTTAAGTGGGAAGTGTTTAGTATATTGGATCCGAAGTGGTTTGAGCAAGATAGCAATGATCTAGCAACATTGGTATAGAAGGAGCAACCTGAGAAAGAGAAAATTATATGAGACAAATGTACCCCCACCTTTTGGTTTAAGAATTTGTAAAGGTTTAAATTTCGAGGTTGAAATTTTTATAAGAGGGGAAGAGTTGTTACATCCCGATTTTCCAATTCTATTTTCAATAAATTGAGACGGGCATTTCGTTGGCACATATATAGTTCTTTTCCTTGAGTCGGCCACTCATGTGAAAACTAGTCTATCGGGTGAAGCTGTTAAGAGTTTCTAATGCATCAGACTCGAGAATTTGACCAGGAAGCGACCTTTCGACCGAACTAATTTGCAAGGGTTATTACGGCACAATTAAAAATCGATTAGAGATCGGAGATAGGTCGACTCGATAGAGGCATATGATCAAGTGTGGGTGATTCACCAGATCGCGGAATTCTTGTCGATCGGCACTGGACCAACTTTTCAATCGATTGGGTACCCTCTGTTCGTATTTGAAACCTTGAGATTACCCTAACAACCGAAAGTCACCAATGTTTCAAAGATGTACATTGTGGCTTGAGATGATCAACCACAGATCAAATTGATTCAAATTGTGTTAATCTGCAGTAATGAATTAAGACGAGGTAAGTCTTCTGTGTGATGTGGCTAGGCCACCCAAGGCGTATTTTTTTTTTCTAATAGGGGTTTAGAGGGTTGAACTTGCTGAGATATTGTCTCATCCCGATTTGGAGATTACAATTTCAAGTCCCTAGTGGACGAAGCGGCTAGATTGCTTTGGTTGACCTTGAGGAGTTGCAGAGGTGAAGTCATGAGGATTGGAGAATGTGTCCAACTTGTAGATCGTAGGACAGTTCATTTTTAAGAGCCGGTCTTTTGTATATTTTTGGCCGTAGGCCTTCTTTTGTAACTCTGTTGAATTATGAAAGTGTTATGTTGTGATTTTGCTTCCTGCTTTCCTACCCGTATTTTATTGTCAATGGTTTTATAATACGTTCTGTTTGCACAATAATAAATGAATGATGTCGGTGACACTACCTGAGAATGTTGCATTTGCATGACCATGGTATGATGTTGGCGCACTCGAGGTTCGAGGCGTGACAATATCCACACTTTTCTATATTAACCCAAAGTTCAAGAGCAAATTTTGTAACTATATCGCCTCCTTCGCTACAAAGGCTAGTACCATGTACCTTGCCTTAGTCGAAGACAATGCAATGTGATCCTGTAAGAATGCTTTCCAACTAATTGCACCACCCGCTAGCGTAAACACGTACCCTGCTAAAGACTTGCAATCATCCAAGTCACTAGTGTGATCCGAATCTACAAAACCAGTGGTCTCATTGCCATTGCTGTCCCTCCGGTATACTATACCCATATCTGTTGTCCCATTCAAATATCTGATGATCCACTCCACAACTTCCCAATGAGCTTTATCAAGACGTTTCATATAACGATTAACCACACTTACAGCTTGTGAAATATCAAGTCTAGTGCACACCATAACATACATAATACTACCCACGGCACTAGAATAAGGAACACGAGACATATGCTCATCCTCCTCCTCAGTCTGCGGTGATAATTTATCTAAAAGTTTAAAGTGTTTTGCTTAAGGTGTACTTACAGATTTTGCTTACTACATATTAAAACGTGCTATGATCTTCTCGATATATTTCTTTTGAGATAAACGTAAAACTCCTACAGTCCTGTCATGCAAAATCTCCATACTAAAAATTTTCTTTGCAGCACCTAAATCTTTCATCTCAAATTCAGCATTTAACTACCTCTTCAGCACATCAATATTAGACATATTCTTAACTGCTATCAGTATATCATCAACATATAAGAGTAGATAAATCAAAGAACTATTCTTCAATCTCCTATAGTAGACATAGCTATCCATCTGACTTTTCAAGTAGTCTTGACTAGTCATGAAAGCATCAAAACGTTTATACCACTGCCTAGGAGATTGTTTCAACTCATACAAAGATTTCTTTAACAAGCAAACATAATCTTCCTTACCCGGAATAGCAAATCCCTCTAGTTGCCTCATGTAAATCTACTCCTCCAACTCACTAGTGAAGAAACGATGTTTTTACATCTAGCTGCACTAACTCGAGATCCTGCGAAGTAACTAAGGCAAGTAAAACACGAATTGAAGTATGTCTTAGCACAGGAGAGAACACCCCATTGTAGTCAATGCCCTCACGCTGTGTATACCGCTTCGCTACAAGTCTCGCCTTATACCTCGCTGCCTTGACTCCGGGAATGCTCTCTTTCCGTTTGAAGACCCATTTACTTCCGACAATCTTTTGGCTCTTGGGTACTTTGACTAGCTCCCATGTTTGATTTCGATGGAGTGATTCCATCTTTTCACTCATAGCTTCTAGCCATTGCGATGACTCCAAACTAGCCATCACCTTAGAGTAAGACAAAGGCTCATCTATCTCCACCTCATCACCTACAGTCAATGCATAAGCAATATCTGTATAACTATAACATACCAGTGATTTAATATGCCTTCTATGTCTATCTGCAGCTATAGTCTGCTGCGGCTTTGCTGGTTGTTCACTATCACCGACTTCAGGAACTGCGGTTTCATTTGCAGTCTCAACTTCTGTTACCTTTGAGGTCTCTGGAGTCTCCACCTGAAGCTCCACCTCACTAATGACGCCATGATATGTCTTCTCTACTGGTTGTATCTCAAAACTCCTCTGTTGAAGCATTGCAGTCTCGTCGAAAATCACATTTCTGCTTATTAGAAAACCGGGTGATCTGGGATCGATGCACCATAGCCGGTAGCCTTTCACCCCATGTGCATAACCCAGAAATATGCACTTTTTCGCCCTTGGCTCAAGCTTACCATCACTCGCATGAGCATACGCAGGACATTCGAATATACGTAATCCGGAATAATCAACAGGTTTCCTCGACCTTACTTCCTCATGAGTCTTCCACTTGATATCATATGATGGAGATCGATTAACCAGGTAACTATGACATATTTACTGCTTTAGCCCAAAATTCATTGCCAAGTCCTGCATGCGAAAGCATGCATCAAGCTCGCTCAAGCAAAGTTTTTTGTTCTTTCGTTCTGCCATGCCATTCTGCTGTGGTGTCCCAAGTACTATGCGGTGTCTCATAATACATTCTTTCTCGTAGAACTCGGTAAAATCTTTACCACAGAACTCCATGTCATTATCGGTTCTCAGGCACTTGATTTGCTTATCTAACTGCTTCTCAATCAATGCTTTAAATTTCTTGAACCGATCAAACACATTATATTTGTGCTTCAAAAAGTATACCCATACCTTCCTCTTATAATCGTCGATAAATGTCAGCATATATCGGGCACCTCCTTTCGAAGGAATCGAAGATAGGCCTGTGACACCGCGAACCCTTCACAGGTCGTCACTAGCACCAACGTTATTCCTTATTACCTTTCTCCTTAGAAGATGCGTCATAATTCATAGACACATTTTTTTTTTAAAAACAAAACGGTCTCAGTGCAACTCATTAGCTTAAGCAATTTAAAACATCACTATCTCTCCCCCTACCAACCATGATGCAAATACACACCACTAATCACCATAATTTTATAAACAAGCCATGACATTTTATTTACATATATTTTCAAGATGGGACTTCTTTTGGGTCGGTACATCAAAAAGGAAAAGCTAGGACTCAGCCATGTCCCGCCTAAAACCTCAAAAAGAACCCTCGACCATCTACATATCACGTGCAACAATTTCCCATCATCAGTGTCGGCTACCTATCCCTAAAAAGGATCCAGCTCCTACTCGTCGCGCACGGGTCTCACATCCAACCCGATGCATCAGGCAGTGGTGGTGGCAACATCCCTCGCATGACTCCATCCTGACGAACATGTACGGATATGAACTCTTGAATGACAGGGCCCCCAGCCAGGCCCACGTCATACATCACTAGACAGCGTACTCGAATAAAAGTCAGTCCGGGAACAGAGGGACAGTCTATCTCAGCACACTCGACCTCTACATCGGATGGTAGACCGTAAAATACACCCCGTGTGACGGCAGGAAGCGGCATACTGCTAATCTGAAATATGAGTCCCCAAAGGGGTGAGTACAACCACTCAACAGATAGGGAAATCCAATAACAATTCAATGCATCATGCAATCATACATGCATTGCAGGCGTTACTTACCTTAAAGCCATGCGTATACTATCATGCATCATCATATCAATTTATAACACATACATGTGTATCATCATCGTATCATACATGTCATCATCATCATGACATCATTACATTACACATGTCATCATCATCATGGCATCATTTCATCACACATGTCATCATCATCATGACATCATCACATTACATATGTCATATCATATATCATCATCATTATCATAACCATGCATATCATCATGCATATCATATCATGGGTGATCATCATTATTTCACATCACATATCATCATCATCATCATCATCATCATCATCATCATGCATATCATATCATGGTTTAATTTCCACTTTTAGCTTTCAATTTGATCACCACATTACCCATTCCTCAAATCATCAATTTCATCATTTCCTCGGGCAAAGACCTCCGAGGCTACCGGTATTCAGCCTCCCAGGCCACCGGGCATCCGGCCCCCCACATTCCGGGCATCTCGCATCTCAACTAGCATCATAAGGCATTCCCTTAGGGCAGAAACCTCCGACAGGGCTTTCGGCATTTACACTCCCTGGCCGGGCATCCCGCACCCCATATCCTGGCATCGTGAGGCACTCCCTTCGGGCAGAAACCTCCGACAGGGCTTCCGGCACCCCCATGTTCCGGGCATCCTGAATCTCCCAGGAAAATCTGACAATGCATCTCTATACATTCCGGCCTCATCCTCCACCACAACCACTTCCTCACTTATCATTATCCACATTTACCATTATTTTGATCTCAATTTATCATGACATATGGCGTGACATCAAACAAGTCATACTTGGCATAGCATTCACACATGCATCACAATTTAATGTCATACATACACCAATATCTCATCATATATGCAACAATGTATAATTATTTATTAATAAATTCAATGGAATTTATGGCCAATAAAATAATCCATTTTATTTTTTTTATTATTTTAATAAATAAATATTAAATTCAGTATCTATAAATTCCCAAAATTATAAAAATTCAAGCAATCATTAAACAAACCAATAGGATGAAAATTTCATGCAAAATTCATGGCCAAATTGAATTTCACACAATTTCACAATTTCCACAAAACAGCACATAATATTCGGATAAAACCAGAATGCACAGTTTCCGAAGAAATTCAATTAAAATATCCATACGGTCTCCCAAAATTACAAAATTTTACTGAGTTATAGCCAAGACATTTTTGTACAACTTTCATGTAGAACTCCAAGCCAGATTCGTTTTAGATTATTTTATACGACCTCATGATACTTCTGGACCCATTACCGCATCGTCCAGTGTACATATCACCGAAATATTGAGATTTCACCTACCTATTCTCTTTCATTTTCTCTGAAATTTGGATATGTTATACATAAAGATATCCTCTACAAGTTTTATGAAGATATCTAAGTCAAATAACCAGAGTATAGTCATCATCTATGTCCATGAAGTCTCGGGTATCTCAAAATACATCACCAGAATCATCATCTTCAAGATCTAGTCGATTTACTAGGCTTTACTTGTTCATTTAACTTCAAATTTGAGTATGTTATATTTTAAGATGTCTCCTACTACTTTCATGAAGAAATCTAAGTGAGATTCTCATCACAAACCAACATGCAACCACGAATCCAGCAAGAGGTCAGTAAAAACTCTCCAGATCTGAGGTCTCCGTATAATAAGACTTTAACCCCTCAAATCTCCATCATTTTCCACGAAATTTCAGTATGTTGTAGTTCAATATGTTATATAGAACTTTTATGAAGAAATCAAAGCCAAAATAGGACCCTAAACACACATTCAAGCTCAAACAATTTACTGACTCACACGATCCGAGCAAGAACAGTCACACCATTCACACACAACTCATCCATGCTTCGGTTTTTCTCATCTATCACCCCAAAGCTCAACATGCAAACGACATACAAGCATGCAAGAGAAGCTAGAGGACTCCCACTTGCCTCTAGACCGGACGGACGACGGCGTAGAGTGGCGAACACGGCGGCACACGGCGGACGGACGGCGGTTCCCTCCTCCTTTCTCTCTTGGCCGCTCCTCCCTCTCGCACGATCTCTCTCACTCGCACAACTCTCTCTCTCTCTCTCCTTGGGCGAGCAAATGGCCGGCCACCCTCTCTCTCTTCCTTCTTATACCCCCCTAAAGCTCATCATTTGCAATCATGAGATTGCCTTAACCATGGCCAATGCATGGCCTTCTCCTTTGCCACTTGTCTTATTGAATTTTGAATTGGGTTTGGGCTTCTTGGGCTTGGGCCATCCGGCCACTCTTGGCCCTCCCCCTTGCTCGACGGCAGCCCACTTGTGGGCTTTAATGGGCCGGCCAACTTGGCCCATTAAAGTTCCACTCTTGGGCTTAAGGCCCAATCGAATTTTTACCCTTTTTTTTTTTCGAATTCTTCTATAAATGTTTTTAAATTTCAATTTTCATCTTGGCCAAAGTCTTGTGGCATTTTTTTTATTGAAATTTAATTTATAAAGTACATGGCCAAGAATAAATTATTAATCTATCAAATTTAAATTTTCACAATCATATGCACAAATCATCTAATCAAAAGACTAATGGCTAAAGCATAAGCCATGGAAATTTTTTATCACCTAATTAGGAACTTTAACACACCTTATGGCTTGGCTCTGAATTTTCGGGATGCCACAAGGCCCCAGACGTTTGAATGAATATATTCAACTAGTCGTTTGGTTGAATGAATAGCAATAGTAAACTTAACTTAGTGCTGCTTCCCATAAATGCAGTGCTCACATAAGTCCAACTTTCCTATCTTCTAACCCTCCAACAACCCCCTTTCACTCAATATCGTCATACATGCCTCACTCATGTGCCCTAAACGCATATACCATAATTGAGTTAAGTTCAAGTCTGACTCACCTGATGAAATTGCAGCGATTCCGGTCACAGTCTCTCTCAGTAGATGATAGAGAGTATTCACTTTCTTCCCCTTCATCACTGTCATGGCACCTCGAGAGATCTTCAGTACTCCACCTTCAGCAGTGTACCTACACCCGATGTCATTAAGTGTCCCCAGAGAAATAAAGTTCTTCTTGAGCTCCGGTACATGCCTCACATTTGTCAATGTGCGCACCACCCCATCGTGCATCCGAATATAAATTGTCCCTATCCCCACAGCCTTACAGACAACATTATTCCCCAAAAGAACTCTACCACCATCTGCAGTCTGGTAAGTGGTAAACCGGTTCTTATGAGGCGTCATATGATAAAAACACCCTGAATCTAGCACCCATTCGTCACCTGATGAAGTAGTAGTCACACATAAGACAGCTTCTACATCACTATTGCTCCCCTTGGCAACATGTGGCACCCCCGAAATGGCCCCGGATCCATTAGGGTCGTTACAGTTACATTCTCTTGGAGCATACCACTCTAAGACCAAAGAAATTTTAACATAACTTATAATACTTGGGGTTTTTCATTTGTTTTCTTTATCGGTCCCTGCGCAAATAATATGGCGGAAGCATAATTTCACTACCTTTCATCAAAATATAAAGTGATGCACACCATACTAAAACTTTCATAATTTAGGCTGAACACTTTTATTTATATAAGGGATGGACTATAATAGTTAGTACAACAAAACGCCGAGGTCTTTTTGTGTCTGGCGATTACCCAAAAGAAAACCAACTTCTATCCTTGGATATCATCTGCATCCGTCCATCACTCATGTTTCGGCGTCCCCAAAAATGCATCTCCTGCTACCCTCAACTCTAGGTCATATCCAGTCAAGTCCGTTGGCCGGTGGTGATGGCAGCATCCTCAGAAAGCGGCCATCCATACGGAGGAGAACCGATGTGAACTCCTGGTGAATAGGCCCGGCAGAGAGGCCTACCTCAAAAGTCAGCAAAATCCTCACGCGCTCGAATACCAACCCGTGCACCCCAAGATGACGGTGCTCTAACCACTCCCACTATAGGTCAATCAGGAGTCCACAAAACATACCAGGAGTTGCAGGTAGCAGCGGCATTTTTCTTTTAGTCTGAAATGTTAGTCCCCAAGAGGGGTGAGTACAACCACTCAGCAATAAAAGATCCATTAAACTATATTATGTAGAAACTCTAACTATCCAGATGCATGCAAAACACACATGTTATATATATATATATGCATGCCATCAAGGGTTTATTTACCTGCACCACATTCATAAAAACAATTCAATGCCATAACGAATGCATTTTCAATACCGGATGAAGCCAACTCAATTTCTTAGACAAATTCTCATATCATGCCACATGCACACACATGCACTCCTTTAATGTACCGGATTTTAGCATTCAAAGAAAGGTTTCATTCCCCGGGGACCAGTTTTTGCATCCCTCCGGGCGTTCGCACCCAACTTGGCATCGCGAGACCCTCCAGCACAAACCTCCGGGCATCCAGAGTGTGTTTCGTCACACCCTTGGGCATCTCACACCCCACCTAGCATCACGAGGTATATCCAGGGCTCACCATGAAAATGGTTGCCCCTTCCCTCCAGATTTACGTACAATCCCTACAACCGGGCATCCCGAAACTCCCAAGTACCCTTCGGCACAAACCTCCGGGCATCCAACGGCATCGACTCACTCGACCCTTGGGTATCCCGACACTCCCGAGGCATCGTCAGCTCACACTTTCGACAGTAACATCCACATCATAATATACATCTCATTACAAAAATACATTTTGATGCAATGACGTCAAGGATTCCATGGATCTATAAGACTTTATCAAATTTTCCAATGTCATGTGATATGCTGAATGTCACTGCATCTATCAAGTGAATAACAACTCAAGATACAATGACTCGTAGAACAAAATGAACAGTTTCATAGTAAAACAGTGTAAAGGGCAGAATGCACGCTTTCAGTAGAGATTTCGAAATAACCAGCAAATGACCATGAAAAATTCTGAAATTTCAACACGTTATAATCGAGATCTAGAGGAAAAATTTTCATTAAGGACACTAGGCCAGATTCGTTATGTATAATGAGTAGTAGTTCACACAACTCAGTTCAGGTTTCTTTTATCACAAAATAAAATTTGACAGAAAGCATTGCATATTAAAAGAGGTTTATGCCATCGTATTGATTCCAAGAAGTTTTGATAAAAATATATATACTCTATCTCATGCAATTCCTCACAACTTCCGTGAAGAAATCGGGATCAAATTCATATTAGAACTCTTCATAAAATTTCACATAGTTACAGGGTTACACATGAAATTGCACTGGATTAAGCGAATCCCATAAAATCCCACTCTCACCGTAACTACCTTACTTCCACAAGTCTACTAAAAGTCGGTCTTTCATCAATAAATCAACAGGATCAAAATGTACACAAAACCAAAGTAATTCCTCAATCTCATGGTCCCGCTCTACTTCAATTACCCAAAATTTAACATTCTACTTTCAAAACTCAATTGTTTCCAAGTATATTGCACCATACTGGACAATAACAACATCACATTATATAGATTAATGGACTTTCACTTGCCTTGATGTCCTATGGTTCCACGACGTGTGGTGAGATGGTGAGGAGTGCGCAGCTCGACGGCGACGGTAACACGCACGCACAGCAGGGACTAATTTCCTTCCTTCCCTTGCCAACTCACTCTCTCACTGCTCACTCGCAACCTTTCTCGTTCACTCTCTCTCGATTACTCCTGGTTTCGCTCACTCTCTCGATTACCCACTTTCATGAGCATAAGATCACTGGTTTTGCTAAAACCAGTCTAACATAAGAGAGGCATGTTTCGGTGGTTGCAAGGGGAACGGACAGTTGGAATGGACGTGTCTTCAGCATGCCTCCCTGTGCATTTCGCTGGCTATCCATACGCCAGTAACGTGGCATCATCCAGCCAAGCTTCAGTCAATATCTCTTCCAATTAGTTGACTTAAATGTCAACTATTAAGGGGTCTTCGGGTTGTTTTGGGCTAGTAGATTAGTGGACGTGTGGTCCTTCAATAACAAGGCCCAATTCAAAAAACTGATCCTTAAACTTGCACAAATATGGAGCATTCTCGGTCCCATGGTCTTGGTGGTTCAATAATTTATCAAGTGTACTTATTCATGACTCAGATCCTTGTATAGAAGAAGAACGAGATTGCACGGTGTTTCAATTTCTTTTCTTATCTCATGTGCACTCAAGTGGTATAATTGTGTCGAGTCATCAAAAGGAATATATATATATATATAGACACATACGGTCAGTGAAGTCGATAGTCTATTCAACAATCGGACCCTTAATAAACATGAGATATCGGTCCATCGATGGAATCAAACCATGCTCATGCAAAATATTAATGATACCATTCAGCGATACTTTTATTGATCAGTCACTGCCATCGCACATCACGGTTTACGAAATTCTCGGGTGCCACACAACGTTTACCACACTACTTGTGACATTATGCCTATCAATTTTATTCATCCGCTTTAGACAATTTCTCCTGATGTGCCCCTCATCGTGACACTCAAAGCACTTCATGCGTCCTTGGACTTTCTATGGTGTGATTTTGATATGCTTTTAACTCTGATACGACTAGGCCCTCTATGTTGTTCTCTACCCCGAACCATCAGTGTTGCTCCTTGCGCCAGACCGTCATCTCACAAATTTCTCTGACACTCCTTAAAGAATAAGGCGGACTTTATCTCTTCTGAGGTAATTGTAGTACGCCCCTGCAATAGTGAATCAATAAAGTGCTCCTATGACTCTGGTAAAGAGGCTAATAACATCATCCCCTGCTCTTCATCATCAAGTATATTATCGACGTTCTTCAAATCCAACATGAGTTTATTAAATTCATCTAGGTGGGTTCTGATAGATGTACCTTCAGTATATCTAAATTGAAACATCTTCTTCAACATGTACAAGCGATTGTTCAAACCTTTCTTCACATAGAGTGCTTGAAGTTTTGTCCATAATGCTACGGCATCCTTCTCCTCAGCAACCTCTATCAAGACCTCATCCGACAAACTTAACAGAATTATGCTCTTTTCTAGCAACCTCTATCAAGATCTCATCCGACAAATTTAATAGGATTTATGCTCTTTTCTTTTTCCATTAGCACTACCCTCTCTAAGGCTTTCATTATAATCGACAACTCATCTTTACCATCTAGTGCCTTGGCCAAACCTTGTGTTGTCAATAATGCCCACATCTTGATGCTCCATAACACAAAGTTATTACTCCTGTTAAACTTCTCAATTTTAGATTTCCTCTCAGACATATTTGCAGTAATAGAATTTCCAGATAATAATCAAACAAGTAAAACCAACCCCAAGCTCTGATACCAATTATTGGGATATAATACGCGGAAACGATAAGATCTTGCAATTTACGTTAATAAGAAATTACCAGAGAAATAAACGAGAAAAATAAATACATCATAAATTTACATGGTTCGGTTCGAGTATTAGTACCTACGTCCATGGGGAGAGCCAGCAGCAAATAATCCACTATAATCGAAGAATCAGAGTTTACAATCACTCACATGCTAAAATGTTTCTCACACCTAGATTTAACCCCAAACCCGAATTGTTTATAAATAAATAACTCACTTTGGTATAAATTCATGGCACAAAAATACCACGTGATAAAAACACTCTACGTACGGCTTCACGAGGCTGCAAGGCTTCGATTTCAGAAAAAATCGCAGATCGCGGCTTTCTTCTAGGCTTCGGAAGACATACGTTCAGCGGCTCCTTCTTCTCGGCTTGTACGTGCAGCAGTGAAAAGGAAAAACCCTCCTGGACCTATTCGGCTTTATATATGCGTGTGCGCCCAAGGTCAAAAATTTGACCTGGGCCCCACCACTTTAATGTCCTTTTGTTTCACGTGCAAGGCTCTACGTGCAGGGGCTTCAGCGGATTCACTTCAAAGAAGAAAACTCCTCTTTTATTATTGTAGGTGTGCCCATCTGGGCCCCACGGTCTTATTCTTCCTTCAAAGAATTGTGGCTAGGCGCTGCAGAGATAACAGAAGAAATCTTACCAATAATTTTTAAATTATTTCCTCCTTTGTGCAGTTTTAAGGAGTCCAGCGAATCGTGATTTGTAAATACTCAAACTCGAGTCATAATTTAACAGTCTTCAATGATAATCAGATCAGTTGTGTATACCAGCGCGATGGCTGATTTACTTCTCATACATATCTGCTATATTATACATGATGAGGTCATCCACGCACCCAAGTGAGGCCAATTGACTACGTGCAAAAGGAAGAAAAAAGCAAAATCAAAAAATCATTAAAAATCATAAAAAATTATTAAAATATCATAAAAATTTGTTGATGTTAGCACCGGCCATCCTATTTGGCATCACGAGTGTCTATGTCATCGATTTCCAATCAAAATTGGCTAAATTAACTTAATTGACAAAAAGTGAAAATGTCTAGGATTCAATTGGTAACATTTAAAGGTATAAGACTGAACTGACAAAAGTACAAAAGGTTTAGGTGTTTTCGGACAATTTTCCCAACGATAGATAGATCCCTCACTAATTCAAGCGCATGAGCTAATCTATGATTTCATTGGTAAAAATACTAACCATAAGGAACCCCAAAGTTATCAACAATTCAGTAAAATGACAATCTCATAAAGAGTTGTCATATTTCCAGAAAGTAGCTAAGATTGGTGTACCCTAAGTTACGACCACTTGAAAAAGATTATTGTCCTCATGAAAGAGTTGCTAATCATAGGTACAGTTGGGTATATATCGCATTGGCCCATTGAGGAGAATCAGGATCTCATGGGAAAGCTATTACTAGGAGGTTATTTTTAGCGTTAGTTACAACCACAACTAGATGCGTTTTTAAATATAAGATGTGGTACAACTTACGAGCCTCAGTCATGATAGTCATAGCTAAAGTTAAAAGTTACATAACCAATCTTCTGAGGAAAATTATCATAATTTCAAGAAAAGTTGCTAACTGTTGTTAGACCCGAAATAATGAACATCTCTAGCTGAGACCGCATTCCTTTCATACTTAGTAGGTCTAACTTCCAATTCCATTATGTTCCAGTGGTTTCTGTAACAAGGCATGAGAAAATATTAAGTACCCTAACAACTTCACCTCATTTTTATTCTCAACCATTCAGAGTGTGACATCTGTCTCAGGTCCACGTCATCCCATTTCTCCGCTCCAAACTAGCGCATGGGAGAAGGGCAGGGCTTTCTCTCTCCTCTATCTTCACTCTCCTCTTTACCTTCTCTCTTCCTCCTCCTCCGACACTCAAACGCTTTCTCTGCACTCTACCCCAACGCACTGAACCTTCCTGTCTAGCGTTTCCTCCAACGGCCGTCGCTCCCTCCCAACGACAGCCTCTCTCTCTCTACTCGATGGCTTCTTCTCTCTCCGACGACAGTCGCGCTCTCTCCGATGACGGCCGCGCTGTCGTCAGAGAGAGCGACCCTCCCTCCTGACAATGGCCTCTCTCTATACTCCACGGCCTCTTCACTCTCCGATGACGTCGACGCTCCCTCCCAACGACGGCCTCTCTCTCTCTACTCCACGGCCTCTTCCTCCGGACCTCTTTCTTCCTGAATTGCGCTCTCTCCTGACGCTAGGCTTTCTCCGACGAGGGCTGCACTTACTCCGCTATGCTCAAAGCCGTCTCTCCCGAGAAGCCCTAGATCTGCGACGACAATCCCCGCTTTTCAGGTTCAATTTTTTCTTTTTACTAGGGTTTTATGTCCGCATCTTTGCTTTCTTTCCTTTTTGCGTACTGTTGTACTTGGCCTTCCACTGAACAAGAAAAGCCAACTCTTACTGAGATTTTCCAGTACCAATGATGAATTCTTCCCAGAAAACATGGTATCTCGGTATTCCATGTTATCATCATCGTTTTACAGACTCTGTATATCTCAATAGTTCAAAGATGCTTCTAGGAAACATATGAGCTACAACACGTCATTGCACAGCCACATTAGAGCATTTATACAAGACAGAGGCACAGGCTTTATGAAGGGTTGTTCTTTGTCTAAAAGTATCTCAACTGAACGTGGGGCAAAAGATCGGTGGAATATTGTGGACTAAGGACACTATTGCGAACTGACTTGTTGTGTTAGACCTAGAGAGAAAGCTGAGTGTGGACAACTTCTCCACAATTAAGGATTCGGCATTCATAAGTGAGGCCATGGATTTTCTCCTTCGTGTTTTGATCAGGCGTGAGGGGGAAGAAGTTGCGAGCCACTGCCTCTCCTGCAGACGAAGTACCTCTGGACCATTCACCGCCCTTCTTCTCTTGATCGTGCAGATAAGAAAGGCACGAGCACAACGACAAAGCGTTCATCAACGGCGGTGAGTGGACCTCACCTCTCGGGATGTTGTTGATGGGAGGCGATTTGGGGCCCAAGAAATCGATGAGCTTCATGGGTTTTCGGTTGAAGAAACAGAAAAAACACTCCGCAAGAACAACAAAGGGCAATAGGGTGTGGAGAAATTCCGGGAAAGCGAATGTAGTACTTTAGCTTTAGCAGGTATGTCCATGATGGGGTGCGAACGGAACACACCGTTTTGTCTTGATGCGTTACGATGTAAAGTCACTAATGGAAGGGTACGAAGGGAGACGTATAAAAGCCTCCCGAAAACAACCGTTGGCAATGGTTGGCCATTCATGTGCACCAAATTTCCTCTCCATTTTCATCAAAGAAGATCAAGGCGTTCCATTTCATTTTTGCAAGAACAATCGGCATTTACGCTATGGAAGTCGGGTGTTTTCCTTGTGATTGCATCCAGACTAACGCAGGAAGTATTGTTCGTGATTTATTCGCAATTCAACATTCGTTCCGGAGCCATTTGCTGTTTACGCATCGGAATCAGGTAAGTCGTCTTACGCCGACTCGAATTCCAACATTGGTATCAGAGTCCGATCGTGATTTCTGCCTTGTTTTTCATCGAGTTTTCTTGATTACCATTTGATATTGAGATGAAGAGATTGTATTCTGCACTGTTTTGGATCTCTGATAGTCAGAATTGCCCCATGAAAAAATCGAAATTGAATTGGAGCGAAGAACGGGTTCGAGGTCACGTGATTCGTGAGATTTCGGCCATTTTTTGAAACAATTTTTTGGTCAAAATTAATTTTTGAATATACAGGGTAAAAGAGCTCGTCGAGACGAGTCCGATGATGGGTTGAGCACCACCAGGAGATGCCGACGCGCCCACACGCGCGGCTAGAAGCCGCTGTGCGTGGGCGCCATGCGCCGGTCGACGAACCGGCACATGCGCAGCGCCGCCGCTAGCGAACTGACGCATGGTGACGTCACCCAACGGTCGGTAACCGTCGGGATGACGTCATCGATGATGTCAGCGCTAGCGACAGTTGGCCAGCTAGCAACCCAACCCGACCGGCGACCTGACCCGACCGCAACCCGACCTGACTCGACCCGTTGACCAACCCATTAACCAACCCGACCCGACCGTTGACCGGTCAACGGTCGGACCGATCAACCGGTACGGCGGTCAGACCGGTCAACCGGTACGGCGGTCAGACCGGTCGAACCAGCCAGGAGCCGTTCGGCTCGCTGGCGCGTGCATTACACACGCCGCGCACTCAGGCGGCGCGTGGGGGCGCGTGCGAGCTCTAATTGGAGCGTGGTCAGTCTCGTTTGGTTTGTATGCGTGTCCTTTACATAGTGGAATAATTATTTTATACTTTTGAATTTTATAAATATATGAAAATGCTTTGGGAACCCTATGTACGCGTATTTTTTGGGGTTTAATGCAGCTTATTCATTTGTAACTTGTATTTTCTTGTGATTAGGGAAATACAGTAGCTAGCTTGTGTGCAAATGATGTTATATATGCTATGTAAAGCTTGGTTCAATGATATGATGTATTTATTTTAATATACTTGCAATTTTCTGGTTGCTAGAAAATAAGAACAATGGTAGGAAATCCATTACATGTTGAATTGCAATTTTTTATTATAGTTGAAGCATGATTGTTATTTATACGTTGATTATTATCATGCTATGTTCTTGTATTAAGGAAAAATATAGAAATTACATAAGGTCATGTAATTATTTTTCCTAGTGGGAGTTCGTAGGTTGGTAGAATTGAAAGGAGTTCTTACCTAGAACTTAAAATTTGCGCAAATTAAACTAATTAATGATAATAGAACAATTGTACATAGAAGTTGATCGGGAACATTGTGAACTTTTGCTTTTGTGTTTTTTGTTGAATTATCATTAATTTAGTTTGTCTTTGCTGCAAATTAAATGTGTGTTACTCTATATAGTGTGCTAGTATTGATTCTGCATTTATTATGTCAATGTGTTATAGCAATTGATTATGATATCGACATCCAAGACCATTGTGGCTGATCTCAATAAGGGTGAAAAGCTGAACGGTGACAATTATGATATTTGGCACCGAAAGGCTCAGTACATCCTTGAGGAGCAAGAGGTTTTGGAAACCTTCAACCATATCATGGATGAACCTGAGCATGGAACTTCAGCTCAACATAGGAGAGATCTTGATGCTTATCAAGCTTGGAAAAATAAAAATAGCATTGCTCGCATCACGTTGTTGAGCTATATGCAAAATGATCTCATGTGTGAGTTTGAGAGTTATAACAAAGCTCAAGCTATGTGGGTTGCCTTGAAGGATAAGTTTGGGGGTACATATGCCACTAAGCTGGGGAGACTCACCATCAAGTTTGACACATTCCGAAAGCGCCCAAATGTAACAATGAGGCAGCATCTTTGGAAGATGTCAAACATGATCCGTGAGTTGAAGTCGGCAGGTCACTCCCTTACTGATGAACAGCAAGTTCAGGCTATTATAAGGTCTCTTCCTGATAATTGGGAGCATATGAAAATCAATATGACGCATAATGAGAATATTGTCACTTTTAATGATATTGCGCGTCATTTGGAATTAGAGGATGAGTGCCTAGAGGCTGCGAGATCCTCTACCCATGCTTATGTTGCTTAATCGAGTTTGCAGAAAGCTTCGGGCTTCAAGCGCAAGAGGAATCTTCAGTTCAACAACAAAGGGAAGATGACCGATCAGGTATCCAAGAGGGCTAAGATCTTCCGACACAAGAAGCGTGGTGGGAAGAAGGACTAGGCCAAGATGGAGTGCCACAATTGTGGCAAGTTGGGTCACTTTGCTCGTGAATGCACCGAGTCGAAAAAGGTACCCTATTACTCCATTACTTTGAATAATGCTTTTGTTTCCGATCTTGTAATGCTTGCTGAATCTTATCCAATGTGGACTGTAGACTCAAGAGCAACAAACCATGTAGCTAGAGACCGAGAAGCATTTGTGGAGTATCGTCGGATATTGCCTGGAAGAAGATGGATATATGTTGGGAATAACTCAAGAGTTGAAGTGAAGGGTATCGGCACATATAAATTAATCTTACGTGGTGGTCGAAACCTATTCCTGCATGATGTCCTTTATGCTCCAGATATTCGACAAAACTTGGTCTCTATGGTTGTTCTTCTTAGCTTGGGTTATGTGTTGAATTTCCATGGTGATTATCTTGACATTTTGTATGGAACAATTTATTATGGTTCAAGTCATATATCGAATGATTTTATGATGTTAGACATTGACTATGATCAGTACAATGTTAATGTTGATGGTTGTTTTTCTTTAATTGCATCTTCTAACAATATTGAGATTGATGCAATCACTTGACATGCTAGATTAGGTCACATTGGATTGCAAAGAATGCAAAGATTAGCTAGAGAAGGCCTTTTAGGGTCACTCACTAATGTTAGTTTATCCGTATGTGAACATTGTCTAACGGGAAAAGCAACTAGAAAACCATTTGGTAAAGGGACTAGAGCTAAATTTCCATTACATCTCATACATTCTGACATTTGTGATCCTTTGAATGTGAGGGCGAGGCATGGAGCCTCATATTTCATCACTTTTATAGATGGCTTCACACATTTCAGTTATTTCTTTCTGATCTCCCATAAGTCAAAAGCATTAGACTGCTTTAGACGATATATAGCGATGGTAGAGAATCAGTTGAATAAAACAATAAAGGCATTGAGAACTGATCGTGGACGTGAGTATCTATAGGAGCAATTCAACGCTCTTTGTGATGAGAAGGGGATTGTACGACAATTGACTATTCCTGGTACTCCACAACAAAATGGGGTAACTGAGAGAAGGAATATAACCCTATTGGAAATGGTTAGGTCTATGATGGCGCAAGCAAATTTACCTATTTCCTATTGGGAAGATGCGTTATTGACTGCTGCATATATATTTAACTGTGTGCCCTCAAAATCCGTCACTTTCACCCCTTATGAATTATGGACTGGTAGGAAATTAAACTTGAGTAGTCTACGTCCATGGGGATGTGCAGCTTATGGTTATGATTTTTCCCATAAACATGGCAAATTAGGTCTTAGAGAGAAGAAATGTATCTTTATAAGATATTTTGAACACTCCAAAGGGTATGTGTTCATAGGTGAACGAGCTGATGGAAGTGTGACCGAAATGGAGTCACGAGATGTCATGTTCTTGGAGAACGATTTTCCTAGTAGATGTGAGATTGATAAGGACTTCCAATTATATGAGATGGAAGATCCTGATAACACATCCACTGATGTTGTAGAGGGAAATGAAGATTTACCTCAACACACAAGACCTAGTGGGAGTGTTGCATCGCCTAATGAATTGAATTCAAGAGAAATTCAATTGCGTAAAATTAATCGTAAAAGTATTCCCCGTCGTCGTTTTGAGATTGAAGAGGAAGCATTTATAATTGCTCAAAATGACGATGTTGAGTCTAAGACTGTTCAAGAGGCTCTTTCATCTTCTGACAAGTGGTGGAGTCAATGGGGGCAAACCATGTCTGGGACTTGGTTGATCTACCACCCAATTGTAAGGCCATTGGAAACAAATGGGTCTTCAAGATTAAGTGAAGGGCGGATGGATCCATTGAAAAGTATAAGGCTCGCCTTGTGGCAAAAGGTTATACTCAACAAGAGGGTATAGACTATGAGGAAAATTTTTCACCAGTTGTAAGGTTTGCCTCAGTACGCCTTATTCTAACCATCGTTGCACATTTGGACCTTGAATTACATCAAATGGATGTAAAGACGGCATTTCTCAATGGAGAATTAGATGAGGAAATCTATATGAAACAACTAATAGGTTTCATAGCTAAAGGTCAAGAGCATAAAGTTTGCAAGCTTAATCGCTCAATATATGGTCTTAAGCAATCATCTAGACAGTGGTACCTTCGTTTTCATCGAGCAATAATAACTTTTGGTTTATAACAAGACCGAACATGATAGTCCCACAATCATGTATGCCTGTAAGATGCCAAATGTGAGTACTTAATTGGGCGCTATAGAAAGCGAGCTGATATAGCACTCGGGCTAAACATGAGTACATGATTGGCACGTGACTATGTTTAGGCTAAGATCTGTATGGTGGATATATTTGATGATTGACATACGCTCTTATAGAAAGAGTAATCCACTATAGCATGTAATTCATACTATATGTGCATTGTACAACTAATAAGGGAAGATAAGTAATATTATCCCTATTTACTCATCGTGTGAGCCCTTGAGGTAATTTGTATTTTACCTCAATTTTGTGTCTTATGTTACTTCTAACTATGTTCTCAAAGTGAAAGATCAATGTTGCTACTTTAGCATGTTACGGGCAGTCATGAATAGATATGGCCTATGGGACATGTCTAGGAAAGCAGTTGTTCTGAAATTGAGAGAGACATGAGTGCGAATGAAGACTATTGTTGTTTTACATCTATCACGTGTATTTACTGGTTAACCAATTATATCGCCCCATGTGGTTCCGGATGTAATTGTAAATATATGATGTTTTTTTAGTATAGTCAAGTATAGCCTTTAAGGGATTGGTATACTTGGACTGATGTAACAAAATATGTCTGGGGCACTGTGAGACATCCATTGTTTATTTCTTTTCGGGGTTGTAGACATTATGTCATCCCTAACAGGTGCATAATTTGAGCTCCCAAGTGCAGGTGTACTCACTGGTCGCACGGTTTATTTGCCAGTATCAATTGTTTTGTAAAATTGATGAATATCGAATGCCTTATATTCTTGATAGAGCGCTATCAAACCCATCATGTCCGAGGGGGAGATGTAATACTTTAGCTTTAGCCGATACGTCCATGATGGGGTGCGAATGGAACGCACCGTTTCATCTTGATGCATTACGATGGAAAGTCACTAATGGAGGGGTACAACGAGAGACGTATAAAAGCCTCCCGAACACAACTGTTGGCAATGGTTGGCCATTCATTTGCACCAAATTTCCTCTCCATTTTCATCAAAGAAGATTAAGGCGTTCCATTTCATTTTTGCAAGAACAATCGGTATTTACGCTGTGGAAATCGAGTGTTTTCCTTGTGATTGCATCCAGACTAACGTGAAGAAGTATTGTTCGTGATTTATTCACAATTCAACGTTCGTTCCAGGGCCATTTGTTGTTTGCGCATTGGAATCAGGTAAGTCGTCTTCCGCCAACTCGAATTCCAATAGCGAAAGACAGAGGAAAGACAACGTTGGAGAGAGGCTAAAAAGACAGAGGAAATATATAGTTCACTGTTGGAAATGAGACGGCTTTGAGAGCATGCTAAGGAGTGAGAGTTTCTGAGAAGTTAAGAGTTTCTTTGCTAATTCGAGTCAATTTAAGATTAGTAAAATAGGAAACAGTTTCAAGGAGGTTGGGACACCTGGAGTTCCATAACTTGGCACGGAGGGACACTTAAGTGTCATAACTTTAAAATGGTACACTTAAGTGCCATTATCGAAGTAAAATGGAACACTTAAGTGCCACTCAGGCGAAAATCCAGCCAAATAGCTGACATGGCAATTTTACACGCTGACGTGGCGGAGAAAATGCAAAAATGGCGCCATTTCATGTATGATGTGTAAATAAGAATATAAAAATTAAGTAAATTAGACTAAAACTTAATTTTATTTAAAATATTCTAAAAATTAAGAAAAATTAATAATTAAAAAAAAGGGGGGAGGGAGGACGAACGGGGTGGCTGAGGGCTAAGCCCTCGCTATCGCTGCCTCCACGTCGTCGCCGGGAAGGGCCGGCGACGGAGGGGGAAGGGTCGGTCGGGGTCGCCGGCCCCCGGCCGACCGACGATGAGGGCTGCGAGCCCTCGCCGGATCATAGCGAGGGCCGTGACCCTCGCCCCAGATCTGGGCAAGAGCTCGCGAGCCCTTGCCACCGGCCCCTAGCCAGGGCCCGGCGACCCCAGCCGACCCTCCCCACTCCGTCGCCGGCCCTTCCCGTCGGCTCTCTGTGTCATCCCAAAATTCAAGACAACCTCTAGAGGGAATTAAAGCCCGTAATTAGGTAATGAAATTACCTATGGTTTATACTTTAGCCATTAGTCTCCTTTTAAGACTAAGTGATATGTGCATGTGTTTATGAGATTTTAAATTAGATAAATTAATGAGGATGATTTATTCTTGGCCATGTGAATTTTAAAATTTAAAATCTATAAAAGAAATAATTAAAGATAAATAATTGAAAGTGAAATTGTGGGTTTAATTAGATTGGGCCTTAGGCCCAATGGCCTAAGCTTTTGGTGGGCCGAATGGCTGGCCCATTAGGGCCCAAGGGAGTGTGGCTGTCGACCATGAGGGAGGAGAGTGGCCGGCCCACTTCTTCCAATTCAAGCCCAAGCCCAAAAGCCCATTATGCATGTGTCATGACAAGTGGCAAAAAGGAGGTCTTCATGCATTGGCCATTGGAGAGGCAAGTGATGATTGCAAATGATGAGGAATTGGGGAAATAAAACGAAGAGGAGAGAGAGAGGGTGGCCAGTTGATGCTATTCGGCCAAGTTAGAGAGAGAGAGAGAGAGAGAGAGAGAGAGAGAGAGAGAGTGAGGCCGAGAGAAGAGAAGCCGAGAGGGAGGAGGAGTCACCCGTCGCCGCCGCACATTGCCCGTTCGTCCACCGTGTGCCGTCATTCTCCTCGGTCTAGAGGCAAGTTAGGATCCGTTTTCTACTCTTGCATGTGTGTGTTGCATGTATGTTTGGAGTAGTGTCAAATTTTGGGTGATTAGGAGGGAGAAATTGAAGCTAGAATGACTTGCCCTTGAGTGATGTTGTTGTTTTTGTGAGATCCGCCTGACCCAGAATCTTGTGAGAGTTTGCATGCATGTTTCGAGTTCGATTTTGACTTTGATTCCTTCATAAAAGTTGAATCGACATTATAAACTATAACATACTAAAATTTGGGACAAAATGGTGGAGATTTAAGGGGTTAAACTCTCACCCTACGAAGACACCAGATCTGGAACGATTTCACTGACCTTTCGGTGGATTTATGGTTGCATGTTGATTTTTACTAAGAATATCTTTTCAACTTCTTCATGAAACTTGTAGATAACATCTTGAAGTTTAACATACTAAAATTTGAAGTAAAAAGGACAAGTGTAGCCTAGTAAATCAACTTACTCTTGAAAACCGTAGATCTGGAGACGCGGTACAGGATACCCGAGACTTCATGGACCCATATGATGACTATACTCTGGCAATTTGACTTATATTCCTTAATTAATGTTGTAGGGGACCTATTGAAGTGAAACATATCCAAATTTTAGAGGAAACGAAGAAGAATAAAGTGGTGAAAACTCAGTATTTCGGAGAAACATACACTGGACGTTTCGGTGCTAGATCCAGAAGCTTCGTATGACTATAGAAAATAATCTAAAACCAATTTGGCTTAGAAGTCTTCATGAAAAATATACGTCAGTGTCTTGGATATAACCTAGTAAAATTTCATAATTTTTGGAGGTCGTTTGGATATTTTAATAAAAATATTTCGGAAACTGTGCATTCTGTTTCTATCCGAAACTGCATGATGTTTTCTGTGAATTGTTCTTTCTTGTGTGGAACTCTATTGGGCATGTGCTTTTCATGAAATTGCTATCTTACTGTCTTGTCTATCACATGTCTTAATTTCATGATTTTTTAGAAGCATATGGATATTTAATTTAAATATTTTCTAAAAATGGTACTTGCTGGAATTTTGTAAAAGGCATGAAATATGGATTGGATGATGGTATCTTGATGCATGCATGATAATGAATTGAGATGCATGTATGAATCAAAGGATGAAAGTGATCTTGTTTGCCATTATATTGTGCGCCATGCTGAGTTGAGGCATGAATTGGTAAACATGAACAATGATGAATGAGGAAACTGTTTGAGGCGGATGATAATGCCCTGGGAGTATCAGGATGCCCGGGATGGGGGGTGCCGGATGGCCGGAATGTATAGAGATGAAAGCCTCGAAGATCTTTGCCTGAGGGGATGCCTCGTGATGCCAGTTGAGATGCGAGATGCCCGAAGAGTGGGGTTGTCGAATGCCAGGTGGCCTTAAATGGTTGAATGCTGGAGGTTTTTCTCACGATACCAGGATGGGGTGCGAGTGTAAAGTATGAGATGAAATTGATGATCCCGAGTAAGAGTGATGTGGTGATCAAATTGAAAGTTAAAAGTGGAAATTGAATCATGCATATATGATATGATATGCTGATGATCACTTATGGCATGATGATATGCATATTGATATGATATGATTATGATCACTTATGGCATGATGATATGCATATATGATATGATATGATGATGATCACTTATGGCATGATGATATGCATATATAATATGATATGATGATGATGATGATATGTCTATGGCATAATGATGATGGCATGTGTATCATATGATGATGACCTATGATACGTTGATACATGTGTACGATATGATGGTGATGATGATACATGTGTATGACATGATGATGATAACCTATGACATGATGGCATGTATGTGTTATGATTGTGATGAAGATGTATGATGGTATATGCATGGCTTCAAGGTAAGTGATGCCTGGAATGCATGTATGACATATATTATGTTATGATTGTATTGTATGATGCTTTAAGTGGTTATCGGATCTTTTACCTGCTGAGTGGCTGTACTCACCCCTTTTAGGGACCAACATGTCAGATTAGTAGAATGCCGCTCCCTGCTATCACGCAGGGCATGCTTTACAGCCTACCTTCTGATGTAGAGGTCGAGTGCGAGAAGTTTGACTGTCCCTCCGTTCCTGGACTAACGTATATTCAAGTGCGCTGTTTAGTTATGTACGATGTGGGCCTAGTTGGGGGCCTTGTTAGCCAGGAGTTCGTATCCGTCCATGTTCGTCGGAACAGAGTGATGCGTGGGATGTTACCGCCGCCACCATCTCATGCACCGGGATGGGTGTGAGGGTCCGCACGTGACAAGTAGGAGCTAAAACTTTTTGGGATAGTTAGCCGACACGAGTGATGGGGGATCTTGCACGTGAGTAGTAGTGGGTCGACTGTTTCTTTTTGGGATTTAGGCCGAGTGTGGCTTCATGTCCAGGCCTTTCTTTTGATGTACTAACCCAAGGAAACCCATCTTGAAAATATGTAAATAAAATGTCATAGCTTTTTCTTTTATTATGATGATTAGTGGTGTGCAATTGTATTATGGTTGATGGAGGGGGAGATGGCGATGTTATATTTTGCTTCCGCTAAATGAGTCGCGCTGGGACTGTTTTCAAAAAAAGAAAGATGTCTATGATTTACGACGCTTCTTCTAAGAGATGTAATTAGGTGTAACGTTTGGTGCTTGTGGCGACCTAAGGGGATTCGGGGTGCCACACTCTCGCCGCCTCCCCGCCGCTGCCGGGAAGGGCCGGCGACGGAGTGGGGAGGGTCGGCTGGGGTTGCCGGGCCCTAGCCAGGGGTCGGCGAGGTCGGCCGACCGGCAGCGAGGGCCCGCGAGCCCTCGCCCAGATCTAGGGCGAGGGTCATTGCAACAAGGGCTCGCAACCCTCGCCGTCGGTTGACCAAGGGTCGGCGACCCCGGCCGACCCTCCCCCCTCTGTCGCCGGCCCTTCCCAGCGATGGCAAGGAGGCAGTAGCGGCGAGGGCTCAGCCCTCAGCCGCCCCGTTCGACCTCCCCCTTTTTTTTTAATTTTTCTTAATTTTTCTTAATTTTTTAATTTTTTGAATATTTAAATAAAATTAAGTTTAAATATAATTTAATTATTTTTATATTTTTATTTACACGAAACGGCATCGTTTTTGCATTTTCTCCACCACATCAGCATGCAAAACAACGCCGTTTTGGACCAAACTCGTCGGAAAGTTGCCACGTCAGCCATTTGGCTAGATTTTCACCAGAGTGGCACTTAAGTGTTCCATTTAACTTCGAAACTGGCACTCAAGTGTACCATTTTGAAGTTATGGCACTTAAGTGTCCTCCGGTGCCAAGTTATGGCACTTGAGCTGTTCTTCTGCCCAATTTCAAGATTGAAGATGGGTTTCCTATGGAAACAATAATATCGCAAACACTTTAATTATTATAATAATGAGTTGAAGATAATTCCCCGTAAGATTTCGATGTTAAGAACAAGCCTCTTCTTTTTGTTATATTATTTTCATCATGTTACAGGACAGAACCATAAAAGGCCAGAAAAAAAAAATTGATTTATTTTAACAAAAGAATTCGACAACCCTTAGGGCTTTATAATGGGTTCTTTGTTTTGAATTGTCTTTTCATTTTTAGAGACCATTTTAAGATGCTTATCTATTTTCTTTGTAATTATACTTGGTTGGGCTTTTAATAATTTGTATGTTGTTTTCTACGTTTTAGAATCGTTACCTCTAAGTCAATGGAAAGCTATTACTTAGACCCTAGACATCACAACTGTGAATCTTAGTTATCCATGACCATTTTATTTTTGTTCATATTACTGAAATGGATGACTCCTCAAGTACTGATCTTTAGGATCTTACCAACTTCTTCCATCTCTTCTAACAGTTCTAGTGTTTTGGCAGGAAGAAGAGTTAAAAGGCGTCGTTGTCCTGATTTTTTCTAACGAGCAGGTACTTACTTTGGCTATCTTCTAGCGAATTGCAATTGTGAATAATATTTGTACTGATATACAACCATGTGATTTCAATACTCATCAGCATCTAAAGTTTTTAATTACTCATGAACTAGAGTTTACTTAATGAATCGCTCTGTTTCACATTGCTTGAATTTTTATTTTTATTTTTTTTGCATGTCTTCCTCTTTATTTTGCCCTTGGGATTCTTCTAATATTCACTTTGGCCTTCTTAGGATCTTTCTGGAGCGCTCGATGATGTTGCAATTAGGGGTGAGCATGGTCCAGGTTGGGCCGGTCCACCTCCTAACCCTAGGACCAACCCGTACAGTGCTGATCCTCAATTTTTGGGACCGAGGACCAACCCTATTGAGCTTGGGACCGAGGATCGGACCAACCCAATGGGTTCGGTTCGGTTCCAGGGTCAACCCAGGACCAACTAATAATTTTTTATTTCATTTTTTGTACTTCTTAAAAATAACGATTGAGGATTGGACTAACCCAATGGGTTTGGTCTGGTTTCGAGGTCAACCTACGACTAACCAATAATGTTTTATTTCATTTTTTGTACTCCTTGAAAGGGCAACAGAGGACCGTACCGACCAATGAGTTCAATGATGAGCAAGGTCAGCTAAGAAAGGCAAGCGGTGAGGGTCAAGTGGGGTGAGCATCGAACAAAATAAGCATCGAATGTCGAGCGGGGAGCAATAAGCCAAGCAAGCATCGAGTGGCGAGCGGCATGAGTGACCCAAAGCAAGCAAGGCAAGTGTTGAGTGGCAAGCAAAGAAGTTTTTTTTTTTTTTTTTTTTTTTTTTTCGATTTTAGCAAATTGAAGACTAAGATGACAAATAAGATAAAAAAGAACGAATACTAGAGGGGGATGCCATAAGGTGCCTTTTTGGACGCCATGAGGACTCCTCTTAAAAACATTTTTCTCATTCGTAAATTATGACTATTGACGTTGTAAAAGACATTAAAAACCTAAGTTATTAAAAAACAATGTAAAATTACTTAAACTCCTCATTAAAGAGATGTTTAATATTATTGACACCATTTATTTTAAGGTTTTCTCTTTATAAAATAATTATAAAAAATTATATATATAGTCAGGGTTGGTCCGGGTTGGACCGACCTGGAACTCTTAGGACCGAAGACCGACCCGCACAATGCTGGTCCAAAAATTCTATGACCAAAGACCAACCCAATCTCCCTGAGAATAGGACTAGGTTTAGTAGGGTTGGACCAGTCCAAGGTTGGTCTAGGGTCGACCCTAGACCAATGCTCACCCCTAGTTGCAATAATTGAAGCATTGGAGTTGCATAAGATTAAAAGTTGCCAATGGGCTATCTGTTGGGCTATCTTTAGAACTTTAGAGCAACCACAATGTCTAAATAGAGCATTATTATTTTTTTGTTGTTCGCTGCCCTTGGCTCTTTTGAGACATATTTATCTTGACATGCTTAGTAAAATGTAAATAAATTATGTATTCTATTGTACCGGGGTCATCAAACTCTTTTGAGCATCTTGGGATGAATGAATTCAACAATTTTGAAGAAACACATACCAATTGGCCGAAGTAACTCACAATTTGTGGATGGGACGATGCCACCGCGGCTACCTCTACCTCTGAACTATTTTTGAGCATCCCATTACTGTGAAGTTTTCTCTCTTTACATCCAATGAACCACGCTGCTGCCTTTGCCTTTGCTGCCTCCGACCAAAAGGTCCTCCAGTCTCACTCCCCAGTTTAGTTGTTGCCTTGTGCAACGCGAAGGATTACTTTAACATGGCTGATCGCATTGCTCATAACTTGAAGGGTCCACAAGATTCTGGTTTCGCTGATCTTACCTTGTTTCAATTTTAAGATTCTGGTTTAGTTGCTGCCTTGTGATTGAACTTTCACACTTCTTGAGATGTTGCTGTTTATCTTACATTGGCTTGATAACAGGGTCTGCTATTGACATGATGACCAGCACCATAACTGTTGGCAGTCAAATCAATTGTTGCTCATAATGCTAAGGAGGATTTAATTGCCGTAAAGAATGAAATTCAGGGTAATCAAACCAGAAGGTGGGAAGCAATTGGCATGCTAAGGCATGTTCTGTTTAGCTTCTCTACCTTGGAGATTAAAGAAACATGCTATTGACTTCTTGCTTTGCACCACGAAAAAAAAAAAAAAACTCACAAGAGAATGAGAGTGAAACTCTTTCTCATCATTTGTTCCTAGCCATTTTGCTACCTTGCAGGTATTATAGTGAAAGATGTTGATTTTATGCCATTTCATTTTGTATATTCTTCTTATGATTAAAGTGCAAAATCTAGGGGATTGTGAACGCCATCATGTACACATTAGAAGTTGTGCTAAGGAAGAAAGCTTTTGATGTACTAGAAAGGGTTAGTGTTTTTACCTTAAGATCCATTGCTCTTGCATCACTAAAATAGCTCGTCACTCTTGTAGTTTGTTTCTCTCTTGTTTAAGTTGTGCAATTATTTCCTAGTCTCCAGCTGCTTGCTGATATTGCAATTTCTCAAAGGTTTGACGTCTTAAAAGCCCTAATTACAAATTGCAACTCTTCCTTTATGGTAATCTTCCTTTACGGTAACTGCATGGGAAAGTACGTGGAATTGCTGGATCTAAGGGTGAGGATGGCTTCAAGGTTCCACTCTCACTGCCCACAAACCGCACGTTTGTATTACCATCCTCCCTCCAACCACCACCACCATCACCACCACCACCACCACCACAACCACCACCACCACTCCTCGAGCAGCGGAACAGAACGATGGCCCTCGTCTGGACCACAGGCTCAAAATTGACTCTAATGAACTCATTGTTTATTCTTTCGTGTGAGGAAGAGATTTGATTTCTCTATTTGGGATATGTTTGAGCGTTTATAGGCAAGACATCCAGCCAAAAAATTGAGTTGTGTCCTATCTTCTTGCATATTTTTTCAGACACGAATCGTCCCCATTCAATCAGGTCAATTTTGTCCCTAGACATCAAGTCAAAAAACAAGTTGTTTCTTGTCTTGTCACATATCTTTTCACACAGATTGTGTCTTCATTCAATTGGTTCAATTTGGTCTCTAGATAGCTTAAATCAATAATTCATGCAGTAGTGATTCATTCAAAGAATGAATCAATTTTGTTCCCAGTTTGTTTTTCTTGACCAGTTTATCGATATTTGATCTCGATCAATCTCTTGTTAATGGTTTGACAATGTCCAAATCAATAATGATTGTCCCCAAGCAATATGGTGTTGTGCCCTAAATGTTCCAAAAATACAAGATCTAAAAAACAAGCGTTATTGTCTAATTTGAGAACAAGAATTTGCTCTACAACATCCACAAATTGACCACGGAGGACAATGGAACAATATTGCGTGGCACCATAACTACATCATTAGTGATACAGCCCACATTGAAGACCGGCTCTCTCGACCAAGAAGATCGGCCCGCATTCAAGCTCGATGAAACCGAGAAGCCATAATGATATCTTGAGTCCATTCCAGAAGTTTGAAAGAAGACACCTTGGGAGCCATGAAGACGTTATGCTTTTACTAGTTCCTAGGCTCTTTAATGCTTTCAAGTTTCTATGCTCTGTTTTTATTTCTTTGATGATATAAGCCATCCAATCCTTTGTAGAAGACATATGACTTTTGATGAATGAAAAAAAAAAAACTTTGCTTGAAGCAAGTATCGTGAACCTTATAGAGTTCATCCTTTTGAAAACCTAGAAGAGTTTTCACTCCGTCCTTGAAGAGTCGGAGCTTTCGAAATCTGCATCCTTGAAGAGTTGCAATTATCGATCTAGAAGAATCGGTCCCCCCCTCAACTTCCTTGGAGGCCTAGAAGAGCAACCAATGGAGTCTCTATATTTTCCTGTTTTGTTCGTTACTTCCAACCCAATTTCGACTATCCTACAGTGCTTATTTTAGAAAACCCAAAACAAAGAAGTTGTAGATCGAGAAGTCTTTGTTCATTTGGCTTTGGAATCAGGTCGATCCAATATGTATCGACAAAGATACGACTGTTCTCCTGAGCTCACGCAGTGCTGAAATTCCCGTTTGTCCTGTTTCCGTGTGCGAGTCACTCTCCCGATCCTATTGTTTGAGAAAGCCTCCCCTAGGCTTGCATCATTTGGTATTAGAGCTTTGGAGGAGAGGACAATGCCTCCAAGACAAGCTAGGCGTCATGGCGGCAGAACCATTCCCCTCAATGAATTGCACACACTCACTGAGAATATGCAACAACAAATTGATGAATTGACGCAAGAAGTTTAGCATTTGAGGGCTGAAGCAAATAATTCTCCACCCCGTTCCAGGACTGAAGATTCCCATGGTGACTCTTCCTCTTCGGAGAGTGTTCAATCTATTCACAGTCGGAGGCATGTTCGACATCGTTTACAACATATTCGTGAGCCAGATTGGGAAAAGGAAGTCAAGAAAGATGTTCCAGAATTTACAAGTAATGAGTTTGCTGATGAAATTGTTGATTGGCTAACACTTGTGAATGAGGTGTTTGAGCATCGAAATGTTCCGAAGAATCGTCGCGTTGGGATCATTGCTATGCAATTATGAGGCAAGGCAATTGCTTGGTGGAGATGTGAAAAACAAACTCGCCAAGCCGTTGGCAAAGCACCAATCACTTTGTGGAGAAAGATGGAGGGCAAGATTCAAAAATATTTTCTTCCCAAATGATATAAGAGAGAGCTCTACCAATGGTACCAAAATCTAAAACAAGGTACGCGAACAGTGGACCAATACACCAATGAATTCAATGAGTTGGTGATTCATAACAATATCCAGGACCCAGAGGATGTGCTTGTGAACAAATACTTGAACGGTCTTCAATTTTACATTCAAGATGCCTTCGAAGTCCTCGACATTTGGGACTTAGGAGATGCACACCAACGAGCACTCAAAATGGAGCACTCTCATTCTTGGAGACAACAATCAACTACCATGATAAGTCGGACCACTAGCACTGCTAAAGTTGCTGAGGCTACAACGCAATCTGCTAGTAAGCCTTCTATTCAACCCCATGTTTCGAAGCAACCTGCTACATCCAAAATACGTTGCAATTCTTGTGGGGAGTTGGGTCATCATGCTAGCAATTGTCGAATCAATAAGAATCGACCAACCGGTAAAGCATTCTTGGTGGAAAATGATTCTGATGAGAATGCTGTGACACCTCGAACCCTTCATAGGTCGTCACCAGTGCCAATGTTACTCCTTATTATCTTTCTCCTTTAGAAGATGCATCGTAATTCATAGACACATTTTTTTTTTGAAACAAAACGGTCCCAGTGCGACTCATTAGCGGAAGCAAATTAAATATCACATCTCTCCCCCTACCAACCATGATACAAATACACACCACTAAACATCAGGATTTTATAAACAAGTGACGACACTTTATTTACATATTCTTTCAAGATTGGACTTCTTTTTGAGTCGATACATAACAAGGAAAAGCTAGGACTCTGCAATGTCCAGCCTAAAACCTCAAAAAGATCCTCGACCCTCTACATCACACATGTACAATCCTCCATCACATGTGTCGGCTAACTAAATCCAAAAAGGATTCAGCTCCTACTCATCGCGCACGGTCTCATACCCAACCCGGTGCATCAGGTGATGGCAATGGCGACATCCCTCGCATCGCTCCATCCCAACGAACATGTATGGATATAAACTCCTGAATAACAGGGCCCCTAGCCAGGCCCACATCGTACATCACTAGACAGCGTACTAGAATAAAAGTCAGTCCGAGAACAGAGGGACAATCTATCTCAGCACACTTGACCTCTACATCAGACGGTATCCCGTAAAATGTACCCCGCGTGATGGCAGGGATCAGCATACTGCTAATCTGAAATGTTATCCCCAAAAGGGGTGAGTACAACCACTCAGCAGATAGGGAAATTCAATAACAACTCAATGCATCAGGCAAATCATACATGCATTGCAGGCGTTACTTACCTTGAAGCCATGCGCATACTATCATGCATCATCATATCATACATGTCATCATCATCATGACATCATCACATTACACATGTTATCATACCATATCACCATATATCATTATCATCATCATGCATATCATCATTTATCATCCTCACCATCATCATCATGCATATTATCATGCATATTATCATATATCATCCTCACCATCATCATCATGCATATCATCATCATCATCATCATCATCATCATCATCATCATCATGCATATCATCATCATTACCATGTATATATTGTCATGCATAATGTCATGCATATATCATCATGCATCATGTCACACATATATCACCATGCATGATTTAGTTCCAATTTCATCTTGGACTGCCACATTTCTCATTCCCAGGACCAATGTTTGCATCCCACATGTATCCAAGATACAATTACAGATCATCCGGCTCCCCCACTCTCCGAGCATCTCGTACCCCAACTGGCATCACGAGGACCTTCCGGTATCCAGTCATTTAAGGCCACCGGGCAACTGGCCACACCCTTCAGGCCAGGCATCTCGCACCCAATCCGACATCGCGAGGTATCCCTCGGCATAATTACCATGCCGAGCTTCCGGCTCCCCCACTCTCTGGGCATCTCGATACCACTCGGTCTCCCGAGGACCCTCTGGTATTCGGTCATTCACGACCACCAGGCAACCGGCCGTACCCTTCTAGCCAGGCATCCCGACACTCCCGGGGCATCGTCGGCTCACCTCCGATGGCTTCCTCATTTATCTCAATCCACATCATTATGATTCAATTTATCATGGCATGTGAGGTGATGACAAATCAAGATCATACTCATCATTGAATTCATACATGCATCTCAATTCCATGTCATATATATCAAGACTTTATCACACGTGCCACATAATTAAATTAAATGAAATCTATGGCCAATAAAATAATCTATTTTATTTTATTTATTATTATTATTATTATTTTATTTTATTATTTTTTTAATATCTATAAATTTCCAAAATTATAAAAATTCAAGCAATTACAACCCAATAGGATTACATGCAAAATTCATGGCCAAATTGAATTTTTACAAAATCTCACAATTTTCACAAAACATCCTATACTTCTCGGATGAAACCAGAATGCACGGTTTCCGAATAAATTCAATTAAAATATCCATATGACCTCCAAAAATTATAAAATTTTACTGGATTATAGCCAAGACATTTCCGTACAACTTTCATGAAGAACTCCAAGCTAGATTACTTATAGATTATTTTATTCAACCTCACGAAGCTTCTGGACCCGTTACCGCATCGTCCAGTGCCTCCATCCCCGAAATATGAAGTTTTTAACCTGCCTATTCTCTATCATTTTCTCTGAAATTCGGATATGTTATGTGTCAAGATGTCCTTTACAAGTTTTATGAAGAGATCTAGGTCGAATAACCAGAGTATAGTCATCATTTAGGTCCTTTAGTCTCGGGTGTCTCGGAACACATCACCAGAATCATCGTCTTCAAGATCTAGTTGATTAACCAAGCTATACTTGTTCGTATCACTTCAAATTTGAGTATGTTGTAATTTAAGATGTTCCCTACAACTTTCATGAAGAAACCGAAGTAAGGTTCTCAACAAAACCAACATCCAACCATGAATCCAGCGAAAGGTCAGTAAAAACTCTCCAGATCTGAGGTCTCCGTAAGATGAGACTTTAACCCCCAAAATCTCCATCATTTTCCACGAAATTTCAGTATGTTGTAGTACAAGATGTTAGATACAACTTTCATGAAGACATTGAAGCCAAAATCGGACTCCAAATACACATGCAAGCTCAAACAAGTTACTGACTCACACGATCTGAGCAAGAACAGTCACACCACTCACACACAACTCATCCATGCTTCGATTTTTCCCATCTAACAACTAAAAGTTCAACATGCAAACAACATACAAGCATGCAAGAGAAGCTAGAGGACTCCCACTTGCCTCTAGGACGGACGAACGATGGCGTACGGCGGCGAACACGGCGGCACACGGCGGCTCCTCCTCGGCTCCGCCTCCTCTCTCTCTCGGCCGCTCCCTCTCTTTCTCGAATTCTCTCTCTCTCTCTCTCACTCTCTTGGCCGAATGAGGGAAATCCGGCCACCTTCTCTCTCTCTTCCCTCTTATACCCCCAAATCCTCATGATTACTTGCCTACAAACCAACCAATGCATGGCCTTCCCTTTTCGCCACTTGTCTTATTGAATTTTTGAATTTGATTTGGGCTTCTTGGGCTTGGGCTTTTGGGCCATCCGGCCACTTCTTGGGCCTCCTCTTGGGCTGGTCGACAGCTCACTTGTGGGCCTAATTGGGCCGACTAACTTGGCCCACTACAAGCTTAGGCCAATGGGCCTAAGGCCCATCCTAAAAATTGATTTTTCCTCTTTTTTTTTTTTGAAATTCCTTTCTATAATTATTTTTAAATTTCAATTTTTCATCTTGGCCAAAGTCTTATAACATTTTATTTATTGAAATTTAATTTATAAAGTACATGGCCAAGCATAGATTATTAATCTATCAAATTTAAATTCTCATAAGCACATGCACGAATCATCTATTTAAAAAGACTAATAGCTAAAGCATAAGCCATGGGAAATTTATCACCTAATTAGAGACTTTAACACACCTTATGGCTTGGCTTTGAATTTTGGAATGCCATAAATGCTGAGGATCCACTTGAAAAGGAGTTGAACAATGATGAAGAAGTTGCGGATGATGAACAAATAGTGCATGTTGACACTAGCGAACTTCTTATGGTGAGGAAAATTTTTCTTACTCCTCGAGATGACACTGGAGATAGGTGGCTGCGTACCAATATTTTTCATTTTGCTTGCACAATCACAGGAAAGGTGTGTCAAATAATTATTGACTCTGGTTGTTGTGAGAATATAATTTCTGAAGTATCGGCAAACAAGCTGAAGTTGGAATTAAAAATGCACCCCACGCCTTATAAAATGTCGTGGTTGAAGAAAGGCGTTGAGGTAACTATTTCAAAATGATGCCTTGTTAATTTGTCCATTGGTTCTGTTTATAGTGACAAGATATGGTGTGATGTTCTACCGATGGATGCTAGTCACATTATTCTTGGTCGACCATGGCAATTCGATAGAAGGACTATGCGTGATGGTTATCGAAATACATATTCTTTTGAATTTGGAGGCAAGAAGATTACGTTGGCACCTAGTAGGGTGGGAGATTCTTCTGATGATGATGGCAAGAATTCGAGGACGAATTCTTTTAAAGATGGGGAGGATGATGCAGCCCACATTGAAGACCGGCTCTCTCGACCAAGAAGATCAGCCCGCATTCAAGCTCGACGAAACCGAGAAGCCATAACGATATCTTGAGTCCATTCCAGAAGTTTGAAAGAGGACACCTTGGGAGCCATGAAGACATTATGCTTTTACTAGTTTCTAGTTCCTAAGCTCTTTATTATTTTTCTAGTTTCTAGTTCCTAGGCTCTTTAATGCTTTCAAGTTTCTATGCTCTATTTTTATTTCTTTGATGATATAAGCCATCCAATCCCTTGTAGAAGACAGATGACTTTTGATGAATGAAAAAAAAAAACTTTGCTTGAAGTAAGTATCGTGAACCTTGTAGAGTTCATCCTTTTGAAAACCTAAAAGAGTTTTCACTCCGTCCTTGAAGAGTCGGAGCTTTCGAAATCTGCATCCTTGAAGAGTTGCAGTCATCGATCTAGAAGAATCGGTGCACCCTCAACTTCCTCGAAGGCCTAGAAGAGCAACCAACGGAATCTCTATCTTTTCTTGTTCTGTTCGTTACTTCCAACCCAATTTCGACTATCCTACACTGCTTATTTCAGAAAACCCAAAATAGAGAAATTGTAGATCGAGAAGTCTTTGTTCATTTGGCTTTAGAATCAAGTCGATCCAATCTGTATCGACAAAGATATGACTGTTCTCCTGAGCTCGCGCAGTGCTGAAATTCTTGTTTGTCCTGTTTCTGTGTGCAAGTCACTCTCCCGATCCTATTGTTTGAGAAAGCCTCCCCTAGGCTTGCATCAATTCATTGCATTTTGCACTGCGATCTAGGCTATGTCTCATCAATTCACGGCCTTTTGCTAGCATTTTCCCATGCTTCAAGGTTGTGCAGCCTCTTGGCAAACATCCTCAACATGAATTGGATAATGTTTTATGGTGTCGAGGGGGCAAGCTCTCGGTATTTCCAGATGCCTCTGGTACTTAATTGTGGGAAGAGCCAGCATTTCACTACAGAGCAAGTATGCTTGTATGGAGAATTGGCAACTAGGACATTCTTCAATTTGAAAATTCTCATAGTTTATGAGCTTGTTTTGCTATGAAATTCTCAATGGTATAGATCCGTATTGTTATAGATGAAGTCAAATATTTGTTTTTAGAGGCTTTTTTTTGTCTTTTCTATTAGATTTCCTTTTAGGTTAAAAGTGGTATCTTTATATTAGCGATGAAAAATCCCTAACCGTCAAGACACTGAAAAAGGAAATAGAGAGGCAAGAAAAAGAGAGAAGAAAAAAGTGAGTTATTCTTGATGAGGGTTCTCAATCTCTTTGTGCCCTGATCTTGAGAAAAGATCGTCATTGTATTCCAATTTCTGAAGTCTAGTGGATTCGCTGAGTGCCTATGCGCGGAGACGTAGCCCAAGTTTGGGTGAACTTCGATAACAAATTTTATGGCGTGTTCATTTGATTCTGTTCTTTTATTACTATATTATGTATGGTGAATTGTTTGCAAGCGTTATTTTTCTGGAATTGACGTGCGATTTCGTAACAATTGGTATTAGAGCCTGGGTTGGCTAATCAAGAACATCGAGGGTTTTTCGGTGACGTTTGATTGAAAGCAAACAAGATGGCAGAAGATAAAATCAGAATCGATAAGTTCAATGGAGAGGATTTTGGATGGTGGAAACTACAAATAGAGGATTATCTTTATTAAAAAGATCTCTATGCACCACTTGAGGGTTGGAAACCCGAGATGGCGGAAGTGGATCTGACAGCAGAAGCTGGATGGAAAATTCTTGATCGAAAGGCATTAGGTGCAATTCGTCTAGGGTTAACGAAAATGACAGGATACCACATCGCGAAAGCAAAAACTACAAAAGAAGCCATGGATATTCTAACAAATATTTTTGAGAAGCCATCCACTTCAAATTAGGTATTTTTGTTGAAGAAACTAGTTAATATGAAGTTATCTGATAGAGATTCTATGGCAGAGCATATTAATAGTTTCACACAGGTCACAAGTCAATTGAAATCCGCAGGCATAAATTTAGACATGAAGCTTTAAGCTTTATTATTTTTATGTTCTCTTCCAGAAAGCTACAATACCACAGTGCAGGGAATTTTGAGCATCGTGAAGGATGATTTAACTCTTGATGATGCTATGAGTAGTATCATGGATGAAGAGATGTGAAGGAAAGTCTCAGGTGGAGATAATTTTTCTGCATCTACATCTTCAACGGCACTTGTAGTGGAGAACCGTAGAAGAAGTAAAAGTAGAGGAAATTTCAGCGGTCATGACAGATCACAATCAAGGGGTAAGAGACAAGTTGCAAAGGATGAGTGTTGGTTTTGTTACAAAACCGGACACCGGAGGTTTTAGTGTGAAGCCTACAAAAAGAAGCAGCAAGATGAGAATCAATGTGCTATTGTAGTTAGCGATGAATCTTTGCTAGATAACTTGTGTTTGTCTGCAGGGTTTAACTTGACAACAGATAAATGGTTTATTGATTCTGGCGCTTCTTTTCATTGCACCTCGCAAAGAGACATATTTGATGATTATGCCAGTGGAGATTTTGGATAAATGGTTGTGGGAAACGGCCACACGTGTCCAATTATTGGAAAATGAACCTTGACTATGAACATCTCAGGTGGAGGACGTCTAGTTTTGCTTGAAATTAGGCATATTTCAAAATTAAAGAAAAATCTAATTTCAACCAGTAAACTTGACCAAGAAGGTTTGGTAATAACCTTTGGCTGCAGAGAGTGGAAGATAACCTCAGGGATAAGAGTAGTAGTAAAGGGAAAGCGTACGGGTACCCTTTACCTTCTCCAAGGAGACAATACCAGTGATATGGTTGCAACTACAATGGCTACAGATAATGTATCTACTCTTTGGCATTATCATTTGGGACATCTTGGTGAAAAATGTGTAAAGCAGTTACACTCGAGGAAATTACTTTCGGGTTTACAAAAAAGTTGAGTTAGATTTTTGTGAGAGTTGTATTTATGTAAAATAGAAGGCTGTTAGTTTTCAATTGAATGGACGACAAAATAAAGGCCAAAAGCAAGAGTTGGTTCATACTGATATATGGGGACCTACTCAGGAACTCTCTTATGGTGGTAAGAGATATTTTGTCACATTCATTGATGATGCAACAAGGAAGACTTGGGTCTATGCTCTTAAAGAAAAATAAGAAGTATTCGGGATGTTCAGAATGTGGAAGACCATGGTAGAAAAAGAAACAGGTTATCAGATTAAAGCTTTGAAATCTGATAATGGTGGTGAATACACAAGTAAGGAATTTGCAGAATATTTGAGTCGAGAGGGCATACACGGGTTAAAGACTGTTCCTCGAACTCCTCAAGAGAACGGTGTAGCTGAAAGAATGAACATGACTATTTTAGAACATGCGAGATGCATGAGACTACACGCGGGTCTCTCGCTACACTTATGGGCTGTCACAGTTGATGCAGCTGTTTATCTTATCAACAAAAGTCCATCTAGTGCATTGGATGGAGAAATACCACAAGAACGGTGGTTAGGTAAAAAGATTAATTATTCTCATCTAAAAGTGTTTGGTTGTATTGCATATGCTTTGATTGATAGGGATGATTGAAAAAAGCTTGATGCTAAGTCCCAGAAGTGCGTCTTTTTCCGATACAATGGCAATGAGTATGGCTATAGGCTTTGGGATTATGAGAATAACAACGTCATCCGCAGTCGCAATGTGGTATTCCATGAAGAAAAGATGTACAAGGATCGTTAGACAAAGACAGAGCATGAGAAGGTAGTACAACCAGAATATGTTGAATTAGACACAATGCCCATGAAGATGTTTCCAGTAGATGAAAGTTCACCTGAAAGAAAGGTTCAAGATGAGCCTATTATTAGTGAAGAGGTAGTTCAAGAAGAACGCAACGATTCAGAGCAAACGAATGACCTTGAAGTACCTGTCTTGAGTAGGTCTACACGTGTGAGAAAGCCAAAGGTAATTTTTGATCCATCAGCTAATACTGTTCTAAGCCATGTCTTATATACAAATTTGAGAGAACCGGAGACTTACAATAAGGCAAAGGCAAACACATCTCACTTGCAGTGCGAGTGTGCTATGAAAGACGAGATGAGCTCATTACTTTAGAACAAAACTTGGGAGTTGACCAAGTTGCCCACAGGTAAAAAAACTTTATTAAACAAATGGGTGTACAGGGTTAAGAATGAAGCATAGGGTAGTATTAGATACCAGACGAGACTTGTAGTCAAGGGCTTTTCTCAAAAAGAAGGGATCGACTACTCCGAGATATTTTCACCTGTAGTGAAAATGACATCAATTAGAGTTCTGCTGAGTATAGTTGTAGTGGAGGATCTTCATCTTAAGCAGTTAGACATAAAAACAGCGTTTTTACATGGTGACTTAGATGAAAAATTATACATGACACAACCTAAGGGTTTTGAAGTCAAAAGTAAGGAGCACATGGTATGTCGCTTGAAGAAAAGCTTATATGGCTTGAAACAAGCTTTACGGCAATGGTACCTAAAATTTGATAGTTTCATGCAAGAAAAAAGATTTGCACATTGTGAGTTTGATCACTGTGTTTATTTTCGCAAATATGATGATGGTGACATTGTGTATCTCTCTTTATATGTGGATGACATGCTGGTGGCTAGTTCCAATATGAAGAGAATCGTAGAAGTGAAGAAGATGTTATCATCACAATTTGCTATGAAAGACTTGGGAGATGTCAAGAATATTTTAAGCATGAAAATCATCAGGGACAGGAAAAATTAGGATTTTATTGTTGTCCCAGGAAGACTATATGAACAATGTGTTAAAGAGATTTAACATGAACAAGGCAAAACCGGTTTTCTAACGAGTCACTTCAAACTTTCCAAAGATATATGTCCAAGCACTCGAGCTTTGAAAGATGAGATGGCGGTAGTTCCATATGCATCAGCAGTGGGGAGTTTGATGTATGCCATGGTGAGCACGAGACCAGACATTGCACAAGCAGTGAGAGTTGTGAGTCGATATATGCAGAACCCAGGCAGAGAGCATTGGAATGTAGTGAAATGGATATTGAGATATCTAGCAAGTACTTCTAATTACTCCCTTTGTTATGGTGGTACATCTCTAGAGTTGTAGGGTTATGTAGATGCATATCATTCGGGTGATTGAGATAGTGGTAAAAGTACCACTGGATATGTTTTTACAGTTGCAGGTACAATAGTGAGTTGGGTATCTCAACTACAAAAGATAGTGACTTTATCGATGACAGAGGCAGAATATGTAGCAATTACAGAAGCCTCCAAGGAAATCATGTGGTTACAAGATTATATGGAGGAGTTACATCGAAAATGGCCAGTCAGTACATTGTGGAGTGATAGTCAAAGTGCAGTGCACTTAGCAAAGAATGCAACTTATCACTCAAGGACTAGACATTTCAAGAAGCGTTATCACTTTATCAAGTCAGCACTGAAAGATAATGAGTTAAAGTTACAGAAGATTGATGGTTCGAAGAATCCAACTGACATGATGATCAAGGTAGTAAATAGAGAGAAGCTTATTTTCAATACTACTACTATTGGTATTACTCCATGTTGATTAATGAGGAGTATCGCAGAGGCACAAGTTTTTCAACTACTATTTTTGAAGAGGATGGATGCAAAGTTGCTTGGTGCTTTGGTATATTTGTCTTCAAGTGGGAGATTGTTATAGATGAAGTCAAATATTTGTTTTTAGGGGCTTTTTTGTCTTTTCTATTAGATTTCTTTTTAGGTTAAAAGTGGTATCTTTATATTAGCGATGAAAAAACCCTAACCGTCAAGACACTGAAAAAGGAAATAGAGAAGCAAGAAAAAGAGAGAAGAAAAAAGTGAGTTTTTTCTTGATGAGGGTTTTCAATCTCTTTATGCCATGATCTTGAGAGAAGATCATCATTGTATTCCAACTTTTTCCGAAGTCTAATGGATTCGCTAAGTGCCTCTGCGCGGAGACGTAGCCCAGGTTTGGGTGAACTTCGATAATAAATTTTCTAGCATGCTCATCTGATTATGTTCTTTCATTACTATATTTTGTTTGGTGAATTGTTTGTGAGCGTTATTTTTCTAGAATCGACGTGCAATTTCGTAACACATATATGCATTACACCCTAACTCCAGCACCAACAGTTTTGCTCACTCGGTCAGGAACATTGTGCTGGAGCAAAGACCTATTCTTGTATTCTGCTGTCTAGTAAAATCCCAAGTAATACCTTTAGTCATTTACACACACCAAACACTAAAACGCTATAAGGTACAAATGCCACGGGGCAAGTGTGGTAGGGATGAGCAGCGGTCTAGGTCGACCTTGGACCGACCTTGGATCAGCCCAACCTTGCCAATCCCGGTCCGGTTCCCAAGGGGACTGGGTTGGTCCTTGGTCCTGAAATTCCAAGACCAACACTGTGCGGGTTGGTCCTCGGTCCTGAGAGTTTTTGGTCAGTCCAACCTTGGACCAACCCTGTATATTATACTATATTAAAATTCTTTTATATATTCAAACCTAAGTAAAATGTCTCTTATATTATAATATATTATATTATATTTTATTTATATTATTATAATTCTTTTATATATTCAAACCTAAGTAAAATGATGTTAAAGCTATTGACTCCTTAGGCTTACAGTCACGGACAGACGGCATCCAATTCCAAAAGGCATGAAGTTTACGCCGTCAAGGTCTTTACGGCGTCCTCCACAGTCTAGAGTATGTTCTTCAATCTTCACCGTGAGGACCAAGGAGTCCTCATAGTCACGGACTCGCGACGTCCAAAACGGTGCGAAGTTTACGCCGTAAATCTCCGCACGGCTTCCTTCCCCAAAGTACATTCTCTTCCATTATGTCTTCCTTGTTCTTTAATTTGCCAAAATCAAAAAGTAGCAACATCCCGCTCGCCTTTGGTTGCCCACGTTGCTCACCTCTGACCGTGCGTGCCACTCGCGCCGCTCACTGTTCATCGCTCACCACTCGCCCTTTGCTGTCATTGCTGGCCTCATTCAATGCTCGCCACTCGCCACTTGCCACTAGCCTCACTCAACACTCATCACTTGTTGCTGGCCTCGCTCAACGCTTGTTGCTCGCCAGTTGACACTCACCCCACTCGACACTCGACGCTTGCTACTCGCCACTCATGCTAGTCACCTCGCTTATCGCCGAGTAAATCAGAAGGAAAAAAAAAAAAGAAGAAGCCCTAACTAGAAACCCTAACGCTCGGCTCACCCTTGCTTTCCGAACACAACTTGGCTAGTGAGTTCTACTTTTTGCTTCATTTGAGATCTTCAATGATCTTGATTTGTGTTGAATTTTTATTTTTCCACGTTTGCTTCACATACGTGATCAGTTTGGCTAGGTATTAGTCCCCGTGACCTCCCCTTTTGGACCCTCGATTGACGGGGGCGATTGCATCTGATGTGTTCTTTCTAGGCTTTTCTTTCCTTTTTTGGAGATGAGTTTTAGCTTTGATTGGCTCATCATCCATCGTGATTTTAACTGAAGTAGCAATCAAACCATATTGATGTCATGTTTTTAAAATCTAGATCGTTGCATGTTGGAACAACAAGCTCAATAAAGACACAAGCTTGTAATTAGGTAAAAAATGCCAAAGTTTTGTTGGGAAAAGAAAGGAAATTTTGGTGAACGTCTATTCAGGCAAAAGACAGGCCAGAAGATTTCATGACAAAGTTATGTGGACAGAAATTTGTTCCTTTCAAGCCAGAAGATTTCATGACAGAGTTATGCAAACAGAAATTTGTTCTTTTCATTAATATTGTTGAGTAAAAGTATGTGAATATAGCAAAGCAATGCAGAATTCTCATCATTTGGGTTTAGGCCTTCAATTGAGTAGACGTAACTTCCACCCTTGTCAAGTGTGATGAGTCTGCTTGTCATGAGCTGGGATTGGAGCACAGGCTTGCATATAGGATGAGAACCATTAAAGAAAATATCTTTGACATGATGAACAATTGACTCTGCTTCATCACGCTCTATATTCCCTAGTGAGTGATGACAAAATAAAAGTAGATCAAGATTCAAATATGAGAGAGTTAACTTAAAAAAGAAAGGGGTAACTTCTAAAATCACTGAACCTTCTATGTAACACTCTAAGAATGCTCTCGAGAGCATTGTAGGTGCAAACTGAGAAAGGTCTTCAGGCTGAAGAGTCTCAAGCATCTAGATCTTCCTCCCAAGGTCATGAATGGTCATTTAACATGAAAGAGCAAAAATATGAGGCATGATATCTTGGCTCATCAAACTTGAAATTCTGATCACTTTTTGTCAACCCTGGAAGACAATAAAAGATGAGTCTTAATAGTAATTGGTGCAGCCGGTACATAGCTCAGGAAACTTGATGTACAAGATTACTTTATGACGTTTTTAATGTCAAAGCATAACAGAACCAATCCGGAAGCTACTGCTCAAGTGGTGGTTCTTTTTAAGAGGTATTGCTTGAATCAGCAAAGTGTATTTGGACCCTTTGCAATTTCACAACTTAGTCATGTACAAAGAGATTTCCTAATTAGATATCAAATATGACCAGATAAAAACATTACTCTGCAAAATGATTGGCATTTTCTGCCTAATGTCGTGGAAGCTTCTTGAGAAAAGTTGTGGCATCCCAGAAATTCAAAGCCGAGCCATAAGGTGTGTCAAAGTCTTTAATTAGGTGATAGAATTTCCATGGCCTATGTTTTAGCCATTAGTCTTTAATTTGATGATTTGTGCTTGTGATTGTGGAAATTTAAATTTAATAGATTAATAATCTATGCTTGGTCATATGATTTAAATTTCAATAAGCAAAAATATCCTAAGACTTTGGCCAAGATTAAACAATTGAATTTAGAAATATTTATAGAAGGAATTTCAAAAAAAAAAAAAAGAGAGAAAAAGAGGGTTAAAATTCGAATGGGCCTTGGACCCATTGGCCTAAAGCTTGGTGGGCCAAGCTAGTCGGCCCATTAGAGCCCAAGAAGAGAATTCGACCAGCCCAAGGGGAGTGGCTGGATGGGCCTAAGCCCAAGCCCAAATCAAATTTAAAAAGAAAACCCAATGTGACAAGTGGCAAGGGAATGCCATGTATTGGTGGGTTTGTAGGCAATCTCATGATTGCTAATCATGGGATTAAGGGAGTATAAAAGGGATGAGGAGAGAGAGAGTGGCCGGTTACTTGCTTCATTCGTCCAAAGAGAGGGTGAGAGAGAGAGAGAGAGAGAGAGAGAGAGAGAGAAGGGAGAAACCGAGAGGGGAAGGAGGCGGAGCTGAGGGGTGCCGCCGTTCGTTCGCCGTCCGATCGCCGTGTCCCGCCGCCGTTCGTCGTCGTTTGTCCATCTTAGAGGCAAGTGGAGTCCGTAACTTCTCTTGCATGTTTGTTTTGTTGGTTGCATGTTCGATTTTAGGTGTTATTTGTGCGAAAAACCGAGGTAAGGGTTGTTTATTTTCAAACCGTGTGACTGTTCTTGTTCGGTTTGTGGGAGTCAGTAGCTTGTTTGAGCTTGCATGTGTGTTTGGGGTCCGATTTTGGCTTTGATGTCTTCATGGAAGTTGTAGCTATCGTCTTGTACTATAACATACTGAATTTTCGTGGAAAATTATGGAGATATGAGGGGTTAAAGTTCTATTATACGGAAACCCTAGATCTGTGAAGTTTCCACTGACTTCTTGCTAGATTCTTGTTTGCATGTTGATTTCTGTTGAAGATTTGACTTCGATGTCTTCATGAAATTTGTAGGTAACACCTTAAAATACAACATACTCAAATTTGAAGCAAAAAGAACAAGTATAGCTTGGTGAATCGGCTAGATCTTGGAAACGATGGTTCTGGTGAAGTATTCCGAGACACCCGAGATTTCATGGACTTAAATGGTGACCATACTTTGGTTATTTGATCTAGATCTCTTCATGAAACTTGTATGTATAATAAAATAATAAAATAATAATGGATTATTTTATTGGCCATGAATTCCATTGAATTTATTATGCATTGTTATATGACATTGGTGTATGTATGATCATAAATTGTGATGCATGTGTGAATCATATGCCATGTAATAACGAGATTAAAAGGATGGTGAATGTGGAAAATGATAAGTGAGGAAGTGGTTGTGGTGGATGATGCTCGGTGGCCTAGTGGCGTAATTCCGGAGATTCCCCGGGAGTGTCGGGATGCCCGGTGGTATACGGTACGTAATTCCAGGGGAGGCCTGGTGGTATGTCGGTACATAATTCCGGAAGCATTGTCGGAGGTCTTTGCCCGAAAGGAATACCTCGCGATGCCAGGATTGGGGTGCGAGATGCCTGGCTAGAAGGGTAAAGGCCGGAAGCCCCGTCGGAGGTTTCTGCCCGAAGGGAATGCCTTGTGATGCTAGTTGAGATGCGAGATGCGCGGAATATGGGGGGTCGAAAGCCCGGTGGCCATGGGATGGCTGGAATGCTGGGAACCCTGTCGGAGGTCTTTGCCCGAAGGGATGATGATATTGATGATATGAGAAGTGGGTGATATGGTGATCAAACTTAAAGATAAAAGATGAAAAATGAACCCATGATATATGATATGCATGATGATATGCATGATGATATGCATGATGATGATGTGATGTGATATGATATGATGATCACTCATGATATATGATATGCATGATGATATGCATGATGATGATGTGATGTGATATGATATGATGATCACTCATGATATATGATATGCATGATGATATGCATGATGATGATGATGATGATGATGATATGTGATGTGATATGATGATCACCCATGATATATGATATGCATGATGATATGCATGATGATGATGATGATGATGATGATGATATGTGATGTGATATGATGATCACCTATGATATGATATATGATATGCATGATGATGATGATGATGATGATGATGATGATGATGATATGTGATGTGATATGATGATCACCTATGATATGATATATGATATGCATGATGATATGCATGATGATGATATGTGATGTGATATGATGATGCATGATAGTGTGTGCCTGGCTTTAAGGTAAGTAATGCCTGCAATGCATGTGAAATTGCATGATGCATTGAGTTGTTATTGGATTTCCCTATCTGCTGAGTGGTTGTACTCATCCCTTCTGGGGATAACATTTCAGATTAGCAAGTATGCCGCTTCCTGCCGTCACGCGAGGTACATTTTACGGGATACCATTCGATGTAGAGGTCGAGTGTATTGAGATAGACTGTCCCTCTGTTCCCGGACTAACTTTTATCCGAGTACATTGTCTAGTGATGTATGACGTGGGCCTGGCTAGGGGTCCTGTCATTCAGGAGTTCATTTCTGTGCACGTTCGTCGGGATGGAGCGATGCGAGGGATGTTGCCGCTGCCGCCGCCGCCGCCTGATGCACTGGGTTGGGTGTGAGACCTGTGCGCGATGAGCAAGAGTTGGATCTCTTTTTGATGTAGATAATCGACACTTTCGATGGGGGTTTGTACTCGTATGATGTTGAGGGTCGAGAGTTTCTTTTTGAGGTTTTAGGCTGGACGTGGCTGAGTCCTAGCTTTTCCTTTTTGATGTATCGACCCAAAAGAAATCCCATATTAAAAATATATATATGTAAGCAAAGTGTCGAAGTTGTTTATAAAAATCCTGATGTTTAGCTGGTGTGTATTTGTATCATGGATTGGTAGGGGGATAGATGGTGATGTTTAATTTGCTTCCGCTATGAGTCACGTTGGGACCGATCGTTTATAAAAAAAAAAAAATGCCTGTTATTAACGACGCTTGTTTTAAGTACAAGATAGTTAAAGGAAATAAAGTGTAACATTGGTGCTGGTGATGACCTGCGAAGGGTTCGAGGTGTCACAAAAGTTGACCAAAGTTCACAATTAATTGGTCTTCTCCAAGCTATTTGATCTCAAAGAGAACATGGATTGTCAAGTTTATGGCACTTTGTGCCAAGATGCACTTTGAGAGTATGAATAAGGCAAAGATAATATCAACATTTCTTAAAGTATTTCAATACATTAACCTTGTTAGAATTTTAAAATATTAAGTTAAGTCTCCATCTAATAGCTTGAACTTACATGGTCTTGGAATTTCAACATGGTATTATAATAGGTCCTGACAAACCTTTCCTGAGCCCCCCAATCATAGTCAATTTCCACGCCTCAGTCTTAGGTCAAAGTTTAGCCTATGCATGCAGGGTTGTTGAAATATTTAAACAGTGAAATACTCCTTCACATAATAGCTTGAGCTTTTAGATCAATTAGTAGTAGTAACCACAATTTCCCCCAATACAAAACCCACATAACAGGATGCTTCTCCTATTGTTTTGCAGCCCCGACGGCCCCCCAAAAAATAATTATTTTGCAGTCCTTACGGGAACTAATGCAAATGTTTTGGTAGATCATATAACAAAAGTCAAAAAACGTAAAAAGTAGTTACCACTTCTGGCCTGCACTTATCTAGCTTTCCTCAACCAAGCGTATGAAAGATTATTGATACACAGGAACTGATATAAGCTTCTTTCTGCTTCATAAATTTCATAATTACCTTGATCACAAAAAATCTTTCTGGCCTCACTGTAAAATCTGTCATTACTTTCAGGATGGTATCCAATAATACCCCCCAACTTGTGATTATAGCCACTGACTTCCAGCTTAAGAAAATCAAAAAAAGAGTGAGCATGTTGTAAATGGAGAACCCCACTTACTAGAGGAATAAGGATGTGAAAAGGGAAATATTTCTGCATCGAATCAATGCCCAATTTGTATATATATATATATAAACACACGCACAAAATAAATGTACATATATATGTGTGTGTATTTTTTTCCTATGGCCAGAACTCTATACATAAAAGAAGCTAATTCTTTCACCCAGGTAGGCAAATCACACAGTCAGAATAATTTATAACACATTCAAGAAACCTTGGATGGGTAGTGGGCTGGGGCCTTTTGTAGCAAGATAAAAGTATCTATATGCTGGCATGGGACAGAAAAAACGAATGACAAACCAATTGCCATAAGCAAAAAATCTATAGGTTGATGTAGACATTGTATATCATTCCACTCTTACCTCAATTGATGAATGCGCTAAAACTAACCAGGAATTAACAATTATTGATAGAAAATGAAACTAGTTTGACGGCAATCATGCATGACAAGATAAGGCCGCAAATAGGAAATTGACACAAGTATAATAGAGAACTGTGCAACTTATTTCTTAACTTATAGGAAATTGGGCACATGTTGAGCCTGCACTCCAGATACTCAGCTTTCTTTTTTAGTTATTTTCACAAAGATGCTCACCAGTCCCTACTACACTAAAAGAATGGTATGAGATGAAGAAGGGTCAACTCTTGCCAATTACAACAAATTTTTTAAAGTCCAAAATTTGGCCCAATAATCACTTCTCTCATTCTTGACTAAGTGATTCCACAAACAAAATGCAGGTAAAGGCATCGCAAGGTGACCATCAAAGAGTCCAGAGAGCATCTGGTTATCCTCTTGCACAAGATGAGCTGCAGGTAGTATCTTGAACTTATCATATTTGCAACTCATAGTCCTAAATAGGTATTTTGGATCCATACCTCGTCATAAATCCACTTACAAACGCCAGACTGGTGTAAGATGTCAATGTATTTAAAGAGCAATCCCATGATATTTTGCATGTGCTCCGCTTTTTGGTGCAATACTTGATTAGAATTTCAAGCCTCATAATCTGGGCTTTCTTACATGACCAACTTTTTGCCAAAGGGAATAAGCAAAGCCCTAAGTGTGTGAGAATGGTTTTTTGCAAATGACCTGAAAGAAAAACAGAGAAACGCCCAGAGGCAAGAATAGCTAGAACAGAACAACATACCATGACCAGCATCAATCATCTCTGTCGTTGCACGTGCGGAATATTGACCAAGCAAATCGGATAAAATAGTCGGAATGAAGGAAAGGAAATCGGACACCGGATTTAGGTGGTTCGGCCCAAATATCGGAACTTATGTCCACGGGGAGAGCAACACAGAATTCCACTATAGAAACAAGCGATACACCGGCGATTACAATCACTCGAGCACTCAAACACACTCTTAGTATTTCCCAGCCCGAAATTACATCTATATAACTCACACAATGTTTAGCCCCTTACAATTTCTAGTAAAATCTCACTCAAGAAATTAAACAAATTCTACTCAAAAATTTAACTGGCTAAAGCATTCGGGTATAATTACAATGGAAAAATCTCTCTCTGCCGAGAGCTCCTGAAGCCTCACGACTTCTCTCTTCAGCTCTGCCTTGCTTCTCTTCTTCGATCCTCCTCTTATAGGACAAACAAGACGGAAAATGTGAAACTCATTCGGCGCTCACAATCAGCACTAACTCCCACCAAAATTCACGGGCACGCGTGCACACTTCGCATTTAATGGGGCAGAAAACGTGCGCCCATAATGTAGGCGTGAAAGAAGGATTGCCGCCGTCTTCCAAGACCATTTCCACGATGTTCAACTCCTTCAAGTAATATTTTATCATTTATTTCCTTTGGTTGTCTGCAGCTGAATAAAATAACAAAGGAAAGAAGCAAGGAGTTAAAGAAAGAAGGCAAAACAAGCCTACAAACTTTTACTTTTGTCTTGGTCTTCAACGTCCACTTCTTGCCATGCATGCACGTCCATGTGCATGCAATTAAAGAGGTAGAATAAGATAATGGACTTCCCCTCTCTCGCGGCTGCACGCTTCTTTCTGGCCTCACTTCACGCTTGCGGCTCATAGATCCGCATGCAATCTTCTTCTAACAGTTTCGGCCAATTCACATGCTCTGCTGACTTGCACGTGGTCAAGTTCACATATTCTCGTTTAACGGGCTCAAATCGAGACATATTTTTAACAATCTCAATAACAACATTAAAGAAAGAGTTATTTGAATCCTGCAAAGTCATTTGCATCAGAACTGATCATAAACCCTTTAGAAAAGAGACTTGATCAAAGTAGCTGAAAACAATTAAGCCAAAGCAATATGCTGGCTCCAGCAATTCTAATTGGATATTTTACTTTTACGAGTTAATCTCTTCTTACAATAATTACGATAAGCAGGCAGTTTGGGTCCAGATGCTTTTATGCCCCTCAACCCCAAAGGATCATAAATTTGTGTGACCCAACCTAATTATCTAGTTTAGAAAAGAAATATTTTCTTTCCCCCAAAAGTTTGAAAGAGAGTTATTTTCTATGTCAATTTTTGCATGTTTTGAAAAGGTTTCAGGTGTTTGACACTAATTTAAAGCCAAATTTCAAAGGTGACAAGAAAAAGAAAAAGTAAAAGTAAAAAACAATATTCGCTCGAACAGATCGTAAAGTTTATACTCCGTATGCTCTATGGAGGGTAAAATGAAGAATATCTTTTGGTCAATTGAACTCTTATGCTCCTCATACTGGCCGAAAAAAGAGAAATGCATGGAGCATGACCCTTTTCCTTCCCAGTGAAAAAGCATAGAGCACGACTCTATTCTGCTTTAGTTGACATTTCAAGCATCTTGAGAGCAAGAAACCATAATATAGAGGAGCTGCATATACATGGAAAAAAAAGAATCTCCTACATGGAAATGAGATGCATATATTTAAGTTGCAATTACCAGAAAATAACTCAATCAAGATTTATCCTAGCAGAAAGGAACATTACCATTAAGATGAATCCTCCTGAGGATTAGTATAAGATCAGCAATGTAAATGGCATGAGAAACAGACCTAATCTTTTCAAGGCATGAAACAGAGATCCTTCTCCCTCATGGCCTATAAGATGGGTGAGGTAGCTGCATGGGACTTCTTTGTAATGGTGAATGCTGTGAGGCACTGGCCACTGAACTTGTAGCTTGTGGTCGTCACATATTGGAATGCCTTTAACAAGAACCTGGACAACAAGTAGGAGTTTCTTTAACTTTCTTCTGGATAGAAATTTTTACCAAACGGTAAATGAGGAATGTGCATGTCTTCCAACAAAAAATGGGAGCGGACTGCAGAAACGGACCTGTAAATGTTCCCATAAACAGGGATGACCAGAAATATGCAAAAAGCTCCGCCTGTTGGAAATAGCGTTGAACTTTTGGATTCCTAGATCTTGGATTTTATCAAGAGATGCTGTGGAGATCCATGAAATTTTATAAAATTGCACCACCGAATGAAGAGAATGTAGCAATTGTAAAGCTGTGTTGTATGGATGCAAGCAGTACCTTTGCCGTATACAACCAAACGCATGAGGTTGGCAGAGTAATTTCTTCATAGGACTGGTGCAAGCCAAGGTTGGGCTTTCTCAAATAGTAGGATCGGGAGAGTGACTTGCACACGGGAAAATAGGACAAACAGAAATTTCAGTACTGCGCAAGCTTAGAAGAACAGTCGTATCTTTGTCAATACAGATTGGATTGACCTGCTTCTAAAGCCAAATGAACAAAGACTTTTGGATCTACAATTTCTCTGTTTTGGGTTTTCTGAAATAAGCACTATAGGATGGTCTAATTTGGGTTTGAAATAACGAACAGAACAGGAAAAGATAGAAACTCTGTTGGTTGCTCTTCTACGCCTCCAAGGAAGTAGAAAGGGCACCCATTCTTCTACACCGATGACTACAACTCTTCAAGGATGTGGATTTCAAAAGCTCCGACTCTTTAAGGATGGAGTGAAAACTCTTCTAGGTTTTTTAGGGTATGAATTCTTACAAGGTTCACGATACTTGCTTCAAAGCAAAGTTTTCATTCATCAAAAGTCGTCTATCTCATACAAGGAATTGGATGGCTTATATTGTCAAAGAAATAAAGATAGAGCGTTGAAACTAGGAGAAATAAAGACAGAGCATTGAAACTAAAAGAAATAGTAATATCTTATGGAATAGTGGCTATCGAAGCAGATGCTTTGAAACAGGTTTCTTCAGCTGGACCATTCAACAGGTTAGCTGGCCCATAAATCGCATCCCCTGCAGAGTTACTGGCAGTTGGAGAGGCTCCATAATCTGAATGGTGTGCATCAACGTTTGTGCTTGCACCCTTTTTCTTCTTGAGAAAGATATATGCACATACACAGAAACAAATGGATGCGAGAAAACGCCTGAAAGGTTCATTGACGGGGCATCCCATTTTGCTCTATAAAGGCAGGAAAACACAATGATCTCCTTATCCACCAAGATAGTTTTTTTAGCACGGTATGGTTACTTATCTCTGCTCCGCGTTTGCAGTGTCGCTAGTAAAGAGGGAAAAAAGGGGCAGTGGGAGCTGAAGCCGGAGGAAGACTATTAGGCACTATTTGGTAACCATCCAAACAGTGCTTGATTCTGATTTTTTGTTCTCAAAATTAATTTAGGACGAGAATCGCGTTTGGTAAAATTTTTATTCTCAAAACCAAATTTGTTCCCGGAAACAAATTGGGAAGAGAATCAAGCATAAAAAAAAGTTTATTCTTGTTCCGGGAACAAAATTGAGAATCAAAATTCTTCTTCTTCTCTTTTCTTCTTCTTCATCAACCGACATCCCACAATTGCTGTTCGCCGCCACCTGCCGCCGCCCACCACCGTCCACCGCCGGGTTGGCACCAGTTGCCGTCCGGCGAGCTCACTGGAGGCTCTCATCTAGCCTGAAAAAAAATGAGAAAAGAAATGAAAGAAGAAGAAGAAGAAGAAGAAAGAATAAAAAAAGGAAAAGAAAAAAAGAGAAAAGGAAAAAATTATAAAAATTATTTAAAAATTAAAATAAATTGATTTGGAATAGAATCAATGAATATGGTATCAAAGACAATTCTATTTCAAAATCAGAAAATTTGTATTATTACTAAACACATTCTTTTACTCATAATCAATTCCCGAAAATAGAATAAAAAATAATCATTTCTGATCAAAATTTATTCTCGAAAATAAAATCGTTATCCATTAAAGTCTCTCAAAAGTCATTTTAATATGGTGTGAGATCAAATACAGTATGGTAAGTTGGATGAATCTAGACGCTTTGGGTTCTGAGAACTTGAAAGCTATCGGTCATCAGAGTTGTCCCTCTGTACGACAGGAAAACGAGACAAATGCCTTGCTGTTGCCCGAGAAGAAAAGCAAGTTGGACTGGACTAGCGGTACTCTTTTTTTCTTTTTTTTTGGTGGTCGGTGGACTAGCGGTACTCGCTTACTGGCAAAAGTGCACAGCTTTCTGAATGAGTCTGAATGGATGTGAACATGAAATGGTTGTTCGGAGAGGCTCATGCACATTACCGCTTATTAAGCGATTAACTAATGATTCATTGACTGAAGGCAGTACAATCTAATGCTTACTGTTGTCTTTGCCTTCTTGGAATAAAATAATGCTTACACGCTCATTGCCCTTTTCGGTCTGACGTCATTGCGTTCGTCTATAGCATTTTTAATCTTTCCCGAGCCAAAAGTAATACTCCTTGGATTTTTTTTTGTCAGAAAAATACTCCTGAGTTAGCGCATAAAAAAAGAGACTAAATCTCGACTTGTAGCCTCGACAACTACTTAAGGCAATTACAATAGTGAGCCGTTTTGTGTTGTGTGACACTTTGAATTTAACTCATTCGAGATATTATCAATTTTGACCTATCTCATATAAATCTTCATACTTTTGTCTTTTGGCGTACAAGTGACATTTTCCTAGAAGATCTCCCATTCCAATAGTACTCCTATCTAAGCACGCTTGCCGTTACGTCGAAAGGGGCATGCTCTCCCCCTGATCGGTATGTAATTCTATTAATTACAAACCCACCAACTTTCGTGCAGTTGGTCCTCGAACCATGCACCAACCGAAGGATATTATATTGTGACGTCCTCAATTTAACTTGCTTGAAGCACTTTTTATGAAGTCACCCATTCTGGTAGTGCTTGCACTTGAGCACGTTTAACTTTAGAGTTCCAAAACTAGGCATTATCTTTATGTTAAAAGGTGTGTGTAATTCGATTCATTCCTGCTCTTTTCACCATCTTAGAAGCTTACTAGGAGCCACTCATTATCTAGGCCCTCATGCCCCAGCGATCACTCCTCGCCCTCATCAAACCTGGTTGTTACAAGTTGTGTGCATTGAGTTGAATTAGCCTGAGCTCGTTTTATTCTCAATTATTATCATACAAAAAATTTCTGAATCAAGCCATGACCCAAAAAAGCTCTAGTCCAATCAATTTCGCCCTTGAATTTCAAATTAAAAAGCCTAAGTACATGAAAAAAAAAAAAAAAAAGGTAGGTTGCAAAGGTAAAATTTCATTGTTGTTCTATGGAATTCACTTTAATTGCACCGCAGTTGCATCTATAGATGCTCGTTATTTGTGATGTCTCTGTAATCTATACCGAGTTGTTATGTTCCTGTGTTTGCTAATTGTTTTCTTGTGACCGCCGAAGTCATTGTAATCATTCGTATGAAACTGATATTGAGAAGGGAAAGCAGTAATTGCAAACTTAATCAATTTGATGAATAGTTTGCTAATGATGAAGTTTCCTAACTGGATGTGATGAATATTCTGCCATCAATGAAACTCGGCCAGTGAAAAACTTAATAAAAAGGTCAAAAAGTTCGCAGCATATCAAAGTTCACACTGTAACACTTTAGCATGAAAAAAAAAATCAATTTAGAATGAGAACATTCAGAACCTTCGAACTGGGACATTCCATCAACGAGTGCGTGAGGAATATCGATGCTATGAAAATTCCTGCTAAGAGTATTTAATAAGGAATTGATTCCATGTCAAATGCATTGACTATACATAAAAGAAGTCGGTTCGTTAGAAATTGTAAGGCATTCAAGATTTGGTTAATTGATCAGTGCCTTAAAAGTTTAAAATCACTCTTTAAAGACAGCAATACTTTGTAAAATCACTGTTGGGGATGGTTACTGATTCATCCAAATTGTATCCTTTCTTTATATTTTTATTTTTGCTTAAGCCATATTCTAGTTTCAGTTCCTATCATGATTTTATCCTGGAATTAGAGAAATCGAGGACTTATATCAATTTTTTGTCTTTTTCAGGCACTGTTGCTAATGAGAAAACCAATTTCAATTGAAGAGTTACTAAAGAAAAGAATAATGCGGAAAAAAAATTTCGAGCAATTTCTATATAATCAATAAAGAAGAGTACATGGGCATGTCTATAAACTTTAAAAAAATTGACTTTTTGTAGTTACAGAATATTGCAATATCAATCACAATTAATCAAGATCAATTAAAGTTTTGTTCGTTTTGTGGAAAATAAATTATTTGGATAAAAATATTCCTAAAAATAATTACTTATATCATTTACAAAATGAACGATTAGAAAAAAAAATTCATTGTCCATAAAAAAATATAAACATAAATTATTGTTGAAAATGAAAAAAAATTATTGATTACTTATTAGGAAAATATTTTTCAAATAATTTAAATTTTGTGAAATAAATTAAGCCTAAGAGATATAATGCACAATCTTGGGAGAAATGCATAATCAAGGCAAATATATCTCTCACAGCCACAATTTTTAAAATGAGTGAAACGTACTAAGTTTTCTCATGGTAATAGGATTATACACAAAGAGACAGCTTGTTATAGCTAGTACTAATACCTAGAGGGGGTGAATAGGTATATAAAAGATTTTTCGGATGATTGCACAATACTTAGACAGTTGAAGGATTTACAATAAATAATAATCAGCGTAAGACTGAGTAAAGGAAAGAGAGAATTGAACACGCGGTTTATAGTGGTTCGGCTTGATTCAAGCCTACGTCCACTCTTCTGCACTAACAGCCAATTGGCTGGATTCCACTATGAACAAATAGATGTTATAGTGTTGATCTTCCTTGATTTCTTAGTGTAGATGATCTACCACACTCGCTCAAGGTATCACCAAGTACAAACACTCTCTGTGTATACAATTTCGCTCAAACTGTATCGACTAACAATCACGGTGCTTCAGACTCTAGAATTTCTTTATCGATCACATTACAACCACAACTAGAACGTCTTCCTTTTTATACTCCTTTATGCCATCATACCGTTGGCACTTACCAAAGGAATTCCTCTAATCTACTCGTTGGACGGAATCAATCAAGAAGATTATTCGAGCTATAGAAGGAACCTGACGATAGCCCATCAATCCTGTTCGCCCATACAATCAGGATCTTGGTTTCCAAGAATAGAACATTCCAAGAATATTTCGTCGACCACTGGATCTTCAATTGATCTAGATACGAACAAAAGAATCCGTTATATTTATCCAACCAAAAAAGATCTTCTCCAGAGGATAGGATTAAATCCTCAACCATATACTTTGGCTCTGGATTTCCTTCATCACTGGATTAGAAAGACTGTCAGTGAGAATAATCTTGAGTCTTGAGTCTTAAATCTTGAATCTTGAGTTTGGTGATCAAAAAGTCTTTAGACTTTAAACTAGACGATCTGCAGATATCCAGACTAGACTGATAGAAACGTTTCGTCAGCTTCAAAATATTCTGGAAAGATTTCTTCAACAATCTCTCCATTTTTGATGGTGACAAAACTTTCCTGTAGATTTGAACCACTTTGACCTGCAAAAACATTTCTCAAGCAATATGGCTATCTCATAAAGATTAATAAAACAACCAGACTCTGCATCCACATAAAATTGGTTAGTCTTTCATGAGTAATACCATATAACAACACTTGATATAAATGCAAACAGTCAAGCATCTAAATCCACAGTCAATTCAAGTTCACACCCAAGTTCACTCAAGTCATACTCAAAAACAAACATATTCAACCACAAAAACAAATTTAAAGTCAAAGTTTAAGGTTGGTTGGTTCAAATTGCTTCTCCCCCTTTTCGTCATCATTAAAAATAGGTGAGAAAGGAGTCAGGTCTGCTTGGGAATGCGCACGATCCGGAAATCTCCCATGGATGGACTACGCCTTCTAGCCTCTTCAAGTCTTCCCTTAGTTGAGCTACCTCCTCTCCTTTGGCATTGGCTTGAAGTTGTAGAGCGAGGTCTTTCATTTTGTCATCTAGGGTAACTGAAGATGCTTGTCCAGCATTCTTTATGGCTTGAATTTCACAGTCCAGAGCATAGATTTGGCCACGCATTTCCAGAAGAATATCAAGAATACGACGAAAATCTGCAGAATTGTCCGTCTGCGTACTCGCATTTGCTTTCTCAGATGGGGTGAATGCAGACGATGGCGCTTCTGTATAATCTTGCAGATTTGGAGTTGATGTATCGTGTCCTTCTTCAGGCAATTGAGAAGCCTGAAATTCTTCTGAATCTGCTGGAGATTGTCTTAGACCTTCACTATTGGCAGCATGAGATGTGGACCTTTCTTTCTCACCAACTCCCCCTGTCTCTAGGACCTCAAGAGGGGAAGAGTGATGATCATGCTCTTCTTGATTATCCTTCTCTCCGTTCTCTTGCAGACTTTTCTTTCTCTTCTTCGCCTTCTTCTTCAGCTTCTTTCTCCTTCTCTCTCTGCTCTGCTTCTTCTCCGAGCTTGGCTTGCTCCTCTTCTTCTCTCTGTTTCTTCTGAAGTTCTGTCGATTGAGGTACAGAACGTCTGGTTCTTATCAAGGCAGTGATTGTGAGATCTTTCTCCTCATCTTCACCCTCCAAGATGAATGTTTTCTTCTTTTTGGATGGGGCACCAATGGCCTCCTTTCCTTTTCTCTTTGAAGCAGACGGTACTGGAGTCTTCACTCTAAATTTCTCCATTGTCTTGGAAAGTTCTTTCAGACGCATCTTCGTCAACATCTTTAAACCTACCACCATCTTATCGCACGGTCAAACACAAAGTGAATGTGGCGGTTCAATATTCATGTATCTGAAGATCTTGGTCACCGGACTTGGATAAGGCAATTGACCTTTGTCCTTTGACATTGCTCTGTACATGTGAAAGAGAATAGTGTGAGGGAGAGAGAACTTCTTCCTTGAGTTGATTGCGTACATCAGTTTTGCTTCAGAATTAGATACATCAGTCTTTGATGTAAACTTGGGCCTGATGCAATTGATAACAATTTTGTGCAGCACAATATTGATGCACGCATCCTTGAATAAATGATTCTTCCCTCGATATCTCTATCTTCGACAAGTTCCATTGAGGCACGAGCAACTGAGACTTTGACTAGTTGATAACGTCCTCGTTCAACTCCAATTATGTCCGCCAACATGTCCACGTCTACCACATGATCCTGGTCTCTAACACTGAATGATATTCTATTCGCATCTATAAAGCTGAGGTTCGAATAGAAATATGCAATCAGTTGTTCATACCCGTCTGTGGTATCAGTGCAGAATTGCTCAAGTTGAAGCAGTTTGAATTTCTCCCTTAAGTTCACGTTAACGGCATCCAAGAAATCGAAATCGACACTCCTAGAATTTATCATCCCTCATTTCAGCAGTCTGAAAAACAAATTCTCCTGTTCCTTTGATTTGAATAACTCCATCCTCTTTCCCTTCACCTTTGCAGCAATACCCATTCTAGGTTGAAAATCACTGAACATTTTTATCATCGTCGTTTCCTTCAGTCGAATTAGGTCCCGACATACGAGGGTCACTGGGAATATTCACAAGAGCTTCCTCTGTTTTACCCTTGGGAGCAATTCCCAAATCCTCCATTTTTCTCAGAAAGATGTACTCATTCCCATAATGCTTATCTTTGAGAAAATCATCCACGTATTTCAACGGAGTCCCAGTACTTTTTAACGCACAGTAAAGTTTGTAAATAAACGAGGGTTTTTGGACTCTTGGGTCTGCGTCCTCGATTATCTCTTCCTCTGGTTGTTGACCTGCATCATGTGGGCTAGATGGTGTTGAGTGACGTGGTGGAAAGTGAGTCGAGCTCTGTTGAGTCTGGAATGGATAAAATCGAATTGATTTTTCTCCAAAGGCTTTGTGAATATATCCGCTAGTTGACTTTTTGAATCAACAAATCGAATCGAGATTTCTCCATTTTGAATATGATCCCTAATGAAGTGATGTCGAATCTCTATATGCTTTGCTCTTGAATGAAGAATTGGATTTTTGATGAGATTGATTGCGCTGGTGTTGTCACATTTGATTTCGTGCATGAGTCTTCAATCCCAAAGTCTTGTAGCTGTTGTTTTATCCATAGAATTTGCGAACAACAGCTTCCAAGAGCTACGTACTCGCTTCGTTGTTGAGAGAGCCACAATACTTTGTTTCCTTGAAAACCAAGACACTGTTCTACTTCCAAGCAACTGGCAAGTTCCTGAAGTACTCTTTCTATCGATTCTGCAGCCTGCCAGATCTGCATCTAATTATCCCAGAAGATTAAAGTCTCCCTTCTTAGGATACCAAAGACCAATGCTTGAAGATGAAGCAACGTATTTAATAATACGTTTTGCAGCACTGAGATGGGATTCTCTAGGATCTGATTGAAACCTAGCACATATGCAAACACTCAACAAAATGTCAGGTCTAGAAGCAGTAAGATAAAGAAGTGAACCGATGATACTCCTGTACAGCTTTTGATCAACTTTTTTTCCTTCTTCATCTTTGTCTATCTTTAAAGAACTTGACATTGGTATATCAGTCTTCTTGCAATTTTCCAATCCAAACCTTTTGACAAGATCATTAGCATATTTTTCTTAGTAAATGAAAGTTCCTTCCTTCAATTGCTTTACTTGAAGACCAAGAAAGAATGTTAATTCTCCCATCATACTCATTTCAAACTCATCCTGCATAGACCTAGAAAATTTCTTGCATAGACTTTCATTAGAGGATCTAAAAATAATACCATCCACATATATTTGAACAAGTAAAAAAACTTTTGATTTCCTTTTTGATAAATAAAGTAGTATCTACTTTACCTTTGACAAAACCATTCTGTAATAAAAACTTACTCAGTCTGTCATACCAAGCTCGAGGTGCTTGCTTTAAACCATACAAGGCCTTTTTCGATCCCGAAGACGAGTCAGGTTTCTTTGGGTCTTCAAACCCAGTGGTTGTTCCACATAAACTTTCTCTTGGATAAATCCATTTAGGAAGGCACTTTTGACGTCCATTTGGAATAACTTGAAATTTTTGTAACAAGCAAATGCAAGTAATAGACGAATAGCTTCTAACCTTGCTACAGGAGCGTAAGTCTCATCATAGTCTATTCCTTCTTCTTGAGTGTATCCTTTGGCCACGAGTCTTGCTTTATTTTGTACGACTTTACCTTTTTCATTCATCTTGTTTCTGAACACCCATTTGGCTCCAATAACAGTTTTACCTTTTAGTTTAGATGTCAATTCCCAGACATCATTAATGTTGAAATGTCTCGAGCTCCTCTTGCATAGCTTCTATCCAGCTTTCATCGATAAAGCTTCTTCTATGCTTTTTGGTTCAATTTCAAAAATGAGAGCCACAAGCACTAGACTCTTCACGTCTTTTGGATCGGTGCGAATTCCTTCATTGATTTCGCCGATAATGAGATCTTTGGGATGACCGGACTTATGCTTCCGATTCTTGGTTGATTTGTTTGGATGATGATCTCTTTCTTTATTTGAATCTTCATGAACATCTTGATGCTTTGGTCTTCCGTAGTCGAGATACTTCTTGAGTTGTAAGCTTTGGAGGGTCTGGAGCAAGTTCAGACTCTTCATACTGAGTCTGACTAGATTCATCTTGCGTAGAGTCTTGAAATTTGACATTCATTGACTCCTCCATAGATTGGCTCTTCTTGTTATAGACTCTGTAGGCTTTGCTTGATGTAGAATATCCAAGGAAGATGCCTTCATCTGATCTTTCTTCGAACTTACCAACTCGATCTTTTGCATTTTTCAATATAAAGCATTTGCAACCGAACACATGAAAGTATAAAACAATGGGCTTCTTACCTTTGAATAATTCATAAGGGGTTTTCTCTATAATAGGTCTTAGGAAGACTCTATTGATGATATAGCATCTTTGTTGAAACAGCTTTCAGCCCAAAATCGTGAAAAAACTTTACTTTCAATTAAAAGAGTTCTAGCCATTTCTTGAAGAGATCTATTCTTTCTTTCCACAACTCCATTTTACTGAGGAGTGTATGGAGAGGAGAACACATGCTTAAATCCAGATTCATCACACAATTTTGTAAAATCTTGATTTTCAAATTCACCTCCATGATCTGTTCTTATACTTAGGATAACAAATCCTTTTTCATTTTGAACCTTTTTAGCAAATTTTTCAAAATACGAAAAGGTTTCTGACTTATTTGCAAGGAAATATACCCAAGTAAAACGGGAGTAATCATCCACAATTACTAGGCAGTATTTCTTACCTCCAATACTTTGGGTTCTGGTTGGTCCGAAGAGATCCATATGCAGCAAGCGTAGTACATGATTAGTAGAGACATGATTTATTGGCTTAAATGAATTTCTTACCTGCTTTCCCATAATACATGGTGTGCATGGATCGGACTTTTGGTATGGTAATTTAGGTAGACCTCGAACAAGCTGCTTTGATGAGATTTTGGCTAATTGCTTCATATTGACATGACCAAGCTTTCTGTGCCTTAAGCTTGCTTCATCATGAATTGAGATTAGGCATTATGATTCATTTAATTTCATATCTAAGAGATAGATATCCATGTCTTCGACCCATGAAAGACTGAGTAGAGTCTTTACTGATTCCAGAGCAAATTCCTTCTTGAAAAGAGATCTTGAAACCAGTATCACACAATTGGCTAATGCTAAGAAGATTATAGTTGAGTCCTTCCACTAGAGAAACATTGCTTCTTGTGAGTTTTCCAATTTTCACAGTTCCAAATCCCACAATGCTTCCTTTGCCGTTTCCTCCAAATGAAACATTTCCACTGTTTACTTGAACAAGCTTTATGAAGCACTTTGAGTCTCCTGTCATGTGTCTTGAACATCCGCTGTCAAGATACCACTTTACCTTTTTCTTGACGGAGACCTACATTTAAAAGAGAGTCTCAAGCTTTCTTTGGTACCCAAATTTTCTTGGGTCCTTTGGTGTTAGTAGGATAAACATTATTAGGCCATACTTTCTTAAAAGGCTTCCAAACCATAGGACATTCTTTTTCAAAGTGATCCTGACTGTTACACTTTGAACACCTTAGAGCATTTTGACCTATAGACTTTACAAAAACTTTCTTGAAATGATTTTTGTAAGCCTCTCTCGACGGTCTTTTCTTAATCATTTCTTTTACTTTAGGAAAATCAATCAAGGGAATTGTTTATGCTGTCATACCTAGACCAGACTTATTGAAGTAAGGTCTTTGAACTGAAAGAACTTTTTCAAGTTTTTCAGACCCTATCGAAAATTTCTTTGAAATATTTGATAAGTTAGTTTTTATAAAATAATTTTCTTTCAAAAGATTATCTTCTTTTTCTTTAAAAGTAGAAACATTCACGTCTAAACTTTTAACTTTTTCTTCTAAAATGATTTCTTTTTGTTTTAGAGCTGAGTTTTCCTTTTTAAGTTCGGAAATTCTTTTGAGAGAAGTCTTAAGACTAAAACACAATTCATCAATGTATTTAGAGACTTTGACAGGAATTTTAAAATCACTTACATCGAATTCGTTGTCTGAGTCTGATCCAGAATTTGAGTCTGAGTCTGAGTGTGCCATCAAACATATGTTGGCATATTCATTATCACTTTCTTCACACTCTGTATCACTCCAGGTTTCGGCTTTGAGAGCTTTTCGAAATTTTTCAGCTTTTCCTCTTTTCCTTCTTCAGAAAATGACAGTTGGGTCTGATGTGTCCCTTTTTCTTGCATTCGAAGCAAACTATATCTTTGTTTGGCTCCTCATCATCAACAGACCTGGTCTGCTATCTTTGGAAATTTTGTTTATTTGAGTTGAACCTTCTTCATTTTCTATTCAATTTTCTGAATCTTCTTATCATGAGAGCAAGCTCCTCATCGTCCAGATCATCTCCTGAATATGCATCATCAGAATCATCATTTGATTTTAATGCAATGGATTTCTTACCTCTTGGATCTTCGTCTTCATTAATTCGCTCCACTTCATAAGACTGAAGAGTTCCAATCAGCTCGTCGACAGATAGGGGCATAATTCTTTGCGTCTCTCTTATTGAAAGTCTTTATATGATTCCAATCCTTAGAGAGTCCACGCAGTAGCTTGTTCACCTTCATGGGATCAGAAATTTTTTGACCTTGATTCTTAAGACCATTGACAATATCTGTAAAACGACTAAACATGTCAGTTATAGATTCTCCTGATTTCATTTTGAAGGCTTCATATTGACCGAGGAGAATGTTAATTCTTGTCTCCTTCACTCGATCTGTTCCTTCATAGGTAATATGTAATCTGTCCCATACTTCTTTCGCTGTAACACACGAAAATATTCTGTTATATTCAGTTGGTGATAAAGCACAATATCAAGAGTAAATTGCTTTTGCATCGAGTGCTTGTCTCTTGTTTATATCTTCCTGAGTCATTCCGCTAGTTTCAACTTCTTTTCCTCTTTCAGAGACTGATGCAGCAGTTGGAGTGATTCATCTTTCCACAACGTCCCATTCCGGAGGGTCCTTTGATCGTAGGAAAGCTTTCATCTTGTTCTTCCGGATGTTGTAATCCTTTCCATCAAAGTAAGGTGGTTTGGTATTGCTTTGCCCTTCCACCAGCCACTGGTGCCCGACATACTAGCCATGGATCTTTTACTCTGAAGTAAGATACTTCAAATAAAGTAAGAACACGGGCTCTGATACCAATTGTTATAGCTAGTATTAATACCTAGAGGGGGTGAATAGGTATATAAAAGATTTTTCGGATGATTGTACAATACTTAGACAGTTGAAGGATTTGCAATAATAATAATCAGCGTAAGACTGAGTGAATGAAAGAGAGAATTGAACACGCGGTTTATAGTGGTTCGGCTTGATTCAAGCCTACGTCCACTCTTCTGCACTGACAGCCAATTGGCTGGATTCCACTATGAACAAAGAGATGTTACAGTGTTGATCTTCCTTGATTTCTTGGTGTAGATGATCTACCACACTCGCTCAAGGTATCACCAAGTACAAACACTCTCTGTGTATATAATTTCGCTTAAACTGTATCGACTAACAATCACGGTGCTTCAGACTCTGGAATTTCTCTATCGATCACATTACAACCACAACTAGAACGTCTTCCTTTTTTATACTCCTTTATGCCATCATACCGTTAGTACTTACCAAAGGAATTCCTCCAATCTATCCGTTGGACGGAATCAATCAAGAAGATTATTCGAGCTATAGAAGGAACCTGACGATAGCCCATCAATCATGTTCGCCCATACAATCAGGATCTTGGTTTCCAAGAATAGAACATTCCAAGAATATTTCGTCGACCACTTTGGATCTTCAATTGATCTAGATATGAACAAAAGAATCTGTTATATTTATCCAACCAAAAAAGATCTTCTCCGGAGGATAGGATTAAATCCTCAACCATATACTTCGGCTCTGGATTTCCTTCATCACTGGATTAGAAAGACTGTCAGTGAGAATAGTCTTGAATCTTGAGTCTGGTGATCAGAAAGTCTTCAGACTTTAAACTAGACGATCTGCAGATATCCAGACTAGACTGATAGAAACGTTTCGTCAGCTTCAAAATATTCTGGAAAGATTTCTTCAACACAGCTTACATTTGTGATTAATACTTAATGAGGAACATAAGTCGATATTTTCCTCCATAATATTTTTTTTTTCTGTAAATTGGTCATAAAGCAGTTAAAAGGAAGGGGTCTTTGGAACATTTATTTTCCACTATTTGAGCAAACACGCGATCTACCGACCACTTAAGGGGTGCATGGAAACATTTCTTTTCTTTGATTTTTCTGTTCTTTTGCTTTATGGAGTAGAAAAAGAATAGAAATTTGTTTGGTAACGCCAATTAATTTTTCTATGTCCTGGAATAGAAAATTGGGAGGGGAATAAATTTGGAACAGAAACAAGAAGTAAAAAAAAGTAACTTCTAGTTCCCGAGAACAACTTTTAAAATTAAGCCATTTTGTTCTTTTCTATTTTTCTTTTGATCTTCTTCCTTGCCGCGGCCGCTACCCTTGGATCCTCCACCACCTGTGACCATCACTGGCCATCCGTCGGCCACCTTTGGCCCTTGCGACCGACCACCACCACTGACCACCGGACACCTCTGCCATTGGCCGACCGCCTATTCTTATGGATCGTACCAAACACATTCATATTATTTTTCTACTTTGAGAATATACATTTTATATAGTTACCAAATACGTTATTTTACTTAGAAATTGTTCAATGGAGTAGAAATAGAATAGAACTATTTATGAAAAGAAATTGTTCATCGGAATAAAAATATTAGCATTCGCACACTTATTTGCATAGTCTGTACATAAATTTAAGCTCAAATAAAAAAACTGGTTAATTGACTAAAAAATTCCTCAGCCATTAATAATATAATTGACGTAATTAGAAAAATGTGCTAGTCAATTGACCTAGAATTGGGTCGTTGTCTTATTAGCTGTCATCCTTTGAATGATAAGTGGTTGCCTCCAGTAGTCTTCCTCTCCACGTGATTAGCGGTTGCCTTTCAGGGATTGTCCCGCAGGATTGTCCCGCAACGGTTCCATCTTGGCGGCGAATGGAGTCAATATGCACGGGAGAATTGTTTAACGTTTTTGTCGTCGTCCTTTCGGACGTGCGAAAAAATAATATAAAAAGACCAAGACCACCTTTGAGCCTAATTTTCTTTGTTTTATGCATCGGAGTTTGCCATCCACCGTCGTCATAACTAGCTCTCACCTATATTCAATCTTACACGAGTGCTTTAAAAAAGACTCGCCAATGTTGAAAGAAGTCGACGATAAAACCATTCGAGCAGATTAAATTTCTCATGCTGGGCATCACATAACAGCCACCCACTTTACATATATCCGATAAGAGAAATTTATTGTGTCTATTTAATATCTATGCTTGGGACATATTTGATTTTATAAGCTCAATTCTAAGCTCTAAGAATTTTTGCTTTTTTTTATTTTATTTTATACAACCACATCAACAATCTACTCTTTATTAACCTATGAACTTTAATAAACAACAAAAAAATAAAGAGAAAAACGTAATAACTATATTGTCACAAGTTGCTCTCATTTGTATTCTACTCAACACTAAATGCTTTAAAAAAGAGTCACTATTGCTTAAAGTTAATGATAAAACCATACGAGTAGATAATCTTGCAGCCAAAATAATTGGAAAATATTGGTAGCTTATTAAATTGTTCATCCACATATTCCATTGCATTAGTTCCCACATTGGCTACATCTATCTAACCTTCACATGAATGATTATATTATCTATGGGAAACAGGTAAAAGGAATCGGGCAAAAAGGCCATCCCTAACAATGACCATATATACAAGTTGATTTCTATAATCATCACATAAGGCGATCTAGTTGTACGAGTACAACATTTTTCGTGGCACGGCTAATACTTGACATAGATAATTTTTGTTTATTTAAATTTTTTTCTGAAATAAAAAAGAAAATAAAAAATTTAAAAGCAATCAGAAATTTTTTTGTTAAATGTAAAAATTATCTATGTCATCACATCACTCAATCACTTTAGGAAATTCTTTCTTGCTCTCAACCAATCCCCAACACTAATAGATGTTAGTTGGGGGCCATCTCTTTAACCCAACTCCATATAAGCAATTTCCAACTAAAATTAATTAAAATAGAATATCTTAACAAATTGTTAAAAGATTTATGATAGAATTGACCAACTTAAAAATTTTATAACTAAATTGGTATCCGTACATTAGATTCAAATCTTAAAATAATTATCCCTCACGCAAAGTCACTACCCATTTGGCCTTCTTTGAATTCAAAGATTTGATCTCTAAAATTAGAATAAATCATATTAACGGGTGATGTCTTAATTTCACTCGCATCTTCGATTCTGCAAACGCACATCGCACGATTCATTTCAACCTTCCACAAGGACTGGGCATGTCTTTTTACGTTCCCCATCTATGCAACAAGTCTATCAAGGTCCTATGCAATCTAACACTCAGAGATCTCCCTGTCCCTTCCAAAGATCAACCTCAAGATAGGGGAGATCCTCGTCGGCGGCCCCTTCCCATTGCGTCGTGCCACCTTGGCCTCGTTCATTGGTCAAAAAGCCACCACAATTTTTCAGAATTACCATTTATCTCAAGAACAATATTATCTAAAATTGTGTGGACTTTAGTCAATGAAGAATTGTTTTCTTCCAAGATGCCATCTCAACTTTTGTAAATTCTTGACTAATGATAAGTATGCATGGAGCAGGTGAGGCAGTTAAACGTGAAATGCAACCTACTAGTGCTGAAAATTTTGTCTTAGAACTTAGAAGACTCGTGTTTGAGAATTTCACATTTTCACATGAAATTGGACTAGCTAAAGTGGATCAATTATATAAAAATACCCTGTTCACAGCCAACCGCTAATTGAGTCATTTATAACGGTGGCACTCTTATTTTGTTGTCGAATGGAGTTAACTGGCCGTGGACGCTTAAATTTTGCCTATACATTTAGGCCTTTTTTTTTGACAATATGTCACACCACAAAACTACAAGGAATGGGGATGACATGGCCATCCTTCCATGAATTATGTATATTTCAAGCTATATATATATACATATTAGATAACTAATAAGTTTGTTGCAACATTAGAGTTTCTATAATCCACCAAAAAGAAATATACATTTAAAACTCAACCAGTTCAACCACTAGCAAAGATTATATATACCACTTTCTTAAACCATACCCAAAATAGAACTCCCAAAAGTTTTCCAAAAGCGCTCTCGTCTTACTAGTGGCTAACCTAGGACCTGAAAATATGGAAGATGAATGGAATAAGCAACCATAGCTCAGTGAGTAGTATATATCATAAAAGCATATCAAACTTCCACATTACACATTTAAAACTCAAGGCATGACTCATTATTGCCAAACAAAATATGATAACTTGCAAGAACAAAATGCGTTAAATATTACCTCAACCTAGCTATATCAAATAGCCACATTTTCCATTCATCCATAATAACAAAACCAGCATGAACTCATCCTATCTCATATCAATGGTTCATTCCATACTCAATATCCAAACTCAAGGCCCTAGAGGTGACTCCCACGAAATTGCGTTATCGTGTAGCACTTAGCCCTCAACCATATATAGCAATAGTACAAGGCCCTAGAGGTGGCTCCCACGAAATTACGTTGTCATGTAGCACTTAGTCCTTTACTATGCATGTCAGTAGTACAAGGTCATAGAGGTGACTCCCATGTGACTCAAGTCGCCATGTAGCACTTAACCCTTGACTACAAGGCTCTAGAGGTGACTCACACGGAATTTCATTGTCGTGTAGCACTTAGTCCTTTACTACCACACATTTGATTTCCTCAACACAACACATGTCATATTTCAATAGTTATCACATAACCACATAAATCGATTGTACCAAAACAGCATACATAACCCTTCAAGAGAGATTTGTCGAATCATCTCATAATAACTCAAAATTACCGAGCATTATATCCATCAATATATAACAAATATGTCCTCATTTCCTCATAAGTATATATCAGCTAATCTTATCTTAGTACATGAGTTATACAAAACCAAAGATGACATTAGTACTACTCATCTGGGGATTCCCCAAATCAAATAATGTGTGTTATTTGATCCTTCGATCTTGCGATCCAGGTGCTGCATTTTGGTCGAGGGAGCTCTCTACTGTCCTTTTTAACCTAGCCCTTCCCTCCCTTCCTTTTTACTTTTTTGACTTTTCAACTTATCTCTCTTTTTCTTCTTTTGGCCCCACCAGCCAAATATTACACAATATATTTAGGCCTTAACCACATAGAAAATTAGAGATCCGAGGGAGAGAGAGACTGACGCGCCAAGAGAAAGTGAGAGAGAGACGGAGCTTTGGCCACACGTGAACCCCTGTCCGACAACGAGCTCTTTCGGTCGACATCCTCAAGCTGAACCTGTAAGCCCCATTGTTTGCCCTGTTCGGACCCTGTTTTGGGCACGTCGCGAGCTCTGGCCCCGCCGGCTCCCCGTTGAGCTGGTATGTGTTCTGGTTTGCTTGTCTACAGTACCGGTCCAGATTTGAGTCTCGGTCGAGCCGAAATCTCTCGTTCCTCTAGCGTATTTCACCAGTTCCATAGAATGCTTAAGTGAGATCTGGCTTTTGTCCTCCCAATTTTGGCTGAAATCGAGTCGTCCATGCGCATCGATGTTCCAGTGGTGTTGGGTGACCTTAGGCGTCGGCCTTGTAGCCGTTCGCCACGTTCCCATCGTCGCCGTAGTTTGTTCGGTGTTTGGCCGTGGTATGGCTCTCGGCCGGCGGCGGGGAGGTAGGCCTACGAGTGGTGTTCGGAGTGGACGACGCCGGTTGGTGAATCCATGGTGGCCTGAGGGCCGGCAAAGGCTCCTCTAAAAAGGGCATTGCTATTTCGGTGAGGGAGTTGTAGGGAGGAGAAGCTTCGGCGAGGGAGGGGTGTCGCAGAGAAGAAGAAATTTAAAAAAAGAGAAAAAAATAAAAAAATTTAAAAAATTAGGTTTTAATCAAAAGCGGGTCTAAAGCGGGTCTAATCCGGGTATGCCGATCGGGTTAGCAGGTTGAATCTCTTTTCCTGAATATAATAATAACAATAACAACAATAATAATAATAATTTTTAAAAAAGAGAAAAGATCATTAAAAATTTAAAATATTAAAATTTTAATGATGTTGACAATTTAATGACAGCATTTAACTTTTCTAAGTTAGCTCAAAAGTGGGTTTGATCCGAGTATGCCGATTGGGTTAGATCTCTTTTCCCGAATATAATAACAACAATAACAACAACAACAATAATAATAATTAAAAAAAGAAGAGAAAAGAGCATTAAAAATTTAAATTATTAAAATTTTAATGATGTTGATAATTTAATGACAGCATTTAACTTTTCTAAGTTAGCTGACATTGTTCGTAAATTACCATCACAATACTTGAACAACGAGTTGCCAGTCACATCTTTACCAAAAAAAAAAAAAAAAAAAAAAAACAAGTTGCCAGTCACATGATTTTACCTGTATTAATTAGAATTTACTGATCGTATTATAAATTTGATGTATAATGACCAAGTTCAGATTTTGGCAAACCGAACATTAGAATTTTGCCTAGGTAACCATCAATCAGAGAGCTAGTTGGAGTGATCAAACTGATCTACAATAATAAATTCAAGGTGATTTTATGATGGTTCATATCGGCCGGGTCGGGTCAGAGCATGTGTGGTTCGGGTTGCCTTGTTGTACCCCTATAAAAAGCAAAGGGAAACGCAAACAATAGTTTATTTCTGCCGTCTGCTATATTTAAAACATTTTGTGTTCCCGCTCTAATTGTTTATTGCCTCTTCGTCTTCCGTGGTTCCTGGTTAAGACCCTAGAGAAGAAAAGGAAAAAATATCACTTTTTGTTTTTCCCCAATGGATGATGACCTTGGAATTGAAAAATCGGGTTGAAGACACTGAACGCGAACGTATGATTTTCTTCCAGGAAGTTTTCATCACATCTAAATCTCAGTCAAACCAGCTGGGTGATTTGGGAGATTTATCAAGCAAAATGGCACTTGCGTTATTTGTCTCTGGAATGTGGTTAAAATGGAGGCATTATGTTAAATCGCTGTGTCTGCGCAAATCCAACGAAGCTTCGAGAATGGACAGAGATGAAGATTCTCTGTGTGTAAAGAAATTCTCTTTCCTTTGCCTTTTGTTTCAAAAACAGAATTCGGGGTTCGTAAATTGGTGAAGAGACAATGCATTTTGCATTGACTTTTACCGCTAATCCACGTTCTTGACAAGTAGTATGTCGTTTTCTTGATCTGCAGATTCAGCGATGGACTGTTTTTGGCAAACTTGGCTGTGTCATCGAATCTTGTTCAGGATTCATGGAATGCGATATCCAAAATTGTGGAGCAAATCAACCAAATGAACAATCCTGTAAAAATCAACGAACTTAAATGCCCGAACTACCGTATCATTGCCTTTGTCACCTCACCAGTTCCTCCAGGCCCTCTTCAAGAAGAAAGAGGCTCAGTTCCTCAGCGGAGATCCCTAACTTTCAGTTCCTATGCTCCGAAAGAAATCTAACTTTTCACATAAACAGAGATGCAATTACTTTGTTCAACTCTCTTCGAGATGAGCTTTCTTGACTGGAAAAGGTAGGAATTTTATCCATTCTCTCGAGTTATCCATTCTGGTTATTACTTTTTATCTGCTGTAAGATCATATATGCATGTTTCTAGGAATAACTACTTACAGAAATTGTTGCTGAAGTAGACATGCTAATAATTGCTCTGATTGAGGAATTTCTAGTTGTTCTAGTTGTTCACCACTTATGATTAAGCTTATGAGATGAGGAGTGAAGCACTGTTCCACTATGGAAATGCCTTCTCTCGTTGTTTTGAGCAGAGTTACAGAATTGAGGAACGGATCATCAAATTAGTACTTTCATCCTATTAATTCATGAATCCTTCATTGAACTGAATTATATGATTGCGTGGAGGTTCATTTCGTTTATTAACCATTCATGTTTAATTTATCTGAACGACTGCATCTGGCACGTATAAGTTATTGATGCTTATTCTGCTTTAATGCAGGTTGTAACTTCAGCCAAGTCTGAGGGCTCTGTCCCCTATATCATTACAGGACACCGTTTGGGTGGAGCTATTGCCTCCCTTTTCACGTTACAGCTTCTAAACAAGATTGAACAAACGGAGAGCATCCCCCTTGTATCACTTTTGGTTCCCCTCTCCTAGGCGACAATGCCTTCCAAGAAGCCATATCGCAATATTTAACATGGAATCCGTGCTTTTTGCATGTAGTTCATAAGGACGATTCTTTCCCTAGACTATCCATTTGCCCTGCCACCACTAACCAAAGTCCATACAAGCCTTTTGGTACTTTCCTTTTGTGTTCTGAGTCAAGTGGTGCCTGCTTTGAAGCCCCTGAATCCGTCATGGAGTTGCTGCCGTCAAAAATTGGCGTTGGAGATGAAGAGTCCCAAAGAGTCAATTATAAAGATGTCATTGGATGTCTCGAGCAAAGATTAACTCTCCGTGACCGTTTGAGCTTGAATGGGCAAGAAGTAGATTCATATGAAGCAGGGATTATTACTCAAGTCGCAGCGGTCGGCCTCAAGCCAATTCATGTATCTTGAATTGACCTTCTTCTCATGGTTGCATTCCATCATGGGGGAGTACGCTTTGTAGCACATTGTTGTGTTGCTCAGAACTAAAAGGATCTCCTGATTTTGCCATGCTGACCACTTTTTTAGCAAACTAAAACACTGAGTGACTAGTTCAGAACTTCAGCACGAAAAAAAAAAAAAAAAAAAAAACTTGCTGAATTCGTAAGCTTCTAAGTACTACAAATGTTTTCCAAATTTTTATTTTAATTGAGTGGTGGTAGTTTTTTTTTTTTTTCTAATTTACAAAGTTTGAATAAATAAGGCTAGTTATTTGGTTTTGAAAAAGACCTTAGTGGAATAGTTGGGACAAGCTGAGGAAGTAGTATTACGAAAAGTGATTTTTACAAGATTTGATGCATGGGAAAGAGGCTGCAGACTTTCCTACAAGGCCATTGACTGAAATTTTGCCAATATATCATATTCTAGAGTTATCTTGATATTTACATGTATTCCAGAAATATCTATGCATGCTTAACTATTCTAGAAATTTTGGATCGATATCTTAATAAGCGGATTCTCATTGCGATGAGTCGATGACAGCAGCGGGATGAGGGCACGATGCTTTGATAGGGGACATAGTAAAGCATGAACAAGGTGTAAAAGTATCACAAAAAGAGGCATTTGATCCTGCCAAGGAGTTGAACCAAATGAAGGTGTATCTAGCTTACTTGGAGTGGTACATGAAGGTATGCAAACCCGATGGCTAGGGTCCTGGTTACTATGACAGCTTCAAAAATGCACGAGAAAGGCGCGCCAATGGAGTTGATAAGTACAAGACAATCCTCACGAATTACTGGGAGCGTGTAGTCCACGATGCGGAGAAGAAGCCTCACTTATTGGGCACGCCACTGCGGAACCGTTGGCTCTATGGAGGGACAAACTACCGGAGGATAGTCGAACCTCTGGACATAGCGGAGCATTACAAAAGAGGCCGAAAAGATTACATAAAACGAGGAAGATCCAAACACTACATTCTGTTGGAAAAATGGCTAAAACAAAATCAGGCAAAAAAAGGCAGGGAGCGGGCCATACCTTTGAATTCGAAATTTGAAAACATCGAGTCTCGCGTGCTTCTGGGCACGCGTGGAGGAGGTCATCCGGTTGTGCAGATTGCTAGACAACAGAGGATCACCTGACAGTTTCGAAAGAGAGAAGTTAGTCAAATTCGAGGAGGATGTTATGGACTTGATCAAGGATCATGCGGTTTCGCCGAACATCTTTCTGGAGAAGAGCAGCTATATGGAGATGTTGGGACTATCTCGCAACTCGCAGTCAGAACTTGTTGGTTTCATGAGGAATGACCCTCGCAAGAATTATATTGGAGGTCCGCCAAGCGTGAATGAAGAGCATAATTTAAACGTAAATCTACTTGATACCTCTGAGTCAGGTGCTCCACCGACACGAGAACCCATCGTCCTTTTCGCGTCCTTATCTCGGCCTTTTTTACTGTTCCTTCTCTTTATCCCTTTCCTTTTCCTTCTTTTCCATTTTGATGCACACTTGATGAGTCTCGGCATGGAGGTTTCGATGACAACATCGAATGTATGAGGATGGGTTTATGTAATATGTGTTCTTATAAAAAAAATCATTTATTTATAATCTTCAAATACTAATATGTGATGAATGATCATGTTGGTGTACAATCAATAATGTAATACTTAATGATCAAAAGAGGTAAATAAATTACTGCAAAAGATTAATGAACCTGAATGACTAAGCAAGCAATAACATAGCATCTCTACCATCAAATGTAACAAGCATTCTGCCAACTTTGATTATAAAATAGATAATGATACGATGTATGCAATCCCTAATTGTGACTTCTTAATGCAATTATGCAAAGACAATAATGTTGACATTTAAATTTTAGTTATTAATACCTAAATTTTGATAATTCCATTTAGTTATTTATTGCATAGAAAATAATAAATCGGCCTCGACCTTAAACAAAAATATTATTAATTTGCATTTATGAGCATTTTAATAGTGCATAAACTACATTCTAATTGGACTGCGTTTGAATGGGTTTAAATAGGGAGGCTTTGAGCTCAACTAAAGTTTTGAGACTAAGCCCATAGGGACATGGAATTTGTCCAAGCCCATTGTAGACCTATAGTGGCCGAAATTTGCATGTGCATTGCACATGGCGAGTGTTGAACTAGGAACGATTACATTATAAGATAAGAGTAGGAGGAAACAAAGACTTCGTCCTTGGAATATTAATTATTTAGAGATAAGTAGAAGGTGATATCTTAATTTCCTCAGTTGACTTTGACATACTCTTTTGATTCAAAATTGAAAAGTGGCATTTTGAGAAAATACCTAATCTTATATCTAAATAAGTACTCTTTTCTCTAGAAATTAAAGGATAAACATGTTAAAAGAGGAACACATTAGAGGTTCACATTATAGAGAGAGGCTCACCATACAAAAGAAACGACACCGGTGGGACGCCATAAGAAGAACAAGCTCTCCCTCCTCCGAGGTTGCTATTACCGTCCCATCTCCTGCCGCTGTGCGCCACCTTGCCTCCGCGCCATTGCTGCTGAACTTCACGCTGCTCCACCCGACACCAGAAGCAGCACCTCCAGCTTCCCCGACGTCTTCGTGCAGCAAGCCTGACTTCGGCAACCCCAAGTTCAGCTCCTACCGCCACGCCCGGTAGCTGATTCCATCAGCCTCGGTGACGTCCTAGCTCCTAACTGACGATCCTGTAGCGCCGAAAGACCATCAGCGACCGTCTTGGCGAGTCTCAACCCCACGAATGCTCCCTACAGCTACGTCCAACTCATCCACGAAGTTCCGTAGCGCTGAGCTTTTTTCTTTGCAGATTTCCCGGCATTTGCCAGTAGCATTCATAGCCTCGGTAGTCTCTGTAGCCCCACCATCCGCCAGCATATCCGATGTGTTGAGCAACTGCCTATGGTGGTTACCATCAATCTTCGTGCTCCTAACCAGCAAACTCCGGCGCCTCAACACGTGCACCAACATTGTCTGCAAAGCAGTCCTGCCTGCCCAGCCACCGCGAAGCAGCCCCTCCAGTGCTCCGACACCGCCTCGCCGTTACCACCACTCCCGGTTGCACCTCCTTGATGGCCACGCCTCCGCCTCACATTGATTTTTTGTGGTCATCCTTGGATAACCTTCCAAGGTAGGGTTATTGTGGATGCAAATTTTTGTGGGTAATTAATTTTATTATATAGTTTTAATGCATGATATTCAGTGTTAGACCTTAGGTTATATCGATATATATTTTGATTGCATTTATTAAGATATGTTGGCAGGTTGGAACTTTGAGCCTAAAGGTTGGACCCCTAACACTGTCTCGTGTAATTTTATGATTAATGAAGTGAATTTCGTTGGTATTGATTATCTAGAAAAAATTATCAAAAAAGTCTTGAATATATTATAATTATGTCAATTCAGTTCTAAACTTCTTTCTTTTTTTGACAATTCAATCTTAAACCTTTCGCAATTATGTCAATTCAGATTTTTACTAGCTGGTGCCAAACGCTTGCCATCTGCTGACACTGACATAAATAATTTTTAATAATAATTTTTTTCAATTTTTTTTATTAATTTTTTCTCTCTTTCTTTTTCCTTTTTCTTTTCTTTTCTACCCTCTTTGTTTTTATTCCCCACAATGACTATCGAGGCTCACCGGCCATTGGGCGAGGCCATCCTCGCCATGGCCTTGCCAAACAAGGGGTCTAACGGTCAATGAGGGTTTCTTGGCCCCCACATAGTACCCAACAAGCCTCGCTAGAACTAAGTCAAAAGGATTAAGATTAAATTGGCATCAATAAAATGTTTAAGACTAAATTGATATCAATACAAAATGTTTCAAACTATTCTAACACTTTCCCCTTTCCTTCTTGTTGAGAAAATTACAAGCCAGAACAGATGGAAGATCACTAATAAATGAACTAAAAGTGACGAGCATATGCTTTGCTGTGTAAAGATTAAATTGGTCCACTCAAACAGAAATGATTATCTCTAAAAAATTTCTGCAGATATGTAGTGAACTTTTCGGGCTTCTTCGTGTGTCAGAGGATGCAAAATATTCAGTTCCACTCTAATTTCTTCTTTCTCAATCCAGAATGGGGGGAGTTACTCTTGCCAATTGCATCTGTGTCTTAGAAAGAAATTTTCTCGCCACATCAGATTTCCAGTTACTGGTACACAATACCAGTGGCTATGTCAGAAGGCTTTCCTTCGACAGGGCAGCTAGCTTTCCATATGTTCTGAGTCTCCTGGTTCCTTGAACTAATCGAGACAACCAGAATAAAACAAAGAAAGAAATAAAAGGCAAACCGGAGCATAGTTTTGCTGCCTGATGTCTTCCTGGTCAACTCATGGCGACCGACACACTAGTAGGTAAATAAATTTTATTCTCTTACAATATGAACTTAAGGCTAACAACCAAACACAACAATGTTTGACAAGCGAATCGACAGACTAGATACAACGCAGTTTTCACTCTCTGGATTGATACCATCACGACACATTTCCTTCTTCCCACGACCACAGATCCTACAATTCTCAGCTTATAAATGGAGAGGCTGGCTGACACACATTTTGGAAAAGAATCACTCCCAGAAATGAAGCCCCAAAGGAAGCAAACTAAAACCATGAGCATAAGTAGCGATCAAGCAGCTGCCCTAGTTATTAACTCGATTTCGAATAGTCTTTAACCCTTGCTCATTTACATGGAATGTGTAGAAAGTATCGAGATAAAATGAAGAATAGGCTTCACCAGGCGTGGATGTTCCTGCAAGGAGGGTCACAGTTATAGCACCATGAAAAAGAACTCTAGTTCTTCATTCAAAACTGATTGCATAATGGTCCGATAATGAAATCGAGGAACGTTCTCAGGCATAATATTATGATGAAAGGAAAAAGAGGAAAGCTCCTTAATGATATTTAGGAGAAAACGCCGGCTCCTCAGGGAAAGTCAAATGAAGCTTTGCTTGTTGCACTTCAATATAGCCAGGAATAATAATTGTTCGAGATTCATCTCTCCTATAAACTTGGAAAAAATTCCGAGCCTTAAGCTGGAGAAGTGTTCCAAAATTTGGCAATGTCTTCTACACTTGACATTCATCCACAGAAAGCTGCAATATGTAGTCAATCCCAAACAAATTATAGATAGAGCCTTTATAAACTGCATGAATCCTGCTAACAATTCAAGAAATGGAATGTAGTGATAAGTTAATTTTCATAATGATAAGGCAACTAACAGCAACTATAAATCAACAACTCTGACATAAAAATTCATCAGAAGATGTTCCACTTTAGTCACCTGTTCCCTGTGTTAGTGAAACAACATATCAGGCATCCAAGTAGATTGACCTCTGAAGTGTCTGTACATGCACATCACTAATCAATCTTGCGTTGAAGATTAAGAACTGGAGTTGTCGGCCCATAATGATATCAAACGTATTTAGAGAAGGTTTCCAAATGGGCACAGCAGTTCCCCCCCAGAAATGAACAATTGCTGGGGCATCAACTTCTTTCCATTGCTTGAACTATAGAGTGGAAAGAAAAGACAATAGAAAAAGCCATGAAGGAAAATTCACTTCTTGATACATGTGACGCTAATAAAAGACAGGAAATAGACGTCAACAGGGCATGGGTGATCACCTTCTTTTTACTCTCTCAACTTCGACGTGGCAGATAGAACTATATGCAGCCTGTCAGCTGAAAGTGACAGTCCCATACACGGAATGGAGAATAGGTTCTCCATAATTCTGCATGATGTACGTTCCACGTAATTCCAGTATTGTTTTCAGTGACTTGCATCCAGAAATATTCACTTGCCACAGTGAGTCCAAGTCTCCAAGCCCTGTAAGCTCAATAAGTCTCTCGCAATCTCTTATGACCAAACATTTCAAGTTCTTGCACATTGACAAATCTGGTAGATGCTCAATGGACTTGCATCTTGACATATCTATAAATACTAATGATCTCAATTCTTTGAGCTCTGAAATATCCAGAAGTTCATAACAATTGTTCACTATCAACTCTATCAAACCTTCAAATTTTGAAAGGTTTCGCAGTTTCTCTAGGGACTTGCAACCATCAATATATAGCCATGGCAGGATGAGAATTTCTCCAGGGTCTGAATATCATGTAGTTTCTCGCAGTGGTTGATGTTCAGAAACCTCAGGGTCTTGAAGCATGAAAGGTCTAGCAATGTTTCAATCGATGTGCACCCAGAGATGTCCAACCATTTCAAGCACTCCAAGACATCAGGGCCTTGGACTTCAGATAAATTCTTGCATTTGGAAGCCCATAAATATCTCAGATACTTCAATTTTGCAATATCCAGTCTCTTAATGGATGTGCACTCAGAGATATCCAACCTTTCCAAGTATTCAAAACTGTCAAGGCCTCTAATTTCAAGTAGATTGTTGCATTTCCTAACACTTGCTTTCCTTAGAAGCTTCAAAGTTGAAAGTGTTAGAATATTTAAATAATAAACCACGCCTTCATCTAACAGCTTAAGCTTTTAGAACATTGGTAGTGGTCCCACAAAATCTCACATGATATCAGAGCTAGGAGGTCCTGAGTTCGAATCTTCCAGGCCCCTATTTGCCTCCCCAATTATATTTCCACGCTTAGTACTAGGCAAAAGACCAGACTATGCGTGAGGGGGAGTGTTAGAATATTTAAATAATAAATCACGCCTTCATCTAACAGCTTAAGCTTTTAGAACAGTTGGCAGTTGTCTCACAAAATCTCACAGAAAGGTCCAGTCTTTCCATAGACATGCAATCAGTGAGATCTGAAACTTCCAAGCAAATGAAGCTATTAAGAACTTCAAATCCAACTTGATTCTCGCAACTTGGAAGCACCTTTAAATTACTCAGTTCCGAACAATCCATCAACCTCTCTAACGCTTTCGATGGTCCTATGCCTAAGTACCTCAGAGACATCAAACATTCTACCCCATCAAGCCTAGATAACTTTGGGCACTTCAACACATCCAGCATTGTTAGCGATACTAATCCTTGCAGACCTTTAACTTCTCTCAAGTTAGAGCAAACCTTTAAACCCAATTCTGAAAGATGCTTCAAGTTTGACAAATCTAGCAACTTTCTCAACATTTGGCATCCTCCTACGGAAAGCTTTGACAGTTTAGAGGGAAGCTCTGGGAGGCATTCAAGTGTAGTGCATTCTAGGACAGAGAGTTCCTTTAGATTTGTCGGGTTGGAAAGGATTGGCAATATAGGACTCTGACAAGTGAGACCTGGAGTTCTCAAGCCAGGGGGTAGGTTTGGCAGCAATTGGAGCTTCTTGTACCCTTGTAAGTTGAGGTCTTAGAGACAAGAACGCAGCTTCTTGTACCCTTGTAAGTTGAGGTCTTAGAGACAAGAAAGCTTACAAATGCTTTCTGGCAAGCCACAAATGCCTCTCCCCAACAATCAGAGGGCCCAATGAAGACGATTCACCAATATTACTACAAATTTCTGCCAGGATGTTGCAATTTGTGGCATCTAATGTGGTGAGTTTCCCCAACATCCCAATACCACTAGGTAACCTTGTTAGATATGACCACGCCATTTGCAGAACTTCTAAATTACGCAAGTCTCCAATGGATTCGAGTAACTCTGTAAATCCTGGATATTGAGTTGGGGATCCCTCTCAATGACCTACATTACTTTAATGATAAGTGCTGCAGTTTCTGAAGGCGGCCTTGGGAGTCTGGAAGTTCAGCAAGCTTTTTGCATCCCGTAAAATCAAGGGTTGACAGAGACACTAGATGGCCTAACGAGCTGGGTATTCGAGCCAATGATTCACAATACTGGGCACTAAGAGTCCTGAGCTTCTTCATTGAACCTTTAGATATGGGAATTTCTTCCGAGTTCTATCTATAAAAAGCTTCTCTAATTCTTGTAGCTGACCCATTTCTATTGGTAGTTCCTTGAGTCTGAAAGAGTCTCTCAAATCCAAGGAAATTAGGGTGCTGATGCTTCCGATAGAAGGGTGCAATTTTGTTAGATATTCACATTTTCCAAGAATTAAAATCTCTAGATTTTGAAAAGCTGTGAATCAGGAGATGTTTTCAAGTCATGGCAATTGGCAGTGTTGAGAACTTTCAGATTACTTGCCACCTGCAAGAAGGAAAACAGGGAAACATGAGCCACTATGAATAAGTGATCATATTTTGAAAGGAAAAGGTACTCTTTTCATCTCACATCCGTAAGTTTCCATCCTTCCCAATGCTCTGTGACTTTGCTCCTTGAAAAGTCAAGTACAACTAATTTCTTCACGTGAAAATTGGTTGCTACAAAATTTGATGGACAATTTTCCCAATAAAGCCATTGTAATTCAGAAAGAACATACTGAAAATCTCCAGAGAGGATGAAATTATTCATCTCAAGGAAACCTAAGTTTGGTAGCTTTTCAAACGGTACATTGCTGTACACTCTGCCTAAGCCACTTTTATTAAGACAGAGGGCTTTTATCTTTCTAGCTCCCTTAAAGTAAGAATTCCAGGGATCAGAAATAAAGCATCATGAAAACTAAACTATGATATGTTGTTTCATAATAATTCCTATTGTCTGCCACTTTGAACTAAAAAAGTTTACAGCATGGTTGCTGCTAAACTCATTGGATAGTATCTTTCAACAAATTTATCAGACGCAATTCACCAGAAGCTAATATAAAATGCTCAACACTGCTACAATTACGTTTGCTAACATGTCCTAAGGTTGCTGATTTTTCAATTTAATATGAGTTAAACTCCATAAGTTAGCTAAGAACCATTTTGATTATCACAGAAGAGCACCCTCTAAGGATATTACTCCCATGAATTACCAACTTGCATTATGCAATGAGTACCACAATGTTGAGAATATTACGAACAGGCCTTCTTTTAACTAGGGCTGGACTAGTTCAATATACTAACTTCTTTTTCCTCTTTATGGTAGATAATAAAACATTGACTAAGTGCACAAAAGTAAATCAAAGAAAACTCTAATCAAAGAAAACTCTCACCTTATTCTTCTCTAGAACATGTAAGGCTTCCTTGTGAACCCATAATCGACTACATTTGCAGGGCTCCTCGTGGTTTTCCTGCCGGACGACTTCCCTACCAAGATCTCTCAGTTGGTCATGCATTAACAGCCTTTGGTCATTTCCCACTTTTATCAAGGACATCACACTCAATGCTTCAATTCCCATCCCTGGGAAAAATTCAGTCATCCCACATATAGGATGCAATTCGTCCATCAGTTCTAGCAAAAAAACAAGCAATATCCAAAAATATTTGTTTTTGCTCATAATTTAATGCTTCATAACTTACCCTTACTTTCTCTTCCACTTCCTATCTGGTGTATTTGCCTTAACTTCTTTAATGTATCTTTCCATACTACTAGGCGGTTTCCGCACAAGAACAAATCTATGACCTCTAGTGCTAAAGGAAGCCCTCCTGTAGTGGACACAATATCACTCAAGAGATCCCCAAATTCAGGCAAAGGGAAGTCCCCTCTGAATGCATGTCTACTAAAAGCAAAGAGTTGTCAGGATCCAATCCATTGAGTGCATATGAGTTATCCACCCGAGCCCCATCAAGAAAACTCACTTTTCTTGCCATAATAATGATCTTACTTCCAGAACCAAACCAGTCACATTTTCCAGCCAAACAGTTCAACTAAGAAACATCGTCCTCATCATCGAGAAGGATGAGGACTTTCTTATGCCTAAATCTAGTTTTGATGATTGTAAGTCCTTCATCAACATTGGAGACGTCATTGTGTTTTCTTTTTAGAATATCGGAGATTAGTTGGTTCGACAAATGGTGGGCACCCCTGTCTTTTGCTGTTTCTCGCACATCTGAGCTACAGTGATCGAACTGACTGGAGAGTTTATAGTAGATGAACTTGGCCAGAGTTGTCTTACCAACACCGCCTATTCCATGGATTCCAACAAATCAAATATCACTGTCATCAGTACTTAACATTTTCATAATCTCCTCTACATGATTACTATTCCCGACCAAGTTCTCCGTGACGTCTAACGGAAAAGCTTCCTTTAACTCGCCCAAAACCTTCCTAACAATTATCTTTACCACCTCAGCTTCATGTCTGTGAAATAACAGCAAAGTCCAATACAAGAAACCGATCATCAATATCTCCGCGGAAGCAAATCCACATATAAACAGGAAGCAAAAAGCAGGCAATTGATGAAAACTCATCATTTTTTCCCACTGCACAAGTGATCGTGGCATGAAATTTTCGGACTTTTGATCTAGCTAAGCAAGATCACGAGTGAAAGAAGAAGTACCCGTTAGCAATTCTCTCTGATTCCCATCCCTTAAGCTTCCTACTTCTTGGAGAGCTCGCTCTCATCGTTGGACCACCTCTACCTCATAATGCTTCTTAATTTTACAAAAGGCCTTCCCGAAACTCCCCGTCTGGTGTCGCACATGCCCGGGCTCGACTTTGTAGAAGATGGGCAAGACGATGTGCCTTTCACTTCTCTTGCACTCGATCATCCGGGCGAGCTCGCGAAGACACCATTTGCTGGAAGCGTAATCCGGAGAGAGAATCGGGATCGAGATCTTACTTGCTCCTAATGGCTCGTGATGGATTTATGAGATGGGCTTAAGGCCCATCCGCTCAAGTTGGGCCCAAAAGACGGAGCGGCCCCCGGCCCACGGGAATAGGGCCCGTGGATGGGGAAGGTATAAAAGGGAGGAGAGAGAGAGAGAAGACACCCTTTGGAAAAAATTCAAACGTACGCTTCCTCTCCCATCCGCGCGCCCATTCTCTCTCAAAAAAAAAAAGAGAAGAAAAACGCTTTCCTCTCTCCCGCGCAAAAAAACAAAAAGGCGCTTAAGGCGTCCGTCTTCCCTTCAAGGCAAATTGGCATCATCGGATCAGAATTTCTTCCTCGATCTTCGACATTGGTGTTTAATCTGTGGCTAACAAGGTACGCTCGAATCCGTGGTGTGCTTTACGATCGGTGATACGTGTTTTCCCGGGCTTCGTCTTCCGCATTGATTTAGGGGTTCGATTTAGTGTCGAATCCGGTTTTCGGGGATCCGTTATTCCCAACATTGGTATCAGAGCCCTAGTTCACGTTTTCCCGATCAATTTGATGTTTTTTGATTGATTTTTCGCGAAAAATTTTCGGCCGTACGGATCGGGGCGAGAAATCCCGACACCCGAGCGTTGTTCGGCCATTTTTCTGAGTTTTCGTAAGTCGAAATCAAATTCTGAACACATGGGGAGAAAGGCGACGTCGAGACGAGTCCGGCGACATGTCGCACGCCGCCGGACGACGCCGCACGCGCCCACACGCGCGGCCGGAAGGCGCTGCGCGTGGGCGCGACGCGCCCGGAGCGCGCCTATGGCCGCCAGCGCGTGCGCCACACGCGCCGGTGGTGAAGAACCGGCACGTGCGCGCCGGCGACCGAACGGCACGCGCCGCGTCGGGTCGGGACCGACGCGTGCTGACGCGTCACGCGATGACGTCATCGTGACGTCATCCAATGGTTGGTAACCGCTCGGATGACGTCATCGATGACGTCATCGCCGACGGTTGGCCAGGCGGTCACCCGGCCGGCGACCCGACCCGACGGCGACCCGACCGGGACCGGCGCATGCCGCGCACGTGCGGGCGACGGCGTGACGTCGGCACGCTCACGCGTGACGCACATGCCGGATGACGTTTGCGTGACGTCATCCCCGCACGCGCGGGCACGTGCGGTCGGTCCGTCCGACCGGCCGGCCGACCGGCCGACCGGTCCGGTCCGGTCCCCGACCCGTCCGACCGGTTGACCCGACCCCGTTGACCCGTTGACCGACCGTTGTTGACCGTTGACCACCGTTGACCGTTGACCGTTGACCAAAAAAAAAAAAAAAAGGAATTTGTTTCTTTTTCAGTCATGCCTATGTGGGTTATAAGTAATCCATTTTTAATTCTGCATTTGTTGCATGAATTTTGGAAAATTATGTATTTTCCCTTATATTTATTATGGATTATAAGTGATCCATTTTTAGTTATGCATTTGTTGCAGGAACTATGATGCGTTATGCAAGGATACCTGCAATCCCGAGAACGGACGAGGGAAATGCAAGACTTAAAAGGCTGATGTCAGAATTAGCTAATTATCGGTGGCATGATGGTGATTTAGTATCACATGTAGTCAGGATCAATCAGATGATACAAGAAATCATCTGAAATGGTTATCTTATGCCGGATTTTGAGAAGGTGCTAGCTTTGATGAACACTCTTCCACCTGAATGGTAAGCAGTGTTGGATCGGCTATGGGAGGTCAACGTGGTCCCGGGTTATAGGAGGCTGGTGGAAGCTTTTGTAAGAGAGCACTATAGGATTGAGTTGGCCAAAACTTCAACCCTTAGATTGAGCGCCACATGGCGCCGAGTGAATGCGCCTTGGAGGCGACATGAAAGCTCTCCAAAAGTTTTTCCATGGTTGGCAAATGTGCCTTCAAATTTCTCAGATATTATGGCTGATAGATTAGAAGGGACATTCCCTATTTATTTCTTTGATTAATTATGTAATGTTTACTACCTGATTGTTGTTGATGTAGCAACCGATATGTTAGTTGTATCATGTGAAAGCATTGTTATTTTATTGGATGTTAAGATTTTATTTGCTTTCTGCTATTGCTGGTTGCTGTGGGTAATTAGCTATGGGTAGTAATAGAAGTTTTTGTAACTTCATAGAATTTATTTGCATAAGACAATTATATTAATAATAATTTTGAGTTAGGATTTTTGGAGGATGATTGGAAACATAGTGACCTTTTGATTCTAAAGCCTTACTTGAAATTATTCATTAATATGATGGGTCTATGCAAATAGGGATGCATAAATGATAGGCATTAATTATTCGTGCATGTATGTCTGATGTGTTCAGAACGATGGTTTAGCAACTAAGAATGTAATTGCTGATATGAACGGCAACAATTGTGAAATATTGAATATGAAGATTCAATATGTGCTGAAAAAGCAAGAAGCACTAGAAGCTCTTGACCATGTTATGGAAGATCTTGAGGATGCCATGCGCCACCTTGAGCTAGTAGAGGACCGCTTAACGGCATGTGAGCCGAAAATAGATATTTGCAATGCTGGTTCTAGCTCAAAAAGGGCTTTGTGCTCTAAGCGCAAGCGTATTGATTCGTTCAATATGTGGGAATGCAAATGATCAAGTCCTTATTGCAAGAAATCAAGAGTTAACCAACACAAGAGAGGAAAACGTCCTCAAGAGAAGAAAAATGTCAAGGGTGAGGTGTTACAATTGTGACAAGAAGGGTCACTTTGCTCGCAAATTGTCGTGAGCCAAAGAAGCTATACACCTCTTGTACATTTGAGAACTTTGCTTATGTGTCAAGTTCTGCATTATAGGCTGAATCCAATCTTTTGTGGAATGTAGATTTAGGAGCGACAGACCATGTAGCAAAGGATAGAGGATCCTTCATGGAATTCCGACGATACCAACTGGAACTAAGTGGATCTATATTGGAAATAACTCCAGAGCTGAAGTTAAAGGGATTGGCACCTGCCAATTGAACATGCATGGTGGACGCATCTTGATGTTCTATATGCTCTGGAGATTCGTCGAAATTTAGTGTCTGTCTTAGTGTTGGTTAAGCTTGGTTTTGGTATGAACTTCCATAATAAAGGTGTAGATTTGTGTTTAGATACAAACTACTATGGTTGTGGTCACTTTCTAATGGTTTTATTGTACTAAATGTTGATTGTGATGATGTCAATATGTTATTCCCTTGTTTCACGTCTTCTACCTTATATGATAATGATGTGAATATGGTGGCATGCTAGACTTGGTCATATGGGCCAACAACATATGAATAGACTAGCCAAAGAGGGCTTGTTGGGCAATATTGAAAAAGTCGATTTGTCCATATGTGAGCATTGCCTAGTAGGGAAAATGACAAGGAAACCATTTGGAAAAGGTAAAAGAGCTGAATTTCCTCTGCATTTAATCCATTTGGACGTCTGTGGTTCAATGAATGTGAGAGGAAGGCAAGGGGCTGTTTATTTCATCACTTTTTATAGATGATTATACTCGAGTCGGATATGTCTATTTGATTTCTCATGAATCTGAAGCATAAGTTGTTTCAAAAGGTTTATGAACCTGGCAGAAAATCAATTAGACAAGAAAATAAAGGTATTTAGATCCGATCGAGGTTGAGAATATTTATCTGATAAGTTCAGAAAATTATGTGATGAAAAAGGAATAGAAAGATAGTTGTCTATTCCATATACTCCTCAACAAAATGGTGTTGCGGAGAGAAGAAACAGAACCCTACTGGAATGGTTAGGTCCATGATGGCGCATGCTAACTTACCTATCACTTTTTGGAGTGATGTGTTGTTAACTGCTGCCTATATACTTAACCGGATGCCTTCCAAATCAGTTATTTCCACTTCATATGAGTTATGGACAGTTAGAAAACCGGACTTAAGTTTTCTTAAGCCATGGGGTTGTGCTGCCTATATTCATGAGTCCTCTCACAAGTTTGGGAAATTGGGTCCCAAAGAAAATAAGAGTATTTTCATGAGATACTCCGAACACTCAAAAGGGTATGTGTTCATAGGTGAGCAGGAAAGTGGGAGTATAACTGAATTTGAATCACGGGATGTCACATTCTTAGTGGATGAATTTCCTAAGAGGGGCGAAATAAGGGAAAATAACTCCCTATTTGAAACCTTGGATCAAGATAATGATGTCAGTGGAGTTCATCCAAGTGGGAGTAATATGAGATGTGATGAATTGAATTCAACTCATTCTCAATTGCAACCACATGATGTGACGACATCATCATTACCTAATCCAAGTGGGAGCATGATGGGGAATGATGTGCTAAGTGTACAATCTCCCATACGGTGAACAAGTCGCCAAAGTATTCCCCGTCGATGTTTTGACATTGAAAGGGAAACTTTTATGGTTGCTCCACAAGATGAGGATGAGCCAAGAAATATTAATGAGGCTCTGAATTGCCCTAATAAGGAAAAATGGATTCATGCAATGAAAGAGGAAATGGAGTCAATGAAATCAAACCAAGTCTGGGAACTGGTTGATCTTCCAAAAGGACACAAAGCTATTGGGAACAAGTGGGTTCTCAAAATAAAGCGAAAGGCTGATGGCTCGATAGAAAGGCATAAGGCTCGCCTTGTGGCGAAGGGGTATAATCAACAGGAAGAAATTGATTATGAAGATACATTTTCTCCTGTAGTGAGATTTACCTTGATTCGCATTATTCTAGCAATAGTGACTAGTATGGATCTTGAGTTACATCAAATGGATGTAAAGACTGCTTTCCTCAATGGAGAATTAGAGGAAGGAACATATATGGAACAACTTGCTGGTTTCATAGTGAAAGGCCAAGAAGAAAAGGTATGTCGACTTTGGGGGTCGATATATGGCCTTAAGCAGTCGTCAAGACAATGATATATACGTTTTCATAATGCCATAATGGCATATGACTTTACAATGATAGATGATGATCATTGTGTATATATCAAAATATCCAATGATCAATTTGTGATCATATCATTATATGTTGATGATATACTAATTGCCGGAAGTAATATGGAGTTTGTCAATACTTGTCAAGAGATGGTTGTCTTCCAACTTTGAGATGAAGGATATGGGTGAGGCTGCATACATTCTTGGAGTTAAGATTTCAAGAGATCGTTTGAAGAGATCGTTGTCTCTTTCGCAAGAAACATATATAAATAAGGTTCTTGAACGATTTCGTATGCAAGACTGTAAACCCATAGACACTCCTATTGCAAAAGGTGAAGGATTGAGCCATAGATTGTGTCCAAGGACTCCACAAGAGAAGGAACAAATGAAACATGTTCCTTATGCTAGTGCTGTTGGGAGCTTGATGTACGCTATGATGTGTACAAGACCTGACATATGTTTTGCAGTTGGAATGGTGAGTAGATACCAATCCAATCTAGGTCAAGCACAATGGAAAGCCGTTAAAAGAATACTAAGGTATCTAAAGGGGACTGCTGATTATACGTTGAGTTATTAAGGAAATGATCTGCAACTCAAAGGCTATTGTGATACTGATTGGGGAGGAGATTTAAATGAAAGAAAATCTACCTCTGGATTTGTTTTCTTACCGAATAATGGCACCATATGTTGGAGCAGTAAGAAACAAAAGTGTATAGCCTTGTCCACGATGTAAGTTGAGTTTGTGGCATTATCAGCAGCAGTGTAAGAAAGTGTTTGGCTTAAGAGATTTTTTTTTGGATCATTTAGGTGTTATTGGAAGTGCTGCAGATTAATTGTTGGTTAACTGTGATAGCCAAGCAGCAAAAGCGTATACCAAAGATCCAAAATATCATGGCAAGACCAAACATATAGATACCAAGTATAATCTTGTCAAGGATATGGTTGCACGAAAAGATGTGAACTTAGAGTACATACTACGCATAGAATGGTAGCAGATCCTATGACAAAGCCAATACCTAGAGATGTGTTTTGTGGCCATATGAAATCTCTAGGATTGCGTAGAGACTGATGTACTGAATATTGTATTTTCCCTAAATGTTCACAATTTGATGAATTTGTGTTTTCATCATTAATGCCTATGAATCTTTGTTTGATCTTTATGCATCTTAATGCTTAGTGCATTACTTTAAGTTGAGAAGTATGTCGGACAGATATAAGATTAGCCCACTCACACGGGTAATCGCCTCTATTTACTGTGTGATAAATAGAGATGAGACTATTTTTAAGCTTATTATCTAGGTGATAATCGAGAGCTCAAGCTTAAAACACGTATGTCGCCTTAACTAGGTGTTAAGATGAGGATATAATACTTACTATGTCCGAAAGTAAAATACCCCACATATTTTACTTTATCTGTCTAAGATGCCAGATGTGAGTTCTGATGAATTTTGTGAATGAGTAGATACGTGAACTCAAGTTAGACATTGGGTATGTCTGAACTATCATCTGTACGGTATTAAAAGGTGTAGACATACGCTCCATGGGAAATGAGTTAATACCGTAATACGTATTTCATACTACGTATGCATGAGACGACCAATAAGAGTGGCAAAAGTTTGATCTCAACTTTTATGTCGTGTGAGACTCTTGAGGAAGAGAGTTCCTCAATTTCTTAGTCCCCTCATGACTCTTACTTATTCTCAAGATTTCTATTTAGTGTTTGCTATCTTAGGATGTTGCCAATGGTCATGAGTGATTCGATCTAATGGGGCATTTCTAGAAAAGCAAGCTGAACTGAAATTGAGAGTTTGAAGGAAAGAGGAAGATCGATTTTGGAGAATCACATTGTAGTTTTGTATTCACCGGTTAACCAATTATGACTGTCTTTGTGATAATCATAATTGTGAATACAATATATATATCATTGTTTAAAAGAGATCAAGAGAGATGTAAAATGTGATCGATTGATCTAGGGTACTGCATACTAAATCTACTCAGGAAGTGATGCCCATTATGAGCTGCTATATATTCCTAATAGATGTATGGCAACGAGCTCTCAAAGTATGCTGGTCGCACGGATTATTCACCGGTATGAATGTTGAAGAGAGGAAAAGAGGATTCTGTTCGGCCCACCATGTTAATGGAGAGTTTATGATGGATTTTTCTCTTATGGGGCTGAGTATGGAATGTCCGCCCATGTTGGTTTTGGACCACCATGTGCAAGCGGGAGATGATGGATTTATGAGATGGGCTTAAGGCCCATCCACTCAAGTTGGGCCCAAAAAGTCCGGCCCACGGGAATAGGGCCCGTGGATGGGGGAAGGTATAAAAGGGAGGAGAGAGAGAGAGAGAAGACAACCGTTGGAAAAACAAACGTACGCTTCCTCTCTCCCGCGCATTCTCTCTCAAAAACAAAAAGAAGAAAAACGCTTAAGGCGTCCCGTCTTCCCTTCAAGGCAAATTGGCATCATCGGATTAGAATTTCTTCCTCGATCTTTAGCATTGGTGTTTAATCTGTGGCTAACAAGGTACGCTCGAATCCGTGGTGTGCTTTACGATCGGTGATACGTGTTTTATCCGTTATTCCCAACAAGGACCAAAAGCGTAATTCACTTTTGAAAGTTGCACACATACGTGCGCCAAAGCGTAGATTTGTCCGTGCTGACTCAGCATAATCTTTCCATACCATGATTAAAGATTTGAATCTTATCCTTCAAATTTGCAGCTAGAGATAATTTAGGGAAATTAATGCAATAGGCCAGCAATGAATTCGAGTGATACTGCTAATGACGGTTTCATAAGATTTTTTTTTTGGTCAGTAACGGTTTCATAAGATGAGAAATGTGAAATTTACAAGAAAAAAATTAATGAGTTACTAAAATGTATCCTTAATTCATATTTTTCTTTATCGTGACAAAATCACATCTTTTACAAATGGCAGGTACTTGAAAATATAAGAAGTTTCTATTAATGATGAGCATTACATAGTGATTATAGTTATCGGGTCTCATTGCACAATTGTTCACTATACTTTGTATCTCGACTTGGGATAATTTTGACATCAACACTACAATCCTTACGCTTAGTTGGAAGAACAGTGAAGAGAATCAAATGAATACACGATTGTGGCATGAGAAAAAAAGACTATGAAACAATATCTAATTTATGACATGAACCGAAGTCTCTATATGGTAAAATGGAGTTGAATCAATCCCATCATCGCCTGATTAAAATTCTTGTTTGCATTTCCATTGTCAACATGACCCTTTCATCTGCTCCAATTCATCTTCACATGTTCTTTGATTAACTTGGCAAGAGCTACTAAGCTAACAGTATAGTTATTAAGAAGAAATAACAGTGCCTTTTTTACCGCAAAGTACCATCAATATACAATTGGCAATCGGGACCACAAAAGTTGATCGGTTTCTCTTGTTGTTAGTTATTCAGAAGAAATATCTTGGTGTTAGTGCCTTGCGGATGACAGAGAATGAATAAGTAAAGAAAACCCGGTAAAGCAAGTTGACCGGTTTTTTTTTGCAATATGTGTAGTGGTGAATATTTCGTCACTTTCATTGTGAATAACAGCACCGCTAGCTTATCATTTTCCTAACTTGGATTCCTTTCTCTCATCATTCCAGCATACTAGTGATATGCACTTCCGTCATCACAATGCTTCACAATGGCGCCATCTTAATGCTTGCATGATGATGTTATTAGAAGCATCTGTCCCTTGGACCACCTTTGTCTAACATACATCATCTTAACAAACAGACAGAACACAACACTAAACAAGCTTTAATCAAGACTCAGGCGAATGGAAGATCCAAAAACTAAATGAGATCTTTGTTAAAAGAGTTGTAAAAGAAATCCTTTGAAACCCTTGTAATCCATCCCGAGTCGCCAAGGCTCATAGAACTGAAACCCTTCCGCCCACTTGGCTTGCTGAACCTCCCTATTTCCTATGGCAGATTTTATGTCTTGATCTTGAAAATTCTTGTAATCCGTCATTTGGATAGTAATGAAAGTCATTTCTTTCTGACCCAAAAAAAAAATAAAAAAACTATCCCCAATCTAATAACAAATTTCTGATCTCTATATGAGTATAGCTAAAACAAAATTCCATGTTTTCAATATAGAGATTGGCCTATCTATACCATAAGTAACAAAATAAGATTATCGACAAATTGAGCATGTTTTTTGGTAAGTTTATCGATTGTCTCTCGACTTGAACTCTTGCAGCTAAAGTGTTCTCGAGGACTCAACGTGGACCCAATGATAATGTGCTCCAATTTATACTCATGAATCGAAAGAGGTTGTCGCTTACCTACACGTTCCAATTGATCAATTCACAACAAATATACACTGTGTATTCACATGCTTGTGCAACTACAACACTCAAATAAATTCAGCAGGAACAAAGTAGTAAGTAACTCGAAATTTGAAATACGGACTGTAAACTGAACCCAACCGAAACATAGAAGAAACTGGTCCAGAAAAAAATGCATGGTAAAGCAACTGAATTTGAGGTCACTAGGGTTTGAATTGAAGTAACCTTCAAAGTAATAATACATTACGAACTTAATCACTCCATCCTGTCGTGAGTCATGGAATCTCAACTCCGAGGCTGCGGGTACTCATGCAAAATTATATGTATCTTATTTCTCACCATTTTCCCATCGCTCCGCATGCTCCTCGGCACCGGTGTCTTCCTCTGACTATCCTGAAAATCGCGATGTAACTTTTCCCTTTCCTCCGCACCACGTTTTTCTTTCACGAGGCGTGTCAACTCACAGTGATAATCCTCCTTCAGTCTTGCTATCACCTTCGCTTCCATGGAATAGGTGAGATGATGGGCTTCCTCTAACTCGCAACAAACCTGCTTAACTACCTTCTCGATCATCTCTGTTTCCTGCCTGTCAAAGAACAATAAAGTCGAGTCCGGAAACTAGAACCTTGTTGCAATATGAATCAATGCCACGAAAAACCAAAAATTGGTACACATACGACAAATATACCTCAAATTAATTTTTTAACAACAAAAAACCTCAAACCGGTACATATATTACCAATTTACCTTACATTTGTTCACTAACACAGGGTTAATTCTTCAAAAAGTTAGTTTGGAGTAAATTTATCACAAGCGTACCAATTTAAGGTTTTTCGTGATAAACAAATTAAGGGGATTTTCATGTATTAACCCTTTTAATGGTTGGAAAAGAAAATTGTGTTGCTCACGGCATAACTATTGATTAATCAACTATTTCTTCATCACTTAAGTAACTTATTACTCATTTAAACTTAAAAAGAAATCATTTTGCACATCTTTCATGAATCTCGATGTTTCAAGAAATCTGGGAATATGAAACCAAACTATATATGGGGTCGCGTTCACGTAATGGTTCTTCCTTGCGTGATAAAAAGGGAGAAAAACAAGTAAAAAATACATGTGAGGCTCGTTCGGTGATAAGGCAGAGAGAAGCATGAAAAAGATGCGGAGAGGTGATCTTTCATTTTTGTCAACGGATATGATAATGATAATGGAAGTTTTGGTTTTTCCAATAATAATGAAGATACTTTTTTACGATTTTTTTTTTCGAAATCATTAGTTTTTGGTGAAATAAACAAAACTAAAATCATTGATGGAAGTAAACAAGGTATTGTGTTGGCAAAAGAAAACAAGGATATTTGTGAATACAAAATAGGTAAACAAGGTAAGTTTAGAAACGAGATGTACCCTCCCTCATATTCATGTCCTAGTATGGAACTGACTTCTCCAAGCGCCTGCTTCCATTCCTCCACAACTTGTTCATTGAATCGCCTTGTACCGGATCGGAACCTCTCTCCGAAAATCCCAGTCTGGTGCCGCACGTGTGCTGGCTTCACCTTGTAAAATACAGGCACCACCATATACCTTCCATTGTTTCTCTTGCACTCCATCATTTGTGTGAGCTCGCGGAGGCACCATTCTCTTGAGCCGTAGTTTTCTGAGAGGATTGGGATCAATATCCCAGATCGTGGAATCGCATTGAGAAGCTCCGGGCCGAACACCTCACCTGTATGGAGCTCGTTGTTGTCTCTGTAGACATAGACTCCCGCTTCAACCAGTTTCCTGTAAAGGTTGTCAGTCAGGCCAGTAGGAGTGTCTCCCCCACAAAAGCTCAAGAACACTTCATTGTAATCTTCTTCTTCTTCTTCCTCAGCTTGGGGATCTTGGGAATGATCTGCGTAAGTGCTCCTTCTTGGCATTTTTATGGTGAGAAAACCACAATGTAAATGCACAACAGCGAGGAAAAGAGAGGTGTGTTTGAAAAGAGAAGTTTGTGTAATGTATTTATAATGAATGAAAGAGAATAAGGCTTACCAAGAGGGTACTAGTACTATCTATTATTGTTTGCTTTCTCGTTCAATGCACCCAAGAAAGGTTAGTTCAACTTCCCGTCCTACGCTGCAAAAACAATTCTTTCCTTAAGTTTACTTGTTCTTGGGAATCTTGGACCTCATCAACCCGAGGTTGTAGTCTCCCCACTTCTCAAAACAGTAGGTGTTCGGCCTTAGTTGACAAAGTCAAGCTAATCCTTCACCAAATCTCTGTTTGTTTCGTCTAAAATAAATTATTTGAAAAATATTTTTCTGAAAATAATAGCTTGTATCATTTATAAAAATGAATGAGTGAAAAATATTTCCATTGTCCATGAAAACATTTAGATATAAATTATCGTTGATAATAAAAATATTTTTCATAGATTAATTATTTTAGATGATTGCTTTAGGAGTACATGTTGCGAATAATTCATTTTCCACGAAGTAATTGGAGTGTAAATATGAAGATAAATTTCCCCGAGCCTCGCTAAACATAATGAGGCGTCTACAGTGCAATCACTAAGCTGTAGTTTCATTTGCGCCAAAGGAGTTCTCGTCAAGTCAACGCGTTCCTAACCTATTTCCTGTAATATCTTGACCAAGTCAAGAGTGATGCGGCTCGAAAAGAAAAAGGAAAAAAATCAAGTGTTGAAAAGTCAGAGAATCGGAAAAAGGGATGAAGGACATGGCTTCTTTCTTTTAAGCCGAGAGCTTGCGCGGTGAGAATCGGGGAGAGAAAAGAGCGTTGAAAAGTCAAAGAAAGAAAAAAACAAGAAAATAAAAGGAGGTTGACAAGTCAACAAAAGGGGAAGAAAAAGGGGGATGCTCGGCAGAAAAGAAACAGGGAGCCCGAGAGCTCGCGCGCGTAAAAAGAAAACAGGGAAGAAGGAAAAAGAAGACGAAGAGGATATTGTGCGCACGTGCCCGCTGTGGACGCGCTGCCAAGCCAGAGTTACTCTGATCCGCAGCAGCTAGTAATTCACGCATCTTGTTCATCCAATTGAAGTATTTTATGGGTTTAGAACTCAAATTCGGAATTTTGGAAAAATCAAACCATGGAATCCAAGTTTTGAATTTATGGGGCTTCGGGATTTCATGGAAATGTGGATTTATGGTATAGAGCCATGGGTTACAACAGAAGTCTTTTTGAAGCAACGGTCTTGTCAAAGTGAGATTTTAGGATTTTGTGAGTTAGTTTCGTATTGAGTTTAAGTTTGAATATTCTCTTTGGGTGAGCGATTTGTCGACGCGTGAAAGTTATTTTATCAGCTTTTAAGCTTAATCTAGCCAAGCCGTACTTGAAATAGCGTTTTACTTGGTTTTGATGCTATTTCTCACTTATAATAGGATTGCAAGTTCGTTGATTCAAGTGAGCTTTGTTATTTAGGTTGGGGCATATCCAGATGAGTGGTGCTATATCTCTTTTAAATTTGTAAACTCTTATTTTGAAAATAAAAAGTATGAGGTATATTTAGTGCACATTGTGAAGCGGCTAAAAGACAAAAGTACTTTCATAACATGTTTGATGCTTAACTTCGGATCGGCCATTTACTACTATTTATTCATTTGAGAATGGTTTGAAGAATGTGTTAGGGAAGGTGTCATGAAAGTTGCAAACTAATTTATGGAACGGGTTTTTTAAGATATGAATTCTAAAATGAGGTGAGAAATGAATTGTGAATGTTTGATGAACAGAGTTGGGAGAGGGGATATACTTTGGGTTAGTGAAACCCTTTGTGAAATAGTTGCATTGACTTGAGTATGGTTTGTAAAATACAATTTGATTCAATATGTGAATCTGATTTATGATATGGAATCTAAATTGCTTTGTGGATAGAATTAATTGGTGAAGAGTTATGTTTTGGTTTATGAAGCCAATTGTGATGTGGACTGGTAAAGGACTAAATATTACATAATAATGTAATTTCATGGGATCCACTTCTAGAGCCTTGTGCCTTTAATACATATTGACTAAGGACTATGTACTACACAAAAACGTAATTTCGTGGAAGCCACTTCTAAAGCCTTGTGCCATTGATATGTATTGATCAAGGACTACACGATAATGTAATTTTGTGGGAGCAACCATTAGAGCCTTGCGATCAAGGGTTAAGTGCTACACGGTAACGTAATTTTATAGTAGCCACCTCTAGGGTTATGTATTATTGATATACGTTGGTCAAGAACTAAATATTATATGATAATGTAATTTCGTGGGAGCCACATCTAGGGCCTTGTATTACTCAAAGGCTAAGTGTTACACCATAACATGGTCTCATGGGAGTCACCTTTAGGGCCTTGAGATCTAATGTGCCATGAGATTGATTGGTAGAATAGACCATTGACGTGTGATACGAGTTTGATTAATGGAATGAACTGTTGACATAAGATATGACAAGTTTAATTATTGAATCAAGCTAGTGATACTTGTTTTGATATTATGGACGGATAAGAAATTATGCCATTGATATAGCTAGGTTAAAGTATTATATAACCTATTTCATTATGCAATTATTATATGTTGGATTGGCATAAATGAGTCATGTTTTTGAGTTCTAAATGTGTAATGTGGAGGCTTGATTTGCTTATAAGATATGTACTAATCACTAAGTCGTGGTTGCTCACGCCTCTTCCCCATTCTTTTCAGGTCTCTCACTTAGTGGCCATTAGAATAAGAGTATTATCACGGGAGCTTTTGGGAGTTGGATTATGGTGGTTCGAGACTACGTCCTTCGTGTGAAAGGATGGCCGTATCATCCCCATCCCTGTAGGATTTGGGGCACGACATCTTGTGGTATCAGAGCCTAGGTGTTTGGATAGATTTTTTCTAGGGCGTGGTGAGATTGTGTGTTATTTACAACGCATTGATCTATTTAGGTGCCAAGGGTATGTTTCATTGTGGATTTTGCCGTTGATCTGAGGAGAGATACAATTATGGGATTGAGGGTGGATTATGCTAACGTGTGTGTTGAGATTGATTTAAAGAAAAAAATTGTCTAAAGAAAGTCCAATTAATGAGGTCCAAAAGTTGTTAGATGGAGTGCTCAACAAAGATGAGTATACTTGGAACGCAATGGTTGCCATTTATGTGGTTCTTTTGGTTGTAACAATGATAGAGTTGAAATCTTTGATATCATGAATGGCAGTTATAGGTTATTGTTGAGGTTGGGACACCTGGAGTGCCATAACTTGGCACAGAAAGACACTTAAGTGCCATAACTTTGAAATGGTACACTTAAGTGCCAATATCAGAGTAAAATGGAACACTTAAGTGCCACTTCGGCAAAAATCTAGCCAAATGGCTAACGTGGCAATTTTCCGGCGAGTTTGGTCTAAAACAATGTCGTTTTGCATGTTGACATGGCGGAGAAAATGCAAAAACGATGCCGTTTCATGTCTATGTGTAAATAATAATATAAAAATTAATTAATTAGATTTAAACTTAATTTTATTTAAAATATTCAAAAAATTTTAAAAAATAAGAAAAATTAAAAAGTTAAAAAAATTTAAAAAAAAAAAAAGGGGGGAGGTCGAATGGGGCAGCTGAGGGCTGAGCCCTCGTCGCCGCCGCCTCCCCGCCGTCACCGGGAAGGGCCAGTGATGGTGGGGGGAGGGTTGACCGGGGTCGCCGGCCCCCGACCGACCAATGGCGAGGGCCGCGACCCTCATCCCAAATCTGGGCGAGGGCTTGCGGGCCCTCACTGCCGGCCTTGCTGGCCCCTGGCTAGGGCCCGGTGACTCCGGCCGACCCTCCCCACTCCATCGCTGGCCCTTCCCGGCGGCGGTGGGGAGGCGGCGAGGGCCCGCGACCCTCGCCTCATGCGAGCCCTCCCCAGATCTGGGGCGAGGGTCGCTGCCCTCGCCCAGACCCGGTGAGGGCTTGCGGGCCCTCGCTACCTTGCCGCCGTCGCCGAGAAGGGTCGGGGACGGAGTGGGGAGGGTCGGCCGGGTCGCCGGGCCCGGCCGGGGCCGCCGAGAGCCCACGAGCCTTCGCCCAAATCTAGGGCGAGAGTCATGGCCCTCGCCGTCGGTCGGGGGTCGGCGACCCCGCCGACCCTCCCCCTCCGTCGCCGACCCTTCCGGCGACGGCGGCGAGAGCTCAGCCCTCGGCCGCTCCGTTCGACCTTAGCCCCCCCCTTTTTCTTAATTTTTAATTTTTCTTAATTTTTTAATTTTTAAAATATTTCTTAATTTTTTTGAATATTTTAAATAAAATTAATTTTAAATCTAATTTAATTAATTTTTATATTATTATTCACACAAAACGGCGTCGTTTTTGCATTCTCTCTGCCACGTTAGCGTGCAAAACGACGCTGTTTTGGACCAAACTCGCCAGAAAGTTGCCACATTAGCCATTTGGTTGGATTTTCGCCAGAGTGGCACTTAAGTGTTCCATTTAATTTCATAACTAGCACTCAAGTATACCATTTTGAAGTTATGGCACTTAAGTATCCCTCCGTGCCAAGTTATGGCACTTGAGCTGTTCTTCTGCCCGTGTTAGAGTTGGATGATCGGATTATTGAGCAGCGCTATAGGAGAGCGATTGGTAGGCTTGTCTCTCCAGTGCTTCCCGAGATGGACTTTGGGATCACGGAATCTTCTGTTAAGCAAGAGAAAGACTTGATCCATGGAGTAGTGCGTGAAAAAGGAAATACAACAACTTCTTGTTTCCTTAGATGTGTACGCAATCACTTGGATGGAAGGGTTTTTTTTTTCTCTTTGATGTGTAGTCAAGCTCCTTCTTTTTCACCGATTTTGAAAAAGGAGGCATTGATGATTGCAATTACAAAGCTTTATTTTCTATGAGTGTAAGTCATTTCTAGAAAATCTCAATTCCTCCAATGACAATGTTTAAATCCCAAGGAGGTTAATTCGATATGGTGTGCTTTGCTAATCTCTGCCCTTCCCTTGCATTTCGCAATACAAATGCAACTCTTTGCGTGTTTATTCCTTTGCGAAACCCAAGCAATCTCTTTGATTATAATATTTACCAATGGCAGCATTGTTTCTTACACGAAAGATTAGGGTTCGAATGGTAACGTTTCTGTTCTTTTTTTGTTCGGGGAACAGAAACAAAAAGAAGTGTTTTTGTTCCGGGGAACAATTTTTGAACAAAAGAACGCGTTTGGTAACGTTTGGTTTGGGAATAAAAAATGAATAGAAACACGTTTGGTAAATTTTTTTTTTGTTTCTTTTAATTTTTTAAACATTTTTATTTTATTTTTCATTTTTTCCTTTCTTTTTTTATTTTTTATTTTTTTGGCCGGTCCACGGCCTCCGGCAACTGGCCGACGGGGCTGGCAGCCTCGCCATGACACGGCGAGGCTCACCGGCCCTCGGCGAGGCTGAGCCTCGCCGGATCCGGGCGAGCTCGGGCTTGCCGATCCGGCGAGGCCGAGCCTCGCCATGGCTGGGCGAGCTCGAGCTCGCCCCGATCCGGCGAGGCCGAGCTCACCCAGCCATGGCGAGGCGCGCCGGCGAGGCCGAGCCTCGCCTTGGCTGGGTGAGCTCGGGCTCGCCCAAATTCGGCGAGGCCGAGCCTCACCATGGCTGGGCGAGCTCGAGCTCACCCAGATTCGGCGAGGCCGAGCCTCACCGGGAGCCGGTGACGTTCGGCCTTGACGGCCGGCGCTGGCCATGGCCGAGGCCGGCGACCGGCGAAAGAAAAAAGAAGAAAAAAAAGAAGAAGAAAAGAAGAAGAGAAGAAGAAGAGAAAGAAGAAGCGTTTCTTCATTTTTGTTTCTGGAACAAGAAACAACAAATTGTTGTTTCTTTTTTTTGTTCTTATTTTGTTCCGGAAACAAAAAAGCAAAAAAAGAACAGAAACGCAACCAAACACGTTTCTGTTCTTTTTTTGTTCCCGGGAACAAAATCCGTACAGAAGTGTTCCGGAAACGTTTCCATGCACGCCCTTAGTTTCTCATAACAAAGGACGTAGCAAAAATGCGAATCCCAATCCTGCTCATGCATGCAGTGATGCTTGCTCTTCTCTAGAAATTACTCAATTTTTTTTTTCTTTTTAGTTGTGTATAAAGTGATGGTGGCTTGTCCATTAATATGGGGCTTTTTATTTTTGTGGTTGATCAACTACTACTGAACATGAGAAAAACTATTATCGAAGATGACATGTTGCCTGCATCGCTGAGATATGGTGGATTGTCCATTAATATGGGCCTTTTTATTTTTGTGGTTGATCAACTACTACTGAACATGATAAAAATTATCATCGAAGATGACATGGTGCCTGCATCGCTAAGATATGGCAAGTAGTGTGATCTTCTATACAACAGACATGTTCAAGATCGAGATCCTGTGATGGCCTCACCAATTGCTGCATTAAGTGCAACGCTCGCGTCCAGGTTTTCAGCCCAAAATGAAAACTGCAAATATAAAAAAGAACCAGAAAATCCAATTGAAGTTCTAAGGGGCCTAATGGTTAAAGAAAAACGTTTTAATTTTAGCTTTCAATGTAAACAAAATTTTTTCATTTCCGGTCTTTTGTTCCCTTGAGCATATGCTCGGCTTGTAGAAATAAGAAGTTCAAATAGGAATGTAAATTTAGACCTGTTTGCTGTGCCTTTGCAATCCGTCATCATGCACCTTCTCCAGCAAAATTTTACCCAATTGAGTTGGAATTAATGGATATCCTCTCTCGATGGGAATCCTACCCCAATGGTGGTAATTTTCACCTAGAAAACCCTAATGCTCTTCACTGAATACAGTAGTCATTTCATCTAGTCTCTACCAAGATGCAAATCTCCTGTTTCCTTTTCAACTTTGGCCCTTTACCCAAAATCCCCAACCTTACCATAAATCATGTTCACTGTTCCATAAGCTAACCCCAACCCAACTTCTGATAGAACCCGATCTCCATTCTATAGCATCACGCCCTACAAGTACAGGGCATGCGATTAATGACCATAATATCAGCTGAAAGCAATAGCAAAATCCTCGCCCAAATTTCAAACCCAAAATCCCGACCTACCCCATCAGCCTCCTAGAGCATTGCATTGTCTTTAGATAGCATTTTGCCAGTACAGTGTATAGTGATACAACCCCAAGAATGAATTTACAGGAATAGCTGCTTCTGGCGTACTTTTCTCACAGGAAGTAAGGTGCTTGCCTCTCGTGCATCTTCAATGGAAGAATTCGACACCTCAGATTATTGAGTTGCTATCCTCTGCAGAAAATTGGACAATTTTTGGTCAGAAAAAAGACCTGGCAAAGATAGATGGTATGGTCCTAACTGAGAGAATATAAGAATGTCATCTAACTATGTTTGGGCAATTGTTCTACAACCCCAATAACAATCTCCAAGCCTTCCAAAACACTATGAAGGGGGCATAGAGAGTGCATTCAGTTACCTTCGATCTGGTAGACTTGAGAACTTTAGCCTTTACCTTTAAGTCTGAAAATGAAATGAACAAAATTCTTGAGACAAGGCCTTGGTCTTTCTCTAGCAATCCTTTCGTGCTTAAACCAAGGACATCGACTACTTCGTAGTACAGTTACGATTACACACGTTATGAGTTTTGGGTTCAAGTGCACAGATTACCTGCGGATTGGGTCTCGGAAGAAACCATAAGGCAAATACAGCAGTAGCGGCCTTGGTAACTGAAGTGAAAATTGATACAAAGGGGTTTAACTCCTATACAGGTGGAAAAGCTAGAGTAAGAACTGATTTACTGTCCCCCTTGAAACCCGGGACATTTGCCAGCCAAGGAGGAAAGAAACTATGGGTCGACTTAAAATATGAGAGATTACTGCACTTTCGTTATGCATGTAGTTGCATAGGGCATTATGCCAAGTTCTTTGAGGAAGAAGAATATGACAAGAACTGGTTAGAAATTGATGATCCTAGTTGCTTTGGAAGAAGAGCCCTCTTTGGAAGCTATTCTATGCAAAACCGGAGGATATAATCATAGATGATGAGATTATTCCAGAAACTCCTACCCCTACCCCCACCCTGCAAATGGTGTCCTATGAGCCTACGGGAAAGAATCCATTGGTTCCTAGTAGTGGGAATTGGGAACAATCTGGGAAAGTTAGCATAGATTTTTACTGAGGAGATAGAAGCAATTGGAAAAGGTGGCATCAGTCCATATAAAAACAAAGAAAAGAGCTTGACGTTGATAACAACTCCAAACCACTCTACAATGCTGGAAGGTAGCTCAAAAGGCCCCCAAAAAGAAATGTAGCAAGGGGAAGAAAACAGGTGGAAACAAAACACAGTGAAGGTATAGTCCTTAGGCTTCTCAAAATGGTGAACTCTCTTGCCTTAAATGAGACCAAACTTTTGTAGACTCCAATTCAGGTTTTGGAGGATCCTAAGATACGGGCTTCGATGGCTATCACTAATAAGCCACTGAGGTTCCCATGATAATTATTTTCTGGAATTATTAGGGCTTAGGCACACCTAAGGCAATCTTGGCATTGAGGTCTGGAAAGGCCCAGCATTATTTTTCTGATGGAAACAAAGAATTGAGAATCTGTGGTATGGGCTTGAAATGAATCCAATTCCAGAATCGTGCAGTGAGGAATTCAAATAGAATTGCAGGGGGATCCAATTTTACGGAATGACATGGTGGCACTAACAATGGAATCAATCACAAATGAAATGCTTGGCCTAATTTGTACATATAGTGGAAAACATATGAGAATTACCTTTGTACATGCTCCAATAATCAGCCTCCAAAACCAGCTTCCTTTGATTTGGTCAGGTTTTTTTTTTTTTTTTTTTGGGGGGGGGGGGGGTTGAACTGAACTTTGATGAAATTTTGTATCATTGGGAAAAAGTATGCAAACATATGGAGGAGCACCAAAGGTCAATGGCTTTTTGAGATATTAGACATTATAAATGCATGATCTTTAACAGATCTTGAATGTAAAGGATGTGCATTTACATGGCAAATAATAGGAATGGGGATGCCCATGTGAAAGAAATACTAGATAAAGCTCCATGCAATGTAGAATGAAGAGTGACATCCCAGAAGTGGAAGCGTATGCCTCTTAAAGGCACCGACCATAGTCCTATCTTGTTAACTCTCTCAATGGAACCTGCAAAAAGAAAGAGAGAAATTAAGTTTGAAGCATACTAGCTTAAAGATAATGAATGTGGTCAGCTAGTAAGTTTAGTGTGGAATACTCCAGGCATGGAAATGAACATTTTCTGAAGAAACTACAGAAAGGAACCCCTAAAGAAGTGGAGCAAGCGGAAGTTCTCTAATGTTAATAGTCAAATCAACTGCTTGAATAGGGAGCTTTAGGAGCCAACAAATGAGCGGAGCTTGCATCATGATAGGGACAAAATGCAGCAACTGAAAATGCAATTGAAGATCTGTGGAAACAAGGAGAAATGTACGGGGGTATGCACTCAAGAATATACTGGCTGAATAGGGTGATGGAAATGCTGAGGAAGCGCAATGGAATGAACACAACATGCTGTTCTCTCATTTTGATGAGCATTTAGTAAATGATATTCTAGCTATCCCACTCTTAATGCTGATGAAGACTAGCTAGCCTGGACACGCAACCAAGCAGGAGGCTATGCTGTTAAAAGTGGCTACAAACAACTCCGTGACATTGAGACTAAGCATGAAGCAAATCAAGCCTCATCGTCCTACCAAACTCCAAAAGCCCTTTGGACTAAGGCATGGAATCTAAAGACTCAACCCAAAGTAAGGGTGTTTATGTGAAGTGTGTGCCGAAATGCCCTACCACAAGAGAAAACCTATTCAGAAGGAAAATTGTACCTCAGTTGACATGCCCTCTTTACGAAAAGGATCCTGAAACTGTCAAACATCTGTTCCTTCTTTGTCAAAGGACGAAACAGACAAGGTTGGCCTTTGAGATCGGCATTCAGATTTGAAATCAGGAAGTTATTTGAATTGAAGAATGGCCATTGAAGATTGGTAACCACCTCAAAGCCCCCGTCTTTCAAACTAATCACGGTCACTTTTTGGCACATTTGGACATAAAGATATTCCTCCATTTTCAAGCATCACTTACCAGATCCGGCAACAACAATGGTGTCTATCATGGCTATGCATATGAATCTCTCGAAATGGAATGGCCGAGAATCAGAGAATAAAAACAACCCAGGACACTCACCCATAAGATGGAAACCACCGAGTCCTCAAGCCAAACATCGACAGAACTTTCCATGAAGGATCTTCCAAAGGTGCAATGGTGAGCGTCTGCCATGATTTTGAGGGGAAACTAATTGATGGGTCCACAGTAAAATAATTGATGCCTTTTCTCATGTAATTGGACCAGTACTTGGTGAATGAAAAGCTTGCTTATGACCAAAAAAAATTTGTTAACACTAACTATAGAAAATTTTCAGTTGATAAAAATAAATTTCATAATGAAAGAAGTTACAAACTTACTAATTTATTGACATATTTGTAATTTTGTCAGAGTGCTACACTTGTAAATTTTGAGAAAAAGTTGGTTGCTAACTTAATTCATTGGAATGTTGGTAAAATCATTTTAAGGTTTGTAAAATTTGATGAGGCACTATGACCCATCTTAACGCCTTTCATGATCCAGAGCATGACTACCCCTGAAGCATTGTGTCGACTTACTTTGCTGGCTGGTGTTAGTGACCTTTGAGCCTGTGCCATAGGCGAAACTTTGCTTGCACTCAAGCATAAAGACACCCTTCTGCAACCAGGACTCACAATTTCTATTGTGAAGTGTTCCCAGATGATGGACTTCTTGTTTCTCTACTTGTTGGGGGTGTTTCAAGAGTTTTCACATTGTTGTTTTCTTTTGGGGTTGCCATCTTCTATCTAAAAACAAATTCTTGCCCAATAAAGTCGGAGATAAAACAACAAAAGAAAAAAGACAGGTATGAAAGAGAAGGAGATTTAGTATATTTCGACAACATGAGGCAAGATATATTAAAAAAATCACTGATGAATGGACTTGAACCAAATATTAGAGTAAGATGTACAGAAGATCAGTACAAGGATTAAAAATCTTATAAAAAAATTGAACAATGGTGGCCAATCGTAGGGAATTGATAAATTAACTTTAAATATGATGATGAGAGTTTAGAGACCTTTAGTTAGCAACAAAACATCATTTTCCTCTTTGTATTGCATTACGTAGGTCAGGGATCCAAACTATGGTGAATGTTCCTGCATAAAATCCACACCAAAAGCACTCCAAAAACCAGAAGGTAGACCACACAGGTACCTGCATTTTATATGCAGGAAACACAATCTAGTAGTAGCTTTAACATTTGATACCTCATCTCACATATCCAACATGAGTTATCTTGGTCGGTGGTTGGTGATCTATGTGTCAAGAAAGAACCAACTTTTGTTGGCCTGTCATAGTTATAGAATTCTAATCCTTGATCTAGCTGAAAAGTGCAAACAACAGTAGGCTAATGAATCTTTTTCACAAGCCAGTTCAACTTCTCATAGTCGACTAACACACAATCATCAAGTGCAACCAAAGAACTTACATCCGAATGAAAAGGAAGGGAACTAAACAAATCACCTCAGTCTCCTAGATATATCAGACACGAAAAAGCATCCAAGCAAAAAGAAAAGTATTGAACAAAGGGAAAGCTTGAAGCACATCCCAATTACAGAGAACTAATAGAGACAAAAAAGAAAATGCCGTGATTGCTAATGCTCTTTTTTCAGTCGTTGAAAATGAAGTAAAAGCTTTAAGGCATCCACTGGCATCGGATTTGCCACATACCACTTTCCATTTTGCAGTCAATTAAAAAATTTCAGAATGTCCCACACAAAATTCATTAAAAAGTCTGCCAACATGCACTACAAATTGAGCGAGAGGTGGTTGTTCTTTAGAAATCCTCCGTAACTCATGGAACAAGCAGACACACAGGTTGTGATTCCTCTCCACCAATAAGTGTATCCCAAAAAAACAAGCATAAAGAGAGCAAAATTTAACTGATCGATGGAGTACCGACTAATTCCTGATGCCCATTTCGAAAGACTCAATTTTTTTTTTTGTAAGAATAGGGTCTAAAGCTATCAATCCTCCATCGAGCAAGTCACACAATGTCTCCACCTTCGAATCAACCACGGTTGGGTTGGTGGTCGGAGCTTTCTTCCGGGTTGCAGAGCCGCCGTCCAGTTGCATGCTGCTGGCGCCATCGGACCTCGGCCAGATCATGGAGGTCGAACGAAAGATACAATCGAAACAACTTTTGAATTGGGGGGCGAAGGCTTTGTGTTGATGTATCAAGACTGCATGTGCTATTTTTTCTCTTTTTTGTTTAGTTGTCGGTGTCCTGTTTTTTAGGAGTTGATTAGCCAATCTTATCTCCTAGGAGCAGTTAACTGCAGGTATCTTAGATATTTTGATATATTGCTGATTTTGTGGATCAAGCAAGCCGTTAGTCGGCAACATGGGTTTGTGGTTACGTTTTAGTATGTATTTTGAACTTTTTTTTTTTTCCAGTTTTCTGAACACGACGCTCTGCTTCTGCTGTAAACTTGTTCTCTGCTTCTGCTATAAAACTCCTTTTTTTTTCTTTTCTGTTTTTTGCTGTCTACATGTTCTCTGTTCTTTTCAAAAAAAGAAAACAACACTGGTATCAGAGCCTTCTTGATCTTAAGGGGCTATGAGTGACTTGTGAGATTGATTGAGAGGTGTGTCTGCATCCATAGAAGTTAAAAGCAAGAAGGAGGCAAGATCGAGTGGTTTTTCAGCAATGGCTTCACTAGCGTTTGATGGAGAAAATTTTGAAGCCTAGGCAGTGAGAATGCGAGCCTATCTAAAGGGTTGTGATTTTTGGGAAGCTGTGGAACAAGATTATGAAGTTGCTCCCCTTCTTGATAATCCAACCATCAATCAAATCAAGTTTCACAAGGAGAGGACAACAAGGAAAGCAAAGGCAAAGTCTTGTTTATATGCTGCTATCTCATCTGCCATTTTTAGCAGAATTATGGCTTGTGAATTAGCCAAAGCTATCTGGGACTTCCTCAAAAATGAGTATCAAGGAGATGAGAGGATTAGAAGCATGAATGGGCTAAATCTGATCACAGAATTCGGGAGACTACAGATGAAGGAGTCTGAGACAATTAAGGAGTATTCTAGTAAGTTGATAAGCATTGCAAATCAAGCAAGATTTATAGGTACTGACCTCTCTGATAATAGGCTAGTGCAGAAGATTCTTGTCTCCTTGCCTGAAAGGTTTGAGGCAATCATTGCCTCTTTGGAGAATACCAAGGATTTGTCTCAGATCAAGTTGATAGAATTGCTAAGTGCTTTGCAAGCACAAGAGCATAGGAGGTTAATGAGGCTGGAAGGAAGTACAGAAGGAGCTTTGCTGGCCAAAGAACAACAGAATGTAGGAGGAAAAGTTAAGAAGTGGAAAGGGAAGAAAGGAAATGGCAGTAGTGGTTCAGAAGCTGCTGCAGGAGAGAATAGTGCAAGCAACTCCAAGAACAATTGGGGAAGATATTCCTCATGTCAGCATTGTGGAAAAAAGAATCATCCACACTTTAGGTGTTGGAAGAGGCCAGATGTTAGGTGCAGAAAGTGTCATAAGCTTGGACACATTGAGAAGTTCTGCAAAGAGAAGAGAGATCAGCAGCAGGGTGAGGCACAAGTTGCAGTTCAGCAAGAGGTAGATCAACTGTTTGTTGCCTCTTGTTTCTCCTCTAGTACTCCATGTGACAGTTGGCTTGTTGATAGTGGTTGCACAAACCATATGACAAGTGATGAAACGCTGTTTATAAACCTTGACAAGTCGTTGAAGTCAAGAGTGAGGATTGGGAATGGGGAGTACTTAGAAGTAAAAGGTAAAGGGACTGTAGTAATGGAGAGTTGTGCTGGAACTAAGTTGATTTCTGATATGATGTATGTGCCTAAAACTGATCAGAATTTGCTGAGTGTGGGGCGGTTGGTAGAAAAGGGATTTAAGGTGATATTTGAAGAGGTGAAGTGTTTGATCTTTGACTCCAACAGTCAGGAGTTGTTCAAGATAAAAATGCAACAGAAAATTTTTTCATTGAATCCTCTTGAGAAGGAGCAAATGACATTCAAGTGTCAGGCTAATGATTCAGAATTATGGCACAAGAGGTTGGGGCACTTTCATCATAAAGGCGTGATGTTCATGCATAGGAATGAAATGGCAACCGGGTTACCAAGCCTGGAGGAGCAGATCACAAGGTGCAAAGCTTGTTTGCTAGGCAAGCAGACAAGACTTCCCTTCAAGAAATCCACTTGGAGAGCGACAGAGAAGCTGCAGCTGATTTATATAGATCTATGTGGTCCACAAGTGATTCATTCACTAAATGGCAGCAGGCATTTCATTATTTTCATTGATGATTATACTAGAATGTGTTGGATTTACTTTATGAAGCAAAAGTCAGAAGTTGCTGAGGTATTTCTGAAGTTTAAGAAATGGGTTAAGAACCAAAGTGGCTGCAAGATTCAGGTCATTAGATCTAATACTGGAACATAATACATTTCACAGAGGTTTAAATCTTTCTGTGAAGAGGCTGGGATTGAACATCAACTTACTGCTCCTTACTCTCCACAGCAAAATGGAGTTAGTGAGAGGAAGAATAGAACCATTATGGAGATGACTAGGTGTTTGCTTTATGAGAAGAGTTTACCAAAAGAGTTTTGGGCAGAAGCAGCAAGCACAACAGTTTTTCTATTGAATAGATTACTTACGAGGGTATTGGAGATGAAGACACCCTTTGAAGCCTAGTTTGATGTCAAGCCAATTCTAAGAAATTTGAAGGTGTTTGGCTGTTTGTGTTTTTCTCATATTCCATATGTCAAGAGAGACAAGTTGGGAGAGAAAGCTGAACCTGGGATCTTTGTTGGCTACATTTAGTATCAAAACCTTACAGGATCTATCAACCACAGACAGGGAAGGTGATCACTAGCAGGGATGTTTAGTTCCTAGAAGATGAGAAATGGGATTGGACAAATGAGCCACAAGGCAAGCACAAATAGGTCTCATTGGAACCTGACGAACTGGTGGATGATGTTCCAGTTAGAGGTACCAGATCTTTGACTGATATATATCAAAGGTGTAGTGTGGCTATTTTGGAACCTGCAGGTTATGAGGATGCTAAAAGCGATTAGAGGTGGATGAATGCAATGAAGGAAGAGTTGGTTATGATAGAAAAGAACCAGACATGGGAGCTAGTGGAGAGGCCTCAAGATAGGAAGGTGATTGGAGTAAAATGGGTTTTCAAGACCAAATTTAATACTGATGGCTCAGTGAATAAGCATAAGGCCAGGTTGGTGGTGAAGGGATATGCACAGATTTGGGGAGTTGATTTCTCGGAAACTTTTGCTCCTGTGGCAATACTTGATACAATTAGAATGATTCTTGCTTTGGTAGCTCAACAAGGATGGAAGGTATATCAGTTAGATGTGAAATCTGCATTTTTGAATGGAGTGTTGTAGGAGGAGATTTATGTTGAGCAGCCAGAAGGCTTTGTCACACCAGGCCAGGAGGAGAAAGTTTATTTGTTGAGAAAGACTCTTTATGGCTTGAGGCAAGCTCCTAGAGCATGGTACAGTAAGATGGATGAGCACTTGTTGGGTCTAGGTTTCAAGAAAAGCCTCAGTGAATCCACTCTATATGTCAAGAAGTTAGTATCTGACTTAGTGGTGGTGTCTCTTTATGTGGATGATATACTGGTGACAGGGAATAATAGTGCTCAGATTACTGCATTTAAGCAAGAGATGATGAAGATGTTCGAAATGACTGATCTTGGTGAGATGTCATATTTTCTAGGAATGGAAGTTAGGCAGACTCAGAATGAAGTTTTTATCTGTCAAAAGAAGTATTTGAAAGAGATCCTAAGGAGATTCAACATGGAGGAGTGCAAGAGTGTGAGTACTCCAATGGGTCATAAGGAAAAGCTTCAAAATGAGGATGGATCAGCACCTGCAGATGAGAGAGTTTATAGAAGTTTGATTGGCTGTCTTATGTATCTCATTGCAACTAGGCCAGACATCATGTTTCCTGTAAGTGTCTTATCTAGATCTCTTAATTGTGCAAGTGAGTTGCATATGGTAGTTGCAAAGAGGGTGTTGAGGTACTTGAGAGGTACTCTTTCATATGGGATTAAGTTTTGTAGAGTTCAGGAGTTTAAGTTACAGGGGTATTCTAATAGTGACTAGGCAGGATCAATGGATGATATGAGGAGCACTTCAGGTTATTGCTTTACATTTGGGTCGGCATGTTTTTCTTAGTGTTCAAAGAAGCAGGAAATAGTGGCTCAATCAACTGCAGAAGCTGAGTTTATTACAGCTACTGCAGCTGTGAATCAAGCATTATGGTTAAAGAAGCTGATGGATGATTTGCATATGCAGCAAGAAGAAGACATAGAAGTGTTTGCGGATAATCAAGCTACTCTGGCCATTTCACAAAATACGGTATTTCATGGAAGAACAAAGCATTTTAAGGTCAAGTTTTACTTCTTGAGAGAGGTGCAAAAGGTTGAAGAGGTGAAACTGGTGTACTGCAATTCAGAAAACCAGATTGTAGATATATTCACGAATTCATTTCATGTTGGTCAATTTGAACTTCTCAGGGCAAAGCTAGGAGTGTGCAGTACTTGATCCAGAAGGAGAGTGTTAATGTATCAAGATTGCATGTGCTGTTTTTTCTCTTTTTTGTTTAGTTGTTGGTGTCCTGTTTTTTAGGAGTTGGTTAGTCAATCTTATACGTATTTTAGATATTCTGATCTGTTGCTGATTTTGTGGATCAAGCAAGCCGTTAGTCGGCAATGTGGGTTTGTGGTTACATTCTAGTATGTATTTTGAACATTTTTTTTTTCAGTTTTCTGAACACGATGCTCTGCTTCTGCTGTAAACTTGTTCTCTGCTTCTGCTGTAAAACTCCTTTTTTTTTTCTTCTGTTTTTTGCTGTCTACGTGTTCTCTGTTCTTTTCAAAAAAAGAAAACAACACTTTGCGTGAGCCGGAGTTTTTGCTTTTAGTTTCTTTCAGAATCCTTTGCCTTTCAGCCCTCATCGCTGCCGCTGCTCCTTTTGTTGGATGAATGCTGCTGCTATTGCTATTGAAGATGGAGCAAATTGGAGCTCCTTCTGGGGAATGAGAAGCACCATTCTCTCGTTCTCGAGCTTGGCTCTCTCCGAAGATCACGCCACCTAAGCCATCGGGTTCCATGAAAAGACATATTTTTATCTTCAGTTCGCCGCTATTAATCTTCCTTCCCTCTCAGAAATGAATCTCCTATACTCGATTTTGCCAATAAAGACGCTTTTTTTTTACCTGGCCAAATGTCCCGAACCAGGAGAGACTTTTTTCCCCTGTAATGAAAAAGTAGAGGCATTCCCACGCAGCCCTACAGATAAAAAGGACATACCTAAGTCAGTCAAATCTCAAGAAGTCCCGAAAATTCAACACCAAGTTCCCGAAAAGCCCCATCCATGCAGTGCAAGATTCCTCTTTTTTTTTTCTTTTTTTTTTTATTGTTTTGTAAACTCAGTTGAGGATAAATAGCGAGCATGGCAACTGGTTTTGAGAAGGGATGTTTTCTTGTGGGAGCTGACAAAAAAAAACTGCCCGTGGTTTTGAGGAGAAGTCACACCCATCTTTGGAAGCCAAAACACACGGAAAAAAAAAAAAAAAAAAAAAAAAAAAAAAAGGAAGAGAGTGTATTCATACACAGGAGGGGAAGAGGGAGTGAAAATTTAACCAACTTATTTTGATTGTATTTTCAGCAATTGCTCGGACGGTGGGGCACTTGTCTGAGAGTTCGGAGGTTATGAAGCTTGTTAATGACCTTTTGAAAGCTCCTAAAATGGCCGTTACGAAGTTACGTTTCCTGTGTCAGTTAATACTGTATCAGTTGATGTGATTTTATAATATGCATGATGCACTCTCTCCTATGGGGGTTTTGTCAATTGTGTATTTGCATGTTAATATTCCTTTTGTTGTCAACATTCATATTCAGAATGACAAATGATGCCTACATTCAAGCTATTTTTTGATGGTACGTGGCTGTTGAGAGACAATGGAAACTTTATCTCCTTTTTAGCTTTATCATTTTCAGATTATGCTGATAGTTTGAACCTTCATGAGTGAATGAGAAATAAGATAATGAAATGAACGACTATGTCAACATGACCTTATAGTGCACAATTCAGGACATTATCTTGAGCAATTTGGGAATGTTAGTTCTCCATTTCTTGCTCACTTGCTGGAATATGGCTTGCGAAGTGGAAAAAAGTTGGAAGTGCAAATTATGAAATATTCTTGTTATTTCTCATCGTAAAGTTGTGAAAACAATGGGTTGTGGAGTAGCCTACATCCTGCGGCATACGAATAGCAGAGGTATATATTTGATTGCTGAATGTCGTTTGTTTATAAGATATATAGGATGGTTTGATAGAAGAATTTGTGAATGATGTGGTTGACACGGCTCTCGACACGGAGGACATAAAAGAGGAGATAGACAAAGAGGTTGATAAGGTCTTGACAGCCATAGCCAGTGAGATAGTTGCTCAACTTCCAGAGGCAGTGAGGAAGCAAAAGGTGAAGCAATCTGCTCAACCAATCAACCTATTGCAGAAGAGGTATTTCTGCTAGTTCCCTTGCTGATGGAACTTATTTTCGGTCATTCTTTTATTTCTCGGTAGGAAGCTAATTGAAAAAAAATCAATGCTGTATTGTTACTTTTTTCATGTATCAATGAATTTGGAATTTGTTGGACGAAGCGGTAGTCGAGGATGTTGATGATGAGGAAGAACTAGAAGAAATAAGAGCTCGCCTTGCAGAAGTTAGGTCTTTAGTTCCAATTTTTCTACTGTTCCACACTTTGACAGCCCAAGAGGCAGGGAAAGGAGGGTCAAACTCTACTTAGCCTAACGTGGGAGGAATGCGGGTCCCCTTTTTTCTTGTTTTGATTGATGTAGAGGAGATCCTATATAACACTTAACGTTGATGAAACATGGTGTAATGGTGTATAAATATGCGAGTTATGTATAAACTTGAGCTGGTGGTGAATATTGGGCATACCCAGAGCTTCCATTCTTTCAATACAGGAAATGACGGGAGCAGAGATGGAGCAAGCGTCATGCGACGGTAGGGAGTGGCCGCTTGACGAATGCTGCAGCAGCAAGAACAAGCGCAGCGTAGTAAATGAAAGCGAAAGTAGAGATTCAAAATTTGAAAGCCTTCGCTTGCTTGAGAGAAGAATGGCTTTTCTTCTTCTTAGAAGGAAAGAACGAAGAAGAGAGTTGAGAAAATATAATAAATATGTGCAAAACCTGCAAAGGAAAGAGAGAGAGAGAGCGCAGGCTAGATGAGAGAGAAAGATGATTATTTTTTGAGCAGAAATTCCATCTTGGCAAGCCGGTCCCATAGTGCTGCGTCGCGTCATGATTGGTCTGGAACTTGATTGGTGCTCCGGGACCAACTATTATTTTCTTGAGAAAATACACCCAACAACATCTAAAGTTAATGCCTGTTGTTACTCGATGTGCGTCATTTGGTAGGACTTTTACTCTATCTAATTAAGGTAGCAAAGATTGTCTAAAAGACCTTAAATTTATGTATTTTTATCAATTTAATTCTAAATATTTTGAATTACAAAATAGAAGATAAACGATACCCTCTTGTCATGGAAACTGATTAATTTCAAACTAACTATTTTATCCAAAGGGAAAGTAGACAAAATAAAATAAAATTTGTAGCCATTTCCCTATTTCTTCAATAATTGTGAAAAAAATTGGATATTAAGCATTTTTCAGCCCTAAATGAAAAACACAAATAAAGAAAAGAACTAGCATACCAAATTGAAGTTGGTTCATGAAAAGGGTTTTAGTTTTCATTCTCAATGTAAAGGAAAAATAGAAGATTCTTCATTTCTCCCTTTTTTTTCCTCTTGAAAATATGTTTGGTTGGTAAAAGAACTTCGGATAGGAAACAAAATTTAAACATGTTTGTTGTGTCTTTGCAATCCATCATTTTGTACTTTCTTTGAATTAATAATCCATCTTTTCATTTGGTGATTACAAAGTACCGTAGCCGGATATCAACAAAAATCGTCTTATGAAGTAGGAGATGCTGATGAAATGGGCAATACACCTCTACCATGAATAATGGGACCTGCTTTATTTACCTTTGCAAGGAAACTATTAAGATATCCATTTTCAAGAAGCATCTAAACCTCTCCTCTCTGTACATGCAACAAAAATCTTGGATACGGTCAAAGAGCCTCTGAATTACTTGAGTACTGTAGAACTTGATGAGAAGGCAAAATTCCAGCCAATGGCCTTATAGTAGAGTATTTGGATAGACATGCTTGACTTTTATTGGGTGCAGTAGCTTAAAGAGCGATGCGATTCTAGGTAGCCAGTCTCTTGGCACTCTACTTTTTCGGGGCGGATAAAGTTATTGATAAGCAGGAAATGTTAGCACAAAACTAGACTAAGAAAGTTAGAACATCACATACTAAAGGCAAAAAACCTATCATCTGATGAGAAAAGTAAGGCCTTGTACATGAGATCTGGTGTCCCTGATCATCAATCCGGGATAAAGATGAGACAAATGTACCATGGAATCCACAGGGTGCCCTTTGAGGCAGAGTGATTTTTTCCATTGGCTCACCTTTAGACTTCTGCGCTTCCATCACCAGAACCTGCAGATTTTCACGATTTCAAAATCACATCAAACATCATTACCAAACCTACATGATGATTGCATTGAAACACTTAAACTTAACCTGGGACACAGCTGTTTCTTAATTGTGTACCCAAGAGACGATCCAACCACTGTCCTCTCCAAGACAATCTTTCGTAGGGACAAGAACACACCTGCTGCAGAAGCTGTCCTTTTTGAAATTATGGTAGCCGACCTTCATCAACTTCTTGTGATATCTTCCTCTCTAATTCAAGGCTGCAGCGAGGTACCTTTCGACGTGTACAATGGATAATTAGAATGACTCAAAAGAACTTTCACTAATGCCTCAGAGTCAGACAGCCCAGGACAAGGTTCGTCGAAGTATAATTTCACAAGACCTCTATATTTAGCCATTCCTGAATCCAATGAGTGATGCGTAAACAATAGGAAACCAATCTTATGCGCTACTTTGGGCAAGTGGACATGGACTCGAGAGTAGAGACTGGCATTGCAATACCACTTTCAGAGCTTGCTCTGAACTGATGACTTGAGCATAATCATACCTGTTACGCAAGCCAGTGAATTCAGCATTTATGAAAGGGAAGTCCATAGAGAATTCAGTGCCCATAAAATTTGACTCCTGAATTTCCCAATTTCCATGTTCAATCTTTACCCATAGGCACAGGTAAACAGATAGCATCCATGCTTGTTAGCATTTGCATCCATCGGTTCTCTAGAGTTGAATCCTCTCGAGAACCAATTGAAATTGTTCATACCCCAATCAGGACATGGAAACACCAACGCGAGAGATCTGCATCTTCTCACCACAACCTGCATTGTTGGGCAATATCATTAAAGTTGAGGCTTAGTATAAGAGGATTTTAGCCTCCAAATTAGTCTTCTAGGAAAATAAGACCTCGTAACCATCCCGAAAGCAGTTGAATATGTGAATTATGCAGCTTGATTCTACATAAAATCATTGGACTGAACTCTTGTCTCCATAATGTAGCATCACCCCTATCCTTGCATATCTTCCTTGTCATACTTCAGTAACCTATATTCCAAGAAAACAATTAGCTGCTTCAACAAACTGAAAAACTATCACTAAGAAAGGCATTTCCAAATGAACGCTACAACATGAGATCAACTAGTTATCCGCTAAATCAATTAGTAACGAATCATGCCGTAATGTGCCAGTGAGGGACCTCCATTTTTCCAGAGTAGTCTTGACACCAAAACTCTCACAAAGCAATTACAACGTCCAGCTCTGCCTATATTCCTGATCCAAAACAAATGGTCCATTTACACACGCACTTCACTCTTAATCTCACAACAGAACCACCTCCACATATGGTTCCCTTTGGTTTCATCTCCCATATCAAAATGACATCGTTTCTTTTATCGTGTATAGCACAATATATTATATCTTGCTACTTTGAACGTCCATAATGAGCATCAATGGGACGAAGGCCCAATCATTCACCGTCTCGAACCTGTCTCGTGTTAGTGGAAACGTTTACGAGGTTGCCATCTCGAATTCTTATATAATATTTCCTTTTGAATTTGGACATGATTCCTTCACCAAAGTTTTAAATGACATCTATATCTACAACATATTAAAATTTCAAAGATTTTTCTGAAGATGGGGATTTCAAAATGAGTCCCTTTCCCCGACTGTTGAATCTGCTTGAGGGACGAATATTTTGGTTGTGTTGAATGATTTACTGCTCTTTCCACAACACAAATTTGAATTGACTTCCTGCATGAAAAATTTCGTTTAAGGTCTTCTCCAAAGCATATTAAAATTTCATAAGTTTTTTATTCCGTTTGATAAAATAAGGACGTTGATTTTGGAAATTGTTCAAAACTGTTTTTGTCACCCAAGAGGTATGAGTCACGCCCAAGCTTGGACTCAAGTCCTTAAATGCCATGTTGAGGTGTACCTAATGATATCTTCCTCGGCCTTGGAATCAACTTGGATGATAGACTTTTCTAGATTGCTTTCTTGAGGAAGGAATTTTCCTTCTTATAGAAGTAAAGGAAAGTAGAAGAAACCTCTAGAATTCCTTCATGAAGAAGGTGAGGTGTCCCTGGCTATTAGCCGCATATATATGCAAGGTCTACAAAAAAAAGGGGGTCATTGATGACACCTAGAGTTGCCAAGTAAGGCTATTAATCCAACTCATCTTCTAAGCATTCATGAGTCAAAGTTCAACCCAAGAATACTTGGAAACACGGAGAGGACTGCATGGCTTGGATCCGCTCCAAGATCAATAAGGATCCACCACCTCCGAACCACTTCCCTCGGAGGGTCAACCGTACCCTTTCCAAATGCAACCTCCAATACTGACGTAGGGATCTCAAATTCCGGTAGGGGACCTTCTCTTTGTCCGATTTGCTCACAACAGTACTATGATTTGTATTGATGGGGTACCTTATGGGGTAGACCCTCATCAACCTAGACAACGGACCTCACGAGTTCATAGACCCATCCCCTTGGGTTCCCATGAAGCGGAATATAAGATACCTGCTCGGTGACCTTCTTTGGCTGGCCAAAATGCTCGGGAGGAGCTGCCATCTAAGGACCTGAAAATGTTATCCCACAACGAGGTGAGACAACGTCTCAGCAAGTTCACCCCTTAAACTCCGACTAGGAAGAAAATACACCCTAATGGCTGCCTAAGCACAAGCACAAGTCAAAGGACTTACCTTTGCCTCAATTCCATCCTGCAAGTCAGTACAATTTATAAATTCATCCAATCATTTCAATTCAGATCAAACATCGATCAATTGACTCATTCGACTCTATACCATCGATACCATCCACACAATACGATCAATTCAAACCTTGCTCACCCTAAGTTGACAATAGATGGGGTAGCTCACCGAAGTTGATAATAGATATATAATAATGCTCATCAGAGCTGCTATATATCTATAATGCTCACCAAAGCTACTAGAGTATACTACTCACACTAAGCTGATATTTCAAAGCCCGCAGGCTGATATAGTATACTGATAATGCTCACCAAAGTTGCGATACTTTAATGCTCATATCAAAGCCATCGCGATATAGTTACCGGTATACTGCTCACTCTAAGTTGATATATCAAAGCTCTCAGGCTAATATAGTATATCATTCTATTCAACCAACAATTTCACCACTTTTATCATACTCGATAAAAATAATCGTGTGTGGATACACGGTCGGCCTTAGCCAAAATACAATATTTTCCTTTTCAAAAATCTCACTATTTAATAAAGTCCACCAAAATGTTTTTGGCGTTGTAAACCGACGCCCGGTGTTTCCCAATTAAATACTAAAAAATTCTCAATTTTGTGATAAATTCCCAAAATTACAAATCTTACTCAATTTGCACAAAATAGTATTCAATTAAATAAACCAATCACACCATTGCAATCAACACGAAATTCCGATCACCGACTATCCCGATCTAATTTCCGGAAAATAATAATTAATTAAATAATTACGAAAATTAATTAAATAAATACCAAAATGCAAACTTAGGCCGGAAAAGCCTAATTAAATACTGAAATGGGCCTAGAAAATTTCTGAACCTATCTAGATAAATACCAACAGTTTATCTAGTCTCTAAATGCGCTATTCTAACCACCTAACATGCATAAACAAAAAATTAAATTACAAATCCCTTCTAACTAACCACCTAATCCATACTTAACCTAAAATGATCAACCCTTAAGCATAATTAACTCCCTAAACAGAGGTTAGTGAGTAAACTCACTGATTTTAAAATCCGATGAGTTCACGAGGATGGCAAGGCGGAGACAAGTGACAAACTCCGAAACGGCGGCACCTTTCGAGGCCCGGAAGTGGTCCAAAGCTGGCCAAACAGTACTCGCTTGGCTGGAGGGGTTTCGGTTATGTGCTAGGACGGCAGAGGGTGAACCGGCGGCTGGTTGAGCAGGACAGGACTGGCGAAGGTTGCAGTGGGCTAGGCAGGCAACTTCGACGGCAGGTGGTGGATGAACGGAGACGTCAGGGCTTTGGCTAAGCTTGATGTGGCCTGAGGAGCCTCAAACAAGGCAGCATGGCACGCGACGGGGGCGGACGGGACGTACGGGAGGTGAGACGGGGACGTGGACTCGCGGACAAGTGTGTCACGCGACGGGTGAACCAACGACGGTGTGTGCGAGCGCAACTCCAAATGGCTTGGCGGGTGGTTTTGACGGCAAGGGGGGTTTTGGTCGGTTCTCTGCAACCTTGAAGCACTCTCTCTAGCCTAGAAATGGAGGAAACCAACTAGATTGGGGAAGAAGGGGGACAACTACTCCTTGGAGGATCCCAACTTGTTCTATCCTCACCCTTTTGTCCCCTTAAAGAGGCCCCACTGGGCTGGCTTCCTCAACACATTTGCAACCCACAAAGCTTCCTTAGGAAGCCAAAGAGGTGGTCCAAAAGGTCATGGACCAAGGGGCTACGAATTTGAAGTGTTTTCCCCTCAATTCGAACCAATCTTTCTCCAATTGAAGTCAATTTGGCCCTAAAAAATTCCACCATCAGGTCTTCATTCAAATTAACATTTTTCCACACCAATAGAACCAACTTGCATATCAAAAATGCGATAAAAAACGGTCATCTGAATTTTCTGGACAAAAAGGCCATAATTTGACTTTTCGCCGAAAATCTCGGTTTGCAAAAAAATCTTCAGTCGACGTTCCTAAAATGACTCGTGATATAGCAGAACTTTCAATTTTTGAAATCGGATTCAAATTCACGGTTAATTTCAATCTAGCGCGATTTTAGAATGACTTAGCCTACTAGGTAGCTTTTAGAAATTTTTAGTGCAATTGACCCATGATCAATTTATTTTGAGTCACAATGTACATCTTCAACACATTGATGACTCTCGGTTGTTGTGAAAATCTCGAGATTTCAAATACGGACACAAGGTACCAAAACGACAGAAAAATCGGCCTAGTGTCGATCGACGAGAATTTTGCAATCTGGTGGAATCACCCACACTTTGATCACCTATCTTAGTTGAAATGACCCATCTTTGATCTTTGATCAATTTTTAATTGTGCCATAATGATCTTTGCAGATGAGCACGGTTGAGTAGTCGATTCTTGGTTGAATTCTCAAGTTTATTGCATCAAAATTCCTTAATGGCTTCCTCAATAATTTAGTTATCTCATGAGTGATCAACTCAACAAATAGTACTATAGGTGTGTCAATGAAAGGCCCGATTTATTCAATTGAAAACAAGACTAAAATTCCAAGATATCACAACTCTTCCCCTCTTATAAAAATTTCTTCCTCGAAATTTAAATCATTATAATACTTTAAACAAAAAGGTGGGGGTTACAGTCATCTTATCGATTCTTCACTTTCCCAAGTTGCTCCTTCAGTGCCGTGGTGTTGCCAGACCACTTTAACCAACGAGATTGTCTTGGTATGCATAATTTGTTCTTTCCGATCCACAATTTGAACCGGGCTTTCCACGTACGACACTCTATCGTTCACGTCCAATTCCTCAAAATTAAGTACATGGGTTAGGTCAGGCTCATACGTTCTTAACATTGACACGTGAAAAACGTCGTGCACTTACGCCAGTCTCGGTGGTAATGCTAGATGATACGCTTGGATCCTAATTCTCTTTATAATCTCAAAGGGACCTACATACCTTAGACTCAGCTTTCCCTTCTTGCCAAAGCGCGAAGTACCCTTCATTGGTGACACTTTCCAGAAAACATGATCACCAACTTGAAATTTCAATGGTCTTCAACGCTTATCTACATAGCTTTTCTGGCGACTCTAAGCGATCTTTAGTCTGCCTTTGATGACTGCAACTACATCCACTGACTACTGAACCAACTTTGGGCCTGTGATCTTTCTTTCCCCGACTTCATCCCAACACATTGGCGTTTTGCATGCTTTGTCATAAAACTCTTCAAGGAGCCATATGAATGCTCTGCGGTAATCTGTTGTTGTAGGCAAACTCAACAAGATGAAGCTGTTCCTCCCAGCTTCCCTTGAAATCCAACATGCAAGCTCGCAACATGTCTTCGAGGGTTTGAATCGTCCTCTCAAACTGGCCATCCATCTGAGGATGATATGCCGTACTATACTGTAACTTCGTCCCTAAAGCAGCTTGCAAACTTTTCCAAAAAGTAGCTGTAAATCTCGGGTCTTGGTATGAGGTAATCGTTACCGGAACTCCATGCAGATGAACTATCTGGTGCACGTACAACTCTACCTGCGTGTCCAAATCAAGGTCCTTCCATACTGCAATGAAGTGAGCCGACTTTGTCAGTCTGTCAACCACTACCCAAATGGAATCATTACTCTTTGACTCCTCAGTAAACCTATCACAAAATCTATCGTGATGTGCTCCCATTTCCACTCTAAGATCTCGAGAGGTTGCAAAAGTCCTCCCGGCTTACAATGATGTGCTTTTACCTGCTGACACGTCAAACACTTGGCGACATGCTTGGCGATGTCTACCATCATACTAAACCACCAATAGTGTTGACGCAGATTCTGATACATCTTCCTACTATCAGGATGAATGCTGTAACTGCTACGATAAGCTTTAGATAAGATCTCATCTCTAAGCTTTGCATCGTCAGGTACACACACAATCGTCCCCGGAACCTCAGCGTTCCATCCTCCGAAATCTAAAAATCAGCCTTTTTCTTGTCGGTATCCTCTTATAGAATCTTCTAAACATCTAGGTCTGTTGATTGGAGTATCTTGATCCTGATCTGATACATCTGACTCAATTCTAAGGGTGGCATAAGATTCGAAAGGTGGCTACCTCAAATTTGAAAATCGAATCTCGCGCTCTCTCAAGTAAAACCCATTCCTTAATCATCATTTGGGCAACTAAAGACTTCCGGCTTAAAGCGTCAGTGACCTTATTCACCTTTCGTGGGTGATATAGAATATCACAATCATAGTCATTCAGAAGTTCCATCCAACGGTGTTGTCTCATATTCAACTCCTTTTGAGAGAATAGATACTTGAGACTTTGATGATCAGTGAAGATCTGGAATCTTTCTCCACACAAATAATGTCTCCAAATCTTCAAAGTGAAAATGATTGCTGCGAGTTCTAAGTCATGTGTCGGGTAATTTAGCTCATGAGGTCTCAACTAACGGGAGGCGTATGCATACCATGTTGCATCAGCATGCAACCTAATCCTCTTAACGACACATCACTATAAATCTCGTATCCTCCAGGACCAGATGGAATGGTCAGCGTAGGTGCGGTAGTCAGCTTCTTCTTGAGCTCTTGAAAACTATGTTCGCACTTGTCTGTCCATATAAACTTATCTTCTTTCTTCAAGAGTTGAGTCAACGGCGACGCTAAAGTTGAAAATCCTCCCACGAACCTTCTGTAGTAGCCTGTTAAACCCAGAACACTTCTTATCTCTGTCACTATTGTCGATCTTGGCCAACTAACGGGTCCACAGAGATTCCTTCACTTGAAATCACGTGACCTAGGAACACAATACAAGTCAACCAAAACTCGCACTTACTAGACTTGGCGTACAATCCATGAATCCTCATAGTCTGCAGTACCATTTTCAAATGACTCTCATGCTCCTCAACACTTCTCGAATACACCAAAATATCATCAATGAACACGATCACGAACTGATCTATGTACTCTTTAAACACTCGGTTCATCAAATCCATCGAAAGCAGCTTGGAGCATTCGTCAAACCAAACGGCATTACAGTGAACTCGTAATGGCCGTATCGAGTATGAAACGCTGATTTTGGAATGTCCTCCTTCTTGATTCTCAGCTGATGATATCCTATCCTCAAGTCGATTTTTGAAAATATCAACACTCCTTGTAATTGGTCAAACAAGTCGTCGATCCTCGGGAGTGGATTCTTATTCTTGATTGTCATCTGATTAAATTGATAATAGTCGATGCACATACGCAACATACTATATTTCTTCATCACGAATAGAACTAGTGCTCCACAAGGTTATGCACTAGGACATATGAATCTCTTGTCCAACAATTCTAGCATTTGTACCTTCAGTTCTTTCAACTTAGACAACAACATCCTGTAAGGAGCCTTAGAGATTGGCTTTGTCCCGGGCGCTAATTTAATCACGAGCTCTATCACTCTCTCTGGTGGTAGGCTTAACAATTCATTCGGGAATACATTTGGAAATTCTTGCACCACTAAGATATCTTCGATCTTCCGTTCCTCAACTGTTGTATCCACGACAATCGCCAGGTAACCTTGAAAACCCCCGTCTAACAAACGGGTTGCCTCAAGCGATGAGATTAAGGTAATCGGGGGTCCTTCTCGATTCCCAACAAACTCGAAACTCCCATCCTCTAATGGGTCAAACTGAATCACTTTACAATAGCAGTCCATCTTAGCTTGTTGCTTGGTGAGCCAGTTCATGCCAATTATCAAATCAAAGTCATACATGACTAGGACTAATAAATTTATTTTCCCTTCTCGCTCACCATTCACTAACTTTAACCAGTACAACCTAATGTAGTTAACACCTTATCCTTTAATGGTGTAGATATACTAACCACTGACTCCAACAAATCAAGACTCAATCCTATTAGCTTAACATGTTGGTCAGCAATGAAAGAATGAGTTGCTCCAGGGTCGAATAACGCATAAGTAGTATGGTCATTCAGCGAAACTGTACCTGTAATCACATTAGGCGCGTCCTCTACCTGACCTCTTGTGATGGCATACATTGTCCCTTGAGCCAAGGGTCTATTCTGTCTACCTTGCGATGCAAACTGCGAAGCTACACCCTTTATCTGACCCATTAATGGCGGCGGCAGTAATTGATGTTGTTCCCTTAGTCTTCTAGGACAATCTTCAATTTGGTGACCTTGTTGGCTACATTCAAAAAACAAGCGCCCATTCTCTAAGGGCACGGGGTCATACCATGTCTCCTTCCACAAGAGCGACATACACCATTTTGATTTGGCACTGACTTTCCAATTCCACCCTTTATGTTGGGCGGAACATGGAACCTTTCTCCGATGATGGGCCTCTTCCTATGTTGGTTCCCATCTCTATTTGAATTAAATATCAATCTAAACAAGGCAGCTTGTTCATTCAGACTTCTCTCTATCAACTAGGCTCGGTTGTACACCTCACAATAGTCCTTCAGATCCAGCAGCACCAGGGGATTCTTCAGTTCTAGTCGAAGGCCATTTCTAAACCTTCGAGCCTTGTCTTTTGGATCCTCTATCAACCTCGGAGTATACTGAGAAAGCTTTGCAAACTAGACCTCATACAGATCAATAGTCATCATCCTTTGGCCGAGGCGTTGAAATTCCTCCATCTTTTATTCTTGGGCGCTACCCAAAAAGTACTTGTCGTTGAAGGCTCTGAGGAAAGCGTTCCATACCGGGACTACACCTTCTGGAAATACTGTACTTCTGGTAGCCCTTCACCAGGTATTTGCATTACCCTACAGTTGATATATTGCCAGGACAACTTTTTCTACCACAGTGCACATCAGCAGTGCAAAGGCCTTCTCCAGATTTTGAATCCCTAGCGAGGCAATCTCTAGATTTCCAGCACCAGTGAACCTCGGCAAGTTCAGCTTCAAGAACTGCTCTACCAACTTATGGATTGGTCTCTCCCTCTCCATAACTACGTTCCCAGTTGGAACTTCAGTAGGTGCGGCAACGATGGCGGCAACGGTGGCGGCTGCAGTAACGATGGCAACGGCAGCAATAGCAGTAGCTTGAACGGCGACGGCAATGGCGACGGCTTGATTCTGGGCCTACTGCACTATCAGATCTCTCATCGCTTCAAGCGCCTACATGATCCCTTCGAACCTAGGATCACCAGGGTTTGCTACCTTGGTACGAACAGGAGGTGGTGCTACTCCACTAGAGCTAGCCTGAGCTGGCGTTTGACTACAACCTCCTCGAGTATCGACCCTTGTCGGCATCCTACCCTGAGTCGCAAGCTCAATAGTACGCTTCCTAGGAGTCCTCTACTCCCGATCACTCATGGTGCAAGTTTTCTACTGAAACCTGCCTTCCAATTCCACACCAAATTAGAAGCTGAGCGATCCCAAACAAACAATCTACCAAACAACTATCACATACATGCACCAGCATGAAATAAAGGTCAATCTTACTAACTATCCCATAAACTTATCGCACCTTATCACTCCATATATCAACTTGCTATGATACCACTAAATGGGGATGTCACGCCCCAATCCTCCGAGCGCGTGCCCATCCCTCGGTGGTGATTAAATAGTGACGTCCCAGGATGCGTCCTTAACCCAAGTCATATACAATACGGAAGCAAATAAATAAATCCCCAAACAATAGAAAAATGGGATAGAAAAGCAAGGCCACAATTGTCGAAAACCAAACCACACCTTTATATATATCAAACCAAGTCATATACAATACTAGCCGATATATATACAAGGTCTGCAAAAAGGGGTGGGGTAGAGTGCTACAGATCCTCTATGCATTCAAGTCTTCAATTGAATACTCCGGGAATCCAGGATCCAACAAACTCGGGTCTACCACTGAACCACTTGGAGGTTCGGCCGTACCCTTTTCAAAAGCTACCTCTGACACCGACATAAGGATTTCAGATTCCGATATGAGACATTCACTTTGTCCATTCCGCTCATGACGATACCACGATCTGTATTGATGGGGTACCTTATGGGGTAGACCCCTATCAACCTAGACAACGGACCTCATGAGTTCATAGACCCATCCCCTTGGGTTCCCATGAAGTAGAATATAAGATACTTGCTTGATGACCTTCTTCGGCTGGCCAAAACGCTTGAGAGGTACAACCATCTAAGGACTTGTAAATCACAATGGGCTGAGACGATGTCTCAACAAGTTCACCCCCTAAACTCCAACTAGAAAGGAAATACTCCCCAAAGGTTGCCTAAGCACAAGCACAAGTCGGAGGACTTACCTTTGCCTCCGTTCCTTCCTGCAAGTCAGTATGATTCAATTTATAATCACTTCATCCAATCAAATTTCAATTGAGTCATCAAACATCAATCCAATCGATTCCATTATCAAGTCCATCTCTACCATACCATCGATACCATCCATCTATCAAGATCACATCAAGAACTGCTCACCCTAAGCTGAAGATAGATAGTATAGCTCGCTAAAAGTTGATAATTAATATAGCTCACCAAAAGCTGATAACAGAGTACACTACTCACCGTAAGTTGACATAACAAAGCCCATAGATTGATATAGTATATTCATAATGCTCACCAGAAGTTATGAAGGTATACTGCTCACAAAAGCTAACATATCAAAGCCATCAGGCTAATATAGTATACCAATGTACTGCCCATACTAAACTAAAATATCAAGGCCCGCATGCTGATATAGTATACCATCCTAATCATTCGACAATTTCACAACTTTTATCATATCCAATAAAAATAATCGTGTATGGGTACACGGTTAGCTTTAGCCAAAGTACAATATTTTCCCTTTTGAAAATCCCACTAATTCCAATAGTCCATAAACATATTTTTAGCATTGTAAACCGACACTTGGTATTTTCTAATTAAATACCTAAATTATTAAATTTTGGAATAAATACACCAAAATTACAATTCACCCTCAAATGCACAAACTAGCACTTAATTAAATAAACAAATCATACCATTCCAACTAGCACGAAATTCGGTCACCGACTATCCAAGTCTAATTTCTGGAAAATAAAAAATAATTAAATAATTACCAAAATTAATTAAATAAATACCCATAAATGCAATAGGCCAGAAAAGCCTACTTGAATATTGAAACGGGCCCAAAATATTTTCAAACCTATCTAGATAAATACCACAAGTTATCTAGTCTCTAATTACGCTAATCTAACCACCTAACATGCATAAACGAATAATTAAATTGCCAAACCATTCTAACTAACCACCTAATTCATACTTTACCTAAACTAATAAAACCTTAAGCATAATTAACTCACTAAGTTTAGATTAGTGAGTCAACTCACCGGTTTTGAAATCCGATGAGTTCATGAGGACAGCGAGGCGGAGACAAGCAACAAACTCTGAAGCGGCGGCACCTTTCGAGGCCTTGAAGTGGTCCAAAGTAGGCCAAACAGTACATGAATGACTGGAGATGTTTCATTTTTGTTCTAGGATGGTAGAGGTTAAACCAGCGGCTGGTTGAGCAAGACGGGACCAGCGAAGGTTGCAGCGGCCTAGGCGAGTGACTTTGGCGGTAGGCGATGACTGAACGTTGACGTCAGCGCTCCAGCTGAGCTTGACGTGGCCTAAGGAGCCTCGAACAAGGCGGCACGATGACAAAACGGGCTGAACGACGCAGTAGGGACGTGGGCTCGCCCGGGGCTCGTGGTGGTAGCGACAGCGACGTGGCAGCTCCAGGCGGCTTGGTTGGTGCTTGCGACAATAGGGGAGGTTTTGGTCGGTTCTCTGCAACCTTGAAGCACTCTCTTTGGCATGGAAATGGAGGAAACCGATTGGAGGGTCCTAACTTGTTTTATCCTCACCCTTTTGTCCCCTTGAAGAGGCCCCACTAGTCTGTTGGCTTCCTCAGCAAACTTGCAGCCCACAAAGCTTCCTTCGGAAGCCAAGGAGATGGTTCGAAAGGTCATGGACCAAGGGGTTGCGAATTTGAGGTATTTTCCCCTCAATTTGGACCAATCTCTCTCCAATTGAAGTCAATTCGGCCCTAAAAAATTCCAGCATCGATTCCTCAATCAAATTAACGTTTTTCCACGGTAATAGAACCAAGTTGCATCTCAAAATTGCGATGAAAAACAGTCCTATGAATTTTCTGGACAAAAACGGCCATAATTTGACTTTTCGTCGAAAATCTCGGTTTACAGAAAAATCCTCGGAGGATGAGTCGACGTTCCTAAAATGACTTGTGATATAGCAGAACTTTCAATTTCTAAAATCAGATTCAAATTTGTGGTTAATTTCAATCTGGCACGATTTAATGTAACCTAACCTATCGGGTAGCTTTCAAAAAAATTTAGTGCAATTGACCCGTGATCGATTCATTTCAAATCACAATGTACATCTTCAACACACTGGCGACCTTGGATTATCGTGAAAATCTCGAGACTTCAAATACGGACACAAGGTACCAAAACAGCATAAAAATTGGCCAAGCGTTGATCAACAAGTATTTTGCAATTTGGTGGAATCACCCACACTTTGATCACCTATCTTAGTCAAAATGACCTATCTCTGATCTTTGATCAACTTTTAACTATGTCGTAATGATCTCTACGTATGAGCACGGTTGAGTAGTCGATTCCTAGTCGAATTCTCAAGTCTATTGCATTAAAATTCCTTAATGGCTTCCCCAGATAGTCTAATTATCTCATGAGTGATCAGCTCAGCGAATAGCACTATAGGTGCATTGATGAAATGCCCTATTTATTCACTTGAAAACAGGACTGAAATTCTAGGATGTCATAGAGCACTTCCCATTTTCCTCACTTTGCTCCCATTTTCTCCACCCTCCTCCTAGAATGCCCCTCCTCCCTCCTCACTCTCTCTCTTTTCATCTTCAAGGCAAGCCGTCCATCTTGTGTAGTTTGAACTTTAGTTTAAGGTCGATCCAAGTAAGTAGAATCTCTAACCCTTGCTAGGGTGATAGCCTACATCGTTGAGTTTAATGGTGTGCTCACCCGTCTAAGCTGTGTGTATGTTGTAATGTTCTTTTGTGTGTTTGCTCATGTTTGCATGTTTGAGTGTGTTCACGGCCCGAGACAAGGTCAAGGTTCGTTCGGCTTGGAATTGACATCAAGTCGTGATGAATTAAGCATGTGACCCAAGCCACGAACCAAGAATCATTCCCGACATATTTTATAATATGATGTTGAGGATCATGGCCCACTCACTTGAATGAGCATGCGCTCCGGCCTTGCATATGTTGGCTAAGATAAGACATGAAAAACCGGCTTATGTGATTCACTTGTGTGTACACTTAAAGAGGAAAAAGTGCTCATCGCCACATAGTGTTGGCAGCGATGCCTCGTTCATTGAACGGGATGCCCTGGTTGGGCTAGGATGCCTGGGTTGAGCCCGGATGCCTTGGGTAAGCTAGCCCTATGATGCCTTGCTTGAACCAGGATACTTAGGTTGAGCCCGGATGCCTTGGTGAACTAACGCCAGGATGCCTCAATTGAGCTGGGATGCCCTGGTTAACCAGGATGCCTAGCTTGAAGCTGGATCCCTTGGTTGAGCCAGGAGGGCCTGGTTGAGCCAGGATAACAATAAATGAATCTTCATGAGTGTTGGTATATGCATAAGCATGATATGTGAATGTGTTCATTGATGTGCCAAAGGTAAGCATGCATTGAAGTATGTGGTGATGGTCATGTGCATGTAGTCAAAGATAGTAATAAGTTTGCTATTGATCTGCCATTGTCGTTGCATTGCGAGTATTGCATCTACTAGATTTTGATGATGAGATGTCTTCCTAGTAGAGAATTAGGAGTTTTACTTACTAAGGCCGCGTTTGTTTTCGTTTCTTTTTTTTATTTTATTTTTAAACAATTTTTTTGTTCTTTTGTTCTTTTGTTCCCAGAAAAAAATTTGGAACGGAAATAAGAAACAAAAAAATTATGTTTCTTATTTCTGAAACACATTTGAAGAACAAAAGAGGAATAAAAACATAAGCAGAGCTATTTCTTTTCTATTTCTTGCTCAGCCCTTCGAACACCGTGCGTCTCCTCATGCATCTTCTCTATCGTCGTCTTCTCCGACGCCTCCTACTCTTTGGTGCCGACAACCGCCTCTGTCTCCATCGTCGTCTTCTCCACCGTCGTCATCTTTAGCGCCGACAGCTGCTGCTCCTTCACCAGGTGAACCTACTCATTGCTCCTACTTCACTACTCCTCCTTCACCGATATCTAACGGGGTCCTCACAGATCTGGGCAATGGCTGTCGGAGCTCGAGCGTGATGGCTCGCTTGAGCTAGCGCTTGCCTAGATCTAGGGCACCGTTGCTCGCTAGATCTGCGGCACTGGCTCGTCTACTCGCTTGAGATCTGGACAAGCACGCTTGACCGGATCTGGCGAGCAACGGTGCCCTGCTCTGCTCGCTCGCTTGCTTCTCTGCTCGAGCAAGCAGACAGTCGCTGCTTTGCTTGCTCACAGCTCGCTCGAGCGTGAGCAGCAGTGAGCGTCTGCTCGCTTGCTTCTCTACTCAAGCGAGTAGAGCAGCAGGCCCTACTCGAGCTGTAAGCAAGTAGAGCGGCGAGCAAGAGCAAGCGGCCCGCAGAGCGGCGGCAAGCTCGAATGCAGCCGAGCGTACGCTCGCTTGTTTCTCTGCTCGAGCGAGCAGAGCAGCGAGTCCTGCTCTACTTGTTGCTCACGCTCGACCCAATAAACCGAAAAATAGAACCATTAAGATTAACCAAACCGACAAAGGCCAACCCTATTTCTAATTCTCTCCCGTCTCCTCTCGTCTTCGAGGTGCGACTGCGACTGCGACGGCAACTGTGACTGCGACGGCGACAGGGACGGCGACGGTGGCAGGAACAGCGACGGCAACGGCGACAAGGATGGCGACCGATTGAGGGACCGGTTGTTCTGCCACGCTCTTTTCTCTTCTTCTCCTTCTTCGTCGGCAGCGGCGACTCGTGGAGCTCTGTGCTGTGCTGGGTCGAGCAACGACGATTTGGAGATTGACCCTTTTGTCCTTACGACGCTGCTCTACTACGTCATTATTGCTGATGCCATCGCTTATTTTCAGGTTTGTCTTCAAACATAGTTTGTCTTTCATTGCTGACGTTCCTTTTTGTTTTTTCGTTGTTTTTTGGTTGTCTGCGAGTAATGGGCGTCGGTAAAGGCAAAACCCATGTTTCTTGATCTCCTTTTTGGTGTTATTATCATTAAGAGTAGAGATCAGTGTCAATAGTCGGTCGTTTCTTTTATCAGAGTAGATACGAATAAAGAGTACCGGTTTATTGCGGTTGAACTTTTGCCTAGATGCAAATTAATGATTTTGCCTGTTGATGGTGGGGATGGGTTTTGTTCCTCAGACAAAGCTATTGCTTCGTAATTTGTTCTTTAGCATTGGTTGTTTGTAGTAAACTAATGCACTTTATTCATCAAGATTTGATTTTTCTTTTGTTTAAGTTGGGGTTGGATTGGATAATTGGCTCTAGGAATCACTTCTACATAAACAATAACTTGGTTCTAACTTCTGTTACTTCAGATTAAAAGGCTTACAATTATAATTCTTTTTTTTTTCATGGGCTATAATCCATTTCAAGTGTGAATTTATTTTCCTCTGGTGCTCCACAGGAATCCTTCTTGTTTATGCGCTTGAACAACTTCATGGGTTATGGTTTCGGTTACTAGATCTGGAATCTCTTCTGACGTTTTGTTTCTTTGACTTGAGTCGACCCACAAACCTGAGCTGTCCAACACGAAGGTAGGCTTTCCTGATGCTGATAAAGTTTGTCTTAATTACTCTGATATCTGAGCTGAGAATGGAGAGAGCTGCACTTGCGATTTTTGAGCCATTCTGTTTTGGTGAGCTTGTTCATTAGGTAGGTGAGAACCATAGTTTAATTGCTTGGGGATTTTTGCAGAGCGTTGAGGAATTGTGCTCGCCCAAGATGGTGACCTCGTTTTAACAAGGCGAGACCGTGAGTGTCATTTCTTATCTCCTTCTACACCCATTTCTAAATTGTACATGCATTTCAATTTGCTTTGAATTCGCCAGCAATCTTGACTAGTCTGTCGTGAGAATTCATTCGATTGAGAGTTACGAAATCGATTTTGGTCCGGGTTGCCCATTGTTTAACCACACAATGCTCACATGGTTTGCTTTTGCATCCTCTTTTTCCTACAAAATGGTGATGATGATTGGACATTTTCCGATGTGCAGAACCATCTTCGCATTGTTTTAGTGTGATCATACAGCATAACATCACTTCTTCTATCCCGAATGTCGGGTTGTAGGTATTAGTTACATTCATGATCTTCTCTTTCTGTATGATGTGACCTGCTTGACATTAGATGAATTTTTTGTTTTTGTTTTTGTAGGGATTAATGGATTCCCAAAAATCGGATTCGACACTAAATCGAACCCCTAAAACGAATGTGGAAGACAAGGCCAGGAAAATCACGTATCACCGATCCTAAAGCACACCACGGATTTGAGCGTACCTTGTTAGCCACAGATTAAACACTGATGCCGATAAGAGGAAGAGAATTTGGCCCTTTGAAGGAAGAAAAATGTTGCCTTGTGCTTACTATTTTTCTTTTTGGAGAGAGAGAGAGAGAGGGAGAGGGACGTACGTACATTAATGATTCCAAAAAGTGCGTCCTCCCTCTCTCTCCTCCCTTATATACGTCCCCTCTAAAATACAATGGAAGTTCCCTTGGTAGATTTTCTGAGGTAGATTTTCTTTCATCTAAATCTCCTCCCCAATCAGCAATGAATAGCTTTCAAGTCGCAGATCCTTGCCTTGGTAATTCAACTTGTAATCAGTAGTTCCCTTCAGATACCTCAGTATTCTCTTAATTGCTTTCCAATGTGCTGGACCTAGGTTGGATTGGTATCTACTCACCATTCCAACTGCAAAACATATGTCAGGTCTTGTACACATCATAATGTATATCAAGCTCCCAACAGCACTAGCATAAGGAACATGTTTCATCTGTTCATTCTCTTGTGGAATCCTTGGACATAGTCTATGGCTCAATCCTTTACCTTTTGCAATAGGAGTGTCTATGGGTTTACAATCTTGCATACAAAATTGTTCAAGAACCTTATTTATATATGTTTCTTGCGAAAGAGACAACGATCTCTTCAAACGATGTCTTAAAATCTTAACTCCAAGAATGTATGCAGCCTCACCCATATCCTTCATCTCAAAATTGAAAGACAACCAACTCTTGACAGTATTAACAAACTCCATATTGCTTCCGGCAATCAGTATATCATCAACATATAATGATATGATCACAAATTGATCATTGGATCTTTTGATATATACACAATGCTCCTCATCAATCATTGTAAAATCATATGCTATTATGGCATTATGAAAATGTATATACCCTTGTCTCGATGACTACTTAAGGCCGTATATCGATCTCAAAAGTCGACATACCATTTCTTCTTGGCCTTTCACTATGAAACCAGCAGGTTGTTCCATATATATTTCTTCCTCTAATTCTCCATTGAGGAAAGCAGTCTTTACATCCATATGATATAACTCAAGATCCATACTAGCTACTATTGCCAGAATAATGCGAATCGAGGTAAATCTCACTACATGAGAAAATGTATATTCATAATCAATTCATTCCTGTTGATTATACCCTTTCGCCATAAGGCAAGCCTTATGCCTTTTTATGAGCCATCAGCATTTCGCTTTATTTTGAGAACTCACCTGTTCCCAATAGCTCTGCGTTCTTTTGGAAGATCAACTAGTTACCAGACTTGGTTTGATTTCATTAACTATATTTCCTCTTCCATTGCATGAATCCATTTTTCCTTACTAGGGTAATTCAGAGCCTCATTAATATTTCTTGGCTCTTCCTCATCTTGTGGAGCAACCATAAAAGCTTCCCCTTCAATGTCAAAATGTTGACAGGGAATACTTTGGCGACTTGTTCGCCGTATGGGAGATTGTACACTTTGCACATCATTCCCCATTATGCTCCCACTTGGATTAGATAATGATGATGTCGTCTCATCATGTGGGTGTAATTGAGAATGAGTTGAATTCAATTTATCACTTCTCATATTACTCCCACTTGGATGAACTCCACTAAGATCATTATCTTGATCCAAGGTTTCAAATATGGAGTAATCTTCCCCTATTTCACCATTCTTAGGAAATTCATCATCTAAAAATGTGACATCTCGTGATTCAAATTCAGTTATACTCCCACTTTCCTGCTCACCGATGAACACATACCCTTTCGAGTGTTCCGAATATCTTATGAAAATACTCTTCTTTCCTCTGGGACCTAATTTCCCAAACTTGTGAGAGGATTCATGTGTATAGGCAGCACAATCCCATGGCTTAAGAAAACTTAAGTCCGATTTTCTACCTGTCCAAAAAGTGCGTCCTCCCTTTCTCTCCTCCCTTATATACGTCCCCTCTAAAATATAAACGTACCCCTTCGTCCATGGGCCCTAATCCTGTGGGCCGGGCTTTTAGGCCCAACATGGGTGAACGGGCCAACTTAGGCCCATCACATAAAACCATAAGTTTTTCCCCCCATTTGTTCAGGTTTGGAAAGCTGAACTAGCACAATCTGATTTCGTGTCCACTTCTTCTGAGTTTGACAGAGTCGTTCTGTTGGAGCTTGGTGTTGGAACGGGTATGTTGGTTTCTGCTGCTTGCTTGATTATGTCAGGCGATACTATTCCAAAAAACTAAATTTGCTTCACAGATTGCTTAGTTTTCTCAATGGTGAAGTACCATGAGGGAGTTTTCCAAATAAGTGGTTTTCATTGCTTTGGCTTAGAAATCTTAACCTAATTTAGCATTGGAGAGCAAAGAATGACCTCACTCTAATATAATCTCATTAATCAGTTTAGCAACTCTATTCAACTATGGTGCGTTGGTAATAATGCAATGTGTCAGCAACAATGCGATGTTTCACTATGCCTACTTTTATGCAAATCTGGTCGAGCTTGTCATGACATAATTCCAACCTTTTATCAATTCTCAAGCACATGATTTTCCTTCCTCTATGTCTTTTGATCATTTCCTTCCAAGACTTGAATGAACCAAGCACCTCGCCCTTGTACTTAAAAAATCAAATTCAGATTTTCCTCAAAACATCATCAATAAAGGATCACATGCACCCCTCACCACTCTTAGACAAAACATGATGAGATGATAAATAAATAGAGAAGGAGAGGGAGGGAGTAGTTTTGGTACTAGAAAAAGGCATGTTTTAGCCAAAATGGTTGCAGGCATAACCCCACCAATTCCTTTATCTGGTTTGGACCCACAAAATAACAATAGAGTAGAGATAAAATTTCAAAAATATATTGTCCTTTGTGATTGTATAATACTCATGATTTCATTAGGCATGCTTATGATAACAATCAAAATTATAAATGCAAGTTACGTCCACAATGTCAATGAGTAAGTGCATTTTTAGAGGGGTTACTTTAGTTGTTGTAACACTCGTTCACCAATGTTCACCCTTAACTCCATTTTCCACCACTAAAGGGAGAATGCTTTCCTCCAGATTTTTCCAACCATTGTACTTTCCTTCTTTTTCCACTCAATTCACAAGATGAGCAGTGAATTTGGAAGTAGAACCCAACACATTAAACGAGAAACTTCAGAGAATTTCTTCTTCTTTTTTTGTTGTTGTTGCTGCTAAGCTATATATCACTTATTTTGTGCACGCCCATTCAACGTGGCACTCTATTGTAACAAGGCATAGTGTCGAGGTCCAAATTGGATGAACGTGGTCAAGCAATATCTTATATAAACTTAATTTTACTAAAGTTGAAGCCTTCTAGCTTTCCCTTTTGGCTTGTTGAGCTGCACAATCTCTGCTTTCAGCGTTTTTCTCATCCTATGCGAACCTTTTAGTTTTTGGTCAAATCCCATGTGAACTTTGTCCCACTATGTTACTTGTAAACAGGAAAATTATAAAATAAGATAAGCAATGACTCATTTGTCTCGTAACTTTTAATTTCGTATATATGAGTTTGTTACACGTGAATTAGACCCAATTCCCTTACAAAGTACTGGCTTTAGGTCGGGTCTAAATTATAATCCAAACCTTTTCTCATCTTATAAAACATCACAAATTCTCAGTCAGTATTTGAATATGATCCTTGTTAATCTTTTGTCGAATGATGCCATTAAAGGTCCTACATGTCATTCCACCTGTGGATTACATCCATGTCACATTAAGGCACCAAAATGACCTGTTTCGATAGTTAGCAATTGGAGAAAAATAGGGAAATTAGGGCTCAATTTGTTTTCAATTAGGAAGTTAGTGTGACACCCCGAACCCTTCGCAGGTCGTCACCAGCGCCAATGTTACTCCTTATTACCTTTCTCCTTAGAAGATGCGTCGAAATTCATAGACACAATTTTTTTTAAAAAAAAACAAAACGGTCCCAACGCGACTCATTAGCGGAAGCAAATTAAATATCACGTCTTTCCCCCTACCAACCATGATACAAATACACACCACTAAACATCAGGATTTTTATAAACAAGCGAGGACACTTTATTTACATATTCTTTCAAGATGGGACTACTCTTGGGTTGGTACATCAAAAAGGAAAAGCTCGGACTCAGCCATGTCTAGCCTAAAACCTCAAAAAGAATCCCTCGACCCTTTACATCACATGCGTATGACCTCCCATCATATGTGTCGGCTAACTAACTCCCAAAAAGATCCAGTTCCTACTCGTCGCGCACGGTCTCATACCCAACCCAGTGCATCAGGCGGTGGCGGTGGCAACATCCCTCGCATCACTCCATCCCGACGAACATGTACGGATATAAACTCCTGAATAATAGGGCCCCCAGCCAAGCCCACATCGTACATCACTAGACAGCGTACTCGAATAAAAGTCAGTTTGGGAAAGAGGGACAGTCTATCTCAGCACACTCGACCTCTACATCGGACGGTATCCGATAAAATGTACCCCGTGTGACGACAGGAAGCGGCATACTGCTAATCTGAAATGTTATCCCCAAAAGGGGTGAGTACAACCACTCAGCAGATAGGGAAATCCAATAACAACTCAATGTATCAGGCAAATCATACATACATTGCAGGCGTTACTTACCTTAAAGCCATGCGCATACTATCATGTATCATTATATCAATTTATAACACATACATGTGTATCATCATCGTATCATACATGTCATCATCATCATGACATCATCACATTACACATGTCATATCGTATATCATCATCATTATCATCACCATGCATATCATCATGCATGTCATATCATCATCATCATCATGTATATCATCATGCATATCATATCATGATCATCACGCATATCATATCATCATGGGTGATCATCGTTATTTCACATCACGTATCATTATTATCACCATGCATATCATCATGCATATCATATCATAGTTTAATTTCCACTTTTTACTTTTCAATTGATCACCACATCACCCATTTTTCAAATCATCGATTTCATCATCCCCTCGGGCAAAGACCTTCGAGGTTCCCCGGCATTCAGCCTCCCAGGCCACAGGGCATCCGGCCCCCCACATTCCGGGCATCTCACATCTCAACTAGCATCACGAGGCATTCCCTTCGGGCAGAAACCTCCGACAGGGCTTCCGGCATTTACGCTCCCTAGCCGGGCATCCCGCACCCCAATCCTAGCATCGCGAGGCATTCCCTTCAAGCAAAGACCTCCGACAGGGCTTCCGACCCCCCACATTCCGGACATCCTAAATCTCCCAGGGAATTTCGGCAATGTATCTCTATACATTCCGACCATCATCCTCCATCACAACCATCTCCTCATTTACTATCATCCATGTTTACCAGTATTTTAATCTCATTTTAACATGGCACATGGCATGATATCAAACAAATCATACTAGGCATGACATTCACACATGCATTGATTCAATGCCATACATATGCTAAGACTTTATCACATATACATCTCAATTCAATGTCATATACTTACCAAGACTTTATCACATATGCATCTCAATTCAATGTCATATACTTACCAAGACTTTATCACATATGCATCTCAATTCAAGGTCATATACTTACCAAGACTTTATCACATATGCAACTCAATTCAATATCATACACACATCAAGGCTTTATCACACATGCAACATGAATTACTTAAATGGAATTTATGGCCAATAAAATTATTCCTTTTATTTATTTATTTATTTATTTATTATTATTATTATTATTATTATTTATTTTTATTTTTAACTATAAATTCCCAAAATTATCATAATTCAATGAATTATTAAACAAACCCATAGGATGATAATTACTTGCAAAATTCATGGCCAAATTGAATTTTTACAAAATCTCATAATTTTCCCAAAACATCCTATTTTTCTCGGATGAAACCAAAATGCACGATTTCCGAATAAATTCAATTAAAATATCCATATGACCTCCAAAAATTATAAAATTTTACTGGATTATAGCCAAGACATTTTCGTACAACTTTCATGAATAACTCCAAGCCATATTACTTATATATTATTTTATTCAACCTCATGAAGCTTCTGGATCCATTACCGCATCGTCCAATGTCTCCATCTCCGAAATATTAAGATTTCACCCACCTATTCTCTTTTTTTTTCTCTGAAATTTGGATATGTTATGAGTCAAGGTGTCCTTTACAAGTTTCATGAACAGATCTAGGTCAAATAACCAGATTATAGTCATCATTTAGGTATTTGAAGTCTCGGAACTCATCACCAGAATCATCATCTTCAAGATCTAGTCGATTTACCAAGCTATACTTGTTCTTTTCACTATAAATTTGAGTATGTTGTATTTTAAGATGTTCCCTACAACTTTCATGAAGAAATCGAAGTGAGTATTCAACAAAAACCAACATGCAACCATGAATCCAGCAAAAGGTCAGTAAAGACTCTCCAGATCTGAGGTCTCCGTAAGATGAGACTTTAACCCCTCAAATATCCATAATTTTCCGCTAAATTTCAGTATGTTATAGTACAAGATGTTAGCTACAACTTTCATGAAGACATCAAAGCCAAAATCGGACTCCAAACACACATGCAAGCTCAAACAAGTTACTGACTCACACAATCCGAGCAAGAACAGTCACACGACTTAAGAACAAGCCAGCCATACCTCGGTTTTTCTCACTTAAAACACCCAAAATCTAACATGCAAACAACATACAAGCATGCAAGAGAAGCTAGAGGACTCCCACTTGCCTTTAGGATGGACGAACGATGGCGTACAGCGGCGAACACGGCAGCACACGGTGGTTCCCTCCTCCTCTCTCTCTCGGCCGCTCCTCCTCTCTCGCACAACTCTCTCTCTCTCTCTCTCTCTCACACCTCTCTCTCTCTCTCTTTCTCGTTGGGTGAGCAAAATGGCCGGTCACCCTCTCTCTCTTCCTTCTTATACTCCCCATAGAGCTCATCATTTGTAATGATTGTTTTGCCTACAAATCAACCAATGCATGGCCTTCCCCTTTGCCACTTGTCACATTGGATTTTGAATTGAGTTTGGGCTTCTTGGGCTTGGGCCATCCGGCCACTTCTTGGGCCTCTAATGGGCCGGTTGACGGCTCACTTGTGGGCTTTAATGGGCTGGCTAACTTGGTCCATTAAAGTTCCACTCTTGGGCTTAAGACCCAATCGAATTTTGACCTTCTTTTTCCCCCTTTTTTTTTTTTTTGAATTCCTTTTATAAATATTTTTTTTAAATTTCCATTTTCAATCTTGGCCAAAGTCTTGGGACATCTTGTCTATTGAAATTTAATTTATAAATCTTATGGCCAAGCATAAATTATTGATCTATCGAATTTAAATTCTCACAATCATATGCACAAATCATCTAATTAAAAGACTAATGGCTAAAGCATAAGCCATGGAAATTTTTATCACCTAATTAAAGACTTTAACACACCTTATGGCTTGGCTCTGAATTTTGGGATGTCACAGTTAGGGCTCGGAGGAAGACATTGACAGAGAGAACAGAGACTCGTCATATTCGTTCTCAAGCTTTGAATCAAGATCACGTGAAAAAGTAGAGGATGAAGGGTATGTCATATCCACCATGCCTCAGATAAAAGCAACAAAGTTCTCCCCACATGTTCCTACTAAAAATCGAATACCGTGTTTCTCAATTTCTGTCTTTTTGTAGGAAGTTTTGTGATTAGACCCTAATCGCTGTTGGAGAGGGTAAAATGCGCATGAGGACAATTGCTTAAAGTGAGTGAAGTAACTAGTACATCTAAAAAAGATTATTAACCACCTTCTGCTTTCGTTGTTTTAATGATGGTTACTTGTACGAAATCCACAATCCATTTACATATTGCCACATTCTGAATGGCCAGGATGTGATAATTTCAGGAGAGTGAAAGGGCTGTAACAAGGGAAGAAGGAAGAGATCTAGCTCAAAGACATAGATGTTTGTTTCTTGAATATAGCGCAAAAACTAGAGAGAACGTCAATCAATGCTTCAAGGAGCTTATACAAAAGGTAAGCCGTCCCGAAAAAAACAAACCCAAAACCCAAAACCAAAAGTTGAAAACCAAAAAATCGAAAAACTGAACCGAACGGAACCGAAAGTTCGGTTCGGGACTTATTCGGTTTGGTTCAGAAATTTTCTCTAACGGTTTAGTTCGGTTTGGTTAGAATCAATTGGTTCCAAATGAATGTTGGGGATATACATTATGCAAGATCCTTGGTATCTCATGGCTATAATGCTTCAATTTTTTCTCTTTAAGTTATGGATTTACAGAGAATGGAGGGCGCTGTTTAGTTGTTGCCTTATTGCTTCTTGTCTTGAATTTTTCTTTACTTAAGGTACATCCTCACTCTATCTCAATTAGTTGTCTCCTTCCTAGGTGAACAATACTGGTGTTGGTGGATCCATTATCGATGCTGATGCTTTGAGAACTTTGGTGGATCCATCCAAAGTTACGCCTTGCTGGTGCCAGTCCACGAAGACATATTCTTTTTCCCTTGCTCTGTCCGGAATTTGCCAGTCCCCGCCACATAAATCACAATTTGCTGACTTTAGAAAGTCATCCGCACGCTAAGGTTGGCCTTTCGCCTTCCTTTTTTCATTGTCTTAATCTTAGAGATCTTATAATTTAGTTTGACTGTGCGCAAAATAGGATAGGGTATACAGATCCATATAGGTTACCATGTTGATTTTGTGTATGGCGTGTAGTTCTTACGATTTTATGTTATTGATTTAATTCATAACTCACGTGATGCTCAATCGGTCAAAGATTCAATGGCATCTGAGAGACACTCATTCAATGCAAAGTGGACGGACTCTGTAACCAATATACTTATCGGTTTATTGGTGGATAAAATCAAAAAGGGAAACCGCACCCCTTCCACTTTACAAAGCGGGGTGGAGGAATGTACAGTCTGAACTCAGTAGACAAACAGGATTCCAATTTACCATGGTACAGCTAAGGAACAAGGTCAACAAACTGAAAAAAGATGGCGTTTTCACAAACTCATTTCTCAGTCCGGATTTGGTTGGGATAATGTGAACAAAAGAGTTGTTGTCGACGACCAAAGTATATGTGAATCTCATATCAAGGTATTTCTTAACTTTGTGGTCATTTTGATATCATTACAGATGTCAATTTTAAAATGTATGATTATATTGCTGAAATTTCATTATTGTGAAAATTGTAGGATAATGTTGAGTGGGCAAGATTCAGGAAGAATGGATTTCCTCTGTATCTTGAGCTCTGTATTGTTTTTGGTGGTACATATTCTACTAGGGATCACGCCATAGGAAGTGCTGAAGATGTGAATGTGTCGGATGATGATGACAATGGTGATGACAACAGTGGTGGCGATGCTTATGGTGTCAATGTAGGTGATGAATATGATGGTAGCAATGCAAATGATTTCAATAGACACCACAGTGATGACAGACTCTTTACAACAGACGATGCTGGAGCTTCAGTTCGTGGAAAGTACAAATTGAATAGAACTCCAAATAGTAAGCGAAGAAGAAAGAGTAACCAATCCGGTATTGCTGAAACTTGTAGAGCCATACAAGATTTTCTGAAAGTTAGGTCATCAAGTCAATCTGGTGGTGGCTCTGCAAGTTCAGGGACTACATAACCACTTGTAGACCCTTTCTCCGTATCTACTGTGGTCCAGATTCTACTGAGAATGCCCGAGATAGAGCAAGATGTTTACAATAAAGCAATGGAACGAGCATGCGCCAGTTGTGAATGGAGGGAGGCTTTCATTACATCCACACCTGCAAGGAGGACTGGATTTCTTCAATTCCTTTAGTAGATGTTTGGAAATATACTTTCGTAAATTGCATGGAGTTTCATTAGAGAGCCATAACTTATATTATCTATTAATCTTTAGTTTATTCAAATATGATTAGTGTTGAGACTCTTGTACTTATATGTAACGGCATATCTTATTGAGATTTTATGACTTATGTTATTGATTGTTATTGGGATGTGTTTTCACAATCTATATTGATGTTTTGGTCATTTTTGTGATTGTATATGTACTATGGAAGGGGATCAAATATTGTGTCTAATGAGCAGGTACAACCAGTTGACCAATTCTAGGATGATGATATTAACATATTGGTAGCGTGGTTCTGCTTAGCTGCGATGGACACGTCCCTGCATATAAGAGAACCTATTAGGGGCAGTCAATTATCAGGAGTAGAATGGATAAGGGAGATTGTTTATGGACATTCAGATAGGATATATGAAGCATTTAGGATGGAGAGACATGTTTTTCTGAATTTATGTGACTTAATGAGGGTAACGGGTTGGTTGAAAGATAGTCGATATGTTCAAATAGATGAACAAGTTGTGATATTCTTAAGTGTGGTTACTCACAATAACTCAAAGAGAGATTTATGTGAGAGATTCCAACATTCAGGAGAAACAATCATCAAGTATTTCAACAAAGTATTGAAAGCAATGATCAAACTTTCAAAGGAGATAATCAAACCACCATCCTTTGACGTCATTCCATAAGAAATTCTTATTGATCATACGAATAAAGGCTACTTCAAGGTATGATTTTTATATTGATTTTATACCGTCAAATACATGTAGTTGATAATCTTATATGATATTAGTTTGTTAATATATTGACAGGGCTGCGTAGGTGCTATGGATGGCACCCATATAGATGCTACCATCCTTGTGTCTCAGCAGATTCCATATAGAGGTAGGAGTGGGAGAACAACACAGAATGTGCTGTGTATTTACTCTTTTGATATGAAATTTACTTTCGTGTATGTTGGATGGGAAGGATCTGCTAACGATTGTCGAGTGCTTTCAGCAGCACCCGAAAATCCTCAACTGCAATTTCCCCGACCACCACCTGGTATTTACTTTGTTTATGAAGACAATTTTATAATTATATATTATGGTTGAATATCACAACAAATTTATATATATCATGTTATAGGGAAATATTACGTGGTAGATTCGGGTTATGCAACACTTCCAGGATTTTTAACTCCATTTAGAGGTGATCGGTATCATTTAAGCAAGTATAGAGGGAATGGGGGACGACTAAGGACATCAAGAGAATTGTTCAACAAGAAGCACTCTTCACTAAGAAATGTAATTGAGAGGTTATTTTTGGCATTAAAGAATTGCTTCACCATTTTGAGATAGATGCCTCCATTTACAATTCGGAAGCAAGCACTTGTTGTAATTGCTTGTTGTGCTCTCCATAATTACATTCGTGATCAATCTTGCGATGGATAGAAACTTTTCCCTATATGGAGATCCGGAGTATCCACCTGGACCTACAAACGTGGAGGTTGCAGATGATACATTGCATGATGCACCTGGAATAAACATGCTTAGGACAAGGATTGCAAATAAAATGGTGAGGGATCATAATATGCCTGAGATTTCATGACTTTGTGTTTCCGACTTTTGTAATTTTGTTTTTAAGTACTCACTTATCAAATTCAATGTGATGAAGTTGAACAATGAACTATATTACTTCATTACTGTGATTTTATGTATGAAATGGTCTATAAGATATTCTTCTTTTAGCTAGCTCTTATTGTACAAATTTTACTTACAAAATTTTGTTCCAAGTATGCACATGACCATGTTCAGAATGTTTGTCTTCACCCACCATGAACAAAATTAAGTTGATGAGCATTTCATTAAAGTGATAATGCAATACCAAGTTTATACTTTATTTATAAAAAAAGGCACGTGACAAAAATTTGGTACAAAGTTTATTTATAAAATTTTCTTCAAAGTATGCATTTATAACCATGTTCAGAATTTGACTTTACTCACCATGAACCAACTTAAATTGATGAGCATTTTATGATAATGAGAATTCAAAACCAAGTTTACACTTTATTAAAAAAAAAAACAATTGGAAAAATTTTGGTACGAACTTAAAAATTTTCTTCCAAGTAAGCAAATATGATCATGTTTAGAATGCTTGTTTTCACTTACTATGAACATAATTAAAGTGATGAGCATTTCATGATAATGATAATTCAATACCAAGTTTACATTTTATTAAAAAAAAACACTTGAAAAAAATTGGAACATACATTTTGTGCAGTTACCAAACGTGTTTCTGTTCTTTTCCTATTTCAAAAACAGAAATTCTGTACAATTACCAAACGTGTTTCTGTTCTTTTTCTATTTTAGAAACATAAATTTTATACAGTTACCAAACACGTTTTTTTGTTCAAAAATTGTTCCCCGGAACAGAAACACTTTTTTCTATTTCTGTTTCATTGAACAATTTTTAAACAGAAATGTTACCAAACACACCCTAAGTTTTCCCAATACTCACCCCTTTTAGTCTTGTAGGTGTGGAAGTCTCATGTTAATTTTGGAAGCTGCAATCTCACTAGAGGAGCTAAGGTTTACCCTGACCTTTTGAAGATGTGGTAGTTGTAAATATAACGGCTTGCAATAGAAGGGCTAGTAAACGTAGCTAATGTAATTGTGTGTTTGTAAATGGTTGTTTTCCTAGGTGTTTGTTGTTGTTTGGGTGTTGTATATATGCTTCCGCATGTGCTTAATGAAAAGATAAAAAGAAATGGGATGGTGACGCACCCTAGGGATGGAATCAGGGTTGTGACAAGCATAGTCAGAGTAGTACTTTCCATTAAAGACTTCAACAAAGGCATTCCACATCGGAACCATGCCTTTAGGAAACACTCTTCCTCTGGGGGCCCTCCACCAGGTATTTGCATTACCCTACAACTAATACACTACAAAGACAACCTTGTCTTCTTGTGAGCACCTCAGTAGTGCGAAGGCCTTTTCTTATTCTTAGATCCAGAAGGTTGCAGCCTTGGGATCGCCTGCTCTTGAGAACTTCCGCGACTTCAATTTCAGAAACTGCTCAACTAACTTGTGTATCAGTCGCTCCCCGATCACAATCCCAGGCTAGACTTCAGCAAGTGTGGTTGCAGCAACGGCAGCGACATTAGCGATGGCAGTAGCGGCAGCTTGATTATATGCTTGCTGTCCCATCAAGTTCCTAAGGTTCTCTAGCGTCTGCATGATCCTGTCTATTCTAGGATCACCGAGAGCTGCTACATCAGTACCAGCCTGCGGCAGTACTCACTCTCTTGCGCTAGCCTGAGCCAACGCTCTACCTCTGGCACCGTCCCTAGTCGGCATCTTACCCTGAGTAACTGACGCAACCATCCTCTTCCAAGGAGTCCTCTTATCTGAATCGCTCATTGTACAGAAACTTCATAGAATTTGCTTTCCAATTCCACACATAATTAGAAAATTGAGCGACCCACACCAAACAATCTACCAATCAGCTAATCAATCACATGCATTTGCATAAAGAAAAAACCTTTCCTACTAACTATCCCATGACCCATCGCACCTTATCACTCCAAACACTAACCAGCTTTGATACTACGTTGGGTGACAAAGTCACGCCCTGAACCCTGGGCACGCGCAATCTCTCGGCAGTCGACTAAATTGCGACGTTCCTAAGACGCATCATCTACCATTTCTTTTTTATGCACATGCGGAAGTGAAATTTAAACATATACTCGAACAATAATAACCATGAGATAGAAAAGTAGGACAACCAAATTCCACCAATCACGCTTTATGAACATATCATATTCAACCTACAGGTTTATACACCAGTCTGTCTCCAGGAAGAAACTACTAAGTCACCTACGCTTCGAACCCTTCAACCTCAGGCTCCGAGTTCTCCGCACTAGGGACCTGAAAATATTTAAACCACGATGGTGTGAGAATAAATCTCAGCGAGTCAATACCTTAAACTCCAATTATGATGAGAATTCACTCAAAGGCATCCTAAACATACACAACTCAGAACTTATCTCGCCTCAGCACCTTCCTTCATATTAGTGCATCTCATATGCACTTACAAACGTAGCATGCACAATTAATAATTGAAACACCTCATATCACTCATCAAATATTTATAGAGGTCCCGATTATAATGACATGTCCCATTTCGTGCCACACAATTTCATCCCATAATAAGGCACGGTATCTCATATCGGTGGTTCAATCCACACCCGATATTCACTCTTAATGTCCAAACTCAATATTCAAACTCAAGGCTCTAGAGGTGGCCCCCACAAAGTTACGTTATCGTGTGGCACTTAGTCCTTGACGACAATAAGTAATAGCTCAAGACTTTAGAGGTGACTCATATGAAGTTTCTTTGTCGTGTAACACTTAATCCTTTTCCACATATAGCAACAGTACAAGACTCTAGAGATGGCTCCCACGAAATTACGTTACCATGTAGCACTTAGCCCTCGAGTATGCATGATAGTAGTGCAAAGCTCTAGAGGTGACTCCCATGTGACTCAAGTCACCATGTAGCACTTAGCCCTTGACTACAATAAGCAACGGTACAAGGTTCTAGAAGTGGCTCACACAAAGTTTCGCTATCGTGTAGCATTTAGTCTTTTACCTACTCACAACCTAGTCAGTTTCCTCAACACAACACATATCACTCTTCAATGGCCATCCTTTGCCATGACCATAACCCATCATCATAGCACAACCATTCACATCTCAACCTCTTTCAATAGTCGCCATATAAAGCAATAACAATAAACCACAACCAAGGCACAACCATTTGTGCATCATCACATATAACTTCTAAGTATATCACAAGTCAACCACATCACCAAATATGCAATTTCTAGCATGCAAAGCATCAAGAACGATCACAAACTACTCCCAGTCCTAATCGGCAGAATCAGTCCACTCGCGCATCTCTAAGTTTAAATCTAGAAATCAAATTAAACGAGTTCAGAAAATTCTCAAATTTGAATATGTAGTAAAAGACACATAAATGAATATTTTCTATGAACACACTGTAGCCCGGATCCTTTTAGATTAATCCCAGTAAATCGCTCAATCCAGTACAAAAACTGGTCGTTGCGGCACCCGACTATAATAGTCAAGATTGAACTCGGCTTTATTGACAAGAAGTAAACCACGATACAATGGCAACTCGACGCATTCGAGTCCAAATTTGTCTATTCCTATAATGGAAACCCAAGTAACGGCAACACCACATAATATAGAAGAATAGGACTTTCACTTGCCTTTAATCATCGGTGGTGCCGGCAGGTGGCAGAGCGGCGAGACGACGCGAGCCGAACGAAGGCGAAGCTGTGAGGTTTCTGGTCAGAAGCAAGAATAAGCGAGATGGTAGTGTGGCGAGGTGGTACGAGTGGCTGGCGTCGAGTAGCAAGAAAGGAACGAAGCTGTGAGAGTTTTGATGGAGATGATTCTTCACTGAAGACGTTGATGGAACGAAGAAGATTGTAAGGTGAGGGAAATGAGAGATGGTCCTCTTTTTGTGCTTCGGCTTATTTGCCTACTTTGACTGTCTTGGTCCAAATTTCTTAGCTTTGTGGCTGTCACACCCTAAAACCACAAAGAATGGGAATGACATAGCCGTCCTTCTTTACAAATAACGCAACCTCAAACACAACCAACAAACTGATATTAACTTATATATATCTCAAACCACATATATCAGATAAACCAACAAATTGGTTGCAACATCAGAGTTTCTATAATCCACCAAAAGAAAAAGAGATATATGTTTAAAACTCAGACGATCCAACTACTAGTAAGTATTATTTGCACCACTTCCTTGAACCATACCAAAAACAAAATAGAACTCCCCAAAAGTTCCCACCGACTACGCACTCGCTCTATTTGCCGCTAGCTAAGGAACCTGAAAAGATTAAAGGAGGAATGGGATGAGCAACCACAGCTTAGTGAGTAGTACATATTTTCTAAGCAGATCGAACAACCCCTACGCATGTATACAAACCAATACCAAATTTCATAACGCCAATTCAATATATAAAATACATATCGAATCATATAAAAATTATTTCTCATCATCAACGCTTTATACTAATATGGAAAACTCATTTAAATCACCATCAAAAGTTAAGTATCAATGGTCGAATCCATTGAATAATCTCCATCAAAAACACATATCAATGGTCTATCCATTGATCAATCTTTTGCTCAATAACTAACCATGGTCACGACACAACGCCTTGTGACAAGACGACCAAGATTCTCCCCTTGGCAAGGACTCCACCTACAAAGCCAGTGGCTAGGCCTAGAAGGATATCCTAAACCTGGTATGCATACCCCCAAAAACCCATCACTGGATTCACAGTCATATTGAGCATAAATAACCATTCTCCAATACCAGAAATCCAATCCAAAAGTCAATATCTTAAACCAAAAATAACATTTCGCAACATAGCCCATCATCCATTTCATATCCGTTTCTCAAATCATCATAAATATTTCCATAATTCATTCCCAAAGCAATTTCATATATATTTCTCCACAAACTTTGTATAACATGTTTTTCAAACATTTAAAATCAACCAAAGAGTAGTAACTGCTCGATCTGACTTTTATGCAATAAAAATGCTCTTCTTGATTCAATATATATACATACATACTTCAAGATATGATTTTATAAAACCAAAGAAGATATAGTACCACTCACCTCGTCGTCGACGACCAAACGACGAACGATACTCGTATCGTCGAATTCAAGGTCCTAACAAATAACCGAGAAAAATGTTAAAATCTAATAAAACTCTGTCTCTACTTCGAAACAACTAAATTACGCCTTAACTTTAACAAAAGGACTTCTATGTGCTAACAAATCGCATAACCAAAGCGATTGTTCAAGCCATTCGCAACACGAAATTTAAGTGCAAAACTTGATTGCGCCTTAACTTTTTCTTCCGAACTCCGATCCGAACGTACTTATATTCAATAGAGAGCCCTTGAAACATATCACAAGAATCTCAACTTGGCCATCCCAAAATCAAGCCGAAAAAAATGACAAAATACGGGCCCAAGGCTGCTGGACGCGTACTGTTCACTGCGCATGGGAAACTTTGAAATTTTGTTTCGGACAAACCATAAGCTCAAATCACGATCCGTAAAATCCCATGGCTCCACAACACCCTAAATTACCATTCTTACAAAAATAAGTGGCTCAATGACTCCAAAATTAGACTTCGCCGCTCAGTTTTCCAAAAATTTCGAATTTAAATCCTAAATCCAAAAATTACTTCAATCGGACAAACGAGGGCTTGATCTCTTACCGGGTGCTGTGTTATGGAGTCGAGTCGGCTTAGCGAGGCATCCGAGACATGCACGTGCCAAGATTCCTTTCCTTTCTTCCCCCTTTCTCTTCTTCTTCTTCTTCTTCTTCTTCTTCTTCTTTTCTTTCTTTTCTTTTTGGTAGAGGACCCCTCAGCTTCTATTTAGCCGAGCCCTCTCCCCTCTCCTTTTTCTTTTACTAACTTTTCGGTTTCTTTTTCAGTTTCTTCTTTTGGGGCCCACTAACATAATATTACATTATTGCATAATATTACATTCTACCATCCTTAAAAAAAAATTTCGTCCTCGAAATTTACATGTACTTTAATCATAAAACAAGTGAGGGTATTTGTGTCTTACCTCCTCCTCGAGTTCCTAAGTAGCCTCCCTCTCGGTATGGTTTTTCCATTGTATTTTTACATAAGGAATGGTTCGTCGCCGCAATACCTGATCCTTCCTATCGACAATGCGAATAGGCTGTTCCTCATATGTCAAGTTCTCCCGTAATCTCAGTGGTGTAAAGTCTAGCACATGTTCAGGATTTGGAACATATTTCCGCAACAAAGAGACATGGAACACATTATGGACACCTGATAATGCCGGTGGCAAAGCCAATTTATAAGCGAGTTCATCAATTTTCTCTAAGATCAAGAATGGTCCCACGTACCTTGGACTTAACTTCCCACGTGTGTCAAATCTCATTACACCATTCGTAGGAGAAACTTTTAAGAATATGCGATCCCCCACATTAAATTCTAATTTGCGTCTTTTCAGATCCGTATAACTTTTTTGACGACTTTGAACCGTTCTGAGACGTTCACGAACCAACCTAACTTTCTCTTTTGACTGTTGAATGAACTCAGGGCCAGTTAGTCTTTTCTCACCAACGTCGTCCCAACAAATAGGACTTCTGCATTTTCGGCCATATAAAGCTTCAAAGGGTGCCATCTTAATGCTGGAGTGATAACTATTGTTATAAGAAAATTCTGCCAAATGTAGATGTTCATCCTAAGAACCGCCGAAGTCAATGATGCATGATCTCAACATATCCTCTAATGTCTAGATCGTTCTCTCTGACTGTCCATCTGTTTATGGATGGAAAACTGTACTCAAGTTGAGTTTAGTGCCCAATACTCCTTGCAAACTCTTCCAAAAGTTAGACACGAACCTAGGATCCCTATCTATCTCATTAACATATCGCTTTGCCATATCTTCCATTGAAAGGCCAAATCGATATGACAAAAAGTGAGCAGACTTAGTCAATCGATCAAAAATCACCCATATAGCATTCTTACCACTTGGCATTGATATAGCTAATACGAATACCTAGATGGGGGTGAATAGGTATATAAAAGATTTTTCGGATGATTGCACAATACTTAGACAGTTGAAGGATTTGCGATAAATAATAATCAACGTAAGACTGAGTAAAGGAAAGAAATAATTGAACACGCGGTTTATAGTGGTTCGGCTTGATTCAAGCCTACGTCCACTCTTCTGCACTGACAGCCAATTGGCTGGATTCCACTATGAACAAAGAGATGTTACAGCGTTGATCTTCCTTGATTTCTAGGTGTAGATGTTCTACCACACTCACTCAAGGTATCACCAAGTATAGACACTCTCTGTGTATACAATTTCGCTCAAACTGTATCGACTAATAATCAAGGTGCTTCAGACTCTGGATTTCTCTATCGATCACTCTTTTTTCACAACTAGAACGTCTTCCTTTTTATACTTCTTTATGCCATCATACCGTTGGCACTTACCAAAGGAATTCCTCCAATCTACCCATTGGACGGAATCAATTAAGGAGATCATTCGAGCTATAAAAGGAACCTTACGATAGCCCATCAATCTTGTTCGCCCATACAATCAGGATCTTGGTTTCCAAGAATAGAACATTCCAAGAATATTTCGTCGACCACCGGATCTTCAATTGATCTAGATACAAATAAAAGAATCCGATATATTTATCCAACCAAGAGATCTTCTCCAGAGGAGAGGATTAAATCCTTAACCATAAACTTCGGCTATGGATTTCCTTCGTCACTGGATCAGAAAGATTGTCAATGAGAAAAGTCTTGAGTCTTAAGTCTTGAGTCTTGAGTGCTGAGTCTGGTGATTAGAAAGTCTTTAGACTTTAAACTGACGGTCTGCAAATATCCAGACTAGGCTAATAGAAACGTTTTGTCAACTTCAAAATATTCTGGAAAGATTTCTCAACAATCTCCCCCTTTTTGATGGTGACAAAACTTTCCTGTAGATTTGAACAACTTTGACCTACACAAACATTTCTCAAGTAATACGGTTATCTCATAAAGATTAATAAAATAACCAGACTCTGCATCCACAGAAAATTGGTTAGTCTTTCATGAGTAATACCATATGACAAAACACTTGATATAAATGCAGATAGTCAAGCATCAAAATCCATAGCTAATTCAGTTCACTCAAGTCAAGTCATACTCAAAGACAAACATAACCACAAAAAAAAATTTAAAGTCAAGTTTAAAGTTCGTTCAAATTTGCAATTCTCCCCCTTTTTGTCAACATAAAAAAGGTGAGAAAAGCGTCAGGTCTGCTTGGGAATGCGCACGATATGGAAATCTCCCATTGACTGGACTATGCCTTCTAGCCTCTTAAGCCTTCCCTTAGATGAGCTACCTCTTCTCCTTTGGCATTGGCTTGAAGTTGTAGAGCGAGGTCTTTCATTTTGTCCTCCAGGGTAACTAAAGATGCTTGTCCAACATTCTTTATGGCTTGAATTTCACAGTCCAGAGCATAGATTTGGCCACGCATTTCTAGAAGAACATCCAGAATACGACGAAAATATGTAGAATTGTCCGTCTGCGTACTCGCATTTGCTTTCTCAGATGGAGTGAATGCAGATGATTGCGCTTCTGTATAATCTTGCAGATTTGGTGTTGACGTGTCGTGTCCTTCTTCAGGCAATTGAGAAGCCTGAAACTCTTCTGGGTCTGCTGGAGATTGTCTTAGACCTTCACTATTGGCAGCATGAGATGTAGACCTTTCTTTCTCGCCAACTCCCCCTGTCTCTAGGACTTCAAAAGGAGAAGAGTGATGATCTTCTTTGTCTTGATTATCCTTCTCTCCATATTCGGCTGCAGACTTTTCTTTCTCTTCTTCTCCTTCTTCTTCAGCTTCTTTCTCCTTGTCTCTCTGCTCTACTTCTTCTTTGAGCTTGGCTTGCTCCTCTTCTTCTCTCTGTTTCTTCTTAAGTTCTGTCGATTGAGGTACAGAACGTTTTGGTCCTTATCAAGTCAGTGATTGTGAGATCTTCCTCCTCATCTTCATCTTCCAAGATGAGAGTTTTCTTCTTTTTGGATGGGGCACCAATGACCTCCTTCCCTTTTCTCTTTGAAGTAGACTGTACTGGAGTCTTCACTCTGAATTTCTCCATTGCCTTGGAAAGTTCTTTCAGACGCATCTTCGTCAACATCTTTAAACCTACCACCATCTTATCGCACGGTCGAACACAAAGTGAATGTGGCGGTTCAATATTCATGTGTCTGAAGATTTTGGTCACCAGACCTGGATAAGGCAATTGACCCTTGTCCTTTGACATTGCTCTGTACATGTGAAAGAGAATAGTGTGAGGGAGAGAGAACTTCTTCCCTGAGTTGATTGCGTACATCAATTTTGCTTCAGAATTAGACACATCAGTCTTTGATGTAGACTTGGGCCTGATGCAGTTGATAACAATTTTGTGCAGCACAATATTGATGGCACGCATCCTTGAATAAATGATTCTTCCCTCGATATCTCTATCTTCGACAAGTTCCATTGAGGCACGAGCAACTGAGACTTTGACTGGTTGATACCGTCATCGTTCAACTCCAATTATGTCCACCAACATGTCCACGTCTACCACATAATCCTGATTTCGAACACTGAATGATATTCTATTCGCATCTGTAAAGCTGAGATTCGAATAGAAATACGCAGTCAGTTGTGCATAACCGTTTGTGGTATCAGTGCAGAATTGCTCAAGTGGAAGCAATTTGAATTTCTCCCTTAAGTTCACATTAACGGCATCCAAGAAATCGAAATCGACACTCCTAGGGTTTATCACCCCTCGCTTCAGAAGTCTGAAAAATAAATTCTCCTGTTCCTTTGATTTGAATAACTCCATCCTCTTTCCTTTCACCTTTGCAGCAATACCCATTCTAGGTTGAAAATCACTGAACATTTTATCATCATCGTTTCCTTCAGCAGAATTAGGTCCCGACATACGAGGGTCACTGGGAATATTCGCAAGTGCTTCCTCTGCTTTACCCTTGGGAGCAATTCCCAAATCCTCCATTTTTCTCAGAAAGATATACTCATTCCCATAATGCTTATCTTTAAGAAAATCATCCACGTATTTCAACGGAGTCCCAGTACTTTTAAATGCACAGTAAAGTTTGTAAATAAACGAGGGTTTTTGGACTCTTACTGGGTCTGCGTCCTCGATTATCTCTTCCTCCGGTTGTTGACCCGCATCATGTGGGGTAGATGGCGTTTAGTGACGTGGTGGAGAGTGAGTCGGGCTCTGTTGCTAACTCGATAATTCTTCCTCTTCGGTGAGATCGAAATGGGTAGGTCCCTCCTTCATCCTCTGTGGTCCCCTGTTCACGATTCTTGAAGACTTCCTTGAAGAAGACATCATTCCTTGTCGCTGAAAGATTCCTTTACTTGCGTTCCCAAGAAAAGATGACAACTTTCTCGAACATGAACACGAAGTAGAAATCGGATTGGGAGGAGAATGCTTTTTAGGGTTTTGAAGATTGGAAAATGAAAACTGTATATGAATAACTCAGTTTTGAAAAGGGAAGTTCAATCGGCACAAGGAAAGTGTACGAATACCTCTTTTTGAAATCAATAACTGCCAAAATTAATCCTTTTGAAAAGACAAGTTTTCGTTTTTCACGGAGACTACAAAATAACTGAACGAAAGATCATACCTTTTCAAGTTTAGATAAAATAACAACTTACAGTCTATAGTCATCAATGTCTGAGTCTGAGGATTTAGAGTCTGAGAGATTAGAGTCTGATGATCATCAACTTTATGAGTCTGAAGGAGTCTCTAGACTTTAACTTCTTCGAGCTTCAAAATGTTGAGTTTGGAACGGATAAAATCGAATTGATTTTTCTCCAAGGGCTTTGTGAATATATCCGCTAGTTGACTTTTTGAATCAACAAATTTAATCGAGATTTCTCCATTTTGAATATGATCTCTAATGAAGTGATGTCGAATCTCTATATGCTTTGCTCTTGAATGAAGAATTGGATTTTTGGTGAGATTGATTGCGCTGGTGTTGTCACATTTGATTTCTATGCATGAGTCCCAAAGTCTTGTAGCTGTTGTTTTATCCATAGAATTTGCGAACAACAGCTTCCAAGAGCTACATACTCTGCTTCTGTTGTTGAGAGAGCCACAGTGCTTTGTTTCCTTGAAAACCAAGACACTGTTCTACTTATAAGCAATTGGCAAGTTCCTGAAGTACTCTTTCTATTAACTCTACAACCGGCCAGATCTGCGTATGAATATCCCAGAAGATTAAAGTCTCCCTTCTTAGGATACCAAAGACCAATGCTTATAGATGAAGCAACATATTTAATGATACATTTTGCAACACTGAGATGGGATTCTCTAGGATCTGATTGAAACCTAGCACGATGCAAACACTCAACAAAATGTCGTCTAGAAGCGAGTTAGATAAAGAAGTGAACCGATGATGCTCTTGTACAACTTTTGATCAACTTTCTTCCCTTCTTCATCTTTGTCTATCTTCAAAGAACTTGACATTGGTATATCAGTCTTATTGCAATTTTCCAATCCAAACCTTTTGACAAGATCATTAGCATATTTGTCTTGGTAAATGAAAGTTCCTTCCTTCAATTGCTTTACTTGAAGACCAAGAAAGAATATTAATTCTCCCATCATACTCATTTCAAACTCATCCTCCATAGACTTAGAAAATTTCTTGCATAGACTTTCATTAGAGGATCCAAAAATGATATCATCCATATATATTTGAACAAGTAAAAAAATTTTTTTTTTCTTTTTGGTAAATAAAGTAGTATCTACTTTACCTTTGACAAAACCGTTCGTAATAAGAACTTACTTAGTCTCGTCGTACCAAGCTCGAGGTGCTTGCTTTAAACCATACAATGCATTTTTCAGTCCCGAAGACCGAGTCTCGGCTTCTTTGGGTCTTCAAACCCAGGTGGTTGTTCCACATATACTTCCTCCTCTTGGATAAATCCATTTAGGAAAGCACTTTTGACGTCCATTTGGAATAACCTGAAATTTTTATAACAAGCAAACGCAAGTAATAGTCGAATAGCTTCTAACCTTGCTACGTGGCGTAAGTCTCATCATAGTCTATTCCTTCTTCTTGTGTATATCATTTGGCCACAAGTCTTGCTTTGTTTCGTACGACTTTTCCTTTTTCATTCATCTTGTTTCTGAACACCCATTTGGCTCCAATAACAGTTTTACCTTTCAGTTTAGATGTCAATTCCCAGACATCATTAATGTTGAATTGTTTGAGCTCTTCTTGCATAGCTTCAATCCAGCTTTCATTAGTTAAAGCTTCTTTTATGATTTTTGCTTCAATTTCATAAATGAGAGCCACAGCACTAGACTCTTCACGTCTTTTGGATCTGGTGCGAATTCCTTCATTAATTTCGCCGATAATGAGATCTTTAGGATGACTGGACTTATGCTTCTAGTTACTGGTTGATTTGTCTGGATGATGATCTCTTTCTTTATTTGAATCTTCATGAATATCTTGATGCTGGTCTTTCAGAGTCTGAGATACTTCTTGAGTTGTAAGCTTTGGAAGGTCTGGAGCAGGTTCAGACTCTTCATACTGAGTCTGACTGGATTCATCTTGCGTAGAGTCTTGAAATTTGACATTCATTGATTCCTCCACAGACTGGCTCTTCTTGTTATAGACTCTGTAGGCTCTGCTTGATGTAGAATATCCAAGGAAGATGCCTTCATCTGATCTTTCTTCAAACTTACCAACTCAATCTTTTGCATTTTTCAATATAAAGCATTTGCAACCGAACACATGAAAGTATGAAACAATGGGCTTCTTACATTTGAATAATTCATAAGGGGTTTTCTCTAGAATAGGTCTTAGGAAGACTCTATTGATGATATAGCATGCTGTTGAAACAGCTTCAACCCAAAAACGTGAAGAAATTTTACTTTCAATTAAAAGAGTTCTAGCCATTTCTTGAAGAGATCTATTCTTTCTTTCCACAACTCCATTTTGCTGAGGAGTGTATGGAGAGGAAAACACATGCTTAAATCCAGATTCATCACATAATTTTGTAAAATCTTGATTTTCAAATTCACCTCCATGATCTGTTCTTATACTTGAGATAACACATACTTTTTCATTTTGAACATTTTTAGCAAATTTTTCAAAATACGAAAAGGTTTCTGACTTACTTGTAATGAAATATACCCAAGTAAAACGGGAGTAATCGTCCACAATTACTAGGCAATATTTCTTACCTTCGATACTCTGGGTTCTGGTTGGTCCGAAGAGATCCATATGCAGCAACTGTAGTACATGATTAGTAGAGACATGATTTATTGGTTTAAATGAATTTCTTACATGCTTTCCCAGAATACATGGTGTGCATGGATTGGACTTTTGGTATGGTAATTTGGGTATACCTCGAACAAGCTGCTTTGAAGAGATTTTAGCTAATTGCTTCATGTTGACATGACCAAGCTTTCTGTGCCATAAACTTGCTTCATCTTGAACTGAGATTAGGCATTGCGATTCATTTAGTTTCATGTTTAAGAGGTAGATATTTCCATGTCTTCGACCCATGAAAGACTGAGTAGAGTCTTTACTGATTCCAGAGCATATTCATTCTTGAAAGGAGATCTTGAAACTAGTATCACACAACTGGCTAATGCTGAGAAGGTTGTAGTTGAGTCCTTCCACTAGAGAAACATTGCTTATTGTGAGATTTCCAATTTTCACAGTTCCAAATCCCACAATGTTTCCTTTGCCGTTTCCTCCAAATGAAACTTTTCCACCATTCACTTGAATAAGCTTTATGAAGCAATTTGAGTCTCCTGTCATGTGTCTTGAACATCCACTGTCAAGATACCACTTTACATTTTTCTTGACGGAGACCTGCATTTAAAAGAGAGTCTCAAGCTTTCTTTGGTACCCAAATTTTCTTGGGTCCTTTGGTGTTAGCAGAATAAACATTATTAGGCCATACTTTCTTAACAGGCTTCCAAACCATAGGACATTCCTTTTCAAAGTGGTCCTGACTATTACACTTTGAACACCTTAGAGCATTTCGACCTACAGACTTTACAAAAACTTTCTTGAAATGATTTTTGTAAGCCTCTCTCGACGGTCTTTTCTTAATCCTTTATTTTACTTTAGGAAAACAATCAAGGGAATTGTTTCTGCTGTCATACCTAGACCAGACTTATTGAAGTAAGGTCTTTGAACTGAAAGCACTTTTTCAAGTTTTTCAGACCCTATCGAAAATTTCTTTAAAATATTTGATAAGTCAGTTTTTAGAAAGGCATTTTCTTTCAAAAGATTATCTTCTTTTTCTTTAAGAGTAGAAACATTCAAGTCTAAACTTTTAACTTTTTCTTCTAAAATGATTTTCTTTTGTTTTAGATCTGAGTTTTCCTTTTTAAGTTCGGAAATTCTTTTGAGAGAAGTCTTAAGACTAAAACATAGTTCATCAATGTATTTAGAGACTTTGATAGGAATTTTAAAATCACTTACCTCAAATTTGGTGTCTGAGTCTGAATCTGAATGTGCCATCAAACATATGTTGGCATATTCATTATCACTTTCTTCACACTCTGTATCACTCCAGGTTTCGGCTTTGAGAGCTTTTCGAAACTTCTCAGTTTTTCCTCTTTTCTTCTTCAGAAGAGGACAGTTGGGTCTTATGTGTCCCTTTTTCTTGCATTTGAAGCAAACTACATCTTTGTTTAGTTCCTCATCATCAACAGACTTAGTATGCTATTTTTGGAAACTTTGTTTCTTTGAGTTGAACCTTCTTCCTTTTCTATTCAATTTTCTGAATCTTCTTATCATGAGAGCAAGCTCCTCATCGTCCAGATCATCTCCTGAATCTGTATCACCATAATCATCATTTGATTTTAATGCAATGGATTTCTTACCTCTTGGATCTTCGTCTTCATTAATTCGTTCCACTTCATAAGACTGAAGAGTTCCAATCAGTTCGTCGATAGATAGTGGCATAATTCTTTGCGTCTCTCTTATTGAAGTCTTTATATGATTCCAATCCTTAAAGAGTCCACGCAGAGCTTGCTCACCTTCATGGGATCAGAAATTTTTTGTCCTTAGTTCTCAAGACCATTGACAATATCTCGTAAAACGACTAAACATGTCAGCTTATAGATTCTCCTGGTTTCATTTTGAAGGCTTCATATTAACCAAGGAGAATGTTAATCCTTGTCTCCTTCATTCGATCTGTTCCTTCATAGGTGATATGTAATCTGTCCCATACTTCTTTTGCTGTAACACAAGAAGATATTCTGTTATATTCAGTTGGTGACAAAGCACAATATAAAGAGTAAATTGCTTTTGCATCGAGTGCTTGTCTCTTGTTTATCTCTTCCTGAGTCATTCCGCTGGTTTCAACTTCTTTCCCTCTTTTAAAAACTGATGCAGCAGTTGGAGTGATTCCTCTTTCCACAACATCCCATTCCAGAGGATCCTTTGATCGTAGGAAAGCTTTCATCTTGTTCTTCCAGATGTTGTAATCCTTTCCATCAAAGTAGGGTGGTCTGGTATTGCTTTGTCCTTCCACCAGTCTTGGTGCCAGCATACTAGCCATGGATCTTTTACTCTGAAGTAAGACACTTCAAATAAAGTAAGAACACGAGCTCTGATACCAATTGATATAGCTAGTACGAATACCTAAAGGGGGTGAATAGCTATATAAAAGATTTTTCGGATGATTGCACAATACTTAGACAGTTGAAGGATTTGCGATAAATAATAATCAACGTAAGACTGAGTAAAGGAAAGAGATAATTGAACACGCGGTTTATAGTGGTTCGGCTTGATTCAAGCCTACGTCCACTCTTCTGCACTGACAGCCAATTGGCTGGATTCCACTATGAACAAAGAGATGTTACAGCGTTGATCTTCCTTGATTTCTAGGTGTAGATGTTCTACCACACTCACTCAAGGTATCACCAAGTATAGACACTCTTTGTGTATACAATTTCGCTCAAACTGTATCGACTAATAATCAAGGTGCTTCAGACTCTGGAATTTCTCTATCGATCACTCTTTTTCCACAACTAGAATGTCTTCCTTTTTATACTCCTTTATGCCATCATACCGTTGGCACTTACCAAAGGAATTCCTCCAATCTACCCGTTGGACGGAATCAATTAAGGAGATCATTCGAGCTATAAAAGGAACCTGACGATAGCCCATCAATCATGTTCGCCCAAACAATTAGGATCTTGGTTTCCAAGAATAGAACATTCCAAGAATATTTCGTCGACCACCGGATCTTCAATTGATCTAGATACAAATAAAAGAATCCGATATATTTATCCAACCAAGAGATCTTCTCCAGAGGATAGGATTAAATCCTTAACCATAAACTTTGGCTCTGGATTTACTTCGTCGCTGGATCAGAAAGATTGTCAATGAGAAAAGTCTTGAGTCTTAAGTCTTGAGTCTTGAGTGCTAAGTCTGGTGATTAGAAAGTTTTTAGACTTTAAACTGATGGTCTGCAAATATCCAGACTAGACTGATAGAAACGTTTTGTCAGCTTCAAAATATTCTGGAAAGATTTCTCAATAGGCATCCTCAGTAGACCGACTACAAAGTCCATGGCAATATGCTCCTACTTCCATTTAGGTATCTCTAGAGGTTGCAACTGCCCACTTGGTTTCTAATGCTCAATTTTCACTTGCTGACAAACTAAACATTGATCGACAAATTTTATAATATCATTTTTCATGTTGATCCACCAAAGGTTTTCTCTCAAGTCCCTATACATTTTAGTGCTTCCCGGATGAATTGAAAATCTAGTACTGTGAGCTTCTTGCAGGATCTCCTTTTTCAAATTTGAGTCCTCAGGAACACATAGTCAACCACGAAACCTTAAGGATCCATCTATGTGTAAACCAAAATCCGCTTGTCTTCCAGCTTCCACACCTTCTCTAATTTTTTGTAATTGTGAATCTTCATTCGTTTAACCTTAATTCTGTCAATCAACATAGGTTGTACTTGAAGATTAGCTAATTGAGCACCAAGCTGCTGCGCACCAACACCTCCAAGTCTAACTTCCTCATATCTTCAAGAATAGATTTCTGAGAAGTGAGCAAAGCTGCCATATTTCCAGATGATTTACGACTCAAAGCATCGCTACCACATTAGCTTTACCCGGATTGTAATTAATGGACAAGTCATAATCCTTCAAAAGTTCTAGCTATCTTCTTTGCCTCATGTTTAGTTCTTTTTGAGTAAAGATATACTTCAGACTCTTGTGATCGGTAAAGACTTCACATTTTTCACCATACAAATAGTGCCGCCATATCTTCAAGGCAAACACAACCGCCGCTAACTCCAAATCATGAGTAGGGTAATTCTTCTCATGTAATTTCAATTGTCTCGAAGCGTAGGCAACAACCTTGCCACCTTGCATAAGAACACAACCCAAACCTTCTTTGGATGCGTCACAGTAGATTACGAAGCCACCACTTCCAGACGGTAGAGTTAGAATAGGAGCCGACGCCACCGTCTCTTCAACTCTTGAAAACTACGTTCACATTGGTCTAACCATTCAAATTTAACTTTTTCTGAGTTAGACGAGTAAGTGGACCAAGAATCTTTGAGAACCCCTCTACAAATCGTCTATAGTAGCCGGCTAGCCCAAGAAAACTTCTCACTTCTGTAACATTTGTTGGACGATTCCATTTAACAACTGCTTCAACCTTCTTTGGGTCCACTGATATGTCATCTTTCGAAATCACATGACCCAAGAATTCTATATGATCAAGCCAGAAGTCACACTTACTCAATTTGGCGTACAACTTCTTTTCATGCAAAGTTTGCAAGACAAACCTCAAGTGTTGTTCGTGTTCCTCTGAACTCTTCAAATATACTAGGATGTCATCAATGAACACCACAATAAATTTGTCTAGATATTCCCTGAACACCTTGTTCATCAAGTCCATGAAGGCAGCAGGCGCATTTATTAATCCAAAAGGCATGACGAGAAATTCATAACGGCCATACCTTGTTCTGAAAGCGATTTTAGGCACATCATCTATCTTTATCTTCAACTGATGATACCCAGAACGAAGGTCGATCTTGGAAAATACCTGAGCTCCCTGAAGTTGATCAAATAAATCCTCAATCCGGGGCAAAGGATATTTGTTTTTGACCGTTACCTTGTTAAGCTCTCGATAATCTATGCAAAGCCGCATACTACCATCCTTCTTTTTCACAAATAGAACAGGAGCTCCCCAAGATGAAACACTAGGTCTAATGAAACCCTTATCCAAAAGCTCTTGTAGCTGCGTTTTTAATTCTTTTAATTCAGTGGGTGCCATCCGATATGGTGCCTTAGAGATTGGTGCTGTACCGAGCATCAATTCAATACAAAACTCAATTTCTCTATCAAGAGGCAAGCCTGGTAAATCCTCAGGAAATACACTTTGAAATTCTCTAACGACAGGAACATCTTCCAACTTTACTACAACCTTACTTGTGTCTTTTACACAAGCTAAATAACCACAACAACCTTTTCTCAAAAGTTTCCTAGCTTGCAAAGTTGAGATCAACCTTGGAGACGTGTTTTCACAACTTCCCGAAAAAGAGAATTCGGGTTGATTCAAAAGTCTAAATATAACTTTCTTTGAAAAATAGTCAACAATAGCACGATAGGTAGATAACTAATCCATCCCTATAATAACATCGAAATCTCAAATATTTAACGCCACTAGATCCACAGGCATTTCAACATTGTTAATCCGAATCACACATCTCTTGAACACATGATGACCAACTAAGAAATCGCCAGTAGGAGTATCAACACACAAGTCATATTCAAGAGGGTCAGGCAACACATCAAGCTTCTTTGCAAATTCAGTTGAAATGAAGGAGTGCATAGCACTAGGATCAAATAACGCATAAGCACAATGCGAGGCAATAGAAATATTACCTACAACCACTGCGTTAGATGCTGCCGCATCCTCCTTTGTCATCGCAAAAAACTTTCCCATTTGTACTTTGTCTTTGTTGGTTCTCTTGGGGCCTACCAACAAAAGGGGTATTCCTCCGCCTGAAACACTGGTGTGCTAGGTGCCCTTGTCGCCCACATAGATTACATGATCTATTGCCAATAGGAGGATTCCTTCGTATAGGAGAATCTCGCAGCATGTGTCCCGCTTTCCCACATGAGAAGCATACTCCCATTTTCCGATAACACTCACCGTGATGATAATTTCCACATGTATTACAAGGGCCTTGGTTACTTGAATTTTTGAACTATCCTGGCCGGCTAAAGCCTCTTCGCCTTCCACTACCTTGCACATTTGTGGGCTTAAACCTTTTGGGTTGAGGCGCTCCTTGTGTGCCGTGCTTCAGAATGCTTTGTTCCACCTTGATTGCTCGTTCTAGCACATCCTTATAATTTGTTAATACGAAAGGTGCAAGTGCAGAATTAATTTAAGGTCGGAGCCCTCTTAGGAAATGGTCGGCTTTATCTTCCTCATTTGCTACTAATTGCTCCGCAAATCTACTCAATTAATTAAAGCGGACTGAATACTCCAAAACTGTGGAGTCACCCTGAGATACATGTACAAAGTCACCCTTCATCTTTGCCTGGAATGACTTTGGGAAGAATTGAGCATTGAACGCCTTTTTAAAGTCCTCCCAGGATATGATAACATCCTTACCTCCAAGACTTGGCTTCATTCCATCCCACCAAAACTATGCTTCACCTTCTAGGTATTGGGTGGCAAATTTAACTTTCCGATCCTCGGGAACCTCTTCAGCTTCAAAGATCCCATCAATCTTTTTAATCCAACGCTCAGCCGCAAGAGGATCAACTTTCCCATCAAAAGTGGGTGGTTTTGCCTTTCTAAAATGGGCAAAAGTGCCTGAACCAGTCGCTCCATCTCCAGTTAATTCTTTTGCTTGGCGATACCAATGGATCATCGCTTGTTCAAATTCAGTTGAACGGGTTGGCTCTTGATCCTCTTCTCTGACTTTGTGCAAGTCAAGACTCCTATCATAGTGGTCCTCAAGTCTCATTCTCAAAGACGCACCTTGAGAAGCTTGAGGCAAGTCTCTAGCCTCAGGGGTAGCGACCCGTTTGCCTCTGCGACTTCTACGAAGTGAGGCAAGTGTCTCAGAGTCGGTACTCATGATCACCTGAATCCAAGAATGAAACTACACCTTAGAATCTAGAAGACTAACGCAAAAATAAAATCTATCACACAACCTCACAACGTCCCATAACCACACCCAAAAAGATCAAAACTTAGGCTCTGATACCAAAAATGTCACACCCCAAAACCACAAAGAACAGGAATGACATGGCCGTCCTTCTTTACAAAGAACGCAACCTCAAACACAACCAATAAATTGATATTAACTTATATATATCTCAAACCATATATATATATCAGATAAACCAACAAATTGGTTGCAACATCAGAGTTTCTATAATCCACAAAAAGAAAAAGAGATATATGTTTAAAACTCAGACGATCCAACTACTAGTAAGTATTATTTGCACCACTTCCTTGAACCATACCAAAAACAAAATAGAACTCCCCAAAAGTTCCCACCGACTACGCACTCGCTCTATTCGCCGCTAGCTGAGGAACCTGAAAAAATTAAAGGAGGAATGGGATGAGCAACCACAGCTTAGTGAGTAGTACATATTTTCTAAGCAAATCGAACAACCCCTATACATGTATACTAACCAATACCAAATTTCATAACGCCAATTCAATATATAAAATACATATCGAATCATATAAAAATTATTTCTCATCATCAACGCTTTATACTAATATGGAAAACTCATTTAAATCACCATCAAAAGTTAAGTATCAATGGTCGAATCCATTGAATAATCTCCATCAAAAACACATATCAATGGTCTATCCATTGATCAATCTTTTGCTCAATAACTAACCATGGTCACGACACAATGCCTTGTGACAAGACGACCAAGATTCTCCCCTTGGCAAGGTCTCCACCTACAAAGCCAGTGGCTAGGCCCAGAAGGATATCCTAAACCTGGTATGCATACCCCAAAAACCCATCATTGGATTCACAGTCATATTGAGCATAAATAACCATTCTCGAATACCGGAAATCCAATCCAAAAGTCAATATCTTAAACCAAAAATAACATTTCGCAACATAGCCCATCATCCATTTCATATCCGTTTCTCAAATCATCATAAATATTTCCATAATTCATTCGCGAAGCAATTTCATATATATTTCTCCACAAACTTTGTATAACATGTTTTTCAAACATTTAAAATCAACCAAAGAGTAGAAATTGCTCGATCTGACTTTTATGCAATAAACATGCTCTTCTTGATTCAATATATATACATACATACTTCAAGATATGATTTTATAAAACCAAAGAAGATATAGTACCACTCACCTCGTCATCGACGACCAAACGACGAACGATACTCGTATCGTCGAATTCAAGGTCCTAACAAATAACCGAGAAAAATGTTAAAATCTAATAAAACTCTGTCTCTACTTCGAAACAACTAAATTACGCCTTAACTTTAACAAAAGGACTTCTACGCGCTAACAAATCGCATAACCAAAGCGATTGTTCAAGCCATTCGCAACACAAAATTTAAGTGCAAAACTTGATTGCGCCTTACCTTTTCTTCCGAACTCTTATCCGAATGTACTTATATTCAATAGAGATCTCTTGAAACATATCACAAGAATCCCAACTTGGCCATCCCAAAATCAAGCCGAAAAAATGACAAAATATGGGCCCAAGGCTGCTGGACGCGTACTGTTCACTGTGCGTGGGAAACTTTGAAACTTTGTTTCGGACAAACCATAAGCTCAAATCACGATCCGTAAAATCCCATGGCTCCACAACACCCTAAATTATCATTCTTGCAAAAATACGTGGCTCAATGACTCCAAAATTAGACTTCGCAGTTCAGTTTTCCAAAAATTTCGAATTTAAATCCTAAATCCAAAAATTACTTCAATCGGACAAACGAGGGCTTGATCTCTTACCGGGTGCTGTGTTATGGAGTCGAGTCGGCTTAGCGAGGCATCCGAGACATGCACGTGCCAAAATTCCTTTCCTTTCTTCCCCCTTTCTCTTCTTCTTCTTCTTCTTTGCTTTCTTTTCTTTTTGGTAGAGGACCCCTCAGCTTCTATTTAGCCGAGCCCTCTCCCCTCTCCTTTTTGTTTTACTAACTTTTCGGTTTCTTTTTCAGTTTCTTCTTTTGGGGCCCACTAACATAATATTACATTATTTCATAATATTACAGTGGCAGTCCAAAGGAGAGACGCGTGGAGTGGATGTGGCCATTAGCGGTAATCCTCATTTCCATTTCGCGAAAATCACAGAAACGTGTTTGCCATTGAGTATTATGTTGGTTAAGGTCTTCATTTGTGGCAAGCTGAGGAGGGGGCAGATGGGGGTTGACGTGGGTGATGATGGGAGTTTTTTGCTCATTTTTTTGACAAGTTGCACGGATACATGGGGATGAAGGAGAGTTTGCATGAGAGAGCCAGCTTGGCAACATAATGAAGAAAGTAAACATTGGTGGGAGAGGAGACGTGGCCGATCTTGAATTAATTCTTTTTGAACATCTCATGGTCGTGGTCTATCTTTGAGTTCACATTAATCTCGCTCGTGGCATTTCATGAAGAAGAAAATTTAGTGAGGCAGTAAACTAGGTGGCGGTCAAGTTGTCATGGTGCGGCAGAGACGTGGCGATGGGGTGGTGTCTTGGGAATGTGATGAGGTGCGATGGTTCGGTGAGGTGATGGTGGTGGCGATACGGTGGCCATGGGTGGCGCCAACAACATAGTCCGATGACAAACTTGTTGACGCGGCATAGACCGTTAAGTACTTGAGGCTCACGCGAAGTCCATATATCACAAATCTCCCCCAATTATAGAATTTCATCCTCAAAATTGAGCGCTTCATACGTTTCATTGAAAATATGGGGATACTTTTGCCTCACTTCCCTCTTGTTTTCCCACGTAGCCTCTTCCATGCCATGGTGTTGCCACAAGACTTTAACTAGTGGGATTACCTTCGTTCGAAGGATTTGCTCTTCTTGTTCTAGTATTTGCATCGGCTCCTCCATGTATTTCACTCTTTCATCTACTTCAATAACCTCATGATCCAGTATATGAGCAGGGTCGGGATGATACTTCCTTAACATCGACACACAAAAGACATCATGTAGATTTGACAACTTATGAGGCAATGCTAAGGCCAAATCCCCTATCCTTTCAAGGATCTTAAAGGGTCCAATAAATCTCGGGCTCAACTTGCCTTTCTTTCCAAATCTGGATATACCCTTCATTGGTGACACTTTTAAAAATACGTGGTCTCCCATGTTAAACTCTAAAGGTCTTCTACGCTTATCTACGTAATTTTTTTGTCGACTCTAGGCCATCTTGAGTCTATTTATAATGATTTCTATTGTATCCGAAGTGGCTTGTACCAGCTTTGGTCCTGTTAGATTTCTCTCACCCACCTCATTCCAACAGACAGAATTCCTGCAAATCCTTTCATATAGTGACTCTAAAGGCTTGAACAAAAATAAAAGGGGGTTGCTAAAGGTTTGTTCTAAAAAAAAAGGGTTGGAAAAGAAATTATAAAAGAAATATGGTGTCGGGTTTGGACGCCAAGTTTTATGTGCTCAATAAAACAAGGAGGTTTTATATGAGGTGCGTGCAAAGTTTGGCGGGTTAATTTCAAATCGGGACCCATACGAATTTATTTCGGAAGGTTTGAACACAAGAAAAAGGGTTACCAAGTTTATTTTAAAAAAAAGAAGAGATTTTGGTGTTTTATCGACATGATGGAAGCTAAGAATTAATTGGTGGATGGTGTGCCTATATTGCCAGGTTGATTAAGTGGTTTAGTTTAATTAACTGTAATTAATTTATTTAATTAAATGTAATTTATTTAATTATTTCGTAATATATTTAATTATTAAATATTGTCCAAAAATTAGATCGGGATAGTTGGTGACCAGAATTTTGTGCGGATTGCAATGGTGTGTTCAATTTCTGCAATTGAATGTTAATTTGTGCAAATTGAGTGATGTTTGGAATTTTGAGTATTTAATTCCAAAATTAGGAAATTTCAATAATTATTCAGAAAATTCCAGGTATTGGATTTTAACACCGAAAATGGTTTTATATAATATATAAAACAGTGGGATTTTAGAAATGAGGTTATGAATTTTTCGGGTTCAATCTGACCGTGTACCCACACACTATGAAGCACGGACACGTTGTCCGTGCTTCCGTGTCATGTCCGACATGTGTCAAAGCGTGTCGGACACGTCGACACGCTTGGACACTTGGTCAACGCCTGTCGGATTTTCCGACACGCGGTCAACTTTTGCTCGACACATTTGGACTTGCGTGTTCGGAAGACGGTGGAGGCGAGGACAAGGGTGAGGGAACAGAGATGAGGCTGCGAGCAACGGCAATCCCGCAACGATGAGTAGACCCAGTCCTCCTCAAGCAAAAGTCCCTCGAGGCGAAAGTATATCCCCACCACTTCTTCTGACTTCCACTTCTTCAACTCATCTTCTGGGCGGCGGTGCTTCTCCTTCTCGGTCACTATGGTGGCAGTGGCGGTGGTGGTGTGGCACTCCTTCTTCCTACCTCACCCCCGAACCCGCGGCCTGGCAGAATTAGATAGAGAAAGTAGTGAGAGAAAGCCTCTCGAGTGCTTGTGTCATGTGTGGGTCTCTGTCTGCATCCTTATATACGTCAAAACTCCCTTCAATCGGAGGAGGAGAAGAAGAGGAGAGGAAGGAAGGAGGGTCATGTGGCAAGGAGGAGGAGAAGAAGAGGGCATGCTAAGGTTTTGACTCTTTTGAGAAGGGAACTAAAAGGAGGGGGAAGTGACCGGTTGATGGCCTGTCAGGAAAAGAAAAGGAAAAAAAGATTAGGGGGAAAGATTTGGGGGCGGGGGGTAGGGGGAAAGATACGGGAGGAGTTTTTTTTGGGGGAACTTTTGGATGCTTTTTATTTTCGATTTGAGGGGGGGAGTAAGGGTGGTAAAATTAAAAAGTAATTTCGAATAATAAAGTACCAAATGTTGAATGATGAGTGTAAATTCATTTTAGGTTCTTTTTTTGAAATTATTTATTTATTTATAGATTTGAATCAAATTAATTAAAATAAAAATATTTATTTAATATACAACGTGTCCCAGCGTGTCGAATTTTCTATTTTTGAGAAATGACATGTCAACGTGTCGTGTCGTGTCGTGTCGCGTGTCCTTGTCGTGTGTCTATGCAACCTAGCCCACACACGACTACTTTCTGGTTGTTTTTAATATGAAGAAAATATGCTTGGATCACTATTTTAATTGAGGCATTTGAGTGCAATGCACAATGTCCTAGGCTGAGATTGAATGGTTGTTTGTTGGTTAAGAGAACCCGTCCCGAGTTGTTGAGCTAGACGTGCCCCTATGTGGGATGCCCGCACAATGGATGCCGGTCGCAATAGATTTTGGACCAATGCTCCATTGGAAATGTTGTTGATGTACTGACTAAACTGTGCTCAATGGGGTGAGACGATGCCTAGCTACGCCAGTAGACCGCCGAACATGGAGTAGGCCATGCCCTAGAGGGGCAAGATCAACAATTGGAACACATGATTGTCTGAGTTTGATGTGCCTGATTATGAGAAAAAACTGTGTGGTATGGTATACGACGTGTCATAATGATTTGACCTTGTAATTGGATCCTCTGTGATTTATTGAGGTGTTGAGGCGTTTTAGTTGTTATATGCATTGTGATATCAACTTTGTTAACGTGTAGGAAGGAACTAAGGCAATGTAAGTTCTCTGTTCTCTTTGTGTGGTTGTGTGGCTAGAGCACCTTGAGGCGTATTTCCTTCCTAATAAGGGTTTTAGGGGTGCACTTGCTGAGATGTTGTCTCACTGGTTATTGTATAACCATTTTCAGGTCCTTAGAAGGTGGTTGTGGAAGACTAAAGTCCTAGAGTCTATGTAGGTGGAGTATGAAGGATCGGCGTTTGTGTTCGACTAGTTTGTCGTAGGACAATTCCTTTTTGAGAGCCGACCATCTTATAGACTTTTGACCAGCCTCTTTTTGTATCTAAACCCGTTATTTATAAAAGTTGGCTTTTGTGAAATGTGTATTGCTTTCCCATCCCATGTTGTTTATTGTCAGGGATATTTTTTTCGCTTCCGCATTGTGCATTTAAAATGAATGGGTCGGCGACGCGTCCTGGGAAGTCGCAAATTTTTAATCAACCACTGAGGGATGGGCATGTGCTCGAGGATCGGGGCGTGACAGTCTGACTAAGCCAAGCCCCTCCTTTTGGCCATGAGCTCAACTTCACGGAACCGCCACCATTTGCACCACCATTCAAGTCACGAGCGTCATGTTCTTGATGCCGTCGTGCTGCCATCACCGCAAGCTCGCCATCGCCAAAAATCTGTGAGTTAACCTCTTAATCCTGGATTATGGCATCAATTACGTTTAGGGTTAAATTAGTTTAATATTAATGGTGGTTAGTATTAGTTATTTTTAGTTTAATCTTAATTGTGATTAAGGATGGTTTAGATTAAATTTAAGTGCGATTACTTTAAGTAATTACAATTAGATTGATTAATGGTAGCTAGATTAATTAAATGAGTTTAGTCTAATTAATTGTAATTATTTTAGTTAACATCGATTAATTTTTTTAATTATTTAAATTTAGGCTAATCAATCGAGTTTAGTTTAATTTATTGTAATTAGCCCAATTAATCGTGATTAGCTTAATTAATCACTATTAGTGCAATTAATGATGGATTAGCTATTAAGTAGAATTTTATGCTCATTTTTCTAGATGAGATTGTGCGTAATTTTGGTTATTTGCACGTGTGATGTTATGTTATTGATTGCTTATCATGCCCCGATCCTCGAGCGCGCGCCCATCCCTTACTAGTCGATTAAATAGCGACGTCCCAAGACGCATCACCAACACACTCATTTTAATACGCAGGCAAAAGCATATAATAAATCCCCAAACAATAAAACAATGAGATAGGAAAGTAGGACCAACACATATATACATTGCAAACCATAATGTATATAGTACGATACAAACTATAGTGCTTAGGTTCTACACAAGCCAGTTCAAAAACAAGGTCTACAGACAGGGGTGGGGGTTTCCAATCTACACTAGGTCATCCTTCTCCACAATCTCTCCTTCTTCCATGCTCCAGCGGGAGCCCATGGCTAAGTACTCCGGAGAATCAGGATTATCAAGCATGGGATCCTTCGCATCCACCACCGAACCATCCTTAGGGTCTACAGTACCCTTTCCAAAAGCAACCTCCATCACATACAGACATAGAGGTATCTCAAATTCTGGCACGAGGCCCTCCCTTCGTCCATCACTGTAATGGCGATACCGTGCCCTGTATTGATGGGGTACCTTTTTGGGTAAGCCCGCATCAACCCAAACTATGGATTTCACCAAAACATATTCCAATCCTTAAGGGTGCCCATGTATCGGAATGTGATAACTCTCTTATGTGAACTTCTTCGGTTCGCAAAAATGCTCGGGAGGAGCAGGAGGGGCTGTCATCTATTGGCCTGAAATGTTATCCCACAATGGGATGAGACTACATCTTAGCAAGTTCAACATCCTAAGACCCGACTAGGAAGAAAATACACCTTGAGAGCTGCCTATGCACAACCACAAGTTAGAAGACTTACCTTGGCCTCAATTCCTTCCTGCAATTCAATTAAATATGCAGTCAATTGAATCAATCAAACAATCAATTCATCACAACAACTCGAATCATCGATCAATCGACTCAGTCGATACCATGTCATTATGACCATTCAATACTATCTGTAATGTCCTTTTAAATCAGCGTTGCTCACCCTAAGCTGAAATAGATAATATAGCTCACCCAAAGCTGATAATATAGTATAATGCTCGCCCAAAGCTATTATATTAGGGCCCCCAGGCCGATATACTATACTAATAATACTCACCCAAAGCTGATAATTTATTGCTCACCCAGAGCTGATAAGTTATTGCTCGCCCAAAGTTGATAAGTTATACTTTACAGCTCGCCCAAAGCTGATAATAATTTGTACAACTTTGATCATTAAATCAATTTGCCCTTTATCACACCCGATAAAAATAACTGTGTGTGGGTACACGGTCGGCCTTAGCCAAAATACCATATTTTCTCCTTTGAAAATTTAACCAATTTTAACAACCCATTGACACATTTTTGGCGCTAGTAAACCGACGCCTGGTGATTTTCCAATTAATTACTAAAATTAAATAAATTTAGGAATAAATTCCTAAAATCACAATCACACCAATTCAACACCAATTTGGGCTCAATTAAATAAACATATCACACCACAACAATCTGTATAAAATTCTGGTCACTGGCTATCTCGATCTCATTTCTTGAAAATAAATAATTAAATAAATAATTACGGAAAATTAATTAATAAATGCAATAATTAGAAACTTAGGCCCATAAAGCCTAATTGCAAGCCGAGACGGATTCGGAAAATTTCTTAATCACTCTATATATAAATAGTGGAGCTTGTCTAGACCCTAATTGCACTAAACTAACCACCTAACATGCATCAACAATTAAATAAATTCACTAATCAAATCTAACTAACCACCTAATCCTAGCTTAGTATAAACTAATCAACCCTTAAGTGACATTAACCTTCTAAGCGAGGATTAGTGAGTTAAACTCACTTGTTCGACGATCCACTTAAGTCAAACTGAGGAGGGCGCGACGGGGCATGATCTTCTCAAAAGCGGGCTTGGCTTTCGGGTTCCGAAAATGGGCCAAAGCGGGCCAAAACCACTGCTGGAGACCCACTTCTTCAGCTGCTGTCCAGGGCCGAGAAATGCTAAAACAAGTTCGGATTAAGGCAACAACGAGCTGAGATGGATCAAGGAGGTTGAATCGGGCCTAGGTGTTCGATCTCAGGCTTCCAAAGGGCTCCGACGGCCTCCACATGGCTCTAGCAACTTGCTAGACGGTGAGCAGGATGAGATAGTGCGACTGGGACGGTGGGAAAGCGCGCATCTCACGCGGGCTTGCACGTGACTCCAGCGGGCAGCGACGGGGACGCTAAGCTTCTAGGTGGTTGGACAGGAGGGCTAGCTGTTCTGGCGGCTTCAACTAGGTTGCTGAAGTTGGAAAACACAAAGAAGAGGAAGAACATGGAGGTGGTCGACCGGTTGGGGAGAAAGAGAGGAAGGAGGGAGCCACCAAGTCTTTAAGTCTATCTTATTGTCGCCCATGGAGGTCCCCACTAACTCAGTTGGCTTCCTTAGAATTTTCAACTTCCAAGCTTCCTCAACAAGCTAGGGAAATGGTCCAAATGTTGTGGGTGATGGGGGCTACGAATTCGCAAGGATTTCCCCTCAATTGGACCTTAATCCTTCTTTGAATTCATCCAATTTGGCTTCTCAAAATTCAACCAACACCTCATCGATCCAATTGGTATTTTTCCTCATCAATTGATCCAACTTGCATCCTTACCTCAACTTTTCTAGACAAAAGCAACCCCTACCTCAACTTTTTCTCAAAAAGTCTTGGTTTGCAGAAAAAAAATCTTTTAAGATTGAGTCGACGTTCCTAAAATGACTTGTGATATGACAGAACTTTCAATTTCTGAAATCGATTTCAAATTCGAGGATAATTTCAATTCGGCGCGATTTTAGCATGACCTAAGTTACAGAGTATCTTTCATAAACTTTTAGTGCAAATAACGCATTGTCGATTTTCTACGAGCCACAATGAACCCACTCATCACATTGGTGACTTTTGGTTATTGTGAAAATCTCGAGGATTCAAATACAGACATAGGGTGCCAAAACGATAGAAAAATCAGTTTAGTGCCGGTTGACGAGAATTTTCCAATTTAGTGGAGTCATCCACGTTTAGCCACACATCTCGGTCAAACCGACCTATCTCTGATCTCTAATCGATTTTTAACTGTGCCATAATGCCCTCTAAAGATGAGCATGGTCAAGTAGCCGATTCCTGGCCGAATTCTCAAGTCTATTGTATTAAAATTCCTTAATGGCTTCCCTAGATAGTCTAGTTATCTCAGGAGTGATCAGCTTTGAGAACTTTCCAATAGGCGCATCAATGAAATTCTCGATTAATTTAATTGAAAGCAGAAGTGAAAATCTAGGATGTCACTAGGCAGAAGTGCCCGTTTTGAGGTGGTCTCAGGCCTTGAAACCTTGACCGAGTAGTTCGATAAACGGGTGAGCTTAACTCAGTAAGCCTTACTTAGTAGGTTAATTATGCTTAAGTGTTGTTTAGGTTAGCTTAAGTATGAATTAGTGATAAGCTAGGATGGTTAGATTAGCCTTAGAATGGATTAGTGTAACTTAATTAGTGAGATTTGTGCAATTGATGATGGATTAGTCGAATCCAGTGGAGTTCCGGTAGTTGGTTTCTAGACTCTCGCTGTTTGCCATTTTTGTAGATCAAAATGGGTTGCGAATTTGAGATTGATGTCTTCTTGAGAAATATTTTAAACATTTTCATCTACAACATATATTTTACTCGGTATTTTTAGAGATTTAAAAGAATGATATATCAGCTCTGTTATTTTTAAATAGAACCTCAGTTTTTGTTGGAATTGGTGATGGTTTAGGATTCTAGGGGTTTTATCAACCCTTAGGATTCGAATTTCAAAATGGTTTCTTCACAAATTTTGTTTTTCATATATTCTAGTTTAACATAATCAAATTTTAGATCAAATGGACATGTTTTGAATCTTGAACCAAACTGATTTCAGAAAATAGGCTTTTTGGAAACATACCCAATTTTGGTGTTGGATTGAGCGATTTACTGGGCCGACTCTAGAAGCATATGGGTTAAGATATCTTCATAAAAAATGTTCATTTATGTGTCTATTACAACATATTCAAATTTGGAAATTTGTCGAACTCGTTTGATTAGATTTCTGGATTTAAATTTGGAGACGTGCGAGTGGGCCTATTCTACCAGTTAAAGCCGGTTATGATTTTGTGATGGTTCTTGAGGCTTTGATTGTTGGAAATTGCACCTCTGATATATGGTTCATTTGTGACAAGCTCTAGAATTTATCTAGAGTATTTCGGTAATTTTCCGAGCTGGTCTCGGCTTCCAATTAGGCTATAATGGGCCTAAGTTGGATTTATTGCATTTATTTAATATTTTCCGTAATTATTTTATTTATTTATTTATTTTCCGAAAATTCAACCGCAATAGCCGGTGACCGGTACTTCGTGCTGATTTCAATGGTGCTCTCTATTTATTTATTTGAGTACCAGATTGTGAGAATTGAGGGTATTGGTGATTATGAGAATTTATCCCAAAAATTGATTAATGTGAGAATAAATCTAAAATTTGCCGAGTGGGACCGTGGTACCACTTTATATTAAAGAAATTTCCAAGTTGGGTCGTGACTCCACTAAATCTAGAAAAATTGCCAAGTGGAGCTGTGATGCCACTAAACCTAGAAAATTGCCAGGTGGGGCCGTGATAACCAAATATAGAAAAGTTGCCAATGGGGCCGTGATAACCACTTAATCTAGGTTGTGCCTGTTAAACTGTAGCTAAGAGTTGAGAATGAATAATCGAGGTGACCGTGTGATGGTCTCGATGACATATAATCGACTGAGTCGATTGATCGATGAGTTGATCTGATTGATTGGATGATGTGATAGTCGGTATTTATGACTAACTTGTAGAAAGAAACTAAGGTCAAGGTAAGTCATTTGACTCGTGTTGTGCTTAGGTAGCTGTTGACACCTAAATTTTTGCATAATTTTTTGGGTTAATTTTTACTAAAAATAATAATAAAGAAAAAGAAACACATGGCATAAAGTTTAGAAGCATTTTATTTTATTTTATTTTATTTTATTTTAGACCGCCGGTGAGGGAATGATTTTTCACATATTCCATTAAGATTTTTCACATATACACTGAGGGGTGTATTTTGTGCAAAGAGGGAATTGTCTTTTGTATGGAATATGCGAAAAATACAAAAGGGAATATTGCACAAGGTGAGTATATTTCAATGATATATTTAGGGGTATCGTGCGCAAACAAAAAGGAAAAAATATATCGTGAAGATACATTTTTTTTGGCCTATAAAAGACATCGTGTGCGAGAAAAATGGGGGCTCCCTCTTTTCCGGGTAAAAAGAAAAAACACAAAAAGAAAAGGGTGAGTGGAGAGTGACGTGAGAGAGAGACCAAATCGGATAAAAAAGAAAAAAGGAGCCGAAACCCTAATCGACGACTGTTCATCTTCCCCGAAAAGCAGCCGGCGACGGTGACCGCAAGCGCCTGCGCCAGTCTCGCCGTCGTCACTCACCCTCCGTAGCCTTGATACCGAAGGTCACACCTCCCCAATGCTCCATCGCCGTCATTCGCCCTCTGCAGCCCCGACGCTGCGTCCACCATCGCCGATTTGCAGCACCCTAGCTCCCCGATATGCTACTCTGCTGCCGATCTCGCCCTCGATCCGCCTGCAACTCGTGACCCAGCGGATCTTAAGCTAGCTTGCCGCACCTACCTCCTTGTTCACTACTCGCGGCCCTCGATGGTAGCCGGTCCAGATCCGAACGCCGACCCCCGAGTTTCGCCCGTGAAGCCTCGCCTCTACCGGTCCCTACTGCCCAGCACCCCTCGCCGCTTTGCCTGTCGACCACTCGCTCGCTCGCCACCGGTGCCTGTTGTGCCCTCGCCGGAGACCCTTGCCACCAATGATCCCCTTTGCCGGAGCCCCAAAAACCAGCTGCCAAGATTTCTCTTTTTTCATTTTTTTAAATGAAAAAAAATTAAATTAGGTATTTTTGCTTTACTTTATTAGGCAAGTTTAGGTTTTTTTTTTTTTTATTATCTTTTTATATGTTGTTTTCTTTGGTTGAAATACCTATCTATGCATAATTGGAAATCCCAATATATCACCCAATTTGCAACCACGCCAGGAGTTTTATTTCATTTATAAGGCTTTAGATGAAATAATTAATCACGTGGGAATAAAATTGATATTTTGATTTTTAAGGCTTAAGATCAATTTATCGATTTTACTAGCGAAATATTATCCATTGATTTGAATGATGTGTCATATCTTTATGGTGATTTTGAATGGCCTTGATTGCTTTATTCATCTTGAAATATGCTTGAGTTAGAATATTGCATGTTTAGGCTAAACATTCTATTTATCATGAATTTTTTAAATAAAAAAATTCAAATAAATGAATTTAGGCTGCTTGATTTTAATTTGAATTGCATGTTTAATTATTTGGAAATTATTAATTTAGAAAATTAATTAAAAAAAATAAAAAATCATCATGCATTTGTCATGTAGAATTAGCGGATGTATTTTGAACGTCATGGCATATTAGGGTAAAATTGCACTTAGTTTAATTTTAGATAATATTTTCTGTTAATTTATTATAAGTTTAGGTATTTTCTTAAAGAGATTGCATTTTAGGATTATTTGGGTTAATATAATATTTTAGTCTAAATGGATTTAGCTCAACCTAATTCCTAATACAAATTGTATAGGATCTTAATCTAATTAGATAATTTTCACATTTTTCCTAATTCCGAATTTCATGAAAAATACAAAAAATGTCTTAAAATAAATTAGTTTCATTCTCTATGATAGATTGCATTTTTTAGGAAATATTAAAAAAAAATGTCATTTAAATGTCATGTAGGATTAGATTCATGAAATGCATGTCATTTAGATATTGTTATTAGGTCTATTTAATTAGAAATTGCATGACATTAGAATTAGGTCATTTAGTTATATTGCATTGCATATTGCATGATTTTCATTAAATAAGTGAAAAAAAGGGAATTGCGTGTTAATTAGAAATCATATCTAGAACAATTGATGTGAAATCTGAACTAACAACAGATGCTTTCGTTGCTATGAGATAAGTCTTGCAATTTATTTACTATTTTACTTGGGTGTTAAATTGGTGGTTTGCGCACCCGCATGATCACCTCACATGTTAGGGAATTAAATTTAAAATCAATTTAAGCTGTCTGCAAAAACATTTTTGAAAATAAAAGAATGGTATTGAAATGGCATTATAGAAATATAGTGTAATCAAGTCCCCGTACCTAGAGTTTCTGGTTTGTAGGAGTAAAGTAAAACTCCTCTTACTTTACTTGGGTTTCTAATCGACCCACCAAAAAATAGATTAGTGGTGATTCCTAGAAAAAATCTATCTCATGTGAAGAATCTGAACATAAGTCGCGAATTGGTATGAGCTTGGGAGAGCTTGAGTTAAGTCTAGGCTTAACAATCCATTAGCCAAACCCTAGGTGGTGCACTCGGAAAATTGGTCACGACAATAGCCTTTAAGGCATAGTTAGCTTCTTAATCGAGTCTTAGAGGGTTGAACTTGCTGAGACATTGTGTCCCTGGTTATTGTATAACCATTTTCAGGTCCTTAGAGGAAGTTAGTGGAGGACTGGAAGCCCCGAAGTCTAGATAGGTGGAGATTAAAGAATCGGCAAACCTGTCTGATTAGGGAGTCATAGAATAGTTCCCTTTTGTTAAGCCGATATTTTTGGAAACGGCCTGGTATTGTATATAAACCTATTCGTTTATAGAAAGGCTTGTCTTGGTTTTGAAAAAGTTGGCCCTGCTTTTCTATCCCATTGAATTATTGTCTGGGATTTTATATATGCTTCTGCATGCGCATTAAAAGGAATGGGTTGGCGATGCGTCCTAGGACATCGCTATTTTATCGACCAAGCAAGGATGAGCACGAGCTCGGAGAATCGGGGCGTGACAACTGTTCATTGAATGCCCTGAGGAAGGCATCCCACAATAGGATCACTCCTCCTGGAAATACAGTCTCTCTAACGGCTCTCCACCAGGTATTGGCGTTACCCTACAGTTGATGACTGTCGAGGTCACTTTCTATGCCTCGATGCTCATCAAAAGTGCAAAGGCGTTTTCCATTGCATCCAAAGAGACGCAGCCTCAGGGTCTTCAGTACCCGTGAACCTTGGCAGGTTTAACTTTAAGAACTGTTCCACTAACTTGTGAATCGGTCTTTCTCTCTGCACCACTACATTGTCAAGCTGAACTTTGGCAGGTGCAGCAACAGGTGCGACGGCGAGTACACCCTTAATGGCAACGACATCGGTAGCAGTAGCAGTGGCGGCAGCAACATCAGCTTGATTCTAGGCCAGCTGCCTTATCACATCTCTCATGGCCTCAAGCACCTACATGATCCCTTTGATTCTGGGATCACTGGGAGCTACTACCCCGGCACTAACAGGAGGTGGTGCCAATCCACTCGCACTAGCCTGAGCTGGCGCTCTACCTTGGCCTCCTCGGGTATCGACCCTAGTCGGTGTCCTACCCTGAGTCACAGCCCTAACGATACTTTTCCTAGGAGTCCTTCGCTTCCGATCGCTCATCTTGCAGGCTTTCTATAAAGACCTGCTTTCCAATTCACACTGAATTAGAATTCGAGCAATTAACACCAACAAACGATTTTATCAAACAATTACCATAAACATGCACCAACATGAATTTAAAGGTCATTCCTACTACTATCCCCTAAGCATCGCACCTTATACTCCAATCATAAATCAAGCTCTAATACCACTTAAACGGGGATGTCACATCCCGATCCTCAAGTGCACGCTCACCTCTCACTGGTTGATTAAATAGGGACGTCCTATGACGCATCGCCAACCCATTCATTTTAATACACAGGCGGAAGCATATAATAAATTCCCAAACAATAAAATAATAGGATAGGAAAGTAGGACCATAAATTTTGAACCTGAAACAATCACACATATATACATTGCAAACCATAATGTATATAGTATGATACAAACTATAGTGCTTAGGTTCTACACGAGCTAGTTCGAAAACAAAGTCTGCAGATAGGGGTGGGGGTTTCAATCTACTTCGGGTCATCCTCCTCCACAATCTCTCCTTCTTCCATACTCCAACTGGAGCCTATGGCTAAGTACTCCGGAGAATCAGGATCATCAAGCTTGGGATCCTTCGCATCCACTACCGAACCATCCTTAGGGTCTGCAGTACCCTTTCCAAAAGCGACCTCCATCACATACAGAGGTATCTCAGATTCTGGCACGGGGCCCTCCCTTCGTCTATCACTATAATGGCGATACCATGCCCTATATTGATAGGGTACCTTTTTGGGTAAGCCCGCATCAACCCAAACTATGGATTTCACCAAGGCATATTCCAAGCCTTCAGGGTGCCCATATATCGGAATGTGATAACTCTGTTCTGTGAACTTCTTTGGTTTGCCAAAATGCTTGGGTGGAGCAAGAGGGGCTGCCATTTATGGGCCTAAAATGTTATCCCACAACGGGGTGAGACTACGTCTTAGCAAGTTCAACCCCCTAAGATTCGATTAGGAAGAAAATACGCCATGAGGGCTGTCTATGCACAATCACGAGTCAGAGGACTTACCTTAACCTCAGTTCATTCTTGCAATTCAATTAAATATGTAGTCCATTGAATCAATCAAACAATCAATTCATCACAACAGATCGAATCATCGATCAATCGACTTAGTCAATACCATGTTATTATGACCATTCAATACTATCTATAATGTCTTCTCAAAATAGGACCGCTCACCCTAAGCTTAAAATAGATAGTATAGCTCACCCAAAGCTGATAATATAGTATACTACTTGCCCAAAGCTGATATATTAGTGGCCCTAGGTCGATATAGTATACTAATAATGCTCACCTAAAGCTGATAAGTTATTGATCGCACAAAGATGATAAGTTGTACTATATAGCTCGCCCAAAGATGATAATAATTTGTACAACTTTGATCATTAAATCAATTTTCTGTTTTTATCATACTTGATAAAAATAACCGTGTGTGGGTACCCGGTCGACCTTAACCAAAATACCATATTTTCTCATTTGAAAATTTCACTCATTTCAACAACTCATTGACACATTTTTGATGCTATAAACCAAAGCCCGGTGATTTTCCAATTAATTACTAAAATTAAATAAATTTAGAAATAAATTCTTAAAATCACAATCACACCAATTCAACACCAATTTGGGCTCAATTAAATAAATAGATCACACCACAGCAATCGGCATAAAATTACGGTCACCGGCTAATAAAATAAATAAGTATGGAAATTAATTAATAAATGTAATAAATAGAAATATAGACTCGTAAAGCCTAATTGGAAGCCGAAACGAACCTGGAAAATTTCCGAATCACTTTAGATAAATACTATAACTTGTCTAGGCCCTAATTGTGCTAAACTAACCACCTAACATGCATCGGCAATTAATTAAATTCACTAATCAAATCTAACTAACCACATATTCCTAGCTTAGTCTAAACTAATCAACCTTAAGCGTCATTAACCTACTAAGCAATGATTAATAAGTTAAACTCACTTGTTCGACGATCTGCTCGAATCAAACTGACAAGGGTGCGACGAGGGACAATCTTCTCCAAAGCGGGCTTGGCTTTCAAAGTTCGGAAACGGGCCAAAGCGGGCCAAAACCACTGCTGGAGACCCACTTCTTCAGCTGCTGTCCAAGGTCGAGAAAGGCTAAAACAAGTGCGGATTTAAGGCGACAACAAGCTGAGATGGATCAAGGAGGTTGAATTGGGCCTAGGTCTCCACACAACTCATGTGGCTTGATGGACGGTGAGCAGGATGGGACAAAGCACGACTGGGACGACAGGAAAGTGCACCGCTCGCGTGGGCTTGTGCGCGACTCCTGCGGGTAGCGACGGCGACTCTGAGCTTCCAGGCGATCGGACGGGAGGGCTGGCTGTTCCGGCGGCTTCAACTGGGTTGCTAGAGTTAGAAAACAAGAAGAAGAGGAAGAAGATGGAGGTGGTTGACCGGTTGGGGAGAAAGAGAGGAACGAGGGGGCCACCAAGTCTTTAAGTCTATCTTATTGTCCTCTATGGAGGTCTCCACCAACTCAACTGGCTACCTCAACAATTTTCAACCTCAAAGCTTCCTCAACAAGCTAGGGAAATGGTCCAAATGTTGTGGGTGATGGGCGCTACGAATTTGCAAGGATTTCCCCTTAATTGAACCTTGTCACGACCTCTTTTTCCGTCCGGGGAAAAGAAAAGAAAAGGTTTGTGGGTATTTGCCTAAAGAAGCGAACCAACGGCCCTAAATTAGGCATGGGCTCTCTCAAGCCCATACCTCGCGCAACATTGGATTTTGAATTTTAATTCTTAACAACCTATGTACTTCTAAGAGTCGCCACTAGCCTATTGGGGGTCGGCTAGAAACCAACCGAGACACGGGAGTGTTGCCTCGATTTCTACGCAACCAGAGATTTCTAGGAACGGGGACTTGTTTATGCCAATGTTTCTATTAGCGCCCTTGCGGTACCACTAATTTGGAAGGTTGTTTATCTAAATGGTCACACCATCTTGATTACCAATTATAATCTTTATGAAACCGCTAAGTATCAATGCAAATGTTTTTGTAGATTTTTTTTTGTCTAAACTAATCCTAACATAATTTAGAAAAGAAATTTACACTCAAATTATTGAAAAGCGGTGCGGTAAATAAACATCCAAGAAATTGAAATGACTTGAAAGTAATGCGGAAAAGAAAGACCCGATACAAATCGGGCAATTAATATTACATAGCCTTGTTATCACACCCTGGGACAGGACCCCCGTGAGCAAAATGAGAAGTTAAATATGCATGAAATTACTCTAGATGCATGAAATTACTCCAATTAATTTTAATCTATGGAAAATAGATTATTTATGAAAATAATTATAAAATATCAAAATAGCATTAAATTAGGAAAAATGGCCTTATAAAATTAATAAAATTTCATATATGTCATTTTTCCTTAATTTGATGCCATTTATCACTTATATATATTTTTTGAATTTTTTTAAAATAATAATAGTAATTCCCTAAACCGATATATGCTAATATTGAACAACACAGCACATGAATATTACAATAATAGAGCTTAAATCGACCGTTTCAAGGTTGAAACTTGGTGCCAACATTTTATCGAATACTTGGCTTGCATCAAATCACCTCAAAACGGCTTCCTCGGGTCATGTTCATGGCCTTTAATCTCGACCCATAAGCAATCTCATGCTGAAATAAAGTGTCAAGATTATACTACCACATGCAAGGAACAGGTTTAACTAGAAATCACAGCCTATAACATGCAAAAACCGAACTGAAAACGGCCTCCAATATGTGGGTTGGAGCCATTTTGCAAATCTGGTGATGAACCCAAGTCAAATAGCCATGTCAAATGCTCAGATTGAAGCTCCGACAACCATCACATGCAACATCTATATGAAATATTACTCCATCTAGATGAAAATAGGTAATACTTACTTTCAAATGCTACAAACATCATCGAAAACGATCAACCGAACGCATCAAAATGAACTATCCAAGAAGCATTCATGCATGATCTATGCTGGCCAACCATGTCTCAATGTGGTTTTTGACTCATCTTATAGATGGTTTCATGGTTCACAAGGAGATTTAAAGACTAAACCGGGTTGTCCTATGCATCATTTGTACTCCCATGTAACATTCATCAAAGTCACAACGGCGAAAAAAAGCATGCAAAGGGGAGTAACAAGTCAAGTATGTAGGGGCATTGAAGAGGTTTTAAACACTTAGAAAAATTTTAGCTTCAGAAATCAGTTCTTCGGACTAATTTCCTTCTCGATTTTCATAATCAAAACATGTTCAAACTCAAACAAAAATACATCTATGATGCTTACCTTGCTTCCTAGTTTCTTTCTCAAGTGACTCTTGGCCAAGGAAACCACGAAATTGTCGTCTGGAAGCACATGGAATTTGGTTCCTTCAAGCTGAAAGTGAGATTTGCAGAAGAAAAGTGACAACGAAGCTTTTCGTTGACTTCCAAACCTTCCTTGTTGGCCAAGTTCAAATCAACCCAAACTATATGTATTATAGTTTGACTTGTAAGTCATGGCTTTCCTTATTTGTCTCTCAAGTTTCTCAAAAGCACTCGTTTTTCCTCACTCGTGACCAATCAGGCTCAACACTTAGAAAAATTTTCGGACTTTCTAGGCCCGCTAGGAGGGCACTGTTTCGGGGACTTTATGAGGCCTTCCCGATCTCCATTTTGGACATGCGACCTATGGTTGGAAAGATCTTTGAATGGAGTTTCACTCTCTAGTTGAAGGTTTTGGCTAATTTTGGCCGCAGGAGTATGAAAATCTCACCTTTCTCTCTCTAGGTCGGTCTGGAATTTCTGGGTCTCTCCTTTCTGGAATTGCTTCTAAGGGTGTTTTCTAAGTACGATTCCGAGCTCTCCCTTGTTCTTCTCGTCCCCTACCTCTTATCCCTCCAAAGATCACGCTTCCTAGATCTTATCCACTGAATTCATCCATTTCTTGGTCGGCTTTTTGCCCCCTACCAAGCCTGCCAACTGAGCTAGTCCACCCACTCTCCTGACTTAGCCAATTTTTTAACTTCTGCAGCTGTTGAGTGTGCGGACTTTGCTGCGATTTTTCCGTGCTTTCAGCAGGTTATCCCTGGCGAATTTTCGTCCACTTGTACTACTATATATGTTCTTCCATCACGTGCAAAGATCAACCTAAATGGGCGGCTGAGTGGGATATGGTGGGGCCACCAATATGGCTACTTAGCAGCTCCGAATTAAGACAATCGTGGACTGAGATTTGGCAGCTAGTTTGGGTGCTTTAATCCATCACTTTAGCAAGTTCATGTATAGTAGTTTAAGATCTCGATCAAATTTCGTAATTGTGCCCACCCAATTTTGCAAAAAAGTCCCTCAAAGTTGGCCATTTGCTTATCCGAAAATACCTAATTCAATACAAATGTGGTCCTTTTGGCTCAATTTGATTGATTCGACTTGGCCCAAATTCAATTTCAACTTAATTGATGACCAAGATGATGATTTAAGGGCTCGGGCGCAAATTTTACAAAATTTAGATGAAATAGACTTAAGAATTCGACCAGGAATCGGCTTCTCAATCGTGTCTATCTTTAGAGGCAATTACGGCACAGTTTAAAATCGATTTAAAATCAAAGATAGACTGGTTTGACATAAATGTGTGGCTAATCGTGGGTGACACCACTAAATTAGAAAATTCTCGTTGGCCGACACTAAACTGATTTTCTTATTGTTTTTTTTGGTACCCAGTGTGATTTTCTTATTGTTTTGATATCATATGTCCGTATTTGGATCCTTGAGATTTTCACGACAATCGAAAGTCACCAATAAGTTGAGTGGGTTCATTATGGCTCAAAGAAAATCGACCATGGGTCATTTGCACTAAAAATTTCTAAAAGTTACCCGGTAGCCTAGGACACGCAAAAAACGCGCCAAGTTGAAATTAACCATGAATTCAAGTCTGATTTCAAAAATTGATAATTTTTTCATGTCACAGGTCATTTTAGGAATGTCGACGCATCTTTCGAGGAATTTTTGGAGATTTCGAGATTTTTGCGGAAAATTAACAGAATTTTGAATTGGCCAATTTGAAGGGATTTTTGGCATCTGGTGTGAGTGAATTGGTGAATGGAAGTTGTTTGGGCTTTTTCTGCATTCAAATGTGATCTCAACCAGATTTATTTGTTCAGAAAATTGGATTTCGAGAAATATGAATTAAAATTTGGAATTGAAGAAAATGGCCGTTTTTGTTGCCCAATTTATTGTTTGAGGGTAATTTTGTGCAAGAAAGCAAGTGGGGATCAAGTGCTTTAGCATGAGAATTTTTGGGGATCAAATTGGATTAAACAAAAGCAAGTGAAACAATGATTTTTAGATTATAGAAAATCCTTTTTAGCTTTTCTTTATTTCTTCCCTATTTCTCTCCCCCCCACTCACTCACACGAACTCACTCTCTCTCTCTCTCTCTCTCTCTCTCTCTCTCTCATATGCGGAGCACCCCACACCGACGGTTCCCTCTGCCGTTCTCCACTTTGCTTCTTCTTTTTGACTTTTTCAAGCCTTATCTCTCTCTCTCACTCATTACTCTCTTGCCGACATCCCCATTCTCTTCTCTCTTTCTCTCTCCCTCTAATTTCTTTCTATTTGTTTTGGCTTCGGCGAGCACCCACCCCTACGGTCTTCGCCCTTTTTTTTCTTTCATTTTCCTTGGATTGGGCTGCCTGCAGCTTGGACGATTGGCTTTTGGTTTTGTTCTTCATTCCCGTCCTTCGAAGTCCCCGCAGCAGCAAGCCCAGCTGTGTTATTTTCACCGAATCAGCCATGAAATCAGCCCCTTTAGCCAAGGAACCGAGCAGAATATCGGAAGCATTGTGGGCAAAGTTTCGGGCCCAAGCCGTGCTCGAAAGCTGTCGCCGCTTTGGAGATAAATGTCCCTTGTGACGTTCCCGACGTTTCAATCCAAGCAGATTGTTAAATGGGTGAGTTTAACTCACTAATCCTCGCTTAGTTTGCTAATGATGCTTAAGGGTTGATTTGTGTTAATTAAGCATGATTAGGGGTTAGATTAGTCAAGATAAATTAAATTAGTGACTTAACAATGCATGTTAGGTGGTTAGACATAGTCATTAGCGAGTAGATAGGCTCGAGTAATTATTGAGCGAACCTCGGAAATTTTTCGGGTCTCTCTCAGCCTCCAATTAGGCATTACAGGCCTAAATTGGATTATTTCTATTTAATAATTAATTTTCGAAATTAATTATTTATTTAATTATTTTTTCGAAAATTCAACCGGGATGGTCGGTAACCGGAATTTTGTGTTGATTGTTGTGGTGCAGTCCGTTTATTTATCTGAGCTTTGATTTGTATCAAATTGATTTAATTGTGAATTTTTAGGATATATTCCTAATGATGTGATTTTTGATTATTTGATTGAGAAATAATCGGGTATCGATTGTTAGTATCGATAGTAGACTGGTGAACTATAGAGTAAGGCATTGTTTCATAGTGGAATCATGGTACGAAGTATATCACCTTAGAAAATGCACGTGAGCTCGATGAATTAATCTATCACCTAGGAGAATGCACGTGGACTCGGTGATTAAGTATGGCATCTAAAAAGGGACACGTGAGCTCGGTGATTTGATGCGTCACTTTGGCGAACTAGTGCCTTAGAGAATGCACATGGGTCCAATGTTTGAGTATGGCATCTTGAAAGAGACACGTGTGAGATAGCTAGTATAAGCACCTAGAGGGGGGTGAATAGGTGCACAATCAATTTATCGAAATACGGAAGCAATTCTTGGCAAATGATAGAAAGGTAATTCATTATTGATTGACAAAATGAAATACGATCAAAGTAAAGAGTGTAAGTAAGAGAAAATTGAACACAGGGTTTATAGTGGTTCGGCTTAATCCAAGCCTACGTCCACTCTTCCGCACTGATAGCCCACCGGCTGGATTTCACTATGAACAAAAGAGAAGTTACAGCACTCATTTTCCTTGATTCCACAGTGTAGATGTTCTATCACACCTCCTCAAGGTTTCTTACAAATATAGACTCTCTTTTGTATACAAGTATTCGCTCAAAGGAATTGTCTAAACAACAAGGAGCGTCAGACTTTGGAATTCTTCTATCGCGCACACCTCAACAACTTAGAACGTCTTCCTTATATACTCCTTTATGCAATCATAGCCGTTGGCACTTACCAAAGGAATTCCTCCAATCTACCCATTGGACGGAATCAATTAGGAAGATCATTCGGGCTATTAAAGGAACGTGTCGATAGCCCATCAATCTTGTTCGCCCATACAATTAGGATCTCAGTTTCCATAAGTAGAACCTTCCAAGAATATTTAGGCAATCTTCGAGTCAATCTCGATCAATCAAGGAATTCCGTTGTGTCTTTTCTAGCCACAAGATCTTCTCCAGTTGATAAGGTCAAGCCCTTAACGAAACATCCGGTTCTGGATAACCTTCTTCAACAGATTAGAGATTGTCAATGAGGATAGACTTTGAATCATGAGTCTGGCTGTCCAGAGGTCTTCAGACTTTAAATAGCAGAGTCTGCAAACCTTCGAGACTAGACGATGGAAACGTTTTGTCGCTTCAAAACACTTCAAGAAGATTTCTCCAACAATCTCCCACTTTTTTATGGTGACAAAACTTTCCCGCATTTGGACAACTTTGACCTGCAAAACATTTCTCAAACACATATGCTTATCTGTTGACACCTAAATTTTAATTTTTAATTTTTTAATTTTATTTTATTAGGGTAACAATAATATTTCACTTATCTTTTTAAAAAAAAAGTTGTTAAAAAATAAATATATTTCGTTATGGAAGGAGATTTTGAAAGATTTTAGAATTTGGATAATGAAGCCTTATCAGAGGATAATTTTCAATGGTCGAGTGAGTCAGCTTGGAAGATTTTAACAGATGATTTTAGATTTTGGAGCCACTTTTTTGGTTGAGCACATCTCGTCTTTTCGAAGGATGATCTTCAGCGATTGGGTTGTTATGCAAATCTCCGTAGGTGGAACAGACTGGGTTTTTCACTCTATAAATAGGGGGGCTTTCTCTTCGTCTTGAGGGGGGTCGATAAAAAAAACAAGAAAAGAAAAAGTCAAGAGAAGTTTTTTCTTCCGTGGAGAGTGTGTTGGACGAAAGAGAAAAAAAGTCAAAAAGTGGAAAAAAGTCGAAAAGGAAAAGAGGGAAAAGAGACATGAGAGAGAGAGAGAGAGAGAGAGGGAGAGAGACAAAAAGGCAAGAGGTGATTTGACCCCTACTATTCATCATCTTCCCCAAATCCGCTGCCCCTCCTTTGCAACTTCCATCTACGAGGCTTCCGCCTCCATGTGTTCCACGCACGCCGACGCCGCCTGGAGCTCGACGATGACAACGCCACGCCCGCCCACCGCCACGCCGCCCCGAGTCCCCGACGCCTGAGTCTTCCTCCGCCCGAGCCCACCGTGCCGCACCGAGCCCTGCCCCTGCTCCGCTCGTGTTTGTTCCGCCCGAGCGCCCGCCGACAGCTTGCACTGCTGCGACGCCATTGCCGCCCCTGATCTGACCACGATCTGCGCCGCCCGAGCGACGACTACACCCCTCGCTGAAGCCCGCGACTTCGCCAGCCACTGTCTCCTGTAGCTCCGCCCGAATGACGACGCCGCTGGAGCCCGAGCTGATCCAGGACCCACCTGCTGCTCGCGACGCTCACCCTTGTTGCCGACGCCTCTACCCGCCGGTTGCCGTGCACCGCTTCGTCTACAGACGCCGGATCTTCCCCACTCATAGCCCGACGTCGATCCTCTGCCCGAGCCCGTGCCCGAGTGAGGCTACCTCCTACTGCTCCTCGTGACGCCACCGCTCGCCGCCGATCAGCCCGTTGCTGGCTTTTGCCGGAGCTCCGATTGCAACGCCCTCCAACGATCAAAACCCGCTGCCCGAAGATAAGCCGCACGAGCAAGCTGTGGGTGAAGAAAGCAGGAAAAGAAAAAAAAAACAAAAAAAAAAAAAGAAAAGGAAATTAGGTAGTTTTATTTTCTTTTTCTATTAACTTTATTTTATTTATTTATTTTAAGTTTAGTTGTTATTGTGAAAATTTGAAGTGATCTTTATGGATTTTGTAGGCATTATCCGTAGGGTCTTCCCATAATTATTATAATTATTAATTTGACCCGTAAGATGTTGGATCATTTTTTTAATTATTTTAATTTTTGGAATTTGTTGATAGTACTTTAATTGTTAAATCAATATAACTATTAATTTGATCCATAAGAATTCGGATAAGATTTTTAGTTATTTTGAACTTTTTGTCATGATAATCGGGGTTAAAATAATCAATAATTTGACCTGTGAGACAACAGGTTATTTTTTCGATTATTTTGATCATTTATTTGATTGAATATCTTGATTGTTTAGATTTAATGTTTAGTTGATAATTGTTTGTTTTTTTGAAAACCACTAAAAAAAATATCTAAAAATATTTGAATTAAGATTCAGTTTGTTTTAAATAATATTTTTTGTTATCATGCATATCTAGGATAGGGATTTTATTGCAATTTGAAATTAGAAAAATATAAAAAATTGCATAAGTCATTTAGGTTTTAGTTTTATCATTATTTAATTGCATGTGAAATTTATATTAATTTCGAAATTAATATAAAAAAAAAAAAAAAAAAAAAATATCATGCATATGTCATGTTGAATTAGGGCATTCTTTGCACATCATTGCATATTAGATAAATTACATGTTAGATTAAGATAATATCTTAGTTTAAATTATGATTTAATGTAACTTAATCTTTAGTTTAAATTAGATAGAATTTTAATCTAACTAGATCATTTTTTCATTTTTAAAAATATAAATATCAAATGCACGTCATTTAGTTTTTATTAGGTTCATTTAATTAAAACTTCCTTGTCATTAGACTAAGTCATTTAATAAATGTCGCATGACATATAACTCGCGTACTAAATTATATGCTGCATGTCATTTTAGTTTAAATAATTTTGTATGTCATTGCATCACGCATTGCATATCATTAAAATTATGTCATTTAGATTGCATTTAATTATTGCATTTCTTCATATCATATAGTTTAGGTCATGTTGCCATGTCATATTAGATTATTAGCATGCATCGCATGATTTTTATTAAATAAAGTGAAAACAAAAATTGAAATTGCATGTTAATTAGAAATCATATCTAGGGCTGCTGATGTTAATTCTGATTTAACAATGCAGATGCTTTCGTTGCTTCTAGGTATGTTTTGCAATATTTAATTGTTTTCTTGAATGTTAAATTGGTGGTATATGCACATGTATGATCACCTCACATGTTATGAAGTTAAATTAAAATCAATTCAATTGCCAAACATTTTTTTAAAATGAAATAAAAGGTACCGAAAGGGCACTAGGATAGTCCGGTGTAACCAAGTCCCCGAACTCATAAATCTCTGGTTCGTAGGAGTAAAGTAAATCTCCCGTTACTTTACTTGGGTTTCTAATCGACCCACCAAAAATAGATTAGTGGCGACTCCTGATTGAAAATCATTTGCATGTTAAGAATTTAAACATAAGTTGCGAATTGGTATGGGTTTGGGAGAGCCTAGGCTAAGCTTAAAAACGTAGTAATCCATTAGCCTAGTTTTAGGTGGTGAACCCGTGAAAATCATGTCGCTACAGCTTGGTGACTCCGATGGGAACTTGTGTTAAAACACTTAGTGGACTTAGGCCAATTTTTCTTTTTAAAAATATTTTTGTTTGGCAGCGAGGATCTCAGGTATGTCCCTAACATTTCTAAGGTGTTAAATGTTCTTGCAGATGGGAGGTATAAGGGGAGTAGTCTTTGCTAACCCTTGTCTTGCAAGGAGGTGTTAAGATTAATGATTTATTTTTCCTAATTAGAAGTGTTGTTTGCATTTAAACTGTTGTGCATGCTTTATTGCTTTAGCACCACACTATTTGCACACACAACCTACGGTCGGACTTGGGCTACGATAGGATTTTTAGGATGGTGTTGAGAATGATACTTCCTCCAAAGCGAGACTGCTATGTAGAGGTTGACCTTCTCTTTCCTGAAATTTCTTTCATGGTGTCGAATGCTTTTGTCCATATCCGTGAGACTGCGTGATTATTGGGTATTTTATTCGACTGAGCCGGAGTTAGGGGGACTTGACACGTTAATGCGAGATTGCAACGGTCAGATCATCCTCTTAGCTCCACTTTGTTAAGCCTAGACAAAAATCGAGCCTCACTTTTCATGCGTGTGTCTATGTGATTGTCATCAATTTCCAGTGAAAGTAAGTTGTTTAAATTCTTCGCAATTTATTTACTTTATTGTAATTTTGTCGATCCATGACAATTAGGTTTCGTCGTCGGTCTTGTTTTATATGTGATGGGGAAAACCGACGTGCAATTCATTTCCACTCCAAAGAAAGAGCTCAAGAGGTGGTTGGATCAGTTGGATCAAGATGGCCAGAGATATGTGAAAACCAAGATCACTCGACTTCTCCCACTGTTAGAGACCAACGTCCACTCTGGTGTAATTTAGGCACTCCCTCATTTCTGGTGTCCACAAACTTCCACCTTCATATTTGGTGAGTTTGAATTGACACCAACACTTGAAGAATATAGTGTCGCCATTGGAATGCCCTTGGAAAAGGAACTTGTTAGACCGCCTATCGGTATAGATTCTATTTCTGAATTATCACAGTTTTTAGAAGTCGAAGCCGAAGAAGTAAGAAAGGTTGTTAAAGCCAATTGCTATTTATGCCCATTATCATTTTTGGAAGGTCGTTTTTCAAACCGACCGATGATTTCAAAAGCTAGGATTTTCATCTTAGCATTTTTTGGACTAATCGTTTTTCCTTATCGAAAAAATGCCCTTATCCTTCAATTTCATGGATGGTTAATCGTGTCTGCGACGGGTTGAATTATGTCAATATGGTTTTAGCCGGTTGAATTATGTCAATATGGTTTTACCTTATGAAACATTTTTGTCATTAACCCATTTCAAACAAAATGATTAATTTTTTGAAAAATCCTGAAAGACCATGCATACTAAATGTTCCGCCCTTCCCAAGATGATGAGCCAATTCCGTTGTTGGGCTTTTAAGTGCAACTTTTACAATGCTCTTCAAGAAATTCCTCCGCCGCTCAAGACAGAGTTGTTCCAAGTTCGTTTTATTCGAGCAAACTATGATTACTTCAAGGAGATCCAAATGATCATTGCTGCATGGAATGAATGCCACCCAGAGAAGATTTTGGTGCAAAAGAGACTAAAAGGCGAGGAGGAGATTCACCATGCGTCAACATTTTACATCCAACAACATCGGATTTCTGCCACCCTGCGTCCAGTGGTCCCTGATGTGACCGAGAAGCCAACCCAACAAGCACAAATTGAGCATCTTAAGCGGAAAGTGAAAATGCTGGAAGCTGAAAATAAAAAGCTTCGCAAGGCGTTGGGTTCCCGAAAGCATATAAAATGAGATATTTTGTTTTCTTAATTCAATGTCTAGGGACTTTTATTTCAATTCAGTATTTTTAGTTTTTAGTTTGATGTTTAGGGACTTGAATTTCAATTCATAGTTCAATGTTAGGAAGTTTGGTTCAATGTTTAAAATAAATTTTGAATGAAATCAGGCGATTAGATCATTGTCATGGACCAATTTCATTTGTTATAATACTTACCGTACCTTTTTTCTTAGGTAAGAACACAGCTCATCTAAGATCACCAATCCGAACTCGTTCTAGGGCAACAATGGCTAATAACACCAAACAAGTGTGTGTTGCTGAACAAGCTCGTATCGCCACCCTCGAAACGGAAATGAAGCAAGTCTTGAATGTTCTTGAGCAGCTTTCTAAGCAAATCGATTCTCTCCAAGCAAACACTGCTCCACCAGCTCTACAAGTTGAAGTGGTGTTACCACAACAAGCTCCCATGGCTGATCCAAGAGATAAAGGCAAGAATACGACCGTATTTGGGCCATCAAGCTCTAAGGATGTCTCAAGGGAGAAAGTTATTGACACGCCTCAAATTGTTGTTGATGAGGAGATACAAGTGATACAGCCAGTTGTACCGAAGACTGAGCAGGAAAAACGCTTGGTGAAAGTCGATGAGAAACTTAAGCAACTACAGGATTCATTTATCCAAAGCCCAACTGATTTGTCCCACTATACAAAGGTCAAGATGCCGAAGAAGTTCAAAATGCCGGACTTTGAAAAGTATGATGGCACCTCTTGCCCGAAGATCCATTTAAAGACATATGTGGTCAGGATGACCCAATATGTTGATAACATCCCCTTGATGATTCAACAATTTCAGGCAAGCTTGACAGGACCGACATTACAGTGGTACATTATGAAGAAAATTAATCTTCTGGAGACTTGGGAGGATTTGACCGATGCCTTTTTCAAGCAATATAAGTATAATATTGATGTCACCCCATCTCGAGAAGATTTACTTCGCACTGAGAAAAAGAGGACGGAATCTTTCAAGGCATATGTCACGAGATGGAGGACCGTAGCTGCTCAGATTACTCCAAAGCCGACAGAAAAAGAGTTGATGGATTTGTTCATGAAGACACTCCCGCTTGAATATCGAAATCGGATGTTAGGATCGATTGCCAAGTCGTTCAATCAGCTAATCCCTATTGGTGAGCGAATTGAAGTAGCATTACGTGATAGATGGGCATCAGATCAAACCAGCTCGTATAGGAGAGTTTCAGTGAAGAAGGATAAGGAGCCTATAGCGGAAATTAATGCAGCTTATGTTCAACCCCCTCGCCCCGTCTTGAACACTCAATAGGGAGGAGCGTGACCATTCTTCAGCCAGCAGAAGAGCTCTTCCAAGCGTCAATTTACGTCTCTTCCTAAACCATTGTCTAAGATCTTGTCAACCCTTCAGAAGAAAGGATTACTCGCTAAGGAGCCTAAGTGACCTAATCTTGAGCGTTTCCCCAACTACGATCCTTCTAAGACATGTGCTTACCATATGGGGGAGGTAGGGCATTCTGTTGACGATTGTTATACACCGCGACACAAAATCCAGAATATGTTGGATGCCAAGGTGGTTTCATTCCGTGATGCACAGCCAAACATTCAGAATAATCCACTCCCTAATCACCCAGAAGCTGTGAACACCATTTTCAGTTTTGATGCTGGTTGAAAGAGGAGCTTGAGAGTACATGTGAACGATGTTTATAATGGTTTAGTTCGAGCTGGATACTACTCAGACATAGAGGAGCCTACCATGTCTCAGAAGGTGCAAAGAGTCAAGGCATTGTCTAAGAAGGGAATGATTATCTACACGGATCCTACTGACACCGTTTCGACCATCACTCCAATCATTATTGATCTAGAAGAGGAGGTTTCTGATTTTGAAGATGAGTTTACTGGTTTAAACATTGGAGCTAACGATCCCCTAGCTCTTGACATGCCACCGTTGGAAGATGCGTTGGATGAAGATGGATTAATCATCAACGATGTGCCACCACCAGATGATGAAGAATTGATTCTTGATGTTATGCAACCTTATGCTTACACAAGTAATAAGGAGGTACCATGGTGTTATGATGCGGAGATAGATGTGGTCACTCGATCGGGACGCACTTACGCTCAGGCCAACTCACAACCCGTCAAGCCAGTCACTAATGAGGAGGCTAAAGAATTCTTAGCGGTAATTAAGGCAAGTGAGTATAGCATAGTAGACCAACTTCGTAAAATGCCGGCACAAGTCTCCATATTAGAGTTACTTTTGACATCAGAGAAACATCAAAAAGCCTTGATGAAAGTCCTTAACGAAGTACATGTCCCAGAGTCCATTGAACTTGAGAAGCTGGGGGAATTCGTAGGGGCCATTTTGTTAAATGACCAGATTACCTGCTCAGATGATGAAATCCCAGATGAAGGAAGAGGACACGGCAAAGCCCTTTATATCTCAGCCAAGTGTCGAAATACCTTGGTGTCCCGTGTGCTCATAGATAATGGATCGGCTTTAAACATATGCCCTCTTGCAACTCTAAAACATCTTGGGTATGATTTGGGGAAAATTCGCACGGCTAAAACCTCTGTTCGAGCATTTAATGGAACCAAAAAAGAAGCAATTGGAGAAATTGATTTGGACTTGCAAATAGGGCCGTGTTATTTAATGCAGTTTTTTAGGTCCCGGACATACCTACAGCTTTCAACTTTTTGTTAGGTCGTCCATGGCTTCATGCAGCAGGGGCGGTTTCTTCAAGTCTTCACTAGAAAGTGAAGTTTGTGACGAAAGGGAAGCTTATTACAGTTCGAGGAGAGGATGAGTTCAAGATTTATCATGAGACGGCTATCCCTTACATTGAACCAGATTGTAGAGAAGAATCCAGTTTTCAAGCATTTGAGTTGGTTTCGACCATTCATGTCTCTCAAGGCACTACCCTACCCACTCCAAAGTTATCAAAGTCAGCGATCATGGTAGGCAAGACCATGGTCGGGAGTGGTTTTGTTCCAGGTAATGGTTTAGGCCGACATGGTCAGGGCACTCGCCAACCAATTGAGGCCGGGCAGAATTCATATACTACTAGATTGGGCTATCGTGGTAGAGGTGGACGATCCTATAGAGGAAGAGGAAGAGGACAAGGATGAACTGGCTTTATTATACCCCATATTAGGTCCACATTCCCTAGGCCTGCGAAAATGATGCATGAGGAAGAAGGGGCGATCGATACCTATGTTCAATACCCCAAGCCTCCAGGTGTTGACATTGATGTTATTTCTGTCGGATGGAGAGAGGCAGACAAGCCAGTTGCAAACACCATTTGATCCACTGGAAAAGATGACGCACTCAGAGGAATGGCCGAATTATTCAAAGAGAATTTCGTGTTTGCCATCGATGTTTGCCATTTTAATTATTTGCACACTCCTCTACGCAAGAGTTTTTTTTATTGCTTTCCGTATTTGCATTTTCATTCCTAGGATCATTTCAATAATGATTTGCATATAAAATTTTCATGTTTTGAGGGCATGCAAAACCGGTATGGAAATGGTCCAATCCAAAAATAAAAAATAAAAAATCTAAGTTACCTTGTTTGTTTTTCTAATCCATCTACATTTTGTTTCGATGATCATATAGCATGCAAAGGTGTGGAAATGGTCCAATAATAAATAATGATGATCCCGAAGACTCGATCAAAGATTCCATTGAGGTGCAACGTAACTGGGAGCAGCACGAAAAAGCCAAGGCTCTCACATCCGAGTAAACTGTCACTATTAATGTAGGTGACACTAAAGAAGCCAGAGAGGTGAAAATTGGGGCAAGTCTCTCCAAAGATGAGGCCAAGCACTTAATTTAGCTACTGAAGGAATATCAAGATATCTTTGCATGGACCTATGCTGATATGCCTGGTTTAGACCCGTCAATTATGGAGCATTGCCTACCTACTAATTCGGATGCGCCACCTAAGAAGCAAAGGTTGCGGAGAACTAAGCCCGAGCTTTCAAAGAAGATAGAGGAGGAAGTAATGAAGCTATTGAAGGTGGGATTCATTGAAGTCTCACAGTACCCCGAATGGGTGGCCAACATTGTTCCAGTAATGAAGAAGGACGGTCAGGTTCGAGTTTGTGTTGATTATCGGGATCTGAACAAGGCTAGTCCAAAAGATGATTTTCCGTTACTACACATAGACACCCTTGTGGATAGTACCGCTGGTTTTGAATTATTCTTATTTATGGATGGTTTTTCCGGATACAATCAAATAAGGATGAAGGAGGAAGACAAGGAAAAGACTGCCTTTATCACCCCATGGGAAACCTTTCATTATAAGGTTATGCCCTTCGGACTAAAAAATGCCAGGGCAACTTACCAGCGAGCCATGATAGCATTGTTTCATGACATGATGCATCAAGAAATTGAGGTCTATGTTGATGATATGATTGCAAATACTCGACCTGGAAAAAGCCAAGTTAAGACCTTGAAGAAGCTGTTTGATCGGCTCCATGAGTTCAAGTTTCGACTAAATCCCACTAAGTGCGTATTCAGAGCAACATCCGGTAAATTACTCGGATTTATTGTGAGCAGTAAAGGGATTGAAATCGACCCAACTAAAGCTAAGGCCATTTGTGAGTTGCGACCTCCGTCAACGGTGAAAGAAGTTCGAAGCCTTTTGGGAAAGTTGAATTACATTGCTCTATTCATTTCCCAACTTTCTGAAACCGCCAAGCCGTTCTTCAAGCTCCTAAAGAAGAATGCACGAGTCAACTGGGAAAATGAATGTTTAGAAGCGTTCGACAAGTTGAAGTGTTACTTGATGAATCCACCAATGCTTGTCCCGCCATCACCGGGGCATCCTTTAATTCTCTACCTCACCATTCATAGTGAGTCACTAGGTGTAATGTTGGCTCAAGAAAGTCTCGTTGACATAAAAGAACGAGCCATTTAGTACTTGAGCAAGAAGTTCACTATATCAAAGCTGAAGTATCTTGATGTTGAAAAGACTTGTGCGGCTTTGGTGTGGGTATTGTATAGATTGCGACAATATACATTACATCACCAAACTTTCCTCATGACTAAGAACAACCCCATCAAGTACTTACTTGATCGACCCACTTTGGTGGGTAAGTTGGCCAAATGGCAAATTTTAATTTCCAAATTTGATGTGTAATTCATGCCACAAAAGTCGGTTAAGGGATGAGTGATCGCTGACCTATTGGCTGAGAATTCATGAATCTCTAATGACAATGATAGTCTCCTTGATGACTGTGTCTTGAATGTGAATGAAGACTTGTGGAAGATGTTCTTTGATGGAGCTGTAAACTTGTTTGGTTCTGGTACTGGGGCAGTTTTGATATCCCCAGATGGACAACACCATCCAATGGCTGCAAAATTGATATTCCCATGCACTAATAATGTGATTGAGTATGAAGCTTGCATCCTCGGGCTTCAGGCCGCAATTGAGATAGGTGTGGCCAAGTTAAAAGTGTTCGGAAACTCCACACTAATCATAATGCAAACCGTAGGTGAATGGAAGACCAAGGAGGCCAAGTTGCTCCCATACCACAAGTATTTAGAAGATTTGGTGGAAAAGTTCGAGGAAGTTTCGTTCGAGTACTTACCAAGGTCTCATAATCAATTTGCAGACGCACTTGCGACATTGTCTTCTATGTTGCAAGTCACTGATGGATTAGAGGTTGAGCCTTTGAAAATAGAGGTTTTGCCGAAACCAATTTATTGCATGGTAGTGACAGAAGAACCGGATGGAAAACCATGGTACCATGACATCATGACCTATATTCAAAAGCGAGAGTTCCCAGAAGGTAGCAATCCAGCTGACCGAAAGCATCTCATGAAACTTGCCTCCAAATTCTTTATTAGTGGGGATACATTATACAAACGGTCCTTCGACTCCATCCTACTTAGATGTGTCAATGCTAAGGAAGCCACTCAGTTGATGGAAGAAATACATGAAGGAGTGTGTGGACCTCACATGAGTGGCCACATGTTAGCAAAAAAGATTATGAGACTAGGTTACTTCTGGTTGACCTTGGAGACCGATTGCATTCAACATGTTCGGAGTTGTCATCATTGTCGATTTATGGAGACAAGATAAATGTTCCTCCAAATGAGCTGCATCAATCGTCGAATCATGGCCTTTTTCGATGTGGGGCATCGATGTGATTGGCCCAATTAATCCGAAGGCTTCAAATGGACATCGTTTTATTTTGGTGGCGATAGATTATTTTTCCAAAATGGATAGAAGCTATGTCATCCTATGTAGTTGTCACCGCAAAGAATGTCGTGAAATTCATCAAACGTGATATAATTGCCCGTTATGGTGTCCCTGAAACCATTATCACGACAACGGGACAAACCTGAACAACAAGCTTGTTGATGAGTTGTTCAGCGAGTTCAAGATCAAGCATTTGAATTTGTCCCCTTATCGCCCTCAAATGAATGGTGCGGTTGAGGCAGCAAATAAGAACATCAAGAAAATCCTGGCAAAGATAGCTGATAATTATCGTGACTGGCATGAGCGGCTTCCTTATGCTCTGATGGCGTATAGGACTTTAGTTCGTACCTCTACTGGGGCAACTCATTTTTCTCTGGTGTATGGCATAGAAGCAGTCCTGCCAGTTGAAGTAGAAATCCCTTCTCTAAGAGTATTATCTCATTCTAAGCTGACGGAAGCTAAATGGGCACAACAGAGGTATGACCAACTCAATTTGATTGATGAAAAACGATTGAAGGCCATATGTCATGGTCAATGTTATCAACAATGGGTGGCTAAGTCCTTTAATCGGAAGGTTCGCCCAAGGTGTTTCAAGGTCCATGATTTGGTACTACGCAAGATGCTACCAATTATCCTTGATCCTCGTGGCAAGTTCACTCCAAATTACAGTGGGCCATACATTGTGAAGAAAGTACTTCCCGGAGGTGCTTTAATCTTAGCAGAAATGGATGGGCGTGAATTCACAAATCCTGTAAATTCTGATGCTGTAAAGAAATACTATCCATGAATAAAAGGGCTTGTAAAAACCTTTTCCTCACTCAAAGTTGGTCAAATCTCTAGTGTATAATGTTGCATGTTTTACTTTTGCAGGGGGGCAAAGAATGGATATTAGCAACAATGTCTTTTAAGGTACCTCTATGAGCTTCCTTACAAAGAGGGGCAAGACACGGACACTCAACAGCTTTGACTTTATGATTTGATGTGCAAGAATAGAGCATGGCATTTTGTCATTATAGAATGCTTTCACATGATATTATGTAATTTGTCAATTCCACTTGAAATTTATCAAAATTGATAATTCAGTGAAAGATGTCGAGTTACTTGAACATGCTAAATGAGGCGTGAAAGGCAAACCTTATCTCATACACAGTCCCTTGTTTACACATTGTGAGGTGAGTATGGAAACGTTTTATGTTTCAAGGTGATGAGTTTTCTTGCAAGAAGTATAGCAGCTGAAATGACGAGAGGTAGTTCATTTGTCTATCCCAAACACTACAGATAATCCATTGCTTAACCCTTTTGAGCCCAAATACTTGAAGAATTTCTTTCATACTACCACTGTCAATGACCACCCCACATCGAGGCAAATGGAGGTAAGTTGACATTGAAGGAGAGTGAAATGAATTGAAATTTTCTTGCTCTCACTTGCATCAATCTTCAAGTCATGCCATTACATTGAATTCATGTGGAAATTTAAGTGCTTTAAGATGATGAAAAGCATTTCTTTCACTATTCTACACATTTATATCCTTTGCATAGCCCACTTGAGCCTATGAATTCATTTCATTTAAACCTAGTTGGTGATCATCCACCACACCGGGGCAAAATGAAAGACAATCAAGGTTCGAATGTTATTTAAAATATATTGAAAGACGATTGTGTGTCAAAGAAAAAATCAAAATAGAACTAAGGGGGCATGAAAAAAGCAATGTGCCTAGTAAAAGCAAGGTCAATGCCCATTAAAAGAAAAGAAAATGACTGATGAATTGGGGGGCATAAAAAAAAGCAAGTGTGCCGATCTGATGCCCATCATCAAAGAAAATTATTTTAAAAGAAAAAATGTTGAGAAAAAATCTCCAGTTGAATAATCATTGGCATCGGTGATAAACTCTTAAGCCAATAAAAAAATTTGTCAAGAAGACAATCCATGGTGAAGAAAATTGGTGGTAATGTCAAGATGATCACCAACTCTTACCCATTACACACATCTTTGAGCCTAACGATCCTTTCGTTTCTCAAACCCAAGAACCAAGCCTGTGTTACGTCCCTTACAAAATCTCTTTAGATTAGGGCACTTGAATTAACATAGGAATTCATATGTTTTAAGCATTGTTCGAAGAAGTGCGAGCAAGATTATTTCTTTCTCATTTTGCAGGGTTCTTGACTTGTAAACCCGGAGATGATTACAGAATTGTTCTTTCAATAGCATTGACTCAAAGAGTCTCTTTTGCTAAACCATTGACCAAACCCACATTACAATCCTCGTCAAAGACCTCTCAGATTGGTAAGGTCATACTGATTGCAAGAAAATTCGAACTCTTGTCGACAAGATGATAATAAGATTGAGTGATAATTCCCGCATCAATGGTCGGGACAAATAACCCCTCCTAAATGAGAGCGAGTGAAAAAGCCTTTCTCACACCAAAAGTGTCTCATTTAGTATGTTCAAGAGATTCACACTATAAGTGAAAATTGTCTTGATATTTTTTTCCTTGTGGAAGTTTGAAAAGCCATCATGTATGGACCTTCATTGAAATGAAAAAAAAAAGATGAATTTTTCCTCAAAGACCAAAGGATTTGTTTTTGAAGCCTTGAAGTCATCTTGGTGCTTGATAAGATTTTGTTTTCAAATGTCTATCTGAGTTCCGGATGTTTGAACCTGCTTGATGAGAATTTGTCAAAACATCTACCCATTTATAAAATATTTTCAAATGTCTAGTTTGAATTCTAGATATTTGAACCTTTAAATACTTGATGTGACTTCCAAGTATTTGTCTTTTCAAGCGTCTAATGTGATTTCCAGATGTTTAGAATTTTTAAGTACTTGATGCAATTTCCAGGTGCTTGGGATTTGATGAGAGTCCTAAATCCCCTAAAGATTTTTCTTCAGATTCAATTTGATTTAGGCGACCGTAGAATGGTACGGGTCCTAAACAACATTTATTACTCTAACAGGCGACCGTAGAATGGTACGGGTCTTGGAAAAACAGTTTCCCCATTCAGGCGACCGTAGAATGGTACGGGTCCTGGAAGGTAAATCCCCGTTTAGGCGACCGTAGAATGGTACAGGTCCTAGACATAACCAAACACTGTCATACTGGGTGACCGTAGAATGGTACGGGTCCTGGACATGTAATACCGACGGCCTAGAACTACTCTATCCTTCTTGAAGGTGGGTTATTCCAAGTGCTTAGGATCTGATGAGAGTTCCAGATCTCTAAAGACTTTGAGCCTTTCAATTATCTGAAGAGATTTCCAGATATTGTCAGGTCTTATAGGAATCATTTCACACCTAATAATACTTTTCTGAATCTCCAGATAAGTATGACAGGTACGTGTTCTTCTTTGCATTTGCATTTCATTAAGCATGGAGACATAGAAATATATGCTCTCGATAAAATCATTACATTTACATTGCATTATTGCATGACCTTGCATTTCAAAAAGAATTAAATTTATTTGAAAAAGAGGTCATTAACATTTGCATATACATTCCATATTCATTTTGCATTCATTTTGCATTTGCATTTCATTGAGCATAGACACATTGAAATATATGTTCTTGACCAAATCATTGCATTTACATGGCATTCTTTATTGCATTTATATGGGTCCATTTCTTTAAAAAAAAAAAAAGGTCATTACAATTAGCATTTGCATATTCATTTTGCATGATTTAAATTTAGGTGTCATTTATCTTTGAAGGAAACCTTTACGAGCTTCCCTTCAAAGAGGGACAGTTGTTGACACCTAAATTTTAATTTTTAATTTATTTTATTTTATTTTATTTTATTAGGGTAACAATAATATTTCACTTATCTTTTTTAAAAAAAAGTTGTTAAAAAATAAATATATTTTGTTATGGAAGGAGATTTTGAAAGATTTTAGAATTTGGATAATGAGGTCTTATCAGAGGATAATCTTCAATGGTCGAGTGAGTCAGCTTGGAAGATTTTAACAGATGATTTTAGATTTTGGAGCCACTTTTTTGGTTGAGCACATCCCGTCTTTTCGAAGGATGGTCTTCAGCGATTGGGTTGTTATGCAAATCTCCGTAGGTGGAACAGACTGGGTTTTTCACTCAATAAATAGGGGGGCTTTCTCTTCGTCGTGAGGGGGGGTCGAAAAAAAAAACAAGAAAAGAAAAAGTCAAGAGAAGTTTTGCTTCTGCAGAGAGAGAGAGAGAGAGAGAGAGTGTAGTGGACGAAAGAGAAAAAGAAGTGAAAAAGTGGAAGAAAGTCAAAAAAGGGGTAGAGGGAGAAGAGACGTGAGAGAGAGAGAGAGAGAGAGAGGAGAAAAGTAAAGAGGTGATTTGACCCCTACCATTCATCATCTTCCCCAAACTCGCCCCTCTGTGACTTCCATCCGCGAACTTCCGCCTCCGTGTGTTCGCGCACACCGACGGTCTCCTCACCTGGAGCTCGAAGCCAGTCCCGTCCGCCGCAACCGCCGCGCCGCCCCGAGTCCTCAATGCCTGAGTCTTCCTCTGCCCGAGCCCACCGTGCCGCGCCGAGCCCTGCCCCTGCTCCGCTCGCGTTTGTTCCGCCCGAGCGCCCGCCGACAGCTTGCACTGCTGAACCACGCCGAGACCCCTGATCTGACCATGATCTGCATCATGCGACGACCGCACCCCTCACGATCCAACGCCGCCAGCCACCGTCTCCTGTTGCTCCACCTCGACGATGCCGCTGGAGCCCGACAACAAGCCCACCTGCTGCTCGCGACGCTCACCCTTGCTGCCAACGCCTCTACCCGCCAGTTGCCGCGCACTGCTTCGCCTGCAAACGCCGGATCGTCCCCACTCACAGCCCGACACCGATCCTCTGCCCGAGCCCGTGCCCGAGTGAGGCACCCACGCGATGCCACCGCTTGCCGCCGATCCACCCGTTGCTGGCTGATCCCCTCCAGTTGCGACGCCCTTCAACAATCAAAACCCGCTACCCGGAGATAAGCCACACGAGCAAGCCGTGGGTGAAGAAAGCAGGAAAAGAAAAAAAAAAAAAAAGAAAAGAAAAGGAAATTAGGTAGTTTTATTTTCTTTTTCTATTAACTTTATTTTATCTATTTCTTTTAAGTTTAGTTGTTATTGTGTAAATTTGAAGTGATATTCATTTCGATTTTGTAGGCATTAGCCATAGGGTCTTCCCCATAATTATTGTAATTACTAATTTGACCCGTAAGATGTCGGGTCATTTTTTAATTATTTTAATTTATGGAATTTGTTGATAGTACTTTAATTGTTGAATCAATATAACTATTAATTTGATCCATAAGAATTTGGATCAGATTTTTAATTATTTTGAACTCCTTGTCGTGATAATCAAAGTTAGGATAATCGTTAATTTGACTTGTGAGACAACAGGTTATTTTTTCGATTATTTTAATCCTTTATTTGATTGAATATCTTGATTGTTTAGATTTAGTTGATAATTGTTTTTTTTAACCACTAAAAAAAATCTAAAAATATATGAATTAGGATTCAGTTTGTTTTGAAATATTTTTTGTTATCATGCATATCTAGGATAGTCATTTAGGATTTTAGTTACATGTTTAATTACGGTTGTTAATCATTATATTAATTTTAATTTCGAAATTAATATAACAAAAAAAAAAAAAAAAATCATCATGCATATATCATGTTGAATTAGGGCATTCTTTGCACATCATCGCATATTAGATAAATTGCATGTTAGATTAAGATAATATCTTAGTTTAAATTAGAATTTAATGTGACTTGATCTTTAGTTTAAATTAGATAGAACTTTAATCTAACTAGATCATTTTTGCATTTTTAAAAATATAAATATCAAATGCACGTCATTTAGTTTTTATTAAGTTCATTTAATTAAAACTTCCTTGTCATTAGACTAAGTCATTTAATAAATGTCGCATGACATATAACTCGCATACTAAATTATATGATGCATGTCATTTTAGTTTAAATAATTTTGTGTGTCATTGCATCACATTCCATGTCATTAAAATTAGGTCATTTAGATTGCATTTAATTATTGCATTTCTTCATGTCATATAGTTTATGCCATGCTGCCATGTCATATTAGATTATTAGTATGCATCGCATGATTTTCATTAAATAAAGTGAAAACAAAAACAAAAATTGAAATTGCGTGTTAATTAGAAATCATATCTAGGGTTGCTGATGTGAATTCTGATTTAACAATGCAGATGCTTTCGTTGCTTCTAGGTATGTTTTGCAATGTTTAATTGCTTTCTTGAGTGTTAAATTGGTGGTATGTGCACATGTATGATCACCTCACATGTTAGGAAGTTAAATTAAAATCAATTCAATTGCCAAACATTTTTTTTTGAAAATGAAATAAAAATGTACCGAAAGGGCACTAGAATAGTCTGGTGTAACCAAGTCCCCGAACTCATAAATCTCTGGTTCGTAGGAGTAAAGTAAATCTCCCGTTACTTTACTTGGGTTTCTAATCGACCCACCAAAAATAGATTAGTAGCGACTCCTGATTGAAAATCATTTGCATGTTAAGAATTTAAACATAAGTCGCGAATTGGTATGGGCTTGGGAGAGCCCGGGGTAAGCTTAAAAACTTAGTAATCCATTAGCCTAGTTTTAGGTCGTGAACCCGTGAAAACAGGCCGCGACAATATCTTATAGAGATAAATGGCTAAATGAATAACACTAGAATTTACAACCACAAAAAAGAGGTTAGTCTAATAAGTGATAAAGCCATCCATAAGATACCAATGATAGTTAATAAAATCAATCAAGTCCAAGTCTAGTTCAGTTCTCATCTAGACACAAAAAACAAAGTCAAACAAACAGAGTTTGATGATTCAAACATCAAAACAATCCACAAAATCCAACAAACAGTCCAACAAACCACACGATTAAAAGTCGAATTGTTCAAATCTTGCATCTCTCCCCATTTTTGTCAGCATTAAAAAAAGGTTGAGATGAAAATGGAATGAAGTCAAAATTGCTTGGGAACGCAGACAAGTTGGAAGTCTCCCATAGACTGAATAATGCCTTCCATCCTTTTCAGGTCTTCCTTCAATTGTGCAATCTCCTCACCCTTGGCATTGGCCTGAATCTGAACAGAGAGGGCTTGGATTTGATCATTCAATGAACATGAAGAAACTTGACCCGCAGTTTGCAAGTTTTGAACCTCACATCCGAAGGCATAAATTTGACCTCGCATTTCCATTAGAATATCCATGATTCTGCGAAAATCGGCTGGGTTGTCGGTCTGCGTACCAGCTTCAGCACGATCTGCATATGATGGCATATCAGAATAATCTCGCAGGTTTGGTGATGAAACTTCATGACCTTCTTCTGGAAATTGAGAGGCATAAACATCCTCTGGGTCTGCAGGTGAGCGACTAACTCCTTCACTTGCATAAGGATATGAGGACTTCTCTCATTTCTTTTGATCTCCCCCTGTTACCATGCCTACAGGTGGAGAGGAGTGTTCCTCAGGTTCTCCTTCTTCTCGTCTTTCTTCCTCAGGTCTTTCCTCCTCTGCTTCTTTTTCACCAACTACTCTTTCTTCTTCTTGCTCATCTTCTTCTCGGCCTTCTCTTTCCTCTTGGCCTTCTCTTTCCTTTCCTTATTTCTCACGTTGTTCCATTGACTCTGGAACAGTGCGACTTAGCTTCTTCAAAGCTATGGCCGAAGTGGTAAGGTCATCATCTTCTTCATCTTCCACAATAAGAGCTCTCCTTTTTGGTTTTGAAGCAACCAAGGGCTCCTTTCCTTTCCGTTTTGAAGAAGAGATTTGATGAGCTTTGACTGGAGCTTCTCCTTGAATTTCTCCAACTCCTTGTTCAGTTCCTTCAGATGCATTTTGGTCACCATCTTTAGTCCTACCAGCATATGATCGCACAATCGAACACAAAAGATTTGCGGAGGCTGAATATTCAAATGTCTGAATAACTTCGTCACAAGGCTTGGGTAAGGAAGTTGACCTCTGTCCTTCATCATCACTCTATACATGTGAAACATGATAGTGTGAGGGAGAGAAAACTTTTTCCCAGTGAGGATGGCATATATCAGCTTTGCCTCTGAGCTTGAAACATTAGTCTTGGAGGTTGATTTTGGTCGGAGGCAATTGATCACAATCTTGTGAAGCAAGATGTTGAATGCACTCATCCTCAAGTAGGTGATCTTCTCCTCTGTTCTCCTGTCCTTCACCAGTTCCAGTGTGGCTCAAGCAATGGAAACTTTGATCAGTTGATATCTTCCTCTTTCAACTCCTAACACATCTGCCAGCATATCCATATCCACAACATAGTCTTGATCTTTAACACTGAAAGAAAATCTATTCGCATCCAAAAAGCTAAGATTTGAATAGAAATATGCAGTTAGTTCAGCATAGGCCTCTGTAGTGTCGGAGCAGAACCTTTCAAGTTGAAGATAACTGAACTTTTCCCTCAAGTTCATATTCACAGCATCCAGAAAGTCAAAATCCACACTTCTAGGGTTTATTACCCCACGCTTCAGCAATTTCGAGTACAAATCCTTTTGTTCCTTCGATTTGAACAAATCTCCCATTTTTCCTCGACTTTCAACCGCAACACCCATTCTCGGTTGAAATAGACTGTACAATTTGTCATCATCATTCCCATCTACAGGATTCAGTCCCCAATCACGAGGATCACTCGGGATATTCGCAAGAGTTTCCTCAGCCAACCCTTTACGAGCAATTCCCAAACTTTCCATTTTTCGCAGAAAGATACATTCGTTCTTATATCATTTGTCTTTAAGAAAATCATCGAAATAGTTCAAAGGAGTACGAGTTCCTTTTAAGGCACGATACAACTTATAAATATGAGCGGGCTTTTGAACTTTTACTGGATCTGCATCCTCAATGATTTGTTCCTCTTGTTGATGATCAGCACCTTGAGGACTAGATAGAGGAGAATGACGCTGCTGAGAATGTTGTGGGCTCAGTTGCTGTTCTGGAGACACTTCTTCTTTGGTGAGATCGAAGTGCGTAGGCCCCTCACTCATTTTCCGTGGTCCCCTGCTTGCAATTCTCGAAGACTTTCTTGAAGATGACATCTTTCTCAGTTTTTGGAAGATTCCTTGCTTGACTTTTCCAAGAAAGATGACAACTTTTTGAAGATTAAACAAGGGAAGAAAACAGGAATGGAGGATCGATACTTTCTAGGGTTTTTGAGAGTAAAGTGAAGAGGAATCGACAGTGCACGATCGGTTAAAAAGAGAGATAAACGAACCGTCACAAAGGAAATAAAGAGATGCCTTTTCAAAATAACTGTCTTTTTCCGTAAAATAGTCATTTTAAAAATGACTTCCTTTTTGAAAATGAAACGATGCAATAATTAAGTCGAGTAAATATAGCAACAATTTAAACACAGTCTGACAATCGTACCTCTTCAAGATAAGATTCGAGAGAGAGAGAGAGAGAGAGAGAGAGAAAAAAAAAAGATTTACAGTCTGACGGTCATACCAAGACTAACTTACAGTTAAAGTCTTGTATGTCTAAGTCTGAAAGTCTTTAGATTTTGATCTCCTCATACTTTAAAATGTTGAGTCTGGAACGGATGGTTTCAAATTGATTTTTCTCCAAAGGCTTTGTGAATATATCTGCCAGTTGGTTCTTTGAATCAACATATTGGATTGAAACATCTCCATTTTGAACATGGTCTCTAATAAAGTGATGTCAAATCTCTATATGCTTTGCTCTTGAGTGGAGAATTGGATTTTTGGTGAGGTTGATAGCGCTGGTGTTGTCGCAATTAATCTCCGTGCATGAGTCTTCAATTTCAAAGTCTCTTAGCTGTTGTTTTATCCACAGAATTTGCGAACAACTTCCGAGAGCTATATACTCTGCTTCTGCTGTAGAGAGAGCTACTGTACTTTGCTTTCTGGAAAACTAAGACACTGTCCTACCTCCAAGTAGTTGACAAGTACCCGAGGTGCTTTTTCTATCGACTCTGCATCCAGCAAGGTCTACTTCTGAATATCCAAGAAGAGTAAAGTCTCCCATTTTTGGATACCAGAGACCAAAGCTTGAAGTTGATGAAACATATTTAATAATACGCTTCGCAGCATTCAAATGAGATTCTTTTGGGTCTGATTGAAATCTGGCACAAATGCAAACACTAAACAGAATGTCAGGTTTAGAAGCAGTAAGATAAAGAAATGATCCAACGATACTCCTGTACAGCTTTTGATCGACTTTCTTTCCTTCTTCATCTTTGTCTATCTTCAAGGAACTTGACATTGGTATGTTAGTCTTTTTGCAATTGTCTAGTCCAAACTTTTTGACAAGATCATTTGCATATTTTTCTTGATGAATGAAAGTTCCTTCCTCCAATTGTTTTATTTGAAGTCCAAGAAAGAATGTTAACTCACCCATCATGCTCATTTCAAATTCATCTTGCATAGTCTTAGAGAATTTCTTGCACAGACTTTCATTAGAGGATCCAAAAATAATATCATCGACATATATTTGAACAAGTAGAAAACTTTTGCTTTATCTTTTAATAAAAAGAGTAGTGTCTACTTTACCTTTAACAAATCCATTTCGAATTAAAAACTTACTTAATATGTCGTACCAGGCTCGAGGTGCTTGCTTTAAGCCATACAAGGCCTTTTTGAGTCCGAATCTTTGAGTCGGTTTCTTTGGGTCTTCAAACCCGGTGGTTGTTCCACATAGACTTCCTCATGGATGAATCCATTTAGGAAAGCACTTTTGACGTCCATTTGAAATAACCTGAAATTTTTATGACAAGTAAATGCAAGTAATAAACAAATTGCTTCTAACCTTGCTACCGGTGCATAAGTCTCGGCATAGTCGATCTCTTCTTCTTGTGTGTATCCCTTGGCCACGAGTCTAGCCTTGTTTCTTATGACTTTTCCTTTCTCATCCATTTTGTTCCTGAAAACCCATTTAGCTCCAACAATTGATTTACCTTTTGGTTTAGGAGTCACTCCCGACATCATTAACTCGAATTGTCTCGAGTTCTTCTTGCATAGCTTCAATCCAGCTCTCATCGATAAAGCTTCTTCTATGCTCTTGGGTTCTATTTCGAAACAAGAGCCACAAAGCACTAGACTCTTCTCGCCTTTTGGATCTTGTGCGGATTCCTTCATTGATGTCGCCAATAATAAGATCTTTGGGATGACTGGACTTATGTTTCCAGTTGCTAGTTAATTTATCAGATTAATGGTCACTTCCTTCACTAGAATCTTCAACAGTCACTTGTTGCTGGTCCTTTAAAGTCTGAGATGCTTCTTGAGATTTAGACTTTGTAGAGTCTGGAGCGGGTTCAGTCTCTTCGAGATGAGTCTGAATGGATTCATTTTGTGTAGAATCTTGGAATTTGACATTCATTGATTCTTCCACTGTTTGAGTCTTCTTATTGTAAACTTTGTATGCCTTGCTTGTGGTTGAATATCCAAGGAAGATGCCTTCATATGAATTTTCTTCAAACTTACCAACTTGATCATTTGCATTTTTCAATATGAAACATTTGCATCCAAATACATGAAAATATGAAACAATAGGCTTCTTTGCTTTAAATAGTTCATAGGGGGTTTTTTCTAGAATAGGTCTTAGAAAAACTCTATTGATAATATAACATGATGTTGAAACTGCTTCAGCCCCAAACCGTAAAGAAATATTACTTTCAATTAAGAGAGTTCTAGCCATTTCTTGAAGAGATCTACTTTTCCTTTCCACAACTCCGTTTTGCTCTGGAGTATATGGAGAAGAGAACAAATGCTGAAAACCAGATTCTTCACAAAATTTGGCAAAATCCTGATTTTTAAATTCACCTCCATGATCTGTTTTTATGCTTGAAATAACATACCCCTTTTCATTTTAAACCTTCTTAACAAATTTTTCAAAGTAAGAGAAAGTTTCAGACTTACTTGCCAATAAATATACCCAAGTAAATCGTGAGTAGTCATCCACAATTACTAGGCAATATTTCTTACCTCCAATGCTCTGCGTTCTTGTTGGTCCGAAGAGATCCATATGCAAGAGCTACAGTACACGGTTAGTGGAAACTTGATTTATTGGCTTAAAGGAATTTCTTACTTGTTTTCTCAATATACATGGTGTACATAGATCAGACTTTTGGTATGATAAATTGGGTAGACCACAAACAAGCTTCTTTGCTGAGATCTTGGCTATCTGCTTCATGTTGACATGCCAAGCTTTTTGTGCCATAAGTTTGCTTCATCTTGGATTGAGATTAGACATTGCGATTCATCTGGTTTCACGTCCAAGAGGTAGATATTTCCATGTCTTCGACCCATGAATGACTGAGTAGAGTCTTTAATGGTTCCTAAACAAATACCCTCTTGAAAGTTGATTCTAAAACCGGCATCACACAGTTGACTGATACTGAGCAGATTGTAATTGAGCCTTTTAACTAAAGAAACATTGCTTATTGTGAGGTTCCCAATCTTTACAGTTCCAAATCCCACTATTTTTCCTTTGCTGCTTCCTCCAAATGATACTTTTCCACCATTCACTTGAACAATCTTTATGAAGCAATTTGAGTCTCCTGTCATGTGTCTCGAGCATCCACTATTCAGATACCATTTCACATTTTTCTTGATAGTGACCTGTATTTAAAAAGAAACTTAAGCTTTCTTTGGTACCCATATTTTCTTGGGTCCTTTTGAGTTAGTCTGATATACGGTTTTTGCCCAAACTTTATTGACAGGTCTCCAAACCATAGGACATTCTTTCTCAAAATGATCTAGCACTATTGCATTTTGAACATCCAAGAGCATTGCGACCTACTAGTTTTACAAAGTTTCTTTCAAAATGATTTTTGTAAGCATTTCTTGTGGGACTTTGCTTAATTCTTTCCTTTACTTTAGGAAAATCGATTAAAGGAATAGTTTCAGCAGTCATTCCCAAACTAGATTTATTGAAATAAGGTCTTTGAACAGGAAGTATTTTCTCCAGTTTTTCAGATCCCAGAGAAAATCTTTTGGAAATATTTGAAATATCATTTTTCAAATATTCATTTTCTTTTAAAAGATTATATTTACTTTCTCTGAGATAGGAAACATTCTGGTCTAAGCATTCCACTTTTTCTTCCAAAACATTCTCTTGTTGTTTTAAAGCAGAATTTTCCTTTTTAAGTTCGAAAATTCTTTGAAGAGAAGTCTTAAGACTAAAACATAATTCATCAATGTATTTTGAAACTTTAACATGGATTTTGAAATTACTTACCTCGAATTCACTTTCTGAATCTGAATCAGTCTCGGAGTTTGATTCTAAGTCTGATTATGCCATTAGACATATGTTGGCATAATCATCATCACTATCTTCACACTTCGTATCACTCCAGGTTTCAGCTTTGAGAGCTTTTCGATACCTTTCAGTTTTTCCTTTCTTCTTCCTCAGAAGAGGACAGTTGGGTCTGATGTGTCCCTTTTTCTTGCATTCAAAGTAGACTACATCTTTGTTTGATTCATCATCTTCAGCAGACTTGGTTTGTTGCTTTTGAAAACTTTGTTTCCTTGAATTGAATCTTCTTCCTTTTCTATTCAGCTTTCTGAATCTTCTTATCATGAGAGCAAGTTCTTCATCGTCCATGTCGTCTTTAGAATCTGTTACATTAGAGTCATCATTAGATTTTAATGCAATAGATTTCTTACGTTTAGGATCTTCGCCTTCATTGATTCGTTCCACTTCATAAGACTGAAGAGTCCCAACCAACTCATCGACAGACAGTGGCATGATTCTTTGAGTCTCTCGGATTGAGGTCTTTATATGATTCCAATCCTTGGAGAGTCCACACAGTAGCTTGTTCACTTTCATGGGATCAGAAATTGGTTGACCTTGATTTTCAAGACCATTCACAATTTCTGTAAAACGACTAAACATGTCAGTTATAGATTCTCCTGGTTTCATTTTGAAGGCTTCGTATTGACCGAGAAGAATGTTGATTCTAGTCTCTTTCACTCGATCGGTTCCTTCATAAGTAATGTGTAATCTATCTCAGACTTCTTTGGCTGTATCACAAGAAGATATTCTATTATATTCAGTAGGTGATAAAGCACAATATAAAGAATAAATTGCTTTTGCATCAAGAGCTTGTCTCTTGATTATCTCTTCCTGACTCATTTCGCTGGACTCAACAATGTCCTTTCCTCTTTCTAAGACAGATGCAGCTTTAGGAATGATTCCTTTTTCTACAACATCCCATTCTAGAGGATCATTTGATCTTAAGAACGCCTTCATCTTGTTCTTCCATATGTTGTAGTCCTTTCCATCAAAGTAAGGCGATCTGGTGTTGCTTTGCCCTTCTACCAGCCTTGGAGCCAACATACTAGCCATGAATCTTTTACTCCGAAGTAAAACACTTCAAACAAAGTGAGTACACGAGCTCTGCTACCAATTGAGATAGCTAGTATAAGCACCTAGAGGGGGGGTGAATAGGTGCACAATCAATTTATCGAAATACGGAAGCAATTCTCAGCAAACGATAGAAAGGTAGTTCACAATTGATTGAAAAAATGAAATACGATCAAAGTGAAGAGAGTAAGTAAGAGAAAATTGAACACGGGGTTTATAGTGGTTCGGCTTAATCCAAGCCTACGTCCACTCTTCCGCACTGACAGCCCACCGGCTGGATTTCACTATGAACAAAAGAGAAGTTACAGCACTCATTTTCCTTGATTCCACAATGTAGATGTTCTATCACACCTCCTCAAGGTTTCTCACAAATATAGACTCTCTTTTGTATACAAGTATTCGCTCAAAGGAATTGTCTAAACAACAAGGAGCTTCAGACTTTGGAATTCTTCTATCGCGCACACCTCAACAACTTAAAACGTCTTCCTTATATACTCCTTTATGCCATCATACCCGTTGGCACTTACCAAAGGAATTCCTCCAATCTACCCGTTGGACGGAATTAATTAGGAAGATCATTCGGGCTATTAAAGGAACGTGTCGATAGCCCATCAATCATGTTCGCCCATACAATCAGGATCTCGGTTTCCATAAGTAGAACCTTCCAAGAATATTTAGGCAATCATCGATTCCTTAATCTTCGAGTCAATCTCGATCAATCGAGGAATTCCATTGTGTCTTTTCCAGTCACAAGATCTTCTCCAGTTGATAAGGTCAAGCCCTTAACGAAACATCCGGTTCTGGATAACCTTTCTTCAACGGATTAGAGACTGTCAATGAGGATAGACTTTGAGTCTTGAGTCTGGCTGTCCGGAGGTCTTCAGACTTTAAATAGCAGAGTCTGCAAACCTTCAGACAAGATTGATGGAAACATTTTCTCAGCTTCAAAACACTTCAAGAAGATTTCTCCAACAATGTGGACTCGGTGACTTTATGCATCACTTTAGCGAACTAGTGCCTTAGAGAATGCACATGGGTCTAATGAGTAAGTATGTCATCTTGGTGAAGAGGTCGCCTTAGAGAATGCACTTGGGCTCGGAGACTCTGAATGTCATCCTAGAGAATGCACGTGGGCTCGATGACTAGATATTCCACCATGGAAATTGTACTTGGGTTCGATGAGTAGGTACGTCGTCTTAGAGAAGGCACGTGGGCTCGGAGACTTGGTATGTCATCCTAGAGAATGCACGTGGGGAATGGTCTCAATGACATGTAATCAACTAGATCGATTGATCGATAGTTCGATCAATGTGGATTAAATGGGTGCTTATTATGAATTGTACTGATTTGCAGGTGGGATCTAAGGCCAAGGTAAGTCCTTTAACTTGTGTGTGCTTAGGCAGCCCATAGTGTATTGGTTTATTAATCGAGTCTTAGGGGGTAAAACTCGCTAAGACATAGCCTCATTGGTTATTGTATAACCATCTCAAGCCCCTAGATGGTAGTACCTCCACCTCCTCGTCTTCCAATGCATTTTGGTATTCCTCAAAAACTCATTGAGTTAGAGATCTACTTCCACATACACCCTCAACCTAAAGGATTGGAGTACATATTGGTTAAGTCGACCGTCTGGGTTGATGTGGGTCAGGAAGCCCTAAGGCCCCATGGGTATCGATCATGGTACTGTCATTACCATGATGGGAAAAGAGAGGGTCTTATACCTGAGAGTGACGTGCCTGTGTATGTTCTGGAAGAGGCATTTGGGGAAGAGACGGCCGATCATAAGGATGAATCTGTAGTGGATGTTAAAGACCCAAAGCTTGAGGACGAAGCTCGTACTCCCGTATACTCAATCAATGATGACAACTGGAATGAAGAGGACGGAGAGATCGTGGAGCAGGAGTGGCAGGAGGATAAACCAATGGAGGAGGAGCCTGTGGATGAGCCGGCAGATGAAGCCAAGGATGAGCCTGAAGAAGAAGAAGAGCTAAAAGAAAATGAACTTAGTTAAGAGGAATCAGAGAAGGATCTAGATGATCCCGAGTACGACCCGGACATGGAGTAAGATCCTCTCTTGTTTTGCAAACTATGAGTTTGATTGGTGTACAGTAGATAAGATTCATGAATAGTATTGTATTATATACTATCTAGTTTACTTTATGTAAAAGTGTGGTTGTGACTTTCAGTTGTGAAAAATATAACCCTATTTTTTTTATCTCATTGTTTTATTATCTGGGGATTTATTTTATGCTTCCGCATGCGTATTAAAAATCAAAAGGGTCGGCAATGCGTCCTGGGACGTCGCTATAAATCGACCAAGTAAGGGATGGGTATGCGTTCGAGGATCGAGGCGTGACATTTTTTGTCCTTGGTCTTTTGGTCGGTTTAAAGCCAATACTGAGGCTATCCATGACCTAACACTAACCCAAGATACTTATGGACCTTAGAATTAGTAACGTAATAGCTAGGTCTATCCCAGGGCTCATTCCGATTGGCACCTGATCCATCTGTATGATTCATGGTCGGTGCATTACCGATCCACGATTGGACATCACCCATTCAAGATTTCTTTCTGATCACTAAGAATCAAATAGGGAATGATGTGTTTTTGGTCAGAATAAAATTGCATTTGATTGAGTCAGATTGTCCATGTATCGGTGCATAGCCAGGCGAAATCACCCACGGCCGGGCACTATGACTAGTTAGATCGACCCATGACCATCTGTCAATCCAAAATCATCCCCTGATCAACCCTCATGATCCAAAACTCATCTTATGAGATGGTGATCCAATCCCATCGGTACGGTCGATAGAGAATTCATGGCCGACACTTCCACTAGTTCGTGGCCGGTCGGTCGGTCAAATCATGATCAATCCATGATTCCTTACCGATCAAACCGTTCGATCCCATGGCCAATGGCCCATGGTCAATCCATTCAGGACCTTATGGCCAATCGTCACGAGGTTGGAATTGAGGGTGTTACAATATTACTCTCTGTCTACATAAGAACATATTCATGTCATCTCAAGGATTAAGAATCTTTATTTGTGATTGGTGACGCATAATGATGTGCAATATACTTCAAAAGCATTTTGATCTATTGTCATTCCCACTAGGATCACGAGCCAGATGATGTTGACGCATCACATTTACATGGTCGACCAATTTCCCGAAGATTTGTTGAAATAAGACAAAAAACAGTAAGACATCAACACGAAAAGCCCCATGCTAAACTAAAAATACTAATGTGAGATGGGTACTCTCTACTGAATATGATAATAAAAGAACATGATTTCTCTCACCGGGATTCAAAGACACGCATCAAACTATTGTGCAAATGATAATAAAAGAACATGACCTGTATCTTCCAAGTCAATTTGCACTCCTAATATTGCCAATGAGATATCCCCATGTCAAGATTATAGTTGTAGTTGGAAGTCCTCGCTTTTGATGTAGTACCAAATAAGCTCTAAAAAAAATTAAAAATCATATGTACGGCTCCTCCCACTTCATTTCAGTGCCATGGGCAGCTGGGTGATACCCGAACCCCGAAGATTTTTTGTCCCCACTATCAGCCTAGCTAAAAATGGTGCACATTTCTGGCTGAAACCACAGTTATTGTAGGAGTGGCTTCAATGGTAGTTGTAACAAAACACTCTGATTTGAGCTGTAGTTCAAGAAAAGACGGCATTAAGAGATCTATATCAGCTTTCAAACATTAAAGGACTTGTTAGGAAATAATAATAAAGGTAAAATAGTCATAAGAGGGTTAGGGTTACTTATATAATCCTTTTTTGATTAAGTGAATACAATGCGTAGAACACTCTCTCCTTCAACATGGTATCAGAGCACGGTTAAAACTTCAAGAGAGTGATCCCACCACCACCACAGCCGGTGGCAAAGGCCGTCACTAGATCCAGATCCTCAACCACCGCTGCAGCGTGCTTCTCTTCTTGACAACGGAGGAGAAAGAACACCCATATCATCGTTCAATCATCGTCCCCAGATCTAGATCTGTCCATTGGTTTTCTAAGATCGGGACAGAATTACTACCCAGCGTCAATAGCCGAAGGCCATCCAGCAAAATAAGTTTGTGTTCAGCCTTCTTTCTTGATGACGGAATTGAAAACCGACTACACAATTTGGTCTTTGTTTGTCTTGAGATCTAAATTCTGTGTTTTTCATATATCCTGAGGATTTTGGAAGCCTTCAGTTCTGCAAGGGTTTCACCTAAAAAAAAAAAAACAAAACAAAACAAAAAACAAAAAACAAAAAAAAAAAAAAAAAAAAAAAAAAAAATCGAAAAAAAAAATTCGACCCAAACTGCGAGCATGAGAAGTTGTTTTCCAGTATACTTATATGGATTTTCATTGAAGTATATTGCTTCTTTGAAGTGCTAGTTGGTATGATTTTATGGCCTCTTAGTGAAATATATTGACTTAGTGGTGGATTGATTGAACCCCTATTTCTGTTTGTTGTTCTGTGGCTGATTGCACAACTGGAGTTAAGTGCTTGATTATTGTGTCATTCTTATTGGGTTCGGTCAATTCTTGTGTTCAATCTGTCTGGCTAATTGCATTATTAGAGTTCAATAGAGTTAATACCGATGGCTTCTATATCATCTACTGGTTTGACGCATTTCCAACTGACATATGTCAAGTTGGATGGCACTAACTATCCATCATGGTCTAAAGTTGTACAAGTTTATCTTACTGCAACTAGACAACATGATTATCTTATGTGGCATCCCAAAATTCAGAGCCAAGCCATAAGGTGTGTTAAAGTCTTTAATTAGGTGATAAAAATTTCCATGGCTTATGCTTTAGCCATTAGTCTTTTTATTCGGATGAATTGTGCATATGATTGTGAAAAATTTAACTATTGCTAGATTAATAATCTATGCTTGGCCATAAGATTTATAAATTAAATTTCAATAGACAAGATGTCCCAAGACTTTGGCCAAGATTGAAAATAGAAATTTAAAAATATTTATAGAAGAATTCAAAAAAAAAAAGGGAAAAAGGGGTTAATTTTCGAATGGGCCTTAAGCCCATTTGGCCTAAGCCTTTAAAGGGCCAAGATGAGCCCATTAAAGCCCAAGAGGGGCTATCGACCAGCCCATTGGAGGCCCAAGAGAAGTGGCCGGATGGCCCAAGCCCAAGAAGCCCAAATTCAATTCAAAATTCAATGTGACAAGTGGCAAAGGGGAAGGCCATGCATTGGTTGGTTTATAGGCAAAACAATCATTAAAATCATGAGAAATTTGGGGGTATAAGAAGGAAGAGAGAGAGAGGGTGGCCGGCCATTTGTTCGCCCAAGAGAGAGTGAGAGAGGGAGAGAGAGAATTTGAGAGAGAAAGGGGGAGCGGCCGAGAGAGAGAGAGGAGGCGGAGCCGAGGAGGAGCCGCCGTGTGCCGCCGTGTCCGTCCGCCGTACGCCGTCGTTTGTTCATCCTAGAGGCAAGTGGAGTCCTCTAACTTCTCTTGCATGCTTGTATGTTGATTGCATGTTAGATTTTAGGTGTTTTAAGTGAGAAAAACCGAGGTAAGGTTGGCTTGTTCTTAAGTCGTGTGACTGTTCTTGCTCGGGTTGTGTGAGTCAGTAACTTGTTTGAGCTTGCATGTGTGTTTGGAGTCCGATTTTGGCTTTGATGTCTTCATGAAAGTTGTAGCTAACATCTTGTACTATAACATACTGAAATTTCGTGGAAAATGATGGATATTTGAGGGGTTAAAGTCGCATCTTACGGAGACCTCAGATCTGGAGAGTTTTTACTGACCTTTTGCTGGATTCATGGTTGCATGTTGGTTTTTGTTGAGAATCTCACTTTGATTTCTTCATGAAAGTTGTAGGGAACATCTTAAAATACAACATACTCAAATTTGAAGTGAAAATAACAAGTATAGCTTGGTAAATCGACTAGATCTTGAAGACAATGATTCTGGTGATGTATTCCGAGACACCCGAGACTTAAAGGACTAAAATGAGGACTATAATCTGGTTATTTGACCTAGATCTCTTCATGAAACTTGTAAAGGACACCTTGATACATAACATATCCAAATTTCAGAGGAAACGAAAGAGAATAGATGGGTGAAATCTTAATATTTCGGAGATGGAGGCACTGGACGATGCGGTAATAGATCCAGAAGCTTCGTGAGGTTGAATAAAATAATCTATAAGTAATCTGGCTTGGAGTTCTTCATGAAAGTTGTACGAAAATGTCTTGGCTATAATCCAGTAAAATTTTATAATTTTTGGAGGCCATATGGATATTTTAATAGAATTTATTTGGAAACCGTGCATTCTGGTTTCATCCGAGAAGCATAGGATGTTTTGGGAAAATTATGAGATTTTGTAAAAATTCAATTTGGCCATGAATTTTGCAAGTAATTATCATCCTATGGGTTTGTTTAATAATTTCTTGAATTTTGATAATTTTGGGAATTTATAGTTATTTTAAAAAAAATAATAAAATAAATAAAAATAAATAAAATAAATAAATGAATAAAAAGGAATTATTTCATTGGCCATAGATTCCATTCAATTAATTCATGTTGCATGTGTAATAAAGCTTTGATATGTCTATGATATTGAATTGAGATGCACATGTGATAAAGCCTTGATATGTCTATGATATTGAATTGAGATGCACATGTGATAAAGCCTTGATATGTCTATGATATTGAATTGAGATGCATATGTGATAAAGTCTTGGCATATGTATGGCAATTGAATCAATGCATGTGTGAATGTCATGCCTAGTATGATTTGTTTGATATCATGCCATGTGCCATGTTAAAATGTGAATAAAATATTGGTAAACATGGATGACGGTAAATGAGGAGATGGTTGTGATGGCGAATGATGCTCGGAATGTATAGAGATACATTGCCGAAATTCCTTGGGAGATTTAGGATGCCCGGAATGTGGGGGGCTGGAAGCCCTGTCGGAGGTCTTTGCCCGAAGGGAATGCCTCGCGATGCCAGGATTGGGGTGCGAGATGCCTGGCTAGAAGGGTAAAGGCCGGAAGCCCTGTCGGAGGTTTCTACCCGAAGGGAATGCCTCGTGATGCTAGTTGAGATGCGAGATGCCCGGAATGTGGGGGGCCGGATGCCCGGTGGCCTGGGAGGCTGAATGCCGGGGAACCTCGGAGGTCTTTGCCCGAGGGGATGATGAAATTGATGATTTGAGAAATGGGTGATGTGGTGATCAATTGAAAAGTAAAAAGTGGAAATTAAACCATGATATGATATGCATGATGATATGCATGATGATGATGATGATGATGATGATGATGATGATGATGATGATGATATGATATGCATGATGATATGCATGATGATGATGATGATAATGATATGTGATGTGAAATAATGATGATCACCCATGCTATGATATGCATGATATGCATGATGATGATAATGATATGTGATGTGAAATAACGATGATCACCCATGATGATATGATATGCATGATGATATACATGATGATGATGATGATATGACATGCATGATGATATGCATGGTGATGATAATGATGATGATATATGATATGACATGTGTAATGTGATGATGTCATGATGATGATGACATGTATGATACGATGATGATACACATGTATGTGTTATAAATTGATATGATGATGCATGATAGTATGCGCATGGCTTCAAGGTAAGTTACGCCTGCAATGCATGTATGATTTGCCTGATGCATTGAGTTGTTATTGGATTTCCCTATCTGCTGAGTGGTTGTACTCACCCCTTTTGGGGATAACATTTCAGATTAGCAATATGCCGCTTCCTGCCGTCACGAGAGGTACATTTTACGGGATACCGTCCGATGTAGAGGTCGAGTGTGCTGAGATAGGTGTCCTTCCGTTCCTCGACTCACTTTTATTCGAGTACGTTGTCTAGTGATGTACGATGTGGGCCTTGGCTGGGGCCCCGTTATTCAGAGTTTATATCCGTACATGTTCGTCGGGATGGAGCGATGCGAGGGATGTTGCCACCGCCACCGCCCGATGCACCGGGTTGGGTGTGAGGCCATGTACGTGACGAGTAGGAGCTGGATCCTTTTTGGGAGTTAGTTAGCCGACACTTATGATGGGGGTTGTACACGTGTGATGTAGAGGGTCGAGGGTTCTTTTTGAGGTTTTAGGCTGGACATGGCTGAGTCCTAGCTTTTCCTTTTGATGTACCGACCCAAGAGTAGTCCCATCTTGAAAATATATGTAAATAAAGTGTCGTCGCTTGTTTATAAAAATCATGTTTAGTGGTGTGTATTGGTATCATGGTTGGTAGGGGGAGAGACGTGATATTTAATTTGCTTCCGCTAATGAGTCGCGTTGGGACCGTTTTGTTTTAAAAAAAAAAAAAATGTGTCTATAAATTACGACGCATCTTCTAAGGAGAAAGGTAATAAGGAGTAACATTGGCGCTGGTGACGACCTGCGAAGGGTTCGGGGTGTCACACCCGCCCTTTTTGGTATCAGAGCGAATGGTTATAGGTGGAGTGATAAGGAGCCTCATTTGGAAATTGAGGAACATGATGACAATGCACACCATAGGATCTAAAATGAAATAATTGAATAACGGGTGATGAGTATTCACTCGTAGATCCCTAGTAGTTTATTTTGAGTTGTTTTTAGGTACTAGTAACATGTATATGTTACTTATGTAGTGATAGTAATTGCTTTGAGTGGAGGCAGTGAGTCTCAGATTATTCCTGAGGCAATGCTTGGAAATTGCAGGAAAGTCATGGTGCGAGCTGGAAGTGCTCATCCATCGAGGGCTGAAGCCTCTGCTGCAAGGGCTGAACCCCGAATGGAAGATATCCTGCAGGCATTAGCCAATATTGGAAATCTGATGGAGAGGCAGGCGCAGCAACAGCCCGGAGCAGAACGCCGTACTCAAGGACTAGTGGAGCAGTTTTTAAAGCTGAAGCCACTTAAGTTTAATGGAATGGGAAGTCCTGAGGAGGCGGAGCAATGGATTGATGGAATGGAACGAATTTTCCGGCTGTTGGACTGCACTGATGCTGAGAAAATAGTTTTAGCAGAGTACCAGTTGGAGGGAAATGCGAAGTTTTGGTGGAGAGCTTCAAAGGACATAATCTTTCCACCAGGTACTAATGTGAGCTAGGAGGAGTTTGTTAGGGCTTTCAATAGGAAGCATTTCTCTGATTGTGCTAAGGATAGGAAGATTACTGAATTTGTTCAGCTAGAACAAAAAGGATTGACGGTAGATCAGTATGAGGCTAGATTTTCTGAATTGTCTAGATATGCTCCTAGATTGATTGAGGATCAGGAAGAGAAGGCTAAGAGATTCTTGAAAGGGCTGAGGACTGACATTAGAAAGCAACTGGTGCCTTTGAACATAAGGGATTATAATGAGATTTATGAAAGGGCACAGTTAGTGGAGCAGGAGCTGTTGAGGGAACGGTCGGAGTTTAAGAAACCGTTGAATTTTAGTGATGTGAGAAGGGGTAAGAGGCCTTATTCTGGTCAAGGTCAGACCTGGAATGTGAAGAAGAAGAGTAATTTTGGGAATTTTGGAGGAGCAAGGAGTGGTCCGAATATAGGGAAATAACCCTACCAACTTGGTGTTTGTCAAAAGTGTAATGGGAGACATGGCCCAGGACCTTGTACTGGACAACGAAAATGCTTTGGTTGTGGACAAGTAGGTCATCTTAGGAGAAATTGCCCACAAGAGAGGTCGCAAGTGAGTGTTGGCTCGGTGCGACAGGGATATCAGAGTGCTGTTAGGTCAAACCCACAAGGAAATCCTCAGAGACCACCTGCACAAGGAAGGGTGTATGCGATCACCCAAGAGGAAGCGGAAGCTTCCAAAAATGTTATCTCAGGTACGATTCTTATTAATGGTGAAAAGGCATATGCATTGTTTGACACGGGTGCAACGCATTCGTTTGTGTCTGAAAGATATAGATGTTTGAATAAGATAGAAGTTATGCCTCTTGAGACGCCTCTTTGTGTTTCCACGCCTTTAAAGGATATGGTATTGTCTACGCTAGTGTGTGGAAATTGTAAGATATCAATGGGAGGAAAGGATATGGAAATAGACTTGGTTGTAATGGCTATGTATGATTTTGACGTTATTATAGGAATGGACTGGCTTCGTAAGTATCGGGCTAGAATGGATTGTTATAGAAGAGTGGTTCAATTTGTTTTACCTGATCAGTCTAGTTGTGAATTTTTAGGAGGTCAGACCCATTTTCCTGTAGCTCTTATTTCGGCAGTAGAAGCATGTAAGTTACTTGACAAAGGATGTCAAGGGTACCTAGCCATAGTTAGAGATTATGCCAGGGAGGAGCCTAAACTTGAGAAAGTTCGTGTAGTTAACGAATTTCAAGATGTATTTCCTGAGGAATTGCCTGGATTGCCGCTAGAGCGGGAGATTGAATTTGAAATTGAATTAATGCCTGGAACAGGACCAATATCAAAAGCCCCATATAGGATGGCCTTAGTTGAATTGAAGGAGTTGAAAGTGCAACTGCAAGAATTGCTTGACAAAGGATTCATTAGACCAAGTGCTTCACCTTGGGGTGCACCGGTCTTGTTTGTGAAAAAGAAAGATGGATCGATGCGCTTGTGCATTGACTATAGGCAGTTGAACCAAGTGACCATTAAGAATAAGTATCCTTTGCCTAGAATTGATGATTTATTTGATCAACTCCAGGGAAGTTCGGTCTTCTCTAAGATTGACTTGAGGTCGGGATACCATCAGTTGAGAATTAAGAAGGAGGATATTCCTAAGACTGCGTTTAGGACTCGTTATGGACACTATGAGTTCCTTGTTATGCCATTTGGATTGACTAACGCGCCGGCTGCATTTATGGATTTGATGAATAGAATATTTCAGCCTTATTTAGATCAGTTTGTGATTGTGTTTATTGATGATATTTTGGTGTATTCAAAAGGGCCTAAAGAGCATGAGCAACATTTGAGGATAGTTTTGCAGACCCTGAGAGAGCATAAGTTGTATGCTAAGTTTAGTAAGTGTGAATTCTGGTTGGACCGGATAATATTTTTAGGACATGTGGTGTCAGGAAAAGGAATTGCAGTAGACCCGGCAAAAGTTGAAATGGTAGTAAATTGGCCGAGACCAACGACACCCACTGAAATACGAAGTTTCTTAGGATTGGTTGGTTATTATAGAAGATTCATTGAAGGATTTTCACGACTAGCAGGACCTTTAACTAAATTGACCCGAAAGAATGTGAAATTTGAATGGAATGGGGAATGTGAAAGGAGTTTTCAGGAGCTCAAAAGGAAATTGACTTCGGCTCCAATTCTGACTATACCTACTGGACCTAATGGTTTTACAGTGTATAGTGATGCATCTCACAAAGGACTAGGATGTGTGTTGATGCAGCATGGCAAGGTTGTAGCCTATGCATCCAGACAATTGAAACCCCATGAGCTAAATTACCCGACGCATGATTTAGAGCTAGCAGCTATAGTGTTTGCCTTGAAGATATGGAGACACTATTTGTATGGGGAAAAGTTTGAGATTTATACGGATCATAAAAGTTTGAAGTATCTGTTCTCACAAAAGGAGTTGAACATGAGACAAAGGAGGTGGATGGAGTTATTGAAAGGATTATGATTGTGAGATAAGATATCATCCGGGAAAAGCGAATAGAGTAGCAGATGCTCTTAGTCGAAAGTCGGCTATGGAGATAGCTAGTTTAAGGATGGCAGAATGGGAATTGTTAGAATCTGTAGCAAACTCCGAATTTAAATTGGAAATGGATTGTCTTACTGGCATGCTTAGTGCATTAAGGATTGAGCCAGAGATTATCCAGAAAATTAAAATCCTGCAAGAATCTGACCCAGAGATTTTGAAAGTGAAAGATGCTGTATCTTTAGGGAAAAGATCAGAATTTCAAATCTCTGATGATGGAATAGTAAGATGTCAAGGACGACTTTGTGTTCCCGACAATGAGGAATTAAGGAAGGAAATTCTGTCGGAGGCACATAAGAGTAATTATAGTATCCACCCAGGTAGTACAAAGATGTACAGAAATTTGCGTCAGCAATTTTGGTGGAATGGTATGAAGGCAGATACGGCTAAGCACGTTTCTCAATGTTTGACGTGCCAGCAAGTAAAAGCGGAACATCGTAAACCCGCAGGACTCTTGAGACCATTAGATATTCCCGAATGGAAATGGGAACATATAACGATGGACTTTGTGCAAGGATTGCCAAGGACATCAAGGAGTCATGATTCAATTTGGGTTATAGTGGATCGTTTGACTAAATCGGCACATTTCTTAGCGATTCGCATGGACTACCCAATGGATAAGTATGCGGACATGTATGTAAGTCAAGTGGTACGCTTACATGGTGTTCCAGTGACCATTACTTCAGATCGGGATTCGAGGTTTACTTCAAATTTTTGGAGAAGTCTTCAAATTGCATTAGGGACTAAGCTTCAATTTAGTACTGCTTTTCATCCTCAGACAGATGGTCAATCGGAAAGAGTAATCCAGATATTGGAAGATATGTTAAGGGCTTGTGTAATTGATTTCAAAGGAAATTGGGATGAAAGATTGCATTTGGTAGAGTTTGCCTATAACAATAGCTTTCAGAAGAGTATAGGCATGGCACCTTATGAAGCATTATATGGAAGGAGATGTAGGACTCCTGTCTGTTGGAGTGAGATAGGTGAAAGGAAGTTGACAGGACCTGAACTAGTACAAGTTACCGTTGAAGCTGTTGATATTATCAAAGAAAGACTTAGAACAACTCAGAATAGATAGAAAGGCTACGCAGATAGACGTAGAAGACCTTTGGAATTTAGTGTAGGAGACCATGTATTCCTTAAGGTATCTCCAATGAAAGGAATATCTCGATTTGGGATGAAGGGTAAGTTAAGCCCTAGATTTGTTGGACCTTTTGAAATTCTTGAGAGGATAGGTGACGTAGCTTATCGTTTAGCATTACCTCCTAAGTTAGGAAATCTGCACGATGTGTTTCATGTATCGATGTTGAGGAAGTACCAGCCGGATCCTGGTCACATACTCGATCATGAAGCCATCAAAGTGGATGAGAAAGTTAGGTACATTGAAGAGCCTGTGCAGATATTGGACCGAAAGGAGCAAATTCTTAGGACCAAGAAGATCCCATTGGTTAAGGTATTATGGCGACATCATGATGTGGAGGAAGCCACATGGGAAAGTGAGGATCAAATGAAGGAAAAGTACCCTTACTTATTTCAAGAAGGCGCGAGTGGTGTTTGAATTTCGAGGACGAAATTCTCTAAGGAGGGGAGAATTGTGGCATCCCAAAATTCAGAGCCAAGCCATAAGGTGTGTTAAAGTCTTTAATTAGGTGATAAAATTTCCATGGCTTATGCTTTAGCCATTAGTCTTTTAATTAGATGATTTGTGCATATGATTGTGAAAATTTAAATTTGATAGATTAATAATCTATGCTTGGCCATAAGATTTATAAATTAAATTTCAATAGACAAGATGTCCCAAGACTTTGGCCAAGATTGAAAATAGAAATTTAAAAATATTTATAGAAGAAATTCAAAAAAAAAAAGGAAAAAGGGGGTTAATTTTCGAATGGGCCTTAAGCCCATTTGGCCTAACTTTAATGGACCAAGTTGAGCCCATTAAAGCCCACAAGGGAGCCGTCGACCGCCCATTAGAGGCCCAAGAGAAGTGGCCGGATGGCCCAAGCCCAAGAAGCCCAAATCAATTCAAAATTCAATGTGACAAGTGGCAAAAGGGAAGGCCATGCATTGGTTGGTTTATAGGCAAAACAATCATTAAATCATGAGAATTTGGGGGTATAAGAAGGAAGAGAGAGAGAGGTGACCGGCCATTTGTTCATTTGGCCAAGGAGAGAGAGAGAGAGAGAGAGAGAGGTGAGAGAGAGAGAGAGAGAGAGCGAGAGAGGAGGAGCGGCCGAGAGAGAAAGGAGGAGGGAGTCCGCCGTGTGCCGCCGTGTCCGTCCGTCCGCCGTACGCCGTCGTTTGTTCATCCTAGAGGCAAGTGGAGTCCTCTAACTTCTCTTGCATGCTTGTATGTTGTTTGCATGTTAGATTTTGGGTGTTTTAAGTGAGAAAAACCGAGGTAAGGTTGGCTTGTTCTTAAGTCGTGTGACTGTTCTTGCTCGGATTGTGTGAGTCAGTAACTTGTTTGAGCTTGCATGTGTGTTTGGAGTCTGATTTTGGCTTTGATGTCTTCATGAAAGTTGTAGCTAACATCTTGTACTATAACATACTGAAATTTCGTGGAAAATGATGGAGATTTGAGGGGTTAAAGTCGCATCTTACGGAGACCTCAGATCTGGAGAGTTTTTACTAACCTTTTGCTGGATTCATGGTTGCATGTTGGTTTTTGTTGAGAATCTCACTTCGATTTCTTCATGAAAGTTGTAGGGAACATCTTAAAATACAACATACTCAAATTTGAAGTGAAAATAACAAGTATAGCTTGGTAAATCGACTAGATCTTGAAGACGATGATTCTGGTGATGTATTCCGAGACACCCGAGACTTAAAGGACTAAAATGAGGACTATAATCTGGTTATTTGACCTAGATCTCTTCATGAAACTTGTAAAGGACACCTTGATACATAACATATCCAAATTTCAGAGGAAACGAAAGAGAATAGATGGGTGAAATCTTAATATTTCGGAGATGGAGGCACTGGACGATGCGGTAATAGATCCAGAAGCTTCGTGAGGTTGAATAAAATAATCTATAAGTAATCTGGCTTGGAGTTCTTCATGAAAGTTGTACGAAAATGTCTTGGCTATAATCCAGTAAAATTTTATAATTTTTGGAGGCCATATGGATATTTTAATTGAATTTATTCGGAAACCGTGCATTCTGGTTTCATCCGAGAAGCATAGGATGTTTTGGGAAAATTATGAGATTTTGTAAAAATTCAATTTGGCCATGAATTTTGCAAGTAATTATCATCCTATGGGTTTGTTTAATAATTTCTTGAATTTTGATAATTTTGGGAATTTATAGTTATTTAAAAAAATAATAATAATAATAATAATAATAATAATAATAATAATAAATAATAATAAATAAAATGATAAATAAATAAATGAATAAAAAATGAATTATTTCATTGGCCATAGATTCCATTTAATTAATTCATGTTGCATGTGTAATAAAGCTTTGATATGTCTATGATATTGAATTGAGATGCACATGTGATAAAGCCTTGATATGTCTATGATATTGAATTGAGATGCATATGTGATAAAGTCTTGGCATATGTATGGCAATTGAATCAATGCATGTGTGAATGTCATGCCTAGTATGATTTGTTTGATATCATGCCATGTGCCATGTTAAAATGTGAATAAAATACTGGTAAACATGGATGATGGTAAATGAGGAGATGGTTGTGATGGCGGATGATGCTCGGAATGTATAGAGATACATTGCCGAAATTCCCTGGGAGATTCAGGATGCCCGGAATGTGGGGGCCGGAAGCCCTGTCGGAGGTCTTTGCCCGAAGGGAATGCCTCGCGATGCCAGGATTGGGGTGCGAGATGCCCGGCTAGAAGGGTAAAGGCCGGAAGCCCTGTCGGAGGTTTCTGCCCGAAGGGAATGCCTCGTGATGCTAGTTGAGATGCGAGATGCCCGGAATGTGGGGGCCGGATGCCCGGTGGCTTGGGAGGCTGAATGCCGGGGAACCTCGGAGGTCTTTGCCCGAGGGGATGATGAAATTGATGATTTGAGAAATGGGTGATGTGGTGATCAATTGAAAAGTAAAAAGTGGAAATTAAACCATGATATGATATGCATGATGATATGCATGATGATGATGATGATGATGATATGCATGATGATATGCATGATGATGATAATGATATGTGATGTGAAATAACGATGATCACCCATGATGATATGATATGCATGATGATATGCATGATGATGATGATGATATGATATGCATGATGATATGCATGATGATGATGATATGATATGCATGATGATATACATGATGATGATGATGATGATATGACATGCATGATGATATGCAATGTGATGATAATGATGATGATATATGATATGACATGTGTAATGTGATGATGTCATGATGATGATGACATGTATGATACGATGATGATACACATGTATGTGTTATAAATTGATATGATGATGCATGATAGTATGCGCATGGCTTCAAGGTAAGTTACGCCTGCAATGCATGTATGATTTGCCTGATGCATTGAGTTGTTATTGATTTCCCTATCTGCCGAGTGGTTGTACTCACCCCTTTTGGGGATAACATTTCAGATTAGCGGTATGCCGCTTCCCCGCCGTCACGCGAGGTACATTTTACGGGATACCGTCCGATGTAGAGGTTGAGTGTGCTAAGATAGACTGTCCTTCCGTTTCCCGGACTCACCTTTATTCGAGTACGCTGTCTTGTGATGTACGACATGGGCCTAGGTGGGGGCCCGTTATTCAGGGAGTTTATATCCGTACATGTTCGTCGGATGGAGGTGATGGGAGGGATGTTGCCACCGCACCGCCCGATGCACCGGGTTGGGTGTGAGACCGTGCGTGACGAGTAGGGCTGGATCTTTTTGGGAGTTAGTTAGCCGACACTTATGATGGGGGGATTGTACACGTGTGATGTAGAGGGTCGAGGGTTCTTTTTGAGGTTTTAGGCTGGACATGGCTGAGTCCTAGCTTTTCCTTTTGATGTACCGACCCAAGAGTAGTCCCATCTTGAAAATATATGTAAATAAAGTGTCGTGGCTTGTTTATAAAAATCATGATGTTTAGTGGTGTGTATTTGTATCATGGTTGGTAGGGGGAGAGACGTGATATTTAATTTGCTTCCGCTAATGAGTCGCGCTGGGACCGTTTTGTTTTTTAAAAAAAAAAAAAATGTGTCTATAAATTACGACGCATCTTCTAAGGAGAAAGGTAATAAGGAGTAACATTGGCGCTGTGACGACTGCGAAGGGTTCGATAGGATTTCAGTTTGCTAATCAAACTTACCATAGATGAGGAATAGCTCCCACTACAGAGGTATGGCCATCACCTGATTCATCTGATCCCTCATCGGTTGTTGTGCCATCCCCTAATCCTAATCCTGATCAACCCATTGCTACTTGAAAAGGTACGCGATCTTGTGTTGGGCGTCCTATGGATCGTTATACACTTTATTATGGTTTGTCTGATTGTCTTCGTACTCGTCATCTTATTAGCAACTTTTTGTCTTATGATCGTTTATCTCCTACCTTATCTACTTTTGTCTCGTTCTTGTCCTCTATTGCTATGCCTAGCAATGTTACTGAAGCTCTTGCTCATCCTGGTTGCAAACAAGCCATGGAGGATGAAATGAAAGCACTCATTGAGAATCGCACATGGAAGCTTACTACCCTTCCTGTGGGAAAGCAACTTGTTGGTTGTCGTTGGGTTTTCATGGTTAAAGTCCACCCTGATGGCACCGTAGATCGATTGAAGGCACGGTTGGTCGCTAAAGGATATACTCAAACATATGGTGTTGATTATGATGACACTTTTTCTCCTGTAGCCAGAATTCCATATGTTCGTGTCTTTATTTCTCTAGCAGTGCATTTTGGATGGTTTCTTCATCAATTCAACATCAAAAATGCATTCCTAGATGGTGATTTGGCTGAAGAGTTGTATATGGAACAACCACTTGGATTTGTTACTCAGGGGGAGAATCTAGTATGTCATTTACATAAGGCATTGTATGGACACAAACAATCTCCTCGTGCTTGGTTGGGTAAGTTTAGTGATGTTGTTATCAAGTTTGGATTAAAGCGTTGTCAAGTAGACCATTCAGTCTTCAGTTCTGTCTCATCAGTTGGTTGTATTCTTCTGGTGGTATATGTGGATGATATTATCATTACTGGTAGTGATTCAGATGGTATTCAACAACTCAAACAATTTTTGCATACACAGTTTAGTACTAAGGATATGGGACGTTTGAGGTATTTCCTAGGTATTGAGGTTGCCTACTCGCATACAGGTATCAATTTAACTCAAAGAAAATAAGTTCTTGACATTCTTGATGAGGTTGGACTTGTTGGAGCAAAACCAATTGATACTCCTATGGAACCTAGTGTAAAACTTGATGCAGAAGATGGAGAATTATTACATGACCCAATGAAATATTGGAGAGTAGTTGGTAAGTTGAATTTTCTTACCATCACGAGACATGATATATCTTTTGCCGTTAGTGTTGTAAGCCAATTCATGGGTTCTCCTCGGACTACTCACTAGGATGATGTGCTTCAAATTATCAAATACTTGAAAGGAGCACTAGGTAAAGGACTAATTTTCAAAAATGATGGCCACCTGAATACTACAGGTTTTTCTGATGCGGATTGGGTGGATGTTCTACTAGTAGACGATCTACATCGGGTTGTTGTGTATTTCTTGGAGATAATTTAGTTGCCTGGAAGAGTAAGAAACAACATGTGGTTTCTCGATCAAGTGCAAAAGCAGAATATAAAGCAATGGCACATGTGACTAGTGTATTGCTCTGGTTGAGGATGTTATTGTCAGAAATTAGGATGTCAACATCAGAACCATCGATATTATATTGTGACAATCAATCAGCTATTCATAATATTGCAAACAATCCCGTCTTCCATGAGTGAACCAAGCACATTGAGGTTGATTGTCACTTTATATGAGAAAAAGTTCATAAAGGAGAGATCACTCTTCAACATACAAGAACGGAGGATCAGCTTGTAGATATTTTTACCAAGTCTTTACGAGAAAATAGAGTGAATTTTTTATGTAACAAGTTGGGAGTGTTTGATATCTACATCCCAACTTGAGGGGGAGTGTTAGTAAATAATAATAAGGGTAAAATAGTCATAAGAGGGTTAGGGTTACTCATATATATATATATATATATATATATATATATATATATATATATATATATTCTTGTAATCCTTTTTTGATTAAGTGAATACAATACGTAGAATACTCTCTCCTTCAACAGGACTTAAGCAAATCACCTTTCTAGCCACCCATTGATTACTTGTCATGTTTACCCCAAAAACATGGAAGCAATACGGTTGATTTAAGGACTTCCTCCATACGTCTGGTTTGGATCTTACAATGTTATCCACAATTTAGTGGAAATTCTCTGTTCTTTTAAAGCCTCTGGGGTGTAGACATCGTCATCACCAAACAATAACCGAACCAAAGTAAGACATTGCGAATGATGTTAAGGTACAAATTTGCAAGATGATAATCAAAGGCATGAAGAAAAACAAGGAAAGAGTGGGCACATGATTTGTACTGGGTTTTGACCATTGATGACAATACTTTCACCCTGATCAAGGCCATGTATCTGCCTTCAGAGAGAGCAATCTTCACCTTGGCATATTAAGCAACGAACAAAGTTTGATACAGATCCATGGAGATTCATCATCTTGACATTAGTGCCCTAGCTTTGAGAAAAGGCAGAATGTGTTTCCTTCACTGCCTACTTCCATGACCAAATAACGAGTTAATAAAATACAATCAAGATCACATATGTGTGAACAGTTTCCAGAATCCATCGGATAGTGAATTTCTCTTCTTCATAGAAGTCGGAGAGAAGTGTTACTTTATTTACACAAGCGCAGATTGATACCGCGTCGAGAATGAAGAATCTCATACTATTTGATTGAAGACATCAAAAATCCTTTTGCAGGCATTCTGACCTTTTTTTATTCATATCATGATCACGAGCCAGATAACAGTGAAGCATTATGCTTACGCTTACTTTGCTCAAACAACTTCCTCCAGTTGCTGGAATTAAGACAGGAAATAATAACATGTCAAAGAAAAGCCCCGTCCAAACTGAAAATACTAATGGAAGAAGGTAATCTCCACAGAAAAACGACACTATACCTGCTATATTTTTTGTTTAGTATGAGACGTCAGCCATCTCCAGAATTAGATCTTTGTCACACTGCCACAAAATTGACGTAATTCTGTCACGCAAAGCAGGGTTCTGAAGTCAATCTTCTTGGTGTTGCTAGCGTCAAATTGTATCCAGTACTATCAAACGCTGGATCCAACAATAGCCCGCAAAACCTCAGTCAGCTTCTTGATGTTTCTTCCCTAAAAGAATCAAGGTCTGTCGTGTGGTAAATTGTCTGGTAATTTCTTGAGTGACTTGCACCCATTGCTATCAAAGTGCTTCAGGAATTTACTATAGCAGCGAATTTCAACTAAGCTTTCGCAATTCTTAACAATCAACACCTTCAGATGCTCCGACTTCGAAAGGTCCAGTACTTGAATGTGCTTGCGCTCAAAGATATCCAACACTTCCAGGGATCCCAATTTTTCAAGGCCTCGTATCTCATGGAGATTATCTACCTTTACATCATGGCTTTGCGGGTCTGAGTATCTCAACGACTCTAAATCTTCAAATTCGTTGAGGTTGGACAACTCTGTGCTTGTGGATAAGTCCAACTTTCTTAGGCAATCTAAAGCTTCCACATCCAATCTCTCCAGCCCATAGCATTGCAAGAGCTCTAATTCCAACAAGTATTTCAAATCGCAAAGATTTGATAACTCTTTCAATTTGGGACATTTCCAAACGCGGAGCTCTTGTATGCGGGAGGGAAGCTTTTCGATGCTTTGAAGAGACATGCAAGAGTGGAGGGTGAGCTTCTTCAGATGACTTAGGTGAGAGAGCGATTGAAGCTTTTCGCTCAGACAGGTGAGCTGCAGGGAGGATAAGCTGGAAGGAGGTTCTGGCAATGACCGAAGCTCACTACAGTAAAGTAAATCGAGGTGGTGGAGAGCAGAAAGCTCACGAAGTTTGAGAGTAGAATGCTCATGAGAGTCTTCTAGCAAGTGAGAAATTTTTGCACTACCTAAACGAAGAGTGCTTAAGGAACACAATCCACCTTTATCAAGAAGAATTTGTCCTTTCAGTTTATGGCAGCCCGACGCATCTAACTCTTGGAGGCTTGTCAATTTTCCAATAGCGCTCGGTAACTTTTTTATCTCGCTTTGAGAAATCCTCAGAATTTTCAATTTCGTCCGTTCCCCAATGGAGTCAGGTAATTCCTCAATCCACGTGGATGACAAGTCTAGCTCAACCAATTCTCCCAGCTTTTCAATTGAGGAAGGGATCTTTCTCAATATGTAGCAACGCTCTAACGACAAGCGCTGCAATTTCCCAAGGGCCTCGAAGGAATTCGGAAGTTCTTCTAATTTTTTGCAGGTGTTCAAGTTCAGGGTCGACAAACTTACCAAACGGCTTATTGAGCTGTGAACTCGAGTCAGTAGACAACAACCCACGGCACTAAGCGTCTTCAGCTTCTCCAGAGATCCTATACTTGCAGGTATTTCTCGTATATCAGTCTCGTCCATGACAAGTTCCTCCAAATTTTCTAGTTTGTCCAGTTGTTCAGGTAACTTCTCGAGACTCCCACAGTACCTCAAGTTCAAGGAAATAAGGCGCTTGACATCTCCGATTGAAGGGTGGAATTTCTCCAAATTCTCACAACGTTCCAATATTAGCATCTCTAAACTTCTAAACCCAGAGAGATCGGGAGTGCTCATTAACTGTGAGCACCCCGAAAGATTGAGAACTTTTAGCTTCTCCACCTACAAGAGAGAAGCATGTTTCAAAATTAGCCATTGGAATAGAATGATGTATTATCAAATTTAATAAAAGAGAAAACGTTTCTTCTTTTACCTTGATTGAACTCCATCCTTGCCAATTTTCACTAATAAAACCCCCCGATAAATCGAGTATTAGTAATTTCTGTAAGGGAACATCCATTGCCTTGGAAGAGTCGGAACACATCTTCCACTCTAGCCATCTTAATTCAGAGAATGAATCCTTGAAATTTTCAACAAAATTCACTTTACTCCAATGAAGGTATTTCAAGTAACGCATTCTTTTAAAGCTCTTTCGCTTAATGAACATGCTTGAGCCATTTTCATCCAGTCGTAGTGCCTCAATATTTCTATTTTCCCCCTACAAAAAAAAAAATTGAGGATAGTAAATATCAAAACATGGCATTCCCCGGTCCCGACATGAATAGAGTGTCATTAAACAAGGAATAGCATATCGCCCAACCGCCACTTGTTAGAATACATCCGCATGTTATTGTGACCAATGCATTATCTTTGCATCATAAATACACAATAATGTACTATGTCAATTTTCACTTGTATGCCTCAAATTTTAATTATTCATGTAAAAATCCTACATGAAAGTAGTGTCGGTTTCTTATAAGTTTTGAGATTAAATTCTGTAACACCTGGAGCATTGACTACCAAGTACTCCCTCCACCAAACTACATATGGTGTCCCTTTGTAATACGTGAGAGTCGTTGCACTTTTGGACCAAAAAAGAGTACCTAATCGGGTTTGTTACTAGCATTTGTACATTCATAAAGCATCACAACTTATTTCCTCCCCGTTCATGAAATATTGTTCATTTTGGCATATGGCTGAATGGAAACAAGAGAGTTAGGTCATTTTTCTCTAGAGGGGCAACTCTGTGTATATATTTCTTTTTCAGTAGATGATTTTTGTGCAATCCAAGCAGTGTCTTTTCGTTTCATTGAAAAAAGAATAAGACTTTCCATAATTGACAAAAACTCTCTTTCTCTGAAAAGTGAATATTAGTAAAAAAAAAAAAAAAACAGATTGCCGCCAATAAAAATACACATTATTTAGTGCGCAAAAGCCTATAAAAATAGGATAACAAAAAGTTGCTATTACTCGAGCACATTAATGATGTGCATCTATAATGGGAATTTCATTAGTCTTTCTTTTTATCTTTAGGCATTGTCCTTTCTTTATGTAGTGTTGTTTCAAGTTAGCAACTAACGCAATCAAGTTAATAACAAAATTATACATTGTTAGATTATTAAAAAAAAACAAAAAACAAAATTTGATAGATTTCAATGTGCTTCTTCAGCTATGATAATAATATTCCCTGGGTAATACGATTAAAACCAATCTTTTTAATTTTCTTTCTATCATGCATTTACATTATCATATTGCATTTCCGTTGTACACATGCATAAGAAATGCTAGAAAAAAATTGCATAAATTATTTATACATATAAAATCACTACATAAGATTTTATTACTTCAAACTGAACATTTTCTTAAGTCAACAGCGAATAATTATTAGGTGCAAATAATTTAGCTGGAGTCTTTCCTTCTTACTTTTTTCCTTTTTTCCATAAATTAGAAGGTGCATATATTCGGTGATTATCAACGATGTAGTTTTTGTTATTTGGTCAAAATATAAATTAATCGGCATGAAATTATAGAAATTTTTTATGCATTTACGATATTTTCTTACTTAAATGATATTTGGATGAGTAAATTTCCGAAACTGGGCGACGCTAGGATCTTCGACTTGCAATATAGTAAGAAGCAGTACCAAAACTGCTAGAAAATGATGTTAAGATGGCAACAGATCAATACAGATAGAGCTAATAATATACGATTGTTAGTACCCCTTTTCTGAGCCTCTTAATTATGCATCAAGAGATTATCAGTGGAATAGTCACGAGGGCTAACTTTTCATGAACCAAAGGTCAAAACTGGATGTAGCCTTTGCCAAGAAAATGCTAACCACATGTTGATACTACTCAAAGATTTAGAGTGAAAGAAGAATAATAATAATAATATGAGGGACTACCATTAGAGAACATGGGAGAGGCCAAAAGTAGACACGATTGTTACCTTGCTTTGTTGAACTGTTATAGCTTCCTCGCCCCATTGTTTGCTACAATCCCAAGGCTTCTTACCTACTGGACGGGCGATAACTCTGCCTAAATCTCTTAATTGATCATGCATTCTCAGCTCATTATTATCATCAACATATATTGAGGAACGGTCAATTAGCGCTCTCAATCCAAAATTTGGGGAAAATTTGAGATCATCCCACAAGTAGGTGGCAACTCTTTTGTCAATTCCAATGAAAAAACATGCTATGTCTAGAAACATTTGTTGTTCTTCATATCCTAATGAATCATAACTTATCCTCAAAATTTTTTGTACATCCTCACTAGGCACGTTCCTCAATTTTTCCAGTTTCTCTATCCATATGCTCTTGGGTTTTTCTTTGAGAAGTGAACCTACAACCACGAGAGCTAAGGGAAGCCCTCCCGTGGTTTCAACAATATCACTAGAAAGAGCCACAAATTCTGTTGAAGGTTCTTTCCCTTCAAATGCATATCTATTAAAGAGAAGCAAAGAGTCTTTGAAATTCATTTTTTGGAGATGATGTCCTTCATATTCTGACTTCAAGAGGGTCTTATCTCGACATGTAATAATGATTCTACTTCCTGACCCGAAATTACAACCTCCAATCAATTTATCGAGGTGGTCTTGACACTCCACATCATCAAGAAGAATAAGTACCTTCTTTTTTTGACAACTACTTTGGATCTTGTTAATCCCTATCTGAGAATTACGCACTGCACTATCAGAATGTTTTGTTATATCTGAGATTAGTAGAGATTGAACGTGCTCTATGCCCTTGCTTTGAATTGTTTCTCTAATATCCTTGAGAAAGCTGTGGCAGTCAAAATTGTCAAAAAGCTCTTTATAGATGAATGAAGCCAGAGTTGTTTTACCGATACCGCCAATCCCATGAATTACAATAGTTTGAATTTCGGAAGGAGCAGTACTAGCCAATCTCATAACCTCAGTCACATGATTATCGAATCCAACCAAGTCCCCGGGAAGAGGTGGTGGAAAATCATGTTGCATGCTGCACATTATTTCTTCTATGAGTTTATTTACTAATTCTGCTTCATGCCTGTAAAACAACACAATATATGGGAACTTATTAATGGCTCCACAAAACAAGGATTAAGGATGAAAAATATAAATATTCCTCTTCCGACAAGGATCTATTAAAAAGAAGGTAAACCACGTACCCACTAGCAAATTTGTCTGATTCGAATATTTTGAGAGCAGCTGCTTCTTTGAGCGCTTGCGGCCCTTTTTTCTTGACATCCTCTTTCTTAAAAAGATCCAGATGGGATTCGAAGGCCTCTCCAAACTCCCCCTCTAGTTCTCGCACCTCATAGGGTTTCACCTTATAAAACACAGGCAAGACTACTTGTCCAATGGTGTTCTTGCACTCCATTATCTTAATGAGCTCATGAAGACAACATTCACTAGCAGCATAATTTTCCGAAATGATGGGAATTGAAACCCTAGAGTGCTCGATTGCATTGATAAGATTTTCATCAATGTCCTCACCGTAGGCGAGGTCGCTATCATCTCGGAACACGAAGTTTGGATGGAATGGCAGGCCCACATCTCGAAGTTTATGATAGAGGTGATCGACAAAGCCATTGCGAGTATCAAGGCCTCTGAAGCTCAAGAACACGTAGTAATTGTTTCCCTTCTCAGAGCTGGATGAAGCAGATGGCTCAGAATGCTTGGGTCGTCTCCCATTCTTCTTTATACCAATTAAGAACCCAGCCACAAAGATAAGAACTAGTGTAAAATAATGCCAGAAAAGTCTCATTTTGCTCTTTCAAGGTGGAGGAAAGTACTGTAGTTTCCTTGTCACCAGAAAAATTACTCGACTACAACAGATAGGTTTTAGCAGGAAATGATTCCTGGACTATCTCTGCCCCATATTTATAGCGTGGCTGGTAAAGAGGAAGAAGGGAAAGCAGAGGCAATGCATGATTGCTCGACTTTTATGTATATTTTAATCTCTTAAATACGTTGGTCGTTTCATGTACTTCATGTGTTCACACTTGGAATCTGTCAATGCCTTCAAATTGACTAAAAACGACATAGTCGTTGCCCATCATTCCTATTGGCTGTCAGGAGTCACCATTCTTTATTGTGAAGTAATTACAATGAACTAATATAATTGATGTAATAAGAAAATAAACTGGTTAACTGAGCTGGACACAGCAAAGTCGTTGCCTTCTAGACATTATCCAGTGAATGACCATTCCATTCACTGCTCCAAGTAGGCCTTTCCCTTTCACTTCCATTAGTCTTTCTCTGTGCGATCTTAATCATTGCCTTCTAGGCATTATCCTCGAGAGTTTGTACTTCAAGAAGGAGCAGAAGGAGCAAGCCTTATGTGCATCTGGGGCATAGGAGCCCCTTTCACCTCAGCCATTAGATCATATGAGTGTCCATATTATTTATTGGTTGATAGAAAGTAGGTTCACATGTTATAAGTAAGTGCAAGAGTTTTAGTACTAAGCCTTGTAAATTAACTACAGCCAAAAACGATCGATGATTTATTGATCCGGCAGAGAGCACCTGATTTTGCATTCCTTGAAGACTGAAAGAGACTTGTCACCAAATTTAGATGGCACCGAGTCGACGTTCTAAAAATTGCGCATAGCAAGATCTACTGAATCTACGGCAAAGCAGACTGTGAGTGACAAAAACAAGAAGGAAAGGGCTTAATACGAGGACAAGAATCAACATTAGCCTAAACAATATATACAGCAATTGTTGCTCCTTATTGAAGAAAAGCTAGCGGTAGCCAATTTGGTATTTCGTCTTGACTGAAGTTTTGATAGTTAATCGACTCAAACTTATTCCTATTGGCTCTCATAAGCCAGCGTAATTAGTCCTTGCCTTCTATCTTGGCGCTGACGGGAGTCAATACGCATGGGAGGATGGTTCAGGACATTGATTCTAATATCTAAAAGCAAGGAAAAGAGACAAAGAAACAAAGTGACAGCTATACTGCCTATGGACCCATGCCATGCGCGCGTGAAGAACTAATATGAAAAGACCAAGACCTCCTTTAAGCCAAATATTTTCATTTTGCATCCGATTTAGTCATTCCATTATCGCCATCAGGGAACGCTTTGAAAAAGACTCGCTGTTTGCTGAAATTAGTTAATGATAAAGCCATCCGAGCAAATATATATTTCTCATGGAGAATGCCCCATACCGACCACCCACTGAAAATGCTTTACGGCACTACTTTACATTTATCTAACAAGAAAGATTCATTGAATCTATTCTAGACTACATAAGACATGTTTGATTTTATAAGCTTAATTCTAAGCCCTCGATAGTCTTTAGCAAGCGATTTATGATAGTAAACACCGGCCTTACCATGTACAACAACCAGCTTTCACGTAAGTTATTTCTAGCCAAAATCAGTCAAATAAATTATATTAACAAATTATGAAAATGTTAATGACTCAATTGATCAAATTGAAAAATTTACAAATGAATTGGCACAAGTAAAATAGTTTTAAGATTTTTTGTGTAAATGACTTGGAGCAGCATTAATCGTGTGCTTAGAATAGGCTTCTTAGGGACATCCTTGATTTACAGTAAGATGCCTTAGGCGGATTGCTGTAATGAGGTATTAATTGGAACTACTTTGACAAAAACATAGCTTGTGGCAGTTCTATCTTGGTGCTGTATGAAGTCAACAAACCTAATATGATTTTGTCATCATTAGGACAAATTATGATTTTAGTTCTAAATCTTCAAACTTTTCAATTGATCTAATGTAAACACCTTCACATGAAAATGCAATCAAGTCCTCCTCACCGTTTGTAGCCTGAATTTACTAACATAAGGGTCTAGTCATCATTGGCTGTTAAAATCCAATCAAGTCCTCCTCACCATTTGTAGCCAGAATTTACTAACACAAGGGTTTAGTCATCATTGGCCGTCCTACATGGGATATGACATAAACAACTTTACTCTCTGCTTGTCTTCAACACTCATCCCCCATGGTTGTCAAGCTTGTGGTGGTGGAGATCTCGGTGAGCACGATGGCAATGGTTGAGCCTCCAGATCTCGGTGAGCTTGGCCAATGCTTTAGATCTCAGGGAGCCCTTTTTTTTCTTTTAAATCTCGATAAAGAAAAGGTCGTCTGTGAGCAAATTCTACAGATCTTTTAGAGAACCAAATAATGAGCTGTGCCTGCTGAAGTTGTAGACCCTTGATTATGCCCCAGTCATCCATAGCTGCGGGGGTTCAGTGTAATTTCATCTCATGTTTCGACAGCGAGGGCAAGAGCACCATGTTCATTGGTCTGAGAGATCCAATGGTGAATTCGGATGAGAGCTCCTCAGATTTCGGCTACTCCTCCTGATAAATTATAACCAGAAAGGAAATAAAATAAAATTATTATAAAAAAAAAAAGGAAAAGAGGAACATCAGAAAGTTAAGAAAAATTTGCAAAACAACATCGTTCAAAGTAAAATTGTCTCTTAGCATAAATAAATAAATAAATAATTGTCTCTTAGCATAAAAAAAAAAAGGAAGTAAAATTGTCTACGTCGGATTATAGATAGTGATTGTAAGATGGTCGGTGATGATTGAACTATTACATTAGCAATTTCAACAAGATTAGGGCAGGAGGATTTGATTGCATTTTCATTCAAAGGTCTAGGATCACACGTGATTAATTGAATGATTTGTGATTAAGTAGAAATTCATATAATTTTTTACGACCAAAATAACAATTTTCCCATTTATCATTTATGCACCAGGAGTTTAGTTGGCTCGTACACATAGGAGAACCGTATGATGTTTAACACTGTTGAATTTCCTAGCCATAAGGTTAATCTTGATTCTACAGGCGAGAAAAAAAAAAGGAATATACGACCATTATACTAGCCGCTTGGCACTCTAAGCAGGGAAGGACTTGCCAAATAAATAATAAGAAATATTCTCATCTAGTGGTTAATTATTTCATTCGATTGCTCCCTAGTGGCCTTAATCACTGGCCCTTCCTTCTTATTGGCTCTCAGGAGTGACCTTTTTTCTATTGAGAAGAAAATACAATTAAATTGATATAATTTATGTAATTAGAAAAATAAAATTGTTTAGTTGACTTAGACTTGGCAAAGTCGTTGCTTATGAAAAGTGGGCCTTTCCTTTTTCTCTTTTTGTAGTTGGAGTCTTCCCCACCATGTGCTCATTATGGTCATTTCCTTCTCGGCCGTATCCCGTGAATCTACTCGACCGACATGATTTGATTTTGTTTGAGCGGTCAAATCGTTGTCCTGTATGTCCACAACATTACTATTGTTTATCTAAAAGTAAGGACAAAATGAAAGAAAAGAAGGTACAAGCTTTACTACCTACGAACCTAATGAAGAAATAACACAGAAAGACCAAGACCTCATCTATATACGAACATGCAAGAAATACTTAAGGAAACTCACAATCGCTAAATGAAGTGGATGGTAAAACCATAAAAGCAGATAGACTTGTAGCCAAAATAATTGGAGAACACTGATAGGTGCTTAGGTCGTTCGATTGGATCCACAAATTTCGTGGCGTTACTTCCTACTCCTGCTACATCTATAAAGTACTATTGGTTTTAAGAGAGGAGAGAGCACATGTCAACTCCTTAGAGGCTCCCTTTCCATGCACCAAAATACTTACATAATGGATTACCATACGGTGGGACCTGTTTCCTATTATTCAAGCCATGCCATGCCACAAATTGATGGGCAACGAATATTGACACCACCCATATTTGATTATAGTAAATCTTGTATGTATGTGACATTCATAACACTGATATCTATGAAAGGTATGATTGTCAATTTCCTCCAATCAAATACAGAGGAAAATATTGATGATGATCGAATGTAATGACATTGCTCAGCAACAAGGAAACTCATTTGAAATTAGATAAATCGTGTACAAAGTAAAATTGTTTATGTGAAATTGCGGGCCATGATAGTAGGACAACAAGTGTAACAGGACTTCCACATAAGCAATTTAAGTGAAATTTTATATTTTGTTGTCTGTAATTTAGGCGAGATTAGGCCGAGAGGATTTGATTGCATTTTCATTCAAAGGTCTAAGATCACATGTGATTAATTGAAATATTCGTGATTGAATTGAAATCTATATAATTATTTACGACCAAAATAACAATTTTCCCATTTATCATTTACGCACCAAGAGTTTCATTGGCTCGTATGCATGGGAGAACCGTTTGATTTTTTTATTGTTGACATTTTAATGCATGGTTAATATTGGTTCTATAGGTGAGGAAAAAAAAAAGACAATAGCTTCTAAAGTTTTTATGTCGTGTCAGACACTCTGACATGTGTTCGACACTTTCCGACATCCTCAAATACTATTTGACACTCAGTCAACACGTGTTGGAAAATCAAACACCCGGTCAACTTTACTCTCACATTGGAATTCCGACGCGTGAGTTTCCGAGTTTCAACACATAATTCCGATACGTGAGGTCAATTTTAAAAATTTCAATAAATGATGGATCAAAACTGTATATATGTGAAAATAATAATAATAATAATAATAATAATAATAATAATAATAATAATAATAATAATAATAATTAGACAAAAGAAGAAAAATCTAGTATTATCTTCTTTTTTGACTCTCACTTTTCATAATCAAAATTCACTCCCCGAGTTTTTTTTTTCTCTTCTCTTTTGACACGTCTAACACACGAGTTTTGAATATGAATTGCTTTTCTTTTTTTTTTCCGCAAGTTTTATAGATTATTAGAATGAAGTTGAATTTGTCAAATTGAAATAATAAATAATATTAATATAAATTGTGAATTAATATTTTTAGTGTAAATCAATTCTATGCTTTTTTCTTATTTATTTATTTTTGAATTTGAATCAAATTAATTTGATTGAAGTAATCATAAAAATGGTAATTTATTATGTTTACATATACATCTAATATACAACATATACTAACGCGTTGGAATTATCTATTTTTTTAGAAATGACGTGTCGACTTGTCGTGTCGTATTGTGTCGCATATCCTGTGTCGGTGTTATTTATGTCATAACCACCGGCCCTTCATTTCTATTAGGTCTCAGGAGTCACTTTTTTTATTGAGAAGAAAATACAATTAAATTGATATAATTCATGTAATTAGAACAACAAAATCGGTCGTTTCACCAGGACTTACCAAAGTCATTGATTATTAGAAGTGGGCGTTTCCTTTTCACTTTTTGTAGTTGGGTCTTCCCCCGCACGTGCTTATCATGGTCATTTACTCCTCGGCGTTATCCCGTCAATGTAGTCGACCCACGTGATTTGATTTTGTTTGAGCGATCTTATTGTCGTCCTTTATGCCCACGACAATACTTCTGTTTATCTAAAAGCGAGGAAATCATGGTCACACTATGAAAAAGCATTCATCAATTATTTTTCTCATCTGTCCCAATCGCTCGTCCTTTCCAAGTCTCCAAGGCATCATGACCTCTACTTTTTAGAGTGAATGTGAAAAAGCACTGCCTGCGATCCAAAGGAAAAAAGGAAAAACTTAAAGCACGGACACAAGCAGTACGTTTTCAAAAGTGTCCGCGTGCAGTTTTTGTCCTCTAATTAAACCGTGTAGAGGGGCACCATTGGATCTAGAAATCAACGTCCATAGGCTACCGTGCAGCGAACAGTAAGCCTAACAGTACGGAACTATTCGCAAGACATACAAGAAATGCTTTCACAAGAAAATGGAGGACGAGGAGCTCTCGACGTTGTACGTGAAGCTAAGGCTCCTAAAGCTTTAGGATTTTGTCTTTCAAAATATGTGGGCTTCGATCTTAGTGGCTAAACGTGTGAATCTTTCGTTAAAAAAATTTTGCTACACATTTCAAAAAATTTCATTCCAAAAGTAAAGGGCGCGTTTGGTAACAATTTTATTTTCGAGAACAATTTATAATCAGAAATTATTCTTTTTTATTCTGTTTCCGGGAATAATTTCTGAGCATTTTAAGCCGTTTGATAACTATCTAAAATTTCTTATTCTGAATAGAATTGTGTGGGTAGGTAGGATAACATGCATCAAACCAAATGCCATGGGCCTCCTACTCATGAAAGTTTTTCTTATTTTAAACTAATTATGGTATCGGGAAAATCATCCAATTAGTCATAAATTATAATATTAATATTAATTTCCTTTTAAATTTTATATTGTGTACTTCCTCATCTCTGGGTGCCAGGTATCCACCGTAAGCCTTTCCTCATTTGAACCTCGCCCAAATTTAGTTTCAAATTTTAACTTGATAATTCCATGCAGTCACTATAATCAATTCTTAGCTAAAGTCACATGCATAACAATATGTCACGTAGGACAATTCAAGATAATTAGATTATCAGATTAATATTTTTCAATGGAAATCTATTGTAAAGACTATGTTAGCGTGCCTAAAAATTTGCAAATTAATTGATAAAATTATTATGATCTACCGAGATTGTTTTGGGAAGTGACTCATGATGCAATAATAGCGATACAGCACTAACGTTGAAATTATTGAAGCGTTCGTGAGACTTGCTCTTTGGAGCCATTATGAAAATGTGGAATGCATTCGTATGAAGGAGTTGACACACACTGTCCATGAAAGCTTGGTCCTACAGCTGGCATGGATGGAGTACAAACACAAGTTGAAAAGCAATGTGAGGGGAGAATTATTAGGGGAGAGTGACAAGGGGGGATCCTGTGCTTTATCTATTTCATGACTTGAAATACGTGTTTTATGGACCAGTCCCTTGAGACCTTTCCCCCCAATGGAGGTCAAGGAATGTGAACCTTCAATAAACCAATATAGTTTGGGGGGCTTGTGTGCACTACCTTCTTGGTCTAGTGCATTGACTTGAACTTCACATGCATTTTGGACCTCGACTGTTGTATTCTGACACTTGAATGAAAATAACACAAAATCATAACATGATTTTTCGAGACATGATGAATTTGATGGATATTCCGCACTTGGTCAAGTTTGACACGTAAATTTGATCAAGGAATCCAAGATGGGCGGAAAATCTTGTGAAGAAAATATAGCAGTTGATCAAAAACATACTAATGATTTACCATGAAAGGAATTGTTAAGGGATTGAGATGGCCGCACTTAAGGGATTTGCTAAAGAGAACATACAGGTTAGTTGAAGCAATTGTTCTTCCAGTTGAGCACGCTTATGGTTAATATAAAATGGAAAGAATTTGCATAAGGGAATTAATGGAACCAAATAGATTTTACACAGAGGAAGCAAATCATTCTTCGAAAGAAGTGCTTCAAGAAAATTATAACTCAAATTTGGTCATGATAGCACATATCTACAACTCTACTAACACTTTGCCAGCATCATCAAAATCCCAAATTTCATCAATCAAGTACTAATCTCTATTTATATGCAATTTAGAATAACAAAGGAAAAGAAACCAGACACCTACACACAATATGTAGTAGTAAAATTTTCCTTTCAGAAATATGTAAAATTTACTAAATTTCTCACTTTTAGCAATATTTAAAATTTTCCTATATTTAAAATCCTAAATAAATACAATATTTCAAATCCTAAATAAATTCAGGTGTTTCCTAAATATTTATACAAAACAGGTTAAATTTAGTCAATTATTCCAAACTTTCCAACTGGAGCGAGGATAAGATTGAGACGACAATCATCATCACACTATGGAAAAGCATTCATCAATTATTTTTCTCATTTGTCCCAATCGCCCGTCCTTTCCAAGTCTCCAAGGCATTATGACCTCTACTTTTTAGAGTCAATGTGAAAAAGCACCGCTTGCAGTCCAAAAGAAAAAGGAAAAGCTTAAAGCACTGACACAATCAGTACGTTTTATAAGTGTGCGCGTGAAGTTTTTGTCCTCTAATTGAACCATGCAGAGGGGCATCACTGGATCCAGAAATCAACATCCATAGGCTACCGTGCAACGAATAGTAAGCCTAACAGTAGAGAACTATTTGGGAGACATACAAGAAATGCTTTCGCAAGAAAATGGAGGACGAGGAGCCCTCCACGTTGTATGTGAAGCTATGGCTCCTAAAGTTTAGGATTTTTTCTTTCAAAACTAGTGGGCTTCGATCTTCATGGCTAAACGTGTGAATCTTTTGTCTTCCAAAAGTTAAGGACCCATTTGGTAACGATTACGTTCTTAACAATTTTTAATCTGAAATAATTATTTTCAATTCTTTCTCAAAAACAATTTCTAAAGCATTTTAAATTTGTTTGGTAACTATTCAAAATTTCTTATTCTGAATATAATTATGTGGGTAGGTAAGATAACATTAATCATACCAAATGCCATGGGCCTCATACTCATGAATTTTTTTTCATGTTTTAAACTAATTATCGTATCGGGAAAATCATCCAATTAGTCATGAATTATAATATAAATATTAATTTAGTTTTAAATTTTATATTGCGGCGATTTAGTTTCAAAGTTTAAGTTGATATTTTCATGCGGTCATTGTAATCAATTCTTAGATGAAGTCACTAGCATAACAATATATCACATAGGACAATTCAAGATAATTAGATTATCACATTAAAAATTTTCACTGGAATCAATTGTAAAGACTATGTTAGCATGCCTAAAAATTTGCAATTAAATCGATAAAATTATTATGATCTACCGAGATTGTTTTGGGAAGTGACTCGTGATGCAATAATAGCGATACAGCACTAACGTTGAAATTATTGAAGCGTTCGTGAGACTTGCTCTTTGGAGCCATTATGAAAATGTGGAATGCATTCGTATGGAGGAGTTGACACACACTGTCCATGAAAGCTTGGTCCTACAGCTGGCATGGATGGAGTACAAACACAAGTTGAAAAGCAATGTGAGTGGAGAATTATTGGGGGAGAGTGACAAGGGGGGATCCTGTGCTTTATCTACATCATGGCTTGAAATACGTGTTTTATGGACCAGTCCCTTGAGACCTTTCCCCCCAATGGAGGTCAAGGAATGTGAACCTTCAATAAACCAATATAGTTTGGGGGGCTTGTGTGCACTACCTTCTTGGTCTAGTGCATTGACTTGAACTTCACATGCATTTTGGACCTCGACTGCTGTATTCTGACACTTGAATGAAAATAACACAAAATCATAACATGATTTTTCGAGACATGATGAATTTGATGGATATTCCGCACTTGGTCAAGTTTGACACGTAAATTTGATCGAGGAATCCAAGATGGGCGGAAAATCGTGTGAAGAAAATATAGCAGTTGATCAAAAACATACTAATGATTTACCATGAAAGGAATTGTTAAGGGATTGAGATGGCCGCACTTAAGGGATTTGCTAAAGAGAACATACAGGTTAGTTGAAGCAATTGTTCTTCCAGTTGAGCATGCTTATGGTTAATATAAAATGGAAAGAATTTGCATAAGGGAATTAATGGAACCAAATAGATTTTACACAGAGGAAGCAAATCATTCTTCGAAAGAAGTGCTTCAAGAAAATTATAACTCAAATTTGGTCATGATAGCACATATCTACAACTCTACTAACACTTTGCCAGCATCATCAAAATCCCAAATTTCATCAATCGAGTACTAATCTCTATTTATATGCAATTTAGAATAACAAAGGAAAAGAAACCAAACACCTACACACAATATGTAGTAGTAAAATTTTCCTTTCAGAAATATGTAAAATTTACTAAATTTCTCACTTTTAGCAATATTTAAAATTTTCCTATATTTAAAATCCTAAATAAATACAGTATTTCAAATCCTAAATAAATTCAGGTGTTTCCTAAATATTTATACAAAACAGGTTAAATTTAGTCAATTATTCCAAACTTTCCAACTGGAGCGAGGATAAGATTGAGACGACAATCATCATCACACTATGGAAAAGCATTCATCAATTATTTTTCTCATTTGTCCCAATCGCCCGTCCTTTCCAAGTCTCCAAGGCATCATGACCTCTACTTTTTAGAGTCAATGTGAAAAAGCACCGCTTGCAGTCCAAAAGAAAAAGGAAAAGCTTAAAGCACTGACACAATCAGTACGTTTTCAGAAGTGTGCGCGTGAAGTTTTTGTCCTCTAATTGAACCATGCAGAGGGGCATCACTGGATCCAGAAATCAACATCCATAGGCTACCGTGCAACGAATAGTAAGCCTAACAGTAAAGAATTATTTGGGAGACATACAAGAAATGCTTTCGCAAGAAAATGGAGGACAAGGAGCCCTCCACATTGTATGTGAAGCTATGGCTCCTAAAGTTTAGGATTTTTTCTTTCAAAACTAGTGGGCTTCGATCTTCATGGCTAAACGTGTGAATCTTTTGTCTTCCAAAAGTTAAGGACCCATTTGGTAACGATTCTGTTCTCAGGAATAATTTTTAATCTGAAATAATTTTTTTCAATTCTGTTCTCGAAAACAATTTCTAAGCTTTTTAAGCTGTTTGGTAACTTTCAAAATTTCTTATTATGAATATAATTGTGTGGGTAGGCAAGATAACATGCATCATACCAAATGCCATGGGCCTCATACTCATGAATTTCTTTTCATGTTTTAAACTAATTATCGTATCGGGAAAATCATCCAATTAGTCATGAATTATAATATAAATATTAATTTAGTTTTAAATTTTATAATTGTGTCGATTTAGTTTGAAATTTTAACTTAATATTTCCATGCGGTCATTGTAATCAATTCTTAGCTAAAGTCACAAGCATAACAATATATCACATAGGACAATTCAAGATAATTAGATTATCACATTAATAATTTTCATTGGAAATCGATTGTAAAGACTATGTTAGAGTGCCTAAAAATTTGCAATTAAATTGATAAAATTATTATAATCTATCGAGATTATTTTCGGATGTGACTCGTCATGCAATAATAGCGATATGACACTAATGCTGAAATTATTGAAGCCTGCATGAGACTTGCTCTTTGGAGCCATTATGAAAATGTGGAATGCATTGGTACGGAGGAGCCGACAGGCACCGTCCGTGAAAGCTTGGTCTGCGGCTGGCATGGATGGAGTACAAACACGAGTTGAAAAGCAATGTGAGTGGAGAATTATTGGGGGAGAGTGACAAGGGGGATCCTGTGCTTTGTCTACATCATGGCTTGAAATACGCGTTTTATGGACCAGTCTCTTGAGACCTTTCCCCCGATGGAGGTCAAGGAATGTGAACCTTCAATAAACCAATATAGTTTGGGGGGCTTGTGTGCACTACCTTCTTGGTCTAGTGCATTGACTTGAACTTCACATACATTTTGGACCTCGACTGCTGTATTCAGACACTTGAATGAAAATAACATAAAATCATAACATGATTTTTCGAGACATGATGAATTTGATGGATATTTCGCACTTGGTCAAGTTTGACACGTAAATTTGATCGAGGAATCCAAGATGGGCGGAAAATCTTGTGAAGAAAATATAACAGTTGATCAAAAACATACTAATGATTTACCATGAAAGGAATTGTTAAGGGATTGAGATGGCCGCACTTAAGGGATTTTCTAAAGAGAACATACAGGTTAGTTGAAGCAATTGTTCTTCCAGTTGAGCACGCTTATGGTTAATATAAAATGGAAAGAATTTGGGAAGACTGGATCCAAAGATCTTTGTGGATATTGAACACTAGGGGAAGAACTGGACAGTTATGGGGGTGGTTCTGACATTCGTGGAGAAAGTATCTTCTGAGGCAGAATTGAAATATCGGATATAAGGAGTCCAGAATTCTTCAGGAAGAACTTTGGTGTCCAATATTGAACAACTTGCTCTAGTATCAATGATGGCAATGACAGTAATTGGTTTTGCAAACTTTGAGGTGAGGATTTTTATAAGGAAATGGGGACAATGAGTCTGGCTCGAAAATATGTCGAAGCTTGGTTCTGGAGATGCAGATGATATATGAAAAATATCTTCAGACTCAGAATCTGACTCAGTTTCACTAGAAGTGGGGTAACACGGAATGACACAAAGAGTTTGTTTACTTGGTTCTTCATCAATAGAGAATAACGATTCGATATCATCATCTTCAAGAGAAATACCTGTGTCATTCTCAATTTGATGTATCAAATGATGCTGACCTTTTCTAGCTTGGGGCCAATTTTTGGCAAAGTGCCCTTTCTGGTTGCAGATGAAGCAGCGATTTAATTTTTTATGGCCTGTGCGATCTTTCCTTTTGCGAAGGTATCGCCATTTCTTCTTTCTTCGGAAGTGCTTGTGGCCATGTTTGGATTTCTTTAACCAGTATTTCTTGAAATGTTTCTTCTTTCGAGAAGACTTTCCACAAGTACCATCACAGTCTTTCTTGGAACCTTTGATTTTTAACTTTTGGCGAGAGCAAGCTGTCTCGAGTTCCCTATCATCTGTGATGTAGGTACGGACCATCTGGCGCTTCAAGCACAATTCTTCAAGGCATAAATGGATTTTTTGCTGTATTTTTCCCAAGGGAATATCTTGTACTCTCCTCTGTCTTCCAAAAAGGATCTTTCAACCATCTGAGATAGTTCTTTAGGGATAGAAGTCAAGAAGACATGTTTCAGATTTGGATTAGCTCCAATTTGATAAAAAAGTTGAAGCATTTCCCGATAATGCTTATCAAGATATTTCTTTTGGAGGGAGCAGCATTTTCTTTCGAAAAATTCTCCTTTTCATTTCTATGAGATTAGTGAGTTTTCCCACAAAGAAATGATATAAGAGAGTGATGGCATGGCTAAAATCAAGTGACATCAGAAAATGAATTTGGTCTTGTTTCGAAACTGATTTCCACCAAAGCTTGAGACTTCCTGTGAATCTCGTGACAAAATTGTAGATGACATCATTCATATCATGGTTGGTAATGGATTGAGTATTCAACCAAGTATGAAACTCTTTAAGTTTTTCTGGTCATTTGTGGTAGGGGATGTCATCTATGGTGAAAATCTGTTTTGAAGCCATGGGCACATGATGTGCTGGATTGTTCTGAACAATCTCTGTCTTAGAGTAATTTGATTCCATATCCTGATCTGGAGGATCAGCCATTAATATTGATGAATTTACTGGTGCCATAGGAAGGGATTCAACATCAGGAATTGAAAAGGATGAGGATGAGGAAAAGGATATTGATTCTGATTCAGTATCAGAAGTGGTAGGAATAGTTTGCTCAACTCCGAGTAGAATCTGATCATTTGAAACAGCAGGATCAGGCTGTTTTTGAGTACCCAAATCCTTTAGAAAAGATTCTAGCAGATTGGATAACATCATTTGATCTTGCCTTTCTTTTATAACGATTGAACTTGATTCTGTAGGCATTTTCTCTTTTCCTTTGTCCTTTTGCAGGTTTTTGAGACGATTTCACAATTCTGTCATATCTAGTTCTTTTCTAAAAGAATCTTCTGGGATGGCAGCAAAAATGGACGGCTGGGGTTTTGGAGGCAAATACCCAGTTTTGAAAATAGGTGCTAGTGTATCGAAAGGTCTAAACCTTCCTTCTTCATGGAGTTGGATTTGTCTCTTAAGCTTTTTAATCTCTAGCTTGGGGCTCTCAAGATGATGATATCCTAGATGTTGTCCTGATTCCAAGGCATTTATCGTCTTTTGGAATTCAGAAATCATTTTCTTGGTGGTCTCATCATACTTTCGAAGATCTTGTTGCACATTTTCAATCTTGGAATCAATTGCTTTGAAGGCATTGTTTTGACCTAACAGAGTCTCTGATTGCCAATTTAAAACAGCTTCAGCAGCAGGAGTTTTTCTCTGTCTCCCATGTTCATTCACATCAACGGGGGCAGCTATTTTAGGAACATGACGGTATATGCCTTGTGGATCTATGGATTCTTCTGGAGTAGGAAACGAGAGTTTGGAACTTTCTTTGACAAGAGAGGGAAAGTTTGTATCATGGAACATAGCAATGGAAGAAGTGGGTAGTGTTTCTGCTGGAACCTCAAGTGGATAAGAATGCTTCTTAGCCCATTTTAATAATTGGTTGGAACATCATGACTCAAATTTCTCAGCTTCGAATTACTCTTGGAATTTGTCTTAGGTATAAAGACCAATTCTCTGAGTTTGTCAATATTCAGAGACTTTTTTCCATTCAAATGAGTTTATTAGATCTAATCATGCAAAAATTATTGGAATCTTGTTCAGAATCCCATTCTGAATTTGCCCAGAAATGTTCTCATCCTTTATGGGAAAATCCAGAGTTTTTTGTCTGCCTTCCATTAAAAAAGAATGAAGACATCAATCCAACAAATGCGAGTCATATGGGAATGAAGCCAAAACACTTAGCTTTAGCCCAAAGGGAATGCTCAGAATTATTGCAGTAATGCCTTATTGAAACCTCCAATTTTCAATGGGCTTATAAAGCCTTTTATTTCAATAAGCGTGCCGAGTATAACAGAGGAAAAATGAGGCTGGTAATCAACTATCAACCCCTCAACCTTTTTCTCCAAGATGATAAATTCCCTTTACCATCAAGAGATCCCTCTTTATCGGTTTAACCAAGGCCCACATTTATTCCAAATTCGACCTCAAAGCCGGATTTTGGCAATTGGGCATCCATCCTGAAGACAGATCCAAAACATGTTTCTGTATCCCTAACCAGCACTTCCAATGGAAAGTTCCTCCTTTTGGCTTAAAGGTAGCACCATCCCTTTTTCAAAAGGCCATGTGTCGTATTTTCCAACCAATCTTGTCAAGTGCAGCTGTATATATTGATGACATTTTGTTCTACAGTCTTGATGAGTAGTCACATTTCCAAATTCTTGAGCAATTCGCAGAAATTGTGAAGAAGAATGGTATTATGCTTTCCCGAAAGGAAATCAATATTGCCTAGACAGAAATTGAATTTCTTGGTATGCACCTCAATAAGGGTACATACTATCCAGGGCCACATATCGCTCAAGAATTATTGAAGTTTCTTGAAGATAACTTCACGACAAAACAAGTTCAGCAATTTCTTGGGATAATCAATTATCTTAGGGATTTTGTCCCAAACATTGCAAAGCTTCTGATTCCTTTGCAATCCATGCTGAAGAAGAATCTTCTACCATGGGGAAAACCTCAAACTAAAGCAGTTGCTAAGCTTAAGGAGATTATGTAAAATCTTCCACCACTACAAATACCATCAACGAGAAAGAAAATCTTTCAAACTGACGCTAGTGATGAATATTGGGTAGCCATCTTATTTGAAGAAATTGATGGTAAGAGACACCTTTGTGCTCACAAAAGTGGAAAGTTTTCTCAAGCTGAAATGCCTTCTCATTCCACTTTCAAAGAAATTCTAGCAGTGAAAAATGGAATAAAAAAGTTTGAATTCCATCTTATCGGCCATCACTTCTTAGTAGAATTAGACATGGCATCCTTCCCTCAAATGACCAACTTTAAACAAAAGCAGATTCCAAATTCTCAACTGCTTCGATGGGCTGAATGGTTTTCAAAATACTATTTTGAAACCAAACACATTCCTGGGAAGAAGAATGTGCTTGCCGACTTCTTGTTAAGACCAAAAGCACCAGTTGAAATCAACATGTACATCAAGAGGCCTGCTTTTCATATGCTCAATCATGGTGTGAAATATAAGATTGAGAAGATCAAAGATTTGCCAAGTTGGAAATATCCTTAGGAGATTATTCAACAGATCTAGAATGATAGTCTTGCTGAGAACCTGGAAAACCTCATGTGGCAATGCCACACAGATCTATTCAGATTCAATGGGGGTTCGATTCTTTATCATTTCAGGTTAAATTTGAATTATCCATTCATTCATCCCCTTATCTGGAAGGAAGAAGATTTCCCTGATCAACTCAAGACGTTATTATGGTACTTAACCAATAAGTACTTAATAGCTATTGAAATTCCAACCAGAAGATTCATTCCCAACCTCACCAAGATATTCTTACTCGGAAAAAATGTTAAAAAAGAAAGTGATAAGAATCTCTTAGACTTTCTTAATTGATTTTATCATCCTACTCACTGGAAACATCTCTTGGAAAAAGAACTGAGAACCATGACCCCAAATCCTGAAGTCCATACTATCCTGTTTTTCCGACATCCATGGCATTTTTTCAGAAACAATGGCAACATCCTCAACGCTCCACAAGAAATAGGAACCACATCCTATAGACCGTACTTAGACGGCCGAGAAACTCGGATTCACAAATCTTATCCAAGATTTGTTAGATCTTGTGCACATCAGTACCGAGAACTCCAAAGAATGTTGTGCCAGGAAAACAAAACCATTCCGGAAGATATATGGAATAATGTACCCACCATGTGGGATCATTATGACTTAGCACCAAAAGCTAAGGAAGCACTCAGACAATGCAGACAAGCTGCATCATCCCAAGATCATGAAGTGACAAGTGAAGATGATATTGTCCAGTCTACTCAAGCCCCTTATGCATGCTTTGGAGGTCTTCTTTCCCAAGATCCTTATAATCTAAGACCTTCGTCCTTATTCCAAAACATGGACACATCCTTCTATGCACAGCCATCCAATTGGCCCTAGCCAAGCATTCCTGTCAACACTACAAGTGACAATACAAACTGGGCTAAAGAAGAAGCATTCCATTGGGCTTATGTAGAAGCATCATCATCACGACGGTTGAACCAAATCCTCTCACCAGAAGACCTTGAAGCTCTTGAACAGAAATATGAGGAACATCTTCTAGAATTTAGCTCAGATGACTTAGTCTGTAGCTATAATGCTTGTGACGAACGAGATCGTTGAGTCCGTACAATTTCACTGTTGCAAGTCACTGTTCACTTTTACTGTAACACTAGGCTAGGGAAAGTACTGTTCACAGTATTGTCACTGTTCATAGTGTGCGAATAATTCTCTCCCGGAAGTTTCTGGTGCCTTTGTTTGTAGCCGGACCCATGAGTTTGGTCCTTGTGAGTGTCTTTGTGACCTCTTATCGTCTATAAAAGGCGAGGAGGGTGTAATGTGTTGGGTAGAGTCCCTTGAAGTAAAATGTGTGGTTTGTGAAAAACCTCTCTATGACTTTCTAAATTCCACTTCTTCTCCAGCCTGGTAAGATCCTCTAAGTAATGCAGCTTGGGTAGGTTAGAAGCGTTTCCATCCTAGCATCTCTGAGTGTCTTTAGGCTCTAAACTAAAGGGCTGAGTGGTTTTCTGCTAAAATGTTGTCCCTGAAGGGCTTGAACGGGAGTCGTTCGCCCACTGTGGGATGCATACCTGCAAGAAATTTACTCTCCTTCCCTGATTCTAAGTCTAGGTCCATTCATGGTATCAAAGCTTGGGTAGGTTATGCTTCTTAGCCCATTTCCTCTTCTTCTCCAACTTGGTAGGATCCTCCAAGAAATGCAACTTCGGTAGGTTAGAAATGTTTCCATGCTGGCATCTCTGAGTGTCTCTAGGCTCTGAACTAAAGGGCTGAGTGGTTTTCTGCTAAAAGGCTATCCCTAAAGGGCTTGAACGGAAGTTGTTCGCCCACTGTGGGATGCATACCTACAAGAAATTTACTCTCCTTCCCTGGTTCTAAGTCTAGGTCCATTCATGGTATCAGAGCCATGCTTTCGTTTTTAAGGTTATCCATTCCATGCGCTTGGTAGGTGAATCCAATGTTGAGGAGATCTCTTTCCATCATGTCTACAAAACCAGAAATCCTCGAAGCACCTATTTCTCTTGCTCCATCTTCCTCATCCTCCACCCCTCCAGAATTTCGTGTCTCCAATGCTTCTAAAATAGATTATCTCTATGAAGTCTCTCTTGGTGATGAAACCAAGATTTCTGAAACCCAACTTCCTCTCATGAACCCTTACTTCGCTTTTGCCAAACCCAACTCGTCATTTTCACCCGTTCGCTCCATTCGACAATTGATTCATCAGACTCCAAAGCAAGTAAAGGAGTACATGTAGTCCTCCAAATTCGACCAGTACCCCATACCTATTACTGAAAAAGAGTACTTTGTTACTCTCTAGATTCCTCATGAATTTCCTAAACAATGGGTTCAGCAAGGATATTCTCATGTCCATTGCGGTGTTGTTTGTCTTGCTCTTACCTTTCATGGTCGTAAAGGCTTGCCAGTTGTGACAAGAATTGCTTTGTTGGATACCAGGTTTTTGCAATACCAACATGCTTGCATTGGTACTGTCCAAACTACTTTGAATGCTGGAACAGTCTTTGTGACTTTGTATCCAAACTTCAACATCGCTCTTTCAGACCCTCAGTTACTCTCTTTCTTAAAAGTTCAAGTTCAGCTCACTGGAGCACCTCAAACTGCTGACTTTGTAGCTGCAAAACTTCATTACCAGATGGTTTATCAAGTGCAAAACCATGCTCTTGATCTGAATTTCAACAATGGCAATGAAGATGCTTTGTTCATCTCCATGCAGAATGACCAGGCGTCATGCATCCATGTTCCCAAACAGATCCCAAAAGATACGTTGGCCAAACTCCTTCCAGAGACTTGGATTACTAACTACGAAAAGCTGCACCAACATAACAAGCCTTTCCAGTCTATAGATTCTGAGTTCGTCCGAAAAAAAGATGGAACTGTTTCCATCAAATTTGGCAAGGAAAAGGAAGAAAGTCCTTCTATCTTCAAAACACTCTTTATGATTGAACAACGTGTTCCTGAATCAATTTTCGAGCCAGATCCAAAAAAGCTTGTTCGACACTTTAATAGTGATGGACATGATGTCCATTACTACAAAGACAATTATGGTCATTGTTTTTGGGATCCTTTTTGCCAATGTTCCTATTGTACAAACTCCCCCGACGAGGTAGATCCTCTTGAGAGACCTCCACCTCGAAGGAAAAAACCAAAAGATCCTATACACCAAATGTACTTAAACGGGGATCCCTCCGTTGATACTCTTGGTGAGTGTGATAAATACCAGTTCATGGATGATTTCCCTAATCAACTCAAGACGTTATTATGGTACTTAACCAATAAGTACTTAATAGCTATTGAAATTCCAACCAGAAGATTCATTGCCAACCTCACCAGGATATTCGTACTCGGAAGAAATGTTAAAAAGGGAAGTGATAAGAATCTCTTAGACTTTTTTAATTGGTTTTATCATCCTACTCACTGGAAACATCTCTTGGAAAAAGAACTGAGAACCATGACCCCAAATCCTAAAGTCCATACCATCCTGTTTTTTCGACGTCCATGGCATTTTTTCAGAAACATTGGCAACATCCTCAACGCTCCACAGGAAATAGGAACCACATCCTATAGACCGTACTTAGACGGCCGAAAAGCTCAAATTCACAAATCTTATCCAAGATCTGTTAGATCTTGTGCACACCAGTACTGAGAACTCCAAAGAATCTAGTGCCAGGAAAACAAAACCATTCTCAAAGATATATGGAATAATGTACCCACTCCGTGGGATCATTATGACCTAGCACCAAAAGCTAAGGAAGTACTCAAACAGTACAGACAAGCTGCATCATCCCAAGATCATGAAGTGCCAAGTGAAGATGATATTGTTCAATCTACTCAAGACCCTTATGCACGCTTTGGAGGTCCTCTTTCCTAAGATCCTTATAATCCAGGACCTTCGTCCTTATCCCAAAACATGGACACATCCTTCTATGCATAGCCATCCAATTGGCCCCAGCCAAGCATTCCTGCCAACACTACAAGTGACAATACAAACTGGGCTGAAGAAGAAGCATCCCATTAGGCTCATGTAGAAGCATCCTCATCACGATGGCTGAACCAAATCCTCATCATGAAGACCTTGAAGCTCTTGGACATAAATATGAGGAACATTTTCTAGAATTCAGCTCAGATGACTCAGTCTGTAGCTACCATACTTGTGACGGACGAGACCATTGAGTACGTACAATTTCACTGCTGCCTAGTATTCATGACTGGCGTCAGTTTGAAGGATTCTCTTTCCTGTTGGTGGTATTTGTAGTGGTGGAAGATTTTGCATAATCTCCTTAAGCTCAGCAACTACTTTAGTCTGAGGTTTTCCCCATGGTGGGGGATTCTTCTTCAGCACGGATTGTAAAGGAATCAGGAGCTTTGCAATATTTGGGACAAAATCCATGAAATAATTGATTATCCCAAGAAATTGCTGAACTTGTTTTGTCATGAAGTTATCTTCAGGAAATTTCAATAATTCTTTAGCGGTATGTGGCCCTGGATAGTATGTACCCTTGTTGAGGTGCATACCAAGAAATTCAATTTCTATCTAGGCAATATTCATTTACTTTTGGGAAAGCATAATACCATGCTTCTTCACAATTTCTACGAACTGCTCAAGAAGTTGGCAATGTGACTGCTCATCAGGACTGTAGAGCAGAATGTCTTCAATTTATACAGCTGCACTTGACCAGATTGGTTGGAAAATATGACACATGGCCTTTTGGAAAAGGGTTGGTGCTACCTTTAAGCTAAAAGTAAGAACTTTCCACTGAAAATGCTGGTTAGGGATACAGAAACCTGTTTTGGATCTGTCTTCAAGATGGATGCCCAATTGCCAAAATCCAGCTTTGAGGTTGAATTTGGAATAAATGTGGGCCTTGGTTAAACTAGTAGAGAGGGAATCTCTGGATGGTAAAGGGAATTTATCATCTTGGAGAAAAAGGTTGAGGGGTTGATAGTTGATTACCAGCCTCATTTTTCCTCTGTTATACTAGGCACGCTTATTGACATAAAAAGGCTTCACAAGCCCATTGAGAATTGGAGGTTTCAATAAGGCATTGCTGCAATAATTCTGAGCATTCCCTTTGGGCTAAAGCCAAGTGTTCTGGCTTCATTCCCATATGACTTGCCTTTGTTGGATTGATGTCTTCATTCATTTTTAATGGAAGTTGGACAAAAAACTCTAGATTTTCCCAAAAAGGATGAGAACATTTCTGGGCAAATTCAGAATGGGATTCTGAACAAGATTCCAATAATTTTTGCACGATTGGATATAATAAACTCATTTGAATGGCAAAGAGTCTCTGAATATTGACGAACTCAGAGAATTGGTCTTTATACCTAAGACCTTTTCCAAGAATAATTCGAAGCTGAGAAATTTGAGTCATGATGTTCCAACCAATGAATAAGTCTTTGTTGGGAAGATTGGATCCAAAGATCTTTGTGGATTTTGAACACTAGGGGAAAAATTGGACAGTTATGGGGGTGGTTATGACATTCGTGGAGAAAGTATCTCCTGAGGCAGAATTGAAATATCGAATATAAGGAGTCCAGAATTCTTTAGGAAGAACTTTAGTGTCCAGTATTGAACAACTTGCTCCAGTATTAATGAGGGCAATGACAGTAATTGGTTTGGCAAACTTTGAGGTGAGGATTTTTACAGGGAAATGGGGACAATGAATCTGGCTCGAAAATATGTCAAAGCTTGGTTCTGGAGATGTAGATGATATATGAAAAATATCTTTAAACTCAAAATCTGACTCAGTTTCACTAGAAATGGGGTAACACGGAATGACACAAAGAGTTTGTTCACCTGGTTCTTCATCAATAGAGAATAGTGATTCGATATCATCATTTTCAAGAGAAATACCTGTGTCATTCTCAATTTGATGTATCAAATGATGCTGACCTTTTCTAGCTTGGGGGCAATTTTTGGCAAAGTGCCCTTTCTGGTTGCAGATAAAGTAGCGATTTGATTTTTTGTGGCCTGTGCGATCTTTCCTTTTGCGAAGATATTGCCATTTCTTCTTTCTTCGGAAGTACTTGTGGCCATGTTTGGATTTCTTTAACCAGAGTTTCTTGAAATGTTTCTGCTTTCGAGAATACTTTCCACAAGTACCATCACGGTCTTTCTTGGAACATTCGATTTTTAACTTTTGGCGAGAGCAAGCTGTCTCAAGTTCCCTGTCATCTGTGATGTAGGTACAGACTATCTGGCACTTCAGGCACAATTCTTCAAGGTATAGATGGATTTCATGTTGTATTTCTCCCAAGGGAATATCTTGTACTCTCCTTTGTCTTCCAAAAAAGGATCTTCCAACCATTTGAGATAGTTCTTTAGGGATAGAAGTCAGGAAGACATGTTTCATATTTGAATCAGCTCCAATCTAATAAAAAAGTTGAAGCATTTCCTGATAATGCTTATCAAGATATTTCTTTTGGAGGGAGCAACATTTTCTTTCGAAAAATTCTCTTCTTTTCATTTCTTTGAGATCAATGGGTTTTGCCACAAAGAAATGATATAAGAGAGTGATGGCATGGCTAAAATCAGGTGACATCAGAAAATGAATTTGGTCTTGTTTCGAAACTAATTTCCACCAAAGCTTGAGACCTCCTGTGAATCTCGTGACAAAATTGTAGAGCACATCATTCATATCATGGTTGGTAATGGATTGAGTATTCAACCAAGTATGAAACTCTTCGAGTCTTTCTAGCCATTTGTGGTAAGGGATGTCATCTATGGTGAAAAACTGTTTTGAAGCCATGGACACATGATGTGTTGGATTGTTCTGAACAATCTATGGCTTGGAGTAATTTGATTCCATATCCTAATTTGGAGGATCAGCCATGAATATTGATGAATTTACTGGTGCCACAAGAAGGGATTCAACATCAGGAATTGAAAAGGATGAGGATGAGGAAAAGGATATTGATTCTGATTTAGTATCAGAAGTGGTAGGAATAGTTTGTTCAACTGGGAGTAGAATCTAATCATTTGAAACAGCAGGATCATTTGATCTTGCCTTTCTTTTATAACGATCGAACTTGATTCTGTAGGCATTTTCTCTTTTCCTTTGTCCTTCTGTAGGTTTTTGAGACGATTTCACAATTCTGTCATATCTGGTTCTTTTCTAAAAGAATCTTCTGGGATGGTAGCAAAAATGGATGGCTGGGGTTTTGGAGGCAAATACCCAGTTCTGACAGGAGGTGCCAGTGGATCAAAAGGTCTAAACCTTCCTTCTTCAAGGAGTTGGATTTGTCTCTTGAGCTTTTCTATCTCTGACTTAGGGCTCTTAAGATGATGATACCTTAGATGTTGTCCTGATTCTAAGGCATTTAGCCTCTTTTGGAATTCAGAAATAATTTTCTTGGTGGTCTCATCATACTTTCGAAGATCTTGTTGCACATTTCCAATCTTAGAATCAATTGCTTTGAAAGTATTGTTTTGTGCTAACAGAGTCTCTAATTGCCAATTTAAAACAGCTTCAGCAGCAGAAGTTTTTCTCTGTCTCCCATGTTCACTTTTACGGTAGCACTGTTCACTTTTACTATAGCACTAGGCTAGGGAAAGTACTGTTCACAGTACTGTCACTGTTCATTGTGTGTGAATAATTCCCTCCCGAAAGTTTCCAGTGCCTTTGTTTGTATCCGGACGCATGAGTTTGGTCCTTGTGAGTGTCTTTGTGACCTCTTATCGTCTATAAAAGGCGAGGAGGGTGTAATGTGTTAGGTAGAGTCCCTTGAAGTAAAATGTATGGTTTGTGAAAAACCTCTCTATGGCTTTCTATATTCCTCTTGTTCTCCAGCCTGGTAGGATCCTCCAAGAAATGCAGCTTGGTTAGGTTAGAAACGTTTCCATCATAGCATCTCTAAGTGTATCTAGGCTCTAAACTAAAAGGGCTAAGTGGTTTTCTGCTAAAAGGCTGTCCCTAAAGGGCTTGAGCAGGAGTTGTTCACCCACTGTGGGATGCATACCTACAGGAAATTTACTCTCTTTCCCTGGTTATAAGTCTAGGTCCATTCATTTAACAGAACCAAATAGATTTGACACAAAGGAAGCAAATCATTCTTCGAAAGAATTGCTTCAAGAAAATTATAACTCAAATTTGGTCATGATAGCACATATCTACAACTCTACTAACACTTTGCTAGCGTCATCAAAATCCCAAATTTCATCAATCAAGTACTAATCTCTATTTATATGCAATTTAGAATAACAAAAGAAAAGAAACCACACACCTACACACAATATGTAGTAGTAAAATTTTCCTTTCAAAAATATGTAAAATTTACTAAATTTCTCACTTTTAGCAATATTTAAAATTTTCCTATATTTCAAATCCTAAATAAATTCAGGTGTTTCCTAACTGTTTATACAAAACAGGTTAAATTTAGTCAATTATTCCAAACTTTCCAACTGGAGCGAGGATAAGATTGAGACGGCAATCATCATCACACTATGGAAAAGCATTCATCAATTATTTTTCTCATTTGTCCCAGTCGCCCGTCCTTTCCAAGTCTCCAAGGCATCATGACCTCTACTTTTTAGAGTCAATGTGAAAAAGCGCCGCTTGCAGTCCAAAAGAAAAAGGAAAAGCTTAAAGCATTGACACAATCAGTACGTTTTCAAAAGTGTACGCGTGAAGTTTTTGTCCTCTAATTCAACCGTGCAGAGGGGCATCACTGGATCCAGAAATCAACATCCATAGGCTACCGTGCAATGAATAGTAAGCCTAACAGTAGAGAACTATTTGGGAGACATATAAGAAATTCTTTTGCAAGAAAATGGAGGATGAGGAGCCATCCACGTTGTATGTGAAGCTAAGGCTCCTAAAGTTTAGGATTTTGTCTTTCAAAACTAGTGGGCTTCGATCTTCATGGCTAAACGTGTGAATCTTTTATCCTCTAAAAGTTAAGGATGCGTTTGGTAACGATTTTGTTCTCGAGAACAATTTTTAATCTAAAATAATTCTTTTCGATTCTGTTCTAAAAGATGCAAAATGATGATGCGTTTGGTAATGAAAATACACAAACCGGCGCCAAGAACTTTCACTCATAGTGCAAAAATGCAAAATGAGTGGAAGGGAGCTAGGGCAAAAGAAGAAGCAAAAAGAAAGGAACTAAAAAACAGCAAAAGCCACAAGCCAAGGCACAAGGACCACGGCACTAAAAGAACACAAGCACTAGCGAACTAGGAAATACAGTGGTTTTGTCAAAAATAAGAGGATCAAAACCCCAAGCTCGTTGAAGCCTTCTGTTCCTAGGAGTGTCCGAAACCTTGCTGTAAGTCAGCATTTTATCTTTAACAACTTAGATGAGTTGATCTTTCATAGTAGCAACCTGTAGCACTTCACCCCGAAAGATGATTGTATTCCTCTTCTTACAAATAAGATGACACAAGGCACCAAAGGAAAACTGGGGAATGGAGTGAAAGAAATCCTTGCCAGAGAGAAATCGCAAGGCCCAGTTGATGATCTTTGGCCAAGGTCTATTGCGCCAAGGGAGATTACATCTCCCCGCCCAGAAATAAACAAGAGTCGCAGGCACATGGCATTCAAAAAACATACGATTGTCGCGACCAAATTTTTGGGTGTGAACCACCTAGGATTTGACTAATGGATTGTTAAGCCTAGACTTAACTTGGGCTCTCCCAAGCCCATACCAATTCGCAACTTAGATTCAAGTTGTTAACATGCAATTAATTTTCAATTAGGAGTCGCCACTTAATCTATTTTTGGTGGGCTGATTAGAAACCCAAGTAAAGTAATGGGAGATTTACTTTACTTCTATGAACCAGAGATTTATGAGTTTGGGGACATTATTACGCTAGATTTCTCTAATACCATTTATGTACCTTTCTTTTTATTTTGAAAAATGTTTGCAAGCAGTTTGGATTGATTTTAAATTTATTTCCTTAACATGTATGTGATCATGCGGGTGCGTAATCCACCAATTTAAAACCCAGATAAACAATATATAAATTGCAAAAACTTACCTCAAAGTAATAAAAGCATATACAATGTTAAGTTAAAGTCCACATCAACAACCTTATATATGGTTTCCAATTAACATGCAATTTCTTTTTTTTCTTTCACTTATTTAATGAAAATAATGTAGTATGCAATGCAATATAACTAAATGACCTAATTTTAATGACATGCAATTTCTAATTAAATAGGTCTAGCAACAATTACCAAATCTAATTCTATATGACATGCAATGACATTTTTTATTTTATTTTATTTAAAAAGAATGCAATCTATCCTAGGAATTGAAACTAATTTATCCTATGCCATTTTTTGCATTTTTAATGTGAAATTCGAAATTAGAAAAATATGAAAATTATCCAGCTAATTTAAGATTTTATCCAACTTATATTAAGGATTAGGTCAGACTAAACCCTAGTTTAAACCGTGATATTATCTTAACCTAGCAATCTGTAACTTAAGATGCAATCTATCTAAAAAGATTAATTTAAACGCCTTAATTCTACATGACATATGCATGATGATTTTTTTGTTGTTTTTTTTATTAATTTCGAAATTAAAAAATTGCCACATGCAACTTAAATAAAAGAAAAAACTAAAATCCTAAATGAATGCATTTTTTTTGGATTTTTCGTTGGTTCAAAAATTCGAAATAAATAAATTTCCTATTCTAAACATGCAGGATAAACCTAAAATGATGAATATTCTAAAACAAACCTAATCTAACTCAGACTTTTTCAGATTTTTCCTTTCTTTTAAGGGAGATATCAAAATAAGACATCAAGAACAGCACACGGCAATAAATCAGGCAAGATATCATCCATGTCCATTTTGGAAATAAATTGACGAATCATATCTTGCGCATGAGATCGGATTGGTCAATTTCCAAATAAAATCGCGAATCGTATCTCGAGTGTGAGATCGGATTGGGGATTTTTCTGTGTGATTGCGAGTCGTATTTCGAGTGTGAAATCGGACTGTCAATCATATGCACGTTGCGAAATTAGGAAAATTTCCTAATTCATGAGGGATCAAGAGATCTTTTGGATATGGCAATATCGATCAAACATTCAAAGAAAGATTGCGATATTACGAATTAGGCAGCGAGATATATGAAAATCAAATTGATCAAGAGTCTTACCTAATTCAAGGATATTCTTTCCAAATTTTGACCAAGGGCAATTGCAACCGAGATCATGACCAGCTCCTCAACGATGAGGCGACGAGCGGCAGCGAGCGACATTGATGGGTAGTTTATGGCCAATGAACCTACAAAAACAGAAACTTTACGGGATGGCCCGGTTTATGGGTGAGCTCAACGGCAGCGGTAGGCTCGGCACGGCGTTAGGACAACGGGTTGTCTCGTGGTGGATCGCAAGTGGCTCGTCAATGTCTTCAATTCGTTGAGGCACATCAACAACGAAGGACAAATCAACTGCTCTGTTGCCAACCAGTTTGCTCGGCTCACAATTGTTGATGGTGGCGACGCCCACGATGGACGTAATTTACCGAGACTAGAACTCGCGTTGAGGATCTCCGTGAAGATAGTAAAGTTGTTGAAGAATTTACGAGCATAATGAGTCCAGTGTGTTTTCGGCTTCTCCCCTAGAAATTTTCTTCCTGGTTAGTGGGTAGTCAAGAGGAAATAAATAATAAAAAAATCAAATTGGAGGCATGAATCTGAAGCGATTCATGGGATCATGGCGGTGGCTCGTAATTGAAGGACAGTGGATCAAACGGTGGTGTATCTCCACCGTGTGGCCTCCCCCTTACGAACTGTTAAAAAAGAAGTTCCCCGGAAAAAACAAAACCCTTACGAAGTGATGAAAAGAAAAGCCCCCCTTTGTGCGGCCGTATACTCAATGTGTGGCCCCCCTAAACCCTACATATTTTTACCTATTTATAGGGCACAGATTAGGGTTTTTAAATTTTCCAAATCCATATCCACGAAGATTTCTTTTCGAAACGTAATAATTATTTTTTTCCAAACGTAATATTTGCTTTTGAATTGAAATTTCACAAAGATAAATCCGTAAAATCTCTCCGAGGATACGGGCTTGGGCCGATTTGCTTTCTTCGTGGGCTTAGCCCGACTTATCAAATTAAAGTTTTCGAACCATCAATTCGAACCCATCTATCACCGGCCCATCCATCATCGGCCCAATGTAAATGCAAATAAAAAATAAATGCGCCTAAAACTATATGCTATGCGATTAACTATTTTTTCAGGGATAAAATTAACCCCTAATTTTTTAATACGATAAATGACTGAACGGGTCGCCAAAATTTAGGTATCAACAGCTGCCCCTCTTTGAAGGTGAGCTCATAGAGATTGCCTTCAAAGACAAATGGAGAACTAAATTTTGATCATGCACATGCAGTGAATGATTTTTTGTCGAACATGAATTCCATTTTTTAATGCCATTTGTATGATGCATGGAAATGCTAATGCAAATGATAAATGAACTAACCTGGAATAACTTACCTTTAAGGAAGATAGAGTAGTTCGAGGCGGTTGGTATTACATGTCTAGGACCCGTACCATTTTACGGTCGCCTAGCATAGTAACGTGACTTTAAAAAGAAATTGCTTTCCCAGGACCCGTACCATTCTACGGTCGTCCAGTATGACAGTACTTGGTTGTGTCTAGGACCCGTACCATTCTCCGGTTGCCTAAACGAGGATTCATTTTCCAGGTCCCGTACCATTCTACGGTCGCCTGAATGAGGAAATATGTGTTTTCTAAGACTTGTACCATTCTATGGTCACCTGAATAAGGAATAAGTGTTGTCGAGGACCCGTACCATTCTACGGTCGCCTTGACGGAAAATTGATTTTTCAGGACCGGTACCATTCTATGGTCGCCTGAATGTGGAAATTGCTTTTCCAGGACCCGTACCATTGTACGGTCGCCTAAACGTAGATTTTTCTTAGCTAGGACCCGAACCATTCTTCGGTTGCCTTAATCAGATTGAATCTAGAGGAAAATTTTTGGGGGACAACTCAATCGAGTGTCAATTAAAAGGGACTCTGGGCTACGAAAGCACGACAGGTCGATAAAAGAAATCCAGGCTACGGAAGCACGCCGGTTCGATAAAATAGACTCTAGGCTAGGAAAGCATGCCAGGTCAGGAACTTCGGGCTACAAAAGCACGTCGGGTCAATGAAGGGGACTATGGGCTACGAAAGCACGCCAAGTCGATATAAAGGACAGCGGGCTACAAAAGCACGCCATGTATATTAAAAGAGACTCTGGGCTACGAAAGCACACTAGGTCAATATGAAGGACACCGGGCTACAAAAGCACGCCGGGTCTATTAAAGGGACTCTAGGCTACAAAAGCACGCCAAATCAATATGAAGGACACCGGGCTACAAAAGCACGCCGGGTCTATTAAAGAGACTCTAGGCTACAAAAGCACACCAGGTCAAGAACTCCGGGCTACAAAAGCACGCCGGGTCTATTAAAGGCGACATCGGGCTACGGAAGCACACCAAGTCGATGAAAATGACTCTGGGCTACAAAAGCACGCTAGGTCGATATAACTGGACAGCTTGACCAAGTCAAGTGTTGATGCACTTGAGAGAGAATACTTGCACAATGACAAGTATTTTAGAGTAAGGTAGAGATATACTTACCTGATGATATCTCTGATTCTTGGGGATATGTCTTTTGGAATTTAGATATCTTGTAGAGGTCTTTCACCTCATGGTGGAGGTTTCTCATCTCCTAATATCATGAAACATTCTGAAAGGAACTTGAATTACCTGTCAGATATGATTTAGAGCAAAAACTGATATGCATTCATCAAAGAGATAGACAAATTGAGCTACTCTAGAATGCACATTTCAAAATTCAGTGAGGTTTTCATCAACTCAATCGGGGTTCATGCATAATGACCTTTACATCACCCAAATTTCCATTGGAGAGAATTATCATTCAAGATAATCTTCACTCATGACATGGATTTTCTAAGAATACCAAATGAGGGACCTTCAGTTAGAAAAGGACTTTCACTCACTCTCATTTAGAGGCTATTTTATGAGAATCACTCCATCTCATTATCAGCATACCAATAAGGGTCTGAGTATTCTCGCAAATAGTATGACCTTACCAATCTGAGAGGTCTTTAATAGGGACCGTAAAGTGGGCTTGGTTAGTGGCTTAACAAATGGACTCATTGAGTCAAGGCAATCGAAAGAATAATTCTGTAATCATCTTTGGGTTTACAAGTCAAAAACCATACAAAATGAGAAAGAAATGATCTTGCTCGCACTTCTTCGAGCAATGCTTAAAACATGTGAACCCCTACGTTAATTCAAGTACCCTAATCAGCCTTTTGCAAGAGACGTAAAGTAGGCTGGGTTCTTGGGTTGAGAAATGAAAGGATCATTAGGCTCAAAATGTGTGTAAAGGGTGAGAGTTGGTGATCATCTTGGCATTGCCACCAGTTTTCATTTTCATCATTGAGGATTGTCTTCATGAAATGCCCCATTGATTGTAAAAACTCAACTTTGGAGTTCTTTGAGTATTGCTCTATTAGGATTCAATTCTTGCAATTGAGAGTCACCTTATCTTGACTCTCTTTTTTCATCTATGGGCATTGGCCTTGCTTTTACCAGGCACACCGCTTTTTCATGTCCCTAATTCTCGTTCATTTTTTCTTCACTTTCTTTTCATGGGCATTGGCCTTGCTTTTACCAGGCACACTGCTTTTTCATGCCCCTTAGTTCTATTTTGATTTATATGCATGCGTCAAGCAATTACACTTTGAATGACATTCGAACTTTCAAGAGTCTTCATCTACCTTTTGCCTTGCCCCAGTGTGAGGGATGATCACCAACTAGGTTTAAAGAAATGAAATTGTAGGCTCAAGTGGGTTATGCAAATGCTATAAGTGTATATGATAGTGAAAGAAATGCTCTTCGTCATCCTAAGGCACTTAAATTACCACATGAATTCAATGTAATATCATGACTTGAAGATTGATGTAAGTGAATTTCAATTCATTTTCCTCACCTCATGATGCCATTTTACCTCCAACTTGCCCCGATGTGGGGTGGTTCTTGACGGAGATAATTTGAAAAAATCTCCACAAGTGTATAATGCTTAAAGTGGTTAAGCAATGGATCACCTCTTGTGTTTGGGATAGAGAAATGAATTGCTCCTCATCATTTCAGTCATCATACCTTTTGCGAGAGAACTCTTTACCTTGCAGATTTGGAACTTCCTATACTCATCTCACAAGTGTATCAAGTGTATAAGTAAGGGACTGTGTATAGGATAAGGCTTGCCTTTCATCATCCTGATACGTCTCATTCAGCATTCTTAAGCATTGAAGTCACTCCATTGAGTTGTTTATCTTGATAAATCTCCACATGAAATTGGTGAGCTAAATCAATGTGAAAATTCTCTTTTCAAAAGAGTCTAGCAACTTTAAGCATGAAAAGCATTTGTGACTTCAAACAAACAATTTACTACACTAAAAAATGCTCTCATAAGTATGAAAAACATGATTTCAAGCATTCATTCAAGGAATTGTCCCACGAAGGGACTGTCTCAACAATTGGTGTCCTTGGATTGCCCCTATTGAAAGGGAACAAACACACAAATTGATCAATCAAGGATGAAAATCCGATCTTTGATTTGATGAAATCTTGCTTTTGCCCCTGCACAAAACAATGTGCATGATAGGATACTATGCAACATTAAAGTAAATTCAAATTGCACAACCATTTTGGCTCGGATCGAGATTTTGTCTTAGTCATGTCACTACTAGAATTTGTAGTGCCCCAAATTCGTCATCTGCAAGGAAAAGAACAAAGCGTCATCTCCCAAAATTATTTATGTTCAAAGATGAGATGTACCTCTTTCACCAAAAAATGGATGATCCTCTTTTAACTTGCCCCTCATTTAATGGGTGAGAATGAAAATTCCGTCAAGCATGGAAATGGAACACACTTTGTTTGGCCCTTCAAGATGGATATTTCAAGTAGTATCGAGATGTGACCAACATTAACTCTTTAGAAACTTGTTGAGTAACAATTGAACCAATTGCAACCTGATGTGCCTTTTTCAGATGCTCTCTTATCGGGTCAAGAAAGTAATGCTCTGAAACATGAAGTAAATAAGTTAGAAAATTAAACAAGACTAATCTAATGCATGCTTTTTGGAAATGGCTTGAAAAATGATCTTTTTTTTTTTTGTTCTTTTAGAATTTTTTTGGATGAAGAAGCATGAAGAAGCCCAGTCCTCAAAATTCTCCTTGGATGATATTTTTTTTTTTTTTTGCATTGTTGGATATCGTCACCGGGCTAGTTTGGTGTACCCCATCATGTCCTCAAAATAAAACTTGCAATTCTATTAATATTCATCAGTCAAATTACATTTATTGGAATGTGATGCTCAAGCACAGAAGAAATTGAAATCAATCCCTAAAAAGCGATAAGAATTCCCACGCAGGGGAAGGTGCATGCCCCTAATTAAATGAGGAAATGGAACAACTTAGGACCATGAATCATGTGTACTTGAATTCTTCACCCTCCTTGATCTTGTAAGGCAAACCCTTCAGGTCAAATATTTTTCTCTTTATATATGTCACTGGTCTCTTCATGATGGCATCAAATTTGGCTACCTCAGGAAAATGATACGGTTTAAAAAGTCATATTGGCTCTCTCCTTAGAGTCACAATTTCTCATTGAAGATAGATCGCAACACTTTTGCTTAATGAGATTAGCATTTTTTGATTCGTCATTTTAGCTCTCGATCGTGAACAGATGGGTGAGCGGGATCGCTCCATAATCACCTAATTCAAACGAACGGGGACGTGTAAGCATGAGGGTAAATAGAAAGTCAATCCATGACAATGATCTAATCAATTTTTCATTTTTTTATTTATTCATGAAAAGTTCGTACAAGAATGGCATTTCCTAAAAATGGACCAAGAAAATAATGATAGACACCCTAGCAAGACTAAATTTCCTAGATATGAATTGAAAACAAATTCTCCAAAGTTTTTTTTTTTTTTTTTGGCAAATGATTCATTGCATGGAAATTTCCTCATCTCATTCCTAATTGACGAATGAATTAGATCAAACGACTAACCTAGATTGTCATGGACAGACCAAAAGTAAATTGCATAGTATAAGGGTAGAAGACTTACTTTGCCAAGGAGAATTAATGGCAATCACATAGGCATGCGCATGGTAAGTGGCTCAATTTCTAATCTATAAGGCTTATCAAAGTGGAGCCATAAGGATAATCAGACTAGCCATGAGCTTGTGGACTATGTCGAGTCCTCATGACTCCGGCTTAGTCAAAGAGCCGACCCGGGTCGCGAGCATGCGGACCGAGGGGGTACTCTTGACACCATCAAAGAAATTTCGGGATTAAGATGGGCGACTCGTACCGCGAGCATGCGGTCGGAGTGGCATCCATCTCAATACCATCCTAAATGATCCTATGCGGCCCAGGTCTGGCGGCAAGTTGTGTGTGCAAGAGTGTAGTGCAAATGCAAGGCATGCACAACAATTTATATCAAACAACACTTCAATAACTCAAATCTAAAACATTCATTCTCAACTTCAATCTGCAAGACAAAGGTTAGCAATCACTACTCTCCTTATACCTCCCAATCTGTAAGAACATTTAACACCTAAATGTTAGGGACATACTTGGGATCCTCGCTGCCAAACAAAAATATTTTTCCAAAAAGAAAATTGGCCTAAGTCCACTAAGAGTTTTAACTCAAATCCCCAGCGGAGTCGCCAAGCTGTCGCGACCAAATTTTTGGATGTGAACCACCTAGGGTTTGGCTAATGGATTATTAAGCCTAGACTTAACTCGGGCTCTCCCAAGCCCATACCAATTCGCGACTTAGATTCAAGTTCTTAACATGTAATTGCTTTTCAATTAGGAGTTACCTCTAATCTATTTTTGGTGGTCGATTAGAAACCCAAGTAAAGTAATGGGAGATTTACTTTACTTCTACGAACTAAAGATTTATGAGTTCGGGGACTTGGTTACGCTAGATTTCTCTAACCCCCTTTCGGTACCTTTCTTTTTATTTTGAAAAATGTTTGGCAAGCAGTTTGGATTGATTTTAGATTTATTTCCTTAACATGTGATGTGATCATACGGGTGCCAAATCCACTAATTTAACACCCAGATAAACAATAAATAAATTGCAAAAACTTACCTCAAAGTAACGAGAGCATCTGCAATGTTAAATTAAAATTTACATCAACAACCCTAGATATAGTTTCCAATTAACACGCAATTTCTTTTTTTGCTTTCACTTATTTAATGAAAATCATGTAGTATGCAATGCAATATAACTAAATGACCTAATTTTAATGAGATGCAATTTCTAATTAAATAGGCCTAGCAACAATTACCAAATCTAATTCTATATGACATGCAATGACATTTTTTATTTTATTTTATTTAAAAAAGAATGCAATCTATCATAGGAATTGAAACTAATTTATCCTATGCCATTTTTTTGCATTTTTAATGTGAAATTCGAAATTAGAAAAATATGAAAATTATCTATCTAATTTAAGATTTTATCCAACTTATATTAAGGATTAGGTCAGACTAAACTCTAATTTAAACCAGGATATTATCTTAACCTAGCAATCTCTAACCTAAGATGCAATCTATCTAAAAAGATTAATTTAAACGCCTTAATTCTACATGACATATGCATGATACAATCATTCTCAACAACCCAGTGTGTTTTCGGCTTCTCCCCCACTAGAAATTTTCTTCCTGGTTAGTGGGTAGTCAAGAGGAAATAAATAATAAAAAAATCAAATTGGAGGCATGAATCTGAAGTGATTCATGGGATCATGGCGGTGGCTCGTAATTGAAGGACAGTGGATCGAACGGTGGTGCTCAGTCATGGAAGGTCGAAACAGATCAGCAAGCCAGGGACAGCGTCAACGAGGCAACAACTGGACAACAGATCGACGCGTGGTCTCAGTGCAGTACCGTCGGTGTCACCTGGACAGAGCAACAATGTCGTCATTGCAGCGAGGCGAGCACCACGTCAAGGAAACAACGACGGCATTGTCTCAGTGGAAGTGCAGCAAGCTGTCGAGGCTCGCGGTAGTGATGCTGGAAACGACGCGGCGGCTGCTAGAATTGCTGGATGAAACACCGGAAAGTTGCGGAGTGGGCGAGGACGGGCTTCGTTAATGTTGGTCTCGGAAAAGCTTCGTCCGAGATGTGAGAATTGCATGAATTAATCTCCACAAATCACGACTCACAATCCCTCTTTAATTCCTTATTTTTTATTCCTCCACACGCTAATGGCGTCTCAATGCTTCATGCCCTCCTCTCTCTCGATTTTCTCTTGCAAAGTGAAGGCGAGCCAATCAAGAACGTTCTGATGAAGGCACCCAGGCCAGCAACATGAGATGCAACCAAATACACGGTCGTGTATCTCCACCGTGTGGCCTCCCCCTTACGAAGTGATAAAAAAGAAGTTCCCCGGAAAAAATAAAACCCTTACGAAGTGATGAAAAGAAAAGCCCCCTTTGTGCGGCCGTATATTCAATGTGTGGCCCCCCTAAACCCTACGTATTTTTACCTATTTATAGGGCATGGATTAGGGTTTTTAAATTTGCCAAATCCATATCCACAAAGATTTCTTTTCGAAACGTAATATTTGTATTTTTTTTTTCCAAACGTAATATTTGCTTTTGAATTGAAATCTCACAAAGATAAATCCGTAAAATCTCTCCGATGATACAGGCTTGGGCCGATTTGCTTTCTTCATGGGCTTCGCCCAACTTATCAAATTAAAGTTTTTAAATCATCAATTTGAACTCATCTGTCACCGGCCCATCCGTCACCAGCCCAATGTAAATGCAAATAAAAAATAAATGCGCCTAAAACTATATGCTATGCGATTAACTATTTTTTCAGGGATAAAATTAACTCCTAATTTTTTTAATACGATAAATGACTGAACGGGTCGCCAAAATTTAGGTGTCAACAATGATTAACCGAATCTGGAGTGGTGTTGCAAAAGGCACATAATACATGGTTAATTCTACCATAAGACAGGAGAAAAACCTGGGTAGGCAAACGATTCTTGGTAATAAGCCAAAGGTTGAATTGAAACCTAGGTGCCATGGCATTGTTCTAGATGAAATGGGCCCATGGCACCCTGTCTTTCTTAGTTCTTAGAACCTCCCAAGCTGAAGCAACCGAAAAAACTCTAGAGGAGGAGCCACGCCAAGAGAAATGGTTTGGAGATCGAGATGAAGAAGGGAGGATAAAATTTCACCCCTCAAGCAGAGATCTAAACTCTTGACCCCTGGGTGACAGAAATTCAGCTACCATAGCCTGAAGGGAGAAGCCCGAATTTGCAATAACTGATTTAGGTAGGAAGAGGTGTGGTGGGCCTTTTTGGTGCCAGTTGTCATACCACAGTGAGATTGATCAACCATCACCCACTTCCCAAAAGAATAAAGGCCTAAAATCCCTTCTCAATTTAAGAATATTCTTCCATGCCCATGAACAGACCGTAGGGGTGGAAGAAACCCAAAAATTATACTTCTTTAAAAAATTAGAGTGAATCCAACGACACCATAAGAACTCTTTGTCAGTAAACAAAATCCATATATATTTGAGGATGCCGGCTTTATTGCAGTTGTGCAATCTACATAGGCCCAAACCACCCTCATCCTTGGGAACACAGATATCCTCCCAAGAAACCTTAGCCCCACCTCGACCAAGGGAGGAGCCCTTCCAAAGAAACTGCCTCAAAATGCGCTCAATGTGGTCTAAAACTGAATAAGGAATAGTAAAAACACTAGCCCAAAAAGCTTGAATTGAGTGAAGAATATTAACTTACGACTTTAATAGAGAAAAAAAGTTACGGGATGCTCATGTTTTCATTTTTTTTATTTAACTTTTGGCTCAAATGTTCTTAGTACTGTTGGTATTGCAATTCTCTAATTTAGACAAACCTGATTATAAAGATAAGCAGTTTAATTATAGAACCCCACGTTTCACTGGTTTATGATTTTTCTTCGGCCAATTTGCCATTTCAGAACGCAAGCGAGCAATCCAAAATGCGACATGATCTAGAAATTAAATGAAAAGGGAAAGAACGAGAAGCAAACTGAGTTAGATGTCGACAAAATGGAGCTCACATGTCAACTCCTTCGAGGCTCCCCCTCCATGCACCAAAACACGATGGATTACCAAACCATGAGACATGTTTCCTATTATTCATGCCATGCCGCCAATTAATGGGCAACGAATATTGGCACACCAATATTTAATTATAGCAAAGTTTGTATGTAAGTAATATTATGATATGAATATTTAAAAAGATTTGGTTGTAAATTTTCTAAGATCAGATACGGAGGAAAATATTGCCAGTGAATAAATACAATGACATTGCTTAACAACAAGGAAAATCACTTGAAAGTAGATAAATTACGTTCAAAATAAAATTGCCTACATCAAATTGCAGGCCGTGATATAAGGATAGCCGACGATTATTTGATTGCCACGTTAGCAATTAAAGTGAGACTAAGCTGAGAGGATTTGATGCATTTTTGCTCAAATGTCCAGGATCACACCTGATTAACGGAATGATTTACGACTAAAAATAGCAATTTTCCCATTATCATTTACACACCAACAATTTAGTTAGCTCGTACGCATGGGAGGATCGTTTGACATTTATATTGTCATCTTTCTGGCCATAGGGTTCATATTGGCTCTCCAAGTGAGAGGAAAAGAAGAGAAAGGAACTAGGGCAATTGCTATATTGTGAATATAATGTATTACTATTGTACCACCCGATTGGCACCTCGAATGGAAAAAGACTTGGGAAATAGATAACAGGAAATATACTCATCTAGTGGTTAATTATTTCGTTTGAGTGCATCCTAGTGGCCTTAACAACTGGCCCATCATTCCTATTGGCTCTCATGTGTATTGAGAATATTACACTTAAATCAATATAATCTATGTAATTAAAAAACTAAAATTGGGTAGTTGACCTCGATTTAGCAAAGTCGTTGCTTAGGAGAAGTGGGCCTTTCCTTTTCACTTCCTGTTGTTGGAGTGTTCCCCAGCGCAAGCTTATTATGGTCTTTTCCTCCTCGGCCTTATCCTGTGAGTGGAGTCCACCGACATGATTTGATTTTGTTTGAGTGTTCATATCATTGTTCTTTACGTCGAGGCCATTAATATTGTTTGTCTATTGTTTGTCTAAAACTAAGGACAAGAAAAAAGAAAATAAGGTACTAGCTATATTGCCTATAATGGACCTAAAGAAGTCGTTAAAGGATTTCACCCTGATTTAATCTGTAACTCGAGACTTTCAGGATGGAAAATGTTTAAGAGTATTTCCTTCTCCTGGAGAAGACACATAAGCAAAGGGGAACTTGGGGAAGGTTGAACGTGTGGGCACTGACACGTTAAAATAAGAGACACAATTCTAGCAACTCACTTGAAGTATCAAGTAGGCGGGGCAATCACAACTTAGAAATTGACCTAAACTTAGCAAAGTCATTGCTTTGGAGAAGTGGGCCTTTCTTTTTTCAATTATTGCACTTGGAGTCTTCCTCAGCACGTGCTTATTATGGTCATTTCCTTTTGGGCCTTCTCCCGTGAATGGAGCCGACCCACATGATTTGAGTTTGTTTGGGTCTTCATATTGTTGTCCTTTATGTCCAAGACATTAATATTGTTTTTCTAAAAGCAAGGACAAGAAGAAAGAAAAGAAGGTTCTAGCTATACTGCTTATTATGGTCATTGCCTTTTGGGCCTTCTCCCGTGAATGGAGCCGACCCACATGATTTGAGTTTGTTTGGGTCTTCATATTGTTGTCCTTTATGTCCAAGACATTAATATTGTTTTTCTAAAAGCAAGGACAAGAAGAAAGAAAAGAAGGTTCTAGCTATACTGCTTATTATGGTCATTGCCTTTTAGGCATCGACGATGGCTGGCGAACGACCATAGGTAAGGGGGATAGTTCCAGGCCATTGCCGAGTCCCGCAATCAGTGGAGGGAGGGGGAAAAAACAAAGAGAAGAAGAAAAAAAGGATAAAAAAAAGAAATTATAGAAAAATTATAAAAAAAGGTTCAGATAAAAGTTAAAACATGCAAAATATTGCCCACGTCAATATTGGCTATCTTATGTGATATTGCCGGCATCTACATCAATGATTTTTTGCAAAAAATGGCAAGTAGAATTGAAATGGTGGATCATGAAATTATTTAAAACTAAATTAGCAAATCATCGAATGGTTTAACATTAAATCGGCATAATTGAAATGTTTTTATCTAATTGACAGCCGTACGCTGTTTTTCTGACTCTTTTGACTCATCATGTCTATTTTAGATCCATACATTAGACATATTGGACTTTATACGCTCTAGTCTAAGTTAATAAATTATGCCTTCTTTTCTACATAAGCACATCAACATTTTTCTTTTTATTAACTTACGACTTTAATAGAGAAAAAGAAATTACGGGACGCTCATGTTTTCATTTATTTTATTCAACTTTTGGCTGAAATGTTCTTAGTACTATTGGTATTGCAATTCTCTTATTTAGACAAACCTAATTATAATGATAAGCAGTTTAATTATAGAACCCCACGTTGCACTAGGTTATAATTTTTCTTCAGCCAATTTGCCATTTCAGAACGCAAGCAAGCAATCCAAAATGCGACATGATCTAAAAATTAAATGAAAAACGAAAGAACGAGAAGCAAACTGAGTTAGGTGTCGACAAATTCGAGGTCACATGTCAACTCCTTCGAGGCTCCCCCTCCATGCACCGAAACACGATGGATTGCCAAACCATGGGACATGTTTCCTATTATTCATGCCATGCCGCCAATAGATGGGCAACGAATATTAGCACACCAATATTTAATTATAGTAAAGTTTGTATGTAAGTGATATTCATGACATAAACATCTAAAAAGATTTGGTTGTAAATTTTCTCCGATCAGATACAGAGGAAAATATTACCAATGAATGGATGCAATGTCATTGCTTAACAACATGGAAAATTACTTGAAAGTAGATAAATTAGTTCAAAATAAAATTGCCTACATCAAATTGTAGGCCGCGATATAAGGATAGCCGATGATGATTGGATTGCCATGTTAGCAATTAAAGCGAGAATAAGCCGAGAGTATTTGATGCATTTTTGATCAAACGTCCAAGATCACACCTGATTAACGGAATGATTTACGACTAAAAATAGCAATTTTCCCATTATCATTTACACACCAACAATTTAGTTAGCTCGTACGCATGGGAGGATCGTTTGACATTTATATTGTCATCTTTCTGGCCATAGGGTTCATATTGGCTCCCCAAGTGAGAGGAAAAAAAGAGAAAGGAACTAGGGCAATTGCTATATTGTGAATATAATATATTACTATTGTACCACCCGATAGGCACCTCGTATGGGAAACAGACTTGGGAAATAGATAACAGGAAATATACTCATCTAGTGGTTAATTATTTCGTTTGAGTGCACCCTAGTGGCCTTAACAACCGGCCCATCATTCCTACTGGCTCTCATGAGTATTGAGAATATTACAATTAAATCAATATAATCTATGAAATTAAAAAACTAAAATTGGTTAGTTGACCTCGATTTGGCAAAGTCGTTGCTTAGGAGAAGTGAGCCTTTCCTTTTCACTTCTTGTTGTTGGAGTGTCCCCCAGCGCAAGCTTATTATGGTCTTTTCCTTCTCGGCCTTATCCCGTGAGTGGAGTCCACCGACATGATTTGATTTTTTTTTGAGTGTTCATATTATTGTTCTTTATGTCAAGGCCATTAATATTGTTCGTCTAAAACTAAGGACAAGAAAAAAGAAAAGAAGGTACTAGCTATTTTGCCCATAGTGGACCTAAGGAAGTCGTTAAAGGGAACTTGGGGGAAGTTAGACGTGTGGGCATTGGCACGTTAAAATAAGAGACACAGTCCTAGTAGCCCACCTAAATTATCAAGCAAGCGGGGTAGTCACAACTTAGAAATTGACCTAGACTTAGCAAAGTGATTGCTTTGAAGAAGTGGGCCTTTCTTTTTTCAATTATTGCACTTGGAGTCTTCCTTAGCATGTGCTTATTATGGTCATTGCCTTTTGGGCCTTCTCCTGTGAATGGAGCCGACCCACGTGATTTGATTTTGTTTGGCTGTTCATATTGTTGTCCTTTATGTCCAAGTCATTAATATTGTTTATCTAAAAGCAAGGACAAGAAGAAAGAAAAGAAGGTGCTAGCTATATTGCTCATTATGGTAATTGCCTTTTAGGCATCGACGATGGCTGGCGAACAACCATAGTAAGGGCGATAGTTGCAGGCCATCGTCTAGTCCCACAATCAGTGGAGGGAGGGGAAAAACAAAGAAAAGAAGCAGAAAAAGGATACAAAAATAAGAAATTATAGAAAAGTTATAAAAAAAAGTTCAGATAAAAGTTCAAACATGCAAAACATTGCCCACATTAATATCAGCCGTCTTCTGTGACATTGCCGGCATCTAATCAGTGATTTTTTGCCAAAAATGGCAAGTAGAATTGAAATGGCAGATCATACTCTGTTCACATCCAACCGCTACTTGAGACAAATATAATCGGGGGCGGTCTTATTTTGGTTCTAAATGGAGTCAACCGAAATGAGCTTATTTTTTCATCATTTACTATATATTAACCCGGGAAAATAACGAGAAGTAGATCGCATGATTCTTGAAGTCTTGATCATCATGAGAGTGAGAGATTTTTACAATTTATAGAAGTAATTATATGCCCCTTGAACTAAAGGGGAAAAATATGTTAGTTCAATTAAGGTCAAAAAATAAAAGGAAAAATCTTCAAAAGAAAATTATAGATGTTACTCTCTCTGTTGAATTTACTTTATTTTTAGATTTAATTTAAATAGAATATGTATTAAAAATCATATTTAGACTAAAATGACGTAATTTTATCCATGTCATCGATAAATGAGAAAGATAATATATTTTTAAAATTCATGTCAGCATTTTTGTCAGTCAAGTTGAATGAAGTAAACGAAATGACTTAATTCTACAAATTTGATAAGTTTTAGGATTTTATTACATATTTTGCAAGTTTCAAGACTTAATTGCATTTTCTTGATTAGTTTTAGAATTTCCAGTACACTTATTTCATTTTTTTTTTGTTATAATCCAAACGCACATGTATGAATTCTCGGCTAATTAGAGACCTATGGAACACATTACGAGTTTTATGAATCTATAATTCAAACCGTCAGCCTGTGCAGATAGCCCTGACCTAGTTATAGCTGCAGAGGTTCAAATAGGTTGCCCTATCACCCAAATAGCTTTGTTAATCATGCCATAATGACTACTGGATTTTAAGAATCGGTTTTAGAATATTCAACGCGAACAATCCGTCGTTCCCGGAAGTCCTTATCAAATTTAATTTATCTCGAACAAACCAACTGGGCTACGGGGAGACCCCACCTCGAGGACTAAAATGGAGTTTTCCTTGTTGGTATAATAAAAAAATTTGCTAAGCAAACAGTCGCCAATTTCCTTCTGGAAGTTCTATATATCTAAGGACACGGATTAGTCCTTAAGGTGCTGGGTTTGTGCGAATCCAACAAACTTCCGAGAAGTGATCCAATGGAAGATCCTGAGCATGGGTAAATATTTTCTGCTCCTTTACTCGGTTTCTGAAACAGAATTGCCTAAATTCAAGATCTGAGAAGAAAGGGCATGCATTTTTACTGCTAAAACATCTTATCGTTCTGTTGGTTTCCTGAGTAGTAGATTCAGCAATGTATTATATTTGGCAAACTTGGCTGTGTCATCCGATATTCTCAAAGATTCATGGAATGCATCTAAAACATCAAGGGGACAAGCCTGAAGCCATCATCAAGAACCGTTCAGACTACAATATCATTGCCTTTGTCGGCCCACCAAGAAGTGATCCTGAAAATATCGGTTTGGTTCCTGTATCGAAGATCTCTGACTTTCAGCTCGTATGCTCTGATACTCATCCATCTTTTCGGACAAATGAAGCTGCCTTTTATCCGTTTAACTTTCTTCACGAGGAGTTCCCTCGACTACAACAAAAGGTAGCCCTTTTATCCATTCTCTCGAGGTATCCATTTTAGCTAGTGATGAGTTTCTGTGAGGTCTCAAGGTAGCTCTCAGATCTAGGAGTCATCCCTCAAAGACATTGCCACTGAAGTACGCGTGCTAGTTGCCCCTTTACGATTTTCGACTTGTTTCCATCGTGAACCTTATCAGATGAGAAGTGACGGCATTTCTTTCCTAGAGAAGTAGGCCTTTTCCATTTTTTATTAAGCATAGTTGTGATCGTAAATCAGTGTCTGCATTCTGTAAAATCATGAATCAAGAGATGTCGTAAAATTGTGGTTGAAGCACGCTTGAAATTTGTTGGTTATGATGCAAAGCAACAAATATTTTACTATGCTGAAGGATGAGAGTTTTGTGGGAAATTATTCACATAAACAACTAATCAATCAAGAAGAAACGGATCCATATATGATTGTAAAATACTGGATCAATAAACACAGTGGAATTAAAACGTACCTATATGAGCTATTGCTTCACTTGAAGAAAAATAGATCACTCGATAATCAGAGATCTATCGGAATGCGAGATCTTCCTCTCTATGACCTATTTCAGTATAGCGGTTTTCAATGGGATTAAAGCAACGATAGTTATAACCCACAATTTTATAAGCTAGAGAGGGATCTGGCAAATCCTAATCAACAGCGTGTCAACTGGGTCATTCCCATTACGGACTTCAGTTAAACACAATTGCCTACACTTTGCTACTCAACTAGGCCCATTATTAATAGATGCCAATGCCCAATTCAATAAGATCACTGTAGGGTTTATCAAATATTGGAATATCTATTATCTCAATTATTTAAAATAGAAAATCAATTAATTAATGTAAGCCCATATTATAGGAAATTTCCAACATTCTCCCACTTGGGCTATATTAATATTAATTAACTTATTTTATTTTGAAAAAATATTTTATATTGAAAATGACACTATTGGGCTAATAACTGAAAATTTTGTTTAATGTGGCCACAACTTTAAAAAATAATATTCCAATAACGGCATCTCAAAACCAATCTAATCCTATATAACCTCAGTATAGAACTATGGGGATCAATGTGTTAAGAAAATACCACAACACATGACCTTCCATAATCACATATAATAAGTATTATATTTTCATGGATCATGGGCCTAGTAGTATAGTAACAAATAGTGCCAATATGTGATCAAAATATATACTATTTCTTATCGGTCCTTAATGTAATGCAATTTCTCAATGACATGAAATTGCATTAACGCAATTTCTAAACAACATGAAATTGCTTGACTATGTCACAATCCAATATGAGATCTCATAATCAGTAACATCCAGTCATCTTTAAACTAAAATTTGTTTAAATATACTATTTTATACTTCCATTTCCCAGTCAACATGAGAAATGATAACAATAGAATCAATAACAACAATAATTGAAAATAAATGCTTTAATAGACATCATAAAAGCATTATCAGTATGCATATAACTATAATATCCAGAAATACAAATTGTATAACTCTCACTAACAAAAGAAATCAAAAGAATCTAAGACACCCATATTCTTTACATGTTCTTTAAACAAAATAGGTCGTAAGCCTTTTTGTTAGATGATCAGCCAACATGGACTCATCTAATATTCCCAATCACAATGTCTCCATTTTTGACCAAATCCTTAACAATGTAATATTTGATCCAATTAACATTTCAACCGTGGCATTATTGTTATTTATATCAAAAGTAGCTGTTTGTCACACATAATGCAATAAGATCAATTATGGGCAATAAGCGATTCAACAAAAATAATTAATACATCATAAACTCCCCTTTGGGCAGAGTATATAATGCATCATTATTTTCCACAACATGAAATTTATAAAATAACAATAAGGAGAATTATATAATTGTCAAGGATCCATCCCCTTTGGGTAGACAAATCCTTTAAATCATACATCTCTATAATATCAATATAGAGGGGAATTATATATAATTTTCAAAACATTTATCCCGTTTGGGCAAATAAATATTTTTCAATTATACATCCCCATCTTTCAAATATGAGAATTAATCTTCATGATTTTGCTAAATTAATATACACAATAACCCCCTTTGGGCGAGTAATTGTATATACTAATTTATATTTTATTCTCCATAAATTTATGCCCAAAATTCATCAAACAATATGAAGCACTTTGCAACATATGCTTCCCAAGATCATATTGCATTTATCAAACAACAATTTTTGCCACAATTTTTTTTTTAAACCAAGCTTCAAAATTTCGGATCTAATACCCATGGCTGTTTGTAGTCTCTCATCTCTACGACACTTAGCCCTCACCTCTTTACGGCTACCCCTCTACATTAGACATTTAGTCCACCAAAGAACCACTAAAATCACTGGCAATATCATCGTAATATCATCACTGACCAGGCAGAAAATATCCTCATTCTTATGATGGAACTCAACTTCATCGCAATATCATCGTTGACCAGGCAAAAAAAGTCCTCATTCTTATGATGGAACTCAACTTCATCGCAATATCATCGCTGACCAGGCATTGTTCCATCAAGATATCTTTCAATTAACGGAGGATCTCCAACCACAAATCAACACCATTTGACATTGACAAGAACAACTATTCACATCACCCAGCATTACCCAGAGGAACACCCACATCAAGAAAAGGAAAACCATCAGAAGTCTTGCAAAGCACTTTAGATAATACTATTTGCCACAAAGGGGATTTATTGAAATCTTTGGTGCTGGCTCATTCTTTATCTATCATATATTTCTAACTTAATTTAGCCTTGCGCACTCCTAAGAAAAAAAAAACAAAAACAAACACACACAATTTGTGTGATTCTTATTCAAGCACTCTAGCCAATATTCTACTCCATGTGTAGTTTCAAGACAAAGCTTATATAAAGAGGTGCCAAACACCTGCCACTAGTAGTAAATGAGCCCGAACCAACCACTTCCAAACGTATGGCGATCTAATTGGAGAGAAAATATTCCCTCTTAGTATTTAGTTCATGTTGAACCGTAGCTAGGATGAGCTAGGTAGCTACGCACTGCACTAAAAGACCAGGGACTCTTGAGCACAACGTATTTTGCATCGAGCGACATCATCAAGGCGCGAAAAACTCTAACCGACCTAGACTTAAAAGGCCATCATCAAACAAGGCTTTCCTCCTCAAGCAAAATTCAAAAGGAAAAGGAAGCTTAGTCCGGAAGAAATCGGTCATTTACGTAGTAACGCCGAAGCATCGTTCAGCCTCCATATGTAATGGTCAATTGCAACAATATATCATCCGTAGCTGCTACAATATCTACAATAACTCTGCCGTGCTATCTAAAATAGACCAAAGGCATCTCAACAAAGGATTTTCGCATCAAGTTTTTACTTATGCAAACTTAAACTATGGATTTCTATCTGCTATTAGCGATGAGCCTAGCCTAGACTTAGGCTGAGAGCGATAGTGCTCATGCACGAGAAGGTCAAAATATTGCTGCTATCGAGGGTCCAAGGAACCAAAATCAAGAGTCAAAATCAGGACATGAGGATTGATGCTTCTTTGCCCGAAACATACGGATACTTTGCTTGCTTGATATATGTCATGAAGTTTTAGGGTTTGACAGCTCAACAGAGGAGACTCCGATAAAAGACAAGACAATTGGAGCAAACAGATCACGGCCCTGCTCTACCGCATCACAAGCATCACCAAGGATCTAAAATTACCATCTCAAAATACTTCCAAAATCCAATCTTGAATAATAATAATAATAATAATAATAATAATAATAATAATAATAATAATAATAATAATAATAAAATACAAATTTCACGAGTCCACAATTCATCTTACGGACCCTCCTCCATGTATACATCAAAAAACGAGATGGACGACGACCACCTCACAACGGGGAGAAACAGAGCATCAAGGAAGAGTTCTCGATCATCATCACAATCACGATCACCAACCATACACCCAAAGACAAGTTCAAGACAAAATCTTACTACCGAAAAATTCTACATCCATATCCCAATACAACATGTCAACAACACCACATAGCCTGCTTTCCACAACAGTTTCCTTCAAACAAGAAACAGTTCTACCCATCATTCGAGTAACTACAAACAACTCCTGCGGCTTAAAAGCATAATTTCGACTACCCTCTAGTCCTAACATTCAAAGCTCCAATCTCAAATTATCAAATTTCAAACTTGCTGCCCAAATAGGTTACAAGATCTAAATCTAGCCTAACACTACAAAGCAAGAACTGAACAAATCGTCAACGCCCCTTCAGACCAAAATTATATATAATTTTCTACTCCATCTAGTTTTCTGGTCTGAATATTCAGTGGTGGGTGTAGTTCGATTCTATCTAAAGCATTGTGCGGTGAATCTTTCTTGGGTGGTTGCAATTCGCAAAAAGAAGTGGGCTGCGTACATAGAAAAAGTCATATTCTGTTTTTGCATGATGCTTTACTTGCCTACAAAGCTGAGAATTGATCATCTCTTAACTGAGTGATAGTTTTTTGTTGTTAGCAAAAATCATATAATTGCACCAACTAGTCTGTGTATATATTGGAAAGAGCTAAAATTTATGTGCAACAGTTTCTTACTAAGCATGAATTTGATGTTGAGGATTTTTATAAATGCCACTGTTACGGAGATATTCTTCAAGAACATTACTGTAATTTGATAGTTTGACCATAGTGTGCATATGGATCTGCTTATCATCCCAGCAAAATAAAGGAAGATACGAATGCTGGATAAAGTTTTTGGGATAGTTTATGTATCTTTTAGATTAACGAGTGTTGACACCTAAATTTTTACCCAAAAATCATTTCCCAAAAAAAATGGGAACTTCTTGCATATAGATTATCTAGGTGGTTAGTATAGTTTTTTTAAATGGGATGATGTTTTTCCTTTTAAAAAAATTAAAAAAATTTAAAAATTTAAAGTATATATATAAAAAGATTAAAAAGAGATTTTAAAAAAGTTGGGGCCAATTATCTAAATGTGACTAGCCAAGCCCAAGAGGTCAGATTGGAATTAAACTGGCAAATTGGGGCCAAAATGCAATTTCCAAAAGTTGAGGGACCAATTCACAAATTTTGCAAAATTTTGTCCGAACCCTTAAATCATCATCTTGGTCACCAGTTAAGTTGAAATTGAACTTTGGCCAACTTGAATCAATCAAATCGGGCGAAAAGGAGCAAATTTGCATTGAATTGGGTATTTTCGGATAAGAAAATTGCCAACTTTGAGGGACTTTCTTGCAAAATTGGATGGGCACAATTGCAAAATCTGGTCGAGATCTTAAACTACTATACATGAACTTGCTAATTGATCAAAAATCGCAGCCAAATTGATGGATTATAGCACACAAATCAGCTATCAAAGCCTAGTCCATGATTTAGCCTCAATTTGGAGCTGCTAAGTAGGCATATTGGTGGCCCCACCATACCCCACTCAACCGCCCATTTAGCATTACCTTTGCACATGATGGAAGACCATTATTGGTAGTACAAGTGGACAAAAATTGGTCAGGAATAACCTACTGAAAGCACAGGAAAATCGCACCAAATCTGCACACTCAACATACTGCAAAATTTGAAAAATTGGCTAAGTCAGGGAGTGGGTGAACTAGCTGAGTTGGCAGGCTTGGTAGGTGGACAAAAAGCTGACCAAGAGATTGATGAATTCAGTGGATAACATCTATGAAGCATGCTCTTTTGAGGCACGAAAGAGAGGAGACGAGAGGGAGAGGAGATAGCTCACGGCCGTCCCCCAAATAGGCCCTCAGAAGTAACTCTAGAAAATCGAGAACCCAGAAATTCCAAATCAACCTTCAGAGAGAAAAGTGAAATTTTCACACATCTACGGCCAAAATTAGCCAAAACCTTCAACTAGAGAGTGAAACTTCACTCAAAGATATTTTCATCCATAGGTTGCACATCCCAAATGGAGTACGGGAAGGTCTCCTAAAGCCCCCAAAAACCACCCCCATGGCAAGCCAAGAAAGTCCGAAAATTTTCTAGGTGTTGAGCCTGGTTGATCACGAGTGAGGGAAAGCGAGTGTCTTTTGAGCAAGTTAAGAGACAAGTGAGGAAAGCCATGACTTACAAGACAAACTAGAATACATGTAGTTTGGGTTTGTTTGAATTTGGCCAACAAAATAGGTCCTAAAGCTTGATTTTGAAGGTTAATGAAAACCTTCGTTATCATTTCTTTCTTTGCAGATCTTGTTTTCCAGTTGAAGAAGCCAACTTCCACGTGCCTCCCGAGGATAAGTTCTTGGTTTTCTCGGCCAAGAACCACATGCAAAAGGAACTAGGAAGCAAAGTAAGTATCCTAGATGTATTTTTGTTCGAGTTTAAACGTGTTTTAATAGTGAAAATCAAGAGGAAAACCAGCCCCGAAAACTAATTTCTAATGTTGGAATTTTTCCAAGTGTTGAAACCTCTTCAAGAGTTTTGCATGTGTGCTTTTTGGAGAGGTCGTTTTGATACGTTTGTTCGGTCATTCTCTATGATGCTCATTATATTTGAAAGCTCCTGTTACCTACTTTTACTTGGATCAAGTAATGTTTCCCTTAGATCTTGCATGTGAAAAGTGTTGAGGCTTGAACATGGGCATGCAACCTGTTTGTTTAACTTGGGTTCAAACCCAGATTTGTAAAATCAGTTCAGACTTGCATATTTGAGACCGATTTCAACCTAGTTCTTGTGTGTTTTAAGTTATTATTTCTATCTAATCTTGCTCCCTGCATGTGGTAGTATAAGCTTGATACTTTAGTTTCACATAAGATTGCTCATGCATTGAGATTGAAAGCCGCAAACATGGCCCAAGGAAGCTAGTTTGGGATGATTTGATACACGCCAAGGGTTCGACGAAATGCGCAAACCAAGTTTTGACCTTGAAACGGTCGATTTGAGCTTGGTTCTTGTTATATTCATGTACTGGGCAGTCTCATATTAGTGTAAATCGGTATTTATCGGTTTAGGGAATTAATTTTAAATAAAAAATAAAATATAAAATATATATATATGAAAATTTCAAAAAAAAAACTACAAAAATGATGGATGATATCAAATTATGATAGAAATGACACCTAGGAAATTTTCCTAATTTTTAAAGGCCATTTTCTTAATTTAATGATATTTTGGTATTTTATAACCATTTTTTGTAATAATATATTTTGCGTAGATTAAAATTATTTAGAGTAATTTCATACATCTAGAGTAATTTCATGCATGTTTAAATTCTCATTTTGCTCACGGGGGTTCTATCCCTGGATGTGATAACAAGGCCATGTAATATTATTTGTCCGACTTGTATCGGGCTTTCCTTTTCTGCATTTATTTTCAAGTTATTTCAATTTCTTGGATGTTTACTTATGCACCGCTTTTCATTAATTTGCATGGACACTTAGCAGTTTTATAAGGATTATAAGTGGCAATCAAGATTGTGTGGCTATTTAGATGAACAACCTTCCAAGTTAGTGGTACCGCAAGGGCGCTAATAGAAACATTGGTGTAAACAAGTCACCGTTCCTAGAAATCTCTAGTTGCGTAGGAATTGAGACAACACTCCCGTGTCTTGATTAGCTTCTAGCCGACCCCAATAGGCTAGTGGCGACTCCTAGAATTATACAGGTTGTTAAGAAATAATAAATAAATAAAACAAAATCAACGTCGTGCGAGGTATGGGCTTGGGAGAGCCCGCGCCTAATTTAGGGCCATTGGCCCGCCTCTTTAGGCAAATACCCCTAAACCTTCTTCCTTTTCCCCCGGACGGAAAAAAAGAGATCGTGACAACGAGTATGCTAGTCAAATGCCTTGATCAGTTGATTCTTTATTAGTGGTTGGTATCTGTTTCTTGTATTATACGAACTCTCCATATTGTATGGAGCCTCTTAGCTTTACTGAAATCTTGGAAAATTAATATGGTATTCATAGTGGTCCGTGATGAAAAAGTTCTCACAGAGCAGACACTCGACATATTCCGTTCAGACAACAAGCAGAAACGAATGATGGAGGAGCAGAGGAGAGAGGACCGAAGTACACGTAATGCGTATGCACTAATCTACTAACACGAATTGCATCGAAAGCCCGAAGATCAAGTCAGCAAAATCAGCCAAAACCCTAATCGCTCGTCCAAAGAGGCACAAACAATCAGCTACAGTAATCTCCAAACCAAAGGCTACCGTCGAATTGAAAAGAAAAATGAAGGTAACACTAGAATGTAACTTAAAAGTCTAGAACTTTTTTATGTATAAACCCTAGAATTTCAAAGTTAAAATTCTCACTCAATTCTCAACGAAACCATAGAATTTATATATGATTGGAAAGATCTTGACATGTAGAACAAAAGCCCTAAGGTTTCAAGATCAATCGAGCAAAAAATCCACATGAAAAAATAATGCCCATATTCAACTCAAAGAAGAAAATTTCGAATTTTGTTCATAAAAAAAAAAAAAATGGGTTCTACAATCATGTATGATTGGCTCTGATACCACATGTGGGAAATTATTAACATAAACAACTAATCAATCAAGAAGAAACGGATCAATATATGATTGTAAAACACCAAGATCAATAAACATAGCAGAATCAAAATGTACCTGTATGAGCCATTGCTTCACTTGAAGAAAAATAGATCGCTATGATAATTAGAGATCTATCGGAATGCTAGATCTTCCTCTCTATGACTTATTTCAGTATAGCAGCTTTTAATGGGATTAAAGCAATTGATAGGTATAACCTACCCTTAATAGACTAGATGGGATCTAACAAACCCTAATCAATAGCGTGTCAACTGGGTCATTCCCATTACGGGCTTCAATTAAACACAATTGCCTACACTTTGTTGCTCAACTAAGCCTGTTATTAATATATGTCAATACTCAATTCAATAAGATCACTATAGGGTTTATCAAATATTGGAATATCCATTAACCCGATTATTTAGAATAGAAAATTAATTAATTAATGTAAGCCCATATTATAGGAAATTTTCAACAAGTTTTACATAATAGCAAGTAGTGAAAATAGCATGACAGGCTCTTGATTTACAATTTTGTATGGCTCTTTTCGAATGCGCACCATATGAGAAAATTGATCCACAGTTTTTACCGTTGATTATGTCATGAGGTACAAAAGATAGTAAGATTAGTGGGATTTGAAAGTTCATGCCCATTTGATTTGATCCGACAGGATAAATGGATTAGCATGAGAAAGAAGCAACTCCACTTTAAGGTTCTCATTTTGGCTATTCACATTTGCTGCGCAAATAGTAATTTCACTGGTTAAATGCGTGCATGTTCATTTGACCGGAACTCTCTTGGATACATTTAAGCATTGAACATTTCATTTGTTCCGACAGACTTTGCATTGATGCTCATTCTGCTTCAATGCAGGTTAAAACTTCTTTCAAGCTAGACGCCTCTAGTTCTTCATCCAAAAGGAGAAATAAAGAGGACCATATCCCTCATATCATCACGGGACACTATCTGAATGGATCTGTTGCCTCCCTTTTTACACTGTCCCTTCTACAGACGCTCGATCGAACCTTATGCAAACTCCCCCTTTGCATCACTTTTGGTTCCCCCCTCCTGGGGGACGATGACTTCCAGTAAGCCTTATCGTGCCATTCGACATGGAATTCCTGCTTCTTGTGTCACACCCCAAAACCACAAAGAATGGGAATGACATGGCCGTCCTTCTTTACAAAGAACGCAGCCTCAAACACAACCAACAAACTGATATTAACTTATATATATATATATATATATATATATATATATATATATATATCAGATAAACCAACAAATTGGTTGCAACATCAAAGTTTCTATAATCCACCAAAAGAAAAAGATATATATGTTTAAAACTCAGACAATCCAACTACTAGTAAGTATTATTTGCACCACTTCCTTGAACCATACCAAAAACAAAATAGAACTCCCCAAAAGTTCCCACCGACTACGCACTCGCTCTATTCGCCGCTAGCTGAGGAACCTGAAAAGATTAAAGGAGGAATGTGATGAGCAACCACAGCTTAGTGAGTAGTACATATCTTCTAAGCAGATCGAACAACCCCTATGCATGTATACAAATTAATACCAAATCTCATAACGCCAATTCAATATATAGAATACATATCGAATAATATAAAAGCTATTTCTCATCATCAAAGCTTTATACCAATATGGAAAACTCATTTAAATTGCTATCAAAAGTCAAGTATCAATGGTCGAATACATTGGATAATCTCCATCAAAAACACATATCAAAAGTTATTATTATTTTCCTTTTTCTCTTTCTTTATTTTTTTTTCCTTCCTCTTCCTCCCCCCGATCATCGGATCTCAGTGGCTAGCCACTGGTGAGGGTGAACCTCACTAGAGGTTGCAAAAGCAGCCTTGCGTTGGGAGGGTGAGGCTTGCCCTCGTTTAGAGCCACGAGGTCGAAGGCCCAACCCTTGGCGACGTTTGGCGAGGGCTCGAGGCTTGCCATGGCCAGAGTGAGGCTGCCCTTGCGGCCTTTAGTGAGGTCCCTTGCCCACCCTCACCTTTGGCCAGTTGCTAGACCTCGTCGATTGGCTGGAGGAAGAGGAAAGAAAAAAGAAAAAGAGAGAGAAAAGGAAAAAAAAAAAAAAAGAACAAAAAGATAAAAGGAAATAATAAAAGAATAAATAAAAATTCAAAAAATATTAAAATTTAAATTAAAATATATTTACGTCAGTGTCAGCCGTACTTCATACGCCTATTGGCGTTTACATCAGCAATATCCAGTCAAAATTAGTTAGAATGACTGAATTGACATTAGGTCAACAAGTTTAGAATTGAATTGACACCAATGAAAAATTTATGACTGAATTGACACAAATGCAATAATATTCAGGACTTTTATGATACTTTTTCCCCAAAATTATAATAGAATCATGATTTCTTCACTTAAGACACCCAGCCAGGACAAGGGCTTAAAACGAACATAACAGTCGAGATGACCTACCTGACGTTGCCAGAAGCCAGCTGCTGTGAGTTGGGCGGCAATTCCAACTTTAAATGAGTCTTCTTTTTTAATGAAAAATGCTTCATGCCTGAGAAAACTAGAAACATTCCCGTGAAAAAGTACTTTCTCAGGATGTTCAACAACGTTCGTATAATCGAAAGTTTGGGACACTTGATTTCCAGCAACAACTCCCAGGCTCTCACATTTGAGCGACTCAATTACGGATTCAGGGGCTTGGAAACATGCATAACCCGATTCAGAGCACAAAAGGAATGTACCGAAAGGCTTGTATGAATTTTGGCCAGTGGTGGGGAGTAATCTAGGGACGCGATCACCCTTGTGAACCACATGCAAGATGTAACAACCTCCTCTCTTGTCCCACATCGCCTAGGGAGGGAGATCTTAGTTAGCTTATAAGGCTTGGGTCTCTCTCACCTGTGTAATGCGTTTCACATATGCTTCCGCTGTGTTGAAAACAAAGCCGTGAGGGAGGGTGGGCCGATGGGCCACGCCTCCAAAGCGGACAATATTATGGCTTGGGAGAGGGCGGGCTAGTGGGCCGCGCCTCTGTCCCTGCATAACGCGTTTTAAAGCCGTGAGGGAAGAGAACGTGGTTGGGATGGCGGTTCGTCCGCGCCAGGGCAAGTGACCCAAAGCGGACAATATTACACAGTGGGGCCCGGGATGTTACAAGTGGTATCAGAGCCGACTCCCGACCGCGTGTGGGACCACAGCTCGAATGCTGTTCTGACGCCCGTGGGGCCATAGCGAGGACGCTATTCTGTTAAGAGGTGGAGAGTGTAACAACCTCCTCTCTTGTCCCACATCGCCTAGGGAGGGAGATCTTAGTTAGCTTATAAAGCTTGGGTCTCTCTCACCTGTGTAACGCGTTTCACGTATGCTTCCGCTGCGTTGAAAACAAAGCCATGAGGGAGGGTGGGCCGATGGGCCACGCCTCCAAAGCGGACAATATTATGACTTGGGAGAGGGCGGGCTAGTGGGCCGCGCCTCTGCCCCTGCATAACGCGTTTTAAAGCCGTGAGGGAAGAGAACGTGCCTGGGATGGCGGTTCGTCCGCGCCAGGGCGGGTGACCCAAAGCGGATAATATTACACAGTGGGGCCCGGGATGTTACAAAGTTTAGGATATCCTTCACAGTTATATTGAGCATAAATAACCATTCTCCAGTACCAGAAATCCAATCCAAAAATCAATATCTTAAACCAAACAAATAACATTTTTTAATATAGCCCATCATTCATTTCATACTCGTTTCTCAAATCATCATAAACATTTCCATAAATCAGTCGTAAAGCAATTTCATATATGTTTCTCCACAAATCTTGTATAACATGCTTTTCAAATATTTACAATCAACCAAAGAGTAGCAATTGCTCGATCTGACTTTTATGCAATAAAAGTGCTCTTCTCAATTCAATATATATACATATATATACTTCAAGACATGATTTTATAAAACCAAAGAAGATATAGTACCACTCACCTCGCCGTCGACGACCAAACGACGAACGATACTCGTATCGTCGAATTCAAGGTCCTAACAAATAACCGAGAAAAATGTTAAAATCTAATAAAACTCTGTCTCTACTTCGAAACAACTAAATTACGCCTTAACTTTAACAAAATGACTTCTACGTGCTAACAAATCGCATAACCCAAGCGATTGTTCAAGCCATTCACAACACGAAATTTAAGTGCAAAACTTGATTGCGCCTTAACTTTTTCTTCCGAACTCCAATCCGAACGTACTTATATTCAATAGAGAGCCCTTGAAACATATCACAAGAATCTCAACTTGACCGTCCCAAAATTAAGCCGAAAAATGACAAAATACGGGCCCAAAGCTGCTGGACGCGTACTGTTCACTGCGCGCGGGAAACTTTGAAATTTTGTTTCGGACAAACCATAAGCTCAAATCACGATCTGTAAAATCCCATGGCTCCACAACACCCTAAATTACCATTCTTGCAAAAATACGTGGCTCAACGACTCCAAAATTAGACTTTGCCGCTCAGTTTTCCAAAAATTTCGAATTTAAATCCTAAATTCAAAAATTACTTCAATCGGACAAACGAGGGCTTGATCTCTTACCGGGTGCTGTGTTATGGAGTCGAGTCGGCTTAGCGAGGCATCCGAGACGTGCACGTGCCAAGATTCCTTTCCTTTTTTTCCCCTTTCTCTTCTTCTTCTTCTTCTTCTTCTTCTTCTTTCTTTTCTTTTTGTTAAAGGACCCCTCAGCTTCTATTTAGCCGAGCCCTCTCCCCTCTCCTTTTTGTTTTATTAACTTTTCGGTTTCTTTTTCAGTTTCTTCTTTTGGGGCCCACTAACATAATATTACATTATTGCATAATATTACATTCTACCATCCTTAAAAAAAAAATTTCGTCCTCGAAATTTACATGTACTTTAATCATGAAACAAGTGAGGGTATTTGTGTCTTGCCTCCTCCTCGAGTTCCCAAGTAGCCTCCCTCTCGGTATGGTTTTTCCATTGTATTTTTACATAAGGAATGGTTCGTCGCCGCAATACCTGATCCTTCCTATCGACAATGCGAATAGGCTACTCCTCATATGTCAAGTTCTCCCGTAATCTCAGTGGTGTAAAGTCTAGCACATGTTCAGGATTTGGAACATATTTCCGCAACAAAGAGACATGGAACACATTATGGACACCTGATAATGCCGGTGGCAAAGCCAATTTATAAGCGAGTTCACCAATTTTCTCTAAGATCAAGAATGGTCCCACGTACCTTGGACTTAACTTCCCACGTGTGTCAAATCTCATTACACCCTTCGTAGGAGAAACTTTTAAGAATACGTGATCCCCCACATTAAATTCTAACTTGCGTCTTTTCAGATCCGCATAACTTTTCTGACGACTTTGAGCCGTTCTGAGACGTTCCCGAACCAACCTAACTTTCTCTTCGATCGTTGAATGAACTCGGGGCTAGTTAGTCTTTTCTCACCAACGTCGTCCCAACAAATAGGACTTCTGCACTTTCGGCCATATAAAGCTTCAAAGGGTGCCATCTTAATGCTGGAGTGATAACTGTTGTTATAAGAAAATTCTGCCAAATATAGATGTTCATCCCAAGAACCGCCAAAGTCAATGATGCATGATCTCAACATATCCTCTAATGTCTGGATCGTTCTCTCTGACTGTCCATCTGTTTGTAGATGGAAAGTTGTACTCAAGTTGAGTTTAGTGCCCAATGCTCCTTGCAAACTCTTCCAAAAGTTAGACACAAACCTAGGATCCCTATCGAAAACAATGCTTACTGGAACTCCATGAAGCTTCACTATCTCATTAACATATCGCTTTGCCATATCTTCCATTGAAAGGCCAAATCAATATGACAAAAAGTGAGCGGACTTAGTCAGTCGATCAACAATCACCCATATAGCATTCTTACCACTTGGCGTCCTCGGTAGACCAACTACAAAGTCCATGGCAATATGCTCCCACTTCCATTTAGGATCCATCTACGTGTAAACCAAAATCTGCTTGTCTTCCAGCTTCCACACCTTCTCTAATTTTTTGTAATTGTGGATCTTCATTCTGTTTAACCTTAATTCTGTCAATCAACATAGGTTGTACTTGAAGATTAGCTAATTGAGCACCAAGTTGCTGCACCAACACCTCCAAGTCTAACTTCCTCATATCTTCAAGAATAGATTTCTGAGAAGTGAGCAAAGTTGCCATATTTCCATATGATTTACGACTCAAAGCATCCGCTACCACATTAGCTTTACCCGGATGGTAATTAATGGACAAGTCATAATCCTTCAAAAGTTCTAGCCATCTTCTTTGCCTCATGTTTAGTTCTTTCTGAGTAAAGATATACTTCAGACTCTTGTGATCGGTAAAGACTTCACATTTTTCACCATACAAATAGTGCCGCCATATCTTCAAGGCAAACACAACCGCCGCTAACTCCAAATCATGAGTGGGGTAATTCTTCTCATGTAATTTCAATTGTCTCGAAGCGTAGGCAACAACCTTGCCACCTTGCATAAGAACACAACCCAAACCTTCTTTGGATGCGTCACAATAGATTACGAAGCCACCACTTCCAGACGGTAGAGTTAGAATAGGAGCTGACACCAGCCGTCTCTTCAACTCTTGAAAACTACGTTCACATTGGTTTGACCACTCAAATTTAACTTTTTTCTGAGTTAGACGGGTAAGTGGACCAGCAATCTTTGAGAACCCCTCTACAAATCGCCTATAGTAGCCGGCTAGCCCAAGAAAACTTCTCACTTCTGTAACATTTGTTGGACGATTCCACTTAACAACTGCTTCGACCTTCTTTAGATCTACTAATATGCCATCATTCGAGATCACATGACCAAGGAATTCTACATGATCAAACCAGAAGTTACATTTACTAAATTTGGCATACAACTTCTTTTCATGCAAAGTCTGCATGACAATCCTCAAGTGTTGTTCATGTTCCTCCAAACTCTTCGAATACACTAGGATGTCATCAATGAACACCACAATAAATTTGTCTAAATACTCCATGAACACCCTATTCATCAAGTCCATGAAAGTAGCAGGCGCATTCGTTAATCCAAAAGGCATTATAAGAAATTCATAATGGCCATACCTTATTCTGAAAGTAGTTTTAAACACATCATCTGTTTTTACCTTCAACCGATGATATCCAGAACGAAGGTCGATCTTAGAAAATACCTGAGCTCCCTGAAGTTGATCAAATAAATCCTCAATCTGAGGTAAAGGATATTTGTTTTTGACCGTTACCTTGTTAAGCTCTCGGTAATCTATGCAAAGCCGCATACTACCATCCTTCTTTTTCACAAATAGAATAGGAGCTCCCCAAGGTGAAACACTGGGTCTGATGAAACCCTTATCCAAAAGCTCTTGTAGCTACGTTTTCAATTCTTTCAATTCAGTGGGTGCCATTCGATATGGTGCCTTAGAGATTGGTGTTGTACCGGGCATCAATTCAATACAAAACTCAATTTCTCTATCAAGAGGTAAGCCTGGTAAATCCTCAGGAAATACACTTGGAAACTCTTTAACGACAGGAACATCTTCCAAATTTACTACAACCTTACTTATGTCTTTTACACAAGCTAAATAACCACCACAACCCTTTCTCAAAAGTTTCCTCACTTGCAAAGCCGAGATCAACCTTGGAGAAGTGTTTTGACAACTTCCCAAAAAAGAGAATTGGGGTTGATTTGGAAGTCTAAGTATCACTTTCTTTGAAAACAATCAACAATAGCACAATAGGTAGATAACCAATCCATTCCTATAATAACATCAAAATCTTGAATATTTAACTCCAATAGATCCATAGGCATTTCAACATTATTAATCCGAATCATACATCTCTTGAACACATGATGAGCAACTAAGAAATCGCTAGTAGGAGTATCAACACACAATTCACATTCAAGAGGGCAACACATCTCTTTGCAAATTCAGTTGAAATGAAGAAGTGCGTAGCACCAGGATCAAATAGCACATAAACACATTGCAAGGTAATAGAAATATTACTTGCAACAACTGTGTTTCCTCCTTCGTCATCGCAAAAACTTTCCCACTTGTACTTTGTCTTCGTTGGTTCTCTTGAGGCCTACCAACAAAAGGGGTGTTCCTCCGCTTTGAAACACTGGTGTGCTAGGTGCCCTTGTCGCCCACATAGATTACATGATCTATTGCCAATAGGAGGATTCCTTCGTATAGGACAATCTCGCAGCATGTGTCCTGCTTTCCCACATGAGAAGCATACTCCAATTTTCCAATAACACTCACCGTGATGATAATTTCCACATGTATTACAAGGGCCTTGGTTACTTGGATTTTTGAACTGTCCTGGCCAGCTAAAGCCTCTTCGCCTTCCACTACCATCAGTATGGCTACCTTGCACATTTGTGGGCTTAAACCTTTTGGGTTGAGGCGCTCCTTGTGTGCCGTGCTTCAGAATGCTTTGTTCCACCTTGATTGCTCGTTCTAGCACATCCTTATAAGTTGTTAATACAAAAGGTGCAAGTGCGGAATTAATCTTAGGTCGGAGCCCTCCTAGGAAATGGTAAGCCTTATCTTCCTCATTTGCTACCAAGTGCTCTGCAAATCTACTCAGCTGATTAAAGCGGACTGAATACTCCAAAACTGTGGAGTCACCCTGAGATACATGTACAAAGTCACCCTTCATCTTTGCCTGGAATGACTTTGGGAAGAATTGAGCATTGAACGCCTTTTTTAAAGTCTTCCTAGGATATAATAACATCCCTACCTCCAAGACTTGGCTTCATTCCATCCCACCAAAACTCTGCTTCACCTTCCAGGTATTGGGTGGCAAATTTAACTTTCCGATCCTCGGGAACCTCTTCAGCTTCAAAAATCCCATCAATCTTTTTAATCCAACGCTCAGCCGCGAGAGGATCAGCTTTCCCATCAAAAGTGGGTGGTTTCGCCTTTCTAAAATGGGCAAAAGTGCCTGAACCAGTCGCTCAATCTCCAGTTAATTCCTTTGCTTGGCAATACCAATGGATCATTGCTTGTTCAAATTCAGTTGAACGGGTTGACTCTTGATCCTCTTCTCTGACTTTGTGCAAGTCAGGACTCCTATCATAGTGGTCCTCAAGTCTCCTTCTCAAAAACGCACCTCGAGAAGCTTGAGGCAAGTCTCTAGCCTCAGGGGTAGCGACTCGTTTGCCTCTGCGACTTCTACGAAGTGAGGCAAGTGTCTCAGAGTCGGTACTCATGATCACCTGAATCCAAGAATGAAACTACACCTTAGAATCTAGAAAACTAACGCAAAAATAAAATCTATCACACAACCTCACAACGTCCCATAACTACACCCAAAAAGCTCAAAGAATGGGAATGACATGGCCGTCCTTCTTTACAAAGAACGCAGCCTCAAACACAACCAACAAACTGATATTAACTTATATATATATATATCAGATAAACCAACAAATTGGTTGCAACATCAGAGTTTCTATAATCCACCAAAAGAAAAAGATATATATGTTTAAAACTCAGACAATCCAACTACTAGTAAGTATTATTTGCACCACTTCCTTGAACCATACCAAAAACAAAATAGAACTCCCCAAAAGTTCCCACCGACTACGCACTCGCTCTATTCGCCGCTAGCTGAGGAACCTGAAAAGATTAAAGGAGGAATGTGATGAGCAACCACAGCTCAGTGAGTAGTACATATCTTCTAAGCAGATCGAACAACCCCTATGCATCTATACAAATTAATACCAAATCTCATAACGCCAATTCAATATATAGAATACATATCGAATAATATAAAAGCTATTTCTCATCATCAAAGCTTTATACCAATATGGAAAACTCATTTAAATTGCTATCAAAAGTCAAGTATCAATGGTCGAATACATTGGATAATCTCCATCAAAAACACATATCAAAAGGGTTGGGCCTTCGACCTCGTGGCTCTAAACGAGGGCAAGCCTCACCCTCCCAACGCAAGGCTGCTTTTGCAACCTCTAGTGAGGTTCACCCTCACCGTGCTGGCTAGCCACCGAGATCCGATGATCGGGGGGAGGAAGAGGAAGGAAAAAAAAAAACAAAGAAAGAGAAAAAGGAAAATAATAATAACTTTTGATATGTGTTTTTGATGGAGATTATCCAATGTATTCGACCATTGATACTTGACTTTTGATAGCAATTTAAATGAGTTTTCCATATTGGTATAAAGCTTTGATGATGAGAAATAGCTTTTATATTATTCGATATGTATTCTATATATTGAATTGGCGTTATGAGATTTGGTATTAATTTGTATACATGCATAGGGGTTGTTCGATCCGCTTAGAAGATATGTACTACTCACTCACCGTGGTTGCTCATCACATTCCTCCTTTAATCTTTTTAGGTTCCTCACCTAGCGACGAATAGAGCGAGTGCGTAGTCGGTGGGAACTTTTAGGGAGTTCTATTTTGTTTTTGGTATGGTTCAAGGAAGTGGTGCAAATAATACTTACTAGTAGTTGGATTGTCTGAGTTTTAAACATATATATCTTTTTCTTTTGGTGGATTATAGAAACTCTGATGTTGCAACCAATTTGTTGGTTTATCTGATATATATATATAAGTTAATATCAGTTTGTTGGTTGTGTTTGAGGCTGCGTTCTTTGTAAAGAAGGACGGCCATGTCATTCCCATTCTTTGTGGTTTTGGGGTGTGACACAAGAAGCAGGAATTCCATGTCGGATGGCATGATAAGGCTTACTGGAAGTCATCGTCCCCCAGGAGGGGGGAACCAAAAGTGATGCAAAGGGGGAGTTTGCATAAGGTTTGATCGAGCGTCTGTAGAAGGGACAGTGTAAAAAGGGAGGCAACATCCATTCGATAGTGTCCCGTGATGATATGAGGGATATGGTCCTCTTTATTTCTCCTTTTGGATGAAGAACTAGAGGCGTCTAGCTTGAAAGAAGTTTTAACCGCATTGAAGCAGAATGAGCATCAATGCAAAGTCTGTCGGAACAAATGAAATGTTCAATGCTTAAATGTATCCAAGAGAATTCCGGTCGATGAACATGCACGCATTTAACCGGTGAAATTACTATTTGCGCAGCAAATGTGAATAGCCAAAATGAGAACCTTAAAGTGGAGTTGCTTCTTTCTCATGCTAATCCATTTATCCCGTCGGATCAAATCAAATGGGCATGAACTTTCAAATCCCACTAATCTTACTATCTTTTGTACCTCATGACATAATCAACGGTAAAAAATGTGGATCAATTTTCTCATATGGTGCGCATTCGAAAAGAGCCATACAAAATTGTAAATCAAGAGCCTGTCATTCTATTTTCACTACTTGCTATTATGTAAAACTTGTTGAAAATTTCCTATAATATGGGCTTACATTAATTAATTAATTTTCTAATTTTAAATAATCGGGTTAATGGATATTCCAATATTTGATAAACCCTATAGTGATCTTATTGAATTGAGTATTGACATATATTAATAACGGGCTTAGTTGAGCAACAAAGTGTAGGCAATTGTGTTTAATTGAAGCCTGTAATGGGAATGACCCAGTTGACACACTATTGATTAGAGTTTGTTAGATCCCATCTAGTCTATTAAGGGTAGGCTATACCTATCAATTGCTTTAATCCCACTGAAAGCTGCTATATTGAAATAAGTCATAGAGAGGAAGATCTGGCATTCCGATAAATCTCTAATTATCATAGCAATCTATTTTTCTTCAAGTGAAGCAATGGCTCATACAGCTCATATAGGTTTAAGACTATTTTAACACTTTCCCTCTAACTTTGAGCCTTAAGTGAATAATTAACATTTAATTATCAATTGTTAATGAATAATGATTACATTGCTAACTTGAATATCTTGACACTAGTTATCCTGATTGATAATTAGATACATTGTTAAACAAATTTTTATAACTAATGATAATAAACTAACTATGAACCGTAATTGTGTGTATTAAATTATATTATCAAATTGAATATAACATTCGACCAAAAAAGTCGAATATAATACTAATTAAAATTATAATCACGGATATTATTGCTCATTTCTAGAGGACCTGTGATAGTTAACTCAGAATCGTATTCGTATGCTTTAGCATTAAATATAACTGTAATAAATTAATTAGGGTAATAATATTCCCACAACCCATATATCTTCTTTTACAACTTTTTAAATTCTATCTTTTATAGGACTGATATGCCCTAAAAGCTCATCCACAATCTCCATGAAGATTCTTGAAAATTATTTAAAAATTAACATCTACCAAATTAGGCAATAGACAAAAACCCAATTTCATTTAATAACAGATGTATGTTAATAGTTTTAGTTCTTATCCTTACTTAATTTTTCCATTAAGAACGTAATCATTGAGTGCGACATATCCGCTTAACTAATAAGTTATACTCAAAGTAAAAATAAGTTCTGTTTTACTTTACTCAAATACATATAAAAAAAATTAATGTTACTATAATATTGAAACGCAAGTCAAGTTTATGTATATTTAGCGAAACTTGGTCATGCTTGAAATTAAGTTATACCAACACGGCTAAAAGAAAAGTAAGCTACAACTCAAAATACAAATAATCCATTTATAAATTAGACCTCTTATAAAATTTCACTCTGCATTTGAATTAATGAAAATTAGAAAGAATTCCTTAACTTTATTATTACAAATTAATTTCAAAATAAGATGTATTTTCCACAGTTATTTTGAAAGATAGATATTTTTACATCTTTTCCAATTCTAACTCCTTATTGGATGAATATCATTTCCGTTAAATTAATCTGTAAATGCTTATATTAGGTTTATTAAGATCTTAATTCTCACAATAGTTTTCTTACTACCAAAGAAAGAGACTATTATTTTCCACTCCTAAAATTCACACAAGGAGTTAGACTCCCCATTTCATCCAATTCCCTCCTTTCCTTTATTTTTGTCTTACCAAACACAACATTAGATTTCATCCACGAGACATGGCTAGGATCCTCTAAATGGGAGGCGATTCAAAATTTAAATTGAACCCCTTGAAAGAGAGGCACATCAACAACCAGATTGAGGGACCTAAATTAACTCGCATCAGTCAAGTCCCGAAAATTTTTAGAAAAAAAAAAAAACTCAAAAATTGTCCATGTCAATGCTAGCTATACTGTGTAAGACGGTATCATTGACTAGATCTCCACATCAGTGATATTTTATCAAAATTAGTCGGAAATACTATATTAGCAATATGTTAAAAGACTTGTAACTAAATTGGCAAATTATCAAAAGGTTTATAATTAAATTAGCACAATTGAAATGTTAAGTATTGAATTGACAAATTATTAAAAGGTTTAAGATTAAGTTGACATAATTGAAATGTTCATAACTGAATTGACTGCCGTACAATAAATTTAGAACTTTATGGACAACTTTCCCATTAAAGACAAATGAGTCATCAATAGACGCACAATTAACCGGCTTTTGTGTATAGACGCACAAAAGCATTCACCTTGCTCACACATAGCTATTCCATAGCTCACACATGTATGCACCTTACTCAAGAAAAGAATTGCTTAACATCAAAGCGCCTCTGTTACGAATGATTATCCCCTTGTGGAGCTTTAACTGGTGGAACTTTTATTGTCATGACAGCAGAAGAATGAGGGCAGCTATGGTCTCATCGAAAACATAGTAGAGCACGAACAAAACTTCGTAAAGTGACACAGAGAAGATTTTGATCCTGCCAAGGAATTGGGCGAAATGAAAGTGTATATGACTTTTTTAGAGTGGTACATTAATATATGCAGAGACAACAGCGAGGGTCCCGGTTACTATGACAGCTTCAAGAATGCACGGGAACGGCGTGACAATGGAGTTGATAAGTACAAGACATACCTGACGGACTATTGGGAGAAGGAGCCTCAAAGACCACATGCGCCACTGCAGCCCCGTTACCTATATGCTGGGACAAATTACAGGAGGATAGCAGAGTATTACAGAAGGGGCCGGAAGGATTACTTGACTCGGGGAAGATCCAAACACTACGTGCCGCTGGAAAAATGGCTGGAAGAATACCAAAATTCGGAGGACAGGAAAAAGCGTAAGGATGGTCCTTCTAATTCGGAGGTGGTAAATGTGACAGAGGATTCACGCTTTTGGGCACGTGTGGAGGATGCGATCCGGTCGTGCAGGCTGCTGGACAGAGCCAGAGCAGGATGATCAGATGGTTCAGAAGAAGAAAAGCCATTCGACTTTGAGAAGTATGTCATGGATTTGATAGAGAAGAAGAAGGTCTCGTCCGACATATTTTTGGAGAAAAGCAGCTATATGCAGTGATGGAGGGAGTATGAGGAGAACTCGAACTAAGTTAAGGAAGGTTCTCATTCTCACCCTTCAGGACTCGTCGCTTACATGAAGGAAGGCCACACAAACACTATGGTAAAGGTTCCCCGACCGATTCGAACGAGAATCCATCTGATACCTCACATTCGGATCCTTCGACTTCTGAAGATCATCACGGCTAACAGATGGCTTCATCTGGAATGGCCGACATGAAAGTTGAGCTGAAAGTATCCTGACCAGTTCAAATGCTGAAAGTTATAGTGTCCTTTGTCGGTCCTACTTAATTCCCAGTTAGACAAGGCATTTCTTTCCAAATTTTGAATGCCACATGATTACACTACGACATCTATCCAAGTCTATAGGAGTAATACTGGCTCATACTCTAGCCACTACTATGGCCTTCGTGATAAATATGGAATTAATCCGCTTTCGCCACTGCTCGACCCGAATTATAGGACACTACCATGAGAAATGTATGCATTCCCATAGGTTCCAAATTTGACAGTCTACGCAATCAGAATTGTTCGATATCAGTACCTAGAGATATAATCCATACAAACTCCGGAAGACGCTCGTTCCACATTAAAGAAAAATATGTAGGGCAAATCAGTAGGAGATTGACATCTAGCTTAATTGATGGGATTATTGTTGGGTGCCGAAGCGTGGCGGGCAGGGGTAATATAAGAAATTTGTGCTAGGCAACTCGAGACACACTTATAGCACACATAAATATTGTCTCACATAATTATTACACACTATCTGTGGCTTTGAAGTATAATTTGTAGCCAAAATTCTTGAACAAAAATTCACACGTTCAGCCACAAAATTTGAAAAACGCAACCCTTAAATTTAGGAACGTGGTCACATCTGACTTTAAGAGCTCCTCGTCTTCATTTTCTTATGGAAGCATTTATTTTGTCCCCCAAACAACGTTACTATTTGATACATGGTCTCCTAGGTAAGTAGATGACTGCTAATACTCCCGTCAACGGCTACTACTGTCCTACTGCTTGCCATGCCCAATTTCTTTGGAAATTCCATGAAGTTAGATCCGATAAATCTCTTTGTGAAAATATCATCAATATCATCAACTTGTTTATCCATCATAGTGAACTTCATCTCAATCTCTCCACATAACACTTCCTCAAGCACAAAGTGATAGTGAATTTCCACACGTTTTGTTCTCTCACGAAACACTTGATTTACTGCTAGTTGAATCGCTGATTGATTGTCAGTATGCAGTCTCGCGGGGCATTCATCAATCTTCTGGTGCAGATCTTTAGTAATTGCACTAACTACGTCTTCCTTGAGCTACCGTAACTGCTGCTCGACACTCGGCTTCTGTGGTCAACGATGACGCAGTCAGCTGTCTTTGGCTGCGCCAAGAGGTGGCTCCTCAACCAAGTCTAGACACATAGCCCATCGTTGGTCTATGTGTATCGTAGCTGCCAACATAATCGGCATCCCAATAGCCAATTATTTCACAACTTTCACCTGTTTTATCCAACAAGACACGATCAGTGGTGCCTTTAGTGTTCCTCAATGTACATCGCACTGCATCCCAGTGAGGCTTTTTGGTTTTCGATTAAACCAACTCACTATGCCGATTGCATAGGAAATGTCTGGACGTGTCAACATCAAGTAAATCAAATTGCCGACTAGTTGGCGACGCATGATTGCATCTTCAAAATCTTTTTCCATTCTTCCACTATAAGTTTCACATGAACCTTCAAGTGTTATTAACGACCGGCAATCAAGCATCCCAAACTTTGCTAAAATCTCCAGCATATTTCCCTTCAAGTCCAAGAAAATGTTTGAGCTCGCCAAGCTTCTTCATCTGAAATCAAACCGATAGGTTCTCTCTCAAGTAAAATTCTCTTTCATTGTCTTATGTTGGGATATAATACGCAGAAATGACAGGATCTTGCAATTTACTTCAACGCGAAATCACCAGAGAAATAAATTAGAAAAATAAGGACACTAGAAATTTACGTGGTTCGGTCCGAGTATCGGTACCTACGTCCACGGGGAGAGCTAGAAACAAATAATCCACTATAATTGAAGAATCAGAGTTTACAATCACTCATACACTCAAGTGTTTCTCACATCTAGATTTAACCATAAACCCAAATTGTTTATAAATAAACAACTTACTTGGGTATAAACTCACGGCATAAAAATACCACGGCAATAAAATGTTCTATGTACAGTTTCGCGAGAATGCAAGGACTTCAATTTCAGAAAAACTCGCAAATCACGGCTTTCTTCTCGGCTTCGGAAGACGTACGTTTAGCGGCTCCTTCTTCTCGGCTTGTACGTGCAGCAGCGAAAAGGAAAAACCCTCCTGGTCATATTCAGTTTTATATATGCGTGTGTGCCCAAAGTCAAAAGTTTCACCTTAGGCCCCACCACTTTAATGTCCTTTTGTTTCACGTGCAAGGCTCTACGTGCAGGGGCTTAAGCGGATTCACTTCAAAGAAGAAAACTCCTCTTTTATTATTGTAGGTGTACCCATCTGGGCCCCACGGTCTTATTCTTCCTTCAAAGAATTGTGGCTAGGCGCTGCAGAGATAACAAAAGAAACCTTACCTATAATTTTTAAATGATTTCCTCCTTTGTGTAGCTTTAAGGAGTCCAGCAAATCGCGGTTTGTAAATACTCAAACTCGAGTCATAATTTAACAATTCTCGACCTTGGCTCGATGTTTGAAGACAAGTTATAGTGCTCATCATCCATGCCGCTCTCTCAACGCCCCGACGGACACTCATTCTCCACAGACGCCAATAGAGCTCAAATAAAGCTTGAGCTTCACAAAAGGAATAAACTTAGTCATCATATCTGCTAGGTTATCTACTATAACAATACCCTTAACTAAGACATCTCGGATGAAGTGGTACTTGATGTTGATATGCTTTATTCGCTCGTGATAAATTGGATTATACGTCAAATATATTGCACATTAATTATCACAGTGTATATCCACACTTTTCTATATTAACCCAAAGTTCGAGAGCAAATTTTGTAACTATATCGTCTCCTTCGCTACAAAGGTTAGTGCCATATATCCTGCCTCAATTGAAGACAATGCAATGTGATCCTGTAAAGATGCTTTCCAACTAATTGCACCATCCGCTAGCGTAAACACGTACCCTGCTAAAGACCTGCAATCATCCAAGTCACTGGTGTGATCCGAATCCACGAAACCAATGGTCTCACTGCCATTGTTGTCCCTCCAGTATACTATACCCTCGTCTGCTGTCCCCTTTAAATATCTGAATATCCACTTCACAGCTTCCCAATGAGCTTTACTAGGACGCTTCATATAACGACTAACCACGCTCACAGCTTATGAAATATCAAGTTTACTGCACACCATAGCATACATAATACTACCAACAACACTAGAATAAGGAACACGGGACATATGCTCCTCCTCCTCCTTAGTCTGCAGTGATAATTTATCTAAAAATTTAAAGTGTTTCGCTAAATGTGTACTTACAAATTTTGCTGACTACATATTAAAACGTGCTACGATCTTCTCGATATATTTCTTTTGAGATAGATGTAAAACTCCTGCAGTCCTGTCATGCAAAATCTTCATACCAAAAATTTTCTTTGCAGCACCTAAATCTTTCATCTCAAATTCAGTATTTAATTGCCTCTTCAGCACATCAATATTAGACATATTCTTAGCTGCTATTAGCATATCATCAATATATAAGAGTAGATAAATCAAATAACTATTTTTCAATCTCCTATAGTAGACATAGCTATCCATTTGACTTTTCAAGTAGTCTTGATTAGTCATGAAAACATCAAAACGCTTATACCATCGCCTAGGAGATTGTTTCAGCCCATACAAAGATTTCTTTAACAAGCAAACATAATCTTCCTTACCCGGAATAGCAAATCCCTCTAGTTGCCTCATGTAAATCTGCTCCTTCGACTCACTGTGAAGAAACGCAGTTTTTACATCTACCTGCTCTAACTCGAGATCCTACGAAGTAACTAAGGCAAGTAAAACACGAATTGAAATATGTCTTAGCACAGGAGAGAACACCTCATTGTAGTCAATGCCCTCACGCTGTGTATACCGCTTCGCCATAAGTCTCGCCTTATACCTCACTGCCTCGACTCCGGAAATGCCCTCTTTTTCGTTTGAAGACCCATTTACTTCCGACAATCTTTTGGCTCTTGGGTACTTTGACCAGCTTCCATGTTTGATTTCGATGGAATGATTCCATCTCTTCACTTATAGCCCCTAGCTACTATGATGACTCCAAACTAGCCATCACCTTAGAGTAAGACGAAAGCTCATCTATCTCCACCTCATTATCTACAGTCAACGCATAAGCAATATCCGTATAACCATAACGTATCAGTGATTTAATATGCATTCTCTGTCTATCTGTGGTTATAGTCTGCTGCGGCTTTATTGGTTGTTCACTATCACCAACTTCAGGAACTGCGGCTTTATTTGCAGTCTCAACTTCTGTTACCTTCGAGGTCTCTAGAGTCTCCACCTGAAGCTCCACCTCACTAATGACACCATGATATGTCTTATCTGCTGGTTGTGTCTCAGAACTCCTCTGTTGAAGCATTGTAGTCTCATCGAAAATCACATTTATGCTTATTAGAAAACAGGTAATCTGGGATCGATGCACCACAGTTGGTAGCCTTCCACCCCATGTGCATAACCCAAAAATATGCACTTCTTTGCCATTGTCTCAAGCTTACCATCACTCGCATGAGCATACGCTGGACATTCAAATATACGTAATCCAGAATAATCAACTGGTTTCCCCAACCTTACTTCCTCAGGAGTCTTCCACTCAATATCATATGATGGAGATTGATTAACTAGGTAACATGACATGTTTACTACTTTAGCCCAAAATTCATTGCCAAGTCTTGCATGTGAAAGCATTCATCGAGCTCGCTCAAGCAAAGTTTTGTTCTTCCGTTTTGCCACGACATTCTGCTGTGGTGTCCCAAGTACTATGCGGTGTCTCATAATACCTTCTTTTTCGCAGAATTCGATAAAATATTTATCACAGAACTCTATACCATTATCGGTTCTCAAGCACTTGATTTGCTTATTTGACTGCTTCTCAATCAATGCCTTAAATTTCTTGAACCGATCAAACACATCATATTTGTGCTTCTAAAAGTATACCCATACCTTCCTCGAATAATCATCGATAAATGTCAGCATATATCGGGCATCTACTTTCGAATGAATCGAAGATGGGCCCCAAACGTCTGAATGAATATATTCAACCAATCGTTTGGTTGAATGAATAGGTTTAGTAAACTTAACTCGGTGCTGCTTCCCATAGATGCAGTACTCACATAAGTCCAACTTTCCTATCTTTTGACCCTTCAACAACCCCCTTTCACTCAGTATCGTCATACATGCCTCACTCATGTGCCCTAAACGCATATGCTATAATTGAGTCAAGCTAAAGTCTGACTAATCTGATGAAACTGCAGCGGTTCCGGTCACGGTCTCTCTTAGTAGATAATAGAGAGTATTCACTTTCTTCCCCTTCATCACTGTCATGGCACATCGAGAGATCTTCAATACTCCACCTTCAATGGTGTACCTACACCCGATGTCATTAAGTGTCCCCAAAGAAATAAGGTTCTTCTTGAGCTCCAGTACATGCCTCACATCTGTCAATGTGCGCACCACCCCATCGTGCATCCGAATCCAAATTGTCCGTATCCCCATAGCCTTACAAACTGCATTATTCTCCAAAAGAACTCTATCACCATCTGTAGTCTGGTAAGTAGTAAACCAGTTCTTATGAAATGTTATATGATAAGAACACCCCGAATAAAGCACCCATTCGTCTCCTGACGAAGTAGTAGTCACACAGAAGACAGCTTCTGCATCACTATTGCTCCCCTTGGCAACGTTTGCCACATTACTTGTAGCATTATGCCTATCAATTTTATTCATCCGCTTTGGACAATCTCTCATGATGTGCCACTCATCGTGACACCCAAAGCACTTCACGCGTCCCTTGGACTTTCTATGGCGTGATTTTGATATGCTTTTAGCTCTGCTACTACTAGGAGGCCCTCGATGTTGTTCTCTACCTCGAACCGTCAGTGCTGCTCCTTGCGCCAGACCGTCATCTCACAAATTTCTCCGTCACTCCTTAGAGAATAAGGCGGACTTTACGTTTTCTAAGGTAATTGTAGTACGCTCCTACAATAGTGAATCAATAAAGTGCTCCTATGACTCTAGTAAAGAGGCTAATAACATCATGCTCTACTCTTCATCATCAAGTATCTTATCGACGTTCTTCAGATCCAACATGAGTTTATTAAATTCATTTAGGTGGGTTCTGATAGACGTACTTTCAATATATCTAAATTGAAACATCTTCTTCAACATGTACAAGCGATTATTCAAACCTTTCTTCACATAGAGTGCTTGAAGTTTTATCCATAATGTTGTGGCATTCTTCTCCTCAGCAACCTCTATCAAGATCTCATCTGACAAATTTAACAGGATTATGCTCTTTTCTAGCAACCTCTATCAAGACCTCAACTAACAAATTTAACAGGATTTATGCTCTTTTCTTTTTCCATTAGCTCTACCCTCTCCAAAGTTTTTATTATAATCGACAACTCATTTTCACCATCCAGTGCCTTGGCCAAACCTTGTATTGTTAATAATACTCGCATCTTGATGCTCCATAACACAAAATTATTACTCCCGTTAAACTTCTCAATTTCAGATTTCCTCTCAGATATATTTGTAGTAATAGAATTTCTAGATAATAATCAGACAAGCAAAACCAACCCCAAGCTCTGATACCCATTGTTGGAATATAATACGCGGAAACATTAGGATCTTGTAATTTACGTTAACGTGAAATTGCCAGAGAAATAAACGAGAAAAATAAATACACGTGAAATTTACGTGGTTTGGTTCGAGTATCGATTTACGTCCACGGGGAGAGCCAAGAAGAAATAATTCACTATAATTGGAGAATCGAGTTTACAATCACTCATACGCTCAAGTGTTTCTTACACCTAGATTTAACCTCAAACCCAAATTGTTTATAAATAAATAACTTATTTTGGAATAAATTTACAGCACAAAAATATCACATGATAAAAACACTCTATGTACGGCTTCGCAAGGCTGCAAGGACTTTGATTTCAGAAAAAATCGCAGATCGCAGCTTTCTTCTAGGCTTCGGAAGACGTACGTTCAGCGGCTCCTTCTTCTCGGCTTGTACGTGCAGCAGCGAAAAGGGAAAACCCTCCTGGACCTATTCGGTTTTATATATGCGTGTGTGCTCAAGGTCAAAAATTTGACCTTGCCCCACCACTTTAATGTCCTTTTGTTTCACGTGCAAGGCTCTACGTGCAGGGGCTTCAGCGCATTCACTTCAAAGAAGAAAACTCCTCTTTTATTATTGTAGGTGTGCCCATCTGGGCCCCACGGTCTTATTCTTCCTTCGAAGAATTGTGGCTAGGCGCTGCAGAGATAACAGAAGAAACCTTACCTATATTTTTTAAATTATTTCCTCCTTTGTGCAGTTTTAAGGATTCCAGCGAATCATGATTTGTAAATACTCAAACTCGAGTCATAATTTAACAGTCTTCAATGATTATCATATCATCCATGTATACCAATACGATGGCTGATTTACTTCTCATACATATCTGCTATATTATACATGATGAGGTCATCCCTACACCCAGGTGAGGCCAACCTACTACGTGCAAAAGGAAGAAAAAAGAAAAATCAAAAAAATCAAAAAAAATTATTAAAATATCATAAAAAATTGTTGATGTTAGCACCAGCCATCCTATTTGGCATCACCAGTGTCTATGTCATCGATTTCCGGTCAAAATTGGCTAGATTGACTTAATTAACAAAAAGTGAAAATGTCTAGGATTCAATTGGTACCATTTAAAGATATAAGACTGAATTAACAAAAGTACAATAGGCTTAGGTGTCTTTGGACAATTTTCCCAACAATAGATAGATCCCTCACTAATTCGAGCGCATGAGCTAATCTATGATTTCATTGGTAAAAATACTAACCATAAGGAACCCCAAAGTTATCAACAATTCAGTAAAATTACAATCTCATAAGGAGTAGTCATATTTCCAGAAAGTAGCTAAGATTGGTGCACCCTAAGTTACGACCACTTGAAAAAGATTATTGTCCTCATGAAAGAGTTGCTAATCATAGGTACAGTTGGGTATATATCGCATTGGCCCATTGAGGAGAATCAGGATCTCATGGGAAAACTATTACTATGAGGTTATTTTTAGCGTTAGTTACAACCACAACTAGATGCGTTTTTAAAGATAAGATGTGGTACAATTTACGAGCCTCAGTCATGATACTCATAGCTAAAGTTAAAAGTAACATAACCAATCTTCTGAGGAAAATTATCATAATTTTAAGAAAAGTTGCTAACTGTTGTTAGACCCGAAATAATGAACATCTCTAGCTGAGACCGCAGTCCTTTCATACTTAGTAGGTCTAACTTCCAATTCCATTATGTTCCAGTGGTATCTGTAACAAGGTATGAGAAAATACTAGGTACCCTAACAACTTCACCTCATGTTTATTCTCAACCATTCAGAGTGTGACATATGTCCGTGTCAAGTCCACGTCATCCCACTTCTCCACTCCAAACTAGCACGCGGGAGAAGGGCAGGGCTTTCTCTCTCCTCTGTCTTCACTCTCCTCTTTACCTTCTCTCTTCCTCCTCCTCCGACACTCAGACGCTCTCTGCACTCTACCCCAACGCATTGAACCTTCCTGTCTAGCGCTTCCTCCAACGGCCGTCGCTCCCTCCCAATGACGGCCTCTCTCTCTCTACTCAATGGCTTCTTCTCTCTCCAACGACAGTCGCGCTCTCTCCGATGACGGCCGTGCTGTCGTCAGAGAGAGAGACCCTCCCTCCTGACAACGGCCTTTCTCTATACTCCACAGCCTTTTCGCTCTCTGACGACGTCGATGCTCCCTCCCGACAACGGCCTCTCTCTCTACTCTACGGCCTCTTCCTCCTGACCTCTTCCTAAATCGCACTCTCTCCTGACGCTCGGCTTTCTCCGACGAGGGCCGCACTTACTCCCCTATGCTCAAAGCCGTCTCTCCCGAGAAGCCCTAGATTTGTGACGACAATCCCCACTTTTCAGGTTCAATTTTTTCTTTTTACTAGGGTTTTATGTCCGCATCTTTGCTTTCTTTCCTTTTTGCGTTCTGTTGTACTTCGCCTTTCACTAAACAAGAAAAGCCAACTCTTACTGAGATTTTCCAGTACTAATGATGAATTCTTCCCAGAAAACATGGTATCTCGGTATTCCATGTTATCATCATCGTTTTACAGACGCTGTATATCCCAATAGTTCAAAGATGCTTCTAGGAAACATATGAGCTACAACACGTCATTGCACAGCCATATTTGAGCATTTATACAAGACAGAGGCACAGGCTTTATGAAGGGTTGTTCTTCGTCTAAAAGCATCTCAACAGAACGTGGGGCAAAAGATTGGTGGAATATTGTGGACTAAGGACACTATTGCGAACTGACTTGTTGTGTTAGACCTAGAGAGAAAGCTGAGTGTGGACAACTTCTCCACAATTAAGGATTCGGCATTCGTAAGTGAGGCCATGGATTTTCTCCTTCGTGTTTTGATCAGGCGTGAGGGGGAAGAAGTTGCGAGCCACTGCCTCTCCTGCAGACGAAATACCTCTGGCCCCTTCACCGCCCTTCTTCTCTTGATCGTGCAGATAAGAAAGGCACGAGCACGACGACAAAGCGTCCATCAACGGCGGTGAGTGGACCTCACCTCTCGGGATGTTGTTGATGGGAGGCGATTTGGGGCCCAAGAAATCGATGAGCTTCGTGGGTTTTCGGTTAAAGAAACAGAAAAAACACTCCGCAAGAACAACAAAGGGGAACAGGGTGCGGAGAAATTCAGAGAGAGCGAAAGACAGAGGAAAGACAACGTTGGAGAGAGAATAGAAAGACAGAGGAAATATATAGTTCACTGTTGGAAATGAGATGGCTTTGAGAGCGTGCTGAGGAGTGAGAGTTTCTGAGAAGTTAAAGAGTTTCTTTGCTAATTCAAGTCAGTTTAAGATTAGTAAAATAGGAAACAGTTTCAAGATTCAAGATTGAAGATGGGTTTCCTGTGGAAACAATAATATCACAAACACTTTAATTATTACAATAATGAGTTGAAGATAATTCCCCGTAAGATTTCGATGTTAAGAACAAGCCTCTTCTTTTTGTTATATTATTTTCATCATGTTACAAGACAGAACCATAAAAGGCCAGAAAAAAAAATTGATTTATTTTAACAAAAGAATTGGACAAGCCCTTAGGGCTTTATAATGGGTTCTTTGTTTTGAATTGTCTTTTCATTTTTAGAGACCATTTTAAGATGCTTATCTGTTTTCTTTGTAATTATACTTGGTTGGGCTTTTAATAATTTGTATGTTGTTTTCTACGTTTTAGAATCGTTACCTCTAAGTCAATGTAAAGCTATTAGCTTAGACCCTAGACATCACAACTGTGAATCTTAGTTATCCACGACCATTTTATTTTTGTTCATATTGCTGAAATGGATGACTCCTCAAGTACTGATTTTTAGGATCTTACCAACTTCTTCCATCTCTTCTAACAGTTCTAGCGTTTTGGCAGGAAGAAGAGTTAAAAGGCGCCGTTGTCCTGATTTTTTCTAACGAGCAGGTACTTACTTTGGCTATCTTCAAGCGAATTGCAATTGTGAATAATATTCGTACTGATATACAACCATGTGATTTCAGTACTCATCAGCATCTAAAGTTTTTTATTACTCATCAACTAGAGTTTACTTAATGAATCGCTCTATTTCACATTGCTTGATTTTTATTTTTTTTTTGCATGTCTTCCTCTTTCTTTTGCCCTTGGGATTCTTCTTATATTCACTTTGGTCTTCATAGGATCTTCCTGGAGCGCTTGATGATGTTGCAATTAGGGGTGAGCATGATCCGGGTTGGGCTGGTCCACCCCCTAACCCTAGGACCAACCCGTACAGTGCTGGTCCTCAATTTTTTGGACCAAAGACCAATCCTATTGAGCTTGGGACCGAGGATCGGATCAACCCAATGGGCTCGGTTCGGTTCCAGGGTCAATTCAAGACCAACTAATAATTTTTTACTTCATTTTTTGTACTTCTTAAAAAAAACGATTGACGACTGGACTGATTTAATGGGTTTGGTCCGGTTTCGAGGTCAACCTAGGACTAACCAATAATTTTTTATTTCATTTTTTGTACTCCTTGAAAGGGCAACAGAGGACCGTACCGACCCAATGAGTTCAATGATGAGCAAGGTCAGCTAAGAAAGGCAAGCGATGAGGGTCAAGTGGGGTGAGCGTTGAATAGAATAAGCGTCGAATGTCGAGCGGGGAGCAATAAGCCAAGCGAGCATCGAGTGGCGAGCGGCATGAGTGATCCAAAGCGAGCAAGGCAAGTGTTGAGTGGCGAGCGAAGAAGTTTTTTTTTTTTTTTTTCGATTTTAGCAAATTGTAGACTAAGATGACAAATAAGACAAAAGAAAACGAATACTAGAGGGAGATGCCATAAGGTGCCTTTTTGGATGCCATGAGGACTCCTTATAAAAATATTTTTCTCATTTGTAAATTATGACTATTGATGTTGTAAAAGACATTAAAAACCTAAGTTATTAAAAAAATGTAAAATTACTTGAACTCCTCACTAAAGAGCTGTTTAATATTGTTGACACTGTTTATTTTAAGGTTTTTTCTTTATAAAAAAATTATATATATAGTTAGAGTTGGTCCGGATTAGACCGACCTGGAACTCTTAGGACCGAAGACCGACCCACACAGTGCTAGTCCAGAAATTCTAGAACTAAAGACTGACCCAGTCTCCCTGATAACCGGACTAGGTTTAACAGGGTTTGACCAGTACAGGGTCGGTCTAAGGTCGACCCTAGACCAATGCTCACCCCTAGTTGCAATAACTGAAGCATTGGAGTTGCATAAGATTAAAAGTTGCCAATGGGCTATCTTTTGGGCTATCTTTAGAACTTCAGAGCAACCACAATGTCTGAATAGAGCATTTTTTTTTTGTTCGCTGCCCTTGGCTCTTTTGAGACATATTTATCTTGACATGCTTAGTAAAATGTAAATAAATTGTGTATTATGTTGTACCGGGGTCATCAAACTCTTTTGAGTATCTTGGGATGAATGAATTCAACAATTCTGAAGAAACACATACAAATTGGCCGAAGTAACTCACAATTCTTGGATGGGATGATGCCACCGCGGCTGCCTCTGCCTCTGAACTATTTTTGAGCATCCCATTACTGCGAAGTTTTCTCTCTTTTCATCCGATGAACCACGCTGCTGCCTTTGCCTTTGCCACCTCCGACCAAAAGGTCCTCCAGTCTCACTCCCCAATTTAGTTGCCGCCTTGTGCAACGCGAAGGATTACTTTAACATGGCTGATCGCATTGCTCATAACTTGAAGGGTCCACAAGATTCTGGTTTCGCTGATCTTACCTTGTTTCAATTTTAAGATTCTGGTTTAGCTGATGCCTTGTGATTGAACTTTCACACTTCTTGAGATGTTGCCGTTTATCTTACATTGGCTTGATAATAGGGTCTGCTATTGACATGATGACCAGCACCATAACTGTTGGTAGTCAAATCAATTGTTGCTCATAATGTTGAGGAGGATTTAATTGCCATAAAGAATGAAATTCAGGGTAATCAAACCAGAAGGTGGGAAGCAATTGGCATGCTAAGGCATGTTCTGTTCAGCTACTCTACCTTGGAGATTAAAGAAACATGCTATTGATTTCTTGCTTTGCACCACGAAAGGAAAAAACTCACGGGAGAGTGAGAGTGAAACTCTTTCTCATCATTTGTTCCTAGCCATTTTGCTGCCTTGCAAGTATTATAGTGAAAGATGTTGATTTTATGCCATTTCATTTTGTATATTCTTCTTATGATTAAAGTGCAAAATCTAGGGGATTGTGAACGCCCTCATGTACACATTAGATGCTGTGCTGAGGAAGAAACCTTTTGATGTACTAGAAAGGGTTAGTGTTTTTAACTTAAGATCCTCTGCTCTTGCATCACTAAAATAGCTCGTCACTCTTGTAGTCTGTTTCTCTCTTGTTTAAGTTGTGCAATTATTTCCTAGTCTCCAGATGCTTGCTGATATTGCAATTTCTCAAAGGTTTGACGTCTTAAAAGCCTTGATTACAAATTGCAACTCTTCCTTTATGGTAATCTTCCTTTATGGTAACTGCATGAGGAAGTACATGGAATTGCTGGATCTAGGGGTGACAATGGCTTCAAGGTTCCACTCTCACTGCCCACAAACCGCACGTTTGTATTACCATCCTCCCTCCAACCACCACCACCATCACCACCACAACCACCACCACGACCACTCCTCGAGCAGCGGCACAAGGCGATGGCCCTCGTCCGACCACAGGCTCAGAATCGACTCTAATGAACTCATTGTTTATTCTGTCATGTGAGGAAGAGATTTGATTTCTCTATTTGGGATATGTTTGAGCGTTTATAGGCAAGACATCCAGCCAAAAAATTGAGTTGTTTCCTATCTTCTCGCATATTTTTTCAAACACGAATTGTCCCCATTCAATCATGTCAATTTTGTCCCTAGACATCAAGCCAAAAAACAAGTTGTTTCCTATCTTGTCACATATTTTTTCACACAGATTGTGTCTTCATTCAATTGGTTCAATTTGGTCTCTAGATAGCTTAAATCAATAATTCATGCAGTAGTGATTCATTCAAAGAATGAATCAATTTTGTTCCTAGTTTGTTTTTCTCAACCAGTTTATCGATATTCGATCTCGATCAATCTTTTGTTAACAGTTTGACAATGTCCAAATCAATAATGATTGTCCCCAAACGATATGGTGGTGTGCCCTAAATGTTCCCAGAATACAAGATCTAAAAAACAAGCGCTATTGTCTAATTTGAGAACAAGAATTTGCTCTACAGCATCCACAAATTGACCACAGAGGACAATGGAACAATATTGTGCGGCACCATAACTACATCATTCGTCGCATTTTGCACTGCGATCTAGGCTATGTCTCATCAATTCACGGCCTTTTGCTAGCATTTTCCCATGCTTCAAGGTTGTGTAGCCTCTCGGCAGACATCCTTAACATGAATCGGATAATGTTTTACGGTGCCGAGGGGGCAAGCTCTCGGTATTTCCAGATGCCTCTGGTACTTAATTGTGGGAAGAGCCAGCATTTCACTGCAGAGCAAGTATGCTTGTATGGAGAATTGGCAACTAGGACATTCTTTAATTTGAAAATTCTCATAGTTTATGAGCTTGTTTTGCTATGAAATTCTCAATGGTATAGATCCGTATATGCATTACACCCTAACTCCAGCACCAGCAGTTTTGCTCACTCGGTCAGGAACATTGTGCTAGAGCAAAGACCTATTCTTATATTCTGCCGTCTAGTAAAATCCCAAGTAATACCTTTAGTCATTTACACACACCAAACACTAAAACGCTATAAGGTACAAATGCCACAGGGCAAGTGTGGCGTGGTAGCATAGATTTTGGAGAAATGTTTTAGGAGTATATTATTCAAGATCCTCAATTCTCGCTTATTTAGAACTGCTGTGAACTTCCATATGTTCATACCCTCTTCTATGTGAACCATAAAGAGGTTGCGATGCCCTGAAGCTGAAAATGTCATCTATCCGTACTGTGTTTGGTCCAACTGGTCATTGTTATCCACTTCAAAATTTGATGAATCTTGCTCCCATAAACTTGTACACTGAGCACCTTCCTCTTGGGCACTCCAATTCTTATGTGCTCGTTGAAGAAAGCTATCAATTCTTGTTTTGCTAGCTTCCTTAATGCTGCAACCTGGTCCAACAAACGAAGTGAATTTTTGTGAGTTGCTTTGCATTTCCGACTTTATGAAGATAAATTAGGCAGTTTCAGCTGAGAGGAGGGAAAGGGCATACTGCCAATTGTATACAGGTAACTTTAGCTCCTTAAAAAGAGATCAAGTAGAAGATGAATGTAAGTGAAACCAACAGCAAATGAAAAATAGTGTCGATTTGCTCAGTCACTACTAAGAAGACTAGGATTTGATGTCTCCAATAGAGAGAGAGAGAGAGAGAGAGAGAGAGAGAGAGAGAGAGAGAGAGAGAGAGAGAGAGAGGGGGGGGGCAATATCTTGTACCTCAATTTCTATTCGATCAAATAGGAAAGTTCTATCAATTATCTGTTCCCAGTGACGCTCAGACTCTTCCCACAAATTCTTGTCCTTCTCCATCTTTGATTTGATTAGTGCGTTTAAATGGCTCTGTTAAAGGCAGAAATTCCACAGGTCCAATGTAATGGTTTAAAGATTATTTGACAAGCTGACATGATTTTCATGATGGAACACGGGAGAAACAACTCACCTTGAAATCAACCTCACTCATCTTAAGGAGTTCACTTTCGAAAGACTCTAGAAAGCTCTGGACCTGTGTGTCGATGTACCTTGGACACTGTTAAGATTAACAAAGTGAATGAGTTAAAGGTGATGAGGCAGTCAAAACACAAAGAACCTTGTGGCATACCTTCACAGTAGACTGAACTGTGAACTAGAGGCCATGCACACCGAGGTCATATCTGCATGAAACCCTTAGAATAATTAGCAAAACACACATCTGGGGAGAAGAGAGGGGAAATTAAATGGTTTTACCGATGTGTGAGCAAACAGACATAACCAAGTTGCTCAACTGTTCTGAGCTGGTGGAAGGCTTCATGCCTTTCGACAAAAGCCAAAAGCTGAAGTTTTACGTTCAAAGTAATGTCATCTTGATGGATCTGCAATTATCCATGGGCGTTGTAATCAAATTCATACAGAAAAAGACTCAGTAGACCTACCAAAATGAGTTACTCCGTGATTTTTAATGCTTGTAATCTGATGAACCTTTTGTCTTTGCTAATGTACAAGCATATACTTTCTGAAAGTGAATTGGTGTGTCAGAAATCAACCATCCCAAGGGGGTAAAACCATGCGCAATGTGTCGCTAGATGGATTTCTGGCCGAAATTACAAGCGAAACACAGCCTCACATACCCAGAGAAACATACTAGCAGATCAAAGGTGACCTAGGCCAATTAAGTTCATTGGAGCCGAGAGTCATCTTGAACGTCTATTCAGGCAAAAGACAGGCCAGAAGATTTCATGACAAAGTTATGCAGACAGAAATTTGTTCTTTCAGGCCAGAATATAGTGAAGCAATGCAGAATTCTCATCACTTGGGTTTAGGCCTTCAGTTGAGTAGACGTAACTTACACCCTCGTCAAGTGTGATGAGTTTGCTTGTCATGAGCTGGGATTGGAGCACGGGCTTGCATATAGGATGAGAACCATTAAAGAAAAAATCTTTGACATGATGAACAATTGACTCTGCTTCATCACGCTCTATATTCCCTAGTGAGTGATGACAAAATAAAAGTAGATCAAGATTCAAATATGAGAGAGTTAACTTAAAAGAAAGGGATAACTTCTAAAATCACTGAACCTACTATGTAACACTCTAAGAATGCTCTCGAGAGCATTGTAGGTGCAAAATGAGAAAGGTCTTCAGGCTGAAGAGTCTCAAGCATCTAGATCTTCCTCCCAAGGCCATGAATGGTCATTTAACATTAAAGAGCAATAATATGAGGCATGATATCTTGGCTCATCAAACTTGAAATCTTAATAACTTTTTGTCAACTTCTCTTGGAAGACAATAAAAGATGAGTCTTAATAGTAATTGGTGCAGCCGGTACATAGCTCAGGAAACTTGATGTATAAGATTACTTTATGACGTTTTTAGTGTCAAACCATAACAAAACCAATCCGGAAGCTACTACTCAAGTGGTGGTTCTTTTTAAGAGGTATTGCTTGAATCAGCAAAGTGTATTTGGACCCTTTGCAATTTCACAACTTAGTCATGTACAAAGAGATTTCCCAATTAGATATCGAATATGACCAGATAAAAACATTACTTTGCAAAATGATTGGCATTTCTGCCTAATGTCGTGGAAGCCTCTTGAGAAAAGTTGACCAGAGTTCACAATTAATTGGTCTTCTCCAAGCTATTTGATCTCGAAGAGAACATGGATTGTCAAGTTTATGGCACTTTGTGCCAAGATGCACTTTGAGAGTATGAATAAGGCAAAGATAATATCAACATTTCTTAAAGTATTTCAATACGTTAACCTTGTTAGAATTTTAAAATTTTAAGTTAAGTCTCCATCTAATAGCTTGAACTTACATGGTCCTGCAATTTCAACATGGTATTATAATAGGTCCTGACAAACCTTTCCTGAGCCCCCCAATTGTAGTCAATTTCCACGCCTCGGTCTTAAGTCAAAGTTTAGCCTATACATGCAGGGTTGTTGAAATATTTAAACAGTAAAATACTCCTTCACATAATAGCTTGACCTTTTAGATCAATTAGCAGTAGTAACCACAATTTCCACCAATACAAAACCCACATAACAGGATGCTTCTCCTATTGTTCTGCAGTCCTGACGGCCCCCCAAAAAATAATTATTTTGCAGTCCTTACGAGAACTAATGCAAATGTTTTGGTAGATCATATAACAAAAGTCAAAAAACGTAAAAAGTAGTTGCCGCTTTTGGCCTACACTTATCTAGCTTTCCTCAACCAAGCGTATGAAAGATTATTGATACATAGGAACTGATATAAGCTTCTTTCTGCATCATAAATTTCATAATTACCTTGATCACAAAAAATCTTACTGGCTTCACTGTAAAATCTGCCATTGCTTTCAGGATGGTATCCAATAATACCCGCAACTTGTGATTATAGCCACTGACTTCCAGCTTAAGAAAATCAAAAAAAGAGTGAGCATGTTGTAAATGGAGAACCCCACTTACTAGAGGAATAAGGATGTGAAAAGGGAAATATTTCCGCATCGAATCAATGCCCAATTTGTATATATATGTAAATACACACGCACAAAATAAATGTACATATGTGTGTGTATTTTTTTCCTATGGCCAGAACTCTCTACATAAAAGAAGCTGATTCTTTCACCCAGGTAGGCAAACCACATAGTCAGAATAATTTATAACACATTCAAGAAACCTTGGATGGGTAGTGGGCTGGGGCCTTCTGTAGCAAGATAAAAGTATCTATATGCTGGCATGGGACAGAAAAAACGAATGACTAACCAATTGCCACAAGCAAAAAATCTATAGGTTGATGTAGGCATTGTATATCATTCCACTCTTACCTCAGTTGATGAATGTGCTAAAACTAACCAGGAATCAACAGTTATTGATAGAAAATGAAATTAGTTTGACGGCAATCATGCATGACAAGATGAGGCCGCAAATAGGAAATTGACACAAGTATAATAGATAACTGTGCAACTTATTTCTTAACTTATAGGAAATTGGGCACATGTTGAACCTGCACTCCAGATACTTAGCTGTCTTTTGTAGTTATTTTCACAAAGATGCTCATCAGTCCCTACTACACTAAAAGAATGGTATGAGATGAAGAAGGGTCAACTCTTGCCAATTACAACAAATTTTTGAAAGTCCAAAATTTGGCCCGATAATCACTTCTCTCATTCTTGACTAAGTGATTCCACAAACAAATGCAGGTAAAGGCATCGTGAGGTGACTATCAAAGAGTCCAAAGAGCATCTGGTTATCCTCTTGCACAGAATGAGCTGCAAGTAGTATCTTGAACTTATCATATTTGCAACTCATAGTCCTAAATAGGTATTTTGGATCCATACCTCGTCATAAATCCACTTACAAACGCCAGACTGGTGTAAGATGTCAATGTATTTAAAGAGCAATCCCATGATATCTTGCATGTGCTCTACTTTTTGGTGCAATACATGATTAGAATTTCAAGCCTCATAATCTAGGCTTTCTTACACGACCAACTTTTTGCCAAAGGGAATAAGCAAAGCCCTAAGTGTGTGAGAATGGTTTTTTGCAAATGACCTGAAAGAAAAACAGAGAAACGCCCAAAGGCAAGAATAGCCAAAACAGAACAACATACCATGACCAGCATCAGTCATTTCAATAACAACATTAAAGAAAGAGTTATTTGAATCCCGCAAAGTCTTTTGCATCAGAACTGATCATAAACCCTTTAGAAAAGAGACTTGATCAAAGTAGCTGAAAACAATTAAGCCAAAGCAATATGCTGGCTCCAGCAATTCTAATTGGATATTTTACTTTTACGAGATAATTTCTTCTTACAATAATTACGATAAGCAGACAGTTTGGGTCTAGATGCTTTTATGTCCCTCAACCCCAAAGGATCATAAATTTGTGTAACCCAACCTAATCTTCTAGTTTAGAAAGGAGAAATATTTTCTTTCCCCCAAAAGTTTGAAAGAGAGTTATTTTCTATGTCAATTTTTGCATGTTTTGAAAAGGTTTCAGGTGTTTGACACTAATTTAAAGCCAAATTTCAAAGGTGACAAGAAAAAGAAAAAGTAAAAGTAAAAAACAATATTCGCTTGAACAGATCGTAAAGTTTATACTCCGTATGCTCTATGGAGGGTAAAATGAAGAATATCTTTTGGTCAATTGAATTCTTATGCTCCTCATACTGGCAGAAAAAAGAGAAATGCATGGAGCATGACCCTTTTCCTTCCCAGTGAAAAAGCATAGAGCACGACTCTATTCTGCTTCAGTTGACATTTCAAGCATCTTGGGAGCAAGAAACCATAATATAGAGGAGCTGCATATACATGGAAAAAAAAAAAAAAGAATCTCCTACATGGAAATGAGATGCATATATTTAAGTTGCAATTACCAGAAAATAACTCAATAAAGATTTATCCTAGCAGAAAGGAACATTACCATTAAGATGAATCCTCCTGAGGATTAGTATAAGATAAGCAATGTAAATGACATGAGAAACAGACCTAATCTTTTCAAGGCATGAAACAGAGATCCTTCTCCCTCATGGCCTATAAGATGGGTGAGGTAGCTGCATAGGACTTCTTTGTAAAGTTGAATGCTGTGAGGCACTGGCCACTGAACTTGTAGCTTGTGGTCGTCACATATTGGAATGGCTTTAACAAGAACCTGGACAACAAGTAGGAGTTTCTTTAACTTTCTTCTGGATAGAAATTTTTACCAAACGGTAAATGAGGAATGTGCATGTCTTCCAACAAAAAATGGGAGCGGACTGCAGAAACGGACCTGTAAATGTTCCCATAAACAGGGATGACCAGAAATATGCAAAAAGCTCCGCCTGTTGGAAATAGCGTTGAACTTTTGGACTCCTAGATCTTGGATTTTATCAAGAGATGCTGTGGAGAGACATGAAATTTTACAAAATTGCACTACCGAATGAAGAGAATGTAGCAATTGTAAAGCTGTGTTGTATGGATGCAAGCAGTACCTTTGCCGTATACAACCAAACGCATGAGGTTGGCAGAGTAATTTTCTTCATAGAACTGGTGCAAGCCAAGGTTGGGCTTTCTCAAAAAGTAGGATCGGGAGAGTGACTCGCACATGGGAAAATAGGACGAACAGAAATTTCAGTACTGCGCAAGCTGAGGAGAACAGTCGTATCTTTGTCAATACAAATCGGATCGACCTGATTCCAAATCCAAATGAACAAAGACTTCTGGATCTACAATTTCTCTGTTTTGGGTTTTCTGAAATAAGCACTATAGGATGGCCTAATTTGAGTTTGAAATAACGAACAGAACATGAAAAGATAGAAACTCCGTTGGTTGCTCTTCTAGGCCTCCAAGGAAGTTGAAAGGGCACCGATTCTTCTACATCGATGACTGCAACTCTTCAAGGATGCGGATTTCAAAAGCTCTGACTCTTCAAGGATGGAGTGAAAACTCTTCTAGGTTTTCTAGGGTATGAACTCTTACAAGGTTCACGATACTTGGTTCAAAGCTAAGTTTTCATTCATCAAAAGTCGTCTATCTCATACAAGGAATTGGATGGCTTATATCGTCAAAGAAATAAAGATAGAGCATTGAAACTAGGAGAAATAAAGACAGAGCATTGAAACTAGGAGAAATAGTAATGAGCATGGAAACTATAAACTAGTGAAGGCATCATGCGAGCTCCCTAGGTGTCTTTCAAGCTTCCGGAATGGTCTCAAGATATCGATACGGCTTCTCAGTTTCGTCGAGCTTGAATGAGGGCTGACCTTCTTGGTCGAGAGAGTTGGTCTTCAATGCAGGCTGCATCATCCTCCCCATCTTTAAAAGAATTCGTCCTCGAATTCTTGCCATCATCATCAGAAGAATCTCCCACATAAGGTATTAAATGTCGAACGTTGAAGACGTCGTGAATCTTCAAATGAGAAGGAAGATTCAATCAATACACATTAGGATTGATATGCTCAAGAACTTCGAGAGGTCCAAGCTTTTGATCACTAGGCTTGTTATAACTTCCGACGGGATGCCGTTCCGGTGGCAAATAAGCCTAAACAAAATCTCCAGGTTCAAAGATAACTTCACGCCGCCGCTTGTCGATGTCCGTTTTATAGGATTCATTTTTTCTCTCTAGTCTTTGGCGCACATCTTCATGAATTGTCCTCATTTGAGAAACAATATCGTCGACTTTGCTACTCGACTTCTCAACAAAAGGAGTTGGTGCAAGATCAAGACCAGTGTTCGGCTGTCGACCATATACAATCATAAATGGACTATATCCAATGCTACGGTTCTCAACACAATTATATGCAAATTCTCCAAGTGACAACCGCGTCTCCCAAGAACGGGGATTATTATTGATAAAAGTCCTTAATAGATTTCCCAATGTTCGATTGACGGCCTCAGTTTGTCCATCCGTTTGGGGATGAAACACAATACTATATTGCAGTTTAGTACCGACATTCTTCCACAGTTGTTGCCAAAAATGACTAAGAAATTTTGTATCCCGATCCGAAGTAATGGTCTTCGGAATGCCATGCAACTTACAGACTTCCTTGAAAAATAAGTTGGCAATACGCGAAGCATCCATAGCTTTTCAATATGGAATAAAATGTGCCATTTTTTAAAAACTGATCGACAACAACAAAGATTGAATCCATACTTCTATTTGTGCATGGTAGTCCAAGGACAAAGTCCATAGAGACCTCCTCCCATGGGGCATGTGGAATCGGCAAGGGCAAATAAAGGCCAGCATTAGTAGCTTGTCCCTTTCCAATTTGGCAACGTCGACACCTCATCACATGTCGATGTACATCACATTTCAAATGAGGCAAAAGTATTTGGCTGAGACAAGTTGTACAGTTTTGTCACGCCCAAAATGTCCTTCACGGTGAACTTCATCGATCACCCTTTGTCGAAGAGAACAATCCGGCACACATAAACAGTTTCCTTTGAAAAGAAAACCATCACATACAATAAATTCAGCAAGCTTCTTTTCATGTGCATCGAGAATGATCTTGGAAAAGTAGGGGTCTTCTTGATATAACTCCTAAAAAGAATCAAATCCAAGAATAATAGAATGCATTGTAGAGAGCAAGCTCTTCTTTCGACTAAGGACTTCGGCAACCTGATTATGAGATCTAGCCTTATGCTTAATAATGAAAGTGAACTCCTGGATGTATTCAGCTCATTTTGCATGCCTAGAGTTAAGCTTTTGCTGTCCGGAAATATACTTTAGAGCTTCATGATCAGTATAAAATAAACTCTCGATGAATAAGATATTGCCATCAATACTCAAGTGTGTGAAATAATGCATAGAATTCCATATCATTGGTGCTGTAACGAAGTTTGGCACCATTCAATTTTTCACTAAAGAAGGCGATGGGTCAACCTCCTTGACTTAGAACTCCTCCTATGCTAATACCCGATGCATCACAATGCACTTCAAAAACAAGATCAAAATTAGGCAATGCAAGTACCGGGGTTGTGCTCAATTTTTCAATGAGCTGTTCAAAACTTTTATGAGCTGCATTCGTCCATTTGAAAACTCCCTTCTTCATGCAAGAAGTGAGTGGGGCTGCAATGGTGCTAAAATGCGTAATAAACTGTCGATAGAACAAAGCGAGGCCATGAAAACTTCACACTTCATGCACATTTGTTGGAGTTGGCCATTCTCGAATCACCTTGATCTTAGAATCATCCACCAAAATTCCATTCTTTGAAATATGAAACCCCAAGAAAAGGATTTGTGGTACCACAAAATAGTACTTGTCGAGAGCCGCATACAGTTATTCCTACCTCAACACACATAATACTTCTTGAAGATGATGCAAGTGCTCATCAATAGACTTGCTAAAAATCAAGATATCATCGAAATAAACAACAACAAACTTTCCCAGAAAATGCTTCAGCACTTGAGTCATAAACCTCATGAATGCCGATGGTGCATTTGACAATCCGAATGGCATGACTAGCCACTCATATAGCCCATCTTTCATTTTGAATGATGTCTTCCATTCATCTCCGGGTTTGATTCTAATTTGATGATATCCACTCTTCAAATCCAGCTTTGAGAATATAATTGCTCCAGAAAGTTGATCTAAGAGATCATCAAGGCGAGGAATAGGAAATCGATACTTGATGGTGATCTTGTTGATCACTCTGCTGTCGACACACATCCTCCAAGTACCAATTTTCTTAGGCACTAAAGGAGCTGGAACGGCACACGGACTAAGGCTCTCCCTTATAAAACCCTTATTCAATAGCTCCATCACTTGTCGATGCAATTCCTCATGTTCAGTCAGACTCATTTGGTAATGAGCAAGATTCGGCAAAGAGGCTCCGGGCATCAAGTCAATTTGATGCTGAATATCTCTCATAGGAGGGAGTCCAATGGGTAAGTCCATCAGGAAGACATCCTTGAACTCTTCCAAAAGAGGTTGAACTGGATGAGGTACGATAGAGGCAACTTCATTCTTCTCACCTGTTTTATTAAGCAAAATATACAATATACGAACTCCTTTCAAAGCATCCTTCATATCCTTCATTGTAAGCAACGTAAGGGAGAAGGAATTCTAAACTACAGGAATTTTCAAAGGTTCCCTACTAGGTGCCAACGTAATCTTCTTGCCTCCAAATTCAAAAGAATATGTATTTTGATAACCATCATATGTAGTCCTCCTATCGAATTGCCATGGTCGACCAAAAATAATGTGACTAGCATCCATCAGCAGAACATCACACCATATCTTGTCATTATAAACAGAACCAATGGACAAATTAACAAGGCATCATTTTGAAATAGTTACCTTAGCACATTTCTTCAACCACGACATTTTATAAGGTGTAGGGTGCGTTTTTAATTCCAACTTCAACTTGCTTGGTACGCAGCCACCTATCTCCAGTGTCATCTCGAGGAGTAAGAAAAATTTTCCTCACCATAAGAAGTTCGCCAGTGTTAGCATGCACTATTTGTTCATCATCCGCAGCTTCTTCATCATTGTTCAACTCCTCTTCAAGTGGATCCTCAATATTCTCATCAGAATCATTATCCACCAAGAAGGCTTTACTGGCTAGTCGATTCTTATTGATTCGACAATTGCTAGCACGATGACCTAACTCCCCACAAGAATAGCAACGTATTTCAGACATAGCAGGTTGCTTGGAAACATGGGGTTGAGTAGAAGGCTTACTAGCAAATTGCATTGTAACCTCAGCAACTTTAGCAGTGCTAGTGGTACTCTTAGTGGCCTGACTTGCCATGGTAGTTGATTGTTGTCTCCGAGAACGAGAGCACTCCATTTTGAGTGCCCGTTGGTGTGCATCTCCTAAGTCCCAAATGTCGAGGACTTCCAAGGCATCTTGAATGTAAAATTGAAGACTGTTCAAGTATTTGTTCACAAGCACCTCCTCTGAGTCCTGGATATTGTTATGAATCACCAACTCATTGAATTCATTGGTGTATTGGTCCACCGTTCGCGTACCTTGTTTTAGATTTTGGTACCGTTGGTAGAGCTCTCTCTTATATCCTTTGGGAAGAAAATATTTTTGAATCTTGCCCCTCCATCTTTCTCCACAAAGTGATTGGGGCTTTGCCAACGGCTTGGCGAGTTTGTTTTTCACGTCTCCACCAAGCAATCACCTTGCCTCAGAATCACATAGCAATGATCCCAACTCGACAATTCTCCGGAACATTTCGATGCTCAAACACCTCATTCACAAGTGTTAGCCAATCAACAATTTCATCAGGAGACTCAGTACCTATAAATTCCGGGACATCTTTCTTGACTTCCTTTTCCCAATCTGGTTCACAAATATGTTGTAAATGATGTCAAACATGCCTCCAACTGTGAATAGATTGAACACTCTCCGAAGAGGAAGAGTCACCATGGGAATCTTCAGTTTTGAAACGGGGTGGAGAATTATTTGCTTCAGCCCTCAAACGCTGAACTTCTCGCGTCAATTCATCAATTTGTTGTTGCATATTCTCAGCGAGTGTATGCAATTCATTGAGGGGAATGGTTCTGCTGCCACGATGTCTAGCTTGTCTTGGAGGCATTGTCCTCTCCTCCAAAGCTCTAATACCAAATGGTGCAAGCCAAGGTTAGGCTTTCTCAAACAATAGGATCGGGAGAGTGACTCACACACGGGAAAATAGGATGAACAGAAATTTCAGTACTGCGCAAGCTCAGGAGAACAATCATATCTTTGTCGATACAGATTGGATCGACCTGATTCCAAAGCCAAATGAACAAAGACTTCTGGATCTACAATTTCTCTGTTTTGGGTTTTCTGAAATAAGCACTATATGATGGTCTAATTTGGGTTGGAAATAACGAATAGAACATTAAAAGATAGAAACTCCGTTGGTTGCTCTTCTAGGCCTCCAAGGAAGTTGAAAGGGCACCGATTCTTCTACATCGATGACTGCAACTCTTCAAGGATGCGAATTTCAAAAGCTCCGACTCTTCAAGGACGAAGTGAAAACTCTTCTAGGTTTTCTAGAGTATGAACTCTTACAAGGTTCATGATACTTGCTTCAAAGCAAAGTTTTCATTCATCAAAAGTCGTCTATCTCATACAAGAAATTGGATGGCTTATATCGTCAAAGAAATAAAGATAGAGCGTTGAAACTAGGAGAAATAAAGACAGAGCATTGAAACTAGGAGAAATAGTAATGAGCATGGAAACTATAAACTAGTAAAAGCATCATGTGAGCTTCCTAGGTGTCTTTCAAGCTTCCGGAATGGACTCAAGATATCGATACGGCTTCTGCGGGCCGATCTTCTTGGTCGAGAGAGCTAGTCTTCAATGCGGGCTGCATCAAGAACTTAATGAGTTCTTGCCTTATGTCAATCCCCCTAGCCTTCGGTTGAACTTCTAAGGTTTGTCTGTTTCCTAAGGTAGTGAAGTATTCATGGGTTACGGTGTGTCACGTATTCCCTAGTCTAAGAATAAGCATCTTAGTTGGTTCCAATTCATACATAATCCACTCAGTCTTTATCTAAAAGCAAAAAAGCCCAGTCTAATTCTCTGGAAACGAAAATAGCATATAGAATTAGCAAGCCATCTATTTTCTCAAAAACTTCATATTAACAGTAACAACTAGACAATAATGTGTTTGATGCTAGCTCCAGGTAGGAGCTTATTAACCAGTTCAATGACTTCCCCATTATTTGCCAGAATTCGTCCAAATCAGAACCTGCTAATGTACAAGTTCTTCCCTAAAATGGAGATCTACTCTACAAAGACAATTTTTAGCACTGTGTTGAACATTTTACTCATCTGAAAAATGAGCATATTTGCTTCAGCGACATGTCTGATATGATGGTTTGAAACTTAAAAGGATTTTTTTGGTCTCAGACTAGCATCTGTCATGTTATTAAGTGCGAAATATATCAAGTCGCATATGTGAATGAGCACAAGCTTAAATTAACTTCTTTAATTAAAACCTTTTGTCTGGTAACAGAATGTGATATGTTTTTTTTTTTTTTTTTTTGGTAAAGGTAAAGAATTTTATAGCTTGGACAAAAGAACAAACAGACGGCGCCAAGACTTACACTCTAATTGCAACAAAGCGAGTGGAGGGAGGGGAGCCGAAACAAAACAGCAACAACAGAGAACAAAAGACCGAAGAGGTCACACAAAAAAACACCAAGGCACTAAACCCCTCAAAGAACTATAAGGAGAGGGCAAAGAACCGGTGAGCCAAAAGGCTTGAAACGGGACCGCACAAGAGCTTCCACTTCCGGAGCTAAGTAATGTCAGAGTGATCAGCAAAGATGGAGGGGTCAAAACCCCAACTTCTCTGAAGTCTTCTATTTCTTAGGATATCCGGGACATTTGAGAAAGTGATGGCTTTATCCTTGACAATCTTGACAATATGATTTTTTAGTGCAGCAGCAGCCACCGTTTCCCCACGAAAGATGATGGCATTCCTTTTCTTCCAAATAATGTAGCACATGGCAGCAAAAGAAAAGTGAGCTATACTGTGAAAGAAATCTTTGCCATTAAGAAAAGACATAGCCCATTGGAGATTCTCCACCCAAGTCCTAGGGCGCCAAGGGAGGTTGCAACGAGTTGCCCAAAAGAAGGCAATAGACGCCGATGAGTAGCAATCAAAAAACAAGTGATCAATGGAATCAAGAATTTCATTACAGAAAGCACAGGTAGCGAAATCAATCCTACCATAAGAAAGAAGAAGTTCCTGAGTAGGCAAACGATTTTTAGCTATCAACCATAAATTAAATTGGAACCTGGGTGCAATGTCGTTATTCCAGATAAGAGAAGCCCAAGGAACTCGACTTTTCTTAGCCCTGATGTGGTCCGAGGCGAAACCCACCGAAAAAGGAACCAGATGGATGCCAACGCCAAGAGAAAAGGTCCGGGTCTAAGGATAGCGTCGAGATGGAGAGTCCCCAACTTTCTAGAAGAGATCGAAAGGAATAGCCTATTGGTGAAAGGAGATCAGCCATAACCGCATGCTTAGGAAGGCCCGAGTTCTGTATGAGATGATTTGGAATAAGAAGATCAAAAGGGCCCTTCGGGTGCCAATGATCAAACCATAAGGATACCGAAAGTCCGTTACCAATTTTTCAAAGGAAGGAAAGCCGAGAATCTCTTCTTAGTTGCAAGATTTTTTTCTAGGCCCATGAGCAAACTTTAGGAGATGAGGTGATCCAAAAATTATCCCTCTTTAAAAAATTGGAGTGAATCCAACGGCACCATAAGGATTCTTTATCTGTGAAAAGAATCCAAATGTATTTCATCATCGCTGCACTGTTGCAGTCTTTCAATTTCCGAATACCGAGGCCTCCCTCCATCTTTGAAAAGCAGATATCATCCCACGAAACTGAGACCCTCCCCTACCGAGGGTGGCTCCTTTCCATAAGAATTGCCTCAAAAAATTTTCAATACTATCAATGGACTGAAACCAGCAAGGTAAAGACACTTGACCAGAAAGCTTGGATGGAATGTAAGACTAACCTAATTAGTTGCAATCTTCCAGCAAAAGAAAGAAAACGATGAGCCCAAGATTGGGCCCTAGCTGTGATTCGATCAATCAGGGCAATACAATCTGTTTTCCCAAGCCTAAAGGAGATGGTAGGCACTCCTAAATATCGCACCGGTAGCTTTCCTTCTTGAAAACTAAAAGCCAATAAAATGTAGTTACGTAGAGAAGGACTGCCACCTGAAATGAAAATTTCACTCTTGTTCTTATTTGGAACCAAACCGCTCCAAGAAGAGAATAAATCCAAGCCTTTTTTTAGCATGGTAATGGACACCCGATCAGCCTGACTAAAAAGAAAGACATCATCTGCGAAAAAGAGGTGAGAAAGCTTGACCGCTTTGCATCTTCAAAAGTACTTGAATTCCTTGAGTGAAGTGCGAGCACTCAAGATTCCTAAGAACACCTCCATCACTAGGGTGAACAAATAAGGAGACATAGGGTCGCCCTGACGAAGGGCCCGCCCACCGGTGAAAAAACCATGCAGTTCTCCATTGATTGAAATAGAGTATTTCGGAGTCCGTACACAAACCATGATCAGCCGAATCAGAGAATCGGGAAAACCAAAAGCCACAAGAGTAAGCTGAAGGAAATCCCAGTCAATAGTGTCATATGCTTTTTGGAAATCTACTTTGATAGCACATTTAGGGAGATACGGGTATAGGTGAAAACCGGCAAAAAGCTCCTATGCCATCAAAATATTATCCCTAATCCTTCTTCCATTTATAAAAGCATTCTGGGAAGAATCAACCACATCACTCAAGACAACAGCAAGTCGATTAGCCAGAATCTTGGTAATAATCTTATAGATAGTATTACAGCAGGCAATGGGTCTAAAATCAGAAACCGCACACGCATTCGGCACTTTAGGTACTAAGGCGAGGATAGTGTTATTTACCTCTCTCAAGAGACAACCAGAAGAGAAGAATTCCTTGACTGACTCTATCACGGACGAGCCAACAATATCCCAGTTGCTCTTAAGGAATTCCGCCGTAAAACCATCCGGGCCAAGAGCTTTGCCTCTTGGAAGAGAGAATAGAGTATCTTGAATTTCGGTGTCAAGAATCGGGCTAGAAAGGGAGCTAACCTGGTCCATAGACAACAGCCTTCGAATAAACTCCTTTAATTCTTTCAAGGAAGGCTTGGTGAGGGACACTTGAGGAGCAAGAAGATCCGCAAAGTAAGAGACAAAGACTTGCAGAACCAAGTCAATGTCCGTGATGAAATCCCTCGAGGAGTTTTTAACAGAGAGGATTCTATTTCTAAGTTGTCTTTTTTTAACCGAAAGATGAAAGAATGTAGTATTTCGATCCCCTTCTTTCAGCCACCGGACTCTTGACTTTTGTCTATATAATGATTCTTCATTTATGCGCAAGTCCACGAAGAGTCTACGGCGCACCTTCTCTAAATCAGCCAACTCAAAATTGTTCGAATCAAGTTGAAGATCAAGCTGTGTAACCCGAAGAGCTTCTCTAGCTTCATCCGTCCTCAGTGAAATATTCGAGTATACCTCTCTATTGAGATGCTTGAGTCTACCTTTCAGCATCTTTAGTTTGGACACAAGCCTGTACATGGAGAAACCATCAACCGGCGAATCCCAGACATGTTGAACAATGGAGGTGAGGTTTGGGTGCTTTGCCCAATAATCAAAGTACTTGAAAGGCCTCCTCGTGATCACCGGGTTAAGAACTCTGACTACCATGGGCGAATGATCAGAGATACCCGAGTTCATAAATGAGGCCTTCGAGAAAGAGAAATCCATATTTCATTTAGTGTTGACCAACACCCGATCAATCTTCCTCATCTTTCTAGTCGCACCAGCAAATGTCGACCAAGTGAAATGAAGCCCAACATACCTAAGATCTTCTAACTCAGTTTGAGCTAAGCAATTAGCAAATTCATCGAAATATGGAATCCAGTTGTTAGAACCACCAAACCGGTCAGAGGGATCCTTTAAGGCATTGAAGTCTCCGATCACCAACCAAGCTGACTCCTGCAGAAGATTGTTCATGCGTAGTAGGTCCTCCTAGAGAGGCCGACGACGAATAAAAGTATGCTCCCCATATACTACAGAGAAGCAATAAATCATACCAGAAAAGTTAACCCTCAATTGACCATGTACGGCTTGGTCGTTGATCGCCAAAGTTTCAAAATTAACATACTCCGGGTTCCAACCTACCCAGATTCTGCCGTGAGGTGAGAATTCATAATTCGCAATCCAATTCTAGCCATTTAACAAGGAGGAGGAGATGGAATCGAAATAGGTTCAGAGACTTTCGTCTCAATAAGACCAATAAAACAAAGATTGTGCTTGGAGACAAACTTCCTAACTTCAGCCCGCCTGAGAAGACCATTGAGGCCTCTTATATTCCAAAAGCCTATGTACATATTTACAACGGAGAGTGAGAGAGAGAGGGTTACCTCTTTTTAGTGGTCCTTTTCCGACCAGTAGCCGAAATAGGAGCCACCGAAGGTGGGTGATCCGAGCATAATAACAGTAGTTTATCTTGTAACGTCTCAACAGGAGCATTCAAGGGGAGGCCTTTCAGTGAGGGACAACCAATCGAGAGCAAGTCTTCATTATCCGCACCATCATAAGGACTAAGATTGTCAATCTCATCAGAACACTTAGCCAAGTTCAAAGGAGGATGAACAGCCTTGGCTTTTGCTAGAGAGGAAGAGCCATCAACGGCTTTAGGTAAGGAACCTTTAACGCCTCGAGGCACAGAACCAGTACCAGATTTCCCGAGGCAGCACCTTTCAACTTAAGAGATTGTCCACCTTCATTGGGCGGAACTAGACTGAAGGAGGCAGCTTCTTTGTTAACCCGGTTTTTCTTCTTCGAGACTTGCTTCCAACCTAGTTCAGCAAGAGCCGGAGGTATACTTGCAGAGCAAACCAGATCCTGGCTTCCCTCGCATACAAAAGTCGAAATAGTAGGTGTACTAGTAGCAGGTGGAAGATTCTCAGCAAGATTAGTGTCTTTATGAGGTCTCCAAGGGTCCTCTCTTACTAGAAGACCCGCATCAGAATTAACATAGAGGGGGTTATCCCGTGTCTTGTCACCGGCCTGCACTTGCTGAGAAGGAACAAGGGCAGAAGGTGAGGATACTGCAGCAAGAGCAGGGATTCTCTCATTCAAAGGCTGTCGAGACTGATCAGTAGAAGATTGAGCATTAACAGACTTGCATTTATGGCCGAAGATACCACAACCTGCACAAGCTGTAGGCTTCCATTCATATTCTATTTCAACTAGGCAAGATTCGCCTTGATGTACCACCTCGACGAACTGACAATGAGGCTGCTTAGCTGTGATTTCTACACAAACTCTAGCATAAGTGAGCATTTTCATCTGCTCTGTTTTCAGGTCTACATATAGCAGTTTACCTACAGCACTAGCAACTTTGCTTATAGTTTGTGAAGACCAACAAGCAGCAGGGAGATTTATGAGTCTAACCCATATAGGAACCGTGAGGTGAGCATCTTTCCTCAGCTCCAAATCCGGTCTCCATTGCTGAAGAACTAGCGGCACCTTGGAGACGGTGATGGGCCCTCCTTCTAGCACCTTCCTTCGAAATTCCCTATCCGAAATATGAAAGAAGAAAAACCCCTTCCCATTTGCCATGACTTCAGCCAAGTTAGATCCCCAAGCTTTTTTAAAAACTACTTCAGTAACTACAAAAGGTATCCTCCTACCTATGTAGTATCCCACGAGACATTCTTGCAGTTTTGGGTCAGCAGCTTGGAGGTCTTCCTCTATCATTTCAACTACCGGCCTGTTATTAACATAAGTTGGAGGGAAGAACTCAAGGTCGTATCCCTTAGAGGCCACTTTGGCTACCGTGACACTCGCCCAAGAGCGTAAATTTGAGCTCCTTGAGATAGCTCTTTGAGGACGTTTAGAGCCTGATCTGCCTCTGCTTCTACCTCTCGGCCCAACCGTAGTGCGAGAGGAGCGAGCACGAGCAGCAATTTCCTTTTGGGAATCACCACCCGTGTTCTCATTAACAACAACACCGAACAAGGATCTGTCTCTACTCTCATCTCGCAAACCAGCAGGACCATGAGCAATACCCAGGTGGTCTGTTTCTGTCGGGACAAGGTAAATCGGGGACATATGCCCCTTATCTTTCCTAGACGAATCATCATAGGAAGAATGGCCATGTTTTTGGGAAACTAGAGCAGACACACTCGGCCCTTCATCAAGACAATGGGCCTGAGCCGAAGCCGAGGCCATCACAGCAACAGAATGAAGATACAGCAGCAGAATCGGGACAAAACCCTAATCGATCTCCTCCATAATCGGCCCAAAAGAATGACGTACCAGGGAGAAACTTCGAGGGGTTTTGAAGAGTGACCCAAGGCATCTCTCACTACCAAATGGCAACCTCAACTGTCGGTCAAACCACCTGGAATCAACCGAAGAAGAAATTGCGTGAACAAGGGCTCGATCGCCAGCTTGAGAGTTTATGGTTCTTTTTTACTGTTAGAATGTGATATGTTTCTAAGCAGTGAGTTCCTGAAAAAATTGTCGCATTTGAAGAGGAAAAAATGAAGAAACACTAGATCGATATCTTTATGAGGGGACAAATGGAATGGTTATCAGAAGACTGGCTCTTAGAACAAGGAGCGATCTATCGGAATCGGGCACATTATCCATCCAACTAGGAGCAACCTTTAGGAAATCGAACCTGACTTGCGGTCGCAAATTTAGGGCTTCTCGAGGGACCGCTTTGAGAAGAGCAGAAAGCAAGTCGTCGATGGAAGATTAGACGAGAGGGCAGAGGGCTTGCTTCTCGGTCGCGAGTTGGGGGACGGAGAGAGGCGAGCGAAATCGACCGTCGGGAGAGAGCACAATTGGGGACCATCGAGTGGAGAGAGAAAGGCCGTCGTCAGGAGGGAGCGAGGGCCGTCGGAGGAAGCGCTAGACGGGAAGGTTCAATGCGTTGGGGTAGAGTGCAAAGAGTGCGTCGAGCGTCAGAGGAGGAGGAGGAGGAAGACAGAGAAGGTAAAGAAAAGAGAGAATACATAGGAGAGAGAAAGTCCTGCGCTCCTCCCGCAAGCTGGTTTGAAGTGTAGAAGTGGGACGACGTGGACCTGATACGGACAGGTATCATACCCAATATTTTCTCCACAAAGTACACTGACTTAGTTAAGCAATAGTTCAAGAAAAGATTGGGCATCTAAAGATTCAGATGAGCTCTCCGCTCAAACATTCCAAGAGTGAAGTAAAGCGCCTGTTTCCATTACCATGACGGACAGCTCCCCATTCAAAAAAGCATGATACGATGCAATCTGCTTAAACAACAGGATGTTGTATCCATATTGAAGGTATTTTGTTTGGATCTTTCACCATTGCCAAAAATACAGTGAAGCTTTTGGTCGTTTAAAGCATCTGAGAAATTGTCATCGCTGAATTAAGAGCGAACCGAACGAAAAAATTCAACATTTTGAGACAATGGCTAATGAGCACAAGCATGGGAGATGGATATAGGCATGAAGAAAAATAAGAAATAGCGCAGCATGGTTCCTACTCGATTTTCCACCGTACGCCAATACATTGAGGTATGCTACAAGTGAATATTTGCGACAAGAAATGAATCCTAATTTTTGAAGATGTTACTTCTGACAGGATCATGGTCATAAATCTGCATTCGGATACAGCAATATTCATATTGGCATCTCAAAATTGACAAACAAAGTTGAGTAAGGATTCATGGAAATTCATGATCTCGACTTTAGTATCCTGAATTTGAAGAAAAACCCCAAAAACTTACATTATGGTGCTCCCAGCGCCTAATTGACAAAATAACTGAAATAAAAATTACTAAAACACAGAAATTCATCCATTCATCAATAGAAGCTAAAATGAATCAAAACCAATGTTCTTTATTCTTCTGCATAAACGAAATAAATTCATAATAAGTATCGTCTGCCTACGGAAAATAACCTTAATGGGACTTGGTAAATGCTATTACTCTATTTGCCTAAGCGCAGATTGATATCGTGTCAAGGATGAAGAATCTTACTTTATGATTGATGACATAAAATGTACTTAAGAAGGTTTTCTGATCTGTTTGGATTCTAAATTCTGGTCATGATCACGAGTCAAACTACACTGAAGCCTCGCATCCACTTGCTTAGCCAACTTCCTCGAGACTCCTTGACTTTAAGACGGAAAACATTAGCGCGTTGTCAAGGAAGACCACTCATGTAAAACTAAAAATATTAATGAAAGTCGGTAAGCTCGACTAAAAACGGCGATATATCTTCTATAATTACATTTACTTGTTAGCAACAATAAATGATCTCCAGAATCGAAGTTTCGGAGTGCTTCCATAATGTACCTGCCTTATTAATTTTGAATGGGGCGTATGTGTCATCGATCTTCCCGAGTTGTCCCCATTGACTTGCATCTGGTGAAATCAACTTTGAAGTCCGGCTTTAGCCCTCGAATCTCGGTCAATTTCTCACAGTATTTAACCTCTAGAATTCGTAACTTCTTACATGCTGAAAGATCAGGTAATGTCACGATTGACTTGCACCCAGTGATATCCAACTCCTCCAGTAACTCCAGCTTATCAAGGCCTTGAATTTCAGCTAGGCTTTCACAATTTCTAGCAATAAATCGCTTCAGACGCTCCAACTTTGAAAGATCCAATCTTGTGATGGACTTGCACGCGGAGATGTTCAACACCTCGAGGCATTCCAATTTGTCAATGCCTTCGAGTTCAATATTTTTTACCTCTCCATTGTAGCTTTCAAGGTCCAGGTATCTCACCGACTCTAAATCTTCAAAGTCATCAAGATCCGACAACTCTGTCCCTGTGGATACATCCAATATTCGTAGGAATTTTAGCGCTTTCAGACCTTTGATTCCCATCAGGCTGCAGCACTGCAGGAGCTCTAATTTCGACAAGGATTCCAAATTTGAAAGATCCGGCAATATCTTCAACTTATGGCATTTCCAAACGCGAAGCTTCAACAGTTTAGAGGGAAGCTCCAGGATTCTTTCAAGAGACAAGCAAACATGAAGAGTGAGCTCCTTTAGGTAACTTAGGTGACTGAGTGAAGGAAGTTCGAGAATCTGACAGGTGAGTTGTAGGAAAGATAAGCCGGAAGGAAGTGCTGGCAGCGACTTAAGCCGGTTGCAGTACAATAAATCAAGGTGTTCAAGACAAGACAATCCTCTGGTGTCAATGAGAATGTCCTCTTCCAGATTATGGCAACCTGAGGCATCTAATTCTTGGAGTTTTCCCATTTTTCCAATGGTACTAGGTAGCTTCTCTATTGCGCTATGAGAAACCCTCAGAATTTCTAAATTCTGCAATTCTTCAATGGATTCAGGTAATTCCATGATCCCTGTAGATGATAAGTCCAGCTCAGTTAACAACTTCAACTTCCCAATCGTAGAAGGGATCCTTTTCAACATGTAGCAGCGCACTAATGACAAGCGCTTCAATTCCACAAGGGACTGTACAGAGTCTGGAAGTTCCGGTAATCTTTTACAGGTATCCAAGTTAAGGGTCGACAATTTCACCAGACTGCCTATTGAGCGGGGAATCTTGGTCAGCAAACGACAACCCACGGCACTAAGCATATTCAGCTTCTTCATGGAGGGATTTCTTGTATATTGGTCTCGTCTAAAAGAAGTTCCTTCAATTTTTCTAGTTTACTCACTTGTTCAGGTAGCTTCTCAAGACTCCCACAGCACCTCAAGTTCAAGGAAATGAGACCCTGGACTTCTCCAATGGAAGGATCGATTTTCTCCAAGTCCTCACAGTGTTCCAGAATTAGAATCTCTAAACTTTTGAAAGTGGAGAGATTGGGGGTACTCCTCAAACGTGAGCACCTCGAAAGGTTAAGAACTTTCAACTTCGCCATCTGTAAGAAAGAAAACTATTTCAGGATAAGCCATTGCAAATAAATGATCAATTGAACAGTAGAGAGAATGTGTTTCTTATCTTACCTTAATTGAACTCCATCCTCCCCAATTTTCGCATATGTTACTGCTTGATAACTCAAGTATGAGTAATTTCTCCAAATGAATTTCAGTCGCCTCAAACGAATCTGGACATCTCTCCCACTGCTGCCATCTCAATTGAGAAAACAATTCCGTAACTTTGGCAAAATCCACAGAACTGATATGGAGGAACCTTAAGTTAGGTAATTTTTTAAATCGCTCTTGCTCAAATAGCTCACTTGAACCATTTCTGTCCAGACAAATGGCCACAATCTCTTTCATTCCCTACAAGTAAAAAATTGAGGACCATGAACATTACATTTGAAAAATTGCATGACCTGGGGCATGCATTGTTGGTTGTCTTCGATAAGGAAAATTATAATTATACGGGGGACTATACCATTCATGTGATATAAGAGAACATGGAATACGAGAGCCAAAACGAAGTAGAACTGTTACCTCAGGTCTTCTCAGTATATTCAAGGCTTCCTCCCCGTCCCATAATCTACTGCGTTTCTGATTCACAATACTTCTGCCAAGATCTCTCAATTGACCCTGCATCCTCAATTTATTATTGTCTCCAATTTTTATTAGTGACCGGCGAATCAATTTATTTATTCCCATTTTTGGTCGAAATTTGCAGTCATTCCACATGTAGGTGGCAATCCTAGTGTCGGCTCCATCCAACAGACTGGCAATATCCAAGAATATTTCTTTTTCTTCATCCTCCAAGGTGTCATAACTTATCCTTAACTTTTCTTGCACTTCCTTAGGAGGTGTCTTCTTTAATCTCTCCAGCATTTCTACCCATTCTTCTTTCTTTGCCATCTTCAAGAGATCACCAATCACCTTGAGAGCTATGGGAAGCCCTCCTGTAGTGGCAATGATCTCACGAGAAAGATTCCCAATTTTTTTTGGAGGAAAATTCCTTCCAAATGCATGTCTGCTGAATAGAGTCAAGGAGTCATCTGCATTCATTTCTGTGAGTTCGTAACCATGGTAACCCTGAGACATGGCTTGATCAAGAACAATTTTATCTGGACTTGTAAAAATGATCCTACTTCCTGACATAAACCATTTGCCATCTTTAATCAAACCATCCAATTGGTTGGACCTTCTTGTGCTTAAATGTGGATTCTAAAATACTAATTTCAGTACCAGATCTAGACACTTATTTACTGTGTAGTAGATCAGAGATTAGTTGACTCTGCAGACAATGAATGCTTGTCTTTTGAATATCTTTAAGGAAGGTGCGATGCACAAATTTATCAGAAAATTTTTTTATAGATGATCTTAGCTAGGGTTGTCTTACCGACACCTTTCATTCCATGAATTCCAATGATTCGCGTGTCAGTGAATGCATCAGTATCTGCCAACCTCATAATCTTCTCCACATGATAATCTGTTCCAACCAAGTGCTCAGAAACATGTAGCCGTAAATAATGTTGCTGCTCTTTCAGCACAAGTCGGACAACGTCTCTTACTAATACCGCTTCATGCCTGTCAAAGAACACAGCTCGTAAGAACTTGTTCTTACGGCTTCCCTAAAAAGGAGCAAGGGAAATAGTGATGCTTCTTAAGAAACGATCTTAACATACTAAAACCAAGTTTTTGGTGACAACGAAATACCTGTCCTTATGATTATCTGATTCGAATGCTTTTAATTTACAAACTTCCTTGAGCACTTCTGGCCCTTCCTTGACGATCACCTCCTTAAAATCCTTCTTACGTAAATCGAAGGCCTCTCCAAACTTCCCTTTTAGGTTTCTCACATCATACGGCATCACTTTGTAAAGTATCGGAAAGACTATTTGTCCTCTACTTTTCTTGGCCTTCATTATTAGGATGAGCTCACGGAGGCACCATTGGCTGGAAGCAAATTTTCTGAGATAATAGGGATTGAGATCTTTGAGTGCGTGACTGCATCAATAAGTGCACTGGGAAAGTGATCTCCAAAGTCAAGATTTTCTTCATCTCTGAATACTAACTCTGGCGGCATGGCTCCTACATTTACAAGTGCTTGATAGAGGTGATCGACGAAGCCTGTACGAGTATCTGGGCCTCTAAAGCTCAGGAATACATCGTACTTATATTCTGTCTTAGAGGTCAACGAACTAGGTGCTCCCAGATCGACTTCTCCAGAGTTACTTGGTTCTGGAACGCTCAAAGGATTCGTTGGTGCTGAACTCGCATCTTCTGCAGAGTTACTTGTTTCTGGAGAGATCGATGAGTTGGATGGACCAAAGCTCTGACGTTTTGCATTGTTAGTTTCAGCTGGAGTGGTGGCTGTCGAAGCAGATGCTTCGAAACCGGTTTCTTCAGCTGGACCATTCAACTGATTAGCTGGCCCATAACTCGCATCTCCTGCGGAGTTACTTGCTTCTGGAGTGGCGGACGAGTGAGATGGACTAAAGCTCCGATGATCTGCATGGTCACTTCCGGCTGGAGAGATCAACAAACCAGATGCTTCTTGTTCTGCAGAATCACTTCCAGCTGGAGAGGTCAAAGAGATAGATGGACCAAATTTCCAACGTCCTGCAAAGTTAATATCTTCTGGAGTGGTGACTGTCGAAGCAGATGCTTCGAAACCGGTTTCTTCAGCTGGACCATTCAACAGGTTAGCTGGCCCATAACTCGCATCTCCAGCAGAGTTACTTGCTTTTGGAGTGGCTGACGAGTCAGATGGACTAAAGCTCCGATGATCTGCATAGTTACTTCCGCCTGGAGAAATCAATAAACCAGATGCTTCTTGTTCTGCAGAATCACTACCGGCTGGAGAGGTCAAAGAGATAAATGGACCAAATTTCCAACATTCTGCAAAGTTAATATCTTCTGGAGTGGTGACTGTCGAAGCAGATGCTTCGTGTTAAAATATATCTCGAGTTTAAGCCCAATGCAAAATTACAAATATTCCGAATTGGATATGTTGTGGATGTTTGAAATCGAGCAAAGAAGATCCGAAGATCAACTTCCCAAATTTGAATCTGCGTTGGAGAGTCTAGCTACTAAAATAGGAAAGTCCAACTTTGACTAGGACTTGGATTTTGTTTAAAATATAGATATGTTTTGGATAAGAAACAAAATCCTATGAGAAGTTGGCAAAAGAATAAGGGTTTTACTTATATATAGACTTGAGGCCGTGGGTGATAGGTGTGGATCACAAATTGTCTTGAAGCACCGCGTGAGTGCTTGGTGTTCCGCCGTTGATCGTGAAGAATTGGTCTTGAAGCGCCGCCCTGTTGTCGAGTGCTTGGGAGGGATTTTCTTTGTCGTGAATTACATCCAAGAAGGTTTAGTGTTAAATCTTGTAGTAATATTTGCGTGTAATTCCTTCGTGAGATTGAGAGATTATTTCTTGAGGAATTTTGGGGCTAAACACTGTGTGTGTTATTGGGTGTAATTGGGGCTTGGGAAACACTGAGAGAGTGTTTGAGTGACTTGAGTGTGTAATCTCCTTGTATCGCTTGATCTATATCGCTTAATCTATAGTGAAATTCGCTGCTACTCTCTCCGTGGACGTAGGTTTTTACGACTGAACCACGTAAACCTGGTGTCCGATTTATTTTTCTTTTTTTGTCTATATTATTGTTCGATCGCTCGCCCCATCGCAACATTTCGAAACCGGTTTCTTCAGCTGGACCATTCAACAGGTTAGCTGGCCCATAAATCGCATCCCCTGCAAAGTTACTGGCAGTTGGAGAGGCTCCAGAATTTGAATGTTGTGCATCAGCGTTTGTGCTTGCACACTTTTTCTTCTTGAGAAAGATATACGCAGATGCACAGAGACAAATGGATGCGAGAAAACGCCTGAAAGGTTCATTGACGAGGCATCCCATTTTGCTCTATTAAGGCTAGAAAACACAATGATCTCCTTATCCACCAAGATAGTTTTTTTAGCACGATATGGTTACTTATCTATGTTCCGTGTTTGCAATGTCGCTGGTAAAGAGGGAAAAAAGGGACAGCGGGGGCTGAAGTCGGAAGATGACTATAAGGGCGTGCATGGAAACGCTCCAAAGAAGCGTTTCCAGAACACTTCTGTACGGATTTTGTTCCCGGGAACAAAAAAAGAACAGAAACGCATTTGGTTGCGTTTCTGTTCTTTTTTTGTTTTTTTGTTCCCGGAACAAAATTGGAACAAAAAAAAGAAACATAAAAAAGTTGTTTCTTTAAAAAAGAAGCACTTCTTCGAAGGCAAAAAAGAACAAAAACGAAAAGAACAACGGAACAAAATTGGAACAACACCGGCTGAAGCTTCTTCTCCTTCGTGCGTGCTCGTGCTCTCGGCTGAAGCTTCGTTCTCGTGCTCTCCCTTTTTCGGCGTCTCTCTCATCTCTCCGGCGGCTCCCACTCGGCTGACTTTCCGGCGACTTCTCACTCCGGCGACTCCTCACTCCGGTGACTCCAGGTACGTTTCTGGTGCTCCTCATTCTCCGGTCGACGATGGGCTTCGGCGAGGCAAATCTGGGACGCTCGCTTGAGGCTACCGATGACAGATCTGGGACGGCTCACTCGAGCCTCGAGCGAGCGTTGCTCGCCCAGATCTGCGGCAGATCTGGGACGGCTGCTCGCTCGAGCTGCTCAAGCTACACTCGAGCATGTTGAAAAACCTGTCAATTATTGAATTATTGAATTTACTAGTTGTCTCTGCAACTTGTCTTTCCTTGGCATGATTGAGAATCCATTTGATCCTTTGGCTCTTTTCTTACAAGAGTTTTCATGTCTCTGCTCTATGTGATCATTGAAACAGCCTTACCAATTGGGGAATATGCTGCTGTGACCTTGCTTATATTCTTTGGTCTCAAATCAATAAAAGATGCATGGGATATTCCGTCAAATGTAGATAAGAGTGGAGAGAAGAGCAGTCCTGAACTAGATGAATACGTCGAAGCTGAAGAGCTTGTAAAAGAAAAGGTTGTTTTTTAATTAGATGCTTACTTCCTTGTGATCCTTCACTGGATATACATTTTCTCACTTGGCTATTTGCTAATCTATTTCTCAGCATGCTATCTTATAGGTTTTGGCGTTTAAGAAAGTTTGTGGTACCTGATTTGATTCATTATGTTTTATTAGGTCTCCAAACGGCTTTCGAATCCTCTTGAGATTGTCTGAAGTCCTTCACCTCATATTCTTTCTTTGTAAGCATCTTTCGTTCTTCTACTTTTGGTCCAATATTTCGTCCAAAGTAGAAGATGCAGATTGTTTTTCCCTCACTGCATTCAATGAAATTGTTAAATTTGCCACCATAAAGTTTTACATTGCCATTGAAGAACCTGTCTTGGCTTGTTTTGGTGTTCTATAGCATTTGGTCGTTGACTGCCTAATGAAATATGTATTTACTATGTTCTTTATCAATATTGTGTACACATACTGTGGAGATGGAGATCCTTTTTCCTCTTTTTAGTACTTGTAATATTAATGTTGGTACTTTGAATGGTCATTCCTCGATAAAGATGTCTTCCGAGCTTTAAACGCAATCGGGAATGGGGAGATCGCTCAATGCTTGCTACAATAGCCCTCGGTGCGGCACAAGTCGGCTAGGTTTTAATTATCTTTTTGTGCAATCCTATAGATGTTGGGCGATACATCCGATAATATCTTCCTCGTTCACATCCGGTCCCCATGGGGTGTCACGAGTGGAGCTATTGTTGGACACCTTGTGGCGACATCTATTGCGATTCTTGGGGGTGCATTTCTAGCCAACTACATATCTGAGAAGCTTGTGAGTTTGATGCAAATCCGAATAGTGACAATTACTCTCTCTCTCTCTCTCTCTCTCTCTCTCTCTCTCTCGACATGCACTCTAAGCATCAGGATGTGGATCCTCTATCCTGCACCGTATACTCCCATGTGTCTCAACATATGTCTGCTGATGATGCTTAACTCATTCACTTGCATCAACGGTTGAGTAAGTGGTTAAGGGTTACAGCACGAATGGGGGCCAGATATGCCATCTTCTTGGTGGCCTGCTATTTGACTACCCTTTCTGTGTTATAGTACATTCGCAATCTAAATGCAGAAGTATGTGTTCCCAATTTCCACTTTGGAAAAGATCAGAGAATTCCAGTTGTGTACTTGTTGCTCTTGGTTTGAAAAGGTTCTACTTCATTATGCAGTATATTTTTGGTACCAACGCATCAGGCCTAAAATGTGCACTGTATTGCCTATAGCTAGATGAATAATGGTCATATTTTGCTCCTAGTGGTCTCAATGTTTGTATTTGCTGCACATTATGAAAAGATCCATGCTCAAAGAAAATTCACTTGATTTGACTTTAACTGGTTTTTGTCATTCGCATTTTCAAACAGGTTGGCTATTTGGGTGGAGTGCTGTTTCTTGTTTTTGCAGTAGCGACATTCTTCGGAGTTTTCTAGAGGTTTTCAGATTGCTGAAAGAGAGAGCTCAGAGCTCGTGAGGTGTAATATTGCTTGCAAATCTTGGTAGAGTGACAAGATCTAAATAGGCTGGAAATAAAGGTGCTGAATATTCACCATAGGCCTTCGCTTGTTTTCATGTGTATCCACAACTGCAAACGAGCTTGACTTAAAACATGTAAAATGAAGGTTATTTGCTGAAAACTTTGTCTAGGCCCAGATGCATTTTTCTTATTTGAAGCTTTATTGGTCATTGAATCTCATAATTGTGAACAAGATTGCAGTTTTATTCCGATTTTGATTAGTTCAAACACATGACGTCTTTCTCTAGATATGATAGAAACTCACAAAGCGGTCATCGCAATGTTAGTTCGGTATGTCCTAGGTTAATTTCATTGAGAAGACCAAATGGAAGAGGAATTGAATATACTGGGGATGAGTGGAAGAGTTGACCAACTTATCAGGAGTGACTTAATGCTACTGGGGTGTTTCCTCGACTAGTTTCTCGTTCACAGAGCGAGTCATGTATGGAAGGGTCCATGTTGAGATGTATGAAATTTTCGTTTAAGGGCGCACATATGACCATATTGAAAATATTTTTCTTCACTCACCATTTTTCAAAATTAAATTGATAAGCATTTAATGAGAATGAGAAATCAATATCAAGTTTATATGCTTTAAAACTAAAAAATAAAAAAAGTACTTGAAAAAATTTGATACAAACTTTAATTACAAAATTTTCTACTAAATATGCCATATAATCATGTTCAAAATGTTTGTCTTCACTAACCATGAACAAAATAAAATTAATTAGCATTTCATAAGAATGCGAATTCAATATCAAGTTTAAATTTTATTAAAGAAAATGTTTTTTTAAATTTAAAATAGAAATTTTTTTGTCGTTTACCAAACGTGTTTATTCTTTTTCTATTCTAGGAATAGAAATTGATCTAGATTACCAAACGTGTTTGTTTTTTTTTTTATTCCAAGAACAGTTTTTTTTTTTTTCACTTACAAGTCGTTCTTTTGTTCAAAAACTATTCCTGCAGAACAGAAAAGCTTTTTTTTTTATTTCTTACCGAGAACAAAAAAAAAAATGTTTTAAGTGTTTTAAATGCGCGCCGTGCCCTAAGTCTCAAAAGTCTTTTTAGTATAGTGTGAGATCAAATACAGTATGGTAAGTTGGGGGAATCTAGACGCTTTGGGTTCTGAGAACTTGAAAGTTATCGGTCCTCGGAGTCGTCCCTCTGTACGACAGGAAAACGACACAAATGCCTTGCTGTTGCCCAGAAGAAAAGCAAGTTGGACTGGACTAGCGGTACCTTTTTTTTTTTTGGTCGGTGGACTAGCGGTACTCGCTTACTGGCAAAAGTGCACAGCTTTCTGAATGAGTCTGGATGGATGTGAACATGAAATGGTTGACCAGTCAAAAGGCTCATGCACATTACCGCTTATTAAGCGATTAACTAACGATTCACCGACTGATAGCAGTACAATCTAATGCTTACAAGCTCATTGCCCTCTTTGGTCTGACGTCATTGCGTTCGTCTATAGCATTTTTAATCTTTCCCGAGCCAAAAGTAACACTCGTCGGATGTTTTTTTTTTTTTTTTTTTTTGGTCAGAAAAATACTCCTGAGTTAGCGCATAAAAAAAGAGACTAATTCTCGACTTGTAGCCTGGACAACTACTTGAGGCAATTAGAATAGTGAGCAGCTTTGTCTTGTGTGACATATCGAATTTAACTCATTCGATATATTATCCATTTTGACCCATGTCATACAAATCTTCACACTTTTGTCCTTTGGCGTACAAGTGTGCATTTTCCTAAAATGTTACCAATTTCGATAGTACTCCTACCCAAGCACACTTGCCGTTATGTTGAAAGGGGCACGGTCTCCCCCCAAATCAGTATGTAATTCTATTAATTACAAACCTGGCAACTTCTGCATGATTGGTCCTCGAACTATACACCAATTGGAGGATACTATATTATGACATCCTAAATTCAATTCATCCAAAGCACTTTCTCAAGAGGTTATCGATCCTCGTAGTTCTTTCACTTGAGCACGTTTAACTTTAGTGTTCCAAAACTAGGCATTGTCTTTATGTTGAAAGGCGCATTCGATTCATTCCCACTCTTTTCGCCATCTTAGAAGGTTACTAGGAGTTACTTATTATCCAGGCCCTCATGCCACGGGATCACTCCCCGTCCTCATTGGAGCTGGTTGTTACAAGTTGTGTTCACTGAGTTGAACTAGCCTAAGCTAGTTTTATTCTCACTTATTATCATACAAAAAATTTCTGAATCAAGCCATGACCCAAAAAAGCTCTAGTCCAATCAATTTCGCCCCCGAATTTCAAATTAAAAAAGCCTAAGTACATGAAAAAAAAAAAAATAGGGTGCAAAGGTAAATTTTCATTATTGTTCTATGAAATTCTCTTTGATTGCCCTGTAGTTGCATCTAGAGATGCTCTTTATTTGTGATGTCTCTGTAATTTATACTGAGCTGTTATGTTCCTGTGTTTGCTAATTGTTTTCTTGTGACCACCGAAGTCATTGTAATCATTCGTATGAAACTGATATAGAGAAGGGAAAGTGGTAGTTGCAAACTGGATCAATTAGATGAATAGCCTTCAATGAAACTCGGCCAATGAAGAACTTAATAAAGAGAACAAAAAATTTGCAGTGTATCAAAGTTCACACTATAACACTTTAGCACGAGTTCCGTCCTAAAAAAACAAAAAAACAAAAAACAAAACAATTTAGAATGAGAACATTCAGAACCTGCGAACTGGGACATTCCATTAACAAGTGCATGGGGAATATCGTTGCTATGAAAATTCCTGCTAAAAGTATTTAATAAGGAATTGATTCCATGTCAAATGCATTGACTATACATAAAAGAAGTCAGCTCGTTAGAAATTGTAAGGCATTCATGATTTGGTTAATTGATCAGTGCCTTAAAAGTTTAAAATCACTCTTTAAAGACAGCAGTACTTTGTAAAATCACTGTTGGGGATGGTTACTGATTCATCCAAACTGTATCCTTCCTTTATATTTTATTTTTGCTTAAGCCATATTCTAGTTTCAGTTCCTATCATGATTTTATCCTGGAATTAGAGAAATCGGGCACTTATATCAAATTTTTGTCTTTTCCAGGCACTGTTGCTAATGAGAAAACCAATTTCAATTGAAGAGTTACTTAAGAAAAGAACAATGCGGAAATTTTTTTTTGAGCAATACATATTCAATAAAGAAGAGTACATGGGCATGTTTATAAAAATTTAAAAATGACTATTTGTAGTTACAGAATATTGCAATATCAATCACAATTAATCAGGATTAATTAAAGTTTTGTTTGTTTTGTGGAAAATAAATTATTTGAATTTTTTTTCCTGAAAATAATTACTTACATCATTTATAAAATGAATGATCAGAAAAAAAATTTCATTGTCCACGAAAATATATAAACATAAATTATTGTTGAAAATGAAAAATCTTTATTGATTAATAATTAGGAAAATATTTTTCAAATAATTTATTTTTTGTGAAATAAATTAAGCCTAAGAGAAATAATGCACAATCTTGAAAGAAATGCATAATCAAGGCAAATATATCTCTAACAGCTACAATTTTTAAAATGAGCGAAATGTACTAAGTTTGCTCATGGTAATAGGATTATCCACAAAGAGACAGCTTACATTTATGATTAATACTTAATGAGGAACATAAGTTGATTTTTTCCTTTATGGACACAATAAAGTAGTGAAAAGCGAGGGATCTTTGGAACATTTCTTTTCCACTTTTTGACCGGACACGCCATTTGCCGGCCACTTTATTTACATAGTCTGTACACAAATTTAAGTTAAAAAAAAAAAAAAAAAAAAAAAAAACTGGCCAATTGACTAAAACATTCCACAGTCGTTGATAACATAATTGACGTAATTAGACAAATAAACTAGTGGATTGACCTGGACTTGGCAAAGTCTATGGGTCGTTGTCTTAGTAGCTATTATCCTTTGAATGATCCGTACAAATGGGCCACTCCGTTTCGCTTCTAGTAGTCTTCCTCTCCACATGCTTAGTGGTTGCCTTTCAGGGATTATCCCGTGACGGTTCCATCTTGGCGCCGAAAGGAGTCAATATGCACGCGAGGATTGCTTAACGTTTATGTGGTTGTCCTTTTGGACGTGTGAAGAAATAATATAAAAAGACCAAGACCATCTTTGAGGCCTAATTTTCTTTGTTTTATGCATCGGAGTTTGCCATCCCACCGTCGCCATAAGTAGCTCTCATCTATATTCAATCTTACATAAGTTCTTTAAAAAAGACTCGCTAGTGCTGAAAGAAGTCGATGATAAAACCATTTGAGTAGATAAACATTTCTCATGCTCAGCGTCGCATATCAACCGCCCACTTTACATATATCTAACAAGAGAGATTTATTGTATCTATTTAATATCTATGCATGAGACATATTTGATTTTATAAGCTTAATTCTAAGCTCTAAAAAATTTTTCCTTTTTTTTTTTGTACAACCACATCAACGATCTACTCTTTATTAACCTACGAACTTTGATGAGCAACAAAAAAAATAAAAATAAAGAAAAAGACGTAATAACTATATTGTCACCATAATAATATTACCATTATACTAGCCTTTGCACCGTGCAATGTACCAGTGAAGAACTAATATGAAAAGAATCCCTTGCAATTTGCATGTACAGCTAGGTGAAGAATTAATATAAAAAGATCAAGACCTCCTTTGAGCCTTTTTTTTTTTCTTCATCAGAGCTAGTTATTCGATCATGGCCACAAGTTGCTCTCACTTGTATTCAACTCAACACTAAATGCTTGAAAAAAGAGTCACTATTGCTTAAAGTTAATGACAAAACCATACGAGCAGATAATTTTGCAGCCAAAATAACTGGAAAATATTGGTAGCTTATTAAGTTGTTCATCCACATATTCCATGGCATTAGTTCCCTCATTGGCTACATCTATCTAACCTTCACATATTATCTCTAGAAACGGGTAAAAGGAATCGGGTGAAAAGGCCATCCCTGACAATGACCATACGTACTAGTTGATTTCTACAATCATGACAAAAGGCGATCCAGTTGTATGACATGAATAATTTCTTTTTGAAATAAGAAAAAGAAAAGAAAAAAAAAAAAAAAAAAAAAAGTTCAAATTTTTTTTAAATGTAAAATTTATCCATGTCATCGCTTCACTCAATGACTTCAGGAAATTCTTTCTTGAGTTAACCAATCCCCAACACTAGTAGATGTTAGTTGGGGGGGGGGGGCATTTGTTTAACCTAGCTTCATGTAAGCAATTTCGAATAAAATAAGTTAAGATAGACTATCTTGACAAATCATTAAAAAAGTTTAAAATTAAATTAGCCAACTTGAAAATATTATAACTAAATTGGTATCCATACAATATATTCAAGACTTTAAATAATTATCCCTCATTGAAAGTCACTACCCATTTGGCCTTCTTTGAACTCAAAGGCTTGATCTCTAAAATTAGAATAAATCATATTAATGGGGAAGATCCCCTTCCCAAGGGCTCGTCGGCCCCATCTATGGCCCCTTCCCATTGCGCCGTGCCACCTCGGCCTCGTTCATTGGTCAAAAAGCCACCTCAATTTTTCAAAATGATCATTTATCTCAAGTACAATATTATCTAAAATTGTGTGGACTTTAGTCAATGACCATTTATGTTAAGAATAAAATTATCTAGAATTGTTTTCTTCCAAGATGCCATCGCAATTTTTGTAAATTCTTCACTAATGATAAGTATGCATGCAGCAGGTGGGGCAGTTAAACGTGAAATGCATCCTACTAGTGCTGAAATTTTTGTCTTAGAACTTAGAAGACTCGTGTTTGAGAATTTCACATTTTCACATGAAATTGGACTAGCTAAAGTGGATAAATTGTATAAAAATACCCTGTTCACAGCCAACCGCTAATTGAGTCATTTATAACGGTGGCACTCTTATTTTGTTGTCGAATGGAGTTAACTGGCCGTTGACGCTTGAATTTTGCCTATATATTTAGGCCTTAACCGCATAGAAAATTAGAGATCCGAGGGAGACAGAGACTGACGCGCCAAGAGAGAGAGAGAGAGAGAGAGAGAGACGGAGCCTTGGCCACGCGTGAACCCCTGTCCGACGACGAGCTCTTCCGGTCGACATCCTCAAGCTGAACCGGTAAGCCCCTTTGTTTGCCCTGTTCGGACCCTGTTTTGGGCACGCCGCGAGCTCTGGCCCCGCCGGCTCCCCGTTGAGCTGGTATGTGTTCTGGTTTGCTTGTCTACAGTGCCGGTCCAGATTTGAGTCTCGGTCGAGCCGAAATCTCTCGTTCCTCTAGCGAATTTCACCCGAGAGCCGAAATCTCTCGTTCCTCTAGCGTATTTCACCAGTTCCATAGAATGCTTAAGTGAGATCTGGCTTTTGTCCTCCCAATTTTGGCTGAAATCGAGTCGTCCATGCGCGTCGATGTTCCAGTGGTGTTGGGCGACCTTAGGCGTCGGCCGTGTAGCCGTTCGCCACGTTCCCATCGTCGCCGTAGTTTGTTCGGTGTTTGGCCGTGGTATGGCTCTCGGCCGGCGGCGGGGAGGTAGGCCTACGAGTGGTATTCGGAGTGGACGACGCCGATTGGTGACTCCGTGGTGGCCTGAGGGCCGGCAAAGGCTCCTCTAAAAAGGGCATTGCTATTTTGGTGAGGGAGTTGCAGGGAGGAGAAGCTTCGGCGAGGGAGGGGTGTCGCAGAGAAGAAGAAATTTAAAAAAAGAGAAAAAAATTAAAAATTTTAAAAAATTAGGTTTTAATCAAAAGCGGGTCTAATCCGGGTATGCCGATCGGGTTAGCATTGAATCTCTTTTCCTGAATATAATAATAACAACAACAACAATAATAATAATAATTTTAAAAAAAAGAGAAAAGATCATTAAAAATTAAAAATATTAAAATTTTAATGATGTTGATAATTTAATGGCAAATTTTAACTTTTCTAAGTTAGCTCAAAATGAATGGGTCTGATCCAAGTATGCCGATTGGGTTAATTAGGTCGGATGATCTCTTTTCCCGAATATAATAACAACAATAACAACAACAACAATAATAATAATTAAAAAAAAAAAAGAAAAAGATCATTAAAAATTTAAAATATTAAAATTTTAATGATGTTGATAATTTAATGACAGCATTTAACTTTTCTAAGTTAGCTGACATTGTTCGTAAAATTACCATCACAATACTTGAACAACAAGTTGCCAGTCACATCTTTACCAAAAACCATCAAAAAACAACAAGTTGCCAGTCACATGATTTTACCTGTATTAATTAGAATTTACTGATCGTATTATAAATTTGATGTATAATGGACCAGGTTCAGATTTTGGCAAACCGAACATTAGAATTTTGCCTAGGTAACCATCAATCAGAGAGATAGTTGGAGTGATCAAACTGATCTACACCAATAAATTCAAGGTGATTTTATGATGGTTCATATCGGCCGGGTCGGGTCAGAGCATGTGTGGTTCGGGTTGCCTTGTTGTACCCCCTATAAAAAGCAAAGGGGAAACGCAAACAATAGTTTATTTCTGCCATCTGCTATATTTAAAACATTTTGTGTTCCCGCTCTAATTGTTTATTGCCTCTTCGTCTTCCGTGGTTCCTGGTTAAGGCCCTAGAGAAGAAAAGGAAACACTATCACTTTGACACTTTTGTTTTTCCCCAATGGATGATGACCTTGGAATTGAAAAATCGGGTTGAAGACACTGAATGCGAACGTATGATTTTCTTCCAGGAAGTTTTCATCACATCTAAATCTCAGTCAAACCAGCTGGGTGATTTGGGAGATTTATCAAGCAAAATGGCACTTGCGTTATTTGTCTCTGGAATGTGGTTAAAATGGAGGCATTATGTTAAATCGCTGTGTCTGCGCAAATCCAACGAAGCTTCGAGAATGGACAGAGATGAAGATTCTCTGTGCGTAAAGAAATTCTCTTTCCTTTGCCTTTTGTTTCTGAAACAGAATTCTGGGTTCGTAAATTGGTGAAGAGACAATGCATTTTGCATTGACTTTTACCGCTAATCCACGTTCTTGACAAGTAGTATGTCGTTTTCTTGATCTGCAGATTCAGCGATGGACTGTTTTTGGCAAACATGGCTGTGTCATCGAATCTTGTTCAGGATTCATGGAATGCGATATCCAAAATTGAGGAGCAAATCAACCAAATGAACAATCCTGTAAAAATCAACGAACTTAAATGCCCAAACTACCGTATCATTGCCTTTGTCACCTTACCAGTTCCTCCAGGCCCTCTTCAAGAAGAAAGAGATTCAGTTTCCTCAGCGGAGATCCCTAACTTTCAGTTCCTATGCTCCGAAAGAAATCCAACTTTTCACATAAACAGAGATGCAATTACTTTGTTCAACTCTCTTCAAATGAGCTTTCTCGACTGGAAAAAGGTAGGAATTTTATCCATTCTCTCGAGTTATCCATTCTGGTTATTACTTTTTATCTGCTGTAAGATCATATATGCATGTTTCTAGGAATAACTACTTACAGAAATTGTTGCTGAAGTAGACATGCTAATAATTGCTCTGATTGAGGAATTTCTAGTTGTTCACCACTTATGATTAAGTTTATGAGATGAGGAGTGAAGCACTGTTCCGCTATGGAAATGCCTTCTCTTGTTGTTTTGAGCAGAGTTACAGAATTGAGGAATGGATCATCAAATTAGTACTTTCATCCTATTAATTCATGAATCCTTCATTGAACTGAATTATATGATTGCGTGGAGGTTCATTTCGTTTATTAACCATTCGTGTTTAATTTATCTGAACGACTGCATCTGGCACGTGTAAGTTATTGATGCTTATTCTGCTTTAATGCAGGTTGTAACTTCAGCCAAGTCTGAGGGCTCTGTCCCCTATATCATTACAGGACACCGTTTGGGTGGAGCTATTGCCTCCCTTTTCACGTTACAGCTTCTAAACATGATTGAACGAACGGAGAGCATCCTCCTTTGTATCACTTTCGGTTCCCCTCTCCTAGGCGACAGTGCCTTCCAAGAAGCCGTATCACAATATTCAACATGGAATCCGTGCTTTTTGCATGTAGTTCATAAGGACGATTCTTTTCCTAGACTATCCATTTGCCCTGCCACCACTAACCAAAGTCCATACAAGCCTTTTGGTACTTTTCTTTTGTGTTCTGAGTCAAGCAGTGCCTGCTTTGAAGCCCCTGAGTCCGTCATGGAGTTGCTGCCGTCAAAAATTGGCGTTGGAGATGAAGAGTCCCAAAGAGTCAATTATAAAGATGTCATTGGATGTCTCGAGCAAAGATTAACTCTCCGTGACCGTTTGAGCTTGAATGGGCAAGAAGTAGATTCATATGAAGCAGGGATTATTACTCAAGTCGCAGCAGTCGGCCTCAAGCCAATTCAGGTATCTTGAATTGACCTTCTTCTTATGGTTGCATTCCATCATGGGGGAGTACGCTTTGTAGCACATTGTTGTGTTGCTCAGAACTAAAAGGATCTCCTGATTTTGCCATGCTGACCACTTTTTTAGCAAACTAAAACGCTGAGTGACTAGTTCAGAACTTCAGCAGGAAAAAAAAGGAAAAAAAAAAAACTTGCTGGATTCGTAAGCTTCTAAGTACTACAAATGTTTTCCAAATTTTTATTTTAATTGAGTGGTGGTAGCTTTTTTTTTTTTTTTCTAATTTACAAAGTTTGAATAAATAAGGCTAGTTATTTGGTTTTGAAAAAGACCTTAGTGGAATAGTTGGGACAAGCTGAGGAAGTAGTATTACGAAAAGTGATTTTTACAAGATTTGATGCATGGGAAAGAGGCTGCAGACTTCCCTACAAGGCCATTGACTGAAATTTTGCAACATATCATATTCTAGAGTTATCTTGACATTTACATGTATTCCAGAAATATCTATGCATGCTTAACTATTCTAGAAATTTTGGATCGATATCTTAATAAGCGGATTCTCATTGCGATGAGTCAATGACAGCAGCAGGATGAGGGCACTGATGCTTTGATAGGGGACATAGTAAAGCATGAACGAGGTGTAAAAGTTTCAAAAAAAGAGGCATTTGATCCTGCCAAGGAATTGAACCAAATGAAGGTGTATCTAGCTTACTTGGAGTGGTACATGAAGGTATGCAAACCCGATGGTCAGGGTCCTGGTTACTATGACAGCTTCAAAAATGCACGAGAAAGGCGTGACAATGGAGTTGATAAGTACAAGACAATCCTAACGAATTACTGGGAGGGTGTAGTCCACGATGCGGAGAAGAAGCCTCACTTATTGGGCAAGCCACTGCGGAACCGTTGGCTCTACGGAGGGACAAACTATCGGAGGATAGTCGAACCTCTGGACATAGCGGAGCATTACAAAAGAGGCCGAAAAGATTACATAAAACGAGGAAGATCCAAACACTACATTCTGTTGGAAAAATGGCTAAAACAAGATCAGGCAAAAAAAGGCAGGGAGCAGGCCATGCCTTTGAATTCAAAATTGGAAAACATCGAGTCTCACGTGACGGAGGATTCGTGCTTCTGGGCACGCGTGGAGGAGGCCATCCGGTCGTGCAGATTGCTGAACAGCGAAGGATCACCTAACAGTTTCGAAATAGAGAAGTTAGTCAAGTTCGAGGATTATGTTATGGACTTGATCAAGGATCACGCGGTTTCGCCGGACATCTTTCTGGAGAAGAGCAGCTATATGCAATGGTGGAGGGAGTATGAGATGTTGGAACTATCTCGCAACTCGCAGTCAGAACTTGTTGGTTTCATGAGGAATGACCCTCGCAAGAATTATATTGGAAGTCCGCTAAGCGTGAATGAAGAGCGTAATTTAAACGTAAATCTACCTAATACCTCTGACTCGGGTGCTCCACCGACACGAGAACCCATCATCCTTTTCACGTCCTTATCTTGGCCTTTTTTACTTTTGCTTCTATTTATCCCTTTCCTTTTCCTTCTCCTTTTCCATTTTGATGCGCACTTGATGAGTCTCGGCATGGAGGTTTCGATGACAACATCGAATGTATGAGGATGGGTTTATGTAATCTGTGTTCTTATTAAAAAAAAATCATTTATTTATAATCTTCAAATACTAATATGTAATGAATGATCATGCGGGTGTACAATCAATAATGTAATACTTAATGATCAAAATAGGTAAATAAATTACTGCAAAAGATTAATGAACCCGAATGACTAAGCAAGCAATAGCATAGCATCTCTACCATCAAATGTAACAAGCATTCTGCAAACTTTGATTATAAAATAGATAATGATACGACGTATGCAATCCTTAATTGTGACTTCTTAATGCAATTATGCAAAGACAATAGTGTTGACATCTAAATTTTAGTTATTAAAACCTAAATTTTAACAATCCTATTTAGTTATTTATTGCATAGAAAATTATAAATTGGCCAAAAATATTATTAATTTGCATTTATGAGCAATTTAATAGTGCTAAGCCCGCGTAAACTGCATTCTAATTGGACTGCGTTTGAATGGGTTTAGGTAGGGAGGCTTTGAGCTCAACTAAAATTTTGAGACTAAGCCCATAGGGACATGGAATTTGTCCAAGCCCATTGTAGACCTATAGTGGCCGAAATTTGCATATGCATTGCACATGGCAAGTGCTGAGCTAGGAAAGATTACATTATATGATCAGTGTTGGAAGAAACAAAGACGTTGTCCTTGGAATATTAATTATATAGAGATAAGTAGAAGGGGATATTTTAATTTCCTCAGTTGATTTTGATTTACTCTTTTGATTCAAAATTGGAAAGTGACATTTTAAGAAAATACCTAATCTTATACCTAAATAAGCACTATTTTCTCTCAAAATTAAAGGATAAACACGTTAAAAGAGGAATACATTAGGGGTTCACATTAGAGATTTAACAATATAGAGAGAGGCTCACGATACAAAAGAAACGACACCGGTGGGATGCCATAAGAACAACAAGCTCTCCCTCCTCCAAGGTTGCTATTACTGTCCAATCTCCTGCCGCTGTGCGCCACCTTGCCTCCACGCCATTGCTGCTGAACTTGACGCTGCTCCACCCGACACCAGAAGCAGCACCTCCAGCTTCCCCGACGAACCCCTAGGTTTCCCAACGTCTTCGTGCAGCAAGCCTGACTTCGGCAACCCCCAGTTCAGCTCCTACCGCCACGCCTGGTAGATGATTCCATCAGCCTCGTTGACGTCCTAGCTCCTAACCGACGATCCCTGTAGCACCGAAAGACCATCAGTGACCGTATTGGCGAGTCTCAACCCCTTGAATGCTCCCTACAGCTACGTCCAACTCATCCACGAAGTTCCGTAGCGCTGGGCTTTTTTCTTTGCGGATTTCCCGGCGCTTCCCATTAGCCTTCATAGCCTCGGTAGTCTCTGTAGCCCCACTATCCGCCAGCATATCCGATGTGTTGAGCAACTGCCTATGGTGGTTACCATCAATCTTCGTGCTACTAACCAGCAAGCTCCGGTGCCTCAACACGTGCACCAACATTGTCTGCGAAGCAGTCCTGCCTGCCCAGCCACCGCGAAGCAGCCCCTCCAGTGCCCTGACACCGCCTCACCGTTACCGCTACTCCCGGTCGCACCTCCTTGATGGCCACGCCTCTGCCTCACATTGATTTCTTGTGGTCATCCTTGGATAACCTATCCAAGGTAGGGTTAATGTGGATGCAAATTTTTGTGGGTATTTAATTTTATTATATAGTTTAATGCATCATATTCAGTGTTAAACCTTAGGTTATATCGATATATATTTTGATTGCATTTATTAAGATATGTTAGCGGGTTGGAACTTTGAGCCTAAAGGTTGGACCCCTAACATTGCCTCGTGTAATTTTATGATTGATGAAGTGAATTTTGTTTATATTGATTATTTGGGGAAAATTATCAAAAAAGTTTTAAACATATTGTAATTGTATTAATTCAGTTCTAAACTTTTTTTTTTGGCTAATTCAATCTTAAACCTTTTACAATTGTGTCAATTTAGTCTAACCGGTCAATTTTGACGGGTTGGTGCCAACATAGACGCTGGCCGTCTACTGACATTGACATAGATAATTTTTAATAATAAAATTTTCAAATTTTTTTAATAAATTTTTCTCTTTTTTTTTTTTTTTTTCTACCTTCTTTGTTTTTCTTCCCCACAATGACTACTAAGGCTTGCCGCCATTGGGTACCGAGGCTTGTCAGCCATTGGTCGAGGCCATCCTCACCATGGCCTCGCCAAACAAGGGGTCCAACGGTTGACAAGGGCTTCCTGGCCCTCACATAGTGGCCAACAAGCCTCGCTAAAACTAAGTCAAAAGGATCAAGACTAAATTGGCATCAATAAAATGTTTAAAACTAAATTGACATTAATAAAATGTTTAAGACTAAATTGGTACCAATACAAAATGTTTCTAACTTTTCTAACACTTTCCTCTTTCCTTCTTGTTGAGAAAATTACAAGCTAGAATAGATAGAAGATCACTAATAAATGAACTAAAAGTGACGAGCATATGCTTTGTTGTGTAAAGATTAAATTGGTCCACTCAGACAGAAATGATTATCTCTCAAAAAAATTCTGCAGATATGTAGTGAACTTCTAGGGCTTCTTTGTATGTCGGAGGATGCAAAATATTCAGCTCCACTATAATTTCTTCTTTCTCAATCCAGAATGGGGGGAGTTACTCTTGCCAATTGCATCTCTATCTTAGAAAGAAATTTTCTTGCAACATCTTATTTCCAGTTAATGGTACACAATACCAATGGCTATGTCAAAAGGCTTTCCTTCGACAGGGCAGCTAGCTTTCCATATGTTCCGGGGAGTCTCCTGGTGTCACGCCCCGAATCCCGGGCACGCGCACATCCCTTGGCTGTCGATTAAAAATGTGACGTTTCAGGATGCGTTGCTGATCCATTCTTTTTATCTTTCAATTAAGCTTATGTGGAAGCGAATTAAATAAACACCCGGTCAACAAACAAACATAGGAATAGTAATGTGACATCCTGAATTTCAACCTCGTCTCGAATATATGAAATGGGTATGTCGTCGATGCGCCTATGGTCTAATTTCTCTGAATTGGCCACTCACGAGTTAACTAATCTATTAGGTGAAGCCGTTAAGGGATATAAACATGGCAGACTCGAGAATTCGATCGGAAATCGATTGCTCGACCATAATAATCGGCAATGGTCAATACAACACCATATAATTGAGTTGAGATCGGATATAAGTCGATTCGACGGAAACACCCAATTGAATTGCGGGTAATTCCGCATTATTGCAATATTCGCGTTGAACGGCTATAACCCAATTTTCTATCGATAGTGCACTCAGGACACGTAATTGAATCCTCGTGATTTTATGACAACCGAGATTCGTCTACGATTTGGAAATAACATAAATGTGGATCGAAAATTATTGACCACGGGTCGAACGTGCTAAAATCCCTAAAAACTACCCGATAGGTTATGTTGTACTAAAATCGCATTCGGTCGATTTTAACCATGAATTGAATTTGGTTTTGGGAATCGGATGTTCGAAAGTGTCATGATTCATTTTTAGGACGTCATCTCATCTTTCGGAGAAATTCCGTTGAGCCTAGAATTTTGCGGAAAAATCAATTTCAGATAAAAGTAAATAAAGGAAATTCGGATGGCTGAAGATGGGCTTATTTTTCTACCCCAAAATGGTTTGTTTTGGGTGAAATTGAAGCTAATTCTTTATTAGAGGGATGCTTGACTTTGGGCTGAAGAATTTTAAGGCATTTTAATCATCATTTTGATATTTTACAAGGCCTTTGATTGACCATAGCCTTGACTTCCCATCCCTCTATCTCTCTCTCTCTCATCTATTCCCTCCCCTTCCTTGTGTGCGCTTTCCCCCCTCTACCAGCGGAGAACAACCTTCATTTCTTCTTCCTTGTCCCCTGTGTCTCTTGCTTCCTTCCTCCAACTCTCTTGGCTAATACACCGTCCAGCATTCAGCATCGTCTTCTTTGTTGCTCTCCAGCCACCAGCAACTCCACAACGCCGCCCCAACGGCCCCGTCACCACCGCCACAGTCGCATCACCACCTCACGTCCACCATACAGCAACAACTCCATGTCCAGCTCCTCCGCGTATGCCAGCAGCTCACTGTCTAGCTGCCCAGCTCCTCCACCATAGCCTCGCGGACACCGAGCAACCACCACTGCCACGCCACCATCCCATTTCACCAACCAGCAGCCATTAACCCACCAGCAGCTGCCTTAACCGTGCTGCCCCAGCTCCGACCAGCCTTCCACAGAACCTCCCTCCAAGCTGTGAGCTTGTAGGCTCGATTTTAGCCACCTTTAGGCCTCTGTTGGCGGCGTCGTAGGCTCAGGTCTTCACCTCCTTCGCACTACTGTCACCATGAACCCGCCGCCATCAAATTCATGTGAGTTAACTCCCTAATCCTTGATTAAGTTGTTAATTGCACCTAGGAGGATATATCAGTGCTAATTAGCTTAGTTAAATTAGTATTAAGTGAAATTAGCCTTAAGATGGATTCGTATTAATCTAGTTAATTAGATTAGCCTTAAGATGGATTATTGTTAATCTAATTGGTTAGATTAGCACTAATGAGGGTAGTTTATGTGACATCCATATTTTCGGGTTCTAATTTCGACTAGATATATAGGGCCGTTTTTTGTTCAGTTGAAGCCAGGGATTGTGAAATTGGGATGTAAGTGGGCTACATTGGTAAGGAAAAATACCAATTGGAATGATGAGGTGTTGAATGAAATTATGGGAGTCAATTTAAATTGAATCAAGAGGGATTAAGGTCCAATTGGGAAGAAAACTTAGCAAAATTCGTATGCCACCTCTACCCCATATTTTGGCCTACCTAAATGCTTCTAGAAGGGGACATTTTTTCAAAAATTGAAGTGGAAGATAGCTAGAATGGTGGGGCCAAAGAGAGAGAGACCTAAGAGAGAGAGAGTGTGTGAGAGGAAAAGAAGAAAACCGATTTACTCTTCCCTCCTCATCTCCATCTTCTTCCCCTCTTCCTCTTCGGGTTTCTTCTTCCATGGAAGACCGAAGACCGAGCTGCCATCACCGCCTCTCGCCACCGTCGTTGCCCGCTTGCAAGCCACCGCTCGCTACTCGCCGCGCACCCAAGCTCGTCCACCTCTCCCCCGCTGCGTGGTCTCTTCTTTCCTTCTTCTTCGGTGGCTATCCGACGTCCCAAGTAGAAGTAGTGATGGACGCCTTGAAGCAACCATGCACCGCACGTGCGATGCCACTAACCCATCACCCTTGCACGCCGTTTTGCTGCCGTTCGTCTCCCTCTCGTCCGCTCGAACGCCGTCCGCCTTGTCTAGTCGAGCTGTCCAGCTCCTGCCGCCTTTGTTTAGTCTCGTTCAGCCGCCTCCAGCCACCGCTTGACCTCCTTCGACCACCATCCAGCCCCATCGGAGTCCCCTCGCCCTTCGCCGGCTATGTCCAACTCGAATTAGCCCCAAATTCACCCTGAACCAGCAACGAATAGAGAGTTCGAAAATGGGTATGGCAATGGACGTTTGGCCCATTTTGGCCATCTTCCCAAGCTCGGATGCTCGGCCCGCTTTGAGGAAAGTCGATCCTCGCGTTGATGCCGTCGTTTTGTGTGAGTTTTGCTCACTAATGCCTTCTTAATTTGCTAATTACACTTAAAGATTGATTAGTGTTAGTTAAGTGTAATTAGGTTAGGTTAGAATGGATTAGCGATTATTAGTTAATTTCATTGCATATTAGTTAGGTGGTTAGTGTACTTAGATAGAGAATTGCCTATAATATTTATTGGATGCTTCGTGAGATTTTTCCCGACCCTTATCGGGTGTTAATTAGGAAATTCGGGCCTAAATGGTATTTTTAGGAATTAAATATTAATTTTCAAAATTAATTATTTAATTATTTATTGTTTGAAAATTCAACTGCGATAGTCAATGACCGGGATTTTATGCTGATGATCGTGGCGCAATCAGTTTATTTAATTGAGCTTTATATTGTACTAGATTGGAATTATTGTGTTTATTTATTTAATTTTTGAAATTAATTATTTAATTATTTATTTTCTAGAAATTCAACCGGGATGGGCGGTGACTAGAATTTCGTGCTTGATTGTCGTGGAGTGGTCCTTATTTATTTCACCTTTAATTCATGTCGAATTGATTTAGTGGTGCATTTTTAAGTTATATTTTTAAATAATGCAATTTTGGCTATGTGATTGAGGATTGGTCGGGTATCGGTTGTTAGAAAGTGAGTTGATAAATCACCTAGAGAATGAGTTGGTAAATCAATGTCACAAGAATACACGTGGCTCGGTGATTGGATATGTCACCTTGGCGAAAAGGTAGCCTTAGAGAATGCACGTGGCTCGGAGACTCGGCATGTCTTCTTGGAGAATGCACGTGGCTCGGTGACAGAGTATGGCATCATAAAAAGGGTCGGGTGGGACCATAAAGCCACTAGATGTTGAGAGGGTCGGGTGGGACCATAAAGTCACTAAATCTTGGAAAGGTCGGGTGGGACGATAAAGCCACTAAATCTTGGAAAGGTCGGGTGGGACCATAAAGCCATTTAATCTTGGAAAAGGTCGGGTGGGACCGTAAAACCACTAAATTTAAGAAAATTGCTTGGTGGGGCCATGATTACCACATATAAATGAGTTGCGCCCTAAAGACTGTGATTTATATTTTGAAATTGAGTTGGAATAATTGAAATGATCACGTGTTGTCTTCTTGATCGTGATTTAATGTTGTGGATTGATTGATTGAATAGAAATGACATTGAGTGGTATTGTTGGCATGTAATCGACTAAGTCGATTAGATCGATGCTTTGATCTGTGATGTGATTGCTTGGGTGCCTATTTGATCTGTGCTAATATGCAGGTGGAATCTGAGGCCAAGGTAAGTCCTCTGACTCATGTTGTGCATAGGCAACCCTAAGGTGTATTAGTTTACTAATCGGGTCTTAGTGTGGTAGAACTTTTGAGACATTTCTCATCCCGGTTATTAAAAACATTTCGGGACCCAAATGATAAAGAACTTGAGGAGAGATCCGATGAGGAACCGAAGAGGAGTACATGGAGGAGAACCCGAGGATGATCCAAAGATGATCCGACTAAGATCTTTTGTCTTGTTAGACCTTGTTTGCATGTGAATAGATGTTAGATCAGACTTATGTATATATAGTATTGTAGAATACTATGAGATGCGTGTAAAAAGATGTGGTTGTGAATTTTTAGTATGAAAAATATATGGTCTGCTTTTCTATCCCATTGTTTTATTGTCTGGAGATTTATAACTGCTTCCGCATGTGCATAAATAAATGAAAGGGTTGTCGATACATAGTCCTAGGATATCACATTATAAAATCAACCAAAGGTAAGGGATGTGCGTGTGCCTGAGGATTAGGGCGTGACATAATATTTTTGTGGTATCAGAGCAATGGTTAGGTATTGGAGTGATAAGGTGCGATGACCTATGGGATAGTAGTAGGAAAGGCCTTTAAATTTATGACTGATGCATGTCTGTGATAGCTGATTTATGGCTTGTTTGTGGATCACTCGAATTCTAATGTGGTATTAGAATTAGAAAACAAGTTTCTATAAAGATCCTGTAGTTTGAGCGATTAGGAGCTAAGGGCTCCTAGTAAGAGGATAGTAGCCTCTGTGACTCGAGAATGAACGCCAACAAGGATCGGTGCCCGAGGTGGTTGTGGCAAAATGCCAGCTTAGGCTAGCGTGCGTGTAAGAGTACCGCCGTAGGTTGGTACTGAGAGTGTAGCAGCATCGAGCGATCCTAGGTCCAGCAGGATTGTTCAGGCGCAAGTTTTCTCAAGGAGCTTGTCAAGCTAGTAAGTTCGGGATCAAGTTGAAGTTATTGCCACACCTGCTGAGGTTTAGTAAGGAGACATGATCTGGGAGCAAGCCGTTGCAACTGAGTTGAGGTTCAAGTTCAGTAGAGTTGGAAATCAAGTTGGAAAGGAGCCTATGATCGGAAAAGTGTATTTTATTCCGCCCCTTAGGAAGGACGGGATAAGCAGGTCAACGTCGGATCAAAATGTTGTGGGTCATGGAAGCCGACATGGATCAGCCCCGTGTCCTATTAAGACGGGTGCTTGTTATGACTGTGACCGATAAGGTCACTTGGCAAGAGACTATCTTAGAAGGCCGATGGGATAGGTTGGAAGGAGTGAGCCATAGAACTTACAGTGGAGTTTTTGGAACAGGCCTCCAGTACAAGCAAGAGGGTATGCTATCACTTAACATAAGACAAATGACTTATTAGGTGAGTGCCAAAAGTATGGAAGGAATGCATGGATTAATCTTGTGTTTGAAAATGACTAGAACGTGCTTTGATGGTAGTGAGCACGGCCATCAAGTGAGGGACTATCAATTGGAGTTCAGGAAGAACACCAACACTACTACTACCAATATGATGCCATTAAGATGGCAAAGAATCAGGAACGGAACTGACCATGCTTTGATTAATGGAAGAATGTTTTGAGGTGATTCTTATTAGAATAGTGCCTCAGAGTGTTAAGAATGCAATTGTGGAATTTCAGTTGTATGTTAAGGCTGTAGGAAAAGAACCACTGATTAGAGTTGCACTTCATTGGCCGTTAGTGTATAACTTTATTGCCAAGTGCGAAAGGAATTAACTCCTAGAGTATCTTATGATGATGAATTGTTATAGTGGAGTAACCCAGTTTATTCCTGGAGAAGGTAGAAGTGCCAAGTTTTATTGAGAGTCAAGAAGGGTCCTCGACTTCTTTAATCTCGTAACTTGAGGCAATCCGTTTGTTAAATGGAGGTTGCCTAGGTTACTTGACGATTGTCAAAAATAAGACAGATTGAAGAATTGAAAATTGAGGACTCCTCAGTAGTCCAAGAATTTTTGGAAGTGTTGCCGGAAAATTGTCGGACCTTCTAGAGAAAGATATAGAATTTATGATCAAGCTAGCACCCAGAATAGAACCATTCTTTAAAGTTTCTTATCAGTTGTTGTTGTCTGAATTGATAGAACCAATAGTGCAAATGTGAGGATTGATGAATAAAGAATTCATGCATACCAGTGCATTACCTAGGGGAAACATCAGTCTCATAGTGAGAAAGAAAGAAAGATAGTCCGTTGCAATTATATAGCAACTATAGTCGACTCAATCAAGTGACAATCAAGGATAAGTGTTCATTATCAAAGATCGACGAATTGGGTGACTTGTTATAAAAAGTGTTGATGTCTTCAAGTATTGACTTGAGGACAAGTTATCGTCAGTTGAGAACCAGGAAGGAGGTTATATTGAAGACAACATTTTGCACTTGATTTAGCCCTTGTGAGAATAATGTAAAGCCATTTGATTTGACGAACGCTCCAGCCGTTGTCATAGATTTGACAAACCAAGTGTTCAAAGAATATCCAGATCAATGGTGATCGTGTGGTGTAACGACATTCTAGGGTGTTCATTAAGTGTTGAAGATCACGAGAGCCCCTAAGAATGGTCATGTGATTATAAGTAAATGAATCTTCATGGACCCAGTCAAGATCGAATCAGTTGTTAGCGGATCGACATCGGCAATAAGGTCAGAGATTAGAAGCCGTGTGGATTGGACAGGTTACTACAGAGGATTTGTGGGAGGAGCTTCAGCATTAGTACCACCAATGACTCAACTCTTGAAGAAAGACGAAAAGTTCGTGTGAACAAACAAGTGTGATTCTCCAAGAGCAATGGAAGCAAGTACGAGGATAGTTTCATTCCATCTGCTTAAAATACGGACCTATGGTAATGGGTTGTTCGATGTATATTGATACAACATGAGAAGATTGTTGCATACCCAGCCCGCCAGTTGAGACCCAACAAGTTGAATATGAAATAGTGTCATGAATCAAAATTTTGGCAGAACTATAATGGTGTTATCTGGTATTACCTTGGGAGAATGAAAGAAGTAATTAATGTGTTGAGCCGAGAGTCTTCGATTGTGCATAGGCTGGCTAAAGTATAAACTTTACTTTAAAAGGGTTCGAAATTTGGTTTTCAAATTTGAGGTAGGCTACCTTTTGAATTTTATAGCTGCCCTCAAAATTGAACCATATATTCAAGTTAGAATTGGCATCTAATTGATAGACAGAGACGTTCAGAAGATTTAATAAGAAGATACTGGCAAGAAAGAATCTGACTTTAAGAGTTCTGAGGATTGAACGTTTGGGTTCCATGGGGAATTGAGTGCACTTGATAGTGCAGCACTCAGGGAAAATACCTTGTTAGAAATTCACTGTAAGTATTGCAGTGTTTGGTTAAACAATTCAAGATGGATCAGAATCAGCATCAGCTAGATTAGTAGATTGATATGAAGATAAATACCGCTGAGCAAGTTGCAAGTGTCAGAGGTGTCAGTAAGTGGAAGCTCGGTAATGTGAACCGGGAGAATTTTTACCATCACTTGAGAGTCCCAAGTGAGAATGGAAATATATCACAATGGAACATTGTGATAGGCTTACTAAGGATTCAGGGGAATACTGATACCATTTGAGGATAATATTCGATCGATAGATGGAGTTGGTCCACTTTGGTATAGTATGAATAAATCTTGTTTTGAGTGTGTGACATCTAGATTTCGGGCTCTGATTTCGATTAGATAAATTGGGCATTTCATCGACACGATTACAATGTTTTTCTCTGAGTTGACCACTCATGAGATAACTAGACTAGCTAGGTGAGTTATTAAGGACCTTAAGGCAAATAGACTTGAGAATTCGACCAGGGATTGACTTCTCGACCATGCTCGTCTTTAGAGATCATTGCGGCACAGTATAAAATCGATTTGAAATCAAAGATAGATTGGTTCGACTGAGATGAATGATTGATTGTGGGTGACTCCACTAAATTGAAAAATTATCATCGACCGGCACTAATATGATTTTTCTATCATTTTGGTACCCTGTGTTCGTATTTGAATCATTGAGATTTTCACAACAATCGAGAGTCACCAATGGGTCGAGTCGGTTTATTGTGGCTCGAAGAAAATCGACCACGGGTCATTTGTCCTAAAAAGCTCTAAAAACTACTTAGTAGCCTAGGTCACACTAAGAGCGTGTCGGAGTGAAATTAACCGCCAATCTAAGTTCGATTTCAGAAATTGAAGTTTCTGTTTTGTCACAGAATGGGTATACCGAGGTGTGTGTGCATTAGATAATTCGCCAGCATGGAGTGCTGGGGATGAATTATATTTCGAATCTAAATCAGAGATTATAAATTTGACAAAGTTTTCAGAGGGTTCTAACTTAAGTAGTGTATAGCAGAGGGTACATAATTTCAGTGGTGAAAAGAAAGTGAAGAAAGATTTTAGGCCAGAGTTAGCTTAGTAATCAGTGTTTGCAGTTGTCAAATCAGTGTCAGAGTAAAGACTGCTCAAAACTGTCATAAATTTTAAATCATTAAGGTTCGAAGGTTTATTAGGGAGTCGAGAAAAAGAGATCAGATGTGGATGACATATTGTCTTATGTGAGAAGCTCAGTTTAGTTGTTGGTTTAGAAAGAGCATAGTTTGTGTACCAAGATGATTTCCTTAGTCAAAATGGTCGGACAACACCAAAGACCGAAGGATTAGTATGGAATAGTGAGACTCAATGAAACGACAATACCCCCACCTTTTGTATAAGGATTGATAAAAGTTTAAATTTTGATGATGAAATTTCATAAGAAAGGAAGAGTTGTGACATCTAGATTTTCGGGTTCTAATTTCGACTGGATAAATAGGGCCGTTTTTGTTAAGTTGAAGCCAGGGATTGTAAAATTGGGATGCAAGTGGGCTATATTGGTAGGGAAAAATACCAATTGGAATGACGAGGTGATTGAATGAAATTATGGGAGTCAATTTAAATTGAATCAAGAGGGATTAAGGTCCAATTGGGAAGAAAAATTAACAAAATTCGTATGCCACACATACCCCCACATTTTGGCCTATCTAAAGGCTTCTAGAAGGGGCATTTTGTCAAAAAAGAATGGTGGAAGATAGCTAGAATGGTGGGGCCCACGTGTGAGAGAGAGAGAGAGAGAGAGTGTGAGAGGAAAAGGAGAAATTGATTTTCTTTTCCTCCTCTCTCTCCGTCGAGCATCCCCATCCCCCATCTTCCTTTGGGTTTCTTCTTCGACACCATGGAAAGACCAACCGAGCTGCCATCATCGCTTCTCGCTCCGTTGCCGCATGCCCGCAAGCCACCGAAGCTACTCGCGCGCACCCTCTCGCCGTCAAGCGGCCGCTTCTCACCGCACGCCCTTCACCTCTCCCCCTTCTACTGCCGCCGATCTTTTCTTTTCCTTCTTCTTCGGTGGCTATCCAACATCCCAATAGATCTGGGATGGACGCCGGAGCAACCAACGCCACATGCGTGACACCATCCGCTTGTCATCGCCCTGTTTGCATGTGCCACTCGTTCGTCTCCCTCTTGCCCACTCATCTCGGTCCACCTTGTCCGGGAGGGTCCCGCTCCTACCGCCTAGTTCAATCTACGGTTCGGCCACCTCGACCTCCTGCACCACCGTCCGGCCTCACCGGAGTCCCCTCGCCCTCCGTCGGTTCTGTGTAAACTCGACTCAGCCTCGGATTCGCCCTGAACCAGCAGCGGAAATAGAGTTCGAAAATGTGTATGGCAGCGGACGTTTGGCCCGTTTTGGCCGTCTTCCCGAGCCCGGATGCTCGGCCCCCTTTGAGGAAAGTCGATCCTCACGTCGATGCCCATCATTTTGTGTGAGTTTTGCTCACTAATGCCTTCTTAGTTTTCTAATTACACTTAAATGTTGATTAGTGTTAGTTAAATGTAATTAGGTTGTTAGATTAGAATGGATTAGCGATTATTAGTTAATTTCATTGCATATTAGTTAAGTGGTTAGTGTACTTAGATAGAGAATTGCCTATAGTATTTATTAGATGCTTCGTGGATTTTTCCCAACCCTTATCGGGAGTTAATTAGGCAATTCGGGCCTAAATGGTATTTTTAAGAACTAAATATTAATTTTTCAAATTAATTATTTAATTATTTAATTTTTCGAAAATTCAAATGGGGTGGCCAGTGATCGGAATTTTATGCTGATGATTGTGGCGCAGTCTATTTATTTAATTGAGCTTTATATTGTGCTAAATTGAATTTATTGTATTTATTTATTTATTTTTCGAAATTAATTATTTAATTATTTATTTTCCAGAAATTCAACCGGGATGGCCGGTGACCGGAATCTCGTGCTGATTGTTGTGGAGTAGTCCGATTATTTATTTGAGCTTTAATTCATGTCGAATTGATTTGGCTGTGCATTTTGAAGTTATGTTCTTAAATAATGCAATTTTGGCTATGTGATTAGGGATTGGTCGAGTATCGGTTGTTAGTGTCGAAAGTGAGTTGGTAAATCACCTGGAGAATACACGTGGCTCGGTGAATTGAAATGTCACCAGGGAAGACACGTGGCTTGGTGATTGGATATGTCACCTTGGTGAAAAGGTAGGCATTAGAGAATGGGAAGGAGACTCGGTATGTCTTCCTGGAGAATGCACGTGGCTCGGTGAAAACTTAATCTTCGTAGAAAGGGTCGGGGTGGGACCATAAAGCCACTGAATCTTGGAAAGGTCGGGTGGGACCGTAAAGCCACTGAATCTTAGAAAAGATTGGGTGGGACCGTAAAGCCACTAAATCTAAGAAAATTGCTTGGTGGGGCCGTGATTACCACATATAAATGAGTTACGCCCTAAAGACTGTGATTTATATTTTGAAATTGAGTTGGAATAATTGAAATGACCGTGGATGGTCTTGTTAGTATGTAATCGATTAGGTCGATTGATCGTCACCTTGATTTGATGTTGTGAATTGATTGATTGAATGGAAATGACATTGAGTGGTCTTGTTGGCGTGTAATCGACTAAGTCGATTAGATCGATGCTTCAATCTGTGATGTGATTGCTTGGGTGCCTATTTGATCTGTGCTAATATGTAACACCCCTCGACGGCCCCCGATCCGCTAGGGTCGCCACAGCTCGCTTTTCCTTTTTCTTTTTCCCAAATAACAAGTCACTCTGATACCATTTTTAGTTGCAGCGGGTCCATACAACCATGGGGGTTTACATTTATTTATTTATTTATTTATTAACGGTCCCTTGCGCAATTTATATAACGGAAGCACATCCAATAACTCCCTTCCCTACATTCAGAAATCGATGCACACCTACTAAACGTTTTATATAAGTTAAAAGCCGGACGCGTTTATTTACATAAAGCATACGAACATCTTTAGTCAGTACATCGAAATGCCAATGTTTCTATACTTGGCTATACTTTAAAAGATGACCGACATCTCCTCCCACAATCGTATGCTTAAGGTCCATCAACCAGTGTCAGCGTCCAAAGGTTCCTTCCCTTGCTATCCTCCTCCTCACGGTCACATCCAACCGCTCAAACCATCTACTAATCTGAAATGTTGTCCCCAAAAGGGGTGAGTACAACTACTCAAATAGGTAAAAGAATCCAATAACCACTCAATGCATCATACAATTCATACATGCATTGCAGGCGTAACTTACCTTGCAGCCATGCGTAATACTATCATGCATCATCATGCCTTATCATCATGCATATCATATCATCATATGTCATCATCATAATCATCATCATGGCATCATCATATCATACATGTCATTCTTATCATGACATCATCACATCACATATTATCATCATTATCATGCATATCATCATGCATATCATACCATGGGTGATCATCATATCACATCACATATCATCACCATCATCATGCATATTATCATACAAATCATACCATCATATGTCATCTTCATAATCATCATCATGGCATCATCATATCATACATGTCATTCTTATCATGACATCATCACAGCACATATTATCATCATTATCATGCATATCATCATGCATATCATATCATATCATCATTGGCCATGCATCACCATGCATATCACATCATCATTAACCATGCATCACCATGCATATCACATCATATCATCATTAGCCATGCATCACCATGCATATCACATCATCATTAACCATGCATCACCATGCATATCACATCATATCATCATTGGCCATGCATCACCATGCATATCACATCATCATTAACCATGCATCACCATGCATATCACATCATATCATCATTAGCCATGCATCACAATGCATATCACATCATAGATCAATTTCCATTTCTATTTATCAATTGATCCCCACATTATCTTTTCTCAAATCATCACCATCCCTTCGGGCAGAAACCTCCGACAGGGTATCATTATCAATCCTTCGGGCGAAAACCTCCGACAGATTCCATGATCAATTTGATCATCACCCTTCGAGCGAAACCTCCGACGGGGTTCCCATTCCACCATCTCATGGCCACTGGGCTTCCGGCCCCCACATTCCGGGCATCTCGCATCCCAACTAGCATCACGAGGCATTCCCTTCGGCGTAAACCTCCGACAGGGCTTCTGGCCTTTACCCTTCTAGCCAGGCATCCCGCACCCAAATCCTGGCATCGCGAGGCATTCCCTTCGGGCAGAAACCTCCGACAGGGCTTCCGGAATTATGTACCGACATACCACCAGGCCTCCCCTGGAATTACGTACCGTATACCACCGGGCATCCCGACACTCCCGGGGAATCTCTGGAATTATGCCACTCGGCCACCAGGGAATCTCTGGAATTATGCCACTCGGCCACCAGACATCATCCTCCACCACAACCATCTCCTCATTTACCATTATCCACATTTACCGTTTCTTTATCTCAATTTAACATGGCAATTGGCATGGCATCAAACAAATCACACTTGACATGGAATTCACACTTGCATCTCAATTCACATTCATCATCCTTTTTAATCTCATTATCACATGGCATATGACTTGCACATGCATCACAATTCATGATCATTCATACACCAATGTCATATAACAATGCATCACTATTCATGTGCATACATACACCTATGTCATATAACAATGTATTATAACTCAATAAAACTCATGGCCAATAAAATAATCCACTTTTTATTTTATTATTATTTTATTATTATTTTATTATATTTATTTATTTTCATAAATAAATATTATATTTAATATTTATGATTTTCCAAAAATCATAATATTAAATCAATCATTAAACAAACAATTAGAGTCACAATTTCACACAAATTCATGGCCAAATTTGCATTTCACATAATTTCCCAATTTTCCACCAAATACACTCAATATTCGGATATTGGCCAGATTGCACAGTTTTCGGATTAATTCAATTAAAATATTCATATGAGCTCCGAAAATTCCCAAATTTTACAGGGTGATAGTCAACACATTTTCGTACCTTTTTCATGAAGAACACTAAGCCAAATTCTTTATGGATTAATTTATACAACTCCATGAAGCTTCTGGAACCTCTACCATTTCGTCCAGAACACACATCACCGAAAAACTTAGGTTTGACCCATCAAATCTCTTTCGTTTCTTCTGAAATTCGAGTATGTTATGCATCAATGTGTCCTTTACAAGTTTTATGAAGAGATCTAGGTTAAATAACCAAAGTATAATCCTCTTTTAAGTCCTTGAAGTCTCGGGTGTCTCGGTTCACTTCAACAGAACCATCCGTCTCAAAGATCTAACTGGTTAACTAGGCTATACTCATTTGTTTCTCCTCAAATTTGAATATGTTGTAGGTAAAGGTGTTTCCTACAACTTTCAAGAAGACAAAAAAGTGAGATCTCCAACAGAAATCAACATGCAACCACGAAATCAACAAGAGGTCAGTAAGAAATTCGCAGATCTGAAGTCTCCGTGAAATAGAACTTTTGACCCATCAAATCTTCATCGTTTTCTACGAAATTTCAGTATGTCATACTACAGGATGTTAGATTCAACTTTCATGAAGACACCGAAGCCAAAATCACACTCCAAACACACATGCAAGTTCTCACAACATTCTGACTCGAGCGGATTCATGCGAAAACATTCCAGATCTGACACCTCCGTAAGATGAGAGTTTGACCCCGCAAATCTCCATAATTTTTCACGAAATTTTAGTATGTTGTAGTTCAAGATGTTAGCTACAACTTTCATCAAGATATCGAAGCCAAAATCGAACTCTAAACATGCATGCAAGCCCTCACAACATTCTGACTCGAACAGTTCATACGAAAATATTCCAGATCTAGCATCTCCGTAGGATGAGGGTTTGACCCCTTAAATCTCCATCATTTTCCATGAAATTTTAGTATGTTGTAGTACAAGATGTTAGCTACAACTTTCATGAAGAAACCAAAGCCAAATTCGGACTTTAAACACACATGCAATCTCAAACAAGTTTCTGACTCCAACCAGTTCATGCGAAAACAGTGGTGCAAGAGTAGAAAGTGGATTCCCAACTTGCCTCTACACCTCACGACTAGCACGAGCGGACGGCCACGGCGACGACGAGCTCCTTCCTTCCTCTCTTCCTCTCTTTCTCTCTTTCTCTCCTCTCTCTCTCTCCTTTGGATGCTTATATACTTGCATGCTTCCTTCTCTTGCATGGGGGACACTTGTCCTTAAGAAGGAGACAAGTGTCTCCCTTGCTGAAGACACTTGGTAGCCATGTGGCTACCCCTCCATGCGACAATGGGCCGGGCTTGGGCCTCCTCTTGGGCCTTATTGGGCCGGCCATCTTGGCCCATTAAAGGCTTAGGCCAATGAGTCCAAGGCCCATTCCAAAATTAGCCCTTTTTCCCCCTTTTTTTTTTTTGAATTTCTTTTATAAATATTTTAAACTTTAAATTTTCCACATGGCCAAAGTCTTATGACATTTTATTTATTGAAATTTAATTTATAAAGTACATGGCCAAGCATAGATTATTAATTTATCCTATAGTCCTAAATTCAAAATTCATAAACACAAGCACAATAACACCTAGCCTTAAGAAAACTAATGGCTAACACATAGATCATAGGTAATTTCATTACCTAATTATAGGCTTTAATTTCTCTAGAGGGTGACTTGAATTTTTGGGATGCCACATAATATGCAGGTGGAATCTGAGGCCAAGATACGTCCTTTGACTCATGTTGTGCATAGGCAGCCCTAAGGTGTATTAGTTTACTATTTGGGTTTTAGTGGGTAGAACTTGCTAAGACGTTGTCTCAGTGGTTATTAAATAACCATTTCAGGACCTAGATGAGAAGCCTAAGGAGGAGGAATCTGACAAAGAGATCCCTGATGAGGAACCCAAAGAGGAGTACATGGAGGAGAACCCTGAGGATAACCCCGAGTACGACCCGGATGAGGATTGAGATCCCGTCCTGTCTTATCAGACCTTTTCTGCATGTGAATAGATATTAGATCAAACTTACGTATATATAGTATTGTAGAATACTATGAGATGGATGTAAAAAGATGTGGTTGTGAATTTTTAGTATGAAAAATATATGGTCTGCTTTTTTATCCTATTGTTTTATTGTCTGGAAATTTATAATTGCTTCTGCATGTACATAAATAAATGAAAGGGTCGGCGATACATAGTCCTAGGATATCACATTATAAAGTCGACCAAAGGTAAGGGATGTGCGCGTGCCTGAGGATCTGGGCATGATAGTTTAGTCTAATTTCATGGATTTCTCCCGGATCAGTTTACTGGACCCTCGCCATTTGCCATTTTTGTGGGGAAAAAATGTGCTACGATTTTGAGGTTGCTTCCTTCTTGAGAAATGTTTTAGATATCTTCAGTTATGACATATATTTTACTCAAGATTTTATGGATTTAAAATAATGAGAGTTCAGCTTCATTCTTTTCAAAATAGAATCTCAGATTATGCTAGAAACATTGACCTTTTAGTGTTCAATGGATTTTTATCAACTCTTAGGATTCTATTTTCAAAAGGATTTCTTCACAAAAGTTATTCATCACATCTTTTAGTTTAATATATTCAAGTTTCAGATCAAACAGACAAGTTTTGGACTTCAAACCAAACTGATTTCCAGAAAAACAGACTTTCTGGACACGGACACAATTTTTGTAACGGTCTAGGCGAATTACTGCTCTCAATATAGAAAGATATGGGTTAATATGTCTCCATGAAAAGTTTTCTTTTAGGTGTCTTTTATAACATATTCAAATTTGAGAATTTTCAAAACTTGTTTGGTTAGGTTTCTGAATTTAAACTTGGAGATGCACGAGTGGTTCGGTTTCTGCCGATTAGAGCCGGTTGTGATTTTGTGGTTGTTCTTGGTGTCTTGCTTGTTCAATAAGGGCATATGTTGTGATTTGGTGGATTTTTGGCATGCTGAGGACTTATGTGTGATAGGACGAGATTAGTTGCTTTATGTGGGTTCCAAGTTTTATGTTAAAAGAGGACCTTATAAGCTTTTAAATAGAAAATAAATGAGGTTTCGAGTCCGGACACCAAAAATTATTTACCTAATAAAACAATGAGGTTTTAAACTAGGTGCGTGCAAATTTTAAATGATTAATTTTGAGTATGTGAGCACCTATGAATTTATTTCTAAACGTTTTGAAAAAAAAAAAAAAAAAGGAGTTACTAAGGTTTGTTTTGAAAAGAGGGGGTTGGAAAGAAAAATTAGAAAATAAATATGGTTTTGCTCAATAAAATGAGGAGGTTTTATACTGGATGCGTGCAAAATTTGGTGGGTTAATTTCAAATTCGTGACCTTGTACGAATTTATGTTGGCAAGTTTGAACCCAAAAAAAAAAAAAAAAAAAAAAAAAAAGAGTTACTAAGTTTGTTTTTAAAAGGGGATTTTGGTGTTTTGGCTATATGATGGACAGTACAAGTTGACTTGATTGATGATGTGCCTGTATGGTCAGGTTAATTAGGTGGTTCATTTTAATTAAATGCAATTTATTTAATTACTCGTGATTTATTTAATTAATTATATTTAGCGTAAATTGTGCCAAGATAGCTAGTTAGTGAAATTTTACGCTAATCGTCGTGGTTGTATTTATATGTAAAATTGATTGCTTAATTGTGCAATTGGGTGCTTGGTTGTTGTTATAGACTATTATTGCAAAAATTGGATTTTGGTATTTAAATAGAAAATACTAGGTGTCGGTTTTTTACGCCAAAAATATTTTATGTATTATATAAAATCGTGGGATTTTGAAATGGGAGGGTACCGTGTTTTATGGTTCAATTTGAATATGTGACCACGCACAAGTATTTTATCGGGATGATTTTTAATACGAAGAAAATGGGCCAAATACATTATTTGAAATAAATATTTGAGTACAAAGCACAATGTTCTTGGCTAAGTTTGGGTGTGCGTGTGATCACTATAAGAACTCATCACTTGATGAAAGTTGGGGAGGTGATGCTCCTTCGGGAATGCCCTTAACAACAAATGTCAGTCGTAGTGGAGGCTGAGCCAATGCTCCTTCAGGAATACCGTCTAGATGTAGACGTTACCGTGTCCGACGAAGTGAGATGACGCCCAATTATGCTAAATGACCACCGACTGATGAGTTAGCCGTGGCCGTTGGGTCGTAAATAATTAGATCACGCTTGAGTGATTGAGCTAGCTGCGCCTAATTATGGGACGAAATTGTGTGACACGGAATGGAACGTGTCATAACAATTTGGCCTTATAATTGGAACCCTTATGAATATTTGATGAATCATATGAGGTGTTCCAGTTATTGAATACATGTACTATATGCTTATGATATATGAGATGTACTAATGTGCAGGGAGGTGTTGAGGCGAGGTAAGTCTGTGTGTGGTGCATGTTTAGGCAACCTCTAGGTGAATTCTCGTCATAATCAAGGTTTAGGGTGTTGACTCGCTGAGATTTTATTTCACTTCGTTGTGGTTTAAATATTTTCAAGTCCCTATTATGGAGAACCCGGAGCCCGAGGCTAAAGGGTTCATAGAGTAGATGGCCTAGTAGTTTCTTTTTGAAACAAGGCTTATGTGTATAGACTGGTAAGACCAACTTGATATGTATATAAAGTTTGGTTTGTGAAAAATGGTTGTCCTGCTTCTACTATCCCATGCTTAATCGATCGCCGAGGGATGTGCGCGTGCCCGGGGTTCGGGGCGTGACAAGTAAAACATGCTAGCGATTTTTTTTTCACAAACTACGCTTTATAAACATACCAAGTGTGATATCTTGAATTTCAGGCTTTGTTTTCGATTTAATAAGTTGGACTTTTCATCGACGCGCCTATAGCATTTTTCTCTGAGTTAGCCACTCATGAGATAACTAGCTTATTAAGTGAAGCCGTTAAAGGATTTTAACGCAATAACCTTGAGAATTTGACTTAGAATCGACTTTTCAATTGTGCTAGTTTGTAAGGGTCATTAGGCACCGTCAAAATCGATCAGAGACCGGAGATAAGTCAATTCGATGGAGGTATGTGATTAGTGTGTGGGTGATTCCACCTAATTGCAAAATTTCTGTCGAACAGCATTAGATTGATTTTTCTATGTGGCACCCCTCGACACGGCCCCCGAATCGTTAGGGTCGCCACAGTTCACTTACCTTTCACTTTCCCTACCCTCCTCCTCACGGTCATATCCAACCACTTGATCAATCTACTGGTGGTAGTGGTAGTAGAGGTATCTTATCTAGTCTGAAATGTTAGTCCCCAAACAGGGTGGGTACAACCACTTAGCAATAAAGATCCACCAAACTACACAATGCAACAAACAAGACAATCAAGATATCACAAGCAAAGCACATATCATCCATGCTATCAAGCATACATCACCATGCAGTCGTGCATATATCACCATGCAGACATACATATCTCGCCATGCCATCGTGCATATACCACCATGCAGTCATACATATCTCACCATGCCATCATGCATATACCACCATGCAGTCATGCATATCTCACCATACCATCGTGCATATATCACCATGATTCATATCATCCATGCTATCAAGCATACATCACCATGAGATCCATTCATGCCTTCATGATCGCATTTTCAATATCAAATAGCATCAATTTGCTTTCATAAGTAGATCATGCATCATGCCATATACATACACCCATGCACATGTGTGACACCCCGAACCCTTCGCAGGTCGTCACCAGTGCCAATGTTACTCCTTATTACCTTTCTCCTATCTTGTACTTAAAACAAGCGTCGTTAATCATAGGCATTTTTTTTTAAACAATCGGTCTTAGCGCGACTCATAGCGGAAGCAAATTAAACATCACGTCTCTCCCCCCTTACTAACCATGATACAAATACACACCAGCTAAACATCAGGATTTTATAAACAACTTCGACACTTTGCTTATATATATATATATATAGCAAGATGGGATTCCCTTCGGGTCGGTACATCAAAGGAAAAGCTAGGACTCAGCCACATCCAGCCTAAAACCTCAAAAAGAAACTCTCGACCCTCAACATCATACGAGTACGAACCCCCATCGAAAGTGTCGACTATCTACATCAAAAGAGATCCAACTCCTACTCATCGCGCGAAGGTCTCACACCCAACTCGGTGCATCAGGCGGTGGCGGCGGCAACATCCCTCGCATCGCTCCATCCTGACGAACATGCACAGAAATGAACTCCTGAATGACAGGACCCCCAGCCAGGCCCACGTCATACATCACTAGACAACGTACTCGGATAAAAGTCAGTCTCGGAACAGAGGGACAGTCTATCTCCGCACACTCGACCTTTACATCAGACGATAGACCATAAAACGTACCACGCGTGACGGCAGGTAGCGGCATACTTGCTAATCTGAAATGTTATCCCAAAAAGGGGTGAGTACAACCACTCAGCAGATAGGGAAATCCAATAACAACTCAATGTACCATGCAATTTCACATGCATTGCAGGCATTACTTACCTTGAAGCCTGGCACACACTATCATGCATAATCATCATGCATATCATATATCATATCATAGGTGATCATCACATCACATCACATCACATCACATCACATAACATCATCATCATCATCATCATCATCACCATGCATATCATCATGCATATCATATATCATATCATAGGTGATCATCACATCACATCACATATCATCATCATCATCATCACCATGCATATCATCATGCATATCATATATCATATCATAGGTGATCATCACATCACATCACATATCATCATCATCATCATCATCATCACCATGCATATCATCATGCATATCATATATCATATCATATCATAGGTGATCATCACATCACATCACATCACATATCATCATCATCATGCATATCATCATGCATATCATATATCATATCATAGGTGATCATCATATTATCGGTTCATTTTTCATCTTTTATCTTTAAGTTTGATCACCACATCACCCACTTCTCATATCATCAATATCATCATCCCTTCGGGCAAAGACCTCCGACAGGGTTCCTAGCATTCCAGCCATCCCATGGCCATCGGGCTTCTGGCCCCCCACATTTCGAGCATCTCGCATCTCAATTAGCATCACGAGACATTCTCTTCGGGCAGAAACCTCTGACAGGGCTTCCGGCCTTTACCCTTCTAGCCAGGCATCCCGCACCCACATCCTGGCATCGCGAGGCATTCCCTTCGGGCAGAAACCTCCGACAGGGCTTCCGACCCCCCACATTCCGGGCATCCTGAATCTCCCAGGGAATTTCGGCAATGCATCTCTGTACATTCCGGCCTCATCCTCCACCACAACCTCTTACTCACATATCGTTTTCCACATTCACCATCCTTTTAATCTTATTATTACATGGCATATGATTCACACATGCATCACAATTTATGATCATACATACACAAATGTCATATAAAAATGCATAATAAATTCAATGGAATTCATGGCCAATAAAATAATCCATTTTTATTTTTTTATTATTTTTTATTACATTATTATATTATTATATTTTTTTATTTCCATAAATAAATATTAATTTAATATCTATGATTTTCCCAAAATCATAATATTAAAACAATCATTAAACAAACAATTAGAATCACACTTTCATACAAAATTCATAGCCAAATTGAATTTCACATAATTTCACAATTTCCACAAAATAGCACATGATATTCGGATAATGACCAGAATTCACAGTTTCCAAATAAATTCGATTAAAATACACATATGGCCTCCAAAAATTACGAACTTTTACAGGGTGATAGCCAACACATTTTCGTGCATTTTTCATGGAGAACTCTAAGCCAAATTATTTTTAGATTAATTTATACAAACCCACGAAACTTCTGGATCTACCGCATCGTCCAGAACACACACATCTCCGAAATTTTTAGATTTCACCCATCTATTCTCTTTCGTTTCCTCTGAAATATGAGTATGTTATGTACCAAGGTGTCCTTTACAAGTTTCATGAAGAGATCTATGTCAAATAACCAAAGTATGGTCACCATTTAAGTCCATGAAGTCTCGGGTGTCTCGGAATACTTCACCAGAACCATCATTTCCAAGATCTAGCTGATTCACCAAGCTATACTTGTTTTTTTTGCTTCAAATTTGATTATGTTGTAGCTTAAGGTGTTACCTACAACTTTCATGCATACATCAAAGTCAAAGCTTCAACAGAAATCAACATGCAAACAAGAATCTAGCAAGAGGTCAGTGGAAACTTCACAGATCTAGGGTTTCCGTATAATAGAACTTTAACCCCTCATATCTCCATCATTTTCCACGAAATTTCAGTATGTTATAGTAAAAGACGTTAGCTACAACTTCCATGAAGACATCGAAGCCAAAATCGAACTATAAACACCCATGCAAGCTCAAACAAGCTACTGACTCCAACAAACCGAACAAGAACAGTCACACGGTTTGCAAATAACCAACTCTTACCTCGGTTTTTCGCACAAATCACACCTAAAATCGAACATGCAACCACCACAACAAACATGCAAGAGAAGTTACGGACTCCACTTGCCTCTAAGATGAGCAAACCACGACGAACGGTGGCGGGACACGGCGATCGGACGGCGAACGAACGGCGGCACCCCTCGGCTCCGCCTCCTCTCCCTCTCGATTTCTCCCTTTCTCTCGAACTCTCTCTCTCTCTCACCCTCTCTCGGCCGAATGAACAAAGAACCGGCCACTCTCTCTCTTCTCATCCCTTTTATACTCCCCTAATCCCATGATTAACAATCATTGCTTTGCCTAAAGACTAACCAATGCATGCTCTTGCCATTTGCCACTTGTCATATTGGGTTTTCTTTTTGAATTTGGTTTGGGCTTGGGCTTAGGCCCATCCGGCCACTCCCCTTGGGCTGGTCGAATTCTCCTCTTGGGCTCTAATGGGCCGACTAGCTTGGCCCACCAAGCTTTAGGCCAATGGGTCCAAGGCCCATTCCAAAATTAACCCTCTTTTTCCTTTTTTTTTTTTAAATTCCTTCTATAAATATTTCTAAATTTCAATTTTCAATCTTGGCCAAAGTCTTAGGATATTCTTGCTCATTGAAATTTAAATCATATGGCCAAGCATAGATTATTAATCTTATTAAATTTAAATTTCCACAATCACAAGCACAAATCATCAAATTTAAAAGACTAATGGCTAAAACATAAGCCATGGAAATTCTATTACCTAATTAAAGACTTTAACACACCTTACGGCTCGGCTTTGAATTTCTAGGATGCCACAACATGATTCACTTTCAATTCTTATCTTTCACAAGGATCTCATCAATTTTTCTTTCCAGGGACCAATGTTTGCATCCCTCATTTATCGCTTGCACCCAACCTAGCATCGCGAGAAACCTCCGACACACACCTCTGGGCATCTCGCATCCCACCTAGCATGACGAGGAATCTCCTGGGCTCGCCATGAAAATGGTTACCCCTAGCCTTCGAGCATGCATCATAATACAACTCCTCACCCTCCGAGCATGTATCATAATACAACCGGGCATCCCGACACTCCCAAGGAAAACCTTTGGGCATGTATTCATAATACAACTAGGCATCCAAAGGGCATCGACTCATTCGAACCTTTGGGCATCCTGACTCCCGGGGCATCATCGGCTCACACCTCCGACGGTATCATCATTATCACAATGTATATTCACATATATGTCTCATTTTCAACATGGATTTTGATGCAACAATATCGAAGGTCTAAACCGGCTTTTTGATGTCATATGATATGCCAAACGTCACCATATATGCAGTACACATAACACCCACGATATCACATTTCATAAAGCAGTTCATTGGTTTTTTTGAAAATAGAACCAATTTTCGGGTAAAACAAAATGCACCTCTTTAGTAAAAATTCTTGAAGAATTAGTAAAAAATCTCAATAAATTCTGAAAATTTAACATGATGTTAAAAAAATCCATAGGAAGATATTTTGTGAAGAACACCATGTCAAGAAAGTGCCACCTCAATCACATAGATCCACACATCACAGCAAAAGAAATTCCAGCACCACTTTTGCACAATTTCGGAAATAATTTCGATTAAACCCATAAATGAACTCTGAAAATTCTGATATTTTAATATGTCATAGCTGAGATCTATAAGTAAAAGTCTCATGAAAAAATAGAAATATAATTCCTTCTATATTAAAAGATATAATTTTCTAAACTCTCTCTAACTCTCGGTTCATTGCCCAGACTCATCCTCTTCAAAGAAAATCGTTTTCCCTGATCAATACTCGTCCATTTATTCCCACATTTTAGTATGTTACTCCTCAAGATGTCTTCTACAACTATTATCAAGGACATGAGATCAAATTCTGACTAGATAATTTCACAAAATCCACGGAATCACAACAGATCAACATAACAATTTCCAGATCTAGCTTCTTCAAAGAAAAATGGTTTCACCGACCTACACTTGCTCATTTCCTATCAAATTTTAATATGTTATTCTTCAAGAAGTCATATACAACTTGCATCAAGAAGTCGAAGTCAGATTCCAACCATAACATTGCATGCAACTCACGAAATCATCAAAGGTCGGACTATTTTTCCAAAAACAGAACACTAGGCTAGAACACAACTTCGAAATTTCACACTTCATCCACATCCGAGATTCACCATTCATCACACACCAAACACAACAAGCAAAGGGTAGATCAATGGACTCTACTTACCTCTAATCCGAGCACAACACAGAAGCAAACGGCAAGCTCGACAGCGGGACTCGGCGACTCGACGGCAACGACAGACCTCCTCCTCTTCTCTCGCACGCTCGCTCTCCCTCTCTCGATTTCACTCTCTCTCTCTCTCTCTCTCTCTCTCTCTCTCTCTCTCTCTCTCTCTCAATCCACCCACTCTCCCTCTCTTTCTTTCCCCTTCATCATTTGCAATCATTTGCTTTGCATAGCTAATGCCACTTGGCTCTAGGGGAAAGACACTTGGCAAGCTTCTCTTGCCACTTGTTTATTTTGCCATGCAGGTTGATGGGTTGATTGGGCCGGCTTCTCCCCTTGGTCGACAGCCCATTGGGCTCCTTAGGCCGGTCGAACGATAGCTCCTTTCCTTTGGGCTTCACAGGCTAGGCCTAAATAGCCGACTGGTGGGGTCTTGTGGGCTGGTCTTGGCCTAAGAATTCAACCCACTCTTCTCTAATTTTTCCCTTTTAATCATCACCTAATTACCCATTCAAATAAATACCTAATTACACTTATTCACTTGGCCATAAAACTTGCAACATAAATTAATAAATTCCAACCTATAAAACACATAGCCAAGAATAGAATTTTCTTTCCTATCAAATAATTATCCATTAAAAGCTTGGCCTTAAATCTTATTGCAAATCATAGATCAAAGTACATCTAAAGATTGACATGAAATTCTAGGATGCCATATTATGTCATTTTTGTATTATGTGCTTGTATTTGAAATCTCGAGATTTTCACAACAACTAAGAGTCGTCAATGTGTCGAAAATGTACAATGTGACTTGAAAATAATCAACCACGAGTCAATTGTCCAAAAAATTCCTAAAAACCACCTCATAGGTTAGGTCACACTAAAATCGCACCAGATCGAAATTAACCGCAAATTTGAATCCGATTTCACCACTCTAACATTTAGTTCAAAGCCTAGAGACACTTAAAGATGCCAAAATGATAACGTGTCTAATTATTTGAGTTGCATTTCTCAGAGGATCCTACCAGGCTAGAGAAGAAGAAGGAGTTTAGAAAGCCATAGAGATTTTCACAAAACACTCACTTTACTTCAAGGGACTCTGCCCAACACATTACATCCTCCTTGCCTCTTATAGACAGTGGGAGGTCACACCCAAACAAGGACCAAGCTCACAGGTCTTGATACAAACAGGGGCTCCGGAAACTTCCGGTAATGAATTATTTAGGTGATATGAACAGTGATTTCCCTAACCTACTGCTATAGTGACTTGCTACAGTCAGTAGTCTCATCTGTTGCGAGCATTTTAGTCATAGTTTGAGTCATCATAACTATGCATTGCCAGCAAATGTTCTTCATATTTTTGCTCAAGTTCTGCAAGTGAATTGGATGAGAGAATCTAGTTTGACGAAGATGCTTCCTCATGATTCTACAAGAAACCTGTAATGTTGGCAGGCATGCTTGGTTAAGGCCAATTCGATGGTTGTGCATAATAGGATGTGTCAATGCCTAGAGATAAGGACAAATGTCCTTGATCATAAGGATCTTGGGAAAGAGGGCCTTTCCATCGTACATAGAGGTCTTGAGAGGACTGTGCAGAGTCATCTATGTCTATCATTTCATGCTGTTATGATGATGCAGCTTGTCTATCGAGTGCTTCATTAGCTTTTGGTGCTAGGCTATAATGATCCCATGTAGTGGGTACACTATAGTTCCATACATCTTCATGAATGGTTTTATTTTCTTGGCACAAAACCCTTTGGAGTTCTCGGTACTGATGTTCACAGCAACCAATAGGTCCTGGAAAGGATTTGTAAATTTGAGCTTTTATAAGATGCGACTAAGATTTATAGGATGTGGTACCTATAATCTGTGAAGCATCGGTGATGGTGCCATTGTTCCTCACAAAAGCCTATGGACATCGGAAGAATAGAATGGTGTGAACTTCAAGGTTTGGTTGGGTAGTTCTCAATTCTTGTTGTAGGAGTTGCTTCCAGTGAGTGGGAGGATAAAACCAATTGAGGAAGGCCAAGAGATTTTTATCACTTTCTTTTTTAATGTTTTCTCGACCGAGTCTAAATCTCCTGGTGAGGTTGGCAATGAATCTTTTGGTTGGAATTTCAATAGCTATTAAGTACTTATTAGTTAAGTACCATAATAACCATCTGAGTTGATCCGGGAAGTCATCTTCCTTCAAGATTAAAGGATGTATGAACGGATAGCCCGAATTTAATCCAAAAGGATAAATAATCAAACCTCCATTGAGATGAAGAGTATGAAAGGCATGCCTCATGATGTACATGTTGAGCTTTGCTGGTGCCTTTGGTCTTGACAGGAAGTTAGTAAGTATGTTCTTCTTTCTAGCTATGTGTTTGGTTTCAAAAAAGTATTTTGAAAATCATTCAGCCCATCGAAGCAATTTGGAATTTGAACATGCTTCTACTTGAACTTGGTCATCTGAGGAAAAAATGCCATATCTAATTCTACCCAGAAGTGATGGTCAATAAGATGAAATTCAAACTTTTTTATTCCATTTTTCACCGCCAAGATTTCTTTGAAAGTGGAATAATAATGCATTTCAGCTTGGAAAAACTTTCCACTCTTGTAGGCACACAGGTGTTTCTTACCATCAATTTCTTCGAATAGGATGGCTGCCCAATATTCATCACTAGTGTCAATCTGGAGAATTCTCTTCTGTGTTGATGGGATCTGTAATGGAGGAAGAGCTTGTATAATCTCTTTAAGTTCAGCGATTGCTTTGGTATGAGATTTTCCCCAAGGTGGGGGATTTTTCTTCTACATCGATTGCAATGGAATCACTAGTTTTGCAATGTTCGGAACAAAATCTCTAAGATAATTAATTATCCCAAGAAATTGTTGAACTTGCTTTGTCGTAAAATTCTTTTTAGGAAACTTTAATAGCTCTTGAGCAATATGTGGCCTCGAATAATATGTACCTTTATTAAGGTACATACCAAGATATTCAATTTATGTCTAGGCAATATTCATCTTTATTTGAGAAAGCATAATCCCATATTTTTTCACAATTTCTGCGAACTGCTTAAGAAGTTGGTAATGCAACTGCTCGTCAGGACTGTAGAGTAGGATATCGTCGAAGTATACTACTGCACTTGACAGGATTGGCTAGAAAATTTGACGCAAGGCCTTTTGAAAAAGAGATGGTGCTACCTTTAGGCTAAAAGTAAGAACTTTTCATTGGAAGTGTTGGTTCGGAATACAAAACCCCGTTTTGGGTCTATCTTCATGATGGATGCCTAATTGCCAAAATCCGGCTTTGAGATCGAATTTGGAGTAGATGTGGACCTTGGATAATCCAGCAAAGAGGGAATTTCTAGAGGGTAAAGGGAATTTATCATCTTGGAGAAAAAGGTTAAGAGGCTGATAATTAATTATCAGTCTCATTTTTCCCCTGTTTTGCTCGACACGATTATTGAGATAGAAGGCTTCACAAGCCCATTGAGAATCAAAGATTTCAATAAGGCCTTGCTACAATAGTTTCGAGCATTCTCTTTGAGCTAAAACTAGGTGTTCTGGCTTCATTCCCATGTGACTCACCTTCGTTGGATTGATATCTTCATTCTTTTTTAAAGGAAGGCGACCAAAGAACTTTGAATTTTCTCATAAAGGATGATAACACTTTTGGGCAAATTCAGAATGAGATTTTGAACAAAATTCCAACTACTTTTGCATGATCGGATCTAACATACTCATTTGAATGGAAAAAAGTCTTTAAGTATTGACGAATTCAGAGAATTGGTCCTTATATTTAAGACATTTTCTAGGAATGAAACGAAGCTGAGAAATCTGAGTCATGATATCCCAACCAATGATCAAATCTTTGTTGGGGAGACTGGATCCAAAGATTTTTATGGTTATGGAACACTAAGGAAAAACTGAATAGTTATTGGGGTAGTTCTTACATTCGTAGAAAAGTATCTCCTGAGGCAAAGTTGAAATATCGGACACAGGAAGTCCAATATTCTTCTGGAAGAACCTTAGTGTCTAAGATTGAAGAACTTGCTCCAGTAGCTATGAGAGCAATGACAGTGATAGGCTTGGCAAACTTTGAAGTGAAGATTTTCACAGGAAAATGAGGACAATGAGTTTGGCTTGAAAATATGTCAGTGCTTTCTTATGAAGATGTGAGAGATATGTGAAAAATATCTTCAGAATTTGAATCCAATCAATTTCACTTGGAGTTTGATAACAAGGGATGACACAAAGAGTTTGTTTTAATGGTTCTTCATCCTCGGAAAATAAAGATTCGATATCATCATTTTCAAAAGAAATATTAGTTTCATTCTCTATATGATGTATCAAATGATTTTGACATTTTCTTGAGGACAATTTTTGGCAAAATGTCCTTTCTGGTTGCAGATGAAGCATCGATTTGATTTCTTATGGTTTGAGCGATCTTTCCTTTTGAGTAGGTATCGCCATTTCTTTTTTCTTCGGAAGTGCTTAGAGCCATGTCTGGATTTCTTTATCTAGAGTTTCTTGAAATGCTTCTTTTTTCTGGAAGATTTTCCACAAGAACTATCACAATCTTGCTTGGAGCATTTAATCTTTAGCTTCTGGCGAGAACATGCTATATCAAGTTCTCTGTTGTCTGTGAGATAAGTCTGGACCATTTGGCGCTTTAAACACAAATCATCATGGCACAGATGGATTTCTTGTTGTATTTCTCTCAACGGAATATCTTGGATTCTCTAATGCTTACTGAGAAAAGATCTTTCAACCTGTTGGGATAATTCTTTGAGGATGGAAGTCAAGAAGACGTGCTTCAAGTTTGGATTAGCTCTAATACTATAGAAGAGCTTAAGCATGTCTCGATAATGTTTATCAAGATACTTTTTCTGGATAAAGCAACATCTTCTTTCAAAAAATTCTCTCCTTTTAAGCTCTTAGAGGTCAGGAGGTTTTCCAACAAAGAAATGATATAGAAGGATAATGGCATGACCAAAATCAGGTGAGAGTAAGAAATCCTGTCATGTCATGAGTCATTTTAGGACCGTCGACTCATCTTCCAAAGATTTTTCTGCAAATCGAGATTTTTGGCAAATTTTCAAAGTAAGGGTATTTTAGATTGGAAAAATCCGAGGACTGTTTTTGGTCGCGTTTTTGGGATTCAAGTTGGATGGATTGGAGAGGGAAAATGTTAATTTGGTCGAGGAAATCTTGGTTGAATTTATGGGGACCGAATTGAGCTCAATTGAAGGAGAATTGGAGAGGATTTAGTCCAAGGTGATGCCCAAGAGTCCAAAATTCGTAGCCCCCGTGGCCCTCAACCTTTTGGACCACTTGGGACTTGTTCAAGGGGGACTTGTGTGCACAAAATTGGCTAAGGAAGACAACCCAACAAGTCAGACCAAGCCAATGAGTATATTGGATATTTTGCTTGACTTTTGAGGCAAATGGGGCCCCCCTTGACCAGCAGCCACCTTCTTCCTCCCTTGCTCTTCCTTTCCCCATTGTAGAGCCATTTAAGAGCTTGAGAAAACTAGAGGAAAGCCAGCAGTAAGCCACCGAGCACCCCTACCTCCCATCCGAGTGTCGCATGCCTACTCGAGGCCGCTCGTCCGCTAGCCGCTTTGTCACACATCCCAGCAATTTTCGCTGTTGTCCTGAGTTCATCTAGTCGCCATCATGCATCGTCTGGCTTCCTTAGGTTGCCTGGAAGCCAACTAGCTTGGCCCCTTGCACCGTTGACGCCCTCGCTAGCCACTAGAGCTCCGTCGCGCACCTGAAGCAATGCTTGCCTCCTCCTCGCGTTCCGCGTCTGGTCGCTGGCCCACCGTCCACCCTGGTCGCTATCCAGCCACTTAAGTCTCCTTCACTATCCATCCAAGCCGTCGGAACCTCGTCTGGACCTGCTGAAGCAGTTGTTATTTCGCCCGCCTCGACCAGCCGCCGTTCTAGCCTTAGTCTCCTTCGGTTCAGTCTTGGATAGAACAGAACCTCTCAACTCAACTGAGAGCTTCGGGAGGCTTTTCTGAGCCTTTCCCGGCCTTGTTTGGTGTCACTGCTTCGGAGTTTGTCACCCGACTCCATGTTGCTATCACCGTGGACTCATTGGCTCACGAATCCAATGAGTTTACTCAATAAACCTTGCTAGGAGGTTAATTTTGCAATTACAGCCTAGGTTAGTATTTTTGGTATTTATATTGAATTATTTAATTAATTTTGTTAATTATTTAATTATTTATTATTTTTCGAAAATTAGATTGGGATAGGCGGTGACTGGAATTTTGTGTTGATTGCAATGGTGTGTTCAATTTATGCAATTGGATGTTAATTTGTGCAAATTGAGTGCTGATTGAATTTTTGGTCATTTATTCTAAAATTTGAGAAATTTCAATATTTATTCAGAAAATTTCCAATATTGGATTTTAACATTGAAAATGGTTTTATATACTAAATTAAATAGTGAGATTTTAAATTGGAGGATATCAATTTTTAAGGATCGACCTGACCGTGTACCCACACGGGACTATTGTCCATGATGTTTTTAATACGAAGAAAATACGCTAGAATCACTATTTTAATTACGGCATTTGAATGTAATACATTGGGCCGAGATTAATAGTTGTGTGTTGGTTAAGAGAACCCATCCCAAGCATTTACGCCGGACGTTGCCCTATATGGGTTACCCACTCAATGGGATTCGGGTCACAGTAGATTCTAGAGCTATGCTCCTTCGAGAAAGCCGTCTTTGAGAGACGTAACTGTGCTTAATGGGGTGAGATGATGCCTGGCTACGCTAGTAGACTGCCGAACTTGAGAGTAGGTCGTACCCTTGAGGAGCGAATCTAATAATTGGAACGCATGATTGATTGAGTTAGATGCACCGGATTAGGAGACAAAACTATGTGGCATGGCATGGGACGTGTCATAACGGTTTGGCCTTATGGGTCCCGTGATTGATTAAGTTGAGTGAGGCGTTTCAATTGTTGTGTGCCTTGATTATATGCAATTTGTGTTATGAACTGTGCTGACGTACAGGAGGGAACTAAGGCGAGGTAAGTTCTTTGTATTGTGTGGCTAGGCCACTCTTAGGTGTATTTCCTTTCTAATAGGGGTTTAGGGGGTGAACTTGCTGAGACAATATCTCACCCGTTATGGGCTTAACTTTTTAGGTCCATAGATGGTGGTTATGGAGGACCCGAAGCCTTGAAGTCTGTGGAGGTGGAGTCTGAAGGATTGGCGTATGTGCCCAACTAGTTTGTCGTAGGATAGCCTCTTTTTTAGAGTTGATATTTTGTAGACTTTCGTCTAGACTCTTTTTGTACCTAAACGTAGTTGTTTATAAAAGTGTGGCTTTTGTGAAATGTTGCCCTACATTTCTATCCCATGCCGTTTGTTGTCAGGGGTTTATTGTTTTGCTTTTGCATGCCTATTAAAATGAATGGGTTGGCGACACCACCTAAGAATGTCGCATTTGTATCAACCATTGAGGGATGGGCTCGTGCTTGAAGATCGGGGCGTGATATCCCCGTTTAAGTGGTATCAGAGCAAGTTAGTGTTTGGAGTGATAAGGTGCAATGGGTCATGGGATAGTTAGAAGGAAATGCCTTTTTAATATATTGATACATGTCATTGATAGCCGATTTGTTGCTTGTTTGTGTGGTCACTCAATATCTAATTCAGTGTGGAATTGGAAAGCAGGTTTCTGTAAAGAATCTGTGAGATAAGTGACTAGGAGCAAAGGACTCCTAGGAAGAGGACAGTAGGCCCTGCAACTCAGGGTAGGACACTGACAATAGTCAATACCCGAGGTGGCCAGAGTAGAGCATAGGCTGAGGCCAGCGCAAGTGGAGTAGCATCGCCACCGGTTAGTGCTAGGGTAGCAGCCCCTAGTGATCCCAAAATTGACGGGATCATGCAGGCACTTCAGACGATTGGAGTCTTGTTAAGGCAACAGGCCTAGAATCAAGCTGCAACCGCTGCCACACCTGCTAAAGTTCCACTTGGGAACGTACTTGCCGGGAGACCAATGCATAAGCTTGTTGAGTAGTTCCTGAAGTTGAACCCGCCAAGGTTCACATGAACAAGAGATCCGAAGGCTGCAACCCTCTGGATCCAAGACTTGGAGAATGCATTTGCAATGCTGAGGTGCACTGAAAAGGAGAAGGTCGTCCTTGCATATATTAATTGCGGGGTAATGCAAGTACTTGGTGGAGTGCCACCAGAGAAGGTGTTTTTCCAGAAGGTGTGGATCTAGTGTGGAACACCTTCGTCGAAGCATTCAATGGCAAGTATTTCTCCAGCTGTGCCAAGGAACGAAGATGGCGGAACAACGCCTTCATCAAGGTCTAATGACTGTGGGCCCGTACGAGGTGAAATTCGCCAAGTTATCGTAGTACGCTCCTAGATTGATCGAGGATCCCAAGGAGAAAGCGATGAGGTTTAGGGATGGCCTCCGACCGGAGTTGAAAAATATGTTGGTACCGCTCAATCTAAGGAACTATAATGAGCTGAACGGATGAGCCTACCTGAAAGGGAGGAATCTGAACGAACAAGCCGCCACATCTAGGTTGCGGTTTGGGTCTAACCGGGATGGGAATCGGTTTGGAAAGAGACCGATGACTGGAGGAAGGTATCCTGTTCCACCCAACACGAAGGGTAGAATCGGAAAGTCAGTGTCAAGCTAGAATGGAGTGTGTCGTTCCTGAGGAAGATGACATGGATCAACCATGTGTCTTGCTAGGATGGATGCTTGTTTTCTGTGTGGCCAACAGGGTCACATAGCCACGAATTGTCCCAAAAGACAAATGGGACCGCATTTACCATCGCCACCACTAATGGGGCAGAACCGAGGAATCGCGCCTCCAAATGCACTGCAGAGTGGTTTGAATAGGTTGCCAGCTCAAGGAAGGGTGTATGCCATCACTTGAGGACAAGCTAAGGACTTGCCTGATGTGGTCATAGGTACGTTTTCGCTAAACGACCACATTGTTTATGCTTTATTCGACCCTGGTGCAACTCATTTGTTTATAGCTGATCAATTTGTTAAGTTGTTAGGATTAAGTATTGTATTATTGGAGTCAATGGTTAGTATATCGACACCGATAAAAGATAAGGTATTGTCTACTATAGGTTGTCCTAGTTGCAAGTTAGTGATTGGTGAGCAAGAGGGGGAAATAGACTTGATAGTCTTAGCCATGTATGATTTCGATGTGATGATTGGCATGGACTGGTTCACCAAGCAACAAGCTAAGATGGATTGCTATCATAAAGAGATTTAGTGTAACCCATTAGTGGGTGAAAGTTTCGAGTTTATTGGGAGTCGAGGAGGACCCTCAATACATTAATCTCGTCGCTTGAGGCAACCCGTTTGTTAGACGGGGGTTACCAAGGTTACTTGGCGACTATCGTTGATATGATAGTGGAGGAGCAGAAGATAGAAGATATTGTAGTGGTTCAAGAATTTCTGGATGTGTTTCCAAAAGAATGCCAGGTCTACCGCTAGGGAGGGAGTTGAGTTCGTGATTGAGTTAGCCCCCGAGACAGAGCCAATCTCTAAGGCTCCTTATCGGATGACGTTGTTGGAGTTGAAAGAGCTGAAGGTGCAAATGCAGGAATTGTTGGATAAGGAATTCAAACATCCCAGTGTATCACCTTGGGGAGCACCATTTTTGTTCGTGAAAAAGAAGGATGGTTCGTTGCGCCTATGCATTGATTATCGCCAATTTAATCAGGTGATGATCAAGAACAAGTATCTATTGCCGATGATCAATGACTTGTTTGATTAGTTGCAATGAGCGTCAATATTTTCTAAAATTGACCTGAGGATGGGATATCATCAGCTAATGATCAAAAAGGAGGATACACTGAAGTTAGCGTTTCGTACTCAATATGGCCATTATGAGTTCACTGTAATGTTGTTTGGTTTGACAAACGCCCTAGATGCTTTCATGGATTTGATGAACCGAGTATTCAAAGAATACCTGGATCAGTTTGTGATCGTGTTCATTGATGATATCCTAGTGTATTTGAGAAGTCCTGAGGAACATGAGAAACATTTGAGGATGGTACTTCAAACTCTGAGGATTCATGAATTGTACGCCAAGTTCAGCAAATACGAGTTTTGGTTGACTCGTATCGTTTTTCTAGGTCACGTGATTTTAGGTGAAGGAATCTCCGTGGACCTTACCGAGATCGAAGTAGTTATCAACTGGCCAATACCAATAACCATGACAAAGATCAGAAGCTTTCTAGGCTTAGCAGGGTAGTATAGAAGGTTTGTGAAAGGATTTTCAGCATTAGTGTCGCCATTGACTCGACTACTGAAGAAGGAAGAGAAATTCGTGTTGACAGATAAGTGCGAGCGTAGTTTCCAAAAGCTTAAGCAAAAGATGACTACCGCACCCATGTTGATGATACCATATGGTCCTAAAGGGTACGAGATCTATAGTGATGTGTCATTTAGCGGACTGGGTTACGTGTTGATACAACATGGTAGGGTGGTTGCATACGCATCCCGTCAGTTGAGACCTCACAAGCTGAATTACCCGACACATGACTTAGAACTCGCGGTGATCCTTTTCACTCTAAAGATTTGGAGACATTATTTGTGTGTAGAAAGATTCAAAATCATCAAAGTCTCAAGTACTTATTCTTTCAGAAGGAGTTGAATATGAGACAGCGTCGCTGAATGGAACTCTTGAACGACTATGATTGTGATATTTTGTATCACCCCGTAAAGGTGAATAAAGTCGCAAATGCGCTGACTCGAAAGTCTTCAGTAGCGTAGATGGTACTCAAGGAATGGATTTTACTCGAGAGAGCTCAAGATTCAATTTTCAAGTTTAAAGTAAGCCACCTTTCAAATCTTATGGCCACCCTCAGAATTGAGTTGGAAGTGCATATCAGAATCAAGGCGCTTCAGTCGACAGATCTAGAGATTCAAAAAATCCTGCAAGAGGATATTGAGAAGAGGAAGGCTGATTTTTCAGATTTCTGTTGACGGAACACTAAGGTTCCGAGGACGATTGTGTGTACCTGACAATGCAATGCTTAAGGAAGAGATCTTGTCAGAAGCTCATCGTAGCAATTACAACATTTATCCTAGTAGCACGAAGATGTATCAGAATCTGCATCAACACTATTGGTGGTCTGGTATGAAGGCGGATATTGCCAAGCATGTCCCCAAATGTCTAACGTGTCAGCAAGTGAAGACCTAGCATTGTAAGCCGAGAGGACTTCTGTAACCTCTCAAGATTCCCGAGTGGAAATGGGAACATGTCACAATGAATTTTGTGACGAACTTACCGAGGAGTTAGAGACGTAATTATTCCATTTAGGTAGCGGTTGACAGACTTACGAAGTTAGCTTACTTCATTGCAGTACAAAACTATACTGAATCAATGTTCTTATTTTGGGGAAAAAAACCATTCTTCTACTTAGATCAATTAAAATCAAAGAACATATTTACGCAAAAGGAAAATAAAGTACAAGAACTTATCATCCCTAGAGGCAATGAAAACTGATAAGGACACCAATCTATAATAATAACACAAGTAGAAACTTGCAATCATGTAGAATCGCGCAAAAAAGGAGAAATTCCCTCGATTGCATTCAAGTTGTTCACAATAACACAATCTGAACGACTTTTTGGATTGTTATTACAGGAGTTGAAGTCATCTCGCACCAAAAGTTAGGACTTGCTTATTGATTGATTGTTGACTCTCATACTGGGTTGGCTTATTGGGTTTTTGATTATTCAAAGGCTCTAGAAAGTTTTCAAGTTACGTCCAAGTCATCCCTAAGATCTTTAACAAACAACAAGTCTAAAATTTGGTTCAAGTCCATAACGTATACAATATTCAAGGTTCGTAAGTGATGCCCTAAAGTTTCTTCTATAATAAATTATGTCGGAGTAATAGTGGAAGGGGGCATGCCATGTGAAACAATCACAAGCATTTCTCAAACTTTATTCTTAGCGTACATGGAGGTGTGACAAAAATGATTAGATTTTTTCAATTTATCCCAGATTCGTTCATTAGTACATTCTCAATAGATAAGCAATATAAAATTATTGTTGCCGCATACTTGAACTCTTGTCACATTTGACAAGTTTGAAGTAGAGTTGGTGAAATTGATTGTCCAAAAAGTGTTGAATCAACTGAAGAAAAAGTTTGAGTTGATTATTTTTTAGAATTTGGTTGGAATCGATGGTCATGTGAAGAGCGTTATGGAACTTCTGGATGATAAATCTCATGCCCTCCTATTTGTTGGCATCCATGGAATGGAGGCATTGGTAAAACTACTCTCGCTAAAACCATTTACAACAAGCTATCTAATCAATTTGAGCATCATAGCTTCATTGCTTATATCAGGGAAGCGTGGAAGCGTGGTGCTCATGACTTACAGAATCAATTAATCTATGATATATCGAATAAAAAAAATGAAGTTCGTAATAAGGATGAAGGGATTAATTTCATCTCCTCTAGGTTTAAAGATAAAAAGGTCCTTCTTGATGATGTGGATGAGGTCGATCAAGTGAAGTGTTTGGCCGGTAATCATGATTGGTTTTCTTTGGGAAGTAGGATCATTATTACTGCCAGAAACAAGAGAATTCCTGAAGAAGTTGGGGTGGACTATCCTTATGACCATAAGGAAATGGATAAGGATCAATCTTTGATTCTATTTAGCAAACATGCGTTTCGAAGGGACTCTCCTCCGAGGAAATTTAAGGACATCACTCATGAAGTTGTATCGATCGCAACAGGACTTCCTTTATCCCTTGAGATTTGTGGTTCATTATTGTGTGGAAAAGAGTCAAAACAGTGGAGAGATATGATAAAGAAGTTAAAAAAAAAAAGTCCCAAATAGACAAGTGCGGGGAAAGTTAAGAATAAGTTACAAAGCATTAGATTATGGAAAAAAACAATTTTTTTTGGATATCGCCTGCTTTTTCATTGGCACTAACAAGATAATCCCATTCTACATGTGGGACACTTGTGGTTTTTTCCTGGGAGAGGGAATTGAAGTGTTGATATTCATGTCATTAATAAAAGTTGGAGATTATCATCAGCTCACAATGCATGACCAATTGAGAGATCTTGGTAGGGAAATAGTTCGCGGGGAAGACCAACTGAAGCCTTGGGGCCGTAGCAGGTTATGGGACTATGAGGAAGTCGAAAAATTGCTAAAGGGAAGTAAGGTAACCATTTTGTTTCTAATTCTCATTTAGTCCATGTTCTACGATTAATAGTAATATTGGTCCACTACTTAGTGCTTGCTCTAGTGGACTATGAACCTTCACTATTATTGCCCTCGAATGTTTATTGACATGCTTAGAAAGTAGGGAGGTTGCTCCCTTTTAGAAAGTTTTCCTTTTATGGTTTTTCTCTCATATATTAATATTTCCTATCATATGAAAGTAAGTGTACGTGTATATATATATATATATATATATATATATTATATCTCTTGTTTGATTTATTAGTTAGTAAAATCTCATATTTCACGTATCACTTTTCACTTGATAAATGGCCCTTCGCTGAGAATCTTTGTTTTTCTTTTAAGATGACTATCGTGATTTTCACGTTCTCGTATTATGTTAAACCAATACTTCTAATAAAAACCACATCTTATAATTTATTTTTTCAGCCAGGTTATTTAACAAGTACTCCCAAGATACCTTTAGACAAAATCCAATTGTCCTTCTTTGTCATTGGCAAGAAATAGACAGGCTGAAGCAGAGGGCGAGATAGATTGCTCGCCGCAACTAACTAAAAAACCCAAAAGTAAATATCTTGCTCTTCTGTCAAAAGAGAAAACATTGCTCAAATTCCAGAAAACTATGAAAAAAACTCATGTACGATTGGGCGTGTCAACAAGTTTCAGGGATATACCACTAAAAAATAGCCAAAGTGCATGCTCTTGAGAGGAAAAAAAAACCAAAAGATGAAGAATAAAAGTTACTCCAAACAAGTCTTTTAGATGGTTATTTCCATTATATGAGTTGATGGCGAGAAATTAATTTGTTGTCATCAAAAAGAGTTCGGCCGGGATCTTGTGGCATTTTGCCCCTTCCGTTCCGACTTTTGGAGTAGTCGGAACGGTTATTTCCATTTTGAAGTGTCATGAATGTGTCAAAATAAAAAGGAGTTTTATTTCTACTTTTAAATTTTTTTTTTTTTTTTGGCCTAGAAGTCTCCTTAGTAACACCTAATCTGTGGTGAGGTAAGTTTTGCTCGCCGACACGCTGTTTCCGAGGTTTTTCTCGCTTTTATTTATCCTTTCATCCATGCCAATTTCGCTTGTTCTCCAACGAAGATACTCTTTTTTAGGTGTGTAAAATGCGTTTTGGGCTGTGGCGACGGTGAATTTGTCGTCAGAACATCTGTTTTCTTTTTTCCCCTTTTTTTTCCGGTGGTGCATTGTGCAATTCTGATGTTATGATATATAAATCATAACTACTTAGGATATATAAATCATAGAATTATATTCTCTAGATGTTAAAATTAAGATAATAGGACTAATGATGCCCGCATTTCTCATGAAATTTTAGTCATTATTCCATAGTGGAGAATGAAAGGGACACTAATTTCATGTAATATTACGTTAGGAATTCCATTTACCAATATTCATAGGACAAGGACTGATTTAAAACTTACCAAATAAGATAGGAACAGAAATTCCTTAAATATAATATATATGCATGTGTATACATGTTATATGTATATCATCAAGCGTACTTCACGCAATGACCATTTAAAAGAGAAATGTTTTACTTTTTCTTCATAAAAAGTCCGAGAGATAATTACTCATTCTATTTTGTATAATTTACTATGTGATTGTAATTGCATTTGTGAAAGTTCAAGAGAAAAAAATATAATTCTATTAAAATTGACAAGTCAAATTTTGATTTTGCATTTTGCAATTTGATTAAATGCACGCATGTCTTAACTATTATGATAATGAAGCTACAATACCATAAAGAAGAAGATTACAATTTGTAAAGTTTTTACTCTACACAAGCCATTACATCATAATTCCTTTTAAGATCTAACTGCGTATGACCAAATTTTGAAATGGAAGTTGACATCCTTTACTTTGTTAGCCTTTATAAATACTGTTTATTGGCGTAAAAAGAAAAATCATATCTACACATTGCTAGTCTCTTGAACGCATTAATGCACATCAATCACAATATGAATAAATGATATTTTATTACTTTAGTTGGATGTAGTACTAATGACTCTTGATTCTTGCTTATAGGGAATGGACAAGATTGAGGGGATTAATCTTAGTGAAGGCAACTCAGAAGGCTTCGGCAAAATAGCTAGGCGAGATGGCAGAATTTACATAGAAAAACAATTCAAGAATTTGACAAATCTAAGATTCCATCACTTAGATGGGGCACATCTAAGTGGAGATTTTAAGGATTCAATGGAGGAGTTAAGATGGCTTCGATGGCCATATTGTCCTGCGAATTTCGAAGTAAATAATTTTTGCATAAAGGAATTAGCTATACTCGAATAGAGAGAAAGCAAGATAAATGAGAAATGGGAAGGATGGAGTTTTATCATGGTCAGAACTAAAGTCTCTTTTTTTCCCCTCCCCTTTTATGCTTTCTTTGAATTGTAATCACTCTAGACTCACCCATCGACAATCATTTTTATTTTTTTAACCAAATGGCAATGAAGCTCAAATATTTAGACCTTACACATTGTGAATCCTTGGAAAGTACAGACTTCCTCTCAGCTTTTAAGAAGTAAGAGGTTCTCATCCTCAATTGGTGTAGGAGATTGAAGCGAATCGATGCTTCAATTGGAGACATGGAGGCCCTCCTTCGCTTGGACTTGGACTGGTGTAGGAGCCTCACGGAGCTTCCAGCAAAAATAGGTAAACTAAAAGCACTGCAGCAACTCCATCTATCTAATACTCCATCCCTTTTTGCATTACCAGATAGCATAGGGTGGTTGGATAATCTAGAGATTCTAGATATTTCTCAGAGTGGTATAGAAGAATTGCCCAATGGTATTGGGAGACTGAGAAATCTCCGAGAGTTGCGTGCTTACGGTTGCTTCAATCTAAAAGGGATAATGGCAGAAAGCTTGTATAATCTTTCTTCCTTACGACGCCTTGATTTTATTCTCCACGACAAACTCCAATCGCTGCTAGACCTTCCTTCCGGCTTAACAAATTTGGGCATCACCTGTCGAAGTCACAAATTGCCTTCGCTTTCCCACCTAGCCCATCTCAAGGTACTACAAGTTTTGCTTTGTGAATTTCTGATGTGCATCCAAGTGCTTCCATCAACGTTATTAAAGAATTCAGAATACTCCCAACTGACGAACATTGAAGAATCAAAATCACCACAATCCCTAAATATGCCTTTCAAGTTGGAAATCTTGGAAGTCGATGGCTACAAATCTACCGAAACACTAGACATTTCACAGTTTATCCATCTAAGGACATTATCTACCCAACTTTGCAAATCGATATATTTGGAAAGCTTGGTTGTTGTAGGGTGTAATTCAATCAAACAGTTGGATCTTCCAAAGTTGGAGGGTCTAAAGAGATTGGATGTTTCTAGTTGCAAGAAATTAGCCAAAATTCAAGGCCTCAATAGGTTGGATTATTTGGAAAGTCTAGATATCGAATGGTACACTTCGATTGAAAGGCTAGACCTTCCAAAATCTGGGAGGCTGAAGGAATTAAAAACTGGAGGCTGCAAAAACTTAGGCGAAATTCAAGGGCTTGATAGGTTGGAGTATTTGGAAACATTAGATATCGAAAGGTGCACTTCAATTGAAAGGTTAGACCTTCCAAAATCCAGTCAGTTGAAGGAATTAAAAGCTAAAGGCTACAAAAACTTGGCCGAAATTCAAGGTCTTTATAGTTTGGAGTTTTTGGAAAGATTGGATATCTCTAGGTGCACTTCAATTGGAAGGTTGATCCTTCCAATATCTGGGAGGCTGAATGAATTAAAAGCTAAAAGCTACAAAAACTTAGCCGAAATTCAAGGTTTTGATAGGTTGGAGTTTTTGGAAACGCTAGATATCGAATGGTGCACTACAATTGAAAGGTTATACCTTCCAAAATCCAGTCGGTTGAAGGAATTAAAAGCTAAATGCTGCAAAAACTTAGCCGAAATTCAAGGTCTTGATAGTTTGGAGTTTTTAGAAAGATTGGATATCTCTAGGTGCACTTCAATTGGAAGGTTGATCCTTCCAATATCCGGGAGGTCAAGGAATTAAAAGCTAAAAGTTGCAAAAACTTAGCCAAAATTCAAGGTCTTGATAGTTTGGAGTTTTTAGAAAGATTGGATATCTCTAGGTGCACTTCAATTGGAAGGTTGATCCTTCCAATATCTGGGAGGCTGAAGGAATTAAAAGCTAAAAGCTGCAAAAACTTAGCCAAAATTCAAGGCCTCGATGCATTGGAGTTTTTGGAAAGACTGGATATCTCTAAGTGCGCTGGAACACAGATTAGATCAAACTAAACGGACAACTTGGATGAGTCAATATAATGAAAATGATCCCCATTTGCTATCAAAGGTACATAAAGCAGGTAAGTTACCTTTCTTCTTTTGAGATCTACTACCCAATTTTTATTTGTATTTCGTGCTTGCAATATCTTTCAAGATTTATGATCTTGCCATTTTTATTTCTTGGTTGACAGTGTTATCATTGTTTCTTACTTGAATTCAAGTAATCCAAGGGAGATGTGCATGGAAGTGAATGTGTGCTTTCGCAAAATGGTTTTGCTTATCATGCCAGTAATGGAAATAGATGAAAAGGCTTTTTAAGCGCATCATTTGTCATCAGTCTTCGAGTAAGATCCTCCATCCTATGCAGAAAAATAAAGATTCTCGACGTTTGATTGATTCTGAAATGATGGAAGTAACTAATTAAAAACTTATGTGTACAGGTATATGGATAGTATGCCAAAGGTCATTGTATAGGTCAAATAAAATGCTAAATGAAGGATCCTATTTGGCAGTCCTTCTAATGTGAGGTTTTAGATGGCTCTGTGCTCACCACGCAACTCATGACTGCATGTTTCTCAGTTACGCTTAAGAGTGAATTTACGATGCAAAAGGAGCATCCCTTAGTATGCATACGCTACTAACTTGGGATAAAATTTGTCCAACCATTGAGTTCCACCAACCACTGAGTTCCACACATTTTATCTCATTGTATTAATCCACATCCATGATGATGAAATATTGTTATATTGTCAATGTTACTATTTTTGGTGATTAGTGGAAGTTTTGAGCGGTCCATAATTTTTTCCCATGTTGAATTTTCCATGTAAAAATCTTGGCATTATTGTTGCTTTTTTTTTTTAAATTAGCATTATATTTATTTATTTTGAGGTTGTATTACTAGAGTACACGGCTGGTGGTTGTTATTGGAGTTAAGGCTATTTTAGTTAGGTTAGTTTTGGGGAAGAAATTAATCATGGATTGGGTTAGTTTTTAGTGAATTGTTATTCAATTCTCCCTAACAAGGTTGTTAGAACTGGAGTAGAAAATGTTTCCGGCGTGAAAAACAAGATCATTAGAGCCTAATTGATGTGCATATGAGACCATGCTTCTATTGGGATATTAAAGCTCAGTTAATGTTGCTTTAGCTTTGAAACAAAGAATCAGCTCAAACAAAAGGAAAAAAAGACAAATAGTGTAGGAACTTTAGTCAAATATGTAATGTCATCAATAAATTTGTAATTTACTTAATGTTTAATCTAATCCCTAAAATATACAAAAATGTTCAATATCCTCATTCCGTTAGTGATTTTCAATCCATAATGATTTTGATCAATTTGATAACTAGAGCTCAATTTGATAATGATGCATAAGAAAGGTGGCCACTCTAGTTACAAGTAAACTCAACACTTTGGTAACCAAATCACATACTTTTTTTCAAGATGAACAAGCCTGGACAACAAGTTCCATCCGGCATATGGCACAATCTGCCTCGGCTTGGCCCGCCCATCAATCAAATGAGTCCGCCTTCGCTCCTGTAATCATGTCTCTTTCTCTTATTTTCTCTGGCCTTTTCCTCTTCTACAATTTTCTCCACATGATTTCGGACTCCAATGGACTTGCTTACTCTCTTGCTCTTCCATTCCTCATCTCGCTCTTCAGCTTCATCCTTTCCTGGCTAGCCTCGGGTCTTCCTCTGGGTTTTTCGAGCTCTATCCTTTACAAGCTCCTTTTCAGTTCGCATTTTCCATCGACGCTTCTATACACCACTTGCGATTTGTTCTAGGCCTGGCGTTACGTTTTCTGCTGCTTGCGAAGCCTTTTAGCTATGGAGGTTGATGAAGGACTGCATCGTGTGCTTCCATTTTAGCTTCAATTTAATAAACCGATGGCTTCTTAAGTTTGGCTCCTGATCAGCGTTCTTTTGCGAGCTAATGGGTAGTCGACTCGGTTGTTCCAACTCGGTTCTGTGAGGTTTGCTCGATTTGCTCAATTTCAAAGGTTTGATGTCGGCAATACAATCTTCTTTTTGAAAGATATACACTAGCTTCCGAAGATGCTCAGGTAAAGTCACTTCAAGTTTCTTCAAAGTTCACCGCAATTAAAAAATATAACTTTCATTTTGGTGAAAAATTCAAATGGTGCTTGTTTTGACTGCTTCTCTTGGTGGATGATAGTTGTGGCACTAAGGGGCTGTTTGTTTATTTGTGTTTTTGTTCTCCGGAACAAAAATTTCTGTTCTTTTGCTCCGGGAAACAAAAAAAAAACAGAAACGCGTCTGTTTACACTTTTGTTCCCGGGAACAAATTTGGAACAGAAAGAAGAAAAAGGAAAACTTGTTTCTTGTTCCCAGGAACACTTTCGAGAAACACTTTTTTTCTTCTTCTTCTTTTTTCTTTGGCCGGCGACTGGCTATTGAGGGCCGGTGACGCTCCCAGCGAGGTCGCTGGCCAGCGCAAGGTCAGCCTCGCCTTGGATGGGCGAGCTCGAGGTCGCCCAGATTCGGCGAGGTCGCCAGCCCTCGACGGCCGATCGCCGGCCATGGCCGAGGCCGGTGACTGGCCAAAATGAAGAAAGAAAAAAAATAAAAAAAAAATATTTAAAAAATAAATAAAAAAAATTATACAAGTTTACCAAACAAAAAAAAAAATTCTATTTCTCTTCCCAGTAACAATTTTTGAATAGAAACGTTATCAAACGCAGCCTAATTGTCTTGACATTCATGGTAATCCTCTTTAGTTCTTAGTATTCATGGGAGCGCCGCTATTTCAACTAACAAGAAGAATCAACAAAAATGTCTTGGCACGAATTGTTGCTAATATTGAAAAATATTTTTTCACTGACTCATTGTTAAGAGATAAGAATGATTAAGTTTAGAAATGGAGCCGTGCTCTTCATTTTACCCGGGCCGGAAGGGCCACTTGTTAAGCCCGGCCAGGACCGTTTGAGGCCGTTGCGGCCCGTTGTATGATGAACGAGCCCGGAGAAGTTAAGCCCTACTTATGGCCCAATCGAGCCCGGCTCGGCCCGTAATCGAATTCACTCTGCTTCCTCAATTCTCTCTCCCGCCTGTTCTTCCTCTTCCGTAATCTTCTCTGCAAAATTCTCAGGCTCCAGTGCACTTCGTTACTCTCTCCCTCTTCAGGCTTTCTTCTAGGGTTTTCGGGCTCTACCCTCCACCACTATCTCTCCCTCTCCGTTCGCATTTGCCACCGCTGCTACTGTACGCTCCCTCGCGGCTTGCCTCACCAGGCGGTGGCTGCCTTTTCGGGCTGCTCCCGGAGCTTTCCAGCCATGGAGACCGACGAAGGGTCGCGGCACGTGCTCCCCTTTCAGCTTCAGTTCGACAAACCGCTGGCTTCTCAGGTTCGGCTCCGGTCTGCCTTCTTTCGCGACATAATAATGGGCGGGTCAATTCGGTTGTGTTCCCATTCGGTTTTCTGAGGTTTTTGGCTCGATTTCTTCCTATTGGCAGTTGAAGATGGCGGAGTGGAATCCGGAGAAGGATTTGCTGGCGATGGTCACGGAGGACTCGAAGGTGGTGATGCTTCATCGCTTCAATTGGCAGAGCCTGTGGACAATCTCTCCTGGTAATTTCTTCAACAATGTCTTGGTTAAAATGTCAAACAGCTTGGATAATATTTTGATAGACGCAAGATGCTGAAGCTGTTTGCTAAACTTCAAATATACCTGCTGTAAGTTTATTCCTTTGATTGGATTGTTGCAGATATCATGTTCGATGTTGCACCAGAGCTAGCAAACTGGCATGTAATTGTTATCATTAGGTGGCTTTATCCAGGGATCTTTGTCATTTGACGGTTGCATGCTCAGAAGAACTTGTTGAAGACTTTGTTGAATCTAGAGGGGGTCAAATGGTTGGGGATGGTATCCCTGGCTTCCATTGCTTAGTGCTTGATACTTCAATATTCCAAAAGAGATAAAATTGCACTAGGATTTAGTGTTATTCAAATTTTAGGTGAAACTTCTGTTCTAGAGTGTTTTCTCTTATACAGTTTATGTAGTAGTGATTGTATTTGATATTATGATTATATTAGGATTGTTTATGTGCACTGATATTTGTTTCAAAGGTATCAATTTTGTTTGGTTTTATAGAAAGTAGAACTCGGGATATGATCATCATCCTTAAAATGAAACTGATGGTTAACATAGAGCAATTTCGAGGCATTATTCTTGGAATTAACTCTAAACTTTGCATGATAGCTTCTGATAATTTCAAGAGTCATCATAAGCTGAACAATACAATGGCTCATACTTTGAAGCCTGAATAATTTTGTTCATGCTTCATAAGGTTTTTACCGAAGCTACAAGTATCATATTATCTTTCAGTAGAAACCTCTAGAAATTGATGAAGTTTAGATCTTGAAAGTGGTGGGACAAAAAGGCAGGAGTTACTATAGCAAAATAAGAAAATGGGCTTACTTATTCGAAATCTCCATGTTTCCATGTGGAATGCAAACAATAAAAAGTCATCTTTAGTTTTTAATTCTGATTTTAAGAATAGTTTTCCTTTCATCAATTGCTTTTGAAGTGTTGCCAAACCCATTTTCTGGACTGTTAACATTCTTAAATAGAATGAGATCAGTTTTTGAGTATCTTTATCAGCCGAATGCATCCTTAGATTCTCAATTTCTTCCTGTCTGCGGTAGAAATGAACTTCATCAAGTTGCTTAATAGGCTTCCGACATCCAAGACTTAATTCATGTCGTCCGCACAGCATTATCGATCATGCACAAGCAGTGGGCTGATGAAATGAACATATTTCATGAGAAGTTTGATTTGTCATCAAGCCTTATTAATGACCATGGTTAGCGGTGCTGTTAATACAGAGCAGTAGATGGCTTTCCATTGTTCTTCATTTAACTGTTTATGTTTGCTTATCTAGGTCTTGACTCTTCTCCTCAGAAGGAATTTTTGAGTCTTCTAGGTGGTGCTAGGACCAGTCCTGCAGTCCATCAGTTTCTTGTTAATTCTCTGGGTGAAGTGGTACGGCTGGTTTTTTAAAGTTCCAGTGTCACTATAGGACTTCTGTTCTTTTAGGTTGGTTTTTATAATCTTAGTCTGCTAGCTTGTTGGATGATAGGGTATGAAGCGTGTATCCAAAGTTGTCTGTGGTGCTGGAAAAGAACTTCAGCTGGTTGTCCTCAATCATTTGCAGGTGCATGTTATTACCTTTGCATTTGGCCTTTATCTCTGATAAATTATTGAGTTTTAAGCGTTGCATAGAACGGTCTTGGAGGGTGATTGGATAGATGTAGGAATTTGTTATAGTAAGTTGTGCTTCACACATTCTGAGGCACACCAGATCTTTCAGAACATCCTGATGTGGAATTCTTATACGAACCTATCATATGCAATGAGGTGAGCAGATAGATATAGGAATTTGTTATATTAAGTTATGCTTCACACACTCTGAGACACGCCATATCTTTCAGAACATCCTGATGTTGAATTCTTATACGAACCTATCATATGCAATGATATAGATTACTAACATTAAGTGGCTGAAAAGGGTGAGGTAAAATTTGATTTGATTCTAATTTAACAAGTTGGCAATCTCTACTATAAGCATATAATAGAAATTATAGGTCATAATCATTGGTTTGAATTTGACTCAATCTAAGTTTGGGCTTTCCAAATGCTGTACATGGAAGTATAAAAATATGGAAATTTTTATGCATTTACTTTATAATTGACAGGTATAGAGATATGTTCTTAGTTCAAAAGGAATAACTGTATTGGCTGCTTCGATCTTAATATATATCCCTCATAACTGCAAGAGTCAATCTTTGTATCAATGAATCATATTCAACTCTTTTTACCTACTAATAGCACTATTTGAGCCTAGGAGAAGTTGAGACTTGTTTATACTACCAATTGCACTCCTTGGACTCGATTTAGTAAGTGAAACTCTGCTTTCCTATGGTATTCTTACTCTCAACAAGTTAAAATTGAGACTGAAAACTCAGTTATCAGAAGAAAATGAGCAGAAAAAATAACTGGCAGGTGCTTGGATGATAGTGAATTGAGCTAACATTGATCTCATCTATGATGCTCTTAACCTTGGTTATGAGGGCCTCTGTTCACAACAATTTGTATACATACTTAGATGTGGGAATTAATTAATTTATATTTCTTTTACACCTATTTTTCCAATTTGGTCACCGTTTTTTTAAGCTAAGCACCACCTTTTGGCAGAGTGATGCTAAAGATGTTAGGTCCTATTAAATGAAAACGGTTTACTAGCACACATGTGAAATGGATTTGTATTAGGTGTCTGCAATATACTTGCCTTAATCCTTGGATTTTACCACTTCAAACGAGTTCTGTATGCTAGTCTTTGTATCCATAGTATTGTTCTGTTTTGGTAGTGTGTTGGTGTCTCTTTGGATCCAAAGTTTCTCTTCAATATTTTAGATCTTGACTTTAGGTTGTAGAGGCACCCTTTTGTCATGATAATCTTACTCATAAAAGGAACCACAACTGTGAGTTAATGGAGTGTTTTTGCACTCAACAAAAACATGCTATGTGGATGATGGCTATGCTGATTAGCACAAAATCATATGTGAGATGTTAGTGTTTGTACTTAAAACTACATGATTAAATACAATGTTTTGATAAAGGGTAATTGGAATAACATAAAAATCCTCTGAGTTTCTTTTAATAGTTCAAAAGTTCAACTATAGGGCACCAAGGGGGTGCAAACCCATATAAGAAAAGAGCCCAAAAATTAAAGCCATATACAGAACAACTCTCAAAACCAAAAGCGAGCTCAAATACAAGATAAATCATCAACATTATTAACCAAAAGTGTATTGACTTTAAGCCAAATTTCGGCAAACGGAAGATTTCTCTCCATCAGAATCTCTCTTGTTCAGCCTTTCCAAATGAGCCTAAAAACACAGAGAGGAATTGAGTTGTCCCTTCTTTTCTTGTGGCAACGCAATCAAATCACCTGCCAAGCTCTCTTATTCCTTCTTGCGTGGGAAACACCTGTTAACCAGTATTTTGCCTCTTTATTTCAGGTTATCTGTAAGGGAGGATTCGTTCCCAAGTTGCTTCCCAAGCAAAAAGAGAAACTCTAATCAGAACCGTCGCTTTCTGGACCGCTTCTCATGGAAAATCCGTTCCACCACCGACAACCTCCCTATTGAGCAGCTTGTAGCAAGACTTTACCGTAGCAAGACTTCACCGGAAAGATTGCATCTAGGGAAAATCAACCGTGGCAAAGACTCGAGAGATTTCGATTGGCGTCTTTCACTGCTGTTGACGTTAATGACTATCTTCTCCTGCAGGAGTGCGTCTGTTGGTAAAAGCAGCATCGGCAAGCAAGCTTACATCCGTCACCATCAAAAGAACGAGTTGCGAACCTGGCAATCTCCATGCTCTTCAAATGCCGAACCAAGCACGTGAAGTTTTGCAGCGGGCAAAACTCCTCTGGCTCGCAGATATGAGGAGCGGCCAAATCAAACATTGCCAGCACATTTATTGGAACAAGACTTAGGGATTTATTTAAAGTGTGGATGAGGATAAGCATAGACACAAATGACGTTTCCGGTCAATTAGAGAATGATTATGTACGTTCAAGTTCGATATTCCATTGGAAAATAAAAAGAAAATGGCGCGCAGACGCGATCAGAGTATTTCTACCTTGCCGAGTGTTTGGAACTTAGGTGGTGATGGCAAATGGCTTGGTTGAGTTCAAGCTTGGCCCGTTGTCTCGACATGTCAAGCATGTGTAAATGTTCGAGCTGGTGAAATGCCGCTTTGAATAATTCGTTAGTATATTTCTTTTTTAAATTCAAAAGCAAATGAGGGATCACATTGCTTTTTCCAAATTACAATTTCAACAACTAAGGCACTGTTTGGTAATCATTCATATAGTGTCTGATTTCTGATTTTTTGTTCCCACAATCAGTTTGGGACGAGAATCGCGTTTGGTAAAATTTTTGTTTCCGGAACCAAATTTGTTCCCGGGAACAAATTGGGAAGAGAATCAAGAATAAAAAAAAAAAGTTGATTCTTGTTTTGCGAACAAAATTAAGAATCAAAACTCTTCTTCTTCTCTTTTCTTCTTCTTCATCGACTGCCATCTTGCGACCGCCACCCGCCGCCGTCCACCATCGCCGCCAGTCGCCGGCAACCGGTTCAGCGAGCTCTCCAAAGGCTCACCCAACCACTGGTGAGGCTCGCGTGGCCACCAATGAGGCCAAGTCTAGCCAGTCACCGGACCGCGATCGACCAAGAAGAAGAAGAATAGGAGAAAAAAGGAAAAAAGAAAAGAAGAAAAAGGAAAAAAAATATAAAATTATTTAAAAATTAAAAAAAAATTGATTTGGAACATAATTAATTAACACGGTATCAAACGCAATTGCGTTTAAATCAAAAATTTTGAACAGCTTACCAAACGCATTCTTTTACTCGAATCGGTTCAAAAAACGAATAAAAAATAATCATTTCTTATCGAATGCTTTCGGAAACAGAATCGTTATCAAACATATCCTAATTCACCACCACATCTAGATCAATGTGATGTCTCGTGAGTCTGATGGGCTGGGACCCTTCCGCCTCCTTTGGGGAAGTTGAAGCAGGGCTTGGCTGGACATTGAAAAATGTCTTTACCTGAGCAAAAGACCCATAATACTATTCCCTCGAATAGGTGCTAATTTTTTTTTTTTTTATTCCATCCAATTCAAGTGACCTGCCTAACCTGTGCTGGGCTGAGCAGAATAATGGGCATTTAATAGGTTGGTCGAATTGGTTTATAGCTTCTATGTGCTGAATTCTATTTAACGGCGAATGGGACATCTCATGAACGTATCATAGGCAGTATTGTGCTTGGCCATTGTTTGATGGGAATTTTTTGTAGACTGAACTTCCACAGGTTTCTTTTTTCTTTTCTCATGCACTGAAGTGTAAAGTGTGTTTGATTTGAAACCAATTTGGCAATTCGATATTTGCCTTTTCCTTTTTTGTTGGCTTTTCTTTTACATCTAACGGTAACGTATTTTTCTTTCCTCTCCCATATTACTCTCTTCTCTCGAGTCGTCGTCTTTTTCTAGACGCCACACTCTTCTCATCGTGCTCTGAAACGCTTCAAAATCGATGCTGCCGCAAGTTCTTCTGCACTAACTATTAACGGCCATAAAGTACCAGCTCTCAACTTCAGATCAAGTTGCCAGTCATGCTCACATGACCAGTTCATGGGGTGAGTCACAGTTTTCGACTGCATTGGAATCCTTTGGCTGGAAAAGTGTCTGATCAAACATATCCTTTAAGTTTGGCCTACACTTTTTAAAGATACATACTCCTATGTAGCTTCATGTGGCAGCCTTATCATTATATCTGCTGCTTACTTGGATATTCTTACTTTCTCTCTTTCGTACTAGGTTTGCTGAGATCACCATTCATACCATTAGGGTTTCCTCGTTCATAAAAATCTTGCAGAAGAGAAATTGCTTCGATGCCTTTATACCTCCACAACATTGGAAACCCTTCGATCCAGAATTTCCATTATTGTAGCGTGTTTCTATTCTTTTTTTCTATTCCAAGAATATAAATTTTTTTATAATTACCAAACACCTTATTTTATTCATAAATTGTTGAGAAACTTCTCAGCCTAACTAACTTAGTTACACTAACTAACTAACAACTAATCCTAATTAACCTTAAAATAATCTCCCTAAGTACAATTAACTTCCTAATCCAAGATTAGGGCGTTTTTTGTTTCTTGCAGAAGGAGATCGAAAGTGCATACAATAGTCGACTACCACAATCGAAGAATAGTTTAAGTTGGTAAGCGTCCTTCATTTGTTTGGCTATGAGACTCCTTTTGCTGGAATGCCTATCCAACCCCCTACTTTTGTGCAACACATGCATCACCTTTCAAATTCATTAATATAGGGAAAAGTGTGAGAATAGCTCTAAACCTATTGCATGAGTATCAATTTAGTCTTAAAAAGGAAATTTGAAGGCTTCTTTCCGTAAGCTTAATTCTAGGATCACACTCACGATTGATATATGGAGTTCTATTCAAAATTTGAATTATCTATGTTTTACTGTACATTTTATTGATAAAAATTGGAAAAAGAGAATTTTCTATGCCGAGTATCTGTTTCTTGATATTAGCCGAGTTTTAAGGTATCTCGATTTCCAAAATATTAAATAGGACAGGAATATTACTTTTGGAACCCACTCATCCAAAGCAATCTTCTGACAACACGTATAACGAAGCTGTGACGTTGAATTATTGCCATCATCCTACGTCAAACCAATCTTCTTTCGACGGTACATAAGGCAAAAATCTGATGCTTAATCACTGATCTTACCTTGTGTAAAAGAAAGAAAAACACCATCAAAGAGAGAAACTTAGGTCAATAAAGAGAGCTAATTTGATCGATTTATTTATTTATTTATTCAAAATGTATCCATGGGAATTTTTTTAACACCTCAATAAAAAGAGTTTGTGCATTGTCATTATATTCCTCAATTTCCAAACAAGGCTCTTTATCTCTCCACATATAACCATTGCCCTGATACCAAGGGATGTGGCACCCCCGAACGGCCCCTCTCACCGCCCCCTTCTCCGTGTTTGAGCCAGCTCGAACAAGCGAGCCAAGCAACCCTTGAGCCCATCCCCGTTTGCGACTCCAACCCGCTCAACCGCCACAAATGTGTTCTTTTGGTCAAAAATTGTTCCTTGGAACAACGTTTTTTCTATTTCTGGCGAATTATTTTTAAAAAAAAATAGCTCTTAACTCCTTATCTTTGGAATTTTATATGGAGGATGCTTCCACACTTGAGAATTTTGTGCAAAGGGGCCATCCATCGATGATCTGTTCATAAATATTGGCTTGTCTTCAATGCCATAGAGACAATTCATCATGGTTCATTCATGTAACACATCTCCCTCTCTCTCTCTCTCTCTCTCTCTCTCTCTCTCTCTCTCTCTCTCTCGTTTGAAAAACGTCTGCACAATCAGTTTCCATTTTCATTACATTTTTTTTTTTTTATTTCTTGTTCATTTTTTTACTTCTTATAATCTATTCTTTATTATAATTTCCTATATTTTTTAGAAAAAGGACACGGACTGAGCTTGGTCTGAACATAAACTGTACGCGAATCTGAGCGAGGGGCGGTCCTTTCCCTCTTCCTTCGCTGCCCTCTCTCGCGGATCACTCGCTCTGCTCGCAGTTTCGTTCGCTCGATTTGTCTCTCTCTCTCTCACTCACTGTTTCGCTCGGTTAGTCTCTCCCTCTGCTTGCTATTCGGTCCACGTTGCATTTAAAAACTTAGGAAATTTTTCTATTATATATTCCAAGGGGTTCCTCTTGTTTTTGGTTAAACTCAGTGCAGTCCAAAATAAATGGGTGTGCCCTAATTCACCACCACATTCAGATCAATGTGATGTCTCGTGAGTCTGATGCGTTTTCGGGCGTTCATTGAAAAGGCTATGTAATTATAAAGTCCAGCTCGGCCAATTTGATTCCATGGCAGCCCTTTACATGAATTAACGTTCCTTTCGTTCCATGAAATATGGACCTGAATTAAACAATATTGACAAACCTGAACATCATGCCATGTATGACATTATTTGTAGATTGACGTGAATTAAGGCCTCCTTTTGGTCCGTGAAAAGATAAATTATTGGGAAAATACCTTTCTAAACGTGATCACTTGTATTGTTTGAAATAATGGATCGATAAAATGTGTCTCAATTATTCAAACATTTTTGTGCACAATGAGAAGATCTTGCATTCATCATTTTTTTTTTTGGTAAAATTGCATTCATCATTTTTGTAGCCATACGAATGATTATTTTTACCACCGTCTGTAGTGGCTCAGTTGGATAAGCGCTCCCATGAAGTTGTCCTTAGACGGAGGAGTTCGAATCCTACTAGACACATGGGATCTTAAGCGCGACGTCAGCCTGGTAGGTCCTCCACTAGTGTCGCTCCAAGGTTTACCCACCGGCTACCGGCTCAACGTCGCTCCAGGGTTTACCCGCCGGCTGCCGGCTATACGGGGTTCCCTAGGTACCCAAAAAAATGATTATTTTTTTGAAAACATTTATTAAATTGTTCATTTTCTGCGGAGGATCTTGGTTGCCAATTCAATACGTATCACTATTCTGAAGTTGATTTCAACTTTATCTTTTTGGTCGGAAATCGAGGGCAATGGACATGTGTCACACCTGTTGGTAGAAACAAGTGCAGCGATTTGTATGTCGTGGATCATGTGTGATCTCAACACACAAGGGTACATGCGAGCTATATGTAGTCCGAAGATTGAAACACACCATTCAGTCCGTGCGTAATTTATAGACTTCCCTAATTTCTTTTTAATCAGTGACGATGCACGTTAGCATGCAAGAGGACATTATTTTTGTCTAATGTAGTAGAATCCACTTGATCAAAATTCTTGTTCGCAACCCAAAAAATAAAAAATAAAAAAGAGTTTGTAAAAAGCAACGAGATCCTGTAAAAGAAATGCCTAAACACTTATCAAGCGACAATACCAAGAAAATTTACAATTTTTTTTTTCAATCTGCTGCTTTTCTCTTTCATTTTTTTCATATTCTTTCTTTTTTTTTTTTCGTGTTGCTGCGCTATTTTGTTTGGATTTTTTTTTTTGACCTTTTGAGAATTTTGAGAATTTTTGGGATTTTATTTCTGGTTAATTCGTACGGCAATTATCAAAAGTTCATGTCAGGAATAAGCAATGCAAAAAATGAATGAACATAAGTTATACGATGATGTATTCGTAGCATATGGTTCAGTCTCATCAATCTTCACTTGCTTAGCAAAAAGGAGACAATGTAAAAAGAAACTCCTTGATTTCTAGCATTCTCGTAACAAATTTCAAAGAACAAATCATTGGATTCTCCTTGAAGATTACCAACCTCAATCTGATCAATTTTTGCCGTATCAAGCGTTACGAACTTTCTTCCGTTGGAATAATGAAGATTATAACAAAATCCGGTACTTTTCAGAACTGATCAAGAGACGATCATGTTCATTCCAAAAGAATTCATGACCTATTTAATACGGGAAATGGAAGGTGCAAAATAGGAACGGAATGAGGAAATGAAACGAAATGGAAAGAGAAATTGAGCCGATGGTTTCCTTTTTCCACCCTTCTCCGCACCCGGTCATGATCATGAAAATTAACCTATTAATTCAGAAGATTCATATTCCAAATGTGGAACGCGCCCTCAAAAGAAGTAAGAGGGAAAAAACGGAAAAAGAGAAAAAAGATAGCAGGACAGTTGGGATCCGATCAATTTTTCAATTTTCAATATCAAAAAAAAAAAAAAAAAAAAAAGATGACATTATATTAGGGATCCGATAAATATTTCATTTTGCATTTTTCAAAAAGAAAGAAAGGAAAAATCCACCCCTGCACCCTCCTCTGACTATCAGACCGACGAAGGGTAACCATCGGTTTTCGGGCTGCTTGCGAAGCTTTCTTTCTAGCCATGGAGACCGACGAAGGAGGGGTCGCCGGCGCGTGCTTCCATTTCAGCTTCAAGTTCCGACGACCCGCTTGGGCTTTTCAGGTTCGGCGTTCTTTCTGCGACGTAATGTGCGGGTCGATTCGATCGTTTTCCGATTCGGTTTTGTGAGGTTTTGTCTCGATTTCTTCCGATTGGCGGGTGCGGATGGCGGAGTGGAATCCGGAGAAGGGTATTGCTTCGAATTGAGAAAGCTCTCTTTTTTATGCCCCTTGAGGCATTGGCCTTATCTCGTTCTACTTCTTTTGCTTTTCCTAAATGTTCTACTCTTCCTTTTTCGCCATGAGACCCGTTGTAAGTGCCAATCTAGCTCGAATTGCATTCGATGGAGAGTTGGACGAAGATAGAGGTACAAAGTGATTGGAAGTCTAAATGAGAAAGAGACGTCGACCGAAGGAGTTGGTCTTTTTTGCACAGAAACGAAGAGTGAATGGTGGTGATGCGAGTGTAAATCTAGAGAAGTAAGGAGTCGTTACCCTTTTCGGTAAACCAGTTAAAGTGTCCATGAAAATAAAGAACATGAATTGGAGGCGATGCATAGATTAGATATGCCGGATGCAGAAATGCTTGATGCCCACTTGGAGTTAGCAGGTTTAATCCCTGCAGAATACCATCTAAATGTCATCAGGCATCTAAAAAGATCTTCCTAGTTCTGATGGTGACTTTCACAATGTAATTCTACTGCTGGCTTCTCTTCTTTTACTGATTGAGCATTCTTTTACTGACTGAAAACGTGCCCATGAAGGAGAGGTTTAGTGGATACTGAAATATAGACTATAGGCAGAAAGTTTCTCACATTTTGTATTGCCTGAAGTTTTATTTATCTTCTTCTCAATACAGAAGGGCATTTCGTCACATCATTTTGATTAATCAAGTTTACTGGTGGGAGATTTAACTTTTGAATAGGATATATCTCAAGCTATGCTGTGTACTTGCATGACAATTTGGTCGAGAGGGATGGAAGGAGGAATTGGAGAAAGCCAAGAGACTAGGAGAGTAAGCGGAGCTGCATCTAAGTATGTTAAGATCCTTTATGACTTAATCTTTTGGTAATTCAAACCAGTAAGAACTTAGAATTAGATGCCCAGCATTGGTAGTTCTTGCTATCTATTCTCACTGGAAAAATTTAGAGAGGAGATTTTTTTTTTTTTTTTTCCAGCAACATCTGAATCTTTGCTCATCATATCGTCTTCTGGATATGGAGAATGTTTTGACTGCACTATAGTACTTGAGCCAATCCTTGAATGGTTTATGTTAAGACTAAGCTGTAAATACTAGTGCACTTGTAATTCTCGCCTGAAGTAAGCTTCCGTGCATCCAATAATCTACCTTGAGGTTCCATAGTTGAACAACAAAATATTTTTGATTCAGTTATTGGATTGGAGCCTGCCAACAAGATGTAGATTCCCTCGCTTCAGATGACCTGCTAGCCCAAAGAAATCCTCTATCAAGTGACCGATATCCCTGTCAGTTATTTTGTACAGTTATGACATTTTGCCTCACTTCACGCATTTTGATTAACTTTTTGTCAGTTAATGTGTGTGCTCTTTCTTTCCTCTTCTTCTGTTAATTTTATTCTCTCTCTCTCTGTCTCTGTCTCTGTCTCTCTCTCTCTCTCTCTCTCTCTCTCTCTCTCTCTGTTCTTGTTTGTTTATAATGAATTCACGTACTTTGCACATTTCAAAGTGTGTCATCAACACTGGCTCTTTTTGATCATTCTAATCTACTCCAGGTAAATGTATAACATCCTTATGCTGGCGTCCTGATGGCAAGGTTGTTGTCTTGAGACATGAAGACAATACGAGTTTACTGCATGATGTCGAAGTAAGTTTTCTATTGTTACTTGGATGTTACCCTCATTACTTCTCAACTAGAAATTCCTCCTGCAACAGTCCTTTATCATCAGGACATGTTCTTCTCTAATCTCTTCATATTGCAATTGACGTGCATTAATGTGTTCAAGATACCAGCAATGCGAAGATATGATTTTTCTTTTTACGCCAATAAACAATATTTATAAAGGCTAAAAAGGAATTATGATGTCATGGTTCGTTCAAAGTAAAAACTTTACAACTTGTAATCTTCTTCTTTCCCATACCGTAGCTTCATTACCATACTAGTTAAGAATTTCCAAAAATTAATCGTTCGTTTCACTTGAAATAATTAGTATATAAAAAATGTTTTGATTATTGATAACAATTTATGTTTACATATATTTGTGTACAATGAAGATATTTTCCATTCATTCATTTTTATAAGAAATGCAAATGATCTTTTTAAGTAAAAATATATTTCAAATAATTTATTTTCTGTGAAATAAATGCGCACGTAACAACTAACAAACTGGAATTAATATGATCTATATTTAACAAAACTCGTAATTATTGTTTAGGCATTACAAAATAAATAAAGATCATATTAATTACAGTTTTTTAGTCATTACAAATGCGTTTATTTCACGGAAAATGAATAATTTAAAAAATCTCTTACAAAATAAAAGAAGATTATATTAATTCTAACGTACTATTTTGCTACAATTATGACGATTGTTTTTCTTACCAGACAACGGAAAATACGGTCATTTTTAGATTCCGGCCAAATACTAGATAATTAAATTTGAAAAATATTTTTAAAAAATGATACATTTTTTCGCAAAATAAACGAACCTAAGTGATTTGCCTCTAAAGATATTCTCAGTTTGAAGGAAGTCTTTTGGCGGTCGTAATTTCAGATTTGGTTAAGAAATTGGCAAATGGAGAGTGTGCCGATTGGATAGCAACCTATGTTACAGAAAATCAGGGCAGTTTAACCCGTTAGAACAACAGCACGACGTTGACGCCCGCGTCCTAGAAGGCTGGAGTAATCCCCATCCTTACGGAAGCAACTGTACCAGGAAAGTTATTGGAAAGATGTATCGAAATCTGATCAAGCATGCTTGTTAATCTCGGATGAGGTCCTCCAAAATCCTGAGTCAACTCTCTCCAAAGTAGAGGGTCGACCCCGTATCACCCTCCCAGGCCCCAAACGTCGCGTCATAGCGGTCCCTCAAGGTGGTCATGAAGGCGAGAGACATCGGCTCTGATCTACCAAATGTCTTGTTCACCAAGCCGATGTTGTCGATGAAACATGCTCTGGAGTAGGCTTCCTCTGGTGAGTGCCCGATTCTCATCTCGGCCTGCGAAGTGTTCCCCTTTTGATCTCAGCTGCTACTCTGCAGGATCTTGCCTCCCCACAACAGGCTCTCAGCTCCTGCCGATAGCTCTGTTAAGATGTTGCTCTGCCAGTACATGTGAAGGCCTCGTCCAGGAACACTAGCCACCAGTTCTTTGTCGCGCCATCCTGCAATGAAATTGCGACTGTGTTATAGCATGATGAAGGGGAAAGAAATGGTGATTCGTGGTAGGGAGAGATAAATGCTTGATGTTGTGCAGCGAATTCCTAGAAAGAAGGAACTTACTGAATTCTCACTTCACAGTGTTTGCACCCGCTAGGAGACTAATAGTTTTCATTCTCGTGCAAAAAATAAGGTAGTTCAGGTGAAAACTCCCATATTAAATAAACTCACGGCAAGCATTTCTGCACGTACATACGATGCACTCGTGCAAGACGATATATATGCTGATGAAGAGGACGATGTCGACATAAAATGTATGGATTAGAAAGCGAATTTACCTGAAAAATCTGGAGTGGGAGATGGTGCTGTTGAAAAGGATCGTGGCTTATGACGCTTCCTAAGCACTGGTGCTGGCTCACTTGCACGAAACCGGGACAGATGTGATTGAAGCAGCCTGTTTTGATGAAGTTGTCTCTCTGGAAAAATAGACATGAATATCTCAGTAGAGACAAGCTTCACAAGAAAAGGATTGAAGAGACGAAGGAAAACAGTTTTTCCAAAGAATCTGTTGAAGTTTCAAGTGATGAAAACTCAAGAGTACAAAAGATGGAGCGATCGAAGCTGGATTACCGTCCAGAATGTTACAAACGGCATGCTATTGTCGCCAACATGGTTGGGTTCACCTGCCAACATGAAAGATTTAAGCTTTCAAATTCCGAACTTGCCTATAAAACTGATCCTACTTGCTGTAAAAATTTGTGAGAGAAAAAAGAAAACCTCACCGTCCATCCAGCCCCAGCAACATTGAGGTTTTTGTCACCAGAAAGACCAGTTTGAACCCAAATGTAAGCTCCACTCGCCTCATCAAGGATCTCAACCCTAGGGTTCCATACATTCACCCACCCTGTTATGCCTGTGTAACCACCTCGCTCGCCCATTGTGGTAGCATAGGCATGCTGCGCACACAAACATATTTATAAATGCAGAAAGTTAATTTCGTGCAAAAAGAAAGCGCAATTAGACGAATGAAGGAGGTCCCGTGGCAATGTAATGCAAAATAATCTGTTATTAAAATGCCATATCAGAAAGTATCAACTTGTCATCTTCTGTCAAAATAATTGCTTGTCCTCTCGAAATCTCCAAATGAACGTATTAGCATAGTCGCCTTCAACCTCTACTAGAGATGATCTGAATCCGAACCCATAACCCCTACAGTAAACCGGCGGGTTGAATTTAGTCTTGATATTAGTCCTTGAGGTCGGAACCATTCCTCGTGGACCATTCACGCTCTTTAGTTCAATCTTCGCTTGTCTGCTCCGATCATCCTCAGTGTTGATCCTCTTGGGCAATGAACTGAGCTTCGTCCGTATCGAAAGGGACAGCATCAGAACCAACTTACATATTATAGCTGGTAACACAAGAAACTCTCGACTATTCTCGAGTTTCTAATCGAGTCTAAATGATACAAAGGTTCTTCCAGCATCAGGTGAAAGGGCTTGACAATGCGAATTAGACTTGGTTTCTGAACTGTCATGCTGATTAATGTGGATATAACATGCGTGATGTGCTGTGCACGGGTGGAAAGCAAAACCTGTATCTTTTGACCCTTGAGAAGGGGATGATTCAAAGGAGGCAGTTTCTCTATCAAAGGAGGATGTTTCTCTATGTCAACACAATCAACCGCATCTCCATCTTCTGTCTAACCTTAGTGTCCATGTCCTGATTCATTAGAATAAGACTCGATTATTACTCATAAGTCCACATTCCGAGTCAGTATCCATCATGGTGCTCACGTATATAAGAGAAGGACCACCCAACTCTACGTGCACAATTTTTAGGCCAAGCAGAAACTTAACAACCGCAAACTGACTTAGCCCATCTAAACCATATCCCTTCCCTGCGCTCAAGCAGCCACCTCTACCGTCCCAAATGAAGCCGACACCATCTCTGACAGGGTCGCCGCCACCATCATCTTGCTCAGTCCGCCGCCGCCAACCGCCCCCAACCCCTTCTTTCCGTAACTCAGTCCGTCCACATTTGACGGAACTACACAATTTATTAGACCATGATCCTATATCAGTTTAAAAATCAATTCTGTCAGTAAAATAAAAGTACAGGAACTAAAGTTGAATAGTTTGTAGTAATACATGAATCGTTTTTGTAATTGTCCGAAACTTTTTATATGCTTTCAACTGAAGCTTAACCGACGTTTTACAATATAAATCATCGCATCTTCCTATATCTATAACGACCGATTTGTACCTTCATGTACATCTACACGAAGAGAATACAGTGCGTTTGTTTGGCAGAAAACTTTCTAAAGACCCACGTTACTTTTTCACGTGCCATGTTGAGGTAAGACCTATACCAACGTAACATCCTACACTTTGTTTTCTATTATTCTTTTTTATCCTCAATCTTTTTGCTTTTGATGTCGTCCTTTAATACTAGCAATTAAAAAAACATGTTCTCAAGCATCACCGCATCAAGGACAAGATTCCAAATTCCTTTTGGGCCAACAAAACCAAGCTTGCAGCCTAACAAATTGAAACATCATGAATCAGCAATTACATAGAAAAAGAATAGGTATTATGTCTCGATTTTGAGCCCGTGAAGAGGATCCGATTTTGATAGAAGTTTCATATTTGATCAAGAATTGTGATATGACGTTTGATAAAGTAAGAAATTATTAAAGTAGTTTTTCACCTTAAAGTTGGATTTCTAATCCGGGTCGGCTAAACGGGGCTTCACAGAGTTCTAAGTATTTCAAAAGGAATTCACTTCATTCTCCTCCCATCCTATACCTCGAGAGAAGCAAGCTTCAATGTTTTGAGCAGCACTTCAGATTAACACGGTGTTTATTTAGAGCAGGAAAGGCAGCACTTCACATTTTCATCCTCTGTTCTTTGATTTTAGCCTTTCTCTTCTCTTCTTTCTCGAGGGAAACTTTTTCTGGGAGATGATTCTGGCCAAACAGGGGTGTAGTCTTGGCTTTGCTGAGCACTGTTTGAGGATTCCTCCCTTTTTGATTCCTCAATACAAGCATTTTGCTTCTCTTCTCAGTCACAAAGACGTAAAAGAAGAAATAGAGAATATGCAATTAGAGCTGTTAATAAATAGAACAGGGGCCTTTGAAGTGTTTTTTTCAAGTACCGTCCTTTCTCAGGATTTAGCAAGTCGAGACATATCTACTACTCTTACAACATGAAACTACGGAAACAGTAACTAATCAACATGGAACACGTCGCAAACCCACATTTCCAAAAAAAGTAACTGAGGAAACAGTAAGCAATCAACTCCTAATCTTCCCATGTCGCGCATATTTCTCCATCGCTTCTAGCGGAATCCCATTTTGTCGACTCTCTCTTTCAGTGAACGCAATCTTTTCACCGCATCACTTATCTTCATTCTCTCTTGTGGCAGCTCTGCAGAACAAGCAACTCCAATTTCAAATATCATCACCAAGCACTCTTGAACATGAGCATTAATGTTTCTTTGATTGCTCGAAGTATCTGCAATTGATGATTCTTCTGTTTCACAAAATAGGAGTTGCTGATCCGCTACATCTGCCATCCTTTCTGGCAAAGCCGCCGCACAGTAATCGCGAAGGTTCAAAGCATCCTTAAACATGTCATGGGTGGGTTTCTTTCCCGTAAAAATCTCCAGCAGCAGGACCCCATAGCTGTACACATCGCCATCTTCCGACAATTCACTTCCCATTCCATACTCTACAGTTGGATTTTACTTGACACGTGAGATGATATCGGCAAATGATAAGGACAGGGAAGAGGACGCATGTATAGAGGCAAGGGGAAAAATTATTGGGGGGAAGCAATTAAGAATTCTGGACAATGTCGGCAAGTTACATAGCATGTTAAGCATGGTTTGTCAAAGTCAGATTTTCTATTTATATAACCTTGTACTTTTACGAATAGAATGTACAATTGAATCAAATAGATGGCAAAAAAAAAAAAAAAAAATAACTAAACCAAACTTCACTCTGTTAAGTTATCTATGGTTATGTTTGGTTTTATAAGGCACAGGAAAGTAAGCCGAGATGAACGAGTCTGACCTCTCTACATAACTAGTGGCGATGTTTCAGACAAGAAGTTCCCTACATGCATTATCAGGGAAAGAGCTTATAAGATGACAATTAACATTAAATATATTGCAAGTCCTACATACCTGGAGGAGCATAGCCAATGGTTCCTCTAAGTCCAATTGAGCTTGTTTGACTTGCCGGCAAATCACCAATGGCGTTTGGAAATATCCTAGCCAAGCCAAAGTCGCCAACATGTCCATTCATTTGGGCATCCAAAAGAATGTTGCTCGGCTTGAGGTCACAATGGATCACCGCTATTTGGCACTGATGATGGAGATAATCCACTGCGCATGCTACGTCGAAAGCAATGTTCAGTCTCTGAACAAAACTTAATCTATGCCTTTGCATCCCATCCGATGCAAGATACAGATGCAACCACTCCTCCAAGCTACCATTTTCCATGAACTCGTAGATTAGAGCCTTAAATTCATTGCCTTGGAAATCAACACTGGAACAAGCTGTTAGAATCTTAACGAGGTTCCGATGCCTTATGTTTTTGAGGACTTTGCACTCTGCCATGAAACTTTTGGATGCTCCTCGTTGCTTCAAGTTAAAAACCTTAACAGCCACTATTTTGTTTTCATCTGCTAGGTTCCCTTTATACACAGATCCGAAACTACCCACTCCGATCAAATTGCTAGAGTTGAACCCATCTGTTGCTTTGACAATGTCTGCATAAGACACTTGCTGAAATCCCCCTATTGATGGAGTCTCTACAGAAGCCTTACTATTCTTCCTCCTCAGCCAATAAAACGTCATCAGTAGCAATAGAAGAATCAGCGCCACTACTATCCCACATGTAACTGCAATGATAACGTAACGGGAGGTAGATGATCCGCGTTTTCCCTTGCTCGTCGAACAACTTGGCAAATCTAGGATCGGCATACCGCCACAGAGCTTATCAGTTTCCTTCGAGCGAAGTCACACTCATGTTCAGGAACACCCCTTCGCTGGGTACCTCACCCTCGAAGTTGTTGAAAGATAGATTTAGGTACTGCAATTGAAATTTCTCCAGGAATGTTGGAATAGGGCTAGACAAATTATTACTTGAGAGGTCTATATACTGAAGACCATTCAAGGAACTCAAGAATGATGAGATATTCCCTTCAAATAGATTATTTTGCATGTGAAGCTCCACCAAGCTAGTGCATCTACCGAGGCTATTGGGGATTTTTCCTGATAGTTTGTTGCCATGTACGTCTAATATGGCTAGGTGGTTCAATTTACCGATTTCTTCTGGTAAGGAACCACTCAATTGGTTTTTGGATAGATAAAAAAATTTAGATAGGGAAGAGATAACGAAAGCTTGAGATGGTATAGTTCCACTCAAATTGTTCTGCGAAAGGTCAATCCCTAACAACTTTTGGTATTTCCCAATACTCGGAGGAATGCTCCCTTGTAAACTGTTCCCTTTCAAGAAGAGTTCCAATAGCTTCATCAGGTTTCCTATCGTGGAAGGAATATTCCCAGTGAGTTTGTTCATCTCAACATTAAACTTCTTCAGCTCGATGAGATTTCCGATGGTATGGGGGATGCTGCCCATGAACTTGTTATGACCCATGTCCAACCATTCTAGGCCACGTAAATTCCCAATGCTTGAAGGGATATTTCCAGACAATCGATTCCCCCCGATAGTCATTATATCCAACTGGGAGGATAAGTTGCCTATAGATTCAGGTAAAGTACCACCGAAATTGTTGGATTCGATTGACAAGAGCTCCAGGCTTGTAGAATTGATCGATTCAAGGAATTTCAGGTCACCTTGTGCTCCACTACCTAGCTGGTTTGTCGCAATATCGAACCATTTTAGCTGATTTAGCTTTCCCATAGTAGGCATGTTTCCTGAAAATTTGTTTATTGAGATTGCTAGCTCCTTTAATTTAGTGGCATTTGATATGGAAGCCGGAATTGGCCCAGTAAATTGATTGGATGCGACATTGAGGACAACAAGATTAGGAAGAGTGATGCCTAAATTTGGAGGAAGACTCCCTTCAAGATGGTTTAAGGGAAGCTGGATGTCGACAAGAGAAGATATGTTGAAGATGGAGGAAGGGAGAGTGCCAGAGACTCCACTTGGACCAAGAAAAAGGCGCTTCAAATTTTGCAAACGGCCCAACGAGGTCGGAAATCTTCCCACAAAGTTATTATATGACGCTAAGATGCCCACCAGAGATGTGAGGTTCCCGAAGAATTCAGGGAAGTTTCCAGAGAGATTGTTGTTGGATATCCAAACTAATTTTAGCTTTAACATAGAAGCAATTGCTATCGGAACTTCACCAACTAGCTTATTATGGCTCAGTATCAAATATTCTAGATTTTTGCAGCCTGAGATGTTGACAGGAATTTGACCAGAGAATGAGTTGTTCGCTAGGCCTAAGTATTTGAGTCTATACAAGTTATCGATCTCTAGGGGGATTTCGCCAATGAAACTGTTGTTTTGGATATATAATTCCTGGAGGAAGCTCAGGTTTCCAATAAAAGGAGAGAGCGACCCTACGAGTTTCATAGACTGAAGTATCAAATGGATTACCCTCGTGTGCCGACGGCCACATGTGATCCCGTGCCATTGGCAGAAATGGATAGAGTCATTCCACGTGCTGAAAACCCCGATGGATCGTCGGATATCTTATCCTTGAACTGGAGCAATGCATCTCGATCGGTTTCATTGGTTCTAGGAATCAAGATTGCTCTACAATAGGGCATGGGCACCACCAATGTAACGAAAGGAAGTAGACAGAGAGAAGTGATTGAGAAGGATATGAAAGAACTCATGCTTGAAAGTTTTTCGACCCCTCACACTCTGAACATGGTCTATTAAGAAATGGATGGAGTTTTCGGCCACAACCCCCAACTACTAGATGTTCATTTGAAACATAGTCATTCCACTTGGAATCCTATTCTTGGCGTGATGCGGAAGGCGTAAAGTATGTGAGTCTAGTCCTTTGCTAGAAAAAAAGCAAACTTCTTGCACAAGTTTCACTTTTAGACCATTGAGTGCTTTTAAGACTCTCAACATGGTTATCACATGCTTATCAGAAGAGTGGAAACATGGTCATCCCACTTTTAATTTTACCCTTGGCATGATGCGGAAGACTCATAAAGCATATGAGTCTTAGTCCTTTGCTTTTCATGAGACTTTCGCAAAAGACTCATAGAGCATGAGTCTTATTCTTTTGCTTTATGAGACTTCTGCATCTTGCCAAGAGTAGGATTGAGTGGGATAGCTATGTTTCAATCCTCTGATAAGCGTGTGATGACCATGTTGGGCATCCTAAATGTACGCAATAGTCTAAAAGCATCGCTCACCTAGAAATGCCCAAACCTAACGACACGTAACTAAAAGAGCTAATGATCTCGCAATCCTATCAATTAAATAAGAATTGATGTTAAAACCAAGTAAAATACTATGATAATTACGAATCGACTAAACGTCACCTAAACACTAACAAAACAACTTCTACGCGCTAACAAATTGCTCATCTAAAGCGATTACACAAATCTAAACCCTACATGAAACTCAACATTGAAACCTAAAATTTTGCTCCAACTAAACCATTGTGCCAAAACAACTCACGTCAAAACTCATGGCTCCAAACACCAAAAACCACCATTCCCATGAAATTCGGAAGCTTTACAACTCAAAAAAATGATTACATGGCTCAAATTTCCCAAAATTCCGAATTTAAGCACTAAATTTGAAAACTACTTTGATTGGATGAACGAGGAGCATGAGCACTTACCAGATGTTACGATACGTAATTACATCAGGCTTGGCGAGGTGTCCATGGCTTGTATGCGCAAAGCCCATTCTCTTTTCTCTTTTCTTCTTCGTTCTTTCCTCTTCTTTCTTTCCCTTTCTCTTCTTTTTCCTTCTTTTCCTGAGCATCCACTTCCTCTTTTTGCTTTCTACTTTTCAAATTTGTTCTTTTATGTTTTAAAGTGGGTCCCACCATTTTATTTTTTGACCAGTCAAAATCTCAAATATTACAATATAAGTCTCAATCCTTTGCTTTGCAAGTCTTTTACGGAAAATTTAAAAAGCATATGAGTCTTTGTCCTTTGCTTTACGAGTCTTCCGCTCATCATGCCAAGAGTAGGATTGCAAGTGGGATGACCATGTTTCAGTGCTCTGGCAAATGTGTGATTTCCATGTTGAGCATCTTAAAAATTCAAATGAACCGTAAAGCGGGTGGTTGAAGTGCATGTGATTTTTCTGTTGCTCTAATTCACAAATCTTTCATAATCCCTTGGCCCAAAAGCAATCCCGGTAGCAAGTTCTTGGGCACCAAAAGCATTAGTTAGTAATAAGTATATTTAAAAAAATAAGGGTTAATATCACGAAAAGCTCAAAACTCCAAATTAATTTTTTAACCATCAAAAACCTCAAATTAGTACATCTGTGACCAATTTACCCTTTGTTAAATTAAATTAATATCATGAAAAATCACAAACTATATGCTTGTGACAAACGGAGGGTAAAAACCAGTACTCTCGTTAACTACCACGTGTCACCCAAATTAGTAATTTGACGATAAAATTTTGTAAAAACAAGCGGAGAATAAGTTTTTCACAGGTTACCGGTTTGAGGTTTTTCATAGTTATAAGATTAGTTTGGAGTAAACTTGTCATATGTGTACTAATTTAGGGTTTTTCATGGTATTTAACCCAAAAACTAATAGAAATCAATCAAAATAGCAACGGCCCACATATTGCATTAGGCTTGGCCTGGTCAGTTGGGCTTGTTCTACTCTTTAAGTGGACCCTAGTTCACTATGACGGGCCGCGTGTGCTTGTACTACTCTTCAATTGTCATGAACTATAGGGGGTTATTGTTGCAACATCCGAGACATGTCACCGACCTGTTTCTTTTCAATTTTATCTATTATGAGCATGTACACCAACCATCTCCTAGACAACACAATAATGAAATAACCAGGAAAACACTACACAAAGCATACTGCTACTATATTACATTAGTATATTTACAAGCCATTTTCTACGAGCATTTCCTTCTTTACATTACAGTGTGACTTGTACGATAATTTAAAGTGCCTTAGGACGACGAAGAGCAGTTCTTTCTCTATCCTATACAATTTATCCATTGCAGAGCCCCTTGAGTCTATGAGTTCATTTCACATTAAACCCAGTTGGTGATCATCCCCCTCACTGGGGCAAGGCAAGGAAAAAAAAATCACTCAAGTAGCATGATTTACAATGCTGATATAAGTGGAGACTTTGTCAAAAAAAAAAAAAAAAAAAATGCAAATAGGGGGGCATGAAAAAGCAGTGTGCCTAGTAAAAGTAAGGCCAATGCCCAAAGAAAAATCAAACACTTGATGAAGTGAGTTGTATCTCCAACAAGGTGGTACCAAAAATACTCAAATGTTGTGATCAGTGGAGTTATGATGTGAAGAAAATCTTCGACGATGGGGAGGAAAATTGCTAGAAATGTCAAGATGATCACCAATTTTGACCCCATAAACACTTTTTGAGCCAAATGATTATTTCATTTCTCAACCCATGAACCCAACCTACGTTACGTCCCTTACAAAGTCTCTTCAGATTAGGGCACTTGAATTAAGGTAAAAGTTCATACGTTTGGAAGCATCGCTTGAAGAAGTGCGAGTAAGATAATTTCTGCTTCATTTCTCATGTTTCTTGGTTTGTAAACCCCATGATGATTATGAAATATCATTCATTTCTAATAGCCTCGACTCAAAGAGTCCCTTTTGTTAAGCCGTTGACCAAGCCCACATTACGGTCCCTGTTAAAGACCTCTCAGATTGGTAAGGTCGTACTACTTGCGAGATTACTCAGACCTTTGTTTGGCATGACAATGGTGAGATAAAGTGATTGTCAAAATCCTACATCAAAAGTCGGGATAAAATGGTCCTTTTAATGAGGATGAGTGAAAAGTCTTTTCAAACCGAAAGATCCCTCACTTGACACATCCATGACACTCATGTGTTCATAATGGAAATTAGGTGATGCTAGATTATTGGAAATCATCACGAACCTCTATTAAATTGACGCATGTTTATGATTACCAATGCATGTTGCATCTCCTACGACCATGTTTTGTAGGAGACGTATCCCTGAAGATCGGAGATGTTACCAGGTAAGTATATCTCTATCCATACCTTAAATATTTGTCATTGCACATATATTCTCTTTTAAGCATACTGACACTCAATTGAGTTGTCCCCAAAAGATTTCTCCCCAGATTCAATCTGATTAAGGCGACTGAAAAATGGTTCGGGTCCTGGTCGGATGATTTACATCACAAGGCTAGGCGACCGAAGAATGGTTCGAGTCCTAGCCAACCAAAACCTCGCCTAGGCGACCGTAGAATGATACGGGTCCTAGATAACATTTATTGCTCTAACAGGCGACCGTAGAATGGTACGGGTCCTGGAAAAGCAATTTCTCCATTCGAGCGACCGTAGAATGGTACGGTCTGAAAAATCAATTTTCCGTCAAGGCGACCGTAGAATGGTACGGGTCCTAAAAATGAATCTTAGTTTAGGCGACCGTAAAATGGTATGGGTCCTAGATAAAGCCTATTTCCCTATTCGGGCGGCCGTAGAATGGTACGGGTCCCCGAAAGGTAAATCCGTTTAGGCGACTGTAGAATGGTACGGGTCCTAAACACAACCAAGTACTGTCATACTAGGCGACTGTAGAATGGTACAGGTCTTGGGAAAGCAGTCTCTTCATAAAGTCATGTTACTATTCTAGGCGACCGTATAATGGTACGGGTCCTAGACATGTAACACCAACTATCTTGAATCACTTTACTCTCCTTGAAGGTAAGTCACTTTACCCTCCTTGAAGGTAAGTCATTCCGGTAAGTCTTTTATCATCTGCATTAGCATTTCCATGCATCATATAAATTGCATTAAAAAATGGAATTCATTTTCCGACAAAAAAAATCATTCAAGGTGCATTTGCATGGTCAAAATTTAGATCTCAAATTATCTTTGAAGGCAACCTCTACGAGCTCACCTTCAAAGAGGGCGTATCGACACCTAAATTTTGGGCGGCCCATTTAGTCATTTATTGCATAAAAATTAGGGATTAATTTTTAACCCCTAAGAAAAAATATTATTATTCAATTGCACAGCATATATATTTTTTTAAGTGCAATTATTTTTTAATTTACATGTTTTACTTTCTTTCTTTTTTTTTACTTATTTTATTCTTATTTTTTAGGATTGGTGATGGATGGGCTCGAATGAATATTTTTGAGCTCTAGTTCGGCAGGCCGGGCTAGGCCCACGAAAGGAGAAAATTAACCCAAGCCCGTCGTTATGCTTAATTAATTATCTTGTGAAAAAATTAAGATTTGATGCGATATTATGATGTTTTTCAAAAATTAAGAAAATCGCATTGTAATCTTATTTTTATCAATAGATGGTGAAATCGAGGTGAATATTCGTGAGATAGGGATTTTTTGTAATCAAGAGGTTATAAGCAATATTCGTGAGATGAAGATATTAACAAAAAAGATCACGTTTTGTTTCGCCTATAAAAGGATATGTACGGAGTTCACTCGAGGGGGTTCTCTTCGTTGAAAAAGAAAAGAGAAGAGAGAAGCCATCCGTGGGGGAGCTTCTTTTGAAAAAAAATTCAGGAAAAAAGGTCAAGAGAAAAAGTGTCTTGCTTCTGCAGTGAAAAAGAGAGAAAGGGTACGAAGGAAGGGAAAAGTGACGTGAGAGAGAGAGAGGAAGATAGGAGAGAGAAAGCAGAAAAAGGGGGGTGATTTGACCCCCACTGTTCATCTTCTCCCCAATTTTGCTGCCCCCGCGTTGCTTCTCCATCCGTGACTATCCGAAGCTCCTCCGCATCGCCGCGCAATCAACCACCGGCCACCCGACGACTCGTGACGAGTTGCTGCACCGGAGCAGTAGCGCCGCGCGACCCAGTGCCGACACCCAGCAACACCGTCGGAGCCCGAGCTTCGCGCCTCAGCAACCCGCCACCTGCGAAGCCGCTCCAAGTCCCCGACGCCTGGATCTTCCTCCGCACGAGCCCTGACGACCCCCGCCGTTCATCCCGCCAAAGCTCTGCCACGGCCGAACCCGAGCCAGATCTGCCCAATGCCGCCCCTGCTCAGCCCGTGCTGACCCGCAACAATTAGGTCCCCCATCCGTGACGCCCGTGAAGTTCCACATCGCATCATCGTCGCGCTCGTCCCCCACCAACGACTCGCGACGCCCAAGCCTGCCGTGCCCACACCACCGAGCCGATTCGCCGGTTCCCCCTTGGAGATCCACGAGCGGTGCTTGGAAAACAAGGAAAAACAGAAAAAAAAACAAAAGCAAAAAGAAAAAGAAAATCTGATTAGGTAGTTTTTCTTTTTTCATTTATTTTACTTTATTTTGTTTATATTCTTTAGTTTAGTTATTTAATTGGATCCCAATGTTTACTTTATGAATCTTGTCGGCATTATCCGCAAGAGTTATCCCTAAACTTATTGTAATTATTAATTTGACTCGTAAGATGTCGGGTTATTTTTTTTAATTACATTAATTTTTGGGGTTTGTTGATAGTTTTTAAGATCTTGAATCAATATAATTATTAATTTGATCCGTAAGAATTCGGATCAGATTTTTAGTTATTTTGAACTCTTTGTTGTGATAATTAGGGTTAGGATAATGACCTGTGAGACAATGGGTTATTTTTTCGATTATTTTGATCCTTTATTTGATTGAATATCTTGATTGTTTAGATTTAATGTTTAGTTGAAAAGCCACTAAAAAAATCTAAAAAATATTTGAGTTAGGATTCAGTTTGTTAAATAATATTTCTTATTATCTTGCGTATCTAGGATAGGGATTTTATTCCGAATTTAAAAAATATATAAACAAAAAAAATGCATTAATTTAGGATTTTAGTTGCATGTTTAATTACGTGGTAATTTTAAATTTTAAATAAAAAATAAAAGATAAAAAGTATCATGCATATGTCATGTAGAATTAGGGCTTGCTCCGCACGTCATTGCATATTAGATCAATTACATGTTAGATTAAGATAATATCTTAATTTAAATTAGGATTTAATGTGACTTAATCCTTAGTTTAAACTAGATAGAATTTTAATCTAGCTAGATCATTTTCGCATTTTTGAATAGAAATAGCAAATGCACATCATTTAGTTTTTATTAGGTTCATTAGAACTTCTTCGTCATTAGACTAAATCATTTAATAAATGTCGCATGACATATAACTCGCGTGCTAAATCATATGCAGCATGTCATTTTAGTTTAAATAATTTTGTATGTCATTGCGTCGCATTGCATGTCATTAGAATTAGGTCATTTAGATTGCATTTAATTATTGCATTTCATCATGTCATATAGCTTAGGTCATGCTGCCATGTCATATTAGATTATTAGCATGCATCGCATGATTTTCATTAAATAAAGTGAAAAAAAATAAAATTGAAATTGCGTGTTAATTAGAAATCATATCTGAGTTCTTGATGTGAATTCCGATTTAACAATGCGCAGACGCTTTCGTTCTTTGAGATAAGTCTTGCATTATTTAATTGCTTTCTTGAAAGTGTTAAATTGGTGGTATGCGCACACGTATGATCACCTCACGTTAGGAAGTTAAATTAAAATCAATTCAATTGCCAAACATTTTTTTAAAAATGAAATAAAAAGGTACAAAATGGCACTAGAATAATCTCACAACCAAGCCCCGAACTCATGAATTTATGGTTCGTAGGAGTAAAGTAAATCTCCCATTACTTTACTTAGGTTTCTAATCGACTCACAAATAATAGATTAATGGCGACTCGATTGAAAATCATTTGCATGTTAAGAATTCAAACCTAAGTCGCGACCTGGTATGGGGTTGAAGAAATCTGAGCTAAACTTAAAGACTTAGTAATCCATTAACCTAGTTTTAGGTGGTGATCCCGCGAAAACTAGGTCGCGACACCCGCTTTATGAATACGACCTATTTTGTTTAAGCTTTGCAAAAGCGAAATATACTTTTTACTATGTCCTGAAGATTTGATGCTATTTAAATTTTAAATAATTAAGAAATATTATGTGCAAATCTACATTTCATCAATTATATATAGCAGCAATAATGTATTTCTGGTTAGAAAAATTAAAAGTTCTTTTTTTTTAAAAGAAGAGAGCAAAATCAAATCCGAGAACAAAGTTTTGGTGACGTAAGTAAGCCTTTTTTTTTTTTTTTCCTTTTCCTTTTCCTTTTCCTTTTTTTTTTTTTTTTTTTTTTTTTTTTTTTTTTTGGCTAGTGATATAAGCGAAATTTCCCTACAAAGAGAGAACAATTAGAAATTGACAGAAAGCCCCAGAACAATTAGAATTCAACAGAAAGCCCCCGACGCTTCGCCCGCTTCATTTCCAAGCACATATATTTATATCTCTAGAGAGAGACTGCAGAGAGAGTTCAGTTCTTGAAGCTCGAGAGGAAAGAGAGAAGAAGCGAACGAAAATGGTGAACTACATGCTGAAGATCACCGCCGACCTCGAGAACCTCACCAACCTCCAGCCTCAGAACGGTTGCGACGATCCCGATTTCTCCTACTTCTTCAAGGTCAGTCTCCGTCCTCCGGTTCGATTCCGCCTCTCTTCTCGCGTGAAATTTTTCCCCCGCCGATGCGTCGCCGGAGCTCCCGATTCTCGCTCCGGTCGAGTCCCGCCGGTCATCCTCCTCCTTGCGATGATTCCGTGGCCGCTCCGAGCTGATGATTGCTCCGGTTCCGGCTGGTCATTTTCCGGATCGTTGTCGTCGAGCTTGCTTGCTCGCTCGCCTTACTGTGTGCGCATTTCGTTCTCGTCTCCGTCCGTACCTGTCTCGATGATTCTCTTGACAAGTAGTTCCTGCAGAGGTGTGCGTGTGTGCCTGAGTTAGGTTAGTCTGGCGATCACGCTTGTTGACTCTTATTAGAATCTGTGGCGAACTGAGTTATGTACCTGATTCGCCGACGTTTGGAGCTGTTGTTGTGAAATTCCGTGTCGTCTGAGGAGCTCCTGCCGTGTTTAGCTATGTACGCCCTCCTAATCGAGCACCGACAATGATGATCCTTGCCATTGTAGAAATCTTTATGCCTTTCGCCGAATGAATGCGTTGGATATCTTATATTTCATTAGCGTGGAGGATAATATTTTATGGCATGAGCATGGACGAAGGGAGATGGGGTTAACTCAATCAAATCAACACATTGTCTGCATTGTGAACCGGATTTGCTCCTTCACAGCGGTTTCAATTTTAGAACTGGAATTGTGTTTGCCTTGTTTGCTAATGATGTTGTTTTCAGTTGAGATGCGGGAGGTGTGGCGAGGTAACTCAGAAGGAGACGTGTTTGACACTGGGTGAAAGCCTTCCGATTCCTAATAGCAAGGGAACCACTCATCTTGTTCAAAAGGTAATTCCCGTATCATCTCTACACCGTGCAGAGGCCATCGTTTGTCAAATAGATTAGGGTTCTTGGCAGTTGCTTGCTCAAAGCCTCAAATGTAGTAATGCATCTATCAATTAGTTCCTACTATCGATCTAGATAGTCTGACTACTTGACTGTCCTTGAATTAAAAGTGGATCTTTTAGCATTTGGCTGATTCATCTGATTTTGCTGATAATCCTCTGAATGTATTCCTTTCCTTCACAGTGCAAGTTCTGCGAGAGGGATGGAACAGTGACAATGATCCCTGGGCAAGGTCGGCCATTGACACAGGAAGACAGCGAATCGGGGAAATATGCACCATTAATGTTATTTGATTGCAGAGGCTATGAACCTGTTGAATATTCTTTTCTTGGTCTTTGGAAGGCTGAATCTGTAAGTTCTCTTAACCGATGATTAATTGGATATGATTTTTTCTCTGTGCATTGCGTTGCTGAAGAAGTGTTTTTTCACCATGGTCGGAGGTTATGAATGATTTATGACATCATCTATGTGCATGTATATGTTCTTATGTTCCTATAATATGGTCTTCGAGAGCAATGTGAGAAGCACAGCTGTCTATTTCTCTTGTTCTTGGGTACATATCATTTGCTACAAGAATTATCAGTATCGTATCGATCTCCTAATTTGTGCTAAGCCTCATGCTTTATATGCCCAATCAGTTATTTAACTCTGAATTGAATCAACAAATCCTGTGTCTGTCAGGTTTTAGACCATGCCTTGAGTACAATAGTTTGACTTGTATTGAGAGTGTTCACTTTGTTTGTTCTGTTATCAACTCTGCCAGTTCTTTTACCTATGAATCCAGATATGTTTTGAGTTTGCTTTATTCATCATGCAGACTCTTAGGCCAATTAACAATCATATCCATTGAATCAACATGTGCCTCCCTGCCATCTGTTTTGATCTGTGGTCTCAGACTCAGTATGAGTAAAGAGCATTTGCTTATTTTCTCTCTTCCCCGGATGACATTTGAGTAGTTCTACGAATTGCTTTCAAAACATGTTTAGACGAGGGGAAAAAAAAATGCTTCCATCAACAGTCTGACTCATATTTTTCGCCTTTTAAATTTTCCTTTGTGCAGTTGGAGGGAACGTTATTTGAGAATATTGACTTATCAGGAGGTGAGATTGCTGACTACGACGAGAAAGGAGAATGTCCAGTCATGATATCCAATCTCCGTGCCACTTTTGATGTGACGAAATAGCGAGGTGCTCTCACTAAACAATCTTGGCATCGAAGCCGCCTATTTTCTCGGAGAGGAGCAAAAGAACATGCTTGTCATTAACAGGACAATGACAAAACATCAGTGTGAATCATGTCAACTTCGCAGACACTCTGATGACAGTCTTTATGCATATAATGGTTTGCATTTGTTTGGTTTAGGATGGTGTGAATTATGAACCCTTTGATGCTGACGTCGGATGTCATGCCTTGCATATAAAAAAAATATCAACTTGTGCTTGCAAAAATTTGTGCCCATTATTTCCTGAAACATTGCTCGAGGATGAAAAAATTCGGTTCTGCCATCTCCCGCGCTACACTGTCAATCTTAACTTTCGTCGGTTTATTGTCATCGTTTCACGTACGTCAGATTGGGGCGTTCTTTGCAAGTGGGAGATAAAACAAGGATGAAAGAGGTCTTTCAGTGATGTCTTGCCTGATGGAGTACGGGATTACTTCCCCTTGGGTCCAAATGCTAAGGGAACTAGCAATATATCAAATTCCGATAAGTGAAACTTCGACTTGCGCCAAACTTTGCGTCGAGCTTCGACTTGAACTGTGTTTCAAGCTTGGTTTTGGTTTTCTTTTTGTTGTAATTTTGCAAGTAATTTGCTTTTTTCAGCTACAGGTCTATCTTAGCTTTGGGTTTTAGCTTCAAGTCATTTATCATATATTTATATAATGATGCTTTTACTTCTAGTTTAGATTAGGGCTAATAATTGTGGCTAATGTTGTGATTGTTATTGTGAAATCGTTTCCCATCCTCAATTAATTTTGAATTCCTTCCTGAATGATAATTCATGATCACCCTTTGTAGTTCTACTCTTTTTCTGTCATCCAATCAATGTGACGACATTTTCTACATTCTAAATTTTTAACCAAGTCGGACATGCTCAACCAAAAGCAATGGTTACCCGTAATAACCTCGTAACAAAAATCGCATCCACAAGGCTTGCTCATCTAAAAGTTGAATGACTTTGCACTGCCGAATGCACACTTGCATGCTAGTACTTAAAGTTGAGTGGTTGACCAATTAGGTTGGTAACCACCCGTTTTAACCTTTTTCCGGAGCATGAATTATTATGAAACTTTAGTGATGTAAATCCGCCATTAAAAAGCATTAATGTAAAAAGTAAAAAAATTTCTTCCAACCACGTGTCCCCCTCCGTTGGCTAACCTCTGAATTCTTGAGAATATCAGGACAGCCCAAGTTTTTGTATGGACGAAACTCTACTTGGAATCCAACAAATCGCAAGTTATTAAATTTAGGGGAAAAAAAAGGGACTGATGCGGAGCGGAGCTATACGAGTGCTCATCACGAATACAGAGCATGACCAAGACATCAAGGGCCTAACTCCCTCCGGAAGGGAAACTAGCGGAACAAATTGTAAGGATGTGAGAAAGCTGAAATTTTCATTTTTAAAACGAATAAAACTGTAAAGGAAAATAATTTGCTCATTTTCCTGGTCTGTCACAGATTAGAGCGACAATTCAAGAAAATATGCAGTAGCGTGATTATAAGCACCGTTCACTCCGGCACTACTAATCTGACGAGAGAAATTCCCTTGAGGCTGATTCAAAATCGGAACTTGTCCCCGCATTCGGGGGGAGGGGAGGGACACACTAGGGTTCTGAAGGAACTTACAGTATGGAGCATCTTTCTAAGCCGAGAGCAGTAAATAACCTTCTACCGGTGGGCCAGAAGTGAGAAAACCAGCTCGTTCGAGGGGATGCATCTTCAGATTCGGGCATTTCCCGTGCATTATCTGCACCCGGTTCCACTTTGCCATCACCCGTCGGAGCTTCAACAATACCGTCGTGTTCTTCCTTACCTTCAATTGCGGCATCAGCAATCTCTCCTGGCTTCTTATCAAAGAGCCCTTTGAATTGTTTCCGGGCCTTCCTCTCCACTTCCTGCTTGTTATAGTGCAGGGTTCATTCATCACCCTCGAAATGAATTTCACTTGATGAAAGATACAAGAACAAAGTAAAAAGAGCTACTCTGACCTGCTCCTTTTGTTTCAGCTTCAGGAGAGCTGCAGTTGCATCGGGTTCGGAGGACTTGTCGAAAGTTATCATCTGACCACATCCAAAAGAACTCATCAAAAAGAAAAAGACACACACACACACACACACACCAAAACCTGCTGATTAAAGAGATTGCTTACCGCTTTAAAATCAGCTCTAGCTTCCTCGAAATCTCCAGCTGACATATGGGCCATTCCACGGCGGTATAAAGCCTTGACATGTGCTGGACTTGCATCCAAGACCTGCAGGGAGCATGTACTAAGCTCAACTCAAACAAATAAACCTTAAAAAATTATTTATACAAATGTCTGTAAGAATTGCAGACTGAGGAGTGAGATTTTTGCCGAGCAATCGCCAAAATTTTTCCGACTAATCGAATCTGATTAAGCTGGTTCATTCACTTTGTAAAATGCAAGACATGCCCTCAAAAATTATGGCACTCACAACTTTAATGAGTAGATTTGGCATGGCCACATTATCATGGAAGCGTAGAATTGTTTGTGGTATCGATTTCACTTCACAGACCAAGAGACAGATAACCTCAGAGCACTTTCAAAACTAAGTGACAACCTAATGCAATGAAGATAACATGAGCAAAACATGAGCAACCAACCCTAATCCTCCCCACACCCACCCCCCCCCCCCCAAACAAAAAAAAAAGCAGCAGCATCACCCGGTTCTGCATCTTTGATAAGCTTTACCCTCAATCCTTCTTCACCTACAATTCCATGGTAACAGCAGCAAAGTTTTGACGATGGCATTTCCTCAGCAACAAAACTCAGGGAACTAACCCAGGCATGTAAACATACTTCCATGAAGGGCAGGGCAAATATCCAAAGATTTCAGGATGCAAAACAGTAACCACTCAGCAAAGGTAAGCCAAAAGTCATACTATGAGATGCTCTGTATCTGACACTGATCCATTCACAGCTTCCAAGATGCTGATGTAGTTTCACATATGCACTTGACCTCAATGATGTCCAAAACCATTGAATCAAGGCCAGACAAGGTGGGGAGTCCAAAGAGTGCATACAAGCCAACTTGAGCACGAAATTGAGTAAGCTACCTTCTTAATGCTTTCTTAAGCCAACAGTGGCTTTATGTTCATACATGTGCTTCTGCACTATGGATCTTAAAGGTCAAAGCTGCCAAATATTTTTACAAAGTGGGTTCAATTACGATTATTTCAAAATCCTAAATGAAAACTGGCAAAGTAGGGACCACAAACAACTATAGCCTTATAAGTTTCTTTCTATTGACTGAATCTATAAACTTCATTAGCATATGTATTTTCTATGAATCTTCGTTGCCGAATATGGAGCAGCAGAATATACACCAGCTATGCTTAACTTGTGAAAAGAATAAAACACTCTCCTACAACAAACAATACAGTAAAAGATTCTTTATGTCAATACAGGTACTAAAAAAGATTAGAAGCAGAAAAAAAGATTTACCAGGTAAAATTTAAACGCAGTTAGCACGCAAAGCATGGAAGCTTGAGGGTTAAACTGTAGGAAATAAAGTTTTGACGAGCCCAACTATGCCAGGAAATGATCAAATAGAAAATAGAAGAACATCTCTTCATTTCCTATAGAGCACGTGAAGTGTATAGGACACATGAATTAACAGTCACCTTGTTGCACGCCTCGATAGACTTTTTGGCCTCACCCATTTTCAGATAACAAGCAGCAACATTGAGATGCAGGAGATTCTGTGTTGTCAAAATAAAAAATAAAAACGTCAGTCCAGAGTTTGCTTAGCTTATGTTATCATATCTTATTCAAGAACAGGTGGTTAATAAATGTATCATAGAGAGATCTATCAACAGAGAGAGGGAGAGAGAATGTCGATGGAATGCAAACTAAGAAAGTTCCATTAAAATTCGACCATTGTCGGACAGGGAACTATTTCTAATACTCACCCTTGTGTTCAGAAACTCTTTCCCTTCCTCATCATCTTGGGGGTTGACATGATTAAATTCACGAAGCACCTGCAACAAAGTCCGCCTCAAATATAGTGAATAGTGATCAGAATCGTATTTAAAAGGTCTTTCCCTCTCCTACCTATTTTAAAGATTTCCAGAATTCTAATCTCCTAAAATTTCTCAATATGGATGGGTCCCAATTTATTACACCAGCGCCACAATCTGATGATCAGAAGGCTTCCAAATACATGTCATACGCTTTTCACATAGGACAGTAAAATTTGCGAGGAAAGCTTTCCCATGTTTCAGGGAAACGTGATTTCTAATTACACAAAACAAGACACCGAGTCATGGGGTTGTCAGTGTGAGAGAAACTTCTGACAGTGCTATAGTGATACGTTTTTCAGCACGAGTATCTACTACAGCATTCATTTTCTTCCAAATGAAGGAGACAATCGGAAATATGCCCAAGGATTCATGCAAGTTTTCCTTTCATGTTAAAGTCAAACAATCAATGCAAAAGGTAATGCAAGTAATGGACAGCCACCTTCTCATACTTGGCCTTAGCGAGCTCAAATTTTCCTTCTTTAAAGAGCCTATTCCCCTGAAAAAGTTTAACCAACAAAAGTAGAAGGAACATATCAGAATTGAGAAGTTTAAACCTAAGTCCCCATCAAAGAAAAAACATGCAATAAGGAATAGTATGAAGGAAAGCAGCCGCCCATTTATGTTAAAGAGTAATATGTACTTGTTCACATACTCCCTTAAGTCCTCTTCAAAGAGAAAACATGCAATAAGGAATAGCATGAAGGAAAGCAGCCACACTCTATGCATCAAAGGGCAGTATGTACGTTCACATACTCTCTTGGACAAAAGAGCGGGTTTGAATGCATGCGGGGAGTTTTATGACTATAACAAAACAAATCCAACAGAAAGAAGTTGAGGAAAGTGCACTGGAAATCCTAAATCTAGTGTATGGAATGCAATCAAGTCCTAAACCTTTCAGTAGGACCAATTAAGTCCTAAACCTAGTTTAAAAAGTGCAATCAAGTCCTCTTGATAAACATTTCCTAAAATTGCCAACATATAACTTCAAAATTGCCCACATGACCTCCTTAATGGCACTTTCTAATACAAGTTGTAAGACAGCATTGCATTCTACGCATAAGGTTTAGGACCTGTGGTGCAATTTTTTTAAGACAAGTTTCATACCAGTTGAAATAAATACTTATGCACAAAATGTTTTGAATGAAAGAACCATCTCAAAGCCATGAACGCTAAGGGCGCACATGATAAAATTTCTACTTCTCTATTTCTCTGTTCCCTGGAACAAGTTTGGAACAGAAATCCATTTGGTAACGCAATTTGATTTTTCTATTTCTATTCCAGAAATAGATTTGAAGAAAAATCAGAAGCTAAAATTTTTAACTTCTCAATTTCTGAAATAGAAATTTAGAAGTTTTGAGAAATCAATTTGTGGCCTGAAATCAATTTCTGTTCCAGAAATTTTGTCATGCACACCCTAAGGTGTCCAAACTATTCCCAAACAGTGACCCATTATGGCTCCTGTGTTGCATACTTTCCTAAATTTCAACTGCCTGTTTTAATTAAATTTCCATAGCTTTTAAATTCTATGACCACGCATCAGACTGCTGAAGACAACTGGTGGACAGTTAAGAATAAGGATTTAAAAACTCCAGTAAACGTTTTCTAGAATATCTTTTTGTTATATGTCAAAAAATAGATAGAGTGGGTTAATAATGTATGCACTCTAAATTATACAGCAGATCTAGCATAGAAAACTGTAAAACATTCTGTAAGAAAATGCATAAGTACATGGACAGCGACTAATTCCAACTTCTACCCTGTTAGGGACCTTACCCATCCATTCCTGATGGGCATCTTCCTGACAAGAATGCATGCACCTATGAAAGCATACTAACTTATATATAAATAAAAATACAGGACTTTCCATGTGCATAGGGATAATATATCTTTGTAGATTTACATCAACATCTAAGTGCATTTGTGTCGTCCTGTCTTTTCAATGCAGAAAGTAACAGCAGATCAGCTTATGAATAATCAAGTCAATAGTGATGTATTCTTCCTGCCCATTACAAACTTGAAAACTTAAACGTTTACTTGAGAATGCACAAAGTCTTGATGACACAATGGGATGAAAAGACTTAAAGTTCTTATGTATTCTTGCTGAACTCCATTGAGCTTCTTTGACCTTCGAACGTATGCAAAAGACGAAGCAGCACTTGTCAATAAGAAAATGCCATACCGTGCTTCTGATCTTCTCTGCTTCATCCATTATACTTCTAAAGTTCAAACCTGTCCAGTCCTGCAATAAAGTCAACAGCACAATATAAGTAAAACTGTTCATAGCAAGAAGAGGGCCTCCACTGGTACTCAGGACTCCATGTTTATATGTTTATACTGATTTGGGATTGGTAAAGGGGTTCTCATTTAGCAACTTTTTCCACAACATCATTATGAGATGGAAATAACTCAAACGGAACTCTAATCATGTTAAAAAAACTCTGACATAACCCCTTTTCCTTTGATGAGGGATGTGAACCCCTATTGCCCATGCACATACCTTTGAAAAGTCATGTCCACAATAGCAACCTAGATGCTTCCAAGTTTGTTGACGGTAAGCATTTGCATTTTTTTTTTTTTTCCGAATATGCTAGAAGATCGCATTAATATCTCACAATAACGTTTAAGGAATTAGAAGAACATATGCAAATTCCTGATAATCATGAGATTCATGCATCACAGGCAGATATACAATTTGCTCGCATTTTTTTAACATTCAATCTTCTCTCTAACAGGAAGGTTCCCAGCACAACTAGTAGCCAGCACCTTTTTCAAGTTCTTAGTTGATCTGTTAATAGTTTTCTAACAAATCCAGTGATGACATAAACAGCTGTACAGTCCAACATTTAACAGCCAGAAAAAATAATTTTACAAAAATACTTGTATCTTTTTATAGGGAAGTTAGATTGCTGAATCTGATAACAGATCTACAATCAACCAATATGATTCCAAAGATTATATGCAAATTACCTGTGGCATTTCAAAACCGAGAAGCTCAATTTCCCATATGACATGAGCACCTTCAGGAACATTAGCTGGCCTAATCAGATGGAAAAACAAAGGCCATTTAGCAGTAGCAGTCAAGGAGAATACTGAGACGAATAGAGTCAAGAAATTGCCCACTAGTAGTACCAGTCAGATATCTGACATAAAGCAAGTTGAGATTGGTTTACTTAAGTTGGAAAGTGAACCTTGGAAATTTGTCATAGGCATAATCAGGGGGACATGTGACCAGAGCAACTTCTCCAGGCAGCATCAAGCGGACACACATCTCAAATCCTTCAGGCACCTATCAAATATTAAAATCACTGCAATTTTAGAATAAGAAAGCCTGCCACCCACATTATGGTGACACAGTGAGATCTTATTCCAGACTTAAGCCCTCTGATTCGTTTAACCAATAATCAATTTTTGAATACAACAAATGACTCACAAGGCCTTCTCCAGAGCCGAACTCCAAAGGCTGACCATCATTATCAACTCTAGTATCATAAAAAACTGTTTTCTCTTCATTAAGCAGCATCCCTTTGTAATGGACTTGCAGTTGGCTGTCATGGAGAGGGCAATCCATAGGAAATTCACCTAAATGTATACGCCAAATTAGATAGGAATGTTTCGGGTGGCAAATATAGGTCACGATTAGCAAGACATATGAAAGTAAGTAGAAGGGCATAAAAATAGAGGAGACAAAGTAAAACTCAAAAGAGACAAGATAGAACTAGTATTTGCCCAAGAAAACCTGATGAAACCTGAATAGCTTTCTTTCTTTCATTATCTTTTTAATTATCTTTCTTGACATGTCCATCATAATTTTAAACAGTGTAGCAATTCTATCAGTCTATAAATTTAGTTGTAGAGGAAACATCTTTAAAAACAGACCTCTTCCATCACGAATCCGACGTTTTATTAGCCGTCCATCTCCAAGCATGTCCCTTACCTGTCAATGGAGCTAGAGAATTACATATAAGCATATCCTTGCCTGTCTAATGGAAAAATCCCATAACATCAACAAATTGGCCACGATAAATCATGACACTATTGGGCACAGCTTCTCTGCTGAACTATCCATTCAATCAGACACGATAGCAGAGTTTCCAAGTTATGCTGCAAATGACATATCAATGATGCAAGATATATCAGCAGACAGGTGCCCGAGCAAACAAAGTATTAAGGAGTGACAACATGGATTAAATCTAAGAGTGAATGCTGATTTTTAGGGGGAAAAATGAGAAGTAATCTTAACAACACCAAAGGAGCAATATGGATAGCATAACTTAGATGAAAACAGAAGAAACAATGCATGCATGCAGATGGTGTGGACAGATATATTCCAAGTACCAGAATTGCTGACTAATTTAGAAACCCTCCCTTTGCATTAAGGGCAACATATGAGCAAAGCAACGCACATATACTAGTAACACTAGAGGAGAATCACCACCTAAGGATCTTCTTATCACCAGTCCAAGAGCTTATACATTTAGCAACACGCAAGCATGAACAAAATATGACTCACACAAGAGGAAAAATTACCTGGATGAAGTGGACAAGTTCTACTTCAAAATGAACTTCTTCAGTACCTTCTTCTAGATGCAAGAGTGGAGAGTCGGACAGGTACTGAGAGGTGACATATATTACTGCCTTCTCTCCCCTTGCCATTGTTCCTATACCCATCTCAAGGCCCTTTGGTACCTGCATATATAGTAAACAGAATAGTGACCATACAAAGCATGTGAAGATGAAGCTGAGAAAAACATACTTTGAAACCTAAAAGGAGCGGAAATTTAGTGCATGACTAGTGATATCTTTGCTCTATTGCATGAGGTAACCAGTCCTGTTCGAAATGTATATGATGGCTAAGGTAGGAATCTTTATAACAAATCTGTAAGGAATGTATTACAATAGCAACCAACCAAAACATGCCAAAGTATAGAATTTAATTTAATTGCATAAAACCAACCTCAGACTTCCCAAAAGTGAAGAAGTATGGTTCTTTTTGCTCATGTGAAAGGATCAATTTTCCATCACCTGTTTTTGCAGATATCCTGGATTCAATTGTGTCGTCAAAATACCACCCCAATCGATCTGAAATTTAGCATACTAAAAATGTAAAAATATTACCGAGCTTTTACTTCATATGGTTCTCTTGGTGATTCCCAACCTTGCCCTTCCTCAATCACCTGTGAAGACAATGAATGATCATCACTTTGTGCATAGTTTCACTCATATACTTCTATAGTAAAGAAATTGATAACTGCAGTATTGATCCTGGTTGTCCATCTTTGTGAGATGCTAATACTGCGATGCAGTCATGGATCATGTATGTCGTTCCTGGCTCTGTACTACCTTCTTAAGTAAACTTTGTTAATTCCCCCACTTTAGTTAAATTTCTTGCATACACATGTCCAGAGTCTCTTAACATTTTAAGTGCGCCATTGCTTTGCAGATGAAGATGCAACATCTAGTCCATAAACTTTTAATCGACAACTAAGCCAAGTACCTGTCAATCAATCAGACATCTTGAATAGATGGCATGGTATTATACAGGAGAGTGAAAATAGGAGAAGGATCTGAAATAACTGATATGCCTATCTGCAGTTTATCCTCATACACATTTGAAAGATAAAACGAGGTTACTCGGTAGGATACCCTTCCTGAGAAACAAGGAGAGATGTTTCTACAACATGGAGAGAACAGCAAAATGCAAATGTATAGCTGGATATCAGTATGTGTTGTTTAACCTCAGTTTTATATACATTTGAAAGAGAAAACGAAATTACTCTGCATGATAGACTAAAACAATCAAAAACATCAAATTCCCCCTGGAATGCCAGTAAATTAAATGCTTGTCTTCATATAAAGCTCTACAAGACTAAAGCATCCAAATAGTTTTTTTTTTCATCTTAACTTCACTTATTTGAAAAACAAAATGGACATTCTCATGGTTCTTCGTACCTTCTTCACAACCCCCAAATCATCAGTTATGACCTGAAAATAAAACAAGACAATTCTGACGATCAATAATTTAGTAGTGCCATTGAAATAGCTTAAGAAAGGCTATATTTCGCTAAGATGAATATATAAATACATGCACGTGCAAGCAAACCACCCCCAGACCCAAACACGCAAGTGTGCAAGCACAAGTGCCCACTCAACTAATTTAAATATTTATTTATCCATCCACACAAGCATGCACAGATACTGATAGCAAAGAAAGGAGGATGAAGGTCCAGAATCAACATGAGTCAAGCAGAAAGAATATTTTTACTAAATGGCGGAGATTATTTGCACTGTAGAAAAATGAACCCAAGATAAAGGTTCTCTTGTCATATTTCTCTAATATCTATATAATCTGAGAAACCAACAAGCAATGCCAAACTTTCTTTGTTTTTCTTATCTTCCTTCATCTGAGCTCTCCCTACAATGAAGTTACCTATCATTTTAGAACACTTATTAGTAAAGCCATATATAAGTTTCCACTGAAAACTGAAAGCCTTAAGAATTGATCTGTTTCACACTAATATTTTGAAGCTACTTCTTGTCACCATACCTATATGTAAAATAAATACTAAACATCTGAGATCCTAGCAAACATAAAGCAGATTTGCTTGCCTTGGCCTTGAAGAAATCCATCATTTCAATCTCAAAATGAAGCTCATCATCCTTTGGGAAACTGCTAGAAACTTGTATGGGACAATCGTCTTCACCATAGTGCAGCTGTGGCTTAATTTTGAACTGCCAAAAAAAAAGCATAGCATCAAAACCATTCTCATTATTTTATTTGAAAGTGGGGGCAATATCTCAAAGAACCACCTGCACAGCCACTTTCCTTTCAAACCATCTCCAACCAAATTATCAAAATAGGAAAATTCCAAGCCAACAATTGTCTCAATTGCTTCTTCCCAATAGAGAAAGTATCCGAGACTTTGGCAGCCAATTAATCTATAGTCTCTATTGATTACAACACTAATAGTCCTGTTTTCAATTTCCGCCTTCTTGCATCTTTTGCCTCATAATGTTTGGGGAAGGGATAGGAAATGAAAAAAATCCAGCAAACTTCAATTTGATGTAAGATGAAAACAGAACCTTATAGAAAAAGGAAGCATTGTACCATTGCCACTTCACCCTTCAACATTGTAGGGATTCCTTCTAGCAATCCCAATATTATCTTGCTTTTTCCGAGAACCTGTCTCACCGGGATACCCTTCCCTGAAAGCAAATAAATTTTCAGCTAAATGCCCATCACATGAAACTTTAAAAGGGCAGCTTTAACTCAATGGTCAACCTAGGAGTCGCTGATATAAATTGTAAGCCACGAAGATAACCTCGTTACTTTCAATCATGTGAGCTATCATTGAAGAACTCAATGGAAGTAGGTATGGTCAGGTGTTTTTAGAAGCTAGAGACATTAACTGTGGATTTCCTGATAAATCCAAAGCAGCCATTTGAAACAAATCAACCTATGTGCATAGGATAAATAATGTGAAAGGCATCGTTTTAGCACCCTATCTTTTATAAGTACCAAGTTATTGCCCAATAGGAGGAGAAATCATGGAAAAAAAAAGATACTATTGTCCAATTGAAGTATACAATCAACAAACCTCCAAATTCTGATCTGCTAGATTGAACAACCACTCCTTCGAGTGTTCGAATGGTGCAATGATAGATGACCTGAAAAACATTTGACACCACTCAATGACTCCCACTAATAATATAATGAGAAAAGTACTACAAAGCAACAGCGATATTTGGCATGTGTTCTGAAAGCAACCATGCTAAAAGCCTCAAATACAACATAGCGTCAGCTGTCGCAAGTATCGTAGCAGGATGCTTGAATCAGATCAACATGCCTCGGTTCGTAACTCCACCATATTCCGTTCAGTAATCTCTACTGCTGGAAAAGCAATGATTCCTATTGACTACTGCCTGCATCACTTGTATAGTTTCAACTTACTTTGTCAGAGATATTTTCTCTGGAAACAACACGAGGTTACATACTTCAAACTACTGGGCGTACCTAAATTATTTTCTAAATTTTCTTTGAAAGAGAGAGTCAATTGCAACCTTTAGTAACTTTTTTCTTTATAGATGAGCTGATCATCAACAAATATTTTTCTTAAATAGAAATTAATAGTGCCTTTGACCAACTAATGATAACAGTACAGGTTAGTGGCTGCAGGTATTGTATTAATGTGCTCTAATCAACTTTCAGGAAGTAGTGCCATTTCCATAATCATCTTTGTTTTGTAATCGAGTTTTGAAAAGCAGTTATACATTTGCCTTTGTTTTGTAAAACAAGAGAATCAGCAAGCGCCCCTCGCTATCTGTTCTCTTGACAAGAGGACATACTGTTTACTACAATTATTCGTATGTAAGTGTGTATCACTTGGTATCCGCAAATCTAAATCAAGTCCAAATCGTCATTTTATCATGTAAATCGAATGTAGGCTTCATCCAACCTCAGCCGACCACAAACGCACATACACCAGAATCTAACATCAGGATCAGCAGCACAGCGTCTTGCTTGGGAGTTCCATTTCTACTTTGTAATTCCTATTCTAAAGCAGCCGCGCACACCGCAATTGCCAAAGTCGTATTCATCCAGTTTCAGCTACGCTCACCACACCAACAAAGGCAATTCAATGCCAGGCCGGAAAAGGAACCAATGCAACAGAAACACATGCAATCAAACACCAGCTCGTGTATGAGCTAACCTGATCGCCATCGGATGGCGTGGATTCACCCCCTCCAGGTCTCACCACGGCTTTCATCAGGCCTCCAGGCACCATCTTCTTCCTCCTGGAATCCGAAAACAGAGCTCAGCTCAATCGCAGTCAACGGTAACCGACTCCTCACTCCACAAAATCCACAACAACAAAAAAAGGAAAAAGGAAAAAACAGCACAAACAAGGCCACCTCTTGTCATCCTCGGAGGGGGCCTTCTTCTTCTGCGGCGCGTACTCCTCCGCCGCGTCTCCGTTCGAGGCCATTTCCCGGCGATCGGCGCGGGACTGCAGAAAACCTCCGGCCGGAGCTTCTAGATTTGACGAAGGCGGGAGCAGCGAAGCCGGCCGAGGGAACGAGAATTCTCGATCCTTCGCGAAGTGCTCTCTCGGTTAGGCAGTGCAGTTGGAGCCGAGGAAGTTCAACCACTTTTCTGGTGGTATTTATACGCGCTGCCTCGACAGCGAAGCAGGCTCTCGGACTCGGAGCGAGCGAGAGTCCAGCGGGTTGACCAACCGTCGTCGGGATCCCGAGGCCGCCTTTCCCGACGGCGGAAATCACAAGAGGCTGAGTAGTTCGGTCGCGATGGAGACGAATCGCGACCGTTGAATTCCGCAGCGATGTTCTCGAGTCCACGTGATTCGACGGTGGCGTGGCGGGCATGGGATTATGGCCCCCTCGGTTTCGCGCAGAATTTTAACTTTTTTTTCCCGGTAAAAATTGGAAAACGCAAGGCTAACGGCTTCACTTGGATTAGTACCATGAGATGCGAAATTATAGGACGTGGATTGGACGTTTACATGTCAATCTTAAGAACACATGAAAATTCAACGTTAATATAATAAAACGGATAAATTAGTCTATTATTAGTTGACATGATTTCTATTGTGAGCGAAAATTTATGTACATGTGGTATACACAAGAGTAGACATTTTAATAATGCCTTGCGAGGGTTAAAGTAGGTAACCAATGAAGGGACTATTGCCATCTTAGGTCTCAAAACAAAATCATGGCCGTTGTGAAATGGTAATTGTAAGACCTATCTAAATGGATCTAAAATGCATTTAATAATTCAAAATTATTTACATTTATGATAAATGAGCCACATCAAATTCCATGGGCCCATTTTAATGGATCTACGGAATGAAATGACTTAAACAAATGACTTAAATGGGCATATCATGGATCCATTTACAACCCATTATAAATGGGTTTGTGTCAGATCATTTTTTGATCTTATCCAAACCCAACCTTACTCGTGTCGTTTGATGGGGTTTAGTTAGATTTTTCCTAATATTAAATTAATTTAATGAAAACTGATTGTGGTAAATTTATCATGAATATACTAATTTGAGATTTTTTATAGTAAAAAATTAATTTGAGGTAAAATTATTATAAGTGTATCGGTTTTATAGTTTTTTTATGATAAAAAAATAATTTTGGGTAAATTTGTTATATATGCATTAGTTTAGGATTTTTGGTTGTATTAATCATTCCCTTATTTTAAATAGAAGACATTTTCCCCATGCAATTAATGTCAATTTGCTAAAAACGTCATGAACTCTTTATAAAATTTCTCATGATTATGTCATTTTTTTAAAGAAATTTAATACTATGTAAAACATAAAACTGATAAATTTATAACCAATTTATTTCAAATTAATTATTAGATTAACAAAAATCTCAAATTGATACTTTCGTGACTTTTTAATCTTTGTTAGTATCCATTAAACTTTACTAATGAAATTACTAAATTAAATAACAGGTGACAATAATACAATTAACATTGCTATTTCATTTGGAAATTCAAATGAGTTTGGAATAAATTTATCACATATATTAAAATATGCTATATGCATACATTCTAATTCAGATAAATTTATAACAAGTTAATCAATTTATGGTTTTTTGTAATATTAACCTTTAAAAGAATAAATAAACGTTTAACCCTATATATTTCTCTTTTTGGGTTTAGAGAACTTTTAAAAGGCGAACCTTCGTAAACAAGCCGATTTTCGAAAGACCTAGAGAGAGAGAGAGAGAGAGAGAGAGATTACAGAAATTCCCCAACAACAGCCGCTCGTACCCCCGCCCTCACTCTCGATACTGATCTCGTCGGACCTCCAGGAAAAACGGCGGAGCTAAAATAGAACCGCCGCCGGCGCGCACCGAAACCGCCGCTCCTTCCGGCAGGCGCGGGCATCGGTGAGCGAGCGAGAGAGAGAGAGGCAGGAGCCCGTCGAGTTCCGCCTTTCGCCGATGGAGGGGGAGAGCGTGCTGGACGCCATCTACGAAGAGGACGACGACTTCGACAACGGCGGCGATGTCGAGATGGTCGACGTGGAGGAGGGCGAGCTCGTCGACGGCCGGGACGCGAGGAGCGATCCGGCGCGGCCCGGAGGGGATGGAGGCGGCGCCGCCGAGGACTCGAAGGGGGACGAGCAGAGCAGGAATCGCAGGCGCAGGGCGAACAAGAAGAAGAACAGGAAGAGGAAGAGGGGCGCTCCTGCCGGGGACGGCTCTAACTTCACCGACATCAACAGGTCACGTTCCGATTCTCTGCCCTTGGACCTCGCGGCTTCGCGTTCGATGAAAAAAAGATTTCATTTTTCGCTCGGATTCGTCTTCTTGGCTTGACCATTTGATTCGTAATGCAGTGAAGGGTTTTTGAGCATTTGGGTGTCCCTTTTAAGTATCTGGGTCTTAGCTTTACCATGTTATTTACGGAGCTGTGCTTTGGTCTTACCATTACATGGATGATAAACCGTGGAGTGGTGGGAAAATATGAGTTTTTTTTTTTTTTCCAATTTGGTTGATGCAGACGTGCACGACAAATTTGTGCTTGAGATTTGTTGCAGCTGTCACTCATGGCAATGCCCTCATTTCTGCTCTCTAATCTTTCCAGGTTCGTGCTCGATACCTGTAGGAGACTGAGGGAGAAGAAATCATACATGGTGTATACTGCCGTCGGCTGTCTGGGAGTGTCCGCGTTGAGTGATCTCGTCAAAGAGGTTAGTAGCCTTTCTGCTGTGTTTATTCTGTGTCCACCAAAGTAGCAATGGGATTTTTTAGGCAGGGTAGATGATTGTGGTTGTTTGTGAGTGAACGATTGGATGTAACAGGGGTAAGGTAGCAATGTATTCTGTAGGAGCAATGGGTTTTGTTAATGAAGATCCGGAATGTGATATAATTGGAGGAAAGCTGTTTTATGCGTGCACATATAGCCAGAATAAAATGATTGCTATCTGCTCCCAGGAGACTCAATTTTGAGTGGTTGAAGTATCTGAAGTTTGCAGGATGGAGAGAAAAACTGGAAGTAGGATAAGAAAACGGTATCCTGTTTGGAAGGTGGATTGATTTTAGTTGGTCTTGCATATTGGTTTTGGATCTTATGCATTTGAGTAAAGTTAAAATGGACATTTTCTTCATTAGGCTGGGCATATTTTGTTTTTGGTAGTGTAGATGGCACCTTGTTTAGAAGATCTTATTGCCAGAAGTTTCTCATAGCTTTCTCTCATAACGTCCAAATTAAACACCTTATGATTTTGTAAGTAACTTATCCTGCCTTAGCACTCATATTTCTGTATTTCAGGTAGACGCTATTCAGGCTTGTGGAGGTCAGATGACTGCTGATGGTAAACGGCAGCGAACAGGTGGGGGGGTACTATGGAGTATCATTAAAGCGCGAGAACCAAATGCTTACAGAGAGATAATGAAAAGAGCAAGAGAATTTGAGGTGGGTGGTTGATTTCCTCTTTAGGTCACTTAGTGATTATGTGCAAACAACTTAAATATTTTAGCCCTCTTTCAATTTGATGCAACCTCATTTGCACCACTCATATTGTTAAGCATATCTAGACAGGTATTTAGGCCTCTGATTTCCTCCCATTAAAATGGTGGCCATGTGATACCACCTTAGAACGTCTAGTAATCTGAGGGTTTGCTGGTGATGTATTATCCTAAAGGCTTGAATAACTTCAACACTGCTTTATTGCACAAAGCAGATTGATTTTTTGCAATATGATTCGATCTTGATGAACCCTTTCTTCTTTTCCTGGAGCTTCTGATGGAAAATATTGCACAGAGACCAAATGGACTGTAGGTTTTCCTATGTCAGATTTCTTCTTTTTTCCTTTTCTGTTTTCCTATTTCCTTTATAGGTTCTGACATAGAACAAATACGTGATCGGTTCGCCCCAACCACAGAAACTATTTTAGGATAATTTCTTAGAGTAAGCCAACAAGCACTTAACTTCAGCAGCATTAATTATATTATGGGCTAGTTAGTGAAGGTCTTCTGGAGCTTTGGATCCGCAACATGTTGATCTATATTGCCTGATTACCATCTATTGAGTTGCATTTTTTTCCTTATTCTGCACTGATGATCTTTAGGCTAAGGTTAATTTGGGAGTCTTTTCTTTCCTAATGGGGAGTAAGTTTGGTCTATGTTATTTACTATATGCAGAAGCAATTCAAGCCACACAATATTCAACAAGGGCAAGGGCGACAGAAAGAGGCACCTTCTGATGGACCTACAAAAGCATCCCCTGACAGGAGTTCTGTGTCCACTCCAGATGGTTTCCCAACGATGCCTGAGTTACAAAATGCTGATCAGCAATCAGCTGTTGAGGAGAAAAGACAATCCGTGAAGGAACGAATTAGAGTACCTGTTTCCTACGAAGACATTCTAGATGATCCAGAAGATGGAAGTGGCTAATGTTTCTGAACACTAATGTTATTTTCCCGTGGCTGTCTCAATTTGTGCATAGCAAACATTCTAACAAGTTTTGCAATATTCTTGAGGTGAAAAAGATAGCAAAGATAGCACATAGTGGTGGAGAGGTTCGGACTTATACTAATTCTCTGAAGGGGAGCACAATATCCCGACTTCAGTGGGCGTTTCTGCAGTAATTATAGCACGAGTCTGCGGTGACCCTTTTTTGGTCATAAAATGGACATATTGATTCATTTGTGAAATTCTATTATTGGCCATCTCTTTGGTTTGTGAAAGTGCACAGAGAAAGGACAGGGAGCACATTGACCGAGTATTGTTTTTATTCCAGATTTGCCTCATCAGCAAACCTTTGAAGCTTAACTACTGTGCAATGTGTCTCCTCTCCTCTTTGATCGTGCACGGTTTATTATACCTGACGTTTAGCAGCATCTTTGTTTCAGTGGCTCCCAGCGTATGAGGCCAGCAGTTTCTTTTATGTTTTAGTCCGGTGAAGATATGCACCGGAAGATCACTTCAATTCAAGTTCTCTTGTTTCGTTTAGTTTTGTCGATCAGTTCCTCTGGAGATACGGTTCCGAGAGTTGATTGACCTTCAGCTGCGATTTGGCTTGCTAGGTAACTGGCTATTCGCCTGGAAAACCCATCTTTATATTCTTGGTAACCCTGATTGGTATTTGAAGGCATCGAGAACAATTTATTCATCGGGGAGCATGGTCAAGATTAAAAGCCAAAGTTGCCGCAGCAAGAACGCTCAAAACTTTTAATGCAGCATAATTTATGCAAGCACAAATGACTGATTAAAAATCCAGTACCGTTTGTAAGAAACATGAGTTGTACAGGTGAGACGGTCCCCATCAATGGACTCCAATTGGTAAATCCATAACCCCAGCATACGTTTTAAAGTTGATCAACAAGCCAACTCCGAGCTTTCATTATGATTTCAAATTCTCGTAACGAAATCCTCGGTGGTTCTTGGCCCGTTGCCTTTGTAGGGGTAACGTGCGTGGGGCTAGAATGGTTGAAGCAGCCGGTGCGTCAATAGCATGATATGTATAGACTATAAGGATTAAACTCAGAAAACCCAATTGGCAGTGCAGAAGTGCTAATCTGTCTTTCGCCTTTTATGCAAGAAGAGGCAGGCAACACTGCAATCATCAACTTTTGCAGAAGGGAATTTCTTCTTCCATGAAGCAATAGCTGCTTCAACCAACGCTTTGGCTGCTTCTTCCTCATCTTTCGCTGACCTGACCACCGCCGCAACCTCATCGTTATTGAGCACATCCCACACCTGCATGAGAGCGTCTGGAGATAATTAGAACATTGGCCAACAAAAGTTTCCATGAGTGAGACTATCCCGCTTCGGTAGTGCATGTGCTAATCACCAGATCTGATGGTGTCTCTGACTATTGCTTTTGGATTTCACTGAACTTCATACATAGCTTTATCAAGACCGAATTTTCTTACCCCATCTGTTGCAAGGACGATGAATTGGTCTTTTGGAGTTATGCGGTGATAAGAGATGTCAGGAATGGCGATTACGCCGTGGTCTTTGAGCAAGTAGTCACCAAAAGCACGGGACATGGCAAGGCCAGGCATGTCCTGATGAGGTAGCCACACGCGCTGGATGTGCGGTTCTTCCTTCAGAGCTAAAACCCGGCCTTTGCACTTCCTTATTCGGTCGGCTTCACCTGCAGATACAACCCCAACCAAACATAAGTGCCCAAACCATCAAGATGCATGAATAATGTGGGGCTAAAAAATGGAAGAGCTCAATTCAAGATGTCCTCAGTAAAGAGCTTAAGAACATACCATCAAAAGATGGTTAGATCCAAATAGGAATAGGATGATTATGCTAGGCTTACTTGGAACATTAGGCTTCAAGTCAGTAGTCAATTGGACAGTTCGAAGTCCATCCTCAGTGAGAGTCCCTAACACTGCTCTCGAGTCACCGAGGTTGGCTATGACAAGATCCTCACCCTGTGATTAATTTTCCCACTATTAGTGTAACACCAATGGGCGGTCCTTTACAAGGATTTTAGATCGGACTGATCAATATAAATTTTGCGGTTCCTAACAATTTGAGGGGCAAAATACCTGTCTTATGACAACAACAGCTGTGCTTCCACTGGTGGAGCAGTCCAATCCCTCCTGAAGCTTGATCTCCTTGTCCATCACCTTGAAGGCACTGATAAATGCATCTCTCCATTCCAGTAAGTTCTTGCTCGGCACTGATCCTTGGTCACAGTCATCTTGCACCGCCGTGACTTTGACCTTTGCCAGAGAGTTTCTCTGGTTTAGCACGAGCAGTGGCAAATGTTTCCGCACTAGCTTGCTCACCAGGTGACCATTCTTCCCATGACCGTCAAAAACTCCGCAAAAGACTCCATCATCTTTTCCATATCCCTAAAGAGAGAACAGCGTACATCAGTCAAAGAAAAAAACATGGACTGGTTGCTTATATAATATTCACCATACTGAAAAAACCGTGTAAGTTGGACCTGAAATTTGCATCAAAGTCATCCTTAACGAACAGGAAGAAAGGATATCACACACACCACCATTTTCCGTTTCAATTCTGATGAATTAGACTAAACAAGAATGAGAAATTCATCAAAAGCAAATTGGCTAAATGCTAGTTTCATCAGACCTGCCTGACAAAAACGACCTTAAGCTGATTCAATAATGTTCAGATCTCGACAAACCTGATAGAGTATAGCAGCATCTTGGTTCAACCCTTTGCTTCCGGTTCTTGAATGAACAGATCCATTTCTCTTGGTTTTACCATTGCTCTCGTCGATGAACACTGCATTTTCTTGGACATCTTCTGTATCATGAATTTCAGAAGGTACAGAGGACATGCAGATTCCCATCTTGAAAATGAATACTTGTTTCTTTTTCTCATGCTACCTGCCTTTTATAGTCCAGCGACCAACTTAATCATGGATTTTTAAATACCCAACACATGTCGGCACATATATTTATCTTATAACAATGTGGCTCCAAGCTGAAAGCATGACCTAGGTTCAATAATTCACTGTTTTTTTAGAGGTGCTTATTTTATGAGTACCCCAAGATTCAATTGAAGGGGCACATGAGGAGGACTTCAGAGGGATCTTGGCAAGCAAAGTCAAACAATACGGTACCCATCGTTCTTTCTGTATATTCGCCACTTAAAAGTTATTATAGATAAATTCAGGGGCCGTGTCTCAAGATTACTTACATTGTAAATTCGTAGCTGACCGCTTATGAAAGGCAAGTCTACTTAAGACATACGCAACCCTTCCATGGACAATTTATTATTCAATTAGTTCCTTTTTTTCCCCTACAAAGAAGCCTCTCCATGAAAGTTAATTACATGATACTCCTTGTAGAAAAAGATAAGGTTATGATTGCAAGTGCATGAGTTTCAAAAGGTTAACTCGATGTAGCAACTAGGAACCATGATGTTTGCACAGGCACGGTTGTGTCTTTGCTTGGCTTTTGTGAGCACGGTCTCATCTGCTGTCAGTGCGGATGCACTCTTTGCTTGGTTGGTACGTTCAACGTAAAAGTTGGGTTTGTCGGTTGGTCCCTCCCCCCAGCGACATAAAGGAACAGAACATCGATTTTGTAGGGAATTAGTCAAGATCGAGGACCCAGAATCAAAATCTAATCTTTGGTTGGAGGTTGACAGGGCATTTTACCAAGGAAACGATTGCATGGACAATAAAGATATTTCCAATATGGTTGGATTTTGCAATTTTCCAGATAACATTGCGTCTGGTAGACCGGAATGACCCAAATGACGACCTTCGAAGCAATAGAGACAACCTCCTAGAGGGATGCAAAATCTGGTCAAACATGCGAATCCTTATGGAAATCTTGAGGTATTGCAGTATAGGCTCCTAGTTGCCATTGGCCAATGCACTCTAAAAACGCCAATGAGCTTATGCGCCAGCAAAGATGGGTCCTGCACTCGATGCATCACCCAATGCTTTGACCATTTTTTTTATTTTGATGTTCTAATAACCAATATATTGAGCCCTTAAAGTAATCGATCAAGTTGACTATTGCACCAATAGAAAGAAACGGTGTTGTTTAATCTAGGGTCGGTATCCAATTTCTATGGATCTTGTACTCTTGGTTCTTTTAACAAACCAATGAACAGGCTTGTACATTATTGGAGGAAGAGAATAGAAAAACAACGTCGGCCCTAAATAATTAAAAGAGAAAATCGCTTCACCACAAGACTTGCCTCAAATTCGTTGACTTTTCCCATACAAAATATGGACCCAGAAGACCGAGGGAAGTCGACCGATTCCTTAAGCAAAGAGATCAGCTTTAGCTCGACGTGAAAGGGCAAAAAATGAGCATTATCTACGGCCTCTAATGTCCATAAATCTCGTAAGGACAGAAGTAGTGAGGCCACTATTCAAACGGTGCTTTCGCAATTCTGAGATTATGACGCAATAAATCTGTATGATGATGCTGGGCCCTGGCTCATGGAGGGAAAGAGTTGTTGGCTTCAACTTAAGGAAAGCCCTGATTTTCCTCATTATTTCCAGTTTCCTTAATCATTCATCCCGTTTCTTATTATTCTCAATCAATAATTGACCCCTATCATACGATTTCAAGAGGATGTAGATTGCCACATCTGTTACGCATGATGAAGGGATAAATCATTGGATATCTTAAGAGAGGGTGGACAATCTTGCAAGGAACATCCAAATCGGCTGTTGGCGAATGATAGGATGGTAGTTGTTATACTTTGGTCCTCATGGGATGTTTGGTAAGTGTTTTTGACCTTCAATGGCCAAATGCCAACATTGGGAAAATTGTGGGAAAGCTGAAAGTTTAAGACAGATAAAGATTTATTTTGGACTTTCAACATTTTTAAAATGCTATCATGAGGATTTAATAACTTATTATTTTCAATATTACCCTTATTAATAATTATGTGTTCCACTTTTGCCTTAAGAAAATACTATTCATCTTCTTCCTTTGCTTGTTGGTTCGTCATTGAGGGTAGGGGTGTGCAAAAGAACTAGACCCGCCGGATCGCTTTGAATCGACGACCGTAACCCGTGGTTCTTGAGAACCTAGGTCTAGTTCTCAGTTCTAATTTATGGGAACCGATGGGTCCCAGTCTAGTTCCCGATTCCATGGGCGGATCCGCCCATCCAAACCGAATCGATTATATTATAATAATATATTAATTTTTAATATTAAAATAAATTTTGAAATTACTAATTAGAAATCTAAATTTTAAGGCTCCATCTCTTCTCATGGTTTTCATGTTTTAATAAGAATTTAGTAAAGTGTGTAAGCTGTCTTTCAACGACTCAACAAATGGTTCATTCAAAGAATACTTTCGGAACTCACATATGACACTATGTTCAAAAATATGTGGAGTACCGGTGCAATTGTTTCTTAAAAAAAAAAGTCGGTAAAGCAAATGTTGTAAGAGATTGAGCATTGTTAGAGGATAAAGGAAAAGATGATCTACATATAACAATCATCTAGAATCTTAAACTTAAAGAATATTTTAGATTTCAACTAAAATGATTCAAAAATAGGAAAAAAAAGCTATTTCTCTTGTTTGGTAGTGTTTTCCAATAAATAAAGAAAAATGGTACCCTTAATTAAGCCGATTCGATTTAAAGAAATATATTACTCGATATAAAAAGTATTTACAGCGGGATTTGGAAAACGATATTATTATTGGTGAGACCAGTTCCATAGATCCATCCGAGAACCGAACTAAATTGGCAGTCCAGTTCTCGAGTGGATCCATGCAACAACGGGTGGTTCCCAGTTTCATTTTTTTGGAATCGGTCATTAGTGGGCGATTCTCGGTTCTAAGCCGAGAACCGCCCACCCGGACCATGCACACTCTTAATTGAGGGTCCAAGTTGAGCTCCTTGTCGTCAAGGCCGAGATCGAGGGTTGCGCATGTCATTGAGCCGCTCGCCAAAGCTATTGTGGGTCAAGGTTAAGGTTGAGGGTCAAGCGACCTAGATTTGGCCTTTCAACTGTAGTCATGCGACCTCAGGAATCGTCGCCTAGGTTGCAAACAATCAAAGGGCCCGAATAGTCTGCGAGATTGGTCACTGATGAAGTTTCGAAGTTGCAAATCTCCAAATCAAAAAACCTTATAATCAATGTTGCAAATCACCCGTTAAGCCTCTTCACCTTGCTGAGGTGGCGCAACTCCAGGGTCGTGCCGACGCTTGCCTTTGGTCACCGTCTATGGTCACCTAAAGTTGATACTGGCAAAGCTCGTTTAATCCCTGCCTCTGCGCTTGCTCGCCCTCTATCATTTCTTTTCTTTTTCTTTTCACTTCGAAGTTGCTTTATAAAATATACACCAAAATGAGCATCCAACTATTATTACTTCCACCAAATGCCCCTTCAATGTCAAGCCATTAGCTATTCATCCAGTATTAGGTCACCGTGTTCAGAATCGGATGGACAATTTGTAGGGTGTCGTCTCTGCTACGTTTCATTTACAAGGCGTTAAGCCAACCTGGGTATCTTCTTTCCATTAAGCTTGAGAAGTCCCAGCCCACATCATTTTAATGGGTTCTTATCTGTTGATGTTGAGTTCTTTCATGTGTTCGTGCTCTTACTATTCCCAGCTCCCATTTGATGCACGCAAGCTTGGGCGCTTCCGTGTGGCAAGAAAAGAACTTGACAAAACGAGAAAACATCAAAGCTCTGACTTTTGAAAGGTTATTCAAGAACACCAAGTACAAATCCATTCATCTTGAACAAAGATCAGATAGTGCCGAACGCAATTTCATTTCCAAAACGAAGATGATAAGATTAGGCGAAGAAAAAAGAAGTTGACAAAAAGAAAGAACATCAAAGCGGTGAATTTTGAAAGGTCATTCAAGAAAACCAAGTACAAATCCATTCATCTTGAACAAAGATCAGATGGTGCGAAACATAATTTCGGTTCCAAAACGAAGATGAAAAGATCAGGCGAAGAAAGAAGTGGGTTTGTGCAGAATATGATGATCAAGAAGTGTATTCACACAGCGAATGTACTAAAAGAAAGAAGTAAAATAGACGTATGCATGATATATAGCTACTTCGAATTTGGAGGAAGCCATGGCTGAGATGAGAATCATCTCAAGGCTTGCCCTCCCATCATGTCAAAGCAGCTCTTTCTCTCGGCACCACGCAAAAGGTGTGTCGTCGTTTCATCTCGGATATCGAGATTCACCACACACCCGTGTCTGAGAGTGCCCTCCGTTATCCCATTTCCAGGATCAAGAAATCAAGAAGGAACAAAAGGAAAGGCGCAGAAAGTTTTCAGCGAAAATGTGTCGCCGGCTAATTGTGTCATGAAACGACTAGGAGTTCTCGCGTTTCAGGGATCTTCGACCGGCGAGAACCGTGTCGGCTCCACGCGGCAGACCGGTCGCCATCGATCGGCGCCGACTGTTGACTCGATTCTTGGAGCCACACCACCCCCGACATCTCCGATTCAAGAACTCAATCCGCATCCACATCCGATTCAAAATGGCCAAAAACCAAAAATAGAACAAAAACCCAAGAAGAACAAGACACGGAGCAAACCACAAGGTCCACAACGATCGCGCGCAGTTCGTGATCTACGAAACCTCGAGCTCAAACGCGGAGCGCCGCTGTCGTCGAGGGCTCCATTGAGAAGAGGTAAGGACCAAAGGAGGAAGAAAACCCTACCGTGTATGTACGTATTTATATATGGGTCGATCGAATCGACGATGCCTGAGTTTGGGGCGTGGAGAATGAGATGGGCCCGAACGAGAAGACGGGATGGGCTCGTCCTTCGTAGGCCCAAGAGGAATGAGCATTTCTCTTATGGGCCTAAAAGTGAAATTCACGTTTTAGTAACAAAAAGGGAGAAAGGCCCAAAAAAGCCCAAATTATATTCACCGTGACGCACCCTATATTTTTACTACGCCCATTGTGATTTATTTAGCTTAAATTGTTTCTTATGAAATAAAAAATAATGTAAAGCTATGCCACATTTTGTTGCTTAAGGGAAATAAAGGAGACGTTGTTTTGGTGTTATAGTAAAAAAAAATTAGGGTAAATGGATCGCAATGAGTTTTGTTTAGGATTTTTTTTTGTGGCTTTTACCATTATAAAAAAAAAAAAAAAAAAAGTATTGTGACTTTCGTGAGGTGGTTATAAGAATACGATAATTTCATATTTTTTTAATCAATTACATTATTGTCATAAATTTAGAAAAATGCTCACTTAAGCGAAAAAATTCACTCAAAAAGTAAGCGTGGCCGCCGTGCCAAAATCACCGCACATGGACTTACCCGACCAATGCTAGACATACTCTAAATAAGAAGATACGCCATTTACCAGACCCAGCAAACCTAAACCATTTTCCCCTCTCCCTTTCCCTTTTTCAATTTTTCCCCCAAATTCTCCTCCGACCGGAAATAGGCAAACTGAAGGGGGCCCCACATGGTCGGGGTTGTGAATTTTTTTTTTTTTTTTTAACAAAACTCATCAGAAGGTCCTAATACGTCCACGTCGCAGACCTCCAATTTTGATTGCCGGAGTCAAACCCCCCGGATTCCGGCACTCGATTTTCCCGATAAAATATTTGTCACAGAGCATTAGTTTTGTACACTGCCCCAAAAATGGCTGCACTGGAACAAACCTTGGAGGATTGTGAAAAAGCGCTACTTCTTTCGATGCTTTGGCTTGGGTAGTTGTTGTTTTTCCGAGTCAGAGGAAGTGCTTTCGCTTGACAAGTTCTAATATATTTGAAGACCTTTTCTCTTTGCGTGAAACAAAGACCGAATCGCTTCCGTTTTTGCCACAAATTAACTCAAGTACCTTCCCTAGAAAACACCGCGAAAAACGATGGCCCTATGGAAACGGAGGCACGTTGAACACCAAATGAAGAACGTCATGGACGCGTGCAGAGTTATCATTATTTGCATCTCCTGTCGCTCTCAGCGAGCATGGTCAACCAAAGAGGGCCGTTGGATGGAACGAAGACCCATACGGCGGACAGGAGCTGCCTGACTCAGTCGACGGTTCTTGTTTTGGGACAAAAAAGTCAGACCGTTTCTCTTATAAATTGTCAACAGGCATGAGAAACTCAGAAAGTCGCAAATTTGAACAAGCAAAAAAGTTTGATACCGCTTCCATAGCCAAAGATTGCAGGAAATGGAACGCTTCGGAGGAAAGTCTCTCTCCCTCGATGGTGAATCCTCATCGTTGTCTAGGAGGGACTACGAAGTGTTCTTGAGCTTCAGAGGACCCGACACTCGCTTAACCATCACCGACTCTCTCTATGCAGCCATGATCCAGGCTGGGATACATGTATTTAAAGATGACGAAGAGCTCCGTGTCGGCGAAGAGATTGGAGGTGAGCTTCTAAGAGCAATCTCCCATTCGAAAATCTACATACCCATTTTCTCTAGAGACTATGCTTCAAGTAAATGGTGCCTACGCGAACTTGCCTACATGGTGGAGTGTAGGAAGAGAGACGAGAAAGCGATCCTGCCCATCTTCTACGAGGTGGATGCATCCGATGTTAAGCTTAAAACTGGATCGTACAGTATGGCCTTACAAAAACATGAGAGAGAGTCTGGTGCAAATGTGGTGAAACAGTGGGAGGAGGCCCTGAGAGAGGTCGCTGGAATCAAAGGATGGAACTTAAAAGATCACAGGTAATTACTTGCGACTTCTACACTTTTATTTCTAAAATTAGATGTCTATTTTTTAAACATGGAAACTCAATATAATCAAAATAGATCAATTGTGCAAATGATCATGTTCGATTTTGAAAGTACTTCATCATGACGACATATAATTTTTTAGAACTCTTAATTAATCCATTTACTGCACTTTCAAATTGACATATGATTCTTAGAGTAATCATTTGGGGATGAATCCTACCCTTGAATCATTCAAGTAGATCTATCCCATTTGATCAGGGAACTGGACAGTCACAAACTCCCCATCGATAGTATCAACGTCTTGGCACAAACCATTTTCACCCTTTGCCATTGCTTAGCACGAACCAAAACTATTGGGCTGGTTTGGGCTCTTAGGCTAGTGCTCTAGTTTGCCTAACCGCATCACCTATTAGAATTATGTTGATTTGACCAATTAAAAACTCTTCAAAATTGCCCCTTCCACCTCAATCTCCAATCATTATTTTAAGTAAGATCGATCATCCCGGCTTGGGATGGACCGGTATGAAATAAATTGATATGCCATGCTTGATTTTAGCAATTTAACTTTCTATATTATGCATTTATGCTTATGTGCGACATACTTTGTGATTTCTCAAATTCATACGGTTGCATTATGTAAATGGCAGCCAAAGTAAACTTATAGCACTTGTTGTGAAAGAAGTTTTCAATAAGCTGACGTCTACACAGAGAAATTGGCATGATGGCTTGGTGGGAATTCACGATCAGATGGAAGCCGTCATGGACTTGTTAGGCCTAGGCACTTCCGGTGTACGATTTGTTGTGATTCATGGTATGGGTGGCATCAGGAAAACAACTCTTACTAAGGCTATCCTCAAGCGTATCTCTTCTCAGTTTCATGGTTCTAGCTTTCTTTCAGATATCCGTGCAGAAAATATTGTTGGTCTACAAAAGAAATTATTATGTGACATTCTTGATATTAGACATCCCAAAGTTGATGATGCTACTGATGGGATGGCCATGATTAAAGGAAAACTCTGTGACAAGAAAGTCATCATTGTTCTTGATGATATGGACAAGAGAGATCAGCTCATGAAATTAGCTGGTAAGTCTAGTTGATTTGGTTCAGGAAGCCGAATTATTATCACAACTAGGAACACCTATTTTTTGGCTCTCGAAACCAATCTCTTAGATGACAATACTGTCCCGATGCGTCACCAAGACTTCTTTTTTTATGAGATGAAGGAAATGTAGTTTGATCATGCTCTTCAACTTTTCAGCTTGCACTCCTTTGAAAGAGACTCACCTCCTGATGATTACAGTAGTATTTCAAGTGAAATGGTCAGAATTACTGGAGGACTACCTTTGGCACTTGAGATAATAGGTTCATTACTCCATTCAAAAAGCAAGATAACATGGAAAGACACATTGAAGAAGTTGAAGAAAGTGCCCAACCAGGATGTCCAGAAAAAGTTGTTGATAAGTTACGAAGAATTAGAGTATGAGCAACAACAAATTTTTCTTGATATCGCATGTCACTGCATTGGTGAAGAAAGAATCCCTGCATATTACATGTGGAAAGCTTGTGATTTTTTTCCAAAAACTGGACTTCATGTCCTTATTCATTCATCTTTGATAAAACTCATCGAGGATGATAGACTATGGATGCACGACCAACTCAGAGATCTTGGAAGAGAGATAGTCCGACAAGAATGCCTTCTAGTTTCTGGAAAGCGCAGCAGGTTGTGGTGTCCGAAGGTTGCCTTAGATGTCGTTCAAAATAATCTGGTATGTCTTACTAAAAGTTATAAAAAAATTGAACATGCAGTTGCCAGTTTTAGAGTTCAATTTCACCCAAAATATTTGCTTCATTTGTATACACAGGATATTAATGATTTTGCATAATTTGAGAGAAATGAATAAATTTCCAAAATAGATAATTATTGCCATTACAGCTCCCATGTAAGTTGGAGAGATAACAATTCATGGTATTCGCCCTTTTTTAGATAGGCTAAGATCTATATGCCCTTTTTTGTCAATTGACTTGTGCTTACTATTGGTGGAATCAAGATATATGCTCCCTATTTTGATATTTAATATTTACACTAAATCGTTCACTCATATTGCTATTTATTGCCTTGAATTATCAGGGAACAGACAACATTGTAGCACTTAAGCTCACAGAACTTGCAAATGTGCACAATTTTTCAAGTGGCGAACTCTCAAGGCTGCCTAGTTTAAGGTTCCTTGAATTAGATGGAGGAAACTTTATAGGGGACTTTGAAAATCTTCTCTCAAATTTAACATGGCTCTCTTGGCATCATTGCCCTTCGAACCTACAAGCCAACAGTTTATGTCTAAGGAACTTGGCCGTTCTCAAGATTTCAGAGAGCAATATTATTGAAAACTGGAATGGATGGGGACCGTGCATGGTATAAAATGCATTCTTTTGTCCTTTATGAGTGTATGCATTTGTCACGTTGACCTTCACCAATGCCATTATTTTCCTCACTTATTGGTTGTTTTGCAGGTGAATGATAACCTCAAAGTCATTTATCTGACAAGCTGCAATTGCTTAAAGAGGACACCTAACTTCTCCAAGTGCATGAAATTGAAAAGATTGGTCCTCAAAGATTGTAGCATGTTGGAAGAAATCGATAGTTCTATCAATCAACTAGGGCGCCTCAAGTACATGGAAATCAGTAAAGAGGTTCATGTGACATCAGCGGAGTGTGGTTTTGCTAGTTTGGACGATTTTGCCGTTCCTCTAATACCAAACTCAATTGGTGGTCTGAAATCTTTGACGATGCTTAAGTTGGTAAATCAAGATGATGTTAAAGAACTTCCACACTCAATTGGGGAGCTGCTTGATTTAAAGTATCTATCTCTACATAGTTGCACCAATCTTAGTAAGCTTCCGGATTCCATTGGAGAGTTAAGATCACTCCTTTGTTTGGACTTATCTTGCACTTGGATATGTGAATTACTAGATTCCATTGGAAGACTAGAATCACTACTGAAAATGGATCTATCTCAAACACTTATTACAGAGTTACCTGATTCTATCGGCAATCTTAGACAATTGAAGTTCCTGTATTTGAGTGGGACTAGGATAAGAAAGCTATCAAAGAACATACGGACTTTGAAAATCTTGAGGAGTTAATTGCTAGAGCTTGTGAGAATCTCGAGGGTGAAATTCCAAGTGAAATTGTGGAACTATCCAGATTGAAGATTCTAGACTTGTCTCGGAGCAAGGTTAGTAGAGTGCCAATAACAATCAATCAGCTCTCTAATCTCCGGAAACTTGTTTTATCGAATTGTAACGGGCTTCAATCACTACCAAATCTCCCAACAAGTTTAACAGAGCTAGAGTTATCCTCTTCATCGTTGGAGACAATACCCAACCTTTCAAACCTTACTATTTTACATCATCTGGACATAAGTGACTACACTTTTGACTTTAAGTTCTTCAAAACTACACAAGGATGGGTTTCAAATCCAAAGCTAGGGTGGCTTGGAAGGCTCCATAAATTGCAGAAATTGAGACTAGTTCTTTCTGATTGCAACTTGCCTCCGACTGACTTGAGTTCCCTTTCTCAGCTCCGGTCACTTGAAATAACTTGTCCAAACCCATGGTCTCTGACACGGCTTCCATCCAGTTTAGAAGACTTGAGTCTAGAAGATGTGGAGACACCAATAGAGTGGCCATTGTTCTCCAACTTGGGAAATTTGTCTGAATTAAAGCTCTTTGGTTGCCTGTTAAGAGAGATTGAGTTTGATAATGTGCTTGGACAGCTAGAGAATCTCCAGCGTTTGCAAGTGCGCAAGTGTGAGTCGCTTGTGAGGCTAAATCTATCAAGCTTGAAGGAGCTTCGTGTGCTAAGCGTGGAGTACTGCCCCCAACTAACTGAGATTGACTTCCAACCAGCTTCACTACGGTCTTTGAGAGTCTACTTTTGTAAATCAATGCAAAAGTTGCCTGATATACCAAATGAATGTCATGTCTCTGTTATTGGGTGCCTCGGGTTACGTGGTTTTGATTATTTGACCACTCTAGACGAAAAGGTTGAGTATCCATTGTCAATGGTTCCGTGAGAGCATAATATTGCTTTCGCTCGCTGTCATTTGCTTCAGCTTTTGTTCTTCCCCTATATGCCCTATACTTACATTTGATTTTCTGTTGCAGTACTTTGAACACCCAAAACAAAAACAAAAAATGTAAATTTGAAAGGCATTTTCGTTTAATGTTTTTTTTTTCCTTAGCTTTTGAGAATGTATATGATGTGGAATGTAACTTGAATTGTCCATCCCTTTACAAGTTAAATTGGGGCATGTTAAATTGGGGCATAACTTTCGTATAGCTGGTAGAAAGTAAAAATGTTCTATTCTTATGTATGATTCACTTCGGTATCAAAGTTGATTTGCTAAAGAGAAGGAGAAAATGAAAATGATCTTCATAGTGACTTTTGTTTTCCAAAGGAAAACTAGCCCACCTTCAAAAGTATGATGTGTAGTACCAGACAATTCATTTCCAGATGCAACCCGCATTAAAATCCAATGTATATATATTTTGTCACTTTAGTTGTATGACCATTGTGTATTAGGTTTATATAGCTTTAATCAAATTTAGGCATCAACAGCTTTAGAGGTTTTATGTGCTTCAATAATAAGCACAGAATAGAAATTGATCGCGTGTACCTTGAACCCACTCTCTGTGCATTTCGCTTAGCTTGCCACTTCTTTTGACCCCAAATCTTTATAATGCTCGCAAAACTTCCTGTCTTGAATAGCTGATATTTAATCCTACATCTTACGTATTCATTCTAAAAGGATGGAGAAGTATTTCTAGATCTAACTTTGCTTAACTTTGCTCGACAAGTATCATCCATGTCTAATCAATTCGTCCACGGCCCTAGAGTGATGTTGCGCCGCAAGGACTCTTACGTGTTTTTCTTCACTGACTTGAAGTAAGCAAGTAAGATCTCTTCTTGCAATTCATCTATTTGCAATTTGGTCTTTCAATGTTCATGACAGATTGTCCAGGATTCAAATCGAGAATCTCATGCACAGTGCTTAAAGCTACTCAGTTTGCCGACGGCTGAAAGTTCCTTCAAAACTCTGTTGCACTAGGGATAGAGCGAAGGATACAGACTTAGTCAGTTTCCAACGTTAAAGCAACAAGATTCGATCCAGAAAAGGCAAATGCGTGCAGCTGTTCAAATGGAAACATAGAGAGAAAAAGAGGGGTATTGTTGAAAGTGGATAAGGCAATTGGAAGGAGAGGGAGAGAGATTGGGCCGAGCTTCATGGGTTCAGGTCATATGTTGGTTTGGTTACAGAAAACCGTGATCAGTTGATATTTGAGAAGGGCAGCTATTTCTTAAACGAAAAAAGTCCCTAATTTCTGAAGGCGAGAAAATACAGCAACAAATGTTTTTGACGTTATCGACAGATTTGATCCGTAATTTTCATGAAAAGCCAGCGAGACATTCAAGGCGAAAAACGAAGGTGTCAATACGAAAATGACTTTTATGTCCGGATAGACCCTGTGATGAAGAACATCCTATAGCCAACTTCGGTATCTTCTTTCCATTAAGCTTGTGAAAAATTGTTCCAGCCCACATCATTTTAATGGGTTCCTTGTCTGTTGATGCTAAGTTCTTTCATGTGTTCGTGCTCTTACGACTCCCAACTCACATTTGACGCACGCAAGATTGGGCGCCTCCGTGAGGCAAGAAAAGAACTTGACAAAAAGAGAGTAGCATCAAAGCTGTGAATTTTGAAAGGTCAGTCGAGGAAACCAAGTACAAATCCATTCGTCTTAATCAAAGATCAGATAGTACGAAACGCAATTTCAGGCGAAAAAAGAAATGGGTTTGTGCGAAATATGATCGAGAAGTGTATTCACATAGCGAATGCGAATGCACTAAAAGAAAGAAGAAAAAGAAACCTATGCATGACATATAGCTACTTCGAATTTGGAGGAAGCCATGGCTGAGATGAGAATCATCTCAAGGCTTGCCCTCCCATCATGTCAAAGCAGCTCTTTCTCTCGGCACCACGCAAAAGGTGTGTCGTCGTTTCATCTCGGATATCGAGATTCACCACACACCCGTGTCTGAGAGTGCCCTCCCTTATCCCATTTCCAGGATCAAGAAATCAAAGAAGGAACAAAAGAAACGGCGCAGAAAGTTTTAAGCGAAAATGTCGCCGGCTAATTGTGTCATGAAACGACTAGGAGTTCTCGCGCTTCAGGGATCTTCGGCCGGCGAGAACCGTGTCGGCTCCACGCGGCAGACCGACTGTTGACTCGATTCTTGGAGCCACACCACCCCCCACATCTCCGATTCAAGAACTCAATCCGCAATCAAATTCGATTCAAAATGGCCAAAAATCCAAAAAGAACAAAAACCCAAGAAAAACAAGACACGGAGCAAACCACAACGATCGCGCGCAGTTCGTGATCTACGAAACCTCGAGCTCAAACGCGAAGCGCCGCTGTCGTCGACGGCTCCGGCGATGAGAGGTAAGGACCAAAGAAGGAAGAAAACCCTACCGTGTATGTATGTATTTATATATGGGTCGATCGAATCGACGATGCCTGAGTTTGGGGCGTGGAGAATGAGATGGGCCCTAACGAGAAGACGGTCTGGGCTCGTCCTTCTTAGGCCCAAGAGGAAAGAGCCTTTTTCATGGGCCCAAGAGTGAATAAAGACGACATCATGATTTTTAGTGACAAAAAAGGGAGAAAAGGCCCAAATCATATTTAATTACCTATGCCATCATGATTTAATTACCTAAATTTTTTTCTTATGACATAAAAAAGAAAGTAAAGCTATGCCACGCTTAACTAAAATAAAGACGACATTGTTTTGGTGTTACGGTAAAAAAAAAAAAATTAGCGCAGATGGATTGTGATGAGTTTTGTTTAGGATTTTTTTTGTGTTGCTTTTACAGTTATAAAAAAAACACAAAAAGGTGTCGTGACTTTCCTAAGGTGGTCATAAGAATACAATAATTCTATTTTTTTTATCAATTATATCATCATCATAAATTTAGAAAAATGTTCACTTAAATGTCATAATTTAAAAGAAAAAAATTCACTCGAAGTAAGCGTGGCCACCATGCCAAAATTACCGCACATGGACTTACCCGACCAATGCTAGACATAATCTAATTAAGAAGATACGCCATTTACCAGACCTAGCAAACCTAAAATAAACCTTTTTTCCCTCTCCCTTTCCCTTTTTCAATATTTCCCCCTAATTCTCCTCCGGACCGGAAATAGGCAAAATGGGGGGGGGGGGCCACATGGTCGGGGTTGTGAATTTTTTTTTTTTTTTCAAAACAAAACTCAACAGAAGGTCCTCATCCGTCCACGTCGCTGACCTCCAATTTTAATAGCCGGAGTCAAACCCCCACGGATTCCGGCACTCAATTTTCCCGAGAAAATATTTATGAAAGAGAAAAAAAAGAATTAGTCCCTCTCTCTCTCTCCCCGACCCCAACGACCGACCCACTTTCCTGGAAAAGTCATCTTAGAGAGGGAGAGAGAGAGAGAGGGAAAGTTGGTATTTTGTTGACTGGATTCCGCCCAACTCGTTCGGTTTCAGCGGAAGCCCTATAAAGTTGGCGGTGCTTTCGGAACCCCTCCGTCTCCCTCACGAATTTTCCCTCTTCCGAGAAAATATCTCCGGCAAAAAGTGGACGGCCATGGACGCCGCGGCGAGCTCGAGCGCTCTCAATTCGGTCAGGATCACTCGTGCTACGCAACGTAATGGCGGTCCCAGCTCGTCAAGGTCGGTTTTTTTTTTTTAATTTTTCTGTCATTTTTTTTTTGCATTTTGCGTTCGTTTTACGTTGTATTTGTTGTTCGGCGAAATGTTGTGTGGGAAGACCGATCCGCCGAATGAAAGACGGAAGAGATCGAGCGTTTTCCTGGGAATTTGTGATGGTGGATGTCGTAAATGTCTGGCTGATTGTTGAGTTCGTGCGTGCGTGCGTGCGTGTTTGATTCGTTGCCCGTTGTGGATCGTGATGGGAGGATTCGGGTGAATCGTTCGTGAGGTGGAATGTCGCCGCCTGCGTCCTTGTCTTTGGTTGTGACTGGGATTGATCATATAATCGAGTTTGTGAGGGGGTTTAGAGAGGTCAATTTGAGGAAAGCACGATGCAGGTCGGAAGAATTTGGATCTTATGCTTCAATTGGACGGTAATCGGGCTGATCAGGTCAATGGGGCAGTTGACAAAATTGGTGCTTCATCGCGGAGAATCCAATTTGCGCTTTGTTGGGGGGGTTAGAGGGCAAAAGGCATCTCGGGCTTGTCAAGACGGCGAATTATCGCTTAGCTGAGATAGACTAGCTCGTTGCACAGCAGTAGACACTAGCAATAAAAGGCGATAAGCTCGTTGCACAGCAGTAGACACTAGCAATAAAAGGCGATAAATGCAATGCGTGTTTGACTTGTTAGTGATTTCTTTTGTAGACATTGGGGTCTCGAGTTGGGCTTGACCTTTTGCATGATCTATACTGCGTCAGGTTTCACACGTCCGTACGCTTCCAGTTTGCAAATGGGCAGAGGGAGTATGAATCATCCCAAGCCTTAAAGGTTTCTACAGGTTCGAATGACAAGAGGAGTGGAGCACTTTTGAGATCAAATTTCGGTGGCCTTTGTGAAAAGAGAAACCAGGTTAGACAGACATTTTGCTCTGCTGGAGTGTACACGTACGATGGGACTGCTACGGAGTCCGACTCACATGCTGCGGAAGAAAAAGTTGGAGTGCTTCTTCTGAATCTCGGTGGTCCAGACACTCTTAATGACGTGCAACCCTTTCTGTTCAATTTATTTGCAGATCCCGTATGCTATCTATCCTTTTATGTGTATATGTATATTTTTCTATTGTGTGTATTTGGCTGAATGTTTATCTTCTCCATTCTCAGGATATCATACGTCTTCCCAGGCTGTTCCGCTTCTTACAGAGACCCATCGCACAGCTAATATCTGTATTTCGGGCTCCCAAAAGTAGAGAAGGATATGCTGCCATAGGAGGCGGCTCACCTCTACGTAAAATAACTGATGAGCAGGTGGAATAGTGTGCTGCCTTTTTCAGTCTTGTTATGTGCCTAATATCTTTTTTGAAGCTTATCTCTACTTCTTCTTTCAACATATTCTGCATTAAAATGATATCTTAAGTTTACATAGCTAAGTGTGAATATTATGTCGCACTTTTTGCAGGCGGATGCACTCAAAAGGGCTTTGGAAGAGAAGAATGTGTCTGCAAACATCTATATTGGCATGCGCTACTGGTATCCCTTCACTGAGGAGGCAGTTCAGCAGGTTGTTACAAATTCTTAAGAGGATATTCAAACATTTTTATTGCACTGCTTGAATTGATGTTATATATATTGTTGAATAGTTAGACAACCCAAGTCTTTCCATAATTTGTTTGTGATCTTTCAGTTGACCATTTATATGAATTTTCTCTGCTTGAGTCATTTTACTGCTACTCCTCTTCTCAAGATAGCCAAGGCCATATGGCTGAAATCTTGTCTACTTCTGAACAGATCAAGAGGGACAAGATTACAAGGCTTGTCGTACTTCCGCTCTATCCACAATATTCTATTTCTACAACTGGATCAAGCATTCGTGTCATTCAAAATATATGCAAGTACGTTCTTTGTCTTTGTTCCATCTTTGCTTGCACAAGTTGAGTGTCTCGTTCTTCCTAACTTAGTATCAATGGATCATTTTCAGGGAAGATGCTTATCTGTCAACAATGCCCGTTTCTATAATACAATCTTGGTATCAAAGAGAGGGTTACATAAAGTCTATGGCAGACCTGATTCAGAAGGAACTGGAGAGTTTCTCCAACCCTGAAGAAGTGAGTTGGTATTTGTCAAAGCTTACGTCAGATGCAAGGCCTGAAAAATCGGAAAAATTAATCAAGCTGGCCTTTTCCATGGGAAATAGTTGATTTAATTATATGTTTTTATTCAATTTTAGGTCGTAATATTCTTCAGTGCTCATGGAGTACCAGTTAGTTACATTGTGGATGCTGGAGATCCATACAAGGACCAGATGGAAGAGTGCATTTACTTGATTATGCAGGAACTGAAGTCTAGAGGAGTTAACAATCAGCACCAACTTGCTTACCAGGTTGGTTATTATATATTGGTTGTTGACCTTCTTACGGACCGCATCTTTTGGTTGTTAATTGTGTTTAGAGACTGATGTATGCAACTTCCCTTAGCCTCTTTGCTCATTAACCAATAGCTGAGCTATATCAATGCTCTCTCTCTCCCTCCCTCCCTCTCTCCCCCGCCCCCCCCCCCCCCTCTCTCACTCTCTCCCTCCCCCTCTCTCCTCTCTCTCTCTCTCTCATTTTCATTTCACTTTCTTCATAGAGCCGAGTTGGACCTGTGGAATGGCTGAGGCCCTACACTGATGATGTACTCGTCGAGCTCGGCCAGAAAGGCGTGAAGAGTCTCCTAGCAGTTCCAGTGAGGTGAGGTATCTTTAAATGAAGTTGAGTCTGTTGTATCTTTGCCCAGCGTTGAGTGGTAAAGGAGAGCATATTGACATGACCCTTTTTTGGCTTTAACTTGCCAGCTCCCGAGTCTTTTGTATCTAGTATTTTGTATACTTTGTAGGTATATCAGGTCATCGATTGCCTGGATATTACATTTTCGCGTAGGCATGTTGAATGCAAATATAGACATTGCTTGCTGTGATCTGGACATCTTTTGTTGTTTCTTCAAACTCTTCTCTTTACTTGACTGATTTTTTTTTTTTTTGGTGTCATTCACGGTGAAAGTCATTTATATCAAAAGTTTTCTTTAGTTTACGTTGAACTGATTTTGCCTAGTTTCTACTTCCAGCTTTGTGAGTGAGCATATTGAAACTCTTGAAGAAATTGACATGGAGTACAGAGAGCTGGCACTTGAATCTGGCGTTGAGAATTGGGGCCGTGTTCCTGCTCTGGGTTGTACCTCTTCGTTCATCACGGATCTGGCTGATGCAGTGATTGAAGCCCTCCCTTCAGCAACAGCCATGTCGAGTCCCACAACTTCCTCTAAAGCTCTTGATCTAGATCCGGTTAGCTATGCGATCAAGATGTTTTTTGGTTCAATTTTGGCATTTCTCTTGCTTTTATTCCCAAAATGGGTAACAGCTTTCAAGAATCATCTCCTCTGAGGAAGATATATTGCACTTGCTGTTGAACGTCAATAAGATTGACAGAGAGACCAAGAGTAGAGACCAGGACCCCATATGCACTTAAAGAATTGCTCCTTTTTTCTACCTTGAAATGTCAATATTTGCTCACACGGGAGTGCTGAATTAGATTTATTTTTTCGGGCCTGTTCAGATATCTTGCGAGTCTGTGACCTCAGTCCTTATACAGTGTAACTATGCCATTTGGGACCTTCTCATATATACATTTTTGAATAGTGAGCATTATGTGACCTCGCAGTCCTTACACAATGTAACTATGCCATTTGGGACCTTCTTATACATACAGTTTTGAATAGTGAGCATTATGCATCCACCTTAAACCCTACTATGTGCCAAATCATTGTAGCATCAAGTGTTGCATATGTCATGTCTACCAAGGATTTGTTGATCACAGAGGCTTGCAGAGTCGTGATTCCTTTCGCGGTTAGTACGATACAGGAGAGCTACTTTTTCAACCAACTTCAGCCCGCTCGCGGTAAACCAGAAGCTGGGAAGAAAGCCATTTGACCAGAAATAAGACCAAAAGCTGGAAAAGACGGATATATATATTTAAAGATAGATATTTGACCAACAATGACTCGAGGGTAATCTTCCAAAATAAGTTGTGAAAATCAGATTTAAGCGTTGGTCAGAAGTTGATATTCTCCATGCCTCAAATCCCACGACGGAAAATTTTTCGCAAGCAATGATTTCCGATTTGATTAGCAATAAGCTTTATCAAGGCAGACAAGGCACCTATCTGGATCCTTGACTTGTAGAGAAGGGTCACCTATCTGGATCGATCCTGGGCCGGCCCAACCCGCCGGTCCCGATCCGGTTCAAGGGGACCGGGGTTTTGGTCCTTGTCCTGAAATTCCAAGACCAACACCGCGGCGGATCCTGGTCCTGAGAGTTTTGGGTTGGTCCAACCCCGGACCAACCCCGTATATTATTATATTATATTATTTATAATTCTTTTATATATTCAAACCTAATAAAATTTCAGTTATATTATATTATATTATTTATAATTCTTTTATATATTCAAATCTAAGTAAAATGTCTGTTCAAAGAAAAAAAAAACCCAAGTAAAATTATGTTAAAGTCATGACTTCTCAGGCTCACAAATCACGGACACGACGGGATCCAATTCCAAAAGGCATGAAGTTTATGCCGTAAAGGTCTTCACGGCCTCTTCCTCCACAATCCAGAGTACGTTCTTCACCGTGAGGACCAAGGACTCCTCACAGTCACGAACTCGCGACATCCAAAATGGCATGAAGTTTATGCCGTAAATCTCCTCATAGCTTCCTTCCCCAAAGTGCGTTCTCTTCCATTCTATCTTCTTTGTTCTTCAATTTGCCAAAATCAAAAGTAGCAATGTCCCGCTCGCCGCATTGTGGACCCTATCTTGTCCCATATCACGATGAGCGTTAGCAGGTACAAAATTTCTATTATTGTGTCATCTTAAATTTGCTGAATATGTATTGGTATTTATAGTTTAGTTGCACAATGCTGCATTGTGGATGTATGTGTAATTTGAATTTGTAGGTTTGCTTTTTTAGGGAGTATAAAAAACAAGACGAAAAAAATTATTGATCGGTCGGGTTGACCCGGGTTGACCAACCCATTGGGTCGGTCCGGTCCTTGGTCCCATTCAATAGGGTCGGTCCCGGTCCTTGGTCCCAAGCTCAATAGGGTTGGTCCTTAGGGGGTCCTAAAATTGAGGACCGACACCTTGACTTGTAGTATAGATTCCAAAACTCGAGACGATAGCAAGAACAAACCCAAACATGATGTTCAGACAAGCATTCATGAACCAAATAACAAAGGACTTTATTTAGTTCAAAATCTCTAACATCCATATGCTTTAAACACATACATCACATGAAAGTTTGTCCACATCAAAGCTAAATGAAGGAAAGAAAAGTAAAGTTGCAGGATCTGCCTTCACTGTAGAAGCTTCAGAAAAGTGGAGATTCTATTTGTAATGCATCGGTAATTTGCCATAAAGAACACCCCAAAACCATAGTCACGGTGAATCCCAAGTCTTTCGCTTTTACATACCATTTACCAGGGTAGGAAAAGCCACCGTGAGTTTTATTTAATATCCAATAAGGACACAGCCAAAGCCTCCAGGAACATAAACAACTACAAAAGCCTCATTTGCTCCACCAGACGAGGAAATCCTTGCGTCTATTGATCTTCTTCTGCAGCTGGAGTAGACCATAAAGCAAGGCCTCAGCAGTAGGAGGGCAACCAGGAACATATATGTCGACCGGAACAATCCTGTCACAACCACGAACAACGGAGTAGGAATAGTGGTAGTAACCACCACCATTAGCACAGCTTCCCATAGAGATGACCCACCTCGGTTCAGGCATTTGGTCATAAACCCTGCAACAATTTTAGAAGGGTGTAATTTCACAACCACTCTTTGATCATCAATCGTCACTAAAAAGCAAAGAACGATGTGTAAAAGAGGTGTTTAATCTGAAACGGGTTCCATTCAACAGAACAGCTGAAAATGGATAAGACACCCATTTCTTGATCCACCACAGAACCATAATGTGCGTCAGGAATGCACTGACAATGGTATGCTCAGGATGGAACAGAGAGGCAATGTGCAGAACATTAGTTGCAGTAATCACAAGTTCAGCAACCAGGATGAACAAGAAGTCACCAAAACCATATACATAACCAAGCAGTATATACAGAAGCTATTGAATGCCGGTTGCAAAAATTTCTTATCCCTCCAGTAAGTGACATAGGGAGACTTCTTCCTGAAAATACGCTAAGCACACTTTTGAAACTGAGCCAAAGATGGCAGAGAATCACATAGATTGCTTCCCACATGACTTGGCTCTGGTGCCATTAAATTGCAAATTGCAAAGGTTCATCAAACCTTGGTGAAATGCATATAAGTCAAAATACACATTATAAATGTCCAGACTACACACTATCCACTGCAAAAACAGAAGATAATTAAGCAAGGTTGCTTTAGAAACCAGAAAGATAATAGAAATGACAAAACTAAGACTAGTCATTATTTTGCCTCAAAGTTTTAGATCAATTTGACAAGACAAGTAGCAGCCAATAAAGCCAGATCATCAGACCTAAGATATAAGGGGGGGTGTTAAGGGGGGAGTACAACACAAGGCACTGCTAATCATCTTCCTACTCTGAACCCAGTAACTAAAATCGCCTTTTTTTAATGGTTAAAACTGCACTATTTCTCCAAATAGGGTCTCCTCATTTTGCAAATATTTCACTGTTGGCCTAGCGCATTCAAAAATAAAACAACCTGGGAGTGGGTTTGCACAGACGGAATGGCACAATGTTGAATAAAACCAACTTTGCAGGCCAACCACCCAAGAATTCTAAGTCCACAATGCCCTACATTATTCTGTTTTTATTTGCTCTGAAGGCCTGACCTCAGACTGCAAAATCCCTTCGGCTGCCTGCTGCCTAGGCACTAGCTTCTCCTTACTTCTCATTCTCATGCTTGAATTGCTCGCCATTATCTTCAACATCAGAGTGCAGGCAGCCAAGCCCATTCAAAAACAGGTCAAGCACCATCCACCCAGACCCTTCCCTTTACTAGTGGATGAGTAACTGTTCAGACTTAACAAGACTCCCAGGCTCAATGCGAAAGCTAAATTTGCTGATCAAATTGGATCTATTGTTCACATCAATTAAACCACTACCTTATTCTGTTGGATATCTTGTAAATCTCAAGTCATTATCTCTTAACAGATGCAGAGAAATAAGGGAGCTTCAGAATTTGATTGGAACCCCAGAGTCTCTAATTAAATAAGATCTGTCGCTCACACGTGTCAAAGTATTTCCTTCAGCCATTGGATTGGCAATAAAACTTGAAGTGGTACATGCTAAAGGTGTTATGGTTTACCTTTGCAACAACATCCTTTGCCTTGATAGAAGTGGTAGCAGGAATGGGGTTATCTAACTTGAGTTTGGTCCAATTTGGCAAGAGCTATTACCAACAGATGATTAGCTTCAGATGGCGCAATTTGAGGGCATTCACCATAAGAGTTTCCATACTTGCCATACGAGTTAATGCTTAGGTTTTCACTGATATTCTACTTGCGTACTTACTATTTCATTCTCTTCTATTTCCTGATTGTGGCAATGAAGCTTTGTTCCCAACAAAATGATCTCTTAACTGACACGTCCAATTTCTCTACCAATCTCTTGTTGAGTTCCAGGATTTTGTATATTAAGTGATTTGCTATTGGTGGCTTGCTGCTCTTTATCTTCTCAGACATGATTCAGGGCTACTGCTCCTGTTCTATCTCTCTCCTTTTTTCACCTAACTTGAACAGCTGTTATGTCTGGCCATGTAAAAAGTATGAAGAACCCGTCCCTTGCAGTGCATTTACAAGCCCCATTTTAAGATCATCTAAGAACCAGTGCACTCAATTTTCTACCATTTTCACCCAATCTCCATTCCGATGAATATCAACTTCCGACTGTAACAAACCCATAAATTCCTCCAGATTAAGGTGACATATTTCATCGCCACCGCATTACCTGATTTTCTCACATGCTGCGGCTACAAAAATCATGTAAGTACCAAGGCGAAAAACAGGATGCAGCCGGTGGGGCATCAACATAAAACAACGAGTTATCAACGAAGAACGGAAACTCCTAATGCCCAATAGAAACCCAGATCCCTCGCAAACCAAATGTAAAAACAACATCGCGCGAGACTCCCGACTGCTCCAATACGATTTCTCTCCACGCAATTCTCAGAAACTAAGTGGCAATCGACAGAATCCTCCAAAAATCACAACCAATCGCAATGCCAAACGTAATTACCCTCACTCATCCCTCGCCAAACCATACCGCGATCGACCGAATAAAAATTCGGGAAGGAAAAAAAAAAAAAAGAGGAAAGCAGAGGGAAACCTACTTGCGAAGGGCAGGAGCCATCTTGTTGGTGAGCGTGCCGGCGACGATCATGCAATCGGACTGACGGGGGCTGGGCCTGAAGATGATGCCGAAGCGATCGAGATCGTAGCGGGCGGCGCCGGTGTGCATCATCTCGACGGCGCAGCAGGCGAGGCCGAAGGTCATGGGCCAGATGGAGCCGCGGCGGGCCCAGTTCATGAGGTCGTCGACCTTGGAGATCACGTACTCCGCCGTCTTCGAGAGCCCCGGGGGCGAGATGGCGGAGGGAGGGCCCGCGCGGCCGTACGGGGCCGGGGCGGACGCGGCGCCCCCTCCTCCTCCGGCGGCGGCGGCGGCGGAGAGGGAGGGGGCGGTGGTGTGGAGGGAGAGGAGGCGGAGGTGCGGCGAGAGGCGCGACGCGGCGGTGGTCTTCGCGAGGAGAGCCATGGTCGCACGCAGAGGAGGAGAGAGAGAGAGAGAGAGAGAAGATGCGATTTAAGGCCGCTGCTTAGGAAAGCGAAAGAGGTTCCGAGGTGAGGTGGCTTCTCGCGGTTCATTTGTTTTTGGTTCTTTTCCAAAAATTTGGGGCGGTTTGATGCAAAGGCCTTTTTCCTTTTTTTCCCTACCCTCCATTTTAATCTAGTGTGATTTCGAGTTAGCATTGTGAAAAATTCCAAATTAATATATCCATGTCATATTACATTTATTTCGCGAAATATAAATCATTTCAAAAATACATCCCTAAAAGTTATAATGTGAGCCAACAAAAATGTTAAAGCATATATTATTTATTGATAATGAAAACATTTTACATTAACTTATTATTTCAATCGATACAAACGATTATTATTAAAAAAAAATTTTTCAAATTATTGATTTTTTGCGAAATAAACAACTAATTTTAGCAATACCAAAATTATGCATCCTTGTTATATTCAATACACTCGCACCACATACTAACCTTAAACTAATTTTCATCTCAAAATAAATCCAAAACCACTAAAACCTTAGATTGAGAAATCTTCTGAATCTCAACCACACACGTGTATCATTAAATGGTTATATGAGACATAAGCTATGGAGTTTTTTTTGTGACAAGACAATTAATTTAAATGTGACATAAATGCATCGGTTGGGATTTTTTTATGGTATCGACCTGATAATCTTCAATTTGATTGTTTACAAAACATGGAATTACCAAGAAGCATAATAAGCAATGCGATTCACCACAGGCATGGCATGGGACTACGTCATGTACACCCTCTTCCATAGGAGTTCTAGTTTCCAATGGCAAGCTTATGCATTTCGATTTCAAAGGAACAAACTTACTAATGCACCAACTTATCAATTCTGCATATAAGTATCCGATCTGCTCGCGACGCTTGCGATCGTGCATCGTCCTGGAGCAGCAAGTTCTCGTCAAGGATAATAGGAAAACAAATTCAGCTAATCTAATTCTGTATCCCAATCAGTCATCCATAACAGTAACATGAAACAAATTCAGCAAAATACAATAAGCAAAGCTAAACTCAGCTTCAAGGGACGCAAATACAGAGATAGTCTACTGTGCGGGTGCTGGATAAAAAGGACCTGCGTGGGGTTTTTCTACTTCAAAAAGCCCACATCGTCCCTTTTATTCAAGAAGGAAGATCACAAAAGGCAAGCTTCTTTTTAAATAAAGAAGGAATTGTTAGAGTGGGAGGAGACAACTATAATTTAACATTACATAGCATTTGCCAAATCTTTGGACTTCTTCTAACTACAAATTATACAGAGTTTTTGCCCTGCGTATTCGATTAGAACCGATGCACCAGAAAACAGCTTCCTCAGACGTGGGTGAGAAAGTAACACACCATTTCACTTCCATGTTTCGCTTCTCTGTTCTTGGTGTCGGGAGAAACATATCTCCGATCTGATGAATGCCACCAATTTGTCTCTTTTTTACCTTACAAAAGAATTATAATGGGAAAGCAAAACAGAAAGTCTGTTCCTTTGAGAAGTAACCGTCGGACCGTATCGTTGGATCGCTGTTAGTTGTCGATGTCCGGAGGGATCGTACAGAACGATCGGCAAAGATGTGCTGTATCCTTCGTGCTAAAGTTTCCTATCATCATCTCGTACCGCCACTACGCATAGTACATGTAGAGGCTGTTTGAAGCCGCAATTGCTAGTGAATTTTCGGTTGGATGCCACGCCAGGTGCAGCAGTTTCATTGTGAAATCATATGGGTTTCCATTGGCATCAACTCCAGAGTTTTCTGGTCCTTTTGAAGTCAAATGCAAGATATTAGCAGGAACTCAGTTTGTAAAAGAGACATAAGCATACTAAGTAACGCCAACAAAGCAACCGCTAGCCAGCCAAGCACTTTCGAAAATGACCTTCATTAGTAGAGTTCACATAATTCATTTTCCAAAAGGAACAAACTTTCAACATGTTGCCATTGTGATGGTGAAAACTGATAAAATAGCAAACTTAACACTAGCTGGGACTTCAACTACCAAGTGACAAGGCAATATGTTACAACCTAGGCTATAGAATTTTCACTATCAACTGCAAATGCACATGCTCCAACAATCAGAACAAAATGGACAAATAAAACATAAGATTGATAGCACTAGCAAGACAATACCTCTTCTGACAACACGAGTTAGACCAAGAGATCTAGAGGGCTTAGATGGCGCTGGGGCTTGTTTCCTGGGGGCATATGAAATTGGAGATTAAAAATGGCAATTCATATAGAGCATCTACATCTGGCTAAGAATATATATGGCATATCAGCATCCACTATAATAACGAGATATTCCAGTTAACTCATGTGAAGGCAATTAATACACTTTAAGATTCCTCATTCAACTTTCATATCTTTAACCACTTCTCAACATTCACTAGCTCTCTCTGACTTACTTCATGGGGTTTTTGGTAGCTTCCAGCATTGTTGCTTCACCGCTGTCTTGAGAACAACCAAATACACGAAACACATTGCTGAAAAGACAGTAAACATAGTGTCAAGCAGCAATAATATACTATGGGCAACAAACTTCAGCTTCAAAATCATCATCATCATAAGTAAAATATGCAAAGTGAACCTGTATGAACCGGTCGCCACTCGGAGCCCATCTCCACTTAAACAGCACTCGAATTTGTCAAAGATGGAATCATTCTCGTACAAATCACATAGCTGACCAATGGGAAAAGAAAGAGAATAAGTTCCACCAACCTCTTATGTAAGAGCAAAAGAGGATGTTTTTAGGGAAATATATCACCTTTGGCCTCAAATGTTCATGCACCTGGAAAGTTGCAACTGGTCCAGAATCCATATTTATGTCCCAGAGCTGAGGAAGTAAAGGAAAAAAGTGAAATTGAGAAGAACGGAAGGAAAAAAAAAAACGCATTTGTCCAAAATCATGGAATGGGAATGAACTTGGGTAGCAAACTTCAGTTCTTTTTCTAAAGAAGAACGGAAGAAACCACATTTCAAAAAGAAGACACTACCAGAGCGATTGTCCAAAATCAAAAATTTCAGTTCTTTTTCAATTATGGCGAGAGAACATGGCAAGGAATGGGAATGAACTTAGGGTAGCAACCTTCTAAAATAATTAATATTTTCATTACTTCTGAGAAGATGGGAAGAGCGTGATAGAATCCAAACACATATACCCTCAAGCTATACACCCTTCAATTCACAATAATCTATATCAAAATTATATTCATTGGGAAAAGAGTAAAGTTCCACAATATGAATTTGATGCTTTGCACATGCAAAGTGGATGGTAGGAAGCTCTTGAATTGTGTAATGTTTATCCTTTATTTCTCAAAATGTAAAGCACTCTAAAGCTAGAAAATGACATCACAAAATTTTTTACTTGCCACAGGATGCCGAAAAGGCCATTGCAAGAGCATAAACCTTGAGAGTCATGTAATCACGGCTGAGTATGTGTCTTCCATCTTTAGCAAATTTAATATCTGATACTGAGGCAATTATTTCAGTGAAGAAGGACTTTGACCCAGATGCTTCCTGTACCTCGAATCTGTCCAAGAAGGCACAGAAAGATAGCTCGAATTAAGTTTAATTCTGAGTAAAGTCTGTCAAGGCCAACAGTCTTGATTCATTGTCACACCCAGCACATTTCTTATAAAGATAAAGCATCATAAGTGACCCAGAATCTTCTTTAAGAATAGTTTTGACAATACATTTTCCAAGAAATGGTCAATGTAAGAATATAACAGTTTGCTTACAATTTGCTATGCCTATCACATAAAGCTGACTGCCGCATATCAATAAGACGGATTGAGCCCCTTGAGCTACTATATGCCAACGTGTTACAGTGGGTTGGATGAAATTCTGCTGAAGTTATCACCTCTGCAAGAGTAGTTAAAAGAAGTAATATGAGAAGGTGAACATTCAGCCGTCTTGTCTGATGCCTTAATCAACATGTGACCATGTGAACATCAGTGCGGTGTATATAGCAGTAAATGAGAAAAACAATACTCAGATCCAGACTGTTAAGTTTTACCAGTTAGATCCTCCATGTTTGCTGGCTTCACATCGACAATGTTAAAACTTTGATTGCTGATCTCCAAATTCCAGAGATTGATTCTCAGATCATCAGCTGATATAAAAGTTTCACCATCACTGCAAAACAAAAACAAAAAAACGGAAATTTCATGAACGGAAATTTCATGAAGCCACACAGAAACTGCATTTCAAGGTTGGACGGCTGGGGCTTCACATTATTAACATAATTTTCTCTCCGTTGAAAGATGCCCCATAACCTATTAATTATTTAACATCACGTTTCTGTTTAGGAAATGGGATCAATATAAAGGCAGTATTAGTGAAAACATCGATCAGTCAAGAAATCTCCTATTCTACAATATCCAATCTGAAGCAGGAAACAGAGCAAACAATATGCAAGCATATGAAAGAGAAATCTGGATTAAAGGGGAAAAAAGAATATCAATGCAATCACATGCAGTTAATGCACCTGTTGTTGGATATCGAGTTAATATGGTAGTCGTGGGCATGAGCATAGATTCTTCGACATCTAGCCATAAGGTTTGTCTCGTGACTGGTTACCTGGACATCACATAAGCGTCAGGTGTTACTACTGCAGATCTAAAATGAACTCACCAAACTACAGTAATTGCTAAAACTATCCAGCACGTAAAATATACATTAAAACTTCACTGTCTCCAGGTTTTGTCTTAGACTCCAAAAAAGAAAGGTTACTGCCGAATTACAAGTAAATTAAACAAGTACAACTACCACGGGCAAATGTAGGGATGGAACTCCATCAGATGGGATTGAAAAGTCATTGCTCGAACACCCAAAGGACTTTTCGCCACATCGTCCATTAGCCATATGAGATTTGGGGGAATCGACATGCTTGGAGAAACAACTGGACCATTCCCCATGGCTTTTGAAGGGTCTAAATTCATGCTGCACACTTTTTTCACCTTTTTCTCTTGGACCTGTAATTTTTTAGAAAATAACAACAATATCAATATCCTTTGTCCTGAAAGTTGTGGCACTGTCAAGCTTTTAAAGAAGATTATGCTTATGAGAAGAAGAACATCTGAGTTGGCAAGCATTGAGGGCCTATTTTCCACAAATTCAGACAACCAGAAACAAACAGGATCAAATGGGCTTTGGAGATTCACGTTAGATCTAGTTCAGCTTTTCATCATAGAATTACATTCATATTCTTTAGATTGGTCACTTAAATTGCTTATTTTAGACTTGAGATGATTTCGTCTGAGGAAAATTTAATAAATAACTTAATAAAAAATCCGGAAAGAAGTCCTTTGACGATGTTATAGGACAATTTACGGCACATGTTAAACATGAGCATACAAGAAAAGAACTATACCACTTAAAGTAATAGATGCATAATTATGAGGAATGGCAGAGAAAACAATACATGGCTGCACATGATGAAGCCCAACACAATCATACCTCTTCCTTATCACAATAATTTTTCTGAAGAATCTGTCATGTCCTAATAAGGCCACAAACATGCATGCATAACACACATCTATACAGGCATAACGATCAAAATACCTTCCAATATTTAATTGTCTTGTCATTTGTAGAGAGAAGAAACAAGGCGCCATTTGCCGTCTGGCACCATCTAATCTTGTTAATTTTCTCCTCAATTTCCAAACTTTTGAGGTAATCAAACTGCAGCAGCACATGTAATCATGTCAGGTTCATTTAAGTCCACAATCATGAATGCTGAACTGCAAAATTATCCAGAAAGAAGGAAAAGAAAGTGTCAATTTGCATAACAGCCATGGACAATTACCTCAGGTTCATGGCTTTGAAACTCTGTTTTATAGCGGAACTCGGGATGCTTACTCAGTTGATAATCAGTCCTTTCAAGATCTCTTCTGTGCCCTCCATGCTACGTGTTATACATTTTTGTTATGATACTAGAGATTCTACAAGCAAATAGAACAGGAAATAACTTGCACATGAGGAAATTTAGCTAATGCAAAGGGTAAACAGTCACTCACATCCCTATTGTCAGTTCTTTCAAATAAAACAACTCGACCCCCACGATCTCCAGTAGCAAGGTAGTCCCCAGTTCTATCGAACTCAATAGCAGAAATTATGTCAACTGCACAAAGAAAGAAAAAGAGAAACTTAGAATTCATTCACATTTAGTAATGCCCTGAGTACATATCCTTCCATTGCAAGAAAAATAGAAGCCAATGACAACTCATTCAGTAGCATAATGCTTCTCACATAAGTAGAAATCAAGCAAGGCTTTTGATGAGCAGTGTCTGAGTACTTCCATATTCCCTAAAAGTTAGCTCCATTTCAACCAAATGATAAATTAGCACTATGCCCTGAGAAGAAAATCATGTGGCTTTTCATAGTTTCATCACATCCATCAAAGATCACCGACTCCACCAGGCTAGCAACGCAACCTTCAAATAAGTTACTACTTTGTAACTTCATTTATCAACATGGCTGGTAATCAAATTGACAATCAGTTGTTTGGGCACATGACAGGCTTTTAGATCAAATCGACAATCTGACATGTAGTGATAATCACCGTCCCAGTGAGATATAGGTCCATTTTCCCTCTTCTATAGTTTCCAGGTGCGACAGAGACGCCTTGTTCATCCTGTAGTGGCAAGTCCTATCAATGCTAATAGGCAGATTATGCAGACGGAGACATAGTACTTCTGCATACACCACCATCAATGACATTGCTGGCCATGCGTGCCTCAACCTAGGATGGAAGCAATAACTCTGAAAATAACCGAGTCTCATTTGCAGCTAACCATGCCAAAACTCCTAGTGTGGACATTTTCCTGGTAGTGAATTCTAATCATCTAGAATCATAAACTCTGTGAACTTCTCTAGGCAAAACCAAGTGTCACTTTAATCATCAACCAACAACTTGCCCATCAATAAATTGTTCGTGCACTAGGAACAGGAACTATAGCAGTCAACTTGGGTCTTATTTGATTGAAGCCTACATTCCTAAGCTGCCAATAAGTTATAAATGAGGTCCAGCACAAGTGTAAGAGGAACTTCGAACTATTAGTCGTCATCAATACACGAAGTCAAGAACTCGGCCCACGCAACCTAAATCGATATTCACACTAACCAATCGAGCGCAAAACCAAAATCTAACCAAATCCCCCCTGCATTCATCTTTCCAAAATTAACAACTACCGTACTGCGCACACTCCAACAAATGAGACTGAGACCAACTTCCCGAACCCAGCCAGAAGCCGACACAGCTCGATATTCTACCCACACTCATACAATCGCAAGCAATGGCAAAATACCCAACATCCCAATTGGCACCGATAATCACACGGAACCGATTGCAGTTCCAAAATCCCTATCGACGTAAAAATCGAAAAGCGGCCAGGAAAAAGAGGAAAAAAAAAAAGGAAAAAGCTTTCACCTTCCTGAACCTCCTCGCCGGCCGTGCGCTCCCCGAAGACCTGCGCGAATTTCCAGTCGAGGGCATGCGGCGACTCCGCCGACGGAGCGACCTCATCCTCGCCACCCCCGTTCATCTATCTCCGCCGAGCAGAAAACCCAAACTCCGAACCCGAACCCGAACCCGAACCCCACTCAATTCGCAATCCAATCGGAGCAACGGACAAAAGGGGGGAAAAGGCCAACCACCAAGGTCGCGACGCCGGCGAGCGTGGGAATGAATGCGCGGGGCGAATCGATCCGGGAACTATCCGAGCTTTTCCGCATCAATCGCGCGGGGATTCCTCGTCCATTGCTCGATCGCAACGGCGGAGCTGCTGCTGCTGATGCTGCTGCTACGGCGGCGCGGATGCGGATGTGGCAGGCGGACGGCGGACGGCGGACGGCGGCGGCGCGCGGTGGCGATTTCACTCCCGCCGCTCACTCTCTAGCGATGCGGTGGTGGGAAGGAGGAGAATAATAGGCATGTCGATCAGATCTCTCCTTCGGTGCTTAGGGGGAGAGGAAATCAACGAGCACAGGAAAAAAAAAAAAAAAAAAATTCCGCTCTCTTCTTTCTCTCTCCTCTTTCTCTCTCTTCTTTGCCCCCCTCTCTCTCTCCCCCTCTCTCTCTGAGTTTCTCTCTCTATCTTTTTTGCATTTCTCTCCCTTTTTTATTTCCTTGTCTATTTTCTTGCTTTTATCTTATTGCTTTCTGTACGTCCCTTCCGAGGAGAGATTAGTACAGTCGAAATTTTATCGCAAGGTGGTTTTTTTTTTCTCCAACCATCCATCCGTATGGAATTTTGGGTATCACATGGATCGAGAAAAAAAAATTAGATTTTTCGTATGTTCTGTTAAATGAGTACGATCTTTATAGGCGGTACCCATGAAAAAATTCTCTTTTCTACCCCACATCGGAACATCCTGTTAGAAGGAGTTATTGATTATTTATCAAATACCAACGATTTTAAATATATCATACTACCTCACGAGATATGACTTTCATTCACTTACACAGTAATTTTCGACATTTTATATATCAAGAAAAAAATAAAATAGTCATAATTGTTGTTAGGTGCGCATGGAAATTCATTTTCCTTAATTTTCCCCAATAAAGTTCCAATTTTTACTTCAATTGCATCTCCCATATTTTACTTAATTGAAAATTGGGGGAAAAAGGGAGAGGGCCCTGTCAAGTGGGAGAGGAAAATGGGAGCAAAGGGAGATGATGGGCAAAGGCCACTGATTGTCTTTTTCCCCTTCTTAAGCTTTCTTTTTCTTTTTTAGATGAAAAGTAGAGAGAGGGGGGGATGTGATGTTAATTTTAGGGATAATGACAGGAAACATTATTCAATCGAAATCCCCAGGATTAAAATAATCGCTGAGGCGTGGATATCAAGGATGCTGTCTAAAGAGCAGTTAAAAAGTAAACATGGGGGGAAGGGGGTTTTGCATCAAAACCAGAGCAGTTTGCATTGTCCTGGCATGGGGGCATCAATCTGAGTTTGAAGATTTGCTTATGTCTCCCATCATCTTTTTTTCCCCTTTATTTTCCTGCCTCCCATCTCTCTCTCTCCCCTTTCTCTCTATCTCCTCTTCTCCAATTAATATGACCACAAATCTTGAGCTGATATCGATGTGTCATATCCATTTCGAACGAATTTTCGTGTCAATACAGAAAAAAATCTCAAATCAATATCCGTCATATATTTATCTTAAAACTAATTTCGTGTCTCATAAAAATTCAAATCGGTCTCTTTCTCTCTTTCCTCTTACTGAATTAATATTATAAAAAATCTCAAACTGACATTATTATGCCACATTTGCTTGGAACAGATTTTCTTGTCACAAAAAAGAAAAAAAATCTAAACCAATACATGCATGATACATTTATCTCAAATTAATTTTCGTGTTATGAGAGAAATTAAAATCGGTATAATTGTGATAAATCCGGAGTACATCTTTGGTTCATCATCTCTAAGTGATAATGAATATGTTCTTGATTGTGATAATGAGAAGCTTTTTCATGCTATTGGGAATGAGAAGCCAATTAGGGATTTTTGGTGACATGAAAATTAGATTTTGGAAACCCACCCGTGGACAACGTAGTTGGTTAAAATCTCTCCTCCAGCGAAAGAGATCAAGGGTTCGAAACTCTATGTTGTTAACGATTAAAGCGGGGGCCCCGACGGTAGATTGCTGAGCCAATTTCCCCTAAGATATAATCATTGTTGGGCCTCCACCGCAGAGGCTCGTGAGACCTCAAATTGGCTTAAGCCAACAAGAGCAGGCTTTGGCGGATCCTCGGTCACAAAAAAAAAAAAAAAAAGATTTTGGAATAAATATATCCTGGGAAACCAATCTGATTTTTTTTTTTTTTGACTTGTATATGACTCCAAGTTAATGTAGTATGAATACCTATTCAAGATTTTTTGCGAAATTAATGCTTTTTTTTTCCCAATTCCGGGAAAAATAGGAACACCAAAAAGTAGAAAGCCGCCGTTTAATTCTGCAGATTAGCTCCGTGTCTACTGGAGCGAGATTTCTTTTAGACGCCACACGTATTGAAATCGAATCTGCCTTTCTCTTTTTGGTTCTTCTTGAAGGGAAAAATTCGCGCCATAGATTTTAGTAGCGTCCAAGCTATATAAGTCATGCTAAATTATAGATGGGCCTTTGGACTATAGATTAGGGGGTAGAAAAATGCGTGTAAAAGTTGCTTTCAGCGTTGACATTTTTAGCACATGGACCGCCCCAAGATCGAAGAAGCCCCCCTTCAATTGTGTCGTCGGTCCGCACTGATTTCGGGCCCTTTTGGTTTACGTTTTGTGACGTCATAATTATAGGACACCTTTTGATTTATTTAAGTCAATGTTTGAAAATTATATCGATTTTCCCGACTTGGGTAATTCGATTTATCTGGATTAGTCCCAAATTAAATGACATAAGCCATCGACTTTGGCTAGCTGATTATTGCTATGAACGAAACTCAAGCGTGCATTAGGACTTTACATCGTGTTTGCCATTAGGCAACACTTATTATCTTATACTCTAGGCAATCTGTTCAATCAACCGACGGAAGAGCAGCAAGGCTCGAGGTCCCGACGCGCCACCGGAGATTCCGGGGCCGCGTCGAGGAGGCTCGTCTGGAACTTGCAGGCGGCAGGGACCACGCGAGCGGCCTTCGCGTAGCCGCCATTCTCCGTGCGGCCCAATGTGTCGACCGAGCTCAGTAGGACGGTCTCGAGCTCGGCCGCGTCGGTCCATTCCAGGACCCTCGCCTTTATAAGGGTCGGGCTGCGGCAGATCAGATCCCACACGGGGAAGTCCTTCCTGGGGAGCAGGACGTCTTCTTCCTCGAGCTTCATGCCCGCGCAGAGGTCGGCGGTCCCGTCTCCGACGTAGACGAAACGTCTCTTTCCCTCGGCGAAGGCCGACGATCTGATCTTGTCCATCACTATGCCCTATCAAGAGAGCGAGAAGAGATGCATCAGAACATGTTACAGGCCAAGAACAGGAGCTTGAGACTAACTTCATCACCATCATCACCAAGAAAATCAATGAATCCCCAAGAGAAATTTCAGCTTGCCTTGCACATGTTTGGGGGGCAGATCTTGCAGCCATGAGGCAGACGGGAGAAATCATGGTAAGGCGAGATGTTGAGCCTGCCTTCTGCATCGACTGAGCCAGGGTTCGTGTTGATCTGGGAGAAACACTCCATGAGTCCGTGGTGTCGCAGGATCGTCTCGATGAAGAACACATTCGAGTCGCTCAGGATCCTCAGATCGCACCTGGGTTCATCAATTAGCATCTCAACGAATAGACCGACCGGTCGATATCGGAGTGACGGAGTCGCAGAGAACAAGTTTAGGCATAGCAGTTCTACCCTGCATATAACTATAACCAGTTCCACATCCATCTGCTCATCTTCCAATCCAATTTACTTTTCGAAAATATCCATACAAAACTGATCACTATGTCATCTAAGCTTGGAAAAGACAGAAGGAAGTACCCAGAAGCGTTGGCCGATTTAATCGCGGAGACGATCTTTGGATGCAGCGGAGCTTCTTTCAGACAATCAGCAATCTCCTCCATGGTTTTCCCTCTAGAATGAAGCTCCATCATCATCCGATCCTGCCACCGAGGACGAAAAAAATCGCTAAAAGGGAAGTCGCAAGCACCATCGCCAGAACAAGAAAATTACTGAACTTGCAAGCCAATGACGATCACCATCCAAAGCGACAACCAACCCAGGCGGGCCGGCGGCGCCTCCGTGGCCGTCAGTTGCGCACCGCAATTTTGAGAGAATTTTATGTACATACACAGCATAACAAGTCCCATCTAATATGCCTTCATGTGGCGTCCTAAACAGTCTGCAATGGCAACTAACCATGAGAGAGTTGTAAGGCAAGGTGGGTCGGAGCCGGTCGAACGCCTCGCTCAGGCCTAGCTTGTCGACCACCCAGTCGTCGCTATCGCAGTCGAGGATGGTCTTGTCGAAGTCGAAAACCACCACGATCTCCGCCATCCTTTCGCCGAGCCCTTCAAGGTGAGGAATACCAGTTAGACAGAGCCCCCTCCGGCGACTCGGTACGTACATATAATCGAATCCTGGGGATCGTCGAGCGATCCTTCTTTTACTATGCGGTAGTGAAAGATGAGGCGAGCAAGCACTGGACATGGAGGTGCGTGAGTCGGCTAGTGGAAAGTGCGCATTGTCCATGGAAAAAAGGCTTTCTTCTTCAGCTCCCTACCAGGTGGGAGTTACGTGAATGTTGTGCTTTTAGGCTTCTCTCCCGCGAAACTCTTAATTTTTCTTTATGAAAAAGCAAAAGTGGTGAACGAGACAAGTCATTGAACAATAAAATAAATGGTGGTCCGATGTGAGATTTCACTATAAATCGAGTAATAAAATAAAGTTTGCAACCACACTCGAATCACTCAAGCACTTGACTCAAGCATTCTCAAATTCAAAATCAATGAATTCACAAATTTACAAAACTTACCTTTGACTCTTTGAAGGCGTAATTCACGAAGAAATTGTTTTTGGATGCTCTTCATAAAGGAAACCCACCTTTTATATATAAAAGATTAGGATCCAAAACCTACTCAAATTAGGAAAAACTTCAAAAACTAGGTGTCTTAGATCAAGTCTTACTTGCCTACTCAAATTCGAGATATATCTTCAACCAATTTAAAAATTTTCTTGAAAGAGATAATAATGCTTAAGCTTTCTCTTTTATCAGATTTTGACCCCGACTTTCGTCTGCATCGAGTGCGTATTATAGTATAGTTCCCGCACGACATGAACTTGAAGAATGATACACGTGACCGTTTTGGGTTGACCATGTCCTCTCCGCTAGTTCTAGCTAAAAATCATTCAAACTCCGCTTCATCGTCCATTATGTTCAAAAAACACCCCAAAATGTCTACATACGAAGTTTCAACGGCCCTTGCAGTCGCACATTCTTCGGGATAATTTTTAAAAAGTCTCAAATATCTATCAATTTAATCAAAAACTTTTTTATTTTGCCAATTTAATCATAAATCTTTTGATAATTTATCAATATAATCCATCCACGTATCAATTTAATCATAAATCTTTTTTTATTTGGCCAATTTAATCATAAATCTTTTGATAATTTATCAATATAATCCATCCGATCAAAATTGATCGGAAATAATTGATGTAGATGTTAATTATCATATGCAACATGACTAATGTTATTGTAAATAATTTTTTCGAATCATTTTTTTTTCTCTTTTCCTTTGAATTTTTTTTTCCCACTTTGGCTAACAAGTGTTGTTAGAGCTCACCAACCATCATGGATTCATGGACCACTAGGTGAGGGCCAAGACCCTCACTCGATGGCTGGTGAGTCTTGACGATCTTCACTGATAGTAAAATAAAAAATAAAAATAAAAAGAATGAAAAAAAAAAGAAAAGAAGAAAAGGAGCAAGAAAAGAAATAAATATATAAATCAGAAAAAATAAATATTTTTTAAAAAAAATTGTCCACATCAAAAGAATGGGCAACGATCCGATTTGATTTCTAATCAAAATCGACCAAATTGACAATATTGTCTAAATATTTAAGACTAAATTAATTAAATTAAAAAAATTTATAACTGAATAGGCACAAATATAATAGATATTAAATTTTTTTGGTAATTTTTCCCACAATTTCCACTTTCTAAAAAGATGCACAGTTGGGCGCCACCCCAAATTCGCATCGCACCCGAGGCTCTCTGTTTTTTTAATTCTAGAGGCGTTAGCATGTTTATCATATCGCTTTTTCACTGGATTTCAGCGGGGTTTAAACTCATGTGATTTAAGTTCTTTAAGTGGACGCTCCACCGAACTGCCAGCGTAATCAACAAGGTGAAGGAGTAAAACAATAGAAAAATAGTCGAATATGAACTTTTAAGTAGCGAAAATTTGGCTAAATGTCTAGTGACACGAATACTCACAAGAATAGTTCTTATCTACAGTGAAGAAAAGATACCACCTTTATTTTCATTCTCATGTCTTGCAGCAATTATTCTGGCATTTCACATTTTGATTCTCTGCTCGAAACCAACTCCAATATTAAACTTTATACATAAACATTAGGAATTTACAAAACATGTATAGATCGTATACATATATATGTATCTTTACTCGAAATCTTCCAAGTAAGCACTTCTTTTTGTCACTGCAAACCACATAATCATGAATCCAGCCATGTTCTTAATGGCAAGTCAACAGCGACATCTTAACTCAATTCCAGAACTCCAGGCACAACGAACACCAGATACCCGATATCAGAGATACAGAACCAGTAAATTTAGGTTTAGTTTAGAGATTCCGGTGAAAGGGATATTCTTCCACACACACATATACATAGTTACAAAGTCGTCAACATGGATCGAGCTCACTTTTCACCCAGCAGACTTGAAAGTAGCAATGGCTTCCTTAGAATAAGCACTGGTAGTGAAAGAAACAGGACCTGGTATTCGTATGCCTCTCTTGTGTCGGGGGCCGACTAAACTTAGCTTACCTTCTTCTCAAGTAACTTCTGAGTGGCAGCAACTGAAGTTGCATCTCAAGATCATGCTCTTGCTGAGGGAGTCTCCATATCTATTAAGCATTTCTTTGACAGATTAACTATGGAATCTGCAATAACTCTAGCGCTGGACTTCATATAGCCACCTGAAACAGAAAAACAGAAATTGACTTAAATTGATTTGCACTAGTCTAAGCTCCAGAAGGAATTCCACAAGTTTAACCACTCCTCGAGTCAGCAAGATCATCCCCTGTCCAAGCCAAAAACTGGCCTAGGTTGGGCTTACAGAGATATTATGTATATGATAGAAATAGTTTAAGATGCACAACCCACTATTACAAGCATCTTTCTCAAAATTCTCCACCAGCTACCAGATGGTGGCACTCGGAAAAGTCGATGCAGAAGCATAGAGGGGGAGCACACCTGATGTAACCATCACAATGGGAATGCTTCTCTCACGAGCAAACTGAAAAACTTTCTCATCTCTGCTGGTTATTCCGTCTGGAGTGATCTGGACAGCCCATCAAGCATGAATAGATAGGTTAAGAAAGTGACATCAGATCCAACACCAAGACCAGAAAGAGAAAATCGCTAAGTTCAAGAATTTTATATGAAAAACAAATGCAAGATAAATACCTTTAACCTGCCCAATGGATCACCTTCAAGAATATCGGTTCCAGCATTGTAAACCACCAGTTCAGGATCAAATGCACGTGCAGCAACCTAAAATGATGTGATACACATCAGAATCATTATTGAATGAAGTTACCATCATGTAGACTTTCAGTTTTAATTGTGAAGATGGCATCCTGAAATATTTCCTCAGATGATAAGCTCTTTATAAAAGAAAGTAAATGTGAAACAAACGAGAATTAGGTCTTTGGTACTAATAGCGTTGCTCTAGGCAATTTACAGAATCATTAATTAAAGCTGCAGTACATTCAAAGCAACTTGTGCAGGAGGACTTTCACATAATGTAGTCAAATCAAAATCAGGGATATGATGTTAATTAACTAGACAAGAAAGAAAACGGAATAATGAACAAACAAGCTTGACCTTGTTTCATTTAAGTTCAAGATAAGGCACTGAGATTGACATTTAACAGAAAATAGAAATTTGTACTTTCAAATAGAGAGTTCGCAATTACTGAGTTAAGTGCAAGTAAGTGGGTAGCATGACCAAAAGAAAATCTTGCAAAAGTCAAAGAAGGAATGAGAAGAAAGTGTAAGGTAAACGTACAAATACACTTACCTCAAGCGCTTCATCTAATTTCTTTAAGTATGCAGTTGTAGAGGTCCCAGACTGTATAAAATTTATCCCACAGGGAAGGAAAACTATCACAACCACGAAAATAATTAAGTAGTAGGAACTAAAACTGAAGTTGAACTTGCACTTCCCCTCACCATCACTTCGACTTTCTGATTAATGTATTTCCTGGCCTCATAATCCTGGTCACGTGGAGGGGAAAATCAATGAATGTGATCTATATGTATGTATCACATCTAAACCTAAGAAAATGATTTCAAGCTGATAGCTTTGGACTTACAAATGGATAAATCTGAGGATTAAACATATCCAGTATATAAACTCGTCCTGTTTGTAGAAAAACAATGAAGGTACTCTGACAAAGTTGAATAAAACAAGAACTGCGATGAAAATATAAGCATACTATCATGAGAAAAATCTATTTCATGTCCATTTCCTTGATGCGCGTCGAGATCAATTATCATCACCCTGCACACAATGCCAATACTGAGATCAAAAACCACTCTGGAACTTGGGAGACATGTAACCAAGACTAAAGACGCTTGTGGAAGACAGTCTGTCATCCATCTCAAATGCATCCACATGTACCTTGATATATTTAGGCGAGCAAACGCAAAGTGTATGCAAAGAGATATGTCAGCATAAGCGCAAAATCCACCTCCTTGATCCGCAGAACAATGGTGGAACCCTCCTCCCACATTGATGGCCCATCCTCGCTCCTTCGCAAGCTTTGCTGCCAAAATAGTTCCCCCCACCTGGAAAGAAACCAGACAATAAAGAAAATAGGAAAATAGACCCAAAATTAAGATTAATCACAGACAAACCTGCTTGCGGAATGGTCGAAGAACTTTCTGATCAACAAGGCAATTGGGCAATAATGCAACAGGAGGTACCTGGCAAACATGATGCTCCAAATTCACAAAGTATTGACAAGTAGTAGAAGCACAAGAATGTCCTACAAAGCTCATATGCTTTCACTTATGTGTTCCAGTTATTTCTCTAACTATATGTGAATCCTCTCAATATAACGACCTTCAGATCATGTTGGAATGTGGAGAAGCCATCGTGAGCAAAAGTAGATGACACCTCAAAAGTCGAAATGAATAGAAGCAGTTAGTGCACATACAGAAGACATTCAACTTACCTCAGTTATCATGGCAACTCTAGCACTGGTCTTCAAACTATTCAAGTATGACTCAGAATGAACCTGCATTTGTATATTGAGCTTTCATCAGTCCATTTATTTGATAAAGGGATAAAATTTTGATGAAGCTACATCATATCTGCATACCATTTCAGAGCAGAATGAACTAGTAATTTTTTTTTTTTTGGTTGGGGGGGTGTGTGTGTGGCAGAGAACTAATAAATATTGACAGTGGCATCTTCCCATCAGGCTTGATAAGAAAGTTCATCTCTGTGGCACCTCAACATTGTAATCAGAATGATTTTTAGAATTGGATACTCAATGATGTAGATTTAACAAGCAAATTGAAGACAACCTCTTTCGAACTTGTTCTCTGCTCAAGCCTCCCATGCCATATGGCCTTCTAAAGAACTAGCAAACACATTGCCTTCTAACTAACTTCTATAGACATAACTCATCAGGCTTAAACTGGGCTGGTCTTAAGATGTACTAATAACTGCATTTATCAGAGCAAATATTTTCCACTGATTACACTGTAAAAGTAATAGCAAAAGTAAGCCAGAACACAATGAGTAAATGACCATAAAAATAAACAGAGAGGAGAATTACTAGGTTGCTTAATTATCTAATACAGAACATACCACAAGGAGATCCTCCTTTGAAGCTTCCAAAGGCTCGACGATGCGGCTTTTTACTAAAGCACCTTCCGAAATAAGGAACTGGCATATCCGTCCCCATTTGGAAGAGTCAAATGGGTGCCTACAAGGATTACAGATAAACCTTTGTAGCTGGTAATCATGAAGAGCTTCTTCTGACTCTTGTTTAGAGAGGCATGCAATAATGGGACAAGATCAAATCCTCATTGGTGGGATCCTAAGTTAGATCAATCCCCCAGCTTCATGTACAAAATCATTCCAGCATTCCGATATTCATGTAAGATGTAAGGCAAATTCATCATTTTTTTCCTTGGCACAGCATCTAGAAAAAGGTCTAATCTTATTGCTAATGGTTTAAAGAGAACCTTTTGGAGACATTTACATGTTTACCAAGGGGGTAAGGATGGGAACAGCAAACTGTGGGAGTCAAAATCGACAAGATGATGATGAAGCCAACAAGTCAAAATGTAATCCCCGCTTTCATAGTTAATTTTTTTTTTTTATATCAAGTCAATAGAAGTGACATGTGAAGGAAAGACTTTCTTAAATCCTCTAACGGTGCATGATCTTGTGCCGAGCATGCAATAGTTCTATATCACGAAAAAGTAAGGAACTCGAAAACCATGAAGTATCCAAAGTCCTCCCTAGAATATTTAACCACCCAACAAAGCTCGTAGTTCTTGATGTTCACATCAGAAGGTGAAGGAGGAACACATATCAAAGCCCCCAACTCTCTCAAAAGGATAAATCTACCGAGAAATTTACCAGCACGGGGAGAAACAAAGCATCCCTATGCGAGATTGTGCAGCCAACCTTCTTCCCATTGGTGACTCGAACTTGGTTTTTCATGGTACAACAGAACGCCTCAAACCAAACCGAAAATCTTTCTTACTTTCTACGCGCTTTTCTAAGTGAAATTTCCAGCTTCAAAGACCTCTCTATTACGAATTCAAAGATCACGGACAGCGGAAACATGCTCACAGAGAGCTCATACGCAAACTAATCCATATCAAAATACCGGCCAAACAGATTAAACCGTCGCTACGAACGAAGCTCGATTTCCCTCGTCATCGACGAGTATCATCCGGGAAGAAGCACGAACTAAATGAAGCATGAACATCCGATTCCAATCACTTACAGTTTCTCGATCCCGAGGAAAGCGATGTCGTAGGAAGGTGAGTAAACCAGCGGCACCTGCGCGATTCCGAGGACTCGCTCAGCCTTCGGTAGGAAGCAACGGGGATCACGCACGACGCGCGAGAGGATTAGGCGATTTTACCTTGGAGGAAGGGACGTTGGAGTAGAGCTTGCTGGAGAGGATCCGACGCGCCCGGGCACCGTCGGCGCTGCTCGCCGGCGGCGAGGAGGAGGAGGAGGAGGCCTTGGGATTCGCCGGCGGCAGCGTCGACATCTCTGCGCGCGCGAGGGAGCGAGATGAAGGAGAGTGCCTGACCGGTGAAAGAATCGAAAGGAAGGCGAGTCGACCGATCGAACGGGATCTGAGTCGGCGCGGGAATTTCACCGAGTCGGGGCCGAGTCCACCCGGAAGCTGGAAGAGCTCGCTTGGTTGGGAAGCAGAAGGACCACGAAGAAAGCGGCGCGAACGATGTTACACGTGGCAGTACGACGATGCCGTTGGTTTTATCGCTACGATAAAAGGAAAATCACTCCAAACTAATAATTTGCGAATCAAAGTTTTATTTTAACTTATCATAAAGAAAAACCCCAAGCATACATTCGAAGACAATTGGCCAGTTTGCCATGACTCTCTTACTTTCCAAAGTGGAATTCGAAAAAAATTGTCAAGTATTCGAGACATGATTTATCTTCTCGTTACCATAATTTAAATTATAAAAAAAAAAAAAGCGCGAAATCTTTCCATTTTATTTTATTTTATCCTTCACTAAATCTAGTTTTTCTTGTGTTTTTTTGCCGAATAGTTTTTCTTGTGTTAGTTTCTAGTTAATTTGTCAATTTCTAGCCCTAGGCTAGTTACACTGATTCTATGGGCTTTGGAGATTGGTAGAGTCATTGTGATTCAACCCACCATCCATGTGGTCTTTCTGTACTACGGCGTTTACGTGAGGATGGATTCATGAAACGAATGGATTTGGGACCAAATTTGGACCGTTGGCTCTTTAGAGAACATGGGCCTTGGGCCCGAATTGCTCCTTCTAGACTCTTCTTCAAAACGCTCTGGCCCAAATTCGAAAAACTAGAAAAAAATCCCATGAAAGAGGAAGGTGAAACTCTTCCAAGATATACCAGATTCTCATTTAGTTAATAACTTCGTGAGAAAAAGAAGAAGAAGAAGAAGAAAGAAGTTGTAATTGAAGCTGAGGAACAATTTAAGGTTTCCCTTTGTAATGATTTTACGCTAACTCCCCGGATTTACATCGAGGCAATCCTATGACTAGTGCGTCGGAGCGCTTTGCGGGCCTCCCCCTCCATCCTAGGTGGAGCATTTAGGCTGCGCATGATAAAATTTCTGTTTCTTGATTTCTTTGTTTCTGCTCCCCAACGGGTTTGGAACAATCCATTTAATAACGCATTTGATTTCTCTATTTCAAACAGATTTATATTTCGAAATAGATTTGAAGAAGAAATCATAAGCTAAAATTTTTAGTTTCTCAGTTTCTGAAATAGAAATTGAGAAATCAATTTCTTGCCAGAAATCAATTTCTATTCCAGAAATTTTGTCATGCGCACCCTTACCCAAACGGGCCCGCAATCCAATGAAATGGAAGGACGGCGCCACTGGCGCAGCATCACGTCGCGAGAGGCAAATGGCAAAAGGACGAGCATAGGGACGGAATCGGAACATCATCATGAGATCCGTTTGCCAAGAGCGAAACCTGCCGTCCCATATTTTGGACAAGCGGCTAGTGGCATCATGTCACGTCGACCGAAAGCAGGCGACACATTGATCGGATGGGAATTTTATCTCTACAGGATTTGAGACGACATCATCTTGATCGATAACAGGATCATTTGTAGGAATGACGTGGACGGATGTGAGGGACGAACGCTGTCCTAATCCGCTGTTCCGTCCGTGGTATTCGAAGCCCGGTGGGTTATGCACCCAGACCACCGAACTTTAATTTCAACATCCCAACGTCCTGATTTTTTTTATTTATCTATTCTCCTTCTTCTTCTTAATGTGATATTTATTTTATACTATAATCTTGGTGCAAGTGTCCTATTGGCCGATATGAAGTCTCTCGTTAGCGTGTAATGCTCGAACTCCGCGACCCTCTCGAATCAGGCTTAGCTGGAATTCGGAGGAATCATCTAATCAATCTAAATTTATTGTGCAGACGCGGTTCAGTACTATACTAACCTTTACATGAAGTCCCAATATAATTAATTTGATCAATTTTCACCGGAAATCGTCAACGTAACGATTCAGTCATCACCGTTGTCAACCATTTTACATAGCACTATGTGATATCAGAGATTTCTAGCAAAAACTAACTAGCCAAAAAAGATTACATTCGAATCTCATGCAAACATTTAGGACTAAATAGGATAAACTAAAATATTTACGATTGAATTGGCATCCACACGATTAATTTAGGACTAATTGGGATGATTTTCCATTTTGTTGATATTAAAAATAAAGGGAAAAGTATAAAAAAAAAGTCATAAAATTATTTTAGTCTTAAATCCTTTAATTATGCCGATTTATTTCTAAATATTTTCATAATTTGTTAATTAAGTCATTCCGGCTAATCGCTCATATGGATGCCAGTCATCCTACATAGTATGTTCAGTGGTAATGTGAATAACTTGTATAATTTTTTAGATAAACAAAATTTTCTTGTAGTTATTAACTTCACAAAAAAGAAATTGTAATTGAAGCTGAGTAACAATTTAACATTCCACTTTATCATGATTTTATAATATATCGAGACGATACAATGACTAGCGCGTCGAAGCGCTTTGTTGGCCTCCTTGTCCATCCTTTTTCCGTCGTCGACTCCTCTCTCTCGAGCAAGATTGCGTCGAAATAGCATTGAGGCTTATAACCTTTTCCCGTCATTACTAAATTCAATTGGTGCACGTGAAGAGAAATCGGACGAAATGGAAGGACCGTGCAACATCATGTCATGTCACGTCACGAGAGAGGAATGACAAAAGGACGAACAAAGGAAAGGAATCGAAACCTCATCATATCATATTTGACGAGCCTCATGTGGAAGCATATAACACATGGTGGGATGGAAGTTTATCTATGTATGATTTGAGATGACATGACGCCCAGGCGACGGTGTGCGGGAAAGAGAGATGGCGATGCATTCGTGCCTCAGTCCCCGAACGTGCGCAGGAAGGGAGCGCGTCTCTTGTCCCACATCGCCTAATGAGAGAGTCTTGGGCTAATTTATAAGGCTTAGGTCCCTCTAACTGTACATATACGTTTTCTTGGGATAGTATGGATTGCCTCGAGGGAAGCAAAACCGTGAGAACTTAATCATTGAAATATTGGGGAGGGATGCAAGTGATGTAGGGGAAGCAAAACCGTGAGAACTTAATCATTGAAATATTGGGGAAGGATGCAAGTGATGTAGGGGATGACACAATCCTGATTCAATGTTCTGCCTGTGATATTCAAAGTTGCGTTCCGAGATCAAATCACACAAGGAACTTTAATGTCAATATTCTCACGTTTTATACACCTCGAGCAGATTTTTCGATCAATTTTCGATCGATCGGCTCAAGGGAGATGTCACAAGTTAATTTTATAGGACGACCCATCATTAGAACGCGAACATCAACATCTTGCTAGTTAATCGTCCGGATTTTCACTCAAAGTATACATCAACCGAGGAAAAATCAATGGAAAGAAAAATACAGCGCGTTGGCTTGTCGAAGTTAAAGTTCGGTGACCCGAAAGAAAAAACCAACAAAGCTTAGTGACCGCCGGTAAAATTCATCCCGTTTTTTTTTTTTTTTTCAGTCTTACTCTATTCCTACTCTACACTCACTCGCAGACTTGTGCCATGCCTCTTGCAGAGCGTGGGAGTCGCAACCCACTCTCGAAACTTATGCGTCCCTACCCCCATCCCCCCTTGAGAATGTGGGGATTTGAACCCCTCACCTCCCCCTTCCATGTTGGAAGGGTGGCCACTGGGGCGAACCCCCAGTGGTTAAATTCATCCCGTTAGCATGTATAAAAGATTTTGAGATTGACCGATGATCCGATAATAGTTCCCGAATAATCAACATCTTGCTAGCACTTCATTTGATTTGAGTTCATCCGGCATCGTTTCAAACTTGGTGGAGAAGGGATCTTCTCACCCTTATTTCGTCCTGATTATTTATTTACTCCTTCTTCTTCTTTTTCTTAGTGTTATATTTATTTTATTATACTATAACTTGGTGCAAGTGTCCAATTGGTCGACATGTAGTCTCTCGTTAGCGTGTAATGCTCACACTCCACGGCTCTCTCAACTAAGGCTTAGCTGAAATTTGGAGAAATTGTCCAATCAGTTCTAAACCCATTATATAAATGCTAATTTAGTATTACACTTTACAATTTAACTAATTTAGTCTTAAACCTTACGTGAAATTTCAATATAGTCATTTCGATCAATTTTTGCCAAAAATCGCTAACGTAATGGTCTAGTATCTAATGTGATACTGTCATATCAGCGATTTCCAGTGAAAATTGATTCATCGGAAAAATTATATTGAAATTTCACACAAAAATTTATAACTAAATTGATAAAACTAAAAAGTTTAACGATAGAGTTGACATTCGCACAATAAGTTTAGGACTGAGTAGATAATTTTCCATTTAGTTGATATTAAAAAAATAAAGAGAAATGTATCAAAAAAAAATCTTAAACCTATTGAGTTCATTTCTAAATCTTTAAATTATGCGAATTTAATCATAAATCCTTTCATAATTTGTCAATTGAGTTATTTCAGCCAATTTTAATTTAAAATCGCTAACATGGGCGCCGGGCATCCTACATAGTATGGCCGGTAGACATGGACAATCCTTATAATTTTTTTAAAAATTTCAATTTATTATCATTATTATTTATTTTCCTTTCATTTTGGCTCGTGATGGTTGCTAGCCACTAGGTGAATGCCAGCAAGCCCTCACCAAATCTAAGCGAGGCAACCTTCACCCACGACTAGGAAAGCCCTAGGTGAGGGCCTTCACGCTAGCGTGGGTGCAAAGGGCGTCACCCAGGGCCGCAAGCTCTAGGCGAGGCAGCCCTTGTGGGCCAAAATGAAAGGAAAAAAAGAAGAACAAAAAATAATAAAAGAAAAGAACAAAAAAATTATGAAAAATTTAATATATTATTAAAAACTAACTACATTAGTACTGGTCGTATCATGTAAAATAATTGTCATCCACGTCAATGATATTTCAAACTCAAATTGACCGGATGAATTCGATTGGTAACTTGCCAAAAAAATTTAGGACTATACAATCAAAATGTTTAATATTGAATTTGCACAGTCATAATAAGTTTATCATCTCCTAATTTTATACTTTTCTCCAAAAATGTACCTCATGGACCTAATCGAAGTCCCAAAAATAAAATAAAATAAAATAAAATAAAATAAAATAAAATAGAAAAAGGCCTGCAACTGCTGATCAACGCAAGATTAATGTCACGTGCGAAAAATGGATCCTCGTACGCATGAACCTGAATCATTTGACCTAAACCTATGAAGCTAAGAAAGTTCATTCGAGGTTTGCTTTTCTTTGATAAAACAAATGAGCCACGAATTCCTCGTTGCGCATATCATTTCCAGCGTGCTTATAACAACTCACTTCATAAAACCATTATTTTATCAGCGCGACGGCGTCCTCATTGTTGAGACGTCGACTTTTCACCGTTCACAAACCATCCATTCATCGCGGAAAGACAATGATGTTTCAAAGGGATGAACACCCCCGAGTCATTCCGCAGCACATGTTCGTTGAAAGCACCATGCAAAATTTATATCCACAACATGATTGGGTTGATGATGAGGGTGCATTTGTTTGCGTGAAAAAGGAATAATTTGAAAAATGATTTTTTAGAAAAAAATGATCACCTGCACAACATATAAAAACGAGCAGATGAAAGGTATTCTCCTCGTCCGCATAAATGTTGTGACGTAAATCTTAGTCGATGCTGAAAACTTATTTCATTAAGTAATTATTTCAAACAGTGCAAGCGATCGTTTTTAAAAAAATATTTTTAAATTATTCATTCTACACAAAACAGACGGAGCCTAATTTATATTTATTTATTTATTTGTGAGAAACTTATTAACAAAGTGATCGGATTACTGAACTTTTATCTCTATATGATTTGAGACAACAACATCCTAATCAATAGAAATGACGTGGATGGATGGAGGAGATGAGCACGATCCTAATCCAATGTTTCGTCTATGCTATTCGAAGTTCAAATGCGTTTTGAGACTAGACTACCAAACTTTAATTTCAATGTCCTAACGGCCCTAAATTTTCCAATTGCTTGCGGTTAATACATCTCGAGCACAGGGGAGATGTCGCCAGTTAAATTTATAGGACGACGCATCATTAGCACGCGAACATCAACATCTTCCTGGGTGATTGTCCGGATTTTCAATCAAAGTGCATCAACTGAAGAAAAAGAAAGGAAAAGACAATACAGCACATTGGCTAGTTGAAGTTAAACTTCGGTGACCCGAAAGAAAAAACCAACAAAGTTTAGAAACCACTGATAAAATTCACCCCGTTAGCGTGTATAAAAGTTTTTGACATCGACCAATGATCCAATAAAAAATTCCTGATTAATTAATTTTACCTTTAGAATGTTTAGTAATCCAATAAAAAAAATCCCGAATAATTTAGTTTAGCTTTAGAGTGTTTAGTTACGAGCACGCTAGGCAAATCTCTTTTGGCCCCAGCACTTCATGAGTTTTGAGTTCATCCGGCATCGTTACAGCTTGGTGTAGAAGGGATCTCCTCACCCACATTTCACTCTATATATATTTATTTCTTATTCTTCTTTTTCTTAATGTTCTATTTATTTTATACTGTAATTTTGGTGTAAGTTTCCTATTGGTCGATAGGAAGTCTCTCGTTAGCATGTAATGCTCAGACTCCACGACTCTCTCGACTTAGGCTTACCTGAAATTTGGAGAAGTTGTCCAATCAATCTTAAATATATTATACGAATGTCAATTTAGTACTACACGACTCTCTTAACTTAGACTTAGCTAAAATTTGGAGAAATTATCTGATCAATCCTAAATCTATTGTACGAATGTTAATTCATTACTGCACTTTCCAATTTAGCTGAGTTAATCCAAAACTTTTACGTGAAATTCCAATGTAGTCTTTTTGACCAATTTTTATTAGAAACCGCTAACCTAATGGTATAGTTGTCACCACTGCCAACCGTTCTATGCAACACTCTGCCGTGTCAATAATTTCCGGTGAAAATTGATTTTCCGAAAGGATTACATTGGAATTCGGACAAAATTTTAAGACTAAATTGACAATATTTATGCTTGAATTAGCATCCACATAATAAATTTAGGACTGATTGGGTAATTTTTCATTTAGTTGATATTAAAAAATAAAGGTAAAAGTCCCAAAAAATAACTAAACATATTCAACTCTAAGCCCTTCAATTGTGTCAATTTAGTCTTTCACTTTTTCACAATTTGCTAATTAAATTCTCCATGCTGATTTCGTCCAAAAATCACCAATATGAATACTGACCGTCCTATGTAGTACTGCCGACGCCAACGTGAATAATTTTTATAATTTATTTTACAAATTTTGAATTTATTATTTTTTTTCCTTTCATTTTAGCTAATGAAGGTTGCCGGTCGCGCCCTCGCTTGCCGTTGACAAGGTGGTGATGGCCTTGGGCGAAGCCCTTCGCTCCCTCACTAGCATGAAGGGCCTCGCCTAGAGCCTTCGAGGCCCCTGTTGGCTATGGGTGAAGTGGGCTTCATCGGCCAAAATGAAAGAAAGAAAGAAAAAAGAAAAAAATAATAAAAGAAAAGAAAAGAATACAAAAGTTACAAAAATTCAAAATATTATTAAAAAATATTCACGTTAGTGTCAGGGGTTTAGCAAAAGCGGAGTAAGGGAATACGTCCAGTCCTCTAAATTCGACCAGAATCCTATTCTTGCTACGGAAAATGAGTACTTTGTTACTCTCCAGATCCCCTCAGAATTTCCCAGACAATGGGTTCAACAGGGATATTCTCATGTCCATTATGAAGCCGTTCATCTTACTCTCACCTTCCATGGTCGTAAAGGTTTGCCAGTTGTGGCAAGAATCGCGTTGTTAGATACCAGATTTTTGCAATACCAGCATGCTTGCATCGGTACTGTTCAAACTACTCTGAATGCCGAAACAGTCTTTGTGACTTTGTATCCAAACTTCAACATCGTCCTTTCAGATCCCCAGCTACTTTCTTTCTTGAAAGTCCAAGTTCAGCTCACTGGAGCCCCTCAAACTGCTGATTCTGTAGCTGCAACACTGCATTACCAAATGGTTTATCGAGTGCAGAACCATGCCCTCGACCTCAACTTCAACAATGGTAATGAAGATGCGTTGTTCATCTCTATACAGAATGACTAGGCATCCTACATCCATGTTCCCAGATAGATCCCAAAAGATACGTTGGCCAAGCTCCTTCCAGAGACCTGGATCACCAACTATGAAAAGCTACACCAACATAACAAGCCTTTCCAGTCTACGAACTCAGAATTCGTACGGAAAAAAGATGGAACTGTTTCCATCAAATTTGGCAAGGAAAAGGAAGAAAGTCCTTCTATCTTCCAAACACTCTTCATAATTGAACCATGTGTTCCTGAATCTATTTCCGAACCAGATCCAAAAAAGCATGTTCGACACTTCGACGGTGATGGACATCCTGTTCATTACTATAAAGACAAGTATGGTCATTATTTTTGGGATCCTTTCTGCCAATGTTCCTACTGTACAAATTCTCCTGACGAGGTAGACCCTCTTGCAAAATCTCCACGTCGACGGAAAAAGTCAAAGGATAAGGTGTACCAAAGGTACTTAGACGGAGATTCCTCCGTTGATACTCTTGGTGAGTGTGATAAATACCAGTTTATGATTTCTTATGCACCACCTCGACCACCAGAGTCCAGTACTACATCCCAAGTCTTACCAAATCCATCAAAATCACCCCCACCATCTCCTTCTCAGAAAAAACAAGCTCTTTTTCCATTTTATAAGCTAATCCTCAAATGGGCTAAGAAACATTCTTACCCACTTAAAGTCCTAGCAAAAACACCACCCACTTCTTCTATTGCCATGTTCCAAGATACTGCCTTTCCTCCTCTTGTTAAGGAAAGCTCTAAACTCTCGTTTCCTGCTTCAAAAGAGTTTATTGATCCACATGGCAGATACCGCCATATTCCCAAAATTCTTACCCCCACTGATGTGGATGAACATGGGAGACAGAAAAAAAACCCCTGCTGCTGAAGCCGTTCTAAACTGGCAATCAGAGACTCTGTTGGCACAAAACAATGCCTTTAAGGCAATTGGTTCTAAAATTGGAAATGTGCAACAAGATCTTCGAATGTATGATGAAAGCACCAAAAAGATACTTTCTGAGTTCCAGAAAAAGGCTTCACGCCTTGGAATCAGGACAACATCTTGGGTATCATTATCTTGAAAGTCCAAAACCAGAAATAGAAAAGCTCAAGAAGCAAATCCAACTTCTTGAAGAAGGAAGGTTCAGACATTTTGATCCATTGGCATCTCCTGTTAGAACTAGGTATTTACCCCCATATCCACATACGTCTATTTTTGCCACTATCCCAGAACCAGATATGGCAGAAATACGAAATCGCCTCAAAGCCCTGCAGAAGGAAAAAGGGAAAGAAAAAACACCCCCTACAGAATCAAGTTCACTCGTTATCAAAGAAAAGCCAGATCAGATGATGCTATCAAATCCATTAGAATCTTTTCTAAAGGATTTGGGTACTCAGGAACATGACCCCGTTATTCAACAACCTGAGCCTGATCCTGCCATTCCAGAAAAGCAGATTCTGTTTCCAGCTGAACAAACTTTTCCCGATACTAAATCAGATTCAACATCTCTTTCTTCATCTTCTTCATCCTTCTCAAATCCTACAGTTGACTCCCTCCCTATTGCGCCAGTGACCTCATCAATATTCATGGCTGATTCTCCAGATGATGATATGGAATCAAACTATTCTGATCCAGAAATTGGTCAGACAAGTAATCCTGCTAGAAGCAATCCAACGAGGCATGTGTCCATGGCATCAAAACAATTCTTCACCATCGATGATATTCCTTATCCTAAATGGCCAGAAAGACTTGAAGAATTCCATACTTGGTTGAATACTCAGTCCATCACCAACCATGATATGAATGATGTCCTTTACAACTTCGTTACAAGATTCACGAGAAGTCTCAAACTCTGGTGGCAATCAATTTCAGAACAAGATCAAATTTTGTTTCTGATGTCACCCAATTTCAGCCATGCCATTACTCTCTTATGTCATGTCTTTGTGGGAAAACCCGGAGATCTCATAGAGATAAAAAGAAGAGAATTTTTCGAAAGAAGATGCTGCTCCCTTCAAGAAAAACATCTTAATAAGCATTATTGAATGATGCTTCAACTCTTTTACCAAATTGGCGCATATCCAAATTTGAAGCATGTCTTCCTCACATCCATCCCTAAAGAGCTATCCCAGATGGTTGAAAGATCTTTCTTTGGAAAACAGAGAAGAGTACAAGATATTCCCTTAGGCGAAATACAGCAAGAAATCCATCTATGCCTTGAAGAATTATGCTTAAAGCGCCAGATGGTCCGTACCTACATCATAGATGACAAGCGCCTTGAATCAGCCTGTTCTCGCCAGAAGTTAAAAATCAAATGCTCCAAACAAGACAGTGATAGTACTTGTGGCTAGTATTCCCGGAAGAAAAAACACTACAAGAAGTATTCGATAAAGAAATCCAAACATGGATCCAAGCATTTCCGAAAAAAGAAGAAATGGCAATACATACGCAAAAGAAAGGATTATACGGGCCATAAGAAATCAAACTGTTGCTACATTTGCAACAAGAAAGGACATTTTGCCAAAAATTGTCCTCAGGCAAAAAAATGTCAGAATCATTTGATTAAGAATGAAACAGGTATTTCCCTTGAAAATGATGATATTGAATCCTTATTCTCTGCTGATGAAGAACCATCTGAACAAACTCTTTGTGTTATTCCCTTTTACTAAACTTCCAGTGAGACTGAGTCAGACTCAGAATCTGAAGACATTTTTCACATATCCCCCACATCTTCATAACCAAATCTTGACATATTTTTAAGTCAAACTCACTGCCCCCATTTTCCTGTAAAAATCATCACCTCAAAGTTTGCCAAGCCTATCAATGTCATTGCTCTCATTGATACCGGAGCAAGCTGTTCCATTCTAGATACTAAAGTTCTGCCTGAAGAATATTAGACTCCTCATGTCCGATATTTCAACTCCGCCTCAGGAGATACTTTCTCCACAAATGTCAGGACCACTCCCGTAACTGTCCAATTCTTTCCCCAGTGTTCCATAAATGCAAAAATCTTTAGATCAAACCTCCCCAATAAAGATCTGATAATTTGGTGGGACATTATGACTCAAATCTCTCAACTTCGCATCATTCCTGGAAAGGTCTTAGATATAAAGATCAATTCTCTGAATTCGTCAATATTCAGAGACTTTTTTTCCATTCAGATGAGTCTACTAGATCCAATCATGCAAAAGTTGCTAGAATCTTGTTCAGAATCTTAGAATTCGCTCAAAAATGTTCTCATCCTTTATGGGAAAATCCAGAATTCTTTGTTCGCCTCCCTTTCAAGAAAAATGAAGACATCAACCCAACAAAGGCGAGTCATATGGGAATGAAGCCAGAACACTTGGCTTTAGCTCAAAGGAAATACTTAGAATTATTACAACAATGCCTTATTGAAATTTCTAATTCTCAATGGGCTTGTGAAGCATTTTATGTCAATAAGCGTGCCGAGCAAAACAGAGGAAAAATGAGACTGGTGATCAACTATCAACTTCTCAATCTTTTTCTCCAAGATGATAAGTTCCCTTTACCATCTAGAGATTCTTTTTTTATTGGTCTAACCAAGGCCCATATCTATTCCAAATTCGACCTCAAAGCCGGATTTTGGCAATTGGGCATCCATCCTGAAGACAGATCCAAAACAGGATTCTGTATCCCGAACCAGCACTTCCAGTGGAAAGTTCTTCCTTTTGGCCTAAAGGTAGCACCATCCCTTTTCCAAAAGGCCATGTGTCGTATTTTCCAACCAATCTTGTCAAGTGCAGCCGTATACATCGATGATATTCTGCTCTATAGTCCTGATGAGCAATCCCACTACCAACTTCTTGAACAGTTTGCAGAAATCATGAAAAAGCATGGTATTATGCTTTCCTAAAGGAAAATGAATATTGCCCAAACAGAAATCGAATTTCTTGGTATGCACCTCAACAAAGGTACATATTATCCAGGGCCACATATCGCTCAAGAATTATTGAAGTTTCCTGTAGAAAACTTCACGACAAAACAAGTTCAGCAATTTCTTGGGATAATCAATTATCTCAGGGGTTTTGTCCCAAACATTGCAAAGCTGCTGATTCCCCTGCAGTCCATGCTGAAAAAGAATCCCCCACCATGGGGAAAAATCCAGACTAAAGCAGTTGCTGAGCTTAAAGAGATTATGCAGAATCTCCCACCATTACAAATACCATCAATAGGAAAAAGAATTCTTCAAACTGACGCCAGTGATGAATACTGGGCGGCCATCTTGTTCGAAGAAATTGATGGTAAGAAACACATTTGTGCTCACAAAAGTAGAAATTTTTCCCAGGCTGAAATGTATTACCATTCCACTTTTAAAGAAATCCTAGCAGTAAAAAATGGAATCAAAAAATTTGAGTTTCATCTCATAGGCCATCACTTCATGGTGGAATTAGACATGGCATCTTTCCCCCAGATGACCAAGTTTAAACAGAAACAGATTCCAAACTCTCAACTGCTTCGATGGGCTGAATGGTTTTTAAAATACTCTTTTGAAACCAAACACATTCCTGGAAAAAAGAATGTGCTTGCTGACTTTTTGTCAAAACCCAAAGCACTAGCTGAAATCAACATGTACATCAAAAAGCCTACTTTCCATATGCTCAATTATGGCGTGAAATACAAGATTGAGAAGATCAAAGATTTGCCAAGCTGGAAATATCCCCAAGAGATTATTCAGCAAATCCAGAATGACAGTCTTACTGAGAACCTAGAGAACCTCATGTGGCAATGCCACACAGACCTATTCAGATTCAATGGAGGTTTGATTCTTTATCCTTTTGGGTTAAATTTGAATTATCCTTTCATTCATCCTCTTATCTGGAAGGAAGATGATTTCCCTGACCAGCTCAAGACGTTGTTATGGTACTTAACCAATAAGTACTTAATAGCTATTGAAATTCCTACCAGAAGATTCATTGCCAATCTCACCAGGATATTCTTACTCGGAAGAAATGTGGAAAAAGAAAGCGATAAGAATCTCTTAGACTTTCTTAATTGGTTCTATCATCTTACATGTTGGAAACAAGACTTGGAAAAAGAACTGAGAACCATGACACCAAATCTTGAGGTCCACACCATCCCGCTTTTCCGACGTCCATGGAATTTTTGCAGAAACAATGGTAGTATTCTCGATGCACCACTAGAAAGAGGAACCACATCCTATAAACCTCACTTGAACAATCGAGAAGCCCGGATTCACAAATCTTATCCAAGATCTGTTAGATTTTGCGAAAGCGAGTACCGAGAACTCTAGAGAATCCTATGCCAGGAAAACAAAACCATTCCAGAAGATGTTTGGAATAATGTACTCACTACGTGGGATCATTATGACCTAGCACCAGAAGCTAAGAAAGCACTTAGGCAATACAGACAAGTTGCATCGTCCCAAGAGCATGAAATGACAAGCGAAGATGACATTGTCCAGTCTACTCAAGACCCCTATGCATGCTTTGGAGGTCCTCTTTCCCAGAATCCCTACGAACAGGGATCCTCGTCCTCATTCCAAGACATGGACACATCCTTCTATGCACAGCCATCCAATTAGCCTCAGCCAAGCATTCCTACTAATACCACAAGTGAAAACACAAACTAGGCATAAGAAGAAGCATCCCATGGGGCTCATGAAGCATCCTCATCTCGAAGGCTGAATCAAATCCTCTCACCTTAAGACCTCGAAGCACTTCAACAGAAATATGAGGCACATTTCCTAGAAGACAACTCAAATGATGACTCGGTTTGTAGCTACAATGCCCATGACGGACGAGGCCGTTGAGTCCGTACAATTTCACTGTAGCAAAATCACTGTTCATTTTTACTGTAGCACTAGGCTAGGGAAAGTATTGTTCACAGTACAGTTACTGTTCATAGTGTGCAAATAATTCCCTCCCGGAAGTTTCCGGTGCCCCTGTTTGTATTTGGACCCGTGAGTTGGTCCATGTGTGTCCTTGTAACCTTTCATTGCCTATATAAGGCAATGAGTGTGTATTGTTTTGGGCAGAGTCCCCTGAAGTAAAGTGAGTGTTTATGAAAAACCTCTCTATGGCTTTCTAAATTCCTCTTCTTCTCCAGCCTGGTAGGATCCTCCAAGAAATGCAGCTTGGGTAGGTTAGAAATGTTTTAATCCTGAAATTTTTGGGTGTCTTTAGGCTTTGAACTAAAGGGCTGAGTGGTTTTCTGCTAAAAGTTTGTCCTTGAAGGGCTTGAACAGGAGTTGTTCGCCCACTGTGGGATGCATACATGCAGGAAATTTACTCTCCTTCCCTGGTTCTAAGTCTAGGTCCTAAATGATCAGCATTCACATATGCAATTGGATAAATTCGATTGGCAAAATGGAAAAATGTTTAGGACTGAATTGACGCAATTAAAAATTTATGACTGAATTGACATAAATATATTAGATTGAAGATTTTGATACTTTTCTCGACATATGTACCGGCTAACCCAATCGAAGTCCCAAAAAATAAGAAAATAGATAGAGACCTGCAACTGCTGATCAACGCACAATTAACGTCACGTGCAAAAATGGATCCTCGTACGGCTCAAGCAAAATCATTTGACCTTGACCTTGGAACTTGGAAGCTAAGAAAGTTCATTTGGGGTTTGCTTTAGGTGATAAAACAAATGACCCGCGAATTCCTGGTTGCTCATATCATTTTGGTCGTGCCGATAACAACTCTTTGTAAAACAACTTCTTTTATCAGCGCAACCGCATAATCATTATCGAGACCTCAACTTTTGATAATTTAGGACCTGTTTGTTTGTGTTCTTTTTTTATTCCTCGAAACACAATTTATGTTCTTTTGTTCCGAGGAACAAAAAAAATACAGAAATGCGTTTGTTTACACATTTGTTATTAGGAACAAATTTGGAACAAAAACAAGAAACAAAAAAAAAAAATTATTTCTTGTTCCCGAAAACACTTCCGAGAAATAATTTTTCTCTCTCCTATTTTTTCCTTCTCTTTCTTTTCTTCTTCCTTTTTCTTTGGTCGGTTGCCGACCTCGGCCATGGCCAGCAACCAACCAATCAAAGGGTTGGCAACCTTACCGAGCGTCGCCGCCCCGGCGAGGCTCGGCCTCGCTAGGCCACCGCTATGTGACACCAACTTGGCGGTGGTTGGGCAAGGCCGAGCCTCGCCAGTGGTTGGGCAAGGCCACCGACCCTCATCGGCCGGTCGTCGGCCATGGTCGAGGCCGGCAACCGGCCAAAATGAAGAAAATTTAAAAAAAAAAAAAACAATTTTAAAAGGAAAAATAAAATTAAATAAATAAAAAAATTAAGAGAAACAAAAAAAATTATACAAGTTTACTAAACGTGTTTCTGTTCTTTTTCTATTTCAGGAACAAAAATTTTGTGCAGTTACCAAACACGTTCTTCTGTTCAAAAATTGTTCACCAAAACAGAAATAGTTTTTTCTATTTCTATTCCCTAGAATAATTTTTGAACAAAAACGTTACTAAACGCACCATTACAAACCATCCATTCATCACGAAAAGATAATGACAATTCAAAAGGACGATTGCCCCCTGAGTCATTTCACAACACATGTCCATCGAAAGCACCACGGAAAATTTACATCCATGACATGATCGGGTTGATGTTGAGGGTGTGTTTGTTTGCGTAAAAATTGAATAATTCGAAAAATGTTTATTTTAAAAATGATTCTCGGTACTACTTATAAAGACGAATAAATGAAAGACATTCTCCTTTGTCCGTGAAAATGTTTTGACGTAAATCGTTTGTCAATGATCACAAATATTTTCATTGAGTAATTATCTCAAGTGATGTGGGCGATTGTTTTCAGAAAAACTGTTTTTCAAATATTTCATTATTCGCGAAATAAACGGAACTTGATTTACGTTTTATGAAACAAATAAAGCTTAATTTTTACAAAATAAAAGCCTAATTTACATTTTTTTTTGTGAGAAATTATTAACCAAGCGATCGGCTTGTAGGTGCACTGCTTATGAGCAATTACATTGTGTAAGACTATAAAAGTCGGTGCGTGCATATTGTAAACAATCCACGATCATCAATGCAAACCTTTGTATTTTTCCTCAGTTTCAATTCTCAGCTTCCAGTACTTGCATATCCTTTCCCTTTAAATTTAGTGTTCTCGATCCTCATCATGCAATTCAATTCTCTGTCCAAATCACCACCGAACCCAATTCACAAAAAGAGAAAGGATGATCAAAGATCAACCTATGGCGAAAGGTACTTTCCTAATTTCTAGTGAAAAGCCATGCGTCATTTGATTTCGTATTGGTCCAGCATGTGATGTTCCGACTTCACGACTCTCTCACAAGTCACAACTGAGGCTACCCGAAATTTTAAAAGCTCGACCTCGCCGGCCAAAAATAAAATTCGAAGTCCCGAAAGTGAAAGCAAAAAGGAGAGGCCTCGCGACAGCTAACCAACCCCCGATCGACGTCACGTGCAGAGACCGATCCTCGTAATCGTACGCTGAATGATCGACCTACGAAAGGGTTAGCTCGTCCTAGGCAGTATCCCGGTCTCTCCACCAGTACAGTACTAGATTGCCTCGTTGCTTTTGTCGTTTTCATTGTTGCCGATGGACGGTCGCGCTTTAAAAGGGTCGATCGCCCGGCAAGTCATTCGATACCACATGCTCATTACAGGTCCCAAATTAATTTTTGGATCATAAAGAATTCCAAACTTAAACACTCGTAAAATATGTACTCCATGTTAACATCCATCAAAAGTTTACCGTGAAATTGGCAAGCTTGATCACACATGCTAAGCTCTTCAAGAATACCAATAATTACAAGTCCACATGGAATTCTATATCGGTTTTGGTCAAATTTATCACACATATACTAATTTAATTTTTTTGTAACCTAAAAATTAGTTTGTGGATAAATCTGTCATAGATATATTAATTTGGGATTTTTTTTTTTCGTTATATTAATCCTTAAAAGTACCACGAAAGAGTGGTTAGTTTATAAATGTACTTTCGAAGGATAATCTTTTTCGCCGGTTTTGTATAATCTTTTTCATAAAAATATACACCCAAAAATACGGCTTTGATATGAGATACGCTTCTCTAATAAAATGGCTAAAATCATGAAAAATCTCAAGCTAGTATATCTATGATAAATTTACCCAAAATTAATTTTTCGACCAATAAAAATCCCAAATTGTTAAACTCGTGACAAATTTACTTTCAATTAGTTTCCGTTAAAATTGCTACTGAGTTGGACGTTTGATAAGTATATCATTTTGGGGTTTCACACTCCGTTTGCCACATATGTATCGCTTTGTGATTTTTCGTGGAGTTAATCCAATTTAACAGAATCCAACAGAGAATAATTTTGTCATAAATTTACCAATTTAAGGGTTTTGATGGTCCGTTATAAATGCACTATTTTAGAGTTTTTCATGAAATTAGTATAAAAGAAAGAAAAAAATACGAATGAATCATCAAGACACGAACAAGCGTCGAGAAAGCCAACTCATCATTCCCACAATCAAACCTAGTACACGCATCACATCAATCATAGCGATGTCCCGATCTAGAATTAGGCGTGTGCTCTCCCCATCTAATTCTAGATTTGAGAATTTGAACTAGATCTAGGAGTTCTTCTCTCCCGATTTAGACATGGGAGTTTAATAATGTCTTCAAGGATTTGATACCCCCGTGCTTTGTCCATGTATAGGTCTTCTGCCTTTAGTTTTAATAATGATCGCAGGAGCTTTGATGTCTTGCTAAATTATGAAGATTTGCTCTTCCAAAAGTTAGATCTATGTTTATTCAACCTATTTTGATTGTCTCCATACGGTGATGGTATAGAGAAAGCCAAACCTGGGCACGTACTACCAATTGACAACGCCTTAGTTATTGGAGAAAGAATTTCTGATGTGTACTCATCACTAACAATTTGACTATGATATGAAATTTGGTGATTAGCCGCCAATTATTTTGCTTGACAGATTCGTTATTTTGGAACAAATGTGTACTTAACCTTGCCGGTGCTTCATTAATGCTCATTGTTTTTTGGATTTAGCTTTGTTTTGTAATGTCCTGGTCTTTGCTCCACTTCAATTTGCTTTATCATGACATTTTTATGTACTTTTTATGTATTCTCTTGAGTCATGAATATAATTCTTTTTGATAAAAAAAAAATTTGTCCCGTCGAGATTCGGGCGGGCGGGTCCACTTATCCGGTTTCGTCTTTTTCGTGTTGGGCGGCTTTATCGAGAACCACAGGGTCGGCCCGGAATTTCTTAATTTCGAAACCGAGCGGGCCCCACGTGGAACGTTAGTTAGGAGCCACGAATTTCAGGGGCACGATAAGAGCTAGTGGCCCGAGTCATTATGATAATAATTCTTTGGGACGACCATAATTTCTATCTTAATCCGCATTCCACGTGTACGCAAATCATTGCCGATTTTAAAATGTTGCCCCCAATTATAGGAGAGAGAATTCGGTAATATACATTTACATATGTATATGTACACACGGATCCCCACACGCAAAATTATAAAATTGAAAAATATTGAGTATTTAAGGAGCTACTTCTATTCGGAGCTTTCTTTCGATTATCGTCCACCATCCTTTCCTTGTACAACCTCGACGACGAAGCAACGTGATCTTAGAGAATAAGCTGAGATTCTCTAATGACTTTCGAGTGGATTCGAAGTGGGATTAATATTCCGTGCAACATGTGACCAGCTTTTTCTGGTCAAGACGGTTCGAGTTCTTACAGAGAAAAACGTCAAATTAAATTAAAAGGATTTATTATTTTTCCATCCTTAAGGTTCAGGATTTTAACTAATTGCCAATGCACGTGGTGCAAGTGAGTCGATGGTGGGAGTTAATTTGTGATTTTTTTATTTTATTTTATACGAAAGGTGGTTGGGTGTAGATAAATCATGGGTAGCCAAAAAGGAAATAAAGAAAGATGCTTGTAGCCCAAACACCAAATGCTTGAATTTTCCCTTTTCTTTACCCAGGTGGTCTTGTCTGATGGCCATATATAGCTTTGTCCCCCACTTCAAATTTTCGGTCATGATGGAGATTTTCTTTTTCTTTTTTATATTTATTTTCATCTTTTGGTTCAGCAAAAGAGCCGAAATGGGTTACCCACATTGACACCACTCAGGGCGAGCATCAAGTCCAATTCGGAAACTAGATCGGACAGAATCAATTGATTTTAGGCTGTCTCTGTTGGAATGAATTGATGGAACTGGTCAATAGTACATTTTTTTTTTTATCCAGTAAGAGTAAAAGCAACAACACAAATTATTTGTGAGTATCGTCTCTTTTTCCATTAGTAATTTATCCGTGATTAGTAATTTCATCATATGCTAAAAGTAATTATCAACAACTTTTTAGAAAGAGAATGAAACATTAAAAAAATAACATTGTCACAGTTTCTAGGGTGAATAATGCCCGTTTTGCGTCCAACAAATCGGGTTTGCCCGATTCTCAATTTAGAATGGGAACCGATCTATTTTAAAACCGATCATCCCTACACGGGATTTGATCTTCCTAGATGATGAACTCGGAAAGACATTTGGGATGGCTGCTCCTCAAAATTGCATAGCACCTCCCTTAGGCGGATCCTCAAAGCTGACGTCGACTTAAACTTCATCCAACCTATAAAATAAAGGGAGTGGCGTTTGAAACGGATCATCCTCGCACGAGATTGATCTTCCTAGACGACGAACTCCAAAAGGCGTCCAAGATCGCTGCTCCTCCAAATTGCATAGCCCCTCCCTCAGGCGGATTATCAACGCGACGTCGCGTCAACTTAAACTTAATCCAGACTATAATGAAGTAGAGGGAGTGGCGTTTGCTTTTCGCTCACCGCCTGCCACGTGGGCTCTCCTGAGTGGACAGTCATTGACGTCACCAACCAAGGGGAATGGCTGTGGGGCCGGGGCCGCACCCACGTGGCGGCGCGAGGAATCCAAATCCGGGGAAGAGGGACCAAAAACGCAGGTCGTTTTGGGGATAAGCACATGCAATACGAGGAGGGCGCGTCGCATGTATAATAAGCGCGAGGAGCGCTCCAACGAGCCTCCCGTCTCTGACTGGCCAACCGTCGTCGTTCGGCGAATGCGAGCGGCGAGAGGAGAGGCGTCACGGCACGGGAGACTCCGCTCCTCCGGCGGCGGCGGCGGCAACGACGAGGAAGGAGAAGAAGAAGAAGATCCGAGACCACAACCTCTCTCTCTCTCTCCGTGCGAGGGGAGATAGGTTTTCGAGGCAGAACGTATCTCCAGCTTCCAAGAGCTCCGGCAGGCGCCGATGAGGACCAACATTTCCTCGGTAATCTCTCCCTCGTTGCCTAGAGTATGGTTGCGCGGGAAGCCGGAGCTCGAGATTCAATCGGCGATTCCCATGTCTCCGATGTGTTTTTCAATGCCGAAAATCTGACACGGTCGGGCTCCGAGTTTTTCTAATCTTAGGCTTCGGCTGTCCGACTGATTTCTTACGTGCTGTCGCCGTCTGTGCTGTGCTCGCGTGATCGCTCGCGGACGTGCACTCATGCTGGCTCGCTCATCGTTTGTTTTTGTGTGGTGGTGGTTTGTTTGCAGGGATGCAGCTCTCTGACAATAGGCGAGCGGATCTGCGCGGCTTTCATGCCGTTCGTGGCGATTTTCGAGATTTTTATGTGCACATTGGTCGATTGCTTTGAGTTCCGACCCCGGCCGCCCGGCAAGATGCGTCGCCACGGTTACAGAGACCTGGCTCGCCTTGCAGATGAGACAACATGTCTGTCTGTCTTTCTGTCTCTCTCCTTCTGGCCATCTTGTTTTTTTTTTTTTTCCGTTCCTTTAATTGTGCCCTTTGCAATGTGTTTGGGAAGAATTTTCTCATCCACAGTAACAATTTGCGTGTATAACCTGGGTAAAAAGTGTGGATTTGCAACGATGCTCAATTAATTTGAAATGAAGATTGGCGCGTGCCGTTCTTTCTTTTTCTTCGTGCGTGCGAGTTCTCGCGTTTGTGTGCGTCCGATATGAAAAAATCTGGTACCAATCGTTTGCATTTACTCTATCAAGTGTAAGCATTTTTTCGAACTGGTGTCGTGTGTATGAAAACGGAAAATTTGATAGTTATGTTTTTTACTTCGCAGTCACTGTGAACGAAGTGGAAGCGTTGCATGAGCTGTTCAAGAAATTGAGCAGTTCAATCATTGATGACGGTCTAATCCACAAGGTAAATCGCGGCGCGTTGTTTGATACTTACCGTGCACGTTTCGTTGAGTCATTTATTTGATCGGCTTTTTTCCTGTTCTATTTATTGAGCCCTTTGGAGGGAAGTTTTGGATTTCCTTTAGCTAGATTGACCAATCCATGCATATAGCATGAATTACTTGGGGACTAAAGATCATGATCTTTTACTCATATTTCGAAGTTAAAAGCTTATTATTCTTGTTCTGCTCATATAATTTGCACAGCATCAGATCTCTTTATCGTAAGTTTATAACATTCAGTGTAGTGACTGTGGTCTGCTTAAAAAGAGGTCAAAGAATATGACACCATATTCTTACTTTATACTGATTGGCTGCAAGGAGCTCAGTATTCCTGCTCATATTTCTGAATGGTTGTGACTTCTTCCAATTCCGCATGCAATGATTTGCACCAACTAATTGCACGCATTGCTTCTTGTTGTAAGCATGTCATCCACTTAGCAATCGTTGATTGTAAAACACCTGTTGGGCACAGGAGGAGCTTCAGTTGGCACTGTTCCAGACTCCATCAGGGGAGAACCTTTTCCTCGACCGGGTGAATAATCTCAACGGCTCTTATCCTTATTTTATCTCACGTTTTACGATAACTGCTCCGAATTGATTGGTCTTTAATACCCATCGACGGGGTTAGTTATTGGATGGTAGAACATTGATCCTTGACACTATGAAGATTTAATTTGGGTTTTCGTGAGCATTGATACTTTCAGTGATTTGCAAAATGTCGGTGTAAAGCTTTCCTGGACCGAAAGTAGTGTTACCTATGTACGTTAAGGGGTCCTCTGTCTCTTTGTTGATGTGTGTTTTGTGTTTTATTTCTTTTCTAGGTCTTCGATGTTTTTGATGAAAAAAAAAATGGAGTCATTGAATTTGAAGAGTTTGTCCATTCACTCAGTGTATTTCATCCCCATGCTCCGATTGAAGACAAAATAGATTGTAAGGATTCAATATGTGTTTTACTAATTTTGTTGCAGCAGAGTTACTCTGTGTTGATGGTACTATGTCTATCCTTTGCAGTTGCATTTAGGTTGTATGATCTCAGACAAACGGGGTATATCGAGCGAGAAGAGGTAAGTATGCGATTCATCCTGATCGCTGATTTACCGGACATAATAGGCAATAGGCTCATTAGCCTTCCATTGGTTTCAGGTTAAGCAAATGGTTATTGCAATTTTGATGGAATCAGGCACGAGTCTGTCCGATGATCTCCTTGAGGCTATTATCGACAAAGTAATACAGACCCCACCAAAAGAAATGCATTGTATTCCTTCTCATTTTCTTCTCACCTTTGGAAACAACCTTATCCTCACAGAAGGCATATTACTCTTGCAGACATTTGCTGATGCAGATGCTGACGGGGACGGTAGGATCAGCAAAGATGAATGGAAGGCTTTCGTGCTACGAAATCCAACTATTCTGAAGAACATGACTCTTCCATACTTAAAGTATGTCTTTGTTCTCTCTGTCTTTGTTTTGCGTGTCACTGTTTCCACACTCTTCATTGTCGTTCATTCTTTTTCAATAGCCTTCTCAATTTCTAATCGACCATCAGAGTTTGGAGTATGGACCTAACTGCTTATTCAAAATTTCATTTTCCAGGGATGTCACCACTGTGTTTCCGAGTTTTGTTTTCAATACTGAAGTCGAAGACTGAAAGTGCTAGTGATTTATCATCGCACTACTGGATAGTGCCATCAAAAGATAGTCTCGTATGAACAGCCTCATTTCAGCAGATACATATAGGTCAAGTTTTCTGTGGGTTGGAGACAGTTTTTAAGTTTAGAGCAGATTCCACTTTGTCATTTAATTATGGGGACTACAGTGCAGCCATCTACTCAGTGATCCGAGCGAATGAGGAAAAGAAGGGAACTTATTAGAAGGCAAAATGCTTTTTTCGCTCTGAGTAGAGTATGGCATTGGCGGTTATCTGCTTGATGTCGGTTGGGTGTTAAATTGCAGCGTGGTGGAAGAATCTCACAGAGAAAAGAAAGGTAAAAACAAAAGGACAAACCTGGATTCTAGTCATTCGACCTATTATAGAGAATTTCATAGCTCGTGCGCCCTGGTGGGGTGCAATCATCAATTTTGTAATGGCGTATTTATTTGCCAACAATTTGCCTTAGGTTAGTTGTGTACATAATTTTCCTCAATGACTAGGCATTAGCAACTTGAATGTTATAGTTTGGACCTTCGAGAGAAAGATCATTGCACTCTAGGTCGACCCTCTCAGCTCTCGAGTCCGCCATTGAAGGCCTTGTACATAGTTTCCTATGTGAAAGGGACAATCGATTTTGCTCAGTGAACAGAGCGACAATTCATCTTCTCTTTTGACTTGTTGCTCAACTCTGTTTCTTGATGTTTTCTTGTTTTGGTATATACACAGGGCAAAAGCCTCACAAAAAGAGAAAAAAGCTATCAAGTACTACGATCTTTGATTCCTAATTTTTCTCCTAAAAGAGAAAAATCCGACTCCGAAGGTGGAGTGGTCTAGGCGATTTGCTGTTTATGGCACGTAGGTATGCTATAATTCGAAGCTGCCATGAATGGAGAGAGCAAATGTGATTTCAAACGTGACAAGATGGACTGTTGTATCAATTCAAGAAGAGCTTTAATGGGGCTAGAATTCTATGTGCCTTTAGATTTGAGTACCATTAGGGATCCGATGAATTTCCTTTTCCCATATCATAAGTAGGATGTTGAGTTTCTTATGTTTCTTAATTAAAAGGTTTTCTATTCCAACTTGAAGCAGGATTTCAATTATATATACGTACAGTGGTTGTACTTTCTGTTATTTCATTGAGGCGAGCCTTTACTCTGGAACTCGACTCAAACCTAAACCTATTTACTCATCCACTGAGACTCTTCATATTCTGAATCGAATCGACTCTCACCACTTTGGGACTCGTTGTACTATACGGACACCGCTTCCTCCCAATTGGCCACTACTGAAGCTGGTAGCAAATCTAGACTGCCGCTAGTGGAGCAGACTCTTGCTGTTGAGATGGACAATGCCGAAATAGAATCCTAGAGAGAGCTGGGACATCGGTCAATCTTGGTCCTGAAACGATTGCTCTCTGTGCCACTAGCACTCCTGGTCCTAGCTTGCAGACCACGGAAAATTAGAGTCTTGAAGCTGGAGACGCAGAGGAAAACAGGATGGAGATCACAGAAGCAGAAGAGTTTGTTCGAGGACTCAGGATTGATGAAGAACCTTGTGAGCCTGATCGTGAAGACCCTCCAGGAATGAGGATGAAGCACCGGGAGCGGCATCTGATGGTGAAGGAAAAGATGACGCCAGAGGCTGGATTAAAGTTGGGGGAAATTAGTTTTGATGATGAAGGTCCTGTTGACGAAAAAGAGGAAATCGTCGTGGTCCCCGATGAGATGATTCGTGAAGCCGTGTTGGGTAACGGGGGACAAGCTCAAAGAAAAAATCGATTTGGGGTGGTCCAAACGTGGATGAGAAGAAGGGCAAGCTAATAGGCGCGGATGATGTAGGGGAGAATGATCCACATTGAAAGGAAGCTTTCTGGTCGCTTTCCCATAACTTTCATAGAAAAGTTCCCGGCAAAAGAAAATTCGAGAAAGTGCGTTAAGAAATACCAGCAAGAGTTGAATTAGATGAACGATTCTGACAATCCGTCTTCACTAAAGCCTGGTTTGGAGTAGCGATCCTTAAAAGTGGCATTTGCCAGAAACGAGAAACATAATGACTCTTCATGTCCCGCTTGATGACTGGAAGGTCGAGCATTCCTCGGGTCAGAAGTGAAAGCCTGAGCCTACTAAACTCGGGTGCGCCAAGAAGGCTGAAACCTTGAGGTATTATACTTCTCTGGCATGACTATGAATTTGGGCAGCAATTGGCAAATTCTAGTCTCTCCAGCCTCATAATGAGTTCTCTCCAATTCGAGTGAGAATGGCACGTGCATCATTCGAGTATTGACGCATTGTTGCATCAGTAAAGTTAGATTGGACGAGATTCTATCAATTAGGAGTTGAGTTCTATTAGGGATTTTATAAGTTCTTTCTTCCTATTATAAGCAAGGTTTTCTTATCTACATGTTTCCCCTTTTATATGCTCCTTTACTAGAAATTCAGATTTCAAAGAACCATTATGGTTCTTCCTATCAATAGAGCATATGAACAATTATTGATGTTTATCTCAAGTGTCATGCTGAAGCAACTGTACTTTTTATCTTGTGACGTCAAAATGACTTCGAATTATCGTTCATTCAAGATCCCAATCAGACCAGACTTCCTTAAATGTAAAGACAAGAGCATCTAAACAAACATCCCTTTTTTCTTTCCCATTCAATTTTCACAATACCCTGCAGAGATCGACTGTTTACACTTCACAAGTAAGATCTCTGCGAGTTACATGACTTTAATGACCTTTTATTTTTTGTTTTTCGTTTTCTTTTATTTTTTATTTTTTTTTGCATTGTTCTTGCTTCTTACACTTTTCTTACATGAGAATTGACAGTTGCATGTTGTAGTAATAAAACAAAAGCACATTCCAAATGGGAATCCTCCACTGCACTTTTGCAGCCTGCTTCATTGAAGAGGATGTCCATCTTGTGCTGCTGAATGGAGAGTGCTCGTGCCCCCACTTTGACTGAGCCAGCACCCCTCACAAATAAAAAGTATTTTCTCTCTCTACAGTTTCTTTTGCCGAACGAAAATTGCTACCTCTAGCTATTCGAGCCGAGGATCAAGCATCTGTCTGACTAGGAGAATTACAGGAACAGCAACCCCCAGCAATGCTAACTGGTAGAATTCTTTCTGTCAGCAAGCAACCGTTGGAGACGTCTTAGACGATGCATAAGCTGAGTAAAAGAAGGCCGCAAATGTGGCTCCCTGCAAGAGACAACTTCTAGTCAATTGTTGAGTAAAAGCAGCAGAGATCGATTGGGAGTCACAGCACAAAGACTTCCAGTTACCGGATAAACGGCTTTGTCATTCAAAAGATTGGTAAAAGTAAGAACGACACAACTAAAAAGCAGATATGCATACTCATATCAGATCTTGTGTGGGAAATGTAAAGAACCATTCTCAATCAAGTAATCCCCATCTTCATATTGCGTAAGGCTCAAGACATTATAGTCGACCTGATACAATGCAGAAATTTTAGGCTTAAGACTTACGTTTGCCAACATTCTTGTATTATCTGTGCAACAGTGGGGTCAACCTCCTCTGGGATTTCAAGACACCTGTTCTGGAAATTAACAGCTCCAACAACTTGCATCGAATTCAACCCCTTCCATGGTATAGACAAGGTTGCCAACTCCCATAGTATCACACCAAAACTATAAACATCACATCTGCAAAAAATATGAGTATGTTCACGCAACAAATCCAGGAGTGAATTAAAAAATTATAAAAATGGAATACGATACATTTTTTACACTTACTTCTCGTTGGCCGGTTCATTTCTTAGAACTTCTGGTGCCATCCACTCCGGCTGTAACAAAAGGCTCCATCATTGGGATAGCGCAGACGGTTCTCATGATTTCATTTCATCACTAGGGGGCATTCAAAAATACAGCAATACGCCTAAATAAATATCAGCATTGAAATTACCGTTCCAGCAGTAGACTTTGAGAACAAAAACGTGTGATGCTTCATCCTTGACAAGCCAAAATCACAAACCTGGAAATGCAAAATGACGGATCTTAAAGATTGCTTCTAAATTTAAGATAGAGTGCCGAAGTGCGAAAGAAGTGTCTAATCATTGTTACTGTAAACCTTAACAGCCCAGTTCTTGTCAACAAGGAGATTTGGAGATTTTAGATCTCGATGCACAATAGTCGGGTGGCTTGTGTGCAAGTAATTCATCCCTTTTGCCTGCCAGCAATGAGAACACAAGGCCCAGAAAGATAGGTGAGGAGGAGCTCATGGATGTAGCAAATATCTCACATAACAATGTATCTCTGCAGAAACTTGTGGCAGATAATCGGAAACATGCACAATGCCATGCACATGTAACTGGAACGAGCTCACACTCCCACGCACTGAGAGATCATAAGTAGAGGGGGGAGAGGGAGAGGCTAGGAGGGAGGTTAGTAGTACAATCCCATACCACATCAAGAGCCATTCGCATTCGCCTCCTTTCATCAAGTTGAGGATTGGGACGATGCAATAACCGGTATAAACTTCCCCTAAGCAAAAGAATTGTAATGTAAGCACGCAACATCAACGTAGAGATTTTAAGATCATACTATCACCTGAAGAAATCAGTCATTGAAGGTCTAAGCATTGGAAGGAAGACTAAAACTCGTAGTATAAAGCTATCGCTAATTGAACAAAGTCGTGAAGTGGAGAACCTAGGGAGAAATTCTGTCAATATAGAAAAATGAGGAGGCCGCGTAACTGCTCCCATGAAAAGGACGACGTTGGGATGCCGCAACCTTAACATGATTTCAACCTTGAAAGAAAGCATAAAATTCAGTTAGTTTCATCCCATGAAGGAATTGATAAGGTAATGAAATTCAAGGAATTGAACTTACTTCACATTTAAATTGTGCCAATGCTTCCCCCGAAAAATCTTGGTCCAGAAACTTCTTTACCGCAACTTCCTGTCATCGGATACAATGCCGAGAACATCATTACAGAACATGCGACCAAACTGATATGCAGACCACAAAAACAAGCAATCATGGCTCTAAAACTAAGTCATGGCTCTAAAACTAAGTCATACTTAGAAAAAGAAGTTCGTTAGCAAGAGGCCAAGAATTTCATAAGGAATTGGGAAGCATTTGGTGAGGATTTTTGCTTCATGAAGGGAATTTCGGATTCCCAAAAACGGATTCGACACTAAATCGAACCCCTAAAATGAATGCGGAAGACGAGCCCAGGAAGAACATGTATCACCAATCGAAAGTTACACTACATAATCGAGCATACCTTATTGTCCATAGATTAAACACCAATGCTGAAGATCGAGGAAGAATTCTGATCCCGTTCTACCAAGGAGCGTGCTGTTGCTATTAATGGGAGAAAAAACATAGCGTTTTTTAAGGAGCGTAGCGTCTTACGCTTCTTAAAGGGGGAGAGAGAGACTGACGTACGTTCATCCAAAAGGTACGTTCTCTTTTTCTTTTCTCCCCTTAAATAGTCTCCTCCAAAAGATGTAACTCTTCAACGTAATACGTTCCCCCAAAAGTCATAACCTCTCAACATAACACCTCTTCATCCATGGGCCCTAATCTTGCGGGCTGGGCTTTTAGGCCCAACATGGGCGGACGGACCAACTTAGGCCCATCATATTAATAATTAAAACCATTATCTCCCACTCGCACATGGTGGGCCGAACATGATCCTCTTTACCTCTCTTCAACATTCATACCGGTGAATAATTCGTACGACCCGCATACTTTGAGAGCTCGTTGTCATACATCTGTTAGGAATATATAGCAGCTCATAATGGGTATCACACTCTGAGTAGATTTAGTATGTAGTACCCTAGATCGATCGATTACATTTATAGCTCTCTTGATCTCTTTTAAACAATGATATATATATATATTGTATTCACAATTATGATTATCCCAAAGACAGTCATAATTGGTCGACCAGTGAATACAAAGATTCTCCAAATTTGATCTTCCTCTTTCCTTCAAACTCTCAATTTCAGTTCAGCTTGCTTTTCTAGAAATGTCCCATTAGATCGAATCAACTCATGACCATTGGCAACGTCCTAAGATAGCAAACACTAAATAGAAATCTTGAGAATAAGTAAGAGTCATGAGGACGAACTTTTTTCCTCAAGAGTCTCACACGGCATAAAGGTTGAGATTAAACTTTTGCCACTCTTATTGGTCGTCACATGCATACGTAGTATGAAATACGTATTACGGTATTAACTCCTTTCCCATGGAGCGTATGTTTACACCTTCAATACCGTACAAATGATAGTTCAGATATATCCAATGTCTAACTTGAGTTCACATATCTACTCATTCACATAATTCATTAGAACTCACATCTGGCATCTTAGACAGATAAAGTAAAATACGTGGGGTATTTTACTTTCGGACATAGTACATATCATGTCCTCATCTTAACACTTAGTTAAGGCGACATATATATTTTAAGCTTAAGCTCTCAATTATCACCTAGATAATAAGCTTAAAAACCGTCTCATCTCTATTTATCACATATTAAATAGTGGCGATTATCCGTGTGAGTGGACCAATCTTATATCTGTCCGACATACTTTCTCAACGTAAAGTAATGCACTGAGCATTAAGATGTATAAAGATCAAACAAAGATTCATAGGAATTAATAATGAAAACACAAATTCATCAAATGTGAACACTTAAGGGAAATTACAATATTCAGTACATCAGCCTCTACGCAATCCTAGAGATTTCACATGGCTACAAAACACATCTCTAGGTATTGGCTTTGTCATAGGATCTGCTACCATTCTATGCGTATATATGTACTGTAAGTTCACATCCTTTCGTGCAATCATATTTTTGACAAAATTATACTTTGTATCTATATGTTTAGTCTTGCCATAATATTTTGGATCTTTGGTGTACGCTTTTGCTGCTTAGCTATCACAGTTAACCAACAATGAATCTGCAGCACTTCCAATAACACCTAAATGATCAAAAAATCTCTTAAGCCAAACACATTCTTGTATTACTGCTGATAATGCCACGAATTCAGCTTCCATCGTGAACAAGGCTATACACGTTTGTTTCTTACTGCTCCAACATAGCCAGAGGTAGATTTCCTTTCATCTAAATCTCTTCCATAATCAACATCAGAATAATCTTAGAGTCGCAGATCATTTCCTTGATAACTCAGCGTATAATCAGCAGTTCCCTTTAGATACCTCGGTATTCTCTTAATGGCTTTATGATGTGCTTGACTTGGATTGGATTGGTATCTTCTCACCATTCCAATTGCAAAACATATGTCAGGTCTTGTACACATCATATCGTATATCAAGCTCCTAACAGCACTTGTATAAGGAACATGTTTCATTTGTTTCTTCTCTTGTGGAGTCCTTGGACACAGTTTATGGCTCAATCCTTCACCTTTTGCAATAGGAGTATCAATGGGTTTACAATCTTGCATATGAAATCGTTCAAGAACCTTATTTATATATGTTTCTTGCGAAAGAGATAACGACCTCTTTGAACGATCTCTTGAAATCTTAACTCCAAAAATGTATGCAGCTTCACCCATATCTTTCATCTCAAAGTTGGAAGATAACCAACTCTTCACAGTATTTACAAACTCCATATTTATATCATAAATATATAATGATATGATCACAAATTGATCTTTGGATCTTTTGACATATACACAATGATCCTCATCTATTATTGTAAAATCATATGCCATTATGGTATTATGAAAACGTATATACCATTGTCTTGACGACTGCTTGTCGCGACCTGATCTCGCCGCCCCTCTCGAAAAGTATCCAAGATGGGGAAAGGTCGGGTTTAGGGGTACTTGATCTCAAGATCACGAGCTCTCCCAAGCTTGTACCCCGCGTGACAGCGGATTTATCTATATGATCTAGGTATTTATAACAACCTAGAAATATATAGGAGTCGCCACTAGCCTCATTTTCGGGGGTCGACTAGAAACCCAATCGAGGGTCGGGAGTGCTCCCTCGATTCCTACGCAACCAGATATCTAGGTTCGGGGACTTAGATTACGCTAATATTGCTATTAGCGCCCTTTCGGTACCTAAACAGTATGTTGTGTTTTTCCTAATATGTCCATGCGTTTCTTTTTACATTTTTCGGGATCATCAATTCCTAGGCTAAGTGATCATGCGTGGTTGATCATTTTCATGCTATTTTATTTCTAAAAAAAAAAAAAAATGAAAAGAAAACAATCAATGAAATTGAAAGTGCAAGACATGAAGTAAACAATCAAGAGAAAGCAATAAACCTAATCATGCAATTCTAAAAATATAAAAGAGAAAACACAATTAAGAAAAAAGAGGGAAAAAGGGAAAACCCGCAACTCGTCGGGTTTTATACAACACAAGGAACCCGAGACATATGTCGGGAGAAAAATGAATATTACAGAATAACGGTCGAAGTGGACATCGACCTCTACCATCTTCACTTCTTCTCCACTTTTTAGATCCTATTCTAAACCTAATCTAGAAAATCTGGATAATTAGATGCATACAAATGAAAGAAACAATCATCACGTATTGAAACAATCAAAAGCAAGACATTCTTTTATGTTCACAAAGAGTGACTAAAGTCACAAAGTCTTCTAGATCAAATTCTAAGTGAAATCCCAAGATTTAGCATCATTATGTATTACACCTAAATCATCTATATAACGATCACACACAAAGCATATAACATGACAAACATTCAAGCCATATGACCTTGGTTCTCAATCAACCCAAAACAACGAATGAACCAACTAAAGATCACTTATTCCAAAACACGCACCATTGAATTCACTCAACATATGTATTTAAGGCAAACGGAGCAATCAATGTGTAACCCACATGATACCTAAAACCGTTTTATAGACAATTGATAAAGGATGTCATTCCATGAAGGAAGCACCTCAAGATTCCTAACGCATGAATTTCTAAAAATATTAAGAACATGAACAAGTCAATCAAGAATAGATCATAGTAGCATGTCACACCGTCATTCTACAACATATTGAAAGCAATTTGGACAAATCTACTATCTCATCTTAAGATTAACAACAATTAGCCACAGAAAAGACAGCATTGCAGTTCAAGACAAATTCCAGATTTCAAAGCTCGATTTGAAAAAAAGGAAAGGCAGGGCAAATGATGACCAAATCGCACATATAATATGTCAATAGAAAGTTTGAGAAGCCTATTACAAATCTCTAGAAGACATTAAGTCCTAATAACATCATCTTCCAACTCGTTCCAGTTAAAACAGAAAATTGCAGTAGGTCAAAACAGCAAATCAACCTAAAAAAACTACTGCAGAATTGACAGACTTTGTCAGTATTTTTCGATGACCAGATGATGTCTATTCAATGTGTGCGACATATCAAATCGAAGCTCTACAAGTGTATTTTTTTGTGTCTAGAAGGGCTCAAGACCATAAAACCTTATCTATCAATTCATTTAAGTCAAAACAGAAAGTCTATCATTCATACGAAATCGCGACACATCGACCATTCTATTTCAATACCAACAAAAGTAGCTAGCCACGAAGAAAGAAGAAGCAAAGCAGCATATTACAAGCAGCAGTATCTCAAATCAAGAAATCAATATAACATTTGGACCAAAAGTAAGGAGAAAGACAACTTAAATTGGAGCTGTCCTGCTCAGCAATTCAAAAGATCCAATCGAATATTTCTTTTGCAAGGAGCATATTGAAATTTGCTGCATCAATGTGGAGAAGACAGCCACACAAGCACATATAAAACTTTTGGCATTGACTTTAATGTCCATAATAGTGCAAACAACAACTTCTATTACCACAACCAGAACAACCATTTCTATTAATACTTATTTTGTAGGATCCACTTCATCACGCAAACAATAGGAATCATGCTCAGCATACATGGATTAATTTCCAGTAAAATTTGATTTATTCTTGACATAATATCTTTTCCACATGCTTCAATCATAAGCAGCGATTATAGCATATTGATATTCATATATGGTGTGTGTCATGGAAAGTCAAATTTGCATTTGCAATGAACAGTTTGAAGCTAGAAATGCCATACACACAGACATAGATTTTAAGCAAGCAAGCAAGAGGGATATACTACAAACATATGCTTCCCTAGTACGCAATTATAAGAAGAAATCAGTAAAGACTAACATGCTACCACAGCCAAAGAAGTTCAGCAAATGGCCATTTGAACCCAGCATGCAATAAACCTTATTATCAATCCCACGCAAAGAAATTGTATAAGGATTCTTATCATTAACCTCATTAGTGTGACTGTATACAACATCTAGAATGATCTCAATGCCAACACCATCTCTATCCCTTTACGATACAGCAATCGTTCGTCTCGATTACACAACAAAGAGCACGGCTTAATCAATATCCACTCAGCTCAAGGTCAAATCCGAACCAGAACCTAAACAGATCCTCTAAATCCATCAATCAATAACAACGATGACAACAGCAGCACCTAAACAAATGACATTTACTAGGAGAAACTCAATAAACTTGTTCTTCCCTACCTGGTCGAACCAGAGATAGAGCGATTGAGAGAGAGAAAGCTAGATAACCTTGAATGAATGGTGAAGGATTGAAGCTGTGGCTACCAACGAAGCTATCACCGATGTTGCAGGGGAGTTACCTAATCTGCAATCCGAGCAGACCGCGTGAATCTGAGCCTTGAACTCCGAGGTCCTCGACCGGCCGTTCCAGCGGATCAAATCCGGTGTGCGAGAGAGAGCCGAAAGAAAATCGTTCGAGTCAGAAACAGCGAACGAGAAATCGGAGACCAAACCCTAACGGATCAAAAGAGAGAGAAAGAGAGCTCACCGATCCGGTGAGCCCAATCCCGAGAGATTCGAGTCCAACGAGCTTCTACACCAGCGAACCGAGGATGATCCGCCGAACCAGATCCGCTGCCGTCATTGCTGCGGCTACCGTCGGCTTCGGATTGAGTTAAATCTGGCAAGCAAAGAACCAGATCCGACGAGCAGAGAACCAAGAGGGGGAGGTCCGCCGAGAAAGAATCAAATCCGGCGGAACTAGAACCACTGGCGTCATCGTCATCGCTATCACCGCCGTTGATCGACTTCGGATCTAAGTCCCTCACCTCGAGCTCCTTTGCCAGCGGTTACTCTATCTTCTAGGGTTTTTTTTGGGAAGTGCCGAAGAGGAGGTCGAGATTCCGAGAGCGAGCATCCAAGAGAGTCCGTCCGAGAGAGAATCCGAGAGAGCCCGTCCACCCGCGAATCCCTCAGAGAATGCGAGAGTTTGTTCGGCCAAAAACCCCCTGAGCGAGAGAGAGAGAGAGACCGTGTGAGGAGAGAGAGACTCCGTGCGAAGTGTGGAGAGCCAGAGCCATCCCTGGAGAGAGAGAGTGATCCTTCCTTTTATATTTTTTTATTTTTCTTTTTTTCTCTCCTTTTTCTTTTCATTTTCCTTATTTCTTATATTCTTTTTTTTCTTTTTGTTTTCTTTTCATTTTCATTTTCATTATTTTTTTTTATGTTTTCCTTCATCCATTTTTTTTTTTAATCTTTTGGGCTCTTTATTCTTTTTCTCTCTTTTTTTTTCTTTTCTTCTTTTTCCTTATTTCTAATTTTTTTGTTTTTTCATTTCAAACAATTTTTTAACTTTTGCGAATTGAATGTTTAAAACGTCGACAAAAAATTTCAGGTGTCAACAGTGCTTAAGGCCATATATCGATCTTAAAAGTCGACATACATTTTCTTCTTAGCCTTTCATTATGAAACCAGCAGGTTGTTCCATATATATTTCTTCCTCTAATTCTCCATTGAGGAAAGCAATCTTTACATCCATTTGATGTAACTCAAGATCCATACTAGCCACTATTGCCAAAATAATGCGAATCGAGATAAATCTCACTACAGGAGAAAATGTTTCTTCATGATCAATTCATTCCTGTTGATTATACTCATTCGCCACAAGGCGAGCCTTATGCCTTTCTATCGAGCCATCAGTTTTTCGCTTTATTTTGAGAACCCACTTGTTCTCAATAGCTTTGCGTCCTTTTGGAAGATCAACCAGTTCCCAAATTTGGTTTGACTTCATTGACTCAATCTCCTCTTCCATTGGATGAATCCATTTTTCCTTACTAGGGCAATTTAGAGCCTCATTAATATTTCTTGGCTCATCCTCATCTTGTGGAGCAACTATAAAAGTTTCCCCTTCGATATCAAAACGTCGACGGGGAATACTTTTGCGACTTGTTCGCCGTATAAGAGATTGTACACTTTGCACATCATTCCTCATCATGCTCCCACTTGGATTAGATAATGACGATATCATCTCATCATGTGGTTATAATTGAGAGTGAGTTGAATTAAATTCATCACTTCTCATGTTACTCCCACTTGGACGAACTCCATTAAGTTCATTATCTTGATCCAAAGTTTCAAATATGGAGTAATCCTCACCTATTTCGCCCTTCTTAAGAAATTCATTCTCTAAGAATGTGACATCTCGTGATTCAAATTCAATTATACTCCCACTTTCCTGCTCACCTATGAACACATACCCTTTCGAGTGTCCGGAGTATCTTATGAAAATACTATTCTTTCCTTTGGAACACAATTTCCCAAACTTGTGAGAGGGCTCATGAGTATAGGCAGCACAATCCCATGGCTTAAAAAAACTTAAGTCCGATTTTCTACCTATCCATAACTCATATGGAGTGGAAGTAACTGATTTGGAAGGCACTCGGTTAAGTATATAAGCAGCAGTTAACAACGCATCACTCCAAAAAGTGATAGGTAAGTTAGCATGCACCATTATGGACCTAACCATTTCCAGTAGGGTTCTGTTTCTTCTTTCTGCAACACCATTTTGTTGAGGAGTATATGGAATAAACAACTGTCTTTCTATTTATTTTTCATCACATAATTTTTTGAACTCATCAGATAAATATTCTCGACCTCGATCAGATCTTAATACTTTTATTTTCTTGTCTAATTGATTTTCTACCAAGTTCATAAATCTTTTGAAGCAACTTAATGCTTCAGATTTATGATAAATCAAATAAACTATCCGAATTGAGTATAATCATCTATAAAAGTGATGAAATAAATAGTCTCATGCCCTCCTCTTACATTCATTGGATCACAGACGTCAGAATGGATTAAATACAGAGGAAATTCAGCTCTTTTACCTTTTCCAAATGGTTTCCTTGTTCTTTGCCCTACTAGGCAATGCTCACATATGGGCAAATCGACTTTTTAAATGTTGCCCAACAAGCCCTCTTTGGCTAGTCTATTCATACATTGTTGGCCAATATAACCAAGTATAGCATGACACACATTCACATCATTATCACATGAAGTAGAAGACATGTTAAGGAAATAACAAATATTGACATCACCACAGTCAACATTTAGTACAATAAAACTATCATGAAAATGACCACAACCATAGTAGTTTGTATCCAAATACAAATCTACACCGCTATTACGGGAGTTCACACTAAAACCAAGCTTAACCAACACCAAAACAGACACTAAATTTCGACGAATCTCTATAGCATATAGAACATCATGTAGGAACAAGGTGCGTCCACCACGCATGTTCAATTGGCAGGTGCCAATCCCTTTAACTTCAACTCTGGAGTTATTTCCTACATAGATCCACTTAGTTCCAGTTGGTACTCGTCGGAATTCCACGAAGGATCCTCTATCCTTCGCTACATAGTTTGTTGCTCCTAAATCTACAGTCCACAAAGGATTGGATTCAGCCAATAATACAGAACTTGACACATAAACAAAGTTCTCAAATGTACAAGAGGTGTTTACCTTTTTCGGTTCACAACAGTTGCGAGCATAGTGACCTTTCTTGTCACAATTGTAACACCTCACCCTTGACATTTTCTTCACTTGATGACGTTTTCCTCTCTTGTGTTGGTTAACTCTTGATTTCTTGCAATAAGGACTTGATCATTTGCATTCCCACATATTGAACGAATTAATACGCTTGCGCTTAGAGCTCAAAGCCCTTTATGAGCTAGAACTAGCATTGCAAATGTTTATTTTCGGCTCAAATGCCGTTAGGCGGTCCTCTACTAGCTCAAGGTGGCGCACGGCATCCTCAAGATCTTCCATAACATGGTCAAGAGTTTTTAGTGCTTCTTGCTTTTCCAGCACATATTGAATCTTTATATTCAATATTTCACAATTGTTGCCGTTCATATAAGCAATTACGTTCTTAGTTGTTGAAACCATCAATCTGAACACATCAGACATATATGCACGAATAATTAATGCCTATCATTTATGCATCTACTTTGCATAGACCCATCATATCAATGAACAATTTCAAGTAAGGTTTCAGAATCAAAATGTCACTATGTTTCCAATCATCCTCCAAAAATCCTAACTTAGAACTATTATTAATATAATTGTCTTATGCAAAATAAATTCTATGAAGTTACAAAAATTTCTATGAACTACCCACAGCAATCAACAATAATAGAAAGTAAATAATATTTGACATCCAATAGAATAATAATGCTTTCACATAATACAACTATCCACTACACTAAGTAATATATACAGAGGAAAATATCAACATAGAAAAAGATATTTACACCCAAAACATCTCAAACTAATTTAAGAAATAAATAGGGAAAGTCCCTACTAATCTATCAGTCAAAATATCTAAGAAATCTGAAGGCACATGGAAAAACTTTTGGAGAGCTTTCATGTCGTCTCCAAGGCGCATTCACTCTGCACCATGTGGCGCTCAATTTAAAGGTTGAAGTTTTGGTTAATTCAATCCTATAGTACTCTCTTACAAAAGCTACTACTAGCCTCCTATAACTCGGGACCACGTTGACCTTCCATAGGCGATCTAACACTACTTGCCATTCAGGTGAAAGAGTATTCATCAAGGTCAGCACCTTCTTAAAATCCGGCATAAGATAACCATTCAAGATGATTTCCTGTATCATCTGATTGACCCTGACCACATGTGATATTAAATCACTGTCATGCCACCGATAATTAGCTAACTCTGTCATCAGCCTTTTAAGTCTTGCATTTCCTTCGTCCGTTCTCGGGAATGCAGGTATCCGTGCATAACGTATCATAGTTCCTGCAACAAATGCAGAACTAAAAATGGATCATTTATAATCCATAATGAACATAAGGGAAAATACATAATTTTCCATGATTCATGCAACAAATGCAGAACAAAAAATAGATTACTTATAACCCACATAGACATAATTGAAAAAGAAACATATACTTTTTCCCTTTTTTTGGGGGTCAACGGTCAAAGTCAACGGTCAACGGTGGTCAACGAGTCAACAGTCGTCAACGGGTCGGGTCTCCGGGTTGGACGAACCGACCTGGCACGTACAGCACGCGTGCGCAGCTGGCGCGTGCGCGGCACGCACCATCTGCGACCCGCACGCGCCTATGGCGGCGATCTGCCACTCGTCTTGCTCGTCTCGACAAGACCTTTAACCCTATGCCATTAGAAACTGATTTCGACTTAGAAAATCGAAAAAACGAGTGAACAGTGCTCGGGTGTCGGGATTTTTCCGCCCTAGATTGGTGTCGGCCGATTTTTCACGAAAATTCAATCAAAAATCATTCATAAACATGAAAGGGGTCGGGAAAACATGAAAAAGGATTGGGAAACATGAACTACGGCTCTGATACAATAAAGGGAATTTCGGATTCCCAAAAACGGATTGGACACTAAATCGAACCCCTAAAACGAATGCGAAAGACAAGCCCAGGAAGAACATGTATCACCGATCGAAAGTTACACTACATAATCAAGCGTACCTTATTGTCCACAGATTAAACACCAATGCTGAAGATCAAGGAAGCGTTCCGATCCCGTTCTACCAAGGAGCGTGCTGTTGCTATTAGGGAAAGAAAAAACAGAGCATTTTTTAGGGAGCATAGCGTCTTACGCTTCTTGGAGGGGGAGAGAGACACTGACGTACATTCATCCAAAAGGTACGTTCTCTTTTTCTTTTCTCACCTTAAATAGTCTCTTCCAAGAGACGTAACTCTTCAACGTAATACGTTCCCCCAAAAGTCATAACCCCTCAACGTAACACCTCTTCATCCATGGGCCCTAATCTTGCGAGACGGGCTTTTAGGCCCAACATGGGCGGACGGACCAACTTAGGCCCATCACATTAATAATTAAAACCATCATTTCACACGACTGAAAAGATTTTAATTTATAAATGACATAAGTCACCATAAATCTCACTAAACATGAGGCGCGTATCAACTAATGATGAACAATCATGACTAAGAAAAACTGAAACTTACGGTGCCATTCCACTCCGCTCGATAGACCTCCCCATAGATCCTGCAAGATAAAACATGAGCAGAACCCATTACTATTAGTGAATGACAAATAGGCAATTAGAAGTCTAGTTATTTACTACAAGAACATGACTATTCTTTAAGAAAATTCTATGTTCAAGTTCAACAATTGTTAGTATGGGAAGAATATGCACCCCAAATAAACACATTCAACAAAACCAAATAGAAAGCCCTTGTTCTCACTATATCCTACAATTTCATGAGAAAATTCCAGGCAATTAAAATTCAAAACCAACAGAGAATGCCGAGACAATGATCAACAGACACTAGCTCAATGCATCTCTTGTTAGTTTGCATTAGAAGAAGGTTTTACTCAGTTATTTCAACTCCCCAAAAGCATTTGATCTCTCAATATGCTCTTCCTTGTCTCTAGGAGCCTAGGTATCTACTGTAAACCTTTCCTCATTTGGACCTCACCCTTCACTTTATGGATACGCCACCAAAAGCACAGCCCAAGTGCTCTCAAAGAACTTTAGAGTCTAAGGACAAGTAGTTGGCAAAGAGCAAAAGGGTAGATAAAGATTGCAGCCAAAGCCAAGGGATTCCCAAAGGGCTCAAGCAGAGATGACACATCATAGGCACCAGCCTAAGAGGTAGTCGAGCAACTCAAGCGAACTGCCCTAACTTTCTAAAACATAAGAGACAGAAACGATAAGGTTTTAAAGGCGGCCTGAATACCAAATCTTCCACTACAGCTCATAATTAATTCATCTATCCGCACACAAAGGTATAATTAAGCTTACGAAAAGATAGAAATCTCCCCTAAGCTTTAATGTGACGTTTGACAATTGGAAGTGTGTAAAACTACAAGTGGCATTATACTCAAAGATGTCAGTTTCATCATATCAATGCAAAATGGAGGACAGTATACGCGTACAATAAAATGCAGAAAGAAAGATGCCTTCTTCCGAATTAAGAAATGGATACATGCCTTTCATCCAATCAGCTTGAATAAACCTTTGTAATATTCTCCTTAATTTCAGTTTGGACAAGATGCCATTACATACTCTAGCCAAGAGGATACATTACATTAACATAGATATGAAAATCGTCCAATGGACCAACTTTTGAAGGTTTTTCACACAGATAACAAAATGCATCACATAGTCTATCAATTATAGAGGCCAATACATGGAAAGAGAACAACTAAGGATCACGAAAGAGCATTACGATAAAATAGAAGCGCTCATTGCTCAAGCAAAGAGAGAGAAGATATGGCCTCGAAGTGAAAAACCACAAGTGCGCAAGAAAAAAAAATGAAAAAATGAAAAAAAATTATAATCCCTATTTTTAAAATTAAAGAGGGAAGAAAGATATTGTGAGGCTTGGGTTGGAAATGGGTTCTAAGTCTAACCCATTTAAAACCCATTTATCTTAAGTTTTTAATTTTTAAACCTATTTGACTAGTCTCTTCAAAAAGTAAGTGACCTATATATGACTCATTTATGATTTAAACGAGTCATATATGGGTCTAAGATCCATTTTGACACATCTACTATTTAGGTTCGAAAATTAAAGGAAAATTACTCCAAACTAACAATTTGTCAATGGAAGTTTTATTTTATTTATCGTGTAAAAAAAAAAAAACCCACGCGTTCATTCAAATTATATTATGACCACACAAGAAAGATAGATGAACAAAATTTCAATGAATCTCTTGCTTTCTAAAGTGGAATTATTTATCAAGTATTCAATGCATGATTCATCTTTTCGCTTATCATAATTTTTATAATACCTAAAAAAAAGGTTTGAAATCTTCACAATCTATTTTATTCTTTACTACATCTAGTTTTTGTTGTGCTATTTTGTAGTTCATGCGTCAATCATTAAAGTCATCGAGATTCGTCCAAAGAAAGTAATGATTAAACGTGAATTATAAAAAGAAAACTCGAATATAACACGATATGACATGACATGATAACTTTATATGTTGACACGCATACATTCCCATCTCAATTAGATAATTTAGCATGCGCAATCAAAATCAAGATATTTCGGACCAACAAGAATCGACATGCATTATCCACATGATTGTGACACGTCAACATGAATTGCTAGCCCTAGGCTGGTCACACTGATTCCGTGGGCTTTGGTGATTGGTAGAATCATTGTGATCCAACCCACCATCTACGTGGTGTTTTGTACTACTCCATGCTAAAGCCAATTTTACGTGAGGATGGACTCATGAAACAGTGGATTTGGGACCAAATGGCTCTCGAATTTGGACCACTGGCTCTATAGAGAATATGGGCCTTGGGCCCGAATTGCTCCTTCTAGCGTTTTTTCGAAACCCCTGGCCCAATTTTCGAAAAAGTAGAAAAACCCAAAAAAGAAAAGGCAAAACTCTTCCAAGATATACCGACTTTTCATTTAGTTATTAACTTCGTGGGGAAAAAAAAAGTGTTTGCAGTTGAAGCTGAGCAACTATTTAAGGTTTCACCTTGCAATAATTTAATACAGCTCCCCCGATACATATCGAGGCAATACTGTGACTCTGTCGGCCTCCCCACCCATCCTAGGCACGCGGGCTTACCAAATGGGCCTCCACTTGTCACAAGGAACCGAACATTTATTTGCAAGTTAGTTAATTCGTCGCGCACAATTGTCGTAGATTTCAGCCTTAGACCGTGATAATGCCATTTAAACTAGGGCAACACACGTCTTCCTCAAAACCCTGAAGTATGAAATATCCACATGCTCGCCGGTCCTCTCTCTCCAGCAAGAACGCGTCGAAATAGCATCGACACCACTACCCTTTTCCTGCCATGATTAAGATCAATCGGTGCACGTGAAAAGTGAATATAGGACCCAACAATCCAGCTTAGATTCTGTTCAGTTGCAAAAGAGGAATCCGATGGAATGGAAGGACCGGGCGTCACGTCATGTCACGGGAGACGGAACGGCAAAAGGACAAACGAAGGGAAGGAGGGGACGGGAACATCATCATTCCTACGTTTTTTTTACCAATGGCCGAACGTGCAATTTCGTGTATGGACGAGCGGCTCATTGTTGCGTCTTTGGCTTCGTCTGATCGCGTACTCTTCGGAGGCGACGCGTGATGTGACGACGAGCATGCTAGTATGACAGGGCTCGTATAATTACATCCGAAAGCAGGTGACGCATGATCGGATAGGAGCTTATCCCTGCATGGATAACGAAGATCGCTTGCAAAAATGACGTGGATGGATGCAGGGGACGGACGCGATCCTTATCCAATGTCCCGTCCCTAGTATTCCTAGTACTCGAAGTCTGGCGCCTTCTGGCTGCCAGATTTTCCAGTTGCTTGCGGTTAATACATCTCAAGCGGATCTCCCGATCAATTCTTGATCGATCGAGCGTAGGGGAGACATCACCGGTTAATTTTATGGGACGGCATATCGTTAGCACGTAAATATTAACGTCTTATTAACTGATTGTCCGGATTTTCACTCAAAGTGCATCATTGACCGAGGAAAAGAAAGAGAAAAGAAGAGAACATACGGGGCATTGGCTTGTTGAAGTTAAAGTTTGGTGACCCGAAAGAAAAAGGAAAAGGTTCACCCCGTTAGCGTGTGTAAAAGCTTTTGACATCGACCAAGGATCGAATAGAAGTTCTCAAATAATTTAGTTTGTCTTTAGAATGTTTAGTTACCAGCAAATCTCTTTTGGACCCAGCACTTCATGAGATTCGAGTTCTTCTGGCATCGTTTCAAACTTGATGTAGAAGATTGACCCTAAAAAGAAAAAAAAAAAAAGATGTAGAAGGGATCTTCTCGCCCTTATTTCGTCCTGATTTTTCACTTATTTATTTTATATCATATTTTTGGCGCGAGTGTCCTATTGGTCGATATGAAGTCTCTCGTTAGCGTGTAATGCTCAAACTCCTTAACTCTCTCGACTTGGGCTTACCTGAAATTCGGAGGACTTGTTCAATCAAATCCTAAATGGACTGTACGAATGTCAATTCGGTATCATGCTTTCCAACTTAACTGATCTACTCCTAACTATTCATGTGAAATTCCAATATAGTCATTGTGATCAAATTTTCGCCAGATATCATTGATATAAGGGTTCAGTTGTTGCTGTCGCTAATTGTTTTATGTGATACTTAGTCATGTCACTGATTTTCAAGCAAAAACTGGTTCGTCAGAAAATTATATTAGAATTTTGTGCAAAAATTTATGAATAAATTAACAAAATTAAAATATTTATGATTGAATTGACCTCTACACAATAGATTTAGAGCTGATTGAGTAATTTTTTATAAAAATTAAAAGGGAAAGTACAAAAAAAGTTCTAAATCTAACAAATTCAGTCTTATGATTAAGTTTACTTGCCAATTGGGTCCTTTCAATTTGACACAACCGAGAAGTTTATGATTAAATTAACACAATTACAATATATTTTTTTGTTACTTTTCTTAGAAGTTATACCTCACCAACCCAATTGAAGTCCCAAAAATAAAAAATAAAATGACCTGCAACTGCTGATCAACGCACAATTATCGTCACGTGCGTGAAATGGTTCCTCTGATGCCTCAAGCTGAATCATTTGACCTTTGACCTTGGAAGCCAAGAAAGCTCGTTCGAGGTTTGCGTTTGGTGATAAAACAAATGACCCACGAAATCCTCGTTGCTTATATCATTTCTAATCGTGCCCATAACAACACCATTTCATAAATTCCTTCTCTCTTTTTTTTCTTTTTATCAGCGTCCTCATTGTCGAGACGTGGACGTTTAACCGTCCACAAACCATCCATCCATCGCGGAAAGACAGCGACGTTTCGAAGGGACAGATCGCCTCGCGAGTAATTCCGCAGCGCGTGTTCGTTAAAAAGCACCATGAAAGATTGATATCACGGACGTGAATTATTTAAACAAAAAACGAATAATTCCAAAAGTAAGTTTCAGGAAATAAATGAATTAAAATTTTTAAAATATATTCACGGAAAAGCAATCATGTCATAAAATTTACAAAAAGCACAAGCAAGAATTTTCAAAAAAATGTAATAAATGAAATGATTTGATTTCAAATTTAAAGAATTTCATGATTTAATTATATTTTCGTGACAAATTTTATGAATCAATTATACATTTTAAAAATTTTAAGATTCGATTGCACTTCATGACAAGTTTTAATACTTAATTATATATTTTAAAAATTTTAAAATTCGATTACACTTTATAACAAATTTTAGGACTTTATAACACTTTTTAAAAGTTTATGATTTAATTGTACTATCGTGATAAATTTTAAAACTTTTAATGAAGTCATCCTTTTTCTCAAAAAATTGATTGCTTACACCGCCTATAAGACAAACAAGCAAACAATATTCTTCTCGTCTTCAAAAATGTTTTGATGGAAATCATGTCTATAATTATTTCAAACGATGCAAGCAATCGTATTTAAGAAAATATTTTCAGAATCATTTATTTTCCGTGAAATGAACGGAAATCTGATTTGTATTTTTCTTTTTTTTTTTAGGTGAAAAACATAATTAACAAAGCAATTGGCTTGTAGGTGTCCTGCTTATGAGGAGTTACATCGTGTAGGCTATAAAAGTCAATGTGTGCAAACTTACGTATCTTTCCTCGGTGTCAATTTATCAATTTTCCAGTACTTGCGTTTCCTTTCTCTTTAAATTCAGTTGTTCTCAATCCTCATCATGCAATTCAATTCCTTGTCCAAATCGCCACCGAACCCAATTCACCCAAAAAAAAAAAAAAAAAAAAAAAAAAATCAAAGATCAACCTTTGGCAAAAGGTACTTTCCTAATTTATAATGAAAAACAATGCGTCATTTAATTTCGCATTGATCCGGCATGGAACGTTCAAACTTCACGACTCTCTCGCAACCGAGGCTACCCGAAATCTTTAAAAGCCCGACCTCGCTGGCCAAAAAGAAATTCGAAGTCCCGAAACCGAAAGCAAAAGGGAAAGGAACTGCAACAGCTAACCGACACCCGACCGACGTCACGTGCGGATACCGATCCTCGTAATCGCATGCTGAACGATCGTCCTACGAAAGGGTAGCTCGTCGTAGGAAGTATCCCCCGGTCTCTCTGCTCCACCGGTGCAGTACTAGATTGCCTTTAGTGCTCCAGAAAACGACCCACCAATCCCTCGTTTGCTCGCGTCGTTTTCAATCGCGCCCGTGATGGTCCGTAGAAACCGCTATTTTATTTGCGCGCGACGCGTCCTCGTCGCTGGAGACGTCGCCAATTTGACCATCCATAATCAATTCTCCCCGAAGGACACCACATCTTGAAAAGATGGACCACCTGGCAAGTCACTCCCTACCACGCGCATGTCATGGGTCCCGGACTAACTGTCGAATGACGGAAAGTGTCTGATTGAGACACTCGCAGCACACTTACCCTCCATTATTATTGATCAAATTTTGTTGTGAATTATTAAAATAACTTAATTGACGCGACGAGTTCACTTGAAATTTCATATCCATTTGTGGTAAATTTATTATAAGTGTGTCAATTTAAGGGCTTTGATGATCCAAAAATAAATTTGGAACATCAATGTGCATGTAACGCAACTTAACACCGCATATTGAAAATCATAGAGTTTATTTGATTGGATATTGTTGAATCTCTTTGTACCATTATGTGAAAGGGAGACCTAGTAAAATATGGTTAATATCACGAAAAAACTCCAAACTAATATACTTGTGACAAATTTACTAAAAACTAATTTTTTGAGTACGAAAAACTCAAAATTAATATACTTGTGATAAATTTACCTTAAACAATATACTTGTAACAAATTTTTTCTCTGTTAGTTTCCGTTAAATTGTACTGTCATATTGTTGAGTTGGATAACACGTGATAGTTGACTCGTGTGTCAATTTAAGATTTTACTCTCCACTTGTCAAATTTGTACCAATTTTGTCATTTTTTGTGATATTAATTGAATTTAATGGAATATATATTTGTCATAAATGTACCAATATGAGGTTTTGGTAGTCAAAAAATTAGTTTAGGATAAATTTATAACAAGTGTACCAATTTAGGATTTTTTGTGATTATTCAGGATAAATTTATCACAGGTATACCAATTTGAGGTTTTTCATTATATTAACCCAATAAAATATTCTTCACTCCGCCCACCCATAATAGACTCAACATCGATGTATATATTTTGATAATCATAAAGTTTCTTTGATTGAAACATTGAGAATTTTTTAAACGTAAAAAGTTGAGAGGTCGAGTCGAGCGTCGACATGTTCCACTTCTTCCTTCTTGAGCTCTTTCCACCAGCATGTTAGATCACTAACCACGTGTAACATGACTACAGACAGTCCATATTTAAAAAAAAAAAAAAAAAAAAGCCTAATCCCTCAATAAAGTTCAAGCCACTAGACAAATAGAGACCATATAGAAAGAAAGATCATCATCTCATTCGTCTGGTGCGTTCTGCGATCAAATCACTGAGCTTTGATTTTAGTATCATAATGCCCTTGAATTTTTCGGTTGCTTGCTCTCAATACATCTTGAGTGAATTTCCCGATCAATTCTTCAATCGATCAACGTAGGAGAGACGTCGCTGGCTGATTAGCATGCGAACATCAACGCCTTGCTGGCTGATTGTCCGGATTTTCACTCAAATTCCATCGACCCTAGAAAAATAGGACAAGAAGAAAAGAAAATACAGTGCACTGGCTTGTCGAAATTAAAGTCCCGTGACCTGAAAGAAAAGACCACGAAGTTTAGCGGTAGCCCATAAAATTCATTCCGTTAACGCGTGCAAAAGAGTTTGACATCGACCGACGATCCAATAGAAGTTCCTGAAATAATTTAGTTTAGCTTTAGCATGTCTAGTTACCATCGAATATCTTTTGGCCCCAGCACTTACATGAGACTTGAGTTCATCCGGCATCGTTCAAACTTGGTGTAGAAGGGAGCTTCTCACCCTTATTTCGTCCTGATTTTTTTATTTATTTCTTCTTCTTGTTGTTAATGTTATATTTATTTTATACTATAACTTCGGTGAAACTTTCCTGTTGGTCGATAGGAAGTTTGTCGTTAACGTGTAATACTCAAACTCCACGGCCCTCTCGACTTAGGCTTAGCCGAAATTTGGAAAAACTCTCAACATCAATCTTCAATATATTGAGTGCCACATTTTTCAATTTAACTGATTTAATCCTAAATCTTTATGTGAAATTTCAATATAATCATTTTGACCAATTTTCGTCAAAAATTGCTAACGTAACGGGCCAGTGGTCACCATCGTCATCAACCACCCTACATGGTACTCCACCAAGTCAGCAATTTTTGGCAAAAACTAGCTTTCTAGAAGGATTACATCCGAATTTTGTACAAAAGTTTAGGACTAAATTAGTAAAACTAAAAAAAAAAGGACTAAATTGACATCTACACAATAAGTTTATGACTGATCAGGTAATTTTCAATTTAGTTGATATTAAAAAATAAAGGGGAAAAGCACAAAAAAGTACTAAATCTATTATAGTTTAGTTATAAAACTTTTTAATTATGCCAATTTAGCTCTTAACTCTTTCACAATTGTCAATTAAATCATTTTGACCAATTTTGACAGGAAATCGCTAACATAAACACTAATTGTTCTACATGATATGGTCGGTGTTAACGTGGATTTTTTTTTAGATTTTTATTATTTTTCTTTATTATTTTTATCTTGGCATCATTGGGCAAGGGTTGCCTCAACCATGGCCAATGGAGTCACGAGGACCTTCATGTCCTTGCTCGTAGCCGACAAGGCAACGATGGCCCTAGGCAAGTTTCACATCCCCATCGACTTTGGCCAAAGCGACCCTCACAATCCAAAATGAGAGGAAAAAAATTATAATCATTAAAAAATATTCACATTAACATCGGTTATGTCACATAAAATAACAATTATTGACATCAGCGATTTTTAACTCAAAGTAGCTGGATATATTCAATTGACAAAATGTAAAAATATTTACAATTAAATTATCATAATTAAAAAAATTATAATTAAATTAACATAATTGAAATAAGATCGAGGCTTTTGCCCAAAGATACATCCCACCAGCCCAATTGACCCGAGAATAAGAAATAGAAAAAACCTGCAACTGCTTGTCAACGTATAATTATCGTTCGTCACGTGCTAAACAAAAAAATTGGATCCTCGGAAGCCTCAAGCAGAGTCGTTTGACCTGGGAACTTGGAGGCTAAGAAATCTCGTTCGAGGTTTGCTTTTTTTTTTTTTTTTTTTATTGGTCGGATCGAGGTTTGCTTTTGGTGATAAAATAAATTGACCCATGAATTCCTCGTTGCTTATATCATTTCGCTCGTGCCCATAACAACACCTTTTCATAACAAATCCCCTTTTTTTTTTTTTTTTTATCGCCGCGACGCCGTCCTCCTTGTCGAGACGTCGACTTTCGACCATTCGCAACCATCGCGGAAAGACAGCGACGTTTCCAAGGGACCATCGGCCCGCGAGTCGTTATGCAACGCGTTTTCGTTGAAAAGCGCCACGGAAAATTTACATTCACGACCCGATTGGGTTGATGTCGAAACACGAGTGATGCAAAAAATACTAAATTAGAATTATTAAAATTTATTATGAAAATATAATTAAATCTCAAAATTTTTAAAAAAATTATAATGAAATCCTAAAACTAATCATAAAAGTATAATCGAGTCTCAAAATTGTCTAAAGTATAATAAAGTCCTAAAATTTATTAAATTAATTCAATTAAGTCCTTTTATGATTGCACATTTCGAAAGTTACATGACTTAATCGCACTTTTGTGATAAGTTTTAAAACTTAATTACACATTTTGAAAAGTTTTAGCACTCAACATCACTTTTATGATAATATTGATGACTTAATTGCAATTTTTAAAATTTTTAGGATAACTTTCAATGCATTTATTCTTCTTCTTTTTTTAAATGAACGCTTATCCTACCTATAAAGACGAACAAACGAACGGCATTTTACTCATTTGAGAAAATGTTCCAACATAAATTATTATTGATGATAAAGACATATTTTGTCAAGTAGTTATTTTAAGCGATGTAGGCCATCATTTCTAGAAAAAATGTTTTTCGAATTATTCATTCTTTATAAAACAAACGGAGCCTAATTTGTGTTTTTTTTTTTTAAATTCTTGAGAAACTTATTAACAAAGCGATCAGCTTATAGGTGTACTGTTTATAATCGCATAAAGAATATTCACTGCTTATGAGCAGTTACATCATATATAGACTATAAAAGTCTGTGTGTGCGTATTGTAAAGAATTCATGATCAGCAACACAAACAAACTTAATTTTTCCTCGTCTTCAATTTATCAGTTTGTCAGTTTCCAGCACTTGCATTTCCTTTCCCTTAAATTTCGGTTGTTCTTGATCATCCTGACGCAATTTGATTCCCTGTCCAAATTGCCAATAAATCTGAAAAAAGAAATAATTAAAAATCAACCTTTGGCGAAAGGTACTTCACTAATTCCCGAAAAAAAATACAATGGTGTCATTTTATTTTGTAGTAGTTTTGGTGCTTCCTATCAATCCAGCGTGTAATGTTCCAACTTCACGGCTCAGTAGAGGTGAGCATATTGGACCACCAGGATTGGGCTAGGCCATCCAATTTGGTCCGAACCCCGAGGGTGTCGGTTTGGTTCCCGCTTCCATTTTATGGAACTCGTGATTTTCAATCCCGTTTCTGATTCCGAGAGACAACCAGATTGGACCGAACTAACTCTTTTTTTTTTAGATATATAATAGCAATAAATCCTAAAATTGTAATTCCTTTAGTATTTTGGATTAATATCCTGAAAAATCTAAAACTGGTATACATGTGATAAATTTACTCAAAATTAATTTTTTAACCACGAAAAACCTAAAATTGGTACACTTATAACAAATTTACCCAAAGTACATACAAAAAATCACAAACTAGTATACTTGTTATGAATTTACTCCAAACTAATTTGTTCAATAGTCACAAACTCGAAACTGATGTATTTGTGACAAATATGCCCTCTGTTAAATTGGATTAATAACACAAAATATCACAAAAATGATACAATTGTGACATATATAGTAAAATTCCAAACTAGTATACTAGTTCATTATCACATGTCATCCAATTTAGTAATTTGATAGTAAAATTTAATGAAAACTAACATAGGGTAAATTTATTACAAGTATACTCGTTTTTGGATAAAATTGTCAAAGGTGTACCAATTTTCGATTTTTGTGGTCAAAAAATTAGTTCAGGGTAAATTTGTCACAAATATACAAGTTTGGGGGTTTTCAAGGTATTAACCCTAGTATTTTTTAAAATTCTTAAATTTTTTTTGCTAAGTAACCGGTTCCTGGTCCAATTCTGGTCCCAAAGAATGAGAACTGATCCTCTTGGTTTGATTTTCAATTCTTAAGTGGAATTGGATCGGATCGATAATCAATCACCTCTATGGCTTAAGCTACTTAAAATTTTAAAAGGGCTTGCAATAGCTAACCAACACCCCAATCAACATCACATGACAATAACTCGGTCGACATAACAAGCTCACGTGAAATTTCATATCAATTTAGAGTCAATTTGTCATGTGCGTATAAATTTAGGGATTTTTGACAATCCAAAAATTAATTTAGGGTAAATCTTAAAAGTACCATGAAAGAGTGGTGGATTTGTAGATTTACTTTTGAAAGATAATTTTTTCCGCGGTTTGTATAAATGATTCCGCTAAAAGTTATGTCTGAAGCATTCGTCCATGGTACTCAATACAAAATAATTCAATTTTCAAGACATTGATGTACGTATGATGCGACTCAACATGGCATATCGAGAATTGTCGAGTTTCTTTGTATAATAACCATGGGGTACTGGTTAGATGTGTTGGTTTTAGATACTATGTGAAGCACATGTCTAACTAGTAGGAAGCAAGATTCCTATAAAGGCTTCCAGTGGTAGTTCGATAACCTAATGCCTAGCTTGGATGCGTTTCTTATTTTTAATGTGCCAGTGTTCGGATGCCCTATTCTTCTCAATTGGAGAGAAAGTTTTTCTTCTCTCGCCCCTAAAAATATCCCTGAATTTTATGTCCCAAAATTCAGACAAAATAGTTTTAGGACATACTTAGGTCTATCATATGCATTTTGTGAAAAAAGAAGAAGAAAGGGCTTAGTAAAACATTCCTCTCCCTCCCTTGTTTCGCGATGAACGCATGAACCGTTGAGAATTTTCGAAAGGCAAAAAAGTCGAGATGCCATTCCTGCCTTCATGAGTTCTTTCCGGCTGCATGTTAGATAACCACCGACGTTTAACGGGACCATAAATAGTCCGTGTTAAAAAAGTCTAAATCCTCAACAAAATTCAAGCTACTAGACAACATAGACTATATAAAAAGGCCAATATTTCCTTCGTCCATGATTGGAAGAAACCATACCCAACACGCTCCTCAAAATACATATCTCCACAAAAGCAATACGTCGAAAGTACGACTTCGATACGAGATACGCTCCTCTAGAAAAAATGGAAAAAAAAAAAAAAAAAAAAGCATGAACGAATCTTCAAGACGCGGATAAGCACCGAGGAAGCCGGCTCATCACTCGCACGATTTAACGTGGTATGTTTAGCGCATCGAATCACGACGACGATGTCCCTTCCCGTGGGCCGCTTGTCCGGTTCGTCTTTTTTTACGTAGTTGGGCGGCGCCATCGAGACCATAGATTGGCCCGGAATTCTTTCTTTTTTTCTATTTGGAAACCGGGCGGGGCCACGTGGAACGTTAGTTCGGAGCCACGAATTTCGGGGCACGATAGGGAGCTAGTGCCCGACTTAGTCATCATAATAATTTTTTTTTCTCTGTTTGCGATTATTTTATACTCATTATCTTAGATTCTTAATCCACGTCCCCATTACAATTATGATTTTTTTTCCGGGGCAAATCATTGCCAATTTTATAACGTCGTGCCCTCCATAATAGGAGAGATCATAATAATTTTTTTTCCTTTTTGGGATTATTTTATACTCATTATCTTAGATTCTTAATCCACGTCCCCATTACGATTTTAATTTTTTTCCCGGGGCAAATCATTGCCAATTTCATGATGTCGCGCCCCTCGTCACAGGAGAGAGAATTCGGTCGTCGTCCTTTCTGGACGTAATTTTTAAACGTCGATCCTACACGAATTCCCGAACGCCAATTTTATTGAAATTTAGAACTTATTGATTATCGAAAGAGGCTTTTTTTTTTTTGGGGTTTCGGAGCTTTCGCTCAATTATTTTGGCCACCATCCTTTCCTCTCACGACATCACGAGATCTCAGAGAATAATGCTGAGCCGAGATTCTCCCGACGACCTTCGGATGGTCTCGAAGAAGGAATCAATTTCCCGTCCCACGGCACGTGATGGACTTTCGTGTCTTGACGGGACGAGTTCTTTTTTTTTTTTTTTTGGTCGGGACGGGACGAGTTCGTACGAGAAAAAGTCGAATGGAATTAAGGTGGATTCATTTTCATTTTTTTCTTTCCTTTTTTTTTTCTGCGATCGAGGTTTGGGATTTTCTCTAAATATCAATGCATGTGGTGGGGCATGTGAGTGAGCAGATGGTGGGGATCAATTTTGTGATTTTATTATTATCTTTTTTTTATGAAAGGCTTTTTTTTTTTAGTTCCATTTTATTTTATTATTTCATGAACTTCATTATAGAGTGTGAAAGTTGAAACCCCACATTTGAAACTAAATCATCCTAAAACTAAATCGTCCTCTAGAGAAGGTTATGATTCAAACTCTCACCTCCTATTTTCATATTGGAAAGATGGCCACTGGGGCAAATGGTTATGAAAGGTGGTTGGGTGTAGACAATAATAAATCATGGGTAGCCGAAAGGGAAAGGAAAGGAAGGTGCTTGTAAGCCCGAACAAGAAGTGCCTTGCCTGTTTTTTTTTTTTTTTACCTTGTCCTTGCCCCGAGTGGTCCTCATCCGATGGGCAAATCGAAGCTTCGTCCCTACTTCTAATTTTCAATCACGATGGAGATTTTCTTTCTCTTTTGCATTTTTTTTATTTTTCAATCTTTTGGTTTGGCAAAACAGCCAAAATGGGCAGTCTGCATCGACATTATTAGGGGTGTGCATCAAAAACTATTCTTGCTCTAACTGAATCAATTGATTTTAAGCAACTTCTGTAAGAACTGGTCTAGTTTCCAAACTCTTAACAAATTAGATTGATTTGGCAGAACTGGTAAAGAGTATAATTTTAGGCTATTATTTTTTATTCAGTGAGGGTGAAAAGTACAAATTATTAGTGGGAGTAATATCTTCTTTTATTAGTAATTACTTCATATTTTCATCGCACACTAAAAGCAACTTTCAATGTATTTATGATTTTTTGAGAAATAAAATAAAAAATTAAAAAAAATAACAATCACTTTCCTAGAGTAGGTTCTCAGTTTCATTGATTAAGAATCAATATTATTTGGCTTAATCCTGATTTAGAGTGGGAATCGACTTATTTTGAAATTGACCTTTCTTATCAACCCCGTGGATGTCACCACGGGAGTTTTACAGCCAAGATGAAAGTAGTGCTCATTATAAGCAAGCATGATACTGGCGAGGGTAGAGCTGGAAAGTTACTGGGAAAACGTATATTGTATCCCTTTCCTCTTTGGTCTTTTCAAATCGAGTTTTAATCAACCAATTAAACATGCCACACGCCAACCCTTGATTGGTTTTTTTTAGACAATCGAATTTGGCAAGTCGTCTCCTTCCATAAAGTGCATATCGCCTTCCTCAGGCGGACCATCAACACGACGTCACATCAACTTAAACTTTTAATCCACCTGATAAACTAGAACAATTGGGGGGGGGGGGGGGCGCATGATCCCTTTCGCTTTCCGACCGCCACGTGGGCGTTCCTGAGTGGACGGTCATTAGCGTCACCAACCACCCCGGGCTGACAGACAAACGGACTACGGAAACGGAACCCGCGGCCGTTGTCGTGGCTCCGCCGCGAGGCCCACGTGGCGACCCACTTCATGAGCGATGCCAATCCGAAAAGGAGGACGAGACGAAACGCGGGCCGTTTTGGGGGTGGGGGGAGGGGCGATTAAGCACGCGCATAAATAAAGCGCGAGGAACGCGTCGGCTCAAACAAGTCGCCGTCTCTGACTCGCCCGAACCGTCGTCGTCGGCCGGCGAATGCGAGCCGGGAGACCCCGCTTCTTCTCCTCCGGCGGCGGCTGCGGCGGCGGAAGAAGAAGAAGAAGATCCTCCGAGACCTCCGCCTCTTCCGCTCTCTCCGCGCGAGATGAGATAGCTCGCAGAAACGGGACGTGTCTCCGGGGAGCTCCGCCAGGCGCCGATGAGGAGCAACATTTCCTCGGTAAGCCGACGAGCTCGAGATTCATTCGCGATTTTCCCGGCCCGCCGGAGCTCGTCCGCCGACGCTGTATCCTCGGAAACGCGTTTTTCCGATGCGTTTTTCCCCAGTGCTCCGGCTCTGAGTTTTCTTCTAGTTTTAGGCCTTCGATCGTCGGACCGATTTCGTGCGCGCCGTCGCTGCCGCTCGCGAGATCGATCGCGGACGTCGTTGACTCGTCGCTCGATCGCTCATCATTTGCTTTCTTTTTTTCTTTTTTTTTTGTGCGTGCGGTGGCGGTTTTTTGGTTGCAGAGATGCAGCTCCCTGACGATAGGCGAGCGGATATGCGCGGCCTTCATACCGTTCGTGGCGATTTTCGAGATTTTTATATTCACATTGGTCGATTGCTTCGAGTTCCGACCCCGGCCGCGCGACAGGAGGCTTCACTACGGTTTCAGAGAACTGGCTCGCCTCGCAGATGAGACAACATGTCTGTCCGTCTTCCTGTCTCTCTGTCTGCTTCTGGCGATTTTTTTTTTTTGGGGGGGGGCGGCTCCTTTAATTATGCCCTGTTCAACGTGTTTGGAAAGAATTTTCTTATGCATGGACCTGGGGAAAAGTGTGGGTTTGCAAGAATGCTCATTTAATTTGAAATGTTTGGCATGCGAGTTCTCGCCTTTGCGTGCGCGTCCAATTCTTGAAAATCTGGTACCGATCGTTTGCAGTTGCTCTACGCAGACAAACGGAAATTTGATGGTTATGTTTTGTTACTTTGCAGTCACCGTGAACGAAGTGGAAGCGTTGCACGAGCTGTACAAGAAACTGAGCGGTTCGATCATTGATGATGGTCTGATCCACAAGGTAAATCGCGGCGTGTCATTCGATACTTACCATACGTGTTTTCGTCGAGTCGTTAATTTCATCGAAGCGTTGCACGCATTTCTTCTTGTTGTAAGCACGTTGTCCACTTACAACCCTTAATTGTTAAACGTCTGTTGGGCACAGGAGGAGCTTCAGTTGGCACTGTTCCAGACTCCGTCAGGGGAGAACCTTTTCCTTGACCGGGTGAATAATCTCAACAACTCTTATCCATCTTTTCTCTCATGTTTTACGATAACTGCTCCGAGCTGATTGGTCTTTGATACACACCAATGGGGTTAGTTCGTGGATGGTTGAACATTGATCCTTGACACTATGAAGATTTAATTTAGGTTTTCTTGTGCATTGATGCTTTCAGTGATTCGTCAAGTGTCAGTGTAAAGCTTTCCTGGACCAAAAGTGATATGGGTGGCAGTGCTAATCCTTTCTCGGCCGTCCTCTGTCTCTTTGTTGATGAGTGTTTCGTGTTTTATTTCTTTTCTAGGTCTTTGATGTTTTTGATGAAAAGAAAAATGGAGTCATTGAATTTGAAGAGTTTGTCCATGCACTCAATGTCTTTCATCCCTACGCTCCAGTGGAAGACAAAATAGACTGTAAGGATTCATTATGTGGTTTACTAGTATTGTTGCAGCAGAGTTACTTTGTGTTGATGGTAATATAGCTATTCTTTGCAGTTGCATTTAGGTTGTATGATCTCAGACAAACGGGGTACATTGAGCGAGAAGAGGTGACTATTTTATTCATCCTGGTTGCTGATTTACCAGACATTATAGGCAATAGGCTCATTAACCTTCCATTGGTTTCAGGTTAAGCAAATGGTTATTGCAATTTTGATGGAATCAGACACGAGTCTGTCTGAGGATCTCCTTGAGGCTATTATCGACAAGGTACTACAGACCTCACCAAAAGAAATGCATTGTACTCCTCATTTTCTTCTCACCTTTGATAACAACCTCATCCTCACAGAAGGCAAATTACTCTTGCAGACATTTGCTGATGCAGATGCTGACAGGGACGGGAGGATCGGCAAAGATGAATGGAAGGCTTTCGTGCTACGAAATCCAACTCTTCTGAAGAATATGACTCTTCCATACTTAAAGTATGTCTTTATTCTTTCTGTCCTGGTTTTGCATGTCACTGTTTACACACTCTTCATTGTTGTTCCTTCTTTTTCAGCAGCCTTGTCAATTTCTAATCGACCATCAGAGTTTTGGGAGAGTATGGACCTAACTGCTTATTCAAAATTTCATTTTCCAGGGATGTCACCACCGTGTTTCCGAGTTTTGTTTTCAATACTAAGGTCGAAGACTGAAAGTTCTAGTGATTTATCATTGCACTACTGGATAGTGCCATCAAAAGATAGTCTCGCATGAACAGCCTCATTTCAGCAGATTCCAAGTTTTCTGTGGGTTGGAGACAATTTTTAAGTTTAAGAGCAGATTCCACTTTGTCATTTGATTATGGGAACTACAGTGCTACTCAGTGATCTGAGCAAATGAGGAAAAGAAAGGAACTTATTAGAAGGCAAAATGCTGTTGTTGCTCTGGGTAGAGTATGGCATTCGCAGGTATCTACTTAATGTCGGTTGGGCATCAAATTGCAGCATGGTGGAAGAATCTCACAGAGAAAAGAAGGTAAAACACAAAAGGACAAAGCTGGATTCTAGTAATTCAACCCATTATAGAGAATTTCATAGCTCGAGCACCCTGGTGGGGTGCAATTGTCAATTTTGTAATGGCGTAGTTATTCGCCAACAATTTGCCTTAGGTTAGTTGTGTACATAGTTTTCCTTGATGACTAGGCACTAGCAACTCGAATGATATAGTGTGGACCTTCGAGAGAAAGATCATTGCACGTTAGGTCAACCCTTTCAGCTCTTGAGTCCACCATTGAAGGCCTTGTACATAGTTTTCTATGTGAAAGGGACAATTGTTTATGCTCAGTGAACAAAGAGACAATTCATCTTCTCTTTTGACTAGTTACTCGACTCTGTTTCTCCATGTTTTCTTGTTTTGGTACATACACAGGGCAAAAGCATCACAAAAAGAGAAAAAGCTATCAAGTACTGCAATCTTTGATTCCTAATTTTTCTCCTGAAAGAGAAAAGCCAACTCCGAAGGTGGAATGGTCTAGGTGATTTGCTGGTCTTGGCATGTAGGTATGCTAAAATTGGAAGCTGTGATGAACGGAGGGAGCAATGTGATTTCAAACGTGATAAGATGGACTGTTGTATCAATTCAAGAAGAGCTATAATTGGACTGGAGTCCCGCGTGCGTTTAGATTTGTGTACTATAACGAATTTGATGAATTTCCTTTTCCTATCATAAGTAGGATGTTGAGTTTCGTATGTTTCTTAGTTAAAAAGCTTGCCATTCCAACTTGAAGCAGGATTTCAATTATATATACTTCCAGAGGTTATTCTTTCTGTTCTTTCATTGAGGCCAGCCCTACTCTGGAACACGACCAAACCTAAAATTATTTACTCATCCACTGAGACTCTTCAGATTCTGAATCGAATTGACTCTCCCCACTCTGGGACTGGTCGTACTGTACGGGCCCTACCTGCTCCCGATTGGCTGCTACTGAAGCCTCTGTTGAATCTAGGCTGCCGCCAGTGGAGCAGACTCTTGCTGTTGAGATGGACAATGCCGAAAACTCAAGAGTCATTCCTAACAGATGTTAATAGAATCCTAGAGAGAGCTGGGACATCAGTCGATCTTGGTCCCAAAGCGATTGCTCTCCGTGCCACTGGCACTCCTGGTAGCGTGCAAAGCACAGAAAACCAGAGTCTTGGGGCTGGAGAGGCACAGGAAAACAGGATGGTGATCACAGAAACAGGAGAGTTCGAGGACTCAGGATTGATGAAGAACCCTGTGAGCCTGATCGTGAAGACTCTCCAGGAATGAGGATGAAGCAGCGGGAGCGACATCTGATGGTGAAGGAAAAGATGAGGCCAGAGGCTGGATTAAAGTTGGGGGAAATTAGTTTTGATGATGAAGGTCCTGTTGACGAAAAAAGGGAGGAAATCGTCGTGGTCCCCGATGAGATGATTCATGAAGCCGTGTTGGGTAACGGGGGACAAGATCAAAGAAACCATCGATTTGGGGTGGTCCAAACGTGGATGAGAAGAAGGGCAAGCTAATAAGCATCGCGGATGATGTAGGGAAGAATGATCCACATTGAAAGGAAGCTTTCTGGTTGTTTTCCCATAACTTTAATGGAAAAGTTCCCGGCAAAAGCAAATGCGAGAAAGTGCGTTAAGCAGTACCGGCAAGAGTTGAATTAGATGAACGATTCTGACAATCCGTCTTCACTAAGCCTGGTTCGGAGTAGCGATCCTTAAAGTGGCGTTTGCCAGAAACGAGAAACATAATGACTCTTCATGCCCCGCTTGATGACTGGAAGGTCGAGCATTCCTCGGGTCAGAAGCGAAAGCCTGAGCCTACTAAACTCGGGTGCGCCAAGAAGGCCGAAACCTTGAGGTATTATACTTCACTGGCATGACTATGAATTTGGACAGCAATTGGCAAATTCTAGTCTCTCCAGCCTCATAACGAGTTCTCTCCAATTCAAGTGAGAATGGCGCGTGCATCATTCGAGTATTGACGCATTGTTGCATCAGTAAAGTTAGATTGGACGAGATTCTGTCAATTAGGAGTTGAGTTCTATCAGGGATTTGATAAGTTCTTTCTTCCTATTATAAGCAAGGTTTTCTTATCTACATGTTCACCCTTTTGTATGCTCCTTCACTAGAAATTTCAGATTTCAAAGAACCATTACGGTTCTTCCAATCAATAGAACATATGAACGATTATCGATGTTTATCTCAAGTGTGATGCTGTAGCAACTGTACTTTTTATCTTGCGATGTCAAAACGACTTCAAATTATCGTTCATTCAAGATCCCAATCAGACCAGACTTCCTTAAATGTAAAGACGAGCATCTAAACAAACATCCTTTTTTTCTTTCCCATTCAATTTTCACAATACCCTGCAGAGATCGACTGTTTACACTTCACAAGTAAGATCTCTGCGAGTTACATGACTTTAATGACCTTTTATTTTTTGTTTTTCGGTTTCTTTTTTCTTGTTTCTTTTTGCATTGTTCTTGCTTCTTACACTTTTCTTACATGAGAATTGACAGTTGCATGTTGTAGTAATAAAACAAAAGCACATTCCAAATGGGAATCCTCCGCTGCACTTTTGCAGCCTGCTTCATTGAAGAGGATGTCCACCTTGTGCTGCTGAATGGAGAGTGCTCGTGCCCCCACTTTGACTGAGCCAGCACCCCTCACAAATAAAAAGTATTTTCTCTCTCTACAGTTTCTTTTGCCGAACGAAAATTGCTACCTCCAGCTCTTCGAGCCGAGGATCAAGCATCTGTCTGACTATGAGAATTACAGGAACGGCAACCCCCAGCAATGCTAACTGGTAGAATTCTTTCTGTCAGCAAGCAACCGTTGGAGACGTCTTAGACGATAAATAAGCTGAGTAAAAGAAGGCCGCAAATGTGGCTCCCTGCAAGAGACAACTTCTAGTCAATTGTTGACTAAAAGCAGCAAAGATCGATTGGGAGTCACAGCACAAAGACTTCCAGTTACCGGATAAATGACTTTGTCATTCAAAAGATTGGTAAAAGTAAGAACAACACAACTAAAAAGCAGATATGCATACTCATATCAGATCTTGTGTGGAAAATGTAAAGAACCATTCTCAATCAAGTAATCCCCATCTTCATATTGCGTAAGGCTCAAGACATTATAGTCGACTTGATACAATGCAGAAATTTTAGGCTTAAGACTTACGTTTGCCAACATTCTTGTATTATCTGTGCAACAGTGGGGTCAATCTCCTCTGGGATTTCGAGACGCCTGTTCTGGAAACCAACAGCTCCAACAACTTGCATCGAATTCAACCCCTTCCATGGTATAGACAAGGTTGCCAGCTCCCATAGTATCACACCAAAACTATAAACATCACATCTGCAAAAAATATGAATATGTTCACGCAACAAATCCGGGAGTGAATTAAAAAAAATATAAAAATGGAATACGATACATTTTTTACACTTACTTCTCATTGGCCGGTTCATTCCTTAGAACTTCCGGTGCCATCCACTCCGGCTGTAACAAAAGAAGGCTCCATCATTGGGATAGCGCAAATGGTTCTCATGATTTCATTTCATCACTAGGGGGCATTCAAAAATACAGCAATATGCCTAAATAAATATCAGCATTGAAATTACCGTTCCAGCAGTAGACTTTGAGGACAAAAACGTGTGATGCTTCATCCGTGACAAGCCAAAATCACAAACCTGGAAAGGCAAAATGACGAATCTTAAAGATTGCTTCTAAATTTAAGATAGAGTGCCGAAGTGGGAAAGAAGTGTCCAATCATTGTTAATGTAAACCTTAACAGCCCAGTTCTTATCAACAAGGAGATTTGGAGATTTTAGATCTCGATGCACAATAGTTGGGTGGCTTGTGTGCAAGTAATTCATCCCTTTTGCCTGCCAGCAATGAGAAAACAAGGCCCAGAAAGGTAGGTGAGGAGGAGCTCATGGATGTAGCAAATATCTCACATAACAATGTATCTCTGCAGAAACTTGTGGCAGATAATCGGAAACATGCACATGTAACTGGAACGAGCTCACACTCCCACGCACTGAGAGATCATAAGTAGAGGGGGGAGAGGGAGAGGCTAGGAGGGAGATTAGTAGGACAATCCCATACCACATCAAGAGCCATTCGCATTCGCCTCCTTTCATCAAGTTGAGGATTGGGACGATGCAATAACCGGTATAAACTTCCCCTAAGCAAAAGAATTGTAATGTAAGCATGCAACATCAACGTAGAGATTTTAAGATCATACTATCACCTAAAGAAATCAGTCATTGAAGGTCTAAGCATTGGAAGGGAGACTAAAACTCGTAGTATAAAGCTATCACTAATTGAACAAAGTCTTGAAGTGGAGAACCTAGGGAGAAATTCTGTCAATATAGAAAAATGAGGAGGCCGTGTAACTGCTCCCATGAAAAGGACGACATTGGGATGCCGCAACCTTAACATGATTTCAACCTTGAAAGAAAGTATAAAATTCAATTAGTTTCATCCCATGAAGGAATTGATAAGGTAATGAAATTCAAGGAATTGAACTTACTTCACATTTAAATTGTGCCAATGCTTCCCCCGAAAAATCTTGGTCCAGAAACTTCTTTACCGCAACTTCCTGTCATCGGATACAATGCCGAGAACATCATATTACAGAACATGCGACCAAACTGATATGCAGACTACAAAAAAAAGCAATCATGGCTCTAAAACTAAGTCATACTTAGAAAAAGAAGTTCATTAGCAAGAGGCCAAGAATTTCATAAGGGATTGGGAAGCATTTGGTGAGGATTTTTGCTACACACGACTGAAAAGATTTTAATTTATAAATGACATAAGTCACCATAAATCTCACTAAACATGAGGCTTTTATCAACTAATGATGAACAATCATGACTGTGAGAAAAACTGAAACTTACGGTCCCATTCCACTCCGCTCGATAGACCTCCCCATATGATCCTGCAAGATAAAACATGAGCAGAACCCATTACTAGTATTGAATGACAGATAGGCAATTACAAGTCTAGTTATTTACTACAAGCACACGACTGTTCTTTAAGAAAATTCTATGTTCAAGTTCAACAATTGTTAGTATGGGAAGAATATGCACCCCAAATAAACACATTCAACAAAACCAAATAGAAAGCCCTTGTGCTCACTATATCCTACAATTTCATGAGAAAATTCCAGGCAACCAAAATTCAAAACCAACAGAGAATGCCAAGACAATGATCAACAGACACTAGCTCAATGCATCTCTTGTTAGTTTGCATTAGAAGAAGGTTTTACTCAGTTATTTCAACTCCCCAAAGCATTTCATCTCTCAATATGCTCTTCCTTGTCTCTAGGAGCCTAGGTAGCTACTGTAAACCTTTCCTCATTTGGACCTCACCCTTCACTTCATGGATACGCCACCAAAGGCACAGGCTAAGTGCTCTCAAAGAACTTTAGAGTCTAAGGACAAGTAGTTGGCAAAGAACATAAGGGTAGATAAAGACTGCAGCCAAAGCCAAGGGATTCCCAAAGGGCTGAGCACAAGCAGAGATGACACATCATAGGCACCAGTCTAAGAGGCAGTCAAGCAACTCAAGCGAACTGCCCTAACTTTCTAAAACATAAGAGACAGAAACGATAAGGTTTTAAAGGTGGCCTGAATACCAAATCTTCCACTACAGCTCATAAATAATTCATCTATCTGCACACAAAGGTATAATTAAGCTTACGAAAAGATAGAAATCTCCCGTAAGCTTTAATGTGACGTTTGGCAATTTGAAGTGTGTAAAACTGCAAGTGGCATTATACTCAAAGATGTCTGTTTCATCATATCAATGCAAAATGGAGGACAGTATACGCGTACAATCAAATGCAGAAAGAAAGATGCCTTCTTCTGAATTAAGAAATGGATACATGCCTTTCACCCAATCAGCTTGAATAAACCTTTGTAATATTCTCCTTAATTTCAGTTTGGACAAGATGCCATTACATACTCTAGCCAAGAAGATACATTACATTAACATAGATATGAAAAACGTCAAATGGACCAACTTTTGAATTTTTTCACACAGATAACAAAATGCATCACATAGTCTATCCATTATAGAGGCCAATACATGGAAAGAAAAAAACTAAGGATCACGAAAAGAGCATTATGATAAAATAGAAGCGCTCAATGCTCAAGCAAAGAGAGAAGATATGGCCTAGAAGTGAAAAACCACAAGTGCGCAAGAAAGTCCAATTCCACACCAATGGAAATATAGAGAGCAGAGAAACAGTCTGATGAATATACCAAATAAGGACTCTTAATAGCTGATAAATGCTGAGCTCGGAATGAATGTGATTGATCAAGATGTAATAGATAGACATCTTATTGTAACGCAATGATCTTCGAAGTACAGTAAGGCATACAGCATTCAAAAACAATCTCCAAGAATTTTCCATCCTCCCAAGAGGACTGACATAGAGAGTGTAAAAGTTCTTACCAATGCCAATTCGTTCCCCTATCTGAAGATCCTCCCATCTAATGTCACATTCTGCATCCCCACCAAGCATTGGGTTAATTGTCTCACTGTGACCATTACAGTATATTACATGTGCACCACTGGCTCTGGTTCTTTCTTCCAATTTTAAAGAGGATGCAGCACCTGCATTGTCATAGTTATTACCACTGGTTGTGCACTGGCCAACTTGACTTTGAGAAAAATCACCTGAAACAGAAAGGTCTCCTAGATCAATTCCTTATGGAAGGCGATTCCCAATTACAAAGACAGGAGAGCCATACCTGATATTGCAGGGCTAGGCTGAATCTTATTACTAATTCCACTATTAACAAGCACAAATCCTTCACTTGTAGCATCAGAAGTCGCAGCATGCTTATCCAACTTTACAACCTTTTCAGACAATTCCATGGCATTCAGGTTTGATTCACCAGCACAGCTAGAGCTTTCCACTGGTCTAACAACAGTTGAGGGCGACCAGTGACTATGACCGGCCAAGAACTTTTCCAGATAAAGCTCAGACAAAGAACTTTCTTCATTTCTTTCAGCCAGGTAGCATCTTTCATGAGCTTTTTGTTTGTCAACTTCACGACCATCAACAGCTGAAAATAAATCAGGTGGAGGGGAGGCTCCACTCTCAACCAAAACGGCATGGAGCTTCTGAGCAAATTCTGGATTTTTTGAAGCACTTATGACTAACTTTGACACATTTTTCACTTTGACCTTCTGAGATTGTCTTGCTTCTCCACTTATACTTGATGGATGTTCCTGTGATTTACGTAGGGAGGGAAGAAGCTTCCCAAAGTCATTTTCAAATATTTCAGTTTGATTTCTTTCAGAAAGGATCCTTTCATCCTCTTCTGCGCTATTGCCAGTGCGAAAGGTGTCTCCTGTATTCGAGTGGCCAATATGGCAAGGTCCCTCAAAGTTCAGGCCCACTGCCAGTGTTTGAATTGTAGCATCAAGCAAATTAGGTGATACATCAATGTCGGAACTCTGTAGACAACTTGCAGGTACCTCAGCAGGAATTAGAGTGCCTGGAGCACCCATCAAGTCAATTATGTATTCACCACACCTATTCAACACATTAATCAAATTAGGGTCAATCACTTCAATAGAGTGGTAGAAGAGAACAATTCAGAAATTGAGACAAGAAAGAGTGTAAAACAGTGTGCATTACAAGAAAACTTGTCCCAGCCACTAAAAGATTTCAAACCAGAAACATCACTAAGACCCGAGAAACAGTCACTTCTCAGTACACACCATTCTACTACATTTCATATTTTATACACCAATTGAGAGCTTACAGAGAATTGGATTAAAGATTAGTTCCTGTCATTGAATTCATACAGCAGACTGTACTTAGCAGATAAGGCTTGACTTGTTCTTGTTCTTCTTGTTGCTTTTGTACACACAAGTATGGGTATAATTGAAAGTAACCAAGTCTAGGAAATAAGCACCATCACTGTGCTTCAAGTGCCCAGAAAATTAATTATCGACAGAAGTGGATAACTCCACTCCCAAAACGATGGAAGCCTGCCCCTGAAGCATGCAGACATACAGAACTTACCAAGAAATATCAACAGGACTCACCATATCAGCAGCAAGAATAAAAATTAAGGAGGCCAAAAAACAGTTTCAAGGTTACTATAGAAGAGTGACTAAAACTTGTAAAGCAATTTCAGCTTTAGCAACAAGTTTGGTTTAAGATAATCAGAGATGTTACAAAAGCAGATCATCACCTTCCAATTCCAGCATCAATCTTAATCAGGTTCACAGCCCCTTCATCAGTGCCAGTGTAGTAGCTTCCTTTTACCAGCTTACAGGGAATATCAAGCCTATCTGCTAGAACCTAGCATCCAAAATATAAAATGCATCACGTAAAATTTGGCAGTGGACTTAATACAGACAGGTAGGCTAACTTGTAAACTTCACAATCTAGCGAGAGTCCACTTGAAAAGAGAGTAGTGAAAATAACAAAAAGTGCCGAACAAAGCCTTCTATCTATCAATCAGTTTACGCCATGAATAGTTGAAAACTGTAGAACCTTAAAAAGCAAGGCCCTGTGCCGTGAAAGTCCGACATTGAGTAGTCCAAGTGGCAAAATAGCAGTTTTGATTGAACTGCGGAGCTCATAACTTCTTGCGCTCCACCTCTTCACCATTTCATCGGCATCACCAACTGGACCGCCCATTCTATCAGCAACCATATCGGCAACTTTCTGAATCAAGCCACTCATAAAAGGACCACATTGAGAAGCTTGACATTCCATAGATAGAGCAACTGCCGATTTCTCAAGCTCTTGCAGCTCAAAATCAACCATGCGGTTCACCACTATCACTTCATAGTCAACATCATCATTAACAGATATAGCTTGAAGATCCACAAACAATGGCATCTTTCCTCGCGCAACTACATCTGATTTGATGCCATACACATCATAAAATCCATCCATCACACTTTCATCGTAATTGACCACATTATGAGTCTGCATTCGATGAAAATTTACGAGAGTTAAAATTGATTACCAAAAAACCTAGGTGTTCAAAGTTTCACAACAATGCGGCAAAAGTCACAGACAGATTTCACCCTTTTCAGCTGACACTTACGTAGTAAAATTATCTTCTAGGAGGTTTGCCGAATTTACTAAATGATGCCGAAGAATGAGGGACAGCAACTAGGTTATTATTAAAGTTCACAAAATCAGGATTTGCCATTTTACGAAGTGGTTTTACAATGTGGAAAATGAATGAAGCACGTGAGACAAAACGTAACCAGCACTCGAATTAGATTGCAATACTAAAGGGAAAATTTGATTCTGTTAATGCAAATAACAACCAATCAAAAACTAACTGCGAGATAAAAAAATATAATCATTGATATCAACAATCATGTTCCTAAACCGAGACATGAGGCTAGTGAAAGACAAATAAGACAGACAGTCAAATGCTCTTATTTTTGTGATGCATTTTTAGGCCGAATGGCATAAGCAACACTTAGCCAAGGTACAGCAGGGACGGCACTCATAGGTAAAGCTCCACGACACAAGATCCATTAAGAGACATCATAGAGGAATTACAAGACCAAGCACACGAGGACCCTTTTGCTCCATCTAATCGCACGAACTTTCCATTCCACACATGGATGGCCTACTTTCTATTTAATGGTGATTGGCAGTCAATGGAGACAAAAATTGTTCGACCGGACAGTTCAAAAAGGCAATCCCCATGGAAGCCGACCGATGGCAAGCGGCGTTGCCTGCCAATCACGCTTAGTGACCTAAAGGATGATGACCAACGTTCGAACCTCAGAAGCATAATTCCAAATGACCATTTTGACGGATCAGTAACCAGCCTATGCATATTACAAAGTGCACAACGCAATCGCAAACCGATCCAATCTCAATTCAACGCGATTCAAAAGCCACAGAAGATTGGGAAAAAAAAAAAAAAACCGACAAGACTAGGGATCAGAAGAATTACCCAATACCGAAGCGAGAGGAACTCCACTTGGGCGTTGGGCTCCGCCGCGTCGGCCGCGGGGCAGCCGAGGCTAATCCGCTTGGCGGCGTCGATCTGCGCCGACTCCACGGGGTCCTCGCGCACCTCCACGTGATCGGCCGACGACGCGCTGATCGCCAGCGCCAGCTGCACCTGGAACTCCTCCTCCAGGAAATTGAAGTCGCCGCTCCCCCCGTCGTCGTCGCCCGATTCGACCTCGATCCCCGCCACCGCCCGCGCCCCCGGCGACGGCGACGGCGACGGATCGGGCCCCGCGGCCAGGCTAGGGCTCATCCCGCCGCCGGGGGCCCGCGCCTCGCCCAGCCCTTGGTGCTCCGGCAGCAGCCCCCGCCAGCGCCGCCGCCGCCGCCGATGTGGAGCTTCCGCAGCAAATGCTTCACCTTCGACATGGACGGATCGATCATCGAGCTCTCATCGATCCACGGAAATCCCAACCGCGCAATCGAAGCAGGAAGTCGTCGGCGTTTCGATGAACTCGGGCCTTAACCTGCGCACGCCAGGGGATGGAAGAGGAGGAGATTCGCTTAACCTGCGCACCCTTCTTCGTCAAGCTACCACCACTTGTAGAGAGAGAGAGAGAGAGAGAGAGTTAAATTAACCGCTCAACCATTCCCTCCAGTTCAGTGAATGGCCTTATGAACTACAAAATGGAGAGAAAAAAAAATTAAAATTAATTAATTAAAATAATTATTACGAAATTTGAATTATCCTGTATGGTTTTTTTTGAAGAAAAATGAAAAATTGGGAATTTGGTGACGGTGGCGGTGATGGTGGGGCGGGACTTTTCCTCTGTCCCCACCCCACTCCGGACGCCACGTGGCGGTCTCCGTCTTGGCGGGACGATGATTGGTGCTCCCCTGGCCTTTTCTCGCAACTCCAATGCTGCTTTTTGGGGGAGAAAGGGTAAGGCCGAATTACGTAAGTTGTACAACATGGCATTTTTCTTTTTTTTTTCTTTTATCGGGGGCCGTATGATTGTAAATTGGCCCCCCCCTCGGCGTCATCCCATGTTGTCTTGAGAATTGGATTAGATTTAGGAGGGAGCGAGGTGGATATTCCCCCCGAGATTCCCCCCTTTTTCCCCTTTTTAAATTAGAAGATAATTTGGAAAGCTTTTCAAGTTGGGGAAGCAATAAGCCCTTGCACTTTGGGAAGCATCTCGTGCGCAACTCCTATCCAACACGAGCCGTCGGAGACGTATCGCGAGGATTCTCGGGTGGATCTTCCAAGTTCGACGTGTTTCTTCCCACCTATGGTCGAATTGAAGAGGGCCGACTTAGTTTGATGCGTAGAAATTCGATCATAAAATATTCGATAATTCATGGGATTGGATGGCGTCTTTCCATTTAGAGGGTCGTTCTGAAGGAAGGTGCGATTAGACCAAAGTGGAATGCGGACATTCATTCTCATGGGCACCGTGCCTAATTCAAGGGCACAACATGGGGTTGAATTGGTAGAGCTATTTTAGCGAGGCAAGCAACCCTCATGCCAAATAAAGTCAAATGGCTCTATCCTCTTTATTCCTCACATGTGAGGTTCTCATTTTTCCAGGGAAAATCACATGACGACCCTTTGATTTTCTTCCTAGAAAATGACCCTAGAGATTGGAAAAACTAACCTACTAAATCGGACGTAAAAAAGGGGACAAAGAACATGATTCGGTAGTCGAAGTTACGTAGAGGATCTGTTTTTCAATAATAAAAAAAAAAACTTATTATAAACAAATAAAGTTTCTTGATCGGATGAGGTTGCCATTGCTTTATGTCTAATGATGGAAACATGCCTATTGCGACAATAGGCAAAAGCGGGTTTGCTAATGACGAGTTCAATTTATTAATGTAATGAGACTCCAATTTTGGGAGTTCTAAGCGTACATGTCACGTTCAAGAGGATGGATCCTTTCTTTAGCACAGCTGGCCTCAGGGTGTCCTGTCTCTTATTTGCTCAATAGCTGCGAAAGCGATATTTCAAAATGCACAATTGTCAAAAACAAAGAAAAAAGAAAAAGAAACATCGTTGTATTTATCTCGCATAAAATTAATGATTTGAATAATAATTTCTTCTGAAAAAATAATCGTAAAGAATGGACGAAACATAATTTCATTATCTACAAATTAAACATAAATTGTGATTGATAGCAAATACATTTTGCATTGACTAATTATTTCAAGTGATACAAGTAATCATTTTTATAATAATACTTTTCAAATGATTCATTTTCCATAAAATAAACAGAACATAAATTGCAAGCTAGACCAATGTCTCACTAACTAAAAACCGCGGTTCTTGATTACCGATTTCACTCTCGCTCGCCTTCTCTAGATCGTTTGCCTAAGTAAAAGAAGTGTTAAAAGAATGACTCAAAAGACCCTTGACATATGCGGATTGGCTGTGAGATTAATCTATTCATACGACAGGATGCTCTTAACTCCAAGAAATAAGCCAAGATTACTGTTAGGGCTTCGAACAAATTTGGGTTCTCAATTCAATCATGCCATGTCGGACGAACCTTCAAAATTTTGTGACGGGGGAATTTGATCAAAGACGGATTCATAATCGTTTTTCTGTTGTTAGTTCTATATTAGTCATTTTGTATTCGTCGAAGTGTTCCGTAAAAGATGACAAAAACCCTTTGTTTCTTTGGACCTGTCTGAAATATAAAAGATATAAGCAAGCAAGGTAGAATCGATAAAATTATATAGACTATAGTTCAAAGTATCATCACAGCTTGCTTATTATCTCAATGCGACTGTTCACATACGTATGTATATATTCGAGCATCGATGACTCGTGGTACACCTTACAGAAAATGGTTCGGTTAAGAATTATATTAAATAGTACTTTGTGATACTTACCAATCAATCAAATGAAAAAAAAAATTGAATATTAATATTTGAGTTGATAATTCTCGACACGACCCGTTAACATAACATAACACACAATTAAAATGGGTTTCGATTTGGTATAATCGAGTTTGTGTCATGAATGACCGCGTGTATGGTACAACAAAAATCACGTCTTATATGATTTGACCCGCTTAATCAGTTCAAGCACAAATTAACACGTTGGTGATAATATAAAGTCTCGACTCCCTATCTCGAGATCCTTCGCCTGAGTAGATGGGGCACGATAAATGACTCAAGGACTTGCGGCACGAGCGGACGGCTTGTAAGATTAATCCATTGACGTGACATGATGCTATTTCAAGATCAACTTTCTTAATTCAATCATTCCACGTTGAATGAATATTTGTGATTTTTTGAAATAAAACTTATTATATAGATACTGATTCAATCATAAACTTTTTAATTATGCGAATTTAGTCAAAAATCTTATAATTGTACCAATTGAATCATAAACCTTTATAATGTATCAATTTAGTCATTTCGGTCAAATATCCAAATAATGGATTAAAGTCTAAATTGGCGAATCTTCAAAAGATAAATGATTAAATTAGTACGACTGAAAGGTTTATGACTGCAATGACCGTTGTACAATAGGTTTAAGATTTTTTGTACAATTATTCCTTATATACGTAATGTACAACCTAATGATTTGACTTTGACCGTTTCGAGGGGGAGAAGTAGAGTTAGCTAATTGATGGGTGGCGATCACATAATTTTACGAATTAAAAAGTTCGCCACACCCATAATTTTCGTCTCAAATGCCATAAGAAATATACAAGGATGGTCGGAGGAAGTGACGAGAAGCTGCTAGTTGGTTTGAGATGATCAAAGACAGATGGAATAATCCTTTTGTTTGGTTCTTTGGACCCGACTGAAATATATAATTCAGATAAGCAATCAACGTGGATTCGACATTATTATATAGGCTGTAGTTCAAAATATCCTTGCAGCTTTCGTCATGGACGATTTGTCGAACACCTTATGAAAAATGATAAAGGAGTTTATTAAAGGGTGAATTGTAATACTTGCTACCCAACCGAATGAAAAAAAAATATTTAAATTTCAATACGCCGGCCTTTCTTGCAACGTGGGTAATCAATATCTGAATTCAATCTAACAATTCTCGATACAACCTATTAACACGGCACTATGTGCGATTAGATAGGTTTAGGTTTGGCATAAACGTACGCATGTTATGACCATGTTGGCCCGTTTATGATGCAATAGGAACCATGTCTTGTATGGATCAACTTGCTTAATTCATTGGGAGATGAATCGATACGTTTAAGTTAACATGTTAACGGGTCACTCATTTAAACATGGTACGGTTGGATAACATACGGTTAATTTACATGCTCTTTTTCTCCCACAGAAGTTTAAATTATTCCTCATTTACCCTGCCCACCTTCCATTTATCTCCTCTCCTTACTTCCCAAACAAAGCCCAAAAGATTATCAAAATAACTACCATGCTAAAAAGAATTAACGATTATATAGAACATTCCTTAGAATACAAAAATAATCTCCCTAGTGTAAATATAATGTGAAACCATAAAATAAAACATATTTAGAATAAAAAAAAGTCATTAAACATGACAAACTAACTCAATAATGCACTTAAAATATAATGTGAATTGAAATTACTCGTTTTGTATGAAATTCTATCAAAAGTTTTTTAATACAAGTTGTTGGGTATAAACATGTTTTATGTGTTTATATTTTATATATAATAGTTAATGTACCGTGTAGTGTCGATATCTAACAAGGCAACATGTTTTATAGTTATGTTAGATGTGTTGTATGACCCGTTTTTATTAAGTGTGTCATATTCACGTCAAACATGTTTATAAAATATTCATATTTGGGTTAATCGTATGCATTTTATACCTCGACATTGTAACACGATTAACATGATAATATACTAATTACCTGCCCTAATCAGTATATTGATATTTTCTTATTAAAATGCTTAATAGTATATCCGCGACACTGATTAGCAAAAAGTGAGAAAAACTTGTTAGTGCCTTTTCTTTTTCAAGAACTTGGAAGTGCTATCCCTAATTAAAGATTATCTAACGACGTATTTGCACAAGCGCGCAAAGCATGCCTGATATAAATTTATTTATTCGAAGGAATCTAACTGTTTCTGTGCATATAAATTATACCTACATCTATATTTAATAACCACAATACTATGGTATCAATATTAATGTCCATGCTCTGGACAAAGAATACTTCAAGTGGATGTCTGCCAACTAATTTTGTCTTTTACGAGTTCAGTACATATTCTCATCTTATATGCTTCAACAATATCACTAATGCAGGAACAACCACATGGAATAAGAATTCAAATCAATTTATGCTACACAAGAAAAAGAAAATGAATAATGCAAAAAGTAGAATTGCAGAATATCAGTATAATTTGATATATATATTAACAAAAATACTTTGATTTATTTATAGACTTTATTAGATAACTATTTTAAGATAAAATCCCAATGAAGATATGCACAACAAAAGAGAGATATACATGCAATATACTTACAAATTTTGAGGGATACGAATAATCAACAAAAATATCATAATTATTTTTAAAATAGGAAAATATCTTAAAGAAATCCCTAATTATCTTTAATATCAGTAAAAATTATCCTAGATATATGCAACATCTACTCGCTCTTATGATTCCCTCGATGTCATCCCATGTTGTCTTAAGAGTGCATTGGATAGAAAGAGGAAGAGGGATACTCCCCAACATTCCTCTATTTTTCCATATTTTTCTTTTTTGGGTTAGAAGATAGTCTCGAAAGTTTATTGAATTTAGGAAGCAATAAGCCTTGTACTTTGAGAAGTGCCGAGGCACGTACTTAACTCCCTATCTAACACGATCACCGGCAGTCAAATCACAAGGATTTTTCTCCATCGGAGTTCAAGAGTGTGGTCTGCCCATGTCTCATCTCATGTTAGGTCCAATTGAGAATGATTAACTTAATTTGTTGCGCAGTAATGAATTTAGAAAGATTAGATAAGTCATGGGAAGGGGATTGGTCTTGAAGCATTGGTGGCATCTTTCCATGTAGGGGTCATTCTCAAGAAAGATATGATAGGCCAAAGTGGAGTGGGACATTCATTCTTATGGGCCCCGTGCCCCCAATTCAAGGAGCAATATGAGGTGGAATTGACAGCCTGCTCTCTCTTGGTATAGCTATTTTAGTGAGAAAAGCAACCCTCAAGCCAAATAAGTCAATGGCTTTGTCCTCTTTATTCCTCCCATGGGAGGATCTTCTCCCCCTTAAGAAGGGAAAATTACATCCCTAGCCCTTCAATTTTCGTTACTAAATCGGACATAGATTAAACTTTACATAAGGCGAAACCCATCAGAAATCTGATTTAGGCTGCTCCCTTCCATGGAAGAACCTCGTGGAGGAGCCCTTAGGGGATACTCACAACACGTTGTCGCCGAATTTAGCGGCGCATGTATGTTACATCTTGAGTTAAATGCTACATTTTTTTTAACGAGATGTAGTGCGAGTCTCCTAGACTAGAAAAATGTAATCTCGCCAGAGGAAAATTTGATAAGCAAGCAAACTTCGCTTAATGGCGCATAAATTCATGAAATTAGACAAAAGAGTGTTTTATACGAATTTAGAGACCCATGTGCCAATAGGCGATTCATATAAGACCAGTCGCAGGCAAGCAACTCCTTCAGGAGAATGAACATTTGGGATTTACAGCTTCAAATATAAATATTATTCGATTATATGTGCTTACGATATTGGGTTTGAGACGAAAAAAGTAGCGAATCTTTTCATGCACTCTCGAAGAAGTTACATATGAGATGACTTCACATGCAAAAAGCATCTATTCACACAAATAATATGAAAATTAAATTGCAATCGCTTCAAAAGAAAGTAAAAAATAATGCATCAAAATAATAGAAAAATTAGATTCCAATCACTTCAAGGAAACGAGGATACAATGAATGATGAAGAGGTGCCATATTCATAGTTGAATTTTTGGGAGGATGGACCTGTGATGAAAACTTGCTATGATACTATATTTAAGGGAAATATTATTTAAATTTGAATTACACAAAAGTCAAAGTGCCGAAAAGAAAGAAAAAAAAAAATTTTAAAAATATTAAAATATTATTAAATTTTGTTCACATTAGCACCGATTGTACCGCATAGAATAGTCGGCGTTCACATTAGTAATTTTGACCACAATTGATTAGATAGATTGAGTTAACCAAACATGAAAGAGGTTAAGGATTTAAAAAGTTTAGGACCAAATAGACAAAAGCATGATAAGTTTCGGACTTTTTGGACAATTTTTCCCAAAGAGAGATATATGCGTAACATTTGTACAATATACATGTAATATAAGTACAACATATGTGCAATATTAAGAGACATGAATAAGTAACAAAATCATCAAAATTCTAATCCAAATGCCACGTGCATCGTGGTTGGACCTGTATTATTGGAAGCCTGAAAACATAGCAACATCCCTCCTGCACCGACCGCCACCCCTGGACAAGTATTCGGGGTTCGCCGCAATGCCCGACCAAGATAAAGCAAAGACAAATTTTACAATCGTGACATTTCGAGTAGCGTGTGTGAGGCATTACGAAAGAGTACGGTGAAGAATTGGTTGGCCACCATTGAGGAGGATTGTAGCCGCCAGATGATAACCGAGCTTCGACGTTTGTACCGTGACTTCTTTTTGGTCGGTAAATATCTTGGGGAGTTCACTTGTTCTTGCAGCTACTATTGCTGTGACGAGAATTCCTATAGCCGCCAATGTCCGAAGCCGCCAATCACGGACGAGACCGTCGCTGCTCCGGCATTTCTGGCGCCGAGTTCATTATAATCCTTTGCCCTGTTAACAAGTACGGTTTTCCGCAATTAGTTTCGCCCTCGTTTTTGGTAATGGCACGAGATATGCGGATCGATCGTGCGAATAATCTATTTATACGAAACGATACTCTTTTGACCCCAAGAAATAAATCGGGATGATCACTGAAGACTTCGAGGACGTCGAGGTTTTCAATTCAATCGGACCAAGGACACGTGAATACGTTTGACGTCACGTGATGTTTTTGGAAATTTGTAGGATTGCAAGAAGTCAGCCAGCTACAGCTACCTAACCAACACCGACGGAACCATTTTCATATGTTTTTTCCCGCGACGCCGACCACGCGCGCGTCGCCACTTCGCAACTCGCGACTCAGCTCTCCGCCATGGCGATGACCTCCCTCCTCCTCTGCCGCGACCCGACCCGACCCGCCTCTCCGGCCCCTCCCCGCCGGGGTTCCTCGCCAGCCCCGGCGCCGGCGCCATCCGTCGCCGCGGGCCTCCCTCCGTCCGATGCTCCAGCGGGCCTCCTCCCGGCTCCATGGCCGCCCCCGGCGACGACTTCGACGCCAAGGTCTTCCGGCATAACCTGATGAGGAGCAAGAACTACAACCGGCAAGGTTTCGGCCGCAAGGAGGAGGCTCAGCAGCTCATGGATCGCGAGTACGCCAGTGGGTTCCTTTCTTCGTTTCGTTTCACCAGCTATGCGTCTTCTTTCGTTCGGTACGCTATGTCGAGCTCCGATGCACGTGGAGACAGTGATGTTGGCCTCTGCTCGGATCGACGGATGTGGGTTCGGCGTCTTTTTTAATCGTTTTCAGTTCACTGACTATTCGTTGATTGAGTAGAAGATCAGAAAAAAAAAATATCTTTAATCACATTCTATTAGCTAAGACAGCTAGATGCTTTGCTAAATTATATTATATGCATATACATCCTGTGCTTCATGTACTGGCATTGCTGATTCCGTATGTAGCATTTCCAGCTCTCAATCTGCGTCGGCATGATGTTTTCGCTGTAATACCACTGGTCTAGACATCGATTACCCATGTTTCTGGATCGCTGTAAGTTGTATTGATGTTGTGCCTTTTCATATGCCAGGTGAAATTATTAAAACTCTGAAGGAAAATGGATATCAGTACACCTGGGGAAATGTCACTGTTAAGCTTGCTGAAGCCCATGGTTTCTGCTGGGGCGTTGAGCGAGCCATCCGGATGGCCTATGAAGCGAAATGCAGTTTCCGGAGGAAAACACCTGGATTACTAATGAAATTATCCATAACCCGACTGTCAACAAGGTCAGATATATAAACAACATCCTTTGCTGTTTTGGCTGATTTGCTTGACTGTTGTAAGAGTTGTGTTGTGCACTTCAATATACTGATTATCATCGAGAATTCTCAATTTTCTATCACCCTGACAGCGCATGGAGGAGATGGAGGTGGAGACTATTCCCCTCGAAGGAGGGGAAAAACAGTTTGATGTTGTTAATAAAGGTGATGTTGTCATTTTTCCGGCTTTTGGAGCACCAGTGCAGGAGATGTTGACCTTGGAAGAGAAAAATGTACAAATTGTGGATACGACTTGCCCATGGGTATCCAAGGTATGGCTCCGTGACGGGATAATATAGCACATTATTTCCAGTGATTGCGGCATTAACTTTGTTTATGACGCGTTCTTATACCTTCACTTCCCTTCTTAAATCTTTCCAATCTTTGCTTGAAAGGTATGGAATACCGTGGAGAAGCACGAGAAAGGAGACTACACTTCAATTATACATGGTAAATACGCTCATGAAGAAACCATAGCAACTGCATCTTTTGCTAGAGAGTACATTATTGTGAAGAATATGAAGGAGGTAAGGCTTTGATGAAGGCTCTCTATGTTTCTGTCCAATAGTGGAAGGGAGATGTCTTATCTGTAACGACATTTGTCATATGTCCAGGCAATGTATGTGTGTGATTACATTCTTGAGGGTGAGCTCGATGGTTCTAGCTCGAATAAAGAGGCGTTTCTAGAGGTACTTCTGGATTGCTTGGTTTTGTTATGTTTTGTTAAGGAAACATAGTTCAAATTGTAATCCTGCTTTGGTGCAGAAATTCAAGGATGCTGTTTCCCTGGGATTTGACCCTGACAATGATCTTAATAAAGTTGGCATTGCAAATCAAACCACAATGCTCAAGGGAGAGACTGAAGAGATTGGTATGTAACAATAAAATCTTTTTACAAATTCTTCCCTCTCGGTCTGACTTGCTACTCAAGTTGAAGGTTTTGTTAAACTTCCAGGGAAGTTGCTGGAGAGGACTATGATGCGCAAGTATGGAGTGGAAAATGTCAATCAGCACTTCATGAGCTTTAACACAATTTGTGATGCCACTCAAGTAATTTCCTCTTCCTCATGCTCCAAGCCTTATTCATTTCTTCTAGGTATTGGAACCTGTTGCGAGATAGTGCCTGACATGGCTATGGCCTGTAACTTCCTTCAACTTGCCGAAAAGATAAAAGGAGTAGCCACGGTTGAGATATCTCATGACTCTCTCAACATCAGAATAGGAAGACCAATTGCTTGTTAGTAATCAAAGGTGCTAGCTCTCTTCTGTAAGTACATTAGAGACTGAACTAGAGATATCGGGTCCAAAATGCAGAGTACCGCGTGAAAAACAAGGAGGTAGTTTTCCCAATTGTATTTTTCTCCGTGACTGGTTTTATGGGTTGAAGGACCATAATACAAATCTTATAGCCATACCTCTGATGAGAAACTACAGAAAGGAAGAATAGTAAACAGTAGAAAGAAGGAAGTTTGAGTTAATTGCTAACTCGTGACTTCTGCTGTGTCTTTAAGATGCTGATTCATATTTTTCAACATTTGGTCTTCTTCAGGAACGCCAAGATGCTATGTATAAGTTAGTTGAGGAGAAGGTGGATCTTGTGCTAGTTGTTGGTGGGTGGAACTCAAGCAACACATCTCACCTTCAAGAGATAGCTGAAGAACGTGGGATACCCTCTTATTGGGTTGACAGTGAGCAGAGAATAGGTCCTGGAAACAGAATAGCCTACAAATTGAAGGTAAGTCTGTACTTTGAAGTTGCACTCCTTCAGCAGATTTTGGTGTTTATGCCTTCTTTTACTGACTTTTGTACTTTGTTACGATAGCATGGGGAATCAGTTGAGAAAGAAAATTGGCTTCCAGAGGGTCCCATAATAATTGGGGTAACATCAGGAGCTTCTACCCCTGATAAGGTAAGCTTTTAACCTGGCGAATTTCTAGTGTGAGAACAGCTCTACTCCTTCATCAGCCCTTTCCTTTGGCTGCTTTCCCACTAAGCTCTAATCTATCTATGGTACCTGTACATCATGGGCGTGGGCTGTATTTTCCTTGAGATACTCTCCTTATGCATGATGTCCTGGTTCTGGATAAGAGGTTTCTATCAAGCCTTTGTGCATTTGTTAATGCGCTGTGCCTTTTGTCCGATTATTAAGCACTGAAAATTTGGTCTCCTTAGCACTGTCATTCGATGCAGTTGGATGATAACTTCATGAGGCTGTGAAGATTCATGTTTCGCATATCTACTGGTACTTTGTTCTTCAAGTCGATCCTTCGGAAATAGTAATGATGCTTTTGTTCCTTACCAGGTCGTTGGGGATGTTTTGTCGAAGATCTTTGACATTAAAAGGGAAGAGGCCCAGCAGGCTTGATACAAGATCACAAATCTACATACCGAGGATTAATTATCATCCTGTCCTTAATGAGAAGCTCCACGGATCTGATGAAAAATGACGAAATGCCCTGCATATTTTGATGCATTTCAGCCTCTGAACTTTAGTCTGCTCTTGTAGATCTAATAAGGTGATGCAGGGCTTCAAGTTGACTGGCTTTTATAATACTGTGTAGAACCCAAGTTCAATCTCTGAGCTTTAACCAAGTGAAGAATCTGTTTGTGTGGATTTGACACCCTCATTTGATCTAGAAAACAATGAGATGCCATAGTTCCCTAGTTCAACTTGGTCGGTCCAGGTTGTCAGAAGCATGTTAATGTCGTATAATTCTTGGGAATTTCTCTCTCCTGTGGGAATTTCATAAGAATCATGGCTAAAAGAACTGTCATGGCATAAATATTTCTTGATCACTTGCTCGCCTCTTCGCAGTATGTTATATTCGGAATAAATTAAAAATGTGAAAAATGAAGGGATGGACCTTTAGCTGCGACAATGGAGTAGTCGTCAATTTTTCGTAAGGAAGCAGGTAAAGGGGCGAAGATCTTTTCGAAATGAATTGAGACAATAGATGAGTAATATGATGCCCTCCATAATGTGGGGAACGTTATCCCTAATTAAAGAACCATATCTATACATTGCTAGCATTATCTTTTTATATGATTGAAAGATAGCTAACTATTTCTATGCATATACTTAAACCTATGACCTAGTAACCACAATGTCACGATGTCAATACTTTATACTAATTTATCTATTTTATACAGGTTCATTACACATTCTCATCTTATATGCTTCTCAACAATTTCATTAATGCGGGAAAATCGACACGAGATAAGAATTCAAATCAATTTATGCTACACAAGAATAAGAAAAGTAATATAATTCTCTTTCTCTCTCTCTTTTAATTTCATTCAGCTCCATATTTGTTTAAGATATATTTTGGAAAATATCAAAACGTATTTCACTTTTGACCTAATGACCACTCGCATACTTTTATTTTATGCAAACACCCATCACACCTCTAAACAAAATCTAAAGTGCAAAGTAATCTCTAAAAAAACTCGGGTATGCATTTGATACTTTTAAAATTGGTGAATATATAAGTAGTCATTAGATGAAAAATGGAGCACGAATCTTGGCATTTTTCCAATATCTTTAAGTACTTTCACATTTTCTCATATCCAACAATTCATTCAATTTGATTCTTTTTAATTAATGTGAAAATTTATAAAAATCTCTTTTAGAACTCATAAATCTCGTCGACATGTCTAAAGCATGGAAAAGGTCTCTCCCATTTACGGAATTTTGACAGTGAGTTAAGACCCTTTGCCCTTTCGTGAGCAAAATCCAAATGGCGGCCAAACGACGCCGTCGCAGCCGATGCCTACCCAAAAACGCACTCGCTTCAGGGCTATGCTCATCTGCACGTCGGAGCAGAGCAGAAAACAGAGCAGAAAGCAGAGCATCTCTCTCTCTCTCCGACAATGGCGGTGGCGCTGCGAAATCGCCTCTTCGCTCTGCAGCTGCACCCCGCCTCCCTTCTCCACCCCTCGCTCCGGCCGTCCCCGCACGCCCCGCTCTTCTCGCTGCCCGCCCGCCGCCGCCGCGGCCCGAGCTTCCACGCCGCCGCCGCCGCCGCCGCCTCCGGAGCCGCGGGCCCGGCGGCCTCGGCCTCGGACCCGGCCCGGATCTTCCAGAAGGTGTTCTTCGTTCCGCCCGGGGTCGACCCGGCCGAGGTCTCCGAGGACATGGTGCTCCCCGGGTCGAACATCGTCGTCGGGCCCTACGCGGGTCACGCCCAGATCAAGGAGGTGGAGTTCCTGAAGAGCAGCGGGAGGGCCAAGGACTGTCCCAAGGACGGGAGGCCCGAGTTCGCGATCTTGGGTCGGTCGAACGTGGGCAAGTCGTCGCTCATCAATGCTCTGGTTCGGAAGAAGGAAGTCGCGCTTACGTCCAAGAAACCAGGTCCTCTCTCTTTTTTTCTTTTTTTTGAAGGTTGTCTGTCGAATGATGTTGTATTGGCATGGTTTTTGCTTTGGTGGCGAGGGATGAGTTGATTGATTGATGGGTTGATTTGTGTTGCAGGCAAGACTCAGCTTATAAATCACTTCTTGGTGAACAAGAGTTGGTATATTGTGGATTTGCCAGGTTACGGGTGAGCTTTAAGCACCTGTCTTTTGACTTGCTTGAACTTGTTATGTTGTGTGGCAGCTTATAAATGCGAAAAATCACAGAATGTGAGCTTATGTGTAAGTTTTGTTTCTTGGAATGCTGCAACTAATTGAGTGTGGCCAGTCGATTGGAAGTTGTTAGATTGGGAAAGTGAAAGACCATTAGATCGTGACTTTTTGACAAGCTTCTGAAATTTGATTAATTGGGCTCGAATGGTTTGAGCATTTTTTGACCCGTCACTTTGGATATGCCATGGTAGTAATTCTTTTAGCTAAGATGTACATGCTGGGAGTTCCGTCTTCAACCTGCAGTCATTCTGTTCTTCACATAATGGACACTTTGATGAGGGGCAAACAATTAATTTCCATCTTTTGCTATGAATCCTGATGAAGAAAAAGTAAATTTGTAGATCCATAGAAGTATTTCTTACTTGGCTTTTCATTTCTGCTTTTGTAGCTTGACAGTTTTGTTGAACGCCAGATGTTTATCTCTTTAAAAGCACTTAAGTTGCTATGAATGTCTGCAGATATGTGAAAATATATTGCGCTCCCTAGTATTGATCCTGCATTGGATCAGATTTTATGCTACATACTCTACTTTTAGTGTTTACAGTAGTTCTTTTCTTCTTTTGTGGTTTTGTTTCTAGGTTCGCTGACTAATGGAAACTGCGTAAACATTGTAGGCTTCTATTTTCTTGCTGGACTATGCAGCTTGTCTTTTCAGGGTAGTATCATGTTATGATTTACCTGCAGGCACCAAGCTATTAACCGTGCAATAGATTTAGCTTTTGGTGTCTTACAGCAGCTAGGGACCTGCCTTTGGTGTACTCGCTTCCAGTTATGTGCCGTGATATGAAATCATTAATCACAGTCCTTTAGCAGTAGATTTGTAGATTCCAACCAGGTGTTTATATTGTGTGGTACCCTTGCATTTAGTTAATTCTTCTCATTAAAACTCTGGAGATTGACAGTGGTTTCCTTTCCACGTTTGAGTGTGCCTTGGACCTTAGACCTGCTATTATTTGCTTGTTGACCATTTCAACCTTGTCTTTGGATGAGATATTCTGTTGTGTTACTTTTCAAGTCCTGATGTTTCCTTTCGGTTGTTGAACTTGAGATTGAGGCATTTGCTCTATGGATTTCTTGCTCATTTGTAGGTTTGCTAAGGCCCCGGGATCTGTTCGAATGGATTGGTCAGCATTCACAAAGGGCTACTTTTTGAACAGAGATACGCTAGTTGCCGTCTTACTTCTTATCGATGCAAGTGTTCCTCCTCAAAAGATAGACCTTGATTGTGCGAATTGGCTAGGACGCAACAAAGTACGCTGCTTTCTTAGTTTCTTAGTTGTAGAATCAACATTCAACAGTGGCTAAACGTACTGATGATATTACTCTTCTTCACTTGTTCAGATCCCTCTAACATTAGTTTTCACGAAGTGTGACAAGATGAAGCGAGGAAAGAGGCCTGATGAGAACATAAGGAGCTTCCAAGAAGTGATTAGGGAAAACTACCGGGCGCATCCTCCGTGGATCATGACTAGCAGCGTCACCGGTTTAGGAAGAGACGAGCTTCTCTTGCACATGTCCCAACTTAGAAACTATTGGGACCAATAGAAGGGATGAGCAAATCCCATGGAATACCCTCTTAAAGTCAAGTTCAACTTTCTTTTTGCTATTATCAACATTCTTGAGATAACAACTGAATTTGTACCTCTCAATGTGTATAGATAACCCATGTACAGAATACGATGTTTTGTATCATTTTAAACCTCTTTTTTATGGTGTCGGTGTACTCTTAATTCTTGAGCCAAGTACAATTCATTCATGAATGAATGAACCTTTTTAAGTCTGATCTCAACCGAGACTATTATTACTTTGGTCAACACAGATCGAGGGTGGTCAGTTTTTACCCTTCTTAGTTTTCTGCTTAGGTATCAAGCGATATTTGAAAAGGCGATGTACAATCAGAGCAGTGCTCACAATTTGCCGCTTTTCCCTACTGTTGAAATACTTGATCTCGGATCGAGGACAAAGACAGATGGAAGAGATTAGATAAGAATAATGCTCGGGTTGCAATTAGCAACCCCTCTTATTCATCGTCTAAAGATCATGGCAACGAAGGAACTAAATAACACCAGATGTGATGTAGTGTGCCACATTGACAACTTATATACATTGAGGGATTTCTTCTTTTCTTTTTTGGCACACGGAGATTTCAGGCAGTAGCTGCTGCTTGCTCCTCAACGACTTGTGACGTTGGCTGGAGAGTGCAGACGAGGTTACGGTCACCATACACATTGTCGATGCGTCCTGGTAGAATGTCGAGCAGCACACAAGAAGAATAATCAGTTTCTTTTGTTTTTTCTTTAACAGGGAAACACTTGAAAGAGACATGAACTAGCTGCCACCCTTTTATTCATTATCCTCAAACTCACACTCTAAAAGTTCTATACCCATCTTTGAAAATGCCAGTAGTTGAAAATAGACAGCACACATATGCTCATGATCATCAAACGGAACTTCAAATTTCAGCCTTAAATAAAATACCTTGATTCAAGCTTGGAGAACTGTTTAAATGGAAAACTTCTGGAGTTGCAAAGGAGGTGAAATAACAAGAATGAACAGAAAATCATAGTTGCCATTCGCATGAATATGCAATGGGGTTGCAGCTACTCATAGCATCTACTGATATCCACAGCATAAGCTGTGATTTTAGTTTTACTTTGTGGAAACACGAAGATAATGTCCCTTGTACCCAACAGTTAACCATATTTTTGAACCTTGAAAAACCATACTTTTAATTTAAGGAGTCATACTTCAAAATTCGATGGATATGCAATATTTTAAGTCAACATTTCGGAGTATAGCCAAAATCTCATGATGAAAGCAGCATCAGTCAAAGCAGCCAATTGCATATAATGTTGCACATGGTCGAATAAGATAGGTAGACATACCCGTGGATGGCCAGAACTTAGCAGTACGGAGCCAGGAAGCTGGAAAAGCAGCATATTCCCGAGAATACGGCTTCGTCCACGAGTCTCCCATGAGCAATGATGGTGGGTGGGGAGCAGACTAAAAGATATTGAAATCAGAAGTTCCTCAGAAGATCATCAAGGAAAAAAGTGCAGTCGAAGCATTTATATATCCAACCTTGATTGTGTAAAAGAAAATCAATACGAGAATGGATGAGTGTCCTAAAGGAACTTGTCTAAATATATTTCTTGTGCCTTTGAACATGAATAGATCATTTTGAAGCAACGACTTTTCAACTGATGTGAAAAAAAAATACTCTATTGCACTCTCATTGTACTTTTGATTTCATTCGTCATAGCTTATTAACAAGTACTCTAGAAGCTCTCCATAAAGATATCATTCTTCTCATACCTTCAAAACATTGTTGTGGATATCAGCTTTTCCTTTTTCAATTTGTGCGATTTCTTCTCTAATGGAGATGAGAGTGTCGCAGAACCTGTCCAACTCAGCCTGCAACAAATGATCAGTTACTGTTAAGTTGTTTCAAAGACTTGGACAAAAGAAAACTGAAAAGATCGTGTTCTTTCTTGTCATTACCTTGCTTTCACTTTCAGTGGGTTCAATCATCAGTGTGCCCGGGACTGGCCATGACATGGTTGGTCCATGGAATCCATAGTCCATTAGACGTTTTGCAACATCTTCAGGCTCGATTCCAGCAGTATTCTGCAATAGAATAGCGTGCCCGGTCAATTTAAAAACCAACAAAAGGCAAACAAATAAGTCATTAGCTGAATATACACTACCTTAAAGGCCCTTAAGTCAACAATGAATTCATGGGCGACTGTCCCATTGACTCCACGGAACAAGATGGGGTAGTAGTTCTGCAAACCAGAGTGCAGACAATGATAAGATGAAAATTTAGGCCACAGTTGTTACATTCTCTTTCCAGTGAGAAGATAAACACACTAAAGAAAAAATGTTCTTTGAAAGTTTGACAATGAAAACCAAGATGGAGCATGCACCAATTGCACTATACTAGACTGAGATTTATGAGAAAGCAAGTATACAAAGGAACAAGAGCAACGAAAAAATAAATAAAGGAAAAAAAGGATAAACCTCCAAACGTTTTGCCATGTAGTTTGCATTTAAAATGGCTATCTTTGATGCTTCAGTGAGTCCCTTAGATCCCATCATGGCTATGTAAGAGTATGATATTGGCAAGATAAGTGCAGAGCCCCACGGAGCAGCAGAAATTGTACCCAATGGCTGAGACTTTTCTGGGGCTGGTAAACCACCTGTAGCAACCTTTAAGACAAAAAAATAAAAGATTGAAAACTCAATTAGACAGGCATTTATGCAGCAGAATTTTGGTAGCATACACTGATGACACAACGTCTGCTGGGTCCAATTACCATCACAGAGGACCATAATATGGTGACAGAGAAAAAAAGGTAAATTACTTTCATGTCTGAAAAATACATACTACTGGATGCGAAGGCAGAAAAGGTGCCAAGTGCTTCTTCACCCCAATAGGACCCATGCCTGGACCACCGCCTCCATGTGGAATGCAAAATGTTTTGTGGAGATTGAGATGGCAAACGTCGGCTCCAATAAATCCTGGGCTTGTCAAGCCCACCTGCCAAAACCAAAATATATTAAATTAGATTTAATATGCTGAAAGATACCTCGCACGTTAGGCAATGAACTTGAATATTTCTCAAGACGAAGAACTACTGAAGAAAAATGGAAACTAATCAACTACTACTCTTTTCAGAACCTGACTGCACACTGAAAATTGTAATCTGGATCGTGTGCCAATGTGCATCTCTGGCTATTTTTTAGCATTTCAAGTGTTATCAAGTAAAATGCTAATGGTTGGACAGTTGAGAATAGTAGCTATGAGCCACAGCTCTCAGATGCCCAAGAGATAGAATCAATATAGCTCAAGTGCAGCAAAAAGGCAAAAACAGACCTGTGCATTCATGTTTGCTCCATCCATGTACACTTGACCTCCATTGTCATGAATTATCTTGCATATATCATCTATGCCTTCCTCATACACCCCATGGGTTGAAGGATATGTGACCTGAAGTTCGCATTTATAAATAACGAGGTCCTGATTATATCACCAGTCTGAAATCTATGAAAAATTATTTCTAATGAGAAATTAGTCTCACCATAAGGCAAGACAAGTTATCTCTATTTGCTTCAGCTGCTTTTCTCAGCTCCTCAATGTTGATATTACCCTTGGCATCAGTTCCAACAGCAACAATTTTCATACCACACATTGCAGCACTGGCAGGATTTGTCCCATGAGCAGAGACAGGAATGATGCACACATTGCGATGATGGTCCCCTCTTGCCTAAGTGACCGAATCAGTCACCACAACGAGCAGACTAATCAAAATTCCACACCATGATGGGTTTAGTTGAGGAAATAATGTGAAGAAGAATGCAATTTTTTTGGACTTGAACAGCCACGCGTGCCAATAATTGGACAGCCAATCAGCAGGCATATTAAAACAGTCTAAAATCTGAATACTTTGAAGATGAACAACATCTGGTCATACTCTTACAGTTTTTTCTATATTAAAGCACTTGAAGAAAAAGTTTGAATAGTAGCCTTTGCCAAAGGCATGTCAGCATTTCTCTTTCCTATTTCCAGAAAAGTTCACAACTTAAGCATTTAATACTGCTATCCCACCAACTATTAATTGAGAGAGGAAGTAAACAGTGAACATATGGCTATTCTGTCACCATACCAAGTGATACGCACGGATGACCATGAGACCTGCATATTCTCCAGCAGCACCAGCATTGGGTTGCAAAGAGAAAGAATCGAACCCAGTAATCGTACACAACAGTTCACCCAAATCATTGAACATTTCCTGAAAGATTGAAACCAATCCCATTCTTGCATTAGCTTGTATTCAAATGAATCTGGCCTTGATGAATATTTGTAAAATTCTTATAACAATTCACACCAAATTACCTGATAACCCTGAGCCTGCTCAGCTGGGGTGAAAGGATGTATGTCTGTAAAGTTGGGCCATGTCACTGGCATCATCTCTGTGGTAGCATTCAATTTCATCGTGCAAGATCCCAGAGGAATCATACTATGGCACAGAGACAAATCCTTTGACTGCAGCCTATGAATGTATCTGAGCAGCTCATGCTCGGTGTGATACCTATTAGAATGAATATAAAAGTCAGAGAGAGGCACATTAGTGGCAGATAGATACCAAATCATCTCAAAGGCAATTACGTGTTAAAGATTGGATGCGTCAGATATGGAGTCTCCCTTATAAGCCCAGTTGGAATCAAGGACTGAACCTCTGGCGCAAGTGATGCAGCAGTGAATGGGACCTGCATATAATTTTTTCCCCAAGGAACCAGTCAAAAAATGGAATTACTGGAGGAGCTAATCAACTTAAAGCCCGAGAATGACTGCTTGCACTCACAGGCTTGCCACATGCAAATATTGAGAAAAGCTTGTCGACATCCTCCAAAGCGGTAGTCTCATCGAATGAGATAGTGATCTGCCAGCAGCAATTAATCTCAAATCATTTCGTGCCAGAAAATTAACATACTTCAGCAGAGTGACAAACAGAAGAGATACGAATGATGCTTACAGTGTTTTTGTCCACAACCCTCAAGTTCATCTCTTCCTTGTTAGCAGCATCAGCAATTGCATGTGCATCAGGACACTTAACCTTCACAGTGTCGAAGAAAGGAAGCCCCTGGACTTCCACAGTCCCAAGTTTCTTCAATCCCAGAGCTAAGGCTCCAGCTAGACCGTGAACTCGTTGAGAAATTGTTTTAAGACCTTCAGGGCCATGATAAACAGCGAACATGGCAGCCATGTTTGCAAGTAATGCCTACACAGACAATAATAAGTCAAAACAAGTCATCACAGGCACTCACATATCACGAGAAAATCTGCCCTCTCGCAAAACTGGAACTAAATCAGTTCCAACCCAATTGTCTTGAGCTCCCTGATATAAGCATAACTACCTCTACTAATTCCAAAAAACATACAAAATAAAAAGCAATAAAGAAAAAAGGATAACGCATTGAACCTAGGACTGAGATTATATACCTGTGCAGTGCAGATGTTGCTTGTAGCCTTGTCTCTGCGGATATGTTGCTCTCTCGTTTGCATTGCCATACGCAGAGCCGGCTTCCCTGAAGAATCAACACTCACGCCAATAATCCGTCCGGGCATCAACCTTTTGTACTCTTGAGAGGTCGCAAGGAAAGCGGCATGAGGACCACCATATCCCATTGGCACACCAAACCTCTGTGCGGAACCCACGACAATATCTGCCCCAAATTCACCCGGAGGCTTCAACATCGTCAATGCCAACAAATCAGTCGCCATAACAACCTTAACCCCATGAGAATGTGCATTCTTGACAAACTCCCCATAATCCAACACCTCACCCTCAGTTCCAGGGTACTGTACAAGGACCCCACAAACGTCGCCTGACTTATAATCAATATCCTTAAGATCGGCTGTGACAACCTTAAGATCGAAACCGTCTGCTCTAGTCTTGCATACGTCAATTGTTTGTGGGTGACAATTGTTCGCGATCACAAAAGTCTTCTTCTTTCCCTTCAGAATATTGTTACACATTGCCATCGCCTCAGCAGCAGCAGTTCCCTCATCGAGCAAGGAAGCATTCGACATGGGCAGGCCGGTGAGATCGGTGATCACGGTCTGGAAATTTAGCAGAGACTCCAAACGGCCCTGCGATATCTCAGCTTGGTAGGGCGTGTACTGAGTGTACCAAGCTGGGTTTTCCATGATGTTCCTCAATATAACCGGTGGAACAAAGGTGTTATAGTACCCCATACCAATGAATGACTTGAAGACCTTGTTTTTCGACGCCAAATTCTTCATGTGCTCAATCATTTGGCTCTCCGTCAACCCTCCATCGAACTTAGAGAACTTCATGGAATCTATACGGATCGACTTAGGCACGGTGGCATCGATCAGAGCATCAAGACTACCGAATCCGCAGGACTCGGCCATCTTCGTCTGCTCTTCCGGGGTCGCGGAGTTGTGTCGGCGAGCGAAAGTATCATTCGGCTTCAATGCCTCGACAGAGATCGTTCTTGTTTGCGACCCAATACCGTGACCGACATTATACGACACATTCCTACCTAGCAACATCTCTGATCTGGAGCTCTTGTGCATTGAGCTACATGCAGACAACGAAGAGACATACCTTGAAGGGGTATACAATGCAGAGGATGAAGAATCCAACCCAGATTCAAGGCGGCGATGGTGCTTCGTCTCAGAGACGATCCGTTTCAAGATCGCCCGGTTCGCCAAACGCCGTGCACGTTCCATGGCGCCGCAAAAAACCCGAAAGAAAGGAAGAACGCAAGGAGTTTTGGTAGGAGAAAGGAGGGAGATTTAGCAGAAACTAATGTTGTTGTTGGAGAAGAAAAACTACAAGAACACCAATGGTTTCAAGTTGCTGGTTTTTTTGTCATTCCATTGGGAGAGTAGGGTGGTGGGTTGGTGAGGCTTGCTGTCTTTTATATTCACGACCCAAAAAAGACATGGATTCATTTAATTCTGGGTATCCGCGAAACAGTATCTTTGAATTAAAAAAGATGGAGAATTCGTGACTTCGAGATCTGGTGGAAATGGTTGGTGGTTGGTGACTGCTTTCCTACGGAAGAAAAGGACAGTTTTTTTATTTTTTTTACTGTTTTCTTTCTTTTTTCCTGAATGACAAGAACAGAAGATAAAAAACGTTGAGCCAATGAATGGAAGGAATTCAAGGGAACAAGATTGAGTTTCAATGGATCAAAATGGTTAGCACATGTTCTTCCCAATCTATGGAGCACCAGAAAGGACTGATTTCTCCTGTTTTTTCCTGGATGGGATGCCTGTGAATGGGCTCATCATCTCTTCTAGGGAATGAAGATGTGAGATCACATTGATCCTCAAAATGTCAAGTGATTATTCAAGAAAAAATGTAATGGTTCTCCCAAAGGAGGGCGATTTCTGATTTAATTGAGCAACTAAAAAAGAGAGTTCTTCAGAGGTGGAAAGCATATCCTCTTTTTAGTGATATTCCAACTCACCAACCTTAATGAGGCTAAACTAATATTCTTTTTGCTTGTTTCCTTGTGGGGATGCAATGAGTGGGGAAACCAAAGAGAAAAGGAAATCCTCTGTAGAAACAATATATGGAATCAACTATGTAGGATATTCATCTTCAAATTGACATTACAATTACCTTAGATTGGATGTAGCATAGTAGGGAAAAAATATAATTTAAGCTTCGTTTATTTTGTTAAAAATGAATGATATGAAAGATATTTTCTTAAGGATGATTGTTTGTATCGCTTATAAAAGTGAACGAATAATATATATTTTTATTGTACACCATAATACTTAGATATATATTGTTATTGATAATGAAAACAATCTTCAATAACTAAAGTCATCACCTCTTCTCCTCTTTTCAAATTTATCCTCACATTTTTTGGATTATCAAAATATATTATAAAAGGCTATATTTCAGTTACCATCTTGCCCCTATCAGCATTATGTTTTGGTGAAGTTCCCATAAAGGCCAAAGTTTCTATAAAAAAAATGATATTTCTTTATATTCTATTAATGCAGATAATTTTATAATAACTCTAATAAACAAAGAATGATTGATATAAAGCTGAATATTCTCTAATTTAAAAGATAAAATCAGAAAAAGGAGTGAAAGAAAATCACATAGGCAAAGCAAAAATTAATTGTATGAGTAAAATTGGAATTTGACAAGGAATCCAACGAAACATTCCCTCTCACAAATAATTTCGAAGGACCGACGATAGATATGAAACAAACTTAAAAGGCTAGGTAATTTTCAGACAATGTAATGATAAAATTAAAAAATTCTTGAATTTGTTGGGATCTAGCTTGTCATCTGGCCTAATTATTACTAAAGATTTGTCCTTACTAGTCAAATTAATTTTCGAGTAAATACAAAATCATAAAACTCTTTTCGCTTTAATTTTTAAAGAAATTCAAAAGGTTCATCTGTAAAGACCCTACATTTCTTCAGATAAATAACTTTTTTCTGATGAAAAAGAAGACAACAACAACAACAAATGGGGGCAGAGAAGAAGAAGTAGTGATCCAGATTTAAGCTCACGTGTTGGACTTGGTCTTTGTCAACACCTGCTTTGGGTCCTCAAAAGTTTGGTACCTGTCTGCTCGGAAAATCCAACGTGGTCCCCGAGATTCATCACTGTATCCCCACTGTCACCAACCCCGATTCAAGGACTAAATTCAGATACCAAAAGATTCCTGAGGGTTCATGTCAGATCTTAAATCGATCAGAGTATTTATGCATCCTGCTCTTAGTCGTAATTTCAAAGATTTCGCTCACTTTGAATCACCTAAAAACCAAGTCCTATTTTTCAGGCTCATCCGAGCTCATCGACGTCAGGACCAATGAATTTGTCGGGAATGACTACCTCGATGCCTAGTCTCAAGAAGTTTGGTTAAGCAAAAATCTAACCTCAAGATTCGGAATTAATTAACATACTAATTACTAATCATGACTAGAACCAAGGTCAAGGGTTTCTACTTACTACTGAAGATGACAGGTAAGAGAATCAAGGACCAGAGTCTACCTACAAATGAGATGCATATGCGTAACAAAAAGTTCACTGAGAAAATCGTGCACCGTGAGATATTTATGTTTAAGTAGGTAGAATTTTAAGGAGCAAAAACTTCATAGGAAGAAGTTGCCTAGCCAATACAGAACTGTGAAATTTCTTGGAAAAGAGTGCATAATTACCTAACAAGCCACGATTGAAGTATTTCCAGAACATCTTACCTACTAGGAACAGTATTTTCTAAAGGGAAAAGGAGATCAAAAATTAAGAAAGAACAAGGCTAAGCAAATGAAAAGGAAAGCACACCATGGTGTGGCTGATATATCACATCTCACCAAACGCCACATAATAAAACAAAGACTGGGGTCTAATTGGTATTCGCTTTTGCTGAGAAATTATCTCGGAGCATAAAGTATATTGTGCATGCTAGGAACTGGTAAACATGTGATAATATCAATATGAACCAATCTTTCTCTCGTCAATGGCATAGTCTGAGGAAATTATGTTTAGTTTCTGGCATGGGATCTGTGTTTTGTGACTTTGACCTGTTGATTAAGACCACACGAAGCACCAAAGAGAACTCGATATGGTTCGTTATGTAATGCTTCATCAGGTCAAGACTATCTATTTTGCTAGGAAAATATCCAAGCTTGTTCTGTGGGATCTGGCGCGGCGTTTCCCTACTGCAGTGGAAGAAGAGGTGAGTAAGAATTCAGATTTAAACTTTGTTACAATGATAGCCCATGAAATGAGAGAGCCATAGGTATTCAATAAAACTTATGAAATGTAAGTACCAACAATGGAAGGACTAGATTGTTTCAAGGTGTGCCATATGCACTTCAACCAAACTTCAACCATAACACCCTCTGAACAAACAGAAGAAACTGAAATCAGGATTCCAACAAACAACTGTTGGTGATTTCATTCAAATCTGATTCGTCACTTGGTAAGTAGCTTGATCATTGTGTGTTTTTAACTTAATCAGAGTGCGCTGGAGGAAAAAGTGGACTTCTCTCACGTGGCCTGTCAATCCTGTATGGAACAGACCTTCCTTACGAACCAGAAGCAAGAATAAAACCCAACGGCACCGGTCCCTGTATCCAAAGTAGAGGATGGTCTGAACTGGCTGTGCAATCTTTAACTGCACAAAGAAGTAGACCACGGAGTACAGGAAGACATGGTGTGGAGGAGCTGGCACTTAAGAATGAATTCCACCACCACTGGTGATAGTGTAACTTCCAAATTCACCATGCTAATGCGAAAGCAGTCAGAGGAAAGGGCTGATGAAGGAGTAAAGCTGTTCTCACAATAAAAATTCACCAGGTTAGAAGCTTACCTTATCCGTGGCAGAAGTTCCTGATGCTACACCAATTGCTATGGCACCCTCTAGAAGCCAATTTTCTTTCTCAATTAATTCCCCATGCTATCGCAACAAAAAGCACAAAAGTCAGTAAAAGAAGGCATAAACACTAAAATCTGCTGAAGGAGTGCAACATCGAAGTACAGGCTTACGTTCCTTATGTAGGCCATTCTGTTTCCAGGACCTATTTTCTGCTCATTGTCAGCCCAATAAGAGGATTTCCCACGTTCTTCAGCAATCTCTTGAAGGTGAGATTTGTTGCTTGAGTTTCACCCACCAACGACTAGCATAAGATCCACCTTCTCCTCAACTAACTTATATGTAGCATCTTGGCATTCCTGAAGAAGACCAATGTTGAAAAATATGCATCAGCATCTTAAAGAACAGCAGAAGTCATGAGTTAGTAATTGACTCAAACTTCTTTCTACTGTTACTATTCTTCCTGTCTGTAGTTTATCATCAGAAGTTTGGGTAGAATAATTGTATTACTCTCCTTCAACAGATAAACTTGTCACGGAGGAAAATACCCTTAGAAAACTACCTCCCCGTCTTTCAGGCAGCACTCTGCATTTTAGATCCCATATCTCTAGTTCAGTCTCTACCATACTTACAGAAGAGAGCTAGCCCTGGAGTCTTCGTATGAAAGCTGGCTTTGACTACTAATAAGCAATAGGTCTTCCCATTCTGATGTTGAGAGAGTTGTCAGACATCTCAACCGTGGCTACTATTTTCTCTCTGGGAAAGTTGAAAGAAGTTACAGGCCACAGCCATGTCAAGCACCAATTATCTCTAAAGAGGTCTTAATACATTGAAGAACTGAAAAGGCTTGGAGCTTGAGGAAGAGGAAATTTCTTGAGTAGCATTACATATTGCGTTAAAGCCTATGAAGTACTGATTGACATTTTACACTCAATAATCGCATCATAGTCCTCTCCACCAACTTCCCTGGAAGTTAACAAAACGTTCAACTTGAATGGCAAGATGGACAGAGAGGGAAAAATTTGTAGAAACATTTTATTGCTACGTACCAATCTCTTCAGTCTGTCCCTTAAGCATTGCGGTTCGATTTGCAATGCCAACTTTATTAAGATCATTGTCGGGTCAAACTGGTCATATCCCGGGGAAACAGCATACTTGAAGTTCTGCACCAACGCAGTATTACAATGTGAACAAGTGTTGTCTTAACATATTGTAACAAAAACAAGCAATACAGAAGTACCTCTGGAAACGCCTCTTTAATTGAGCTAGAAACATCGAGCTCACCTACAAGAATGTAATCACACACATACATTGCATCGATGCCCCAGCAGAAACCAAGGGCTTCAGCAAGTTTGACAGTGACACTTCCCCAAGTGAACGCATTTCCATTCTCCTTCAAAGTTTCTACAATGTCACCTGCTATATATGGAAGAAAACAGAACACCATTACAATTGCAATTATCCAGAAACGCTGGTAATTGGTGTCTTGATCAGTAGTATTATGGCGAAAACATGGTACCCACACAGATCAAGAGATGGAAATGCTACACGCACGGAATCAACAATGCCAGTACATGAAGCACGGGATCTATATACCTATAATATAATTTAGCAAAGCACCTAACTATCTTAGCTAATAAAATATGATTAAAGATATGTTTTTTTTTTTTTTTCTGAACTACCGGGTATTCTACTCAATCAACAACTAATCAGTAAACTGAAAATTGATTAAAAGAAAGATAGGCCGAACCCTCATCCTTCGATCTAAGCAGAGGCCCCAAATCAAAGTCTTCACTTGTATCGAAACTCAAAATAGCGTACCGAACAAAAGCAAACGCAGAGGTGATAGAATAATATGAAGAAAGGAACCTAGGGGCAAGAGAAATTCTTAAGATAATTAGGGATTTCTATAGGATAATCTTTTATGTTAGAGCTACGTTAATAATTTTGTCGATTATCCATATCTCTCGAGATTGCGTGTATATTGCACGTATATCTCTCTATGATTGTCCATTGCTTTAGATGCCAAAGCAACAAAGTTCTCGGTGGTCATTAGTGGTTTTGGACTTTTACGGCGACAGGAATTCTCTTCGCAGCAGTGGTAGCTGCAACAACAAGTGAGTTCCCCAAGATATTTACCAACCGACAAGAAGTCAGGACAGAAACATCGAAGCTTGGTTACTATCTCGTGGCTCCAATCTTCCTCAATGGTATCCAACCAGTTCTTCATGGTACTCTCTCATGATGCCCTACGTACAAAGCCTGAAATGTCATAAACATAAGATTTTTCTTTGTAGATCTTGACCAAGCATTTGGGTGAACCATGAATACTTTTGTCCAGGGAAAGCGGTTGGTGTGGGATGGCAATTCTTCATTGCCATAGTGAACATTGGATGCTGCTATATTTCCGGGCTTCAAGTTGGAGCCTTGTTGGGATACAAGTTCAAGCTCGGCAAACGTGGCGTTTGGATTGGGATGCCGATTGGCTGTCTGATAAAAGACCGTCACGCTTCTCTAGATTATCTTTCAAGCGAATTGGCGAAAAGAGGTAACCTACCCATAATCTTATTTTACTACATGACCGCCTGGGCAGGCTATCATTAGTTCCAACATAAATAACAGTCTTTGCGAAGTTGGGCGCAGGCCCTGAAGGCCGAGATACGCACGAGAACATGGGCTGGACCATCAGAACCTCTCTAGAGGCCACATCAGAACCCATTGAGACAAGCTGACTGAATACATATACTTTTATTCATGCACATAGTGAATTAGTGATACCGCAGTGATTCTGCAACAAAACCTTGCTATAATCTTTCTTCTTCTTTCCTGGTTTTGAATCCAGATAATAATTATATGGATGAAGATGAATAAGTTGATACAAAATCGGTATATCCACTATGTAGTCTAATGTGTAGATTTTAGAGAGCTCTTGGCCTGGAAAGCCAAGAACAAGCTGCAAGCGAGTTCGTAGCCCCACTAGCGAGTATGGCCTTCAACCATCCAATTCAAGCAGCTGGGGTCAACAAACTACCCAAGAGATGGACTTGGGTAAACTAGCACAGGATGGTCGTCATGATAGTGAAGGCTCTTAATCATAATATGAACCGAGAGGCTAGACCCTACAAGGATGATAAGTTATGTTCTACTGTTCAAGGTTCATCGAAGTGATTTTATTCTCAATGACAAAAGAAATTGAGAGCCAGATAAAGACTCTCATCTAAATGCTCGTAGTGCTTTCCTTTGCTCGGTTTTCACTTGCCAAAAGTCAGCTGAAGCAATAAGAACGCGTGCAAACTCAAAGCCTGCGCATCTTTGGTTATATATAAGCTTACTGTAATTAACCAATTTGACGAGCAACTGATTTTCTATGAAATTGGTCAAAGGGGTCGAGTCATGTTGCTTTCAAATTATCCACGATCATATCGTGTTGTATCCGTGCTTTTCTCAATGAGTTTTTTTAATTTCAGGTCTTGTTTATTCACGTTTTGTCCGAGATTGTCAGCTTTCTAGTACGCCAAAGCGTATATGTAGAGACATTCCACATCTTTTCAGTCACTCAGTTAGCAAAGAACAGTTAACAAAATTCTACTAAGCCCAGCACTGTCAAATGCAAAGTCGAGCTCGAGTTTTGATCAATTTATGACATGAAGCACATACAATGTAAGGACCAGGCTGTTTCATTGTGTGCCTCATGCACTTGGATCATGTCATTTATCCGTTCGCATAGAGCAGTTCAATGATTCAACCAACAGAGCATTTTTCGGATTTTCAGAACTGCCTGAGCCTTCTGAGTACCCAAACCAAAAGAAGTTTCCACTTTAAAAGATAATGTTGGAAGGTGATTTACAGGAGCTCTGTCAACATGTTCCTAAGAGCTCGCATAGAGCAGATAATCCTAACGAACCAGAAGCATGAGTAGAAGCCAACAGACCCCGGCCATGATGAAAAGGGCATAACAAACAATCAGCATATAAGCAAGATAGGGGACGGTGGGCACCGGCTTTGTGATCTCCTACTGCGTGAAAATAGGATATGGAGCAGAACAATAACTATAGCGTGGAAGAGCCTGCTTTGAGGAACGAACTCCAGCACCACTGGTGATCTTGCACCGTAGCTGGACATAGAACAGGGTGATCAATATTTTGGCACTGAGGAGGAGAAAGCAGAAGAAGACCATGAAGTAGGAGTTGGAGGCAATGTAAAGCTCTTTCTTCCAGATGGCGTCCCAAAGGAGGTCAAATTCCGTTACATTGGCGAGAAATGGAAGAATGCCTCTGGTTAATGCCAAGATCAAAACACAGAGTTCCTTGTACCATGTTTGCTTTGGGATTCTGCTTTTCTTTTCGCTGTCATACATGAAGTCCTATAGATGAGTACCGTATGAAATCGCACTGGAGGATTTGTAGCTCAGGTCAGTTCATTCAGCACGAAGAGGATGGTCAAGACTAGGTAAGGAAAGATGAATCCTACTTGCGAAGCATTCTTCTTCCATAAGAACTCGCCGTGGCATTCTCAATGAGCACACCTTTCATGATAATTACTGGGAGTAAGCATTAGAAGCAGATAACAGTTAAAGTCCGTTTTCTGCACCATAACGAGAAATCACTCCCGCGGGAAGGATTAACCCGACGAAAAAGCATGATGCATCATACTCTTATATCATTCCCTAGCACGCCATGTTCGAGGTGTAAAATTCACAGATATGGGCATCAATAACAAAATGTGACGATATAATGAGCTATGACTTTCGAGGACAGCATAGCTGAACTACTCAGGTGGGGAAATGGCTAGGAGGGACACCCACACAGGAAATCAACTGGCTTGGCGTTGGTGTCCTAACCTTCTTGTCTTTGAGCTTTAAGCGACATGGCTCTCCTCTCTCAAGATTATCAAGTCCATTTATCTGAATCTTGATAGATTCAGTGCCAGTATTTCTCGAGTAAAATCCGTAAGAAACTATTAAGCCCCAGTGCGACGTGATTTATTTCAAGAACGGGCTCACGACCAAGACTTCTTGTTTTTCATTTTTATTTTCTGTTCCCATTTCCTTAGTCGCAAAATCCAATGCGATTGTAAATTTTGCATCATCAGGCTAGAACCCTAGATCCATACCCCAAAAGTGTCATCTTCATGAGTTCTTTGTGGAGATTATGTATAAGTTCATAGAGCATAGAATTGCTGATCTCCGATGAGTCAGTTTTCACCGGGACAAATCGCACGCTTACCTTCTCATCGACCCACTCCCAATTCAAAACCATTTCAAACTCGTAAGAACCAAATTTTCAGTGAGAGGGGAAGACGGGAGTCAGTGGAAAAAGGAGAGAAAATGAGGGCCGAAAGAATTAGAGAAAATGAGGGCCGAAAGAATTAGAAACTATCTTAATGAAATCAAGCCCAGATGGCTAGCAAAGACATCAATCCCGCCCCAAGAAAGAGCATTACATAAGAAACCATTTGGAGTCTAAAGTTGCAGCTCATCCTCTTACTCAAAAAGTCAGCCGCAATCAGGTCCACCAAGGCCATGTACACCAAGATGCCTGCGGACATGCAGTCCAATATACCTTCTGTTATCAGCGCTCCGGCACTATAGGGATTGTAGGATGAAGCGATTGCGGTTCCCACACCGATCCCTGCCGGAGTTGTCAAGGCGAAGAAACACGCCATTATAGTGGCCGAGAGATTTTTAAATTGGGCTTGGGAAATGCAACCTCCAAGTGCAAATCCTTCAAAGAACTGATGAAAAGAAAGTGCCGCTATAAGGGGTCTTATAGTACATGGGCTCTGTGAAACACCGAGGGATATACCGATAATTACTGAGTGTGACACTATTCCAAGCTCCAAAACCTGCAGAAGAGAAGCAAGGAAATTCATAAAGAATTAAGCGCACTGTTAATATTTTTTTCTGGGCGAAGGCTGGAGGGATAATACAAAAAATGGCATAAATTAGTCATCTAGAGATGGCAGTTAAACGCGTGAAAGCACAAAACAATGTCTGTCCATGGCATTTGCAGAAAGTATCAGAAGTGATCATTCACTGTTCTCCCAATAATACTCTGTCCTGCTGCCATGTTTGGGAAGTTCACTTGTGTTTGATCATCTACCAACTTCAATGCTCAATCTAGATGCTAAATTCTCAATGATACAAAGTAGTGGTGTAGTGTAGCACTGTTTGATTGCGGCGAAAATCTTAATCAATCTGATGTTGATTCAACTCTGTTAACTCCAATCAGTCAAACTCTCACAAGTCACAATTCAAACCTGTTTGGTCACCAGTACAAGGGCTTCATGAAAATTCAACAACTTCTAGCAGATAGAAGGAAAAAGTGGCACCCAAGTCACCTACCCCACAGTTCATGGCGTTATGTTGGACATACCATATGACTGAATATGTTACTTCTTTTTTCCCTAGAATTAAAGGACTGCAAGTTCAACCCTTCATCTAAAACAACCATCATCATGTCTCATTCGCCAATGCCAAAATTAACTTCACATGATAACAAAACCACCAAAGTTTGACCTAAAAAGGATGGCCAAAAGCCACTCCATTAAACAGCCCTAATAAATCATTCCAGCGTCTCAAGAAAATTAATGGCAGACAAATTGCTCAACTAACATTATGGACCACATCAAGCACAAATTTGTGCTGTCCCAATTTGTTTATCTTTCATCATCCTTTTTTGTCAGGGGCTACTTCTAAAGTTCAATATGACTTGAGACAGGAGAATAACGTGAAACTCGGGAAAACTTCCAAATATACCACGTTATGATCTAGCAAGGAAAGCTCTCAGACACCAGTAGACTGGCAACAATTACTAAAACAACTGTCACCAAAAACTAAAACCAAACCCTCCATCCAAACAACTAAATGGAACCTAAAAAATTTACCTGAGAAACGACGACATGTCGGGCATGACCAGCCCCTTCTCCATCACCCAGTCCATGTGAGTGCCCATGCCCGTGGTTATGCCCATGACTGTGACCATGAGAATGGGAGTCTTCCATCAGGTTCCCATCACATGCATCCTGTCCCTGAGGATGGCTATGTCTGTGGTGAGCCGCATGTGCATGCATCCCCACAATGTGCATTCCGCCACCTTCTTCTTCTCCAAACACCCTGTCATTCGGATCCTTTTCCTCAACTGGAAGTATACCCGACTCGAGACTGGCATCCATAGATCCAACTCGTCCTTGTTCCTCACTTTTTTGAGTCAAACCCTGTTTTCATATTGTTCAGAGAAGGATGTAAGATATAATCCTTGAGCCATAAAGGCAATTCTAAACAATGAAGAGCACTATAACCCACTAATAAGTAATAACAGGTTCCTTATGTTACTCAAACTGTTACCTTATGAGTCAAACTACGATTTTTTCTTACTAATGAGAATGAATAACTAACGCTCCTCTTCCTTCGTCTAAATAAAAGATGTTGACATATCCACGAATCAGAAATTAATATCTGTTTAATGATCAACAATACTTGTCTGAAATTGAAGTGAACAAGAAATACTTACAATTGAAACACAAGAAAAGTACCTGCTTTCTCTCATAATACTGAGTCCCCACAAAATCGACAAGAAGCGTCGCCAACGAGGCCATCATGGCAAAAAACCCAGCAAACGGGAATTTCGACCAAGGGTACTCAGGCAAGCATGGATCCGAGAGCGCCGTCGTTCCACCCGACAGCATGTGGACAAATCCGGTGGCAAGAATTACACCAGCAGCAAAGGCCTTGGCCGCCACAAAAAGGCTCCCGTCGGTCCGGAGAAACTTCCGGTGCCTCCCGACCAGCGGAATCGCGATCCCAACAATGCCGGCCACTAGGATCGACGCCATGGCCACGAATTTGAGCGAGAAAGCAGCCGAATCATCGCGGCAAGCCTCTAATTCCGCCGACTGGCAGGTGGCATTGAACTTGGAAGCGGATTGAGAACGGAAAAGGAAATCTGTTTCGAACCAAAGCAAACAGTTCCAGCCACTTAGATTGTACACTAGGACCGACACTAATTTCACAATCATATTCCAGTTTCAACCGTTTTTTTAACAGCTAAAAAGATGCGTAAATCCAGCCGGACGAACAAATTCAGTCAACGGTATTCATAAAGGAACCGCCTTTCGGCAACCCAAAAGAAAAAAACACGACCCAATAATCAAAAGCTCGCGAATTTCCGAAACCCACCTGTATAAACCCTAGGCTTCGACATCAGGCGATCGAGGATCAATATCTCCCAGAGTTCCTGAACAAAAAAAAAAACACCGAAATCGAATTCAATCAAAACCGCGCCCCGAACACGCGAACTCCGAACGACCCAAGATTCCCGCCACGCACCTCGATGAAAAACATGGATCAGCAGCCGCTCCCCTCGACCATGGAACGCGAATCTCGATTCGACCCTGTTCCGCTCGCCTCGGCGATCGAGAAGAAGATGTTCTTCCCAGTGCGTTGCGCCGAAATGAGGACGAGAGAGAGGAGGAGTCGGGGAGGGAATAATATACGTAAGGAAGCGATGGGACGGTACGGGACGCGAGGAGAGAGAGAGAGAGAGAGCGATGGGGGGAGTGTGTCGACATGGTTGACGAGGTGGAGGGCGACGGAGGAGGAGGAGGAGAGAGAGTGGGCGGTTCCGGGGAGGAGAGAGAGAGAAAGAGTGTCGACACTTTTTGTATATGCTAAGGTCATCATCCTCGGCCGGTCCGGTTTCGCGAGTTGCTTTGGCTTTTCTGCTTTTTTCCTCTCCCTTTTTCTCTTGATTTTATTCTCTTTTTTGGTTTTTATTATTTTTTAAATAAATATTCGGTGCTGCGCGTGTCGGGGATCGTCTGTTTGTGGGTAATTGATGAAAGTTAAAAGTAGTAATGGCGCCGCCACGTCAGCGGGAAGTGAAGTAGTGGGCCAGTTGCCTTTTTCATAGTGGGTTTGGCAAATCGCTCCTCTGCGCTTTTGAGAAGGAAATTTTTGGCTTTCGTATTTGGAATTTTTTTTTTTTTTTTTTTTTGGTATGCAGAAGGAGACGATGTATAAATCTTCTCTTAAAACCAAACATTCCTACCTTTTTTTTTCTTTTTTTTTTTGACAAGCCAAACATTCCTACCTTGTCACGTAAAGAAGTATGTGAATTGGCAGACCAATTTCTTTCCCAAAACATTGTGCTTTAAACTCAAAGTAAGAACTCAACCACCTTCTTCCTTTGAAAATAGGGTAAGTGTTGTCCACCATGGTCTTTTTATTAACATGGTCAGTGATCACTTTCGAGTAAAGGTGAGCATGATTTCAAGATAAAATTTAGAACTTAAATTTCGATAAGATTCTAAATTCCGAGATATGAATGATAGGTTCTACATTTTAAAAATTGAGAAATCTATATCGATAGGTAGATTTTAAGTTCTAGGTTGATGGAACTTGAAACCTAAAACCTAACACATAGCATAAATTTCTGTATTTTTCTCGATCTGTCTTCGTGTGATCCTACAATACTTCATGGCGTTCGATAATAAATATATAATATGAAACTACTAGTCCAAGCTTCCATATTATGACAAGACTTTTACTTTGTTAGTGTTTTAATATTTTAGTGTCTAAATATAAGTTAGAGTTAGTAAATTATAACAACAAGCAGTGATTATTAAAGGTAATAATTCATTACAATTGTTCAATTAATAACAAAGGTGGAAACTAGGTATAGCTTGTAATCGACCCTAAAAATTGTAACGCGATTTGTTCCAAGTTCCAAAATATACGTAATAAGTTATAGATTCCAAAAAATGAGAAACATGTTCTAATTGGTAAGTTATAAGTTATAACACTTAGAATTTGGAACTAGAACCTAGAATCGCTCACCCCTACTTCCAAGTCCATCTCAATAATGAGCTTATGTAAATCGAATTGCTTGGAGATGTTGAGTTCCCAACCATAGTGTCCAAAATTCCGCTTGAGATGACGAGCATATTCCAATGGAAGAGGCAAAACCTCACAACCAATAACCCCATCATTTTTTAATAAACCTTTAACATCTACAAGTCCTGGGTCCTACGTATGGTTCTAAACCATTATTTTTTAAATTTAAGTCCTCAAGAAAGATTGATGAGTCGAGATAATATACTTCTTCTGTCAATTCATATTTCACTCACTGAGTCTTAAGTGCGGTTCAAATCCATTGATAGAGATTGATATGACTTTTGATCAAAGATTATGAGAAGTGCGGTACACCTAAGGTGATTGATTTGTGAGTCTAATGACCCATAGAGTCTATCCAGATTGAGTCGTTTGGAAGAGCAAATTATGCATGCGGCTCCTCGTAGACATCAGTAGTGGTATTTTCTATTGCTACGTTTGATGAAAGATGAGACTTCTCCTTGATCAAATGTTTTAGTGAAGCGATTTAAATAAATCTGGAAATCGTCGCTGGAGGAAAGGGGTGTACTCTGAATTTTGTAGCTGGTTTCTTGATTAATTTTTTTCTTTTCTTTGTTGGATAACAGGTGTGCAAATGGATGCTAAAGCTCTGTTGACGAACCCTAGCATGCCGAAGTCAACCACGAACAAAGCACCCAAATCCCCAGCAATGGGGTGTCCAAAGTTCTACGAGAAATCAGTCCAGAATACGAGTCTACGCATACATCAGTCTCGATAAATGCAAACTTTGTTTATTTTACAAAAATAAATTATTTTTAAAATTAATTTTTAAATATAATTAATTGTATCGCTTATAAAAATGAATGAATTAAAAATATTTTCATCATTCAAAAAATATTTAGACATAAATTTTTATCTATAATGAAAATGTTTTCCATCAACTAATTATATTAAGTGATACACATTATTATTTTTAGCTAAATGATTCATTTTTAGTGAAACAAATGGAATCAAAATCTTTGTTACTTAACAAGGTACCAAATGCTCGTAGCTTCTGATTCACGTGATGCTTTTGGCTTTTGTAGTGATTTCCAAGGTTCTCGAGACGTAAGAATTGAATAATCAATGAAACATTAGGCTTTAGTGAATTATGAAGAGTTGTGAAGAGTCTATGGGATGCTACAGATCACATGTGAAACTTTAAAAAGATTCCCTAGCACCAATGAAAAGAATAGAGAGATGCCAAGGTAGATGTATAAAGGATTTCTAGTGTTGACCATAAAGTTGATGAAAGAAAGTGATTGTTGCGACACGAAAAGTGTGCCAATACCTTCAAAATGATAATGCATTTTTTGACACAACAAACCGACCCATGATTAAATAGCTATCACTTTAGAAAATATTTAAGGATGCTTATAATTTTTAATGATAATGAATGAAAACAGATAAGTGGATTTTTTCTCAGTGCATATGATATCATGCTCAATATAATATAATTACTCTCTTTTAAATTGAAAATGAGTGCACTTTAATACGATTTTTTTAGTCAAAAAGGAAATGTGATTTTTTAAAATTATATAAATGTCATCATCTTTCTTTTCCATTATTGTCGGCTTTAAAATCATAAAAGTCACAATCATTATTTTCTCAAATTTTAAATAAATCAAATATTAAGAAAAACCTTAATTTAGTCACTCGAAAAACTTTTTGAATGTATTTTCATTGAACAACACTTTCAAAAGTTATTTTTCAATGCACTTTTTAATTAAAGTTTATCAATCCGTATGCAATTTTCCTAAAGTCATTTGCATTTTTTCAAGAAACAATCCTCAAAATCCGAATCAAATGCACCAGCGCCGGACGGAGGAGGCGGCGAGAGTGTGCGTGCTTTTCGGGAAGAGAGAGAGAGAGACGGTGTCGACACTTTTCATATATTTTAATGTCATTTGGTCCGGTTTCTTTATTGGGATTTATGATGTTCCTTGTTGTTTCTGCTTTTCTCTTTTTAATTTTTCAAATTTTCTTTCCATTTTTAATACTTTTCGTGCTGCACATGTTGCTGTTAGACTGTTATTAGTCTGTTGGCGGGTAACTGATAAAAGTAAAATGACGCAATGGCGCCGTGTCGGCAAGCGGTAAGAATGGACCCAATTGCCTTTTTCATAACGCATTGGCAATTGATCCTCACTACTTTTGGAAGGAATTTTTTTCTGCATTCATATTTGAAATTTAAGCCCCCGTAAAAGATATTCAGATTTAACAAGTCAAGATAATTTATTGTCAGTGTCAATTTGCACTTCATTGAGTATTATGTATGGTGCTAATACATTATCAAAGATCGATATAGGCTTTCGATCATATATCATGGGAGATGCGGGATTTGACTTTTTTATTGGAAGGGATTAAATCGCGAATCTAATAACCCCACGATGTCTACCTAGATCGAGTTGCTTTAGAGGGTGAATCATGTGTGTCCGACGAAGTAATTCTCTTCATGTACTTCCCTCGAATTCTTCCGCAAAATTCATCTCAAAACAATTACAAAAAATGATAAACGAGTCGTTATGATAATTTAGTGGTAGAGATAATAATTTACTTTTCACGTCAATTCATACTTCATTGAGTCTTAAGTATGGTTCTAATCCGTCATTAGAGATCGACACAACTCCTAATCAAATTTTATGGAAAATGCAGGATTTGACGTTGGAAAGATTCCCAAGTACCAATTGAATAGTCAATGAAAGCTCTCAAAGCGTACAAATTGAATAGCCAATGAAACGCTAGGCTTTGGTTTATTGTGAAGAGCCGTGAATCTATGGGATGCCCTAAATTGCACATAGAATTTTGGAAAGATTCCCAAGCACCAATGAAAAGAGCAGAGAGAAGCCAAGACAGCTGTAGAAAGCCTTTTAGTGTCGTGTCAAACTAGAAGCAACATGGTTGAAAGCGTGAAGTCAAAGAAAGAAAGTGATTGTTGAATCAGATGAGGACATTTTTTAACATAATATGTATGCATGATCGAATAGCTATCACCTCACGAAATATTTAAGGATATTTACAATTTTTAAGGATAACAAATTTCTTTCTTCAAGCATATGTTCTCACGTTTATTATAATAAAATTATTCTCTTTTTAATTGAGAGAGATACACTTTATGTGATTTTTTTTAGTGAAAAGGGAAATATAATTTTTTTCAAATTTATAAATATTTTAACATGTTTCTTTTACGTTGTTGTTAAATTTCAAATTGTAGAAGTTGGGGTCATTATTTTTTTTTCCAGATTTTAAACAAATTAAACATTAAAGAAAGCTTAATTTGGCAACCCCAAAAGACTTTTCAACCGTATTTTCACCGGACAACATTTCTCTCAAAATTATTTCTTAGTACACTCTTCAATTAAAGTTTACAAAACAATATTTACTTTTTCCTTTAAATTAAAGTTATTTGCATTTTTCCAAAAAGCAACTTTTTCTGAAACCCGAATCAAACGCACCGAGGCACATGGAGAGGCGGAGAGAGAAAGCGTGCGATTTTGGGGAAGAAAGAAAGAGAGATGGTGTCGACACTTTGTGTATATTCTAACGTCATTCGGTCCGGTTTGTTTGTTGGGACTTATGAAGTTTCGTGTTGTTTCTGCTTTTTCCTTTTTAACTTTTTAATTTTTCTTTCTATCTTTAGTACTTTTCGTGCTGCGCATGTTGGTTTTTGTCTGTTCGTGGGTAAATGATAAAAGTTAAATGACGCGATGGGGCCAGCAAGTCTAGCAGCCGGGGGAACCGGAGTAGGCAGTTGGTAATTGCCTTCTTCATAATTGATTAGCAATTTTTATTTTTATTTTGTTGGGATAATGATTGGCAATTGATCCTCCCTACCTTTGGAAGGAAATCTTTTTGCATTCATATTTGAAATTTAAGCCCTCATAAAAGATATTAAGATTTAATGAATCAAGGTAATTTATTATCGGGTTTTATCCCAATAACCACAATTCCAATATGAAAAGAGAGGTGGGGATTCGAATCCCCACTTTATCGGGGGGGATTATAATGGGGACGGATTAGTTTTGGGAGTGAGTTTTGACTCTTGCACTTCATTGAATCTTATGTATGGTACTAATATGTTATCCAAGATCGATGTGAACTTTTGGTCATATATTGTGGAAAATGCGAGATTTGACTTTTACATCAAAAGGGATCAGATTGTGAGTCTAATGACCCCATGACGCTTACCAAAATAGAGTCAGTTTTGGAAAGCAAATCATACATGTCCGACCAAGCAATTCTCTTCATGTACTTCCCTTTAATTATTTCTCAAAATTCATCGAGAAATAGTTAGGAAAAGTTTATATTTGATGAGTTGAGATAATTTACTTCTTGTGTCAATTCATACTTCATTGAGTCTTAAGATGGTTCTAATCCGTTATTAGAGATCGATTTGACTTATGAATGTATATTATGCAAAATGCAGGATTTGACTTTTACGTTGGAGGTGATCGAATTGTGCAAATATAATGACCCACGGAGTCTACCTAGATCAAGCCAATTAAAAGAGCAAATCATGCGTGCTCTACTTGTAGACATCAATAGTAGTATTTTTCTGTTGCTACGTTTGATGAAAGATGAGATTTCTCTAATTTAATGGAAATTATTGTTGGAGGAAGTTTTATTCTAAATTTTGAAGCTGCTTTCTTGATTTTCTTTCTTTCTTTTTTTTTTTTAGGGGTAGGTGGTTAGTAGGCGTGCAAATGGATGCCAAAGCTCTGTTAACCCCATTACTAGGGGTGGGCATATTGGACAAATTGAAATGGGAACCACCCGAACCGGACTAGACTAGCTAGTTTGATTCGTTTCTTAGGGGCATTTGTCTAGTTCCTGATTCCATAAAAATGAAACCGGTGATTTTCAATCAAGTTCTGGGTTCCTGGGGAATTGGATTCGAACTAGAATGATTCCTTTTATATATATCATTTCTTAAAAATAACAATAATCCCTAAAATAGTAACAACTTTAGTATTTTTTTTTAAATTTTTTTTTAATTCTTTTGGCTAACTAACCGGTTCCATTAGACTGGACTAATCGATTCGGTCCAGTTCCCAATCCCAAAATTGAGAATCAGTCATTCCAATCCGATTCCCAATTCCTAGATGGGACCGGACCGAACTTAGAATTGATCACCCCTACCCATTACTAGTGAATGTGTGATGATGGACTGAAGTAGTGAGGTTTGCTCGATCTTCAATCCTTGGTACATAACAAGTATTTGTGAATGCTTGTAGCTTCTGATTCTGTATTGCTCTTGTTTTTTTGCGGCTCTTTTTTAAGGCTCTCAGGACATACGGATTGAATAATCAACCAAGCATTAGGCTTTGGTGCATCATGAAGAGTCGAGAATCTATGGGACACCCCAGATCGCACGCGAAACTTTGGAAAGATTCCCAAGCACCAATGATAAGAACAAACAGAGGCCGAGATAGATGTCGAAAGGCTTCTAGTGTCGTGTCAAACTAGGAGCGACATGGTTGAAAGCGTAAAGTCAAAGAAGGCGATTGTTGGACTAGGTGACGACATTTTTTGACATAACGTGTATATGTGATCGAAAAGCTATCATTCTAAAAATATTAAAGGATGTTTATAATTTTTTAAGCATAACAAATTTCTTTCTTCGGATATATGTTATAATGTTTATTATAATAAAATTATTCGCTTTTTAATTGAGAGAGAGTTCACTTAGATGTGATTTTTCTTTAAATTTATAAATATGTTAATATGTTTCTTTTACATTGCTGTTAACTTTTAAATTGTAAAAATTGCGGTCATTATTTTTTTTTTCAGATTTTAAACAAATTAATCATTAAAAAAAGTTTAATTTGGTCACCCTAAAGACTTTTCAAATTTGTTTTCACCAAATGACATTTTTTCTCAAAATTATTCTCAATGCACTTTTCAATTAGAGTTCACCAAATAGTACTTACTTTTCCTAAAATCTATTTTAAATTAAAGTCACTTGCATTTTTCTAAAAGATTTTTTTCCAAAATCCGAATCAAACGCACTAGAGGAGGAAAGAGCGTGCGCTTTTGGGGAAGGGAGTGAAGGTGTCGACACTTTTTGTACATATTAATGTCATTCGGTCCGGATTCTTTATTGGGATTTATAAAGATTCTTGTTGTTTCTGCTTTTCCCTTTTTTAATTCTTCAATTTTTCTTTTTCTTCTTAAGATTCTGTTCGTGCCGCACATTTCGGTTTTCTTTTTGTGCCGCACATGTTGGCGTTAGTCTGTTGGTAAAATGATAAAAGTTAACTGAAGCAATGGGGCCACATCAGCAAAGCGGTCAGAATGGACCCAATTGCCTTTTTCATCATGGTTTGGCAAGTGATCCCCTCTACTGTTGGAAGGAAATCTTTTTGCATTCATATTGAAATTTAAGTCCCCATAAAACGATGTTCGGATTTGACGAGTCGAGATAATTTAATGCTCATGTCAATTTATACTTCATTGAGTCTTATGTATAACCCTAATTTGTTATCAGAGATATGGATTTTTAATCGTAAATCATGAGAAATATGATATTTGAATTTTTCAAGCGAAAAGATTAGATAACAAGTTGAATGGTCTCGCGATATCTACGTAGAGTCAGTTTCAAAGGGCGAATCATGCGCGTCTGACTGAGCAATTCTCTTCATCTACTTCCCTCGAATTCTTTCCCAAAATTCATATCGAAACAAAAAGGACAGAAGGTACTTCTCTCGTTCTAACGCGCTGGGATTGTTTTCCCGCAAGCTTTTTCCAAGTCGTTCGTGTTTCCCTCTCCCTGGCTGATTGCAGGAACGGGCCGTGAAGCCCAATGTTGCGGCCCATGGGCCAGCTAAATGGGCTCGGTGAATGCTCCCCTGCTTTGTCACAGAGCGTCTCCCTTCCCCGCGCATGGAAACCTGTTGAGCCTGCTGGGATAGTGATCTGATGAAGCATCCTTGCTAATGAAAAAGAAAGAGCTGACGTGGCGATCCAATTCATCCAGGAGGCCCGCCTTTGTTGACACGTGGCTGTTGCTGTATAGCCAATGGATCCAAACGGAGGGGGGTGCCAGTGAACGCAACACGACAGTCCTAGGCCGTCACAATTGCTGATGTCCAAAGGACCAAAAATTAGAAAAAGAAGAGGGTTGACGACAAAAATGATTAATGAACTTTAGTCTAATATACAATATCATTCATGGACTTTTAGTTTATTTAATGTGGTCCATGAACTATTCATAAATATTCAATGTAGTCCTTCATTTTGTTCAACTGATGAATTAGACGTTATTTTATAATGTAAATTATTATGTGTTGAGTGTTAGAATAATGTAAAATTGTTTGTTGAAGATTTGAGCACGTTGGATTTGTTGTCAGTATTCTTCAAATTGCTTGATCTATGGCGGGTGTCAGAAGAGGATTGAAGATGAAAGGATATCGGCACGATTTATGGTGGGCTATGTTTAGGTAGCCCCTCCGCTATTCAACGAGGAGCAAATGCTTTCATATTGAAAAGGGGAGGTCTTGTTTGTTTTTCTTTAGTAAAAAACGTAAGGTTTCTTCATTGTGAGAAGGAGCAAAGACTTCATATCTTTGTCTCATTCACTGTTGTGCATTTTTTTCTTCAGCTTTGTGGACTTTCTTGTTTTCCTCATTTAATGTTTGTTATGTACACGTCCAACCACTTTAAAAGGTTGTGGAATTCAGATTTGTAGTTACACTAAATTAAAGAGCATTTGCATTTCCATTATTTCTCTCTCTGATCTTCATTTGTGCCTCATTCCAAACTTCCAAAAGTTGCCATCATCCTTTTTGGTTCCAACAAGTTGGATGTTTAGAAATGATAAGTCATCGTGTCTGTATTTTCATCTATCTACTTTGGAAAAAGGAAAAATAAAATTAGGGCGTTGACATGTCCATCGTCATTTGATGATGTAGAATATCATATCATGATTTGAGCGGAATATCTTCCTTGGATAATCAACGTGTAAGTTTTTCTTCCACTATTCAAACTTAACATATTAATAGTCGCAACTAGTCGCAATGGACGATTTCATTAATTTGAATTAACGGAAGGATAACATTGAATACTTTTGCATAGTTTATGGACTGGATTAATCATTTATTTGTAGTTTAGGAGCCACATTAACTAAATTAAAAGTCTTAGGATGACAATACATATCCAAAGGAAAAAATCACCAAAAATCCCAAACTGTATCTAGCGAGACACATTTATCTTGACTATTTCTTTGAAACATCAAAAATCCCACGCTACGCGGGAAAAGTGCCAAAAAAGTCCTAAACCTTTTGGTTTTGAGCCGATTTAGTCTTAAACTGTCACGCCCCGAACCCCGAGCGCGCACACATCCCACTGCGGTCGATCAAATATGCGACATCCCAGGATACGTCGCCGACCCATTCATTTTATTACGCATGCGGAAGCGAAACAAATCCCCTAACAACATTTGACTTGTGATAGAAAAGTAGGCAATCAATCACAATGCCAAACACTCAATTACAACCACATAGGTTTAAATACATTTCTAGACTGTCTACAAAATAGACTAGCTCAACGAATGAGGAACTATCCTAAAACCAACTAGCATGACACGTTCACCGATACTTCGGTCTCCACCTTTCCAGACTTAGGGCTTCGGGTCCTCCACGACCGCCATCTAGGGACCTGAAATTTTAATCCCACAACCGGGATGAGACGATGTCTCAGCAGGTTCAACCCCCTAAACCCCTATTAGAAAGAAAATACGCCCCGGATGGCCTAGCCACATCACACAGAAGACTTACCTCGTCTCAGTTCCTTCCTGCAGGTTAGCACAATTCAAATCACCCAATCACATATAGTAATAGGAACTCAAACAATTGGAACGCCATCACTTTCATATAATCACAATCGCACTTAGCACGCATTCCAATTATTATTCACCGCCACACAATGGCATAGCCTACTCGCAGTTCGGCTATCTACTGGCATACAACCAGGCATCGCCTCCCCCATGGAGCGCGGCTTCGTCGATCGTCGACGGCGTTCCCGAAGGAGCATGGGCCCGAGAATCTCTGCGACCCGCATCCACCGCGTGGGCATCCCATATAGGGGCACGTCCGGCTCAACACCCAGACGATTCCTCTTAGTTATCACACAGCCAGAGCATACTCGGCCTCAGGACACTTTATATTTCAATTAATGCTTCCACTTAAAATAGTGATCCTGACCATTTTTCTCCATATTAAAAATATTCCAGAAATTACTCACGCGTGTGGGGACACGCTAATTTCGAATCAAAAGCCAATATCTCACTTTTTCAAACCCCACTATTTAATATAATAATTAAAATCCAATTTTTGCATCAAAACCCGACACTTGGGTTTTTATGAATAAAATCCATATTTATCGCAATCAACACTCAATTTGCCACATCCATTCATCAAATTCAAATTATAAATGCACAGCAGCGATCAGCACAAAATTCTGAGAATTTAGAGTCCCAAAATAATTTTTCGGATTATTAAATAATTAAATTTATTCCGAAAATTAATTAAATAATAATATTCATATTTTTCACAATCCACATTCAATTTATAATATCCGACCATCAATTTCAAAATCCGAATACACAGCAGCGACATTACGAAATTAGAGAATTTAGGGTCCCGACAAAATTTTCGGAATTTAATAAATAATTAAATTTATTCCGAAAATAATTAAATAATCATATTTTAATAATTTCGAATAATGATATATTATTAAATTATTAAATAATTTCGAAATGTTTAAATAAATCAAAAGTAAATTCTTTTATGTCACATCTAGGTTTATTTAAAATAAACCTACTTAACCCTTAAACTAAATATGTTTAACTTTAATTAAACAACTTAATCTAATCCATATTTAAATAAACTAATCTACCAACATAATCTTACTTAACTTAGACTAAGCACACTTAGGGCATCATTAACCCTCTAATCAAGATTTAGTGAGTTAAACTCACCGGATTAACGAGCCGAGCGGACCAAAACGACGGGGACGACGCGAGGATCGACTTTCCTCAAAGCGGGCCGAGCATCCGGGCTCGGGAAGACGGCCAAAACGGGCCAAACACGGGCTGCCATACCCACTAAAACCAGCTGCTGTCCAAGCTCGAAGGAAGGCCGTCCGGTGGCGGTTCGGGCACGAAATCGGTGAAGGAGGACGGTGGATGCTCGAGCGGTTGCTAGCGGTGGCTCCGGCGGCTTTTCGGCGGTCTTGGCGACGGCGGACAGCTCGGGACGACGAAGGATGATGGCTGGGATGCGCGGACGAAGGGAAGATGGCACGACGGTGGAACGGCGAACGCACACGCGAGGCTTCGCGTGCGAACGGGCGGCAACGGCGATGGCTCCGGCGACGTGCGGCGGCGTCGAGCGAGCGGAGGGGGCGTGCGTGCGGGCTGGGCGAGCTGCTGGTTTCCGTCCACCCCTCTCTCTCTCCTCTTTTTCAAAATCCAACAAGCTCCCTTGATTCAAGGAAGAAGATGATGGTGATAGGCCACCTTTCCAAGAGCAAATCCTCACCCTCCACTCACAACATCCTAGCTACTCTTTTGTACCATGACATCACCAAGTGATGTCATACTCCACTAACTCAATCCTCCCACAACAATATTCAATAGGTGCAATTCCATTTTCCACGCAAGCATAAAACTTTGTACATCAATTCCTTCAATTCCAATCAATTCTCTCCCAATTGAATTAAATTAAAGCCCATAAAATTAATTTAATGTTACCACACTTTAATTCACATCTTCACTTGTCTATATAATCTTAAGTCCCAAAAGCGCGACCAAAAACGATCTACTAATTTCTTGAGCAAAATTAACCATTTCTTGATTATTTTGCTTTGAAAAGTTCGAACTTGCATGAAAAATCTTCCAAAGATGATTCAATGATCTTGAAATGATTTGTGACACACCCGAGACTTCCAATTTAAGAATTCGATCTCAATTCCACGGTTAATTTCACTTTGGCACAATACTAGCGCGGCCCAACCTCTGGGTAGCCTTTAGAAATTTTTATGCATATGACCTGTAGTTGATCATCTCAAGCCACAATGTACATCTTTGAAACATTGGCGACTTTCGGTTGTCGAGGTAATCTCGAGTTTCAAATACAAACACGGGTACCCGATCGATAGAAAAGTCGGTCCAGTGTCGATCGACAAGGATTATGCGATCCGGTGGAATCACCCACACTCGATCACATGCCTTTGTCGAGTCGACCTATCTCCGGTCTCTAATCGATTTTTATTTGTGCCGTAATGACCCTTGCAGATTAGCTCGATCGAAAGGTCGCTTCCTGACCAAATTCTCGAGTCTGATGCATTAGAATTTCTTAACGACTTCACCCGATAGACTAGTTTTCACATGAGTGGCCGACTCAAGGAAATGAACTATATGCGTGCCAACGAAATGCCCGTCTCAATTTATTGAAAATAGAATTGGAAAATCGGGATGTCACATAAACATTTTTTTGGTGCCGATTTAGTGCTAAACCTTTTTACGTTGTGCCAATTCAGTCATTTCCGACCAATTTTGGTCGGATTTTGCTGATTGGACGCTGGTAAACCGACATGACATGATCATCGGCGACGTGTACAATTTTTAATAATATTTTTATTTTTATTTTATTTTTCCTCTTTTTATTTTTATTTTTATTCTTTTTCTTTTTTTCCTTCTCATCTTCTTCCTCTAGCCGGTCGCTGGAGCTCGGCGGCCGGCCGGAGGCAATGGCCCATGAGGTCGACCTCGCCGGCCACCTCGCCGATGTCCGCGAGGGCGGCCTAGGTGGCGAGGGCGAGCCCCGCCCGGCTCGGCGCGAGGCTAGCTAGACTCCTCCCGGCTTCGTTCTCCGATACCAATCTCGCCCTAGAAATTTCCTCCCTCCTCCGCTCATCGTCGTCGTTGTCGTCTCTAGGGTTTATGGGAGCTCGGGGTGTCTTTGGTCGCGCGGCTCCGGCGGCGGCGATCGTCGGGGTGGGGGTTTTGTGATTCACGGGTTCTCCGAGGCGGTGGCCTCGCCGGCCGGTGGGCTCGCCCTCGCCGGCCATGGGCGAGGCTCGACCCTCGCCCGGTTTGGCGAGGCCCCTCGCGGCTGGGTGGCGGCCGGATCTGGCGAGTCGAGCCTCGCCGGCCATAGGCGAGGCTCGATCCTCGCCGGATCCGGCGAGGTCGACCTCGCCGACGGTCGCCTCTGGCTGGTCGCCCAGCTCTGGCGACCGGCTGGAGGAAGAAGATGAGAAGAAAAAAAGAAAAAATAAAATAAAAAGAGAAAAAATATTTTAGAATATTAAAATATTATTAAAAATTGTACACGTCAGCGCCGATCATGCCACGTCAATCGGCCGGCGTCCAGTCAGCAAAATCCGGCTAAAATTGGCGGGAAAGGACTGAATTAGCACAACGTAGAAAGGTTTAAGACTAAATTAGCACCAAAAAAAGGTTTAGGACTAAATCGGTACAAAGCCAAAAGGTTTAGGACTTTTTGGCACTTTTCCCCATGCTACGCTCATTATTACACATTTACCTTCTTATGACACCAAAAACATCAAACTTGTATGGAACTTGTTATTATTTCACTTAGACCGCGTGGATGTCATGTCAACACCTTTTTATCTTTCGTCATCTATGTAGGTAAATTTCTAATGGTGCTCACTAACAAAACATTGATAGTGGATATAAATTTGGAATTTTTTGAGTCACAAACAAAAATTCAAGGTAAATGTGTCACTATGAATATAATTTATAATTTTTTATGATTTTTTCCTTTCAACTAAAATTGTGGATCATGTGTGTCATTCTTCCGAAACAAAAATCACCCTTTCTTGGATTTTGTCTCTCCCAAAGTGCATCCCTCCCCTTTGGCTTTTTCCCGACTCGTTCTTTGCCACTTCTATCCTAATTGTTTGTTCATTTGTGTTCTTCCTTGAATTCCACCGTTGCATAACAACTCGCGAGAGTTTCACGTTGAACTACTATCAATTCGTCTTCCGCTTCACTGATTATCCACCTTCTTCCCTATTAAGACAAGAAGGTTTAGCCAACCCTCCGGGGATGGTCCCGAGCATGGACCAGCCAGCACTCAGTGGCGGCGAGGGCGGCACCACCCTTACCTAGACCGTGCCACCCCGACGGTGGCAACAGTCAGCCAGTAGAACCACCCCTCCTTTCTCACTATCTCTTTGCCCCCTCCGCTCCCCCCCGTTCAGGCCTCTTCTTCTTTTCACAAATCTAATGCCCCTGAGGCGATCGTTCCTCATCGGCGAATCGAGTTCAGCGTTAGCCAGAAGGACCAAATGGTTCGATTCACCAACGAACAAAGTTAAAAAGACCAAATTCAACATCGGGTAAGCATTTCGCACTACTGGCCCGGCCCGATCGAATCAGATGAGCCCACGAACAAGTTGACTCTTTGGTCAACAGTACTCTTATCAGGCCCATTACAAGGCCCATTGGGCCTGCCCGTCGTCCCCGCACGGATTCCTTTTTCGGGCTCTCTGGCGACGGCGCCGTGTTCGAGACGGTCGAACTGCTGTCCAGAGGTGCAGTCTCCGTCGGCCCAAGCCGCCCAAGCGCCATCACCGCCTCGCGTTTCCATCCACGTTGGCGCCGTTTTATTTTTTTGTCCGCTTCTGGCAAACCCACTCACGCTCCTCCACGTGTCCCCTGCGGGCTCGGTCGCGCGTCAAAGGAACCCTCGAAAGATATAGCAGAAAAACTCAAACCCCAACCAGAGGAGGAGAAGAGAGAGAACGAGAAAATATCCACCCCTCCCGAGGACCGCAAAACTCTTACCTCTTCGCTTTCAGTTCAAAACCTCTCTCTCCCTCTCTCCCTCTCTCTCTCTCTACCCCTGAAGCCATGCTTGAAGCATCGGTGACCGGTGCGCCGTCGATCTGGGCGACCATGAACAGCTGGTTCACGCCCAGCGTCTTCTTCGTGCTCCTCAACCTCATGATTGGCACCATTTTCATCATCTCCAGCCTCAGCCCCCACAAGCCCAAGGAGGGAGAAGAACAGGAGCCACACCAGCAGCAGCATCTGCAGCAGCAGCAGCAGCAGCAGCATTATTACGAAGAGAGCCCAAGATCCCTGCAGCTCCCCAGATCTCCATCCGTGCTGCAGAGGCTCAAGTCCATTCGCTTTTACAACTTCAGATCCCAAGAACCCGACACCCATTTCGGCAGAGCCCCTGAAATGGAGACCCATTATGGGTTCTCGCAGCAAAGTCCCCAGCTTGGGCGAGAACAAGAGGGGGGAAGCGAAAAGGCGACGCCTTTCTTGGCCAGATCTCCTTCCGTGCTGGAGAGGCTTAAGTCCTTCGACCTCTACCGATATGTGTCCCGAGAAGCCTTCTTTTCGCCGACCCATGGCAGCTCTGAGCAACCCCAGAGGCGAGAACAACAGAGAGCCCAAGACGAGGAGGAAGAACAAGTTGACTCGTCTGGAGATGAAGAACTAGAAGAGCCGGAACTGGAAGATGTTGAAGAAGAAGAGGAAGAGGAAGAGGAAGAGGAAGAGGAAGAGGAAGAGAACGAGCAGAGCTTCGACGACGTGTCCAGTCAGCTGAAGGAGAACCACGTCGAGAGGACCAAGTCCGACGCCAAGCCAGCATCGGGCGAGATTCTGGCTAAGCTTCCGAGGAAGATGAGGAAGTCCGCGAGCGTGAAGTCCGCCTTCGCGCACTTCGAAGCCGACGACGTCGTGGAGGCGCGCCGGCCGGCGACGGTGAGGGAAGGGAAGGGCAAGGCGGGCGGCCACCACGAGGCGGCGGACGAGGAGGTCGACGCGAAGGCGGACGACTTCATCAACAGGTTCAAGAACCAGCTGAAGCTGCAGAGGCTGGACTCCTTCACGAGGTACAGGGACATGATTACCAGAGGGAGCAGCAGGTAAGAGGGAGAAAAGCCGTGTACTTTTTCCTTTTGTCGGGGCCGTTGTTAGTTTCTACAAGTCTGTATTTTACGGGGTACATGGATGGAATTCGCGCGATCTTTAGGGTGGTGGTGTTCCTTTCCATGGGGTGTAGATTGAAGTTTGATCATTGTGGTGGTACTGGTTGTTGAACTTTTCCCGTTCGAGGATAAAGTGAAAATAGGCGCTTATATCGGCAGCTTTTTCTTCTTCATCATTCGGTGGTTTGATTCCACTTTTAGCATCATGCGCGCTGTAGAATTTGGGGAGCAGGAAGTGGGGTCGTGCTGCATTGAATTGGCTCTGTTCTTGTTCTTGGGTTTAGTTGAGACTTCAAGAAGAGCGCCGAAAGAGCAGAATCTATTGAGAAAAAAAAGCAATGCAACACAGTACAAAATCCTTCCTTGGATTCCTGGGTGGCGACCGATGGTGGATACAAAAGCACGGCCACTTCGATTTGCGTGCAGGAGTCTGTGTTTAGATGTGCGCGTTCAGTGATGTGCACAGTAATTTTGACTTTCTACTTAATTTCACAATATCATCCCTAATTTTTAAATTTACATGATGTAGTCCTAGAAAAAGTTTGCTTTAATATCCAATATCGTCTTTAAATTTTAAATTTCATTCAATGTGATTCTCTTGAACTATTGATAAATATTCAACATGGTATGTAGATCATACGAAATGTTCGAAAGTTAATGGACCCGGAAGATTAAAGTTACAGATTATATTGAACAATTTTGGACAATATTAAACATCAAATTAAAGTTTGGAAATCATATTGAATCTGTTTGATTAGTATTCATCGTGGATTTGTCATTTTGCCCTAAAAAAACAGCTTTGGCGCACGTCGAGTCACATGGCTCCTCTGCTTTTATGGGTACTTTAGAATTGCAGGAAATATAATAACATGAACGTTGGCAAGTTGCAGCTGGGCAATCTACCAGGATGCTCGCAGATTCTTTGGTCAGTGAATACTGAATGGTAAGCATCAAAGGCGTTTTGGGGGGTATTCTGGTAAAGCTCAGCTAAGCTTCGTTCCCCGCCAACCTTTGTCAACATTCAATCATGGTTTTTTTCTCGAAAGTCGTGAAAGGATGAGCAGATGAGGGAGATTTTCCAAACGAAGCGAAGCTGTTTCGATCACGTGCAGCACGTGGGGGTTTGGACCCGACCCTCTTGTGTCCCAATTCCCAATTCCCAAACGAACCGGTAGAGGCTGCGAATGGGGTCGAATGTTCATGTCGTTTGGTGAATTTGTTTTGATCGAAATCGATCACCGTGAAAAGTGGTTCCCGCATGTTGATGTTTCGCATGTCATTGTTTCATGTGGATGGTAGCTCCCATGTGGCGCCATGTCATGATTCATAAGCACGCTTATAATGCCCCGTCGCACAACCACGGTATATACTATATACCCTATTTTATCATGATGCGTTTGATACCTTTGCATTGAGTTAAAGTGGCTTTCGAGCTTTTAAGTCGATGCTCGGAATGGGTTTTAGACTTTATTAAAACATCATCTCAAATTTGACACGAGATATCTGATAATATCCGAATCAATTTGTCATGCGTAATCTATTCTCCCATGACATTATGTGCACAGAAAAGTTGTCGATGACCTCATTGTCAAATCGTGAATATTTCGTTCTAAAACTTGTCGACATCAATCATGGGTTTGAACACGAAAAAAATATCTTGATTTTGCTCGCCCCGTCATGGACTCAATCTTAGTATTGGCTGATTGGTGCAAAAAAGGATTGGGTAGCTTGCAAGTAGCTCCCCTTGTTCAGATGTTGCTTTCATTTATATGGGCATTAGCGGATCCGACACCTCGAAATTGGACCCACCGACCCACCTCCTCTGTCAAACCCATCCCCATTTACCAAGAAAAAAGAGAGGAAAACGACAAATTTTTAATTAATTTTATATTTTTTAATTTTATCGATTCGGTTATGACTCTTTATCCGAAATTCTTATCTACTCATATGTCTTTGACAATATACCATATCGAATGGTTGGTAATGATTAGATTGTTATCTTACATTAATGATAAAATTGACTGAAATGATTATATTAAATTTTCTTGCAAAATTTACGACTAAACTAACAAAATAATAAAATTTAGATCGAAATGTACGTCGGCATAAAAAGTTAAGATTGACTAAATAATCCTTTCCACATTGTCGTCCGAAAATATCTATTCCAACGACTTTCGGCTCCTTGCATATATTGCGTGTTGCTAATGTCATTTCCTACGTTTGAGCTGTCGAAGTGCGATCGCGTGGGTGGTGTTAATTCGAATTAATTTGATTAATGGCATTGTCGTCAATCGACATCATCATGTGAATAGTTTTGAGATGTCCTGGCTTTCAACTCAACCGTGCACGTCCACATGATTGTTTGACCGATTAGCCGAAGATCGTGCCTCCACGTCGAAAGCCACAAATCTAATCTTCTTGTCTTGCTATGTTAGAAGCCAGGATGGCAAGGCGAGCGAAATCGAGAGTCTCTTTTCAAATGTTAAGGCATTAACAACATAAGTTAATCGGTCCGTTTTTCGTCCTCTCTATATGGACCAGAGTTCTCCCTTCCAAAAATGAGATTAACTATCGTTCGATTGACAACGATCATCAATAATTATGATTTCACGTTGACAAGTTATAACTCAATCCACGAATCTAATGATGTGAATTATAATCACATGAAATCAAAATATCGTTTAACAGATGTGAAGAAGTAAAAAGAACTGTACCTCATATTCATGTTAAAAGAAGAGGTGGTTGGTGGGGGTGGGTCCATGATAATTGATAAGGTGGAATTTCGGATCGAGCTTAATTTATCACTTAGATCCGTCAATCAATACAAAAAAAAATCTTATATTATTATAAAAAACTCACTCTTCACTTTTCGAGATGCTCCGGAGCCAAAGTAAAGAGAACCTGCCTTAGGTAGTAGGCTTTGTAAAGGCAAAATTTTGCCTCAAAGTGGGCAGTTTCCCTTTTACCAAAACACCGTTTTCAATTAGGGGACCAGAAGGTCAATACTACTTTACAAAGCATTCCCAAATGCCATCTTGAGAAAGACATTGTTTTTTCTTTTGGGTAAAAAAGCCATTAAAAAATTATGTCATTTATGATATATTTACTCAATATAAAAAAAACTTTAAACTTGTATTCATGTAACACATTTACCTTCCATCCAGGTTCAATCAGGTAATTTTATAGTCAAAATAATGTCGTTTTTATTTCACTTAAGTCATATGAGCATCATATTAACACTATATACCTTTCGACAATCATGTAGATAGATTTCTGACGATATTCATTAACAAAATTGAATAGTAAATATCTCACACACATATAGTATTGAGATTTTTGATGTTATAGAAAAAAATCTATAATAAATTTATCACAAGTGATATAATTTGAGTGTTTTGTGGCTTTTTTTTTTTAATCCTTAGAAGAATAATTATTTCATACTCACCCCGTGGTGGACGAGTTGGTTCGCGCCTTAACCTCTTAATCGGAAAAGTAAATATTCGAAACTTCTCACTCCTATTGCGCAACTCAAAGTGGGGTGCCGTGGGAGGTGGGCCCCACGCTAACGTTGTTGGCTGCCAGTTGTATCACGGTTCCTAGGTTAAAAAAAATTATTATTATTATTATTTCATTGGGCATGGTCACTAGTCGCAACCACCGTAGATGACGCCCTCCCAAACCAGATCGAACGGCTATCAGAGGCGGTCGAGAAAAAGGAACATCGTGCGACACGTGCCTGCAGAAGACATCCTCCCCCGTCGAATGAAGCGAGAACAACGTCTACATCCTCAAATCGAATGAATTCAAAACAAAGGAGAAAAAAAGGAAGAACCAAAAAGATTCTAACTTTTGCGGGTTGCGGCAATTCGAATCCGAGCAGTCAAGAAACCAAGAATTGTTCACACATTTCCCCACTTCTTCGTCGCCATTTCTTGCCCCGCAGAGAAGATTTTTGCAGCAGCGAAACTGGGATGAGATGATGTGGGCGGCGAAGCAGCAGATTGCGAGATCGAAACGGGGTCGTATCTGGGCAGGAGCGCTCCTCTGCTGGCTGTTCCTCATGCTGGCGACCCCGAAGATCCCTTACTCTCCCAAGCATCACGTCTACGCTGACATGCGGAATTTCCTCGGTGCGGTCGACGGGTTCTCTTCCGTTTTCTTTTGTTTATGTTGTCTCTGCGTTTGCATGTGCTCTATGAATGCGCATGGCGGATGATCGTGTGTATTTTGCTTGGTGGGTATGATTGATTGTGCCGTGTTGCGTTGTGGGTTGTTCTGCAGGTGTGCCCAACACGCTCAATGTGATCACCAATTTCCCGTTCTTGATCGTGGGTGTGCTGGGCTTTGTTCTGTGTCTGCAAGGGAGCTATTTTAACATGAGGTAGTGATTATATTGGTCACCTTTGTCAACCTTTTTCATTACCCATGTTCTTTGTTAGTGTGATGGAGTTAGGCGATTGGATTTCAGATATTATAATCAGTCAAGTTCATCCCATTAGTGGTAGTTTAAGATCAGGTCTGCCTACGGCTAAGACTTATTCCCTATTTTTGTTGCGTTAGCTTTCGTCCTTTATGCGTCCTTTATGTTGACGCTTGATGCCATTTGGGAAATTGGTTGATTGCAGTTTGCAAGGAGAAATTTTGGGTTGGACATTGTTCTACGCTGGAATAGCAGGTGTGGCTTTTGGTTCGGCATATTATCACCTGAAGCCTGATGACAGTAGGCTGGTGTGGGATACATTGCCGGTTAGCACAACGTTTCACTTTGACACTGTTGGGTTTTGCTGTTTTCCTCTTAATATAGCTGTATCTGCTCCTAGGAAAATTCAAAGAGTGAAGGGAAAAGCCCTTTTTTAGCACAATGTTACATTCAATCTAGACAATTTGAAGCATCTACTGGTGGCTGAATGTTGTTGGATCATTTAGAATTATCAAATCTCCCACTCCTGCATGATGGTTTGTTTAGCTCTATTTCCACACCCACCCCCATGCCATGAACTGGTTTAATCTCAATTGCAAAAGGATGGTAATTGATTCTAATGTGTGACGGTGTAATTAATGTATCGTGAAGCTCAAACTTGTACCTGAAGTTTAGAAACTCAGCAACAGAAATCTATGAATATACTCGACATTGAAGCCTAGGATAGAGAGTTGCACACATTTCTATGCAATATCTTCCTTTATACTGCTTGTGCGTATGGGCATTTTGCCTTGACATTCTAATTGTTTGCTTCAAACCTTATTGACATAGTTTGATGTTCACTGGCAACCGCAGATGATGATAGCATATTCCTCTCTATTTTCCAGTTTTTTGGTGGAGAGAGTGGGGAAAAGGACTGGATTATGCTTTTTGTCTCTGCTCCTTTTCTTTTCCTTTCTCAGCGTAGCTTATGAAAGGTCAGACTCTGGTTTCTGGATTTCAGCACTGCCATTTAGATGACTGAACCTCTTGTTTGAGTAATTGGTCATTGGACTATGCCTAAGTCAAGCTGCTTGCAGAACATTTAATGATCTCCGGTTGCGCATGATGTTTCAGTTGATTCCATGTGTTGTGATCCCATTTATGACACTTTTGTTCCCACCAAAATATACTCACTCGAGATATTGGCTTTGGGCAGCAGGTATGGCACATTTCCTGTTTGTTTCTCTGTTTCATGTCCTCTCTGAGTAGCTTTTCACGGGCCACGCAATCTTGTTGCCTTTGCATCTAGGTTTCTTCTGCTTAAAAAGAGAGTACTGGGGGCTAAAGAAAGTGTATTTGGGGGAGGTTTACTCCAATGCTACACTTTAGTGGCGACTATTTTTTCTTAAATTATTTATACCCCTTTTTTAGAAATTTTATGAGTCACCTATAAGAATAAGAGGAAAAATTTCTCAGTGGTTAACGCAGTGTGCTCATGGATTGCCAAAAAATTTTCAGGACATCATTGATATGAAAAAGTTAGGAGAGCAAGTATTTTTACTTTTGTCCGAAAAGAAAGCAAGATTTGAAGTCCTAGGATTTTAGAGCCTTCTAGTTTACTATCCTCTCTAAGTTAACAAATGAAAGTTGATCGCGGCATAGAATGTGTTTATACTTAGTTTGTTGTGCCGTGAATTAAAGGGGCTTTAGGTTCTCTGCCTCTTTCACTGATCTGTTTGTTCTTACTTTTAAGGAGATTCGATAGTGTGATGTGGACTGTTGGCAATCATCAATTAATGTTCCTGTGGTTAGACTTACAATTTCGAATTATGATACCATGTTTCAAGAGTGTTTTGTAGTACTTTATTGAACATCATTTGCAGGAAGACAAGGAACATTTGAACCTCTTACGTTTCAGATCAGGATTTGGGTATCATTGCACTGGCAAGAATTCTTTTAGACTCTCAAGTTTCTTTATTAAGCACGACTGCAAGAAAACCGGAATCATTTGACCTCATAATTTGATTCCGGGAGAGTTAATTATGTGCAGTCTATACCATGCGGTTTTCAATTGCATATCACAAATCAATAGAATATAGTGAAGACTAATGTACTGTCAAAACTAGGTTTTGCTTTGCCGCGCCCCTTTTTAAACTCTTGTCATTTATTTCAAAAAGTGGAGATTGCGAAGTTAGCATTTACAACTGAAGTTATCAGAAACGTGAAATTCACCTTATCCTTCCAAAGGATAAGCGATTGTAATCTCCTAATTTTACTCTTATCAGTTGTATCTACCTTCCTTATGATTGGTATTTCTTGAGTTATGCTGGAGCATGGACTTAAGGATTTAATTTACTAATTTTACTCTCCTTAGTTGTATTTACCTTGTGATCGGTATTTCTTGATTTTTGCTGGAGCACGGAATTAAGGATTTATAGTGTATCCTTGTCTTTGCACCAGTCGATATGTTTTCTTAAGCTATTGGTTTGATCTCACCTTGGGTGTTTTTTCAGCTTGCTTTTGCCTATATCTATTAGTTCATCAATAGGGATGCAATGTGCAAAGTTTTTTCTTATGCACATGTCGGAAATGTGCAGTGAACTGTTCAAAGTGCATTAGCTATGCTAAAAGTAGTCCATTTCAGAATCCTGAGTTTTCTGCTGCAGGCATCTACCTTCTCTCCAAATTTGAAGCTTTTGCTGACCGGAGGATATACCATGCTAATAGTTACATCATCAGCGGGCATTCCCTGGAGCACTTATGTTTAGCGATGTTGCCTGTTCTGCTTACGATGATGCTCTTGAATAGAACCTTGAGGTTCCAAAGGTACTCATATTCTGAGATGAATTATCAAAGTTTTTCTCCTCCCAACTTTGCAGTACACTGTTACATGCTTTTACCTTGTTAATTTGTCTTGAGAGTTCATTTAGATTCTGCAAGGGCAAACGAAGGACTGAAATGGTTTTTTCCACATTCTTTCTGTAGATGACATCTTGCTTTCAGTTGCTTTTCCTTCATTCTTGCCGTGTTTTTCTCTTCTCAACTGTTTAAGGGAGAGTTTGTACATTATCATATGATTTTGCTGCACAATCCATCTCTTTCTGTTCCCTCTGAATTCATGCGGATGGGATGAAAATATATAGCGAATCGAAAAAAGAACTTAATGCTTATTCAAGTTGTATTATCTTGGAGGTAGTGCCTTAGCAATCACAATTGTGCTTACATGCTAATTTGTCTGATAACAGGTTGGGCAGCTTAAAAGAGAGGCTTTAAAAATCGTGTTTGGGTGATGGAGCCAAATTTTGAGCGTAAGCGTGACTAAGGAGTGTATGTGAAATTGCTTGTGAGGCACTATTTGCTGGTCGCTTGCTCTTATACTAGGCATTCTGCAGTTACTGAATCCTGCTCGGTTGAGAAATCCGTTTACGGCGACACTTTCTTCCATCACAAGTCAAAAGACTTATGAGGCCGCAAGAAAGAAAATCTCGCTCATTCATCACCTGTCATTGTTAATATTCTGGCTTGCATGGGATGGAGAGACAATGGTATCAGAATCTCTGTGTAGATGTTCATTATGCAGATGTACATTGTACAGTGCGGAATGAGCAGATACATTTCAACTTTTCCTTGCAAAATTGTTCAGGGGAGTTGGATTCCTGTTGGTTGTTGACAACTGGTCACCTGTACCGGTGCATTTTCAAAGCTTTGTGAAGAAAAATGATGGATTATCTGCTGTTTGATGTAGCGAGTCTACCCGATTTTTGGAATTTCTCTCAACATTCATTTCCCATTCTTACAAATGAGTGAATGAGCATAATTTCCTTTTTCAATAAAATTCGAGCCATCGAAAGCAATGTCTCCTTGGGTAGTAGATTCAAGGGCTCCTGATGCGAATGTGAATCGGTGGAATTACTTATTTTCTCGGCGTGTGGCGTGCATTATTCATCCGTCTCTCGGGGCTCTAGTGTGGACGCATATTGAGCCTGTCTTTCGCCATGTTCATGGTTCGGTTATTCGTCTTCTCGACAGCATGCTCATTCCCTTCACATGCCCTCATCTCTGTTATTTGAACCAACCTAGAGATGTCTTGTACGTATCTAACTGCAACTCACATGCTTGCGCATGTGCTCGTGGACAGAGATTTCATGTCCAGGTATGATGTCTCTCTCTTTCGATCCAAAGCCCTTTTTATCATATTATAAAATAAACATTCCAAAACCACAAACAGTAGTCTTGCCTGTCTCTGTGGGAATTCCTTCTTAGGTTGCTGGATTTTCCTCTCTGCCATTTAACTCAAGAGATATGTATTTCACTGACCGAAAAGAAAAATCAGCACAATCAATCACTGCAGTTCACATTGAGATTATACATCTGCTCAAGGTCAATGTGATTATCCGAGAAAAATGCTGAAATATATAACGAGCCGTTAGAAATTTTTATTTAGCGATACTTCAACAAATCGATTGAATGACGATGCTAATAACTCCTGCCAAAACATCTTCCTACACGGAGTGGCGTAACATCGATGAATGTCTAGCTGGCTAATCATTTTACGCAAGGGTATCACTTGCATCATGACCGTATTCGAAATTGCCATAGACAGATCAATGCCAATAAAGACTTTTGGCAAAAACGCATTTTCATTTGGCAACAAATCGTAAGATTTCTGTCAATGTACTTTTGTCGGTATGTAATGCAAAAGAGGCACCTTGAACCCATTCATTTCAGGATTCTCTTTGCTTTGCAATCAAACAACGAGAGGTCAAATTCGTTATTCAGAATATGCTCCCCTTAGTCTATTCGTTGTCCCAGATCATGATCACATTTCATGATGTGAGCTAATCAATGTGATGAACCGTGTATGGAAACAGGAAGGTTAGATAGATTTTGGTACTTGGAAAGGCATCACAGGCCCATGGGTGGCTCTCCCAATGGGGTGCGATCGCCAGATCATTTTTCCCCCCTTGTGTCGGTGGTCTAATTATAAGACCCATCATCATGCCACTTTTTAAGGTTCTCACGCCCATCGATGCTCTCTCCCCCCCATTATTGTCTTGCTGGTTTTCTGTTCCCTTTCGATTAGGTTAAATTAAGCTTTTCTCCCGCCTAGAAAGCAACATTTTTAATCAATGAGCCTGAGGCTTTTTGACTTTAGACTGAAGTTAATGCGAAACGAAGCGATACCCTCCTCTGTTATTGACGTTGCCCCACCATAAGCTAATCCGATTACGCAATATCTTTAGAGGGTAAAAAAGAAGAGATTTTCTTTTTCTAATTAGAGGGGATTTTAGCCTAGTGATGAGACCTAGTGGGTCAAATCTCGGTGAAAGTCAAGACGGATTGGAATGAAAGAATGACAGAAATCAAGAAAACCCACGGCAAGCAAACTCTCGCCTATGATCCAAATCCATGTTTCTTGACTGATCTGCAAGAAACCCATGAGAGAGAGTGAGAGGAGAGAGAAATTAGGGGGAAAATTAGAATAAAATAGGACAACTAAAGGAGTCAGTGAACTGGACCCACTTTTTTTTTTTTTCTCCTTTTTTTGGAGGTGGGTTTTGGGAGCTGACACTTCACCGTCACCTCATCATCACATGTCAAGCATCAACAGCAACAAAAGAACCGCATTTTGGGTGGCTCAGGAAGGAAATCTGTCCTTCAAGCTAGAATTTTTAGCAGGCTTCGCAAGCAACCCAACCAGTACACAGAAAGAGAGAGAGACAGAGACAGAGGGAGTAGAAGTAACAAGCTTCGCTTCTGCTCAGGTGTATCTATCTCTGTTGCTGGTGCTCAGTTCCTCTCTCTCTCTCCTGACATTCCCTTCTTCTTCTTCTTCATCTCCCTCGCTCTCTGATCTGCATTCTCTCACTACTCTCCAAACGATCATCGCTCTCTCTCTCTCTCTCTTTCTATCCCGCATTGCCTTCACACAGCTCAGAATTCATCCTTAGACATTGGAGAATATGACGGACAGGGTCTACCCGGCTAGCAAGCCCGCCGTCAACGGCGGCGCGGCCCCCGCCCCTGGCATTCCGGCGGCGCCCGCGAAGCCCCAGCTCTACCGCCCCTACCGCCCGCAGCCCGCCGGGCACAACCGCCGCCGCCGCCGCTACGAAGGCCCGCGGTGCAGCTTCTGCTGCTGCTGCTTCTGGACGGTCCTCCTCGTCCTCGGGCTCTGCCTCCTGGCCGCCATCGCCGGCGCCGCCGTCTACGTGCTCTACCGCCCGCACAGCCCCGAGTTCTCCGTCTCCTCCCTCCGGATCGCCACCTTCAACCTCACCGCCGCCCCCGACGGCTCCTCCACCCGCCTCATCACCCTCTTCAACCTCACCCTCACCTCCAAGAACCCGAACAGCCACTTCACCTTCGCCTACGACTCCTTCGACGTCGCGCTCACGTCGTCCGCGTCCAACCCCGTGTTCCTCGGCAACGGGTCGCTCCCGGCGTTCACGAGCAACGAGAAGGCCGTGACCCCGTTGCGGGCGATCGTGTCGATGAGATCCCAAGATCTCGACGCCGAGTCGGTGACCTCGCTGAGGTCAGATCTGAAGAAGAAGAATGGGGTCCCCGTGAAGATTCAGATGGACACCAAAGTGATGGTGAGCGCCGGCAAGCTGAAGAGCAACAAGGTGGGCATTCGAGTGAGCTGCGAAGGGTTCAAAGGCGTGGTCCCCCCGCACGGTAAGTCGCCGTCGGTGGCCACCGTGAGCGATCCCAAGTGCAAGGTCGATCTCAGGATCAAGATCTGGAAGCTCACTTTCTGATTCCATCCATGGAAGCTGGTACTGCATCTGTATCTTTGGCATTGCAATATCTCTCTCCTACAAATCTTTTCTTGTTTCTGTTCTTGGTTTCTGGGTTTTGTGAAATACTGTGCTCATGGAGTTGCTGATTGCGGGTTGAAAGAAATGGATGAAAATGGCAAGTGAGCAATCAAGAAAAGGAAAATGCTGTAGGCTCTTTTTTTTTTTTTTTTTTGGTTTTTTCAATTTCTTGTTCACCATTCAAGTGATGAAGCGTTGACTTGAAAATGGGTCATGGAAGAATCGATGACAGATTTTGTTGTTATATAAAGTGGTAAATTTGCCCATTCAATGGTTGTGTTCTCTTCTTTTCATTGTGGATCGAATTGACAAGCATATATACTTAGATTAGATATCATGGGATTGGAATTTTGGAGTGGTGAAGACAGAATCCTTCTGAAATTTCTTGCCAACTACGTTAGGCAATTTTAGCCTATGTTCAAAGGTGATGCCTCGGTCTAGGACCATGTCGTGACCGGTGGACATGACCGGCGACGACAACCGCATGAAACCAAGGCCGGAATCCATGCTGGGGCTATGTGCAGGCTTATTATCCTGTCTGACCGAGGCAGGAGATTGGACCTTCTGTTCTTATTGGCCTTGCAGATGTATAAACCAGCAAAGATCGCCAAAGGGTCACCCGGTCTTTTAGGGTCGTCCCGGGTTCGGCCGAGGTACAAGGCCACTCGAAGCTGGTCCCAATGCCGGCCTAGCTAACTTCGAGATGACTGACGAGCGTTGCTGGAAAGGTCAGCAAGGCTCCTCGGTGCTCTTTTCGCGAGTCAGTCACATTTCGCATGTCGCAGCATGGCTTGATTTTGTTGAACAATAGGAGTATTCATACATCAATCCACAACTATTGCGCACTGTAAAGACTACGAATCAAGGTCGGTGAATCGCAGCCGAAATATGATCTCCGATCTTGCTTCAGGTGTCTGCGGGTCCCACATCCCCTCTCTCACTATTCTAATTCTACTTTTCTCTGGGAATCACTCCATGTCATCCGAGCTACTGTTTTACGAAGTCTGATGTAAGCTCGGGAGATGCAGCTATGCCCTCAGCAGGGTATCATGCCTTTGTACTTTCTAGCCAGTCTATCAGTAACAAATGACTTACATTAAACACTGCTGATTCAATAGATATAAAACTTGCAGGCACTGAAATCAAGGTTCCATGTTCATATGGCAGACTTTTCTGAGTTAGCCCTCCACATTTATTGTGGGGTTGTGGGCGGTTGAGAGAGATTTTTTTTTTTTTTTTTTTCTCTCTCTTTAATGACAGAAATAATTTTTTAACTTTTGCATCATCTATGATGCCATAATTAATTTTTAATTTATTTAATATAATCTCAACACTTTAACTTAATATGCAATGTCATATTTGAACTTTTGATTTGTTTAATATAATTCCTGAACCATATAAAAATGTTTAAAGTTATCCCTTTTTATTTTGGGCATCTTTTCATAGTGTTATCATCTTTTATTATAAGACTCAAAGTACTATGATCCTTTTGTCGACGGATACTCCTATTACACTCATAATCTCTAAAGGATGAGAACCAACTATGTAGCATTTACATCGAGAATTCAAGTATTATATATGTCATTAGTCCGACCCTTTATAGGAACTACCCGTAATAACGAACTTACAAAATAGATCTGTTTATCATAAAGAGATTTGATGTTCTTGACCTTGCTTTATCTTAAATGTTATTTGAACAAGTAAAAGTTATGTCTTGGTCCGAGTGGAGATAGCATTTCTCTTTTGCATGTCCATGGAGTTTTGAAAGCTCTTCCATGGACCAAGTTGGTTAGATCTTGGTTATCAATCATCATGGTTATTGGCCCCAGTAGTACTAACTATTCATCTTGATTTCATTCTTTCAATCATAGCCCTATCACATCCGAGAAACCACATCCTAAGAAAATGGAAGTCTGTTGCCGATGAGGCCAATAGTCTATGGCAAGTCCAAGAAGGACGAAATCTCAATTTTGGTATAATGAGTTCTTAGATGAATCTCAATATGAATATTCTCCATTCGATTAAACCAGACAGTTGAACCAGGTCAATTTAGTGTGGCTGCGAATAATGGGAAGATCACCTTTTGTTCCTTGATCAGGTACCTGGCCATCGTTATCGAATTCCTTAGTTGGCATACCAACCAATTCATGCGCTCTCTTTATTCCAGCCACCTATTCCCATGTCCCCTTCATATGAGATTTCCTAGAATCGAATGAGTTTAGGTCTCTAGATCTAAATAAGGCTACGATACTAAAACTGACTTATCAAATTAGTTCAACCGTAACCGGACATTCGAAGGAGTAACTGCTGAAAACACTCGTGAACTTTGGCAGCAGAGATTGGCGCAGGACGACACAAAGATGAGGATCCCATTCCCCTTCCCTGCCCCATGGCTGGCGGAAAACCTACCCCGCCATCTGCCCGCGGAGGGCTATCAATGTCACTTTATGAATAAGTTTCGTTGTCTCTAACATGAATTTGTAGGTTCAAATTTATATCACAGTTCTCCGAAAGCCACCCTAACTTTTGAGTACATATGAGCTGAGTGAAGGCAATTTTTCGGTTTATTTCTTGATATGTGATTGATTCGATCTATAAGGAGAAATTTATGTAGAGAGAGAGAGAGGTGCCATATTGCCTGCTATAATTACTAGGGAGAGCATTTAATGCCTTCAACCTCCAAGGTACCTACCCAATTGCGCTCCGCGACAGGAATTGTTCCAACTCAATTGGGAGCGAGAGGCTTGAGAGAAGTGATGAGCACGGCTTCAACATCGATTCGACCACGCTCCTCAGCTATTTGAATTGGTCCCTCACTATTAATAGGTCCCCCATTTACCTTTGCCTCCATAACTCAAAATACATCATCGCTAAACTAATGCTCGACACATTCCTATCATTCCATGCCAAATGTAGCCAAACCCAACGAGAATCATGGCTTTCGCAACGGAGATTTGGTGTAGATGCTAAGACACGAATGCATAATTTACATGAACCGAGTGCGTATTCAACTATTTGCTTGAACTGTCAAATTGGGGCGGCTTGTATGTTAAAACTAGCGGACCCCCCTAGAGTTGACGCTATTAATAGGGTCGATGAGCGTGTACTCGATTCTTGTAATGAAGACGGCTTTTCGGAGACGACGTGCTATTTAGGGAAGGATCTAAAGTGACCTCCATTAATGGACCTACCCGAGATATGTTAAGGCTTGAGAGAAACAGGATCGAACTCAGCCAGGCCTGTTAGCTGGCCTTGCCTGACCTAATGCATACAGCCATGAAAGAGACAAGAGAGCCGAGGAAGTATAAACCCAAAACAAACCAAACACTAGGTCAAAAGATATTGTTCGGATCTGATTCTTTACGCGATAGAGAAGAACGGGGTTAGGGTTTAGATCACGAGAGAACTATCTTTCTTGCGAATCTTCTAGTCTTGAAATGAGTAACAATGTTCTTTAAGGATACTAAAGGGATCGCATCATCTTATCTCAACCTACAAGTAAATTAATTTTACATAATGTCTTTTCATCGTTGATTATATTCTGTGGAAGGGTTCAAGGATGTTTTGCAAATGATGAGAAATAGAGCAAGTCAGGAATTTTACATGAGTAACAATGCTCTTTAAGGATGCTAAAGGGATCGTATCATCTTATCTCAACCTACAAGTAAATGAATTTTACATAATGTCTTTTCACCGTTGATTATATTCTGGGGGAGGGTTCGAGGATGTTTTGCGAATGATGAGAAATGGAACAAGTCAAGAATTGATACGTTTACCAACCGGCCGTGGTGGACTGGTGCTGCAGCCGACATTCAAAAACCAGGAGTCAGTTTGCAGCAATTGTGCTTGTATCTTACTTGATGAATGGGTTTCGGACCACAAAGGACCGGCACCCGACTAAGGCTATGGTAATAGGAATCGCCTACTCTAAGCCAATGGGTCGAGATTGGTGCTGAATCACGACCTTTCTTTAATTCAAATGTTTGTAAAAGGCCCGACCACCTCTCCTTAGTCTTCAAGAACAAGCTTTTTACATTAGAATAAGTGGGTCCGCACTCATTACTCATTCATAACCATAGTCATGCATTTGGAACCACCAAGGCGGCGCCCTAATCTCGGACCGATCAACCTCCATCGATGCAAATCCTCGAGGCAAGGACAAAGCTCCCGTCCTTCTCTTCTCTAAGAAGAAGAAATAGATTTCCGATGAAGTGTAAGCGCTTGTAGCGGAAGTGATCATGATGTTACTAGCATATTATAATGTCGTTTCAATGAATAGGAATCGACTTACCCCCTATGTGAAAACAAATTCTAGGCGTTGCCCATCAGCACTTACCATTGTCACAATCCCATCACTTCCATGCATAAAAAGGCAAGGACAAGATAAGATTATGGTGAGATTTTACGGCCTTGGGCCCAAGGGAAAGGCATAAGTTCTTGCTGCTCCAACTTTTGCTTTATCGGAATCTCTCAAAGGCTTGGCTTCCAAGTGAAGTGTGATGACTTTGACACTCTCACAAGGATTGGATCTTTCTTCGAGCATAGCTTGCCAATCGATTCTCTTTCAAACCTTAATGATTTGGTTTGGATGTCGGCTTGCTTTTCGTGCTTGGAAACTTTAGTAACACCAATGTGGAAATCGAAAGCTATTATCTTAAGTACTTGCCTTTTTTGCTTTTAATTGGAAAATTCAAGTTAAAGAGGCGCATATAATGCGTGTGTGCAAAAAGAGAGAGTTTAGTACAAAAAGCGAGTCACTATCGAATGACAATGGCGACACTTGCTTCGTGACTTTATTAAAGAAATTATCAAGCCCATGCTAGTCAAGCCAATCACGATCATTTCTAATTTATTCGTTCAAGAAAATGGATAATAGCACAATCGAACCTCAATGTGCAATGCCGTTCATAAATTTTTAGTTTGTTCAATTTGGTCCCTACACTATCGGTGAATATTCAATGTAGTCCCTAGATTTCACTCTGAGTATTTAATCAAAATTCAAGAAAAATTTAGGGACGACATTACATATTTGACTAAAACTCAAGGACCGTATTAAATAAATTAGAAGTTTAGAGACGATATTGTACATCAGATCAAAATTCATGTCTCGTCATGGAATACATCCGTTTGCCTCCAGCTGCCTAGTTTTGCCATTTATCTAAGTGATGACATCGCAAACTGTAGGGCTGTAGCTGCTTGTTCACGCCACCATTCAATCATCTCGTGGGACAACATCATGAACACCCGAAAATGACAACTTCCCATTCTCGCTCGCACAGCGGAGGAGAGACCCCACTTCCTTTGAGAAAGCATTTAGGCGGTTCCAAAGCATCACTACGCTTTCCACCAAATTGGCGCACATCTGGCAGACGATGGTTGCATGGAGTAACTAGCGATGACCTACTTCTGGAGCGCACTCATTTATTGAACTAAGAATCCCTTTGTTCGAGGAAAATTATATTCAAGAAATTATTTTTCGATTTTTCAATATTTAAATGATGACAAGCTAATCGATTTATAGAAAACATTTTTCATAAACTGAAAATAAAAAGTTTAGATTGAGGAAAAATAACTTCCCTTCTAGCAAGAAGGAAAACTTTCCATTTAATCACCAAACGAATGAAAACTAACCATTTTTCTTAAAATAATTTGCATGAAAAATATTTTTCTTAAGCATGAAGTTTGCAATGAATAAACACACTCTAAGTATTATAATGCGATGGGACTTGACTCGCTTTAGAAATCATTCACTTTAGCTCGTTTGTATTGAGCACTCTTAATTGAATCGAGTCTTCCCTCCAAAATGCATTTCTAGCCGATTAATCTCAATTTCAACCATATAATCTCACCATTTTGATTTAGCTTATTTCTATCTCCTCCAAGATCATCATTCTAAAAAAATTTTAGGATTCGCGTCCGACATCTAACCCTGCTTATGTTCACTTTTCATATTAATCGAATTGGGTAGATGCTTGCCAAAAACGAAACTTTCATTGTGTAGACTATGCCGACATGAGCTCGGTACGCCGCGATCATTTAAATCATACGATCCTCGCACGACGTCCATTCGAATCAAAGGCCGTGATGCGCCGGACTCACAAGAACCCGACCCCATCCGATGACCTTTCCAAACCGTGCGGCGCGTGAGGGACGCGCTCCAGGACACGGTATCCTCGTCGGGCATTCATTAGCCCCCGCGTCCAAACAGCCCCGTCTCTCTCGTCCCTTCCAACGGCTATGCCGAGATAAGAAGAAGGATTTTCCCTCAATTTCTTCCCCAACTTTCCCGAGAAAGTCGCGCCGGGAAAAAGAGAGGGAAAATAGAGAGAGATGTCCGCAGCGCGATTCCTCGTCTTCGCCGCCCTCGCCTCGTCTCTCCTCTTCCCGGCCGCCGCCTCCGACTCGCCGGACTCCGCCGCGCTGCTGGCCTTCAAGTCATTGGCGGACACCTCCGGCTCGCTCGCCGGCTGGGCCAACTCGTCGGACCCCTGCGGCGGCTCGTGGCTCGGCGTCACCTGCCACGCGCGGACCCGCCGCGTCACTAAACTCGTCCTCGAGAACCTCGACTTGAGCGGCTACGTCGAGCCGCTGGCTCGGCTGGCCGAGCTGCGAGTCCTGAGCCTGAAGCGCAACCGGTTCGCGGCGTCCTTCTCCGTCGACCTCTCCTCGTGGCCGAACCTCAAGCAGCTCCACCTCTCGCACAACGGGTTCACCGGCGACTTCCCCGCCGGGGTGTCGAACCTCCGGCGGCTCCGGCGGCTCGACCTCTCGCACAACAACTTCACCGGCGTGATCCCGCTGGCCGAGCTGGCGCGGTTGCCGCGCTTGCTGACTCTCCGGCTCGAGGCGAACTCGTTCACCGGAACTATCGGCGCGGCTGTGGACTCCTTCCCTTCGCTTTCGGACGCCAACTTCTCGGACAACGAGCTCGCGGGGCGAATTCCCACGTCCCTGTCGCGCTTCCCGGCGACGGCCTTCTCCGGAAACAAAGGCCTCTGCGGGAAGCCGTTGCCGTCCGTTTGCTCCAACCACACGGCGGCGATCGACACCGTTCAGCCCGAGGCGATCGCTCCGAAGCCGAAGCATCTCAACCATCGCACGGTGCTGTCGATCGTCGCCGTCGACGCGGTCGCAGTATCGGCGGCGCTCGCGACCGTCACGTGGTGCTGTTACAGGAAGAGAAGCCGCCGCGTCCGCAGCGAAAGCCCCAGCGAGGCCAAGACCGGAGCTCAGAAGCAGACGTACGGAATCCACGGAGGTGGCGGCGGCTGCGGGGACGGGGGCGAGCTGGTGGTTTTCGACGGGTGCAGGGGGTTCGACAGGGTGGACGACCTGTTGCGGTCGTCGGCGGAGCTGCTGGGGAAGGGGGGCGTGGGGACCACGTACAAAGTGGTGGTGGCCGACGGCGGCACGGTGGTGGTGAAGAGGGTGAGGGAGGTGCTGCGGCGGAGGAGGAAGGACGTCGACGCGAGGCTGAGGGAGATTGGGGGTCTGAGGCATCCCAATGTGGTGAGCTTGAGGGCTTTCTATCATTCCCAGGATGAATTGCTCTTGGTCTATGACTATCTGCCCAGAGGAAGCCTGCACTCTCTGCTTCATGGTTTGTGCTTATCACCCTTATGAAATTCATCATCTTGACATGGTCTCTGTTTCATGCTCGAAAAATGGTTCCTTCTTCTGTTGCGGACTGTCTGCAATTTGCAGTATGGATCGTTCCGATATGTTGATTGATTGGGGTTTCTTTGCATATGCAAAGGTTTTGCATCTCCAGACAAGTCATTTCTTGTGCAAATTGTGGTTATCGACTGTTCACATGCTGCTGTTCTTCCTTGTTCTGTTTCTTGGTATAGAAGTGGCAAGTGATTCTACATGGTTAATGCTTTATCCCGCCGCCCCGGGGGGGTGGGGAAGATTCATCTATTTCGACTTCTAAATTCTGCGCAAGATTCAAAGCGCAAACTAGAGAGAGGGGTCCTTAAACTTCTTTCAAGTGCAAATTGTATTGAGTTCTAGGTTGACCAGTTAGATCGTGTTTAACACTGACTGTTGCTGCAACTTGCAAGTGCCCCTTTTCTTTTCTTTTTTTTATAACTGATGAATTGCGAATGTTACAGAAAATAGAGGACCAGGGAGGACTCCATTGGATTGGACCGCCAGGATAAAGCTAGCTGCAGGTGCCGCGAGTGGCCTAGCTTACCTTCACGAGTATAGCAATGCGAAGCTCGTCCATGGACACGTCACGTCATCGAACATCATAGTCGATAATTCAGGGAGTGCCTGTATTTCCGACATCGGTCTCCACCAACTCTTGCCTTCACCATTGCCATCAGACAACACCTATATGGCTCCGGAGCTGATTCTCCACAACAATCACGGAAGCACTCAGAGGAAATATACTCAAAAGTGCGACGTCTACAGCTTTGGCGTTGTCGTCCTTGAAATTCTGACAGGGAAAATGGCGACCGGAGAGGGAGAGACGAGTTTGGTGAAGTGGGTTCAGCGCGTGCCCCAAGAAGAGTGGAAGAGGGAGGTGTTCGATTTCGAATTGATGGGTTACAAGGAAATGGAAGAAGACATGACGGCTCTTCTGCAAGTGGCTTTGCTCTGTTTGGCTACGTTGCCGAGGGATCGTCCCAAAATGAGCGTGGTTCACAATATGATTGAAGATATCAGGACCAAGGGCGCAGGAGAAGACCCGACGAATTGTTCAGTGAATGATCTGTCTTCTGATTCTTCGCCTTCTCGGTCTGAAAGCACTTCAAACTGCGTTAGCAGCTGATCTATAAAGTGACGAGTGCCGGCAAAATACATCTTGTTTAATCTCGACAGAAAGGCAGGGGAAGCAAGATCTGCGATTATATCCACCCTCCAGTAAACGATAATGAAAACCAGAGCTCCTCTCTTTCAGAGTTACAGGGTACGTACTCTACCAGTGTGTAGCAAATTAGTAATATACATGCCTATTTGATTATATTCTTTGTTCTTATTTGAGCAGTTAATTATTATGTTCTGGTTATACTCTACCTGTAATGCTTCTCTCCGACCCTTAGCTTTTCTGTCCTGTCATGATATAACAGAGTATAGTCATACAATCCCGCATCTTTATTCCCATTCCTGGTGTGGATGTACAAAGAACTCTAATGCCAGAGTTAATCCTTTGCTTTCGCTTAAGGAACGCTGCAATTTTTTGACAGATAGGTGGTCTGGACGTAACAGATCACCAATTATAATGTAATTTACCATGGTCCGCCGAAGAAACCATGAAATCTTCTTCCTAAGACAAAAAAGTGGTTCGATTCAGGCCTCAATCCAAGCGTAGATGCAAAAAAGAAGAACGCCAAATGCATTCGTTGGCCTGCCGGCCAGTCAAGTTCTATTCATGAAGTAAACAGGCTCGAGGTTTTAGCCCAGCACGAAATATGCATCTTTGACACATATTCTCACGCATCGCTTGGTTCCGAACGTGAGGGCTGGAACCTATAAACGCTTAGGTCGCATTCACAAAAACATCTTAAATGCAAAACAGTTCATACCCGCTAAGACACGGCACACAACCCAACTATCATCGCTCGTTGTTGCGCTCTGGGATGGAATGACCCACGTAAGACTGGAGGTCCACACAACATGTGACGGGTGGGGTCCGATGCAACTCCAGCATCCTACAACTTTCCCCGAATCAGTGGCTCCACCAAAAAGTCGGAACATTTACTAAGATTTGGGTACGACCAAAATGGCAACTTGCAGTGAAAGCGCCTTTGGACTCAGTCTTCACTGCAACAGCATTTCCCAGAAAAATCCGGCCCCGAAACAACTTGAATGCAGCTGTAAATACGCGAAACAACAACACAGGTTCTTCACAAAACTAGCATTTGTCCACTAGCCCTTCTTGAAGATGGCGGTGGTGGTCCAGCAGTTGATGCCGCCTTTGCCTGAACGACACTGGCTGTGTATCCAGTTTGGGTCATATCCTAACATACAACCACAAAAAATGGTTCTTGTTGCTATACATACCATGATCTGCGCACGTGGGATCCATATGTTCTGTCAGGACTAGGACCACTTGCGTCTGTCCCTTCAAAGTGGCATGACGGCACAAAACGGAAAATATCATTGAGAGATACTGCCTTACAAAGACAGAGACAGAGACAGAGACAGAGCAGAGCAGTATTGAGATTTCTTCCGAATTCTTGAATTCACAGCGATCGTTGAATCGATATTCAACCTAACCTGTTTCTAGTCTTGAGTTTCCGCAAAAGCGGGCTCAATTCGCATGAGAAGCATCGTATATGCATCAGAATTCTAACGGGTAGGAAAGGAGCACAGGTTGAAGTGGAAGGATAAAAAGTTAGATGATCACAGTACACAATTGAAAACAGGGGAATGGAATAAAGATAAGTAAAGAGAGCACATTGTTTCAAATGCTTCAATGCATCAGTCTCCAAAGCAGGATAAAAGCCACACGAATTTGAAACTACTTTATGAACCAAACGGATACAAAACCAATGAAGCTCGGCACTGCACAAATTTCTCGTCAGCAACAAATGCTGGAAACAGAATGAGGAGAAAGAACTTTTGCCAGCCTGAACATCTTCTTCATCGATGTTTAAACACCTATCAGAAACAAGATGAGTGGACCAAACAAACTTGCAGATCCAAAACAACAAAACTAAACCCTCCAATCGTCGAGAAACATGGATTATTTTGCAACCATGAATGATCAAACATCAGTAATGATCCTATCAAAAATCATCAGCTGATCTCAGCGGGCATAAATGGCGGCACTTCAGCAAAATTTAAAACTAGTCAGATAAATTCATCCATGGGTATTAACAGCTTCCCAGACCAAGTTCTTTGGCACGGGATTAGCAAGATCTCTAGCCTGCAACGCAGCCGTCCTAAGCGTCCTAAGCGTCATAGCATTCGCCTCCCAGAAAGACGCGCTACTGTAAGGCAAATTGTGCTTCTTGCAGAGTTCCTTCACAAAAGGGGAAACCTTCCTGAGTTGGGATCGAGGCAATCGAGGAAACAGGTGGTGCTCGATCTGAAACTGCAATCCGCCGTGAAACCAATCCATCCACGGCGAACACTCGATGTCGAGAGTCCCGGCGGTCTGCTTCTCGAACCAGTCGTTCCCACTAGGCGGACCGACGTACACGCTGGACGCGAAATGATTCAAACAGAACTGAATGTGCTGGATTCCGGTGACGGCGAAGCTAGCGAGGACGAACATTATCCTCTCACCCCAGTTCGGGAGGCACGACACGAGGAGCGGATACCAAATCCAGAACGAGAGGAGACCCAGAACCTCCTGACCCCTGTTGGGCACCTTGTGCTTCGACAGCAGCAATGCGAAGGACTGGGCGAACAGGTTGATGCGGGCCAAGCACATGACCGGGTAGAACGTCCAGTGCTGGTGGCTGACGAGGAACCGGGAGACGGCGTCGAAGTTCATCTTCCGGTCGTAGTAGCACGAGGTGAGGGAGGCGAAGAACTTGGAGGACACCACGAAGAAGGGCATGTGCTGGAGATCCGGATCGAAGTCGAGGCTGTTGCAGGCAATGTGGTGGGCGTTGTGGTTGCGCTTCCACCAGGCGATGCTGATGCCGGCGAGGCAGTTGCCGGTGAGGACCTGCGCGAACCGGTTCTGCGCCGGCCCGGCCATGATCCGGTAGTGGCCCGAGTCGTGCCCCATCCACCCGCTCTGAATCCAGAGGAAGCCCATCATCGCGCCGCACAGGAGGTGCACCCACGCGCTCTCCGACGCCAGCACGCCCAGCACGCTGGCGCCGAACAGCGCCGCGATGAAGCACATGGAGGCGAGCGTAATGTGGCCCTTCCGGTCGAACAGGCCCATGCGGGCGAACTCGCCGGCGAGGCGGCGGTAGTCCCGGGAGACCTCGGACACGGCGTAGCCCTCGAGGCGGCGGCCGGTGTCGAAGCGGGCGAGGCGGCCCCAGGCGGCGCCGCCGGCCGGGTGGAAGGCGATGAAGGCGTCGGTGGCGTCCTGGCCGGCGAGGCTGCGGAGCGGGAGGTCGCCGCCCGGGTGGTCCTTGACCCACTCGGAGACGTCGTAGATCTTGCCCTGGATGGAGATCCAGAGGTCCCCGGGCTTGTTGTGGCGCGCCAGCTCTTCGGCCGTGACGGAGCGGCGATCGGAGTCCGCCATTCGAACACGGTGGCGCCGGCCTCTCTCTCTCTCTCTCTCTCTCTCTCTCTCTACACCCTACTTTCTCTCTCTATCTCTACCCTTTCAGGCGTTTTCTGTGATTGAGGGAGAGGGAGAGGGAGGAGAGGATACGATGGGGGAAAGGAGGGGTTTTTGATTTGGGAGCGTGCGAGGTTCTGCATCAAGGTTCTTGATCGGGGGTGATTAAGGAGTAATTAATTCACGCCTTATTGGCTAAGGAAACAAGCGAGCGCCTAACGTGCGAAAATATCTTTGCATATGGGGCCCTGCTTGGGATATGATTGCGATCGCGGAAGGTTATCTAGAAAGTCCCGATTCTATTGTATTTGCCAATTAAGTCACGAACCTTTCGATTTTGTCAATTGAGTCATAAATCTATTTGTATTTTATTGATTAAGTCTAGAGAATAGCTAATGTGGGCATCGACCGTCCTGCGTGATCACATCAGCTGTCAAGTGTGATCAAAACTTGGTTGGATGAACCCAATTGGAGGAGTATTTTTTATTTGTGTGCGTTGGTTGGGGGATGCCGTGAGGTCACTACTTCAGGTTCATAGTCAAGGTCACACTTAATAGCTAAGAAAGTGTGCAGATGACTTGCAAAAATATCTTTGCTTTTGGGGACTATTTGGATATATTTGGATATGTTAGCTTTTGGGGATTATATATTGTCAATTTAGTTATAAACCTTTCGATTTAGTCAATTGGTTCTAAACCTTCTCACATTTTGTCCACTCGGTCAATTTTAGTCTAAAATCGCTAACATGGACACCATCGTCCTACATGGTATCACTAGTCAAAAAATTTTATTTGTGTGCATAGTGTGGGGGGATGTTATTGCATTAGGTTCTTGATCAAGTGATTTAAGAGTAATTAATTCAAAAACTTAGGAGATAAGAAAGCAAGCCCTTGACTTGCGAAAATATCTTTGCATTTAAGGCCTAATTGGGATATGATTGCAATAGAGGAATATAATTCAAAAAGTTCTAATCTTATTGCACTTATTAATTAAGTTTTAAACATTTCAATTTTGTCAATTGAATCATAAATAATTTTTTATTTTACTAATTGAGTTTATATGACTAATTTTCGTTGTAAATCACTGACAATGTCGTGACATATGTGTTTGGTAATGCATGTTTTGAAGCTACAACATCCAAAAGTTGGGTGGGACGGCTCTTTAGAACTTGCCGGAAGTGGTTCTAGCTGTAAATGACCCGTAGTTGTAAAGTATTTGTCAAAGAAAAATGTGACACCCGTTTCGCAGTCCGAGATTTATTGCGAATAAGTTGTACCAAACAAACGCTCCATCAAAGTTATAGCACCATATTTAGAAAAAACTTCTTTTACAGTTGCTAGGTCGGATTTTGAATTTTTTGTTAGTTTGTAATGACATCAATCTTCATAAAGAAAAATCACAACTATTTTACGTAAATCAAACAATATTTGAGGGAGAAATTTTAATGATGTTTTTTATTATTATTTATGTATGATGGAATAGAAGGCAAAAAAAAAAAGAAAAGAAATGGAACAAGGATTTCAATCTCTCCGTTTGATTCGTTGTGTGAATGGGATGAAATGTTGATTAATTTTGTTTGGTTACGAGAAAGCAAATCGTGAGACTTATATTGAATAAGACTTTTTCAATGGTTGCGTAACTTATGATTTACACTATATTTTTATCTAATTAAAATGAAAGTACTATTATAATCATGCATATGATCGATTTACAAGATGATCTATGAAATGTTCTTCTTAGATCAATAATTAACAAAAAGTGAACGAGAATAATAACTACGTATTGCAGCATGAAAAACAGATTCATTTACATTAACGAATGCAATGTTTTAATGAATAATTATCCAAACTTGATGTCCAGAACCAATCTAATCGTGTATCCATAATTACTATTGAATTGACCATCTAATCAAGAATAACAATTTCGTGACATATAATTGTGCATCATGAAGATTGCTACTTGAGTTCTCTTAGGTTTAAATACATTTTAACGAATGTTTTACTAATGTGCTTTGTACTTGGTCAATGATTGTTTTTTCGAATAATTATTTTTGTGAAAGATGGTATATACTCTGCCAACAAGTTTTGGCCATCCCTTCCAACCGCATAAGAGTCGATCCATGGATAGAAGATGTATGGTCCGCTTTTCAAAGACTGGAAAACAACAAACAATAATAATAATGACGAGGATAACGACGACCAGGATGCATGTGTGTTGGTAATTAAATTAAATGATAGGAAGCTTGAAAGTGCAATCCTTCTTCAGGCCATTTGGGACCTCCGGACTTGGATAATGTTTTGGGGCAGAAGGACAAGGACAACGGACATGGCATCTTCCAGCCAGGCCAGGAAGTGAGTGCAGCGCGATGATTCATGCGAGAAAAACAAAAAATAGGAAATGGCTATTTTGAAATCCAGTGGCTGGCGAAATCAGAGGTCAGATTTTCAGGACTTGCAATTTTTTTAGATGACTTCTATTTTAAATCCTTTCCGGCCGCGATTAACTTGATAGAGAGAATCACAAATATCACATCATACGTTCAACAAGACTAATTACGCGTTTCAGCTCTGCCTTGTTGGCTGGCGAGAGCCAGGCAAGCACCACTGGCTCTCGTTTGTGCCCAAGCCACAATTTGAGGGAAAAGAAAAAAAAAAAAATAAAAAACTCAGAAAAATTAAAAATATCTACTTTAGTGCTCATCTTATCACATAAAGTGGTCAATGATCATGTAAGTAATTTCTTGTCAAAATTAGATAAATTGACTTAATTGGCACAATCGCAAAAGATTTAGATTTGAATTGAAATTAATACAATAAATTTGAAATTTTTTCATGCTTTTCGTTAAAAAATATCAAATTTATAAAATTATGCTGCATTTACTCTAAATTAATTTAATGAGAAATATGATTATTAGCATAAAACTCGTCAAATATCTGCCATCTCAGTAATAATTGTCTAGTCAACAAATGAAAAGATCAGCACTTACTCGACCCATTGTCCCCGAATCTTCGCACCCCACGTTCATCATTCCCCTCCATGTCCGGATCTTCTTTGCCCCCACGAAAGAAAATGATTGAAATGGTCAGGCCCCACGTCAACCTAATTTGAATTTTTCTTCTGCATAAAAAGGACTAAAGTGAAGTACACAAATTCAACATTGAAAAGTTTCCATTCTTATTTTATCACCTAATAAAATATGAAATAAATCTACACGAGATAATGAAAAGGAATTAATATTTAAGTGCTTGTCAAAATTTCAAAATTAGCAAGCGGGGGCCATTTTCCTTTTGAAACAAAACGGAGGGGGGGTGCTTCTAATAGCTGGGTGCGTACGGTTCCATCATTCGACCGTTCCTTTATTACTTTATAATTTGAGATATATGGCATGACATGATTAGCATTTGGTAAGGTGCAGGGTCATACGATGTGGTCCCTCCAATCGATCCCGCGGGCCACGTGTGCAGCCTTACTTCAGTCGCTAGGAACCATGTATTGCTCCACGTCTGTGGATCATGCGGCTAAGCTCTGTGGGCGACAGACATACCAGAATAATAAAATCTATCTTTTATTATTCAATAACATTTTTTTATTGTCCCCCTCCCTCTCCCCCTCCTCCCTTTTTGTTTATTGAGCAAACCAACATATGATCTCCTAAACTTTTAATTTAATTAATATTAACCTTAAACTTTAACTCGGTATGTAATGTCGTCCAAGAACTTTTAATGCGTTCATTATTGTCCCTAAACTTTTGATATATATTCAGATTAATAATGTTTGATATTCTCCCTAAACACAAAAATTAATGAAATGATAACATTGGATATTATTGTATAGCTTATGGACTAATTTGAAAATTAACCAAAAGTTTAAGAATCACGTTGGATAAATTAGAAATTCTTGGATGACATTATACATTAGATTAAAGTTTAGGAATCACATTACATATTGAGTCAAAATTTATGGATCATTTGTGTCATTATCCTTTTTTAAATTAAGAGAAGAGATGTTAAGGCATTGCGCGCTCCCACGAACTTTCGATGCAATCCGGTTCAATTTGGTACGTACACGTTTCATGTTTTGATGGATCTTGATCTTTTTGAGCAGGATGGATCTTGATCTTGAATGGTAGTTCTCCCCAAGTGGGCATCTTGGGAACGTTAGGTGCAAAACCAGGATTCATTTTTTAAAAATAAATCGAAGCATTATTTTATAATTGGTTAATAGGGCGATGGATGGGCCATCCCCGGTTTGCTTCCACGGAATCAAAATGAAATCTGAACCGTCCATATATTTTTTACACGACCCATAAGAGAGTATAGGCCGTTTATTTTGGTGCGTAAGTTTAGAATATGCCGAACCACCACATGGGATATTCTTAACAAAATATCTTACTTTCTTTAATAGTTGATTCTTATCTTTTTTTTTTATTATTATTTTTTTATTTTTTTATGCTTGAGTTCATATGTGAATCTCAATCTGGGTCCTTCTTAGCTAGGTACATGAAGACTAGCCAAAGCTATGTTTTGAGTTTTCTAAATTTTTTTATTGAGTTATTGATGGCGGATTTCCCGAGTATATGTGATCTCCCTTGAGGATGACATGACGATTTTGCAAATCGGCGTCGGATATCATGAGTTGTGAGAGTGATGTTTTTGGATTAGGATGCATTGATTCATCTCTTTTAGGGTTTAATTGGCATTTGTCACGAGATTAGATCAATCTGAATGAAGCTTTCCATGACTTTCATGTGATTTTCGATTCACGATACTTTTAACTTTTTATTTTTTTTTTATGATTATTGTGAATGCGACAAAATGCCTCGAAAACATAAGATGCTCAAATTAAAAAACAGAATGATACTACAAGTAGCAAGTCAATATAGCATCTTTCGTGATTGCTTTCCACAACTCTATGTTGATACCGAGAGTGGGAGAAAATTATATGTTATATTATATTAGAGCCATGTCAGATTACATGAAAAAAAAGAGTCAATAATAATTTTATTAACTTGAACGACTAATAATAAACATATCATATAAAAGAATTGGAGAACTATTATCCTGGTGATGTTGTGTGAATCTCCCCCAATATCATTACTATATGTTGGGGGAATTTCAAATTACCTCCCCCATTGAATGCATTTTTTTAATAGAGTCACTTATCTCAAATGGTCTCCAAATTAAACTATCGTGTTCAAAATAAAAAAGCACCTCCCGGTGATCAAGTGCCGATCATGTGCGGCTTTCTTGCGGTGGGACATGGGCATTTTTATCCCAGAAATACATTTCTCCCCAATTAAACCCCACAAACAAAACCCTATTCCTCTAAATGTGGGGTCAATCTCATGCTCTTCAAGACAATTTTCCGCCATGGTTAGCAAAATAACTTGTTTTCCCCTAATTGCTAGCAAATGCACATCAAATATAGATTCCTCAACATCTCCCTATCATGTGTGCAAGATTACGCGACACGCAATGCGGATGTGAACGAGGCGCGAAATAGGAGCACGACCAGAGGAACAACGTGCACAACAATGACATGAATGTTGCCAATTAAATTGCCCAATCTTTGGATTTGTTATGACTTTCGATTTCCAAATGAATGAAAAGATCGAATGGCCCATGTCACGCCCGAATTTCATTTTTTTTTCCTCTGGGCTGGGTGGGTCGTGCTCCTGGCGTTCTTGGGGGCCCGGTCCAATGAATGAGGGCCCATTTGGCCCATCATTAGAATTGTTGCTATTCCAAGTTATATGTATGTACAAATTACCCTCATAATCAATGAAACCCTATGCTAAATTCGAATTTAGTTTAATATAAGGGCAATTAGAGCATTCGACCTTAAATTTCGGAGAATGGTTTGGAATTCAGTCGGTGAGTTCCCCCGAAAAAATTCAAACTCATTGTATCACTAGAAAATTAACTTTCTTCTAAAGTGTGATGAGTTATATAAGTTTTCATATGATCTATTTTGGACCGATGCATTTATCTATTTAAACAAAAAAAGAATTGGTATCAATCGTTTTCCATTTCTTATACGTGTAAGTGGGATAAATTCAAATCTCCTTTTTGAAATACGTCTCGGGTTTTGATTTTTTTTTTTTTTTTGGGACATATTGAATTTAGAGTTGATCCCAAAGGTGCTCTTGCGTTTTCTCAGGGATGGCGATGAAATGAATAGATTAGGCAAAGACCAACGCAAACCTATATTTATAGTCAAGAATAAAAGCTCACGATGTGTATTTCATTCGTGCCAATTTCTTTTGCTTCCTTAATGATCTTTTTTTCTTTACATTTGCTTGACATAAATAAATAACAATATGAGATGATGCATGGGACAGAACATTTCGATTTGTGCAATATTCTCCTTGAATTTTTATTCTTATGTGCAATTAGATCGTTGAATTACATATTTATTTATTCGAATTAGTCTTTTTATAAACATACTTGATGAAAACGCTCACGTGACCTTAAGAACCATGTTGACTCTTATGTGGCATGCCGCATGGCGACTTTCCCTTTATCATCAGCAAGTCCGTTTTGGAAAAGAAAACAGGCTGCGAACGGCTTCAACTTGAACGGGAAAGAGGGGCTAGCACCACATCGAGGGTCGCTACTTTGGCCACAAAAACAAGGGACGTTGGCAATGTAAGAGTTTTCCTAATGTGGACTAAATTAATTGATATTGTAATTTACTGTTTTTACGGTTATCGTAAAACAGGGTTGGTCTAAAGAGATAGAAGGTTTCTTAATTAGTCTAATATGGGGCATTTGGTAGTGTGGGCGAGTTGGCTGGCCGTAATGAGAATGACCACGGAAACTCTATAAATAGTCTTCAAGTCTCCTCTAACCCTAATTCTCACATGTATCCTCACCTAAGGGGCGTTTACCTAACGCTACGCTGGCGTGAGGAGGCCGCCTCATTGAGCCAGTGATACGGAGGGTAATAGAGGAGAAGGACTTGATGCGTGGATCCCCTTTATATGTGGGTAATCCCTTTTTCTGCTTCCGCTTTATGTTCGATGGATCCAGGTGCGTTAATCTTTCTACTCAATTATGCATGTTCTTGTTCTGGTTATGGAGATCTTGGGGTTGCGCAATTTGCGTCTTACATGTGGTATCAGAGTAACCATAATCTTAGAACTCGAACACAATTGGTTTTGCCCTAATTTGTACGGATTTACCCTAATTTGTACAGATCTACCCTAATTTTTATGGATTAGCCCTAATTGGTATCGATCTTGCCCTAATTTGTGATTTTTGAGACTTTTTGTTCAATAAAAATTAAATTAAATCACAAATTCGACCGGGCTCGACAAGACGAAAATGAGGGTAGGCGGCGCATCGCCGGAGGAGGCCGCACGCGCTCCCACGCGCGGCCATGCGCCGCCTGCGCGTCGAACGTGCGCCGCGCGTGAGATCCACGCGCCGAGCACTTAGGCGACGCGTGTGGGCGCGTGGAGGCTCCGATCGGCGCGTGGCTGGCGGCGTTGGACTCGTACGGTGATTTCTTATCTCGTGGTATATTTATTTTATATGTTTGATGGTTTTATGGATGTGAAAATACATGCGAAACCCTAAATACGTGTATTTTTAGTGTATTTTTGCGTATTTTTCTTGTATTTTCTGTGATTTTGGAAATACGGGTGATGGGTTACTAATATGTTATCACATATAATCATTATAAATGTGTGATTCATCAATAAAAATCAAACTTTATTGTGAACTGAAGCTGGTTTAATGAGATACAATTCATATGTATTGAGCTGATGAGAAACAATAAAGATTATGAAACTTTTGTTACTCAAGTATACTTCTTTACACACTGGTAATTTTTTGAATGATAGATGACTTAAGGACTCGTGACCAAACTGATGTACTGATTAACACATTTGTTGAATGTGAGTAATGCATGTCAATTAAGTTACTGCATATTGTACATGAACTCATCTGGTCACTTGTTAATGTCTATCAAGTTGAATATTTTTATGGTAAAGAAGTATGGCAATATTTACGCAGAGCAATAGTATCTACTGTTAAATTTTAGATATTTGGTTCTCTGGTTTAACTCAATTAATAGGCCACTGGGTGAAGTAATGATATTTGTTACCTAAAATTGATTCATAAATCAGTTGTTGGCATTGGAGTTATTTTTGCCTTATGAATCATGAGTAATAATCGATCAGCTGTCAAGCTTGTCGATTTGGTGCACCCTGTATTACTATTGATGTTAATTTGTGAGAGATATTATAGATCAACATTCTTTTTATTTTGTTCTGGTAATATGTAATTGGGGTGCATAAGAGATGTTTTATTCTCTGTTATGAGAAGTTTCTTGTGTTACTGTGATCAATATATATATGATTAATTTTTTATTAATGAATAAAGCAATGTAATTAGCATGATATGTGATTTTGGTGATATGATGCCCCTATCACTAAAGTTAAAATCACATATATATGGTGTATGTGAGGAGTAAAGCTTATATCCCTGGTATGAGAGAATTTCAATGATTCAATTGAGTAGTGACCGCCAAAGTGGCACGCTTGATTGGGTTTGAGAAATTTCGGTCTCGTATGATGATTGGGATGTCTCCTGGTCTAATGCATAATCATACTCCCAAAGGAGGTGATTGTGTATTAGTTCATGGAGGGATACATGATAGTGTGGTGGAGGAGTGACTGATTCTAGTGATTCATATGCCCAAAGGTGATGAATTCACGAAGAATTGGAACATATTCTCATAACCCTTATCATGTGGGGAGTGTACAATTGCATGTCATGTATTCTGCCCAAAGGTGATCATGTGATTTTGCATGTAACTCTCTAGATGTGTACTTGTACGTCAAGTTACACAATACTTACATGATGCTAATTATATACTGCTTGTTTTTTAGTCACATTTTCTGTAAATGGTAATTCCGTCATCATTGAGGTTTTTACTGTTTCAAATTTTAAGTTGTGGACATATGATTTGTTGCTTGAGAAAAGAGCAATTGAATTTGCTTACTGTCCATGAAGCGTTCCATTCGGAACACTTGAAAAGAGGTTTGCTGCGGATGCACTTTCTATAAGATGATGGAAGCCTTAGTTACTTGAAATTATGTCTTGTCGATATTGAAATTAGGACACATCTGCAAAAATTGTGTTTAAATCCTAATGACATATACATCTCGTATATGATTAAAAAGGTTGTCAGGTTTAACAATGGCAATGAGTATTTTGGCAAGTATGACAATGCGAAATAGCTTAAATGGTCATTTGTCAAATACTTGGTAGATTCTGGTGTGGTAATTTAATTACTATACCTGAAAATTCTAACAAAAAGATTTGGTCGAAAGGCATAAATACACCATATTGAACATGGTGATGAGTATGATTAGTAAAATTAATTTATCTGGTCTTTTGTGGGCTGATATTATGAAAGCAATTTTTTCATATACAAAAGGGGTATTGATTTTATGACCCTAAAGAAGGTATAAGAATTATGGAATTACATACTCTAAAGTTTCTAAATATTGACGTTATTGTAGAGGATAGCTGCTCTCAGATTATTAAAGATAATAGTATGATGGAGGTTACTATGTTTTTTGTCTTTACCTATACTGATAATTATGGAATCTCCTGTACCATAGACTAAACTTGTTGAGGTTCAAGGTACTATTCTTGATATAGTTTATAATGAAATTTCTTAAACCCCTCAAGTGCGAGAATGAAGTGGTTGCAGCTTTATTAAGGAGATTTGTTAAGGAAAGACGATTAGTTATACCATCATACATATATAGTCTATTTGTGAGAGCATGATTACAATATCCACTATATGGTTGATGTAATGACATATTTATAAATGTCGTTTCTTATTCTCAATTAAGTATGTGATTAAACGCCATAAAATGCGATATACAATCTATGAAATATGTTTGGAAACTTACTAACTTGTCTAAAGATCACAAGTTTATTAGTTGCAAATTGGCGTACAAAACTAAAAGAATTTCAAACAAAGATTGTGGAATTTAAAGCCAAATTTGTAACTAACGTTTTAACTCGAAAGAGGGGTGGATTGTTTATAGTGAAGAAATAATTATTTCTTTAAATGTTCTTTCGAGTGAGCGTGGCATTAATAATTTATTTTGATATAAAGTTACGCCAAATAGATACAAAATCTATATTGTGCAACTGGATGATTTTGCAGCAGTGATTCAAGTAAACTTGTGTGTAGACTGAAAAGTTCTAATTTATGGTCTTAAGCAAGTTTCCATACAATATTATTAAAGTTTCATAGTGTTATTATTTTGTTCCATTGAGAACAAAGTAATTCAATAAACTTGCAAGGTCAATGGGAGGAAATTTATTTTTTCTCATGTTTTGCTTACAAATTGTGACCTTGAGACATCTTATATCCTTTGTACTGAGATCTGTAAGGATTGTTTTTGCCATATTATATTAGATTTTCTCGAAGGACATTTGTTGATTGTATATTGGAAATATTCAATATACATCATTGCAAGCCAGAAATTGCTCCTGTTATTAAGGGTGATGGACTAAATCTATTACATTGTCCTTATTTAGATATTGAGAAAATATAATTAAATGGTGTACCTTGTGTCAGTACACTTAAAAGTATAATGTATGCTCGAATTTGCACTAGACTAAATGTTGTCTTTGTGACGGGACTTCTAGGCAGTTATCGGTCAAATCCAGGACATGATCACTGGGTTGCTGTTAAGAAGGTTTTAAGGTACTTAAAGAAGACAAAAGATTATATGTTAATTTATAGCCATGTTCAATTCTTGCAGTTAGTAGGGTATTTAGATGTAAACTTTGCTGGCTATTTTGATGACATGTAATCAATAACAGAATACATATTTATGTTAGCAGTAAGTGCAGTAAATAAAGTCTTATGTCATCTTCTGCTATGTAAGCAGTGTTAGTAACATTCTTTTAGGCTGTTACTTGTGCTTTTAGGCTCCAAAACCTCATGACGGAATTGATCGTTTTAACTTGATGGATAGACTCATACGGTTGTATTGAGATAATAAATTTGTAGTATTATTTATTTACTACGAAGTCTCAAGGGGTCTAAATATATTGTGGTAAGATATTTTTTTACCATAAGAAACGGTACAGAAAGGTGACTTATAATATAACATATTTTCACAGATGATGTGGTTGCAGATCCACAAACTAAAGGCCTACGCCCATGTATATTTTAGTAACATATTGTTGACATGGGCCTAGGAGTATCTTCGGATACTGTTGTTTAGTGGGAGCTATTTTGGCTTTACTCTGATAAAGTTCACATCTGTGGTTCGTTACACTTAGTAACGGTTTGATATGTATCAACTTTTGAATTCAATAAAATATTTTGAATGTGTTGTTATTATGTTGAATACATATTGATAAAGTCTCAAGGGATTGTATAGACCTTGAGTGAAGGCTAGGGGCATCCGGGCATCCGGTTATTAGCCTTGTGCATATGTCTTGGGATACATAAAGAAATGTTAACCATAAGGACAAGACATATGTGGGTTCATTGGAACCATAAAGCATTCTCTTGTGGCACAAGTTTTTGTGACACCTAAGGTAAGAGAATGGTGACTGACAAATGGGATCTCTTTATGAGAGACGTTATCCATTTGACATACTACCATATTGAATCCATATCAATAAAGTTGAGAACATTCGTGACCATGGAAGGCTCGTGTGTATACACGCGATTACCGCCATGATTCGGTGTTTAAGACTTTATGGGATAGGATTGACTATTAAGAATTATCTCTCGGACCAAATGTGCGCACATACAATACGATTTCAATTAATATAGTCCAAGTGGGAGAATGTAAGAGTTTTCCTAATGTGGACTAAATTAATTGATATTGTAATTTACTGTTTTTACGGTTATCGTAAAACAGGGTTGGTCTAAAGAGAGATAAAAAGTTTCTTAATTAGTCTAATATGGGGCTCAGGCTAGTGTGGGCCGAGTTGAGCTCCGGCCCGTAATGAGGGGGACTGGCTGGAAACTCTATAAATAGTGCTCAAGTCTCTCCTCTAACCCTAATTCTCACATGTATCCTCACCTAAGGGGCGTTTACCTAACGCTACACGTGAGGGAGGCCGCCTCATTGAGCCAGTGATACGGAGGGTAATAGAGGAGAAGAACTTGATGCGTGGATCCCCTTTATATGTGGGTAATCCCTTTTTCTGCTTCCGCTTTATGTTCGATGGATCTAGGTGCGTTAATCTTTCTACTCAATTATGCATGTTCTTGTTCTGGTTATGGAGATCTTGGGGTTGCGCAATTTGCGTCTTACAGCAACCCTCACCGACAAATCTAGAGCGATGATCCTTATTGATAGATCTATAACAAGGGACCCTTGACATCGTAGATCTGGTTAGAAGATTGCCACCCTCTCCTAGATTTTTCTTACATCCAGAAGAGGGTTATGATCCTCGATGGATGAATGGTAAGGGTTAGTGCCCTCGCTTGTTGATGGCAAGGCTAGCGAGGGCCATGGCCTAATGCCCTGTGACTAGATGGCACCACCTCTACGCTCACCGCCAGCCCCCACCATGAAGTTGAGGACTGAAGCAAATTTCTTATTATCAGCACTTTTTTTTGTTGCAAATTTTTCTCTTCGACAGTTTTTGAATTTTTTAAAGGCCATGTAGGCGCCACATGGCATGCCAAGTAAGAGCCAACATGGCACTCTTTAACAGTAGGTTCAATTTCAACGAAACAGAATACATAGTTTAAGGACCAAAAAAGAGAAAAAAAAGGTTTGAGGATGACATTTTACCGATTGAGAAGGTTAAAGGACCTCGTCAATCATCATCCCTAAATATATCAGGGGCCATGTTAAGGGGTCATGTCAAGAGTTTTCTCGAGCATTTATTAAATATACTTAGTATGAAAATGACACACACTAATGTGCCTGCAAAATATGAAAAAAATTATATTAACAAATTAATTTTCCTCGACCATATAAATAACTATTTCGGCCATGATTTATTGATAGAATCATATTTGTCTTTTTAGCTAGCATGGGTATTTTGCAAGGAAGTTGAAGGTTGCTTTTTTTTTAGAGAGAGACAATCTCAATGTTAAGATCATTTTTATGATGTCATTAAATTGATTCTTCGTTTGCTCTAGCGAAACCAAAGGACATTTGCAACAAAAAGGGAGAATGACACTAAAAATGTCAAAAGTTATATATGATACTCATTTTAGTGTCAAAGTCTTTTTTATCATTTAAATACTACTTAAAAAAAATCACTTAAGTGTCATATCATCATAAATCTTACGTGGTCATTTTTTTATTAATTTCTCCATTTGATATGACTCGCCGATGTGCCTTGTCAGCATATATAGCCCAATCTAACATTGTCTACATGATTTGCCCCAAAATATAAACCGTAAATCACAATTTGCAAGGAAATTCCCAATTAAAAACCCTAAACCACAACCCCAGATCAAAACCTTTTCGTTATGGCCCAATACAGATGGATAGATGTTACAGTTGGTAATGAACGGGCTCGAGAACAGAGTATTACCTTTTCAGACATTTTCGATCCCCCATTGGGCCAGCGCGATGTCGTCTCGATCTCTTACTTATCGACGCTGAGGGCCAAGAATTACCTGGTTGATGAAGCAAATCCTAGTCACGATTGGTAATCAATTTGGAAAAAGAAGCACTTGGAAGTGTGGATGACGGAGATCGAAGCCAGCAAGGGAGTAATGAACAAGCATCAGACGCTTCACATTCCATGGCCAAAAAGTGGTCAGAACGGAAGATTTACGGCAGTGGACATGGCGTTGAAGGTGCGGTTTTAGGTCACAAACGACAATCAAACTAGACAGCTGATGTCCTAGAGCCGTCAGCGATTGGCGATGGTGATTGGCGTTGGTGAAGAAGGAACGAGTAAACGCCAACGCCAATCACCTTGCCTACTCTAATCAGAAAAATAAAACACAACAGAGGCACAGTTAGGGGTGTGCATGGTCCGGGTGGGCGGTTCCCGACCTAGAACCAGGAACCGCCCGCTAAGGACCGGTTCCGAAAAATTGGAACCGGGATCTACTCGTTTGTTGCATGGATCGGTCCAGTCCGGTTCTTGAGTGGATCCATGGAACCGATCTTGACGCGAGACAATTTTGATTTTCAACATAAAACGACTACATGACATCAAAGCAAGCTAAGAAAAGAAAAACCAAATTTAAGTACGTGGAACAAAAATTCATTTGTTGCAACTATAAATGCAACCAATGAAGGAATGGATGTACGTAAGTTGATATAGAGGTAGAGAGAGTAGTAAGTGTTTAGGAAAAATGGGTCTCTCTTAAAGCTATGAACTGGACATATCCCTCATTAGGTTCGGCAAAATATCACAAGTCGCACAAACAAATCAAAGGAGGTGAAATGAGGCACCATCCAAACACACAAAAACAAAGGGAGTGCAACTAAACAAGACTTTATTGAATACATCACCTTCATCATTATATTAATAAATAAACTAAACAACGAAAAAGCATAAGAATTCCCCAATATTTAGCTTTGTATTCATCTTGCAACAAAAACAATTGCCACAAAACAATTGCTTTGTATTCAATTTTAGTATTTTTTTTTAATATTAAAAGGGAACTGGTCCGGTCCGGGTGGGCGGATTCGCCCATGGAATCGGGAACCGGACCGGTTCCCACTGGTTTCCCAAAAATTGGAACCGGGAACCGGACCGGTTCCCACTGGTTTCCCAAAAATTGGAACTGGGAACCGGACCGGTTCCCTCAAGAACCGCCGGTTCCAGGCGGTTCTGGTTTGGTTCCAGGCGGTCCGGGCGGTTCCCGGGTATTTTGCACACCCCTAGGCACAGTCAGCGAGGCTCGAAGGCGGCGAATAGCTCGATCGGTGATGGCAATGATGTTCAAACAGCGATGGAGAAGGATGACCATTGATGAAACTTCTCAAACTCCTCGAGAGAGGATTATGTTTTAGTGAAGTCATTGGTGCATATTTTGGGACCTTTTATTGTGGTTCTCTCAAACGCGAATCTCGTGACTTCGATAACCGGTGATAGAAAGTAAGCAACGATGATGAATACTAATGTGAAATCTCAAACGAAGGGGCCGACCCAATTGGCGGTGAAGTTGTCGGGAGACGATGGCCTGCTTCAGGGCTTGAAGGGTGCCATAGGCGTCGTGGAGGTGGGGGTTCTTGAAGGAGATGGATGGGTTTATGGCGACATTCTAGCTAAAAGGAGAACGAATGTTAAAAGAATTTCGGAGGAACAAAGTCATATTACACAATTATCTATTCGCAAGAGCTGATTTTTTTTTTTAAATGTCACATCAAATAATTTTTTAATTATAAGAATCATGGAATTTTTATGGTTGAAATTTCTCGCTAGAGGCATTTAGTCATTTTTTTATTTGATATTTAAGTGAGTCAACAATAATTTTTAATATTAAAATAAGTGCCGTACATAACTTTTAACATTTTGAAATCCTTCTCTTGCAATCAAAATGTGAATTATTACCCAAATTTTAATATAAAAAATCAGATACAAATTCATATATTGTGAAAATTTCAGAACTTATGCAGTAGGAAGATGTTAAATATAATCCATCCATAGGTAGCTGTAATAGTTGGGCTTTACTACCTCATTACCGAGGAAACGAGTTTGAATATTCGGATGCCCATGACTTAAGTGGAGGTCTCAAGGGTGGTTTATTGGGCCAGTCCCGAGATAATAGCTTCGTCTCAGGGTGTTAGGCCTCACTGGTGCTATCAAGTATTGAGTTAGGTTTACGTCTAAATAGCAGCTTGCGCCGAGACCCCATTGGTGGTATCGAGTACTTGGGGGTCATGTGATCCCGGTAATCTTTGGCGGTCCTTCGATTATAAAAAAGAAGAAGTCAAATATATCTTTTTTAAAATTTAGATCGAGTGAAAAAGTTTTTTTTTTTTTTTTTTACAAAAAAAGAAGGGTAAAAAAAGTGTATCTAGATATTCTCCTGGTCGGTTATATTGTACTTGAAGTGGGAGCATATATTACCTTTCAGCAAAAGAGGAACCCAATTCCCCTCCTCGGACAGCACCCGAGTTGGATTTGGCCGCATCGGAGCACAAGCCAGCAACAACAATTGTCGCCAAAGTTCGAAACTTTACCAGCGAAAACGAGAAGCCGCCTCTCCCCTCGTTGCGTTCTCGGTCGATCGGTTCTTCCGGCCTCGTCGCAACCCACGAGCAGTTTAAGCTCGTGATCTGCGGACCCTCAATAATGGCGGAGAAACCCCAGCCCGTCAAGGTCCTGTACTGCGCCGCCTGCTCGCTTCCCGCCGAGTACTGCGAATTCGGCCCCGATTTCGAGAAATGCAAGCCCTGGCTCGTCAAGAACGCCCCCGAGCTCTACCCAGATCTTCTCAAAGGTGGGAAATTTTCGTCGACCCTTTTCTTGTCTTTCTTTTTTAGAGATTTTGGGTCGTGTTTATGATCTTGGGTTCTGGGGTTGTGGGTTTTTTGGGGGATTGTTCGCGTCCTTTGTGGGTTTCTTCTTTGGTACGAGCTGGGGAACGTGGGATGTTTCGATGGTGATGTGGGTTTTTTTTTTTTTTTTTTTAATTTTTGGCTTTTGTGTGATGGTGGTGATTGATTTGCAGAGGCTAACGAGAAGGAGGAGGCTGATAAGGTGTCTGAGCAGCTCCAGTCGGTCGGAATCTCCTTTGGCGGCGGCAGAGATGGTGCCGCCACTTCCACCGCCTCTCCCGGTGAGCTTTTTCTCTTCTTTTCAGATAATTCTTCTGAGGGAAAGAAAAGGTTTGAGGGTTATCATCTCTAAGCATTACTGGACGGATTGGTTTTGAAGGGGCCTAGTAGAGGAACATAAAGCTTGTGGCTAGCTTGGCTGTTTATTGGATTGATGTGCAAAGTCTATTCAAATATTGATGGAAAAACTAATGACTCAATTCGCTCGAAAATATGATTAGCATGTCTGTAAATCTTAAAACCGTGAGCAGGCTTTGTGAATTCCTGGTTTATTACGGTCCATAGATTGCTTTTCTTCAGTAGAATGCAAAGTCTATTTTGGAGGAGCAAACTCATTGAACAATGACAGTACTGTGGTTATGACTTGCGAGATGAATTCCATCTCTAGGTGGCAGCATTCTCTTTCAACGAGTGTCATTATTTTAACACGCATATGTTTTTTGGTCGGATAGAGTAAATTTGCTAAACTTCATCATATCTTTCCCACTTCAGGGAATTCTTCTTCGAATAAGCCAGAAGAAGTGAAACGTCTCCCTGGCGGAAAAGTTAAGAAGAAGGTAAGACACTGAATATGGATTTTGGTGCATTGAACCTTAGTCATGGTGGAGTCATTTCTCTTGGTGATTTATCCTGAGTAATTTTGCCTAGTTGTTTCAAAGTGAGTCCTTCAGAAATTTTCTTAGAGATGCAACATGTATCTGTATTAGATTCTTGTAATTCCTTTTAGAGGACGGTTTATTCTTTTTCCTGATTAGACACATCTACCAGTTTGATTGACATCTTTGTATCTTTTATTGTTGTTCTGTTTGCTATAAAGTTTTGATCTCATGAGCAGCAACTTGTGATACTTCTTGCAAACTAGGGATGGCATGGGTTTGCTATCAGTTGTGATTCGCCCATTGCTCCCATGTCTTGAGTTACAATCCTCATCTTTCTTTCTCACGGAGGAGACCTGATTTTATAGTGTGCTTGGTGCATTGTATCTATGGACAAGCATGCATGCATGTGTGTATTTTTGGCCATTGATTGTATACCATATATGAGGTTCAGTACAAATATGGAATAACAAATTGCCCGCCCTTTAATCTAAAATATATTTCTCATGCCTTAATTGCTTGCTGGTATTTATCAGTTATACTGTTCTCTTATCTCTTATTTGTGGACTCTAGTAACGATGTGCATTAATAATAACATTGACATTACGTAGGACAAGCAAGAAGTTGTGATCGAAAAGGTCATACGTAATAAGCGCAAATGTATCACTGTTGTCAAAGGACTTGAACTATTTGGTGAGTAATATGCTTTTCCTTCTTCTACATTCATTGTTGGTGGCTGATGATTCATCATTTAGGTTGAGTTTGTCAGTCAATTTACTGTGTGTTTTATCTCAGGCATTAAACTGAGTGATGCTTCGAAAAAGTTAGGAAAGAAGTTTGCAACTGGAGCATCAGTTGTTAAGGTTAGTGAAATTGCATGAATTGGCACTTTGATGCTTCTATTAATTCTCTGAAGGACTTACTAATCGGTGGTCATTTTAGGGACCGACTGACAAGGAGCAAATTGATGTTCAAGGAGACATATCCCTTGATATTGTGGAGTTTCTCACAGACACCTGGCCCGATGTAATTCTCTTTGACTATTATCTTTGTTATATACCACTGCTTTTTTTTTTCCCCTTTTTCGGGTCAAGCCACAGCTTCAAGCTATTTCTGAGGAGTATAGTTATTTTTTGCCTTTTGTCCCTCTTTTCTGGAATCAACGAAAGCACGATATCATAAACATAAAGGTCAGGAATGATCATCAAACTAACGGCTGGTGTTTAGAGAGTTTAATTTTGCTTAAATTGCTGGTGAAACTCCTGGTTATTTGAGCTAGCTAAATCAGCCTGTCTGCTCTTAGCTTCACGATTTGCAACTTATATACCTCCACTGGTTTTGTTGATCTCTTGATTATGAAAGCAAACTGGCTGTATGTCTTTATGACATGCTTGTCACATGGCGGCGATATTTGCCTTTTGCCACCTTCCAACAATCCGTGAAGCTTTGATTAGGCATATTAGCTTACAACTGATATTGGCCCTGTTTTTCTGTGAAATATAGGTGCCCGAAGCTGCTATATACTTCATTGAAGATGGAAAGAAGGTCCCAGTGGTTTGAGTTGAGGTTGTTCTCCGAAGCGATCCGGTTGGTTTTGTGATATGAACACAAACCGGAGAACCGCTGTGCTTGTGATTGGAGCATCTATGATGAGCGGCCCCAGCTACTTTTAAGGAAGAACTCTGTGCTGGAGATGTTGAATATTTATGGTTGTCAATTCTCCGGCGGCATTTGAACACGTCATACTTATAGTTCCGCGGGGTTATTTTGGGTTACATATATATGAAAAGCATGAGTTTCTTATTTTCTTTAATGCGCCATATGATCTTGTGTTGGTACTCACTATTCAGCTGAATTATTTGAAGGGACGTTTTTGTTTCCCACGCTCGAGGAGTTGAGCCGTTCTCTGCTGGTTCTTGGTAATGTCCGAGATCCGATTCGTGGGTACTGTACAAAAATTGCAGATCATCATCCTGTTGTCTTGTGCTTTGCCTCGATATTTCTTAACATATGGACTTGCTAGTTAGTAGCATTGACTTGGCGAGCATGTAACATGATGGCACATCATAGAATGGATAGTCTCTATGCTCTGCATAGTTAGGAGAACAGACTGGGCTATGGACCAGCCGATCTATGTGAGCAGTTACAGCGTCGTTATTCAATACTATAGCATGATCTGTGTTAGATTATAGTGTGTCCTAGGCAATTTGGGAATGAAATGCGGATGGCTTGGTTGATGCCAATCCGGGCCAATAATTGTGGTTGATCTTGTTCTGTCCGTTTGTTGTGGGGGAATTTCAGCTTCTCTTACTGACCAAAACCCTTATGAATATCTCTCGATATGGCTAGTAATCTAGTGCTTGTTGGTTTCATAATCGAGATCACAACACTCTTTAACTGATACGGTAGCAAAAAAATCCTTCACCCACCTCGAAGCTCGTCAGCCTTTCCGCTAGCATGCGCTATGCTCGATTATTGAAGATTGATCATGGATTGACATGTCATATGAAATGTAGATCATCTAAGCATCCGACGATCTGATACAATGGAGTGTCAGAGGCTTATAATGAATTTGAATGAACTACAATCAACTGTCCAACGAATTAGCATATGGTTGTCCTTGCAATATAGGGAAAAAGCCATAAAAATCCAAAATCACGTCCATTTTGATATCATTTAGTGTTAACTATTTTTTGTGACATCAAAAATCTCAAATTATGCCTATTGTATTATGTGACATATTTACCCTACAATAATAATGACATATTTACCCTATATCAATGTTTGAACATAAGATTTCAATCAAGTCACGTGAGCGTCATGTCAATAACATTTATTTTTCGGCATCAATATAGATAGATTTTTAATGATTTATGTTACATCAATACAAGTTTGTGATTTTTAGTGGTAAGTGTGTCACAGTAATAATTATAATTTGTGATTTGTGGTGGTTTTTACCGAGCAATTCATTTTTTTTTTTTTTGGGGTCTAAAAAGAGGAGCTTTCATTCAAGTAATGGAACTAGTACAACCTGTAGCTTTTGCATCCGAAACAAGAAGATCAAACAAACAGGTAGGGGGCACTTCGGCCCAATTAGCAGCTAGGGTTCTATTCTTGTGGGCCTTTGCGGCCGCCGCAGAGTTTGCTTCGCGATGGCAATGCCGCACTCAAAGGCTGGAGAATCGGCACAAGAGAACGGCGGCTTCAGCAAGCAGTGATCGTACCTCCCATGGTGTCAATCGGTTGTCGATCACGGCATTAACCAGCAGCAAGCAGTTAGATTCAACCACAATCGGATCCTCCGTTCTTTCTTGTTGGATCAAGTACTGTTGGAATTTTGTTTGTTAAAACAAAATGAATGTTTTAGCAAGTGGGTCGGTTTAAATATGTGGGATTTCCTTTTGTAGTTAAAAAAGTGATTAGGTGGGGCTAGACCCCACCATACCCACGTGCGGGTACGCGATTAACACTTTGCACGCCTGCGCGCCCGCGGTTTAATTAGCGTTAATCCCTTACTTTTTTATTTTTTATTTTTTATCCAAAGGTTGCCTTTTAATTTGAGAATTTCGGAAATGAAATAAAAAATGAAAATTCGAAATTCTATTTAAAAAAAAATTATTTCGAATTTTGTTTGTGTCTTTTCAAGACAACCTTTGGAAAATTATTTATTCGGTTTTTAACTTTTTCGAAAGGTTGCAATTGTTCATTTTTTCAACTTCTTCCGAATAGTTGCATTTGTTTATCCAAACAATTTTCTAAAGACGTGTTCGCAATTTTCACGAAGAGTTGCAAGACTGTTTCATATATATACTTGTCAATTTTTGGAAATAAAAGTGTGGTCATTTTCGAGTCTTCTTTTTGAAAAACAGCAGCCAAAATTTTCGATTGTTTCTTAGAGAAACCCTGGAGAAATACTAGAATTGCTATTTAGTATTCTCATCCGAGACTTTGTTGTATCCGGGAGGATTTTTGCCGGTGACCATTAGCAACGTTGTGGGGCAAATAAATCCTTAAAGAAAGTGATATCACGCCTCAAAGTCCGAGTTATTTTACTCGATCCAATTTCATTATTCAACCCATTTCGAAGCAATATTTTCCCAACAAGTACTGTAGAGTAAATACCAATTGTGGGGTGAGACCAGATCGTTGTTGTCCACGGGCAAAACAGGAAGAGGTGTTCAAGGGTTTCCGGACTATTATTGTTGCATATATTGCAGACCATATCTGTGCTGATGTGATGATGAACTAGATTTGCCTTTGTCGCTAAAGCATTATGGCATAGGGACCAAAGAAAGGTCTGGATTTTTGGTGTTAGCTTTAGTCGCCAAATACTTTTCCATAGTTTCGCAGGTGCTTGATAAGATGACAATGGCGTGTCTATATGACTATTTGAGTCTACTTTCTTTATTGCCTGATAGCCGCTATGCACTGTGTATTGACCATGGACAGTGTCTATCCAGATTTGCTTGTCCTCTGTATGGTTGGAGAAAATATTCAGTGGTTGCTAATCACCACGTCATCTGCATGCGTGGCATGCGTGATCCATTAAAATGATGACACGTGTCGAGTGAGTTGGAAATTAAAAGAAGAAAAAATGAGAACTTTGCAGGCGGCTTGTCAGAGCGATGCTCTCTCTCCTCATTAATTACGCGGCGCTCTCTCTCCTCTTTGCGTCTTTCTCCCCCGCTCTCTCTCTCCTCCTTTATTTCAAATTTCGTTCAAAACCCCTCCCTCCTCTACCTCTCCTCCCCTCTCTGTCTCGCAAAATCCGACGACCACCTCCGGACGACCATAGCTAGATGCTCTCTTTCAGCTGCTGGAAACGACGGAGGCTTGGTGGCGTTGGGTCGGAGGGCTCTATGGCACGAGCTTCCCTCTGAAGAAGGGGTCGTCGGAGAGAAACAGACACGAATGTTGGCGTCCCTGTCGACGTTGTCGTCGTCCTCCGTACTGGCATTGTCATCTTCTTCGTTGCCCACACGCCAATTTCGTCTCTCCCATTCCTCCTCCTCCTATGCGGATGCTGCCTCCGTCCACTGAGATGATTAGTTTGAGCATCACCCATCGATAAGCCCTTTATTCTTGTGTTTAAAATTTGTCGTCCTTACTTGTTGGGACGATTTGTTGCCCTTGATTCCGGGCATCCGTAAGAGAGAGAAAAATGCTTGAGTAGAAAAAAGCGAACATTCCAGTTCCGGATCCTTTTTCCTCGCCGCCGTCGAATGTCGCTCACCTTTGCTGGTTGCCATTAGCTTCGGGTCTAGGGAGGGTACAAAACCATCCCCGTTCTTCTCTGTTTTGTGTCCGGAAACATTGACCGTGCTTGATTGTTGTTCATAGTTTGGATTAAAACATTGCCTTCGGTTTGAATATGAGACCTGTGTTGACGGTGCACATGACCTGTTCAATAAATTGTTCATGAGATGTATTTGCAAAACAGTACTTTCTATCATCGAATCCAAAGGTTAATCGTTGTAGTTTGCATGTTATAAACTGATTAGTGGTCATTTGGAGTAATTTTCATGAAATTTTTGTCATGAGATTCTCTTCTCTTTTCTCCCCTTTTTGAGAACGGAGAAAACATTGACACAAGTTTAGCTTTAAGCATTTTCATGAGCATTTTATTTCATCATGTTTTCATGATCATGTGGAACTTCTATAACCTAAGAAAAGATTGCAAGAATGGAATTAATGCATGCTAACCAGGTTGGAGAACACTCTTATTGCTTCTTCTTTTCGTTGTTTCATATCTTTTGATATGCCTTTTGTCTTTCAATCCTTTCTTCTAAGAGAGAAGGTTGAGTTCATCTTAGCTCATTTTACATGTACCTGTTACTTCATATAGTTGCTGAAATTCAATACCATAAACTTGCTGAATCTGTTTGTACTATTCTTCGGCTTCATGCAATTTCCCTGTTCTTGGAAATTCCAAGTTGTTGAATGCTTGAAAGCACTTCTATTATATGTTCTTCATCTGAAGTGTGTGCACTTTCTGACTTTTCCTGAATGTACATCATGTACTCCAATTATGCTAATTTAGGTGAGAGAAGTAGAAACAGGATGTGCTAAAATCCTAGTAGGTTACAATGAAATTGATGTGGGAAGAGAGGGCTTTTTTCAACTAGAAGACTCGCCAAATGGGAAATTATCACCTCATATTTGCCCTGATAATTTTATGTTAAATGCTGTATATGGGGTGTCTCAAAGGCCCCCCATCACAAATCTGGCAGTTCTAGAGAAGAATGTGGAGGCCGGTAATGCAGAACTCAGCAAGATTGACTGTTCCCCGAGGGCCGAGTATAGCATGCGGCAATGCGAAGGCTATTGAGTGGGATGCCACATGGTTGAATAACATTGATCCTTTTGGTAGGGCTGCAGTCGGGGTTCACCTTTCACCTTTTGACAAGCATGTGATGGCCAGTAATGCCGGAATGATGCATTCGGAAATTGGAGGGGATGCAAAGAGTATGATGGAATTTAATGCTCCGAGACTGGCAATCCAGAACTAGTATTTGCTTTTCTATGGATGGCAGTACTACGCCACCTTCATTTTGCAAGCTTTACAAGTCAACTCATGTCGACATTATGTAAATAGTTGTGTCCTAGTTTGGATGTAATGTATTGGAATTCTGGATGTATTAGAATTCAGTGAGTTATATTCTCTAGCTTCTTGACGTTAGTTTCGAAATCCTGTTAAGTTTGCTTTAAGCAACGAGAGATTTGTGTCATGGGATGATCAAAGCTTGTATCTGAACTTCAGTATAAACTATGTGCTCCTATTTACGACAATTAGCTTGCCAAATCATTTTTTCTTCTTAGCCAACAATGTTCTAACCCTCTTGAACATGTAGTTATGCATAATGATTTCACACTTAAGTTTTGCTTTCCAATCTTTACTTCAGTGATTTTTCCTATATACATACATACATACATACATACATATATATATATGTGCGTGTGTGGTTATTGTTAAGCAAAATTAAGAGAAGAAACTAGATCTAGCTTGTAAATTCCAGTCCTACCAAAATCATTAGGCTCAAAAGTCTCACATCATGAAATTGTGCAACAGAATATATGATTCTTTCATCATAAAAAGGATGATCTGCCAAAATCCAGCATAACCTAACTAGTTAACTAGGTAGATGCTACGGCAAAAAGAGAAAAAAAAAAAAAAACTAGGTAAATGCTAAGTAGAAACAAGCCACCTTAGTTCCGAGCAAAAGCAATATGCTTTTAGTTGTCTTTACATGACAAAGCAAACATTTTCATATTCACACTCTCCCATAGAATTGTCAAGGGAGGCAGAGAAGTAAATTGTTACAATTGCCAGTAAGCGTACATTATAAAAAGCGAAAAATTAGTAAAACAAAGCCCTGTAAAAAAGTTGGCTCCAAGTATTAGGCAAGCTGGGAAGGCGCTGATGGCTGCAGTAGCATAACGATCCGGGCAAGCTCTTTACTTTGGGCTCGCCTTTGCCATAGTAGATAGAAGTGTGTCCGTCTTTCCGCAAAGCCGAGAGCATTGTTATGTCAAGAAGATATGCCGGCATTGATGGACTATGCATGTCTTAAGTACTTCATCTACAGGTCTCATCTGCTCTAGGTATTTGCCTAGATATGCAATTCTGCTCATCGGCATTGTCTCGCCATAACATTTTTGGGTGACTGTGCTAGCTTTTGTTCCAGCACTCCATTCAGCCAAGCTGTAGATGTCATACAATCGCTTGATCAATCACGTTTGTTACTCGTAGAAAATCTCGTGTTATTTTAGTTTTCAAACTAAGTCCATCTAAAACCAACCCTTGGAGATAACAGTAGTGTAAAATCACAATCATGCCTCCCCTTCTTATGCACCATGTGTATTACCACCAAAAGCAAAGATAGAGAACACAAGACACAATATGGCTATGGCAATTTTACCACCAGTAGACAAGTTGCCATTTGCCCAAAATAGAGGATAGGCAAAGAAGGTACAGCACATAGGATTGAAAGACAAAAGGCATAGCAAGAGATATGAAACAACAAAAAGAAGAAGCAATAAGAGTGTTCTCCAACCTGGTCAGTATGCATTAATTCCATTCTTGCAATCTTTTGTTAGGTTATAGAAGTTTCGCATGATCATAAAAACATGATGAAAAAAAATGCTCATGAAAATGCTTAAAGCTAAACTATTGTCGATGTTTTCTCCGTTCTCAAAAAAGGGGGAAAAAGACAGAAGAGAATCACAACAACTGGCAAAGGCGAGCAACGTTCGACAGCAGCGAAAAAAGGATCTGGAACTAGAATGCTTGTTTTTTTCTGCTCAAGCATTTTTCTCTCTCTAGGATGCCCAAAATCAAGGGCAACTAATCGTCCCAACAGTAAGGGTAGCAAATTTTAAGCAAAGAGGCAAGAGCAAAGGGCTTACCGATGGGTGATGCTCAAACTAATCATCTCAATGGACGGAGACAGCATTCGCATAGGAGGAGGAATAGGAGAGACGGAAATGGCGTGCGGGTTACGACGTGCCAGTCTATGGAGGACGATGACGACAGGGAGTTCGACTTCGTTCTCTTCTGGGTCGGCCGGCTAGTGTAACGACTGCACAGACGCCAACATTCGTGTCTATTTCTCTCCGACGACCCCTTCTTCAAAGGGAAGCTCGTGCCATAGAGCCCTCCGACCCAACGCCACCAAGCCTCCGTCATTTCCCAGCAGCTGAAAGAGAGCGTCTAGCGGTGGTCGTCCGGAGGTGGTCGTCGGATTTTGCGAGACAGAGAGGGGAGGAGAGGTAGAGGAGGGAAGGGGTCTCGAACGAAATTTGAAATAAAGGAGGAGAGAGAGAGAGAGAGAGCGGGGGAGAAAGACGCAAAGAGGAGAGAGAGCGCCGCGTAATTAATGAGGAGAGAGCAGCGCTGACAACCGCCTGCAAAGTTCTCATTTTTTTCTTCTTTTAATTTTCAACTCACTCGACGCGTGTCATCATTTTAATGGATCACGCAGATGACGTGGTGGTTAGCAACCACTGAATATTTTCTCGTATGATTGGAGAAGGTCTAACCGGAATACTTGTGATTTCCTTGATGGTGTGAGTATCATAGTGCTTGTGTAATAGACTAGTGTCACGAGCCGATCGATCAACTTTCGGGCCGTGACATTTCAGGTTTGTTGTTGCGGCTCCAATAAGTCAGCAACTAGATAAGGTTTAGGACCACCTAAGATGAGCTAACAAAAGGAGTAGAAGAGAAGCTCTCAAGTTTTCAAGCCCATCGGACAGGATCGGGCTCGACCCGATGGTACTCCCGGGTCGGGCCTCCTCTGGAAAAAGACAAAAATAAGGGATTAAAATTTAAAAAAAAAATCAGATAAACCGAATATGCCCCCTCCTCTCGTCTCCGGGGGATTCCTCATCTTAGACGCTTGGCAAGAACGCCTCTACAGCATAAGATCCATCGCCATTTCGAAAGGTGGTCGCTTTCTCTATAGGCTCGCTTCTCCACCTCGAGGTGATCAATCTTTCTTGTTCAAGCTTCAGTCTTGGCCGTCTTTATGCCTTTTCTTTTCTTTTCTCTTGATTAAACCTGGTAGTTTCTTGATGTTCGAGAGCGTTTTTGTGCTTGCTGTTATAGCCTCGGAGGAGGGTTGAAATTTCGGCGTTGGTTTTGATTCGTATGTTGGGGTTCTGGGTTGTCGCGTTCATTCTCTGAGATGGCGACTTCTTCGATTCGCCTGGTGTTGTCGAGCTGATTATCCTGTGTGAGTGCAGGGTTAGTGTTAGCCCACATCAAGGTTGTGCGCTTCTTTTGTTGTTTGGTCTTTTGGTTTTTATTATTATTATTATTTTTATTTTTATTGATGGAAGCTCCAAATTTGCTGGGGCGACTTCTTCGATTCGCCTGGTGTTGTCGAGCTGATTATCTTGTGTGAGTGCAGGGTTAGTGTTAGCCCACTTCAAGGTGTGCGCGCTTCTTTTGTTGTTTGGTCTTTTGGGTTTTTTTGATTGATGGAAGCTCCAAATTTGCTGGGGTGAGAATAATGTGGGTGGAGATGCTTGAGCCATGCTAATCACTGCTCATTGGAGTCGTGTGATTATGGTATGTGATGATTACTTATTCTTTGTGGGCATTGTGTAAATGTCGACGTGGTTCTGACGCTAGACCTCGCTTTTCTGAGAGTGCATCTGAGATGCTGCTCAGAATTGACTTTCTCGTGCATTTTGAAATTAGCTGGTTCGAATTTTCCTGAACTGGAACTACTTATTCTTTTGGGCGTTTGAGTCGGGAGCTAGATTTCATGTCGCAAGTGGCAATATTTTGCAGGTTTTGGTGAACTGCGAGTACCGTGGCTTATTTTCTTGCTGTCTGTGTCCTAAAGTTTCAGGTACATGTGCTAGTAGTGGGAGGAAAATAAGACCAATATGGCTCATCTAGTTTCTTCAACGTCATGCTCCTTGAAGATCTCCGCCACTAATAAAGCTTTCCTTCAAAGGTCAGGTCACAGTCCAACTGCATTTCCTTCTTCTCGGGCTTTACAAAGTTCAAGAATTCCATACGAGAGTCTTGTTTCTCGACGAGAGAAACATCAGAGAAACTTTATTGTTCAAGCGACAGCAGTGCCTCTGAATCAACAGCACTCTAATGGTTCAACCAAGATGCAGCGGGTCATGGTTATTGGTGGAGATGGTTACTGTGGCTGGGCCACAGCACTTCATTTATCCAACAAAGGATATCAAGTTGCTATTGTGGATAGCCTTGTCCGTCGGCTGTTTGACCACCAACTTGGTCTTGATTCCTTGACTCCTATTGCCTCAATCCACAACCGTCTCCGGCGCTGGAAATCAATCACTGGGAAAAATATTGAGCTTTACGTTGGCGACATATGTGACTTTGAGTTCTTAGCAGAATCCTTCAATTCATTTGAGCCTGATGTTGTTGTCCATTTCGCAGAGCAGAGATCTGCTCCTTACTCCATGATGGATCGGTCAAGGGCTGTTTTTACACAGCACAACAATGTCATTGGAACTCTTAATGTGCTCTTTGCTATTAAGGAGTTTAGAGAGGAGTGTCATCTGGTGAAGTTGGGCACTATGGGAGAATATGGAACTCCAAACATTGATATTGAGGAGGGCTACATAACTATCACTCATAATGGACGAACGGATACTTTGCCCTATCCAAAACAAGCTAACTCCTTTTACCATCTAAGCAAGGTCCATGATTCGCACAATATAGACTTCACTTGCAAGGCCTGGGGGATAAGAGCAACGGATTTAAATCAAGGAGTGGTTTATGGGGTGAGGACAGACGAGACTGATTTGCATGAGGAGCTCAATAACAGATTTGATTATGATGGAGTATTCGGAACTGCATTGAATCGGTTCTGCGTTCAAGCTGCAGTTGGTCATCCACTTACGGTATATGGCAAAGGGGGCCAGGTAATAATCTTCTGCTTACAAGTAGCGTGGTTGTATCTCCACATGCCGATTATACATATCATCTTTTGGCTGTTTACTTTCCTTCAATATAAGCAACGATAGCCTAAATATATAAATTCTAAATAGTAAAGCTTTTATAGTTGCTTATAAACTTATTCATCACACCTCAATTAAAAGTACCTCCTCTTATAGTTCTCTTGAACTGTGATTTGTACTTTTAGTTGTTTTGCGTTTAATAAGACAGAATAGAACAGAATGGAATGTAATGACAATCCACATATTTTGTTTGGTAAACTGTGGAATGGAATGAAGATTCTTGTGTTTGGTTGTAAGAAAAAAAATGTTAATGTGAATGGAATTGAATGGGATTTTCTAATAAGTTCAAATAGTATGTATTTGCATGAGTAGTATACTAATTGAAATTTCTTGAATATAATGTAGAATTATCAAATATTTAACAGTATTTATATTTCATTAATTATATTTTGATAACTGTAATTTACAATTATTTAGAAAATGAACTTCTTATGTGATTAAAATAATTAATTAATAGAATATAATTTCAAAAATTGGAATTAGTTGAATTATACTAATTAATAATTAATAATACCTGATTTTTTAAAATTAGATAATTGTATTTATTAATTTTTTGGTTAAAGAAAAATGAAAGGGATCACCATCGCCCAATCCTTCGAGTAGGCAAATGGGTATTCCATTCCAGTGTTGCCAAACAAACACATAATTGGAAAGAAAGAGGATATCATTCCTTTCCAATGTGACTAATCACACACAACAAGAACCTTGATATGTGTAAGAAAGGGCCTAGCCTCCAAAGTGAAGTCCTTTCCAGAGAAACTTCAGCGGGATTTAGGTACTTGAAGTGCAGTTATGTTTGAGGATTATTATAGATCATCAAGGGGAAAATTTCTTCCTTTGACTGCATGCGCATGATTAATGCCTTCCTTCTGCAAACATCTGTTGGCATCTGTCACAAAGTGTTGGATTTTAATAAAAGGGAACGTTCCAGCACTGCCAAAACTGTCCGAATGAAGCCAAAAGTCCGGAGATTCACTTTTCTCAACATTCAGAGTCATTTATAAAGTGACTTTTGGACCTTGGATGTATTGTGGAGTGATCCGTGTATTTTCGTCTTCCTTAATACCCTTTTCTCCATTAGTTTCATTCTTTTGTTTTTTCGTGACTGTCCTTATACTTTGCAGACCAGGGGATACCTTGATATAAGAGATACAGTCCAATGTGTTGAGCTTGCTATTGCAAATCCAGCAAATCCCGGCGAGTTCCGTGTCTTTAATCAATTCACTGAGCAATTTTCTGTCAATCAACTTGCTGCCCTTGTTACGAAAGCTGGAGCCAAGCTTGGGCTTGACGTGCAAACCACCACTGTCCCAAATCCAAGAGTGGAAGCAGAAGAACATTATTACAATGCCAAGCACACTAAGCTGATTGACTTGGGAGTCCAGCCGCACCTTCTTTCAGACTCCCTTTTGGATTCACTGCTTAACTTTGCAATAAAGTATGAGGATCGGATTGACAAGAAACAGATTATGCCCAGCATATCTTGGAAAAAGATTGGAGCCAAACCAAAAACTGTTGTGGCCTAAGTTTTAGTAGAGGTGATTTAGAGACAGACTAGAAACATCAAGCAAATCGCAGTGTTGTGTCTTTCTCTCTTAATGTAGTCCGTGATTGTTCTTTTCTACTGTGGCGCAGTTCTTATGTAGAATTATGAATTGGAAATAATTGTATGCTAGTAAATACTGTTCATCTGGCATTTTGTCCCAAGCAGAGGTGTTTTCACAGGTCTAATCGTCTTTTCTTTTCTTTTTGTCTTTTGAAGGGAGATGGGAGGGGATGGCTGTTTAGCGGTCTCAATGTTTTCCCAGTTAGATAACATATAGGGGCACGGGCTGCACTTTTCAGATTAATTCTTCAAGGATGTTCTTACATCTACACAAAAGAGTTCATACGCCAAAAGTTTCCACCAGTTTGACAGCCACATTTCTGTTGTCAACTTGCCATTCAATGTGATCTCAATTGCACTTCGTCCTGGTTCTCCACAAACTCGACGAAAGGGCTTCAGTCAATGACAGGGTGACCGATGACTAGTTTTGCTGTCCAAAATCATCAGATACACCACAATAGATTTGCAATGTCATGAAAGAATGATCTGCCTATTACCACAGCTAAGCTTGGCAGTTTTAGTACAGTTGGCTTGAAACTCTACATGTATTTTTGCAAGACTAATAATGCTAGTTGCGACATTGTTTCCACTGCATGATTTGTTTACTTTGCATTTGACTAGGAACGTGATACCGAGTTGCATGATGGGCACATTTATTCCAACTATTACGTCAATGTGCTTAAATGGCTTGGAAAGGTGAGGACAAGTGAGAGGAGTGCTCGTCTGCATGTTTCTGCCAGTCCTTATATTGTAAGCTAAAAAAGGCGGCAGAAGCGATGGTGTTTTCACATCCTTGAATGAGGAGAATTTGCAGGTTTTGATGGTGGAAACGTATTGGCCGTGCCTTTGTTTGGACAACTATCAGTCTTCAAAAAATCCAAGACAACGGAAGTCAACTCATCTTGATGCAAGGTGTACTCATGATCAGCTCCTTCTATGATGCACGGCTTGTGATTTGATATGACCTTGGCAAACACCAGAGAATCTTCCGCTGGTACAATTTTGTCAAGGGAACCATGAACAATCAACACCCTACAATTACCAGCATAAGCACCTGAGTGTCATCGGGAAAGTAACAAATTTAGTGACAGCCAGGAAAAATCAAAAGATGGTTAACTTAATTCAATCAATCAATGGCCATGATATTCCTTAAACTATTTAGCTGGAATTGAGAAACTAAAACAGATGAAGATGCATTGACCTAGCCATTACGAAAAGAAACATTTTATGGGCTTCCTTTTCACTAATGGGGGATGTAAAAGCCAAGTTTTATGATAAACATACAACCGAGATTACACACGTTTAAGAGTGTCCAATTTACAAGTCAGAGACAAATTTTCTTATGTTAGAGAAAAGAAGAATTGCAGTTTTAGCAGATCAGACAAGATGCACCCTAATATACTACCAGAATTCAGACCTGCAGTCTCTGGAAATCACTTGGGATGATGTGCAAGTATCAGTTGTAAGGCGATCCATCAAACTTTCTTCTGTTACTCGGTACTCGAACAATCCTGCAAATGGACAAGAACGCACTACTATCTTTAATTCTGGATCCTAAATCCTGTACTGTTCCATCAACTAGATAGTGAATATGCATGTGCAATAATAAGCTTCAGGTAATGAAACCCTTTTCCAAAAGCATTGACTAATAGGTTACCAGCACAACAAAAGATTTCCACAATGCAATTAGAAACTCGACGCCTTCAATAACAATACAAGTAGGCTGAGTTGATAAGATACTTTACCTCTTCTATTCTTCACATCAATGAATCCATTCTTCTTGATCCTTTGTAGAAAATCTTTACCTAATCGACCTTCGATGCCTCTCTCCAGATTGAAACGTCCAGATAGATTGACTACAATATTTACGTCTTTATATTTTGATGCATACAAGAGCACTACATTTCCTCCTGTAAACCCACCAGAAAATAATGCCCTATTTAGGTTACTTCAGTATTATTGGAGGTTCATGTTTTCAAATATGCTGTATCATCCCAAAACACAGATAAAGTCAACCTTTGCTGTGTCCAATAATTGCCTTGATAAAACGTTTCTGCCCCAAGAAATGTTCAATTACAGCCCGTAAGTCATCAACTTCTCTCCAATAGTTACCATATTGAAATGAACCTTCACTTTCCCTGAGGAGATGGATCAAAAGCACTTAAACAGAAGCACAAGATGAATTTAAAAAACCTTGCAAGAGCAATGATTTAGAGAAGCTAACAACTGCAGATAAATTATTAAATATTCTCCAGATAAATTATTAAATATTCCAGTCACGGAGCTCGAAACTTCATTACACTGCTGATTAAATAATTCAAAAGTATTTATATATTTTGAACGTCATAAAGAACGAGATTACAAAGCACATCTATGCTTATTGTCGAAGAATCTCTGATGAGATCTGCGAAATCTTTTCTACTGGTCACAAAGTGCATAACAGTAGGATAACTGCCTCTTTTGACACCAAAGCATCCTCCAGAGAAAAATTATAAACTACTTAGCTCACCTATCTCCTTATTTATCAAGAAATTTACTCACCCGTTTCCTGCAAAGTCAAAACGAAAAGCGCTGATTCCCTCCCTCTCCAGAGCGCCAGCAAGGGTTACCATAGGAATGCGCTCCTGCAAAATAATTAGCATCGCACAACATGATCAATGTTGCATATGTTTTAAGAGAGTAAGTTCTTTGCAACCCACAAGCAGCCGGAGACTGTGATCACAATTTCAAGGAAGGACTAATATTTTGAAAACCAAGACATTCTTAGAAACTCCTGCCTTGCAGAATGCAGGTATGGATATCTAAAAAGAAGAAGAAGAGCATTGTCGGGCAAAGCATAACGAAATCAACCACAGAATTCTCCAGCTGGTGATGTTGCCGCTCACATAAACCATTCCATCCTACCCAGGGACTCCAAAGTTTTTGAAAATCAATGGTAATTTAGGAGAACATCTACATTGACAAGGCACCACTACACGTAGCAATCACAATCATATGCCGAAACATCGAAGGAAGCTAGAAAGTTGTAATTTTCAGAACAAGTGGTCATCTTGGTCCGGCTGGAATTGCAGTAAAACTCAAACATTACCAACCTTCCAAGACTGGAACCCATGACACAATATCACGAGCTCCTTCGACCCTGTCTCGTGTAATATGCCGACAAGATTCTCGCCATGCTTGTTCGGGATGATGATTCTCCGTCCATGCATAGCTACGCAGAAGAAAGAGACGACCCGAAACGATTCAAGTCAAGAGCTTTTCGAACACCATCACCTACCCTCGATTTTCCAAACGACGGGCAAGGACTCCAAAAATCACCGAAACCCATCACGAATCCAAGAACTCGAGACACCAAAGAGGAGACGAGCTTGATCAGAATTGCAAGCCGGGCTGAATTTACCGTGAAAGGTAAGAGCTTGCCATTACCAGGATCGCCGACTGGTTCGGCTCGGGGGTGACTCGGCTGGGCCCGCGACATGGGACCAGAGCAGGGGCTTTCAGCTTGGAGGTCTCGTTGAATCCGACTCTGGGAAAAACGGCGTGTAATTTCTGTCTTTGAGTTAGACATAAGCTTATGAATTTATGATTATCTAGAACAATGAAAGAATATTAGTTTCGAAGAAACCATACATATACATATACATATACATATATTTTGATAATTCGAGCTTAATTTGAGTTTGATGTAAGGTTTCATTAGCCGGCCTCAAGGACTCAATTGTGAATGAGTTTGAGGAATCGGTATCGATTGAGATCTAGGTAAGTGATCATATGATGTCCGATCGATCTTCAAATGATTAAATTACAAGTAGGACTCAATACATCAAAAGGGTTTGAACGCATGTGTCACAATTCTAAGATTTTCAAGGCTTAATGTACTGAGAAATAATTAATGGGAATGAGATAAGTCTTGAATTAACAAAGGCAAAAATATATATTTACTTTCAAGATATTTCTTGTATTTAATGAGATAGATGATAATCTTGTATTTATTAGAATAGATGGTAGTTGGAGCAGTATTAATTAAAAGGCTTTGTGTATAAATAAGGATGCTCTCCCCTTATTTGTATGAGCTAGAAAATACATTCTCTCCCAAAGCTTTTTCTCTCTAAATACTCTCTCTCTCTACGATTCAAGTTTGTTCAAAGAGATGAAGGAGTATATCAAGTGGTTGATCAAGTGGTTGACAGAATGTTGAACCAAGATGATGTCAATGTTGCCATTATTGGTGAGGCTATCTGAGAGAATGAGACCTGCAATAGAGCCAGGAGGAGGGTTGCTTTGATGGACATTATGCCTTCCCTTGAGGAAAGGTTCGCCAAAATGAAGGCCACCAAGATGGAGTTCGTGAACGAAATCAATGAGGCAAAAAACGTGAATCGACAGGTCGAAGAGATGCTCTACCTCGAAAACAAATCCACAGCTCCCATGTGCTTGAATGACAAATCCCTTGAAGCCACGATCGAGGCTTTGAAGATGGAAGTCCTAGAGCTCAAAGAGACAACTCGAGCAAAGCCAAGATTGAAACTTTGGAGTTGGAGATCCAAGGGCTCAAAATAGCACTAGTCTTACACAACAATGTCGTGCCAATTCAAGAGACCAAGTTAAGAAAACCCCCTATGTTCCTAACCAACAATACCATGCTTTGGTGGCAAAATAGGTGTGATGAGACCAAGCAAGGTGTTTATCCCATCTACACATGGGATTATTTTGTCAAAAAAATTCAAGATTATTTCTTGTGTTCACCCAACAACAAGCTTGTAACATACTCCATCGTCGTGAATAAAAAGACATGGTTCAAGAGTACGTGAAGGAGTTGACCGACCTCAAACTCCAAATTCTCATCTTAGGGGAGGAGGAGGCTTTCAGAACATTCATGAATGGTTTGAAGCCTTGAGCCAACTTAAGTTTAAAAGATGGGATGTGCGGAGTATCAAAGGCACTCACTATACCCAAGTCCAATGCTAACTTCACCAAACCCGAATCTTCCAAGTCCAAAGGAAATGGGTGGAGAACGGATTACCACCATGACGAAAATATGGAATGTGTAATTACCTGTGGTTGAAAAGATCAACGAGAAAAATCATGGGGGAGAAGGTCCTTCCAAACAACCAAACCAAAGGTTGAACCAACCCCACATGGCTCCTACCAAGAATGGGAGAAGAAGCCGCCACCATCCACAAGTTTCATTTGCCACTGTCCCTATTGAACCAAGATTGTCCAAAGAACAACAAACCCGCGGCATTGCTCGCCATAGAGGAAGAGGAAGAAGCAAAGCAAGAAATTAAACGAATGGTAGCTTAGAACCATAAAGATTCTCAACTCCACACAGATTTAAGCTCCCTCCAAGAAGCCTCCAAGTACAACCTTGCCATGTGTGGAAGTCAAGGTTAGTAACACAAAATCCTATGCCTTGGTTGACACAGGTGCATTAAACATATTCATCTCAAGCAACGCAACTAAGAGTTAGGACTTCGAGTGGAGCTAGCCAGACATCAGTTTAAGGCAATCAACTCAAATGACAAATGGGCCATTGATATTGCTCAAAATGTGGAACTACACATTGGTGATTAGAAAGACATTCTCTTTCGAGGTAATTTTACTTAATGAATGTGATCTTATTTTGGGTTTAAAATTCATTGATAGAGCTAATGCCATGATCGAATGAAAATTAAGTCAATTATTATCACCAACCAAAAATGTCCATTGGTGGTACCCATGATTTTTGGGTTGACGAAGACCAAGAGCATCTCCACAGTATGACTTGTGGACGAAAAGCTAGGAATTGAGGAGCCTATAGGCAAGCCAAAAGTGACACCATAACCTTTGGAGGTGTCCAAGATGGAGTTAGCCGTTCAGTGCCGATTCAAAATGAGATGCCAATCCATAGACTTTTACCAGAAGTGGAGAACTTGTCACGCAACGTAGAAATAGCTAAACTGAAAAAGGAGTTGCTTGCGAAACAAGTCGGAATTTAAGAGACAGGTAATTGACAAATCAAAAAGCAAAAGACCAAGTGACATCGGAGACCGAAGAATTGCGAATGTCCAAAGAAACCAACAATTCAAGCAATAAATACTGAGTTGCTCAAATGGGTGGGGGAAAATGGCATGGTCTCTAAGTTTTCAAAGCTCGACATACCAAGAAATGATCGAGGGGAACGAGACAAGCCTTGAATTAACAATGCCAAGAGGTTCTTGAAAATGTATATTTGCATTCAAGATATTTCTTACACTTAATAAAGTAAATGATAGTCTTGTATTTTATATGATAAATGGTACTTGGAACAATAATAATTGAAAAACCTCAGGTGTTCTCCCCTCATTTGTATTATCCAACATTCAAGTAATAGAATACATTTTCTTCCAAAACTTTTCTTCCAAAACTTCTCGCTCTGAAAAACACTAACGATCTGAGTTAGCTAGTGAGCGAACAATCAATCCTTGAGAAAAGGGCATTGAGCGTGTTGGGCACACCGTGCGGAACAACCCACAACGCAACACGGCACAATCAATCATACCCACCAAGCAAAATATACACGATCATCCGCTATGCGCATTCATAGAGCACATGCAAACGCAGAGACAACATAAAACAAAAAGAAAACGGAAGAGAACCCGTCAACCGCACCGAGGAAATTCCGCGTGTCAGCGTAGACGCATGAGGAACAGCCAGCAGAGGAGCGCTCCTGCCCAGACACGACCCCGTTTCGACCTCGCAATCTGCTGCTTCGCCACCCACATCATCTAATCCTAGTTTCACTGCTGCAAAAATCTTCTCTGCGGGGCAAGAAATGGGGACGGAGAAGTGGGAGAAATGTATGAACAATTCTTGGTTTCTTGACTGCTCGGATTCGAATTGCCGCAACCCGCAAAAGTTGGAATCTTTTTGGTTCTTCCTTTTTTTTTTCTCCTTTGTTTTGAATTCATTCGATTTGAGGATGTTGATGTTGTTCACGTTTCATTCGACAGGGGAGGATGTCTTTTGCAGGCACGTGTCTTTTGCAGGCACGTGTCGCGCGATGTTCCTTTTTCTCGACCGCCTCTGATAGTCGTTCGATCTGGTTTGAGAGGGCGTCATCTACGGTGGGTGCGACTGGTGACCATGCCCAATGAAATGATTATTCTTCTTTAAAAGGAAAAGAAAAAAAGCCACAAAACACTCAAATTATATCACTTGTGACAAATTTATTCTAGATCTTTTTCTATAACATCAAAAATCTCAAAATTATACCTATGCGAGATATTTACTATTCAATTTCATTAATGAATATCATTAGAAATTTATCTAAATGATTGTTGAAAGGTATATAGTGTTGATATGACGCTCATATGACTTAAGTGAAATAAAAATGGCATTATTTTGATTATAAAATTACCTGATTGAATCTGGATGGAAGGTAAATGCGTCACATGAATACAAGTTTAAGGTATTTTTATTTTTTATTATTGGGTAAATATATCGTAAATGACATAATTTTTTAATGGCTTTTTTACCCAAAAGAAAAAACAATGTCTTTTTTAAGATGGCATTTGGGAATGCTTTGTAAAGTAGTATTGACCTTCCAATCCCCTAATTGAAAACGGTGTTTTGGACGTGTGGACCCCTCAAGTGCCACAACTTTACACAAAGGGACACTTAAGTGCCATAACTTACGAAAAGTATATTTAAGTGCTAAAATCGAAACAAAATAGATCACTCGAGTGCTAATCCAACCAAAATCCGGCCAAATTGCATACGTGGCATTTTCTGGTGATTTTCGACAACTTCTTTTACTAATGTAGCAAATGTTTTTTTAAAAAAAAAAGCCGATGTAGACAACAAAAACGACGTCGTCCATCCATATTGAGTGCGCTGACCTAAACGACGTCGTTTAGGTCATTGTGTGCTAACTTAAACACCGTTCCTCCCCATTCGCGTTCATAGTAGATCTCAAGCCCTTCTCTCCATCACCGTTCACGCCCAGAGCTGGTCATTGGTCGTCGTCGTCAGTTGCTGTTGTTGTTCGCCGTTGCCGCTCACCACTCACCATCGTTGGTTGTTGTCACCACTCACCATCGTCGCTCATCCAGGTTCGGCCCCTTCTCCCCCTCCCCTGTGATGAAATTAGGACTCGCTTGATTATTTTATTAGGGCTTGCTTGATTATTTTATTAGGGCTCAATTATTTTATTACAGCTCTGATAGAATTTGTGTTCATACACTTCAATTGAAACTTGCTAACATTACACAAAGAGACCAGATTTCTTATTATTTTGGTGAATTTATTTTCAAGCCAATGTCAGAGTATGTTTTGATTATTGGATAACTATCTATGCATCTCCTTAAGAGCATCCTAGTAAAGTAGGTGACCAATGCCATTATGAGAAGAAAACTAAGTTCTTGAACCACCCTACTTATGAGAGTGTATAGGGTATGTCCTTGAAACACTCTGCTTGTGAGGCTGTATAGAGTATATCCTTGAACCACCCTGCTTGTGAGGCTGTATAGGGTATGTTTATCAATCCAAAATCTTGAATGAGAACATAACAACTGTAGCTAAAATTATATTGGTAAAGTTACAAACTAAGAAAAAGTTTTAAGCAGGAAGGATAAGAACTTGAAAGAAGCATGTTCTGGTGAAGCTATTTCCTAGAATTGGCTCTGCAGCTTGCGTCAGTCTTCTTTGAGAAAGGTATTGCCTGCTTGTCCAAATTTGTTATGGGTTATGATAGTCTAAGAATTTGGAGTGATCTGTCTGTGTTTCATTTTCTCTTTATTTTTCTTTAGCTTTAGCGACATAAAATGCTTCCAAGTTTAGTTGTTCTAATTTTAGTTTAAAATTTTAAAGGAATTTGTAGGAGTCAACGGTTGTGATTTGATTAAGTTGATGTCAGAGTATACTTTGATTTTCTTAAGTTGATGTACATTTTCTCACATCGCACGTTTAGTGCAGTAGACAAAATTTCTTGGGCTGTGATTGCTGTGGGGACATGTGCTTGTTGTGTAGACCTTTGTTTTTGGTTAATATTTTAAGGGAAGGGAAGGCAAATAATTAAAATGCTGACCTCTTTTTTGGTTGTTATGTAGGGGCATATTGTTAGTGTGGGGACCTCTATTTACTAAAATCCATGAGAGTGGGGAGACTTCCATGTGCAATTGTCTAGTTGTCCCAAAAACTAATGATTATTTTTCTTGTTCTTGGTGTAGTAATGGCTCATGACAAGGATTATGTCACTGTCATAGTTTGCTACGATGGATAATTTGTGATTGGAGAGGATGAGTGGGACTATGAGGGTGGAAATGAGGGTATCATCTTTGTGGATATAAAAAATGCATCTTATATAGGATTTCTTAGAGATATAAAGACTTATTTGCCTTGTAAAGTTCAAACGCTACTGTATTGTATTTATGGAAAAGACTTAAGAGATGGTTTGAGATGCTTAGAAAATGATAATAGTCTTAGAGATGTTCTATACCATTATTTTCATGGTGACGAGGTAAAAATATTTGTTGAGTACAATAGTAAAAGTGAGGATGAAGATGATGATGGAGAGAGCACCGAAGTAGGACAAGAAGGAGATGGTATTCAAGGTAGTACTGATGTTAGGGTCGAAGGAGGGCATGATAGATATAATGGACATGAGAGAAGCGCAGATGCAGTTCACCAAAGTGATGATGACATAGGTGATGTCACAATCTCTAGATTAGATTGGGAAGTAGCTGAATCAACTGATGATGATAATGGAGGGTTGCTTGCTGAAAATTTTATAAGTGATGACGAGGAGGAGGAGCTTGTACAGTCAATAATACCGTGAAGGGATTTTTTGACAGCTAAGTTTGCAGCTTTGCAAGTAACCGATGAAGTTTCAAACAGACCCAAAGGCCCTACAGATGCTGGTGCTGTTGGTGAAGAGATTGACTATGAAGAAAGCGTCGAGAATGCTACTTCCTAGGATGAGCTTGAAGAAGATGAAGGACTTGTGCATAGAAGGAAAATGAAAAGTAAGTTTTCTTCTTATGATCCATCTGTTGCCTCTCCTACTTTGTCGGTAAGCATGAAATTTCATGATGCGAAACAATTTAGAGAAGCTATACTGAAGAACTCCATTGCTACACAAAGGAACATCGACTTCATTAGAAACACTAAGACCGTTGTAAAAGCTAGGTGTTTGCAGCAAAATTATTCATGGAAGATCTATGGTGCATTTGTTAGGAGAAGTTGATCTTTCAAGATTATAGCCTACCAAGAGGAACATACTTGTTCAATTAATTTTGAGAATAAAAGGGTAACAAGTGCATGGTTATTGAAACACTTCTTTGAATTGATTAAGCTGATGCCTCAGATGAATACTACTCTATTCAGGATGCTGGTGAAGGAGCAGGTAGGCATCAATATATCCATAAATCAATATAAAAGATCGAAGCAAAAGGTGATAAAGATACTCATTGGTTAGTACAACGGTGAATATGGACAGTTGTGGGATTATGCTTGGGAGTGTAAGCTGCAAAATCCTAAAAGTATAGTGTATATAAAGGTCGTGGAGAGACCACTTCCTGATATTGGGATGAAATTTGATAAATTCTATGTTTGCTTCGATGCATGCAAATGAGGATTTTTATCTAGTTGTAAATGGATTATAGGATTGGATGGGTGTTTTTTGAAGGGCTTGTGCAATAGAGAATTGCTGGCCACAATTGGAAGAGATGCAAATAATTAAATGTTTCCCTTGGCTTGGGCTATTGTGAAGGTAGAAAAAAAGGACAATTGGTCCTAGTTCCTCAAAAATTTGATAACTGATTTGGAGATAACAAATGGGGTAGGGTGGACGTTCATGAGCGACCAACAAAAGGTAAGTTTGTTTTTTAAAAAATTTGGTCACTTGTTTGCTTTTTGATATCAACATATCATTTGCTTACATTTTTTATATTTTGAATTATTACAGGGATTGGTTCCAGTAATAGTTGAGTTGTTGTCTTATGCTGAACATCGAATGTGTGCGCGGTACATATACACAAATTGGGCAAAGACCTATAAAGAGGACAAGTTGTAATCGTAATTTTGGCAGCTAGTAAAGAGCATGAATATGACTGACTTTAGGATGGCCAAATAAGAGATGCTTCAATTGACAAAGGATGATTATGATGCACTATTCCAAATAGACTTGAAGCATTGGTGTAGGGAGTTCTTCATCGAGGAATTCAAATGTGATAACATTGATAACAACATATGCGAACCATTCAATGGGAGGATAATAGATGCCAGATGTAAACCAATTATCTTGATGCTTGAAGACATACGAGTGTCGCGACCCGATCTCGCCGCCCCTCGAAATGTATCCAAGGGTGGGGAAAGGTCGGGTTTAGGGGTATTTTGATCACGAGAGTTTTCTTACGAGATCACGAGCTCTCCCAAGCTCATACCCTGCGTGACAGTGGATTTATTTAAATGATCTAGGTATTTAACAACCTAAAAATATACAGGAGTCGCCACTAACCTCATTTTTTGGGGTCGACTAGAAACCCAATCGAGGGTCGGGAGTGTTCCCTCGATTCCTACGCAACCAAATATTTAGGTTCGGGGACTTGGATTACGCTAATATTGATATTAGCGCTCTTTCGGTACCTAAACAATATGTTGTGTTTTTCTTAACGTGTCCATGCGTTTCTTTTTACATTTTCGGGATCATCAATTCCTAGACTAAGTGATCATGCATGGTTGATCATTTTCATGCTATTCTATTTCTAAAAAAACATAGAAAGGAAAATAACCAATGAAATTGAAATTGCGAGACATTAAGTAAGCAATCAAGGAAAGGCAGTAAATCTATCAAGCAGTTCTAAAGAATATAAAAGAGAAAATAATCGAGAAAGAAAGGAAACCTCCAAATCTGTAGACTTGAAGAATCATTGGTGAAAAATGACAAGGTTAGCTTTGAGTTCTTCAGCTATGAATTCAAATGCGATAACATTGATAACAATATGACCTATGATCTATTCAACCCAACAAAAAATCAATTCCTCATCAAGCATGATTAAATCGCTTTTTACACTAGTAACATCATATCAAGACCATCAGTTTTTTTTAAGATAATAGAATGCTAGATTCAACAGGACATTACACTTTTCAGCTCTAGCAACACAGATCTCAAGTTGCAAATCAAAATTTTCACGTTTGACAGATGAGTGAACACTTGAGAATTAAAATAGTCGACAGTCTAGAGAAACTTGTTTAAAAGTGATGTGACAAATGGTAAATAAGCATTTACACTACTAGGTCATGTTCAGCAATCAAATTGATTCTGTCGCTCAAACATATTTGGCGAAAGCCTTTATATGCGTAGTAATTGCTCATTCAATGGGAGGATAATAGATGAGCAAGTGATCGAGCCTGAACCAAAACGGAGAGTGATCGAGAGCCTCCCTTGCGATTCCTAACCATCGGTCTTTGATCTCCGAGAGCAATCCGCCGAACCAAATTCGCCACCGATGTAAACCAATTATCTCGATACTTGAAGACATATCACAAACCGGTTTTGGTCATGACTTGGCTGCACAAACAAAGAGATGACTTATTTTTTTTATTTTTTTTTCATTTTTTTTCTTTCTTTCTTTTCTTCTTTTTTTCTTTCTCTCTATTTTATTATTTTTTTCTTTTCATTTTCACTCTTTAATCTTTTTGGCAAATTTTATATTTTTGTGGACTAAGCAATATGGTTCTAGAATTGCTAAGAAATTAGATGACAACTTGGTTGCAAAGGTATTGTCATCCCATTTGGAATGGAGATGAATGATATGAGATAATGAATGGTTCGATAAGTATGTTGTCCATTTAGGTGAGATAAAGTGTTTATGTAGAGCATGGCAACTAAGTGGAATTCTTTGTGCACATGCCATATGTGCAATTTAATTGAAGGGCTACAACATAGAAGACTACTTTGATGATTGCTACAAGAAACTGAAATATCTTGCTTTGTATCAATTTATGTTGCAGCCAATTAGAAGTAGCAAGTTATGGGAACCAACAGATCGCGAAGCACCTCAACCTTTGCCACTAAAGAAGAGACTGAGAAGACCAACGAAAAAAAGAAAAATGATGGAGGGAGAGGACTCATGTCACCATAGGATGAATATGATATGTGTACCGATAAAGTGCTCTTTTTGCCACATAGTAGGGCACAATATTAAGGGTTGTCAATTAAAGAAGCAGCAAGAACAATGGAGGCCAGCCGAAGGGCCTAGTGAAGGGACAATTGGAGAATGAGAAACAGAAATGCGAAGTGAGTCGACTGTTCTTTAGTCGACAACAATAAACCCAGTAAGTCATGACAATTATGTTTATGTTGTTTATGGTTTGTTATGAATATATACATAGATATAAGTGATATGCATGTGATGTTTTTGTCTTTGTCAGGTCACCGTGACACGTGAAGAATTGCCCGAAGCCCCTGCTATACTTGAAAATGAAGGGCATGTTCAAAGAAGGGAAGGTGGAAGACAACCAGCTATAGGATTGGCTAAAGTAACTGGAGGGCCAGTTAAGTCGACTATTCTTCAGCAGTAACAAAGAAAAAAATACTTGGTCAGTTAAATGATTTGAGTTTACTTTTCATTTATGTTCTAATATGGCTTGTTGTTATATTTATGATGTCCTTTGCCTTTTTCTCAAGTTCAAAGAAAGCAAGCTAGAGCTTAGCTACTAATAGAGGGCCTAACTGAAGGGTTACCACAAGATCCATCACCAATGTCATCACAAAGGCCACTAAAAGAGTCATCACAAGGGCCACCACCAAAGCCAACCGAAGGTGTCATTGAAGCTGAAGGCGTAACTAGAAAAACAACTAGAAGAAAGCCAAATCAAGAGCCACCTACAAGAAGGCCATCTACAAGACGCCTAGCTGAAGAATTGGCCGAAGAAGCCCCTACTGTAGCTGAACAGCCACAAGAGTTGAAGAAATCACATGCGAGAAGAAGATGCAACCAATCACAAGTACCTGAAAGTGATGCTCCCCTTCGAACAAGAGGGGCTCTTAGGAAGAGACTAAAATAATATGGTTATGGCATTTATACAGATGACTATTTTGGAACAGTTATTCTTAATGTAAGTTTTATAGGCTGCATTTAATTTAATTTATAGCGCAAAATTTTGTTGATAATTGAGTTTTCTTTTTGAAGCCTGGGAGAAGTTCAGAGGTTCTTATCTCTCAAGGCTGAACTCAAGAATCAACGGTTGCACCAACAAAGAAGAAGACATTGCCTGTGCCAACAAGAAATAAGAGTAAGAAGAACCTAGTTGCAGGTCCATCCGAATCAGTTCAGCCTACAACAGTTGCAGCTCCTTCTGAATTAGTTCAGCCTAAGACAATTGCAGCTTCATTAGAATCAACGCATCTCAAGACAGTTGAAGAAGAAGTTTCACGTCTAGTTAGAAAAAGTGCAAGGATTATGAATTAAGTGCGAGGTCCATCAAAACGAGCATGAACATGAGGCATTGTCCATATTGATTGATGAAATGGGATGTGATATGATTTGTGGAGCTGATGAGTCAGTTGTAAACATTTGTGGATGTTTGTTTGTTTTTTTTTTTTTTTTGTTTTTATAATAGTTTGTCATTGAGTTAGTTGAGTTTGTGAGACTTCATTTGTCATTGAGTTTGTGAGACAGAGGTTCAAAATCAATGGAACGGTTGTTGCTTGTTATTTTTGGCATGCCTTTTTCATTTTTTCATTTTATTTTTAATTTTATTTATTGCTGCTTCTGGTGGTGGATATGTGGTGGTGACTGGGGTGCTCGTGTGATTGGTGGTGACGGCTGGTGAAGCGTGGTGGTGGTGGGTTGGATTAGAGGTTTTTGTTTTTGTTGCACCTGGTGCAAGATGTAAGTGTGCAATATGCACAACTTGCACTATGTAGTGTTAGTGCAAATTGGTGTAAGACACCTTACACTTGCAACTTATGCAGCAATATACCATCAACATAATGGTGGTTGGTGGTGGCTCAAGTGGATACCTGGGATGCTTGGTGTGGTTGGTGGTGATGATGTTTTAATAAAGTATAAAACCCATTCCGAGAATCGACTTGAAGGCTCAAAAGCCACTTTAACTCAATCCAAAGGTATCTAACGCATCATGGTAAAATATGGTATATACTATGGTTGTGCAACGAGGCATGACAAGCGTGTTTATGAATCGTGACGTGGCGCCACGTGGGAGCTACCATCCACACGAAACATTGACGTGCAAAATATCAACACGCGGGTACCCACTTTTCACGGCGACCGATTTCGATCAAAGCAAATTCACTAAACGACATGAACATTCGACCCCGTTCGCAGCCTCTACCGGCTCGGTTGGGAATTGGGAATTGGGACACAAGAGGGTCGGGTCCAAACCCCCACGTGCCGCACGTGGTCGAAACAGCTTCGCTTCGTTTGGAAAATCTCCCTCATTTGCTCATCATTTCACGACTTTCGAGAAAAAAACCATAATTGAATGTTGACAAAGGTTGGCGGGGAACGAATGTTAGCTAAGCTTTACCAGAATGCCCCCCCCCCCCCCCCACGCCTTTGATGCTTACCATTTAGAGTGTGTATGACAAAAGTTCTATTTCTCGATTTCTTTGTTTCTCTTGTTGAAAGAAGATATGATTTGATTAAGGATTTGGATCGATTGTAATTGATAGAAGATGTGTTTATTTTAGGACTAGAAAGATTGGAAGAATTTATTTACTTTTTTATTCAATTCTTTTGTACAATATTTACATAATTGTATCACATCTAGAAATCAATGAAGTATACACCATTGTCCTCATTACACATATTCCATATTTCTTTTCTTCTTCTCGGATTCGTGACATGGTATCAGAGCAGCTCTTGATCCTAAGATAAGCTTCCGCACTAAAATCAGCCTATGTTACTTCTCTGTTTTCTGTTGCTGAATCCTTGCAGAACAGAACAGCTTCCAGTCCTCTCTGTTTCTCGTTGCTGCAATTCTCGCAGAACAGAACAACATCCGGGAAGAGATCCCTCGACCAGTCTTCACTTCTGTGTTTAAATTAACCTGCAAAACAGTGTTGTTGCAGATCTCTTAGAAAAAATTGTCACCATGACAAACCCACAAGAACTTACCTCAGGAGTCGGTGATCAACTCGCAGGAGAGACAACGCCACAAACCTTGCAGATCCAAGAGCCATCAGAACAGATTCAGAGCCACACTCAACAAGCATAGTGAATACCTGTTCCGGGTTAGGCTAATTTGGGGCAACCCTATTCGGGCCAACCTTACCAATGGGTACCAAATCCTTGGTACTATGGGACGAGCCCAAATGCATCATTGCCAGGATTTCAAAATGGTGTACAGACTGATGGAGGCCTACCAACTAGTGGTGGGGCAGGCACAAACACCGGTTCACAGCAGACGGGCGGATCAGCCGAACCGGGTATAGGACCGAATCCCTACATGGGTTCATTTTTTCTAATGCGGGTCATTCAACCGGACTTGGGGGGTCAGGTTTTGGGGGAAATCCTTACCCGAGTCCGCCACCAGGGTTTCTCCCATACCAGATCTACACTGCCAGCAACCGGCCGGAACCCGGCGACCCCCTTTTCACAACCAATGCCGATGGACCAGATTTAAAGCTTGTTGCCCAGCAACTAACTGGACCCGATAATTACTCGAGGTGGTCGCGCGAGTTCCGGCGCACTCTGGTAACGAAGGATAAGGAGGGTTTTATCGATGGAACGGTTCCGATTCCGTCCGACAAACGACTAGCGTAACTTTGGAAAAAATGTAATCAACTAGTCAGAACATGGATCGGAAATAGCATCGCTTCCGAAGTCGCGGCTGGTCTTCCCCCAACGGAGGACTCGAAACAAATGTGGGAAAACATCAAGGAGATGTATGGAAAAATGGATCAAGTTAAAAAAATTTCTTTGACGCAACAGATCTCGGAGTTAAAGCAAGGAAACATGACTGTTGCTGTAGTTTTCAACAAACTTTCGAATATGTGGAACGAATTGGAAGCGGCCGAAGAAAAATTTGACTGGCTGGAGCAAATTTTGCAACAATACAAAAAAAATGCGAGACATGGAGAAAGCTATTTGATTTCTCCTCATATTAAACGACTCTTAATTTTCGTTTAGATCGCAGATCTTAACCATGGAGCCGATGCCAAGCCTTGGCTGTATCTACCAGCTCACAATACAGGAGGAAAGCCAACAGAGAGTCGCAAATCTCGGCAAGGAAGGCGACAGGTGGCTGCGCGGCGAGGGTTTCCTCTCGCCCGCTACGAGACCCACAGGGGGGAGAAAATCGACGATCTAATCTAGGGTTTCATGAAAACTCTAGATCTTATATACGAACGATGGATGGCCAAGATTTTACCGATCGATCGGACGGCTCACGATCGATCTTTGGAGCTGGTGGATCCGACGGCTCACAAAGTGGCGCGGCCACTGAATCCAACGGTCCACGTGCAGCGGGTTTCCACGGATTTGAAGGCCCACGCGGACTATTTTTTTCTGGGCCCGAAGGCCCTCACGCGTCATTCGGAGCATCATCCGAGGGCCCATATGCAGGAACAACAGCCCATGCTGTTAGCAGACCTTCCTCATTTGCTAAAAACAACAAAGAAAAGGGTAAGATGTATTGTGAATACTATAAGCATCCACACCACACAGTTGAAAGTTGCTAGAAATTACATGGTAAGCCAGGTGAAAAAGAAAAGGGAAAGTTTTCAACTGTTTTTCAGGTAATGGGTAAATCAGCAGACAAGCCAATCACCCATGGGGATCATCAGGAGTTGATGGAAGCTCTTAAAAAATTGGATCATTCTGACAAGGCAGGCAGTTTCACAGGTATTTCTTATTGCCTGACAAACTCAATTTCAAGGGATGCATGGATTATAGATACGGGAGCTAGTGATCACATTATCTGCAATCCGAAATTATTTTCTAGTGTCAAAAGGCTATCATTTCCAATATCAGTCCAATTTCCAAATGGAAATACCACATATGTTGGAATGACTGGGACCGTGAATCTTAGTTCACTCATCACTCTAAAAAATGTCCTTTATGTCACTACTTTCCACTTTAATCTCATATCAGTCTCTCGAGCTTGTGAAGAAAATTCTTGTCATGTCTTTTTTTACTCTGATAAATGTCTATTTTAGGCCCTTTCGACCGGCAAACCGATGGGCTTGGGTAGAATCATCAAGGGCTTTATTTTTGGAATGAACTTCCAGAAATTTTAAATTATCCTCCGTTGCATTCAATAAACCATTGTGTAACCTTGTTGCCAATGAAAGAAATTTTCTTCATCATCAAAGATTGGCTCACACTGCATACTTCCCTTGTCCTCAGTGTCTAATTTGTCCTTTGGCAAAACAAGCTCGTTCACCCTTTCAAAATAGTAAGACTCGAGCAAATGAAATTTTTTCTTTGATCCATGCCGACGTATGGGGGCCATATCACACAGTAAATCGTGATGGTTCGAGATTTTTTCTTACAATCGTAGACGATTTCTCATGTGCCACCTGGGTCTTCCTCATACAATCAAAAGGTCAGGTTCTTTCTCACCTGAAAATCTTTTTTTCCTTATCCAAAACTCAGTTCGGAAAATCAGTTCGTCGCATCCGCATTGATAATGGTAGGGAATTCTTCAATGGTGATTGTGCTTCCTTTCTCACTTCAAATGGTATTTTACATTAAAGTACATGCACCTATACTCCACAACAGAATGGGGTAGTTGAACAAAAGCATCGTCATCTCTTAGAGGTGGCACGTGCCCTTAAGTTCCAGGCATCTATACCAGAACAATTTTGGGGAGATTGTGTGATTACTGCAACATATCTGATAAATCGTATGCCATCTCGCATTCTAGAAGGCAAGACTCCGTTTGAACTATTGTATGGAAGAAAACCGGATCTGAGTCATCTCAGAGTCTTTGGCTGCTTATGTTATGCGGCTACAGTAGGTCCTCGGGATAAAATGTCTCCTCGTGCTCGACAATGCATCTTCATGGGGTACCCTAATTTAAAAAAGGGTTATCGAGTTTATGAACAGTCTACCGGGGATATTTTTATCAGCAGGGATGTGGTTTTTCATGAACATATTTTTCCTTTCCGGGATACAACTTCTACACCTGCAGAAGACGCAAGAAATAGTCGACGATTCCTATCAGAAGAAGATCTATCTACTGGAGAATCATACTTTATTACTCCTTCTCCAAGAGATCAGATAGTAGATACAGTCTTGCCTTCACTAGTTGATGATTCTTCTCACGATAATTCTGTTGAGCAACAAATTATGGAGCAGGAATCCCCGGAGATAATTCACGAAGAACCCCCAAGTGTTGAGGACTTACCTTTGAAGGTGACGGATGAACCACCACGAAGATCTGGCCGAAACCTTCGCCCACCAGCCTAGACTAAAGATTATGTCTGCTCCTCATCATTATCATCAGGTACTCGTTATCCTTTATCCTCATATGTATCTTTCGACCGCTTGTCGTCAGACCATTTATGTTGCATTAGTTGAGTTTCTGAGGAAAGGGAGCCTTCTAGTTATAATGAGGCCGTACATGATGAACGTTGGCAAAAGGCAATGGAGGCAGAACTTAAAGCCCTGATTGATAACCATACTTGGGATGTTGTGACATTACCGCCTGACCGCAAACCCATTGGATGTAAATGGGTCTATAAGATCAAATATAGAGCAGATGGCTCTGTGGAAATATACAAGGACCAATTAGTGGCCAAGGGTTTCACCCAAATGAGAAGGTTTTGATTACCATGAGACATTTTCTCCCAGTGACCAAGGATGTCACGGTTCGATCTTTCTTATCGATTCTTTGCTTTTCGCAACTGGTCTCTACATCAAATGGATGTCCACAATGCTTTTCTTCATGGGAATCTAGAAGAGGAGATTTACATGGATCTTCCACAAGGATTACGGAGACAGGGGGAGTTGAAGGTATGTCATCTTCGCAAATCGCTTTACGGATTGAAATAGGCATCCCGACAGTGGTACGCCAAATTTACTACTGCACTAACGGGAGCTGGATTCATACAGTCCAAACATGATTATGCTTTGTTTACTTGGGCAAAAGGTACATCAGTCATATATTTGATGATTTATGTTGACGACATACTTATTATGGGAAATGATAATTATGCTGTGAAGAAGCTTAAAGACCTTCTACATTTGTCCTTTCATATTAAAGACTTAGGACCACCTAAGTATTTTCTTGGAATAGAGATAGCCCGTTCTGATATGGGGATTTCCCTTAGTCAGCGAAAATTTGTGATGGAGATTATATCGTGCGGGATTATCGGTTGCAAACCAGCAATTATTCCCGTTGAACATAATGCCAAGTTGACAAGCATTGATTATGATATTGGGACATCCTCCTCTGATGATCCATTATTGAAGGACTCGACAAGCTATCAAAGACTTGTTGGGAAACTTATCTATCTCACTATGACCAGGTCAGACATTTGTTATGCTGTACAGACTCTCAGTCAATTTATGCACAGTCCAAAGCAGTCCCACATGAATGCAGCCTTAAAAGTAGTGAAATATCTGAAGAGATGTCCAGGATTAGGGATACTCCTTTCCAAAAGGTGCAACATGGAGATGACAGCCTATTGTGATGCGAACTATGCTACATGTCCCATGAGTAGGAGATCTATTACTGGATTTTGCATCAAATTTGGGGAGTCGTTGCTCTCATAGAAGACAAAGAAACAATCCACTGTATCATTGTCATCAGCAGAAGCTGAATATCGATCTATGGCAAAAACCGTCTGTGAGATAGTGTGGCTCCGAGGCTTACTTCTGGATCTTGGAGTACAAGTTAGAGGACCGACATTACTTTTCTGTGATAATGATTCGGCACTCAAACTTGCAGCAATTCCTGTGCTACATGAAAGGACAAAGGATATAGAAGTTGATTGCCATTTTACTCGGGAGAAGATCAAAGAAGGGGTCATCGAAACCAGAGGAATCAGAATTACAGAACAGCCTGCAGATATCTTCACAAAACCTCTTTGTCAAAGACAGCATACATATCTTCTAAACAAGCTAGGCGTCTTGGACATATACAAGCCACCAGCTTGAGGGGGGGTGTTGAAAGAAGATATGATTTGATTGAGGATTTGGATTGATTGTAATTGATAGAAGATGTGTTTATTTTAGGACTAGAAAGATTGGAAGAATTTATTTACTTTTTTATTCAATTCTTTTGTACAATATATACATCATTATATCACATCTAGAAATTAATGAAGTATACACCATTTTCCTCATTACACATATTCCATATTTCTTTTTTTCTTCTCGAATTCGTGACATCTCTATTTCCCGGAACAGGTTTAGAACAGAAATCAAAGAGAAATCAGTTTGGTAACGCAATTTGATTTCTCTGTTTCTAAAACAGATTTCTATTCCAGAAATAGAGAAATTGAAGAAATCAGAAACTGAAATTTTTAACTTCTCAGTTTCTTAAATAAAAATCAGAAGCTGAAATCAAACCATATAAAAGATCCATGCGCTTTCTTACTAACTTAATTCACTCATAACCACAACTTCACAAATTATTGCTAATTTTCTTTTTCTTATTTTTCTCGTGTTTTTTTTTTTTTTCATTTTTTTTGATAACTTTCTCTTTAGGATGAAAGGCAATCGAATGGGTCCCTAATTTTCAAAAAATGACCAAAGTTCTTAAATGCTTACTTAAAAACAATGGGGCTCTTTCTTCCTAGAAAGGGCATGCGCATGGCCAATTGAAGAAAAAATTCTTACATAATAGATGAATAAAAAACGTGCCTAGAAATTTAACCTTGTTTCTTTACGGATTTAAAATTCTTGCAAAATCAAAATAATTAAATTGTTACACAATCTTGAATTTTAATTCGAATGTAAAAGATTCAAGAGAATCTCTCTCTTTGCTATGCAAGGGCCATTAAAGGTTCATTGAGCAACAATAAAGAAATTAGGGATGAGCAACTGGACCGATTCAATTCGAGAATCAAAATAAACCGACCTTCTCCCGATTTGTTCCTAACCATAAATGTTACTTCATGGTAGAATTCTCATATATTTCTTTACACCATCAATTTTATTTTGTTGATAATCTTGTATAATACTATTCTTTAACAAAATGATAGGGTTGTATAGGCGCCATTGATGACATCCATATTCATGCTTCTACAGTACTTGTCTGAACCTACGTAGGATGAGTTTGTAAACGATACATTGACCGAGAAAGGAAACTAAATAAATACGCTTAGGAAAACCATTGCTAATAAAATGGCAATGAATAATAATATGCCAGAAATTCCATGAATTTGTCTTTTCAACTTTTGTAATGTATTAGTATTATTTTGATTATTATTTTGTATTTGAGGATTTCCTATATTGTTTTAGTATTATTTCGACTATAATTTTGTATTTGAGGATTTCCTATATTGTTATCTAATCAATTTCTATTCTTAGAAATAGAAATTTTATTTTGTTATCAAACGGATTTCTGTTTGGGGAATAGAAATTGAAAAATAGATTTCTGGCCAGAAATCTTTTCTGTTTCAGAAATTTTGTAATGCGTAACCTCAGTATTCACTGACCAAGAATCTACAAGCATCCTGGTAGATTGCTCAGATGCAACTTGCCAACATTCATGTTATTATATTTCTTGCAATTCTAAAGTACCCATAAAAGCGGAGGAGCCATGTGACTCGATGTGCGCCAAAACTATTTTTTTAGGGCAAAATGACAAATCCACGATGAATACTAATCAAAGCGTTTATAAAATTTTAATTTATTCAATATGATTTCCAAACTTTAATTTGATGTTTAATATCGTCTAGAATTGTTCAATATAATTTCTAACTTTAATCCTACGGGTCCATTAACTTTCAAACATTTCATATGATCTAAATATCATGTTGAATATTTATCAATAATTTCAAGAATCACATTGAATGAAATTTAAAATCTAGAGACGATATTGCATATTAAAGCAAAGTTTTTATAGGACTACATTGCATAAATTTAAAAGTCGGGGATGATATTGTATAATTAAGTAGAATTATATTGCACAAATTAAAAAGTCAAAATTACTGTGCACATCACTGAACGCGCACATCTGAAAACAGACTCCTGCACGCAAATCGAACTGGCCACGCTTTTGTATCCACCATCGGTCGCCACCCAGGAATCCAAGGAAGGATTTTGTACTGTGTTGCATTGCTTTTTTTCTCAACAGATTCTGCTCTTTCGGCGCTCTTCATGAAGTCTCAACTAAACCCAAGAATAAGAACAGAGCCAATTCAATGCAGCACGACCCCACTTCCTGCTCCCCAAATTCTACAGCGCGCATGATGCTAAAAGAGGAATCAAACCACCGAATGATGAAGAAGAAAAAGAAGAAGAAAAAGCTGCCGATATAAGCGCCTATTTTCACTTTATCCTCGAACGGGAAAAGTTCAACAACCAGTACCACCACAATGATCAAACTTCAATCTACACCCCATGGAAAGGAACACCACCACCCTAAAGATCGCGCGAATTCCATCCATTGTACCCCCTAAAATACAGACTTGTGATACTTCTTGCAAACTAGGGATGGCATGGGTTTGCTATCAGTTGTGATTCGCCCATTGCTCCCATGTCTTGAGTTACTATCCTCATCTTTCTTTCTCACGGAGGAGACCTGATTTTATAGTGTGCTTGGTGCATTGTATCTATGGACGAGCATGCATGCATGTGTGTATTTTTGGCCATTGATTGTATACCATATATGAGGTTCAGTACAAATATAGAATAAGAAATGGCCCGCCCTTTAATCTAAAATATATTTCTCATGCCTTAATTGCTTGCTGGTATTTATCAGTTATACTGTTCTCTTGTCTCTTATTTGTGGACTCTAGTGTAACGATGTGCATTAGTAATAACATTGGCATTATGTAGGACAAGCAAGAAGTTGTGATCGAAAAGGTCATACATAATAAGCGCAAATGTATCACTGTTGTCAAAGGACTTGAACTATTTGGTGAGTGATATGCTTTTCCTTCTTCTACATTCATTGTTGGTGGCTGATGATTCATCATTTAGGTTGAGTTTGCCAGTCAATTTACTGTGTGTTTCATCTCAGGCATTAAACTGAGCGATGCTTCGAAAAAGTTAGGAAAGAAGTTTGCAACTGAAGCATCAGTTGTTAAGTTAGTGAAATTGCATGAATTGGCACATTGATGCTTCTATTAATTCTCTGAAGACTTACTAATCGGTGGTCATTTTAGGGACCGACTGACAAGGAGCAAATTGATGTTCAAGGAGACATATCCCTTGATATTGTGGAGTTTCTCACAGCCACCTGGCCCGATGTAATTCTCTTTGACTATTATCTTTGTTATATACCCCAGCTTTTTTTTTTTCCCCTTTTTCGGGTCAAGCCACAGCTTCAAGCTATTTCTGAGGAGTATAGTTATTTTTTGCCTTTTGTCCCTCTTTTCTGGAATCAACAAAAGCACGATATCATAAACATAAAGGTCAGGAATGATCATCAAACTAACGGCTGGTGTTTAGAGAGTTTAATTTTGCTTAAATTGCTGGTGATACTCCTGGTTATTTGAGCTAGCTAAATCAGCCTGTCTGCTCTTAGCTTCACGATTTGCAACTTATATACCTCCACTGGTTTTGTTGATCTCTTGATTATGAAAGCAAACTGGCTGTATGTCTTTATGACATGCTTGTCACATGGCGACGATATTTGCCTTTTGCCACCTTCCAACAATCCATGAAGCTTTGATTAGGCATATTAGCTTACAACTGATATTGGCCCTGTTTTTCTGTGAAATATAGGTGCCCGAGGCTGCTATATACTTCATTGAAGATGGAAAGAAGGTCCCAGTGGTTTGAGTTGAGGTTGTTCTCCGAAGCGATCCGGTTGGTTTTGTGATATGAACACAAACCGGAGAACCGCTGTGCTTGTGATTGGAGCATCTATGATGAGCGGCCCCAGCTAATTTTAAGGAAGAACTCTGTGCTGGAGATGTTGAATATTTATGGTTGTCAATTCTCCGGCGGCATTTGAACACGTCATACTTATAGTTCCGCGGTGTTATTTTGGGTTACATATATATGAAAAGCATGAGTTTCTTATTTTCTTTAATGCGCCATATGATCTTGTGTTGGTACTCACTATTCAGCTGAATTATTTGAAGGGACGTTTTTGTTTCCCACGCTCGAGGAGTTGAGCCGTTCTCTGCTGGTTCTTGGTAAAGTCCGAGATCCGATTCGTGGGTAGTGTACAAAAATTGCAGATCATCATCCTGTTGTCTTGTGCTTTGCCTCGATATTTCTTAACATATGGACTTGCTAGTTAGTAGCATTGACTTGGCGAGTATGTAACATGATGGCACATCATAAAATTGATTGTCTCTGTGCTCTGCATAGTTAGGAGAACAGACTGGGCTATGGACCAGCCGATCTATGTGAGCAGCTACAGCGTCGTTATTCAATACTATAGCATGATCTGTGTTAGATTATAGTGTGTCCTAGGCAATTTGGGAATGAAATGCAGATGGCTTGGTTGATGCCAATCCGGGCCAATAATTGTGGTTGATCTTGTTCTGTCCGTCTGTTGTGGGGGAATTTCAGCTTCTCTTACTGACCAAAACCCTTCTGAATATCTCTCGATATGGCTAGTAATCTAGTGCTTGTTGGTTTCATAATCGAGATCACAACACTCTTTAACCGATACGGTAACAAAAAAATCCTTCACCCACCTTGAAGCTCGCCAGCCTTTTCTGCAAGCATGCGCTATGCTCGATTATTGAAGATTGATCATGGATTGACATGTCATATGAAATGTAGATCATCTAAGCATCCGACGATCTGATATAATGAAGTGTCAGAGGCTTATAACGAATTTGAATGAACTACATTCAACTGTCCAACGAATTAGCAGATGGTTGTCCTTGCAATATAGGGAAAAAGTCATAAAAATCCAAAATCACGTCCATTTTGATATCATTTACTGTTAACTAGTTTTTGTGACATCAAAAATCTCAAATTATGCCTATTGTTTTGTGTGACATATTTACCCTACAACAATAACGACATATTTATCTTACATCAATGTTTGAATATAAGATTTAAGTCAGGTCACGTAAGCGTTATGTCAATAACATTTATTTTCTAGCATCAATGTAGATAGATTTTTAATGATTTATGTTACATCAATACAAGTTTGTAATTTTTAGTGGTAAGTGTGTCGCAATAATAATTATAATTTGTGATTTGTGGTGGTTTTTACGGTGCAATTCATTGATGAGCTGACAAAAGGAGTAGAAGAGAAGCTCTCAAGTTTTCAAGCCCATCGGACAGGATCGGGCTCGATCCGATGGTACTGTCCCGGGTCGGGCCTCCTCTGGAAAAAGACAAAAAGAAAAAAATCAGATAAACCGAATATGCCCCCTCCTCTCCGGGGGATTCCTCATCTTCCTTCTTCTTCTTCCTCTCGAGCTCAGTGAAATCCTAGACGCTTGGCAAGAACCCCTCTACAGCATAAGATCCATCGCCATTTCGAAAGGTGGTCGCTTTCTCTATAGGCTTGCTTCTCCACCTCGATTTGATCAATCTTTCTTGTTCAAGCTTCAGTCTTGGCCGTCTTTATGCCTTTTCTTTTCTTTTCTCTTGATTGAACCTGGTAGTTTCTTGATGTTCGAGAGCGTTTTTGTGCTTGCTGTTATAGCCTCGGAGGAGGGTTGAAATTTCGGCGTCGGTTTTGATTCGTATGTTGGGGTTCTGGGTTGTCGCGTTTATTCTCTGAGATGGCGACTTCTTCGATTCGCCTGGTGTTGTCGAGCTGATTATCCTTGTTAGTGTTAGAGGTTGTGCGCTTCTTTTGTTGTTTGGTCTTTTGGGTTTTTTTTATTGATGGAAGCTCCAAATTTGCTGGGGCGACTTCTTCGATTCGCCTGGTGTTGTCGAGCTGATTATCTTGTGTGAGTGCCGGGTTAGTGTTAGCCCACTTCAAGGTGTGCGCGCTTCTTTTGTTGTTTGGTCTTTGGGGTTTTTCTTATTGATGGAAGCTCCAAATTTGCTGGGGTGAGAATAATGTGGGTGGAGATGCTTGAGCCAGGCTAATCACTGCTCATTGGAGTCGTGTGATTATGGTATGTGATGATTACTTATTCTTTGTGGGCATTGTGTAAATGTCGACGTGGTTCTGACGCTAGACCTTGCTTTTCTGAGAGTGCATCTGAGATGCTGCTCAGAATTGACTTTCTCGTGCATTTTGAAATTAGCTGGTTCAAATTTTCCTGAACTGGAACTACTTATTCTTTTTGGCGTTTGAGTCGGGAGCTAGATTTCATGGCGCAAGTGGCAACGTTTTGCGGTTTTTTGTGAACTGCGAGTACCGTGGCTTATTTTCTTGCTGTCTGTGTCCTAAAGTTTCAGGTACATGTGCTCAGTAGTGGGAGGAAAATAAAACCAATATGGCTCATCTAGTTTCTTCAACGTCATGCTCCTTGAAGATCTCCACCACTAATAAAGCTTTCCCTCGAAGATCAGGTCATGGTCCAACTGCATTTCCTTCTTCTTGGGCTTTAAAAAGTTCAAGAATTCCATACGAGAGTCATTTTTCTCGACGAGAGAAACATCAGAGAAAATTTATTGTTCAAGCAACAGCAGTGCCTCTGAATCAACAGGTACCTACTCAAGCTGGCTCTGGCTCTTACCAGCACTCTAATGGTTCAACCAAGATGCAGCGAGTCATGGTTATTGGTGGAGATGGTTACTGTGGCTGGGCCACAGCACTTCATTTATCCAACAAAGGATATCAAGTTGCCATTGTGGATAGCCTTGTCCGTCGGCTGTTTGACCACCAACTTGGTCTTGATTCCTTGACTCCTATTGCCTCAATCCACAACCGTCTCCGGCGCTGGAAATCAATCACTGGGAAAAATATTGAGCTTTACGTTGGCGACATATGTGACTTTGAGTTCTTAGCAGAATCCTTCAATTCATTTGAGCCTGATGTTGTTGTCCATTTCGCAGAGCAGAGATCTGCTCCTTACTCCATGATGGATCGGTCAAGGGCTGTTTTTACGCAGCACAACAATGTCATTGGAACTCTTAATGTGCTCTTTGCTATTAAGGAGTTTAGAGAGGAGTGTCATCTGGTGAAGTTGGGCACTATGGGAGAATATGGAACTCCAAACATTGATATTGAGGAGGGCTACATAACTATCACTCATAATGGACGAACGGATACTTTGCCCTATCCAAAACAAGCTAACTCCTTTTACCATCTAAGTAAGGTCCATGATTCGCACAATATAGACTTCACTTGCAAGGCCTGGGGGATAAGAGCAACGGATTTAAATCAAGGAGTGGTTTATGGGGTGAGGACAGACGAGACTGATTTGCATGAGGAGCTCAATAACAGATTTGATTATGATGGAGTATTCGGAACTGCATTGAATCGGTTCTGCGTTCAAGCTGCAGTTGGTCATCCACTTACGGTATATGGCAAAGGGGGCCAGGTAATAATCTTCTGCTTACAAGTAGCGTGGTTGTATCTCCACATGCCGATTATACATATCATTATTTGGCTGTTTACTTTCCTTCAATATAAGCAACAATAGCCTAAATATATAAATTCTAAATAGTAAAGCTTTTATAGTTGCTTATGAACTTATTCATCACATGTCAATTAAAAGTACCTCCTCTTATAGTTCTCTTGAACTGTGATTTGTACTTTTAGTTGTTTTGCGTTTAATAAGACAGAATAGAACAGAATGGAATGTAATGACAATCCACATATTTTTGTTTGGTAAACTGTGGAATGGAATGAAGATTCTTGTGTTTGGTTGTAAGTAAAAAAATGTTAATGGGAATGGAATTGAATGGGATTTTCTAATAAGTTCAAATAGTATGTATTTGCATGGGTAGTATACTAATTGAATTTTCTTGAATATAATGTAGAATTATCAAATATTTAACAGTATTTATATTTCATTAATTATATTTTGATAACTGTAATTTACAATTATTTAGAAAATGAACTTCTTATGTGATTAAAATAATTAATTAATAGAATATAATTTCAAAAATTGGCAATTAGTTGAATTATACTAATTAATAATTAATAATACCTGATTTTTTAAAATTATATAATTGTATTTATTAATTTTTTGGTTAAAGAAAAATGAAAGGGATCACCATCGCCCAATCCTTCAAGTAGGCAAATGGGTATTCCATTCCAGTGTTGCCAAACAAACACATAATTGGAAAGAAAGAGGATATCATTCCATTCCAATGTGACTAATCACACACAACAAGAACCTTGATATGTCTAAGCAAGGGCCTAGCCTCCAAAGTGAAGTCCTTTCCAGAGAAACTTCAGCGGGATTTAGGTACTTGAAGTGCAGTTATGTTTGAGGATTATTATAGATCATCAAGGGGAAAATTTCTTCCATTACTGCATGCGCATGATTAACGCCTCCCTTCTGCAAACATCTGTATGGCATCTGTCACAAAGTGTTGTATTTTAATAGTTGGATTTTAATAAAAGGGAACATTCAAGCACTGCCAAAACTTTGTCCGAATGAAGCCAAAAGTCTGGAGATTCACTTTTCTCAACATTCAGAGTCATTTATAAAGTGTCTTTTGGACCTTGGATGTACTGTGGAGCGATCCATGTATTTTCATCTTCCTTAATACCCTTTTCTCCATTAGTTTCATTCTTTTGTTTTTTCATGACTGTCCTCATACTTTGCAGACCAGGGGATACCTTGATATAAGAGATACAGTTCAATGTGTTGAGCTTGCTATTGCAAATCCAGCAAATCCCGGCGAGTTCCGTGTCTTTAATCAATTCACTGAGCAATTTTCTGTCAATCAACTTGCTGCCCTTGTTACGAAAGCTGGAGCCAAGCTTGGGCTTGACGTGCAAACCACCACTGTCCCAAATCCAAGAGTGGAAGCAGAAGAACATTATTACAATGCCAAGCACACTAAGCTGATTGACTTGGGAGTCCAGCCGCACCTTCTTTCAGACTCCCTTTTGGATTCACTGCTTAACTTTGCAATAAAGTATGAGGATCGGATTGACAAGAAACAGATTATGCCCAGCATATCTTGGAAAAAGATTGGAGCCAAACCAAAAACTGTTGTGGCCTAAGTTTTAGTAGAGGTGATTTAGAGACAGACTAGAAACATCAAGCATAGATTTCTTCTTTCCTTTCCTTTGCCTTCCCTGCTGCTCTTTCCCACTTTTAAGCGGTGTTGTGTCTTTCTCTCTTAATGTAGTCTGTGATTGTTCTTTTCTACTGTGGCGCAGTTCTTGCTGCCCAGGTCGTAGTTGCTTATGTATAATTATGAATTGGAAATGATTGTATGCTAGTAGGATAATGGGTGGACATCTAGAAGAACAGCCATTTCTCTTGCACTTAGCATACTTCTGGCGGGATAGTTCTTCCAATATGTTGCTGGGTATTGTCAGGTTACATCTGACAGAAAGCAAAAGCAGTTGATGCAAATCTTGTTTGGATTTTCAAGGTTCTCGCTTATTTGATTTTTTTCAACAACTAAGCAGGAATAGATACTGTTCTGGCATTTTGTCCCAACCAGAGGTGTTTTCACAGGTCTAATCGTCTTTTCTTTTCTTTTTGTTTTTTGAAGGGAGATGGGAGGGGATGGCTGTTTAGCCGTCTACAATTTCTTTAAATGATCTTGTATTCCACCAGATATGTTGGATCCAAAGATTGACCTTTTTCTGTTTCTGGATATACCAGAGGGAAGGCAATTAATTCTACTACTTAACAAGAATGGCTAAACCATCCTAGGAAGCAGCCTAATTTTATGTGGAATCTCGTAGGTCGAGTTTGTGTAAGAGAAAAACATTGCCCATATGTTAAAACTGATGCAGTGAAGAAGATGCTGCTTGTTTTTCTCATGTAATTGGAGAACTTACTGCCAGTTTAACTTCCAGCGCAAGTCTCAATGTTTTCCCAGTTAGATAACATATAGGGGCGCGGGCTGCACTTTTCAGATTAATTCTTCAAGGATGTTCTTACATCTACACCAAAGAGTTCATCCGCCAAAAGTTTCCACCTGTTTGACAGCCACATTTCTGTTGTCAACTTGCCATTCAATGTGATCTCAATTGCACTTCGTCCTGGTTCTCCGCAAACTAGACGAAAGGGCTTCAGTCAATGACAGGGTCACCGATGACTAGTTTTGCTGTAAAAAATCATCAGATACACCACAATAGATTTGCAATGTTATGAAAGAATGATCTGCCTGTTACCACTGCTAAGCTTGGCAGTTTTAGTACAGTTGGCTTGAAACTCTACATGTATTTTTGCAAGACTAATAATGCTAGTTGCAACATTGTTTCCACTGCATGATTTGTTTACTTTGCATTTGACTAGAAACGTGATACCAAGTTGCATGATGGGCACATTTATTCCAACTATTACGTCAATGTGCTTAAATGGCTTGGAAAGGTGAGGACAAGTGAGAGGAGTGCTTGTCTGCATGTTTCTGCCAGTCCTCATATTGTAAGTTAAAAAAGGCGGCAGAAGCGATGGTGTTTTCACATCCTTGAATGAGGAGAATTTGCAGGTTTTGATGGTGGAAACGTATTGGCCGTGCCTTTGTTTGGACAACTATCAGTCTTCAAAAAATCCAAGACAACGGAAGTCAACTCATCTTGATGCGAGGTGTATTCATGATCAGCTCCTTCTATGATGCACAGCTTGTGATTTGATATGACCTTGGCAAACTCCAGAGAATCTTCCGCTGGTACAATTTTGTCAAGGGAACCATGAACAATCAACACCCTACAATTACCAGCATAAGCACCCGAGTGTCATCGGAAAAGTAACAAATTTAGTGACAGCCAGGAAAAATCAAAAGATGGTTAACTTAATTCAATCAATCAATGGCCATGATATTCCTTAAACTATTTAGCTGGAATTGAGAAACTAAAACAGATGAAGATGCATTGACCTAGCCATTACGAAAAGAAACATTTTATGGGCTTCCTTTTCATTAATGGGGGATGTAAAAGCCAAGTTTTATGATAAACATACAACCGAGATTACACACGTTTAAGAGTGTCCAATTTACAAGTCAGAGACAAATTTTCTTATGTTAGAGAAAAGAAGAATTGCAGTTTTAGCAGATCAGACAAGATGCACCCTACCATACTACCAGAATTCAGACCTGCAGTCTCTGGAAATCACTTGGGATGATGTGCATGTATCAGTTGTAAGGCGATCCATCAAACTTTCTTCTGTTACTCGGTACTCAAACAATCCTGCAAATGGACAAGAATGCACTACTATCTTAATTCTGGATCCTAAATCCTCTACTGTTCCATCAACTAGATAGTGAATATGCATGTGCAATAATAAGCTTCAGGTAATGAAACCCTTTTCCAAAAGCATTGACTAATAGGTTACCAGCACAACAAAAGATTTCCACATTGCAATTAGAAACTCGACGACTTCAATAACAATACAAGTAGGCTGAGTTGATAAGATACTTTACCTCTTCTATTCTTCACATCAATGAATCCATTCTTCTTGATCCTTTGTAGAAAATCTTTACCTAATCGACCTTCGATGCCTCTCTCCAGATTGAAACGTCCAGATAAATTGACTACAATATTTACGTCTTTATATTTTGATGCATACAAGAGCACTACATTTCCTCCTGCAAACCCACCGGAAAATAATGCCTTACTTAGGTTACTTCAGTATAATTGGAGGTTCATGTTTTCAAATATGCTGCATCATCCCAAAACACAGATAAAGTCAACCTTTGCTGTGTCCAATAATTGCCTTTATAAAACGTTTCTGCCCCAAGAAATGTTCAATTACAGCCCGTAAGTCATCAACTTCTCTCCAATAGTTACCATACTGAAATGAACCTTCACTTTCCCTGAGAGAGATGGATCAAAAGCACTTAAACAGAAGCACAAGATGAATTTAAAAAACCTTGCAAGAGCAATGATTTAGAGAAGCTAACAACTGCAGATAAATTATTAAATATTCTCCAGATAAATTATTAAATATTCCAGTCACGGAGCTGGAAACTTCATTACACTGCCGATTGAATAATTCAAAAGTATATATATATATTTTTTGTGCTAAGTATTTATATATTTTGAACGTCATAAAGAACGAGATTACAAAGCACATCTATGCTTATTGTCAAAGAATCTCTGATGAGATCTGCAAATCTTTTCTACTGGTCACAAAGTGCATAACAGTAGGATAACTGCCTCTTTTGACACCAAAGCATCCTCCAGAGAAAAATTATAAACTACTTAGCTCACCTATCTCCTTATTTATCAAGAAATTTACTCACCCGTTTCCTGCAAAGTCAAAACGAAAAGCGCTGATTCCCTCCCTCTCCAAAGCGCTGGCAAGGGTTACCATAGGAATGCGCTCCTGCAAAATAGTCAGCATCACACAACATGATCAATGTTGCATATGTTTTAAGAGAGTAAGTTCTTTGCAACCCACAAGCAGCCGGAGACTGTGATCACAATTTCAAGGAAGGACTAATATTTTGAAAACCAAGACATTCTTAGAAACTCCTGCCTTGCAGAATGCAGGTATGGATATCTAAAAAGAAGAAGAAGAGCATTGTCGGGCAAAGCATAACGAAATCAACCACAGAATTCTCCAGCTGGTGATGTTGCCGCTCACATAAACCATTCCATCCTACCCAGGGACTCCAAAGTTTTTGAAAATCAATGGTAATTTAGGAGAACATCTACATTGACAAGGCACCACTACACGTAGCAATCACAATCAAATGCCGAAACATCGAAGGAAGCTAGAAAGTTGTAATTTTCAGAACAAGTGGTCATCTTGGTCAGGCTGGAATTGCAGTAAAACTCAAACATTACCAACCTTCCAAGACTGGAACCCATGACACAATATCACGAGCTCCTTCGACCCTGTCTCGTGTAATATGCCGACAAGATTCTCGCCATGCTTGTTCGGGATGATGATTCTCCGTCCATGCATAGCTACACAGAAGAAAGAGACGACCCGAAACGATTCAAGTCAAGAGCTTTTCGAACACCATCACCTACCCTCGATTTTCCAAACGACGGGCAAGGACTCCAAAAATCACCGAAACCCATCACGAATCCAAGAACTCGAGACACCAAAGAGGAGACGAGCTTGATCAGAATTGCAAGCCGGGCTGAATTTACCGTGAAAGGTAAGAGCTTGCCATTACCAGGATCGCCGACTGGTTCGGCTCGGGGGTGACTCGGCCGGGCCCGCGACATGGGAGCAGAGCAGGGGCTTTCAGCTTGGAGGTCTCGTTGAATCCGATTCTGGGAAAAAAAGGCGTGTAATTTCTGTCTTTGAGTTAGACATAAGCTTATGAATTTATGATTATCTAGAACAATGAAAGAATATTAGTTTCGAAACCTTATTATATACACACACACACACACACACACACACACACACATATATATATATATATTGATAATTTGAGCTTAATTTGAGTTCGATGTAAGGTTTCATTAGCCAGCCTCAAGGACTCAATTGAGAATGAGTTCGAGGAATCGGTATCATTGAGATCTAGGTAAGTGATCATATGATGTCCGATCGATCTTCAAATGATTAAACTACAAGTAGGACTTGATACATCAAAAGGGTTTGAACGCACGTGTCACAATTCTAAGATTTTCAAGGCTTAATGTACCGAGAAATAATTAATGGGAATGAGATAAGTCTTGAATTAACAAAGGCGAAAATATATATTTACATTCAAGATATTTCTTGTATTGATGAGATAGATGATAATCTTGTATTTATTAGAATAGATGGTAGTTGGAATAGTATTAATTAAAAGGTTTCATGTATAAATAAGGATGCTCTCCCCTTACTTGTATGAGCTAGAAAATACATTCTCTCCCAAAGCTTTTTCTCTCTAAATATTCTCTCTCTACGATTCAAGTTAGTGAAAACAGTTTGTTCAAAGAGACGGAGGAGTATATCAAGTGGTTGACAGAATGTTGAACCAAGATGATGTCAATGTTGCCGTTGTTGGTGAGGCAATGAGACCTGCAATAGAGCCAGGAGGAGGGCCGCTTTGATGGACATTATGCCTTCCCTTGAGGAAAGGTTCGCCAGAATGAAGGCCACCAAGATGGAGTTCGTGAAAGAAATCGATGAGGCAAAAAACATGAATCGACAGGTCGAAGAGACACTCTACCACGAAAACAAATCCACAGCTCCCATGTGCTTGAAGGACAAATCCCTTGAAGTCACGATCGAGGCTTTGAAGATGGAAGTCCTAGAGCTCAAAGAGACAACTCGAGCAAAGCTGAGATTGAAATTTTGGAGTTGGAGATCCAAGAGCTCAAAATAGCACTAGTCTTACACAACGATGTCGTGCCAATTCAAGAGACCAAGTTAAGAAAACCCCCTAATTTCCTAACCAACAATACCATGCTTTGGTGGCAAAATAGGTGTGATGAGACCAAGCAAGGTGTTTATCCCATCTACACATGGGATTATTTTGTCAAAAAAATTCAAGATTATTTCTTGAGTTCACCCAACAACAAGCTCGTAGCATACTCCATCGCCGTGAATAAAAAGACATGGTTCAATAGTACGTGAAGGAGTTGACCGACCTCAAACTCCAAATTCTCATCTTAGGGGAGGAGGAGGCTTTCGGAACATTCATGAATGGTTTGAAGCCTTACGCCAACTTAAGTTTAAAAGATGGGATGTGCGGAGTATCAAAGGCACTCACTATACCCAAGTCCAATGCTAACTTCACCAAACCCGAATCTTCCAAGTCCAAAGGAAATGGGTGGAGAACGGATTGCCACCATGACGAAAATATGGAATGTAATTACCTATGGTTGAAAAGATCAACGAGAAAAATCATGGGGGAGAAGGTCCTTCCAAACAACCAAACCAAAGGTTGAACCAACCCCACATGGCTTCTACCAAGAATGGGAGAAGAAGTTGCCACCATCCACAAGTTTCATTTGCCACCGTCCCTATTGAACCAAGATTGTCCAAAGAATAACAAACCCGCGGCATTGCTCGCCATAGAGGAAGAGGAAGAAGCAAAGCAAGAAATTAAACGAATGGCAGCTTAGAACCATAAAGATTCTCAACTCCACACAGATTTAAGCTCCCTCCAAGAAGCCTCCAAGTACAACCTTGCCATTTGTGGAAGTCAAGGTTAGTAACACAAAATCCTATGCCTTGGTTGACACAGGTGCGTTAAACATATTCATCTCAAGCAATGCAACTAAGAGTTGGGACTTCAAGTGGAGCTAACCAAACATCAGTTTAAGGCAATCAACTCAAATGACAAATGGGCCATTGATATTGCTCAAAATGTGGAACTACACATTGGTGATTAGAAAGACATTCTCTTTTGAGGTAATTTTACTTAATAAATATGATCTTATTTTGGGTTTAAAATTCATTGATAGAGCTAATGCCATGATCGAATGAAAATTAAGTCAATTATTATCACCAACCAAAAATGTCCATTGGTGGTACCCATGATTTTTGGGTTGATGAAGACTAAGAGCATCTCCACAGTATGACTTGTGGACAAAAAGCTAGGAATTGAGGAGCCTATAGGCAAGCCAAAAGTGACACCATAACCTTTGGAGGTGTCCAAGATGGAGCTAGCCGTTCAGTGCCGATTCAAAATGAGATGCCAATCCATAGACTTTTATCATAAGTGGAGAACTTGTCACGCAACATGGAAATAGCTGAACTGAAAAAGGAGTTGCTTGCGAAACAAGTTGGAATTTAAGAGATAGGTAATTGACAAATCAAAAAACAAAAGACCAAGTGACATCGAGACTGAAGAATTGCCAATGTCCAAAGAAACCGACAATTCAAGCAATAAATACTGAGTTGCTCAAATGGGTGGGGGAAAATGGCACTGGTCTCTAAGTTTTCAAAGCTCAATATACCGAGAAATGATGGAGGGGAACAAGACAAGCCTTGAATTAACAATGCCAGGAGGTTCTTGAAAATGTATATTTGTATTCAAGATATTTCTTACACTTAATAAAGTAGATGATAGTCTTGTATTTTATAGGATAAATGGTACTTGGAACAATAATAATTGAAAAACCTCAGGTGTTCTCCCCTCATTTGTATTATCCAACATTCAAGTAATACATTTTCTTCCAAAACTTCACGCTCTGAAAAACACTAACGATCTGAGTTAGCTAGTGAGCGAACAAACAATCCTTGAGAAAAGGGCTTAGCCTAGACTACCCAACGAACGAAAGGAAGCCTAAGTTGTTACCTCCCGGTCTTGATATCAAGCATAGACCCGTGACGTGGATATTAAATGGAATTTCAAAGTGCTCCCCACACTGAGCCGTTCACAGTAAGTTACTAATAACGCACATGCTTGTTTTTCTCGTGCCGATCGACTCTGTAGAAATCGAATCATTCCATCTTAAGCATATTTAACCGGTATTCCAGAGGCACTCGTAGAACTATAAACGAGAAGAATAACCAAATTGTCATCCAAACCTCATATGAGAAAAAGAGGAAGACTTGGTTCTAGACATAAACTATTTATACTGATATAGCCAAGACAAGAATGTCCTAAAAGGAAAAAGTAAAAATAAAAAAGAAATCACAATCCCTGATCTACCCAGATCGTAATGACATGGATCGAGAATACTGGGGACTTTCTATCTTGAGGGGATATTCGCAGATTAGAAAACATCCCTAAATCAAGAGATCGATCGGTCTCAAGTGTACCATGAGAGATCAATCTCTGAGCAAAGCATGGTTTCCCTACCCTTTCTAGTCTCTACGGTTATGAAGCATCATATAAATGCAGTACCAACAGAATTGTTCTTCACATCCAAAAACAGAGTACCAAAAAAATCCTGGTAACCTACTTTGCCACTTCGCGGTCAGTAGTGGTGCACAAATTCTGGAGAAGTCCTTCAGCATGAGCCTTCGACAAAATACCATATGAGGATCTTAAAATCATTCTGTCGTACAAACCACTTGCTAATCTTTCTGCAGTACCGAAAGGGAGCTTCTCTGCATACAATGAGAGAACTCACAATTGGCAGCTGATTAAAACATAGAAAAGCAAGAGATCAGTTCTTTTTTTCTCTCTCCTAAAGAAAATAATGGTGAAAGGAACACGATGTTGCAATCGGTTGCTGCTACTGCTATTTTTATAGAAACGTAGGAGGCTTGAGATACCAAGCTTAAACCGGAGTCATCTCCTGAACAAGATCTCAATTCTCTCAAAATTTTCTTTTTCTCCCGCATCAGTCTATCAGAAACAGACTCTGAATAATTGTTGACCTCAGTACTCTATATTTCGTTTAAAGCACTACATGCCAGTTCCCATTTAATTCAATATATGTACAGCCAAATGTCATGTACAGACTCTGCATTAGAACATTAGCCTATAGTTGAGACCAGAAAGCATCCCTCATTAGTAGACTTAATAGGAGTGTCAGCGCCTTCAATTATACCATAAACTTATTGCAGAACAACAAGAACTAAAGCGAACATAAACACTATCAGTAACTCTTAGGGCAGTAGAATCAATGGCCTTTCCACCTCCATACAGTGCATCCATCAGAAAGCTAAAAATGAACAAAATTTGCATCTTGGCATCACCTGCGACAATATTTGCCAAATTATGAGTTAAGGTGATAGTAAACTTGACTGGCAACAAACAAACTGCAAGATTTTAGATTGGACTTACTTTATATGACATTACATTTTTAACAAATTTTCATCTTTAGCAATCAATAGGCATCCTAAAATTTTCACCAAAAAAAATAAAATAGTTAAAAGTATGTATAAATATAAATACTAGATTCACCACCCAGTCATAGATGATAGTTCACCAACCTCCTTCCTGCTATGATCCCACAGGAGCAATGCCCTTGGCTTTTGCAGCAGCAGTGGCGGCTGCAGCTGCTGCCGCAGCTGCCGCAGCAGCAGATGCAGCTGGATTTGGCGTTGAAGGAGGCACTGCGTTGGACTGAGAGCTGTTCTGTTGTTCAACTACCTGCTGTTGCTGTTGCACATGCTGCTGCTCAGAATTGACTTGTGCAAGTAGATTGTTTATCTGGCTTCCTGAGAGCGTTTCGAACTCAAGTAGAGCATTAGCAAGAGCATGGAGTTCCTTGCTATGAGTGGTAAGGATGGTCTTGGCATTGTTGTAAGCCCTGTCAAGAAGCCGCTGCACTTCTTTCTCAATAAGAAGCCGAGTCTCAGTGCTCATGCTCTTGCCATAGTAGTTATAAGTTACAAGCCCAGCTTCATTGCTCATGCCATATTTTGTAACCATTGTTCTGGCAAGGTTAGTAGCTTGCTGAAGGTCAGAAGATGCACCAGAAGTCACTTCATTCTCTCCGAAAATGAGCTCCTCTGCAACTCGCCCGCCCATGCAAACATCAAGTCTAGCAAGCATCTGCTTACGGGAGACACTTGTCTCATCCTTATCAGGCAGCTGGGAAACCATGCCCAGAGCCATGCCTCGGGGAACAATTGTAGCCTTGTGAACTGGAAGAGCTCCATCCGTGTGAATAGCCACAAGGGCATGTCCACCCTCATGAAAAGCTGTAAGTTTTCTTGACTCATCGGAGATGACAGCAGATTTTCTTTCACTTCCCATCATGATCTTGTCCTTCGCATGCTCAAGATCTGCCATGCTGACAGCTTTGGAACCATCCATCGCAGCCTTCAGAGCAGCCATGTTGACTAAATTTGCCAGATCAGCACCCGAAAATCCAGGCGTTCCTCTCGCAATAATCTTCAGATCAACATCCTCTGCCTTCAGGACCTGTTAACACCATCCACTTAGTTAGGCTTAGTCCTATATAGTAAATATTTGTCCAAGAATCAAGGAGAAAGCATACCCAGATTGCTGCCTTTTCTACACATACAGAGTTAGCAGCACTAATCCACCACCCAATAGCTAAGAGTACGACATAGATGTAACTTGACAGGTATGAAAAGCATGTTCATTTCATGTGATAAAGTAAAATCACGATGCTGAAAGAACTTGGTTTGAACCAAAGAAGCTTGCATATATTTGCTACTGCGAAAGCATGTGTAAATCCAAGAGTAGTGCTATCATGGATCAGGTCTCATGGTAAGATAAAAAGAATATGCTAAAAACAAATGGATAAGTGGATAAGAGAATATAGAGCCCATGAACAAGACATAAAGAGCTTATTTCCCCAAGAACAATATAGATTAAATGAGCTTATAGCTGTGGAGTGTGAAAATAGATATAGGTCAAAAGAGACAAATTCTCCTAATATGTAGTAGAAACAAAATATGTTCCTAAAGTATAGTACCTTTGACATATGGGACTCCAAAATCTGTCTCCGCCCTTCAACATCGGGATTGGGGACAACAATATGTCGATCAAACCGTCCAGGTCTCACCAGTGCCTTGTCCAATGACTCTGGAAAGTTTGTAGCAGCGATCACAATAATCCCTTCATTTTGTTTGAAACCGTCCAACTCAACAAGTAGTTGATTCAAAGTCATCTTCATGTATTGCTGGTCCTTCGGGTTACGGCTTCCTCCAATTGCATCTATCTCATCTATGAATATAATACAAGGAGACCGTTTCTTTGCAGCGGAAAAAAGATCTCTCACCCTCCGAGCTCCAACACCAACAAACATCTCTTCAAATTCACTGCCACTGCAGGAAAAAAAAGGTACTCCAGCTTCTCCAGCAATAGCTCTTGCTAGCATAGTCTTACCAGTACCAGGTGGTCCAACAAGTAAAACACCTTTTGGAAGCTTACCACCAAGACGTGTGAAACGCTGTCACAGAAAAGCAGCAAAACATATTTTATCACAGCAAAACAAGTTGTGAAGGACTACATCGGAATACATAGGTGAGCCAATTGAAATTTGGAGAAAAAGGGCCAAACAAACTACAAACCTTAGATGTAGACAGAGCACTAAGGCCCTGCTTGGTAACACTCCTAGAAACAACTGATTATTCTTTTGTTCCCCAGAACAAAAAAAGAATAGAAATCCATTTGGTAAATTTTTCGTTCACGGTAACAAAAATCCTTTTTTTTTTTTTTAATTTTTAGGAATAAATTTGGAACAGAATCAAAAAGTAAAAAAAGTTGCTTCTTATTCCCGAAAACAATTCCTAGAATCAAGTCTAATTTTTCTTCTTTTCTCCTCTTTCCTTTTCTTCTTCTTTCTTTTGGTCGGTTGCTGGCCTTGGCCACAGTCAATGACAGGCCAAACAAGGGCCGATGACCTTGTTGGAGCGTCGCCGAGGGCATGGCAAGGCTTGGCCTCACCTTGGCTGGGTGAGGTGGGCAACGATGGCCAGCCTCGCCAGGCCAGGGCAAAGTGAAGGCTTATGATGGCCAAGCGAGCTTGCCGAACCTCACCTTGGCCTGGCGAGGCTCCGATGAGCTAGTGGCCACCAACCAGCCACAAAGAAGGAGAAAGAAGAAGATAAAAGGAAAAAGAAAAAGTAGAAAAGAGAAAAATAATAAAAAATTAAAAGAAACAAAAAAATTTAAAAACCATACCAAATGCATTTCTATACCAGGAATAGAAATTTTGTACAGTTACCAAACGCCTTAAAAAACTTAGAAATTGTTCCCAAGAATAGAATTTAAAAAAAAAAAAAAAAAAAACCATTTCTAAGCAGTAAAAATTGTTCCCGAAAACAAAATGATTACCAAACACATCCTAACAAGGTAGGGAAACATAAAAAGAGGAAGTTATGCCCAGCAACTCGTATAGATAATAAAAGACAACATGAGCCGACAACCATTACCGAAATAGCTTATAGTGTGAATATTAGATCCTGAATTGTCTAAATTAAATTTAAAAAAAAAAAAAAAATCATCGATGCTTCCCAACCAGTCAAAATGAAGTAAGCATCATAAAGCATAAACACATATCCTCTTCTCCACAAATCAATCAGATGTGGAGAGAAAAGAATTCAACCAACATGTATTAGAAACTAAATAAAGCAAGACTGATCAAGTTAGTAAATCAGCCACCCAGATTATGAGAGCAATAGCTTGTCTTTTAAATTGAACAACATGACTCAATAGATAATTCCCAACTTATATTTGCGTATTGCTCTGCCAAATTTAGATAAGCTGAATAAATTTGTGAATGAAGGAAGCCCATATTGAGTATTGAAAATTCCTGATTCTCTTTCACTGAAAATAGTGGCTCAACATGTCCATTTCTGCTTCAAATAAGAGCACAATCCCTTAGGTGGTTAGCGAGAGAGAGGGGGGGAGGGGGAAGAAAGAACCTTTGGATCTCGAAGATAGTGAACAATTTCTTCTAACTCAGCCTTTGCCTCATCAACACCCTTCACATCACTGAACTTTGTGCTGGATTCCATGCTCGGTTGCACTTCTTCATGAAGACCAAGTCCTGCTAAGAAAATAATTAAAATAATGAAAGAACCTTATAATTCACCTTGATAACTCTAGAAATGATAAAATGTTATCTCCCCCCTTCATGAGTAGATAATGCAAATCATATCATGATCTTCACATACCTTTACTTATACCCCTATCCTCAATAAGAGCTCCAACCCCAGAAATCAAGAGAAAGGCCAACGCAATTGTACGTATTGTACGCCACAGCTGCTCTTTAAAATGCCCTCCTTCTGCAGCTACCATGTGTATAGGAGCACCTGCTGTCCCAAGAATACCATCTTTTGTAGATTTCCCCACATTCTTGAAAGCTGAAAATGCACCGATACCTTCTTCCTCCCTAGCAGAAGTACCAATACCTGCATTTCATCCACAAAAAGCTTGAAAACTTAACTTCACACAAAGAGATTACAAGAGTAGAAGATCAAGAAAGAAGGTACAAACAACAAAAAGTGAAGATCAGATATGTTGCCAGGTTAACTAAATTGCAGTATGAATAACACATTAAGACTAATATATCAAAATAGAATAAGAGAGAAATCTAGCAAGATAACAATAATCCAAGAATTATATGTATAAAGTAACAAAGCTCCAACATTTACCTCTCTGCAGAGTCTTCAATAACTCACTCTCGTTTAGCCTGTCAACTTTAACCAATGCCTTAACATATTCAGCAAGTGCTGAGGGGTTGGAGTGCAAAGATGGTTGACTTTCGAAAAGTCTAATAACTGCTTCAGGATCGTTCCTGTGGTAAAGTTCTTTAAGATGGGCAACCTCACTTGCTTCATCTGCGTCACGTACTCTCCGAGCTAAATGACCAACATAGCTTGACTGAAACCTCCCTTGTGCTCCTGCAGGCAAATTTCCTGCACCAACAGGAATATTACATGCCAATCATCACGGTTTCAGAAACCTGACAAAATAATCCATGGGTGGGGAGAATGATTGGCCTGCGGGTGCTTTTTAAGTACCTTTTTTATACTATTTGAGTGTACCACAGACATAACCCCTGTATTTAAAATTTATTAAGAAAACCAACTCAACAACTTCAGATTTACATTTACCGCCACAGTCAGAGTTTCCATGTCCACTTTTATTACCAAACAATGTTGACACAGCATCATTGGTGATTAATATGGAATGTGGTTACTGCATCAACTTTTCACTTAGTAGTAAGTGATACCGCCAAGGCATTCTCCAAAGAATGGGCCTGACAAGTCTGACAGATGCTTGGCACTTCTTCAAGCTTGCAGGAGTTGTTTTAGTATTGTCAGACAGTAGAATGGTTGTCGTAGCATACCCTCAATGTTGATTTGCTTTTTTTTTTCTATTCAAACTCTTATAAGCAATATATGAGAAACTCGGAATTACAAAATCCAACAATCCATTAAATCAACATTCACATGAAGATGATGGATCAAAATACTACGTGGAAATGATAACAACAAAAAGAACTCATAAATATCCGACAGGCATACCTCTACCAACTCTCGATGCTGTGACAAAATGGTTTGGTCTAGCGAGTGAATATTTCAGCTTCCCAAACCCTGATTCGTGCCTTAAAACCTGTTAGAAGACAAAAGATAAAGTCAAGCAGTTGACCATAATGGCCATGACCCACATGCTATGCTATGTTAAAGCAAAATGTCACCAGCAGTCATCACATGCAGTAACAAAGTAACAAACTACCAAAACTAGGCACTCTAAAACCTGCTGGCTTAGTGAAAACAAATCTCATATATAACTTGATTGGAAGAAGTCCCCCAAGCTTGTATTCACAACACACAGGTTCACACCGTCCCTTGCTCCTTTGTATCTCTCACAATTAACCATGGCACTCCAGAGTCACTTTCATTAGTGTTAACATTTTATTACAATTAAGCTAAAGTGTTAGCATTTGATTACTACGATCAAGATACTTGAATGGAAAATGTAAAATAATGCAGTTACACTCTTCTGATAGAATTAGCTATAGACAAACATAGACAAACAAATAAATGCTTCCATACTCCATATCGTTGTCTGATCAGGAGAAAATGGCTCAACAAACAGAAAGATGCAATTAAAAGGACTTCGCATAGAGAATTACTCAAATTTACATTAGTCAGCCACTAGCAAATGACATAGGAAAGGGGGATGCATGGAAATGAATGCGCAAAAGGAGATAAAAAATGCACTCTCCACACCCTACGGCACGCAAAACCCACTCCCACCCCCAAACCAGAATCCCCTCCCCCCAGCCCCCAGTCAGGGATAAGCACCACAGGAAACCTAGCTGGACTCACATTTATCATCCTCAAGATTCATGGAACAGGTCACCAACTAGACCATGTTCAGAAATAAGCTCAAGTCACAATCATCGCATGTTATGAAGAGTTAGAAAGGAATAAACTTGAATGCACCACAGTTACCCAACGGGCCTTTTCTCATTCTAGCCAATGCTGAACTTCCTATTTGCCAACTCAAGAAACGGGTAAAATCCCAGGTAATAAAGAAGAAGGTTCCGGTGAGGAGCAAATATACCACGAAAATCACGTGCCATGCTACTGCACAAAGGAATTGCACCCTATATTGTCATCACTGCAGCCACGCGCCATCACCTCTCGCTCAATTCATCACCTTTAGTCAATCCTCACACTAGCGAGTACAATCTTATCTACTGAGCAACGCCCTCCACTCAACCCACCGTCGAATATAATTACAAAAAAAAAAAAAAAAAATCCAATCTTTCATTCCATCGCAAGCCACCGGACATGATCCCACGAATCACCGCGCCGCACGCCCATCGCTACGCAATTCCCAATTAAAGCTAATGGGCTCAAATCAGCCCACCAAGACCGCATGCTTCCCCCGCAAGTTTCCATCGAACACCCGACCCGAGTCGAGTAACCCTAACCTAACGCCACCCAGCACGAAAAAGATAAACCGCAGGCACAAATGACAGAAGGAAGCATCGGATTGATTGATTCGGCCGACCTCGGTGAGCAGGCGCCTCCAAGCCATCGGCCCCGAGCGAGAAAACGGCCGGTCCCCCCCGCGTCGATCCCTCCTCGCTCCTTCCTCCCTCCGGGAGCTGCTTCTGAGCCGATTGCCGCGGGCGCTGCGCTCGGCTCGGCTCGGCTCGGCTCGGCAACGACGCGTTCGCGCGAGAGATTGCTCTAGAGAGAGAGAGAGAGAGACGGAGGGGATGCGTTGGATTGGAGGGGAGTCGAAAATGGCGACGCCGGATTTTGTTATTAATATCTTCGGTTTCCGCTGCGGAGGAAGGAAGACGGGAAAGAGAGAGAGAGAGAAAAGATCGTGCGGCTTGGCGGACCGATTCTAATGTGCGCGAGGTGGAGCTGTGCGCACCTCATTATCGCCCTCTCTCTACCTGTACGCCCCTAGCGCCTTCTGGAAATGTCGGATTTGCCCTCCCTCCCGGCGGGTCGGATGCCTGATTTTTTTTCGCTCCATCCGGGCCTCGCGTCGGAGGCGGCCGGAAAATCGGGCCGGGCTGAATCGCGCGCGGCCCGGCCCGGCCCTCGAGTCCTCGTCTTTAGGGCCTGTGAGGCCTTAAGTTTAGGCCCATCATGGAGCACCAAGGCCCAGAGGGAGGACAGGTTGCAGATATTTTTTGATAGAGAATGCGGCATGGCACGGACCGGATGTTTTCGAGGCACAAATAGGTAGGCCGAGGAGGCGGCGGACCCAAGAGGACCGAGCTGAGTCTTGTGAAGTTTTTAGAGGTTCAGGATTGCTGGAAATATATCGTTGTATTCGAGAGAATTCTTGTATTTGATTAGACGCGCATGGTAAATAGGGAGATAAAATCTCGACCGTTGTATGGAGGGAAGATCTCCGGTTGTAATTAGAGGAACTTGTATAAATATGGACTCCCTCTTCACCCCTATTTACATTGATGCCTATGCACAATCCAGATCAACCTACACATAATCAAATGTACATGCACATGCGGAGGACTAGCTCTCATGAATATGTGGGGTTTCTCGTTTTTTTAAGGAAATTGCTTACTCTCTTTTCCTTGTAGAATATTCTCAATTTCTTGTTCTAGAGGTACTCTGTGTATGGATATAATGATGTAGTGTAATTCGATATCCTCCACAAACACCCACAACAACACAGAGAGAGAGAGAGAGAGAGAGAGATCAAACCTATACACAAAATTCACACCTTATATGTTATTTCCAAAAATTCAGTAAATTGAAATATTACGAAACAAAGGGAACTTAAGTTGAGTCCCTTAACAAAAACAAGAAGGAAAAGAAAACCAAGATCTTACGTATTTTCCTTACTGTGATTTTCTCTCCATCCACATATTCATTGAGAAGAATGTAAGCGAAAACCTCAGCTTGAAGTTCTTCTTTCTCTAGATTCCCTCTGCGAAATCATGCCGACGAACTCCACGAGAGGACAGTGGAGAGGATGCTCTCCTTGACATCTTTGTAAAGTTGCCATCAACATGTCCTCACTCTCTCTCTCTCTCTCCCTCTCCCTCTCTCTTTCTCTCTCTAAGCAGGCCGAAAGCTGATGGTTGAAGTTGACTGAACATTGTAAAAGAAAAGCTTTACGCCGGGTGTCAATGTGCCTTGTTTCCTGCTTTTACTCTGAGGAAGCCCATCATTCTCTGTCCTGCCACGCTAAACCATCGGGTCAAACCCAGCAACTTTGTGATTGAGAAAATCCTTGGGCGAGAATGCTTTGAGACCCAAGAAATCCCTGGTCGCCATGCTATCTTTGTCGCCCTCGAGGCGATACCTTTTTGCTGATTCCAAGGTCGCCGCTCCCTTAAAATCATCTCCCCCATGTCCCGATGAAGGTCTCTCCGAAATATCATCGCCGTAATTGTTGTTCAAGATCATCTCGTTCAGATCGTCATCAGCCCCGTCCAAAGACGACAGCGGGTTCATCATCATCATCACATTCATGTCTTGTTGAAGAAGAGAGAGAGGAGGACCCGGCTCACCAGCTCCACCTAAAACGCCCGCAGGAGCGGCGACAGCTTTATTCCCGAAAGATGACAAGCTCTGATCAGCAAACCGACCTGTTCCCATCTGATGATCTTGAGGACGATGATGATGACGGTCACGTGACCCCAGGTTCACGAGATTATTATCGTGCATGCGACTGTGGTGTGCTTGTGGGGCACTGCAGTTGACTCCAAGCGATGAGCTGGGCTGGTTGTTCATGGTCACCCCCATCTGCGCTGCTTTTTGCAACAGTGCAGTTGCTGACATGTGAGGGGAGGAAGAAGGCGAAGAAAACCCAGTCCCAGTGTGCTCTGCGTGAGGAAGATTAATGCTAATGCCAGCGGAAGGATTATCGGAGCTAGGGTTTTGGAGAACCTGCGCCGATGGGTCTAAAAAAGACGATGGGGACGACAAGGTACCGCGGGAGCTATAAGGCAACGGTGTCCACGAGGGGCCAATGGTCTGTTGCCTGGGGTTGAAGATGTGAACCTGCTGTTGATGTTGCTGCTGTTCTTGCTCTCTCTTGATGGAGAGGGAGTTGATGTTCTGGAGATTGATGCGGGAAGTGACGAGGGAAGTGGTGGGAGGTTGGGAAGAGGAGGAGATCAAGAAGTTGGGCGGGTTTGGAGGAGCGGTTTTTGCGCACTCTTCTGCTAAGGTATCGCAGAAGGCCCTATGTGTGATGAAGCTGTCCCTCCTGCCAAAAGAAAAAAATTGAATATTGTCATTACTATTGTCATCAAGGAAAAAGTCTCGAACCGCCAGCGAATCTAAGCTGTTGAATCGTGGGTGCCTCGTGTAAGATCCATTTGACCCAGCAGCCGTCATCCATTGGCCTCGTGTCTTCTAATCTATTCGCGCAAGTATCGCTCCGAGTAGAGGATGTAAATTATAAACCGAGCAGAAGCAAACAAAAAGAGATCAAGCCCACAATTTTGTTGCGAATGTGAATAGCTTTAAAAGTATTTTTAGTATAGGCAGTGCCCTCTCTCTCTCTCTCTCTCTCTGTGTCCACTCATACTAGCTTTTCGTATTTTCATTTTTCATCCCTGGGTCTAGGACAAAAGGCATTATTGTCATAACCATTTAAAAATTCCTACCCCATCCCCCACGCAGCAGCCACTAGCCATTCTCTCTCTCTCTCTCTCTCTCTCTCTCTCTCTCTCTCTCTCTGAGGAATATGGAACACTTGTAGTCACTAATTGCCGTCTTTTATACATGAGATCATACGTTGTACGGTAAGCTCGTTGAGGCTAAGAGTTTAAAGAGCAATTCAAGATTATTCAAGATTATTCAAGATCATAACTTGGTTGGATAAAAAAAAAAGCACGGTGGCTGATTCTGAACAATTCAAGATTATTCAAAGTGTGTATATGCATTTTCTTTACCTGGAGAAGAGGGTTCCACAGTCGCATTTGTACTCTCTCGTGCCGCAAACCTTTGAGTGAGCCTTCCAGTCTGACTGAACCGCGTAGCGCTTTGAGCACTTCTCGCACTTCCACTTCTTCTCGCCATGCTTTCGGGAGAAGTGCTTCTTGATGCCGGTGAGATCACCGAGCGCTCTCGACGCGTCATGGTGCACGCATGTCGGCTCGGGGCAAACGTACACCTTCTTCCTTATCGGTTCTTCCTTTGCTCTTTGCTTCAGCTTCCAAGGCAGGTTGTGCCCTCTCCTGTGGAGCTGGAGGTTCTGGTCCCTTTGAAACCCTTTGTTGCAGATCTCGCATATGAATCGGTTGGTCGCCATGAGCGTCTTCGGCGACAAGGCTATCACTTCCGCATCTGGGTCTGATTGAAATGGTGTAATATCAATAAGCCACAACTTTTAGAAAGTCTAATAAAAAGGAAGCCATCCCAAAACATCATGTTCGAATCACAGCATCTTCTGCTCAAAATAATACTAGAGGCAAGCTCGCCATTTTACTGATGGATCTTTCCCCCACACACATGAACCAAGAGATTTGCACGCATTAATGCGGATTAACCAGGCATCTTGGACACCCCACCAAAATTAGAAAAGCAATTAGTGAATCAACAGACCTGGATTGCCTGGGAGATTTCTCTTCTTCTTTGGAGGAGGAGATGGTTGATGATTTGCAGAAGCAAAGGAGTGATGAGAATACAAGTTGTTGTTGTTGCCATAAATTTCACTTCCGGAACCTGAAGAAGCACAGATCTCCCCGGACGCAGTGGAGGTCAAATTAGACATGCTGTTGTCATTCACCGCCAACAGGCCTTTCATTTCCATTGCCGCTTCTAATTTCGCAGTACACAACAAAGAACTGTTTCAAAAGATGACTGATGAACTACACACAAGGAATCATGTGGGTGTGGGTGTGGGTGTGTGTGTGTAGACATCTGAGCCCCCCAACAGAAACCCTAATTTGGAAAGGCCAAGAAAGTTGAAAAGAAAGATAACCGAGAAAGGAAAGGGGATATTTTCCCCATGAGCTTCTTACGAGCTTCATTGAATGCACCGATGGCTTCCATTACTACTACCAACCCTTTTTTTCCCTTCAATTCTCTTTCAGAATTATTCCTTTTGCTCTCTTCCCTATTCCAAGTTCTTAAATAAATCTGAAGGGGAGAAGAAGTGAACTTTTACTATGAGCAGAATTGTGCACCAAACCTCTCAGCCACCAGTCTTCAATATGTGTTTGAACAACCACCACCTCCCTCTCATGTACTTGCAGCTTTGTTGCTGATAAACACACCCAAAAAAAGTTCAACAGAAAGCCACACAAGGTAGTACTAATGAGAGAGAGAAATGTAGAAACAGTTGCTCAAGTCTCTGGAGAGCTTTGCAATGAGAGAGAGAGAGAGAGAGAGAGAGAGAAGGAGGGAGGGTGGGAGAGAGAGAGAGGAAGGGAGGGAGGATAAGGCAGTGACATTAAGAGGAAAGGCTTTTAGTTTTCTCTCTAACACCAAAATTCAATATACTGTGAGCCCAGGCCAAACAGCTAGGCTTGTGTTGTTTGTTTTCTGAGGTTGCACTTTCTGTCTTTTCCTTTGTTCTCATTCACTCACAGTCTCATATGAGAGAGAGAGAGAGAGAGGGAGAGGGAGATTTCACTCTCTAATAATTGTCGGTCACTTTAACATATATTTTCTTGCTTTTACAAGCATTGGTTTTTCCACGCCACCTTTTTCCCTCCTATGGCCATGTAAAGTAGACATAAAGCAAAACCAAGTGGAAAGATGAGCCAAACATTTTACACTCTCGTAGAGAGAGAGAGAGAGATGATAAGAAGTTGATTATGAACTTTTAACCTTATGGTGGTGATCAAAGTTTCGAAAAGCATTATCTCTTTTTACCTATACACATGTCCACTCATGGTAACATGATTGGTTAAAAGTGATCATAATTCCAGCAAACCTGCTCTTCATGGGCGGAATAGCACTCCTTTATATGTGCTCATTTTGGGGCGCTTGATGAAAAGATTTGTCCAAGTTAATAAACAGATTCATGTATCCAATAATAAAAGCAACGATCAGGCTAACTAAATTAACAAGTAATGCTGAATAAGTCAGTTTAGTTTATTTTGGAGTTCTTAAACGGATAAAGATATGAGACCCAGTCCTCTGCCTACCATCAACTCTAATTTTCTTATTCTATTTGTGAGAAAGTGACATGCTGATAAACAAACACGAAACATCTAATCAAAAGTATTGTGTGGTGTGGATTTAAATGGTGTAGCTGTAGTTGAGTTTAAAAAATAAACCAAAAGGAGCCTTATTAAATTTAATTGCCGGAGATGTATTTGGATTCATACCCATGTTGTGAAACCCTAGAGAATGATGAGTATACGGCGAAGTTATGACCCCCTAAATTAACTTACTCGATGCATCGTTTGCATTAACCCATCTTATACCAAGTCTCACGGTTTTATTCTTTAACATGTCATTAAATGTTTTTTTTTTACATTAGATCACCAATTCTAACAGTACACACATTTGCTCAATGATAAACATCAAGCGCCTCTTGTAATTTAATTTCAATTTCGTATATATAATCTAGGAACGCGCTTCTCTTATTTGGTGCATAATTGGGTTCATTCATACCCTCTTCGCCGGTCCTTATCTTGCTCCTCTCATCTCGGCAATCACATTCCGCCTTCATCGAACCGTGTTGTTACGAAAGTCTTCCAGCTGAAAATGGGAAATCGAGTGGCTCGTAGATCATATTAAGAATGTACGCGTTTTCATGGCAATGGATACAACAGGAATCCACTCTCGAATTATGGATCCTATGACAATGGGATTTGATTTCCTGGACTTCACCATCCACAATCATCAAGCTTCGTTTCTTTTTAAAATTGTAACAAGGATGAGTTGAGGTTGGGGATTCTCTACTTCGATTTTAATCATTTGCATTGGCCAATCATTATGATGATAGTGTAATATTTTCTTCTGTTCACATTAATTAAAATGATATAAGTAGCATCTAATTCAACAAAAACACTATTGATACGCGTAGTGAATTTTTTTCGTCACTATTGATACGCGTGGAGAATTTTTTCACAAGGCTGAGCTGTGTGTGAGGAGGGCCCTGAGTTCGAAAATTACAAAAGGGTCAAGCCGCCCATGATGTGCAAAGACAATGACTGATTAAATTCTAGGAAGAGAAAATCGTGCCACGGTCGGAATCATTTCACCGACTTCATTTGTGTTTCATCTGTACAAGCTCTTGTTCCAAGAAAGACTTTGGACCATCGGACACGAGACGATCGCGGCCGTGCATTTTTGTAAAATAAACAGGTGCGCACGAATAACTATAACGCGGTATTAAAGTCAGAAATCTCGACTTCACCAAATTCTTGCGTTCGCTTTCGGAAGCGTTATGTAAAGTTCCATTGTCGCATGTACTTCCGATAATGCCAAGTAACAAAATTTAACGTCAAGTATAAGTAACACCACGAGTTCTGAAATCTGAATCTACGCTGTCCACGATTTTTGTCTCGAGTGTTCTGTTTAAATTTTTAGGGTTGTCTCCACAGCCTATGTTATATTATTCAGTGTAAGACAGCAAAAGGGGTGGTTCGATTGGCATTCATTTGTCATTTTCAGCTTTTTACAACTTTTTTCATGTTTATTAGGGTGTCTCCCTCATCCATTATGTGGCTCCAGCTCATCTTTTCTTTTATCCCTTCAATCATTTTATTATTCGGCTACTCACATGAACTAGGTATATGTGCATCTATTTATCGGAACCACCTCATTACATGAGTCCCGCGTGAGATCTATATGATCTAACGGTTTCAATAAATCCAGAAGATTTGCATCCAAATCATTAGAGAGAAATATTTGGAGTGAGAACCGATCTAGGGTAGACCCTAGAATTGGACTGGTCGAGTTCATGAGTCCAATTTGGAATCGATTATTAGCGGTCTGATTCTCGATTATGGGTGAGGAACCAAACTGAACCGAATAACTAGACCAAGAAACCCTAATTCTCTCTTTGTATTCTTGTTGTTGCTATCCCTACCTCTAGTTTATGTAGCATCGACACGGACACGCGACACGCGACACGACACGAGACATTATTTCTCAAAAAATAGAGAATTCTGACATGTTCCAGCATTATATATTAAATATATTATTTTTATATATATGCAAAAATAAATAAATAAATAATAAAAAGAGCATAGAATTAATTTATACTAAAAATATTAATCCAACATTTGTTAATATCATTTATTATTTTAATTTGATAGAGATTGAATGAGAAATTCAAAAATTGCAAACACAAAAGAGTAAATTGGAAGGAACATGTCCTGTTTTCTTACATTTGTTGGAAATTAATAAGATTTCTTATGGTCCCAAACCGAGTTTGGAGTTCGTGATATAGACTGGCTTAAGTTTCTTTGCAAAACAAGGTTTGAGAAAAACAAAAATCCAAGACAAGAACTCTCAAAGTACGACCAAAAGAAAAGGAAATAACTAAATTCGCCATGGAAAATGTGACCAAAAGAGATAACTCGCAAGCGATGCCTGCGAGAGGTGGAAAAAAAATTTTTAAAAAAATCACAACTTTAACTTTGTGGGGGTAGCAGAGCAATGCCAGCGAAAAAAAGGTCATTCCATCGTCACTCACGGGAAGGTCAAAACCTATAAGTGAGAAACTTAAGAGTGAAAATTTTCTTTATTCCCATTTATTTTTGTTATTTTCATTATTTTTTATATATTTATATTCTAACCCCTCAGGTATTGAAAATATTTAAAATTGACCACGTGTGTGTCTGAGTCGCGTGTTGGAGTGTGTCGGGAAGAGTTGACCACGTGTCGAAATGTGTCGGAGCATGTCGAAAACATGTTGTCCCTCTACCTCTAGTTCCTCTCTCTCTCTCTCGCTCAATGCTTTGCTTAACCCACTTCTCTACATTTCCTCGACATGAATCAACCATTCGAAGCTCACGAGCCTCCCATAAATTGATTGCTCAACTGTACAAGAAGATTAAAGATGCTCAAGAACCATTTCTTCGATTCATGAAAATATAAAAAAAAAATTAGCGGGCATTTGCATTGTGTAATTGAAGATTCGAAGTTTCGGGCAACACTCGAGGAATAAAAAGAAATGAACAAAAGAAAAAAGGAATTGGTTGGTTCAAGGGTAGACCTTAGAACATGACCTACTCGATCTGGTTCCAAGATCTATAGGGTAGATTCCAAATCCAATAACTAGGAACCTGTCCCAACATTATTCGCTCCAAAGCCATTCACCCTCAAGAAGCACAAGGGTGAACATAATATAGCTTTGTGAATATAATACTAATTAGTGTATACAAATAAGAATTCGATGGAAAGAATTCGTTTTTCAGTTTGCATTTTCGCATAGGGAATGATGAACTAGGGCAAAGATAGCCCACACACCTGTCTTTGATTGCACATTATACTCTTAATTAGTCTTCTCTTTCCTATTTCTTCTGACAGGTCGGATTAATTAGTAGTCGATTCATGAGAGAATGGTGTCTATTCCATACAGCATAGGACCAGGTCAAGTAGCTGCAACCGAGAGAAATTAACTTGAGGCTTTGAAATTTCCAGATCCGCCTTCTCAATCACCAAGCGTGCGTCTTCATTTCCTTAATGAACAACGAACGAAAATCGTTAGGTGGGAAGCGTCTAATATAGACGATCTCTCTAGGCAGTTTTCACACATGCACTACGAAATGTCCGGTTTTACAAGCGGATCTATAAGTCCTAATTGGCTAGGTCCCAACGAACTCGACGGTCGCGATGCCGATCAATGGGCCGGGCCAGAGTAGACTCGATTAGTCGGCACTTTTAAGCGGGCTTGGAGGGTAACCTTGAGGAATTGCTAGGCCCAACATTCAGGGCCGGTGCTGGCCCAAAACCCTCTGGGCCGATGAAAGATTGCCCAACCATGTTATGACGTTCAGGCTTAAATTCCAGTTCGGGCCAGGCCCTAAAGCAAGAACCACATTGCCCGAATGGAACAACATGGACATCTCTCAAGCCTATTGGGCCGCCAAGACCGTGGCTACAGAAGAAAGTACTTTATTCGACCGATGCATACGCGCCACGTGTCACCAATCAAATTCGATAGAATTGCAAATTCAAAATTAAATTTGCTTCTTGTAGGCCAGTTCGATCTCGATCGTGTTTGTGGGCAAACTGGAGCAAACTCCCAGTTGACCCATTTTTAAATGAGGAACAAGTTCGAAGTACTAGAGTTATTTAAGCTATACTCGACTCCCGACGTCCTAAACGAGACATCAGTTGACGTAGCAGATTATATATCATTTAGCAAATGATGAATCGACATAAAAAAAATACAAATATACAAATTAAAATGTTTCTTGCTTTTAAGATTATCCTATTTTTATCATCAACCTGAAGAGGAAAATAGCCAAAAAAAAAAAAAAAAAAATCTTGCTTTTGCACTCCGCAATAATAATTTCAATTATCTGACTGATGGGCAAAATATTTAGGGAAAATAGTTTGGAATCCCTGTGCACTCCTAGTACTGCACATGAACCCAAGAATAATTGGATCATGTGGGCCCTGGGTGGAGCCCACGCCTTTCGAGGGCTCAGATGATCTGTGCTCACGCACACTAGTAGCATGCAAAACGACCTCATCAAAGCGTCTCCATCGCGAGTTGCTTAAATGGCGATGATTTCTTCTTCTTTAAATCGATTAGGGTTTACTAATCCAGCCTCTTGACAATTGACATTGTGCCAAGAAAGGTCCGATTAACAATGACACGGCTTTATTTATATCTAGTTTGGTGCAAGCAAGTCAGCCATGATATCTGCCTTGATTTACCAGGCTTCCAAGAGAAGCCAAGTTGCCCCAAACCGCGTCGGGATTAGCTTTATAAAAATTATTCCGCGACTATAAATTATTGAAGTCGGCTTTTCAATAAGCAGGTCGTATTCAGACAGGATCTGTCGAAGCTAGACAACGATCTTTCCGAGTGGCTTTTCTCCTATCAGAAAGACCAGGAAGGAACATATTCCAATTCCAAATGGAGCTCCTCTTTCGTCCATTGAAACTGCGCATCTTGTGGAGGGACAGCATTATATACATTTGCTGCGAAGGCTTGAGTTTCGTGGAAGGCGCCAGAAGCTTGGGAGATTTATTTATTTTTTCCTTCTTTTTTATTTTTAAATATCGGTAGCTGTCGATAATTGACTTTATTTTTAAAAATTTTGATCGGTCGTCGATGCTTGCGACGGCGCCGTCCGTCCCACGTGAATTAATTCTCTAAAGGAGAGTACACGAATGGAATACCACATGGCGGCGACTGTCCGGAGCGTGCGGTAGCTTGACTTGACCTAATTTTAGTTTCACTCTTTGACGTTCTGTTCATACCACTAGAATTGCTTGCTTGACTTTTCATAAATTAAGGAGAAAATACTAAATATAATCTCAACTTTATTCCAGTCTCACTTTGTGTAATTCATATTCAAGGATCCCCTCTTCGCATCCCAAATATTATTTAAAAAATTCGTGCGCAACGTCAGTAATATGACGACTTCAATTATAGAATTATCATTTCCATCTTCTAAAATGGCTACTAAAATCAAGACTTTTTTTATTTGCTTCCTTTCTCTATCTCTCTCCTTTCTTTTCATAATTTGCCTTGCCACATCACCAAGCCTTTCATTGAGTCAACACGTGTGAATGAGTGCACGCACGATGTCACTGTTGGCCGTCGCTCCCGATGAAAGTTTTTAGCCTTCCGTAGGTAGAACTCGATCCTTTTTCCGATCAGAATACGAAATCCAAATAATTACATATCAAGTTCACGAACTCACGTAGATATTTCAGAGCACTCCCTAAACTCTATAACTTGCATGATCGAGCTTTCAATTGTAAAAAGAGGTTTTTTCAATTAAGTCCCTCCGCCCCCCATTCCCATCGCCCTTAAATTCAATAAATTGATTGTTCTTGAACATCGAGGGACTCGATTGCAAAAAGATTTCATGGCTCAAGCAAATTCGACCCGTCACGCTTTTCAAAAGCTCAGATACAACTCCCCCGGCCGAGTCATCGATGCACACGTGGCGCGACGCGAACAGGCGAGGCCCGGCGGGGCCGTGCTCATCCCATGCACCCCGCGGTGACCCGAGACGAGCCTCCCCCGCGCACCTATAAAATTAACTTCCCCTAAAATTCCAGTCTCCGAAGGGTCTCTTTCGATTTCCGTTCTCTCCGAAACCGCCATTTCCAAGAGCTTGCGAAGAGGAAGGCCGCACGCTTCCCTGCGCCAAGAAAGGATTTTGCAGAGCGATCAAGATTCCCCTGCCGCTCCAGCGAAAAGGGTAGAGGTCAAAGGAGGGGAGAGGCGAAGGGGAAAGGGGGAGCATCTTCCGTCTTTCTTGAACGGGAGCATCGGATTCTTTGGTTCGGCCGCGAGGCGCGGAGGGGAGTGGAGGATGATGATGACGGGGCCGTTGCGGGAATAGGGCGCGAGGGGGGGAAGATTGCTTTGGGGGAAATGAGGGAAGGCGTGAACGAATTGGACGAGGCGAGGTCGAGGACCTTGAAAAGGTCGCCGCCGCCGCCGCTGCCGAACCACCAGCTGTTGACCGACTTCCGGAGCGATCTGGCGGCGGGCGCGCTGATGGGGGGCGTGGTGCACACCATCGTGGCCCCGATCGAGAGGGCGAAGGTGCTGCTGCAGACCCAGGAGAGCAACCCGGCGATCGTGGGGGGCGGGCGGCGGAAGTTCCGGGGGATGTTCGACTGCATCTTCCGCACGGTCCGGGAGGAAGGCGTCCTCTCTCTCTGGAGAGGCAACGGGAGTAGCGTGATTCGCTATTACCCCTCGGTGGCGCTCAATTTTTCTCTCAAGGTACGCTTGGCATTGTGGGTTTAGTGTCTTTTGAGTAATCTTGATGGTGGGCCGGTGGTTCTTGTTGGAGAGGTTAATGTTAAAAGTCGCCATTTTTTCTTTTTTTCTTTTGGGATTGGTTCGGCGCAAATGTGATTTTACTGGAGGAAGTATAGTTGGGATTGTTAGCTTGCGTTTGTGTGCGCGTGGAATCTGTTACAGAGATGGCTGGTGGGGAGGTTAAGTATGGAGATTGTACTCAAGTATGCGTGTGACGTGGTTGATGAAATGCTCCACTGATGTAGCTGGTGTGATTAGGCGATGGACTTGCTGGGGAAACTTGTATGTGAAGGAGAAGCAATGAATGCATTTGTGGCAGAATCATTTCTTGGTGCAATAGCAACTTGCATTAATGGAATGGTTCTTTAGAAACTATTGTATAGTGTGCAGTTTCATGATGTGTGTTGTGTGGTCGTGAGAAATATTGTTGTGGTTATGCAGAGCGCCTTCATTTTGCAATGTTAGAGCACTATGCTGTTTCAAGTGCTTTTGATGAATTGTAAGCTGAATTATGTTTAATAAACTCAGTACGACGAAATCCTGGCTAGTGGCTAATGTACCAAGAAGAGGAACTGGGGATGCTAACAATTATATGTTGAAGGGACATTCGGTTTCTGACAAGTACTTCAGGATTGTCTAGTGAGACGTGATGGTAGCTTGGGCCACGAAAACTTATTGCCTGCTACAATCAGAGCTTTTAAATGGAAAAGTGACATATATTTGATGAAACCGGATAAAGTTTTACAACATAGGATAATATGTCAAGAAACATTTGGTTCCTTCCAACTAAATATCTTAGGTGTCCTGTGCAATATTCCATACTACTTGAAATGACCTCTGGACGTGCAAAATGTTTGAGATTGTCATGCTTTGTGTTTGACAGCCTACACAGTCTTTTGTTATTTGGCTTAACTAATAAGTCCCTTGATCCAGGATTACAAAATAGGCATTGGTAGCTTGCATAGAGTGTTGAATGTGAATAATGGGAAGAGCTGAGGTCTCAGAAGCATGATCAGCATAATCTAATTTTTTTCTGGTCTTCCTTCAGTCTGTCCTGTTTCTTCAAATTTTGGCAGGTCTAAAGCATGCTGTTAAGAAGGATGTTACTCTAGTATTGTCGAATTCTTTGAAAGAGTAATGAAATAGAAAAGAATGAAAAAGTCCAAGACTATCAAATTGATTGAGTGCATTTTTCACAGAGCAGCATATGTTCCCATAATTGACTTAAAGGTTTATGTGTTGATTTTAATTATGTATATTGCATAAACATTATTTGCACCGGTCCCTGGAACTTATGTTCCTTTGCCTCCAATTAGCTCGTAACAGAAGATATTCAAGTGATGCAGAGATACCATGGATAACCTATGCACTCTCTTGGACTGCTTATGTGATTGCCAACTTATGGTACTCATTTATTTTGCAGGATTTGTACAGAAACATGTTAAGGAGTGGTAATTCTCTGGATGGTCACTTCATTTCAGGTGCACCAGCCAACTTCATTGCTGGGGCTGCCGCTGGTTGTACAACTTTGATCTTGATATACCCACTGGATATTGCTCACACCCGTCTAGCTGCTGATCTGGGGAGAACAGAGGTTCGTCAGTTTCAAGGGATTTATCATTTCCTGGTCACCATACGCAGGAAGGATGGCATCCGAGGGATTTATAGAGGACTTCCTGCATCTCTTCAGGGAATGGTGGTCCACCGGGGCTTATATTTTGGTGGATTTGATACGATGAAGGAAGTATTGTCTGAGGAATCCAAGTCTGAATTGGCACTGTGGAAGCGCTGGTTGGTGGCTCAGGCAGTCACAACCTCAGCGGGTTTGGTGTCTTATCCTCTTGACACAGTTCGGAGGAGGATGATGATGCAATCTGGATTGGAGAACCCAATGTACAGTAGCACATTTGATTGCTGGAGAAAGATTTATAGGATGGAGGGAGTAGCTTCTTTTTACCGTGGCGCGGCTTCGAATGTGTTCAGAAGCATGGGCTCAGCTGCAATTTTGGTTTTGTATGATGAGGTCAAGAAGTTTTTGAATAGTAGCAGATTATAGCGTGAATTACTTTGACAGCATCCATTCTTTCCTTTTCTTTTCGCGAAACTATAGAAGTAAACAAGAGGCAATCCATTACGGGAAAAGAAAATGGCTCGCTTCACACCACTTGTGAGGTTCACATAGTTGACATGTCCAAAGCTACACTACAGTTGCCATTGAGTTTTTGAGGCTATGGCAAATTAAGTCTCGATATTTCGTTGCCAAATAAAGAAGTCGAGGTATCCATTTTGCTGGAAATCTTGTTTCGAGTTTGAGTACCGTGCATGTGTTTGAACATTCTCAATTTCGATGCTTGATGACTTGTTCTATGTGGACAACTTAGTTGAAACGTTACCAGTCATCACAGTGAGGAAGACACTCCATGATATTGGGACGAATTTCCCTCTGCTGATAAATGTCTCATTGTATCTATTCCTTTGCCTATCTAAGCCCCGAATTCGATTTTCCAGGTTGGTAAGCTTCAGAAGGTGCTTCTTGATCAAAAATGACCTCGGTTACTGAATCATTCGTGCATATGTTTTAAGCGGCTTGAACTCAGAGGAGTGACGGTAATAGGAGGAGGCATTTTATATGCTGCTTTGTTTTTGGTCAAGCATGCCTAAACGATCTTTATGATTTTCGTTTGCCCAATCTTTGTTCAATTTCCCCCTGAGCAAACATAGATTTGTTTGGGCTAGTCTATAGTTGCCGAAGGAAACTGTCGTCGCAGTAATTTGTCCTTGGATACGCATGGACTTCATGTACACATTCATAATGAACTTTGGAAAGTTGAACTCTCACCTGGATTCTTGGTATCTGAACTCACAAGTGACGTGCGGGCACAGAGGCACGTTCTCTGACCAGCAGCTAGCGAAGGACTTTGCGTGGTCATCGATCAGGTGATGACTGGCCGGCCACAAGCGAAGTTAGGGACGTAAACTCATTTGGGTTTCGTATCACTTCCGCTTTCTTATTTCGTTCAAATATCAACCTCAAATCATACGCCTGGTATTATCCAGCCTGAATGATAGCGCACAGGAAGCCACAACCGGAAGATTCTTCGTAAACAAATTGGTCCCGCCTGTTCGAAATTTCCTGGAAACTTCCCTGAAAGCGATTGTCAGCAACAGGAAGCGAACGTCAAAACACGGACTAGGACTAAGCTCAATTAATCTGTCTCTAGTGCCCGCAAGTCACAAGCAACCACCACCCCCAAAACTATGTCATTAACATGTCATTAATATGTTTTGGCATCATCCCTGTTGCGGGGGAATATTAAAAGACAGGAAAAGGAGAAGGCCCTAAACATAAAATAAATAACAAGAGAATGATGCCTTGATGAATGACTCACCAGCTCCTCCTCTTTCCTTCTTCTCTAAGTGATGTAAGGCTGACTTTGGAATATGTCTTTGGCTGCATGCACAGCTTTTTCCTTCGCTGTAGGCACTGGCGCGCGATCCGGGGGAGGTGCTAGCTCGAGCAGCATCGGAAGAAGCTTAAACAATGGGCTTCTGAAGTTTCTTTTCCTTAATTGGGTGGATTGTATTTATGAAGACATTTAGAAAAAATTGCCAAAAGAAAAGAAAGTGGGAGCTCCACGATGAAGCCAAAGCAGCAGCTTCATATGACCTCACCTCCTCAGGAAAAAAAAGGTGTGCTTATAATAGAGGGAATCAAACAAAGGGGTTCTGTCCAAAGCATTGGATGTGGTGGATTCTTTTTAGCTTTGCATGACAGAGTCGAACCTGGAAAACACTGCCACCAAGGAACTCCCCTGTGGGGGCATCCTGAGTGACCCATTTCCATTCCTGCTCTCTTCAAAGCCAACCACACCCCTTTAGAACAAGCCAATGTGTATACGGGATGCAGAAGGCGTATGAACTTTTTGTATGATGATCGACACGACGGATGCAACTGAATGTGGATGGTACATGCTACGATCCGTTGCCGTGAGGGGATTGGAGGGGTGTTCTTCCTTTCTCAGGTACTCGAGATTCTTCGCGAATCCCGACTTTTTGACCATCGAATCGAAGCCCCACTGCTCGGATGACATGTGACGCTGGGCGTACTAAAATCGGGTTGATAAAATTATCATTGCGGATGCTTTAAGCAATGGGAAATGAAAACATATGACATCACTCGATACATCAGTTTTATGGATCTTTGCTGATGTTATTCAGCATCACTCAAAGAAAACTAAAGGCGAGAAAGCACTGTTGGAAGATGCTGGGGATGGTTGGAGTTGCTGTCATCGTGTCCTTTCCAGGCCCAGATATAAAAATAAGAGAGATGGGTCCTATTGACCTACCTCTTGCGTTGATTCACCACCCCTCGCATCCCATCTTCTTTTTTCCTTAAAGGGGAAAAAAAAAAGAGATCTTTAAAGTCGATACGGTCCTACAGGCCTTCATCAAACAGGTGGGAAGTAAAACATGGGGCTCTAGAACTAGAAGTACATACTATTCAAGCCATCAAAAGGCAGAAACGCTCACCACGTAAACCAATTGAGATTGGAGTGGTGACGGTAAAGGTTCATCTCGCCTCTGTATCGGTCTTTTCCGTGGTTGGGATTATCGACTAGGTGGAGACCGATCGCAGGAAATGGAGCAATCGAAACCCTATATTTTTTTCTTGAGTCTTGAAAAAGAAGGACAAAAACCATTTTGCCGGGTCAATCTTCTATGCCAGTTAAAAGGGCAATGATAAGCAGAAGCTGCTCAGGCCTATCGACGAGGGGTCCAAGGTGGGCAGCCAGTTAATAGGCCAAGCTTATATTCCTCTACTCGACAATAGCCAGTAGGTCCGTTAACATCTATCCAAGCTTTTTCTCCTGGATGAAAGGAAATACGAGAAATGACATTAGGAAATCTCCCTTTCGAAAATAGATTTTCCATCTGTTTTTTTTTCTCTTTCTGAATCAGTTGAGGACGTGTTCAGATCCATAGCTTAGCCTTTTTTTCCTTCTTGTTTTCTGAGCCCTTTTTCTAGATATAATTCTTCTTCTTTTGAGATCAAGCTCTGCGAGTTCAAGTGTCAATGGAGGGGAGGCCGGGGCACATGCTGGCAGCGGGCACCAGGCCAGCTGATGAAGACCCAGGTTTTGGCACCATTCGAATCGGATGGAGGGAATTGAGGTAGATGCGGGAGGCATGACGGGAGGGGATGGTACACCTGACCCTGCGTCCTCCCCGTCCTTTTGGCCCTTTGCCTTGTGGACAAGCGTGAAACGTTCTTTTCGTCATTTTTTCCCGGCAATCATTAATCGTTCTGGTCACCGAAGCTGAAAAAAATCCCTACTCCCATCCAAACTTTTCATTCATCACGTGTAAAATAAATCAATGTTAAATTGAATTTGAGTCCCCTTTTAATTCGAACCCTTTTTAATTTTCACTTCATAAGAGAATAACGATTTTCAATTGGTACATAATCTAACGTCCATCGAGTTTTTCCACCCAATGATGCCAGAAACGATGCCGCATGTCATTTCACATATACTCAACGACTTACGACTATATTGACATTAAAAGATAGCACACAACTTGAGAGTTTCCTCTGATTTTCGTTATGTCGCGAATCATGAGGTCAAGAATCTGTTTTTCTATGTTTTCAAACATGCTTGAATCCAACGATTGCTCAACCATGCCCCGTTTGTCGTAGGTAAGTCATTTCTTCAATCCATTTTAGTTCTTGTCGTAGAAATCCAAATTGTAATGCTCACATTTCCTCCTCCTACTTGGTTCAAAACTATTCAGATCTTAGTGGTAGCTCCATAGCTGTTAGTTGCCAAGTACACAGTGAATTAACATGACAATTCTATTGAACTATGGTTCATACTCCCCATCGAAAGGATGGCATGGAAATCCCGCTCGTGCTACTAAGGAAGTTATCTAACTATGCAAATTGTGAAAGAGCTTAGCTCTACACAAGGAAGCTCTTTCACAAGGAGGAATGAAGATTGGATGTAATAGTCAAAGTGCCATATTCTTGACTAAAAATTTTGAATTTCATGCAAGAACAAAGCATATATCCAAGTGAAGGTTGAATAGAAGGTTGTAGTGTTGAATTAACACACAAGTGAATGGTGCATATTTATTTACCAACTTAGCGAGTGCATAAAAGTTCGAATGGTGTACAACTTTGTTAAACTTAAAGAAGCATGTAGAGTATTCATCAAGTTAGAGAATATTGGGTTGTAGTTCATATTCTCCATTAACTCATCCTTTTGTAATTGAAGGATGTTAAAGAAAGAATGTGAGATGCTAATTATAGCAGATTTCTCTCCGAGCGTAGCTCTAGCATAAAAGTGAATCATAATAAAATTTTGTGTCTCAAATTTTCTTTCTTGCTTTTACTCTCTATTTCATTGTTATTGTGCGTCAAATCCTCACAGAATTTTTAACATCATCGATGAATGGAAATTTGACAAGAGTCAAATTTTAGTATCAACTGAAAGTTTGTGCTTTTTTATAAGACAAAAAAGTTAGTCAAACTTTGGAATCGAATTAAAGTTTGTGCTTTTTTTATGAGACAAATTAAAATTTGTACCAAAATTGATATATGAGCTAGAGTAGGTACTTTTCAATGAATGATTAATATTCGTGTTGTGTTCGGCCTTAATTTAGACTTAAATTCAATAGAAAATGGTCACAATAAAAAAAAAAAAACACCAATTGTCAATCTACTAATTAGTCATTCTTAAATCTATTAGAGTTGGGTAATTGATTGAAGCACCGTAGAATTCCCATTTCTTGAATTAGATGTCACATGTTCAAATTCTACCAATTACATGCAAATTGCTTTAGATGGGCCACATACACTAGCTAAAAATCTGAATTTAACTTATTTATGAGACTTACGAGGTATTTTATGTAGGATCAAGTACCAATATAAGATAGACCGTGGAACTAGACCGAACTAGTACTATGGTGGTCCAGTTCGACGGTTAAGTTGTTGAATTGTCGGCGGACTGATCTTGGACCGTTCCCATCATAACTATGTTATTTGTTTTGTTTTCATATGGTTAGAATTTGGCGTAGTCTTTAATGAATGAATGAGGGATGAACTTCTAAAATTTATTTCTCATGTCATGTGTCACACGTTCATACGTTAAATAAGTTGTTTCTCTTGAACCGAATCGAATTAGCTTGGCTAGTTCCCAGATCCAAAATTTGAGAACCAATCATGTGTGAGTAGGTCCCATAGCCCAATTTATGGAACCAATCATCCCTAATTTATTGGTTCTCTAAGTGGCCTCAAAGATAAAGCATCCACTTATTCAGGCGTTCCGGATATCCCTTGCAATCATAGGCTCCAAATGGCATTACACTCCCACCGTTCAAAAAATACAAATCATTATTGAGTGTAAACTTATGCTAAAAGACAATTCCAAATAAATAATTGGGGAGGGGGGGAACAAGTCCTCGAGCGATTGGGGATTGAGGCTTTTATCATTTACAAACAAACCTAAACCCCTCCCCCTCTCTTACTTTAGAATTGATCGAAGAACTGAACTGAATTTAGACAACCAATGGGGGCTCTTTTGTCGCCACTCGCCTTAGCTTTAAAAAGGACTTAATCTCGCTTGATGATCATGCATGAAAGTCTAAATCAACTTTTGCCCTTTGTCCCTTTTTTAAATTGGCGAGCGATCTCGCCACCACCGCCACCATCTTATTTTTAAAGGAGGCTAAGTCACACCATCTTACTAAGACTCCTCCTCAACTTGGAGACCTCCTCTTCTTCCAAAGCGAAAGAGCCATCGCTTTCCCTTCCTTCCTCCCCCGTTCATTAGGAAAAAGCATATCTCTCTCTCTCTCTCTCTTATTTAAAAAGAATTTAGGAATTAAAAAGGAGGTCATTATTGGAGCAATTCATACGAGACGACTCGATACAAATTATCTGAATAGGTCCACCGTTCAAATGACCCCGAGTGGTCCCCATTGAACATGGGCCGTCTCCCGTGTCAAGCTCATAATTTTGGCGCCTCTTTTCAAAGAAGGTTCCAAATCCATGGCTAGAGCAATGAATCCAAGAGGACTTTGTCTTTTCTGACAACACCTGGCGATTCCAAGCATTGGTCGATCATTCGATCAGAATGGACATGACCCGCTCGAACATCAGCGTGTTAGGCGCGATTAGATTGAACTAGAATGTGGGAGCAACAAACGATTGATGCAAAATAATTGGGAGTGATGGCTTTGTCGGATTGTATTGGAAGCGTGACTCCCCTACTCGGCTTCACTGCAAACCACCAAAATCAACCAAAAAAAAAAGAAAAAAAAAAAAAGGAGAAATAAAGAGAAAGGAGATCCCCTCCCATCAATTTTCCGCAACCCAAACAAAAAATGAAAAATTGGAAAAAGGAAAAGATCACTGTGACGTCAACGGTCCGCAATAAAACCTCAAAAAGAAGGCACACGGCAAAGGACCAAACAACACGTCATAAAAATCGCTTCATGACCCAATAATTGCTTGTCGTCGATGGGACGCACCCCCTCGGTGTGGCCCCCCACCACCCCTCGATCGAAGAGATCGTCACGCAAGCGATTCGCATTCATGACCAGATAGGATCGAAAGTCACCCCGATTAAAATGTCAATCGGGCAAAAATCGACACGATTCCGATCGATCGGGTAAAAAAAAGAAGCAGCAGACCAGATGCGATTAGGGGGAAAAATTAGCAAATTCTTCACGTCCGGTCCGGCGATCTCGAGACATCGACAAGTTTCATAGAGAGTAAAAATATGGGAATTCCATGAAAAGCGCAGCAACGGTAGTTGATAATAATTGCGATTTTTTGGCATTGAATGGACACATTCAAATATCGAAACTTACATATAAAAATAAAAATAAAATAAAAACTAACGACGATAAGCGCGCGCGCGCGCGGGCGCACGTGCGTGTCGCTCTCTCTCTTTTGGCGCATTACGCCCGAGAGTCATCCACCTCATCCTCCTCCTCCTCCTCGTCATCACCCGTCGCTCCAAGATGAAACCTCGCACGCCGTTCACATCTGCGGACGGCCACGATCGCTCGATTTCATCATCGCCCCGGCGGGGCCCACCCAACCACGCTGGCGCGCGCGTGACGTAATGTGATGGGGCTCGGACCGCCGGGCCAACGAATGTCGCCTCGCCGCACACGCGTCGGTCGCCGGCGGCGAGCACGCAAACTCCGAGGTGGGCGACGCCGGATATCGGAAAATCGCTACTCGAGAAGGAGGAAGGAGGAAGGAGAAGATTATAGAGCTAATTTTTTTTTATTTTTTCTTTTGTGCAATTACAGTACAAGAAGAAGAGATGGAAATCGAAGAGGGTGGCGGTGGTGGCGGTGACGAGCTTAGGGGAGCTTAATAATAGGCTACTTGATGGGCGGGGCGGGGACGGCCGCCGGGGGGTTTCAGGAGGGGATGGGGTGGTTGTAGAGCGCGCCGACGGCGACGAGCATGGGGATGAGGCGGCCGGAGAGGTGGAGGGCGAAGAGGGAGTCGAGGCCGCCGACGGGGGAGCCGCCGATGAAGGCGGAGGGGGTGGAGGCGCCGTCGCCGAGGGAGCGGATCTCGTCGTCGTCGAGCTCGATGACGGTGGGGTGGACGCCCAGGGTGCCGAGCAGCTTCTTCATCACGTGGCACATGCAGCAGGACGACCGGCTGAAGATGATCACCGGGTGCTCCGATATCAGCCGCTGGATCCGGGCCTCCGCGGGCTCCGCCTCGTCGATGGACAGGGACGCCGTGGAGGCCGCCGAGGACGACGTGGTGGCCCCCGTGGCCGTGGCGGTCGACAGCTCGAGCCCCACGGCGTCGTTCGAGCAGCGGCGGCGCTGGAGCCCTTGCATCGCCGGCGAGTTGAGAGACGTCGACGGCGGAGGAGGAGCTTGGGGGGGAATTTTCGCAAGGATGCGAGAGCGAGGACGGAGGAAGGCGGAGGAGCCTGGGACGAATTTTATAATTACGACGGAGAGAGAGAAGAGAAAAAGGGCGAGGGGGATGGCGTGTGCTGACGTCAGGAAGTGATAGTACAAGATTTAAGGTCGCAAAGTAGTTTGTTTCTTCCTCAGATGTGAAGAGGCACTAGGGGAAAGTGGCCCGGTTCGGTACCTGCCTGGCGTTTCTTTCTGATAAATTTCCCATTTTGAATGGACGCTAGTACCTAGTACGGGAATTTTTTGCTTAAATTGTGGTGGCAAAACTGTCGGTTCAAAGCGTCGAACATGACCCATTTATTTAAATGTTCACTTGTAATTCATCTTATTAAATTAATTTTGTAGGCTGATATATATAGCTTATATCGCATTTGTATTGCTACCGCTGTAAACATCGTTGGTGCAAGAAACAAATCATATTTTCTTCTTTTCTTGCAAAAGGACCGAACCTACCGAAGAAGTGCCCCGGGCTCCTAAGTTGAGCAGTTGAAATTGTTTTGTCGTTGCTTCACCTCACATGTCAAAGTCGGTGGAAGCGATAATTCTGACTTATCTGGGTTATTGATTTCTCACATGACAATAAAAGAAACCGAGACATCAATTACCAAAAAAAAAAAAAAAGAGGTGGCTATCACATTTCCTCTTGTTACTTGCCGCAATTGTTTATAAGCATGTACGGTATATTTATAAACTTTCAATTCAAATTTTTATAACGTGCTACACCGAGTTATAGCATTGGCAATTTTTTCTATCATCTCCCTACTAACAATCTTATTATTTATCCGTGTCGAACGCAAGAGAAATTACCGTCGCTGTAAATCGTGTCAATTGATACATGACCATGTCAATCCATGCTGAGCTGATTGACGCCAATGTGAAACAAAGCTTGGCATAGTCCTGGCCAATTCTGTCACACATCTTGCTTGCCCAAAAAAAATCAATTTTTGTCGGCAATCCTTTCTCTCCCAAAAAATTGTCCTGAAAGAAATTTCACCTGTAGGCTCTTGCCTTTTCTTTTCTAAGCTTTAATTTTTTGTTTTTTTCTCTCCCGATCTAATATGAAAGTCTCTTTGGGCTTCACTTATTGTCTTATTTCGCTCATTGTTGTTGCATTTCTTTACTCGTTGTGGTGAATAAATTTGCTTGTAGTGAAAATTTTGCAAGAACATCATCAGTAGTTCAACTAGTGGAATGTTCGAGACATGGTTTTATGACTTCTTCAAGAAATGAGGTGAGCTCTCGTATCTTAATTTAGGTCGAGATCTAAATTTGTGAGCTTTTTAAATTTAGATTTGGAAGTTTCTTATAGGCATTCGATTTATGACGACTTAACATGTTATTGTTATCATTGTCTATGAATGGTGATGGTTTTGGGGGTATTGGACTTAGGCGCGCATTGTAAGCCATAGTTTTTAAAGGAAAAGATCTCAACTTATGCCCATTGCCAATGATCTTAATGATGTGGGATCGATGATAGGCCGCCAATTTTGAGATGAAAGCGTATTTATAACTTTAGGATATATTTTTATTGTTTTGTAATTTTTTGGAATTCGCTTTGCTTAGAAGCTTTATGTGAACCTCTCATATTTAACCTTGAAAAATGAACAAAAAAAAAAATTGGAAACAAAAATTCCGTCCCACATAAAATAAAATAAAAAAAGACCTATCAAACCTATTTGGTTAAGTGGCCATGTGGACTTTATTAATAGCCTCCCTTGTAGGGACTAAGTGACTTGAACTAATTATTTTAAAGTATTTTTTTACTAAAGATTATCTAATATAAGAACCCATGATAATTTTTGTTACCTTCGGTTAAATATTGTAATTCAAACTGTTTTTTATATTACTTAGAATGAGTGATGAATTTTCCGTTCATAGATAAAATGTTAATATAATTTACATGCCAATTTAGTTTATATTCCCCTTCCGATACGATAGAAAAGGACCCCGATCGCTTTCAAGACATCAATTTCATGCCAAAGGAGGCACCCACCAAGGAAACACTTATTTACATCTCTGTTCCGGTTGTCCGACCTGGCCAATTTGATATTTTGGCTATGGAGAAGACGGTGATATGATATGAATTGACACTATAAAATGAAAATGACAGTACATTTAATAAGCAATTCGCTCAAATTGGGATTTGCATCTCATCTTATCTTATGCATGATGTTTACAACCCAGGTCCATCACTTTATCTGTATGAATTCTGACGTCATCGAAAGCAATGAATGAGTCCCTCCTTTTGTTGCAGATCTGTAAAACTGAACGAGGGTACGACGAAACAAAGTGCATTAGATAAAAAGAACACGTACCTCGACGTAAAATAAAGCTAATTTAGATAATTAAAATTTGAATTGATGTTACAAAAAACTTCAAATTCGTACATGTTATAAATATATCATTCATTAATTGTCATCAAATTTTAATATTAAATTATTGAATTTAATAATATGCAACGGTTAACTAATGCATCGATTTGAAACTTTATTCTTAATTTGTTGCAAATGCATTAATTTATAATGATAAATTTATCAAGAATGTACTTATTTTGGATTTTTTATAATTTAGAAAATAAATTCGAGATAAATTTATTGTAATTATATAATCCCTCAACTTTTTATCCTATTGTTTACGTTTAACGAGGTAGGTTTTAATATTCGCAAAAGGACAAATTCTAAATAATGAGAGAGAGAGGGGTTGCAATGACGTCACGAGGTGATGGTACAGATTAAGGTCGCAAGGCTGCTTCTTCTTCTTCTTCTTCTTCTTCTTCAGATGCGAAGAGCAACCAGGGGAAAGTGACGTGGCCCAGTTAGGCAGATGGGGGTTTGATAATTTTGATTTTATTGACACTAATTCATAAAATTAATGCATAAATATAGGTGGATTTACTCATCTACTTGTGATCCATTATATAAATTTAATTTTATAGACAATCTTAACATTCCTAGAATCGTATTTATATCGTTGCTATTGCAAACTTTTTTCCTCAGTTGACTATAATTATAATAAAAGTATTATGCGCTCATGAGTTGAGCAGTTTAAATTGCTTAGTTACAACCTCATCTCACACGTCACTATTGCTAGAGGTGATAGTTCTCACCGTTGGGGTTGCTAATTCCTCAAGTGACAATAAAAATAAATTGAGACACCAATTTCGAATCAAGAATGGTCATTGCCTCTTGTTGCTTTGTGTATTTGTTTATGAACTTTCATTTAAAATTATTTGTAACTTGCTCCATTGAGTTATAGTATTCGAGAAGTTTATTTTTTTATTAACTTGCTTATGATAATTTAATTTTCTACTTGTGTCAACATCGAACCAAACATAAAGTTATTGTCATTATCAAATTGCGTCAATTATATCTTGATCGCATCAATCCATGCCAAGCTGACTAACACCATTACAAAACAAAGCCTAAAGTTGCCTTGGCCAATCTCGTCTAGGGATGAGCGCCGGCTTAGGATAAATCTTGAAATCAAATCAAACCAACCTTACTTGGCTGGTTCTGATTTCGATTCCAAGATATGTAGGATGGGTTTTGATTTTCAAAAACTAAAAGCTGGTTTGACCAACCAGAATCTACCTACCCTAAAATTACTCATCCCTAACATATACTTCTTTTGTACTCGTCCAACGAAAATTCTTGCATTTTTCAGGATGATACTTATATGTCCTACTGTGACTACAATACTAAGAGTCACAATTGCCTCCTTGACTAGATTGTGTGCTATGTAGTTATGGTAGAGTCTAACCTATCTCCAACTTGGTGAATGGTGGCACATTAGACAAACCTTTCGAGAGATATGGATTGTTTGATCTCCACCTTCTTCAAAGAATTCAATTATTTCAACCATCAATGGCTCTCAATATTCCACTATAATGTAGTTAAAGATGCCTTAGTTTTTTTTTTTTAATTGTTGCTTTTGGCAAATAGGAATTTTGTTGTCATTCAACTAGGGATTGATTGGACACTTTTCAATTGTTTTATATTTTTATATGTTTTGTATTGTATTTCTTGTCGTTTTGTTGCCCTTTTTTTTTTTTTTTTGTAATTGATATTTGTCTTGGTTTCAAATAACAAGATGTTTTACTAAAGTCAATCCTTCTAAGAAAAAAAAAAAAAAAAAAAAAGAACCCCCTGCTTTTTTTTTTTTTTATCCAAAGAGAAAAAAAAGAATCAACACGTTCCAAGTAGGCTTTGGAATTGAACTAAACTAGTAGAGTTTGTTCCAAAATAAGTATCAAGTTCTAAGTTATACCTTTGTTTTGGTTGTCCAGCCTAGCCAATCCGATTTATTCAAGAAGATAGTATTTTCAATGCCTATGGAGAAGATGATATGATACGAATCAACCCCATTAAATGAAAGCGATAGTACATTCAGGTGATTCACTCCAATTTGGATCTATAGCTCGTCTTAGATTTGATATTTATAACACGGGTCCATCACTTTCATCCATTTAAATGCTCACGTAACCAAAAAAACGACAAAACGAGGCCTTTCGTTCGCCACAAGCAGATTGGTGAAATCGAACGTAAGCACAGTGATTAATAATGTCCCACTAGATATTAAAAAGAAAGAAAAAAAAAAAAAAAAAAAAAAAGGACACGGACCCTAACGTAAGATGTGGCTAATATAGATAAAATTAAACTTCCTAATCCTATTGTTTACTTTCAACAAGGCCAGATTTCAAATGTATATTCAGCAAAAGGACAAATTCAAAGTTTCGAGCAGCCGAGCCGGGGCGAGTTCGCGAATACGGGATAACTGCCGGGCGAAGTGGGCGCGGGAACGGTCACATGGGTCTCGGGTCGAGCGCCCCGGTTAAAAAAGGCGTCCCCCCGAATCGATTAAAAAAAAAAAATAATTTAGTTTTTTACTCGACCGACGACGCTTACGTCACGTCGGCTTCCGTTCTGGGCCGTCGGATCCAATCCGTGACGTGACCAGCGGCTGGGTGGAGACGCTGACGTGGAGCGCAGAGATCCGATCCGAGGGGGCCGGGCCCCACCGCTGGAGCAATAAAAAATTCTTTACTCCCGTTCCCCACGTCGCCGTGACGTCACCTCGGGACACGTGGCGGGCAGGCGTAATTTCCTTTCGGCGCGGGAGGCCAGCTTTCCAGAGCCGGAGCTGTGATGACGTACTCGCCGGCGGGGCGGGCGGGCCCCACCACGTTCCGAGCGAGGGAAACGTTACTGCAGTTATTACGGAATTAATTGATTAATTAGAAGGAAAATCATTTTTATAGAATCGAAAATGCTAAATACGGACGAAACGGGCGTAGTTCAGTACCGATCGGGGCGTACGAGTTCTAGATGTACGATTGGATGTTCACAAAATCTCATGCCAAAATAACTTTCTCATTCCAATATTATGGACCATCCTGTCGGTTACCTTGCCAACGAGTACCGAATGATTCCCTTGCAAGCTCTCACGAGGGGATTGATTAGGCAATTCGGTCCTGTTGGGCCGGGGACGGGGATGGGGACGGGGACGGGGATGAGGAGGGGGGGGTCATTTAATTTTGGACCATAAGGATCGGGATAAATATATGTACTGTTTGGACATCAAACGACATGTCGACACGGGATGCTCAAGATCGCCAGCCATGTACGAGGGGGGGAATCAGCCCAGCTATATCTTTCTCTCTTCATATGGGGGGTCCTACGGAAAATTATTGCGCCTCCTATCGCCGGAACAGCCGAGGGTTTGGCGGTTGGATTCGCGTTATGATCGTAGTCATTATGGCACGCATGGGTTTCGTTTTTCTTCCTCAATCAATCGATGGGGCACCAGTTGCTGTGTTTTCGTACGAGATGTTTCCTTAGGCGTGATTTCATTTAATGTTCTTTTAATCTCCCCAACGTGAGGAAGAGTCTCAGGTAAAGGAGCTGGGATTTATCCCATTCCGAACTCGAATCCCGAAATCACGGTCTGTCCGGAGTAACTTCTGATCTTGGGTTTGCTCTTGCGTATTCATTTACTGGTGCCAAATTTACTCCCGAAATCTCAAGGATTGAAATACTAATACAGGTCACGTGTACTTGTGCCACGCCTATCCCATTTTTATCCTAAACCGTGGTAAATTCAAGATTTGAATAAACGTATCACGAATATATTGATTATAAATAAATATGACATGTATGCAATAGTTTGGAGTTTTTACAACACAAAAATTAATTTTGGAGTAAATGCGGTATAGGTATTCCTAAGTTGAGTATATTTTTAAGATAGAATCTGAAACTTGAGAAGTAGGGAAGTGAGAATCTGTTCAGTTTCAAGTTTTAAAGTATGCAGATAGGTTCCATGTTCCAAAATTCAGGGAACTTGTTTCGATGAGAAGTTTCAAATTTTAAATTGGTTGGAACTTGGAATCCAAATCTTTATAACCTAAATTTTTTGTGTTTTTCTTGATTCATATCTTCACACAATCCTACAGTATTCTAAAGTGTTCGATGATGTGTATATAATTTAGAACCACTAATTTGAGTTTCCATTTTATGACTGGGAGTTTACTTTGTTAATTTTTAACATTTTTTATGTGTTTAAATATAAATTATGATTGATGAATTATAACAACAAGTGGTAGTCATTAAATGTAATAATCCACTGTAATCATTCAAATAATAATATATGTTGAACCTGAATAGGATTTGAAACCAACTAATTCACAATACATGTGGAACTTGAGTAGAATTTGGAACTGACCCCGAAACTTGTGATAAAAGGGTTTCGAGTGAAACTTATATGAAACCTAGACCTAAAACTTAGAACCTATCACTCTAAATGCACTAGATTGGGTAAAAATATGGCACAAATCTACTAATTTGGAAGTTTTTATGACATTAAAATTAGTTGGGGTATATGTATACTGATATATCAATTTAGGATTATTTGTGTATTAAACCTAATCTTAGTAACTAAACAAATCCACCAAACAAACCATAATCCACCAAATCAATTACGATACTTCACCACGTGATTTTCCGTTGAGATGTCTCTCTCTATGCTCGATTTGTCATCGCATATTGCTTCCCTCTAGCTCGTTTTAAATTAAAGTTGGCAAATCGTACTTGGAACAGTTCTAGGGTCTATTGAAAACGAACCGTCAAGTCACGTTTTTCGTAACGTGGCAACGCACAAAAACATCACGGTGGACAAGCGGGGGTTCGTGCTTCTTTAATATGACGGTACACGGAGGGGGCGTGAAGGAATCCAAGGATCTTGAGAATCCCGCCGCGGACGCTCGTTCCGGCCGAGAGCCGAGAGCTGTGAGGAGAGCGGCGGGCGGCGGCGACACGGGCGGGAGGCGGCAAACGGAGGAGCGAAAGCGACGAACGACGACGGTGACGTCCCCGCGGTCGCCCCGACGCCGGCCCATGCACGCAACGCTAGCGCGCAAAGCACTCCCCCGGCCGTCACCATGCGACGTCACGTCCTCGGTCCATTCGCCCCGGCCCCCACTTTTTTTATGGCCAGAATTTGACTCCTGATCGATCCCCAAAAGGAGCTAACGCACGCAGCCGAAATCATTGAATGTCGATCCCCGCAGAAGACCCGGCAGAAACTCAGAGCAGCGGCGCTCTCAGTCGACAGTGCCCGTCGTCACGCTAACCTACCTATTTGCTCCCCTCTCTTTCTCTCTCCGTATTTACTCCTCTCCAACCCCCCGAAAAAACAAATTCAACAAATATACAAGAAAAGGACGCCAATAAAAAAGGACAAAAAGATGGAGAAGAGATGACGTTGCCCTCAGTCCTTTGCTCCGGCGCCCCTGCCCGCGTCGGCCGGTCGGCCCCTCGAGGCATATATTTGGCGGGTCACGCCACGGGATTTCCCCGTACGAGCGGAGCCGCCCAATTAAGCACGCTTAGGTCCGGTTGGTTCCTTAGCAAATTATGAACTTTTAACTTAGGTAAAAAATGCGAATGGAAATTGGCAGATCTATCGCAACCTCACCATTGTATTCCCAAACTACCTCCATCTGCTCTCTTCTTCCCTCGCCCGTTGGAGAGGGATTTTCCCCCCGACCAATCTTCTCCCCAAGTCACATATAAGAACACAAACCCACGTTCATAATTCGGCTAAATGTACACTCGGGCGACGATTACAGTCCGTCAACATACCCATTTTCGTGACCTCGGACTTTATATGCGTCACGATCGAAACGAAGCGAGGTGGAGCGACCTTACGGTATGAATTCATCCCCAAATGTCGCACCGAGCGAGCGAGGGGGGACGTGCAAACCTTGGATTTAGCGAACGATTAGTTTAACACCACCTAAGCCACGAATGCTTCTTTCCCGGGGGGAGGAGGAGTCGTTTTGATTAACAATGTTTTTAAACGAGGAGTTAACTTGAGATCGAAGAGAACGGGGAAGACTTTTCGGTGGGGATCCGCACGGACTCCAGAGCGAACGGATCGGAAGGGAAGGGGTGGTGATGGTGGCCAGCTCATGCGGGCTGACCGCGGCCTCACGTGTCATCCGCCCTCGTTCCTTGTCCGATTACATTAAATGACACGAGCCTCACGTGTACTCAAGAGCCCACCACCACCACCACCGCATTCTTATCGTACCGTAATGGTTTAGAATTCACAGGGAGAATTTAATGACTTGCGATGCTCGATTCTTAAGCTCGGTTTTATATTCAATTTCTATTTCGGGGGTGGACCACTTCTGAGAGGGCTGGCCAGTACTGGGGGCAAGGTGAAGTTTGCACGTAATGGTTTTCCGCCCGGTACCGTCTTCTGGTACGGCGCATCTGCTGGCTGTCCCCCCTAGACATGAAAAAAAAAGAAAAATGGAAATTCATCTCGGATCGAGGTCTTTTTGGACATTTCCCCCTTCCTCATAAGCATTAAGGGATTGCTCGGGATTTTTAATGCGCCCGGCTGAGTCGATCTTCGCTGAATACAACGGTCCGATCTGGGGACGAAATAAACATCGGAATTGAAGAAGGAGAGCATTGGCGGATGGAACGTCGCATTCTCTTAAGGGCCTAGCAAGTAATTCACTTGCGGGTACTCCTAGATAGGAGGATCTCGACATGGTTAGCGAACATACGTGACTCCCGACACGGGTTATTTATGTGAGATTCGTGTTGCTTTTATAAGGGACTTGAAAATGATGCTCGGGGCCGTGGTACATTGCGATGCGCCCCTTTCATGTACCTTTTTTTGGTCCCTTCTTTCTGATGTCGTCGGGATCCGATGTGGATTTTGGACCGATAATCCCGCGGCGGAACCCTCAAGAGAACAGAAACAAAAATTGTGGAATCATTATGGTGTGCTGGGCTCGGTCCAATTCAGCCTACAGGCCGGCCGCGAGCACTTATGGGCCTTAGCCCAACCTGCCTTATATCTTGCGGGCCGCCTCCACTTGATGGGCCGAGCTCCGCCCGGACCAAATGGTCTTCTCTGTCCTGGTCAAGCGTTATCGCTATCGCCCAATTTTCAGGTCGGTGTCTCATCATCGCGAGCATCATCATCATCAACTCATTTGGCTGTCTGTCATTGCTGTTTCTAGGTAGGCAGTCCAGCCGGTCGGATCGGTCGGAATTTGTGAAACGGACGTATCGGAAGCCGGAGGAGGGGTTGCTTTTTGCATTTTGGACGGTCGGAAAACAATCCGGGGACAAAATGCAGCGCGCGATTTGCATTTAACTCTTGTCCCGTCACGCACGATATAATTCCCCTTCGATGGTTGCCGAAATCGAATTTTTGCTCTCTTTTGACATTCAATGCGAACGGCAGCAGGTCAAATGCATTACTTATCAAAAGTTAAGAATTCATCTGAGCGGGTTTCTGCGGAGAGATTGGGGATAAAGCAGTTCGAGGACATTCCCAATAGAAACACTTCGTTTTCCAATTGTTGCATGTAAGGGTGAATGATTTTGAATTTCATACAAATTTTACCTCAAATCTGAAACCCGTCCATTGAAATAAGTTTCTCATTTTTTAGAACTTGAGATCTACCATTTACATTCTAGAACTTACCCTCTATGCCTTAGAACTCGGAACCTACCTTATCACAGTTTGACTATTAAGTTCCAGGGTCTACTAAGATTCCACATTTATTATTAATTGAATAATTAGAGTAAATTAATACTTTTAATAACTACCACTTGTTATAATTTACTTACCATAATTTATATTTACACACACGGAAATTAGAAAACATTAACTAAGTAAAAGTCTTAGTCATAAAATAGAAACTTTTAAAAACAAAAAAAACTAATAGTTTTATTTATTATTAATTGTTATACACTTTTTATAATTTATTTACATTATCAAACATGAAAATTATGAAACATTAACAAAGAAAACTCTTAGTCATAAAATAGAAGCTCGGACTAGTAATTCTAGACTATACACTCATTATCAAATACCACGGAATGTCATAGGATTGTGTAAATACATAACCTAAGAAAAACACAAATACTTATTTCAAGTTCTAGATTACATATTTCAGGTTTTAGGTTCCATTACTCTAGAATCCATAACTTACTCATCGAAACAAACTATCTAATTTTTGAAATTTGAAATTTACTTTACATATCTCGGAATCTGAGACCAGACATATTTCCACCGATTCGATTTTCAGATTCTAAATTCTACCTTGAAACCATGCTCACCCCTAGTTGCAAGCATTCTTGTTCCACCGAAAGGGTCTCTTCTTCAACCAAGTAATGTGACTAATGTCTACTCACGACATTTTCACAAGAAACTAAATATTACAAAAAAAAGAAAAATCCCTAATGAGTGATAGATATAATATTAGATTGCATATTTATTTAATAGTTTAAGCCTTTAATATTAGATAGCACAGGTTCGACAAAATCTCTAATAATGGCATTGAAAGGAGGGATATCTAATAATTTAAGCTGTTTTAATAGTCGATAGTGATAATTACCGATAAGATTCTCGTTGCATCGGAGGGACGGGAGATGGACACGTGTCTAGTCGAAGGAGCATCGTCTCGGTGGCAGCGTGCTACTCCACTCCACCGACTCCCGTCCCCGGCCCACGCCTCGGCCTCTAGAACTTTCTACCTCGCTCCGCCGCTATTTCAACTCCCCACCCGTCAAGTTTCCGACCGGAACTCCAACCTCGACTTCCCCGAACGGACTCCCTCGATGTAAGAAACGAGCTGCACGAGCAATTTGCCAGTAGAGACATAAAGAGGAGCGATGGAGATGAAGGGAAGGGTCGTCCCGAAAGAGGAGGAGGCGTCGTCGAACGTGGGGCAGCCGCCGCCGACGCCGCCGCAGCCGCAGCCGCCGCCGCCGCCGCAGCCCATGGAGGGGCTGGGCGAGGCGGGGCCGCCGCCGTTCCTGACGAAGACGTTCGAGATCGTGGAGGACCCGGCGACGGACCCGATCGTGTCGTGGAGCGAGGCGAGGAACAGCTTCATCGTCTGGGACGCCCACCAGTTCGCCGCCACCCTGCTCCCCAAGCACTTCAAGCACGGCAACTTCTCCAGCTTCATCCGGCAGCTCAACACCTACGTACGTCATAATCTCCGTTCCTCTCGATTTGTCATCTCGTGTCACTTATGGGTCAGTTGATCTGCTATAAAAGAAAATCGAATCGGGTGCTTTAAATTTCGAAACGTCCTGTCTTGATTCGCGATGCAGGGTGTGTTCGATGAGTATGGTACTGCAAGTTTTAGTAAAGACCAAAACTTGGAGAATTCTTAGGATCTTTAGCGTTGTTCATCGAAAGAGCAGGCCGAATCGAGTGGGATTTCGCATGTGCCTGCGGCCTCTCTGTTGAAGTCGTTATGAAGCATGTCTGTCGTTAGGTGCTTCTTGGTCTGTTGACGATTAAGCTAGTAATTTCTGGTGATACGTCGGCGCGTGTCCTGGGTTCTGCTAATCGTGCTGACCGATGTTTGGTTCTCTACCTGATCATCATCCGGAAAAGAAGTTGTTCTTGAGATTTGACCCGAATTTTGACGTACGTTTGCTGAATTCAATCCATACCTGATCTGCCCGTCATAGTACATGATTACTATGTCGGGATGTTGCTTACCGTTGTTGTTGGTCTGCCGCAAATGGATGCAGGGTTTCAGGAAGGTGGATCCGGATCGGTGGGAGTTTGCCAACGAAGGGTTCTTAGGAGGGCAGAGACACCTCCTGAAGACCATCAAGAGGAGGCGGAACGTCTTGCATAGCCCACGCCAGCAAGGAGGAGCATGCATCGAACTGGGTCATTACGGGCTCGACAGCGAGCTGGAGAGGTTGAGGAGAGACAGGGGCTTGCTAATGGCCGAGGTTGCGAGATTGAGGCAGCAGCAGGAGCAGTCGAGGGACGATATCTTTGCGATGGAGCAACGGATACAGCGTACTGAGAGGAAGCAACAGCAGATGTTGGCTTTCCTCGCTAAAGCGTGCAATAACCCGTCCTTCATTCAGCAACTCATGCAGAGAAATGCTCGTGGAAGGGATATCAGAGGAGTTGAAATTGGACACAAGCGCCGGCTGACTGCTACACCAAGCCTGGAGAATCTGCAAGATGAGGTCACGGTGGCTGCTCAACGCCGTGGTGGAGCAGGAGATAGTGCGATCCCCATGCAAGAGGAAATGGTCACCTTGGAGTCGGAAATGCAGACAATGTTTTCGGCTGCCTTGGATGACGAATCAAGCAGCGACGTGAACGAACTGAGTGCAGCTCCAGTTCCTGCTACAAGAGGTGGCAACACAGATGCTGTCAATCAGACGATCCTGGAAGAATTGCTGAGTGAAGATCTGATGACTGGGAATCCGGAGGAAGAAATATTGGTTGGCGACCAGCCTGAAATCGACATGGAGGCCGAGGATCTCGTGCCCGGGCAAAGGAATGCCAGCGAGGAATCACAAGACTTATCTCAACTCGAAGCCGTGACTCCGTCCAGCTCATTAGGGCAGGATAAATTCATGGAAGAGTGGTGAGAGGCTGTGTCAAACAGATTAGATAGAACAGGGTCTACTTAGTACATCATGGCTAGGTACTTCAGCCGGCTAAGGTTTTGTAATAGCAGTTGGCACAGGTAGTTGTATGTATCGTACAGAGTGCTGATGTAAAGGAGTATGTATAAAGATTATAACTTAGGAATACCAATTTGGGAGTTGAAAATAGAAGACAGGAGGATCGATTCACTCGTGTTGTAAAAGATCCCGTCGAGATACGCCAAACTGATGAAGGCCAAAGCTGAGAGAGAATCATCAAAAGGGAGAAATGTAAAATGCCCCCGCTTTCAGCGATCGTCGGTTAACGTCGTTCCAAACTGCATCCGATGCTGTGGAGCATCGTTTTGTGGAAGGAGACGAAACAGGCAATGAAGGAATATTTATCCTCGGATTGCTTTCCCGAACGAGATGATTCCCACGCATGAAGACACAATAGAGAATCTCTTCTGGAAGTATTGCTGAACAACAGTCGGATCCAATGTATTGCAGAGGAGCTAAGAAGTGTCCAAAACCTGCTTCCTATGTCCTGGTTCTGTTCCTTCTAGAGTCTCTACCTCCTTATAAATTGCCTTAAGGGGATTTTCTTATTCCAAATGTGTAAGGTGCTGAGAGGGACAAGGAAAGGAGGAAACATTACGAACGTTTAATGTGGACCTGAGGTGAAGAATCTGGATTATTTAACAAAGTTGTAACTGCAGTATGTGGAACCAGAAATTCTAGATGGGAAAACTATTGGACAAATGCCATGAGAGGTTAGACGATGAAATTAGTGATTGGATTTTGCTTTCTATATGAGTGAGAAAGAGAGCGAGAGACCTCGAAAGCGTCACCGGTTACTCTTTTTTGGAACGTGAGTGAGTCGATTCAAGGGTTTGATGGAGTTGGCAAAAGATTACATAGCTAAGCGTAAGAAGCACAGTGCCTCAACTTCACAATTCCCCTCGATTTCTCGTGGTAAATGTGCGTGCAATTTGGCATCGACTTCCAATTTCGACACTGACGCCTTGCTTCTGCCTTGGGGTCCATAGTCTAGTCTGTTGGAAAATTAGAACAAGACATAACTCGTCCACATCACGCAATACCAAAGGCAATTTGTATGCTCCAATCATGCATTGACGACCTAACGGAAGGAGACTAAATGATCCCACCAACACTTCAAACAACCTAGAAAAAGAGACCAATAAGGAAGCCCCACCTCTCCAATCCCCTAATCATGCAAGTGCACACGAAGGCCAAGTGCCCAATAAGATGCTCCGGTGCTGGCACCCCCACCTCACCCACTCCAATTCTCCATATAAAAGACCAGCAAAAGCTCTCTCTTTATATCACCATCTCTCTCTCTCTCTGTGGAAACATGTTGGAGTTCAGTTTGCAGAGAGTGATGGAGGTGGGTGCCACCTCCATCACAGCCCACAGCCCCTCCTGCTCTGTCAATGCTTGCGTTCAGCGGGCTGGCCATTCTGATGGGCCTTGTGAGCTAACTGTACGCGCCCTACTGGGGAGTGAGGAAGGTCCCTGGACCGCCTGCCTTCCCTCTCGTGGGCCACCTGCCCTTGATGGCCAAGTACGGCCCCGATGTCTTCTCTATCCTCGCCAAGCGTCATGGCCCTATTTTTAGGTCAGTGTCTGAGCATCATCGTCAGCTCATTTGTTGCTTCTCGTTATTCTTGCTAAAGATTGGACGTTCTGATGTCTGTTTTATTCGGTTGAACCGCTGAGAAACTGGTCGGATCGGTAGAAGTTTATGAAAAGAACGTGTTGGAAATTTGAGGGGCTCGAATTAGCTGGTTCGGCATGGTTTTTGAGACCCTTACAAAAACTCAAGATATTGATGGCCATTAGGGGTGATTGTTCCCATCCTGATATTGGAGACTGCCTACTAAGGACCAGTCTTGAACAATTGAAATCGGGAACCAACTGTTGGTTCATGAATCCGCTCCCAACCCACTCGAGAACTGGACTACCTGGTCTGGTTCTTGGGTGAGTCCATGAAATCGGTCGAAATAGCCTCAATAAATTCGTGCTGTCCAAAGTAGAGCAGTTCACCTTCCTTTGCCATGATTTGTTTGTGTATGTGTTTATTTTTATAGCTTTCTAGCAAGGCTAGCTTTGGAAGGAGTGTATTCGAAACGTTGAGTTACCCGAGTCATCCAAGGCACCTTCTCAATATCCAATATAGAATGCATCCTGCGATAAGTCTCTTTCCGATATCAACCTTTTACAAAAGTCATGAAATGGGCCGAATGCTACCAACAAAAGTTAAAGAAAATGTCATTTGCCGTGGCCGATATTTGGCCCCTACTCCATAATTATTTCTAATGGATGAGAAGAAGTTGGAGATGTTGGACATAGCCTTAGAAACTATGTTGAGGTAGGAGTTGCCATGATGATTTTGAGGAATCTATACAGGGATTGTGAGATGAATGAGACGAGAGACGAAGAGATACTAAGAAGATACTAGAGTTTTGATATGAAAATATAATTTTTTAAAAAAATTATATATATTTATATATACCAGTCTGGTCCGAATGGATGGTTCTACACCTAGAATCAGGAATCAGACTAATCCCCTTGGGAATCGCCAATTTTGGACCGGTCTAGTCCTGTTTCGAGTGATCTGGACGATTCTAAATTCTTCTGCACACCTAATGTCCACATATATTTGGAAAGGTTTTTTAAGGGACAACGTTGGAGGCTCTAGTGTGAATGTGTGTCACTGAATCTGTTTCTGGTCTATTCTTTCTTTATTGTTCTCTCATGTGTTCTGTGCAAAGATGCTTAGGGCCTTTTGTAGTTTGGTTGATGAAGTCATGTGAAATCTTGGATCGCTGCAAGCTCTCAAGTTGTCATCTCATAGATGTTTATGTACAAATCTCGCTACAGGTACAATAGGGGGAATACTTTGCGAACTCAACACATGTGAAATGATTTGTCTCGATACAGATATTCGATGGGGTCAAATAATGCTGATTTATGGGTCTAGAACTTGATTATCCCGTGTTGCAACATCTCCATGAATAATTATTTGGTTTAGTTTTTGAATCAAAAGACCTCGTGAATCAATCAGATTATCTCAGATTGAAGCCGTGACTCTGTCCAGCTTGAAACCTGAGGTTTTGTATTAGCCATTGGCGTACAGAGTGCTAGAGCAAAGCAATATGGAAAGATTATACCTTAGTTAAAGTCATGACGTAGCTATTATGAATATGCGATTCATGAATCAAGACAAACATATCGGACGAGAATTTCGACTCTATCATAATTTTTAGGTTGCTAACTCTTATTTGATTATGGAGTCGAAGATAGAAGATAAAAGCGATCGACTTGTTTAATAAGATATTCGGCAAGATCCCGTGAGGACGCATCAAATTGATGATGCCAAAGTTGGAGCGAATTATCAAAAAGAGAGAGAAGGAAAATGCCACGTTTTCAACGATTATAGCATAAAAATCGTGGGAGGAGACAAAACGTACAATGGGGGAATCTTCGTCCTAGGATTGCTTTCACGAACAGGGTTATTCCAATACATGAAGACATAAAAGAGAATCTCTTCTTTAAGTTTTGCCGAACAACCGCTGAATAGACTCTCATTTTATCCCTTAGGATGGGTTCGTTTGATGATGCGTTTGTTTTTAAGGAAAAAATTTCATGACGAAAGAAAATATTTTCCGAAAAAAAATGATTTCCTCTAATTCCTTAATTTTATACATGTATATTTTCTTTGACCAAAAACGAATCTTTTGATTCATCATTTTCAGCAATTCAAACTCCTAAAGTCCAAAAAATTAGTTTGCGAAAAATTTCTTTCACTCAAACAAATATATGTTTGATGAGGCTCTTTTCCAAGATATTGCTGGGGAGCCTGGACGTGTCTAGAAACTAGCTACTATGTCCGATTTCTCTTCTAAAGATGCCGAGAGGGACAAGAGAAGGAGACAAGAGAAGGATGATATATGAAATTCGACGTGGATCCACGGTGAAATTGTCACGGATCAAGTACATCACCGATATGACAGTAATATCAAGTATGAGATTTTGCTTTCTATGTGTTTTTTTTTTTTTTTTTGAGAGACACAGAGAGAGGGGGCCTCCAAAGCATCATCAGTAACTCTTTTCGGAACTTGAGTGAGTCGATTCAAGACTTTGATGCTGTCGGTAAAAGGTTACATAGCTAAACCTAAGAGGTACGATGCCTTAACCTTCACCGTCCCCCTCAACTTCTCGTGGTAAATGCGCGTGTAATTCAGTATCGACTTCCAATTTCGACGGTGACGACTCGCTTCTGACTTTCTCGCCTTTTCGGGTCCATGATCTAGTGCGTTGGAAGATTAGAACAGCAAGACACGCAACTCCCCCACTTCACGAAGGAAAAGCAAAGGCATTTCGCAAGCTCGAAACCAATGATTCCCATGACCAAAAGGAGAAAGACACTACAAAATGATCTTCGCCCACCCAAAAGAAGACCAAGGATGAAGGAAGACCCACTTTCTCCATTGTCCTAATCATGCATGTACCGACAAATGCCAAGCTCCCAATAAGATGCTCGCGTGCTGAGTCTGCTGATGTTAGGATATTTATGACTTTGAATCGGATAGAGCAATCAAATCAGACTTTAAGACACAACATCACTTCGTTTAAAGATTATTTTGCCCCACAATATTGCTAATAATCATCGGCAAATTTCCTCTAAGATACAATAAAATCTCAATGAGAATACTAGATAGTAATTCTAGTATTTCTCCAAGGTCTCTCAAATGAAACAATTAAAAATATAACTGTATATTTTTTTGGAAAAAAAAAAGAAATGGAAGAAGAAGATCTTGATTGAACAACTATGTTCAATAATTTATAACAAAAACAAGAAGTTATGTCCAAACAAACACAACATTCCAAGGATTAAGAAGTTATGTCTGAACAGGTCTGATCTCTAAGATAACCATTGAAGAAATAATAAAATTCGGAATTAAATAAGTAATAAATAAAAATAACCACAACTCCTTAGCGAACAGTTACATTGTTTCAACAAAACATTGTGGTTAATTTTTATAAAAATAAATCTGAATTTCCAACAAATAAAAAATAATTATCGTTGGATAGTGCTAAATTTCGTCTACCTGCGAACTCACATCTTTTCGATGTGAGATAAGGCACCTCTTAGTTTGTTTTACAAACAAACTACCAATAATCCCTTACTTTCTTTGTAAAACAAAAATAAAATGTTAAAAATATACAGCAAAAATTTCCATGAGATTAATATACATACATAAAGGTCTCTTTCAAGTTAAACTTTTACTTAGCACAAATATTTCAAAACTTTATCAAAGTGACAAGTAACTCGGCTTTAAATTTGTACTTTTAAATAATAGAATTAGACATACCACATATAGAATAACTTCTTGTTTCAGTGAGAAATTCTATATTACTCCACACTATTATGATGTTGTGATTGATCCTATGTCATTAGCTTTCTAGAAAGCAACCTTAACTTTCTTAAGAAGCAGCACCACTCCTAAGCTCATATAAGCGAAGTATCTATCATGTGTTTCTGTTACTATTAGCACATTACAGATTTGTATTATACTTAATTAAGAATTTAATTCAACCTACAAAACGTAACAGACGATGCTGACTCTTATATCAATTCAGTAACTTGTTCTTAAATATCAAACCTTGTAACAAGTGATGTTTTGTAAAAAGGTTGAGTTATAATTATTGGTGATTTTAATTAAAAGGTTTTAGCCCCATTTCTCATTGTAAAGCCTTTGCCAAGGGATTGGGTAAATTATTGCTTGACCTCACATAAACAATTATTACGGTACAATCTTTAATCAATTGTCTCACATATTCATATCTTAGATTAATATGTCTAGACTTTTCATTATAAGGCCTCATTTAGTTCAGCTTTGGAGAAAAATACAAATACCTTTGGGTTAAATGGATTTTTTTGAAATGCATATAGCATTTGATGAATTGTAATTTTAAAGTGCATTAGAAAATAATTTTGGTTTAAATGCCGTTTGATAAAAATTACATTTATAAAGGATTTTTACTAAATTAAAAAAAAAATTACATTTTTTTTTTTTTTTTTTTTTTTTTTTTTTTTTTGGATTTCAACCATTGGTAGCCTAATTTGGCCGCCAGACGGCCTTGCCTAAGGTTGCATGGGTCATGCGATTCACGCCAACAGTTGCCTAGGTCGCATGACCCAAGCGTCGCGTGAGGTCAAGCGGTGGTTGCTAAGCTTAGGTGACCCCCAGGCGGGAGTTGCCGGTGAGCGAGACCCCATCGGCCTCTAATCGACTTTTCTGTGCGGTTGTCTTCGAAGAAGATTAATAGTAAATGAGGGTAGACTTGCATTCCTTCCCAAAAGACCTTTGGACTTGTTTTGGGCTAAAGACCCTTAGAGCCCTTTGAAAATGCAATTATATTTCCCTAAAGTTGAGTAAAAAATGAACCAAATGCATTTGCATTTGGCCAATGGACTTTAGAGTCCCAAAGCCCATTGCTAACTTAAACCAAACAAGGCTTAAGTGCTACTATAAGTCATTGCCAAAGTAGTCTAACCATCACAATAGATAAAAATAGGAGGCATAGGATTAAGTCATAATTTGATATCCAACAAGAAATTCCAGATCCATTTAGCCTCTTTCCTAGTTTCTGCTAAAGCAATGATTCAATTCCAAAGTTGAGTGAGTTATACACATTTGAGAAATAGCAGAACCATCAAATGTGAAAATCCATCAAGTAACTAACATCAGTGTATCCTTTTAATATAGTCAGATAATTATTATTATAACAATCTAGGCCTTACTGTATAATATTGTCCGCTTTGGACACTGAGTCCTCATGACTTTAAAACACGTTACACAGATTAGAGGGATCCAAGCCTTTATAAACTAGCCTAGGACTCCCCCTAAGCGATGTGGGACTAGAGAATGACCATTTCCCTTTCCTTGCGCACGTCCAGGGATCAAGGCGCAGACGCACCACCATCCCTCCTCCCCGCACACCGTCGCTTGGGCTGTCACGCTCTCCACCCCTTAGGAACACAACGTTCTCGTTGTGGCCACACAAGCGGTCAGGAGCAGCTCTGATGCCATTTGTAACGACCCGGACCCCACTATGTAATATTGTCCGCTTTGGACACTGAGTTCTCACGGCTTTAAAACGCGTTACACAGATTAAAGGGACCCAAGCCTTTATAAACTAGCCTAGAACTCCCCCTAAGCGATATGGGACTAAGAAGGACCCCTTCCCTTTCCTTGTGCACATTCGGGGACCGAGGCGCGGACGCACTGCCATCCCTCCTCCCCGTGCACTATCGCTTGGGCTGTCACAGTTATAGAACAATTCTAAATTTTAAGTTCTCTTAAGATAACCAAAAATTTTGATAATGACCCTCCAATGTTCTATACTTGGATTATTATAGTGTGTATGACAAAATTTCTAGAACATAAATTAATTTCTATTCTATTGACAAGTTTTGAGTAAAGAAACGCATTTGATAACAATTCAAAATTTCTATTTGTAGACTAAAAATTCGTTTGATAACAAAATAAAATTTCTATTTCTACTAGCGGCAACGGTTGGTGTCCAGTGTCCGGCGATCGGCAACAGACGGTTGGAGTCTGGAGTTCGACGTTCAACATCCGGCGTCGGAGTCCAACATCCGATGATCGGCAACTAGTGTCCGACGTCTGGCAGCCGGCGTTCGACATTCGAAGCCCGGCTAGTGGTGGTTGACGGCAAGCGGCCAACATCCAGCGGTCGATGGTGAGCAGCGGGTGGTGAACGTTCGGTGGTCGGCGATGAGCCTTCGATGTCCAACGATTGGCGATGAGCTACCAACGATCGGCAAGCATCCGACATTTGGTGACCGACGATCGGCGATGGGCAATTGGAGTTCAATGGCCGACAGCAGACAACCAAGGCCGATGGCAAGTGGTGGGTGGGCGTTCGGTAGCCAGCGTCCCACGGCAACAGGTGGATGACGGGCGGTGACAAAGTGAACGAAGAGGAAAATTTTGATTTATTATTTCTATTCCAAAAATAGAAAAGTTAAAAATTTTAACATCTGATTTCTACTCCAAATCTATTTTTGGAATAAAAATATGTTCTGGAAATAGAAAAATGAAATTGCATTATCAAACGGATTTATGTTCTAAACTTGTTCAAGAGAACAGAAAAATAGAGAAATAGAGAAACAAAAATGTTATCATCCGTGCCCTTAGTATACCTACTCAACTTGCACACAAAATAAGTAATATAAGGTCTAATATATTGCATCGCATACATTAAAAACCCCATAACACTTGCATATTCAAGTTGTGTTGCCACTACCGGTATTATAATTAATTTAATACTGAATCAAAGAGAGTACTCATTTCTTTGAATGAAGATATCATCTTTTCCACATAATTACATTGGTTGAAAGAAGAACCCCCACTATGTTTTGAATTATAATACTCAAGATAGTATCCACTTCACCAAATTGCACGCAAGGGCAAACACTGCAGATTAATGCGTAAGGGCAAAACTATAAAATCATAATTCCAAGGGGCCAAAATCATAAATTTAACAGACATGGGCAAAATGGTAAATAATCGATCAGGGCATAATCGTAATTATTTAGCGAGAGGATAGGATCGTAAATAATCATCGGAGAGGGCAGAAACGTAAATAAGTAGCGAGGGCAGAATCATAATTGCATGCACCTTTATTCCCGTTGGGGCGAGGCACGTGGACTCCATGTGTATTTCATGCACATGACGTCCAACATGCATGTGGAGCATGTGTGGGTGCGTGGATTCATGTGCCTTCTCCCCTTTCGCATCTTTTCACCAATTTTCTTCTTTTTTCGCTCCATTTATTCCAACAAATAAAAAATAATGATCGTTGGATAGTGCTAAATTTCGTCCACCTGCGAACTAACATCTTTTCGATGTGAGATAAGACACCTCTTAGTTTGTTTTACAAACAAACTACCAATAAGCCCCTACTTTGTTTGTAAAACAAAAATAAACATTAAAAATATACAACGAAAATTTTCATGAGATTAATATACATACAAAAAGTTATCTTTCAAGTTAAACTTTTACTTAGCACAAGTATTTCAAAACTCTATCAAAGTGACAAGTAACTAGGTTTTAAATTTGTACTTTTAAATAATAGAATTAGACATACCACACATACAATAACCTCTTATTTCAGCGAGAAGTTCTATATTACTCCACATTATTATGATGTTGTGCTTGATCCTATTTCATTAGTTTTTTAGAAAGCAACCTTAACTTTCTCAAGAAGTAGCACCACTCCTAAGCTCATATAAGCTAAATATCTATTATGTGTTTTTATTACTATTAGCATATTACAAATTTGTATTATACTTTATTAAGAATTTAATTCAACCTACAAAACGTAACAGACGATACTGATTTATTATGTCAAGGCTAGTGTCAATATCGAACAATCACATTCAGTAACTTATTCTTACCCATTAAACATTGTAACAAGTGATGTTTTAAAAAAAAGGTCGGGTTATAATTATTGGTGATTTTAATTAAAGGGTTTTAGCCCCATTTCTCATCGTAAAACCTTTGTCAAGGGATCGGCTAAATTATTGCTTGACCTCACATATACAATTATTGCAGTACCATCTTTAATCAATTATCTCACATATTTATATATTAGATTAATATGTCTAGACTTACCATTATAATGCCTCATTTAGTTCAGCTTTGGAGAAATATCCTTGGAAAAATGCAAATATCTTTGGGCTAAATGGGTTTTTTGAAATGCAGATGGCGTTTGGTGAATTGTAATTTTAAAGTGCATTGAGAAACAATTTTGACTTAAATGCCGTTTGATAAAAATTACATTTATAAAAGACTTTACTAAATTTAAAGAAAAAATTACATTTTTTTTTTTTTTTGGGATTTCAACCACTGGCCGCCGAACGGCCTCGCCTAAGGTTGCGTGGGTCATGCGATTTCGGCCAACAATTGCCTAGGTCGCATGACCCAAGCGTCGCCTGAGGTCAGCCGGTGGTCGTTGAGCTCGGCGACCCCCAAGCGGCAATTGCCGACGAGCGTGACCATGTCGGCCTCCAATAAGCTTTTCTGTGCAGTTGTCTTTGAAGAAGATGAATGGTAAATGAGGGTAGACTTGCATTTGAGAATGCAACTTCCCAAAAGACCTTGGCTAAATGTCTTAGAGCCCTTTGGAGATACAATTGTATTTCCCTAAAGTTGAGCAAAAAATGAACCAAACGCATTTGCATTTAGCCAAGGGATTTTAAAGTCCCAAAGCCCATTGCTAACCTAAACCAAATAGAGCTTAAGTGCTACTATAAGTCATTGCCAAAGTAGCCTAACCATCACAATAAATAAAAATAGGAGGCATGGGACTAAGCCATAATTTGATATCCAAAAACAAATTCCAAATCCATTTAACCTCTTTCCTAGTTGTTGCTAAAGCAATGATTCAATTCCAAATTTGAGTGAGTTATACACATTTGAGAAACAGCATAACCATCAAATGTGAAAATCCATCAAGTAGTGGATTGTTTATCACCCACACTTATAATCCAACTAACATCGATGTATCCTTTTAATATAGCTAGATAATTATTATAGAACAATTCTAAATTTTTAGTTCTCTTAAGATAACCAAAATTTTTGATAATGACCCTCCAATGTTCTATAATTGGATTATCAATTTACCAACTCAACTTGCACACAAAATAAAGAATATAAGGTCTAGTATATTGCATCGAATACATTAAAAACCCCATAACACTCGCATATTCAAGTTGTGCTGCCACTCCACCAGTATTATAATTAATTTAATACTGAATCAAAGAGAGCACTCATTTCTTTGAACGAAGATATAATCTTTTCCATGCACTTACATTGGTTGAAAGAAGAACCCCCGCTATGTTTTGAATTCTAATACTCAAGATAGTATCCACTTCACCAAATTACACACAAGGGCAACACCGCAAATTAATGCGTAGGGAAAAAAATATAAAATCATAATTTTAACAAACAGAGGCAAAATGGTAAATAATTTATCAGGGTAGAATCGTAATTATTTAGCGAGAAGATAGGATCGTAAATAATCATTGGAGAGGGCAGAAAGGTAAATAAGTAGTGAGGGCAGAATCATAATTGCATGCGCCTTTATTCCCGTTGGGGCAAGGGGCGTGGACTCAGTGTGTATTCCATGCACATGATGTCCAACACGCGTGTGGAGCACGTGTGGGTGTGTGGATTCATGTGCCTTCTCCCCTTTCGCATATTTTCGCCAATTTTCTCCGTTTTTCGCTCCATTTGGATTTCCTCTTGCAGCACCCTCCGAGAACATTTCAACAAGATGCAAATAATGTGAAAAAGACCAACATCGTTCGATGAATCTTCATCCATAAACCATGATTTTCAATAATAATAAAAAATCATGAGATCTTATACCGCGCTTTGATACCAACAGTAAGCGGATAATAATGCAAAAATTCAAAGCTAAGGATCTTTGGTCTTTATGATTTTTCACCATAAGAGGGATGAAAACATACCTTTATCCATAACAAAACCTTAAAAGAACAATTGTTAAATGAATCTCATGAAGAAGCTTCTCTTCCTTGATTCATAACTCCGATCCACTTGACTCCATTATTGCAAAATAGATACTTAAAATTGTTGGGAAATATATGGCTTCAAATCGGATATAACAATTAAGTCAAACTTTATTTGCCCTACAATATTGCTAATGGTCACACAACAAAGTCTTGATGGAAGATACTATATAACAATTTTAGTATTAGTATTACTACAGGGTTTCTCAAGGAAACAATTGAAAATAATGATTGTATATTCTTTCAAAAGAAAACAAAAAATGGAAGAAGAAGATTTTGATTGAACAAACATGTTCAGTAATTTATAGTAAAAACAAGAAATTATATCCATATAGACACAACCTTCCGAGAATTAAAAAGTTATATTTGGATAAACACAATCCTTGAGATTCGGAATTAAATAAATAATAAATAAATAAACCATAACTATTAGTGAACAATCGTATTATTTTAACAAAACTTAATTTTTATAAAAATAAATCCGAATTTTTCAATAAATAAATAATAATGATCGTTGATTAGTGCCAAATCTAGTTCACGTGTGCACTCACATCTTTTCAATGTGGACAAAGCATCTCTTGCTCCACCGCTATTTCAAGTCAAGTTTCCCACCAGCGCTACCACCTCGACTTTGCCGAACAAGGTCCCTATCCTGCAAAAACAATGTGAGGAAGAAGCCATACGAGGGATTGCTAGTAGAGAGAGAGAGAGAGAGAGAGATGAATATGGAGGGAGGGGTCGTCTTGAGAGAGGAGGAGGCCTTGTTGGACGAGGGACGGCCGCCGCAGCCCATGGAGGGGCTGGGCAAGGAGGGGCTACCGTTGTTCCTGACAGAAACACTCGAGATCGTGGAGGACCCGCGATGGACCCGATTGTCGTGGAGGAACAGCTTCATTGTCTAGGATGCCCTGTTATTGCTCATATAATCAACTAATTCTCACGAACTTCTAGTTACAGAGAGAAGGAATGAAAAAACATTGAAATTCATTCATTTTAAAAAAACTGTCAAGTACAAACTAAATAAGAACCTTTCTTGGAACCGCACGCAAACGTGCAAGAACAGACTTGTTCCAAAAATAGCTTCAAACCAACCGTAAAAACAAACTTGAGCTCCAACACACCAGCACTGAGACACAGCTCCAACACACCCACCTGTTCTCCACCGCCCTGCTGCCGATGTACTTCAAGTACGGCAAATTCTCCAGCTTCATCCGGCAACTCAACACCAACGTACGCGATAATCTCCTTCCTCAAATTTGTTCTGTGTTGATTTATCACTTATGGGTTCTTTCTTGGTCTGATCCTGGACGAACTAGTGTTAAATCTTGAGACGGAATGGTCTGGACTCTTTCAATTTGCAATGTGTGGAATGAAAATAATGTTGAGTATCTGAATTTCAATGTCCTGTCTTGAATTTGCGATACAGGGTGTATTCGATGAATGAGGTACCGCAAGTGTTCATTAGGTATATGTGGGGAGCGGCTCATCACTCTAGTATATCCGAACTCGAGAATTCTCGGATCCTTAGCGGTATTCATCGAAGAAATTAGACCAAATCGGGTAGGTACTGCGTATTCCCACGACCTATCTATCGTTGTTGTTCTGAAACATCAGTGTTGTTAGCGCTCCTTTGGTCGATCGTCGATTATACTGCTAATCCTACAAGGAGAGGCATGCGTCGAACTGGGTCATTACGGGCTCGACAGCGAGCTCGAGAGGTTTGAGCAGCAGCAGTCGAGGGACCGGATCTTCGAGATGGAGCAACGGATGGAGTGTACGGAGAGGAAGCAACGACAGATGTTGGCTTTCCTCGCTCAGGCAGTAACGCAGATGCGGTCGATCAGACAATCCTGGAAGAATTGCTTAACGAAGATCGGATGACTAGGAATCTGGAGGAAGAAAATATTGGTTGGCGACCAGCCCGAAATCGTCATGGAGGCCGAGGATCTCGTGCCCGGGGGTGGGAATGTGGGCGAGGAATCGAAAGACCTCTTGAATCAATCAAGTTATCTCAGATCAAAGCCGTGACTCGTCCAGCTCGAAACCTAAGATTTTGTATTAGCAGTTGGCGCAGGTAGTCGCATATTTTGTTCAGATTGCTAAAGCAGAGCAGTATGTAAAGATTATAGCTTAGTTAAAGCCATGACGAGGCTATTACGAATACATTAGTCATGAATCGAGATAAGTGTATCAGATGAGAATTTCGACTCTATTGTAGAGCGATTGACTTGTTTAATAAGATACTCGGCAAGATCCCGTTGCGACACACCAAATTGATGACGCCAAAGTTCAAGAGAGAATTATCAGAAGGGAGAGAGAAGGAAATATGCCACGCTTTCAACGATTTTAGTATAGAAATTGTGGAAGGAGACAAAACGTGTAATGGGGGAATCTTCGTCCTAGGATTGCTTCCACAAACAAGATTATTCCAATGCATGAAGACGTAAAAGAGAATCTCTTCTAGAAGTTTTGCCGAACAACCACCGGATAGACTCTCGTTTTGTTCCTTAGGATAGGTTCCATTGAGGATGCGTTTGTTTGAAAAAAGTTTCATGATAAAAAAATACTATTTGAAAAAAATGATTTCTCCTTTTCAAGTAAAGAAATACATTTTCTTAATTTTGGATGTGCATATTTTCTTCGACTGTAAAATAGTCTTCCATTAACTAATCATTTTCAGCAAATCAGACCCTTGAAGTTTAGAAAATTAATTTTGCAAAAAATTATTTCCCTCAAATAAATGCACATTTAACGAGGCTATTTCCCAAGATATTGCATAGGAGTCCGCATGAGTCTAAAAACCAGCACCAACAAAAGAATATCTTAAGTGTCAAAATTTTATATAGAGACATTTAAGTGTCAAAAATTTATATAAATAACATTTAAGTACAAAAATTATGAAAATTAAAAAATGAAAAAAAAAAAATAAGACACTTGAGTGCTAAGTTTGACGAAGGTAGCCAGAAATCTTATGTAATAATTTTTTAATAATATAACTCGCCTACGTAGCAAGCTGAAAAGCTAAGTTAGTAACGAAGAACCAAAACAACATTGTTTTGTCCTTTTTTAAAAAAATTGTTTTCAAAATATATATTAATTAAAATATTTATTGATTTTATTTTTTTTTAAAAAATGGAGGAGTAGAGGAGGAGGCAGAAGGCGAGGGCTGAGCCCTTGCCACTACCTTCCCACTGTCACCAAGAAGGGTCACCAATGATAGGGGAAGGGTTGGTTGAGGTCATCGGGCCTTGGCCAAGGGCTGGCGAACCCTGCCAACCAACGGTGAGGGCCTGCGATCCCTCGCCCAAGATTTGGGGAGGGTCCCCCAATGGGCGGTGGCCCTTCACCCGACTGGGCGAGTGCCAACAACCCTCATTGAATCTAGGAAAAGGCTATGACCCTTGCCAACCCTTCCCCTATCGTCGCTAGTTGGCCCTTTTGGGTGATGGTAAGGAGGTGGCAACAAGGGCTCGCAATCTCCATCTTCCTCTTCTTTTTTTTTTTTAAGTTTTAAATTTAGTTTAATTAATTTTTATATTAATTATTTACTCATGTCAATAGTAAAACAACATTGTTTTTGCACTTGTCTACCCATGTTAATGTGCAAAATAACATCATTTTACACTTGCCTCGTCAAAAAATTACCATGTCAACATTTTGATGAGATTTTTTCATCATTGGTACTTAATTAATCCATTTTGGCTCCGATTTTGATCGCTTTTGTAATTTTTAGCATTTAAGTGTCTTTCCGTGCCAAGTTTTGGCACTCTAGGTATTCTTTTGTCAGCCAGCTATTATGTCATGATTCTCTTCTAGAGATGTTGAGAGGGACAAGAAAAGGAGGAAATATTATGAAATTCGACATGGATCCAAAGTGAAATCATTGTAGATCAAGTATATCACCGAGATGACAATGATATCAATTTTGGCATTTTGCTTTTTGAGAGAGAGAGAGAGAGGGGGGGGAGGGGGGGAGGGGGGGGGCCTCTAAGCACCATTGACAACACTTTTTGAATTAAGCAAGTCAACGGGTCGATGGAGTTTAAGCACCATTGACAACACTTTTTGGAATTAAGCAAGTCGGTTCAACGGGTCGATGGAGTCGGCAAAAGGTTACAGAGCTAAACCAAAGAGTGTACGGCGCCTTAACCATCACAATCCCACTCGATTGCTCGTGGCAAATGCGCGTGCAGTTCAGTATCAATTCCGATTACGACGGTGATGACTTGGCTTCTGACTTTGCCTTTTCGAGTCCGTAATCTAAGTGCGTTGGAAGATTAGAACAGCAAGACGCACAACTCCCCACTTCACGAGGCAAAAGCAAAAGGCAAATCGTAAGCACAAAATCAATGAATCCCATGACGAAAAGGAGAGAGACGACACTAAAAAATGATCTTCACCAACCCAAAAGAACCAACAACAGAAGAAGAGAGAGGAAGACGGAGAAGGAAGGAAGCCCCACTTTCTCCAATATCTTAATCATGCATGTACCGACAAACGCCGAGCTCCCAAGAAGATGCTCCGGTGCTGACGCCCCCAACTCAACCCCTCCAATCCTCCATATAAAATACCAGCAAATGCTCTCTCTCTCTCTCTCTCTCAACCACCATCTCTCTCTCTCTCTCTCTCTCTCTCTCTCTCTCTCTCTCTCTCTCTCTCTGTGTAAGAAAACATGTTGGAGTTCAGTTTGCAGTGGGTGGTGAAGATAGGAACCACCTTCATGGCAAGCCCTCCTGCTCTGTCAACGCTTGCGTTCACCGGGCTGGCCATTCTGACTGGCCTCGTGAGCTACCTGTACGCGCCCTACTGGGGAGTGAGGAAGGTCCCGGGACCGCCTGCCTTCCCTCTCGTGGGCCACCTCCCCTTGATGGCCAAGTACGGCCCTGATGTCTTCTCCATCCTCGCCAAGCGTTATGGCCCTATTTTCAGGTCGGTGTCCGATCATCATCAAATCATTTGTTGCTTCTTGTTGTTCTTGGTATAGATTGGACATTTTGATGTCTGTTTTACTTGGTCAAACTGCTGAGAAACCGGTCGGGTCGGTCGAAATTGACAAAAAGAACGTGTTGGAAACCGGAGGGGTGTCCGATCGAACCAGCCAGCCGGGCATGGTCTTCGAGACCCCTGCAAATACTCGATAAATCGATGTTCTTGTTTGTAAGATATTTTGAGGGACAAAGTTGGAGGCGCTAGTGCCATGTGTGTCACTGAACTAATTTCTGGTCCAGCTTTCTTTTTGGTCCTCTCGTGTGCTATGAGTTTGGTTGATGAAGTCATGTGAAATCTCGGATCGCGGTAGACTGTCGAGTTGTCATCTTATAGATGTCTGTACAATAGCGGAAATACTCTGCAAATTCAATACATGTGAGGTGGTACGTCTCGGTACGGAAATCTGATGGGTTCTCAAAATGTTGATTTGTGAGTATAGATAAATAGAGCTTGATTATTTCTTGTTGCAACAACATCTCCATGAATAATTATTTGGTTTAGTTTTGGATCTGTTACTAGCGTATGGACGAGTTATTTGGTGATCGTGGGATGAGTAACTTGTGCACCTACGATTGGGTATGTCACTAGAAACTTCCACATGTCAATCATTTGATGGTGGCATATGGATATTTTTCACATTTAACGATGGACCTAATAAAAGTCCTAATCGGGCTATATCCATCATGAGAGAATAGAATGACAAGGAGCAAGAAGCATCTTGATATGGTATAACTTTATGCTGTTGAAATACAATAGATAGCGTTGAATCAGTTCAAGTCTTGACTGACTAGATCACAGCCAAAAGTAGTGCACAGATGTGGAAAGAACAAGCTTGGACAGATGATGGAGACTGGTCCTCTGCATTTTGGATGGTCGGAAAACAATCCATATCCAATTGCAGCCTGCAGATTGGATATAAATTTGTCACTTTACACTAGGAATAGTTCCCCTTTGATGTTTGTCGGAATCAATTCGTTCTTTTTTTTTTTGTCCTACTTTGAAATTTAATGCCATCAACAGGTCTTATAGATTATTGATCAAAAGTTAAGAAATGATCTGAGCAGGTTTCACATGGGAAGGCAACCCCTGATAATCGTAGCAGATGCAGAGCTTTGCAAAGAGGTTGGGATAAAGAAGTTCAAAGACATTCCTAATAGAAGCATCCCTTCCCCAATCGCTGCATCCCCACTGCACCAAAAGGGTCTCTTCTTCACCAAGTAATGTCTCGTCTACACCATTTTCACAAGCAATTTATGTTCTTTTTCCTATGTTAATTTTGCGAAAACACCCTAAGGCAGGGGAATAGAAGAGGGTAACATTCATTAGTTCAGTTCCATTATCACTAATAGAAGTCCTGTCGCAGGGACGCAAGGTGGTTGACAATGAGGAACACGATCCTCTCTGTTTACCAGCCGTCACACCTTGCGAGCTTAGTCCCCACGATGCAGGAGTACATTGAGTCGGCAACGGAGAATCTCCAATCTTTCAAAGAGGAGGACATTGCATTCTCCAACCTCTCTCTCAAGTTGGCCACTGATGTGATCGGCCAGGCGGCCTTCGGCGTGGACTTTGGCCTTTCCAGATGGCAGTCCGAGCAAGGTCATGGGAGTAGTGCCAATGAAAAAGGCAACGGCGACAGAGACAATGAAGTCAGCGATTTCCTCAACAAACACATCTACTCGACGTCACAGCTCAAGATGGACTTATCGGGCTCATTCTCGATCATACTCGGCCTGCTTGTCCCTATTCTCCAGGAACCTTTCAGGCAGATACTTAAGAGAATTCCTGGCACGATGGATCGAAAAGTCAACCAGACTAATAAGGAATTGGCAGGTCGGCTTAATGGAATCGTGTCAAAGAGAATGAAGGAGAAGGAAAGGAGCTCAAAGGATTTCCTGTCACTCATACTCAACGCTAGAGAGTCGGAGAAGGCTGCCAAGAATGTATTCACCCCGGACTATGTAAGTGCAGTCACGTACGAGCACTTGCTTGCTGGGTCAGCGACGACGTCTTTCACGCTGTCTTCCGTGGTCTATCTCGTTGCCGGACACCCAGAAGTCGAGAAGAAGTTGCTTGAAGAGATCGATGGGTTTGGTCCACGTGACCAGTTGCCAACTGCTCAGGATCTCCATAAAAAATTCCCCTATCTGGATCAGGAAAGATCTTGAAACTCGCCATTCATCGTTACCACATGTCCTCGTATTCCAAGCCAATGATTCAAACGTCGAATGTCTTGCGCCAGTGGCTCAGCTTCTCACCTCTAATTTTTGTTTGCTTTGCTGCAGGTAATCAAAGAGGCGATGAGGTTTTACCTGGTTTCGCCTTTAGTCGCAAGAGAAACATCGAGAGAAGTAGAAATAGGTGGCTATCTTCTCCCAAAGGTACATTGACTTCACTTCATCGGTGCCTTGTGCTGCTTACATCCATGTTCTTTTGTGAGCTAGAATGTGGAATACAGTGCGTGAAAGATTTCCTATCGCAACGTGTAGGGCACATGGGTCTGGTTGGCGCTCGGAGTTCTAGCGAAAGACCCAAAGAACTTCTCCGAGCCAGAGAAATTCAGACCAGAGAGGTTCGATCCAAATTGCGAGGAGCAGAAATGGAGGCATCCTTACGCCCACATACCATTTGGAATCGGTCCTCGTGCCTGCATAGGACAGAAGTTCTCCTTACAGGAAATCAAACTCTCTTTGATCCATTTATACAGGAAATACATATTCCGGCACTCCCCAAATATGGAGAAACCGTTGGAACTCGAGTTCGGCATAGTCCTCAACTTCAAGCATGGCGTGAAGCTTAGGGTCCTTGAGAGAAAATGAAAATCAGTTCGGAGCTATAAGTATTTAGGAGTACTCCTTAAAAGTTTTGTAATAAAAAACACTTTCATTCACCGTTTCAACAAATTAAGAAGCTAAATTCTGTATCTTTTAACAGAAACAAAGATCATACACGTCCACAACGTTCACACCCCAATATGAAACTCTGAGTTCCTGATGTACTTGTCACGGTGAATATACAGGGTTCAATGTCTCCTCTTTTCCCTGATTTCTGTTCTCAGGCCCTCTAAAGCCCTAATGGCGACCATCCCCCGTAGTGAATGTTCATTACACACTAAGAACCGGCCAATTCAACTGGTTATGAAGAGAGGTGACAAACCCGTAAATGACTATGCTCAAGTCAAACAAATGGGTCATCATTTGAGCTTTACCTTAGACATCTCATAAATGTGATGCAGCCAAATTAATCAGAACTCACACAATAATGTATAAACTTCATTTCATATGGTATTGTATAAAGTATTTTCCACTTCTCAGAGTGGGACATATTAATGCAACAGAGTTTGACAGGAATAATTCCCATCCACCATCTTAAAAGGACTAACAAAGCCACATTGGACAATTGTACAGAACGGAGGACCACTTCATGATTTTCGTTAGAGACTCATGCTGTAGACGCATTCTGCGACTTTTGTCGAGGGGGAATGCGAAGCCAATTCTTCATCGTATCATATGCTGTGAAGCCAATTGCCACCGAAGGAACAATCTACGGCGTGATCAGGAAAGGAAAAGAGCGGATTCAAGTTAGACAGATGAGTGAGACAATGTCATACATTCAAGCAACCGATCCAGTTTGCTTATAGTTTGAAATCTGTTAGAAACCACATACCTTGATGTAATTTATACTGAGGCCTGCAAATAGCTGTTTCCACCCTTGATTACGGACTATACAAGTGAGGCCGTCCCACGTGTTTTTGTATCTATGACCACCAACAGAGGGCTGCAGAGATTCAACCTGCACAATTTTCAACAAAGAACTCAATATTTCAGATCCAAGTAATTGTAGTCACCGGATTTCAGAATTCTAAAGTTGTTCCCACAAAGTAAAGTACACCAATAGCCAAAATGCAATCTTAAAGTAAGCAAGAACATTTGGAAATCCAGAATCAAGCCCATACAGGAATTGGGAGAGCGACCATGTCATGTAAATGCTCTGGAGTATAGCCTCCAAAAACACAATCCAAAGAAGGTTTAGTAATGATAATGAACTTCAAACAATCAAATGCCTCATAATCTAAGTTTGACCTCCCCACTCCACTAGAGACAGAGGACGTCAAAAATGAGATGGTGTACTCGTTATGGGGAATCTAATAGCCAAAAGTCTTCATTAGCCTTGGGATATAATGCATAGTCAATTGCATTATGGCAAAAGTCTGAATACATTATTTAGTGTCAATTTCAGATAATGCTTTATCTTGAAGCACTAGAGTGTCATGACAAAAAAGTAAAGATTCTCCCACTAGGTTTCAGATTTTTCCCCTTCCTAATATTTATGAGCAACTTAGGACACAAAAAGTTGCCTAGCACATCAAGTATAAGAGAATCTAAATATTGAGTATGTGAGCGTGCAGATGTGTGTGTATACGTCATTCCAGTTCTAGCACTCGCGATCATAACAGTGGTCTTCTCCCCCAAAAATTTCTGGGAGTCAATGGTGCATGAACTTGTGGTGGACAGGAATTATGTAGATTCATACATGCAGCTTCTACTAATAGATGCTTATGTATCAGATAAGTAAGACAAAGCACATCCATTTAGGCTTCTACTAAAGGAGAAAAAACATCAGCCAGCTAATCACCTAAAAGTGACAGTTATACCTGCATCTGTCTTCTGACAACATCTAGTGGATATGTGAAAGTCTGTCCAAACAATCCAGCCAGAGCTCCACAAGATAATCGCATCATAATGGACTTCTGATGCTCTTCAGGAACATGTGTCTTAAGCTCCTCATATATGTAGAACTTTAAACCAGCGTATGGGAGTATTCCAATTAGAGTTGGACCTGATTAAAGAGCACAAAATAGTTGCTTATAGGAAGAAGATGATATTTTCAAGAGGACCATAACCCATGGTATCGTAGTATGCAGTTAAAATAGAATACAGTACTTTCTCAGAACAACATGGCTTATGGAATAAAGATATGAAAAACATGATAAGATTGACTTTCCAACGGATGTTGAGCACACTCACCTACACCCCGGTACAATCCACGCATTCCCCCTTCCTTATAGACACTTCTCAACACATCTTTAATACCATCATAAGCAGGCTGGAGAGCGACACTCGATACACCATTTCCCAAAGTTGCTCCAGTGTTTTTAATCTGCTTGTCCATTAACACATATCAACCAAGAAGATACACTTAAACAACAGCTATCAGCTATCATTCTATCAAACAAGGATCATTGCTCTGGATAAATAAGAAAGAAAAGTTTAAAAGACTGCTCAACCACCAAAAACAGTTAACACTCAAGAAAAAACGTCAGATGATCCAATAATTTTGTCTGGCAAAGAAGGTTTTAGTAACGTCCTATCACAGACATTTAATACATATGGAGCCACGACAAAAGAGTATCCTTGAATAGATGATAGAAACAAACGCATGTAACCAATAATCGCATCCAAATAGGATGCTATTAAATACTTATTAAACTCCTGAAGAACGATAAGAGTCCTGAAAACATCAGGATTTTTTTTTAATAAAAAAAAAGGATAATGGTGCATGCAAATTATTTACCTGATAAGCAAGTTTAGTTCGAGCAAGATCCAATGGATATGTGCATAATACTGCTGTTCCTCCAGCTGCTGAACCAGCCAGAAGATCTATAACTGGCCCAGAACCCAAAACTTGGTAGTTATTCAAGATCCAGCAGCGGTATTGCTCGTATGTCATAAAATGCAAGGCTGCATAAGGAACGATACGAAGGACACTGGCTCCATTTCCTCTGGAAAACAACACAAAGACATGCATCGTTTTACTGCCTTTCATAGAGGAAAAAGGACGCAAGTTCACATATCAATTACAAACTTACTTATAAAATCCCATAAAACCTTCAGTCTTCAGCAACTTATGCATGCTTCTCCATACCCCCAGAGATTGGAACCCCTCAGTTCTTGTCTGCAAGATAAGCCAGAAAATGTGCACTCAACAAAGCAACAAACAAAAGAACAAACAAAACCGATTCTTCCCTGATTTGCAAAGCTGAAGCATATAAATCCCCCAATCACTAAGTTACCCAGCTGCTTCTCAAGTAAAAACAAAGAAATACACCCGGTGGAAGTTAACGAATGTTATATGGTGCGCTCAGAGAGCAAAACCATTGGAAATCCATGGTCGATTAGACTGCAGCTTCTTTTGTCTAAGGGAATCACCACATACATGTAGACACCCAAGCAGGGTGAACTTTGACAGATTGGTTTCTCAGAGAAAGCATGCTAGATGCACCGCAATCCATCCAAACTCATAACCGCAAAAAAATATATAATGAGGTCCTGATGACAATTCAACCATTAGTCAACAGCTAGACAACAGTGAGAATCATGAACACTTAAAAAAAATGCGGAAGCTTTTTTTTTTTAATGAAACCAAGATACCAATAAGACTTTGCAAGATGATAAAGGTACTATTATAAAAGAATATGGCGCGAAAGAATTAGTATTCTAGGGATTGGTTTATCACAGCTCGGAGGTACAAGCAGAAACCCCCACATGTCAATTTCCAATTTTCCATGCCTTAACAGCAAATAATCAATACGTCTTGCATGGCAAAAGGCTCAACCAAACTAATACTAATTTTTTCCCTAAAATATAATTACATTGGACAAACAGCTTGACAAGTTCACCAACTCAAAGGGAGAGAGAGAGAGAGAGAGAGAAACCTTCTCCAAGTATTTACCTGCAAAAGTATCTTAGTCCGTTCAAGGGGAGCGACAGCAGTCTTGGCAAAGCCACCAGCAGCACCCCCAGCTATCAGCTCCTTGACATAAACAGGGAGGCTATCGATGTACTTAGCCATCCCATGAGCCGACGATCCCTCGACAAGCCCAGCCACATCAGCCGACAAGGTGGAACCTTGAGACGAGCCCATTGCAAATCACCGCCGCCGATCGAAAACCCAAAAAATCCTACCCCTTCGAAACCCCAGCGATATCGACAGCTTCCCAGTTACCCGCCCTGGAGCTGGAAGAAGGCCTTATCCCATCTATCTCTCTGGGTGCAGAAGGAGATCGCTTTCTGCTCAAAAGGCAGCAGAGACAATGGCCTGAGAACACCCCGAGACGTCTTAGGTATGTTCGCAAGCCGATCCCCCTCTCTTATTATATCAAGATACATCCACAGCACAATGAAGCTCCTCCCAAACTGCAAAAAATAAGCCCTAACGATCTCTCAATTACCACGAAACCCCCATGGATCGATCCAGAAATCACCAGCACTGATCCCCAAACGATCCCTCCTCCAGATTCAGCATACAAAAAAGAACGAACCAGAGCCAACAGATCCAACCCCCGCCCAGGCAGAGATCGAACGGCGAAGCCTCCCCACCGAAAGTCCAAACGATCCGAAACGATCGAAGCGCGAACGCGAACCGAGGCCCCGATCCGAGCCCAAGAAGAACGAGGCGATTCGACGGAAGGAATCGCGTCGAACCCGAGCCGCCGCCGCCGCCGCGAGGAGATCGCCTGCAGAGAGCGCGATCGACTTCGATCGAGTCAACAGCTCCGGGCCGCCGCCGCCGCCGCCGTAGAACGGGCGGAAATCGGGGAGAGAAAATCGAGAACCCTAACCTCGCTCCGCGTTTCGTTCCGTAGCGAGGAAGGAGGAGAGGCTTTCGCGGGGATTTCTTCTTTCTTCTTTCTTCTTTCTTCTTCTCCGGCGCGTCTTGTGCTCTCTTTTCTTCCTTTCGTTTTATTTATTTTTATTTTTATTTTGTTATTTTGGGCGGGGAGTAGATCCTCGGGTGATCCAGGCCGTCGATTTCCGTTCCGACGATCCCAAAACAGGGAGGGGGGAAAAGGGTCACCGGCTGAAACCGGTTCTGAGTCTAGTGTAACCTTTTTGTTTTTGTATTTTTTTTTTCTGTTTTTTACTTTGATAGAAAAATGCAGATAAAATCAATATATGAAGCTTTGCTAAAACGTCCCAGTACCCTAAGAAAGACCTTCAATTTTTAGCTCTAAGTCCCAATTTTATTCTCAACTCTTTTTTCGTCTTATAAAAAATTATTGACTTTTGGCCCGGTATGCGAACATTTTAGTTTCGTAAAGAAGTAGCAAATTTAAGTTCAATTTCATTTCTACCTTAAACTTATTTATCTCGTAGAAAATCAATAATTTTTACTTGAATTGCATATCTGCCCATTGACACTCCGTCCAAAATTGCTTTTGATGATGTGGCACTTCCTTGTTATTACTCTAGTCTTCCCTCAAATTTTAGATCAAAGGATATGTTTTTTGGAAATGAATTTCCACATTAACCCATACGATTGTCTCTTAATTTTAAAATTGGAATAAACTTGAAACAATTAGGATTGACTTGCTCTTACTTTCAAGAGAGTTTTCTTTCCATATAGCATAGAGATCTTCAATTTTGCACTTGGTATTCAATCTCTTGTGATCAGGATTTGTCCCATCATTGGAGAGCTTGCGCTCGAGTGTTTTTCATCTATTGATTGTTAAGAGAAATTTTAGATGAAAGATTAATAGCAAATTTTGGATTCAAGTAAAAATTAATAATTTTTTATGAAAAAAAATTAGGGGACATTGGGAGTGAACCTATAATTGATAACAATGTATGCAATAAAAAAATGTTTATAGTAGAATAAGGATTTGACCTAAGTAAGACAGGAAAATTTTAAGCTAGAACTGGGACTAAATTTAAAGTTGAAGATATTTTAAGGTATAAGGGCTTGCTAATATACAATATCAATGAAACTTATTTTTACAGTATAGTATTAATGGAGGGACTTATGCTACATTTGAGTGGGCATTTGAAATGAGCTTTAGACATCTAGAGGCCTTTGTGCTAAAATTAAGGTGTTTGGCGAAATAATTTCAAAAACTTTTGAGCCAAAGTCATCATTTCCAAAGGTTCTTAGTCCAATGCGAGTCCTACCCATTTTTGGCCTTGAACGTTTCCAAAATGCTAAAAGTTTTTTTTTTCCTTTCAAATTGCTTTCATTAAATTATCTAAATTCTAGTTTTGCCATCACCATTTTTGTTGTGCAGCCTTGCACGACGTCACAACAAGCCCAAATATGACCATTGGCAAGGGTTGTGTGGGGTCATGCAACCTTCAACGACCTAGTGTTTGGGGTTTTCTCTTTTAAAATTTTTATTTTTTTGATACTTATTTTTTTATTAGATTTCGTCAAAATCCTTTAAGTTAAAGTCCTTTATATATAACTAAAGGCATTTCCTCAAACTCTCCCAAATGCACCTTTTCTTGTTTTTGTGAAAGTTTAATTTAAGTTAGAAATCAAATGTTATAGGAAGCATTATAATTGTTCAAAGTCCACAAACATCGGCTCAATAGTAAACCTAAACGAAATTGAGTTCGTTTTGTCATTATTCAAGGTAAAAATCTGGCAATTTCTACAACAATTCATTATGTTATCGCACCTTTAATTTTGTACTAGTGGTTATGCACCAAGGCTCCACGATGAGTCGTGGTGTAAAATCTCTTGATATCGGCACCTTTTAAACTTACTGATTGACCGCCAGATTAACAAATTCAATTAATTTGAATTAATAAAATATGTAACAAGCATTCAACAACTGCAATAAATAAATCAAAAGTTGAGGAATAACATTGTTTATTGGGCTAAAATTCATGAATTATCTAGAATAATTAGAAATTCAAAGATGATATTGCATATTAAAGAGAAATTCATTGATCATTTATCTCATTTTCTTTTGAAATTATGACGGAAGGCAACTTGGTTAACAGAAAAATAAATATATAAAATGAAAGGAGGCTGCAGTCGGCCAAAGGGAAAATAAATAAATAAAATAGGGCTACCGGTGGTAGCCGGTGACTCTATTGAGGATCTAATCCTTGTGGGGATCTCCAGAGTGGAGGTGCTCCTTCAAGACCAAGTTTGAACGGGAGGAGGACGCCACGCGACGCGTCAGCAGTGACGGCGCTACCAGGACGAACCAATCAACTCTGGCCACGTGGCTGTTGCTGTTCGGTACGGTTGAAAAGGCTTTGATCTGATTGGCCGCGCCAGGCGGGGCGGACTCCACAGACGGAGGGAGACAAACAGAGCAAGGAATTTTCTATATTAAGGAATTTAATTTTCACCGACCCAAGGAAAAAGAAAAAGGAATAATTTTCAAAAACACGGCATTATACTATACTAACGGATAAGGTAATATTAATATTATCCGTTTCGACCCCCTGCAGCCTTTTCCGTGCTGGGATTGGTAGGATTTTTGTGGTTAATAGTCGCACTAGTTAAAAAATCAAATATTGAATTCGTTTACATATTTAAATTTTCAGAATATTTGATAACATTACAATAAAATCCCATTTTTTGTTCATAAAAATAAAAAAATAATAGAAATCTGTTTAGTAACTGTTTTGTTCTCGAAAATGAATTTGGATTAGAATTAAAAATCCAAAAAAGTATTTTTTTTTTTTGTTCTTTCAATAACTCAAGAATCAAGCCTTTTTTTTTTTTTCTCTTTTCTTTTTTTCTTCATCTTCCTTTAGCTAGTCGCTGATGGTCGGCAATCTCACCGGAGTTGACCCAGCCACTAGCAAGGCTAAGGTGAGGCTTCCTTGAGGTAGGCGACCGGTAAGAGGAAGAAGAAAGAGAAGAAAATGACAAAAAAGAAAAAAAGGAAAATGTATTAAAATTATTAAAAAATTAAAATAAATTTTAAGTCACAAAAAATTTGAGGGCCAAGCCAAATACATTTCTATTCAAAGAATAAAAATTTTGTATGATTACTAAACGTGTTCAAATACTCAAAACTTGTTTAAAGAGCAGAATTATAATAAATAATTTCTTAACATAAATTAAGAACAGTTACTAAACACATTCTAAACTACGCCCTACATGGTTCCAACGTCATCAATGATCCAAGCAGAGGCTATCGTAGTTCTTCAAACCCTAGAACACATCTCCACGCGAAGAACACAACCGCTTGTACTTGAATTTGACTCTTTGGAACTGGTAAGTGCAAAATCCAACTCATCCATCGTTAAGTTTGACTAGGAGGCACGTGGGTATTTGGAGAAGATTAGGGAGTTGCTGATGGGGTTCTCAAAATTGGATGCCGTTTATTACGCGAGAGAAGCGAATTGGGCTACGGACTAGGCCGCCAGAACTCAGCGCTGCTTCATTCAAATTGGGTTTTTTCGCCATCTTCAGCCTTGTGGACTATACTTTGTTCTCATGTTTTGTCTCTAAACATTGGCTCAATTTCCTTATGATTAAAGAAACTAATTTTACGACCGAAAAAAAAAAAAAAAAAAAAAAAACTACGCCTTCGTCCAACCCATAAAATCTCACGGTTTTCACAGCAAAGTTTAAGGTCCGATTTTATTTCTCAAGGGGAACTTTAAGGATTTGATTGATCGGAATGAAACGTGGAAGATTTAATCAATAAGGCACTAGAATGTTAGAGAATAAATATTCAATTGTCGGCCCAATAGGCTCGAGCTGAGTTGCTTTTAAACATTCAAATTTCAAAATAATTTTTGTGCATATGTCACCACACGTATAAAAATGAAATTTTCAACAAAAAAAAAGAAGATGGTCGATGCCCTCATTGGTTTTCACTTTTCACCTGTTTAAATAATACCAGGAAAAAAAAAAAAAACGTGTGCACAGAAGTTAGGGGCCTACATGGTGATAAATTGAACCGAGTGGTTGCCGCCCGACTGGATGGCTGAGCCTCTCCGGTTCGTTGAGCAGCACGTTATCATCGTTATCTATCTAATTAAGAAATCCTCAATTTTATTTACTTACGACTTCTAACCTTAAATTATCTCGACAAAGACTAATCTTTTCACATCACAAGAATGCAATAAATATCTCCTTTGAGATCTGAGGTTGTTGATATAAAAAAAGAAAAATCAAACATTGGACATGTGGACTTTATTTTCATATTTCATTTCGTCTGAATTTTGTGACCCCCTGCATTTTGACCTTTTTTTCCCTAACCGAAGCACCTAAAATTTTCCCCATATATAGATTTCGTCATGTAGAATTGCATATAACTTTTTCATTACTTTTTTCTAATTCGAAATGTAATTGGTATTTTGACTGTTTTCATTTTGGTAAGTACACGCATTTAAGCAAATAGCGAAAACTTCAACATCTCCGGAACAAGATTTTTGACTTTATCGCATGGGAAATTTCAACGTACCAAAGTAGTGTGATTATATTGTATGATCTTGTTATGACATCATGTTAAGATAACCGAGATTCATCAAGAAAAGATGTGGGTGAGAATGCTTGACCTAAAATAAAAAAAAAAAAAAAAAAAAGAGAAAAAAGAAAAGAACTGATGTTGGCAAATTTCATTTGAAACTTACCCATTCCCCCTCGCCTCCCCCTCATCTTTTACTACGAAGGGATTGCATCTTGATCGATCATAGAGTTAGTCCTAGACACGGTTAAGGATCTTGGGGTCCTCAGACGGTAGGTCGAGATCCTATTCCCTTGGCCGTCGTAGATTATCGCGCCGTCGTCGTCGTCGGGGACCCTGCACTTCTCTCCGAGGATTATGGTCTTCGTCCAGATGGAGTCTTCCCGCTTCAATTTCTCTTTCTTCCCGTCTTGCCAGTGCTTCGATACCGATCGGCTTCTCGGGATCTTCACGCTCAAGTTCATCTTCAGGTTGTGGTTCGAAGATGCCGCCCTCGAGAGGCGGTTGGGGGAATGGCTCTCGTTCAGATGCTTCCTCGCCGGCGGAAGCGGGAGCTCTTGGCTTCGAGGTAACCCCACTTCTGCATCGTCTAACTCTACTTCACCTTTGGCCTGAGGTGTGGAAGCAATCACCGCCGTCGCCGTCGCCGTCGCCGTCGTTGTCGTCTCCGTAACTTTTGGTCCAAATGTCGTGCTATCTTTCTCTTTCTGATCTTTGGACGAAGCTTTCGATCTCCTTCGGAAACGGACGCCGCACAAAGTTGAGATCATAACTATCGTGCGACGATCCAAGCAACTAGAAATGATTACGGAAACGGGATATTTGCAAACGGGTGTTCACTGCTCATGGGGACTTCTTCTTCCCATTACCAAGAGAACAAAAAGTCAAGCTCGCCATAGTTTCCAATCATTTACCGTGGCATAGACACCGACAATAATCGAGACGAAGATCGAGTCCCTCGTGAATCGAGATTTTCAGCGGTGACGCCATGTTCTTCGAATTCTCTATGGAGCATAGCTTGAGAACAAATTGGACATGCAGCCGAGGGACGAAGGAGAGGGAGGGGGGAAAGGAGAAAGAGGCGGTTTCCTTGGATTTGACAGCCATTTGCTCTCAAATTTAGTAAGTTCATATGTTCTGGGCAGTTAGGTTAGCTTAACCCTTTTGGCCTAAAACGGTACAAATGGCAAATGCCTCTCTCTCTCTCTCTCGTTCATTCATTTTGGGCCCCACAAGTTCACGGTCATAGGCTCATTGTCCAAACACCTGGGGGTGAATGGCACATGGGTGCCACATCAGCAGACACACCATCAAGGACCTTTTTTTTGGGGGGGGGGGGGGTTCAGAACCATCGAGGACCTTGGTCCGTAGGTAAATGCACATGGCCAGCAGCATTGATTGGTCAATCAAGCTCAATCCCTGTCTACTTAATTTATGCCTTTTGGGTCTCTTTGTTCCTTTTATGGTCACCCTGTCCTCTGGGCAAGGACAGAGAATCTTATAGATGGACCTTCCAATGAGCTTGGGTGCTTTGATCTCGAATTCTGCGCCCTTATCCTTGTGGTGAGCTCGTTCATTCCTATCCATCAAAAGGGCAAAGAGATTTCAGATGCTCTCGAAGTCGAAGCATATTTGGCCGCCCTTATTGGTGCACAGATGACCGCAAAGCATCAATCGAGCAAACAATCACGTGATGCTTCAATAAATACCTTAAAATTCTTTATAGATGATAATGATAATGTTTGTGGGTCGGTAACATGTTTATAAAGCACATTGTCCCACCTTTTCTTTATGATATTTAATTCCTCTATCTTTCCTGGAGGGCTGCTAATACATTAAACTGAATTTCTCAAACCGGTCCAAGTTGATATCAGCATCTTCTCGAGTATGACAATATTGTAAATTGGGCATCCGAGGTTCTGAAAAGTTCATTTACTTTCCTTTTTTTTTCTTGGCAAGATCTTGGAAGAGGAAGCTAGAACCAGAAGTCCTTACTTGCACGCCTCCTCTCAGATCAACAAACTGTCTACGCTCACTATTAAAACAAATAAGAAAGTGATTAGGTGACCATAAATGAGTTTTTAATCCAACTTGTGTCGGAACCCGAGAAGGACCAATGATATAGTCAAAGAAAAAAAGAATGATTTTTGTATATATATAGAATTTGATTATCTTTGAAGGATGAAGGACGTACCTATACAACAAAAAACATGTAATAGGGGTGCTCTCGAAAAAGAGAAAATTGAACCGACGATTGTTCAACTAATGAAAATGATTATCTCTAATTGAACACAAGTTGGTGTTGCCATGTGACATCACAATGAAGACCCTTTTTGTAAACTTTCCATATGTCCATTATAAAATGCAATATATTCGAAATTGTTCCATCAAAAGGATCGTAATTCATATAGATAATTAGATGGGAGTTGGTTAATTCTATAATCTTCTGTTGCTCAACGTAATACCGCGTTTGTGCACAGGATTTCTCAATAATTTCATTCTTTTAATTGGCCCTATATATAGGTCCATTTGAAAAATAAATCATAGGTCAAAATGTGTACGAAATAAAATAAAGGTGGATGCCTAAGATGATTAAAGAATGTTTTCAACTGTACTTTTTTAAGGTTAAAATATCATGTGTATCACAACTAGGCATTAGGAGGAGGACTTGGCATCAGGCAGAGGATTAGATTCATTTACAAAGGAATAATTTTGACGGAAATTTCCTTGATATCACTATTTAATATATATATTAGGAAATGGAAGTCCTTTTCCGCAAGCCTTGAGATATTTTGTCCTGCTCATGCAAATGGACATACTCTAATGGAAGTTGTTAAAATAGTGGGACAAGTTGAGGAGATGATGATGATATGTACGGGAGTTTAAAAAGACAAAATCGAGGGTGTTTTTATATTTTGTTCCGGAAATTGTATATTACAATGGAAATTTAATTACGACAAAAAAAAAATGCGATAGACTTCCTGAATAAAAAAAGGCTGTGGAAATATCAAGTCAAGCTCATTTAATTATTACATTTTTTTTTTCTTTTTTTTTTTTTCTTTCTTTATGTCTAGAGTCAGCTTTTGATGTTAATTGGGCCCTTAGCATGGATTCCATAGAGTGCTATGATTGGAATTTGGAAATTTTGATGACCACCCGACCAAAAATAAATAAAGTAGGATGTTGTCAATAAAGCATTTAGGATTATAATGTTCTTTTAGACCTTGAACTTACGACAAGAAGCTACTTTCTTACTGTATACACCAAAGTATGTCGTAAAACAATGATCATTTATATAAAAAAGTATACGTATTGTATACAGTATAAAAATACGAATAATTATTAGATTGACGGTACTCATGCCGGGAGAATTTTGAGTTAAATTAAATTGAGGAATATTGATGACATTGATATAAAAAAATGTTTATCGTAAGATTATATACCAAGGGAAGTGGGGCTTTTTCTCTAGATAAACACTTTCCTTTGTTATTCTTATCTTTGTAATAGATCACATCACCAATGGTATTCAAAAAGAAAAAGTCGAATTATGTCAATTTCTTGCATGTACTTTTCTTTGTGTACTCGAATTTTTTATGATTTGAAGTTAAACAGTTCTCCAAATTAATTTACAAGCTGCATAAAAGGAGGTAGTATCCCATAGTCAAGGAGTGGGATAATTATTCAAAAATTCCTAAACCTATTATATGACAATCAGTTTAATTCTAAATATTTTAATTATGCCAATTTAATTCTAAATCTTTTGATGATATGTCAATTCAGTTATAAATATTATTTTTTTGTCCATTTAGTCTAGAGCTACATTGGCAAATCTTGAAAAGGCCGAGGACTAAATTTACAACAAAGGAATTATGATTAAATTAGTACAATTGAAATGTTTAAGACTTGATCTATGTACAATAAATATAAAACTTTTTAGACAATTTTCCGTGAAGGAGCCACCCATTTCATTTTCCTTGCTCAGTTCACTCTCAAGCTTTTTGTCATGTGTTCTTTTTTGCTCTTTTTTTTGGCTTCTTTAGGCCGGACCTATGTTTTCTTTTTCTGGGTCATATGCCTTTTGTTCTGCAGATAAACTTTCCTGTTCACATCATTGTGGAAAAAGAACAGAGGGGAGAAAATACCATAAAGCATACGTCCTAGTCTTCTGGCCGAGTCATCTACAACAAAGGCCGGCAGCGGCTTATTTAATTCGATTCCGAATCTTTGCCTAAACCGACAGGGAAACATTTGATTACAAAGGCAATGAAGCATGTGGGCTAGTCGTGTCCTCATTCACCCCCCTGAAAAATATATAATCCATGCCTACTAGACGCCTCCAAAGAAAGAGCCTTGCGATTTCTCAGGCTTTGAATGCTCAGTTTACCGATATTGAAACAACCCAAGATTGTCTTTTCTTAAGTACCCGCAAATTTTTTTGACCCGTCTTTTCCATTTCTTTATTCGTCACACTGTTCAGCGGGTTGTAATCTACAAAAAGGCTTTCTTGCTTGCTTGGCTTCTTGTATCTGTTCTGGTGGTGGTTGTGTTTTTTATGGTCCTTTCTTGATTGAATTTGCGCGAAGAAGCTCGAGCGGCTTTTAAATGGAGGACGGTGAAGTTATTGGAAGCAAGTTCCGGAGGGTCTGCGTGTTCTGCGGGAGCAACTCTGGGCACAGACAAGTGTTCGGCGATGCGGCTCTCGAACTTGGCGATGAACTGGTTTGTTTTTTTAACTTGGGTTTTTCTTTATGTGTTCTTTGCTAGGATTCTTGCATGGTGAACAGTCTTCTTTTCACACTTGAGGTTGAAAAAGAAAAACAAAAATCGAAACTTTTCTCCTTGTTTGATGGCTACAAGAGGAGATTGTGTACCGAAACTCCGAGAGCTCATTAATTTCATTGCATATGGTTAAGAGGGTTTTATTCTGTGACTTCATCGTGGGTTTACAATGCGTAGGAGTTTGTGTTTTGACTTTAGGTCTCTTCATAATGTTGACTGTAGCGAAGGTGTTTGATACTCGGAGCCGGTTCACGGTTACTTCGATGCAGATAGATGGTCAACGGCTTTTGTGTTTAATACGGTTGATCGTTTTTCCCCTTTTGCGTGTCAGTGTTGTTCACCTTTTGTGGGGATAAATTCTGCAGGTGAAGAGGAAGATGGATTTGGTTTATGGTGGAGGGAGTGTTGGGTTGATGGGTTTAATTTCCCAGAAAGTGTTTGATGGAGGGTGCCATGTTTTGGGGTAACTATGAGACACTCTGTATGGTGTGCCTTTTGTTTTTCCCTTCCATTTATAGGAATGTTAGTGATTTGATGGTAATTCCCTGTTTTGAAATAATCTCTACTTCTTTTGCACGCAGGGTGATTCCTAAAGCTCTCATGCCCCTTGAGGTTAATAGCTTTTCTGGTCCTTCTTCGTTTCTTTTGAGCCTTTTTGTAAGGCTGCAGTTAGGGTGGTTTCGTCTTCACGGATTTTCTCCCTTCCTCATTTTTCAGCTGTCCTAGCTAAGTTGGATAAATATATGTTAGGTCAATCTGATGCCTGAAATTCACATCTTCCTGTTGTCATAAGCACAAAGTTGTTATATGTGCTTCAGCGAATCACCCTCAGTGATGGTTGTTGCATGTTAGTATGGTTTATCTCTTGGTCTTAATGGAAACATAGTCCTAGTTCATTCCCCAATATGGTCTGTTCACAGCCTTGCTATGATGACTTATTTCTGCTTCTTTCTCTGCATCTTTATCTTGATCTGGGATTATAACATCTTGTGCGCTGAAATGACATTATCTTCTGGTTGATAATTTAAGTTCTTTATATGTGATAAACTCCATGTCTCCCATCTTGTTAGATATCTGGCCAGACTATTGGAGAAGTACGGACCGTCCTTGACATGCATGAGCGCAAAGCTGTGATGGCTCGTGAAGCAGATGCCTTCATTGCTCTTCCTGGTATTCTTTATTATAGACCCTGTAGTTGTCATGCTTTGATTTTTTATCTTCATTAGTGTTGAAAACTCTCTATGTATGTGCTATTGTTGCTCAGGAGGATTTGGAACAATGGAAGAAACTTTGGAAATGATAACATGGTCCCAGCTTGGCATTCATAAGAAACCAGTAATTTCCAAATCTTCTTGTTTAAAATGTAATGATCATGCATTTGTTCACGAATTATGATTCTGTGATAACGATATAGGTTGGTCTCCTGAATGTTGAGGGGTACTACAATAGTCTGCTTGCTTTATTTGACAATGGTGTCAAAGAAGGTTTTATCAAGCCCAGTGCTCGGGATATAGTGCTCTCTGCTCCCACTGCCAAAGAGCTTATGATAAAGATGGAGGTATAATATATCCGCTATTTGTGCTTCTTACTCTTGTCAGCAATTGTAATGCATTCTTGAGACTCAAAGTGTCTACTTTCTCTAAAAATAGTAGATGCAACTTCTCATGGTTTGTTAGCTGTATTTTTTAAGCTAGCTCCTGAAGTAATTTCACGTTGGCCTTTTTAGATGCTTTAGTATTAATAGATGAGATTTGACATGCAAATGTTACATGATGGAGACATCACTTTACCTTGTGTCATTGTAATGAATATGAAAGGCCAAAAAAATAAAGTAAACTACCTATGTTTTTCCTTTCTTGTGTCTTTCTTTTAACCTAATACGTAATCTGAACTTCTGATGCTTCTAGCGTTGATAGTACTCAATTTGTTGACTTGTAACAGGATACTGTTTTGCTTTGCTGCTTTGTTGTAGCTCGCATTAGAGTATGTTTTTATCATTCTCCATCTCCTTTTGCAGCAATACACCCCTTCCCACGAGCATGTTGCTTCTCATGAGAGTTGGCAGATGCACAAGCTTGGTGATTATCCAGGGCAATAAATTGCACAGGAAGTTTACATACAAGAGAGGCATTTTTCATGATTGGGTCCATGGTGTCAATCATTATTCTTTTGAGTCATTTGAAAGAGCTTATTCACAGGGGCCCAGACATTGTTTGTTCTTGCTAGGGACTACATCCCCAGCTAGCTGTTTCCCAGCACCAGTTGGTATGGTCAAATGTAGAACTGTTCTGCCATCATATCAATTGGTTGATGCTCTATATACAAGAAATGCATTTTGAAATTCTAAGGAGATGGTGATTGCTTTTGTATCGAATCTTCGAGCTTGTTATGATATATTTCTGCAAAGGAATGCTTCATGATAGTGGATGGTGTAGCATGTTCTAGGGCGGTTCAGTGATGAATGTCAAGTGAAACTCGGCTGAGCTAAAATATTACAAATTTCTTTGTTCCCCACCAGGGGAAGTGAAGTAAGTTTGGAATTATTCCTTCACCTATCACTGAATCCTGTGTGCAGCTTTTTTTGTACATGTTCATTGAGATGGAGGATTGAAATAGCATTACAATCTTTCAGTGTAGGTGACTGATCTAGTTTCTTGATGCAAGTTTCCTCTCTACGGTGATTGTTCGGAATAGAGGATAAATATCATGGCTGAATTCCATGGCTCTATTTATTTCCTTAATTCCCAAGTCTTGAATGCCTTACATTGTGCATGGTTAGGGGTTAATGGTGAAATAAGCCCCTCCAGAAAATTCTGCCGTTTGGACAAATCGAAAGTTAAGAGGTTGCCACTGAACTTTATGTAGTTGCCTACGGTGAATGAGTTGAAACCAATTCAGTGTCATGCCTTAGCTTTTGTTTTTGTTGTCATATTTTTTCTCATAATAAGCATGCAGTTTCAAAGATAGGCATGTCTATCACTGCTGAAACCAAATGAGAGTCGTAAAGATGCCAGATGTGCTTTCTGAGGTTGTTATATTCTGCTCCATCCCCGGCTCTTCTTCATCGATCTCAGTGCCATTTTCTTTCCGAAGACAAGAATTACTACTCTTTGGGAAAATAGCGACCTTTCAGGAAAATATCGGTGGGACGCGTTAGCGTGTCAAGAGCCGCGGATAATCCTATCCAAAACCTCAGGAGTCCAACTTGATGTGTTACGTTTGAAAGCTAAACTCTGTGTTTGTTGCTTCCTTAGGTTTAGCTTGGCCTTATTTGGCGGTGCCAACTGCAACCCACATGGCATTCTGAGAGGGCCATGTCATGGCGAGGTGGTCCTAATGGTCCAAATGCCCCCATCATCTTCTCGGTGATTAAATTTGAAAGACCATGAAGAGAACGAGGGTTATTCAGATTTCCACACGTTGACTCCAAAGGACATGTCGATTCCGAGTATAAAACCAGGCTGTCTTTCGAGTCATTGGTTTCCGCTGGACCAGGTACCGATGAACTTTCGCGCATTATTAGCGAAGCGAAATTCAGTATCTGTCGTATCACGCGAACAGTTTCTGCTCCCCAGTATTGCTTGGTCGCGTCACGGAACACTCTCATAATGCCCCGCCCAAGAGAGATTCCTGATATCCGGTTTTGTTTTCTTGCACGCCCCTCCGGTCTTTCCCACCATTGATGGTTGATGTCGATGTCGTGGTGGACCTTGTTTTGCTCAGTTCATATGCGCAAAAAGATGGAAGCGATGGTTTGTTGGTTCTAACTTAGGGGGGGTCCCCCATTTTTATTGTCTGTGTGATCCCCTGTAGCCAAGAGCCATCAAGCTGTTGAAGTGGACAGGCCATGAATTGACTGGAGAGGTACTTTTGGCCCTTCATCACTCACAGCGATTGTTGGGGGGTCCATTAATTTTTCCAGCTTTCTCTCCATTTCGGAATCCGGTGCTATTACACTGGGCACGGAGTCATTGTCATCTCAATATTTATCATCACTGTGCTTGGCTTAGTCAGGAAACCCGTCCGTGTTATGGATATAGGTCAGCTTCTTTAGATATTTAGTGTAGCATGACGGTAATGTGGAAATTAGATCTCGAGTGTGAACCCATTTCACAAAAACCTGATTCGAGCCACATAAGTCCTGTGTTCGGGTTTATTTTCTGTTTTTTAATTAACCCCGATCAGCCAACTAGGTTTCATATCGGTTAAATACTTTACCATCACTGTGCTTGGCTCTATTGGGAACTGCCATTTTTATCTTCTTCCGTGTAAACTTTCTCATCAAATAATTTCCTGTCATTAAGTCATGACAGAGCGACTATAGTTAATGAGAGAGCTCTTTCTTACTATTTCCGCATCACTTATCTTGTTGATGCCTCTAAGATAGTAAGGATACCATAGTTGGCAAGCATTGAGAGCTACTAGAGTTCGCGTAAAGCAGAGAAGACGCTATGTCGGCATGATGATGAATTTCCGCAAGCGCTGCAAAGCTATAGAGGTCAAAACACAATCTTGGCACTTAGGTTCGCGCTTGTAAATAGTCACCGAACGATAAAGATAAGCTTGCATAGATGTTATTATGAAAGAAGCATGTGTTCTGACGATGTACTGCTGCCCTACCAAAGCAAGAACTTGACTTTATCCGGTTGGAGGGCATCTTATGAACATCTAGAAGTAACATGGGGTTATGGTTTGGGCCCCGACATGCTGGCACCGCGTAGTTGACATGTTTATCATTGAAGTTCACATTGCTATGGCCTTCTTCTCAGTGCTTGCTGCATTCTCAAGTATCAGTCGTTTTTAAGCAATGACATTGGACTTTGCTGTTATTGTCAGGCTAGTAAGGCCATAACAGGATGGCTTAGCCTAGTTTCTTTCTTTTCATTTGGAGTAACTGTACTGGCTATTATGATATAGAAGAATGAGATGAGGCAACAGAATCAGGTTTCGGTATTCAAACCCAGATTGCAAAAAATTGCCTCTTTGGTCCTCCTGAAAAGCCGAAGGACTAAACAATTTGCAGGAAAATGAATGGAAGGAGAGATGAAGAGCTGGGCAGATAGGTCACATTGTGTTGTGCGTCCAAATGAATCCCACATTGTGTTGTATGTCAGAGCCCCCATTCAGGTACTCAAGAGAATAGAGCTAATATCATGTCTTGATTATCACGAGGATACAGCAACTATTGCAAGAAAATGAACTTGATTATGTTAACACTGTGTGGATAATACGGTAGATTCGAGCACTATGAAATTTCAGCATAAGAAAGTAGCGCTGGTGAAAATGCAAATTATAGTCTTTGTCTGACTGCAGGGGCCAACCAGGAGGACAGTGAGCCCACAGTCACTTTCCTATATCCAGGTCCCCATGTTATCGGATAAGCCGCTTGCTAGAAAAAAGGATCTTGCCTGATGAATAGTGCGCAACTGAAAGTCATCCTTGGAAGCATAGGGCATGAAGAAGAAGAGGAAGAAGAAGCAGCCCACTGATAAGGTGTCCAGTGCTTATGACAATAGAACTCGAAGTTCTGAGGTTATTTAAGGTGTGGTTTTACGTCCTAGTACCTTACTAGGAGTCCACAGACTCAAGATCAGGTAGCTAATTTGATGAACTTTTGAAATGTTTAAAAGATAATACCAATTAAAAGCATAAAAAATGAGATAAGAGAGGCACGAGATGGGAAAGGAAACTCAATGTCCAGCTGAATGAGCAATGGCAACTGGCAAGATATCAAGGCAAACGGTTAACAATGAACCATCACAGAAGAAATGGATTCAGTTATGTGATCCATCATCGAAATTCTGTATCCATGGGATCTGAATTGGCAGGACTCTACTAAAGTAGTGAAAAGCTCGACTTCTGAACACAACACGTCAGATCAAGTGAAAGCATCGAGTTTCATTGCAGAGAGTTCAGAGCATACCTAATGAATCAAATTCATCGTCTACAAGTAGTTGAAGCAGTAGACATCAACTCACTAGATGAGGCCTCTCTTTCCTGGCTTTTGCTAGCAAAACAGAGAAGTTTAAGAGGGGTTGACAACCACAGACAGCCGGAATCACGCACCAGCTAAGGCTCTTGAATGAGCAATACAAGACTACTGATCATAGACTCACAATCAAAGTTCAGGTGCTACCTACACCTGGGTCATAGGAAGCCCTTATGACCTCATGAAAACTAGGGTGTGACGGCATCTATCCGATGCTTAACAAAGAAATCACGAGTTCAAGAATATAACTAATTGTAGCTGCATCCTAAACTTTGCTGAGAGGACCTGAGAAAAGCACCTAAGTCGCGTCATGGCCGCAAATTGCAGCACCTAATGAAGGAAACAGAGAGCTGTATAGCCCTAGCTAATACATTCCTTGCCTTAGGCAGATCCGACCCGAAAAGTGTCATTCTAAACTTAGATGCATAAGGTGCTAGTAAGACATCGCGGCATGATTACGTCCCTGTTGTGAGCGAAATGCTAGCTAATAACGCCTCAGGTTATCATTGCCTTAACCCCACAAATGGCAAGCTATGAAACGACCTAAAAATGACAGCATATTCAGGCCCATCATCACAAATTGAACTACTTTCCAATCCCATCAAATATGCACTGAACTAGGAGAGCATTGGCCTCTTTCTACAAACACTAATCTCAATTTCAACGCCTGCGAGACCTGTGAACACCGACATGAACATGTAGTGCAGCACAGAAAGAATATTAAATATTGCCAGGAATCACCGAAATTTACAGCTTCCCTCCACCATTTCAGTCCAAATTCCCTAGAGATCAACCATCGTCAGACTTCGAATTCGATAACAAAAAAATACCGACGCCATGACCTCACAAGAAGCGCGCCTCCCCGCCCATTCACCACCGGCCATTGACGACCCGCGAGTACCTGTCCTTGAGCCACCGGAAGCTCTTCCTGAAGGACCCCTTGACCTTCCCTTCGACGCCGTACATCTTGTAGCTCGCGACCCTCCGCTTCCTCTGGAACTCGGGGTCGGCGACGATGCCCCAGGAATTGGAGGCCGACCCAGATGCTCCCTTCCCCTTCTTCGGCTTAAAGTCCCTCCCTTTATCGTCGCCGCGGACGTTACCGTTCGTTCGGGCCTGCGCGTAGGAGGCACTGTGGCATCTGAGCTCGTGGGGTCCGCCATGGTAGGTCTGCAACTGCATGTTGGTGTTGCTGCTGGTGGTGCTGTAGCTGTAGCTGTTGCCGCCATAGCTGTAGGCTCCCGATCTGTCGTGGTCCTCCATGGCTATGGCGATTGGATGGGAATGAGTTGGGCTTTGATTCTTTTCCTTTTTTTTGGAGGTTTCTGATATTGACAGGTGAGAGAAGAAGGAAGGAGGATAGAGGAGAATAATGATTAGGGAAAAAGTGAGAGAAGTCTAAAATGCATTATTAAATTTATCCTTAGTGTACTTAAAAATGAAAGACATTTCTCCATTAAGGCTCCTTTGTTTCTCGATAAATAAAAATAAATAATTTAAAATATATTTTCATAAAAATTGATAATTTATTTATAAAATAAAATATTTTTTATTATATTTAAAGTATTATTGATAATAAAAACTCTTTTTTCAACTAAATATAAAATTGCAGGTTAATTTTTTTGAAAAATATTTTTTAGTTTGGTAATTTTTATCTGTGTGTTTTCAATTTTTAGAATACCACCAAATAGTTCTGAATTATTTAGGGAATGTTAAAAATTGCCTCTTAAATGCTTATTGATTTTTTTTTTTACATGAAGTGACTGATTTTATGGTGAGTCCTCCCATTTTTAAAATGTCTTAAAAAGTGTTTATTTTCCAATCTCAAAAATTTTAATTTAGTGTCTCGCTTGCACTTATTAATTTAAATTTGAACCCTCACTAATAAATTTCGAATTTACATTCTGATGTTTGTTAATGATATTTTAAGAAGCGCATCCTTCCATTTCATCCGTTAATAGTACAGTCATTAAGTTCTAATGAGCTACTATATTTTAAATATATATATTTTTGTCGGTTACATTATTTTATATAAAGCACGCAAAAATATAAAGCAAGCTAGGACGGCGGGGCTAATGGAACTTTGCCTCTAAATGGCGTGCTGACCGGGCAATCATATGGCGTGCGGCGATTTACTGTTATTTTAGTGGCTTTCTTTTGAAATTTTAAAATTTTAATTTTTTTGGTTTTTTATTTCTTGGGGATTGGGGGATTTAATTGAATTTTAATTCTTTTGACTAGTCAAGGAAAGACGGTCAAAATGAAAATTCTGACAGATTTCGCGCATGGAAATTTGCTGCATTTTCGGCAGAATCGCGATCTCCAAGACCAAACGGTTTCAGATTGCATTTTTTTTCTTTTTTTCTTTTCTTAAACTGCTGCACTCTTCCAAGATTTAAAAAAAAAATGGCAATTAAGTCTGGAATTTACATAAGCATTCTGTAGCAAATGCACTTGAAGCCAAAGAGAGATCGTAACTTGGCCGGATAAATTTTTTATTTTTTAACTCGTCTAAATTTGATCGTGGATGCACTTATATATAAATATACCTTTTTTTGTAGCTGGTAAATGTACACAATATTAGGAAATATGTAAAATATTTTAAATTTTGGCGGGCTATGCGCTTTATACTCTATGTAAACGATCATGCCCACATCAATTTTTCTTGCGACAAGAGTAACAGAGCATGTAAGACAAGCGCTTTTGAGGAAAAAACTACACGCATCAAATAGGAGGGAATGCATTTTCGAAATTAATTTAAACACTTAAGGCAAAAGGCAACAAAATCTTTAAATTATACTTACTATGACACATTTACCTTAAACTCTTTTTTATACTACAAAAAATCTTAAACTTATGCCTATGTAATTATAATTGCTAAAACTTTACTTTCATAGATATTGGAAGTGTATAATGTTGACATGATACCCATGTAATTTAAATGAAACAAAAAAGATATTATTCGGCTAAAAATTCATCTAACAAAACCATGATGGAAGGTAAATATGGTACACAAATTTTTTATTTTTTTAAAATTTTAGAGTAGATGTGTCATGGTGGGCATAGTTTGGGATATTTGATGTCATAAAAAAATTATTGATAAATATGTTACAATTGGCATAATTTGGAATTTTTTTGTGACCGTTTCCCTACTTAATAAGCATATTTATATATATGATGTATTTTCTAAAGAAACTTTTTGTTATTTTCATTTTGGGTGTTTGGCTGATTTCGAAAACTTATTGAAACACAATCTCCATAGAGATCGTGAATGTCGATCATTATATGAATATGAGTGGTAAATTAAATGGGAGGGTTTAATATAATACATTCAAAATGGAGACTTAGGTGTTAAATAAAGGATGTTAAATATAATCGACAAGAGCTTTAAATTTTAGGTTTGAAGGTCATACTGCAAAATCATCTCTACATTTTTTCAAGATATTTAGGCTCCATTTACCATGTGAAAAATGACGGACATGGAAGACATTTTGCTAAAAATAGTCGTTTGTATCAATCGAAATAATTAGCCTATGAAAAATATCTTTCTCATCGATAGTAATTTATGTTTGAAAATTTTCATGGACGGTGAAAATGTTTTTGGTTCAGTTATTATTATAAGCAATGCAAGCCAATGGACTCTAGTCAAGTTAATAACTCTGCACGTGTGAACTCTGCCGGAGTCAATGGTCGACGCTTTGACCAGCACCACGTGGGCCCCATGAAACAGCCCAGCAAAGTGGACTTGACCCGATCGGATCAATAAAGAGTCTACGCCAAAAATAATAAGATTAGGGGAGCTAGGACAGGCCCATCACGTGTGTGTTGTCTTGTCCACGAAATTTACTTGATCCACCATAGTCGACCATGTCATATAATAAAGTGTTCTCGTCGTGATTTTGTATTTAATAGCTATGTATTAAAAGGATACAAAATAGCGAGTTAGGTGATGCTTGGATTGGCTTTCAAGTTCGCCCGTCAAGGGCTTCGGCCCGGAGGCTTACTTGAAAGAAAGCTCAGAAAGGCTCATGCGACAAGGCTCGTGGTCGTCTCGTGTATGCTATGCACAGCCTCCGTAGGGTTAACTCTAGATTAATGGCGGGATCCCGAGTCGTCCTCGTCTATGCGGATGTGCTAGGGAGTGAAGCTCGTCGAGGAAGGCCGGACCCGGTCTACCCTTGAGCCTTTCCCGGTCGGCTTGATGTCGGGACAAGGGCCGCTTACTCCTAACCCCTGGACTCTCGACACGTGGCAAAACACCATCCGTCCATTCGACACGCACGGATTGCCACGTGGCCGGATTCCATTTAGTAGCTTCTCTTGCTCAGAAGGACCCATAAACCGTTCGCTTTAAGGAAGACAAATTTCACAAAGGAATAGTTACGGCCGAAATCTTTTTGGGCCTTACGTTTTGGGCTCACTTTTGTAGTGGGCTTGGGGAGGGAACTGAGCCCAATCTTGCATCTTGCTCAGCTAGTTTGATAATCAGCTCTATTACGTATTCTTGTGTACACAAAAGCATTTATTTACTTCGGTCTTAGCATGACCTTAAAAGGCTATGACATCCTGAAAAGACAGGATAGGCGGGGTTCCCCTCGATAAAAATAGAATCCCCATGGGGTCCCTGGCCACAAAGACCCCTTTCAAGGGGTCTTGGGAGACCCTACCTGGATCCCCGTGAAGCCAATCCCCCCTTAAACATGGGGGCAGGTTCAGGGAAATGAAGGGTCCGAAGGTGAAAATCCTCCGGCCACTCAAATCCATCCATACGCTATTGCTATACTTCTTGTGATAGACCATCTTTGATATTCAAAAGCACAGCTGCTCCTGTACCAAGTTTAAAGGCCAGCAACTTGGAAAAAAGAAAACTCCCCATTGAAATGAATCGCCACCTTAAACAAAAGTAATTTTGCTCGCTATCATTGCAAATTACCCGAAAAGCCAGTGAATGTGTTAAAGGGTCCTCGGAGAAAAGCATTTTTTTGTGAGATGTAAGTATTTGAATTTCTGCATCAACCTCTGAAGGTGAAAGTTTAGAAGCTCATGTCTGTTGTTTCATCAGCAGATATAAGGATTAGAAGCACACCAAAATGTATTCCTCGAAACATTTTTAAAACAGCATCATTGGAAATGATCTGATAGAAGCTCTCTTGTAGAAATATATAAGTTTCTGCAGTCCATTTCTAGACCTTTATTGGGTACCATAAGTTTAATTCTCACCCTGTGCATTGGCATAAAAATTAGGCACTTGGACCTTCTCTTAGAAGAGGCAAGGGTTTTTCAAGTTTGACCTCTCGCTTGTTGCCAATTCTTAAGGTCACCTCAAGAGTTATGAACTCATGTGATTCTATTATTATCCGAGTAGCCAGGATAAGATGGCCATCAAACTCGATATGGGGAATGGTCAGTTGCCAACCGACGCTAGACATTTCCAACATTATATTTAAAAAATCCTTAAGTCTGACCCATTTCTACAATGAATTTGAGATGTCATTCCATGATCAAACAAAGAGACATCTCAACGTCTATCGGTTGAACAGTTTTATCGATTAAAAGAGACAATTGAAAGATAGAAAATATGTGCATTTGTATACTTCATTTGTTTGTGTACATAGTATACAGAAGATAATGCATCAGATCATACAGGATTGTAACCCTAAACTAGTCAAATTTTATATATATGATATGCACAAATCTACCAATATTACACTCATATCAAACCAAAATCATATCTCTTAGCACATCCAATCTCAAACATCAGAAGATGAACAAAGGAATTACATCTTCTCTCCTCCTATACATGATTCCTCTTTCTCCTCCTGCGATTGGCAAAATTAGATCATAGCAGTCATATTCGACCATACTATATAAATACACTCGAGCTTATAAGTACAACACAATAATGAAGCAAGTCCAAATAGGACCACACATAGTCCCTCTTCAGGGTCTCAAACTTAATCTAGTTTTTTACTGTTCAGAGATTTGCAAGTATATCAATCTGGGATTTCAAACTTCTTGTTTTTTGCAGGAACTCTGGAACAAAATTAATTAAGAACCAAAAGGGAAGTCAAAACAAGCACTGTACTAGATTAATCATCGTAGGTTTCCAAAGGAAAACGTACCTGTAAGGTAACTATAACTCAAGAAGAAAGATCCTTTACTTGATCAACTTATCCTCCATACAGTAGAAAATCAAATCCTAGGCCGTCTGTATGACAAAGAACAGCTTGAAAATTCTTGAAATTATCATGTACAAATCAAGAGATGCACACATAATTTCAAAGGGGAGGGAGAGAGGGAGAGAGAGAAGGTATGAATGACTAATTGCCAGAATCACAAGCATGTATTAGTTTATCTCTTTGTATAAACAGACTCGACTCGATGACTTTTTGAAGTGACAAAGCAACCAAAATTATCTCCGCAACTTCATAATCAGCCAGAATTCATTTGCAATTAACCTGGCCCCTTGCGCAATTCAGGGGTAGAATCTATACTTTAGAAAAATAAAAGTAATCTTTTTCTATCTGGGCATCTGAAATGATACAATGAACCAACAATGATCAAGACAACTAAACAAGATCAAAAAAAAAAACTCCTGAGATTTTCCTAGGATGATAGTGATAATACAAGGCAAGAAAAATCCTTGATTCACTTTTTATTGTGGGTTTTGCTCGATTAGGGAACGACATAAACCTAGGCAACTAATTTACTGTGAACCTGCAGCCTCGGGCACTGTAATAAATTTACTGCATGGCCGTTAAAACGCTCGCCCAGACAGAAAAAGAGATGCAACAACGACCAATATCCGGCAGTGTTCTAGACAAGAAATTAGTAAATAAAAAAGATGCCGATTAAATTAAGATGGAACCCTAGACAGATAAGTTTGGGTTCCAAGACACACACACACACAGTTCGGTTATTCCAACACTTGGATCTACGATGATACTTAAAAGGAAAAACAACCTGGGAAAAGAAGAAGATGTTCACTGAAATGAAAACACCGGTACTCGCTACTCCGCAAGATTCAAAAAAGGCCAAAAAAAAGGGGGAGAGAGAGAATGAATCGCACATGTTAAAAACAGCATAACAGAGGAAAAGCTGGCATGAAATTAAAAATCACATCAAGATCGGAAAGGGAGAAAGGGAGGGAGAAGGAGAGGGGAGGGGGTGACAGACAGAGGGTGAGCACACAGAGCTTCGAGCATGGATCGGGACATGCAAGAAAGAGTACCATGTGTGCTCACTCTCTTCTGTCACCTCCCTCATTTCACCATTTCATTGAACTGAAGAATCCCCAGGGACAAGAAACCCTAATCTCGTTTTACCCTCTTGAAATCTCAACCCTCTCTCATCTCTCTCTCTCTCTCTCTGTTTACTGTTCCATTGGACAGAAACAAGGGCTCAGATGATCTGATGCTGTGGATGGAGAAGTTGCGCTGGTGTTTATATAGATGGAAAAAGAGGAAGGAGAGAGAGATAGTGCATCACGCCCGGCATAAAGGGGGCTTCTTCCTTCATTGGTCGCCCTAGTTTTTTTTATATTTGCCCCCGTCAGGGCAGGGAGAAAGAAGCCAAATCTATATGCGTTGAGATAATATGGGAAGGTGTGTTTTGGCCGAAAATCGAGATGCGGGGCATGCCAAAAAAGGCAGTTGACGAAGATCGTGGGTCGAGGTGATCCGATCTGAGTCGCTTGAAGAGGGATCGAAATCACCCCACCCCGTGATTCCACGCTCGAGCACAAAGAGCACTAATGGGGGGGATGAAACTGCACAAATTCAGGTGCGAGGAAATGTAAAATATAAAGAATTGAGAAAAGGACAAACATTGAGAGAAAAACGTGATCAGAATTGAAATTACAAGGAATTGAAAGACAGAAGAGTGGGATTGTCCTTGTGAGTGTTCTTCGACATATGCCTCCAAAAGCTTTCTAAAACTCCACGAATTTGCCAGCAGTTGCTACCTCCCTCCACCTTCCATATTTCAAGCAAAGTACCTTCACGTATCGATCCACGTAGCTGCACCTGACTTGCACATCAATATCGATAAATACGGTGAGTTCCTACTACTCTAAAAGTGGTTGTATAATTTCTTTGAGGTTTGGAAGCTCTTATCTCCTAATCTAAATCTAGAATTGGGAGTTCTTCTCCTCTGATTTATATATAGATTCAGGAATTCCTTAGAGGTGTTTATGTGTTTATCTAATCTTTCTCGATATAAATCTAGATCTGGAAGCTTGTTCAACCTATTTTTGGTGTCTTTGTATAATGATGACGTTAAGAACGCTAAATTTGGTTACATATTACCCATTGGCCAAACTATAACTATTGGAGGAGGGGATTAAGGTGTTTGCTCATCACTAATAACAATACGAGATTCTGTGATTAGCCATCATTCATTTTGTTTTAGATGCTGAAAAAAATTTAATTTTATGGGATGAGAGCGTGTTTTTTTCTACTTTTTTTCATGGTCAGTTTTCTACTTTATTATTTGGGACTTGCTTTGTTTTGTCTCATTTATCATCTTGAGGATATGAATAAAATATTTATTTTCAACAAAAAGAAAACTTACAATGATATAATGTGAGTGCATTAATTATTCAACTTCTCTTTTTAGATAAATTAAGCATAAAAATATTTTGGTTTTTTTCTTGGTTCATTTTCCTTCTTTAATGCATAGCATTGTGTCACGGGCCGATCGATTGGGATCATGACCGCGCGGCGACTCGGGCAACTTTGGATCACCCAAGCCAAAAGCCAAGCCTTGCTCGATCGAACGCTTACCCGCTCGCTTACCCGGATCGTTGAGAGAGAAAGTTTAGAGAGAGGAGCTCTGAGAAGGAATGGAACTTTGTATTGCTGAAATGTTGTGTGCTTACAAATGAAGGAGGACACCCCTTTTATAGTTGAGGGCCTCGGCTTACAACCGTTGATCTACTTTTTATCCGGCGGGCGAGATCGCACCGCCTTAACTACCGACATAATTATTGAGCTACCATCTACCGACATTAATGAGAGGAAACTTCTGGAATCAGGCAAAATGACGGTGTCGTCCTCCCTTGGAAACTTCGGGAGAAGACTTGGTGGAAATCCGAGATGGAGCAGGAGGTCCACGGGCAAGTCAGGGTCGTCTTCGGGGAACCTCTCGGGTCGACCAACTTTCGGTCCATGACAATTGTGTCATTAACAAAATTGATCGGAGTTTTGTTGAAATATCCATGATTCCAATCAAAAAAAAAATTCATTGAATTTAACTGAGACATCTAAGTCATTTATTATCAATAGAATCTGTAACATACGTGATTCAAGTAACCCAGAAACTCATTTGAACAAATTCTTTGATGTATAATGAGAAATTCATACTTATAAGGATGAATAACTTAGTCTCTACAAATATAAATATAAGTGTCCATTTCTATATAATAGTACAGCTAGAAAAATTGACTTTATTACGTGCAACACAAATATTTTGTAGAATCGAGAATAGACTAAATCTCTATGAAATAATATATTGTGTAATAGAGTAAATACATACAATTGCGAACATCATTCAGTATGACTTCATTATGCATAATATGTTTATCTACAAACATAACAATTAAAATGACTTCTTATTAGGCAATACAACGTGAACGTGATTGCTTAAAGTATGTTGAGAAAGCAGTCAAGTCAAATTATAAACAAGAACTAGTCTAGGACGAATTCAACTTAATATATATACATTTAGTAAATTAGACATATTAGATATTTGACATGTCAAATTATACATTGAATATGTAAGATGATTTTATTCAAGATATTTCACAAAAAACATGTGAAGCATCAACATCTTTTTGCTGTACCAAACTTGAAAAGCGAAATCAATAACAAAGCAATAATAGAGACCTTTCCAAGCAATTTGGGACGAGAGAATGTAAGAAAAATGAGCCATTTGAAATACATCTATTCAAAAAGTTTTTGTGTGTATGCAGAACTTACTAGTTCTAATTGAGCCTTTTGAAATACTGTAAAACCTTTTTCTTCCCGGCTCGAAATACCGTAGAGCTTAGACCTATTACCCAAAATCACATGGACATCACATCAATTATTTATACACACACAAAATCAAACATGAATGATGTGGAAAAAGCAACAAAGGAGAAAGCCATGAGAATATATATCTGCATGCTCACCAATCTTATTCAATCATGGATCGCACCACCTGTACATAGTAGATCTCTCTCTCTCTCTCTCTCTCTCTCTCTCTCTCTCTCTGCGCAACTGCAGGAACACGCGTGACGTGCAATATTGCAAAAAGGTCAAAAGAGAGCAGAAGGAATACTGATTCAAATCATTCAAATTCAATTGGCATATAACATGGGGGGTTTTGCTTTGAATTGGCATATCAGGCCTGTATGATCTCATTCAATGCCTCGCTAATGGGGGGCCATTGTGGCCCTCTTGGCCTCATTAAAAGTATTCGGTTATCTCTCTCTCTCTCCCCCCTCCTGTCATAAGTTGCTTACAGGTGGCCATGAGCTTATGCAGATGAATTGCCCTTTTTCCCATAAAATACAGACGAACAAAGATATCTATTTCTCAGAGGGAATACGAAGGAGGTGAGGAGGGACCATCCTCAATTATAGAGATTTTCAAAGATTAATAAAAAAAACTGAATGAGGGCACAGCCCAAGGAAAGAAGGATGGTCCCAAAAACTCATCACAAGCACATAAGATTGTTGAGCTGTGCCATTTAGTATTTTTAGGAATCTTTACTAAAGCCCAGTCTTTATGAAGGAATCATTTTTCTTTCAAAAATTGAAGGAATTGTAGATATTTGTCCTTTTTGGGCTACTATTCCCAATGCTGAATTTTCAAGAGAATTACACATCTCGATGAAGTCGCTTGCTTCAAATAGTGAATATCATATTTTCCAGAGTATATTTACTAAGATTCAACGAGTGACCATAAGATAATACGTATATACAACATTTATAATGTGAGACTCGAGATCCACCACTCTTATTAAATTGGGTGATTTACCAAAAAATGCGGTATTTTAGAAAACATTCATAGGTCTGTTTAACCTAATCTAGACGGTCAACAATCATTAAGTAGCCAAATACACAAACTTAAGTACATGCGTGCAAGGTTTATATTCTCTTTTGCGAAAATCAAAGCCACAGTGTTCAAGAGCCAGTCCGGTCAATGCGCAGCACCATAGCTCTTTTACACGAGCTATGATGTCGAGGCCATACCTAATGCACCAAATCAGAGAAAAAACCTAGAAGCAGACTCCCTCATCTCATAGCCTGCACGACCCCAGGAACGACAACCGATGCCGTTTAGGTTGGTCCTCTCAACGATCTCGGTTCTCATGAACCCCGGGGGGGGGGGGGGGGTTGGTGTGTGGGGGTTTCCTATGATCATGTCTGCACAGTATTATTAGCAGTCGGTTTTCCCCTATAATTCTATCTGGTATCTGCACAGTACTGTTGGCGGATGTTATCATTAATGGTAGATCTGACCCATGTATAAACAACACGACAACAAAACCTGACAGGAAACCCTAATCAAGGGCAAGTTCCTTTTAGAACCAGATTCAAGGGCCTCTTTGTTTTGTTAATCGTTCGGCACTGCTGAAGATAAAGGGCTCTCATGATGTTTAAAGAGACTTGGACACTCGAACATCATGGGAAACTAAAATTTAATGAAAAAAAGACGAATGGAAATACACATCTTATGAGGCAAATGGTCCATGGTAATCAAGTTCCCCAACACCCTACCGAATTATTGGAGGGACCATCTAACTTAATACTTATCCAGCCAATTTGGAAGCAAACAGATTGATCCGACGGTTGGGTGGGAGCCAACAAGCTCATGAATCCCCCTAGACCGACACTTGGAATTGCCAGAAACATGTAGACACATCGAGCGTCATCATCATCTATGTCATTTGCATCTGCCGAAAGTGGCATCCAATCTTATCAAGATAGGATCACAACATGCTTCTACACAATTTTCTCTTTTCTTTATTTAAGGCAAAGAAAAGGAGGAAGAAGAAAAGCAAAAGTTTTCAACTTTTGGGATCTAGTTAGTACTTTTGATACATCCAAAGTTTGTTCTGAACATATATAGCAAGATATTTGTAATCGGTTATGGTAATCTCTAGTTGAAGAAAATTTATTTCCATTGGTATATGATATGTGATTTCTTCAGAAAAAAAAAATTGTACATTTAGATAATCTCTCTCTCTCTCTCTCTCACACGCGTGCGCTTATGCTTTGCCTAAGTTTTTGCCTTTAAAATGCCCGACCCATTATTATCTTCACAATGTTTGAGCATTGCCATTGAAGTGATATCGAAGTTTCTGCCTTATCATCCAAAGTGCACACAATCAAAACACACATGTTTGTATGTTAGTGTGATTGTGTATCAGTGCACCACAAAGGTTGTGTAGTCCGTCCATATAATGGAGGTCACAACCTTCTAATTACCTAATTCTTGAGCTCTCCTTAAGTGGGGAGGCACAACCGGTCTGGGATCGAGATTTCAAAACAGGCTCTTGAGATTGCGATGGCAATTAATATCGTAAAATTCCAATATTAAATACAAAAATACATATCTAGAGTGATATGTGTAGATTATCAAGATGCATATTAAATATATTTTTTTTCTTTTTAGATGGGTGGGAGTGGAGGTTTGAAGATGCTCATCATAATTGGTGTTCGATGCTCTCATTGTTCCTTTAGTATTGGGTTGAAAGGGGAAAAAAGTTTTTGTGCTCATGGAATGGAACAATGTATGTGTAGGCATTCCCATCACCTCCACTCCAAAAAGGGAAAGTTTTGATCATCATTAAACAATTGCCCACTTCCCCAAAGGGTAAGATTTTAATATTTTGTGCCGTGCCCACCACTTATCATCATTTTAAAGTACACCCAAAGAACAAGAATCCCTTGGCATATGAAGACGGAACAGTGAATGCTGATTGAATGATGAGCAGTAGCATCATTTTGTACAACTGTCCATGTAGCCCTCCCCTCACCGTCCAATCATTTTGACCCACCTTTTGTTTAATGGCTAATTAACCAACCTACCTAGATCTCCATCGATGACTTCGGTTTGGCTTTTATCATGTTCATCCATAATCCTTTCTGAATTTAGCTTAAATGATTGGTTCAGATCATTTGATAAATCATTACATAGTTCATGTGGGAATCATTGACGATCATGAGATGGTATATGTTGATGAATTACATGGCTTTTCTTTTATCAAAACAGCATGATCTATTGAATTTGTTCGGTGGTTGCATAATTGAGAATATATGGTCTAGATTTCGACACGTGAACACACATGCCTAAAGAAAGGCAACCAATGTAAATGAGTGAAACACCGTGTGTGAGGAATCGAATTCGTGGCCTCTGACCTTAATACCATGCCGAGGCTGCTGGAGAAAAGTTTTGCTTTTGTAAATGGTGATTAGTATAGAAATATAATGTTTAATGAGGTGCTTTACGCAAGAATCGAAATCTGCTCGCGAATGTATAAAAGCAATGACGTCCCCGCAAACCGCGCACTCGCAAGGATTGGTCGGGACAAATGTCGATGATTCTCAGCGTGTCATTATTTGCGCTAAACTAATATAAAGCAGTAAAAAGCAAAAAAGCATATATACTTTAAGTTGCTTTAGCGCCGCATTAGATCTTTGCGTGAGCATGTGTTGATGGTGTCTGTTGGTCTCCCATTGGCTGAATCAATCCAATTCATGAAGAGCACCTTCCAAAATCTTTTTCTTTAAAAAACAAATGTGTATATTGTTTTCTTTTCCAGAATGTGGGGCCTGCCATTAGGGTTTCTTGGTTGAGTTGGTGGTCAGATTTGCATTTGATATGATAAATTAATCAAGGCAAGAGCATGTCTCTTTGCAAGAAGGAAACATTACCCACCTCTTCTTTGTGTCGTGATGGCTATATTCCCAGGCATGAAGACACACAGCATAAACATACCCTAAATTTAATTGGCACCACTTGCGAGGAACATAGTCAAAATTTATGGTTTCTTTCCCTTATTAAGGAGGTCCAAATATCTTTTATTTCGAGTTTATAGTTTCTTTCCATAAGTTTGAAAAATGGAAATTTGGACTTTGAAGAGAGACTGAGGGTTGCTTTCAAGATTCAAACACAAAATCTTCTTTTGTAAAATTTTGGTGAAAGTGATGTGAATTTGTCTGGACACTTAATAAAATAGTAGATGAAATCATCTTCAATAATCCAAAATATTGGCGAGAAAGAGCAATAGGTTTTTAACTTTGCTTCTAGTGTCTTCAAGATTTGCAATTTAGCATAGAAGGAATTGTCAAATTGACTATGCCAAACCAATTACACCAAAACTCTTTATTGTTTTATTGAATCTCCAAAAGTCAAGAGGACAATGGTATTTACACTCCTAACTTTGCTTTTGGGTCATTATGTAAAAGTTGATTAAATCACTTAACCTTTCGTATTCAACCCAACACATAGAAAGTGAAAGAATTGAAATCACCAACATCTTGTTATCAGAGTTAGCGCCCATCTTCTTCTTGCCTATTTTTACCCATCTAGGGCTATACTCTTGATTGTTGTTGCCTAATGATTGTGTCTAGCACAACATTTGCTCTCTTTGTTGCCTTATTCTATCTCCAAGGCAACACATTGTAATAGTGTTGGCATAAATAATCTTAAGCAACGGAATTTCTTAGTGCTGCAATTGTAGTGTTGTCTAAGGTCATTGTAGTGAAAGTCTAAAGGATTATTTGACAACTAAGCTATAAACTATACCATTTTAAATGATTAAAAACCGACAATTAGGTCACAAATCTGCAACTTTTATATGGCAGATATTCAATCTTTTGAAATTCTCATCCCTATTTTCTTACTCAAACCCACCAAATCCATTTCCACTTTCGGCATGTTTCATAGCGCCCACGGATGGTCTCGGCATGCATAAAAAAAAAAAAGAAGCTCAAATTGCCTTGAATTTTATAGTCTTAAACCTTAGTTGATGTCGATGACATGGAAATTTGACAAGCTTGTATTAAGGTTTTTGATGGAGTCAGATGAATGGACAAACCTATCCCATTTATCTCCACAGGCACATGAACGAGTAAAAAGCAGGGATATGACTTGAGGAAAGCGGAATGTGATGGAGGCAGGAAGACCAGTGTGGGGATCGGAGGGCCATTACATGTCGAAGCACTAGACGCATTGGCAACTGCCGGCGAAATAAAATAGCCTTCAATACGTTTCCCACAGATTGATCACTTGACGACAAGCTGTGCACTAAAGACGCTTGATGGCAACAGCCCTTGACTGAAAGGTTCAGTCAAATTTGTATTTATGGATATTGCATCCCCAGGTTGAGTTGGATTGGCAGCATTATCTTTTTCATTCCCTATTGCTTTCCTCTTCCCAAAATCATGGGTGTTATCTGCAGTTTCTTGGTCTCCTTTTCTTTCCTTTTGTGCTCCCTGGGCTTGATCGACTCCTCAGCACGTTGGCTTTCTACTGTCAATGTGGACCACGGTCATTGAAACTGTATCTGCGTGATTAGATAGCAAGAAGATCATGGTTTAAGTTGAGGAATTGATCAGGAAAGGGTAATACAATAGCATCAACAACGAAGAAGATTCCGAGTCCGCTTCTTCGGTGATTTCTACAAGTATATGTAAGGTTTGCTTTGGAGAGAGAGTGTTGAGTGTTGGGATTATTGATCTCCATGTGGAATGGCGAATGCTAAATCTTGGAAATGGAAAAGGAAAAGAAAAAGAGACTATGCAATTGTGAAGTGCAACTATGAGACTAGAGAAAAGGGAAGGAAAAAAGAGATACCGAATAGATAAGTTTATCTCACTATTAACCATGTTCAGATCAAAAGTTGCTTTGGTAACTCCTCTTTAGAAACAAGACGTATTTGGCCAAAAAAGCTGTGCAAAAACCTCCACCTAACAATAATGACACTGAAAAAATCGTAAATTTTTCTTAATTAGCTTGCTTAATAAGTGTCGAGAACACTTTTTAAGCAAAACCCTAATATCAAGTTTTGCTTATGAAAACGATTTTCAAAAATGATGTGCCGGCCTGTTATTGAGTATTAAGAATTTAAATTGGACTTTGGTGCAAATACGGCGTTCGAAATCAATTCTTTTCAAGTGAAGAAGCTTGGTAGAAATTATCGTTATACACACTTACATATTACTATTTCCTCTTTATATTTTAGATACTTATATTGGATGGACTAGATGTTTGAAAATATCCTTTTCACCTACGTGTTCTCTCTCTCTCTCTCTCTCTCTCTCTCTCTCTCTCTCTCTCTCTCTCTCTCTCTCTCTCTCGCTATTTGGGAGTGATTAGCAATTAAATATTAGGGCACCCAATGAAAGAAGAAGCCCCATTTATGCTTGGGCAAGAGCCACCTCTCTCTCTTTCTCCATCTATATAAACACCATCACCCCAAGCTTCTCCATCCACAGCATCGAATCATCACCACCCCCCTTTTCCTCTCTAATGGAACAGTAACGCAAGGGGGGGGGGGGGGAGTGAGGATCTGAGGAAGTTTATGCACGCCAAAATTAGGATTGCAATTCAAGTGAATGGGCAGATCGATCTGGGGTAAATAAGGGAGGTGACAGAAGAGAGTGAGCACACATGGTACTCTTTCTTGCATGTCCCAATTCATGCTCGAAGCTCTGTGTGCTCACTCTCTGTCTGTCACCCCCTTCTCTCTCTCCCTCTCTCTCTCTCTCTCTCTCTCTCTCTCTCTCTCTCTCTCTCTCTCTCTCTCTCTCTGTGTTTTTGCTCCTGTTGTTTGTGCATGTGTGAATTTGTGATGCATTTTTTCTGCCTGTTGTGTGTTTAATCTGCCCAGAAAAACTTGCATCTTTTGCGTTTGCTATGTTGTTTAAGGTTTTAAAGTACAGCCTCAGCGAACATATGTTTTCTTTCTTGGGTTTTTACCAGATCTTCTATGTTTGTCCTTATATACACTGCTGATAATTTTCCCCCGGCGAAATGGAAGAAGCTAGCGTTAAATTGAATTAAAAACAAAATTTTTGCCCTTATTTTTTTTTCCTTGTGTAACTGACTCATAGATCCTGCTCTTGTACTTTTTTTCGGTACTTAAAATACAAAAGGTCTGTACTTTCTCCATCCAAAAATTACAGTGTCCAAGAATTCTGTTTTCCCCAAATAATTTATTAGTGAGAAGCGAGATCTTTTTTGTTTTTTGTTTTTTTGGTTCTATGTTGTTGAGCTTTAGCAGATCTAATCTTCCTGTTTCAGAAAAACCATCTTCAAGGTTGTAGACTCCCCAGAAGAATCAGATCTATCAGTTTCTTCTATTTCTCCTTTCAATTATATTCATTTCACCTTCTTCTTTACATTGTTTTATGTGTTGGAGTTTTTCCTTTTCTTTTTTCTTTTTTGGGGTTTGCAGGGTGATGCATTTTGAGATGGGTTATTTATTGGAGGGCAATTTCCATCGATCCTGAGGTAAACTTGTGACATTTTTTATATAGTATTGTATTTTATAATTTCATCTTGTTCGCTTCTTGTGTATCTATCTTTTTTCTGGTTCAGTAATGCTACTTATGCTAAGGCTGATATCTAACTGTTTATATGCTTATTTGTAGTCTCTCACATCATTTTATGTCAATTTAATGTACCTAGCATTAGTCGTTTGCAGCTTCTCTTTTCATTTTCGTTTTGGCTTTTGGGATGTAAGATCTCTCTCTCTCTCTCTCTCTCTCTCTCTCTCTCTCTCTGATGTTGTGGGATCAATTCATCAGCCTTATGAAATCTAAGATTTCTTAGGTCAATTCATATTAAGTGGTTTTGCATGTTGTGGTTTTCACTGATGATGTTTGATTAATTATTTTATCAATTGGTACCATTCGAGTTAATGTTACATTTGCCAATAGAAATATCACTTTCTTCCCTGAGAATAGATTCTTGGCTAAAATAACGATGAGTGGGTGTTTCACTTTAATTAGATTAAATAGATCTCACTTTACAAATGACTGGTTACCCTGGCTATATGGCTCTACAAAATTTACAGGGGGGAAGAACATAGAATAATTAGCTGAGTTAATATGCCATTGCTTACGCTTAATCGCCCATTGTAGGTTGACCTTGTGATTCTGGGAATGACCCATCTGGTATATGTCTTGGTTCAGGGCCTTAACAAGGTTCTCTCTTCTTATCCTAATTGGATTAATGTATCAAAAGTTGATTGATTGATTAAACTTGATTGATTGATTGATTAAACTTTGTCCTATCATTTAGGATAATGTTTTCCTTTTCTTATTCTAATGATAACCAACAAGGCCTTTTCAACTGGTTAGCCTTTTTTCACACATTTGCATTTTCATTCGTTGCAACATCTTCCTTAACATCCAAATGCTCAAGATCATAATTTCCCCAATGTATTGGTATGTCCATATCTTTCTCAGCCTTCCCTTCTTCCTTTTTCTGTATTTGTTTATCTTTAATGTTAGTTGAATTCTTTCTTAATAATCACTTAAGTAGAAAAAAAGGATTCATGCATAGGATTACATCTGCTGGATTGAACTTTTTATAAGTTAAGGAGGATCTTTTGGATTTTACAGGTATATACTTTCGCAACCCAGATGGACCAATTGTGACCAAAGTACTCTCATGAGTTAGAACTCTCAGTCTGGAAAAAACTAGGCCAAGCTCGAGTACTCTAAGATCAGTGCCAAAGTAGCAAGCAAAAAGATCATATCCAGAATCTCGTGACAACATAAGAAGTGTAGATTCATGTACTTGCAATTTGAAAATGCTCTCTTGCTGATTGGATCATGCAGCTCGGCAGTGCAAAGCCAACTCTCTTCTTGGATTTATGGAATTAGAATGCCTGTCGTGTAGGGCGTGAATGTTTGTTGTTCTGAATATAGCTCAGAACTCATGTTAGCTGCATTGCTCACGATGGTGCTACTACTTAAGTTAGCAATTCATATTCATTGATGTTGTTACTTCATCACTGGATTTTTGTTATGGAAAGACCTCCGAGCACTTGTTTACGAGCTACTACATGGACACAATTTTTACCTCGAGGCGATGGTAGTGTTGTAATTTTATAGCTTAATGAGAGCCTCAAGGATAACCCATTAACATGTTTTCTTAATAATATATGATCATTTGCCTGATGGAATGTGAAATATAGATACCAAGTCCTTACATTTTGAAGAGAAGTTCAATTACAATGGAGATGTGTTGACATTTACAGATGTGCTATTGAGAAATATACATAAATATATTTATATGTATGTATATTTCTTGATGCCAACCCTAATGGTACAACTACTATTGACTAATTTGATTCAATTGCAAACATTGATTGTGCAAATCCCAAAATGTGGCGACAAAGGATGCAAAAAATGTTGTTCTAATTGAAGAGATTGATTGTGGGATTTTCTTGCGCTATTGTTAAGATTGGGTTTGTTCTTCCTTGATTCCGATCTAATCTTCTTGATTCTCGTCCTTGATTGATTATAAGTTGAATATTATTTCTAAACAACACCAATCAAAGGGAGATGTTTTGTTTGCATCATGTGAAATTCATCTTTAGATAGAAAGGGTTAGCTTCTCATTCTTCGAGATAATAAATTTGCAATTCATCTAGCAAATATGGTTAAGTCAAAGAGGTAAAGATAAATTTGAGTTAAAAAAAAAAAGTGTGAAGCCAATCACTAATATCAATTGGCCAAAAGAATTGACTTGCTAAGGGTCATGTTGGTGATTGCCTCCGGAAAATTTGCAATTGCCAAACGTACTTAATAAGGAATTGTTGGATTTGAGCATTGATCATGTATATATTACGAGAAAACTTTTTAACATTTTCTTAATCGGTTGCTTAATATACACCCTCGAATAATCGTTTCTCACTTATCATTTCCAATTGTAGATCACAGATACAATCTATTACGCAATTGCAAGGGCTTTTGTTAAAACATTTGGAGGTGTAGAGCTATGCAATTTCATCTTTACATAAGAAAATTTGCTCGAGTTCATGTCGAAATTATCTTTATTTTTTTAACTTTTTACTTTTCATAAATTCTTCGCTCTTTTAGCTCAAACACTTTTGAGCACAACCGAGCATCATAACCTTTTTTTTTTTTTTTTGATTCGTATACAAAATGAATCATTTCTTTTTTTTTGTTAATATCACGAAAAATCCCAAATTGGTACACATGTAACAAATTTATCCCAAATTAATTTTTTGACCACAAAAAATCCCAAACTAGTGCGCTTGTCATTTACCCTATGTTAATTTTTTATTAAATTATATTAATATCATGAAAACCACAAATTATTATATTTGTGATAAATGAAGAGTAAAATCCTAAACCAGTATACCCGTCAACTAGGGAATTTGATTGCAAAAATTTAACTGAAACTAATGAAGAGTAAATTTATCAAAGATGTACCGGTTTTGGATTTTTTATGATCAAAAGATTAGTTTGTGGTATATAAATTATAGATGTACAGTATGGGGTTTTTCATGATATTACCCCTTTTTTTTTACATGAAACCACAAATAAACTTGATTTTGTTGTATCTCAATTTATTGGAAACAAAAATGGCTTAACATTTAAGTATCGAGTGTGATTTGATCATCCATAATTATGTTCATCACTTTTAGTTGGCTGGTGCCAATGACCAGAATGGTCATGGGGACAGAAAGAAGAAGGATTCTAGGTAACGCAATCTAATCTTCCTGGCTGGTCATTTCACGTGTTCTTTCTAGGGCCTCCTGAAGCAGAGGTAATATAATAGTTTCTAGCGGGCCCAATAAGGCCCACACAAACTCACCATTGAGCCCCCTCTCATTTTCTGTCCGTCCTTTCTTCTTTTCCCTTTTCACTTTTGTCCAAAGGAAAAGAAAAAAGGAAGTGAATGCATTCATGTAACAGGCAACTCAGATGAAAGTAGAGTGTTCAACGAGCTCATGATCATCTGATATTTATCCTGGGCGTCAATTTAACGTGTAGGTGCTGATCCAAATGAGTGTTTTGGGATGCATATGATAGGAGATGTGCATTATCTGCTATCTATTTGTTAGATCGCTAATTTACTTTGGCATGTGTTTGACACATCGAAAATTCGTAGAAAACACTTGAATGAAGCACGAAATGCTTGAAGGACCTATGTGGCTAAAGATAACTCGGATTGTCTAACTCGAGGGTGTCCCATCAGTCCATGCTTTTTAACCAACGCACATGAGATATCTGAGTATAGTCTTGATGGCATGCCTTTCCAGCTGCTGGAGTTAGTGCCAGCATCCTCAGAGCTCGACTTGATTAGCTATTCGAACTCTTCGGACTCAAGTAGATCTCAGGAAAATGAGATTGAGCGCAGCGACAAAAGAATTGAACAAGCATCTCAAGAAGGGCCAATTTGCAGGTTGCAACATAAACTAAGGAGAAACTTTTATGAACAGCTAGCATCCAGAACTTACAAGCAAGCACCAAACTTAGTGAACAAATTCTTGCTCTCTGGCTATGCCCTCTCAACCATATCCTAAGATCATACAACATAAAAGAACAACAGCAGCAGCAACATAAACAAGTGACAATGACCAGCTAAAGTAGCAGCCTCTGAGGCATAGAAATAGTAGTACGGATAAGAGTAATCAGGCCCTCCCATTCCCGCTCCTGGAGTCCCAGGACCAGAAGGTGGATAAGAGTAACCAGGCCCTCCCATTCCCACTCCTGGAGTCCCAGGAGCAGAAGGTGGATAGTTGGAGTACTTAAAAGGAGGCGGCGGAGTGCTCCCCGAAGGGTACAGCGACGGCGCCCCGGGCGGCGGCGGCAGCGTTGGCAGAGGCGGGGCGGGAGGGGTGCTCAGCGGCGGAGGCTCCAGCGAGGACGGCGGCGGCGGCGAGGAGGAATGGGAAGACCCGGGCGGAGGATGATGGTGGTGGGCAGGCGGCGGCGGCGGCAGCAGCAGGGGCGGCGTCGGGAGTGGTGGCAGCGGAGGCTGGTCGGACGGCAGTGATGGAGGAGGGGATGAGCAAATGACAGGGCAAGTGGCGCAGTTGCTGATGCAAACGACGCCAGTACTGGGTGTGGCTGGGGGCAGCTGGCCCTGTGAAGTCACTCCACCTGGGAGCAAGAGCAGGGCACTGAAGATCCCAGCTTTAAGCACCAATGGAGACACGAAGGAGCTCAACCTGAGACAATTCCAGCTCATCTTCTTCTTCATGATGTTTCAGCTGGCATAAGCTCGTGCAGAAGCTGCTTGGTAAAGTGATTCACCAGAAGATCTGAACTCAAGAAGCTACACTGTTGTGCTTGTGCCTATCTTGTCACTGTTGGTGAGTGACTTTATGATCAGTGGCAAGATACCCCTTTTGCCCCCTCTGCTCTTGACCGGTGTGTTTCTCTGTAAAGCTGGATTCCTCTCTCTCTCTCTCTCTCTCTCTCTCTCTCTGGTGTAGAAGACGAGGGAAATGGAGTCTCTAGTTCATTACTCAATGCAAGTTTCATCTCTTTGGTTTTAGATTAACCACTGAGAGAAGATTCAAGAAAGTTGAATTCAGGTGCTCCCTTTTTGTGGGGGTTCTATGGCTTTCTTTTCTTTGTTTAATTAGGCCAATGTAGGGCGTTAGTCCCAAGAACTTTCCCTCCACATTTCTTGAAATCTGCACGCTAGGAGCGAGACAGCATTGTCAAAAGCGCTCCTTGACAATTGTACCAGAGGACAGGCCGGGCCCTCTTTGAAATCTGTGAATGCGATGGTACAGATTTTCGCCTTAATTTGTGTGAACGGGAGACGCAGGCTCCCAAGATTGTACAGAGTGGTGACAAAGGGACAAATTTCAACTCAATACCACGTGCATAGTTAGGCTGATTTCAGGATTAAGGGTGCATTAAGTGAAAAGTGTTTTTTAAAATGTAAATTGTGTTTGGTAAATCTATTTGTAAAAGTTCATTATAAAGTATTTTTTGTGCAAAATAGTGTTTGGGTAAATTAAATTTGCAAAAAATTCCAAAGAAAAAAAAAGGAGAGCTGGCCGGCCAAGGGCTTCGCCGGTTACCGTCGGCGAAGAGCTAATAGTTGCCGGCGAAGGTAGGCGATTCGGCAAGGGGAAGGCGGTGCGGCGAAGGGCAGCGTCCAGCTAGGGTCACGACTCTCGCCGCGCTGTCGTGAGACCCACCGCACCATGGAGGTCGTCGGCGACCCAGGCAACCTTTACGACCTCGGCGATCCAAATCTAGGTTGCCGTGAGGTCGTGGAGGTCGCGCGCCACGACTCAAGCAACCTCCGCAACCTAAATCTGGGTCGTAACGAGATCGTGGGTCGCTGTGACCTCCGGCAACCTCCGAGACCTAGATCTGGGTTGCGGTGAGGTCGTGGGTCGTCGGAGGTTGCGGCGATAGACCTTGTCGTGACCCAAGCGACCTCCGGCAACCCAGATCTGGGTCCCGACGAGGTCGTGGGTCACTGAAGGTCGCGACGATCAACCTTGCCGAGACCTAGGCGACTGACGCGACCCAAATATGAGTCGTGCGACTAGTCAACAACGGTTGCCGGGATGCCGTGACCACACCGGCCTCTCTCCAGCCCGTCGCCGACCCATCGCAACCTTGCCAGCGACCATATGAGAACTTAATGAAGAAGACGATGAACAATGCATCGGGCCTTCCGAAAATGCTGAAAGCCCAAGGTAGCTTAGGACCTGCCTTGAGCTTTCAATTTACAAAATGCCAGCTTTGTCATTAAGAGACTTACAAAAAAAATTTCCAAACACTTTATTTTGGCCCAAGGGGCTTTTGATGGCCAAAGCCCCTTCCAAAGCTAATTTCAAACGAAGCCTAAATGTTTGTCTAAAGTTGTTTTCATAAAATGGATCAAATTATCGTTGTTGGATCTTGTAGGACCGTACTCACGCGTAATTCACGCTAATTGGTCCAGCAACGTGCTTTCCTCGAAACTTCTCACCAATCTGTTATTGATTTCTATACCACGGAGTTATCTCATTCTTTTGATATGAAACACTAAGAGACACGAATGATGTCTTTTCTTTTTTTTTTTGGGTGAAAGAATGATGTCTTCTGATAATCAGAGAAAGAATCACCGTGTTGGGCCATAAAGAAATGAATCATTGTTGAGGACCCCAAAAAAGGGGCTTTACCACATGGAAGGGCAGAATTTAGAGACCCTAGAGATAAAAGTGTGTAGTCTTTCAATTCCCTTTCATTCCCACGGAGTGGAATCCTAAGTGAAAGTTGCTTGACAGATGCTGTTGCTTTTTAGCTTTTGACTCGCGCATATCACAACCCATTCACCTCTTTTTGTGCATCAAGTCCTAGCCACACAGATCACATCTTTTGCTTTTATTCTTATGCTTATTCTCTTTGGAAGGTTGGCCTCCGACTTTCCACTTCCATTCCTGATTCTAGGAAAATCTTGTTTGTATTCGATTTAACTAGAAGTTGGCATCATCACATCACATAAGTAATGTTTCTTAATTAGAAATCTCCATGAACCTAGTTTAAAAACATGTGACTTAGTCTCAGCAACCTGATCATTAGAATGGTTATGGCAAAAAATAAAATCACGAGAAGACATGGCGAGGCCAAGAAATTTGGAAGAAATGCTGTTTCCATGCGTGTCACAAGGAACAATTGGAAGGCAAATTCACTCCAAGAGCAAATAGAAAAGTTGCCAATTGATTCCAAGTGGTAGTAATTATCTGCCGAAAAAAGCTTAAGTATGCACATTCCTCACTGTTTTCTAATATCAACAAGCCCCCCAAACATTGATCTGCACAGTGTAATCTGACTGGGTAATAGCAGGACCAGGATCTTTGCCTACCGAGTAGCTTTTCATGTGATGAGTCCTGAAACTATGAGTTCTTCGAGATTGGTTGGTGTCATCCTTGCTCGCATATGCATCCGTTCATCCGTTGTTTCCATCATTTGAAGTCTCATATGACAAATTCTGTGTAGATGCCAGCATGATATCAACATACAAGCCAAAGACGAAACTTATTTGAAACGCTATTCATTCTAATATAAATGCAACATTATAAGGAAGATGCTATGGTCATGAACAGCTTTTTTCCGTTTCACTCTCCTTATTTTATGTCTAAAGGAGTGTAATGGACATAATTCTTCAGTTGAGTGGATGCCGGTCTGTAAATGCATAGTTTCGAGTTTCAGCTTTTTCACAGCTCAATGACCGTATGCATGCATATTTGTGATTAAACTCGCCTTCCCTCATCATTTTTTGCACACAACGTTGAGAAGATCTTCCATGAAAGAAGGAAAGGCCTAAAAAAAGTGATATTTTACTAGTCAACTCTAGAAAACAAAAAACACACAGAAAAATCATCTGTCCTCAGTTGTCCTGATTAGTTCTCAGTTTATGTTTCTCTCCATCCGAGCAATGAGGATCAAGATGTGATGTAGTATGCTTCCATTTAACTTGTCGAAAGCTAAAACACGACCTGAGTTTAGTGCTTAGTCATACCTGACGAGGACTCAAAACGGGAGAACATGATCCATAGCTTCCAGAGGGAGAACTAGGTCCACGGCTTACAACGGTAGAACTTGGTCCAGGGCTGTAACTATTACCGCTGCTGCTTTCTAAGTTGCTTCCAAAATCCCTTAGCCGGTTAAGCTCTGGCAATACAACCTTCCCAAGATCAGGTCTATCCTTCTTTCGCAGCTCTGCGCACATGAGAGCCAATTTCGCAAATGCTAAAGCCTCTTCCACTGGCCAATCCGGCACTGCTGGATCAAGCATCTCTTCAAACGTTCCATTCTCGATGGCAGTTCTAACATGGTGGGACAGCCCCATTGCAGGTTGAACTGTGATTATTTGAAGCAACATTATCCCGAAGGAGTACACGTCTGATTTGGTGGTTAATTTGCCCGTCTGTTGATACTCCGGATCTATATAACAAAACGTTCCTGCAGCCGAAGTCATGTGAAATTGTGTGACACTGTCTGCTACAGCAGGGGGGACCAACCTCGCTAGGCCCACGTCACTAATCTTGCTCTTGTAGTTGCGGTCTAAGAGGATGTTGGCTGGTTTGAGGTCCCTATGAACAAGAGGCTCAGGCTTGGATTGGTGGAGAAACAAAAGAGCTGTTGCGATTTCAGCTGCTATATCAAACCGCTTCTGCCACGAAATCGGAGGGGTTTTGCCTTTTCGAAATAGGCGGTCTTCGAGACTGCCACAGTCCATGTATTCGTACACCAAGCATCCATACTCCGGGCACGCTCCTAAAAGGAGGACCATGTTTGGATGTCTCATGCAGCTCAGAACCTCGACCTACATTTTTGGCATAAGCAATTAGCATTATGAGATAAAATGGGAAACATAGAACATAAATGTTTTGTATAAATTAGCTGAAAATATGTTCTTTCAAATGGTGCGGGTCACTCCACCTACTCCCCCAATCGTGTCATTTCCTCATTTTCGGAGATTCTAAAACTGATGGCTCCAGAGATGCATTCATTCAAGCCAGAAGATCTTAGTATGCATTGAGATTACTCAAAGGCTCTAATTCTCATTCATCAGGCCTACCGACCAAAAATCCAAAGAAAACTATATATTTTTTCTTTTTCTTTTTTTTTTTTTGTGCGCGCATGGGTGGAACGCAAGCAACCAACAAAAATTTATGTACCTCTTGATGGAATTGCTTTTTCCCTTGAACAGCATCAGGTCGTAACACCTTGATTGCTACAGACGTGTGGTCGAGCTTTCCCTTGTATACTGGCCCATATCCGCCTTCGCCAATCTTATTTGTCTTCGAGAATCTGTCAGTTGCTTCCTCGATTTCTTGTATGTTGTATTTCCTGTATCGGGTATCATTCTGGTGCAAAGCACTCAGTGCTCGGACCTTTTCTTTTGACTCTAGCTTGGCTTTTATCTCGGCTTGTCTCCTTCTCTGTGCCTCCATTTCAGCTAGCTTCTGCGCCTTCTCTGCTGCTTCAATGGCAGCTTTGCACTTGGCCTTTTCCATATCGGCCAGAGCAAGAGCTGCCTCTTCTGCATGCCTGGCTTCCTCAAACTTACGAACTTCTTTAATCTTCAGCAGATGAAGTTCTTCAGCCTACAAAAAAACAATACAATCCCCATGATACTGAGTTACATTCAATACCTTTTCCATAGCTTCAAAATAGGTGCACCAACGATATACAAAAAGCTTATCCAAGTTGCATGTCCAATATGTCCATTGCCAATTATAGAATGATCTGACAGCATATTAACATGATGTATTTACGAACTAATTAAGAAGTTCCTGTCCGCAAGACAGAAAGATATGCATAGCCCTCAATCTTGCATTTTTTAATGCTAACTAACTTATCTTCATCCATCCACAAGTCCCAATTCTTTTACTGTTAAATTGAAGGCTATTGCGAGTATTTGTCAATAGTTATATTGTAGAATGAGAATATAACAGGTGAAGGAAGGATTCTGCAATTACCACTCTCTAATAGATCAAGTTGGTGGATTTGTCAAACATTTTGGAAAGTTTCGTAAAATATCGTCTAGATAAATATTAGAAACAAACGGGCACAAAGGGTATCCCCATGAACTATCAAGGGAGTCATTCGTACATCAAAATTTGAAGACATAATGTTACCTGCTTTTTGGCGGAGAGGGCCTCTTTGCAAGCAGTGCTGTACATGTCCATGGTTTGCTTAAGTTCAAGCTTGAGTCTTCTCATTTCGGCCTCTAGATCTCGCTGTAAAGAGCCACCGATTATGCTCAGATAGTGAAAATTGGATCGAACATTTGAAAATATGATTGTGAACTGCCGTGCATAGACATTGATGTGGTAACTCACAATTATAGAGAGGTTGTACTTACAGAAGATTGAGCGATGGAGGAAGATGATGGCGAATCTGACTCTACCATACCGAAATCAAATTTCTGGTCCCCCAAATCCATCGATCCTAAAGAAAGAGACCCCGAAATATCACTCTCGTCGGACATAGAATTTCGCTGTGGCGGAGGACTGAGCCCACGGAAGTCATAATTGTCTAGTGACAGATTCACCACAGCAGCTCGGCTCCTCTCGTCTCCCATACTTAACATATCCGATCCTGTACTTCTTCTTCTTCCCCTGCCGCTTACTCTGATGTATCGAACAACATTAAGACAAGCGAAACTTGGCACTTGACATGTAAGGAAGGCCCTTTATGACACTTCTAATGAGATCTCCTATTTTTGACATTCTTGAGCATCACTCGATTTAAAAAGCATGAGTACTCTTAGTCACATGAAACAATCTCATGCGTCCACATTATCTCGTGTTCTATCAACATGCAATGACTCATTGAGTGTAATTTCCACTTCTAATAATACATGAAGAGGTACATTTTCTGAAGCGTAAGAGCTGAATTCAGTATCTACTACCTGGCTGTGTCGTGGAGCTTGGTCTGTTCTCGCAAATAAATAGGAGAGACGGCGCGAGAACTTGGCTGTCTAGGGGGAGTCGCGGTGTTTACCACAGGCCGTCGTGCTTGCCGGACCGATACTACCTTCCCTTTTGAAATCACATACACGCTACAAAAGTCGGGCGCGGATTTCGAAACGGAGGTTGACACATCGGTGTACTTCAACTTTCTAAGCGCAAGAAAGAGAGAACCAACTCAATTTTTTCATCACTGTTTGATAGGGGAAGAGAGAGAGAGAGAGAGAGAGAGAGAGAGAGACCTGGCGAGAGTGTTGCGACTCGCTGCGCCCATGACGACGCTTGTGATGCAGTTGTTTGCGATATATTCCAAAAGGCCTTTGGCAACATCGTTCTCCTCAACGACCACCTCCTTTAATTGAACCTAAAACAAGTTTTACCTAGAGAATGAATCTGATTCGTTTGCATTCATCAATCGCCATCCATTTCCAAAAATGATCTTCCGTTAACCGTTTTGCCATTTCTTGTCTATCGAATATAAGTAGAAGTGATTAATGTTCAAAACCGGATGCTGCTGCTGCATCTAAAAGCTTAAACTTAGAAACTAAGGCCTTGTGATTCATGGAACATCAGCTGCAATTAGATAAGGAAGCAGATAAAGAAACCTAATGCCATGTTGATGTCGAGGGTGGTGATATTCAGGGATTGTCCAGAATCACAATAACCCTGAAATCCGAACCATGACTTGATCTAGACTCTCGTACTTCGACATGTAAAATGTTTGATTTGTGCATGAGAACGAGAAACTGGCCTACCCCTTTTCGAGTGCAGTATCCCCGGTACATGACAAACAGATCTCGCGATTCTCCGTCCACTGGGTCTCCAACAACATCAGTGCCGGAAGCGTCTGCAGAATCCCATTAATAACATCTCAGGTGCGGACAAAAGCCAAACGGTCGGCACGCGAAATCCATTTCAATCATGAATCCTCATTGTCATCGCGTGAACGACGGGCGTGAATTCGAGAAACCAACCGAGAGAGATCGAGGGTACCTACTGTGATGCGAATTCTTGTGCCTGACGTGGATCAGGGCCATAACCAACCCGCTGACCCCGAGGTGGTCGATGGCCCACCTCACAGCGTGCGGGCTGTTCTTGTCCCTGTCGATGGCCACGGCCACGGAGGAGGTGCCTGCGGTGGCGGCGGCGTGGTCGGCCAACAGCTGGGACGAGGCCATCTCGTGGACTGACGAGCGGGGGACGGGGCTGTGGCCACGGCTGCTGCTGCCGCTGCTGCTGCCGCTGGCAGCGTCGGACCTGTCTACTCCTCCTCCTCCTCCTTGATTGATGGAGGAGCCGGTCGCGAGGTTGCTGCAGACGATGCCGTTGACGCCTCCGATGGATGGGAAAAGGGGATGCTGATAAAGGAAGCTCATCGCGCCTGCGGTTTGAGGGTGGGGGGGGTCTTTTGTTGTCTGTTTTCCTCGGCGGACATCGAACATAATAACGAACTTTACCTAATTTGCGCGCCAAAGGTTCGAACCTATTTTTAGGCAGTTTGACCAGGTCTTCGTTATCTTAAATAAATCGTTGTCATTGAGAAGATAACTTGAACTGGCGAGTTGACACGTCAGCCCCCCGTCCCCGTCGATTTGGATGGATAAGGGCCGAGATTAGTAGGTAATTGCTTATTTTTGTCTGGATAATTTTTTTTTTTTTTTTGATAAAATGCCCAGAAATCTATTTACTTTTTAAAAATATGCGGGCTTTCTACGTAAATGAGAAAATGGCGAAAGGACTCGTTGAACCATTTTGGATAAATTGAAAAGGGAGCCACGTTACTTTTTAAGTCAAAATTCAGAAATTATCGGTATTATTATCCTTTTATAAATTTACTCTAATTTGTCCATGACAATTAGGGCAATATTTAATTCTAGTTGAATGATGTGATAATTAATCGATGTTCTTAATTCCATGTCATTAATTGGTCCAATTGATGCTTACACGGTCTCATTGTTTTTTATTATACGCAATTAAGTCGCGTGTTATGCGTCCGGCAAGTCTCGAACTCCTCCCCTCTCTCGAGGAGTAATGTGAATAAATTAATAAATTAGAAAAAATAACATAAATGATCTTTAAATTTTATCTTAATGTATAAAATAGTCCATAAGTTTTTAATTTATTCATTGTGGTACTCAAACTTTAACTTAATTGAATGTATAACATAATCTCTAAATTTTTAATTTATTCAGCGTGATCATTAAACTTTTAGTGTGCGCTCAATTTAATTTTTGAACTTTTTGTACAAATTCAATTTAGTTCTTAAACTATGTAAAATTATCATTCTCGAATTTGAATTAATATAAAGACAGCACCATAAGTTTAAGATGACACTGAACAAATTAAAAATTTAGAAATTTCCTTATATGCCAAGCTAAAGTTTAAGGATATTTGTATAACTGTCCTATAAAATCATATGGCGGAGGGGCATAATTGAAAAAGAAAAATATTCAACGACAACAGCTCAGGGACCGGCGGCCGACGGCGTCGTTTGGGGTGTTCTTCTTCCCCAGCCGAGCTCCAGAAAAACCTGGAAATCGCGGGCGGCGGAAGATTCGCCTTCGTCGAGATCGGCGCGGGGAGCTCCGGCGAGGATTCGGGTAGAAGATGTCGACCGTGTACGTGTTGGAGCCGCCGACGAAGGGGAAGGTGGTGCTGAACACGACGCACGGCCCGCTCGACGTCGAGCTCTGGCCGAAGGAAGCGCCCAAGGCCGTCCGGAACTTCGTCCAGCTCTGCCTCGAGGGCTACTACGACAACACCATCTTCCACCGCATCATCAAGGACTTCCTCGTCCAAGGCGGCGATCCCACCGGCTCCGGCACAGGTCATCTCTCTCTCTCTCTCTCTCTCTCTCTCTCTCTCTCTCTCTCTCTCTCTCTCTCTGTGTTGAAATCAAATTGCAGGGTTTTGAGCAAAACCAATTGGTTCGTTAGGGTTTTGTTGATACTTGTTGTTGCTAGTGATGGCTGGTGTGTTGTTGCTGTTCTATTGCGTTAGTTCGTGTGACGGTAGAGATTGGATTGGAGTCTGAAGATTGGGGAACGCCTCGGGGCAACAGCGCGTTGCTGATTGTTTATCTCGGTCGAGAGCGGTTTTTCAGATGTGAAGTTTATTTGCTTGTTCCTGTAGTGAAAATTGCTGGAAATGTATCTGTTTTTAGGTGTTAGCAGTGTCAAATTGGATTGCTTTGACAGCCGGTCTATTTACTTCTGTGAAGCAATTGGCTTTTGTGATTAATGAAATGGATTTTGGACCTATACGCCCTGGTTATTTAGGGTTTATGTGGCAATGCACCAGCTGGATCTTCTAGGCTAGAACGTGCGCTGAGTTTGTTGGATGAGAAATTCCTCGTGATGGATTTTCCACTGAGATCGGCAAGTGTGGTGATTTCAGGTGGCGAAAGTATTTATGGGGACGCATTTGCTGATGAGTTTCATTCACGTTTGAGGTTCAAGCACAGAGGTTTAGTGGCTTGTGCCAATGCGGGATCGCCACACTCCAATGGGAGTCAGTTTTTTATCACATTGGATCGATGTGACTGGCTTGACCGGAAAAATACCATTTTTGGAAAGGTAAACATGTGATGAGTCACGAGCGTTATGTAGATTGCGAGTTGTTTGATAATTTTCTGCTTTTCAGATAACTGGCGATTCCATATACAATCTTAGTAGATTAGCTGAGGTCGAAACTGACAAGAGTGATCGCCCGTTGGATCCACCCCCCAAAATTATCTCAGTGGAGGTAGGTTCTTGTCATGCTTGTAAGAGTCTTTGAAGAATTGTAACTAGAGGTACAGCATGATGTTGCTCCTCCGAGGTTATCCCAAATCCAGATTTCTATGATGGTTTGCTCACTGCTTCTTTTATCAACCCACTTATGTTAGTTTTGCCTGCTCCTCAGTGACCTTAGTTGCTCTTTTTTCTTTTTTCTTCTTTTTTTCTTTTCCGGTATAACAATTCACTACACCAGGTACTCTGGAACCCTTTCGAAGATATTGTTCCTAGAGCACCAGTGAGGTCTTTGGTTCCAACTGCACCTGATGTTCAAAATAAAGAACCAAAGAAAAAGGCAGTAAAGTAAGATGTTCTTCACTTAAATGATATGACTGAAGCAGGGAAATCCATAACTTCCCCCACAGCTATTCGAGAACATAATTGTCTTACTGGTTCTTTGTAGAAAGCTGAACTTACTTTCATTTGGAGAGGAAGCTGAAGAGGAGGAGAAGGCATTGGTTGTTGTTAAACAGAAGATCAAGAGCAGTCACGATGTGCTTGATGATCCTCGCTTGCTGAAAGAACATATACCAAGTAAACAATCGGTAATTAGATAGTCGGTTTTATGGTACTATGGCTGGAGACATAGAGAATAGCTTTACTTTTTCTTGAGAAAACCTTGGTCCTCCATTCTGAGTGGGGAGTTGCATTTGCAGTGTCTTATTCTATGCAGGCGCAACATTTTCTATCTGTTATACTTGTTTTTCCATAGATTATTTACTCTTAGTGATGCCAATTGTGAATTGCAGGACTCATCTGACGGCAAAACCGCAAGGGATGTCCAATCTGTTAGAGAAGCTTTAAGCTCAAAGAAACAGGAGCTGCAGAAAGAGTCCGGAGCTGAATTTTCAAATTCATTCAGGGAAATTGCCGATGATGAAGATGACGACGACGACGATGCGAGCTTTGATGCAAGAATGCGTAGGCAAATACTTCAGAAAAGAAAGGAGCTGGGTGATCTCCCTCCAAAGCCAAAGCCACGTGATGGTACTGAATTAACATCTGATAATGCAATTTCATTTATTAAGTTCCTGATTTGCTGACATGAAGACTTTTACTATTTTCTGTTGCTTCTGTGAACGTCAACAAAAGAAAACATAGTGTCTCAGATAGATTGCTTTTTCTATGTTTATGGCATCAAACTTTGAACTGAAAATCATGAGTAGAGAATCAATCAATGGATATAACCGAAGCTGCATAGTAGTGTGATTGTGTTTGAAGGGAATAATGTAGACAATGTTGCTGATGTGAACCAAATGTAGACATTTTTGGAAGATGAATCTGACTTCAACCACATATTTCATCTAGGAAATGAATTGAGGAAAAAGCAGGAGTCAATACCCTTACTCATGATGTCAACTAATATGAGAAAGACCAAACTCAGTAGTTTGTATCAAGGATATCTTAGGAGAATCATAAGTGGACAAAAGACTAATGTTTAGAATCATGAGATTTCACAAATGAGTTTGTTTTATGGATACTCTTGAAATGTCCTGAAACAATTGCATGGTGCAGCTCTGCTTTTAGGGTTCTGAAATCCCTTCTCTCCCACTTCACACATCAGAGAGCACCATTATTATGGAGAGAAAGGTTATACTTATCTGATGATTGTTACACTGGTAGTTTGGAATCGGTTTACATTTTTCTTAATTGTCACATTTTGCTTGGAGCTTTACACTCACTTTGAGGTATTTGACTCTTGAGAGAAGCTTTATCGTCAACTGAAATAAAGAAGGACTGCTAATTGTTATAAAAGATACCTGGTGACACTGACTGGACAAGATAATTGAAATTTTGCATAGGTGCTCCTTTGCATGGTTGTTTACTTGGTTTGTCTTCATATCCAACTTAAATGTGCTATGTTGCTCGAAATGCAGGGATTTCTGCCAGAAAGGAGCGGGAGACATCTATTTCAAGGTAAAGAGAGAACCTAATTCCTAAATTAAGGAAATGGTAGATGTTTATCCATTATAATTCAAATTGTCTATCCTACTTAGCCTTGCTCCACAAGCAGCGGTTTTGTCATACTTCCCTCTTTATACAAACTTTAGTATATCTTCAGAAAGAAGCTGTTATATGATCAAGTATTCGCCATACTCTGCTTATAATAGAGTGGGCAGTGCTAATTTAGATAAAAGTGGCCGAGACCCTTAGGTGACTAGGCTTTTGTTGTTACTGAGACTAAGTGACGTAGATTCTGTGATTTACTATCTGGATTTCTCCTTGAGGAGAAGATGCTCATGAATAGATGAATTAGTTCACTCATAATCAGGGGAGTTACCTCAACCTTTAGTGCATCAGGTTTATTAGAAGACAATTGTGGCTTAGTTACTGTGCTTAAGATGCATTGGGGCTAATGGCATTCGATGCTGTGGGAACAGAAGCGTAATCGGCTGTAATAGTAACTGATTCTCTCACCTGTTGCTAGTCAATAGAAATTGCCGCTATTCCTGATTTTTGTGTTTGAGGCTGGTTTTGGGCCTAGGTGCACACATAAATTAGGGTGAAGTAACCTTAATGATATTTGACATTTGACATCTTCACTGTTTATCGACCAAAGGATGCATCTACTAACTTAACAAGCTGCCAGGTTAAAGTAATTTATGTTTAAGCCTTTTTAGTATTGATATGTGGAAGCTTCCTGTTTGGTTCTTTTTCTTTTTTCCTTTTTCAGATAATCTTAGCATTATCCTCTTGCTGCAAAATCATGGATCAAAATTGAGCTAGTAAAATGAAAATCAGGTCCTTAAAGCAAGTTTCTTGTCTGGAAAATCAGTTTTAGCCATTCATAGAGGTATTTTTAGAACTATAAATCAGAATAGGGGTTGGCCTGCCTTGTATTCGAAGTCTAGCAAGTTATTTTCTGATTCATGATTGTTGCATCAAGCCATAATTCAACACCTGATGGTGTACATATTTCTATATAACCAGGGACAAAGATGATGATGATGATGATGATCAACCAAGGGTGGAAAAGCTCTCCTTGAAGAAAAAAGGAATAGGATCTGAAGCCAGAGGTGAGCGAATGGCTAATGCTGATGCAGATTTGCAGCTGTTGAATGATGCTGAACGAGGTAGACAGTTGCAAAAACAGAAAAAGCGCCGGCTTCAAGGACGTGAAGATGAGGTATTTAACTGTAATTTTCACAATGTTACCATTCCAGAAAATTTGCAGTTAGTAGCAGAGAATTGGATCAACAAGCAAATGGTCTAGAGGTCTAGAGCTGATGATTGCGCCAGAAGTCACAATTTATTGACTCGTGATGCTTTTTTTGCTAAATGACTTGAGTTCCTATTTGTGCACTATTAACTTACTTTCACCTGCTGAGTTCATCCAATGCTTGGATTCCTGGTTTGATAGTATATGACTTTCAACAGACATTATTTTGCATCAGTTTTGTTCTTTGTATTTCGTTGCTTTATATTCCTGTGCTTGCGGTGTATGTTGTCGTTAATACAATTTTTTATTCACTTTTAAGGTACTTACTAAGCTCGAAACGTTCAAGGCGTCAGTATTTGGAAAACCTTTGGGGTCAAATGCCAAGGTTGGAGATGGTGATGATGATTTATCTGACTGGAGATCAGTGAAGTTGAAATTTGCTCCTGAGCCTGGCAAGGTGAGCCTAATTTTTTTGAAGTTTATGGCTATATGTTGAGTTCTTTCAAACTTTCAACAGCTTTTGGAGGGTCAAGAAAGAATTTTTCTGATGGATAACTAGTATCTAGTAGTGTAATTAACAGAAGTTTTAATTGAAACTACACTGTCATTCCCGAAAGAAGTTTAGGGTGAAACTGGTTCTGTTAGTACTGACGAGTTGGGCCTTTAAGTTGTACATGAAATTGAGCAGTCTTCTGTTGTGTATGGGTATATGATGAAATATGCGCAACTGAGAGATATTTTTATTGCAAATGGCAGTTTAAAAACTTAAATGTTTCGTGCTTTTGACCATTGGAATGCCCCGTATGTTAAAATAGTTTTGCTAATACATCTGCAGGACCGAATGACTCGTAATGAAGACCCAAATGATTATGTTGTTGTGGACCCTCTCTTGGAGAAGGGAAAAGAGAAGTTCAACAGGATGCAGGCCAAAGAAAAACGAAGAGGACGGGAATGGGCGGGCAAATCTCTCACTTGATCCCATTTATCCCCACTTGCATGTCTCATGAATATAACCCACTCCATGAGCCACCGGCCGATGGTGCCAGGTTCATGCTTGCAGAGCCATTCGACCAACAAACTTTGGACAAACTAAGCCAGCAATTCTAGAAGTGCCATGTTAGAGGTGGTAGCTATCTTCATTGAAGAGATTGACCTATTGACATCCTCTTTCTGTATCACTAGGACACAAATCAACATGTACATAAGTCTCTCCTTTGAGAGAGGCGGATATTCTAGTAGGACCGTTATCGAAGTGGTACTATTCTTGCGGAGAGTCTTCTTAGTTCTTTCCTTTTGTTTTCTCTCTCAACATTATGTTTTGCTGGTCTTATTTCGACCAAAGCGCTTCTGGAAGAAAACAGCACGGCCGGAAGACCTGGAAAACAAGGGGAGGGATCTCCATCTCTGCCCACTAGCGCCGAGCACGACAGGAAGGAAAGGCGTTGGATTCTGACCAACCCCACCACGATGTTCTCGACCTTCTAGACGTTTGACGATGGGGTCTTTACTGCAGACCTGTCCGAGCCTCTGCTTATAATTTGGTTGGCTATTCTTGAAGGAGAGGTATCACATGGTCCTTGTTGGCTGTGTCGGGTCCATTGGAGTTTTGATCGTCTTGTGTCGTATTAGTTGTCATCATCATGAGAATTTGGGAATCTGACTCTCCTCATTCTTGAATCGCAACGACCAATTTCTATGCATAGAAGAGAGAATTATTTTTATTTTTGGGTGGTCCTGAGGGTTGGGAAACTTCGGTATTTCTTCGTTTTTGCTTGTTTGAAGGTGAGCAAAGGAGCAAAGCTTGGGTTCGAAAGTTGGAGCATTTGACCCCAAGGCCTCTCTGGAAAGTGTTGAGGCTTAGATTTCAGACCAAACGGCTGTTCTTTTGGGTTCAACTGAGGCCTCACGCTCCTCCAATTTGAATATTATCGCCACAGCTTTCGTTCAAAATTCAAGACAAGTTCGCACCAACTCTTCCCAAAGCACCGGAATTTCATACATCACGGCATAACATTCGAGTGGCTGTCGGCTGTGAGAGCGATGACCTCCGTGTCTCGTTTCATGTGAACCCATTGTCTCGCTTATTAGAGTCGAGTCTCGAAACGTGAATCTCTCTCTCTCCCCGCGCCTTCCCGTACTGCTTCGGATCGGTTAGGTAAATTATACCCGAGAGGGAAGCCTCTAGGAAGCAACGGCGGACATATGTTACAACATTAAACAAACAACGAGCGGGAGGAATGGTTTTTGAGGTTTGACTTAAGTCCTCCATAAGACAGACCAGATAAAGCCCCGCAACGAGCAGCTGAAATTTCCAAGATGCTGCTCGAAACATCGTTCCGCAAGCAAAGCCATGATTCTCTCTCTCTCTTTTCTTTCTTTTCCTGTTTGTCAGGCTTAGCTGCTCAAACGTCAAAAGGCAGCGTAAAACGTTGAATTTTTGCCCCTTCAGATTGCAATCTCGATGGATGCACCGAGCTCGGCCCGGAAAGACCCGAAATTTTTCTGCTTTATTTTATCTCTGACTTCATCCTGAAGTAACATGGTGGGCTGATTTAAGGAAGAATTGATTGATTAATTAATTAGTTGATTAGATAAAATTGCAATGCAGATCTTGTTTAGGCATCATCTATACGCGTTGGAGACTAATCATGATCGAGATTAAATGATAGTTTATTCCATTTATTTATTGTTTGGATGATCTAGCTCTCACTTGGTGGGCAATACGATGACGTTGACCGGATGTAATGTCTTAGAAACGTACAAGTATATTCTTGCAATATTATTATAATTTTTTCATTTCCGCCCATTATGATCTGTATGTCCTATTTTAAAAAGACGTGCTTTTCTTTTATCTAAAATTTTCAACAAAAAATTAATGAAATTCTAAAGAATTATAAAACTATTTAGAACGACGTTGGGTTTTAATATTTCTTTGTTTCGAAAGGTTCCGGATGCTAATTAAAGTCAAACTCTAAAACGCTAGTCGGAAAAGAAAAGGTTAAAAAAAATTACCTCAAAATACAACGATATGAAAGAGAGGTCCAAATTGCGAGCAGCATTTCTTTTGATTTAAATTTTTTTTTTGTAGGAATTGCAAGAAGCGTTAGTTCCGAATAATTTATGCTAATCCTGCTCTGAATATCTTAATCAATTGCAGTAAAGGACGAGTAAGTACTTAGATTAAGGAATTCATAAAAAGTAACGACGCTTCATCACGTTGCTTTCAAGATTCAACATCATGTGGGTTGCTAATGTCGGCCTCAGTGTGAAACCATGAATAACAATTGTTTTATGTAACTCCAAATTAGCTACCTAGCCCAGTTCCACTATGAGTAGCTCCAATAAAATAACAATAGCTCCTCCTTTTAGAAGCAATCTATTCATATGATTATTCATTTTTAACGAATCGAATTCTTGTCCGCTTCTTCGTGCACATAATTCAACCAAAAAAGCTTCGATTGAGATGAGCTTGTATCTTAAATGGAAAAACGAAAAAAAGCAAAAACCGATCTGAGAACGAATTGTGCCTAGTGTAAAGAAGAAGAGAATGGATAATTATTCAAAAAGTCCTAAACTTATTGTTCAACAGCTAATTCAGTCTTTTAATATGGTTCTAAGCCTTTGCGATTTGCCAAAATAATTATCCCAACCAGCTTTGGCTGGTAAGCACTAACCTGACGCCGATGTCTACGTTAATCATTTCCTATAAAAAATTAGTCAAGTATACTATATCGGTAAAAAGCCAAAAATGATCATGATAAAATCGATAACATCAGAAAGTACAGAATATGATTGGCTGTCGTATAATATAAGATATTTTTGGATAATTTTTCCAGAAAGAGAACTTAGGGACCAAAATTAAGGAACATCAGGCTGGAATCAATGACCATGTGGGGGGGTGCATGGAAATCGGTGTTGGAAAGGCGGTATGTTTGGGGGTGGGAATAATAGGGAAAGGAGGTTTGGGTGTGAACGCAAGGAGGAGAAAGTCCAAAAGAGATTCTCTCACTGTCTCCGGGGCACTCATGCCCAATGGAGCAAGGCATATCCTGCGTCAAAACTTTTCTCGAAGGGGACATCCAATCTTACATAATTCAAAAGGAGGCGACTCCACGTGTCTTCTATTTTTTTCATACATTGAAACATTCAATGCCGCAGAGGTTTTAGATGACAACGCATCAGGAGCCCCTGTCGACCTCTCATTCGATAGAGGTTTCGAGATCTTAGTTCGAATAATTGATCTCTGCATATACATCGAAAACCGCCCCGTCCACATGCATCGAGTAAGATTCCGTTTGCAAATTATAATTGGAAACCATCTCTAATTGAGGATTTTCGAGCTTTTCGAATGATTAATCCCGAATTTGTCTCGTCCACATGCATCAGCCGAGACTTCTCCCATAAATTAGAGTTGGAAACTATCTCTATCGAATAATCAATCCATATCTATGCACACATATCCATCTTGTACACATGTATCGGTCAAGACTTCACTCATAAATTACGGTCAAAAAACCATCTCTGATCGATGATCGATCTTTGTCAAGGTTTCGAGATCTAAGTCGACTTCTATCCCGACTAATTTTTCAACATGGAGTATTCGAAATTTTCGGCCGATCAAGTACATGCACAAGCAACCCCTCGCACCGTCTCGTCCACATGCATCGGCCGGGACGCCACTCCCAAAAGCGGCACGCGCGCCTCCTAAAACTACAGATTTTTTTTTTCCGCGTTCACACCGAGAGAGAGAGAGAGTCGTGGTATGAAAGTCTTTGAAAAAAGCACATCCGCCGGACATCAGTAATTAGGTTCACACCCACTTTTTGGGCAGTAGTTGTCACTTAGATTGAAATTTGAAATTGTACTCCTGTGGGAAAAGGTCAAAAAATGTCCCCGACCCTTATCGTACAAGCTGCCCCGGTGCCATTATGGACCATCCCCACACCGAATAGAAGCACTACTCATCCAGAGATCCAAGAGGAATTTCGCCTCTTCACACCCCCATTCGATCGACCACGTGGAGCTCACGTCGAATCCGAAGTCTAGCCAAAAAAAAAAAAAATCGTCCGATCCAATTCGAAATTCCGAAATAAATGAAGAAATAGAAGATTTGGGTCGTGCCTGAAAATCAACAGCACCCGTCACGTACGTCGGGTTGTCCGACATCGAATGATGTTTGAACTCAGGACCTCTTGCTTGGATTGGTAAAATTAATTGGGTATTAAACTATATGCTCTCGCCCGATCTCGTGGGGAAGGTGGATCGAGACCACCCAAAAGAAAGTCATTATATATAATTATATATGCATATGTATATATTGTATTATATTGTATTATATAATTATTTTTATGGGGTGGGATTTTGCGGGATCCGAAAAACCGCGTGTTGAATCGCAAGAGAGCGAGAGGGTCACCGTCCCGCACCAACCACCGCCACCCCCCGCCCCCCTAAAGAGAACCGCGTTCACACCTGTCCTCCCCCCTCCTTTTGTATGCGTAGCTATCCTCTGCTACGCGCCCCCACAGAGCCTTCCGCGCCATCTCCCCAATCGCATCTCGCCACGTGGCGGCCTCCCACGCCATCTGCCCTTTCTCCCCCCACCCCTTCCTCCTCCGCATTCCAAATTTCTCAAAAAAAAAAAAAAAGATGGAAAAAGCTGAGTGTCCTTATGTTCGCAAGCTTTGATTGAGGACTAATCAAGTAAAAAGAGAGAATAAAATGTATTTGAATTGCTTTCGACATGTCTCGAGTGCCTGTCCATCAAAGCTAGTAATCGGACTTTTGGCTTGATGACATTTTCCTTTTCTTTTCCACCATTTACCTAAGTTCGTATCAATGGTACTTTACATCGAAAATAGTGATTCCAACAAAATAGAATATAATGTTTAGAAATATGTACCGAAATGATTTTGAATGAATGATGTCATATCTTGAATTTATAGGAGAAATGATTGCTTCTCCACAGTACAATAGACGGCATTTGATTTCCATATACATGTGAACGTCCAATGCCGGTGGGAAAACAAGAAGCGATCATGAATTCGATTACACTGTCCCGTTTCTAGCAACACACGTCACTCGTCCGATCATAAAAACGTTGTACACCTTCAAATTCCCTTTCCAAATTTAAGGTGGGGGTGGGGGGGGGCCTGGGGCTCCACCGCAGCAAGGCGTGTGCCCGTCCACACACGAGCAGAACCCACAGGTGCAAGAGGAGGGGAATCCCTTATATTAGTCCATCAATGAGCCGGAGCTGTTGAACTGGGACAAGCAACAACAACAACATCCTCTCCCATCCCCACGAGCCACGAGAGAACATTGTCAAAGCCCCCCGTTCACACCTGCGTTGTCCGAAAAGGAGCTACCTTTATAATTCCCCAATCCACTTCTCCACCTCCTCGACCGAACCCAAGAACGAAACGAGGGGGGAGAAGAAGCAGCAGCCACAGCAGCTGCAGCGAATCGCCAAAGTCGCAATCTTTCTCGTCCCCCCCTCGGCCTTTATGAAACTCGCTTCCCTCGCGAACCCAGAAGACCTCTCCTACATCCTGACCCTCCTCCAGAACTCCATGAACGAGGCGGCCTCCGCCACCACCGCCACCTCCACCAAGCGCCGCCGGAGGAAGGAGAACGGCGGCGACAGGGGCGGCGGAGGAGGTCGGGACGTGGCCTCCCCTGCCGAAGAGGACGGCGGTGGCGGGAGGAAGAAGGAGCTGAAGGGCGTGCTCGCGTCGCTGCTGCTGCTGGACGAGCAGGAGAAGCGGGACGGGGAGGAGAGCCAGAGGGCGTCCCGGGAGGAGAAGCAGCTGTTCGAGACCAATCACAAGAAGAAGACCAAGGCCATGCTGGACTACTACTCCAACATCGACGAGTACTACACGGAGGTGGAGGAGCAGGACCGGGTGAGGCGGAAGAAGGGGCGGTCGCTGGCCGGGGCCGTCGCCGGCGCCGTCGCGTGCGAGGCGGAGTCGGGGAGGAAGGGGGAGAAGGGGGCCAAGAAAGGGGGCGGCGGCGACGGCGGCGGGGCCGGGCAGCAGAGGCGGTTGTGGGTCAAGGAGAGGTCGAATGCGTGGTGGGACGAGTGCAATACGCCGGGCTTCCCGGAGGAGGAGTTCAAGAGGGCGTTCAGGATGGGGAGATCGACCTTCGACATGATCTGCGAGGAGCTGAATTCGGCTATCGCGAAGGAGGACACGACATTGCGGAGCGCGATCCCGGTCCGGCAGCGGGTGGCGGTCTGCCTGTGGCGGTTGGCGACCGGCGAGCCGCTCCGGCTCGTCTCGAAGAAGTTCGGTTTGGGCATTTCGACTTGTCATAAGTTGGTTCTCGAAGTGTGTTCGGCTATTCGGACCGTATTGATGCCTAAGTACTTGCAATGGCCTGATGAGGATAAGGCTAGGAAGATTAAGGATGAGTATGAATCGATTTCGGGGATACCCAATGTGGTCGGGTCGATGTACACGACCCATATTCCGATTATCGCTCCTAAGATTAGCGTCGCGGCTTATTTCAATAAGCGGCACACGGAGCGGAATCAGAAGACCTCGTATTCGATCACTCTGCAAGGCGTGGTCGACCCCAGAGGGGTGTTTACTGATGTCTGTATCGGTTGGCCTGGTTCGATGCCCGATGATCAGGTGCTGGAGAAGTCTGCGCTTTATCAGAGGGCTAATGGGGGCTTATTGAAGGGCGTTTGGATCGTCGGTAATTCAGGGTACCCCTTGTTGGATTGGGTCTTGGTGCCTTACACGCAGCAAAATTTGACGTGGACTCAGCACGCGTTTAATGAGAAGATCGGCGAGGTCCAGAAGGTGGCGAAAGACGCATTTGCGAGGTTGAAAGCGAGGTGGAGTTGCTTGCAAAAACGAACGGAAGTGAAGCTTCAGGATTTGCCGGTGGTTCTTGGAGCATGCTGTGTTCTGCACAATATCTGCGAAATGAGAGGCGAGGGAATCGACTTGGAGCTAGGACTCGAGCTCCTTGATGATGAGATGGTCCCTGAGATACCTTTGAGATCAGTGAGCTCGCTGAAGGCTAGGGATTCTATTGCCCATAACCTCTTGCACCATGGCCTGGCTGGGACTTCTTTTCTATAGAGCAAACAGTCACAGCTGATTTAAATTCTTATTTTCGTTTTTTTTTTTTTTTACTTCCGAAATGGTAATTCTTTGGAATTCTCTTTCTTTCATACTTTGCTGTAGTCTTACACCATAATTATTCATCATGATTTGTTGAAGGAGCTGTGTAAAAGATACGCTCTTGCACCTTCCACAAACAGATGATACTAGTCTTCATAAGCTTTATGTTATATAGGTTGAATCGAAGGAAAATGTTGCAGATCGTGATTACACACTTGAATTAGCAAAAAAGGAAAAAACTCAGATGAAATTCGACATTATTGGATTCTTTATTTGCACAGGCTATTTCTCTTGTAATTTATCGCGTCTTGTATTCTTTGTATGCAAGAACTCTGGATTGATGCAATGGCAGAACTCATCTCCAACTGCTAGATCATGTTCAGTTTTATCTCATATGCTACTTCCTGCAACTTCTCTCTGTATAAGCACTGGCGAGTCATTCGAGTTTCTAGTGCAATATGGCTGCTTATGTATGAATCACGAGGTACCAAGCTACTTGAATACTAAAGCCCTTGACTCTGGTGTACCAGAATTGTGATTTTCCTCAGCTTATCATCTGAGAGACTATGAGAGACGTCACATTTGCATTTACTATTCTAAAGCCATTTGTGCTCATTTTATTTTCATCTCATTATTTCCTCTTCTTGGGTTCCTTTTTCTGAGCTCAGCTAGTTTTCATCACTAGAATGGAGTAATTTTAGTTGGAAGGGGAAGTATATAGAGCTAATCAGGTTTTTTGTCGATTCGGTAATTCTTCTGTATCTGAGTTCAAGCATATATAAACTTATTAAAGTTCTTTTATCGTCTTCCAAGAGGAGTTATTTGGAATTCTCGGTCATTTGGTTTTGTAGCTATCGCTTGCTTGATGAAATGCGTTAAGCCTCAGCGACATTGCGAGGGGTAATTCTCCGCACTCCAAGTGTGTTCCTCTGCAATGGCTTTGTTTTTCACCTTTTCAAGTTGTTGCTAAAAGGTGATTACTTAGGGAATTAACAGAAGCAAAAGCCAGTGTTGATGTTGAATCTCTAGTTTTAAGGGAGTCATTTCCTCTTAATGCGGTAAGTTCACCGATGATCTCTAATTTTTGCAAATTGAGCTCCTGCTATATCATCTACTGCGAGTTTATAAAGACTGTTATGTTTTTCGACCATTGTCATTGTGATCATAATCCAGTACATTACAAGGGCCAAAAATGCCGATCGAGGAACTCTGGCTCCAGTTTTAATAGGTTCATTGCTCGATAGTATTCGATTCTTGATCTCTATTCCCAGACGAACGACGAGCAAGATGGTACCTTCAAATCTTGTGCTCACCAAATGAATCGCTTTCAGCAAAGAAAATAAAATGGAGAAAATATTTCTCAAATCTGTTAAACCAATGAAAGTATGTACCATTGAGGTAACTAGAAAAGGGACTTCGTACGATTAAGCGGACTTACTGGAGATTGTTGCCGACAGGAAGTTGGATTGTAAAATCTTTTACCGGATTTAAGCAAGACAAGGATAATGATGTCTTGAAAAATGTTCCGTTTTTTGCTCCACTTTTGCAGCATCAATCAGAATGGGCTGTAGTGCAATCGGGAAATGGCCAATAGCGTCTTACACCGGCCTAGGTGATGTTGCAAGTTGTGCTTTCGATTCGGGTTTGACAATAGAACTGCAGCTGTTAGAGCAATAACTAGATGGTGTCTCAGTCCACAGGTTGGACTTTGGAGAACCCATTGACTTATTCTCTTCCTGTCACTTTCTCTAAGAGCGCATGACTTGAATGGCAACATCAATGATGCAAAGGATGAATTAGCACGAATATGTTAGTGCTGTTACATCCACTCCACTCGATATTAATTAAGTCCACTTTCTAAATTGGTCTGAATCATGCCATTTTGCACATTTTGGTCTATGTACCAGTCCCTTATAGTGACCGGCATATCCCATGCCATAACTTCCTCCGCAAGAATTGGCAAATCCACGTAAAGAAGACCAATGGAGCAACCTGATGTGAACGAGTCCATACTAGTCTCACCACACAAATCCGAAGAATGCGTCTTTCCTTGAGAAAGCTTATCGCATTTTCATGTTTGAGAGGAACCCACTTAGTGGGGATCGAAAGAGAGCACGCTTAAGCTCGACAAGACCTTGCAGTCATCCTGAGTAATCATTAAGACCACGGTAAAATTTCTGTTTCCTTTACAAGAACATCAAACAGAAAATTCTTTTATGTAAAGCTCATGAACAGTTCAATCAACTATAGGTCAAGGCATATTCAAAGGAAGGCCCATTCTTGCTCCCATCCTTAGCTCCAACAGCCTGGTGATGTTGAAGCTAGCAAAATCAGAGATATGCACACTAGTCTACACGTCATCCAGTACAGATTGATCACTATCACATCCATTTGCTCAGACCAGACCTAGCTTTCTAGCTGTTTTACATCATTTATCAGAGGGTAAACGCAGAGGAAAGTGTGCAGATTGAATCCTCAAGACTGGGGAGTCTGGTTTCTTGTCATCAAACTGGTAACCTGCCAAAAATCCCAACAAGCTCTTGTTAGGTCATATTATCAACTCTAGATACGACATACAGTAATAAACATAGGAAGATAAGTTAGCTGACTAAAAAAGCTATACAACTACGTTTGGTGGCCAAGATAAAACTCGGGATTTATATCCTATCCGATGTTTAATTGCTGTTCAAGACAGAATAAGGCCAGATAAAAGAGGTAACAACTGGCGATAGCATGGCAAGGTGAGGTGATGTTAACGGCAGCTTGACAGGTGGCAGCAGAAGGCAACGGCAATGTCAGGTCAATGACAATAACAAAAAGGTGGAGGACAAAGGAGAGAGAAGAATTTGTGTTATATCCATGGTACATCCAAATATTTACTGAACTAGTGCAAATCTCATCATAATACTATCTGGATATATCCTATCCCACAAAAAAGTCCAGACGACCAAATGTAGCCATGAGGTTATATTAACAAAGGACTCAAAATATAACATGCAGTAAAAAACAAAGGACGATAGATTAGTTGACAAAAAAGTTGAGAAATTCAGTCATTTGAGGGATGTAATTTAGGGATCGAAATGCAGTTTTCTTCTCTTTCCCAAGACTTCAATAATGTACTCATAAAATAAGATTCTGTGCATAAGTGATAGACAAGTTTTACCTTGAAGAGCTTCCATAGCTGTCAAAGCACATTTGAAATCCACAAACTCAACAAAGCACAGTACCAAAGCCCTATCTCCACTCTGCAACAAAAACCAAATGACACGAGAACTTTTTACTGCTATAGAACCAATTAACAACATAAATTTTTGAGATCAGGATGTCAATTTGGCAGAAAATCAGGATAGGATTGATTGATACGAATGACATTATTGCTTGTATATAGCGAATCTTTGAAGGTGTACATCCAGGGGAAATTCCACATTAGTGGGTTAATCTAGTTTCCAAGTGGTCATACAAGCACTCAACGGATATTCTGGAAATAGGAGAGAGATTCTCAGAGTTGGAAGAATCAAATGTGATAGATACCCGTGATACAGTCGACGGAATAGAAAGTTAACAGAGGTTGGGGATGGGGGAACCATGGAGGAGGAGCCAGAAGGAAGGAGTCTGAGGGAAAAAGAAAGGACGGTCCCAGCATTTATGCCAATAGGTAACTACACATGAAAAAGGAAGAAGAAGAAGAAGAAAGAACATTAACATTTAGGCTCAATTTACAGCTGCTGAATGCTGTCACCATTTGGAAAGCATGAAATAATAGTAAATATCAAGCAAAAGGCTAAACTAGACTTACCCGTCTGGCCTCCTTATGGATAACTCTGATCTCCTTGAAGCCATAAAATGGTCGAAACAGATCTACCACTTTAAGTCAGGAAGTTACAATTGACTGAACAGGGAAGTTAGGACCTGATCTCGTTTCTGATGAAAACAGATGGGAAATATAGGCTCCCTTAAAAAATAAGCAACAGCCATGTCAGAACTGAATGAGCAACAAAGTCATATCCTTGATAGGACATGTAACTGAATTATTGCTTGCAGCACCAATATGATGCCCAATGCCCCATCTTTAAACTCCAAACTTCTGTTGAGGCAATGGAATATAGGTAACTTATTTTGATAAAGCACGCAATGAACAAAAAGGATACGGCCTACTTCTCTTCTGGTACAATCAGTTGGAAGACCCTGGACAAACAAGATATTTGATTCTCTTGTGGGTTCTGCCAAGCTATCAAAATTCCTCAAGGAACTTGACCTTTCAGATGCTGAAATTATAGGGCTAATGCCTGCTGAAAAGTCTTGTCTTTGATGAAGTACTGGATCTTCTAAAGGAGATGAATAGCCCCTTAGTCTTGCACCAGCTGCTAATCGTCTGGTTCCAGGTTCAAGAAGTATTCCCCTTCCTAGAATATCATCTACACCATATGTCCCAGGTCCTACTGGATTTACCTGAATTTAGAACCTATAAGTTCATTTCTCCCAACAAACTTATTTTAAGAGCTATGAAACTATAGCTGAGTCATTACATCTTTCTGCAAAGCATCTGAAGAAAAAGTGCGTTGATCTCCATAGCCGAATGCATGACGAGATGCTAATGATGGCGTCTCAGATGACAAATAGCCAGGAAAACTTGCCCTGGTAGCAGTAGCTGGCATGACATAATTAGAGAAAAATCAATGATGCGGCAGTTAGGATAAAAGTTTAATGGTGGACACTACAAAAGGAAAAGAGCAGCATCAGGTCCAATTTAGCAGGACATAGATACTTGGATATTCCAATTAATACCGTTACGATCCAGATAAAAGTGACATCGTTTCAATTTATTGTGGCTTATTAAATTTTTTCCTCACTTGGCCACAGTGATCGGTGGTATTACAGGGCCATTACTGCATACCGGCAATCTTCAATCCAAGTCTTCCCATAAAGCTATAAAATGTCTTCAAGACATATGAAACACAGTATTGATTTATCCAACACCTGCATTTTGCAGGATAAAAATATAGTCTCTCTTCTTCTTTTTGCACCAACAATCATGACCTGGTGACCGCACTAATCATCTTCTCCTAAAGACTTACCTCTTTTTCCCTTTCTTCTCTAATAAGAGTGAACCAGATTGGGTAATGAGTAGCTTAATATGCAGAGGAAGACATAGTCTGAATAATTCGCGCCACCCTCGAATGGAAAAAGAATGGCACAACAGACAATCTTCGTGCTAGAAACAATTCGACCTCAACAAAACCGAACAGAGCATTGCAGTATAAAATCCCGCATCCTGACATTGACTACATTTTGCAACCAATTAGCTCAAATTCATTATCCAGAGAACAAATTCATTATCCTGAGAACAGGAAGTGGAGTGTGATACTACCATCAGAACCACAGAATGCCAGGTTCACGTTTCCCCGACAGAGGCACACAAGACCAAAGAGAACCCAACAACGCATGTTCAACCAAGCCAAAAGGGCACCAATAAAAAAGGGTTCTTATGACACAAAGCAAGCAAGTCCGTACAACCGACTGCCTCGAATTCTCGCCAAAACACACTCACGGCCGAGGTCAGATTAACGTCGTACGCCACACGAATCGAATAGCAAATAGAACTTCAAACCACGGCGATGGTACGTTAATCCGAGCAGCGCCGTGTCCAGAAAAACAACGAATGCGCCGACACATCTCGAGGTAATGCCTCGATCGGTTCCCGAGGAAACAGTCGGAACCACTTTTTTTTTTTTTTACCCTTTTGTTCTCTTTGTGGGGTAAGAAAATTCGGAGCTCTTGTTCGGATTGATCAAACGAGACGAAGGAAGGATGGAAATCGTCGGCCTTCGACGAGCGACTGAGGCCGGAGGAAGAGATGGAGTACCTCGGTCGGTGGTGGGAGCAGTATAAGCGTAGTAGGGATCAGCCATGGAAGCGCCGAGATGCAGAGCTTTCGCCTGCGTGCGGGACGCTGGCCAGGTCAATTACGTTAGTCTTAAGATTTGTGGCAATTTGATAGAAGGGAAATTCAGGAAAATCTATAGATTAGGATATAGAATGCTCGTTTTTTCGAATAAAGGATAAAAAAATATTAGAGAAAATTTTAAATAAAGGTATAACGCGTCATTATTTTCTCAAATAAAAATTCAGAACATACTTTAATTTAAATAAGAGCTCGAAGTATCCATATCATTTCAAATAAGAGTCGAAAGGGGCCAAATCGTCTCAAACGAGAGCCTTTGGCCGATCAATGACTATTTCAATCATCACACAAAGGATATTTTAGTCAAAAAGATTATAATAATATATTTTATTATATTTTTCCCTCTTCCCTCCCTTGGCCATTGTCGTTAATGGCTGGCAAAGGTTGCTTGCCTTAGGCGAGGGCAACTCCCTCGATTCTAGGTTACCCTTGCCAAATTTGGCGACATGCGCCTTGCTTGACGTTGGTGAGGTTGGCTCTTACCTAAGTCTTACAACCTTCTCCTTGGCCAACGGAGGGAATGTGGAAAGAGGAAAAAAAAAAAAAAAAGAAATAAACAAAAATATAGATTAAAAACAAAAATATCCTTCAATCTTGTAGGTTAGGCTATCTTTTGAAATTGATACAGCCATTTTAGACTTTTATCTAAAACAAGTTTCATTTTAGGCCTTTATTTGAATCAAGATTCATTTTGAGCCATTATTTAAGAAAACAATGACAATTTAAGCTCTTATTCGAAATTTTAGGTCTTCCTTCGAAACAATGTCAATTTCAAACACTTATTTGAGAAAACAATAGCATTTCGAGTTAACCTATTAGTCTTAAAGGAAGGCATGAGTCATCACTGATTAGGGCCATTTTTGTCATTTACATATATTTTTATCTTCTTTCCTTTTTCTTTTTATTTTTCCTTTTTCTAATTTTTTCTTTCCAAAATAACATATTTAAAAAAGAAAAAAATACTAAAATTTCTGAAAAAAAAAAAAAAAAAAAAAAAAAAAAAAAACATAAGCTGGAGGGTGGGCAAACCCTTAATTGTGTCAATGGGAGTGTGCAATTAGACCAAGTATACTTGGGAACTGGATCGGCCCACTTGGAAAAAAAGGTTGGGAATCGGTTCCCGTTGAAACCGGTCCGAAAATCGATTCTCAAAATTCGGAACCGGATCAAACCGGTCCGGGAATAGGGTCCAATTGATTACCCACCTAGGAATCGGGATATAAAATGCTCTCATTTCTTTGAGTAAGGGATAAAAAAATATTAGGGAAAATTTTAAATAAAGGTGTAAAGTGTTATTATTTTCTTAAATAAAAATCCGAAGTTGACTTTGTTCTAAATAAGAGCCCTAAGTAGCTGAATTGTTTCAAATAAAAGTCCAAAATGGCCAAATCATCTCAAACGAGAGCCTTTGGCTGGTCGGTGACTATTTCGATCATCGAAAAAATGGTATTTTTGTAATCATATTTTTTTCTTTTTCTTTTCTTTTTTCCTCTTCCCTCCCACGGCCGTTGTCGTCAATGGCAGGCGAAGGTTGCCTACCTCAGGCGAGGGGGACCCACCTAACACCAAGTTGCCCTCACTAGATTTGGCGATGAGCGCCTTGCTCAACGCTGATGAGGGTGGCCCGTACCTAAGTCTTACAACCTTTGCCTTGGCTACGAAGGGAATGAGGAAAGAGAAAAAAAAAAAAAAAAAATTAAAAAACTAAAATGTCCTTCAATCTAAGAGATTATGCCTTTTTTTGAAACTGATAATGACCATTTCGGGCTTTTATTTAAAATAAGTTCCTCTTTAGGCCTTTATTTAAAATAAGATTCATTTTGAGCCTTTATTTAAAATTAAAAAAAGCGATAATAATTTAGGCTCTTATTTGGAATTTTCTCAAAATTTTATTTTAAATAAGAACCCAAAATGCTATTGTTTTCTTAAATAAGTGTTAGAAATTGACATTGTCTCAAATAAGGTCATATTAGTCTCAAAGGAAGGCACTACTTATCACTGATTAGAGGCATTTTTTTCATTTACATATATTTTTATCTTCTTTCCTTTTTTTTCTTTTTCTAATTTTTTCTTTCCAAAATAACATACTTAAAAAAGAAAAAAGACTAAAAATTTTGAAAAAAAAACTAAGCTAGAGGGCGAGCGAACCCTTTGTTGAGTGTGACCAATGCCCCATCGTCGATGGGGCGGCCATGTCTAATGCCTCATTAGAGATGGGGTGGTAGTCATAGAGGGAGGGAGGAGAAAATATTTAGTGGTATGTGCGCGCCATGTCATCCACTGACGTGGTACGCACATACCATTTAGATATCGACACGTGTCTTGTGAGACCTGCTAGAAAATGGAAGGGCTGGCTTGGCTCGGCTCGGCTCGGCTTGGGTTGCCTCCAATTTATTTATGTGGTTTTTTTTTTTTTTGAGCTGTAGTATTTTTTTTATTTAAAAATTTGTCTCCTTTATGAAACAGAAAGAAAGGGAAAATGAAAGAAAAAAGAAGAAGTAAATGACGGAAACGCTCTTGAGGTCAAGTCTTTCTTTGAGACTGATTTGACCATTTCGGATCTCATTTGAGAAAACAATGGCACTTTACGTCCTTATTTAAAATAAAATTCACTTTCATCTTGAGTTTTTATTTGGAATTTTTCCTTTAATAGATGAGAAATCTTAAAAAGGAATATTTCAAATAAGAGTAAGAAATATCATCATTTCCTCAAATAAGAGCATGAAGAAGTAGTTTTATTTCAAATAAGGGTCTAACATGTTTATGTTAATTTTAAAGAAGGACGTTACCTCACTAGTTGATTGAGAATATTTTCGTCATTTACCTCTTCACTGGCGACTTCACTTGCCATGGCTGACACCCCATCAGCGATGGGGTGGCAGCCGCAGGCAAGAGAGGGTCGATAGCCCTCTTGCTTGTTTTTTTTTTTTTTTTTTTTTTTTTTTTTTTGTACTTAAAAAAATTAAGCCTTTTTCTTTTATTTAAAAAAAAAAAAAGAAAAAAAAACTAGAAAAGGAAAAAAAAAAGAATAAGGAAAGAAAATAAAGAAAATGTAAATGACAAAAATGCCTTTAGGTTAAGCCTTCTTTTAAAGACTAACATAGCTACCTTATGCCCTTATTTCAAACAAAATTTACTTTAAATCCTTATTTGAGAAAATAAGAGTACTTCGGGCTCATATTTGGAATAAGATTCACTTCAAACTTTTATTTGGAATTTTCCCAACTTTCAAATTCTTGCCTTTTGAGTTCGATAACTTTTCCAAAAAAATAAAATCCATTAACTTATGCGATCCCCTACGTAGTATTTCCATTAACACCGTTAAATTTTTTAGATGTTAACTTTTCATATAAGTGAAACTATTATAGGTCTGAATAAAGACTATCTTAAAAAATGGATCACGTTTTTTCCACTCTTCATTTGATTTTGACACTCTCTTTTACAGTATAATAACTATACCCTTGTTTTTTCCTTGCCATAGTCGCGAAGAGTAAAAAATGGGGCTTATTGAGGATTGCTTTTATTTATCTCTTCTTTTTCTTGCACTTTCCTTTTTTATTTTAGTGGTTTTGTTGATTAGGGACTCTTGAATCTGACAATGTCGCCGTCTCCTTTAATGATATTCCCTAATGAGAATGTCAAGGTCTTTATCTTCTCATTTGGTCAATTGTAGATGCATCGAGAGTTATCCTCTTCACGTTTAAATCTTTGCTTGTTGCTCGTGAACTCGAGCACCATGATCATTCTACTCTAATTTTCGGAAATCCTCACAAGAACCAAATGATCGCGGTAGAGAATTACATCTCAAGAAAAATCACGCCGGCATAGGGGTGATTCTGCCATACATGCAAGGGCAATGATGGTGAGGTAGAGAGGAAGCTCGTACAGCTTTGTGAGACCGCGTGTTGAGGTAGAGAGGAAGCTCGTTAGAGAGGAAGCTCTTGGCCTCCACCGGGAGGGCTTTGTGAGACCGGTTGAGACCGCGTGGTTGTTAATATGCATGGAGGTGTCTAAGGAGGAAGATGAAGAAGCGCTAGCAATACCTTCAACACAAGCCAAAACAAGAAAGAAAGTGGAAGAAAAGGAAGAAACAACTTCAAAAAAGGTCCCTACAATGGGTCCCGCATTTGATTACGCAGGGAATAACATTTAAAAGAGGACATGGCAAGTGATAATATGGTCAATACACCGCAGAAGGGAGTGTTTGAGTCAAATAATTAATGGAAAAAATGCGATTCTAAAGATATACAAAAACGAACACGAAGAATCTGCGCCGCCAATCTCGCCATCACCGACAAGAGACTCTCGCTCAATGGTGCCAACGACTCACCTTGCCACCATCAAACGAGGGTCAAGGTCAACCAGCCCTGCCTTGATCTTACCCTTCCAATTTTCTTCAATTTTACTTTTTACTAAAACAGAGAATGATGGGATTTTAACATGTTCCCTCAGCTTACCAACGACCACATGGATGAAAAAAAATAAATTAAAGATGTCATCTCAAATTATTCCCTCCACTGAAAGATCATATCAAGGTGCCCGATCGATATAAGTTTTATGACTCCTTGTCCCTATTTCTCTTTTATACCTTGGTGAACTTTTGTTTTCCCCATGTATTCTTTCTTCTTCCGTCGATTTGGCTCGAAATATTTTTCAACAGTAATTAAATTGCACCATGAAGTAATTTTTTGTATGGGAATGGAAAATCACAATCTTGCTCTTCTGGTTGGGCAAAAAGAGAGAGAAAAGAAAAGGCCGCCAGGAAGCTAAGTTGAGTACTGAACACTGAATCGATGAATGGTGGCGACGACCATTCTATCTTCAGCTTATTGAATCTTCATTGAGCTTGCTAAAATATAGCACTAGCAAATCCGCAACCACAAGATCCCTACTGGTTGGATATGCTGCGTATGGCTACAATTCGCAAAGAACGTACGACTAAGAACTCCATACATGTGCGGAGCGCAAACACAGTCGATTCACTATGTTCGTCCGCTTCAAATTCCCTCTTACATGATCATCAAACAACATAGCAAAATTTGCTGCTATTTAAATGGTTGCGACTCTAATTCATCTTGAACAATGATAGAGTTCGTTATCATGCTTAGCTGCGCCAGAATTATGTGCCTCAGCTTAAACCTCAAGCTATACTTAAACATGTATCCTTCAAATCGATAGAAAGACGAACAAACTCATTTCTTTTTAAACAGGAAAAGTGCCACCATCCACTCTTCTCCATCATTGTATCCAAATAGTTCCGCAACAGCGATGAAGAATGTTCTCCAGTAGACAGTCCACTTGACAGCTTGTTCCTTGCCATAAGTACCCTCCATGATGGGCTTGATTGAAGCCAGATTCTGATCCATTCTCTTGAGCCATTCTTCACTGTATGGAGCAATGCTTTTTATTCAAAGGTGCATAAAAGGGACCAGTAGCGTAAAAAATTGCTTGTATTGGAAAGTGGAGCTCAATGGATATTCAGAAACTTCTTAACCACACCATCTATACATCATGCATGATAATGGACGTCTTTCATTTACCTCGTCTGTGCATAATGCTTCCCATTGACCAGCCAATGATTGACAACAGAAACGTCATCCTGCAGATAATTCATCAGAAATAAGTAAACCTGCCGACAATCTTTTGCATATGACAGTATCATGTCCACAGTAGGTTGAGAGCCTTGTGTACAGAGACTGGACCCAGCAGAGGCAATCACCATTAACTTCAAAACTTGAGGTAAAGTTGCCCCAAAGAGAATATCAATGTCCCACTAAGAATGGAGAGTAAATTAAGTTTCTAGCAATCAAAAGCAAACTAAACCCCTGATCTATATAGATCTTTCTATGCTATTCTTTTCTATTCTGTTTCAAGTCTGCTGAAAGTTCTAAGTGCTCTGTATCTTTTCTCATCATCTCCTTCCATGTCTTTCTAGTTTTTCCTCAAGCCTTTTAACCTGAGTCTTTTTCCTCAAGCCTTTTAACCTGAGTCTGATTAAGTTTCTGAGTGATTCATTTCTGAGGGATTAACCTTAGGATGGTGAACTTATAGGTTCAAAAGATTTGATGTTGATTCGTTCTCATGAAGAGTAAAACATAAAGAATCTACTGCCATGAACAGTTGTAGTTTCCATAGTTTCACAGCATCAGGTTCTTTAAAGGCCAATGTACACAAAAGCTAAGAGATTCAGCTCAGAAACTCATTTTTGCAAAATGAAAAACCATCACCTGAATTTTTTGGATAAGAGAACCAAAAAATCTGTCTCAGCTTCTAATACAGTAATGTGCAAAAATTACCTGAAAATAAAGAAGCAGGTTAGCCGAGGGCATTGTACCACCGGTGAAGAAGTATCTAGTAATCCAGTCATCTTCATTTATGTCCTGCAAGGAAATTAAAGGATGAAAATTTATCTTCCTATGGGATGAAGGATACCAACTTTTTCCAAAAATGAGGATAGTGAACTTTTATCTCGACAAAATGACAAGGACATCTAACTGAACTACAGTTGTACCTCAAAATGGTACGCAAAGGCCTTATGGCAGAAATGATGAACAAAAAGAAGGCCATCCTCTTTCATCCACTTTGAAATTTTCTGGAGAAGATCCTTATAGTTCTTCATATGCTGCATGAAAAATTAATACATTCCCCAATATTACCGTTAACACCTGAGTATCTGGCAACTCAAGCCAGTAAGAAAGACAAACCTCAAACATCTCGATAGAGAATATTCGATCATATGAAGCTTCCATTTCATATGTGCTGATATCAGCAACAATGATCTCCACATTCTGCAACTGAAGATTCCTATGAAAATTGAGGTAACAACTTAGTCCATTCTCCTCAGTGCAGTGCAGGCCCAGATCGATATATCGTACACGTTGCAAAGCATTTTACATCTCTTAAATTTTTCCCCAAAATAAATGTGCATTTAACAATGTATACCGGCACTGCTCTTCGATGTGTGCTTTTTGTGTTGTCGAGTTGCATATTCCAGTAATCTTGCAGTTGCTGTATTTTTGTGCTATATACAGAGTCAGTGAGCCCCATCCACATCCCACATCCAGAACAGTGTGGCCATCTTTCAACTGGGATTTCTCACAGTAGAGTTCCAGCATTGCCTTTTCAGCATCCTCCAAGGTCGTCGACTTGTCGGAGAAGTAACAGCAGCTGCACTAATTCATACTTAAGCAGATCAGCCTTCGGGGACTGAGAACACATGGCTTTCTTCAAAGTGGACTGTTCATTGACTCAAATTTATAATGAAAGATTAGTTGCAGGCTTGGAGCTGACTAACTGCAAGGTACAGATATCTTATTTAGGCGAACTTTATCTTATACTTGGTTCCTCTGTCACAGGATATCATTCTAGGATCCATGTGCTCTGTATGTCTTTATAATATCCTCTTCTGATTTCAAAGAAAACAAATCAAGAAGTGCCTTCAAAAGAGATATAGTCGACAATTGCATTCTCACTTCTGAAAAAGATGTCTCCTACACAAATCAGTCGAGGACAGTCGAGACGTATCCTCAGACACAAGTACCTGTATTTGAGATGCTTGCCGAGCACCAGCTTGAAGAACGAAGTGGGCAGCTCATAATGCTGTTCTTTGGGCTTCTCCGTCGTGATGGCGATAGGCATTTCTTTCAGAGCTGCAAAGGATCGCAGAATTTGGACCCGGGATACAAACGGAACAATTCATCACTTGAGGCAGCATATAGCAGTCCCCAACAAGCTCAAAGCTCAAAGAGCATCTCTTCCACAGAAGAGATAACGCACAAGATGAGATTATCCACAAAAAAAAAAAAAAAAAATTCCCCCTTCATTTCTTCTTGCGCTCATTCTCATCTATCCCACCACGAAACGAATTTCACTATCAGTTTTATAAATGCCGTAGTCGAATCGACAGCAAACGGCCAAACAGGAAAAAACTTAAAACTTGACCATCAGCGAATGAGCTGATGCTCAAATTCAAAGAACGCGCAAAAACAGCTCAAAACTATAATCTGTTCATCGAACCGTTTCAATCCATCACTCGAATTCAATCGTCTTCATCGAATGAAGTCGACATGTGTGTGTGTGTGTGAGAGAGAGAGAGAGTATACAATGGGCGAAGTGGAGGAGGTCGGAGAGCTGGAGGTCGGAGGAAGGGCGGTAGCAGGAGCGGAGGCGGCCGGCGAGGAGCAAGCGCGTGAGCCGCCGGATGACGGCGTCGGGCAGGAGGTTGCGCTCGAGGGAGGCCATCATCACCTTCACCGTCGCCTCGTACGGCACCTGCATCATCTTCTCCATCGCCCGCGGAAGGCTCGAAGAGATAGGGCGGTCGACGGCGGCGCGGCGGTGGCGTCTGGTTGGGACGGCAGCGGCACTGCCTCTGCCTTTTGTCGCCGTCCTCCAATTTGTTATCCGTACGTCACGAAGATGACACGCCGGTTTACCGAAAATAAATAATGATTTGATCATCTACAAAAAATATTTATGCATAAAGTGTTGTTAATAATAATAAAATTTGCCATCTACTAATTATTGCAAGTATATTAATCTGGTGAGGACGGTACTGCCTCTGCCTTTTTTGTCGCCGTCCTGCAATATGTTATCCGTACGTCATGAAGATGACATGTCGATTGATAAAAAAAAATAATTTAAAAATATTATTATAAAAGATCGATTATAGCAATTATAAAAATATGATTTGATAATAAATATTTTCATAATCTACAAAAAATTTATGATAAAGTTTTGTTAATAATAAAAATATTTGCCATCTTAATAATAAAAACATTTGCCATCAACAATTATTGCTCTAAGATACCTTAAGATCATTTGTGTTGTGTCGGATATTCAACACGTTTAATACTTTCTCGACACTCTCCGACACTTCGATTAATATGTGTCGGAAAATCCGATACTTGGTGAACTTTCTCGACACTCTCTAAATTTTGATATACGAGTTTTTAATACATGATTCTGATATTAAGGTCAATTTTAAAAATTCAATATATGAGAAGTCATATATATATATATGTGTGTGTGTGTGTGTGTGTGTGTGTGTGTGTGAAAAATTAAAACACAATAATAAATTCATCTCTTGATAAATATCTAAAGAAGAAAAATCTTAGTTTTTTTTTTCTAAAACTATTGAAATATAATTGAATTTGTTAAATTAAAATAATGAATTTATCCCTTATTTTTTTTTTTCTCATTTTTCAACATATCTAATATGTGAGTCTAGAATATGGATTATCATTATTTTTTTCTCAAAGTTTTATGAATTATTGAAATATAATTGAATTTGTCAAATTGAAATAATGAATGCTATTAATAGATGGCGGATTAATGTTTTTAATGTATATTCACTCTAGTCTTTTTTAATTATTTAAATATTTATGAATTTGATTCAAATTAATATATTTAATATAAAAATATATATTTAATATATAACATGTGTCATAATTCTCTATTTTTTTTTTTAAAACAATGGTGTGTTAGTGTCGCATGTCACATGTTAGTGTCAGTACTACTTAGATTATTGAAAGTATATTAAAAGTAATCATTCTTTTAAAAAATAATTTTCAAATAATTTATTTTTCGTGAAACAAATGAGGTCTAAAAAACATACATATAAAAAAATAATAAAATAAGACATGTTAACATTGTTCATTAGCCTGGTTGAATGGTGTTAATTGAATGATTCAATTGCACTCTTATAACAAAATTTGCAACTTTCAATGTACTCGTCCTTTTTTTAAAATTCCTAGATTGTGTTTAGCTGCTCGGATTTCTAATCTAGATAGAATATGATAAGAAATTTAGAGATTTTATTATATCCTATCTACTATTTGATTGCAGTAATAAAATCATATATTTTTATATCATATTATGTATATTATTTGATACAAAAGGCATATTAATATAAATGAATAAACATTTTTTATAAATGGATGGTAAAAATCTCTTGTGACATTTGTGCCTACTTCATTTTTATAATTTTTCTCTCTTTTTAAATTAATTTCTTTTTTTATGTCTTTCTTCCCATTCCATCATTCTTTATTAAAATTTTATTAAATAGTAAACTATACTAATGACCTAAAATACTAAAATACCTACAATATATAATAAATATATATTTATATTTATATATTTAATTTATATTATAAAATTAAATTAAATTCCAATATATAAAATAAAAATAACTAAATTACTATTTTTTGTTATTTTGAATTTTTTATATTAGAATTCAAATATTATCTATATCAAAATATAATTTTAATTTTGTTAATTGAAGAAGATTATCATTTGAGAAAAATAACTTTCTTATTATGGATGTTAAGAATTTTATTCACCTTTATCCTATTTTCTCTATGAATAATTTTATTTTGTTTATATTCCCTTTATATTTGATTTTATCATGTTTTGAGCAGGTATTAAATACATAGTAAGATAAATTTTATTTTATTTTAGTTTTATCTCAATTATCAAATGCAGCCTTAAGGAATAGAGCCTATTCTTAAGTTAATTACCCTTGATTGCGGTAATTTTCCCCCAATCAACTGCAAAAATGTCACAATCAAACGTCAGTAATTTACAAATTTGACAGGGCACATCTGACGGACGAGACCTTTTAAATTTTCGAATCGAACGGTCATACCGTACACGGTATTGATCCGGCAAAAGGGGGCCCCACCGGAACCCGGGAATTTTCCAGCACGCACAAAAGGACAAAAAAAGACGAAGAGATGGAAGCATTCATTTTCGTCACGAGCCCCTCACGCCTTGCTCGTGACAAAATAATTTTCTCGAGAAAAAGTGCAGCAAGCGCGAGAAAGGGAGAGAAAATCAACGCCTTCCCTCGAGAAAATACGCGCTAAATCCAACGGATCCTTTCATTCTCGTTCCGTCTTCCATTCTCCTCCTTCTTCTCCCTCTTCCTCCGCCGCCGCCGCCGCCGCCGCCGCCGCCGCCGAGTCGGAGCAGCTCGCGCGGTCAACGGACTCTGCTGAGTCGCACACTCGCCTCGGACGGTTTCCCCTCGCCGGAAGCAAAGAATATCCGCGATCCAGGTACGCGCCCCTCGCTTCGGCCGGCGGATGGTTTTCCCCCGGCCGGCCGCGTGAGTCGACCGTCGCGCTTACACTTGAAGTGCATGCTGGCGTGAATCGCCGGCGGAATCGCCGGCGTTCGACTTCGTGTCTCTACTCTGTTTTCACTTCTTTCCTTCGCCCGGATGTTTCGGATTCTCGATTTACTCGTGTTGCGGAAATTGTTTGCGGATGTGATTCTGCTGTTGTGCTGTTCTTTGATCTCGGTGGCGATTGTGGTCTGAGCCGCGCCCGCCGAGGTGTTTCCTAAATGCGCGGAACGTCTTTGGACGGTGGATGCGTTTCCGTTTTTTTTCTGGATTTTCGAGATTGTGTTGTCGGGAGGTGCAGAGATGATGGTGTGTCCGGACAGGAGTAGATGATCTTCTTGGTTTGAAGTAGCTATGGGTGTAACTGCCTTGCCGTTTGATTTTCTCTGCGTTTGAGTGAAGATTGTTGTTACTAGTTTCTGTGCATTTTTCATTCGTGTTGAAACGTTGTCGATTTGATTTTCTCCTGTTGTCCGTCTTCTCAATTGTCATGATCTGAATGAGTTACTGAAGCATTGTGTGCTTAGAGAGTCGATACATGATGTGCTTCTTTCTTGGTAAAAATTCCAGATTTAGTTGCCGCGTGGTGCAGAGATGTTGGTGTCGGGACATGAGTCTGGAAATGATGCGTGCTCTACGAGCGCCAGCAATAGTCAGCTCTTGCATGATATTGAGGCAATAAGCAAAGCTTTGTATTTGCATGAAGCCACTCAAAAGCCTTTGATCTCCCCATCAACTCAATATCCTGGAAAAGTTGGGTGGGTCGAACATAGATTGGTTCCAAAATTGGGAAATCAGGATGAAAAGGGATCGAACAAGTTCAACAAATCATCGTCCTTGTGGAATTGGAAGAAACCCCTAAAAGCCCTGTCCCATCTCCGGGGCCGAAAGTTCGGATGCCTTTTCTATCTTCACGTGCACTCTGTCGAGGGTTTACCTGTGAATTTTGATGGTGTTGGTTTGTGCGTGGAATTTAAAAGGAAGGATGAGGTGTTAAAGTCACGACCATCAAAGGTTCTAAGAGGAACTGCTGATTTTGATGACACTTTGATGCATAGATATACTGTGTATTGCCATAAAAGTGGGCCTCTCAACTCATGCAAGTATGAACCTAAGCTGTTCTCAGTTCGTACTTCTGTGATTGGAACTCTGGGCGTTGATGTTGGTGAGCACTGGGTTGATCTCACCAGGCTGCTGCCTCTGACTTTGGAAGAGTTGGATGGAGACAAAAGTTCGGGTAAGTGGACAACGAGTTTCAAACTTGCTGGCAAGGCTAAAGGTGCAACTCTGAATGTCAGTTTTGGTTATTCACTGGTAGGTGGAGGTAATCTTGAGTCTAATGGTAATACGACTGTTTCAGAGCTCATAAACTTGGCATATAGTAGGTCAAATGCAAAGCAACAAGATAGAGGATCTCCTGAGAATTGTTCAACTGAAAAGCTTCGGCGGAGTGGGAGTGTTCCAAGCGATTTAAACCATCCTTCTCTCCAATTTGCACAGCCTCTTGATGTTAAGGTGGGACATGGTGCCTTTGTTGATCCTGCTATAGAATTCTCCAAATCGATCCATTATCTCTATGAGAAACTTGAGCAAGATATTTTGAGTGATAAATTGGGGTTGGATTCATCATCGGAGAATGTGAAGTCATCAAAAGCAAAATCTGGTCTCTGTCCTGAGACTGCTAGAGAACCTATAGATGATGAAGGAGATGACATAGACTTTGTTGTGATAGACCAGGGAATTGAAGTACCTCAAAGTAAACAGTTGAATCCTGTTCAAGTTAGCATTCATACTCAAGATTCTACAACTGAAGCACTAAATAAGGATGACACCCTCTTAGGCAATGACTCACTCTGTCTGGACAAGATGAAGTGTGATTTAGTGGATCACTTAACTGGTAGTACAACGACTGGGCTTGTAATTGGTGATAATAAAATAGGGGAGCAAAGTGCTGATGCAAAGCAGTCAGCTCTGGAAGTGGAGTCAACTTCTCTTGATGCGTTGATTTTGGACTCAGCTGACTTGGGTTCTTTGCCTGCTTCAGTTCACGGTAAGTGTGAGGAAGACTACATGGGGCTTAAATATAGTTATAAAGCAAACAAAAAAGGAACCAAATCGCAGAGTTTTAATGATATTAGTGAACATGTGACTAGTGATTTCTTGAACATGCTGGAAAGCGAGCGCAGTCTCTCTGGCTTAAAGTTCAATGGCGAACCTGAGTCTCCCAGAGAACAACTCTTAAGAGAATTCGAAAGAGAAGCTTTCCTTTCTGGCAATTTTATAATAGATTTTGATGCCACGGAGGAGCAGGTGAGATTTGATTGGGGGGCTTTAGTTGGATCTTCTTCTGAAGATAACCCTGCAGATTCTATTCTCACTTTAGCTCTTCAAGATGCTGAAGAGGAATATGAGCAGTCTAGTCAGTCATTGAGGCACAGAAGAAAGGTCAAAATGCTTGAAGATCTAGAGACTGAAGTTTTAATGCGTGAGTGGGGGTTGGATGAAAAAGCCTTTCAGAATTCTCCTCGATGTTCCTCTGGTGGCTTTGGGAGTCCAATTGAACTACCGTCACAGGAGCCAGTTGAGTCACCTTTGCTTGGAGAAGGTTTTGGTCCATCTATTCAGACTGTAGGAGGAGGTTTCTTGAGGACTATGATGCCCTCGCTCTTTAGGAATGCTAAAAATAGTATCAACTTAATACTCCAAGTTTCTAGACCAGTTGTGTTACCTGTGAGAATGGGTTCTAGTAACATAAAGGTACTCCAGCACCTTGCATCAATTGAAATCGAAAAGCTTTCTAAGCAGATCGATAAAGCCATGCCTTTGGAGGACATTACTGGTAGGACTTTGCAACAAATAGCCTGTGAAGCTGCTTCCAAAACCATATGGTATGATATGTCCCGAACTTACTATCTTCATTTTTTTTTTTTTGCTAATTACAGATACCAGCTCAATATGCATCACTGTTGGCTCATTGGCACTATACGTCCATGTTCTGATGATCATATAGTTTAGTATCTTCAACTAATAATAGATATAAAAGTTCATCTCTTATTTTAAGTTTAAACTGGTTGCTGTAGCAGGCAGGCTCTTTTGCATCATGAAACAGCATCGAGCCAAAAATTCAAGGAACAAGAGTGTGGTTTGAGCTGTCATAACCCGGTCTCAGACTTGGCATCTCTAGAAGATGTTGTGCTCTTGGCCATGGATAAGATTGAAGCCCTAACAATTGAAGGTTTAAGAACTCAATGTGGGATGACAGACGAGGAGGCACCTTCAAGAATTATTCCACACTTCGAAACGCCTCCTTCTCAAAGAAAGTATGCAAATTTTCATGAGCTTATGGGCTTGGAAGATGATGCATTTCTCCTTTACAATGTTCATAATGGTGACAATGATGCTTATGGATTGATGGATTTCTGTGTAACTTTGGATGAGTGGTTGAGGCTTGACGCTGGAGTTAGTACTGGAAACCAGGATGAAAGTGGAGAGAGCACTAGAAAGATACTAGTGGTCCATCATGATAAGTGTGAGGACAGCTCCAGAGAGAAGCTGATTGATGACATACATCCTGATGAGGCATCTGGTATAAGGAGCGGCGTTTTACGGAACAACCTCACCGTTGCCTTCAGGGTGCAGCTGAGGGACCCTCTTAGAAACTTTGAAGCTGTTGGTGATCCAATGCTTGCGCTGGTTCATGTAGAGAGAAGATATGTTCACCAAGATGTTTCAGAGGGGAGAAACGAGGAGGAAGACGACAATATCCCCGCAAGAGATGGAATAGCCATTTCTTCGTTTAGAATCACTGAACTCCATCTGGCAGGCATAGACGCCGAACCGGACGAGAGGCATTCATGGGGAACTACAAGACAGCGACAATTGGGCACCCGGTGGTTATTTGCAAGTGGTTTGGGTAAGGCTACTAAACAACCACTCGCGAAATCAAAAGCTGTCGTGAAATCATCGCTAGGAGTGAAGACAAAGGTGCCACGTGCAGATATTTTGTGGAGCATCTCTCCTTATGCTCACGGCACCGAAAGCAATTCTAAGAAGTCTGGACGACTAACCACACACGTGCGAAACCCCGACGTCATCTTTCTAAATGAAATCTCACGTTCAGCATCTTGTATTTGAGCGATTGTAATCTAATTGAATATTCCACTCGATGCATGCAATGATGTATCCATCCTTTGTGAAGAGGTGGATCATGTTATTTTGTACATAACTCCACAGTGAGTTGGTCTCTGAAACCAAAAGCTGGTTCAGTTAGTTAACATGACCACGCATCACATTGACAGATCTTTTGGTCCTGGCAGTGTAACTATTTTCGTAGATCATATGTCATTTAAACTTATTTCCTTGAGCTCGAGAGCACCACTCGATGCGACCTGCTAATTTTATAGATATTGAAAAGGTACCCTACAATGGCTGCTGCAAGAATTCTTGGTTATACTACAACAAGAGTTGCATACAGTACAAGGCTATCTGTGACTACTGAACTCTCCTATCTAAAACAGCCCTTTCATTCTACATTACTTCAACGAAACTAAACAAATGCGAGCACGGCCTCCGCAATGTGTGCGACTAGAAGGGCCCTTGGTGATTATGGATGCCCTCGTATGTTGTTATTACATACCTTGGGTCGTCTCTGTCCCGTTCGACTCTCTTCTTCACAGGACAGCCTTCCACCGAACACCGATAGTAGTTCCTGCAGATCATTCAAGAACGAAATTATTCGGCGAAAAGCAAACCTAACTGGTACATCTGTGCTTCTAAGACTGCTTTCTAGGTCAAGTCTCCGTTTCGCAGCGAACACATGTTTTGACTGATAGTATTCGAGCGAGGGAAATAAACAAACGGACACTAGGGCATGGGAGTCAATTTATTAAAATGTTCATGTCATTTTCAACAGTTAAACAGCGGGCAATACCGCAATCAACTCAAAGCAAGAACTACCTCGGATTCGGACTGTTCTTCACCATCTTCTTCCCGTACTTCCTCCACTTGAATCCGTCATCCAGTATCTCAACCTCGGATTTCGTCTTGAAGGCGAACCTCTCTTTAACTTCCTTCTTCTCCTTTCCGCCTTCGGCGTCTGCCAGTAACATACACAAACTCTCTCAGGCCCTAGTCAGCTAAAGCAATGAATGTACGCAGCACAGACAAACTCAATGACTTTTTCTACATGCGTAGGAACCCTCAAGACTAGCATCGAATCGATAACCGAAAAAGAGAATGAGATGCGATGGAGGAACAGATATTTACGTCGACTGGGGCCTTCCGGGTTGCTGCTAGATCCGATGGAATCGTCAGCCTCATTCGACTGGTAAAAATAATTAGCCGGCGCCCCATGGACCATGGACGCTGGATCATCACCTAGCCACTCATCGATCTTTAAGAACTCCGAGAGCTCGAAATCGGACTGTTCGTTGAAGTCCATCTCCGGTGAGTCCGGCGACCGGAGGTTAGGACTGTCGGACATTCCAATGACAACGACGGCGACGATGAGAGGAAGAGCACACTCTCCTCACAATCTCGAGCGTCTGTGGAGTAAAAGCGTCACCGGCGCGACCCCTTTATACCGAGCTCTCGTGTTCTTATCTAGTAGGCTGCTTCTGCCGAGCTTCCTCGCTGATGAAGGAAACTTCAACGTTAATTCTCAGTTGAAATGAGGCACCAATATGTGATACTCTCGCCGGTCCCACCGAGAAAATAAAGGAGGGAAGAGAAAGGGTTTTTGCCTCCACGAGGACAAGGACAAAACCGAGAAGGACGAGATGGTGGGACTTGCTGAGGATGACTTGAGGTTAGACTTAGGGCACAAGTTCTCGTGTGAATTTGGATTGCGGGTCTCGTGCCAAGACCTCAACCCCTTCTCAACGGGGAAGAATAGTGGAGTCAACTCTGACTGCGACGGGCTGGGGAGACTCGAGCCGTCTCGTTGGATTCATTCGCCATCATCCGATAATGCTGCTCATCGGGGTTAGGGTTTTCCTTTTGGGCAGCTGCTGGGGCATTCAATCTTTAGTACCTATCTCCCCGGAGAAACCGGTGCATGACCCGTCTTTCAATCTCAAATATGATCTAGGGAAGGGTGTTAAGGAATACCGATATGTGTAATTTACAATCCATAAATGCTCTATCGAATTGATATTGATTGCATCTCGAAAAACAGATGTGACACTTAAATGATGAAAGGAGTCCTAACGTGTTTTACACGCTTTTCTTTATGGGTGCTTTTGACCAACGGGTATAGAGATAATAGTAGGACACGGAATGCTCTAAGAAACATCTCTTTTCACGGGAGGTAAGACTTGGCTCTGGTCATGCATGATGGTTATGGTCAGCAAGCTCTTTATATCTGCCTTTTCACATATGAGAAAAGAAATAAATAATATTTAGCCCAGGCTTTGCCATATTGGATCAGGGTTTCTTGTTCAAGATAAGTATGTGGATTGCCTCATTGGTTGGTCATAAAGAGGTCAAATTCCGTGGTCAAGTCAACTTAAACAAAAAATTGAGAAGCAGAGTAAAAAAAACGATGTATGTAGATTCAATGCACAAGAACCGGAATTCAATGATCGTATTGCTTGAGCCATCATTTTCTATCACCATCATATATGTACTGAGATGCTCTCGCCTTTATTTAACAGCTGTTGCAAACCCGAATTATGAACTCGACCCTTTAGTTTGATCAGGGCGAGAGAGATCAGTAAGCGTGGAACGGAAGCGTCGCGGCGCCTTCCTCTGGATGCCAACTCATCCGACGCGATCTAGAAAGATGGGTTGAGTCGCGAATCAACTCAAGAGTCGATGCCCACCTTGTCGAATGAGAAAAGCTCCAAGGGACACGAAAGCAAAAGCATGCGTCTCCGTGACTTCATTTTTCACAAGTCAGCACAGCGAGGAGGGGGGGGCTGGTCCGGTGGTTGACTGAGAAGCTGTGAGGAAGCTTCTATTGAAAACGAAAGATACATGGGGAAGAACCCGAATATCGTCCGTAGTCATCTTCATTCCATTTGGTTTTTTTTTTTTTTTAATGTTTGTGGGATACGCTATTTCATCGGGTCGTCGCCAAATTCAACCGGCTACTGATTGCGAAACCTGAGGTACTTAGGAGCACCACCGTACCGTCGCGATTAGCTTTGATTACGATGCTAATGGATATTTAGGCATCTGTCCATGTCAAGAGGGGTTCCCTACGCAACGATGAGGGCTTTTGATGATGTCTTAGAGCTGGTTCCTGGAACCTACGTCATAAGCATTCTTGACTGGATTCGTCGTTGGTAGAATTGATTGCGGTCTGGAAATTGACCGGTCTCGAATGGAGTCCGTGTGGGGTTTAATGGTGGTAACTATTTCAGGTACATGAGACGTGATCCATACTTGCAGTTTGTAGGCTGGGCGAGGCGAGACGAAGAGAGTTGCTCGAACGGTGAGCATCTTTCGTCTTTCTCGCTTAAGATCTATACAACAATCGACGTAGATGGGTTTTCTCTTTGGAGCATATTGAATGATACGGATAGATGTAATTTGATGGAGGAAAGAGTATCAAAAAAGTTCTAAACATATTGTATTTATATCACTTCAATGATAATTTTTTTTTTAATACTAGCACTAATTTAGTTCATTTTATCACTTTATATTGGAAATCGCTAACATGGACGCAAACTGTCTTATGTGGTACAACTGACGCTAATGTGGTTATTTTTAATAATATTTTGATTTTTTTCTTTTCTTTTGTTATTTCTTTCTTTTTCCTTTATTTTGTTGTTGGTCATTGGGCAAGGGCTTGAGCCCTTGTTGACCGCTGGCAAGGCGCCCCTAACCTAGATCTAATGAGGGTTGTTGTGACCTTGTCAGCTCTGCATAGGGCCGTGTTCGGCCAAAATGAATGGAAAAAAAGAAAAAGAAAAAAAGAAAAGAAAATAATAAAAATTACAAAAAAATTATTAAAAAAATATTTACATTAGCTAGTTATGTCACTAGGACGATTGACATTTATATTAGCAATTTTTGATCTAAAATGGTAAGATGGATTGAACTAGTACAAATATAAAAATATTTATAACTAAATTAGCCTAATTTAAATGTTAGAATTGAATTAATGGATTTATGATTTTTTTGGTACTTATCCACAGCTCGATGACTACTGCTTGTAATTAAAGTTGCAAAATACTCTTTGCTCATTAGGTCAGCAATACTAAATTTTGCACAACTTTGGCGGCTTGAAAAGGTTCAGTGGACCGGACCCTAGGGCATGCGTTCTCATTTGTCCCTCTAGAAAAGGGCACCATGATAATCCGCTTTAAGTTCCTTTCTTGGCAAACTTCAATATAGAAGCTTTGAAACCTGTCGATGCCATGGTATTAACCTAAGGAAAAGAATAGTTCTCTCAATGCTCTACTATATTAAACTTGGAGTGTGGAAACAATTATAAGTTTAGGTTAGAAAGCGATAATGTACACATTTTGTATTGCGACACTTTATATCATAAGAAGGCTGATGTGATGGTGCGACCTTGATGCCAAATTGAATATGTTTGGATTAAAGTATAGCCGGAAAAAAAAACATAAAGAATGAAATAATATCGTGGGGGCATTATTTAATATTGGTAGATCCTCTATTCATTATCTCTCTCTTTGATTATGTTGGTACCGGTCACAATTTGGGTTAGCAATCACAACATGGCAATGAATGACTTGGGACAAGAATTGGGATGGCGGACCTCGAGTACCATCTCGACTGGAATCAATCTAATCATGTTTTCACAATTTTTTTTGGTCATAAATGTTTTCACCAATTTAAGCAGCATTACATGGCATAATAGGGAAAATGACTCAAATTGTTCTTAAACTTCAATTTAATGTGCAATTTAATCCCTGAAATTTGACAATGACTGTCTTTTCATTATCAATCAATCTCTCTCTGTACTTGATTATGTTGGTATTGGTTGCAATTTGGATTAAAAATCACGTCATGGCAATAACTTAGACAAAATTTGGGACGATAGACCTTGAGCATCATCTCGATCGGAATCATTCTAATCATGTTTTCACAATTTTTTTTGGTTATAGATGTTTTCACCAATTTGAGTAGCATTATGAGGCGTCGTAAGGAAAATGACTCTAATAGTCCTTGAATTATAATTTAATGTGCAATGTGATCCTTGAATTTTTGGTTATTCAATGTTATTCATAATCTTGAATTAATGGAATGACTATATTGAACATCTTCATATAATTTATAGACTACATTGAACATGTATAAAAATTTTAGGGACTACATTGAATGTTAGGTTAAAATTCATGAAATTTATTGAATAAATTTAAAGTTTAAGAATCACATTGTGCGTTAAATCAAAGTTCATGGGCCATTTGAATTATTCTACCCTACAAAAAAATAAGAAGTGGGCCCAACCATTCATCGCGGCCCGGATCGGCATACGAACTAGCCCAATTAAGCCATAGGATGTCGTTCCAGTGCGAAATGGACCCAAAACGACGCTCCTCCTCCTTCCTCTTCTTCTGCGTTTCAGTTTGAGACTTCCCTCCGCTCTTCTCTCTCCGAGCTGCTCCGACAACCGAGCGATGCGCCCGCCCGCGCCGCCAGCGGCCGCCGGCAAGGCGGAGGTCCGGCGGCTGAGCAACGCCGAGCGGTCGGCCTACTTCGCGCGCAGGGAGGCGGCGAAGGTGTTGCGGGTGGTCCTGCAGGGCGACGCCCGGCGGCGGGCCGTCGGCTCCGTCAAGTCGCTCGTCTACAGCCCCTCCGTCAGGAACAAGCGAGCCACTTTCGCCTTGGTGTGCCAAACGCTGAAGCGTAAGTTGTTTGAATTTCTGCGCGGTGCGCTCGCGAGCTTCGGATTCCGTTTTGCTCCTCTCGCGTGGAGGCTGCGTTTCGAGAGCTGTTGCCTGCTGGAGTTGGCTTTAGTTTTGTTCCAGTGGTAGGGTTTGTTGCGAGTTATTGAGATTGATGTTGCGTGATGGTTTTACGTTCTGTACTGGTGCTGACATCTATGATGATTTGGTGTTATTTTCATGAGTTACTGGCAAGTGGTAGCTGCGTTTTCTTTGATAGTTGGAATGGACCGTATGGTGTTACCTGCGTGCGTTATGAAATTGGCGAAAGTGGCGAGGTCACGTGGTTTGGAAATGCTTGATTTTGACTGAAACCAACTTTGAGGATTTTCAATGGGTGGTGAATTCTGTGCAATCAAAATGAAGCTTCAAAGTCTCATTTGAAATGGAAGCCATGGGGGACGTCTCCACTTGTAGGGTGTTGAATGGCGGAGCGGGAAGGTGATGATGATAGCTGAAGTAGAAGGAGAACCCTGTCGATTCTGCTTATGGAAATCCCTTGTCCTTGGATCAGCCTATTGCCATTTCATTTTCTGCTTGGCATTTAGTCAAGTGGCAGTTATAACTGGCATGCCCTACGTGTGGCGTTGTGAGAGGATGACAATGAATCCACTGTTCTTCTAGATTGATCCAAGGCAGATGTAGTTTGACTTTAGAAAGTTGAAACCCAGATGATCACTTCCATTTGGGCCAATAAAATCCTTCACTGCTCAGCATCTCTTGCTGAAGTAGCTAAATGGAAACCTTTTGGGCCAAATAAGAGCCACCCTTTCAAAAATATATAAGCACATTGCTTTTCAACAGCTGCAAAATGGAAACCTCCTGGATCTGATAAAAAATGCATCTTGATTAATAATGTAATGCATGGACTGTTCTAAAGAAGATACTTTTGATTGAAAATCCATTTCTAGCTTACTTTTCTGATTTATGACATCTTGACATTGTGTAACTCTCTGCTGGCTCAGATTTAAGACGTCATTGATTTAATGGGCTGCATCAACTGCTCTAGTTCTCTTTTTCTCCACTTTTCTTTTTGTTCAGCCCTTTGTTTTATGCCCCCTTTTGGTGGCTACAATGTGGCTCATTCCATTTCCTCCATGTAGTGCAACTTTCATGTAATTATTGCTTTCGAGTGGCAAAATTAGTACTGATGGAGTATATATCTACTCGCTTTTTCCAATTTAATTTATAATTGATGCATGCAAGTAGCAAATTAGATTAGAGTTTTTTGTCAAACAATTGGCTTTTTTCCTTGCTTTTTCAATAGAATGATCTTTTATCTGATGCTGTATCAGATCTTCCTATTATAAAGAAGATCTTGGAGGATGCTGACATTGTAAATAGCAAGTGGAAGGTAAAATTATCCATTCACTTGTATGCCAACTCATGTAACGAAATGAATTTCTTCTAGCAATATGAGCATGAGTTAATTTAAAGTTTTCTTTGACTCAGTCTATGAGTTATTTTTGCTAACGTGCTTAGTTATAGTTGTTTTGAAATGTTCAATTACGGCTCAATAAGTTGCAAGTTCCACTTTTCACTATAGTATACTATCGGAAGAGCATAATGCTAGAGATACTTAGATTCATATATCCAATGGATTTACTAGGTGATGTGATGTGATGATGCCTATTGAGTGCTTAAATGGGCCAACAAACTTAAATAACTACTTATGTTTGCCACATCATTTATTAAACTCATTTAGGATATGGGTTGTAATATCTTTAGCATTACTTGTCAAAAGAGTTTTCCCTAGAAACTTTTGTAATCATCAGATGAGTATCTCTTGCAATGGCTCTTTAGATGTGGGAAGTTTCTGGTTTTAATAGGACCTACCAAATTTCCAGCTTATCCAGCTATTGCGTGTAACCTTTTTTTTTTAATCAATGGGCTATTGTGTATACTTCAAAAAGAAAAAAAAAAGAGCTATTGCGTATAACTTGGCTAGCACATTTGATGTTCTCTACTTTTGTTCTTGCAGAGAAAAGAAGACTTGCTTTTCATAGTGACCTATGACGTTCTCTTTGGTCAAGTAGGTCATTGACTTTCCTCAGACTCTTGAGTGCATCGTTTTTCAGTATTCTCACTGCATTGGGCTAGCTTATGCTTATGCTTATGGTATCCTGGACAATAGTTCAGGTTATTTTCTCTTTTGTCTGTATGGTGAATGAAATCCTAGGGCTTTTCCAGTGTGAACAATTAGCAGTAATCTAAGGAGTTGTGACCATTAAAAGCAGAAGCACAGCATTCTCTCTGTCTCCTCCCATATTTAGATAAAAGTCATATAAGTGTTCTTTCACCAACTAAACAAGGTGTATATGTTAGGGCTAGTACATCAAACCTATTATAGGGGCTCTTCTTACATGCATCTTGTGCTTGTTGCTTCTTCAGGGATTGGCATAAATATTTGGTCATTGGTTTTGGTCCATTTGGTAATGATTTAAACTGCAGCTGATTTACAAGAGTACTCTGTGCTGCAGGCAAAGCAGTCAACTGGTGATGTGGAGAAGTTTATCATCCATCATAAAATTAAGTTGCAGTCAGCTTTAGAACGATTGTTATTGACAAAGAAAGTCAATGGTGTAGATGAATTGACAAGCCTTTATCTAACAGGAGGTCTATATTCGTTCCTCTTTTAGCTTTATTGGATTCCATTCTTTCATTTTGAGGCAAAGCTTAATCATGCTTGTGTTGCAAAATTCTCAGAATTTGTCTATTTAAACTATTTTGCACTGTTATTATAAATATCTACAACCCCCAACACACACAGGCAATTGTTTTCTTTAGTTCCATTTTGAGGACTCAATACCAGGTTAATGTAGCACAGAAACTGACATGTTACTATGGAATGACTTGATCATTAGATTAAATATTATGGTTGTTTAATTAATTCAAATCAATGATTTGAGTACCTATTAATTCCACGCACTTTGTTTGAAAAATGAGTTTTAGGGACTATCATTTAGAGAAATATTAAAAGAAAGGAATTTGTACTTGAACACAGCTACTTTCAAGTCTTGCTTTTAGCTGGATGGTCATATGGCCGTGGTGTTTCTGACATAGGGAATTGTGCTGCCTTTCTGCCTGTATGTCCTATCCTTTAATAAAACTGAATTAGTCACCAATCTCATTTAAGTTGTTGCATGAGATATGCAAATAACATCTACTAGACTGTGATGTTCATCTAATGCAACTTCTGATTTCTCATGCAGATGCTCCTAAACCACGATACGTTAGAGTGAATACTCTGAAATTGGATATTGGATCTGCCATGCTTGAATTGGGAAAACTAACAAAGGTATTTTGCTAGTGTGAATTCTTATTAAATCCATTGCATGCCTGTGTGCATCATGTGTGCGTGAAATAACTATAAAATGGGCGGAAGAGGATTGTGACTGGGCAATCTGCAACATAGAAGAGCAGAGATAAATGGGTGTCGGTCTTCTTGATCCCTCCATTTTAAGTACTGTGTCACCCACATTTGATTGACAATTCTTGTTAATTAACAACCTGTTGCTGAATGATTTTGAATGCTGTATAACCTTCAATTTACAGTATTTCCACCCTCTGATGCCTTTGGACGCATTGGTATTTCCCAATTAAGAGATGGACAATACAAAATGACATTATGGTGTTCTGTGAATGGATTTTGCATGCTGTTCCTCTGAATTTTCAGTTTTCATTGGCTATGTGCCTAAAGTTAATGGGATTTATTCTTGTGTTATATAGGTTCAAAAGGATGGCCTTCTTCCTGACCTGCTTATTCTGCCGGCCGGTACTGACTTGCATGATCATCCTCTTGTCTTGAACGGAAGTGTCTTTTTACAAGTAAGTTGTCAGGAAGAATTGCAGTTCAGCTGCTGTCATGATGTGGTTCTAGTGTGTTTTATCTAATATTTAGTTTGATAGACATTCCATGTGTTTTATCTAATGTTGAGTTTGGTGGAGAGAGATTTTTATTTTGAATATCTAATTTTGCAGGGTAAAGCAAGCTGTATGGTTGCAGCAGCCCTTTGTCCTGAGCCAGGCTGGGTAGTGAGTTGCTTTTTGCTACTGTTTTTAGTGTTCTCTCTCTGAGTTGTACTTTAATCTCAATAAAGATACCGTGCCATTTTTCCTGACGTGGTTCACATATCTTGATCCTTCTATTTTCTGAAGGTTCTTGATGCTTGTTCTGCACCTGGAAACAAAACTGTCCATTTGGCTGCTCTCATGAGGGATAAAGGAAAGATAATAGCTTGCGAACTCAATAAGCAGAGAGTTCACCGTCTAGAAGATACTATCAGGCTGTCTGGCGCTTCCAGTATCCTTTTGCCTCATTTACCAGTATTTCGGCGGCTATTGACACCTAGATTGTGTGCATCTGTTTGTGTTATATCTACAGCTGGGTGCATTGTCTTAACATGTGGGAACATTGGTTTAACCTGTTTGAGAACATTGGTGATTCACTTTTGCATTCTTGGTTCTTCTCTTTCTCATTGTCCACTTATTGTGAGCCTTGATAGCTGCTAGACATCCATGTGGTCCATGGAGATTTTTTAAATTTGACCCCAAGCGTTCACCCATACAACAAGGTAAAGAATCATGACATATATTCCATGGTATGCTTGGTTTAACTGCACATGTTTTCGTGGTGCTTTGCAACAGTCATTTATGGAACCTCACCACCAGAAAATTATTATTTCCACATCTTCGGGGGGTGTGGGGTGCGTTGTTGATCTCCCCTGTGCGTTTCTACACAGTAGTCATGAGAGTTCACATTTGCAGGTCCGAGCAATTCTTTTAGATCCGTCCTGCTCGGGATCTGGGACATCTGCTGAGAGATTGGATCATCTGCTTCCTTCTTACACGACCGGTAATTATCCATTTCTGCCTTTACTAACCTCGTTTTTTAGAATAGTATGGTGATGGCTTCCTGTTTTCAGGAGTTATGGACTACTATCCATATCTTGCATCATATACATCCGTGCATCTTTTTCATTTAACCATATTAATAATGTCCAAACCCCCTTGATATCTCTGGGTTATCCAGGTCTTGCAGCTGATGGTACAGAAATAGCGAGGCTCAGTAAACTTGCAGCTTTTCAGAAGAAGGCCCTGTCACATGCATTAACTTGTAAGATTGTTGATCGATTGCAAAGCCATTAGCAATGCATCGAAAGGTTCTTATGTATTTTTCTCTGTACAGTTCCAGCTGTTGAAAGAGTCGTCTACAGTACCTGCTCCATCCACCAGATCGAAAATGAAGGTGTAGTACAGTCTATCCTCCCTCTCGCTGCATCTCATGGGTTTCGCCTGGCAGCTCCCTTACCCCAGTGGACTCGCCGCGGTCTTCCAGTTTTCGAAGGCGGTAAGTGCTGTGTCATTTGATTCTTACCTCCAGGAGGACTCTTTCTTTGCTTGCTTCAAAAGCCGGTCTCGGCCTTTGTCCCCCTGAATCACTGTTCCTTGTCATGCAGCTGAGAAGTTACTGCGAACCGATCCTGTAGAGGACAAAGAGGGTTTTTTCATTGCTCTGTTTGTCAAAGAACATGTCGACAGGAACAGAGGAATTCCATCTGCGTTCCCTGCTCAGAAATCCAATAGGAAAGTCGCCGGTTCGACAAAGAAGAGACTTGTAACGGGCACTAGATTGTCCAGGTTGCTTTTTTACCCATCAGGATTACAGACTAAAACTACTTAAGAATCATTATGATATGTGCCATTTTTGGTACCCTTTTAGATCATCAAAGCATGCCGATCGGCTGAATTTATCGCGAGTCATCTAAATCCGATTGAGCAAATCGATCCGTCGAGGGAAGTCTCCGAAAAATAGAATCGAATTGTCAAAATACCTCAATTACCGCACACTGTCCTGAAGTGAACTTCTCTCGGTAACGTTCAAAGGATGCCAGTCTTCTCCATGCATTCATCAGATACAGCAACTCCACGTGCTCCTCGACTTCGACCCATTTCTAATTCCGCGATCCGTAAATTTCTAATTCCGTGACGTTTCTCAAATTCGACAAATCGAGCGCGGCTCTCTGAAGAGCAGACCACGACATTAAGTCCTAGTAAGGAAATCTGCGGAACAAGCTGCAGATTCCCGCATCGCAAGAAGCTGAACACAGTTAAAGTGGGGAAGGTCAGGAAATTATCAGCCAAGGCAACTGACGGTCCGACCGTATCAAAGATTCCGACTGCGATCGCGGAGGCAGAAGGTCAGATGGGAACCTTGGCCATTCCAGGAATTAGAGGTAATTCAGAACGACCATGTCTGATTCTTTTGCATATCCTGCGATATTACCGGTTTTTCTTCATGTTTCGTAGATACAACCTTGGATGAGTAATTATTACATATTCATCGCAGTAGTACACAACAGACTTATGCAAGAAGCTCATTCCAGAAAGACCCCACGCAGCCAGACTTTTTACACTACTACTCGCACACAACAGTAAGAACAAAAGAAGAAACCCTTTTCTTGTTTCTTCGACACCCTCTCATTCTTTCTCCATACTAGGCCCCGGACACCAACGCTCGGTTTTAGGCGATCTGGACCTCGATGGTCTTGGGCTTCTTGGGCTCCGGCGGCGGCCTCTTCTCCACCGTCACCGTCAGCACCCCGTCCTGGTACGACGCCGATATCTTCTCCGGGTCCGCGTTCTCCGGCAGCACGAACTTCTTCAGGTACTTCCCCAGCCTCCTCTCCATCTTTACGTACCTCAGCAGCCCCCCTCCCGCTCCATCCTTCTGGTCCTTCAGGTCCTTCTCTTTCTCCCTCTTCCTCTCGCCGCTCACCACCAGCATGTTCCCGTCCTCCACCTGGACCTTGATCTGGTCCGGCTTCAGCCCCGGCATGTCGAGCACGAACACGTACGAGTTCGGGTACTCCTTCACGTCGGCCGGCGTCGCCGCCATCGCCTTCTTGTCGCGCAGGAAGGCGCGGGACGGGGCGTGGTGGGACTTGGCGTCGGGCTCGTCGGAGAGGTCGAGGAGCTCGTGGAGGGTGTCCAGCACGGTGGGGTCGAAGCCCATGTCTCTGAGATCCATGCTCTTCAGCTGCAAAGCCTCGATGAGAAGCGTCTCTTTGCGTTTCTTGGTGCAGATGGCGAAGTGAAGTCGTGGAGTCCGAGGTATTTATATGGAGGTGACGGGGTCGGTGGTGTGACAAGTGACCTTGTAGATGTTTCCATAAGGATCTGCGGAATTCTCATGCCGAGGAGAATTCCTGGAGACTGTCCGGCTACGATGACAGGTGGTGATTGAGCACACAAGTCACTGACACATCACAGAGCTCGCGTGGCATCTTTCTCATTTTGTTTTTCCATTTTCTTTCCTTCCTTATTCAAAAACCCAACTACATATTTGAAGGAAGATGACATGATATGAAACAATAGGGCGTAAGCCGGATTACAAAATGCATGTGGAATTCTTTTTTTTTTTTTGAAATAAGGGTGGACGCACATTCGTGAAAGGAATATTATTGTCTCTTATACTATAATAAAAAAAATAAACTAATAAATGAAAAAAGATCACATGAATACATAAATATTTAAGATTCGTTATTAAACGATATGAGACAATATTTCAATAATTCTTAAATTTTAGTTAAGCTAAATTAGGCTCTCATGATATCTGTGGTAATTTGATATTTGTTCAGGTAACTAATGGATGGAAATGTAAAATAAGAAAAAGAGAGAGGAGCTCTATTTGTTGGACTAAAAGCTACAATACTTTGTGGTTTCCTTCAAAATGCCAAAAAAAGAGAAGGATTATATTAATTCCAAAACAACCAAATGCTGACTATTTATATTTTTGTGAGACTTAGAGAGTTTACTGTTAGTCAAGATAAAATCATGAGTGTAAACACAAAATTTAGAACTATGAATAATGATAAATGTCATTGTCTAAATATTCTTGAATCTTTAGGAGAGATGGAGAGAGAATTGATAAAGATTGCATCTTTACCCAAATAACTTCATATTAGTATATTAGAATCAAGGATATTTATACCCAACCAATACGTATATGAAAGCAAATAATTTAATAAATAAATTAGCTTATTTGATAGAATAAAGAAATAATAAATAATTTTTTAAATATCTAATAATACCTCTAGCAATATTCTTGTTAGAAAATTCTTTGATATTCATAAATATCTTTTAACAAAAAAAGGGAGGTTTATAATCTTTACTATTAAGATCCTCTAGTAATTAAAGAACTCAAAAATTGTTGCTTCGTGGTGGAATTTGGAAGGGGGGTGTGGAGATAGCATTCCTCCAAAAAGCAATCGGTGAGCCTCTTTCATGCGTGGTGGGGCACCAGGTGGCCCCGCCCTCCACGTGGCTTTAGCGCACCGTTACTTGGGGAGAAAAAATTAAGTGGGCTGGGCACGGGTCGAACAGGACCGATTCAAGAGATAATTCTTAGGAAAAAATATAAAAAAAAGTCATAAACTAAGGCATTGATGTCAATTCAGTTATAAATATTCCAATTAACCTTATCGCATTATTATTAATTCAGTCAATTCGGCTAATTTTGATCGGTAGATACTAATGTGAATGTTGGCCGGCTAGTAAATTTTGATGTGATAATTTTAAAATAATCTTTCTTTATTTTTATCCAATTTTTTAATTAATTTTTTGTTAATTTTTTTTTTTTTCCTCTCCTACCTCATTGGGCTTCTTCTCGCAATGGCCGATGAGGCTTAAGTGAGACTTGTAGCCGCAAAGCCCTTGTTAGTTGTTGGTGAGGATCGCGGCCCTCGCTCGGCCTCCCCCAAATCTGGGCAAGGTGTAGGAGTCATGGGTGAGGGCCACAACCCTCGTTGAGGGTTAGTGACTAGCCATTGCAAGAAGAAGCTCAAGGAGGAAGAAGAAGAGGGAAAAGAAAAGGAAGAGGAAAAAAGAAAGGAAAATAAAAAAAATAATTAAAAAATTCAGAAAAGAATTATTTAAAAAATACAAAATCAACATTGGCTGATCAATTGACATTCACATCAACACCCATTGGTCAAAATTGATCAGATAGATTAAATTGACATCAATGTAAAAAAAATTAAGATTAAATTGACCCAATTAAAAAAATTATACTAAATTGAAATTGATGTTATAAATTTAAGTATTTTTTTTTTTGGGTACTTTTCTCATAATTATTATAACCTGAAATCCAAACATGTGGACCTAGATTATCTTTGATCATTTAATTTTCGCACGAGACCCGCGGAAATCAGAAACTAAGATGATGGTGCCATCCCAATTGCTATTTGAGCTGGGAGGCCTCCATTTTGGGAGCTCTTTTGCTTTTTTCTTAAATTGGGTAGTAAAGATCTGTCGGGCCGTTATATCCATTGGGCCGTTATATTCCAATCTAATTGCCGACATACAATGACTAGAAATTCAATCGTATTGTTAGAATTTAGTATGTATTAGAGATAGTCCTACATACTCTATTAATCATTTGACAATTGAAAGCCCTTACTAGATTTCATTACACAGAAACATGTCTCATTACACATATCGAAATCTTATAAGATAACAGAGGGAACTCCACAAGCCCCTAAAAACTTTCGTAGACAGAACTAAAACCGGGCCATCATCACCCGGCCTTGACTTCGATGGTCTTGGTCTTCGGCTCCGGCGGCCGCACCTTCTCCACGGCCACCCTGAGCACCCCGTCCTGGTACGCCGCCGTCACCGTCTCCACATTAGCGTTCTCCGGCAGCGCGAACCTCCTCATGAACTTCCCGGTCCTCCTCTCCATGCTCAGGTACTTGGCCCCTTCCTCTTTCTCCTCTTCCTCTCCCCGCTCACGACGAGCACGTTGTCGTTCTCTATCTGGACCTTGATCTCGCTGGCCCTTATCCCGGGCATGTCCACGACGAACACGTAGGAGCTCGGGTACTCCACGACGTCGGCGGGGTCGCCGCCATGGCCTTTGCATCGCGGACGTAGGCGCGCGAGGGGTTGCTCCTCGATTTCTCGGGCTCCTCGGGGAAGTCGAGCATGTCCTCGAGGATCCCGAAGAGGCGCGAGTCGAAGCCGAGATTTCGCAGATCCATATGGTGGTTCGCTTTTCCTGGTCTAGAAAACAGAGTGCGTGGGATTGTGGAATGAGGAGGCTGGTGCTGTGGTTAACTGGGGTTTTATAGAGCAGCTTGAAGGGGGAGATCGCCATTACAGAGGTCTTGAGAGAGTTCTGGAGAAGAGCAGAGGGAATTGCTCATGATAGGTTTTGAGATGCTTCGGCAATCTTCTGTAATTTACTATAAAATGATTACTAAATGGGGAGATTGACCTTTTTAATGACACGTGGTCCTATCATATAGCACACTCGAACGTCGAATAAATGCAAAATTTGCCATCGTTTTAGTAAATCCTTCACTAGATAAGGTTTCTTTCTTTGATCAAAAACTGTATAGAAGAGTTTAAAATTTAGATTTTAAATGTATATAAGATAGTTCCAAGGTTTATTTTGAAAATAAGTTATCAAACATATAGTACCCACAATTCAATTATTACTAATTTTAATAAATAGAATTTGGAAGAAACTTGTGAGTCGAAATTTGAGATTGACAATCGCCTATGAACAATGGTTAGAATTGGAAAAGAAGAAAGAGAGCTACCATTGACCATGCATGTTAGTGATAATTTCTAAATGATGATTTTGTTGATCTTAAAGAAAATGTAAAGTAAACGCGAAATAAATTAGGGCACAATTTGGCTCTAATATCATGATATCTCAAAATTTTGAACTGATGATAGTAGGGGGAGAGGACATGCATATAAAATATAAATAAACCTCACCATAAAGCAATATGAAATATTTTAACAGTCATACTTTAAAAAAATTTGAGGTTGAAAGTTAACTAATAATTTGCTCCATATGTCTCGTAATTATAAGAATCATATAAGCTCCATCTGTGAGGCAAATGTATAATACAAGCTTCTAAACAAAGGAAGCATGATGGGATCATATCATTAGCCACGGATCTAGAGTTTGCTGTGAAAAAAAAAAAGGGCCGCATCCCACTTGCCAAATTGACTGGTTACCAACATAAAGATAATTTATGAAACGTAAGATCACTTTCGCATTTACTAATATTTAAGAATGTAAAGATAATTTAATAATGCCGAAACTAATTTTATGAACACAAAAGGAAATACGGGTTTCCATTGTAAGCAGTTGCGGATGTTCCTAAATATTTAATTTTTGGACTGTCCTTTAATTGATCGGGCTTGTTCATGTGAGCAAACTCAACATTCTCAACAATTAACAGCTCTGTTGGTTGAAAGACCAATCATAAATGCACTTACGACACTATTGCTCATTTCAAGTATCTTCCTAACGCAGTCCATCTAAGTTAAATAATCTTAGCTGAAGAACAAGGTACTGCGCATGCTTAAATAAGATTAGAAGAGCATCTTTGGAAGTTCAGATGCCGTGTTTAGGAAATTGGGATGCATCCGGGACCATTTGGCGGGGACATCGTATGCATTTGCCCTACGTAGGTCAAGTTCACGCTTTCATATATGTCCATTTTCGTAAGAAAAGGACAGGAATGGTGTTCGAAATATCTGTGATTGTTCGCGAAATTACCTTAGAGAATTTTGGTGTTTGATTTTCGCCAATCATGTCTAAGATTGTGTGTAAAATGTCTGGTCGTGGTTTGAAGGAAGAACGTCATCGCATAAGCTGCGATTCCTCTGCCTTAGAAAGGCGCCTCAAGGGTAGATTCGCCGCTTGAGCCCTTTTGAGAATTAACTATGGTCGAAGCGAGCTTATGACCTTGTCCATGTCTGCTCTGAGGCAGCTCGGCTCGCGAGAGCTTCGACCTAGAGCCATTCTTCCCCTCTTTTGCTCCAACACCGGCTCCAACTCCTTCCCTCCCTTTGGCGAGTGGATCGGTCGCCCATAACACTTTTATCTGCGTCAAATTCATCATCTTGAATGATAGGTTCACCAACCGGGACTTGGCGGGACTTGTCGACGACTGAGCAGTTCGGGGACATGCCCATCATGACCAGTGCCGAAGGAGTCGAAGGCTTGGCGGTGGGCAGGTCGTCAGAGGCGGAAGGATCGGGGCGAAGGAGGGGGCTGCGGCACTTGGAGATGGAGGAAGACTCGTTGTCCCGTCTGGATGGCCTGAGTCTCGTGGGTGTGTGGGTTTTGAAATAATGGGTTGGACTATAGTTTTTCTCAGCCCATTTAAGCCCATTTTAGAACGAAAAAAAACGAGTTACTCGTACAAATTGGACTCATTAAATTTGAGTCATAAAAAATGACGGGATCATATCAGTAGTCACAAGTCTAGAGTCTACCGTGAGAAAAAAAGGGATTGCATCCCACACGCCAAATTGACTGGTTACCAACACAAAGATAATTTATGAACTGTAAGATCACTTTTGCATTTACTAATACTTATGAACGTAAAGGTAATTTAATAACGTAGAAACTAATTTCATGAATGCAAAACTATGACTTACAAACATCATTTTGCAGTCATGATACAATAAAGATGTTACTACAATTAGACCGTGCTAGCAATTTATTAACAATAAGTATAATTAAGATCATCCAAAATTAGCACTCACCCTATTTACTAATCGCAAGGGAAATGACAACCTTAGAGTTGCATTGCATCTTAAAGGGTAAATTACTACTTTTAATTACTTACTATAAGGCATATGATTGTCTTAAGAGACGCTGCTACTTTGAGGAGTACTTACACTTAGTGATTTCCTTATAACATAGCAAATTATCTCAAACCACCGCAAGTGATAAAACACTGGCTAATTGACCTAAAGCTGTGGTAAATTGGGTAAACTCCTCACAATAATATTGCACTTATTGTTCGAACCGTTTTATTAAAACTAATGACATTTCTTAACACTTCGTAAGTTGGGGATGTTGTCGCCAGTAATTATCCATTGATGATTTTAATTTTCTTAATTAGTCGCAATTGGTAGTTCATTATGGTTAACCACTGGCATACTTTTTTTTCTTCCGCAACTGGAAAGTCCCCGTCATACGTGATCTAGTTAAGGGAAAAACAAATACCTTAGCATGTGTTCTCTTCTTACTTGTAACCATCTGTAATCCGACTACAACCACAAGTCACTCCTTACATTAAGCACATCATATAAAGAAAGAAGAAAGAGAAGAGAATTCCATGTATTAATAGTAACTACTGTTGATACTCCATTCCATCATCCATGTAAACTCCATTCTTTTACATGCATCATCCATCATCGTCTAAGACACTTATTGTTTAAACCAGCACATAGACACATGCATTCTCAAACGTATCGTACATAATTGGCTAATGGGCACACTGAACAGCACATACTATATAGCATCTACTCTTGCATGGCCTCATGGTTCAATGCATTTCTTCTAGGACAAACGCACTTAGCAGTAGACAGCCACTAAACCATAGGATCCTCGCTCTTCCCTTTCTTGAAGGCTTTGTAGACTTTCGGAACTTTGCAGACTAACCTCAGGACTTTGAGTACCAATTTCCAGATTAAGCGGATTATATGGCACAGGAAAATAAGATACATGAATCCTGCCCATGCTCGCACCGCCTTTACAACTACTGGATCGGTAAGCAGAGCACACGTTTTGTCCTTCTCCGGTGAGGCGAATACCAGGAGGATTGAATAACTCCATGCTGTGCAGGTTATCGCAACCCACATAGTTAGCATTACAATCCAAGTGGTGATCCGACGCCGCTTTAAGGGGAGACCACTTATGAGAAGTATAATGGTGCTAAGCGATGCGATGAAGCTTATCGTGTTCAATGCTTTGAACGACTTGTAACAGTTCTTGAAGCCCGGCATTGCCTTTGCAGATTCGTTAGGTGGGTCCTTACCCGCTTCGTAAGCTATGGTAGCGACCAATATCGCCACCACCATTAGCGCCTGATGCATACCCTTTTGCCACTCTCTGTTCCTTTCCCTCTTGATCTCTTTTTTCTCTTTTGTCGTAAGTGGACGGAAGGTGGTGACCGTGTTATTCGGAACGACTGTTCGTTTGGACGGGTCGTGATTCTCTGAAATTTGAGGAACATAATGCACTATCTCTAAGGCTCTTTCCATGCGTTGGCTTTGTGCCAGTAGGCCTAGTGCTGTGAACCCTTTGGAGTTCGTAATGTTTGGGTCTACTCCTTTATTAGTGAGGAAGATTATAGTCTGCAGATGAATAACAACAAAGTGTACCAATTGATGTTAAGTTTGAACTAGACAAGCCCATGTTATATACTTTTGAGGACTAAGTTTGCTTCTAGTGTTTTTGAGTCCTCAAATGTTTGTGATTATTATGTGATGCCTTCAAAAGGGAATCTCATTTCTTGTTGAATTTCTTCTGCTTCTCTGTTTCTATCTTCCTTCTAATCTAGATGAAATTAGTGTGAAAATAATGTGAAGCATAAAGTCGTAGTTAATTATATGGACGAATGACTTCTTTTCCAAATATTAAGCTTGTGATGATTTAGGAAAAAGTGCTAAAAAAGTCTTAAATCATAAATTTTTTATTAGTGCCAATTTAGTCCTAAACCTTTTGATCTAGTGTCAATTCAGTCATTTCGGCTAATTTTAACAAGATATTGCTGACTTGGACCCCATCCGATTTATGTGGCACAATTGATACCGATGTGGATAATTTTTAATAATATATTAATTTTTTTTTTTAATTTTTTTTTTCCTTTTTACTTTCTTTTCTTGGTGACCAATCGTTGACCACTAGCCATGGCCAAGTGGCCTAGACTTGCTTGGGTGAGGGGTCTTTGTCACCCGCCATAAGCGAGGTTGATCCCCATTAAGGACTCCCTCCCTTAGGCTAGGTTAGCCTCGCTAGATCTAGCCCAGGCAAGCCTAACCTTGGCCCATGCTAAGGAAGCCTTCGCCTTGTTGAGGTCACCCTTGCTTGACTAGGCCTTGCCTTTGGTGGGCAACAACAACCCTCGTTCAGGCAAGACGAGCTTGTCTAGCCATGGGCAGTGGTCAGTAGAAGGAAAAAAGAAAAGAAAAAATAAAATAATATATTATTAAAAACTATCCATATTAGCGTTGCCGTGCAATATAAGATAGTTGGCATTAATATCAGTAATTTTTGACCAAAATTAGTTTGATGGATTGAATTGATACTAAATTAAAAAGTTTAGGACTAAATTGACATAATTAAAATATTTTAAATTTTTTTTAACCCTTTTCCTTGGTGATTAATAAATGGATGTCTTTTAACTGGCGATTCTTTCTAGAACATTCATGTTTCCTAAAACTGCCAATTTGACTAATGTAGAGGCTTAGTTGTATGAACATACCTCAGTTTGTCCATCTGTAGCAGCCAAATGTAAAATTGTGTTGCCATCTTCGTCCCCCGAGTTGATGAACTGATCATCACCCAATATATCTATCAAAAGCTTCAAAGCTTCCAGTCTATTGTGCTTCACACATAAATGCAAGATCGTCTGGCCATTTTCAGCATCATTGCGGGCTGCATCAGGACTTGCTCGAACCAAGCATTCCAACACATCCACATGCCCTTTCATGGCAGCGACATGAAGAGGGTTTCTTTTGTATCTGTCATAGATGGAACACATTTCTGGGCTAACTCTTAACAAGCTTTCCACTATGTGAAGGTACCCTTTTGCTGCCGCGAGATGAAGAGGCGTCGAACTCTGAGAATCTTGCTCTCTTGCCAGCTCAGTCTTTCGAGCTAGGATCTCTTCCACGAAATCCAAGTGTCCAAGCATGGCTGCGATGTGCAAAGGAGTCTCATTGCGATTCCCAGTCATGATTCTGTCAAGAAGCAACTTATCTTTTTCGAGTAACTCAAGCAAAGAATGCACATTTCCTTTCATGGCGGCTTCATAGAGCTCGGACTCCATGTTTGGCTCTCTAAAATGGGAGTTTCGGGATACTCACTACTCCAGTTGGGAGTTGAATATATATTGTCAAGGTAGGCTTGACGAGGATCAGAAAATGATTTGTGGGTAATTTGACATCTCTTATCTGCAAGTACGTGGCTCAAGTTTCCGTTGGCCGAACGTCGTTGCGCCTCGGATGTTTCCGTACACACGCTAGGAGAGACGTTAGCTCACGGCTCTATAGAAATCTGAGAAATGCAACTCCCTCATTTAAAAAAGTTTTAGACATGATGGAAATACGACTAAAGCAACTTTCTCCTTAGAAAAGTTTCTTAAAAAGGTTTTAGACAAGATGGAAGTCTGAGAAAAGCGATATTCTCTTTTAGAAACGTTTTTGGCGGGAAGTGGGCAACCCTGAGTTACTCAAAATTGTGACAAATACTGGATGTATCAACCTCATGCTTTTCTGCCGTACTCTCGTCGAGTGAACCGTGACCTTGACCAAAACAGACAAAATGCAAAAGTATCACCACAAAATGGTTCCCAGCTGTATCCCCAGTTCTCTAAAAGCAGCATCTCAACTTCAAAGACTTCAATTATAGTCTTATTTGAGCCTGCACACTACTTGATTCTTCTGAAGGGATTATTCAACCTCATGAATTGTGTCAGGAAGATGCTTGAAATGAGGGATAGTGTCATAAGTGCATTCGCAATTAGTCTTCCTACCAAAATAGTCGAAAATGATAGACCCAGCAAAAAAATAGAGCGTAACTAGCGATCAATAGTCTTGGTATAAATTTGATTGTCCATTTTCTGTTCAAAAACCAATTAACATTTGAAGGTATGATCAGCAAAAAGAAATGATCATAAATTGGAGAAGGAGAAGATAATCTACGAACGGCAAGATGACATCGGGATGTAGTAATTATCCGGTATTATCATAATTTTCTTCAATTAGTCAAAATTGTTAGTTGATTATTTTTTATTATTTCAGTATTAGTAATAACTTCCTTTCATATTTTATAACTCGACGATAGGGGTTTCGAGATCTTAGTTCGAATTATCGATCTTTGCATATACATCGAAAACCGTCTCATCCACATGCATCGGGTAAGATTCCGTTTACAAATTATAATTGGAAACCATCTCTAATTGAGGATCAACCTATATTAAGGACTAAAGTCTAATTTGACATGGAGAATTCGAGCTTTGTAAATGATTAATCCCCAATTTGTCCCATTCACATGCATCAGCAAAGACTTTACCCATAAGTTAGATCTAAAACTATCTCTAATTGAGGATCGAGCTTTGTCAAGGTTTCGAGTCTAATTTGATACGAAATTTTCGAATAATTAATCCCTATCTATGCACACAAATCTATCTTGTACACATGCATCGGTCAAGACTTCACCCGTAAATTACAGACAGAAAACCATCTCTGATTGATGATCAAGCTTTGTTAGGGTTTCGAGATCTAATTCGACTTCTATCCCGATTAATTTTTCAACATGGAGCATTCGAAATTTTCGGCTGATCAAGTACATGCATACGCACCTCTCGCACCGTCTCGTCCACATGCATCGGCCGAGACTCCATTCCTAAAAGCGGCACGCGCGCCTCCTTAAACTACAGATTTTTTTTTTTTCGCGTTCACACCGAGAGAGTCGTGGTACGAAAGTCTTTGAAAAAAGCACGTCCGCCGGACATCAGTAATTAGGTTCACACCCACTTTTTGGGCAGTAGTTGTCATTAGATTGAAATTTGAAATTGTACTCCTATGAAAAAGGTAAAAAATGTCCCCAAGGCTTATCGTACAAGCTGCCCGGTGCCATTGTGGACCATCCCCACACCGAAAAGAAGCACTCATCCAAGAGGAATTTCACCTCTTCACGCACCATTTGATCGACCACGTGGATCTTACGTCGAATCCGAATTCTTTAAAATGAAAAAATCGTCCGATCCAATTCGAAATTCTGAAATAAATGAAGAAATAGAAGGACAGGCCTGTGCTCGAGAATCAACAACACCCGTTACATACGTCGGGTTGCCCGACATCAAACGATGTTTGAACTCAGGACTTCTTGCTTGGATTGGTAAAATCAATTGGGCATTAAACTATGTTCTCTCGGCCGATCTCGTGGGGAAGGTGGATCGGGACCTCCCAAAAAGAAAGTCATTATATATATAATTATATATGCATATGTATATGTGTATTATATTGTATTATATAATTATTTTTTTGGGGGGGGGGGGGGGATTTTGCGGGATCCGAAAAACCGCGTGTTGAATCGCAAGAGAGCGAGAGGGTCACCGTCCCGCACCAACCACCGACACCCACCCCCGCGGGGCCCCCCGTAAAGAGAACCGCGTTCACACTTGTCCTCCCCCTCCTTTTGAATGCGCAGCTATCCTCTGCTACGCGCCCCCACAGAGCCTTCCACGCCATCCGCCCAATCGTGCCTCGCCACGTGGCGGCCTCCGGCGCCATCTGCTCTCTCTCTCCCCCCCCCCCCCTCTTCCGAATTCCATATTTTCTCAAAAAAAGAAAAGATGGAAAAAGCTGAGCGTCCGTATGTTTGCAAGCTTTGAGTGAGGACTAAATCAACTAAAAAGAGAGAAAATGAAATGTATTTGAATTGCTTTCGACATGTCTCGAGTGCCTGTCCATCCAAGCCAATAATCGAACCTTTGGCTTGATGACAATTTCCTTTTCTTTTCCACCCTTTACCAAATCAAATCAAATAAAACAGCCATCCATTATACATCTAAACTCCATCTTTTCCATGAATTCAACAGGATTAAAACATTTATTGTTTTCACAAGCACATACCATAATCTAATGCATCGGAGCTAAGTTGTCTAATCGGCACACAGAACAACGCATGCACTGTATAGCATCTCCTCTTTTATGGCCTTAGGTCTCAGGGCGCTTCTTCTGTAACAAACACATTTGCAGCTATATAAAGCCACTAAACCGTATGATCCTCTGGCCTGCGTTCTGTCGAGGCTTTGCGGACGAATTCCAGAACCTTGCATACCAATTTCAGGATTAAACGAAGCGACACAGGAAAAGAAGAGCTATCAATCCAACCCATGCCAGCACCACAAGTCCAATTGCACCAATGAACGTTTTCAGTTCGCTCGCTAGTGTGAAGACAAATACGGAGATGGCATAAGTTGCCGCTGCAAAGCCTATTGCAACCCACGTAATCAGCATTGCAATCCTCGTGGTGATCCAATGCCACTTTAGAGGAAGACTACTCATCAAAAGCATAATGATACTAAGCGACACAATGAAGCTTATCATGTTATATGTTAAGAAGTTCTTATACGCGTTCAGGAACTTATCTGTCATTACAGATTCACTCGCAGTATATGCTGCAGTCTTTTCATCACCCATGAAATCTACTTCCCAAAGGCCGTGAGGTGGGGTAATGCTGGCTTGGAATGTCATGGTAGCTAGCAATGTCACTATCACCATTAGCATCTTATTGCCACTTTCTCTTTCTTTCCTCACTTTCGCCTTATGCTAGTAGGGCGAATGTCGTGAAACCTCTGGAGTTCTTAATGTTTGGTTTAACTCCTTTATTAGTCAAGAAGAGCATCGTCTGCAGAGGAGTAACATCAAAATGAATCGATTGGGGGTCAAATTTGAACTAGACAATCCGATGTTACTTACTTTTCAGGATTAACTTTGCTACTAGCATTTTTCAGTCCGCTAGTCATTGTGACTATTATTTGATGCCTTACTCATCCCTTGATGAAACTCTTTTGCTATCTCCGATTCTATGTTCCTTCTGATCTAGATAAAGTAAGTATCAAAATTGTGTGAAGTGTAAAGTTGTAGTTTAGTATATGGACCAACGACTTCCTTCTTTTTTAAATATCATGACCTACAATGGATATCTTTTAGCTTCCGAATATTTCTAGGACATTAATGTATATTAGAATCACCCTTTTCTTTATTAATAAGCTCACTAAATTTGACTCTTAACAAACTTGCCACAATGTTAGGGTATCTTTTAGCTACCGGAGATGAAGAGGGAATCTTGCTCTCTTTCCAGCTCGGCCTTCCGAGCTAGGACCTCTTCCACGAAATCCAAGTGTCCAAGCGTGGTTGCAATGTGTAGAGGATTCTCGTTATGTTTTTGGTCATGATTCTATCAAGAAGTAGTTTATCTTTTGTGAGCAACTCAAGCAGAGAATGCACATTCCCTTTCACGGCAGCTACGTAGAGCTCGGAATCTATGTTTGGATCTCTAAAAAGAGATTTTCAGAGTACTCTTTCCTCCATTTTGAAACTTGAATAAATACCATCACAACCAGGTCACCTTACACAGGGCTTGACGAAGACCGAAAAATGATCGGTTTTCGTCAGCAGGTATTTGGCTCAATTCCGGCAAATGTCCTTGAATGTCAGAAAGGAAAATGATTTATGTGAGGATTCGGCTGTCGGCCATTTTCTGCCGAGTCTCGTCTCCACTGGTCCTACATAAGTCAAGTTCGCACATGTAAGATGTCGCGTTGATGCCATGACGTCCTTTGATGATGTAAAGCAGCCACACTCTTTTCATGCAAATTGTAATGAATTACTTTGAAAGGACATGAATTTCATCGGTATGGGAGTTATAATTTTTGCACTATCGCACGCTCAATCGTAATGAGCCGCAACCTAGGCACTTTCAGATAAATTAATCTGCCGTATGGGTGTGTTAGGATAGAACCAAATGAGCAATAGAATCATTAGCACATTAGAAGTCGGTCTTCTCAACAATGTTGATCCCAAGTGATTTTCAGCTCGCCAGTAGTTTAAGCTCAATATGGAGACATCAGCCTTGTTATGCCTCCAAAATTCTGCCAAAGAGAGTTGATCTTCTCTTTCTCCCATTAAAAAATTCAAAGATTGAAGGACCATAAGTTTCTATTCATTTGATCAGTCACGAAAGGCCTAAATGGCACTAGACAGGGAAATGAATCACTCAAAATGCACACCCCTGCCACGACAGAAATAATTTTCTTATTTAGATGAAGAAGCCTAGGATGATTGAACGCGTAACCTTGACCTACATTAACCAAATGCGAATAGTGTCACCACCAAAATGGTCCACAATTGTATCCCCCAATTCCCTAAAGGTAGCATGTGTTAGGAAGATGCTTTTGCTATAGCCTTATTTGGGCCTGCACATTACCTTATTCTTCAGGAGGATTATTCAACTTTAAGGATTGTGTTAGGAAGATGCTTGAGTGCATTTACGATTAGTCTTCCTACCAAAATAGTCACAAAATTTTGAGCCTATGAATCTACTATATCATAACTGAAGTTTTTTGAAGAATTATGTATTGATATTAGACTCTTAATAGATAGATGCAGGTTAATAGTCCCCGACGCCTTCACACAATATTAGACATGATTAGCTAAGATCAATTACCATAATTTTCTATGTTACTTTTACCGAGCAATTAGAGATAAATCAACATCATGCTTTTCCTTTCTCATCGAATATGGACATGTGTGAACACGTGATCTTGACCTACATAGACTAAATGCAAACAGTGTCACCACAAAATGGTCCCCAACTGTATGCCGCAATTCCCTCAAAGCAGCATGTCAACTTCAAAGACTTCCATTATAGTCCCGTTTGAGCTTGTACATTACTTGATTCTTCAAGAGGATTATTCGACTTTATAAGCACTAGTTAGGAAGATGCTTGAAATGAGCGATAGTTGTTGGAAAATATGGCTTCGAATTGGATAGAGTAATCAAGTCGAACTCTCAAGCGTAATATCCTCTCTTTTTTTTAAATATTTTTGCCTTACAATGTTACTATTGGTCATTGATAAATATCCTTTAGGATACAACAAAGTCTCATATTATTAAATAGCAATTCTAGTATTTTTTTCAAGGTCTCTCTAGGAAACAATTGAATGGCTGTAATTTTGGAAAGAAGACTTGAAATGACTTAATCCTCATTCATATATATATATAAACATCGGTTTTAAAGAATATAGGTAACTCTTTAGGAAAGGTTGCAAAGTGAACAAATGTATTATTTCGGGAGAAGTTGCAAAGTGAACATACGCAACCATTCGAGAAAGATTGCAAAGTGAACAAACGCAATCCTTCGTGAAAGGTTGTAAACTGAACAAGTATAATTTCAAAAATTATCTTAAAAAGGCACATAAAATTCGGAATAATAAAAAAATAAAATAAAATATTTTTTTATAAAATAAAATTCCGAATTTCATAATTTCCAAAAATACTTAATGAACAAAAACAACCTTTCAACTAATAAAGTTTAATAAGATAACCGTACGAAATAAAATAAAAATAAAGGAGATAATCGTATGAAATAAAATAAAAATAAAGGAAATAATCGTACGAAATAAAATAAAAATAAATGAGTTAGTACTAGTTAAACTGCAGGTGCACAAAGTGTTAAATGTGCCTAATAATCGCACACACGCATGCGAGTATTGTGAGGTCTAGCCCACACCCCATTCTTTTCTTTGAACACATTAGAAAAGACTCACACTTATAAATTGACCCATCTCCTCCCAATTTTCCTACGTGGGGCAAGAAAAAGCACAATTTTTTCAACCAACAATAGTGTCATAAGTGCATTTGCAATTAGTTTTCCTACCAAAATAGTCAGAAATGATTTAGAGCCAGCAAAAAAATTAAGAACAAGGAGCAATCCGTAGTCTTGCTGTACATATGATTGCCCAATCTCTCTTCGAAAACCAATTAACATTTGAAGGTATGATCAGCAAAAGAAATGATCATAAATTGGAGAAGGAAAGCCAAAATTGTCCGAATCAATTTGACCTGTTGAGTTGCTTCCCAGAAGGAAAGAGCTAGAGAACCATGTCATGTGAAAAAATTAAGCAGGTTACATTCTTGGATCACTTGCTCCACTGCATTCAGAAAACATGACAAAGAATTCTTTAAAATGTTTTGATTCTTCCTAGCGTGAAATGTGTAAAAAATTTGTCGGCACCTAATCTTTATATTGACTTTCATTTCTTTAACAGTGGAGGAGGTGAACAATGTACATTAGGAGGACGGAGAGCTGCCACGCACATCGCTGGGGATGTATTAGGACGAGTTTGGTTTGGCCACCCCATGATGTGGATTTTGATCCTATCTATCGTGTCGATGGCTGTGGTAAGGACTTCCCTTATGTCGTTGTGCTCAAAGCAGTGTATTAGCCCTTCAGAGCACGCATTTGAAGGCATTTGGCTTTTGCCTTCTAATCTCGAGACCACAAGCAGGTGCCCAGCCGCATTGGCCTCCTCGGGGATGCGTCCAAGCCCGGGGCGATCGGCTGCCGATCCTTTGATCATGGAGAAGATGCAGATGAAGCCCTGCGTGGGGGAGCAAGTCAGATCAATTTCTGCAGGAATATCAGCTAATAAAATGTCGTCCTATAATTGTGATGATTGCCTCTTCAGTTCGTTTGATGTCCATTCCGAACCGTGTTTCTCCGGGTTCGGGGACTAGTTCTATTGAAACCTCCGCAATTCCCGGTAAAAACCATAATCTTATCCCATGAACCATTTGGACAGTCATTGTCTGGCTATGTTGCTTCCCCAAACTAATTTCTTTTCCTGTGGGGATGTTCTTGCCCTTAGGAAAAAAAAGAAGAAAAAGACCGGAAGTAGTCACTCACCGTGCCAAGAATTAGAAGCTATATTTACATGAAGGAGCTATAATCATGGACAGATCTCAAGAGCTTGGCGAAGAATCCCAATGGAAGAGAGAATTTACCGACGTCATGATCTGTTCAGTTTGGATGTTGACAAAGACGAGGAATTCCTGAGGAAACCGACGCACAGAACCAGGCCATGGACCGGGTTGTAATGGCCTCGACGGTGTGCTTACCTGGCAGCGGCATAAACAGAGCGGAGCTAACTACCGGAGACCGTTGATCGGGCAAGTAGGTCCCAACTTTCGCCTTCCAGTCACATCTCATGCCTTTCTTCTTGAATCCTGCTGTGTCCACATTCACCACCCGCCTGCTCATTTCTGCATCGCCAGATGGAAAGTCCTCATCTTATCCCTTTGCATGATATGCACGCATGCTCGTCCAAATGAATGTTCAAGAGGTAGCATATATATCTACCAGCCATCATCCTAGCAGGATAATTGTGGATGAATGTTTGCAGCACATTGGGATGGACTTTGATTTTCCTGGTTTTGTCTCCAGGACCTCTTGCCCAGTGAACGCAATCCGTGATTTACTATTGTGAAGTTCTAGTCTGAAGGCCTATGTTTAATCGTCTCGAGTGAAAATTTTGAACAGTTAAAATCAATCAAGTTTAACTAGAAATACTAAGACTTCTGTCCAAACCATGTTCAGCTTGACCGGCCAGTGAATGTTGTTGTGATAATTTTTAAATAATCTTTGTTTATTTTTATCCAATTTTCTATTATTTTTTCTTTTTCTTTTTCATTTTCATTTTTATTTCTTTTTCCTCTCCCACCTCATTGGGCTTCTTCTCACAATGACTGATGAGGCCTTAGTGAGACTAGCGGCTGCAAAGCCCTTGCGGCCACAAAGCCCTTGTCAGCCACATGTGAGGATCACGGCCCTTGCTCGGCCTCCCTTAGATCTAGGCGAGGCCTAGGGGCCGCGGGTGAGGGCCACAACCCTCGTTGGTGGCTGATGAGGGCTTCGCGGCCCTCACCTAGTGACTAGCGAGCCTCACTAGCTATTGCAGAAGAAGCCCAAGGAGGAAAAAGAGGAAAAAGTAAAAGGAAAAAAGAAAAAGAAAAGAAATTAATTTAAAAAATTAGAAAAATATTATTTTAAAATTACCAAGTTGATGGCAACGCCAATTGGCCAAGATTAATCGGATGGATTAAATTGATATCAATGTAAAAAAAGTTAAAATTAAATTGATCAAGTTAAAATTTTTTATACTAAATTGATATCAATATTATATATTTAAGATTTTTTTGTACTTTTCCCATTATTACTTTGACCTGAAATCCTAACATGCGGACCTATATTACCTTTGATCATTTAATTTTCGCACGAGACTCGCGGGAATCAGAACTAAGATGATGGTGCCATCCCAATTGCTATTTGAGCTGCGGGGCCTCCATTTTGGTAGCTCTTTTGCTTTTTTCTTAAATTGGGTAGTAAAGATTTTTTCATATATCCACCGGGCCGTTATATTCCAATCTAATTGCCGACATACAATGACTAGAAATTCAATCGAATTGTTAGAATTTAGTCTGTATTAGAGATAGTCCTACATACTCTATTAATCATTTGATAATTACAAGCCCCTAAAAGATTTCGTAAGACAGAACTAAAACCGGGCCATCATCAACCGGCCTTGACTTCGATGGTCTTGGTCTTCGGCTCCGGCGGCCGCACCTTCTCGACGGCCACCCTGAGCACCCCGTCCTGGTACGCCGCCGTCACGGTCTCCACATTAGCGTTCTCCGGCAGCGCGAACCTCCTCATGAACTTCCCGGTCCTCCTCTCCATGCTCAGGTACTTGGCCCCTTCCTCTTTCTCCCTCTTCCTCTCCCCGCTCACGACGAGCACGTTGTCGTTCTCTATCTGGACCTTGATCTCGCTGGCCCTTATCCCGGGCATGTCCACGACGAACACGTAGGAGCCCGGGTACTCCACGACGTCGGCAGGGGTCGCCGCCATGGCCTTCGCGTCGCGGATGTAGGCGCGCGAGGGGTTGCTCCTTGATTTCTCGGGCTCCTCGGGGAAGTCGAGCATGTCCTCGAGGATCCCAAAGAGGCGCGAATCGAAGCCGAGATTACGCAGATCCATTGGGCTGTTCGCTTTTCGTCGTCTTGAAGATGGAGTGTGCTTGATCGTGGGATGCAGAGGCTGGAGCTCTAGTTAACTGGGGTTTTATAGAGCAGTTTGAAGGAGGGGATCGCCATGAGAGAGGTCTTGAGAGAGTTCTGGAGAAGAGTAGAGGGAATTTTGCTCATGATGGGTTTTGAGATGCTTCGGCAATCTTCTGTAATTTACCATAGAGATTACTAAATAGGGACATTCACCTTTTTAATGACACGTGGTCCATTTGATTAAATCTGTATTAATCAATCTCATCTTCCTATCATAGTGCACACTCGAACGTCGAGTAAATGCAAGATTTGCCATCATTTTAGTAAATCCTTCGCCAGGTAAGATTTCTTTGATGAAAAATTGTTAAGAAGTATTTGAAATTTAGATTTTAAATGTCTATTAAGATAGTTCCAAGTTTTTTTTTTCCTTTAAGATAAGTTATCAATCGAATAAAGTGTAAGAAAAAGTCATAAACTTATTATATTTGTGCAATTTAGTTATAAACCTTTTGATTTGGTATCATTTTAGTCATTCTGAGAAATTTTGGCTAGATATTGCGAACATGGATGTCGGTTGGCTTACATGGCCCCACTGGTACTAACAGAGATAGCCTTTAATAATTTTTAAATAATTTTTTGATTTTTCTCTTTTTTTTTTCTATCTTTTTTTTTCTTACCTTTCTTCTTCATTTTGTTGGTGACTAGCCACCGGCCATACGCAATGGTTGGGCCAATTGGCCTTGGCTAGAGCCTTAGCGAGGGCTTCCTTGGCATAGGCCATGGTTGGCCTCACCTAGGCCAAATTTGGTGAGGCGTGCCTGCCTAGCTATCACCTATGGTCAGTCGCCAGCAAAAGGAAGAAAAAGAAGAGATAAAAACGAAAAAAGAAGAAGAAAAAAATCAGACAAAATAATAAAAAATTTAAAAAATATTAGAATAATATTCCACATTAGCATTGGTGGTGCCACGTTAGCCGGCTAGCGTTTATGTTAGTAATGTCCAACTAAAATTTATCGGAAATATTAAATTAATATTAGATCAAAAGATTTATAACCAAATTGATACCTATGCAATAGATTTATAACTAACTTGACATTCATACAATGATTTATGATTTTTCTGACACTTTTCTCCTATCGATCATAGAGTATCCACAATTTAATTATTACTTATTTTAATAAATAGAACTTGGAAGAACCTTGCTAGTTGAAATGTGAGATTGGCAATTTCTTACCAACAATGGCTAGAAATGGAAAAGAAGAAAGGAAACTACCATTGATCATGCATGTTAGCGATCATTTCTAAACAATGAATTTGTTTAGCTTAGTTGAAAAGCGTATTTCGAAAACTTAAACTGATAGATGGACAGAAAAGAAAATGTAAAGTGCACTGAAATAAAATAGAGCATGATTTGGCTCTGGTATTTTGATAAAAGATTCAACTTAAAAGCTTGAACTGATAATAGAGGGAGATGACATGTATATAAAATGTAGACAAACCTCACCATCAAGCAATATGAAATATTTCAACAGTCATACTTTAAAAAAATTTGAGATTGAACGTTAACTAATAATTTGCTTCATATGTCTCGTAATTATAAGAATCATACAAGCTCCCATCTGTGGGGGCAAATGTATAATACAAGCTTCTAAACAAAGGAGGCATGACGGGATATCATTAGCCACGAGTCTAGGGTCTGCTGCAAGAAAGAAAAAGGGACCGCATCCCACGCGCAAAATTGACTGTTTACCAACAAAAAGATAATTTATGAACTGTAAGATCACTTTTGCACTTACTAATACGTAAGAACTTAAAGGTAATTTAATGACGTTGAAACTAATTTTATGAACACAAAAGGAAATATGGGTTTGCATTGTACACAGTTGCGGATGTCCATAAATATTTAATTTTCGGACTCTCCTTTAATTGATCAGGCTTGCTCATGCAGTCAAACTCCACATTCTCAACAATTAGCGACTATGTTGGTTGAAAAACTAAGCGTAAATGCACTTATGACACCTTTGCTCATTTCAACCATCTTCCTAGAAGAGTCCACCTAAGTTAAATAATCTTAGCTGAAGGATAAGGTACTGCGCATGCTCAAATAAGAACATAAGAAGAGCTTTAGAAGTTCACATGCCGTGTTTAGGAAATTGGGGATTCATCTGGAGACCATTTGGCGGGGACATCATATTCATTTGGCCAATGTAGGTCAAGTTCACGCTTTCTTATATATCCATATTCGTAAGAAAAGGACAAAAATGGTGTTTGAAATATCTGTGATCGTTCGCGAAATTACTTTTAGAGAATTTTGGTCTTTGATTTTCGCCAATCATGTCTAAGATTGCGTGTAAAAAGTCCGGTCGTGGTTTGAGGGAAGAGCATCGTCGCACAGGCTACGATTCCTCTGCCTTGGAAAGGTGCCTCAAGTGTAGATTCGCCGCCTCAGCCCTTTTTGAGAATTAACTATAGTCGAAGCGAGCTTATGACTTTCTCCATGTCTGCTCAGAGGCAGCTCGTTTCGCAAGAGCTTCTTCGACCTAGAGCCATTCTTCTCCTCTTTTGCTCCAACACCGGCTCCAACTCCTTCCCTCCCTTTGACGAGCGGATCGGTCCCCCATAACACTTGTACCTGCATCAAATTCATCATCTTGAATGTGACACCAAACGGGACTTGGCGGGACTTGAGGTTGAGGACTGAGCAGTTCGGGGACATGCCCATCACGACCAGTGCCGGAGGAGGCGAAGGCTTGGCGGTGGGCAGGTCGTCAGAGGCGAAGGATCGGGGCGAAGGCACTTGGAGATGGAGGAAGACTCGTTGTCCCGTCTGGATGGCCTGAGTCTCGTGGGTGTGTGGGTTTTGAAATAATGGGTTGGACTATAGTTTTTCTCAGTCCATTTAAGCCCATTTTAGAAGGAAAAAAACGAGTGACTCGTACAAATTTGGACTCATTAAATTTGAGTCATAAAAAATGACGGGATCATATCAGTAGTCACAAGTCTAGAGTCTGCCGTGAGAAAAAAAGGGATTGCATCCCACGCGCCAAATCGACTGGTTACCAACACAAAGATAATTTATGAACTGTAAGATCACTTTTGCATTTACTAATACTTATGAACGTAAAGGTAATTTAATAACGTAGAAACTAATTTCATGAATGCAAAACTATGACTTACAAACATCATTTTGCAGTCATGATACAATAAAGATGTTACTACAATTAGACCACGCTAGCAATTTATTAACAATAAGTATAATTAAGATCATCCAAAATTAGCACTCATCCTATTTACTAGTCACAAGGGAAATGACAACCATAGAGGTGCATTACATCTTAAAGGGTAAATTAGTACTTTTTAATTACTTACTATAAGGCATATGATTGTCTTAAGAGACGCTGCTACTTTGAAGAGTACTTACACTTAGTAATTTCCTTATAACATAGCAAATTATCTCAAACCATCGCAAGTGATAAAACACTGGCTAATTGACCTAAAGCTGTAGTAAATTGGCTAAACTCCTCACAATAATATTGCACTTATTGTTCGAACCGTTTTATTAAAACTAATGACATTTCTTTAAACTTCGTAAGTTGGGGATGTTGTCGCCAGTAATTATCCATTGATGATTTTAATTTTCTTAATTAGTCGCAATTGGCAGTTCATTATGGTTAGTATTTTTCCATCTTTAGTTGGCATTATTACCCCAACTGGAAAGTCCCCGTCATACGTGATCTAGTTAAGGGAAAAACAAATACCTTAGCATGTGTTCTCTTCTTACTTGTAACCATCTGTAATCCGACTACAACCACAAGTCACTCCTTACATTAAGCACATCATATAAAGAAAGAAGAAAGAGAAGACAATTCCATGTATTAATATTACCTACTGTTGATACTCCATTACATCATCCATGTAAACTCCATTCTTTTACATGCATCATCCATCGACGTCTAAGACACTTATTGTTTAAACCAGCACATAGACACATGCATTCTCAAACGTATCGTACATAATTGGCTAATGGGCACACTGAATAGCACATAATATATAGCATCTTCTCTTGCATGGACTCATGGCTCAATGCATTTCTTCTAGGACAAACGCACTTTAGCAGTAGACAGCCACTAAACCATAGGATCCTCCCTCTTCCCTTTATTGAAGGCTTTGTAGACAAATTTCAGGGCTTTGCAGACTAACTTCAGGACTTTGAGTACCAATTTCCAGATTACGCGGATTACATGGCACAGGGAAATAAGAGACATCAACCATGTCCATGCTTTCACCGCAATTACAACTACTGGATCCTTAATTGGATTAAGCGGATCATACGTTTTGTCCTTCTCCGGTGAGGCGAATACCATGAGGATTGAATAACTCAATGCTGTGCAGGTTATCGCAACCCACATAGTTAGCATTACAATCCAAGTGGTGATCCGACGCCGCTTTAAGGGAAGACCACTTATGAGAAATATAATGGTGCTAAGTGATGCGATGAAGCTTATCGTGTTAGATGCTTTGAAAAACTGGTAATAGTCATCGAAGCCGTTCATTGCCTTTGCAGATTCGTCAGGTGGGTCCTTACCCGCTTCGTAAGCTATGGTAGCGACCAATATCGCCACCACCATTAGCGCCTCATGCATACCCTGTTGCCACTTTCTTTTCCTTTCCCTCTTGATCTCTTTTTTCGTAAGTGGATGGAAGGTGGTGCCCGTGTTATTCGGAAAGACGGTTCCTTTGGATGGGTTGTGATTCTCTGAAGTTTGAGGAACATAATTCACTATCTCTAAGGCTCTTTCCATGCTTTGGCCTTGTGCCAGTAGGCCTAGTGCTGTGAAACCTTTGGAGTTCGTAATGTTTGGGTCTACTCCTTTATTAGTAAGGAAGATTATAGTCTGCAGAGGAATAACAACAGAATGTACCAATTGATGTTAAGTTTGAACTAGACAAGCCCATGTTATATACTTTTGAGGACTAAGTTTGCTTCTAGTGTTTTTAAGTCCTCAAATGTTTGTGACTATTATGTGATCAAAAGGGAATCTCATTTCTTGTTGAATTTCTTCTGCTTCTCTGTTTCTAACTTCCTTCTAATCTAGATGAAATTAGTGTGAAAATAACGTGAAGCGTAAAGTCGTAGTTAATTATATGGACAAATGACTTCTTTTCCAAATATCAAGCCTGTGACGATTTAGGAAAAAATATTAGAAAAGTCTTGAACCTAGTCGAGCGTAAGTGTATGGTTAGTGGTCGGTAAAAGGAAGAAAAGGAAAAAAGGAAAGAAAAAAAATCAGAAAAATATGAAAATATCAAAAAATATATTATTAAAAATTATCCATATCAGCATTGCTGTGCAACATAGGACAGTCGGCGTCGATATTAGTAATTTTTGGCCAAAATTAGTCCGATGGACTGAATTGATACTAAATCAAAAAGTTTAGGACTAAATTGACATAATTAAAATGTTAAGGATTTTTTTAACACTTTTCCCCAGTGATTAATAAATAAATGTCTTTTAACTTGCGAATATTTCTGGAACATTCATGTTTCCTAAAACCACCTTTTTTGTTGATAAGCTCAATGAATTTGACTAATGTAAAGGCTTGGTTATATGAACATACCTCAGTTTGTCCATCTACAGCAGCTAAATGTAAAATTGTGTTACCATCTTCGTCCCTCGAGTTGATGAACTGATCAACACCCAATATATCTATCAAAAGCTTCAAAGCTTCCAGTCTATTGTGTTTCACGCATAAATGCATAATCGTTTGGCCATTTTCGATGACACTATGAGCTGCATCGGGTGTTGCTTGAACCAAGCATTCCAACACATCCACATGCCCTTTCATAGCTGCAACATGAAGAGGGTTTCTTTTGTATTTGTCACGGACGAAACATATTTCGGGGTTGACTCTTACCAAGCTTTCCACTATGTGAAGATACCCTTTTGCTGCCGCGAGATGAAGAGGCGTCAAACTCTGAGAATCTTGCTCTCTTGCCAGCTCAGTCTTTCGAGCTAGGATCTCTTCCACAAAATCCAAGTGTCCGAGCATGGTTGCAACGTGCAAAGGAGTCTCATTGCGATTCCCAGTCATAATTCTGTCAAGAAGCAACTTATCTTTTCCGAGTAACTCAATCAAAGAACGCACATTTCCTTCCACAGCAGCTTCATAGAGCTCGGAATCCATGTTTGGCTCTCTGAAATGGGAGTTTCGGGATGCTCACTACTCCAGTTTGGACTTGAATATATACTGTAAAGGTAGGCTGACGAGGATCAAAAAATGATTGGTGGATAATTTGACATCTCTTATCTGCAAGTACGTGGCTCAAGTTTCCGTTGGCCACACCTCGTTGCGCCTTGGATGTTTCTGTACACACGCTAGGAGAGACGTTAGCTCACGGCTCTATAGACCTAGTCAAACTCCGCCACGCCAATCGTTCGTAGACATTTGGAGTCTACTTACAACTTGTTCTTGGGGGTAGTAAGAAGGAACTCCAAAGTTAAACATATTCAAGTTAGAGCACTACTAGGATGGTGACTTCTTGAAAAAGTAAGTGCCCATAAGTTAGAGGACAAAACTGTGAGATTCACTATGGTATGGGCCAAAAAAAAGATAATACTTTGAGTGAGTTAATTCAATGATGTTATAATATGGTATCAGGGTGGAACTCTCCCTAGTAAGTGTATGGTTTATGGATGAACCACACGGAAGTTGGTGGACTCATAATGACTCAGTCTCATGAGGGTGGGGAGTAGTCGCCAAAACAAAGGGCTCGGATAATGAGTGGCTTAAGGTAGGCTTTTAGGATGGTAGAGGGGACGAAAATGAACTGAATTATGCATTGGATAGAGGAAAAGCAATTTTGGGAAGTATGTGCGTGTCCACAAAATTTGGAGTGGGATGAGCCAAAACAGACAATAACTCGAGTGATTTAATTTAAGAATGTCTCACTATATAACTACTCAAACTTGGCATCATAGATAGGTTATAGACGCTTAAAATCTACTTGCAACTATTTCTTAAGGGAATCAAGCAAAAACCCGCAAGCTCTTCTTCAAATGTGTGTTTTGGCAAATCGAAATTTAATTTGTTTGGAAGTCCCTGCCGTAGATTGCCCTAAGGAAGCTCCCATTCTCCTTTTGATTGTCGCTTTTCTCTTAATGCTTCATTGTGACGATGTTCTTCCCTTAAACCATGACCAGACATGTTTCTCAACTGCTACAGTGAAATTATAGCCTTCCCCATAGAAATCTGAGAAATGCAACTCCCTCATTTAAAAAAGTTTTAGACATGATGGAAATACCAGAAAAGCAACTTTCTCCTTAGAAAAGTTTCTTAAAGCAGTTTTAGACAAGATGGAAATCTGAGAAAAGCGACATTCTCTTTTAGAAACGTTTTCGGCGTGAAGTGGGCAACCCTGAGTTACTTATTACAGTTACATGATATTACCAAGAATCAATCATCTGCATTCTGCATCACCCTCGCCTGGTTCATCCCAAGGTCCTAGGGATGTGAGGTAAGGGAACGATTCTTCAAGTTCATGTGAGGATACAATCTATATATAAACAGAGGCTATTCCTTCATATGTTCAGTGGATTAATTCACAGATACGGCTTTTGCCCCATGTATGTCTTTTTGCATGTTTGCACACGTGTGTTAAAACTTTAGATTGGCCGATTTGAGCGGCAAGAATGTTGAACATAAAAATCTCCTATGTCAGAATCGAGGATTTTTGAAGAATTATGTGCCGATATTAGACTCTTAATGGATAAACATAGTGTCATAGTCCCCGACGCCTTCTCACAATGTTAGACATGATTGGCTAAGATCGATGACCATGATTTTCTACCGTACTTTCCCGAGCGATCAAAGATACATCAACATCATTCCTTTTCCTTTTCTTTCACATATGGACATGTATGAACGCGTGATGTTAACTTACATAGACCAAAAGCAAGTTGCGTCACCACCAAATGGTCCATGGATGTATCCCCCAATTCCCCAAACGCTGCATGTGAACTTCAAAAGCTTCTGCTATAGTCTTATTTCGGCCTGCACATTACCTAATTCTTCAGGAGGATTATTCAACTTTATAGATTGTGTTAATTTACCTTAGAGATTACTAAATAGGGACATTCACCTTTTTAATGACACCTAGTCCATTTGATTAATCTGTATTAATCAATCTCATCTTCCCATCATAGTGCACACTCGAACGTGGAGTAAATGCAAGATTTGCCATCATTTTAGTAAATCCTTCGCTAGGTAAGATTTCTTTGATGAAAAACTGTTAAGAAGTATTTGAAATTTAGATTTTAAATGTCTATTAAGATAGTTCCAAGTTTTTTTTTTAAAGATAAGTTATCAATCAAATAAAGTGCAAAAAGTCATAAACTTATTACATTTGTGCCATTTAGTTTTAAATCTTTTGATTTAGTACCAATTTAGTCATTCTGAGAAATTTTGTCAATATATTGTTGACGTGGACGTTGGTTAGCTTATGTGGCACAACTGGTACTAACATGGACAATTTTTAAATAGTTTTTTGATTTTTTTTCTTTTTTTCTATCTCTTTTTTCTTTCCTTTCTTCTTCATTTTGTTGGTGACCGGCCACACGCAATCGTTGGGCTGGTTGGCCTTGCCTAGCCATGGCAAGGCTGAGCCCCAGCGAGGGCTTCCTTGGCATAAGCCAGGGTTGGCCTCACCTAGGCCAAATTTGGTGAGGCCAACTTGCCTCGCTATTGCCTATGGTTAGTCACCGGCAAAAGGAAGAAGAAAGAACAGACAAAAAGAAAGAAAAAAAAGAAAAAAAATTAGATAAAATAATAAAATATTTAAAAGTTATTGTTAGTGCTAGTGATGCCACGTTAGCCGGCCATCGTCCATGTCAGCAATATCCAACTAAAATTTATTGGAAAGACTGAATTGGTATCAAATTAGGACTAAATTGACACCAATATAATAGGTTTATGACTAAGTTGACATTAATAAAATAAGTTTGTGACTTTCTGATACTTTTCTCCTATCAATCATAGGGTATCTGCAATTCAATTATTACTTATTTTAATAAATAGAACTTGGAAGAACCTTGCTAGTCGAAATTTGAGATTGACAATTGCTTCCCACCAATGGTTAGAAATGGAAAAGAAGAAAGAAAACTACCATTGACCATGCATGTTAGTGATAATTTCTAAACAATGAATTTGTTTATCATAGTTGAAAAGCCCATTTCGAAAACTTAAACTGATAGATGGAAAAAAAAGAAAATGTAAAGTATACATGAAATAAACTAGGGCACAATTTGGCTTTGATATTTCGTTCAAAGATTCAACTTAAAAGCTTGAATTGATAATAGAGGGAGATGACATATATATAATGTAGATAAACCTCACCGTCAAGCAAAATGCTTCATATGTCTTGTAATTATAAGAATCATACAAGCTCCCATTTGTGGGGGCAAATGTCGGGGTGAGCATCGGTCCTGGGTCAACCCTAGACCGACCTTGACCGCCCAACCCTGCCGGTCCTGGTTCAGTTCCCAGGGAGACTAAGGCGGTCCTAAGTCCTAAAATTCATGGATCAGCACTGTGTGGGTTGGTTCTCGATCCTGAGAGTTCAATGTCGGTCCAACCCGGACCAACCCTGACTATATATATATAATATTAATTATAATTTTTTTGGTAAAGTTATTTATAATTTTTTTATATAAAGAAAACCCTAAAATAAATGGCGTCAACAACATTAAATAACTATTTAGTGAGTAGTTCAAGTAATTTTACATTATTCTTTAATAAGTTAGATTTTTAATGTCTTTTACGGTGTTAATAGTTATAATTTACAAATGAGGAAAATGTTTTTGTGAGGAGTCCTTACGGTGTCCAAAAGGGCATAAACAGCTCCTTTACGGCATCCTCCTTTAGTACTCATTCTCTTCTATCTTATTTGTCTTCTTAATCTTCAATTTGCCAAAATTGAGAGAAACAACTTCTCCGCTTGCCACTCAACACTCGCCTTGCTCGCTTTGAGTCACTCGTGCCGCTCGCCGCTCGATGCTCGCTTGGCTTGCTCCCCGCTCGACACTCGATGCTCACTCTGTTCGACGCTTACCCTACTCGACCCTCATCGCTTGCCTTTCTTAACTGACCTTGCTTGTCATTGAATTCAATGGATCGGTCCGGACCTCGGTTGCCCTTTCAAGGAGTACAAAAAATGAAATAAAAAGTTATTGATTGGTCCCGGGTTGACCCTAGAACCGGACCGAACCCATTGGGTCAGTCCGGTCCTCAATCACTTTTTCAAGGAGCATAAAAAATGAAATAAAAAATTATCGGTTGGTCTTGAGTTGACCTTGGAACCGAACCGAACCCATTGGATCGGTTCGGTCCTCGGTCCCAAGCTTAATAGGATCGGTCCTCGGTCCCAAAAATTAAGGACTAGCATTGTGCGGGTTGGTCCTAAGGTTAGGGGGTGGACCGGCCCAACCCGGACCATGCTTACCCCTAAATTATACAAGCTTCAAAACAAAGGAGGCATGAGGGGATCATATCATTAGCCACGAGTCTAGGGTCTGCTACCAAAAAAAAAAAAAAAAAAAAAAAAAAAAGGGACTGCATCCCACGTGCAAAATTGACTGATTACCAACAAAAAGGAAATTTATGAACTGTAAGATCACTTTTGCATTTACTAATACGTAAGAACGTAGAGGTAATTTAATGACGTTGAAACTAATTTTATGAACGCAAAAGGAATTATGGGTTTGCATTGTACACAGTTGTGGATGTCCATAAATAATAATTTTCGGACTCTGTTTTAATTGATCGGGCTTGTTCATGCAGTCAAACTCGACATTCTCAACAATTAGCAACGTTGGTTGAAGACTAAGCTTAAATGCACTTATGACACCATTGCTCATTTTAAGCATTTTCCTAACACAGTTTAAATAATCTTAGCTAAAGAATAAGGTACTGCGCATGCTCAAATAAGAATATAAGAAGAGCTTTACAAGTTCACATGCCGTGTTTAGGAAATTGGGGATGCATCTGAGGACCATTTGGCGGGGACATCGTATTCATTTGGCCTACAGGTCAAGTTCACGCTTTCATATATGTCCATATTCGTAAGAAAAGGACAAAAATGGTGTTTGAAATATCTGTGATTGTTCGCGAAATTACCTTAGAGAATTTTGGTCTTTGATTTTCGCCAATCATGTCTAACATTGCGTCTAAACAGTCCGGTCGCGGTTTGAGGGAAGAACATCGTCGCACGGGTTCCGATTCCTCTGCCTTGGAAAGGTGCCTCAAGTGTAGATTCGCTGCATCAGCCCTTTTTGGGAATTAATTATAGTCGAAGCGAGCTTATGACCTTCTCCATGTCTGCTCAGAGGCCGCTCATTTCGCAAGAGCTTCTTCGACCTGGAGCCATTCTTCTCCTCGTTTGCTCCAACACCGGCTCCCAACTCCTTCCCTCCCCTTGACGAGCGGATCGGTCGCCCATAACACTTGTACCTGCATCAAATTCATCATCTTGAATGACACCAACCGGGACTTGGCGGGACTTCAGGTTGAGGAGCAGTTCGGGGACATGCCCATCATGACCATTGCCGGAGGAGGTGAAGACATGGCGGCCGGCAGGTCGTCGGAGGCAGAAGGATTGGGGCAAGTGAGGGGGCGGTGGCACTTGGAGGTGGAGGAAGACTCATTGTCTCGTTTGGACGGCCCGAGTCTCGTGGGTGCGTGGGTTTTGAAATAATGGGTTGGACTATAGTTTTTTTCAGTCCATCCTAGCTCATTTTAGGGGAAAATAAATAAATAAAACGAGTAAATGGTACCAAATTTGGCTCATTAAATTTGAGTCATAAAAATGCTAGGGGAGGCGAAGGCCTGGCGGCCGGCAGGTCATCAGAGGCGGAAGGATTGGTGAAGAGATGGGGCAGCAGCACTTGGAGATGGAGGAGACTCATTGTCTCGTCTGGACGGCCTAAGTCTCGTGGATTTGTGGGTTTTGAAATAATGGGTTAGACTATAGTTTTTCTCACTCCATTTTAGCCCATTTTGGGGAAAAAAAAAACGAGTTACTCGTACCAAATTAGGCTCATTAAATTTGAATCATAAAAATGACAAGATCATATCATTAGCCACGGGTCTAAAGTCTGCTGTAAGAAAAAAAGGGACCGCATCCCAGGGGCCAAATCGGCTGGTTACCAACACAGATAATTTATGAATTGCAAGATCATTTTCGTATATACTAGTACTTAAGAACGTAAAGGTAATTTAATAACGCTTAAACTAATTTTATGAACACAAAAGTATGACTAACAAACATCATTTTGCAGTTATGAAATAATAAAGACGTTACTACAATTAGACCGTGCTAGCAATTTATTAAGAATAAGTATAATTGAGATCAACAAGAATTAGCACTCACTCTTTTTACTAATTATAAGGGAAATGACTACCTTAGAGGTGCATTACATCTTATAGGGTAAATTACTACTCTTAATTACTCACTATAAGGCATATGATTGTATTAAGAGACATTACTACTTTGAAGGTAAATCACTCAATTTATCGCTTGAGAGTACTTACACTTAGGGTGTATTTGGCAACTGGCCAAATAGTACAAATTTATATTCTTTTGTTAGTTGAGAGTAGATTTGAAGTAGAAATCCATTTGATAAAAACTTTGTTCCTGAGAATAGATTTGGAATAGAATCAAGGAGTAGAAAAAAGTTGATTCTTTTTCTCGGAAACAATTCCAGAATCAAAGCCAACCCATTTTTTTTTTTCTCTTCTCTCTTTCTTCTTCTTGTTATTCTTCCCTCTCTCTTCTTCTTCCACTGCCGTTGCTAATCATCGGCGACTGGTTGGGCAAGCTCCGGTGAGCTCACTAGAGGCTTGCTAGGCTAGGGCGGGGTCCGACGAACTCACCGGAGACTTGCCCAGCCATTGGGGAGGCTCGGCCTCGCCAGATTTGGATAGTCCCCCTGTCATACCTAACCTAATTAAGGGAACAAAGACCTTACTACGTCTGTAATCTGACTACAACCGCAACTCACTCCTCACATTAAGTACATCACATAAAGAAAGAAGAAAGAAGAAAGAGAAGAGATTTCCATGTATTAATAATACCTATTGTTTATACTCCATTCCATCGTCCATGTAAACTCCATTCTTTTACATGCGTCATCCATCAACACGCCTAAGACACTTATGGTTTAAACCAGCACATAGACAAGCACATTGCATTCTCTGACGTATCGTACATAATTGGCTAAAGAGCATGCTGAATAGCACATACTATATAGCATCTACTCTTGCATGGCCTCATGGCTCAGTGCATTTTTCTAGGACAAACAAATCTGTAGTAATAGACAGCCACTAAGGTAGCGCATGAAAACGTTTCTGTTTCTCAATATTTTTGTTTTTTTGTTCTTCAGAACAAAAAAAGAACAGAAACCCGTTTGGTAATGCCAAGTTATTTTTCTATTCTCGGGAATAGAAAGTTAGCCTAGGAATAGATTTGGAGCAGAAACGAAAATTAAAAAAAAAAGTTGATTCTTATTCCCGAAAATAATTTTTAGAAATAAGTCAATTTTCTATTTTATTTTTCTTTTTTCTCTCTCTTGCCGCGATCACCTTCAACCGCCCGGGCTTGAAGCCACCGCCGCTTGCCGCTGTCGGTCGTTGGTCGCCGCCATTGCTGGTCGTCGATCGCTGCCGCCGCTAGCTCGGCCGGTTGCCGCCGGTTTCTTGGTTACGCCGCTGCCGGCTCGCTAGCCGTCGTCGCTTGCACAACCGCCGACCACCGACCGTCACCGCCGATCGCCGCCACATAGCCCATCGGTCCCCCCTCCCAAAGCCGGTGGTCGTCGGTGGCCGATGGGTTATGCGGCGACGATCGTGCGGCGGCGGCGATCCGTGAGCAAGAATAAAAAATGAATAAATACAAAAAAGAAACTGTTGCGTTATCAAATGCATTTCTATTCTTTTTCAATTCCAAGAATATAAATTTTGTATAGTTACCAAACGGGTTCTTTTACTCAGAAATTGTTTCCTGGAATAGAAATAGAAAAGAACTATTTCTAAAAAAAAAACTCTTCCCAGCCAAGAAGCGTTGTTATTATTCTACCTCTTCCCTTTTCCGAAGGCTTTGTAGACAAATTTCAGGACTTTGCGCACCAATTTCCAGATTAAGCGGATTGTATGGCACAAGAAAATAAGAAACATCAATCCCCCCCCTACAGTTACGACTACTTTATCATTAGCATCCGGTGAGGATAATACCATGAGGATTGAATAACTCAACGCCGTGAAGGTTATCGCAACTCACATACTTAGCATTGCAATCCACGTGGTGATCCGACGCTGCTTTTAAGGGAGGACCACTTATGATAAGTATAATGGTGCTAAGCGATGCCATGAAGCTCATCGTGTTAAATGCCATGAACACCTTGTAAAGCCATTCCATGTCCGGAGGTGCCTTTGGTGGTGCCTTTGGTGGTTCCCTACCAGCTTCGTAAGCTATAATAGCTACCAATGCCGCCACCACCATTAGCATCTTATAAATATCGTTTTGCCACTTTCTCTTCTCTTCCCTCTTGCTCTCGTCGGTAACCATGTTTTTTGCATCGGTTTGTCTGGACAGGTCATGATTCTCTGAAGTTTGATGAGCAGAATCCTTAATCTCTGAAGCTCTTTCCACGCTTTGGCCTTGTGCTAATAGGCTTAGTGCCATGAAACATTTGGAGTTCATAATATTCAAGTCTACTCCTTTACTAGTCAGGTAGATTATAGTCTGTAGAGGAGTAACAATAGAATGTGTCAATTGATGTTGGATTTGAACTAGACAAGCCCATGTTATATAGTTTTGAGGACTAAGTTTGCTTCTTTTGTTTTTAACTCCTCTAATGTTTGTGACTATTATATGATGCCTTCAAAAGGGAATCTCATCGCTTGTTGAATTTCTTCCGCTTCTCTGTTTTTATATTCCTTCTAATCTAGATGGAATTAGCGTGAAAATAATGTGAAGCACAAAGTTGTAGTTAATTATCTAGACAAATGACTTCTTTTCCAAATATCAAAACTTGTGATGATTTAGGAAAAAGTGTCAGAAAATTCATAAACATATAACATTGGTGTTAACTTAATCCTAAACATTTTAATTGTGTCAATTTAGTCATAAACCTTATAACCTAATGTCAATTCAGTCATTTTGCTAATTTCAACAAAATATTGTTGATGTGGACCTTGTCCAGTCTATGTGGCATGATTGGCTCTGATGTGAAAATTTTTTGATAATATTTTCATATATATTTTTAACTTTTTTTTCCTTTTTACATCCTTTTCCTGATGACCAGACGTTGACCATTGGCCATGGCCGGGTGGACTGGCCTCACTTGGGTGAGGGTCTCTATCGCTTGCCACGGCGAGGTTGAACCCTAAAGAGGGCTCCCCTCACTCAGGCTAGGGCACCCTTGCTAGATTTAGCCTAGGCGAGGCCAAGCCCTTCCAAATTAGGCAAGACTAGCCCTTGCCCAAGCCAAGGCCAGCTTGCCCTGCCATGGCCAATAGCCAGTAAAAGGAAGAAGAAAGGAAAAAAAAGAAAGAAAGAAAAAAATCAGAAGAATATTAAAAAAATTGAAAAAAAAATATAATATAAATTTGTCCATATTAGCATTGGCCGTGCCACATTGGACAGTCGCATCCATATTAGCAATTTGTGGCCAAAGTTAGCCTGAAGGACTGAATTGATATTAAATCAAAATGTTTATGGCTAAATTGACACAATTAAAATGTCTAGATCTTTTGACACTTTTCCTTGATGATTTATAAATGGATATCTTTTAACTTCCGATTATATATTCATGTTTGCTAGAATTGCCTTTTTCGTTGATAAGCTCACTGAATTTGACTAGAGCAAAGGCTTAGTTGTATGAACATACCTCGATTTGTCCATTTGAAGCAGCCAAATGCAAAATCGTATTGCCATCTTCGTCCCTTGAGTTGATGAACTGATCATCACCCAAGATATCTTTCATAAACTTCAAAGCTTCCAGTTTGTTTTGCTTCACGCATAAATGCAGAATCGTCTGGCCATGTTTGACGACACTGCGGGCTGCATTAGGTGTCACTTGAACCAAGCATTCCAACACATCGACACGCCCTTTCATAACCGTGACATGAAGAGGGTTTCTTTTGTATTTGTTATGGACAAAACGAGTTTCAGGGCTGACTCTTACCAAGCTTTCCACTATGTCAAGGTAACCTTTTGCTGCCGCGAGATGAAGAGGGGTTGAACTTTGATAACTCAGCCTTCCGAGCTAGGATCGCTTCCACGACATCCAAGTGTCCAAGCATGGTTGCGATGTGTAAAGGAGTCTCATTGTGATTCCCGATCATGATTCTATCAAGAAGCAGCTTATCTTTTCCAAGCAAAGAATGCACGTTTCCTTTCATGGTGGCTTTGTAGAGCTCGGACTCCATGTTTGGCTCTCTAAAATGGGAATTTCGGGATGCTCACTACTCCATTTGGGGCCTTGAATATATATTGTAAAGTTAGGCTTGACGAGGACCAAAAAATGATTGGTAAAAAATTAGACATCTTTTTTCTGCAAGTACGTAGCTCAAGTTTACGTTGGCCGAACGTTGCGCCTCAAATGTTTCTGTACACACGCTAGAAGAGATGTTAGCTCACGGCTCTATAGACCTAGTCAAACTCCGCCGCGCCAATCGGTCGTAGACATTTGGAATTTACTTACAACTGGTTCTTAGGGGAATTAAGAAGAAACCTGCAATCTCTCCTTTAAGTTTGTTGTTTTGTGAAATCGAATTTTAAATTGTTTAAATGTCCTCGTTAATTGGCCTGAAGGAAGCTACCATTCTCTTGATCGTCACTTCTTTCGTCTTTATCGCGACGATGTTCTTCCCTTAAATCACGACTGGACATTTTGCACAGAATCTTAGACATGATTGGCTAAGATCAAAGACTAAAATTCTCTTAAGGTAATTTCACCGAACAATCAGAAATATATCAAACACCATTCCTGTCCTTTTCTTAAGAATATGGACAATGTGAAAGCTTGGACTGTAGGACGTAAATTGCGTAACCCCAAGATCTCCATAACTAGAACAAGAACATGCATAATTGAGTAGAAAGACTAACGCACCTGTTTTGGAATCCATTGTTCTTGAAGCGGAAGCGGAAACACAATGTTCCACGCGCAAGTCCTTCTCCTCTATTGCCCTCCGTATCACTGGCTCAATGAGGCGACCCCTCTCACGTGTAGCGTTAGGTAAACGCCCCTTAGGTGAGGATACATGTGAGAATTAGGGTTAGAGGAGAGACTTGAGCACTATTTATAGAGTTTCCAGCCAGTCCCTCTCATTACGGGCCAGGCTTAACTCGGCCCACACTAGCCAGCCCATATTAGACTAATTAAGAAACCTTCTATCTCACCTTAGACCAAACCCCGTAAAACGGTAAACGTTAAACGGTGAATTACAATATCAATTAATGTAGTCCACAATTAGAAAAACTCTTACATGGACATGTATGAAACATATTTCAGGCTGACTCTTGACAAGCTTGTCACTATGTTAACGCATCCTTTTGCTTCTGCGAGATGAAAATGCGTCGATCTCTGAGAATCCTGCTCTCTTGCTAGTTCGGCCTTGCGAGCTAGGACCTCTTCTACAATTTCTAAGTGTTTGAGCATGGCTGAGATATACACAAGAGTCTCTATGTGATTTTTGGTCGTGATTCGGTCAAGAAGCGGCTTATCTTTTCCAAGCAACTCAAGCAAAGAAGGCACGTCTCCTTTCACAGTGGCTTCATGGAGCTCAGACTCCATGTTTGGCTCTCTAAAACGGGAGTTTCAAAATACTCACTACTCAATTTGGGGACTTGAATGTATATTGTCACCAAGTCAACTTTCAAGGTAGGTTTGATGAAAAGCGAAAAATGATTGGTGGTATGTGGCTCAAGTCTCCGTTGAGCCTGGACATCCTTTGCAATCGCACTCTAGTCATGCAAAACTAGTTGTGAAATCAATTCATTCGGATAAACATGAAATTACGTAACCCAGGCACTTTCAAAGAAATTATACTCTCATATGGTCGTGTTAGGAAGATGGTTACAAATGATAATAGTACCATTAGCACATTAGATTTGGTCTTCTCAACATGGTAATTCCTAATGATTTCAAGCTTGTGAATGGTTTAAGCTCAATGTGGAGGCATTAGCCTTGCCATGCCACCAAGAAATTCTGCCAAAGAGAGTTGATCTTCATTTTCTACCATGATGGTTGGGATCTCAACTTTGCCGTCAAGGCTTGCGGCCATGTATGAGCCACCTTCGCTGGATGTGTGGACAAGCTACCTCATGAGCCATGGACGAGGCCAGATCTGGAGGCACAAACGCATCAAGCTTTGCCATCAAAGTGGCCAGTGCTGTGTCCAGGCCGAGCATTGTTGCGAGTCCAAGCCAAGCTACCCCTCCGTAGTCATAATGGCTGGCTCCATCTAGAATGCAGGCAGTAATTTTGTCATATCAGCTGCTGACGTAATACTTCGAACGTATGTCAATTTGTAAGTGAATCTAAATGATCGAATATCTTTTAAAATCATCTCATTTAGATGAAGATGCCTCGGATGTTTCTGGACACAAACGCTTGGACAAATGTCGCTCATGGCTCTATGGACGTAGTCAAACTCGGGCAACGCAGATCGGTTGCAGACATTTCGAATCTACTTACAACTAGTTCTTGGGAGAATTGAGAAGGAACCCGCAATCTCTTCTTTCAACTTTGTCCCTGTCCTTTACTAGTGAATATGGACATATATGAAAACCCGCGAACTTGACCTACACAGACTAAATGCATACAATCTCCCCATCAAATCGTCCCTAGATGCATCCCCCAATTTCCTAAACACGGCAGGTCAACTTGAAAAGCTCCTTCTATAGTCTTATTTGAGCCTGCACATTCCCTTATTCTTCAGCTAAGATTATTCAACTTGATGGATTGTGGTAGGAAAGATGCTTGAAATGAGCAACAGCGTCATGAGTGCATTTACGCTTAGTCTTTCAACCGACTTAGTTGCTAATGATTCCGAGCTAGCAAATAATTTAAGCACAATGAGCAAGCAGCAGTCTTGCTTTACATACGATTTGCCCATTTTTGTTCCGGTGAAATTTGCGATCGATTTCATGAACCATCCAGATTTCTCCAGCGGCTGTCCAACTGGCAATTTGGTAACTACGTCGAGAGCAAGCAAGTTGAGAAATTCACAGCTGTCCAAGATTGAAGAAGAGAAGACAAAAACTACAGCTGGAAGTCTAAGGTGGCTAACATCTTGGAGACTCTCCCGTCGGCAACGAGCAATTTGACAAAAAAAAAAATCAAAATAATTGTCCCACTTGTAGAATAAAGTCATAGGACAGAAAAAATCCTGTAAAACAAGTCAGCTTTTCTGTAAGACATGAACGAAATAATAATAAAAAAAAAAATCAATCCATAACGTTTACGTCAGCTTTTCTGTTTGAATGCGTTTAAAAAAATTTACTTTCTGGACGATCCTCTAAAATAGAGAGTGGGGTATTCTAACGATATTCCTAGTGACTTCATCCTCTATTTCCATTTGAGACACTCTTTAGCAAATGTATTTTGCTTCCACCGAGCCAAAAGAATGCGCTATTGAGTTTCTTCCCGATAGAAAGAGCAAGAAAACCAAGTCTTGTAACAAAATTAAGCACGTTACATACTCGGATCACTTGCAAGCCTGATGTAAAAGTTTTGTCGGCATGTAATCTTTTTGATTTTGACATTCAATCTTTTAACAGCGGAGGTGGCGAGCAATGCACATTAGGAGGATAGAGAGCTGCTGCGCCCACCGCTGGGGACGTATTAGGGTGCGTTTGGTTGGACCACCCCATGATGTGGATTTTAATCCTGTCCATCTTGCCGATGGCTGTGGCGAGGACTTCTCTGATGTCGCTGTGCATTAGCCCTTTAGAGCACGCATTCGAGACCGCAAGCGGGCGTGCAGCTGCATTGGCCTCTTCGTGGATGGATCCAAGCCGGGTGCGATCGGCTGCTGATCTTTTGGTCACGGAGAGGATGCAGATGAAGCCCTGCGCAGGGGACTAAGATCCATTTTTGCAAGAACATCGGCTAATAAAATGTTCTCCTGAGATTGTGATGATTACCTCTTTGGTCCGTTTGATGTCCATTCCGACCACTCCCCCATGCTTAGTCTGATCTTTTACCCATAACTATGCGTGGAAATTTAATTGGAAAGGCAAATGGGACTTGGTAAGATTCGAACTTAGGGCCTTCAGCTTTGATACATGTAAGAATTTTGTGGGATTACTGCCGACTGTTCTAAAAGTTTAAGCTGTTAAATGGAGACGTGACTTAATATTTAATTATTCTAACAGTATTAGTGATCATTTTCTAAACCATGCTTTTGTTGATCATGATTTTAAATTACCAATATGATGGTCCTTTGTGGGACAGGTATGAGTTAGTGACATAATATTTGTAAAAAAATGTGAAGTTGAAAGTTAACTTACGGTTTGCTTCTTAAGTCTTATAAAAATCTAAGAAAAACACAAGCTCCTCTATGTGGGAGCAAACGTATAATACGAGCTTCTTAGCGAAGGAAAAACGACGGTGTCATCATTAATCACTGGTCTAGGATCCCGTATGATAAAAAAAGGAGACGTCACCCCGTGTGCAAATCACTTGTAATTTACTTTGATAGTAGGCAATATACGCATAAAAAAAATGTAAGATAGCTTTAACATTTACAAATACTTACCAACGTAAAATAATTTAACTGCAACGGAATTAGTATTACGAACACAAAAATTTGACTTACGAACATCATTTTGAATTTATGATACAATAAGGTATATTACTATGATTAGACTTTGTTAGCGATTTACTAAGAATGGGTATAATTAAGGTCGTCAAGGATTAGCACTCACTCAATTTACTAATTAGAAGGAAAATTACTATTTAAGAGATGCATTACATCTTATGGGGTAAATTACTACTTTGAATTACTTTCTATAAGACTTATTATTGTCTTAAGAGATGTTACTACTTTGAAGGTAAATCACTCATTTTGTCTCTTGTAATTATCTATTGATAATGATTGGTAGTTCATTATGGTTAATTTATTTCAATCGTTAATGGTCCCTTTATACTTCATAACTTGATGATGATATTACTAAGTATTCCTACCATAGTGTAATTTCCCTCAAGAGGTCATTACTTGTAGTTACCCGCGTTGGTAATTACACCTCCAACAATTGTAATTTGCCTCAAATCGTTGTGATCTCAATTGCACCTCTAGCGAGTACTTTCCTTTTTAGCGTAGTAACTTAGCTTATAGTTCATAACGAGAAATTCCTATCTCTTAGCTCGAGTGAAAATAATCTATCTTTGGAGACAGTAAATTACCTCAAGTTATTCTAAGCTCAATAAGTCGTGAATTGGTGGGTTTGGGAGAGTCTGGGCTAAGCCTAATAGACTTAGCAAGCCATTAGTCTCTGCAGACGTCCGCGTGATAAGGCGCCAAAAAAGAGGTCGCGACAATGTTCAACGACACTACGGGCTGCATCAGGTCTCACTTGAACCAAGCATTCCAAAACATCCACATGCCCTTTCATGGTTGTGACGTGAAGAGGGTTTCTTTTGTATTTGTCATGGACGAAAAATATCTAAAGGTTGACTCTTAACAAGCTTGCCACTATCTTAAGGTACCCTTTTGCTGCCGCAAGATGAAGAGGCATCAAACTTTGACAATCCTGCTCTCCTGCCAGCTCGGCCTTTCAAACTAAAACCTCATCCACGAAATCCAAGTGTCTGAGCATGGCTGCGATGTGCAAAGGAGTCTCCGTGTGATTCCCAGTCATGAATTCATCGAGAAGTAGCTTATCTTTTCTGAGCAACTCAAGTAAGAATGCACATTTCCTTCCACGGCAGCTTCATAGAGCTTGGAATCCATGTTTGGGTCTCTAAAATGGGAGTTTGGGAATACTCACTCCTCCATTTGGAGACTTGAATATATGTCGTCACAACCAAGTGAATCTTCATAGTAGGCTTGACGAAGACCGAAAAATGATTAGTAGATTTTTCATCTGCAAGCATGTGGCTCAGTTCTCCCGAATGTCCATGGAGGGTGTGTTGGGATATACCTGGCGGCCATTTTCTGGCGAGTCTCGTCTCATTTGGTCCTATAGTGGTCAACTGGATGCTCCACTGAAACAAGCACTCAATAAAACACTCTTCTCTGTTCTCTCTCTACGTCGCTTTATTCACCACACGCTCGCACATGGAGCACCTTCTCCATTTAAAGGATGCAAGTCGGTGCATCCCAGCTTTCCACACTTTTCCAATATAAAATATCTCCTAAACTAATTCATCACATTGCAACTTACTTTTGATAGTGCTAGTATGAACACTTAGAGGGGAGTGAATAGGTGTAAAAACAAATTTTACAAGACTTAACAACTTAATTCAACTTATGTGAAAACCAAAGACTTAAGATATAGAATATTTGCAGTAATATATAAGACTGCGAATTAAATAAAGAGATAAGGGAAAGAGAATTGGAACACAATATTTATAGTGGTTCGGCTTAGACTAAGCCTACGTCCACTCTCTCGCACTGATAGCTCACCGGCTGGATTTCACTAAAAATCAAAAGAGATTTTACAATCGCACGTCCTTGATTCCACAGTGTAGAGACTCTACTACACTTCCTCAAGGTCTCACAAGTATCTAGACACTCTTTTGAATGCAAGTTTATGCTCAACGAATGAACTAGCAAAGAACAAGGAGTTTCAGACTTTGGAATTCTTCTATCTCGCACTCACTCGAATAACTAGAGAGTCTTCCTTATATACTCCTCCATGCCTTCATAACCGTTGGCACCTTCCAAATGAGTTCTTCCAATCTACCCGTTGGACATAATCAATTAGGGAGATCTCGAATTACTTAAGAAAAATAAAGATAGCTCACCAATCCTACTCGCTCATACAATCAGGATCTAGGTTTCCATAAGTACAACCTTCCAAGTATACTTTATCATTCAACGGATCTAAATTACTCAAATTAATTGTAATACGAATAATAGATCTTAAGATGCTATCTTCAGCCGTGAGATAATTTTCAACCAAATGAATCAAATCCTTAAAGATATACTCGCATCTGGATAAGACTTCTTTGTTGGTGTAAAAATTGTCAATGAGGGCAAATTTTAAATCTTGAGTCTGGCGGTCTTCAGACTTTGATGGAAGGAAACTTCAAAACAAATAAGGAAGTTTTCTCCAACAGCTTTGGCTTATTGGAAGAGGCGGTGAGAAAGGGAAAAATCTGGAGAGAAGGTAAAATATGGAAGAAGGGAGGGAGATATTTGGAAACCGGAAGAGGGAGAGGCGATGCTTCTCAACATGTCCCCTTGGAGATTTGACGTCCTTTGAAATTCGCTTCTGTCACAATGCTTCATTGCGACATGTTCTTCCCTCTAACAACGACCAGCCATTTTTCACACAATTTAAGACATGATTGGCTAAGACCAAATACCATAATTCTCTGCGATAATTTCACCGAATAATCAGGGATATATCAACACCGGTCCTTACCTTCCCTTACAAATATGGACATATATGAACGCGTGAACTTGACTTACATAGACCAAATGCAGACAGTGTCACCACCAATTGGTCCCAGGTGCCTCCCCCAATTCCCTAAACACGACATGTCAACTTCAAAAGCTCCTGTTTTAGTCTTATTTGAGCCTGCACAATATCTTATTCTTCGGCTCAGATCATTCAACTTTATGGATCGTGTTAGGAAGATGCTTGAAACGAGCAAGTTTCATAAGTGCATTTATGATTAGTCTTTCTGCCAAAATAGTTGCAAATGATTTTTAGCTAGCAAATAATTTAAGCACAATGAGCAAGCAGCAGTCTGGCTACACATTTCATGGCCCATTTTTGTTCAAACACCAATGTGCTTTTATGCAAAGATTAATTTACTTTGAAGGTATCAGCAAAAACAAAATGATCATAAATTGGAGAAGGGAAAGCCAAAAATAGTCCGAATCAATATCACCTGTTGAGTTTCTTCCCAGAAAGAAAGAACAAGAAAACCAAATCATGCGGCAAAATAAAGTATGTTACATGCTCAGATCACTTGCTCCACTGCATTCAGAGATCATGGCAAAGAATTCGTGAGAAAGTTTCGACTCTTCCTCGCACGACTAATGTAGAAAAATTGTGGGCACGAAATCATTTTATCTGGACATTCAATCAATAACTTAGTATTTTGTGAAAGCGAATCTTAATTTGTTTGAAATTCCTTGTCATAAACTGCCCTCATGAACACAAAACATCTGCTTCGGTAATTCTACGTTCTAGGATTTTCTACTTTGGTCTTAAGCTTATTGGGGGCGATTCTAGGGTCCCATATGGAAGAAGGGACCTTCATTCCGTGTGCAAAATTGACTGGCTTGACTGGCTATAGCCATTTAATTTTTAGTTTACTTTGGTTGTAGATGATTTTGCCAATTCAAAAGGGAAATTATGAATTATAAGATAAAGTTTGCATTTGCAAATATCTACAAACATAGAGGTAATTTAACGACATTAAAACTAATTTTATGAACACAACATATACTTGCAAACATCATTTGGCACTTATGATACAATAAGGTATATTATTATAGGCTTTGTTAAAAATTTACTAAGAATTGACCCAAAAAAAAAAAACAATTTGCTAAGAATGAGTATAATTGAGATCATCAAGGATTAGCACTCATTCATTTTACTAATTATAAGAAAAATTAATACTTCAAAAGGTACATTATTTCTTATAGGGTAAATTACTATTTTGAATTTCTTCCTATAAAGTAGAACATTGTCTTAAGATATGTTACTACTCTGAAGGTAAATTACACGATTTGTAACATGAGAATGCTTACACTTAGTAATTTTCTTATAACATTGTAAATTTATTTATACAGTCATGGTTGGTAGTTCATTATTGTTAGTATTTTTCCAGTATTAATCATATTTCATAACTCGATAATGGAATTACTAAGTAATTGTCCCACCATGGTCTAATTTTCCATGACATGTCATAACTTGTAGTTCCTATCCTTAATAATTATATCTCCGACAATTGTAATTTGCTTGAAATTGTCGTGATCTCAATTGTACAAGTTGTTTGTACGTTCCTCTTTTGCGTAATTTAGCTATACAGTTCGTAACAAGAATGCTTTGATGGTAAATTTCCATCTTAAAAGATGTTACTACTTTGATAGTAAGTTATTTCTTTTGTAACATGGAAATGCTTACACCTAATAATTTCCTTACAACATTCCCTCAAACCATGGGGTGTGACATATTACTTGGTAAATGACCTAAAGCTATGGTAAATTGGTTATACTCCTCACACTCTTGTTGCACTTGTTCATAAAATTGTATTCAAATAGTGACATTCATATACACCACTTAAATTAGGGATGTTGTACTAGTTATTCGGTAATTTCATAATTTTCTTCAATTAGTCAAAATTGGTAGTTCATTTATTTTCTTTTGTTTTAGTATTTTTCAATTATTAACAATAACTTCCTTTTTTTTACCAAAAAAAAAAAAAAAATTCCTTTTATACTTCATAACTCCACCGGCCATAATCCACAGTTCCTGTCCCGTATTATTATACCTCTAATAATTATAATTTACCCAAAATTGCCACGATCTTAGTTGCACGTCTAGTTTGCTCTTTCCTCTTTTTGTGTGGCAATTGAGCTATATAGTTCAAAACAAGAATTCCTATCACTTACCAGTTAACTAATGGGATGGTAAGGTACTTGAAATTGTCATAAGAGACACATCTTAAAATTAATAATTGACCACGATAATCGTAAGTCATTCACAAGTCCATGCAGATGGTAGTTAGTAATCTGTGTTTCTTAATAGTAAATTAACTCAAGTTATCATAAGCTCATAGGTCTAAATGATCGTAATTTTTATTGAGAAATCTAAGCAACCTAAAGTTTACTTTCTATTTCCCTTTTCTTAGTAAATCTACTTAAACAATCCTTTAAATTCATAATCAATGGATCCTATCCATATATAATAGTCCTTTTGATTGTCGTGATTTTCCTTAATTAATGGTAAAACAGTTCCTCCTGAACAAACTTCCTTAGTTGTCTATAAATTACCGCTTCAACTGATGCCACGGCTGAGAATTTTTGGCTTCAAATCCAATAGGTCATATTCTCTTTTTCTTAACCGCCACAAATCAAATCAAATGAAACAGCCATCCATTATACATCTAAACTCCGTCTTTCACAGGGATTCAACACGCATAAAACATCCATTGTTTCCACTAGCAGATACACACATGCATGCTATCGTAGCTAAGTTGTCTAATCACCACACTGAACAACACATACTGCATAGCATCTCCTCTTGCATGGCTTTTGGGCTCAGGGCACTTCTCCTATAAGGTCCCTCCTGCTGCGGACGAGTTTCTGGACTTTGCGTACCAACTTCACGGTGAAGAGAACAACGTAGCGCAGGCAAATAATAGCCAATAATCCATACCATACCAGCATCGAATAACTATTTATTTCAGCTGTTATAAACAAGTGCTTAGCCGGTGTGAAGACCCATATGGGGATGAAATAAGTCACCCCTGTGAAGGTTATCGCAATCCACGTAATCGGCATTGCAATCCATGTGGTAAGCCGACGCCGCTTTAGAGGAAGATCACTTATAAGAAGCATAATGGTGCTAAGCGATGCGATGAAAGTTATCGTGTTACATATTATGAAAATATAGTATGGGTCCCCGTACTTATCTGCCAATATGGACTCGCCCGCAACGTGATATTCACCATTATCATTGCTCGGGGAATCTGCTGGCGAAATGCCACCAGATGGGGTAATACTGGCTGCAACATTTGTTCTATCATTGCTCGGTGAATCTTCTTGCCAAAGGCCACCGGGCGGGGTAAGAGTGGCTTGGTATGCCACGGTAGCTAGCAATGTCGCTACCACCAATAGAGTCTGATGCATGTTGTTTTGCCATTTTTTCTTTCTTTTCCTTTTTTCCTCTATACTTTCTTCCTCTTCTCGTATAGGTGGATGGAAGGTCGTGACCGTGTCATTGGTGTGGACTGTTCGTCCGGATGAGTTTTGATCCTCTGAAATTTGAGGAACATAATCCCTAATCTCTGAGGCTCTTCCTGCGCTTTCGCCTTGTGCTAATAGACTGACTGCTGTGAAACCTCTGGAGTTCGTAATGTTCGGGTTCACTCCTTTATTAATCAAGAAAACTATAGTCTGCAGAGAAGTAACAATAGAATGTAGCAGTTGGGATCAGATTTGAACTAAGCACACCCATGTTATATCCATTTCAGGATCAACTTTGGCACCGGTGTTTTTTTAGTCCTGTAGTGTTGGTGACTATTACTTGACACCTTCACAAGGGAAACCCATCCCTTATTGAATCTTTTCTGCTACCGTCTAATCTAGATAAAATTAGAATGAAAATAGCGCAAAGTATAAAGTTGTAGTTAATTATCTTGACCAGTTAATTCTTTTCCAAATATCATAACCTTCAATGTAAAAATGGATACTTCTTAGCTACCAAAAATTGATAGGACACCTAGGCATCATAGATAGGAAAATAACACAAATAGTCCATTAATTTTAATTCAATGTGCAATGTCATCTTTATACTTTTCATCATTCAATGTGGTCCTTGAACTATTTTTAAATATTCACTTTAGTCCCTAAACTTTCAAGTTGTTTAATCTAGTCTCTCATTTACCCATAAAAAAGTAAAAAAAATTTCATAATTAATATATCGCTTAAAATTTTAAAATTCTCAGAAAATTCTCTTATTTCAATTTTCTTTTCCTAAATCAACAAAAAAAAAATGACTATCTTTTTATTAATTTTTCACCTTTTTGACATTTATAAATATTAAGATAGTTCTATTTGCTCATATTTTAACTTGTGATCTCTATAGTAACAAAAGTAAAATCTCATTAAAGTTGTATCAGGCTGATACTTCTATTATTTAATTTCCTAATTTACAGATTTAACTAAATTTATTGAGAAAAACACGAAACACAAAACCTTGAATTTCTAATCTGTCTAAAAATTAGGAATGAGTTTAGATTAATATAAGTACAAGAAAGTCTATAAATATACAAATATTTGTTAAATACTCTTATGAGAATACTTATTTTAAAGTTGAAAGGATTATGTAATCCAGTATAACTCTAACATTTTTCCATTATAGAGATTATAAGTTAAATACACTTAAATGGAACTATAGTTATATTTGTAAAAATAAAAAAGGTAAAAAGATAATAAAAGGAAAATATTTTTTTTTATTTGGGAAATTGATTGAAATAAAAGATATTCTAAAATTTGCGCAATGGTGCAATTGTGAAAACTTATAATAGTATCGAATGGCTTATTTGACTTTGGTGTGGAAAGCTAAGAGACTAGATCAAACAAATTAAAAATTTAGAAACTAGATCAAGTATTTTATGAATTGTTTAAGGACCATGTTGGATAAACTAAAAATCCAAAAATGACTTTGCACATTGAACCAAAGTTTAAGGGCTATTTGTATTATTTTCTCATCCTAGAACCACCTCTTTTGTTGATAAGCTCACTGAATTTGACTAGTACAGAGAGTTGATTGTATGAACATACCTCAGCTTGTCTATCAGCAATAGCCAAATGCAAAATTGTGTTGCCATCTTCATCCCCCAAATTGATGAACTGTTCATTGCCCAAGATATCTATCAAAAGCTTCAAAGCTTCTAGTCTGTTATGCTTCACGCATAAATGCAGGATCGTCTGGCCATGTTCAATGACACTATGGGCGGCATCAGGTCTTGCTCCAACCAAGTTTTCCAACACATTCACATGCCCTTTCATGGCTGCAACATGAAGAGGATTTCTTTTGTATTTGTCACAGAAGGAACATGCATCAGGGTAGGCTCTTACCAAGCTTTCCACTATGTTAAGGTATCCTTTTGCTGCGGCAAGATGAAGAGGCGTCGAACCCTGAGAATCTTGCACACTTGCCATCTCGGCCTTCTGAGCTAGGATCTCTTTCACGAAATCCAAGTGTCCAAGCATGGCTGCGATGTGCAGAGGAGTCTCAGTGTGATTCCCAGTCATGACTCTGTCAAGAAGTAGTTTATCCGTTTTTAGCAACTCAAGCAAAGACGGCACATTTCCTTTGACAGCGGCTTCATAGAGCTCAGACTCCATGTTTGGATCTTCAAAAAGAGGATTTCAAAATACTACCTCCTCCATTGGAAGACTTAAATAATATTGTCACAACCAAGTAAACCATCTCAATAGTCTTTGACGAAAAACGAACGGTAGATATCTCTTGACTGCAAGTATGTGACTCTCGAAGCTTTATTGTGGATAAGGATTCCTCTGTTGGTCATTTTCTGGCAGGTCTCGTCCCCATTTGGTCCTATATAGCTCAAGTTTGCACATGTAACATGTCCCGATTGAGCCATGACATCCTTGGATCATGTAAAGCAGCCACGCTCTATCCATGCAAATTATTGTGGAATCACTTCATTTGCACAAACATGTATATTTTGTTAGGACATGAATTTCATCCATATGTGAGAAATAATTTTTGCACTAACGCTCACTCAATCGGAATGAGCTGTAACCTAGGCACTTCTAGACAAATTATTCTGCCATACGGGTGTGTTTGGATAATAATTACAGATGAGCAATAGGATCTCATAGGATCATTGTCCCATTCAGAGATTCGGGTACGTATGGCTCTATAAAATGCCGTACGCGAGAGCACGTGGCCCCGCTGCCGCCGGACGTCCGGCCAGCTGCTCCGGTCACGTCGGCCCCCTACCCTGGTCATGTCACTCGGCTCTACTCCTCTGCTACTCTGCGCTGTCTGCCATCGACGTGGGGATTCGCCTGTCGGCCATTTTTTGCCGAGGCTCATCTATATTTTGTACTATATAGGTCAAGTTCGCAGACTTAGGCTCCGTTTGTTTCACGGAAAATAAGCCATCTTCGGAAAACATTTTCCCAGAAGTCATTTTCCAGGAAAATGGCTATATTTTCCGGCTGTTCGGTTGAAACTTAAATTTTGAGTGGAAAACATTTTCCATTGTTCGTTAATGACTCCTAACAAATTTTTTATTTTTTCTTTCTTTTTCTTTTTATTTTTTCCTTTTCTTTTCCTTCTCCTTCCTCCTTCCTCCTCCTCTTCCTCCTCCTTCCTCTACCGCCGCACGCCCGATGATGGCCGATCGCCCGGTGGCCAACCAAGATCCGGTCGCCCCGGGTCGGCGAGCTTGAGGCTCGGTTGATCTCGCCCGAGCTCGCCGGAGGTTCGTCGGGCTCTGGCGAGCCACGAGCTCGCCGGATCTGGCGGTGGAGCTCGGGCTCCCGATCCAGGCGAGCCGAGCTCCGCCGCCCGTCCGGCGAGCTCACGGCTCGCCCGGACCTGCGAGCTCGGGCGAGGCCGAGCCCCGCCCGGCTCGCCGGATCCGGCGAGGCGAGCTCCGCCCGGGCGGGTGAGGCTCCGCCTCGCCCAATCTGGCGAGGCCCGAGCTCGGCTTCCACAGATCGGGCTAGGCGGAGCCTCGCCGGCTTGGGGCGGAGCTCGAGCTGGCTCGCGGCCGCGGTCGGTCGCCGGTCACTGGCCAAGCTAAGGAAGAAAGATGAAAAGGAAAGAAAGAAAAGAAAAGAAAAAAAAAAGCATAAAAATAAAACAAAAATGTGTTAGTAAAAGGAAGAAGTTATGGAAAATGTTTTCCACTTTTTAGAAGTGGAAAACATTTTCCTTATCTTTGAAGGTAGTATTTTCCATTGATGGAAAATATTTTCCTTAAGTAATTGGTTTTCCGTGAAACAAACAACGGAAAATCCGGAAAACATTTTCCTGGAAGTTATTTTCCGTGAAACGAATGGAGCATTAGATGTCCCATTGGAGCCATGGCGTGCTTTTGATGATGTAAAGCAGCCACATTCTATTCGTGCAAATTGTCGTAAACATGAATTATTTGAAAAGACATGAATTTCATTGATTTATCAGAAATAATTTTTGCGCTTATGCTCGATCAATTGGAATGAATCATGACCTAGGAACTTTCATAGAAATTATTCTACCATATGGGTGTGTTAGGAAAATAGAAACAAATGAGCAATAATATCACTAGCACATTAGAAGTTGGCTTTCTCACCATGGTAATCCCAAGTGATTTCAAGCTTGCAAATAGTTTAAGCTCAACGTGGAGGCATCAGCCTTGCTATACCTCCAAAATGCCGCCAAAGAGTTACTCTTCTCTTTCTTCCATTAAAAATTTCAAAGATTGAAGGACCATAAATTCCTGATTGATTTGATCAGTCACGAAAGTCCTCAATAGTACAAGGCAGGGAAATAAATCACGGAGAATATATACCCCTACCACCGCAGGAATGGTTTTCTTATTTAAATGAAGAAGCCCAGGATGATTGTGTACACAAACGCTTGGACAAATGTCACTCACGACTATATGTAACAATCCGGTCCAATGAGGGCGGAGAGTAGTCGCCAAGCTAGAGGTTTTGAACAAGAAGTGGCTCTTGGCATACTTCTAAGATGGTGAAGAGGGCAAATATGAGCTGAATTGTGCATTAAATAGGAGCAAAGCGATTATGAGATATATATGTTAAAATTGGATGGCAAGTTTTAATTTGGAACTCCAAAGTTAAACATGTTCAAGTTAGAATGTTACTAGGATGTGTGACTTCTTGAAAAAGTAAATGTCCGTATGTTAAAGGACAAATTGTAAGATTCACTATGGTACGGTAAAAAAAAAGATAATACTTCGAGCGAGTTAATTCAAGGATGTTATAATATGGTATCAGGGTGGAACTCTCTCCAATAGGTATATGGTTCGGGGACAAACCACACGAAAGTTGGTGGGCCCATAATGACTCCGTTTGATGAGGGTGGGGAGTAGTCGCCAAAACAAAGGGCTCAGATAATGAGCGGCTTGTGGTAGGTTTTTAGGATGATAGAGGGGGCGAAAATGAATCGAACTATGCATTGATTTAAGGAAAAGCAATTTTGGGAAGTATATGCACGCAAGCGAAATTTGGAGTGGGACAAGCAAAACAAACAATAACTGGAGTGATTTAATTTAAGGATGTCTCACTATATACCTACTCAAACTTGGCATCATAGATAGGTTATAGACACTTCAAATCTACTTGCAACTATTTCTTAAGGGAATCAAGAAGAAACCTGCAAGCTCTTCTTCAAATGTGTGTTTTGGCAAATCGAAATTTAATTTGTTTGGAAGTCTCTGCCGTAGATTGCCCTAAGGAAGCTCCCATTCTCCTTTTGATTGTCGCTTTTCTCTTGATGCTTCACTGTGACGATGTTCTTCCCTTAAACCATGACCAGACATTTTTCTCAACTGCTACAATGAAATTATAGCCTTCCCCATAGAAATCTGAGAAATGCAACTCCCTCATTTAAAAAAGTTTTAGACAAGATGGAAGTCTGAGAAAAGCGACATTCTCTTTTAGAAACGTTTTTGGCGTGAAGTGGGCAACCCTGAGTTACTCATTACAGTTACATGATATTACCGAGAATCAATCATGTGCATTCTGCATCACCCTTGCCTGGTTCATCCAAAGGTCCTAGGGATGTGAGGTAAGGGAACGATTCTTCAAGTCGTGTGAGGATACAATCTATATATAAACAGAGGCTATTCCTTCATGTGTTCGGTGGATTAATTCACAGATACGGCTTTTGCCCCATGTATGTCTTTTTGCATGTTTGCGCACGTGTGTTAAAACTTTAGGTTGGCCGATTTAAGTGGCAAGAATGTTGAGCATAAGAATATCCTATATCAGAATCGAAGAATTTTGAAGAATTATGTGCTGATATTAGACTCTTAATGGGTAAACATAGTATCAATAGTCCCCGAGGCGTTCTCACAGTGTTAGACATGATTGGCTAAGATCGATGATCATGATTTTCTACCATACATTCGCCGAGCGATCAAAGATATATCAACATCATTCCTTTTCCTTTTCTTTCACATATGGACATTTATGAACGCGTGACGTTAACCTACATAGACCAAATGCAAGTAGCGTCACCACCAAATGGTCCATGGATGTATCAACATCATGCTTTTCTACCGTACTTTTGCCGAGCAATCAGAGATATATCAACATCATGCTTTTCCTTTTTTTTTCGAATCTAGACAGTGTGAACCCGTGACCTTGACCAAAATATGGATAGTGTGAACCCGTGACCTTGACCAAAATAGACTAAATGCATGCTTTTCCTTTCTTTTCGAATATGGACAGTGTGAACCTGTGACCTTGATCAAATTAGACTAAACGCAAATAATGTCACTACAAAATGGTTCCCAGCTGTATCCCCAATTCCCTAAAAGCAGCATGTCAACTTCAAAGACTTCAATTATAGTCTTATTTGAGCCTCTACCTGATTCTTCTGGAGAAATTATTCAACCTCATGAATTGTGTCAAGAAGATGCTTGAAATGAGCGAATAGTGTCAGGAAGATGCTTGAAATGAGCAATAGTGTCGGAAGTGCATTCACAATTAGTCTTCCTACCAAAATAGTTGGAAATGATTTAGACCCAGCAAAAAAATAAAGTGTAATGAGCAATCAGCAGTCTTGGTATAAATTTGATTGTCCATTTCTGTTCAAAAACCAATTAACATTTGAAGGTATGATCAGCAAAAAGAAATGATCATAAATTGGAGAAGGGGAAGATAATCTACGAACAGCAAGATGACATCGGGATGTAGTAATTATCCAGTTTTATCATAATTTTCTTCAATTAGTCAAAATTGTTAGTTGATTATTTTGTATTATTCCAGTATTAGTAATAACTTCCTTTCATATTTTATAACTCGACAATGGAATTACTAAATAATCATTCTAGGGGTAATTTTCCTCAACTAATCATACTTGTCATTCCTGTCCTTAATAATTACACCTCTGGCAATTGTAATTTGCCTAAAATCATCACGATCTCAATCCCATGTCCAATTAGTACTCTCCCTTTTGTGTAGTAATTGAGCTAATACAGTTTGAAACAAAAATTTCCTATCACATAGCAATAAACCATTGGGATAATAAGATACTTGAAATTGTCAAAGGAGGCACAACTTATAATCAATTATTGACATTTATAATCGTAAATCAGTCGCAAGTTCGTGTAGATGGTAATGAGTTCTCTACTTTTATAGATAGTAAATTACCTCAAGTCATCGTAAGCTCAAAAGATCATAAGGATCATAATTTTTATTGAGAAATCTAAGCAACCTAAAGTTTACTTTCTATTTCCCTATTCTTAGTAAATCTACATAGATAATCCTTCAAATTTGTAATCAATGGATCCTGTCCATAAGTAATAATCCTTTCGACTATCGTGATTTTCCGTAATTAATCGTAGAATTTGCACAAGAACAAACTTCCTTAATTATCAGTAAGTTACCACTTGAATATGTTTCGGTTACACTAAATAAAATTGATCCCATGGCTGAAATTTTTGGACTTTAAATCCTATAAGTCATTCTTTTTTTAAACTGCCACAAATCAAATCAAATAAGACAGCCATCCATTATACATCTAAACTCCATCTTTTCCATAAATTCAACAGGATTAAGACATTTATTGTTTTCACAAGCACATACCATACTCTAATGCATCGGAGCTAAGTTGTCTAATCGGCACACTGAACGACGCATGCACTGTATAGCATCTCCTCTTTTATGGCCTTAGGTCTCAGGGCGCTTCTTCGTAACAAAACACATTTGCAGCTATATACAGCCACTAACCGTATGATCCTCTGGCCTGCGTTCTGTCGAGGCTTTGCAGACGAATTCCAGAACCTTGCATACCAATTTCAGGATTAAACGAAGCGACACAGGAAAAGAAGAGCTATCAATCCAACCCATGCTAGCACCACAAGTCCAATTGAACCAATGAACGTTTTCAGTTCGCTCGCTAGTGTGAAGACAAATACGGAGATGGCATAAGTTGCCGCTGCAAAGCTTATTGCAACCCACATAATCAGCATTGCAATCCTCGTGGTGATCCAATGCCACTTTAGAGGAAGACTACTCATCAAAAGCATAATGATATTAAGCGACGCAATGAAGCAATGAAGCTTATCATGTTATATGTTAAGAAATTCTTACACGCGTTCAGGAACTTATCTGTCATTACAGATTCACTCGCAGTATATGCTGCAGCCTTTTCATCACCCATGAAATCTCCTTCCCAAAGGCCGTGAGGTGGGGTAATGCTGGCTTGGAATGTCATGGTAGCTAGCAATGTCACTATCACCATTAGCATCTTATGCATTTTACCTTGCCACTTTCTCTTTCTTTCCTCACTTTCACCTTATGCTAGTAGGGCGAATGCCGTGAAACCTCTGGTGTTCTTAATGTCTGGTTTAACTCCTTTATTAGTCAAGAAGAGCATCGTCTGCAGAGGAGTAACATCAAAATGAATCGATTGGGGTCAAATTTCAACTAGACAACCCGATGTTACGTACTAATTAACTTTGCTAGTAGCGTTTTTCAGTTCGCTAGTCTTTCTGACTATTATTTGATGCCTTACTCATCCCTTGATGAAACTCTTTTGCTATCTCCAATTCTATGTTCCTTCCGTTCTAGATAAAATAAGTATCAAAATTGTGTGAAGTGTAAAGTTGTAGTTTAGTATATGGACCAACGACTTCTTTCTTTTTTAAATATCATGACCTACAATGGATATCTTTTAGCTTCCGAATATTTCTAGGATATTAATGTATATTAGAATCACCCTTTTCTTTATTAATAAGCTCACTAAATTTGACTAGTGCATAGGCTTGGTTGTATAAACATACTTAGCTTCTCTATCTGTAGTAGCCAAATGCAAAATCGTGTTGCCATATTTGTCCCTCGAGTTGATGAACTAATCGTCACTGAGGATATCTATCAAAAGTTTCAAAGCTTCTAGTATATTATGCGTCATGCATAAATGTAGGATCGTTTGGCCATGTTCAACAACACTATGGGCTGCATCAGGTCTTGCTTGGACCAAGTATTCCAATATATCCACATGGCCTTTCATGGTCGCAACATAAAGAGGGTTTCTTTCATATTTGTTATGGACGATACATATATCAAGGTTGACTCTTAACAAACTTGCTACGATGTTAGGGTATCTTTTTGCTGCCCGAGATGAAGAGGGAATCTTGCTCTCTTTCCAGCTCGGCCTTCTGAGCTAGGACCTCTTCCACAAAATCCAAGTGTCCAAACATGGTTGCAACGTGTAGAGGATTCACGTTATGTTTTTTGGTCATGATTCTATCAAGAAGTAGTTTATCTTCTGTGAGCAACTCAAGCAGAGAATACACATTCCCTTTCACAGCAGCTATGTAGAGCTCGGACTCTATGTTTGGTTCTCTAAAACGAGAGCTTCAGAGTACTCTTTCCTCCATTTTGAAACTTGAATAAATACTATCACAACCAAGTCACCTTACACAGGGCTTGACGAAGACCGAAAAATGATCAGTAGATCTTTCTCGTCAGCGTGTATTTGGCGCAATTCCGGCAAATGTCCTTGAATGTCAGAAAGGAAAATGATTTATGTGAGGATTCGGTTGTCGGCCATTTTCTGCCGAGTCTCGTCTCCACTGGTCCTACATTCGCGTTGATGCCATGACGTCCTTTGATGATGTAAAGCAGCCACACTCTTTTCATGCAAATTGTAATGAATTACTTTGAAAGCACATGAATTTAATCGGTATGGGAGTTATAGTTTTTGCACTATCGCACGCTCAATCGTAATGAGCCGCAACTTAGGCACTTTCAGATAAATTAATCTGCCGTATGGGTGTGTTAGGATAGAACCAAATGAGCAATAGAATCATTAGCACATTAGAAGTCGGTCTTCTCAACAATGTTGATCCCAAGTGATTTTCAGCTTGCCAGTAGTTTAAGCTCAACATGGAGGCATCAGCCTTGTTATGCCTCCAAAATTCTGCCAAAGGGAGTCGATCTTCTCTTTCTCCCATCAAAAAATTTAAAGATTGAAGGACCATAAGTTTCTATTGATTTGATCAGTCACGAAAGGCCTAAATGGCGCTAGACAGGGGAAATGAATCACGTAAAATGCACACCCCATTCAACATATTCCTGAAGGATTGTGTTTACATCATGCTTCTCCTTAACAATGTCACCACAAAATGGTTCCCAACTGTATCCCATTCAACCATTCGTGAAGGATTGTGTTCACGTGAATATTATGAGGTCTATAGCCCACACTCCATTCTTTTCTTTAAACACACAAGAAAACACTCACACTTGTAAATTGACCCATCTCCTCCCAATTTTCCTATGTGGGACAAGAAAAAACACATTTTTTTCAACCAACAATAGTGTCATAAGTGCATTTGCAATTAGTTTTCCTACCAAAATAGTCAGAAATGATTTAGAGCCAGCAAAAAAATTAAGAACAAGGAGCAATCCGTAGTCTTGCTGTACTTATTGATTGCCTAATCTCCGTTCGAAAACCAATTAACATTTGAAGGTATGATCAGCAAAAATAAATGATCATAAATTGGAGAAGGGAAAGCCAAAATTGTCCGAATCAATTTGACCTGTTGAGTTGCTTCCCGAAAGAAAGAGCTAGAAAACCAAGTCATGTGACAAAATTAAGCGAGGTTACATTCTCGGATCACTTGCTCCACGCATTCGAAAAACATGGCAAAGAATTCTTTAAAATGTTTTGATTCTTCCTCACGTGAAATGTGTAAAAAATTTGTCGGCACCTAATCTTTATATTGACTTTCATTTCTTTAACAAAGGAGGAGGTGAACAATGTACATTAAGACGGAGAGCTGCCACGCCCATCGCCGGGGATGTATTCGGACGAGTTTGGTTCGGCCACCCCATGATGTGGATTTTGATCCTATCCATCGTGTCGATGGCTGCGGTAAGGACTTCCCTTATGTCGCTGTACTAACAGCAGGGTATCGCCCTTGAGCACGCATTTGAAGGCATTAGGCTTTTTCCTTCTAATCTCGAGACCACAAGCGGGTGCCCGCATTGGCCTTCTCGTGGATGCGTCCAAGCCCGGCGCAATCGGCTGCCGATCCTTTGGTCACGGAGAAGATGCAGATGAAGCCTGCGCGGGGAGCATGTCGATCAATTTCTGCAGGAATGTCGGCTAATAAAATGTTGTCCTATGATTGTGATGATTATCTCTTCGATTCGTTTGATGTCCATTCCGAATCGTGTTTCTCCCGGTTCGGGGACTAGTTCTACTGAAACCTCCGCAATTCCCGGTAAAAACCATAGTCTTATCCCATGAATCATTTGGACGGTCATTGTCCGGCTATGTTGCTTCCCCAAACTAATTTCTTTTCCTGTGGGGATGTTCTTGCCCTTAGGAAAAAGAGAAGAAAAAGACCGGAAGTAGTCACTCACCGTGCCAAGAATTAGAAGCTATATTTACATGAAGGAGCTATAATCATAGACAGATCTCAAGAGCTTGGCGAAGAATCCCGATGGAAGAGAGAATTTACCGACGTCATGATCTGTTCGTTTGGATGTTGACAAAGACGAGGAATTCTGAGGAAACCGACGCACGTAACCAGGCCATGGACCGGGTTGTAATGGCCTCGACGGTGTGCTTACCTGGTAGCGGCATAAACAAAACGGAGCTAACTACCGAGACCATTGATCGGGCAAGTAGGTCCCAACTTTCGCCTTCCAGTCACATCTCATTCCTTTCTTCTTGAATCCTGCTTTGTGTCCACGTTCACCACCCGCCCGCTCATTTCGCATCGCCGGATGGAAAGTCCTCATCTTATCCCTTTGCATGATATGCACGCATGCTCGTCCAAATGAATGTTCAAGAGGTAGTGTGACATCCCGATTTTCCAATCCTATTTTCAATAAATTGAGACGGGCATTTCGTTGGCACGCATATAGTTCTTTTTCTTGGGTCGGCCACTCATGCGAAAACTAGTCTATCGGGTGAAGCCGTTAAGAGTTTCTAATGCATCAGACTTGAGAATTTGACCGGAAGCGACCTTTCGACCGAGCTAATCTGCATGGGTCATTACGGCACAATTAAAAATCGATTAGAGATCGGAGATAGGTCGACTCGACGAGGCATGTGATCGGTGTGGGTGATTCCACCCGGATCGCACAATTCTTGTCGATCGACACCGGACCGACTTTTCTATTGATTGGGTACCCCGTGTTCGTATTTGAAATCTTGAGATTACCCCGACAACCGAAAGTCGCCAATGTTTCAAATATGTACATTGTGACTTGAGATGATCAACCACAGGTCAAATGCGTGAAAATTTCTAAAGGCTACCCGATAGGTTGGGCCGCGCTAGTATCGTGCCAAAGTGAAATTAACCGTGGAATTGAGATCGAATTCGAAAATTGAAAGTCTCGGGTGTGTCACAAATCATTTTAGGAACATTGACTTATCCTTGGAAGATTTTTCATGCAATCAGAGTTTTTCAGCAATTAAATCAGAAAATGGCTAAATTGGTTCGGAAAATTAGTAGGCCTGCCCTTGGTTGTACTTTTGGGACTTAAGTTGGTTCTACGGGCAAGTGAAGATGTGAATTGAAGTGTGGTGACATTGGATTAATTTTATGGGCTTCAATTTAATTCAATTGGAAGAGAATCGAGTGAAATTGAAGGAGTTGTTGTGCAAAGAATTGGATCCCGGTGGAAATTGCAAGTGAAACCATTGGAAGAGGTTGTGGGAGATAGTGGAGTGTGATGTCATCCTAGGTCATGGTGGGCCATTTGGTGGGATTAAAGAAAAAGAAAAAGAAAAGAAAAATGGTCCCATCTCTCTCTCTCCTCCTTCTCTCTCCTCCCTTTCTTCTTCCTCCCAACCGTGCGACTCCTCCATCTCCATCTTCTTCTCCTTCTTCGCACGCCCAGCCATGGAAGAAGTTGATTGCAGCAGCCCCTTGCTCGACCGGTTGCTCGTCCGCTCGTCGCCGCTGCCCCACGCCGCTCGCACGCCACTCCACCAGTCAGCTCGCCTACCCGTCGCCCTCTCTCCTCCTTCTTCGATGGCTGTTCGACACCCAGCAGATCTGAGAAGGCGTCGAAGCTAGCTGCACGCCAGCCGGAGGTCTCGCCGTTCGCCCATCGCCGCCGTCGCGCGTCTGCCTCGCGCTCGCCCGCGCCTGGCCGCGCGCCGCTCCGCCCGCTTTGCCCAGCTCGTCGTCCCGAGTTGCTGTTCAGCTCGCGGAAGAGCTGCCGAAGCTCGTTCATCGCCGCCGTTCGTCGCCGCCAGCCACCGCCGTAGCTCCTCCGCCCCTCTCCTCGCCGTTCCTCCGCTCGATCGAGGCTCGGATCGGCCCTCCTCCGCCCAAGATCAGAAGCTGCAGAAAATGGGTACGCAGTGGACATTTGGCCCGTTTTGGCCACCTTCCCGAGCCCGGATGCTCGGCCCGCTTTGAGGAAACTTGTTCTCCTCGGCGTCCCCGTCGTTTTAGTCCGCTCGGTTCGTTAATCCGTGAGTTTAACTCACTAAACCTCGCTTAGAGGGTTAATTATGCTTTAGGTGTGCTTAGTTTATGTTAATTGTGATTAGGTGGTTAGTTTAATTTATTTAAGTGTAGATTAGATTAATGTGCTTGATTAACTTAAAGTGAGTTTAATTTAAGGCTAAATGGAAGTTTATATTAATATAAGCCTTGATGTGACATAAAGGAATTTACTTTTGATTTATTTAAATATCTCAAAATTATTTAATAATTTAATAATATATTATTATTCGAAATTATTAAAATATTATTATTTAATTATTTTCGGAATAAATTTAATTATTTATTAAATTCCGAAAATTTTGTCGGGACCCTAAATTCTCGAATTTCGTGCCGGTCGCTGCTGTGTATTTGGATTTTGAAATTGATGGTCGGAGATTATAAATTGAGTGGGATTACGAAAAATTATGGATATTATTATTTAATGAATTTTCGGAATAAAATTAATTATTTATTAAAATTCGAAAATTTCGTCGGGACCCTAAACTCTCATAATTTCGTGCCAATCGCTGCTGTGTATGTAGAATTTGAGTTTGATGATTAATTGTGGCAAATTGAGTGTGGATTGCGAAAAATTATGGATATTATTATTTAATGAATTTTCGGAATAAAATTAATTATTTATTAAAATTCGAAAATTTCGACGGGACCCTAAACTCTCAGAATTTCGTGCCGATCGCTGCTGTGTATGTAGGATTTGAGTTTGATGATTAATTGTGGCAAATTGAGTGTGATTGCGATAGATAAGGATTCTTTATAAAATGCAAGTGTTGAAATTAATGGGAGATTGGCCGTGATTAGCCATCTATTAGAGGTCGTGCCCAGTGAGGCCGTGATTAACCACCTATTGGAGGTCGTGCCTAGTAGGGCCGTGATGGACCACCTATGAGAGGTCGTGCCTAATAGGGCCGTGATGAACCACCTAAGGAAGGTCGTGCCTAATGGGGCTGTGATTGACCACCTATTAGAGGTCGTGCCCAGTGAGGCCGTGATGAACCACCTATGAGAGGTCGTGCCCAATGAGGCCGTGATGGACCACCTATGAGAGGTCGTGCCCAGTGAGGCCGTGATGGACCACCTAATTAAAGGTCGTGCCGAGTGGGGCCGTGATTGCCACTGGTGGTTAAACCTTTCCTATAGGGCCGTAATTAAGAGCAATGATTGATTTGCTAGAATGACATGTAATCGGCCGAGTCGATTGATCGCTGAGACGATCCAAGTGGTTGAATTGTTCTGATGATATGATTGTGCTGTAGTTGTTTGGTTATTATAATTGTACGTGGTTGAATTATATAAACTGTGCTAACCTACAGATGAAGACTAATGCGAGGTAAGTCTTTTGTGTGATGTGGCTAGGCCACCTGGGGCGTATTTTCTTTCTAATAGGGGTTTAAGGGGTTGAACTTGCTGAGACATCGTCTCATCTCGGTTGTGGGATTAAAATTTCAGGTCCCTGGTGGACGGAGCGACCAGATAGCTTTGGTTGGCCTTGAGGAGTTGCAGAGGTGAAGTCATAAGATTGGAGAACGTGTCCGACTTGTAGGTCGTAGGACAATTCCTTTTTAAGAGCCAGTCTTTTGTAGACTTTTAGCCGGACCTCTGTTTGTAATTCTGTTGAATTATGAAAGTGTTATGTTGTGGTTTTACTTCCTGCTTTTCTATCCCAAGTTAAATGTTGTCAGGGGATTTGTTTCGCTTCCGCATGCGTAATGAAATGAATGGGTCGGCGACGTATCCTGGGATGTCGCATATTTGATCAACCGCGGTGGGATGTGCACGTGCTCGAGGTTCGGGCGTGACGGGTAGCATATATATCTACTAGCCATCATCCTAGAAGGATCATTGTGGATGAATGTTTGCAGCACATTAGGATGGACTTTGATTTTCCTGGTTTTGTCTCCGGGACCTCTTGCCCGGAACGCAATCCGTGATTTACTATTGTGAAGTTCTAGTCGAAGGCCTATGTTTAATCGACTTGAGTGAAAATTTTGAACAGTTAAAATCAATCAAGTTTAATTAGAAATAATAAGACTTCTGTCCAAAACATGTTCAGCTTGACCGGCCAGTGAATGCTGATGTGATAATTTTTAAATAATCTTTGTTTATTTTTATCCAATTTTCTATTATTTTTTTTAAAATTTTTATTTCTTTTTCCTCTCCCACCTCATTGGGCTTCTTCTCACAATGACCGATGAGGCCTTAGTGAGACTAGCGGTGTCGCGACCTCTTTTTTTTCGGCGCCCGCAATCAGGTACGAGCGCCTAAGGAGGCTAATGGCTCGGCTGAAATTGGTTAAGCCCGGACTCTCCCAAGTCCACCAATTGACGACTTTAATAGTCTAAATTTTTAACTTGTAAATCAATTTTTAAAATGGAGTTGCCACTAATCGATTTGGGATAGGTTGATTAGAAACCCAAGTGACGTATTGGGAGAAATACCCACTCTTGCACAACTAGAGAAATTAGGATCGGGGACTTGATTGCACTAGTTAATTACTAATGCCCTTTCGGTACCTAATCTTGTTTAAACCCTGAGATTTTATGGATGTTCGAGGGATTTTCCATGCATTTTTGGGAGGAAAAACATTTTTTAAAGTCATTTTCTAATTTTTTTTTTGACACAAAAGGGATTTTTTGGGATTTTTTTTGGTGTTTTTTTTGGGAAAATACAAGTCTTTTTGGCTTTTTCTGAATTTTTTTGGCTTTTTCATGAAATTTTGACTTTTTTGGATTTTTGGCATTTTTTGGAAAATATGAAATATTTTTGATTTTCGGAAAATAAAATATATATTTTTAAATATTTTTAAATATTTTTGGAAAATAAATTATTTTTTGATTTTTCTCGATTTTTTGGAAAATAAAACATTTTTTAACATTTTTTAAATATTTTTTTAAAAAATAAAACATTTTTTGATTTTTTTTTTTGATTTTTTTGAAATAAAATATTTATTTTTATTTATTTACTTATTTAAAATATCATTTTATATTAAAATAATATAAAAACCGACCCGGGTCGGATCCGTGGGTTGGGTTCGACCCGAGCCAGCGATCCGAACCCGACTCGGATTTTTTGGTCTTTTTTTCTTTTTTTATTTTATTTTATTGGAACGGCGTTGTGGCCGGGCGCTTGGGGACACCCGGCCCGGCCTGACGACCCGGCCCGATAGCCCGCTCCGCGACCCGACTCCCCACGAAACCCTACCCGGATCCGACCTGACTTCGCGACCCGGCTTCCCGCCGCCCCGGAATCTCGCGAAACCCTACCCGGTTCCGAGACCCGGATCCGATTCGACGACCCGGAAATTGCAAACCCTAGGGTTTGCGAATCCGCGGCGCCGAAGGGGGGGAACCGAGGTGCTTGGAGGCGACGGCGACTATGGCGGCGACGACGAAGGTGACAACGGCGACGGCGACTATGGTGGCGACCACGAAGAACGGCTACGATGAACAATGACGCCTTTTTTACCTTCTCTCGAACGGGGATGGCGACGACAAGAGGGCGGTTCGTGACAATGGAGGTCGCGGCGAACAACGACGGCAGCAACTCGGCTTCCTAATCGGCGCGGCTTCGGCGGATCGATCACGGCAACGGCTTCGGGGGGGGGGGACACACGACAACAAACCCTTCGAGGCAACGGCGTTGGGACTCGGTCGAGGCGAACGGTCGCTCGGCGGCAACAACGAGCAAAAAGAACCAAATATGAGGCGTAGATTTCGACCGGACCTTCCTCGGCCTCGATCTTTTCTCACTCAAGCCAGATTCGAGCCTCCACCGGCCGGATCTGACCTTCTCAGAGTTGCTTGCGGCCGGCCTTCCCCGAAGTCTCTCGGTAGAAGGTGGGCCGAGCTCGCGACTCGAGCTCTCTCTTGCGCTCGACCTTCAACCCTTCCCGATGTCTCTCAGTGAAGGATCTCCAAGCTTGCCACCACCTCCGACGATGCTTGCGGCCACCTATTTATAGACGAAGGAAATCCGGTCGACGAAGGGCCTCGGCCGCCGGCATCCGGTTCCGCTTGGCTGAACCGGTGTCCCATCGAGCTTTCCAGCGAAGCTCGCTCAACATTAATGGCGCCTGCAATCTTATCCCCTTCGGTCGACGTCGCCTTACACTTCTCGGCTGTAGGCCGTCCTTCGCGCGTCGGCCTGCCTCGCGTGCGTGAGTTGCAGCGGCGAAGGAAAGGGAAGGAGGAAGAAGAAGAGAGAAAGGGGCTGGGCCGGGGGTGAAGGAAAGTGGGTTGTAGGGGCCACGCGGAGGGAGAAGAAAAGGAGAAAAAACAAAATGGGCTGGGCTTTTGCTTTGCTTTTTTTTGTTTTTGCTTTGTTTTTGCTTTGTTTATTAATTATCTTATTTATCCGAAATGATAAAATAAAATTAACCTAATTAAAATTGAGGTGTCAACAGCTGCCCCTCTTTGAAGGTGAGCTCGCAGAGGTTGCATTCAAAGACAGACTGATGCCTCAATTTTATCCATGCATGCGTAGTAGATTATATTTTATTTGGGATTGATTATCCTATGTAAAAAGAGCAATATAACATTACATATACTAAGACAGATAATACCTGTAGTTACTTACCGGGAGTGAGTGAGACAGGGTGTGAACCCCGAGTTTGGCAAGTATCAAGGCGTCATCTTACCTGGTGATATGAAGAGGTTGCTTTTCCAGGGCTTGAACCATTTTTCGGTCACCTATTAAAACAATCAATGATTTGTCTAGGACCCAAACCTTTCTTCGGTCGCCTTGACGGGAAATTGCTCCTTTAGGACCCGAACCTTTCTTCGGTCGCCTGTTAGAGTAATAAGTTGTTTGTCTAGGACCCGAACCTTTCTTCGGTCGCCTTGACGGGAGATGCGCCGACCTTTCTCAGGGCATCGATTTGTTGGGTGTCTGACTTCTATCAAAGACACCACTTGGTACCCGACCTTTCTCGGGAGATGCGCCGACCTTTCTCAGGGCATCAATTTGTGGGGTGTCTGACTTCTGTCGAAGACACCAGTTGGGACTCGACCTTTGTCGGGAGATGCGCCGACCTTTCTCAGGGCATCGATTTGTGGGGTGTCTGACTTCTGTCGAAGACACCAGTTGGGACCCGACCTTTGTCGGGTGATGCGCCGACCTTTCTCAGAGCATCGATTTGGAAGATACCTGGACATTCACAAGCATATCAAAGAGTACCTGGATATTCACAAGTATTAACCTGAAGGGTATTTGGGCCTTTGCAGGCGTCAAAATGGGTATTTGGCTGACCATAGGCATTGAAGGGGTACTTGGATGATCACAAGTATGAATTCTTGGGGGATACTTGGACATTCACAAGTATCGAAGGGGTACTTGATAATTGGAAATATTGAGAACATACCTTGGATATTTGTGAAGGTGTCCCACCTCCTGGCAATTGGGAAATATCGAGGGCGTACCTGGGGTATTTGTGAAGGTCTCTCACCTCCTGGTAATGGGAATATTGAGGGCGTGCCCCGCATATTCGTGAAGGTCTCTCACCTCCTGGTAACATAAACTTGAATATAACACAAGGCTTACCTGGATGGCCGTAAGCACTCAAAAGGGCTGAAACACCTAGGTAACCGCAGGTGTACAAAGTACTCGAATACTTGGATAAACACAAGTATATAATGATATGATCTGGGACCACTCAGGCTGGTCCAAGTGCTAGAAAGCATACTTGGATGGTGGTGCCAAGCAAAGCAATGGAATGCTCGAACAACTGCTATATTATTTGGGGACAACTCGGGCAGGTTTAGTGTCATGAAAAGCAAGTACATGGACAACGATGGGTACTTGACGATATGGGGATACCCGGCAAGTGGTGGGTACTCAAAGACAATGGGATACTGAGACAATTGCAAGCACCCAAACTCAAGGGACGACTCGAATAGGTTGAGTGTCAAGAAGAGAGTACCTGGACAGTGATAGGAGACAAATGGGGATAGAGATATGCTTACCTGGCAATATTTCTGATCTCTAAGAGTATGTCTGCTATTTGCACAATATGCACACATGATTGTATATACTGTAAATTCATGAGTTCAAATGAGATTCATGCATGATAATTTTGTCAGTTCTGCATCTTTTGATTTCCACTGGGGAAGATTTTGAAAGACAACCTTCATTTAGAATGTAGATGTCTTGAGCATGCCAGATGAGGGACTTTCAGTCTGAAAGGACTTTCCGTTCACTCTCATGGAAAAGGCTATCCTGACCATTGATGCAGGATTCATAAGGAACACACTATCTCACTGTCATCATGTCAGCAGGGGTTTGAGTATTCTCGCAAACGGTACGACTTTACCAATGTGAGAGGTCTTTGTTGAAACTGTGATGAAGTCTTGGTCAGCGGCTCATTGAAGGGGACCATTAAGGTCAAGGCTTATGAATAGAGTGACACACGATCGTCTCCGGGTTTGCAAGTCAAGAATCCTGCGAAATGAGATTGAGTAATCTTGCTCGTACTTCTTCAAGTAATGTTTATAGACATATGAAATCCTACATTAATTGAAGTGCCCTAGTCTGAAGAGACTTTTACAATGGGATGTAACGTAGACTTGGCTCACATGTAAGAGGGTGAGAGTTGGTGACTGTCTTGGCATTTGTCACTAGTCTTTCTTGTCAGATGGAGGTTCTATGGACCACAACAACTCTTTTTTTTTTTGGCTGCATTTTGACTGGGGGGCATTGGCCTTGCTTTTACCAGGCACACTGCTTTTTTCATACCCCTATTTTTATTCCAATTCTTCTTTTTATGGGCATTGACCTTGCTTTCACCAGGTACACTGCTTTTTATGCCCCTGTTTTTTCATTCTTGTCGTTAGAGGAACTAGCCTAGGCAAGTTCAATTACGACACTGTTGTTAGACTCTTGAGTCTTCGTCTTCAGTTAGCGCTCTGAGCTATGCTGTTTAAATGGTAATAACTTCTATTTGGTCTCAATGTGAGGGCAAAATTACAGACTCACTTGAGTTGTACAATGAATATAAGTGCATAAAGAAAGAATTGCTCTTCATGACTCTAGGGCACTTAAATTAACGCGAGTGTTCATATGCAATAAAGACACTCGAAGATTGATGCAAGTGCAAGCAAGAAAATTTCTATCCCCTTTCTCACCTTGTGATGCTGATTTGCTTTCGACTTGCCCCATGTGGGGTGGTTCTTGACGGGGGTATGAGAGATGCTTCACCAGTGTATGGGGCTCAATGGGGTGAGTGATGGAACGCCTCTCACTATTTTTGTTATCGTACCATTCGCGAGAGAACTCTTTACCCTATAATCATGGAATCTTCTGCACTCATCTCACAAGTGTATAGATAGGGGACGGTGTATAGGATATGGCTTGCCTTTCATCATTCTGACGTGCCTCAGTCAGCATGCTCGATTAATCTTGTATTCTTCATTTAGCTGTCTATTCTAATAATCCCTATTGGAATCAGTGGTTTAGACAGACAAAATCATCATGCAAAATCCATTTGGAAAAGGCATGCAGAATTTTAAACATGAGAGAGTTTGTACTCTCAAAATAAATGAATGGTTTTGGCTCAAAAAGACCTTCTTGGTAGCTTTAAGGGTCAACAGAATAGTATTGATAAATTTTGAACATCAAAAGGGTTATTCACAAAGGGGTGTCGATGGTTGTCCCTGTTAATTAGGGATATGACACATGAATGATCAGCCAAGGATTAAGAATTTGATTAAACGTCTTTGTTTTTGCCCCGGGCTTGGATCACTTGGTTTGCTCTATTTAACCATTTAATCTGGTTCTTGAATCCCAATGCCTCCTGTCAATATGAGTTCAAAGAGTGAGTGTCAGAAATGATGTCAAGTTACCTTTCCCCCAGAGTTTATTTGTGCTGGCTCTTAAAGATATTTGAATGTCGATGATGGCTTCTTTATCTTAGCATAGTTCAATGTTTCCTTCAATTGGCCTCCCTCATTTATGACCATGTATGCATGATTGCTGGTCGTTGATTCATCTTCAGCGCCTTCCTTCTGTGGAATTTCTCCTTTTGTCTTTGACTATATGACCATTAGCAGCATTGAGCAAAGTCATGTACTTCAAGCTTCTATGGAATCTGAGATGGACAATCAAAACCTCCAATTCTCCAATGGTAATTACTTCTTGCAAGAGCATGTGTCTAGAGCAAGAAGTGAGGCCTCCAAATTCTAAGATTATTGTTTGGGACAGAAGATTCCTTTTGACCAAATAGATTCTTGAATGACGCGTCCCTTACACCGAGCTGGGTGAAATTGACATGGATTACTCTTACGCGTCTGCTTGGGTAATGTCGATTTGCTCAAGTTATGCCATTAAGTTTGCTACTTGATTTTCAACACTTCCTTAAATGCTGAGGATTACCATTCGTTTTTTTCATTGAGTCAACCCAAACACACGGTTTTGATGATAGTGTAAACACATCACTCATATATAAAGGTGCATAGGCATTTTCATTATGATAGAGAAATGCTTGGCAATGCCAGACAATGGACATCTTTCAAGGGTAGTACTTTTTCACAGCATCGGAATTAACTAGTTTAGTGAATTCCCGCCCATCCATCTCAGTTAGAATCAAGGCTCCTTCGGGAAGTATCTTCTTTATTACATAGGGACCCTTGTAATTTGGGGCAAACTTGCCTCCAGGCTCTTGAAAGATTGGCAGTATCTTTCTCAAGACTAGCTCGTTTACCTTAAAGTGCTTGGGTCACACCTTTTGATTGAACGATCGAGCTACCCTCTGCTGGTAACACTGACCATGACAGAGTGCTTTCAGTCGTTTTTCATCGATCATATTCAGTTGCTCAAACCTTTGTTGTGTCCATTCTTCCTTAGACAATCCTGCCTGTGATAAAATTCGCAAGGAAGGGATTTCTACTTCTACAGGCAAAACCGCCTCCATGCCATAAACCAAGGAAAAAGGCGTTGCCCCAGTGGAAGTTCGAATCGAAGTTCGATATGCTGTTAGTGCGAAGGGTAACCTCTCATGCCAATCGCGGTAGTTTTCAACTGTCTTGGATAGGATTCTCTTGATGTTCTTGTTAGCGGCTTCCACGGCTCCATTCATTTGTGGACGATAAGGGGACGAGTTCAGATGTTGGATTTTGAACTCAGAAAACAATTGATCAATCAACTTGTTGTTCAGGTTTGACCCATTATCGGTCACGGTAGCTTCTGGTACGCCATAACGGGCAATTATGTCACGTCTGATGAATTTCATAACGTTTCGTGCAGTTATGCTTGCATAGGATGCAGCCTCGATCCATTTTGAGAAGTAGTTGATTGCGACCAAAATGAATCGGTGCCCATTGATTGGGCCAATTACATCAATACCCCACATTGAAAATGGCACGGCTCAGATAACTGATGCAATTCAGTTGGAGGGACATTTATCTTGTCCCCATGAATCTGACAATGATGACAGCTTCGCACATGCTGAGCACAATCACTCTCTAAAGGGAACCGGATAACCCAACCTCATAATTTTCTTGGCCAACATACGTCCATTCATGTGAGGGCCACATACTCCCCCATGTATTTCTTGCATTATTTGTGTGGCTTCATTTGCATCCACACACCTTAGCGAGGATTGAATTATATGATCTTTTGTACAAATTTTCACCGCGACGAAGAACCTCGAAGCCATTTTCATCGGTATTTTCGATTAGAGGGAGTGCTTTCTTCGGAAATTCTTGCTTCGGACGTATCTCATGATGTCATAATACCGGGTTCCCGTCGGGTTCTTCAATTATAGTCATGCAATGGGCCTGTCTTGTCAAGACTTCAATTTTCAAAGGCTTTACTTCTAATCCCTTCGTTACTTGCAACATAGATGATAGTGTTGCTAGTGCATCAGCAAACTGGTTATGAATTCTAAGTAGGTATTCAAACGAGACGTCCTGGAATTCTCCTACCAATTCTTCCAAATAGTCGTGATAAGGCACTAGTTTGGCGTCTCTTGTCTTCCATTCGCCCACGATCACGGAGGATAATTAAGGTGGAGTCACCGAACACTTTTAGTTTCGACACTTCCATTTCAATAGCCGCTTGTAGGCCGAGGATGCATGCTTCATATTCGGCTATATTATTGGTGCATGGAAACATCAACTTTGCAACCACGGGATAATGTTGTCCATTTGGGGATATCAAGACCGCCCCGGTGCCTGAACCTGACAAATTTACAGCTCCGTCAAAGAACATAGTCCATGTGTCCTCTTCTACTGTTGAAATTAGGTCGTCTGGGGAATGATCCTCGCATACTTCTTTAGGGCGATCTGCTAACATATCAGCAATCACTCGACCTTTAACTGATTTTTGCGACATCACTTGGATGTCGAATCGAGATCGGGATTTGCCATTTGGCCAATTTTCCCACCAAGGCCGGGCAACCGAGCAAATACTTGATTGGGTTATTCTCGATTACAAGGAATGTCCGGTAATGCAAGGTATACTTTTGCCGAGTCTCTGCAACACCCATACCAATGCAGCGCATGTTTTTCTGACTTGGAGTAGTTTTGTTCCGACGCAGTGAACTTTTTACTCAAATAGTAAATGGCTCGCTCCTTCCCATCATGGGATCCTTTCTGTGCCAACATTGCACCTAGGGATTCACTGTTGATGGTAAGGTAGAGGGTCAAAGGGTGTCCTGGAGTCGGGGGTATTAAAACCGGGGGTTTCATAAGGTATTGCTTTAGATGTTCAAACGCCAATTGGTAGTCATCATCCCATTTGATTTGTGCATCTTTCTTGAGAAGTTTAAAGAAAGGTTTTGCAGTTTCGGAAAGCTGGGAAATGAATCGCGCAATGTAATTTAATCTTCCTAGGAGACTCCGGACTTCTTTTACAGTCGAGAAAGGAGGCATCTCAAACATTGCTTTAGTTTTTTACGGGTCCACTTCTATCCCTTCACAGCTCACAATGAATCCAAGTAATTTGCCAGAAGTTGCCCCGAACACACATTTTGCTGGGTTCAAGCGCAAGTTGAATTGGCGAAGTCGGTTGAATAATTTTTCCAAGGTCTTCACATGGTCTTCTCCATGTATGGTTTTGGCGATCATGTCATCGACATATACTTCAATTTCTTTGTGCATCATGTCATGAAAAAGGGTGACCATGGCACGTTGGTAAGTTGCTCCAGCGTTCTTCGGGCCAAAAGGCATGACCTTATAGTGAAAAGTCCCCCATGGAGTAATGAATGCCGTCTTTTCCTTGTCTTCCTCCTTCATTTTTATTTGGTTGTATCCGAGAACCCATCCATGAAAGAGAAAAGTTTGAATCCAGCAGTACTATCCACAAGAACGTCTATGTGAGGTAGCGGGAAATCATCCTTTGGGCTTGCTTTGTTCAAATCGCGATAGTCGACACAAATCCGGATTCGACCATCTTTCTTCTTCACCGGTACAATGTTTGCTACCCAACTAGGATATTGCGAGACTTCGAGGAAGCCTACTTCCAGGAGCTTCATTACTTCTTCTTCAATCTTTTTTGACATTTCAGGCTTAGCTCTTTGTTGACACCTAAATTTTGACTAATCATTTAGTAATCAATTGCATAAAAATTTAGGGATTAATCTTTAACCCCTAAGAAAAAATAGTAAAATTACATTTCATGTAGTCGCATTGGCATCGGTACTAAAAGCGCGATAAGAAGCAGGGGCTTGCGGTCGATTGCATGCATAAAAGGATGATCCCTCTTTCGTTGGTCAGAACACGCATAAGAAAAAAATGAGGAAAGAAGCTCTCGCACGTCCATTGTCTATTCCTCATTAATGCATGCACATGCATACACAAATTCGGTGGATGTGCGGATTCGGGAGAAATCTTCAAAGAAGCAAAAGCAGCCCATAATATATTATATAATATGCCCATATTGTATTATTATAATATGCCCATAATATTATACAATATGTCAGCTTTGGTGGCACCAAGAAGAAACCTCCTCATTAATGCATGCACATACACGCACGAAATGGGACAGGCGCCTGCTAGAAGATTTCCTTGCTGAAGAGCGGAGTGGTGGCCGAAAGAATGGTCTGGAGAAGATTAAAAAATGGCAAAGTTCAGCTTAAATTCTGGAAAAGTTGCGGCTGCATCTTGTCACAATAAAGTTGGCTATCTTCAAGAGGCAGTGAACGGCCTATAAATAAGACCCCAAGAAGCCGCGTCATGGAGGGGGGAAAAATCATTCGAGAGGTTTGTGAGAGGAGCGAAAAAGAAAAAAATCTCATTGTGAAAGGCTTTTCCTTCGGTCAGACGAGTGAAGGGAAGGGAGTGTGTCAGAGAAAAACCAAGAAAAAGAAAATATGAAGTCAGGGGGAGGAGATTAAAAAAAGAAAGGGAAAAAGCAAAGAGAGAACCTGCAAAGAGAGGAGAACGTGAAAGAAAAATAATTAAAAAAGGAGGGTTGTCTTCTTCAAGTGTGGGTTTCGAGCAACATCTCGCAACGGGGACTTCGGCGGCTGCCCATTACCGCGGGAGCCCGAACTCTCTCGCCACGCAGCCCGCACCACTGCGCCGATTTCCGAGCCGACCACCGCTCCCTCCGTCCGAGATCCAGCCACGACGCCGCACCCCTACGCGAGCACCCTCCAGCCCACACCCGCATCCGCGCCGCTGCACTCGCCGGAGCACCAGCAGCCGAACAACCCGACGCCCTAGCTGCCTTGCCCCCGTGAAGCCGCGACCCAGTGCCGGTCCACGACGCCGCCGCTCCCTCCGAGCCTCCTGCCGTTGCTCCGAGCCGACCCGCGACGACCCGACCACACGCGGCTTGTCGCAACCTCCCTCCTTCCGTCAAGCTCGAACGCCGTCACCACCGCAATCCCAAGCCTCACCGACGCTCGGCGCGCCGCGACTGCGGCCGCCCGCTGCCACCCCTCTCGCCCATTGCTGGTCACCGTGCCGCCCACTACCCGTCACCGGTGACGTCCCGCGGCTCCACGGCCTGCGCTTTAGCTCGCTCGCCACCGTACCAGCAGCTCACCAGCAGCCCGCTCGAGCGCGTCGCCACAGCCGCCTCCACAACCCTCCTCCTGCCATCCGCGAGTCGTGCCGGTCCTCGCTGGAGCGCCGCCTTGGAGACCCACGAGCAAGCCGTGCGGAAAAGAAGAAGGAGACAACAAAAAAAAACAAGAAAAAAACAAAAGGGGAACATTAGGTAGTTTTTATTATTATTATTATTTTATCTTTATTTTTTATATAGTTTATAGTTTGTTTTTATATAGTTTTTTTAGTGTGATTATTCATTAACGCATGATTGAAATTCCAATGTAAAATAACCCCTCAATTTAGGGATTATGAGTTCGATTTTCGCGCCCGAAATCCGACTCACAATCTCGTATAAAAATCGACAATCCAATCTCATGCCCGAGATTTGATTCGCGATTTAATTTAAAGTTGACCAACCCGATCTCATGCGCGAGATATGGTTTGTCAATTTTGGGTATTAATCTTATCTCAATTGGATTGGATATCGGGTTATTTGAATTAACTTTTGTTTTTGCATAAAAAAAAAGTTCAAAAAAATGCGAGTTAGATTAGGGCTAGGGTTAGCATATTTAGTTATTTCGTTTTTAAAAAAATAAAAAAAAATAAAAAAAATGCATTTAGGATATTAGTTTTTTTAGAATTGCACGTGTCAATCTAGAATTAGACTTTTACTTCAATTTTTTTATAACAAAAAAAATCCCAAAAAAAATTTAATTAATTTAGGATGCTAGTTTCTTGTAGGTTGCATAATAGGCTTTTTTTTTTTTTTTAAAAATGCATGTTTTAGAAGAGATAGCACGTCTCTTTAATTTTCACCCTAGTAGTTTTTTTTTTAGTGTTTTAATTACGAATTTTCATTAAAAAAAATCATGCATTTTAGAATATAATTGCATGTCTCATTTTAAGTTTAGAGCAATTTGCATCTTAGGTTAGAAATTGCTAGATTAAAGTAACGTCTTAGTTTAAAATAGGATTTAGTATGACTTAATCCTAAGTTTAAATTGGTTGGAACTTTAATTTAGCTAGGTAATTTTTGCGTTTTTCTTAATTTCGAATATCATGAAAAATACAAAATTTGTCTTTAGATAAATTAGTTTCAATTTTTAGGATAAATTGCATTTTTAGGAATAGAAATATCATGTGCACGTCATGTAGAATTAGGCTCATTTAATTAAAAATTGCCCGTCATTATAATTAGGTCATTTTGGTTTGCATATTCGATTATTGCATGAAAACACAAAAAAAAAAATTCTACTCATGTCATGTAGCTTAGAACACATTGTCATGCCATTCCATGTTAGATTAGTAGCATGCATCGTGTATTGCATGATTCTCATTAAATAAGTAAAAAAAAAAAGCAATTGCATGTTAATTAGAAATCATATCTAAGTCTGTTGATGTGAATTATGATATAACATTGCAGATGCTTTCGTTGCTATGAGGTAAGTCCTGCAATTTATTCATCGCTTTCTTGGGTGTTAAATTGGTGGTTTGCGCACCCGCATGATCACCTCACATGTTAGGAAGATAAATTAAAATCAATTCAAGCTACCTGCAAAAAAAATATATTTTTCAAAAAGAAAAAAGAAAAGGTACCGAAAGGGCGTTAGAGAAATCTAGCGTAATCAAGTCCCCGAACTCATTTAATCTCTGGTTCGCAGGAGTAAAGTAATTCTCCCATTACTTTACTTGGGTTTCTAATCGACCCACCCAAAATAGATTAGTGGCGACTCCATGATAAAAATCATTTGCATATTAAGAACTTGAACCTAAGTCGCGAATTGGTATGGGCTTGGGAGAGCCTGAGTCAAGTTTAGGCTTAACAATCCATTAGCCGAACCCTTAGGTGGTCCAACCTGCTTCAGGGAGGTCGCGACACTCTTCTTAGCCGCTGCTTCTTGGGGGCCACATCAGGGTTGGTCGGCAAGCTATGTTCCACGATCGTTGGATCGAGGCTTGGCATATCGGCATATGACCATGCGAATACATCTTGATACCTTTTTAGGAGGGCAATTAAACTTGCAGCTTCTTCTTTAGGGAGGTTCGCACCAATCTTTATCTCCCTTGGATCTTCTATGCTGCCTAAATTGACAATGACGGTGTCTTCAGTAGTAGGGGGCCTTGTTTCTTCGTGGTGCTTCTAGTTTCGTTGAATTTCATCAGAATCATCAAAATCATCATCTGAATCATCAGAATTGCTATCATGGCTACTTACGGTATTGGTCTGGACCGTTCCCATACCCTCGCCTGCCGCTAGATTATTCCTGTGTCATAGAGTAGAGAGGTTAAGGGAACAAATAAAGTTAGTAGCATGCATGCTTCTTTCTTTTGAAAAGGTAATAAATTGCTTTTAAAGATTAAAGACAAGGAAACATGAGGAGACCCGGGCCTCAGATTTCTTCTTTCATTTGACGGCTGGCTATCATCAACGGGCCGGTTTGGTGTGTCTCCTCATGCCCTCAAAATGTTTTCAACTTTATTTATTAGTAGACGGATTTACAGAGTGATTTCAAAAAATAGTTCCTTGAGTGGAACATGATGTTGAAAAAAAAAAACAAGCCAGACATTAAAAATATGTACAAGCTCTCGCGTAGGGTAGTATGCAGAGGAATTAAAAAGGATTCTACTTGAGCGAGTCTGCACCCATTTCCCTTGACGGTCCTGCATTGATAGCACCCACGAAGAAGTCTTCATACCAGTTGCCAGTCATGTCTCCTTGTGCTCCCGGCTTTGTAGATTTCAGATCATCCATGTCTCCCCATCCATCAGGGACGATGCTGTGATGATGATCATAGAAACTTTGGGGAATTGAATAATTGATATAGTAGTCAAATTTACCACTTGGTTGGCCCAAAGTGTCTATGATTGCCTCTCCTTTATGCGCCTTCTTAGCATGCTCAGGGAACATGGTACGGGTGCTGGGTACCATGAGGAGGTGATCATTGCCAAAACACAGCCATGGAGAGCGGAACGTGAATACCCCAGCATCCAAAAGATCTTGAACCTTGTCTCTCAGGATGGTGCAGTCATCTAATGAGTGTCCTAATTCCCCTGAATGATAATCACATTGCTTGGATGGATCATAATCAAGAAAGTACTCGGGGGTAGGATGGTTCAGTTCCCTGCCGATTATCCCTTGCTCTAGGAGGATGGGGAAAATAATGACCGTTGATTTAGGAAGAGGCGAATATGATCGTGTGCCTCTTGGGGATAAGGGTATCCGTGCCCCTCGCCAAGTTGTGTCAGTAGGGTCTTCTTCATTTACTACCAGTTCCTCATTGTGACGAGAGTGGAATGCACGGGTAGCTTGAGCGAAGCTTTCTGTCAAATGATGTACAATCTCGCGTAATTCTTCGACTTGGTGTTGAAGCTGGATGAACGAGAAGTTATCGCTTGTCTCTTCTAACTGCTCTTCCTCAATGGCACCTATGAAAATGTCCCCGAACATGGAGGTCACATCATCTGGCCCCTCTTTCTTAAGTGAGGGCCAAGTTGTGTCTTCCTGGATTATGGACAATTTCGCGCTTCCGGGGTTGAACCATTTTGAAGTATTCGCTTCCTCTTCCTCGTGCATCATCCTAGCTGGGCTTGGGAAAGTTTCCTCGAGACGGGGATATACAAGGCCGATTTTTTTCTTCGCTTTTTTATCTGGGGAATATCCTAAACCGATAGTATAGGGTCTCCTCAGGGCTTTAATGGGTTGACGGATGCCCTGACTTCTCCTACCAAGTCCTTGTCCTGGAATAAAACCTTGTCCAACCATGATTTTTCCTACCATGATTGCAGCGCTTGATACCTCGGGGACGAGGGGCAAAGTCCCTCGAGTTTCGTGTATAGTAGACACAAGCTCAAAAGATTGATAGCTGGCTTCGCTTTTGTCACTAGGTTTAACATAAGGGATGGCCGTCTCATGGTAGATGCGGTGATCTTCCTCCCCTCGGACCGTGATCAGTTTTCCTCCAACCACGAACTTCACACTTTGGTGGAGGCTCGAAGGTACTGCTCCTGCGACGTGAATCCATGGGCGCCCTAAGAGGAAATTAAATGCAGTGGGGATATCCATCACCTGGAACAAAATTTTGAATATGGTTGGGCCAATTTGAATGTCGAGCTCAATTTCTCCTACTGTTTCCTTCTTTGTTCCATCGAACGCTCGAACAGAAGTCTTGGGTACCTGGATCCATGATCTCTCTATTTTAAGACGACAGAGTGTCGCTAGTGGACATATGTTAAGAGCAGATCCGTTGTCAATCAGCACTCGAGCAACGTGAGATGCGTTGCACTTAACTGATATGTAGAGGCTCTTGGTGTGTCCTCTACCTTCTTCAGGAATTTCTTCATCAAAAAATGCCATTTGATCCTTTAGAAGGATGGTACTGACAAATTCCTCGAGTTTGTCATGCTCAATCGTTTCAGGGACATGTACTTCACTTAATACTTTCATGAGGGATATCTGGTGCTTGACAGATGTCTGAAGCAATTCCAGCAGAGAAATCTGTGCTGGTGATTTTCGTAACTGTTCCACCAGATTATATTCACTGGCCTTAACTATGGCTAAAAACTCTTTAGCTTCTTTATCAGTGACGGGCTTAGCAGATTGAGTATTTGCTTGAGCATAGGTTCGCCCAGATCTCGTGACTAAACCAACATCAAGGTTATAAGACCATGGTACTGCATTATTGTACTCGTACTTGTAAGGCTGGGGGATCTCGATGACTATAGCCGTTTTCGCTGTTGATGCTTGAACAATGGCTCCCTTCCTTTCAAAGATACTCTCAGGTGAGGTGGAATCATTCTTCTCCTTTTCCGCATTTAGAGCAGCAAATTCTTCATCCCAGTTGATGAGGACTTGCGATATGGTAGAAACTATGCTGGCGTGGTTGGCGTACACGATTATTCCGGCCTCTATCATTCTTAATACCCTTTCCTCCATTATTGCAAAGGGTGGTATCTCATTACCCGGATAATACCCAGTTTCTACTAGCCCTCGATAGATGTCAACAATATGTGCATTGACATTTCTAATTTGACCAGCCTCATAACTGAATATCATGTTTACTTTGTCAGCATGATCAGGGAGCGGATTGCTTTGGACATTTGGCTTTGTAGTTTGGAATGAGAAGGCCTTAGTATCCAGCAAGTTCTGGATCCGATGCTTAAGGACGAAACACTCATCAGTTGAATGGCCTACTTCTCCCATGTGATAGTCAAATTTTTTGGACGGGTCATAGCTGGAGAAGTTTTCAGCATTGGGTCGTTTTGGCTCAGTTGAAAGGAGGCTCTTGTTTCGGAGGATTGCGAAAACTTGGGAGGGAGATCCAGGAAGCGGAGTGAATTGTCTTCGGTTGTTGTAGCGCTGGGGTGGACGGCTATTAGTCTGTTGTTGGCCTGTGTTTGTTTGAATAGTCGGGAGATGACTAGTGTTTGCAGTGTAGGTGGCATTGACATCAATCAAGGATTCTTTATCTTTTTTCATGTTGAGCCTTCGCGACAGTGCGCTCGAAGAACCAGCCGTCCCTTAAACCCGTCTCAATCTGTTCTCCTTTGGAATGAGTTGATTGAATGATTCAGCGATCGTAGTCACATCCGATTGCGGTATTCGAAAGGAGGGTTTTGATGAACATTTTTCTCAATTCGAAGTCGGTTGGCTCGGATCGATTTGGGCGGCGAGATTCCTCCATCTAATAGCATATTCTTTGAAAGATTCATGTTTCTTCTTTTCCGTGCGATCGAGATCCTCACGAGAAGGGGTAATGTCCATTATGAATTTGTACTGCTTGAGGAATGCTTCACTTGCTTCACTCCATGTCTCGATGAGGTTTATGTTCTTTTTGATGTACCACCTCAGGGCGGGACCTACTAGGCTTGATTGGAACAACTGGATCATTAAAGGTTTATTATTAACGTACTGGGTCATTCGAACCAAATACATCTGCAAGTGAGCTCTTGGACAGGTCGTGCCATCGTATTTCTCGAACTCAGGCATTTTGAATTTTTCCGGCATTTTGACCTTAGAGTAGATGGAGAGGTCTGTTGGAGTAGGATCTTGAAGACCCTGCAATTGCTTTAGCCTCTCTTCAAGTTTCTCAAGGCGTTTGTCATGTTCAATCTTAGACAAACTGTTGGGCTTTGCTTTCTCAACTATGATTTGGTGTGTATCATCCTCCAATTCGGGCATGTTATCATCAGTATCTCTTCCTTGATCACCTCGGGTAGACGATTGCGGTAACAATACTTCGATTGAGGCTGGGGTGGGAGCCAATTTTCCTTGGATGGAATCTATCTGCTTTGAGAGTTGTTGAAGCACATTGAAGACTTGCTTCATTTCACTTTCCATAATCTCGACACGGCTTGGTACGTTTTCTTCAGCCATTCTAGCTTTTGGATTTGGCAAATACGACTATGATGTGATTACCTGTCAGCATAGAAAGTGGAGAAAACGTAAACAAGGGAAACACATAGAAAACTGGCTCATAGCAAGGGTCGAGTCATTCTTATTTATTAACAGGAGATTTATACAATGCCAAAAGGGCTTTTTACACAAGTCAGAACGACCCTAGATATTCACATTAGAGATATTCACATCAAAAGTCCTGCCGCCCATTTTTATATGCGATGGGAAGTTCCAGTTTTATGGAGGTGCTTGCTTCTTCGTACTAGCTTCGATACGTGTCTCCTGCTTGTCTCCAAGCTCTTTTCAAGAGATTCGATTCGCCCTTGCGGGTAAGTTTATCAACTACATGGGGGATTACTCGGTTACAAGTCCTTGGGAATTATATGGTTGAGGATGTAGAATGTGGATGCATGATGAGCCTTTTCTTGTCCCTTTAACCTTCTGGGTACAACAATCTTTTCAGTGTGACATCTACTCCATGCATTTTAAATTATGCGGATCTCCTCCAAGTAGTTGTAGTCTTGACGGGTGAAAAAGATTCGGAACAATCCTGATTTGAGCGGTGGCGGGATTTCTTGGAGGACCCTGTACTGACAAGCCACCCTATATGGATAATATGAGGTAGCTCCGGAGAGGCCCAACAATGGGATGGGGTTGTAATAATTAAGCGCAAAGCGCGCCTCTCCCCGCAAAGAATCACTTAGCTCGCCATAGGAATGTCTCAGGGACAGGGTTTCTTAATAAGTTAATCCATCAAGAATATTCCTCGTTGGGAGAGTATTTTTCCAAGCTTTGAAACTTTTGCAATGGGTGTTTGAATTCATTGATTTCAAATATTTGCATGAGGTGCCCGAATCCTTTGATATGGGAAAAGAACCACATTTGTAAAATTTCTGGGGCGGCCCTCATGATTTTTTCTTTTTTTTTTTTTAAAACGATTAAGGGATAAAAACGTTTCGGCTAAAACCATGTTTACATATCCTGCTCCAAAAATGACTTGATTTACCACCCATGTGATTGAAGGATTTATAGCATTCTTTCGATGGGGAAAAATAATAAAACCAAAGAATGCTAAGAGGAAGATCTTGGCTTTTTGGGTCATTGATTGTTTTTCAAAGCATTCGGTTAAAGATGATAGCGGAAAAGCATTGTTGTTGGCTTGAACAATTTCTCTTACTGAATGACTTTTTAGAAACCGTGATAGACTAACCACAGGGTTGATGCCGATTGGTGGCGTGGCAAGCTCGCTTCCCAGGGGCATTCCTATGGCAAGACCGTACTCTTATAAAGTCGGAGTCAGTTCAAATCTGCCAAACATGAAGGTGGATGCTTCAGGGCACCAGAAATGTGGTAATGCTTGCATGACCCCAGAGTGGATATTGATTTGAAGCAATGGGAGGAGATGACCGATTCTTGTTTTGACGCACTCTTGGCCGAGTTGATCTAACTGTTTCCACCATCTGAGAAGCTCTTCCTTTGGGGTAGGTATGAACTGGATATCAAATCTTCCCATCGCATATAAGAAAGGGAATACACAACCTGACCCTATTTTGCCATGAGCCAGAAAAGACTGAGTAAAAGAAATCACTTTGCTTTTAAATAAAATGGCAAGCACAAAAACATACGGATGGGATGTGTGGCTCGATTTCTAACTCGAAGGATTGATGAAATTAAAAGGGTATCCACCCGTTGCGGTCTCGCGTTAAAAAGATACCCCCTTAACCTTGGCTAAGAAATTCGGGGAAAAGAAAGGCGACCTCTACATCGCAGTCTCGTGTTCGAGGTCGTATCTTTCTTAACACTATCCTAGAAATCCTATGGCAGCCCAAGTCCGGCAGCCGGGTTGTGTGTGCCATTTGTAGTGTTTAAAACAGTAAAGCATGCATAACGACTTATAATCACAAGATAATTTATCTTAAGCAAGATTAAAAAAATCTAAGCCACGACCTGCATGTAAAAAAAACTAAGTCAGTAAAGATATTAAACAAGACAAAAAAGGCCTAAGTCCTCAAAGTCCCCAGCGGAGTCGCCAAGCTGTTGCAACCTCTCTTTTTTCGGCACCCGCAATCGGGTACGAGCGCCTAAGGAGGCTAATGGATCAGCTGAAATTAGTTATGCTCGGACTCTCCCAAGTCCACCAATTAGCGACTTTAATAGTCTAAATTTTTAACCTGTAAATTAATTTTTAAAATGGAGTCGCCACTAATCGATTTGGGGTGGGTTGATTAGAAACTCAAGTGAAGTATCGGGAGAAATACTCACTCCTGCGCAACCAGAGAAATTAGGATCGGGGACTTGATTACACTAGTTAATCACTAATGCCCTTTCGGTATCTAATCTTGTTTAAACCCCGAGGTTTTTTTGATGTTCGAGGGATTTTCCATGCATTTTTGGGAGGAAAAACATTTTTTGAGTCATTTTCTAATTTTTTTTGGACACAAAAGGGATTTTTTGGGATCTTTTGGTATTTTTTGGAAAATACAAGTCTTTTTGGCTTTTTCTGAATTTTTTTGGCTTTTTCATGAAATTTTGACTTTTTTGGATTTTTGGCATTTTTTGGAAAATATGAAATATTTTTGATTTTCGGAAAATAAAATATATTTTTTTAAATATATTTTTAATATTTTTGGAAAATAAATTATTTTTTCTTTTTTCTCGATTTTTTGGAAAATAAAACATTTTTAATATTTTTTTAAAAATAAAACATTTTTTGATTTTTTTTGATTTTTTTGAAATAAAATATTTATTTTTATTTATTTACTTATTTAAAATATCATTTTATATTAAAATAATATAAAAACTGACACAGGTCGGATTCGTGGGTTGGGTCCGGCCCGAGCCCGGCCGATCCGAACGAGGACGCGGGCCCGACTCGGATTTTTTGGTCTTTTTTTCTTTTTTTATTTTATTTTATTGAAACGGCCCGGCCCGACGGCCGGCTCGGGGACACCGGCCCGGCTCGGCGACCCGGCCCGATAGCCCGCTCCGCGACCCGACTCCCCACGAAACCCTACCCGGATCCGACTCGACTTCGCGACCCGGCTTCCCACCGCCCGAATCTCGCGAAACCCTACCTGGTTCCGAGACCGGATCCGATCGACGACCGGAAATCGCAAACCCTAGGGTTTGCGAATCCGCGGCGCCGAAGGGGGAATCGAGGTGCTTGGCGGCGACGGCGACGACGAAGGTGACAACGGTGACGGCGACCATGGCGGCGACCACGAAGAACGGCTACGATGAACAATGACGTCTTTTTTACCTTCTCTCGAACGGGGATGGCGACGGCAAGAGGGCGGTTCATGACAATGGAGGTTGCGGCGAACAACGACGGCGGCAACTCGGCTTCTCGATCTGGCGCGGCTTCGGCAGATCGATCACAACAACAGCTTCGCGGGGGGGAAACACGACAACAAACCCTTCGAGGCAACGGCGTTGGGACTCGGTCGAGGTGAACGGTCGCTCGGCGGCAACAATAGTAGCAAAAAAGAACCAGATCTGAGGCGTAGATTTCGGCCGGACCTTCCTTGGCCTCGATCTTTTCTCACTCAAGCCAAATCCGAGCCTCCACCGGCCGGATCTGACCTTCTCGGAGTCGCTTGCGGCGGCCTTCCCGAAGTCTCTCGGTAGAAGGTGGGCTAAGCTCGCGACTCGAGCTCTCTCTTGCGCTCGCCCTTCAACCCTTCCCGATGTTTCTCGGTGAAGGATCTCGAGCTTGCCACCACCTCCGACGATGCTTGTGGCCACCTATTTATAGGCGAAGGAAATCCGGTCGACGAAGGGCCTCGGCCGCCGGCATCCGGTTCCGCTTGGCTGAACCGGTGTCCCATCGAGCTTTCCAGCGAAGCTCGCTCAACATTAATGGCGCCTGCAATCTTATCCCCTCCGGCCGACGTCGCCCTACACTTCTCGGCCGTAGGCCGTCCTTCGCGCGTCGGCCTGCCTCGCGCGCGTGATTTGCGGCGAAGGAAAGGGAAGGAGGTAGAAGAAGAGAGAAAGGGGCCGGTCCGGGGGTGAAGGAAAGTGGGCTGCAGGGGCCACGCGGAGGGAGAAGAAAAGGAGAAAAAAAAAGAATGGGCTGGGCTTTTGCTTTGCTTTTTTTTTTTTTTTTTTTTTTTTTGTTTATTAATTATCTTATTTATCCGAAATGATAAAATAAAATTAACCTAATTAAAATTGAGGTGTCAACAAGCGGCTACCAAGCCCTTGCGGCCACAAAGCCCTTGTTAGCCACCTATGAGGATCACGGCCCTTGCTCGACCTCCCTTAGATCTAGGCGAGGCCTAGGGGCTGTGGGTGAGGGCCACAACCCTCGTTGGTGGCTGATGAGGGCTTCGCGGCCCTCACCTAGTGACTAGCGAGCCTCACTAGCTATTGCAGAAGAAGCCCAAGGAGGAACAAGAGGAAAAAGTAAAAGGAAAAAAGAAAAAGAAAAGAAATTAATTAAAAAAATTAGAAAAATATTATTTTAAAATTACCAAGTTGATGGCAACGCCAATCGGCCAAGATTGATCGGATGGATTAAATTGATATCAATGTAAAAAAAAAGTTAAAATTAAATTGATCCAGTTAAATTTTTTTATACTAAATATATATCAATATTATATATTTAAGATTTTTTTGTACTTTTCCCGTTATTACTTTAACCTGAAATCCAAACTTGTGGACCTATATTACCTTTGATCATTTAATTTTCGCACGAGACTCGCGGGAATCAGAACTAAGATGATGGTGCCATCCCAATTGCTATTTGAGCTGCGGGGCCTCCATTTTGGGAGCTCTTTTGCTTTTTTCTTTAATTGGGTAGTAAAGATTTTTTTATATATCCACCGGGCCGTTATATTCCAATCTAATTGCCGACATACAATGACTAGAAATTCAATCGAATTGTTAGAATTTAGTCTGTATTAGAGATAGTCCTACATACTCTATTAATCATTTGATAATTAAAAGCCCTTACTAGATTTCATTACACAGAGACATGTCTCATTACACATATCAAAACCCCATAAGATAACAGAGGGAACTCCACAAGCCCCTAAAAACTTTTAGACAGAACTAAAACCGGGCCATCATCAACCGGCCTTGACTTCGATGGTCTTGGCCTTCGGCTCCGGCGGCCGCACCTTCTTGACGGCCACCCTGAGCACCCCATCCTGGTACGCCGCCGTCACCGTGTCCACATTAGCGTTCTCCGGCAGCGCGAACCTCCTCATGAACTTCCCGGTCCTCCTCTCCATGCTCAGGTACTTGGCCCCTTCCTCTTTCTCCCTCTTCCTCTCCCCGCTCACGACGAGCACGTTGTCGTTCTCTACCTGGACCTTGATCTCGCTGGCCCTTATCCCGGGCATGTCCACGACGAACACGTAGGAGCCCGGGTACTCCACGACGTCGGCAGGGGTCGCCGCCATGGCCTTTGCATCGCGGACGTAGGCGCGCGAGGGGTTGCTCCTCGATTTCTCGGGCTCCTCGGGAAGTTGAGCATGTCTTCGAGGATCCCAAAGAGGCACGAATCGAAGCCGAGATTACGCAGATCCATTGGGCTGTTCGCTTTTCCTCGTCTTGAAGAGGGAGTGTGCTTGATCGTGAGATGCAGAGGCTGGAGCTCTAGTTAACTGGGGTTTTATAGAGCAGTTTGAAGGAGGGGATCGCCATGAGAGAGGTCTTGAGAGAGTTCTGGAGAAGAGCAGAGGGCATTGCTCATGATGGGTTTTGAGATGCTTCGGCAATCTTCTGTAATTTACTATGAAAAGATTACTAAATAGGGACATTCACCTTTTTAATGACACGTGGTCCATTTGATTAATCTGTATTAATCAATCTCATCTTCCTATGATAGAGCACACTCGAACGTCGAGTAAATGCAAGATTTGCCATCATTTTAGTAAATCCTTCGCCAGGTAAGATTTCTTTGATGAAAAATTGTTAAGAAGTATTTGAAATTTAGATTTTAAATGTCTATTAAGATAGTTCCAAGTTTTTTTTTTTTAAAAGATAAGTTATCAATCGAATAAAGTGTAAAAAAATCATAAACTTATTATATTTGTGCCATTTAGTTTTAAACCTTTTGATTTAGTACCATTTTAGTCATTCTGAGAAATTTTGGCTAGATACTGCGAACATGGATGTCGGTTGGCTTACATGGTCCCACTGGTACTAACAGAGATAGCTTTTAATAATTTTTAAATAATTTTTTGATTTTTCTCTTTTTTTCTATCTTTTTTTTCTTTCCTTTCTTCTTCATTTTATTGGTGATTGGACACCGCCACACGTAATGGTTGGGCCAATTGGCCTTGGCTAGAGCCTTAGTGAGGGCTTCCCTAGCATGGGCCAGGGTCGGCCTCACCTAGGCCAAATTTGGTGAGGTGTGCCTACCTAGCTATCACCTGTGGTCAGTCGCCAGCAAAAGGAAGAAAAGAGGAGATAAAAACGAAAAAAAAAAAGAAGAAAAAAATCAGACAAAATAATAACAAATTTTAAAAAATATTAGAATAATATTCCACATTAGCATCGGTGGTGCCACGTTAGCCGACCAGCTTTCATGTTAGTAATGTCCAACTAAAATTTATCGGAAAGATTGAATTAATATTAGATCAAAAGATTTATGACCAAATTGACATCAATGCAATATATTTATGTTGGAGAAATCTTTCTAGAATATTTTGAAGCTGACAAAACGTTTCTATCAGTCTAGTCTGGATATCTGCAGATCGCGGTTTAAAGTCTCGAAGACTTTCTGATCACCGAGACTCAAGATTCAAGACTCAAGACTCAAGACTCAAGACTATTCTCATTGACAGTCTTTCGATCCGTGTGAAGAAGAACTCCGAGGCGAAGTATATGGTTGAGGATTTAATCCTATTCTCTAGAGAAGATCTTTTTGGTTGGATAAATATAACGGATTCTTTTGTTCGTATCTAGATCAATTGAAGATCCGATAGTCGACGAAATATTCTTGGAATGTTCTATTCTTGGAAACCAAGATCCTGATTGTATGGGCGAACATGATTGATGGGCTATCGTCAGGTTCCTTTAATAGCTCGAATGATCTTCTTGATTGATTCCGTCCAACGGGTAGATTGGAGGAATTCCTTTGGAAAGTGCCAACTGGTATGATGGCATAAAGGAGTATAAAAAGGAAGACGTTCTAGTTGTTTGAGTACGTGATCGATAGAGAAATTCTAGAGTCTGAAGCACCTTGATTATTAGTCGATTCATTCTGAGCGAAATTGTATACACAGAGAGTGTCCATACTTGGTGATACCTTGAGCGAGTGTGGTAGATCATCTACACTTAGAAATCAAGGAAGATCAACACTGTAACATCTCTTTGTTCATAGTGGAATCCAGCCAATTGGCTATCGGTGCGAAAGAGTGGACGTAGGCTTGAATCAAGCCGAACCACTATAACCGCGTGTTCAATTCTCTCTTTCCTTTACTTAGTCTTACGTTGATTATTACTTATCGCAAATTCTTCAACTGTCTAAGTATTGCGCAATTATCAAGAAATTATCAAGAAAAATCTTTTATATACCTATTCACCCCCTCTAGGTACTCGTACTAGCTATATCAATTTATAACTAACTTGACATTAATACAATGGTTTATAACTTTTCTGACACTTTTCTCCTATCAATAATAAAGTATCCACAATTCAATTATTACTTATTTTAATAAATAGAACTTGGAAGAACCTTGCTAGTCAAAATTTGAGGTTGACAATTGCTTACCAACAATGGCTAGAATTGGAAAAGAAGAAAGGAAACTAACATTGATCATGCATGTTAGCCATCATTTCTAAACAATGAATTTGTTTATCATAGTTGAAAAGTCCATTTCGAAAACTTAAACTGATAGATGGACAAAAAAGAAAATGTAAAGTGTACTGAAATAAAATAGAGCATGATTTGGCTCTGGTATTATGATAAAAGATTCAACTTAAAAGCTTGAATTGATAATAGAGGGAGATGACATGTATATAAAATGTAGATAAATCTCACCGTCAAGTAATGTGAAATATTTCAATGGTCATACTTTAAAAAATTTGAGGTTGAAAGTTAACTAATAATTTGCTTTATATGTCTCGTAATTATAAGAATCATACAAGCTCCCATCCGTGGGGGTAAATGTATAATACAAGCTTCTAAACAAAGGAAGCATGACGGGATCATATCATTAGCCACGAGTCTAGGGTCTGCTACAAGAAAAAGAAAAGGGACCGCATCCCACGTGCAAAATTGACTGGTTACCAACAAGAACAGTAAGATCACTTTTGCATTTACTAATACGTAAGAACTTAAAGGTAATTTAATGACGTTGAAACTAATTTTATAAACACAAAAGGAAATGTGGGTCTGCATTGTACACAGTTGCGGACGTCCATAAATATTTGATTTTCGGACTCTCCTTTAATTGATCGGGCTTGCTCATGCAGTCAAACTTGACATTCTCAACAATTAGCAACTATGTTGTCGGTTGAAAGACTAAGCATAAATGTACTTATGACACCATTGCTCGTTTCAAGCATCTTCCTAACGCAGTCCACCTAAGTTAAATAATCTTCGCTGAAGAATAAGGTACTGCACATGCTCAAATAAGAATATAAGAAGAGCTTTAGAAGTTCACATGCCGTGTTTAGGAAGTAGGGGATGCATCTGGGACCATTTGGCGGGGACGTCGTATTCATTTGGCCAACGTAGGTCAAGTTCACGCTTTCTTATATATCCATATTCGTAAGAAAAGGACAAAAATGGTGTTTGAAATATCTGTGATCGTTCGCGAAATTACTTTTAGAGAATTTTGGTCTTTGATTTTCGCAAATCATGTCTAGGATTGCATGTAAAAAGTCCAGTCGTGGTTTGAGGGAAGAACGTCGTCGCACGGGCTACGATTCCTCTGCCTTGGAAAGGTGCCTCAAGTGTAGATTCGCCGCCTCAACCCTTTTTGAGAATTAACTATAGTCGAAGCGAGCTTATGACCTTCTCCATGTCCGCTCAGAGGCAGCTCGTTTCGCAAGAGCTTCTTCGACCTGGAGCCATTCTTCTCCTCGTTTGCTCGAACACCGGCTCCCAACTCCTTCCCTCCCCTTGACGAGCGGATCGGTCGCCCATAACACTTGTACCTTCATCAAATTCATCATCTTGAATGACACCAACTGGGACTTGGCGGGACTTCAGGTTGAGGAGCAGTTCGGGGACATGCCCATCATGACCAGTGCCGGAGGAGGTGAAGACATGGCGGCCGGCAGGTCGTCGGAGGCAGAAGGATTGGGGGCACGTGAGGGGGCGGCAGCACTTGGAGATGGAGGAAGACTCATTGTCTCGTCTGGACGGCCTAAGTCTCGTGGATTTGTGGGTTTTGAAATAATGGGTTGGACTATAGTTTTCTCACTCCATTTTAGCCCATTTTGGGAAAAAAAAAAACGAGGTACTCGTATCAAATTAGGATCATTAAATTTGAGTCATAAAAATGACAGGATCATATCATTAGTCACGGGTCTAGAGTCTGCTGTGAGAAAAAAAGGGACCGCATCCCAGGTGCCAAATCGGCTGGTTACCAACACAAAGATAATTTATGAATTGCAAGATCATTTTCGTATTTACTAGTACTTAAGGACGTAAAGGTAATTTAATAAGGCTGAAACTAATTTTATGAACATAAAAGTATGACTTACAAACATCATTTTGCAGTTATGATACAATAAAGACGTTACTACAATTAGACCGTGCTAGCAATTTATTAAGAATAAGTATAAGTGAGATCAACAAGAATTAGCAGTCACTCTTTTTACTAATTATAAGGGAAATGACTACCTTAGAGGTGCATTACATCTTATAGGGTAAATTACTACTCTTAATTACTCACTATAAGGCATATGATTGTATTAAGAGACATTACTACTTTTTGAAGGTAAATTACTCAATTTATCGCTTGAGACTACTTACACTTAGGGCACATTTGGCAACCGGCCAAATAGTAAACATTTCTATTCTTTTGTTAGTCGGGAGTAGATTTGAAGTAGAAATCTGTTTGATAAAAACTTTGTTTCTAAGAATAGATTTGGAATGGAATCAAAGAGTACAAAAAGTTGATTCTTTATTCTCGGAAACAATTCCAGAATAAGCCAACCCATTTTTTTCTCTTTTCTCTTTCTTTTTCTTGTTCTTCTTCCCTCTCTCTTCTTCTTCCATTGCCATTGCCGATCATTGACGATTGGTTGGGCAAGCTCCAGCGAGCTCACTAGAGATTTGCTAGGCTAGGGCGAGGTCTGACGAACTTGCTGGAGACTTGCTCAGCCACTGGGGAGGCTCGGCCTCGCCATATCTGGATAGTCCCCCTTTCATACCTAACCTAATTAAGGGAACAAAGACCTTACTATGTGTTCTCCTCTTGCTTGTAACCATCTGTAATCTGGCTACAACCGCAACTCACTCCTCACATCAAGTACATCACATAAAGAAAGAAGAAAGAGGAGATATTTCCATGTATTAATAATACCTATTGTTTATACTCCATTCCATCGTCCATGTAAACTCCATTCTTTTACATGCGTCATCCATCAACACGCCTAAGACACTTATGGTTTAAACCAGCACATAGACAAGCGCATTGCATTCTCAGACGTATCGTACATAATTGGCTAAAGAGCATGCTGAATAGCACATACTATATAGCATCTACTCTTGCATGGCCTCATGGCTCAGTGCATTTCTTCTAGGACAAACAAATCTGTAGTAATAGACAGCCACTAAACCATAGTATTCTACCTCTTCCCTTTCCCGAAGGCTTTGTAGACAAATTTCAGGACTTTGCGCACCAATTTTCCGATTAAGCGGATTGTATGGCACAAGAAAATAAGAAACATCAATCTCCCCCATACAGTTACGACTACTTTATCATTAGCATACTTTATTTCTCCCTCATCCGGTGAGGATAATACCATGAGGATTGAATAACTCAACACCATGAAGGTTATCGCAATCCACATAGTCAGCATTGCAATCCACGTGGTGATACGACGCTGCCTTAGAGGAAGACCACTTACGAGAAGCATAATGATGCTAAGCGATGACATGAAGCTTATCGTGTTAAATGCCATGAACAACTCGTAAAGCCATTCCATATCCGGAGGTGCCTTTGGTGGATCCCTACCTGCTTCGTAAGCTATGGTAGCTACCACTGCCGCCACCACCATTAGCATCTTATGCATATCGTTTTGCCACTTTCTCTTCTCTTCCCTCTTGCTCTCTTCGGTAACCATGTTTTTTGCATCGGTTTGTCTGGACAGGTCATGATTCTCCGAAGTTTGATGAGCAGAATCCTTAATCTCTGAAGCTCTTTCCACGCTTTGGCCTTGTGCTAGTAGGCTTAGTGCCATGAAACATTTGGAGTTCATAATATTCAAGTCTACTCCTTTACTAGTCAGGTCGATTATAGTCTGTAGAGGAGTAACAATAGAATGTGTCAATTGATGTTGGATTTGAACTAGACAAGCCCATGTTATATACTTTTGAGGACTAAGTTTGCTTCTTTTGTTTTTAAGTCCTCTAATGTTTGTGACTATTATATGATGCCTTCAAAGGGAATCTCATCGCTTGTTGAATTTTTTCCGCTTCTCTGTTTTTATATTCCTTCAAATCTAGATGAAATTAGCGTGAAAATAATGTGAAGCACAAAGTTGTAGTTAATTATCTGGACAAATGACTTCTTTTCCAAATATCGAAACTTGTGATGATTTAGGAAAAAGTGTCAGAAAAGTCATAAACATATAACATTGGTGTTAACATAATCCTAAACATTTTAATTGTGTCAATTTAGTCATAAACCTTATAACCTAATGTCAATTAAGTCATTTTGCTAATTTCAACTAGATAATGTTGATGTGGACCCCATCCAGTCTACGTGGCATGATCGACGCTGATGTGAAAATTTTTTAATAATATTTTTTTGGGTAAAAGGTAAGAATTAAATTTTTTTAATAATATTTTCATATATATTTTTTAATTTTTTTTCCTTTTTACATCCTTTTTATATCCTTTTCCTGATGACCAATCGTCGACCATTGGCCATGGCCGGGTGGACTGGCCTCACTTGGGTGAGGGTCTCTGTCGCCTGCCACGGCGAGGTTGAACCCTGAAGAGGGCTCCCCTCACTTAGGCTAGGGCAACCTTACTAGATTTAGTCTAGGCGAGGCCAAGCCTTGCCAAATTAGGCAAGACTGGCCCTTGCCCAAGCCAAGGCCAACTTGCCCTGCCATGGCCAATAACCAGTAAAAGGAAGAAGAAACGAAAAAAAAAAAAGAAAGAAAAAAAATCAGAAGAATATTAAAAAATTTGAAAAAAATTGAAAAAATAAAATAAAATATAAATTTGTCCATATTAGCATTGGCCATGCCACGTTGGACAGCTGTCATCCATATTAGCAATTTTTGGCCAAAGTTAACCTGAAGGACTAAATTGATATTAAATAAAAATATTTATAGTTAAATTGACACAATTAAAAAGTCTAGATCTTTTGACACTTTTCCCTGATGATTTATAAATGGATATCTTTTAACATCCGAATATCTCTAGGACATTCATGTTTGCTAGAATTGCCTTTTTCGTTGATAAGCTCACTGAATTTGACTAGAGCAAAGGCTTAGTTGTATGAACACACCTCGATTTGTCCATTTGAAGCAGCCAAATGCAAAATCGTATTGCCATCTTCGTCCCTTGAGTCGATGAACTGATCATCACCCAAGATATCTTTCATAAACATCATGTGTCGCTTGAACCAAGCATTCCAACACATCGACACGCCCTTTCATAACCGTGACATGAAGAGGGTTTCTTTTGTATTTGTCATGGACAAAACGAGTTTCAGGGCTGACTCTTACCAAGCTTTCCACTATGTCAAGGTAACCTTTTGCTGCCGCAAGATGAAGAGGGGTTGAACTTTCTCTTGCCAACTCAGCCTTCCGAGCTAGGATCACTTCCACGACATCCAAGTGTCCAAGCATGGTTGCGATGTGCAAAGGAGTCTCGTTGTGATTCCTGATCATGATTCTATTAAGAAGCAGCTTATCTTTTCCAAGCAAAGAATACACGTTTCCTTTCATGGTGGCTTCGTAGAGCTCGGACTCCATGTTTGGCTCTCTAAAATGGGAATTTCGGGATGCTCACTACTCCATTTGGGGCCTTGAATATATATTGTAAAGTTAGGCTTGACGAGGACCAAAAAATGATTGGTAAAAAATTAGACATCTTTTTTCTGCAAGTACGTAGCTCAAGTTTCCGTTGGCCGAACGTTGCGCGTCAAATGTTTCTGTACACACGCTAGAAGAGATGTTAGCTCACGGCTCTATAGACCTAGTCAAACTCCGCCGCGCCAATCGGTCGTAGACATTTGGAATTTACTTACAACTGGTTCTTAGGGGAATTAAGAAGTGTTGACGCCTAAAATTTCATTTTAATTAATTAGGTTTTACTTTTGTCTTTATTTTTTATTTTATCTTTCTTTCGGATGATAAATAAACAAAGAAAAAGCGGAAAAGAAACAAAAGAGAAAAAGAAGCAGAAGCAGCCCTCATATGGGCCTTATAGGCCCATTTCTGCCTCAGCCCGGCCCATCCGGGTCATCTTCTTCCTCTGTTTGCCTCTGCAGCACACGCACAGAGGGCGCGACGCCAAATGAGCGGACGGACGGCGACGCGCGTGGGGGGGCAACTGGCGGACAGGTGGCGGATGGGACGCCGGTTCGGCCGGCGGAGGCCGTTTGGCGCACGGGGACCGGCGGTCGAAGCTCCGTCAATCGGCTGCCCCTTGCCTATAAATAGGCCCCCGTCTCCGTCGTTGAGGGGGACGCCGAGAGCGATCGAAGGCTACAAAGCTTCGAGCTTCCTACTGAGAGACTTTAGAAGGGGAGCCGAGGTCGAGCAAGCCCAGATTCGAAGGCTCATGGCCGAAGAAGGAGGGGTTTTGCCGAGGTAGAGATCAAAGAGAGGGGGAGAAGGATCGAGGTCGCAGACTTCGGGCACCCCACTGAGAGACTTCAGGGGGGTCCGAGGACTCGCGGCCGCGAATCCGAGCCTCACCGAGGGGAGAGATCGAGACATTGATCGAGCGAGAGAGAAAGTGGAGAAGGAGGTCGGATCGGAGCTCCGAGAGAAGGAGAGGTCGTGCGGGCGCCGGATCGGGAGCCGAGGGGTTGCTGTCACGGTCCCATCGTCATCGTCTGCCCCCACACCATCGCCATTCAATCGCTACCGCTTGCCGTCCACCCTAGCTCCACCGCAGCCCCAACGCCATCACCTTAATCGAGCCCGGACGACGGCACCTCAAGCTGTGCCACCACTGTCGCCTTGACCAAACCCAGACGTCGTCGCTTCAAGCTTCGCCGCCGCGCCGTGTCGACGCCGAGGACAGGTGACGACGAACCCTACTCGCGCCATCCCCGTCTCTCCTTCCCCTCCCGAGACCTAACCGCCGCCGTCATCTACATCATTACCGTCATCGATGCGAGCCGTCGCCCCAACCCCTCCTTTGGCACCGCGAATGGAGAGAGAGAGGAGGTGCTGCAAAGCAGGGTGGATCCGGGTCATGTGCGCGACCCGGTTCCCTTAGGGTTTGGCTTCAAAGTGGGCCGGGTTGTGAGCGTGGGCTGGGTAGTGTTGGGCCGAAAAATTTTAAAAAAGGTGGGCCAAAATCGATTTGGGCCTTGTTTCTTTTTAAAAAAAAAAGAAGAAGAAAAACGAAAAAATCCGAGTCGGGCCAGCGTTGCGAGCCCGTCCTCGTTCGGATCACTGGCCCGGGTCGGACCCAACCCGCGGATCCGACCCGGGTCGGTTTTATTTTGTTATTTTAATATAAAATAATTCTAATAAATAAAAAATAAATATTTTGTAAAAAAATGTTTTAATTTCCAGAAAATCGAAAAATATTTAAAAAATGTCGAAAAATGTTTTATTTTCTAAAAAATCAAGAAAAATCAAAAATAATTTATTTTCGAAAAAAATTTTGAAAAATATTAAAAAATATTTTATTTTCCAAAAAAAATATGCCAAAAATCCAAAAAAGGCCAAAAATTCATGAAAAAGCCAAAAAATTCAGAAAAGCCAAAAAAAGACTTGTATTTTTCCAAAAAAAATCCCAAAAAATCCCTTTTGCGTCCAAAAATTAGAAAATGAGTCAAAAAATGTTTTTCCTCCCAAAAATGCATGGAAAATCCCTCGAACATTAAAAAAAAAAAAAAACCTCGGGGTTTAAACAAGATTAGGTACGAAAGGGCATTAGTGATTAACTAGTGTAATCAAGTCCCCGATCCTAATTTCTCTGGTTGCGCAGGAGCAAGTATTTCTCCTGATACTTCGCTTGGGTTCCTAATCGACCCACCCCAAATCGATTAGTGGCGACTCCGTTTTAAAATTAATTTACAGGTTAAAAATTTAGATTGTTAAAGTCGTGAATTAGTGGACTTGGGAGAGTCCGGGCTTAACCAATTTCAGCCGAGCCATTAGCCTCCTTAGGCGCTCGTACCCGATTGCGGGCGTCGGAAAAAAAGAGGTCGTGACAGCTTGGCGACTCCGCTAGGGATAATTTGAAGACTTAGGCCATTTTATATTTGTTTAAATGCTTTGCTAACTTGGTTTTTTTTTCTTTTGTGTAGGGTAATAGCTTAAAGTTTTTTTTATTCTGTCAAAATAAAATGTTTTTGTGATTATAAACTGTTGTGCTTGCTTTACTGTTTTAAACACTACACATGGCACACATAATCCGGCCGCCGGACTTGGGCCGCCATAGGATTTCTAGGATGGTGTTAAAAAAGATACGACCTCGAACGCGAGACTGCGATGTAGAGGTTGCCTTTCTTTTCCCCGAATTTCTTAGCCAAGGTTAAGGGGGTATGCTGCTAACGCGAGACTACGACGGGCGGATACCCTTTTAATTTCATCAAGCCTTCGAGTTAGAAATCGAGTCGCACATCTCATGCGCATGTCTTTGTGCTTGTCATTTTATTTAAAAGCAAAGTAATTTCTTTGCTTTTACTTAGTCTTTTTATTGGCCCATGGCAATTTAGGATAAGCTTTTCAAGTCCCAGTTTATATGCGATGGGGAAAGATGATATCCAGTTCATTCCTGCTCCCAAGGTGGAGCTCTTCAGATGGTGTGGTCAATTGGATCAGTTTGCCCAAGAGCGCAAGGCCAAAGTCGGTCATCTCCTATCACTGATCCAAATCACTGTTCGTCCCGAAGTCATACAAGCCATGGCACATTTCTGGTGCCCGAGGACACTTACTTTTATGTTTGGTAGGTTTGAGCTAACCCCAACCCTGGAGGAATACAACATCATCACTGGAATGCCTCTTGAGAAAAAGCTTGTTAGGCCATCAACAGGCATCATCCCATTGCGTGGGCTGGCGCGACTTTTGAGAACTGAAGTCCATGTTATGATACAAATTCTTGAAAACAATCATAATACCTATCCATTTGAATTTATGAATGCCTATTTTCAAAATCAACTTATGACCCAAAAAAGTGAGATTTTCCTCCTGGCCTTTTTTGGGCTCATCATTTTCCCTCATCAAAGAAATGCCATAAGTCCTAAGATGGCATGGATAGTTGATAAGATCTTGAGGGGGGAAATTATGTCGACATGATTTTAACTGAAACATTCTTGTCCTTTAATCATTTTAAAGACAACACAGAGAAAATCATGCGAGCCTCTCCTGAAATTTTACAAGTCTGGTTCTTTTCTCACTTAAGCGAATTCCGAGACTTCATGCGATCGTTTGAAACAAATGCTTTCGAAAATCTGTTACAAAAATTTATGGTTTTAGGACCGTATATTCCCAATCAAAGCTGTTTAAATTGGGTTGACTTCCTAAGAAACCCAGCTCCTGAGGCATTCCAATGGTGTGCTGGTTGGTTCCATGAAAAGAGGGCCCGTTTTGTTTACAAACGCACCCACCCAATTCTGTTGCTTGGCTGCACTGACGCCGTTCCCTATTACCCATATCGGGTGGCACGACAATTTGGAGCCCTTCAGGAGATTCCACCGCCTTCCAAGAGGAGAATTCCTCTAGTCTTTTTCAACACAAGCCGTGACTATGCAGTCGAAATTTCTATCGTTGAGGAAACTTGGGACAAATGCCATTGCAAAAGGATCGTGATACCTGAGGGGCTTGAGGGAGAAGAAAAAGCCCACCACGCCTCTGTGGCCTACATCCACAATCATCACATCCCAACAAGGTGGAAGCCATCGGTCCCTTGCTCAATCAGAGAGAGCAGCCCGCACGAGCAAGGAGAGCTTATGCAAAGGATATGGGAGTAGGCCGGATACTCATCTCAAAGCCAGTCTAAGAAAGCAAGCAGCTTTTGCAAGAACAAGGCTCCTTATCGCATATAAATTAGCAGTCGTGTCTCCCTTAGTGTTAATATCGTGAAAGTTTTGTCCCATTGTTTAGGGACTTTTGTTTAATATCTAGTATTTCATTCTGTCATTTCAATTTCAAGTTTTAGATGTTAGAAGTTTGCGGTTTGTAAAATCCTCTTTTGATAAATAAAAAGCGGTTAGACCATTGCCATGGGTCAATCTCTGTTTACTTTCGTGCTCATTTATTGTTTTCACAAACGACAGGTAATTATGAATCACCGGCCACCAATCGCCCGCGAATGGCCTCATGCAATAAGGCCAGATCAGAATGATGTACAAAATCACCTCATTAACATTGAAGGCGGCATAGGACAAATCTCCATTGTCCTTCGACAACTCTCGAGGCAAATGAAATCTACTCAAGTTGAGCCCAACTCCATAGTTGCTTTAAGCACTGTCATGACACCCGCAAATTTGCCAGAAAATAGCCAGTACCATAGACAGTTTGAAAGGATCATGAAAAAGTTAAACCAGCTGCAGGGGCAGAATCCCATGGACCTTTCCAATTATGCCGGCATTGAGATCCCTGAAGAGATCAAAGCACATGAATGCAAAAGGTATGCTGATACCTCCCACCCAGAGACCTACTTGCAGGCCTACCTGGTCCGAAGGATGATTCAATCGTACCAATCGAACTTGACTGGCCCTGCCTTGCGATAGTACATTGTTAGGAAGATTAGTCCCCTTAAAACCTGGAGGGAACTAATTCATGTTTTTCACCAAGAATATTATGTTTACACCATCCCTGACATCACCTTGCCCTACGAAGAGCCGATGATCGTAGAGCACGAGGAGCCATTAGTCGATGAGATAGGAGAGGAGCATGTCAATGAAGCCTTGCATGATAAATGGGCAGCTGAGCAACATCCTGTTATTGGAAAATTTCCCACTAGGAAAGGCAAGGAGCCTTTGTACGAGATCATGGGCTCAGAACCTATTCAAGAGTGGGGCACGACTGGACAACTCCCCAAGCTCACTCCAAGAGCTAGGGTCCAAAGAATACCAACCCCTATCAACCTAGAAAGTGAATCAGAGAGTGAAACTCTAATGTCTCTCACTTCCCTTGACAGAATCAAGTTAGCAAAATGAAGGGCCTTACTCAAAAGGTCCGGACCGGAAAGCCAAGAAAAGAAAGCCTAAGCGAGATCAATGCAAAGATCATCGCCGACGAGTCACCGCACCAAAGCTTCGAGCATTCCCAGCAATACAGCTTTGAAGGCTATCATCCCCAAGAGTATAACCCTGAAGACTTCCCGGCCCTAGAATACAATCCCAAGGATTTCCAGCGTTATTTTGACAATGAAACTGACAATTCATCGTATAATTGTTTCATACTCTCACCCGGGGATGAAGGCCCGTCAGAAGAGAAAACGTACGTCTTTATCCGCTACGATCCTAACAAACTCCTAAGCTCGTCCTCTGACCATGAGGATAGCTTCAATACTTTATCCTCATTCGGAAATTTTGACCCAAAAGAAAGCAATGGGGTAATTTCGGCAGAGTCCAACTATCCTGAAATAGAAAAATTCACCACTACAACGAATATGCAGTGGGAAAACCAGTGGCCTAACCAGGATACATCAAGCCCGTCTTGCGCTCATAGGATCATGACCCCTGGAGGAATGTGGATACCTAATCTCCGCAAGTATAACGGCACGGCTTGTCCCGTGGCCCACTTGCAGTACCTCCATGCTGAAATGAGTCGGTACTATGGCCCGATGTCATTCACAACTCAAGCCTTCCAAGAAAGTCTTACAGGGTCTACATTGCAATGGTTCATCACAGCAGATATCTACCTCATGAGAGATTGGAATGAGCTGTCTTCTGCATTCCTACTTCAGTATCAAAGCCGATTGGGACCGAGGTGCCTTGTCGAACTTGGTTCACTTCGAAGAAGACCGATGGAGGATTTCCGAGTGTATGCAAGGAGATGGGAGACTTTTATGATGCAAACTTATCCTCAACTGGCCGAAGAAGAAATGATAAAGCTGTTCATAGGGACTTTACCTCGCAAGCATTGTTGTTGGTTGCATGGGTTGCACTCCATAGCTTCAATGAAGTGGTCCTCTCATGTGAATACTTCGAGTCTCAAGGCGAGGAACTCAAAGGTGCTTGATTTCGGAACCAACGCTATCAAAGCCACTCCTTTACATAGGAGTTTTCATGGGTTTTACTTGTTTTTATAATTTCATGTTTCTTATCTTGTTAGTGTTCTACTATTGTATTTTCCATTCCAAGTACTCTATTGTACAATTATAATATTTTGTTTTAAGAGCATGAGGCGGTACTCCAAACCAGCCCAATGATGTTATCCAACCATGAAAAGAAAATATCATCCAAGGAGAATACTGAGGGCTGGGCTTCCTCATGCTTTTTCTCCCCTAAAGACGTATTTTGAAAATAAAAAAAAAAAATATTTCATCACCCAAAAGCTTTTGTTAAAACAAGATGATAAATTTAACCATGTTTGTCTTTCTGACTCATTCACTTCATGTCTCAGAAGATCATTCCTATCCCCTTTGACTTAGTGTGACAGGGGGCATTTGAAGCAAGCACATCAGGTGAACTCGCCAAATTGAAAGACACCCTGCCAAGAAAACATGGGCAAATAGAAAGAATCATCCTACACCAAAAGAAGGTGAGTCTTATTCTCTGAATATGATTAGGAAATGATGTCCTGCCTCTTCTATTTACAGGATACAAAAGATGAAACGTAATAGGTACAGGCATAGAGTTGAGATCAAAGCATCCATGACATGCCTCACTCCTGCCCGGCTCCATCATAAGCCAAAAGACTATCTTGTCGCACGACACGCCCAAACAGCTAGATGTTACAGTTCCAGCTTCGACAAGCCCAAAAGCATAAGGAATGGATCTTTTCTCTGAATTGGCTGCTGTCAACAGAGAGAAAATCTAGACAATCAAAGCGATCTATGGCCCCACATCCTGGACAATGACTTTGGAATCTAAAAACTTCACTCCAGATGCATATTCTTTCAAGGAGTTATTACCATCAGAAAGCTTGAGATTTTTGATCTCAAATTCCATAGAAGCTTGAGGTACATGACTTTTACCCAATGATGCTATAGTTAAAGACAGACGGAGAAATTCCACAAAAGGAAGGCGTTAAAGATGAATCAACGACCAACAATCATGCATGCATGGTCATAGAGGAAGAAGGCCAATTGAAGGAAATATTGAACTATGCCAAGACGGAGAGGCTGTCATCAGTATACAGAAATCCTTAGGAATCAACAAATACAAGCTTTGGAGAAGAGTGGTTTGGTATCGTTTCCAATACTCCCACTATTTGAACCCGCTTTTGACATATTTTCCCTATTGACAGAAGCATCGAATTCAAGAGCCAAACTTGATAGTTAGGTTTAGCAAATCAACATTGGCCAAGCTAGTAAGTGGAAATGACCTACATCGAATTCACATGATTTCGTGTAAAATAACGTGTCATCTAGGAGCCAATATTTGACCTAACGAAGCGAGGGATGTAGGACTTCGTGTCCCCCTCTCACTTCAGGTTCACTTAATCGTCTGCAAACCAGTGAAGGGTAAAGTTGTATCTCTTCCAATTATTTGACTCTCGAAAGAGTTCATGACTAATGCACTCCTTCTTGTCTGTTGCAGGATCACCTGACTGCCAAAATACAGATAACAAATCAATGAGAGGCATGACAAGCTCTCCCAAACAAAATGGCGTCTCAAGTATCACCAAAGCAAATGACAGAAAATCTTCAGGCCTCAACTCGCATTTGATTTTGGCCAGACTAATTGATCTGCTTGTACATCTTCTCTTCTGCAGAGGCCAAAAAAGGCCCATTAAATCAATGATTAGATTCCCAATCCTTGGCTGATCATTCATGTGTCATATCCTTAATCAATAGGGACAACCATCAACACCCTTTTGTAAATAACTCTTTTAATGTTCAAGTTCCAACACATTTGTGAATACCTTTCCACCTAGGTAAACACCCCTAAAGCTGTTAATGAGTTCTTCTTGAGTAAAAAGCCATTCATTTATTTTGAGAGTACAAACTCCATCACATCATACACTGCATGCATTTTTCTAGGTGAATTCTGCATGATGATTTTGTCTGTCTAAATCATTGATTCCTTTGAGAATTATTAGAATAGACAGCTGATACAAGAATACAAGATTGATTGAGCATGTTGGATGAGGCGCATCAGAATGATGACAGGCAAACCATATCCTACACACAATCCCCCATCTATACACTTATGAGATGAGTGCAGAAAATTCCATGACTACATGGTAAAGAGTTCTCTCGCGAATGGTACGATGATCAAAGCAGTGAGAGGCATTCCATCACTCACTTTGAGCCCCATATACCGACAAATTTCTGCTATACTCCCAACAAAGAACCACCCCACACAGGGGTAAGTCGAAAGCGAATCAGCATCACAAGGTGAGAAAGGGGATAGAAATTTTCTTGCTTGCACTTGCATCAATCTTCGAGTGTCTTTATTGCATATGAACACTCGCGTTAATTTAAGTGCCCTAGAGTCATGAAGAGCAATTCTTTATTTACGCACTTGTATCCATTGTACAACTCAATTGAGTCTAAAAATTCACCCTCACATGGAGGCAAAGCGAAGCCACTATCGTTTGAGCAAAGATAATCAAAAGTGCCAACAAAAGATGAAGACTCCATAGTCTAACAAAGGAGTTTGCTTGAACTTGCCAAGATCAATTCCTCAAGCAAACAAGAACAAAATAGGGGCATGAAAAAAGCAATGTGCCTGGTAAAAGCAAGGTCGATGCCCCAAACAAAAATACAGCCATTTGTATTCCCAAGAGAAATTGCTGTTCAATTGATACAACCTCCATCTGATCGTGAAGAAAGACTAGTGACAAATGCCAAGACGATCACCAACTCTCACCCTCTTACATGTGAGCCAAGACTACGTTACATTCCCATTGTAAAAGTCTCTTCAGACTAGGGGCAGTTTAATTAACGTAGGATTTCATGTGTACATAAGCATCGCTCGAAGAAGTACGAGCAAGATTACTCTATCTCTTTTCGCAGGGTTCTTGACTTGTAAATCCGGAGATGATAGTGCAGCATTTTTGTCCATCGGCTTCGACCTTGATGGTCCCATTTGATGAGCCGTTGACCAAGTCTTCATCACAATTTCAACAAAGACCTCTCGCATTAGTAAAGTCGTACCGTTTGCGAGAATACTCGGACCCTTGCTGACATGATGACAGTGAGATAGTGTGGTCCTTATAAATCCTACATCAATGGTCAGGATAGCCTTCTCCATGAGAGTGAGTGAAAAGTCCTTTCAGACTGAAAGTCCCTCATCCGGCATGCTCAAAGCATCTATATTCCAAATAAATGTTGTCTTTCAAAATCTTCCCCAATGGAATTCGAATGATACGAAACTGATAAAATTATCATGCATAAATCACATTTGAATTTATGAATTTACAGTATATACAATCATGTGTGCATATTGTGCAAATAGTAAACATACTCTCAAAGATCAGAGATATTGCCAGGTAAGCATATCGCTATCCCCATTTGTCTTGAAGTACCTATCACTGTCCAGGTACTCTCTTATTGACACTCGACCTATTTGAGTTATCCCTTGAGTTTGGGTGCTTACTACTATCTAAGTTCCCCCTTGTTTTTGAGTATCCACCACTTGTTGGGTGCTCCCTCTGTTAACACTCGACCTATTTGAGTCATCCCTTGAGTTTGGATGTTTGCAACTATTTTAGCATCCCATTGTCTTTGAGTACCGGCTATCATTCGGATACTCCATTTTTCTGACACTCGACTTGTTCGAGTTGTCCCTAGAGTATTGATACTTGTGACTGACCAAGTATCTTTTGGAATACCTACTGCTGTCTAGGTATCCCCATATCGTCAAGTACCCACCGTTGTCTAGGTACTTCCTTTTCATGACACTCAACCTGCCCGAGTTGTCCCCAAATAATATAGCATCTGTTTAAGCATTCCATTGCTTTGCTTGACACCGCCGTCCAGGTATGCTTTCTAGCACTTGGACCAGCCTAAGTAGTCCCAGATCATATCATTAAATACTTGTGTTTATCCAAGCATTCGAGTACTTTGTACACCTGTGGTTACCTAGGTGTTTCAGCCCTTTTGAGTGCCTGCGGCCATCCAAGTAAGCCTTATGCTACATTCAAATTTATGTTGCCAGGAGGTGGGAGACTTTCACGAATATGTGGGGTACATCCTCGATATTCCCCTTTACTAGGAGGTGAGAGACCTTCACGAATATAAGAGGCATGTCCTCGATATTCCCAATTACCAGGAGGTGAGAGACCTTCATGAATATCCCAGGTACGTCCTCGATATTCCCAATTACCAAGAGGTGAGAGACCTTCATGAATATCCCAGATCCATCCTCAATATTCCCACTACCAGGAGGTGAGAGACCTTCATGAATATGCGAGGTACGTCCTCGATATTCCCCTTTACCAGGAGGTGAGAGACCTTCATGAATATCCTAGGTACGTCCTCGATATTCCCAATTACTAGGAGGTGAGAGACCTTCATATCCCAGGTACGTCCTCGATATTCCCAATTACCAGGAGATGAGAGACCTTCATGAATATCCAAGGTACGTCCTCGATATTCCCCTTTACCAGGAGGTGAGAGACCTTCACGAATATGCGAGGCACGTCCTCGATATTCCCAATTACCAGGAGGTGAGAGACCTTCACGAGTATCTCAGGTACATCCTCGATATTCCCAATTACCAGGAGGTGAGAGACCTTCACGAATATATGAGGCACGTCCTCGATATTCCAACTATCAGGAGGTGAGAGACCTTCACGAATATGCGAGATCCATCCTCAATATTCCCACTACCAGGAGGTGAGAGACCTTCACGAATATCCCAGGTATGCCCTCGATATTTCCCAATTGCCAGGAGGTGGGACACCTTCACAAATATCCAAGGCATGTTCTCAGTATTTTCAATTATCAAGTACCCCTTCGATACCTTCGATACCTGCGAATGCTAGGTATCCTTCAAGAGTTTGTACTTGTGATCATTCAAGTACTCTTTCAACACCTGCAAGCAATCAGGTACTCCTTCGATACCTGCGAATGCTAGGTATCCTTCAAGAGTTTGTACTTATGATCATTCAAGTACTCTTTCAATACCCGCAAGCAATCAGGTATTCCTTTAATGCCTGCGAACATCCAGGTATCCTCCAAGAGTTTATGCTTATGATCAATCAAATGCCCCTTTTGACGCTTGTAAAGGCCTAAATATTCTTTTGGTTAGTGCTTGTGAATATCCAGGTACTCTTTGATATGCTTGTGAATGTCCAGGTATCTTCCAGAATCAATGCCCTAAGAAAGGTCGGCGCATCCTCCCAAGAAAGGTCGTGTTCTAACTGGTGTCTTTGACAGAAGTCAGACGCCCCACAAAACAGATGCTCTGAGAAAAGTCGGCGCATCTCCCAAGAAAGGTCGGGTACCAGCTGTTATCTTTGACGAGGTCAAACACCTCCCACAAAACAGATGCCCTGAGAAAGGTCGGCGTATCTCCCGAGAAAGGTCGGGTACCAACTGGTGTCCTCGATACAAATCAGGTACCCACAAATGAGATGCCCTGAGAAAGGTCAGTGCATCTCCCGTCAAGGCAACCGAAGAAAGGTTCGGGTCCTAGACAAAACACTAATTACTCCAACAGGCGACCGAAGAATTGTTCGGGTCCTGGAGGAGCAATCTCCCGTCAAGGTGACCGAAGAAAGGTTCGGATTCTAGACAAATCACTAATTGTTTTAATAGGCGATTGAAGAATGGTTCGGGTCCTGGAGAAGTAATTTCCCGTCATGGCGACCGAAGAATAGTTCGGGTCCGAGACAAACCACTAATTACTCTAACAGGCGACCGAAGAATGGTTTGGGTCCTGGAGGAGCAATCTCCCGTCAAGGCGATCGAAGAAAGTTCGGGTCCTAGACAAATCACTAATTGTTTTAACAGGCGACCGAAGAATGGTTCGGGTCCTGGAGAAGCAATTTCCCGTCACGGCAACCGAAGAAGGGTTCGGGTCCGAGACAAACCACTGATTACTCCAACAGGCGACCGAAGAATGGTTCGGGTCCTGGAGGAGCAATCTCTCGTCAAGGCGACCGAAGAAAGGTTCGGGTCCTAGACAAATCACTAATTGTTTTAACAGGCGACCGAAGAATGGTTCGGGTCCTGGAGAAGCAATTTCTCGTCACGGCAATCGAAGAATGGTTCGGGTCCGAGACAAACCACTGATTATTCCAACAGGCGATCGAAGAATGGTTCGGGTCTGGAGGAGCAATCTCCCGTCAAGGCGACCGAAGAAAGGTTCGGGTCCTAGACAAATCACTAATTGTTTTAACAAGCGACCGAAGAATGGTTCGGGTCCTGGAGAAGCAATTTCCCGTCACGGTGACCGAAGAATGGTTCGGGTCCTGGAGGAGCAATCTCCCGTCAAGGCGACCGAAGAAAGGTTCGGGTCTTAGACAAATCACTAATTGTTTTAACAGGCGACCGAAGAATGGTTCGGGTCCTGGAGAAGTAATTTCCCGTCACGGCGACTGAAGAATGGTTCGGGTCCTGGAGGAGCAATCTCCCGTCAAGGCGACCGAAGAAAGGTTCGAGTCCTGGAGGAGCAATCTCCCATCAAGGCGACCGAAGAAAGGTTCGGGTCCTAGACAAATCACTAATTGTTTTAACAGGCGATCGAAGAATGGTTCGGGTCCTAGAGAAGCAATTTCCCATCACGGCAACCGAAGAATGGTTCGGGTCCAAGACAAACCACTGATTACTCCAACAGGCGACCGAAGAATGGTTCGGGTCCTGGAGGAGCAATCTCCATCAAGGCGACCGAAGAAAGGTTCGGGTCCTGGAGAAGCAATTTCCCGTCACGGCGACCGAAGAATGGTTCGGGTCCGAGACAAACCACTGATTACTCCAACAGGCGACCGAAGAATGGTTCGGGTCCTGGAGAAGCAATTTCCCGTCAAGGCGACCGAAGAAAGGTTCGGGTCCTAGATAAATCACTAATTGTTTTAACAGGCGACCAAAGAATGGTTCGGGTCCTGGAGAAGCAATTTCCCGTCACGGCGACCGAAGAATGGTTCAGGTCCGAGACAAACCACTGATTGCTCCAAACAGGCGACCGAAGAGTGGTTCGGGTCTTGGGTGAGCAATTTCTCATCGAGGCGACCGAAGAAAAGTTTGGGTCCTAGACAAGTCATTGATTGTTTTAACAGGCGACTGAAGAATGGTTCGAGCCCTGGAAAAGCAACCTCTTCATATCACCAGGTAAGATGACACATTGATACTTGCCAAACTCGGGGTTCACACCCTATCTCACTCACTCCCGGTAAGTAACTACAGGTATCTTCTTATCTGTTTTAATATATGTAGTGTTATATTGCTCTTTTTACATAGGATAATAAGTCCTAAATAAAATATAATCTGCTACGCATATATGGACAAAATTTAGGCATCAGTTTGTCTTTGAATGCAACCTCTGCGAGCTTATCTTCAAAGAGGGGTAGCTGTTGACGCCTAAAATTTCATTTTAATTAATTAGGTTTTACTTTTGTTTTTATTTTTTATTTTATCCTTTTTTGGATGATAAATAAACAAAAAAAAAAACGGAAAAGAAACAAAAGAGAAAAAGAAGCAGAAGCAGCCCTCACATGGGCCTGAGAGGCCTATTTCTACCTCAGCCCGGCCCATCCGAGTCATCTTCTTCCTTCGTCTGCCTCTGCAGCGCACGCGCAGAGGGCGCGCGCGGATGAGCGGACGGACGGCGACGCGCGTGGGGGGGGGCAGCTGGCGGACAGTGGCGGATGGGACGCCGCCCGGCTGTGGAAGCCGTTTGGCGCATGGGGACCGGCGGTCGAAGCTCCGTCGACCGGCTGCCCCTCGCCTATAAATAGGCCCCCGTTTCCGTTGTTGAGGGGGACGCCGAGAGCGATCGAAGGCTGCAAAGCTTCGAGCTTCCTGCTGAGAGACTTCAAAAGGGGAGCTGAGGTCAAGCAAGACCAGATTTGAAGGCTCGCGGCCGGAGAAGGAGGGGTTTTGCCGAGGTAGAGATCAAAGAGAGGGGGAGAAGGATCGAGGTCGCAGACTTCGGGCACCCCATTGAGAGACTTCAGGGGGTTCCGAGGACTCGCGGCCATGAATCTGAGCCTCACCAAGAGGGGGAGAGATCTGAGGCAGGGATCGAGCGAGGAGAAAGTGGAGAAGGAGGTCGGATCTGGAGCTCCGAGAGAAGGAGAGGTCATCTGGGCGCTAGATCTGGGAGCTGAGGGGTTGCTGTCGCGGCCCCGTCGTTGTCGTCTGCCCCCACACCATCGCCATTCGATCGTTGCCGCTCGCCGTCCACCCCAGCTCCACCGCAGCCCCAACGCCATCACCTCAATCGAGCCTGGACGACGGCACCTCAAGCTTCGCCGCCGCGCCGTGTCGACGCCGAGGACAGGTGACGACGAACCCTGCTCGTGCCATCCCCGTCGCTGCTTCCCCTCCCGAGACCTAACCGCCACCGTCATCTACGTCATTACCGTCATCGATGCGAGCCGTCGCCCCAACCCCTCCTTTGGCGCCGCGAATGGAGAGAGAGAGGAGGTGCTGCGAAGCAGGGCGGATCCGGGTCATGTGCGCGACCCGGTTCCCTTAGGGTTTGGCTTCAAAGTGGGCCGGGTTGTGCGCGTGGGCTGGATAGTGTTGGGCCGAAAAATTTTAAAAAAGGTGGGCCAAAATCGATTTGGGCCTTGTTTCTTTTAAAAAGAAGAAGAAGAAGAAGAAAAACGAAAAAATCTGAGTCGGGCCCGCATTGCCATTAGCACATTAGATTTGGTCTAATGATTTCAAGCTTGTGAATGGTTTAAGCTCAATGTGGAGGCATTAGCCTTGCCATGCCACCAACGAATTCTGCCAAACAGAGTTGATCTTCATTTTCTACCATGATGGTTGGGATCTCAACTTTGCCGTCAAGGCTTGCGGCCATGTATGAGCCACCGTCGCTGGATGTGTGGACAAGCTACCTCATGAGCCATGGACGAGGCCAGATCTGGAGGCACAAACGCATCAAGCTTTGCCATCAAAGTGGCCAGTGCTGTGTCCAGGCCGAACATTGTTGCGAGTCCAAGCCAAGCTACCCCTCCGTAGTCATAATGGCTGGCTCCATCTAGAATACAGGCAGTAATTTTGTCATATCAGCTGCTGACGTAATACTTCGAACGTATGTCAATTTGTAAGTGAATCTAAATGATCGAATATCTTTTAAATCTCATTTAGGTGAAGATGCCTCGGATGTTTCTGGACACAAACGCTTGGACAAATGTCGCTCATGGCTCTATGGACGTAGTCAGACTCGGGCAACGCAGATCGGTTGCAGACATTTCGAATCTACTTACAACTAGTTCTTGGGAGAATTGAGAAGGAACCCGCAATCTCTTCTTTCAACTTTGTCCCTGTCCTTTACTAGTGAATATGGACATATATGAACCCGCGAACTTGACCTACACAGACTAAATGCATACAATCTCCCCATCAAATCGTCCCTAGATGCATCCCCTAATTTCCTAAACACGGCAGGTCAACTTGAAAAGCTCTTTCTATAGTCTTATTTGAGCCTGCACATTCCCTTATTCTTCAGCTAAGATTATTCAACTTGACGGATTATGGTAGGAAAGATGCTTGAAATGAGCAACAGCGTCATGAGTGCATTTACGCTTAGTCTTTCAACCGACATAGTTGCTAATGATTCCGAGCTAGCAAATAATTTAAGCACAATGAGCAAGCAGCAGTCTTGCTTTACATTCGATTTGCCCATTTTTGTTCCGGTGAAATTTGCGATCCATTTCATGAACCATCCAGATTTCTCCAGCGGCTGTCCAATTGGCAATTTGTTAACTACGTCGAGAGCAAGCAAGTTGAGAAATTCACAGCTGTCCAAGATTGAAGAAGAGAAGACAAAAACTACAGCTGGAAGTCTAAGGTGGCTAACATCTTGGGGACTCTCCTGTCAGCAACGAGCAATTTGACAAAAAAAATCAAAATAAAATTGTCCCACTTGTCGTATAAAGTCATAGGACAGAAAAAATCCTGTAAAACAAGTCAGCTTTTCTGTAAGACATGAACGAAATAAATAAATAAATAAACAAACCATAACGTTTACGTCAGCTTTTCTGTTTGAATGCGTTTCGGTTTTAAAAAAATTGCTTTCTAAACGATCCTCTAAAATAGAGAGTGGGGTATTCTAACGATATTCCTAGTGACTTCATCCTCTATTTCCATTTAAGACACTCTTTAGCAAAAGTATTTTGCTTCCACCGAGCTAAAAGAATGCCCTATTGAGTTTCTTCCCGGATAGAAAGAGCAAGAAAACCAAGTCATGTAACAAAATTAAGCACGTTACATACTCAGATCACTTGCACGACTGATGTAAAAGTTTTGTTGGCATGTAATCTTTTTGATTTTGACATTCAATCTTTTAACAGCGGAGGTGGCAAGCAATGCACATTAGGAGGATAGAGAACTGCTGCGCCCACCGCTGGGGACGTATTAGGGTGCGTTTGGTTGGACCACCCCATTGATGTGGATTTTGATCCTGTCCATCTTGCCGATGGCTGTGGCGAGGACTTCTCTGATGTCGCTGTGCATTAGCCCTTTAGAGCACGCATTCGAGACCGCAAGCGGGCGTGCAGCTGCATTGGCCTCTTCGTGGATGGATCCAAGCCGGGTGCGATCGGCTGCTGATCTTTTGGTCACGGAGACGTCGGAGAGGATGCAGATGAAGCCCTGCGCAGGGGACTAAGATCCATTTTTGCAAGAACATCGGCTAATAAAATGTTCTCCTGAGATTGTGATGATTTCCTCTTTGGTCCGTTTGATGTCCATTCCGACCGCTCCCCCATGCTTAGTTTGATCTTTTACCCATAACTATGCGTGGAAATTTAATTGGAAAGGCAAATGGGACTTGATAAGATTCGAACTTTGGGCCTTCAGCTTTGATACATGTAAGAATTTTGAGGGATTACTGCCGACTGTTCTAAAAATTTAAGCAGTTAAATGGAGATGTGATTTAATATTTAATTATTCTAATAGTATTAGTGATCATTTTCTAAACCATGCTCTTGTTGATCATGATTTTAAATTACCAATATGATGGTCCTTTGTGGGACAGGTATGAGTTAGTGACATAATATTTGTAAGAAAATGTGAAGTTGAAAGTTAACTTACGGTTTGCTTCTTAAGTCTTATAAAAATCTAAGAAAAACACAAGCTCCTCTACGTGGGGGCAAACGTATGATACGAGCTTCTTAGCGAAGGAAAAACGACGGTGTTTCATCATTAATCACTGGTCCAGGATCCCGTATGATAAAAAAAGGAAACGTCACCCCGTGTGCAAATCACTTGTAATTTACTTTGATAGTAGGCAATATACGCATAAAAAAATGTAAGATAGCTTTGACATTTACAAATACTTACCAACGTAAAATAATTTTAACTGCAACGGAATTAGTATTACGAACACAAAAACTTGACTTACGAACATCATTTTGAATTTATGATACAATAAGGTATATTACTATGATTAGCCTTTATTAGCGATTTACTAAGAATGGGTATAATTAAGGTCGTCAGGGATTAGCACTTACTCAATTTACTAATTAGAAGGAAAATTACTATTTAAGAGATGCATTACATCTTATGGGGTAAATTACTACTTTGAATTACTTTCTATGAGACTTATTATTGTCTTAAGAGATGTTACTATTTTGAAGGTAAATCACTCATTTTGTCTTTTGAAATTATCTATTGATAATGATTGGTAGTTCATTATGGTTAATTTATTTCAATCGTTAATGGTCCCTTTATACTTCATAACTTGATGATGATATTACTAAGTATTCCTACCATAGTGTAATTTCCCTCAAGAGGTCATTACTTGTAGTTACCCGCGTTAGTAATTACACCTCCAACAATTGTAATTTGCCTCAAATCGTTGTGATCTCAATTGCACCTCTAGCGAGTACTTTCCTTTTTCGCATAGTAACTTAGCTTATAGTTCATAACAAGAAATTCCTATCTCTTAGCTTGAGTGAAAATAATCTACCTTTGGAGACAATAAATTACCTCAAGTTATCCTAAGCTCGATAAGTTGTGAATTGGCGGGTTTGGGAGAGTCCGGGCTAAGCCTAATAGACTTAGCAAGCCATTACTCTCCGCAGGCGCCCGTGTGATAGGGCGCCGAAAAAGAGGTCGCGACAACGTTCAACGACACTACGGGCTGCATCAAGTCTCACTTGAACCAAGCATTCCAAAATATCCACATGCCCTTTCATGGTTGTGACGTGAAGAGGGTTTCTTTTGTATTTGTCATGGATGAAACATGCCTCAGGGTTGACTCTTAACAAGCTTGCCAAGGTATCCTTTTGCTGCCGCAAGATGAAGAGGCATCAAACTTTGACAATCCCGCTCTCTTGCCAGGTCGGCCTTTCAAGCTAAAACCTCTTCCACGAAATCCAAGTGTTCGAGCATGGCTGCGATGTGCAGAGGAGTCTCGGCGTGATTCCCGGTCATGATTCCAGCGAGAAGTAGCTTATCTTTTCTGAGCAACTCAAGTAATAAACGCACATTTCCTTCCACGGCGGCTTCATAGAGCTCGGACTCCATGTTTGGGTCTCTAAAATGGGAGTTTCGGAATACTCACTCCTCCATTTGGAGACTTGAATATATATCGTCACAACCAAGTGAATCTTCACAGTAGGCTTGACGAAGACCGAAAAATGATTAGTAGATTTTTCATCTGCAAGTATGTGGCTCAGTTCCCCCGAATGTCTATGGAGGGTGTGTTGGGATATACCTGGCGGCCATTTTCTGGCGAGTCTCGTCTCCATTTGGTCCTATATTGGTCAACTGGATGCTCCACTGAAACAAGCACTCAATAAAACACTCTTCTCCGTTCTCTACGTCGCTTTATTCACCACACGCTCGCACATGGAGCACCTTCTCCATTTATAGGATACAAAGTCGGTGCATCCCAGCTTTCCACACTTTTCCAATATAATAAATCTCCTAAACTAATTCATCACATTGCAACTTGCTTTGGCTTATCGGAAGAGGCGGTGAGAAAGGGAAAAATCTGGAGAGAAGGTAAAATATGGAAGAAGGGAGAGAGAGATCTGGAAAATGGAAGAGGGAGAGGCGATGCTTCTCAACATGTCCCCTTGGAGACTTGACGTCCTTTGAAATTCGCTGCTGTCACAATGCTTCATTGCGACATGTTCTTCCCTCAAACAACGACCAGCCATTTTTCACACAATTTAAGACATGATTGGCTAAGACCAAAGACCATAATTCTCTGCGATAATTTCACCGAATAATCAGGGATATATCAACACCGGTCCTTACCTTCCCTTACAAATATGGACATATATGAACACGTGAACTTGACTTACATAGACCAAATGCAGACAGTGTCACCACCAATTGGTCCCAGGTGCCTCCCCCAATTCCCTAAACACGATATGTCAACTTCAAAAGCTCCTGTTTTAGTCTTATTTGAGCCTGCACAATATCTTATTCTTCGGCTCAGATCATTCAACTCTATGGATTGTGTTAGGAAGATCCTTAAAACGAGCAAGTTTCACAAGTGCATTTATGATTAGTCTATCCGCCAAAATAGTCGCAAATGATTTTTAGCTAGCAAATAATTTAAGCACAATGAGCAAGCAGCAGTCTGGCTACACATTTCATGGCCCATTTTTGTTCAAACACCAATGTGCTTTTATGTAATGATTAATTTACTTTGAAGGTATCAGCAAAAACAAAATGATCATAAATTGGAGAAGGGAAAGCCAAAAATAGTCCGAATCAATATCACCTGTTGAGTTTCTTCCCAGAAAGAAAGAACAAGAAAACCAAATCATGCGGCAAAATAAAGTATGTTACATGATCGGGTCACTTGCTCCACTGCATTCAGAGATCATGGCAAAGAATTCGTGAGAAAGTTTTGACTCTTCCTCGCACGACTAATGTAGAAAAATTGTGGGCACGTAATCATTTTATCTGGACATTCAATCGATAACTTAGTATTTTGTGAAAGCGAATCTTAATTTGTTTGAAAGTCCTTGCCATAAACTGCCCTCTTGAACACAAAACATCTGCTTCGGTAATTCTACGTTCTAGGATTTTCTACTTTGGTCTTAAGCTTATTGGGGGCGATTCTAGGGTCCCATATGGAAGAATGGACCTTCATTCCGTGTGCAAAATTGACTGGCTATAACCATTTAATTTTTAGTTTACTTTGGTTGTAGATGATTTTGCCAATTCAAAAGGGAAATTATGAATTATAAGATAAAGTTTACATTTGCAAATATCTACAAACATAGAAGTAATTTAACGACGTTAAAACTAATTTTAGGAACACAACATATACTTACAAACATCATTTGGCACTTATGATACAATAAGGTATATTATTATAGGCTTTGTTAAAAATTTACTAAGAATTGACCCCCCAAAAAAAAAAAACAATTTGCTAAGAATGAGTATAATTGAGATCATCAAGGATTAGCACTCATTCATTTTACTAATTATAAGAAAAATTAATACTTCAAAGGGTACACTATTTCTTATAGGGTAAATTACTATTTTGAATTTCTTCCTATAAAGTAGAACATTGTCTTAAGATATGTTACTACTCTGAAGGTAAATTACACGTTTTGTAACATGAGAATGCTTACACTTAGTAATTTTCTTATAACATAGTAAATTACTTCAAGCCATCGCATGCGATACATTACTTGGTAGTTGACCTAAAGCCGTGGTGAATTGGCTGAACTCCTCACAATTTCATTGCACTTATGATTCGTAAAATTTTATGAAAAAAAGAATTCCTTCACAGTTCGTAAGTTGGGGATGTTTTCACTAGTAACTCTATTGTAATTTTCTTTATACAGTCATGGTCGGTAGTTCATTATTGTTAGTATTTTTCCAGTATTAATAGTAAATATCCTTCATATTTCATAACTCGACAATGGAATTACTAAGTAATTGTCCCACCATGGTCTAATTTTCCATGACATGTCATAACTTGTAGTTCCTATCCTTAATAATTATATCTCCGACAATTGTAATTTGCTTGAAATCGTCGTGATCTCAATTGTACCAATAGTTAGTACGTTCCTCTTTTGCGTAATTTAGCTATACAATTCGTAACAAGAATGCTCTGATGGTATATTTCCATCTTAAAAGATGTTACTACTTTGATGGTAAGTTATTTATTTTGTAACATGGAAATGCTTACACCTAATAATTTCCTTATAACATTCCCTCAAACCATGGGGTGTGACATATTACTTGGTAATTGATCTAAAGCTATGGTAAATTGTTTATACTCTTCATAATCTTGTTGCACTTGTTCATAAAATTGTATAGAAATAGTGACATTCATATACACCACTTAAATTAGGGATGTTGTACTAGTTATTCGGTAATTTCATAATTTTCTTCAATTAGTCAAAATTGGTAGTTCATTGTTTTCTTTTATTTTAGTATTTTTCAATTATTAACAATAACTTCCTTTTATACGTCATAACTCGACCGGCCATAATCCGTAGTTCCTGTCCCGTATTATTATACCTCTAATAATTATAATTTACCCAAAATTGCCACGATTTTAGTTGCACGTCTAGTTTGCTCTTTCCTCTTTTTGTATGGCAATTGAGCTATATAGTTCAAAAACAAGAATTCCTATCACTTACCAGTTAACTAATGGGATGGTAAGGTACTTGAAATTGTCATAAGAGACACATCTTAAAATTAATAATTGACGACAATAATCGTAAAATTAATAATTGACCACGATAATCATAAGTCATTCACAAGTCCGTGCAAATGGTAGTTAGTAATCTGCGTTTCTTAATAGTAAATTAACTCTCGTAAGCTCATAGGTCTAAATGATCGTAATTTTTATCGAGAAATCTAAGCAACCTAAAGTTTACTTTCTATTTCCCTTTTCTTAGTAAATCTACTTAAATAATCCTTTAAATTCATAATCAATGGATCCTATCCATATATAATAGTCCTTTTGATTGTCGTGATTTTCCTTAATTAATCGTAAAATTTACAGTTCCTCCTGAACAAACTTCCTTAGTTGTCTATAAATTACCGCTTCAACTGATGCCACGGCTGAGAATTTTTGGCTTCAAATCCAATAGGTCATATTCTCTTTTACTTAACCGCCACAAATCAAATCAAATGAAACAGACATCCATTATACATCTAAACTCCGTCTTTCACAGGGATTCAACACGCATAAAACATCCATTGTTTCCACTAGCAGATACACACATTTATGCTATCGTAGCTAAGTTGTCTAATCACCACACTGAACAACACATACTGCATAGCATCTCCTCTTGCATGGCTTTTGGGCTCAGGGCACTTCTCCTATAAGATCCCTCCTGCTGCGGACGAATTTCAGGACTTTGCGTACCAACTTCACGGTCAAGAGAACAACGTGGCACAGGCAAATAATAGCCAATAATCCAAACCATACCAGCGTCCCATTTCTAAATATTTCCATTGCAACAATCAAGTCTCCAGGCGGTGTGAAGACCCACATGGTGATGAAATAAGTCGCCCCTGTGAAGATTATCGCAATCCACATAATCAGCATTGCAATCCATGTGGTAAGCCGACGCCACTTTAGAGGAAGACCACTTATAAGAACCATAATGGTGCTAAGCGATGCAATGAAACTTATCGTGTTACATATTAGGAAAATCTGGTATCGCTTCCGGTACTTATATCCCATTATGGACTCGACCGCAACATGCGGGTCACCAGTCTCATTGGTCTGGGAAATTGCCGGCGAAATGCCACCAGATGGGTTAATACTGCCCGTAACATTTATTTCATATCCGCTCGGGGAATCATCTTGCCCAAGGCCACCAGGCGGGGTAAGAGTGGCTTGGTATGCCACGGTAGCTAGCAATGTCGCTACCACCAATAGAGTCTGATGCATGTTGTTTTGCCATTCTATCTTTCTTTTCCTTTTTTCCTCTTTCCTTTCTTCCTCTTCTCCTATAGGTGAATGGAAGGTCGTGACCGTGTTATGTCCGGATGAGTTTTGATTCTCTGAAATTTGAGGAACATAATCCCTAATCTCTGAGGCTCTTCCTGCGCTTTCGCCTTGTGCTAATAGGCTGACTGCTGTGAAACCTCTGGAGTTCATAATGTTCGGGTTCACTCCTTTATTAATCAAGAAGACTATAGTCTGCAGAGAAGTAACAATAGAATGTAGCAGTTGGGATCAGGTTTGAACTAAGCACGCCCATGTTATATCCATTTCAGGATCAACTTTGGCACCGGTATTTTTTTAGTCCCGTAGTGTTGGTGACTATTACTTGACACCTTCACAAGGGTTACCCATCCCTCATTGAATCTCTTCTGCTACCTCTAGTTTTATGTTCCGTCTAATCTAGATAAAATTAGCATGAAAATAGCGCAAAGTATAAAGTTGTAGTTAATTATCTCGACCAGTTAATTCTCTTCCAAACATCATAACCTTTGATGTAAAAATGGATACTTCTTAGCTACCAAAAATTGATAGGACACCTAGGTATCATAGATGGGAAAATAACACAAATAGTCCATTAATTTTAATTTAATGTGCAATGTCATCTTTATACTTTTCATCATTCAATGTGGTCCTTAAACTATTTTTAAATATTCAATTCAGTCCCTAAACTTTCAAGTTGTTTAATCTAGTCTCTCATTTACCCATAAAAAAGTAAAAAATTTTCATAATTAAGATGTTACTTAAAGTTCGAAAATTCTCTTATTTTTTCTTATTTTTAGAAAATTATCTTATTTCAATTTTTTTCCTAAATCAACAAAAAAATGACTATCTTTTTATTACTTTTTCACCTTTTTGACATTTATAAATATTACGATAGTTCTATTTGCTCATATTTTAACTTATGATCTCTATAGTAACAAAAGTAAAATCTCATTAAAGTTGTATCGGGCTGATATTTCTATTATTTAATTTCCTAATTTGCAAATTTAACTAAATTTATTGAGAAAACACGAAACACAAAACCTTGAATTTAATCTATCTAAAAATTAGGAATGAGTTTAGATTAATATAAGTACGAGAAAGTCTATAAATATACAAATATCGTTGTTAAATACTCTTATGAGAATACTTATTTTAAAGTTGAAAGGATTATGTATCCAATATAACTCTAACCTTTTTACTATTATAGAGATTATAAGTTAAAATACACTAAAATGGAACTATAGTAATATTTGTAAAAATAAGATAATAAAAGGAAAATATTTTTTTTATTTGAGAAATTGATTGAAATAAAAGATATTCTAAAATTTGGCAATGGTGCAATTGTGAAAACTTATAATAGTATCGAATGGCTTATTTGACTTTGGTGTGGAAAGCTAAGAGACTAGATCAAACAAATTAAAAATTTAGAAACTAGATCAAGTATTTATGAATTGTTGAAGGACCACGCCGAATAAACTAAAAATCCAAAAAAGATGTTGCATATTGAACGGAAGTTTAAGGACTATTTGAATCATTTTCTCATCCCAGAACCACCTCTTTTGTTGGTGAGCTCACTGAATTTGACTAGTACAGAGAGTTGATTGTATGAATATACCTCAGCTTGTCTATCTGCAATAGCCAAATGCAAAATTGTGTTGCCATCTTCATCCCCCGAATTGATGAACTGTTCATTGCCCAAGGTATCCATCAAAAGCTTCAAAGCTTCTAGTCTGTTATGCTTCACGCATAAATGCAGGATCGTCTGGCCATGTTCAATGACACTATGGGCGGCATCAGGTCTTGCTCCAACCAAGTTTTCCAACACATTCACATGCCCTTTCATGGCTGCAACATGAAGAGGATTTCTTTTGTATTTGTCACGGAAGAAATATATATCAGGGTAGGCTCTTACCAAGCTTTCTACTATGTTAAGGTACCCTTTTGCTGCGGCGAGATGAAGAGGCGTCGAACCCAGAATCTTGCACACTTGCCATCTCGGCCTTCTGAGCTAGGATCTCTTTCACGAAATCCAAGTGTCCAAGCATGGCTGCAATGTGCAAAGGAGTCTCGGTGTGATTCCCAATCATGACTCTGTCAAGAAGCAGTTTATCTTTTTTTAGCAACTCAAGCAAAGATGGCACATTTCCTTCGATAGCAGCTTCATAGAGCTCAGACTCCATGTTTGGATCTCCAAAACGAGGATTTCGAAATACTGCCTCCTCCATCGGAAGACTTTAATAATATTGTCACAACCATCTCAATAGTCTTGATGAAGACCGAAAAACGAACGGTAGATATCTCGACTGCAGATAAGGTTTACTCTTGGAGCTTTATCGTGGATAAGGATTCCCCTGTTGGTCATTTTTTGGCGAGTCTCGTCTCCATTTGGTCCTATATAGCTCAAGTTTGCACATGTAACACGTCCAAATTGAGCCATGACATCCTTGGATCATGTAAAGCAGCCACACTCTATCCATGCAAATTATTGTGGAATCACTTCATTTGCACAAACATGTATATTTTGTTAGCACACGAATTTCATCCATATGTGAGAAATAATTTTTGCACCAACGCTCACTCAATAGGATCATTGGCCATTAAGAGATTCGGGGTACGTTTGGCTCTATAAAATGCCATACGTGGGAGCACGTGGGCGCGCTGCCGCCGGAGGTCCGGCCTACTGCGGTCACGTCGGCCACCTTCCCCGGTCATGTCGCTCTGCTATAATCCTCTGCTACTCTGCACTGTCTGCCCTCGATGTGGGGATTCGCCTGTCGGCCATTTTTTGCCGAGGCTCATCTATATTTTGTCCTATATAGGTCAAGTTCGCAGACGTAGCTGTCCCACTGGAGCCATGACGTGCTTTTGATGATGTAAAGCAGCCACATTCTATTCGTGCAAATTGTCGTAAACATGAATTACTTTGAAAGGACATGAATTTCATTGATTTATCAGAAATAATTTTTGCGCTAATGCTCGATCAATTGGAATGAATCGTGACCTAGGAACTTTCATAGAAATTATTCTACTATATGGGTGTGTTAGGAAAATAGAAACAAATGAGCAATAGTATCACTAGCACATTAGAAGTTGGCTTTCTCACCATGGTAATCCCAAGTGATTTCAAGCTTGCAAATAGTTTAAGCTCAACGTGGAGGCGTCAGCCTTGCTACGCCTCCAAAATGACGCCAAAGAGAGTTTTTTTTTTTAATGGTAACCGAGGACTCCATTATGAGACCCCTAATGCCCAGATGGCACCGAAGGGCCGGGTCCCTATATCTTGTGGGAGACTAATATATGACCCCAACACCATGGCTCCCCCACTTACAATGTTAATAATCGGTAGGATTCAAACTCTTGACCTTGGCAATGAAAGGGGAACTCTAATACCAGCGTGGCTACCCACAATTGGGTAAAGAGAGTTTTTTTTTTTTTTTTTTTTTTTTTTTTTTCCAAAGATTGAAGGACCATAAGTTCTTGACTGATTTGATCAGTCACGAAAGTCCTCAATGGTACAAGGCAGGGAAATAAATCACGGAGAATGTATACCCCTACCACCACAGGAATGGTTTTCTTATTTAAATGAAGAAGCCCAGGATGATTGTGTACACAAACGCTTGGACAAATGTCACTCACGACTCTATATGTAACGATTCGGTCCAATGAGGGTAGAGTGGTTGCCAGGCTAGAGGTTTTGAACAAGAAGCGACTCTTGGCAAATTTCTGAGATGGTGAAGAGGGCAAATATGAGCTGAATTGTGCATTAAATAGGAGCAAAGCGATTTTGGGATATATATGTTAAAATCAGATGGCAAGTTTTAATTTGGAACTCCAAAGTTAAACATGTTCAAGTTAGAATACTACTAGGATGTGTGACTTCTTGAAAAAGTAAATGTTCGTACGTTAAAGGACAAACCGTGGGATTCACTATGGCAGGGACCAAAAAAAAGATAATACTTCGAGTAAGTTAATTCAAGGATGTTATAATATGGTATTGGGGTGGAACTCTCTCCAACAAGTGTATGGTTCGGAGACAAACCACACGGAAGTTGGTGGGCCCATAATGACTTTGTTTGATGAGGGTGGGGAGTAGTCGCTAGAACAAAGGGCTTGAATAATGAGCGGCTTGTGGTAGGTTTTTAGGATGGCTGAGGGGGCAAAAATGAATCGAACTATGCTTTGAACCGAGGAAAAGCAATTTTGGGAAGTATGTGCACGGGCGCGAAATTTGGAGTGGGACGAGCAAAACAAACAATAATTGGAGTGATTTAATTTAAGGATGTCTCACTATATACCTACTCAAACTTGGCATCATAGATAGGTTATAGACACTTGGAATCTACCTGCAACTATTTCTTAAGGGAATCAAGAAGAAACCCACAATCTCTTCTTCAAATGTGTGTTTTGGCAAATCGAAATTTAATTTTTTTGGAAGTCGCTGCCGTAGATTGCCCTAAGGAACCTCCCATTCTCCTTTTGATTGTCGCTTCTCTCTCAATGCTTCATTGTGACGATGTTCTTCCCCTAAACCATGACCAGACATTTTTCTCAACTGCTACAGTGAAATTATAGCCTTCCCCATGGAAATCCGAGAAATGCAACTCCCTCATTTAAAAAAGTTTTAGAAATGATGGAAATGCAAGAAAAGCAACTTTCTCTTTAGAAAATTTTCTTCAAAAAGTTTTAGACAAGATGGAAATCTGAGAAAAGCGACATTCTCTTTTAGAAACGTTTTTGGCGTGAAGTTGGCAACCCCGAGTTACTCATTACAGTTACATGATATTACCAAGAATCAATCATCTGCATTCTGCATCACCCTTTCCTGGTTCATCCAAAGGTCCTAGGGATGTGAGGTAAGGGAACGATTCTTCAAGTTCGTGTGAGGATACAATCCATGTATAAATAGAGGCAATTCCTCCATATGTTCAGTGAATTAATTCACAAAGACGCCTTTTGCCCCATGTATGTCTTCTTGCATGTTTGCGCACGTGTGTTAAAACTTTAGATTGGCCGATTTGAGCGGCAAGAATGTTGAGCATAAGAATCTCCTATATCAGAATCCAAGATTTTTGAAGAATTATGTGCTGATATTAGACTCCTAATGGATAAACATAGTGTCATAGTCCCCGAGGCCTTCTCACAATGTTAGACATGATTGGCTAAAATCAATGACCATGATTTTCTACAGTACTTTCCCCGAGCGATCAAAGATATATCAACATCATTCTTTTCCTTTTTCTTTCACATATGGAAACGTGTGACCTTACCTACGCAGACCAAATGCAAGTAGTGTCACCACCAAATGGTCCATGGATGTATCCCCCAATTCCCTAAACGCTGCATGTCAACTTCAAAAGCTTCTGCTATAGTCTTATTTGGGCCTGCACATTACCTAATTCTTCAGGAGGATTATTCAACTTTATGGATTGTGTTAGGAAGATGCTTAGAGTGCATTAACGATTAGTCTTCCTACCAAAAGAGTTGCAAAGTTTTGAGCATATGAATCTACTATATCATAATTGAAGTTTTTTGAAGAATTATGTATTGATACTAGACTCTTAATAGATAGATGTAGTGTCATAGTCACCGAGGTCTTTACTCAATGTTAGACATGATTAGCTAAGATCAATGGCCATAATTCTCTACGGTACTTTTGCAGAGCAATTAGAGATATATCAACATAATTCCTCTCCTTTTCTTTCGAATATGGACATGTGTGAACGTGTGAACGTGTGACCTTCCTACATAGACCAAATGCAAATAGTGTCACCACAAAATGGTTCCCAATTGTATCCCTCGATTTGCTAAAAGCAGCATGTCAACTTCAGAGACTTCTATTATAGTCTTATTTGAGCCCACACATTACCTGATTCTTTGGGAGGATTATTCAACTTTATGGATTGTGTTAGGAAGATGCTTGATTATATTTACGATTAGTCTTCCTACCAAAATTGTCGCAAAGTTTTGAGCATATGAATCTATTATATCATAATTGAAGTTTTTTGAAGAAATACATATTGATATTAGACTCTTAATAGATAGGTGTAGTGTCATAGTCCCAAAGGCCTTCACTCAATGTTAGACATGATTAGCTAAGATCAATTATCATAATTTTATACCGTACTTTCACAGAACAATTAGAGATATATCAACATCATGATTTTCCTTTCTTTTTGAATATGGACAGTGTGAACGTGTGACTTTGAGCTACATGGACTAAATGCAAACAGTGTCACCACAAAATGGTCCCCAATCGTATCCTCCAATTCCCCTAAAGCAACATGTCAACTTCAAAGACTTCTATTATAGTCTTGAGCCTCCACATTACCTGATTCTTCTGGAGGGATTATTCAACTTAATAAATTGTGTTAGGAAGATGCTTGAAATGAGTAATAGTGTCATAAGTGCATTCCCAATTAGTCTTCTTGCCAAAATAGTTGGAAATAATTTAGAGCCAACAAAAAAAATAAAGCTTAATGAGCTATCAACAGTCTTGCTATAAATTTTTTTTTTTTTTGATATCCAAGGACCCCGTCAGTGTTAGTTAGTCGTCAGGGTAAACCTTCGGAACGACGCTAGCGAAGGACCCACCACCCCGATGTCGCGCTTAAGACCCCATGCAGCCAGCGGGATTCGACCCCCTCCACTTTCATTAGTTTCATTGGAGAGACTTATCCAACTGGGCCACCACAGGCGGTGGTCAGTCTTGCTATAAATTTGATTGCCCATTTCTGTTCAAAAGCCAATTAACATTTGAAGGTATGATCAACAAAAAGAAATGATCATAAATTGGGGAAGGGAAAGATAATTTATGAACAGCAAGATAACATCAGGATGTCGTCACTAGTAATAATCCAGCATTATCATAATTTTCTTCGATTATTCAAAATTGGTAGTTGATTATTTTGTATTATTCCAAAGAATAGCAATAACTTCCTTTCATATTTCATAACTCAACGATGGAATTACCAAATAATCATTCTAGGGGTAATTTTCCTCAACTAGTCATAACTTGCAGTTCCTATCCTTAATAATTATACCTCCAGCAATTGTAATAGGCCCGACATCATCACGATCTCAATCCCATGTCCAATTAGCACTTTCCCTTTTGTGTGGTAATTGAGCTAATACAGTTTGAAACAAAAATTTCCTATCACATGGCAATAAACTATTGGGATAATAAGATACTTGAAATTGTCATAAGAGGCACAACTTATAATCAATTATTGACATTGATAATCGTAAATCAGTCGCAAGTCCGTGTAGATAGTAGTGAGTTCTCTACTTTTATAAATAGTAAATTACCTCAAGTCATCGTAAGCTCAAAAGATCACAATGATCATAATTTTTATTGAGAAATCTAAGCAACCTAAAGTTTACTTTCTATTTCCCTATTCTTAGTAAATCTACATAGATAATCCTTCAAATTCGTAATCAATGGATCCTGTCCATAAGTAATAATCCTTTCGACCATCGTGATTTTCCGTAATTAATCATAAAATTTGCAATTCCACTGGAACAAACTTCCTTTATTATCGATAAATTACCACTTTAATATGTTTAGGTTACACTAAATAAAATTGATCCCATGGCTGAAATTTTTGGACTTTAGATCCAATAAGTCATTCTTTTTTTAAACTGCCACAGATCAAATCAAATAAAACAGCCATCCATTATACATCCAAACTCCATCTTTTCCATAAATTCAACACAATTAAAACATTTATTCTTTTCACAAGCATATACCATACTCTAATGCATCGTAGCTAAGTTGTCTAATCGGCACACTGGACAACACGGTATAGCATCTCCTCTTTTATGGCCTTAGGTCTCAGGGTGCTTCTTCCGTAACCAACACATTTGCAGCTATATACAGCCACTAAACCGTATCCTCTGGCCTGCGTTCTGTCGAGGCTTTGCGGACAAATTCCAGAACCTTGCATACCAATTTCAGGATTAAACGAAGCGACATAAAAAAAGAAGAGCCATCAATCCAACCCATACTAGCACCACAAGTCCAATTGCACCAATGAAAGTTTTCAGTTCGCTTGCTGGTGTGAGACAAATACGGAGATGGCATAAGTTGCCATTGCGAAGCTTATCGCAACCCACATAATCAGCATTACAATACTCATGGTGATCCAATGCCGCTTTAGAGGAAGACCACTTATTTAAAAGTATAATGATACTAAGCAATACAATGAAGCTTATCATGTTATATGTTAAGAATTTCTTGCGCGCGTTCAGGAACTTTTCTATCATTACAGATTCAAGCTCCCATCTGTGGGGGCAAATGTATAATACAAGCTTCTAAACAAAGGAGGCAGGACGGGATCATATCATTAGCCATGAGTCCAGGGTCTGCTGCAAGACAAAAGAAAAGGGACCGCATCCCACGTGCAAAATTGACTGGTTACCAACAAAAAGATAATTTATGAACTGTAAGATCACTTTTGCATTTACTAATACGTAAGAACATAAAGGCAATTTAATGACGTTGAAACTAATTTTATGAACACAAAGGGAAATATGGGTTTGCATTGTACACAGTTGCAGATGTCCATAAATATTTAATTTTCGGACTCTCCTTTAATTGATCAGGCTTGCTCATGCAGTCAAACTCAACATTCTCAACAATTAGCAACTATGTTGGTTGAAAGACTAAGCGTAAATGCACTTATGACACCATTGCTCATTTCAAGCATCTTCCTAACACAGTCCACCTAAGTTAAATAATCTTAGCTGAAGAATAAGGTACTGCGCATGCTCAAATAAGAATATAAGAAGAGCTTTAGAAGTTCACATGCCGTGTTTAGGACATTGAGGATCCATCTGGGGACCATTTGGCAGGGACATCGTATTCATTTGGCCTACGTAGGTCAAGTTCACGCTTTCGTCCATATTCGTAAGGAAGGGACAAAAATGGTGTTTGAAATATCTGTGATTGTTTGCGAAATTACCTTAGAGAATTTTGGTCTTTGATTTTCGCCAATCATGTCTAAGATTGCCTATTAGAAGATATGCAGCTTTTTGGTAGTTTATGATCTGATTTGATTATGATTTGTGTACATCAATTAAGGATTAGATTTAGATCTAGATTGATATAGATTGATTCATAGAATTTTTTATTTCCGATAATTGTACAATCCTAGTCTATATCTTAAGAGTCTGTACATTCAATACAATTCAATACAGAGAATACAGAAAATCTATCTCTCTATCTCGGCTTCTTCCGCCTCAATCTTTTCTTCCTTCTTCGTTTTTACCTTCTTTCATGGTATCATAGCCTGTTGGCTTCTGTTCTTCGCTTCCGCTTCAATCTTCCATCTCGATCTTCTGCCCAAAAATTCTGACCTACAAAACATAATAATTTCAGGCATTAGTGTTTTCTCTCAAGGAAGATTTTCTTAACTTACCATGGCTAATCCACAGGAAGAAGCCTCAGTCATCCGTGACCAACCCGCTGAAGGAGTCGTTCCTCAGATCTTGCAGGCTCGGAATTCACCTGCAATTCCTCCTTCAATCGAAGGATCTTCAACAATGGGACAATTTCCGTTCTAGGCCCAACCCATTCAGTGGCGGCCCACGCAGGCTCAGTTTGGTGTGGGACAACCCATGATGGGCCAACCTTACCAGTGGATTCCTTATCCACTCTGCCTTGGGCCAAGCCCAAATTCGTCATCGCCTGGATATGTGGGCCACCAGAGCCACGTCCAAACCAACGCGGGCCCGCCAACCACAAGCGGGGCAAGCCCAACTGAAGGAATGGAGCGGACAGACGGGTCAGGCGAGCCGGGTATGGGAACGAATATCTACCTGGGTTTTTACAATGCGGATTATCCGATCGGGTCAGGCGAATCGGGTCTAGGAGCGAATACCTACCCGAATTTCGCACCTGGTTTTCTACCGTTGACGGACCAGAACTGCGGCTAATCAGCCAGCAGCTGACCAGATCAGAGAATTACACGAAGTGGTCACAGGAATTCCAGCGTGCCCTGGCGACAAAAGATAAGGAAGGTTTCCTCGACGGAACCATCCCAGTGCCTACCGAAGAGCGATTAACCCGACTCTGGAGGAAGAGCAATCGCCTTATCCGAACATGGATCGGCAACTGTGTCTCTTCAGAGGTCGCGGCCGGACTCCCACCAACAGAAGATGCAAAAAACATGTGGGATAACATCAAAGAAATGTACGGGAGGTTAGATCAGGCAAAATTTTTTAACCTCATGCAAGAACTTAACGATTTGAAGTAGGGGAACATGACAGTCACATCTTGTTTTAACAAGCTCTCGTCTTTGTGGAACAACCTCGAAGCGGCCAAGGAGAGGCTTGAGGCCCCAGAGACAACAATCAAGCAGTACAGATCCATCAAGGACAGGGAGAAAGCTACACGTTTTCACCTTATTTTGAACGAGACATGCCTCGTTTTTCGCTCATAGATCCTCGCCATGGATCCGATGCCATCGATCGGACGGATCTTTCAGCTTGCTGTGCAGGAGGAGAATCAGCGGCTCGCGACACCAGACCACACCAGGAGCGGCGAGAGCGTCACACTCGCCACTCACGGTGAGCGGCGAGACACGGCCACCAAAACCCTAGACCTAAATCGAGAGAAAGAGGGGCGAGCGAAATTAAGGTTCGCCGAAGAGGAATCTGGGGTCTTTAAATACCCTCGAATGGACGGACGAGATGGGATGCAAGGATCGGACGGTTCGCAAAGACTTGATCTTGCGATCAGATCCAACGGTGGACAGGAGCCCGCGCTTAAAGGGACGAACAGCCAGATTTTTGCCACGTCATCAAGGAATTTCGCGAAAAATTTCAAAGGAAAGGGTAAATTATTTTGCGAATATTGCAAACGTACTAATCATATGATTGATAATTGTTGGAAATTGCATGGGAAACCCGATGAAAAGGAGAGAAAAATTTCAGCAGCTTATCAACTTAATGGACCAACTGGGAAAAATGTTGATCAGCCCATTTCATATGATCAGTATCATCAGCTGATGCAGGCACTGCAGAAAATGGATACTTCCAACAAAGGAGGGAGTTTCTCAAGTATTGCACATTGCTTGATTAATTCTATCTCTAGAAAAGCATGAATAATTGATTTAGGGGCAAGTGATCACATTATATGTGACAAGGGATTTTTTTCAAGTATAAATGGCAGATTGGCTTATCCTATTTCCGTGGAATTACCCAATGGGAATATTACTCATGTCAATGTGACATGAACAGTGAATCTAAGTTCCCAGATTATTCTTTAGAATGTTCTCTATGTCCCAGAATTCCAATTTAATCTGATTTCTGTGTCAAAAGCCTGCCAAGAAAATTCATGTCGAGTAGTTTTCAATGCTGACACCTGTTTATTTCAGGACCTTTCGACTGGGAAACCGATGGGCTTAGGTAGTCTCTCTGAAGGACTTTTTTTTCTGGACAAGTAATTTCAATTCTTCCAGCAATTTCCTGAATAAATCATCATTGTGTAACTTGATTAGCAATGATAAAAATCTTATTATGCATTTGAGATTAGGTCATAGTGCCTCTTATCTTTGTCCACAATGTCCCATATGTCCGCTTGCCAAACAATCTCGTGCGCCTTTTCCATCCGGTAGCTCCCGAACTAGTGAGATTTTTTCCTTGATTCATGTGGATATTTGGGGACCCTACCATACGATAAATCATGATGGGTCTCGTTATTTTCTCACTATAGTAGATGATTATTCTCGTGCAACTTGGATTTTCTTGATGCAGTCTAAGAATCAAACTTATTCTCACTTAAAGGTTTTCCTAGGATTATCCCAAAATTAGTTTGGAAAAACCATTAAGCGGATACATACTGATAATGGAAGAGAATTCTTCAGCCATGATTGTTCCTTGCTATTTAACACACATGGCATATAACATGAAAGTTCATGTGTTTATACTCCACAGCAAAATAGAGTGGTTGAAAGAAAGCACCGGCACCTATTGGAAGTCGCACGAGCCCTGAAGTTTCAAGCATCAGTTCCAGATGATTATTGGGGTGATTGTGTAGTTACTGCGGCTTATTTAATCAACCGCATGCCCACTTGGCTACTTAAAGGGAAAACTCCTTTTGAATTACTATTTAGGAAGAAGCTTGAGCTACAGCATCTCAAAGTCTTCGGTTGTCTATGCTATGATGCAACAATAGGACCTCGAGACAAGCTAAGTCCACGTGCACGGAGATGCATTTTCATGGGATATCCCAACTTACAAAAAGGGTATTGTGTTCTTGACATCTCCACAAAGGAATTTCTTGTAAGTCGTGACGTCATCTTTCATGAAGATATTTTCCCTTTCTCTAAGAAAGTATCTTTAGATGAAACCACATAAACCATACCTCATGGCATATTCTTTGATGAAGAATTACCTCAAGATCCCACTTACATACCGCTAGCAAAGATGAGAATTGCTCATCCTATTCCTCCAGCAACAACATCAACTTCAAATCCTACTGGCTCCAAAGATGTTCTAGAAACAAGACTCGATAACTCTCATGCTCTTGAGGAAGATACGGATATTCTTTCGCCATCACCCACTGAGGCATCTCCTTCTGTGGAAATTCATTATCCACGACGTTTTGGTCATGCCACACGACCTCCAACCTGGAGTAAGGACTATATCTGTGCTACTCACAATTCTTCAGGTACTCAATACCCAATCTCTTCCTATGTCTCTTTCCATAGATTATCACAGGAACATAGATGTTGTGTTAATAGGTTAACACAAGAGAGGGAACCGTCTAGTTATCTTGAGGCATCCATTGATCCAAAGTGGCAACAAGCTATGAAGGCAGAACTTCAGGCACTAATTGATAATAACACGTGGGATCTTGTCCCACTTCCGTTTGATCGTAAACCGATTGGCTGCAAATGGGTCTACAAAACAAAATATCGTGCTGATGGCTCCATTGAACGATATAAGGCACGCTTGGTAGCTAAGGGATTCACACAAAGAGAAGGCTTTGATTATCACGAGACATTCTCACCAGTTGCCACATATGTCACAGTTCGTTCTTTTTTGTCTATTGCCGCTATTCATGATGGCCCCTACATCAAATGGACGTGCACAATGCCTTCTTACACGGTGACCTAGACGAGGAAATATATATGGATATTCCTCAAGGCTTACGGAGACAGGGGAGAATAGAGTATGTCGTCTCCGTAAATCCCTTTATGGATTGAAGCAAGCATTCTAGACAATGGTACGCCAAATTTGCAAATGCTCTTGCAAAAGCAAGCTTCCAACAGTCTAAATATGACTATGCTTTATTCACACGGACTGAAGATATGTCATCTATTTATTTGATGATATATGTCGATGATATTCTTGTTATGGGAAATGATAAATCTGCTATAGAAAATTTCAAGGAATATTTACATGCCACCTTCCACATTAAAGACTTAGGGGCACCTAAATATTTGCTTGGAATAGAAATTGCTCGATCGATCAAGGAATTTCCCTCGGTTAGCGAAAATTTGTGTTGGATATCATATCGAAGTAGGTTTATCAGGATGCAAGCCAGCCATTATTCCCATTGAATAGAACACTAAGTTGACTACTGCAGAATATGATAAGAGCATATCTCAAAATGATGATCCCATACTCAGAGATCCATCAGGATATCAAAGACTTGTCGGAAAGCTCATATATCTAACTATGACTAGACCCGACATCTCATATGCAATTCAGACACTTAGCCAGTTCATGCACAATCCGAAGCGGTCTCATATGGATGCTGCCTTAAAAGTTGTGAAATATCTAAAAGGGTGTCCAGGACTGGGAATACTTCTCTCTAAACAGTGTGACATGAAGATGACAGCGTATTGTGATGCTGATTATGCTACATGTCCCATAAGTCGAAGATCGGTCACCGGATATTGCATCAAATTGGGAGAATCTCTCCTCTCATGGAAGACAAAGAAGCAGCCTACTGTATCGCTATCTTCAGCTGAAGCAGAGTATCGAGCTATGGCTAAGGCCACTTGTCAGATAGTGTGGATACGGGGATTGCTTAAGGATCTCGGAGTACAAGTGCATGGACCAACAAAATTGCATTGCGATAATGATGCAGCTCTCAAACTAGCAGCAAATCCTATAGTTCATGAGAGGACCAAGCATACAGAAGTAGACTGTCATTTTACACGAGAAAAGATCCAAGAGGGAGTGATTGAAACAAAGGAATTAGGACAGCGGAGCAGCCGGCAGATATCTTCACCAAGCCTTTGTGTCATAGATAGCATGCATATCTATTAAGCAAGTTGGGTGTCTTGGACATCTACAAGCCATCAGCTTGAGGGGGAGTGTTAGAAGATATGCAGCTTTTTGGTAGTTTATGATCTGATTTGATTATGATTTGTGTACAACAATTAAGGATTAGATTTAGATCTAGATTGATATAGATTGATTCATAGAATTTTTTATTTCCGATAATTGTAAAATCCTAGTCTATATCTTAAGAGTTTGTACATTCAATACATTCAATACAAAGAATACAGAAAATCTATCTCTCTCTCTCGGCTTCTTCCGCCTCAACCTTTTCTTCCTTCTTCCTTTTTACCTTCTTTCATTGCGTGTAAAAAGTCCAGTCGTGGTTTGAGGGAAGAACATCATCGTATGGGCTACAATTCCTTTGCCTTGGAAAGGTGCCTCAATTGTAGATTCGCCGCCTCAGCCCTTTTTGAGAATTAACTATAGTCGAAGCGAGCTTATGACCTTCTCCATGTCTGCCCAGAGGCAGCTCGTTTCGCAAGAGCTTCATCAACCTAGAGCCATTCTTCTCCTCTTTTGCTCCAACGCCGGCTCCAACTCCTTCCCTCCCTTTGACGAGCGGATCGGTCGCCCGTAACACTTGTACCTGCATCAAATTCATCATCTTGAATGGCACCAACCGGGACTTGGCGGGACTTGAGGTTGAGGACTGAGCAGTTCGGGGACATGCCCATCACGACCAGTGCCGGAGGAGGCGAAGGCATGGTGGCCGGCATATCGTCAGAGGCAGAAGGATCGGGGCAAGTGAGGGGGCGGTGGCACTTGGAGTTGGAGGAAGACTCATCGTCTCGTTTGGATGGCCCGAGTCTCGTGGGTGCGTGGGTTTTGAAATAATGGGTTGGACTATAGTTTTTTTCAGTCCATCCTAGCCCATTTTAGGGGAAAATAAATAAATAAAACGAGTTACTGGTACCAAATTGGGCTCATTAAATTTGAGTCATAAAAATGCCGGGGGAGGCGAAGGCCTGGCGGCCGGCAGGTCATCAGAGGCGGAAGGATCGGGGCAAGAGAGGGGGCGGCAGCACTTGGAGATGGAGGAAGACTCATTGTCTCGTCTGGACGGCCTAAGTCTCGTGGATTTGTGGGTTTTGAAATAATGGGTTGGACTATAGTTTTTTCACTCCATTTTAGCCCATTTTGGGAAAAAAAAAAAAGAGTTACTCGTATCAAATTACGCTCATTAAATTTAAGTCATAAAAATGACGGGATCATATCATTAGCCACGGGTCTAGAGTCTGCTGTGAGAAAAAAAGGACCGCATCCCGGTGCCAAATTGGCTGGTTACCAACACAAAGATAATTTATGAATTGGAAGATCGTTGCATACCAATTTCAGGATTAAACGAAGCGACACAAAAAAAGAAGAGCCATCAATCCAACCCATACTAGCACCACAAGTCCAATTGCACCAATGGAAGTTTTCAGTTCGCTTGCTGGTGTGAAGACAAATACGGAGATGGCATAAGTTGCCGTTGCGAAGCTTATCGCAATCCACATAATCAGCATTACAATACTCATGGTGATCCAGCCGCTTTAGAGGAAGACCACTTATTAAAAGTATAATGATACTAAGCGACGCAATGAAGCTTATCTTGTTATATATTTCTTGCACGCATTCAGGAACTTATCTATCATTACAGATTCAAGCTCCCATCTGTGGGGGCAAATGTATAATACAAGCTTCTAAACAAAGGAGGCATGACGAGATCATATCATTAGCCATGAGTCCAGGGTCTGCTGCAAGAAAAAAGAAAAGGGACCGCATCCCACGTGCAAAATTGACTGGTTACCAACAAAAAGATAATTTATGAACTGTAAGATCACTTTTGCATTTACTAATACGTAAGAACATAAAGGTAATTTAATGACGTTGAAACTAATTTTATGAACACAAAGGGAAATATGGGTTTGCATTGTACACAGTTGCGGATGTCCATAAATATTTAATTTTCGGACTCTCCTTTAATTGATCAGGCTTGCTCATGCAGTCAAACTCAACATTCTCAACAATTAGCAACTATGTTGGTTGAAAAACTAAGCGTAAATGCACTTATGACACCATTGCTCATTTCATGCATCTTCCTAACACAGTCCACCTAAGTTAAATAATCTTCGCTGAAGAATAAGGTACTGCACATGCTCGAATAAGAATATAAGAAGAGCTTTAGAAGTTCACATGCCGTGTTTAGGACATTGGGGATCCATCTGGGGACCATTTGGCGGGGACATCGTATTCAGTTGGCCTACGTAGGTCAAGTTCACGCTTTCGTCCATATTCGTAAGGAAGGGACAAAAATGGTGTTTGAAATATTTGTGATTGTTCGCGAAATTACCTTAGAGAATTTTGGTCTTTGATTTTCGCCAATCATGTCTAAGATTGTGAGTAAAAAGTCCAGTCGTGGTTTGAGGGAAGAACATCATCGCACGGGCTACAATTCCTTTGCCTTGGAAAGGTGCCTCAAGTATAGATTCGCCGCCTCAGCCCCTTTTGAGAATTAACTATAGTCGAAGCGAGCTTATGACCTTCTCCATGTCTGCCCAGAGGCAACTCGTTTCGCAAGAGCTTCATCAACCTAGAGCCATTCTTCTCCTCTTTTGCTCCAACGCCGGCTCCAACTCCTTCCCTCCCTTTGACGAGCGGATCGGTCGCCCGTAACACTTGTACCTGCATCAAATTCATCATCTTGAATGGCACCAACCGGGACTTGGCGGGACTTGAGGTTGAGGACTGAGCAGTTCGGGGACATGCCCATCACGACCAGTGCCGGAGGAGGCGGAGGCTTGGCAGCCAGCACCGGCAGGTCGTTGGAGGCAGAAGGATTGGGGCGAGTGAGGGGGCGGTGGCACTTGGAGATGGAGGAAGACTCATCGTCTCGTTTGGATGGCCCGAGTCTCGTGGGTGTGTGGGTTTTGAAATAATGGGTTGGACTATAGTTTTTCTCAGTCCATCCTAGCCCATCTTAGGGAGAAAAAAAAAATAAAACGAGTTACTGGTACCAAATTGGGCTCATTAAATTTGAGTCATAAAAATGCCGGGGGAGGCGAAGGCTTGGTGGCCGACAGGTCATCAGAGGCGGAAGGATCGGGGCGAGGGAGGGGGCGGCGGCACTTGGAGATGGAGGAAGACTCATTGTCTCATCTGGACGGCCAGAGTCTCGTGGATGTGTGGGTTTTGAAATAATGGGTTGGACTATATTTTTTCTCAATCCATTTTAGCCCATTTTAGGGAAAAAAAAAAAAAAAGAGTTACTCGTACCAAATTGGACTCATTAAATTTGAGTAATAAAAATAACGGGATCGTATCAATAGCCACGGGTTTAGAGTCTGCTGTGAGAAAAAAAGGGACTGCATCCCACGTGCGAAATCGGCTGGTTACCAACACAAAGATAATTTATGAATGGTGAGATCATTTTCGTATTTACTATAATTTAATAACGCTGAAACTAATTTTATGAACACAAAAGTATGACTTACAAACATCATTTTGTAGTTATTATACAATAAAGACGTTACTACAATTAGACCGTGCTAGCCATTTATTAAGAATAAGTATAATTAAGATCATCAAGAATGAGCACTCACTCTATTTACTAATTACAAGGGAAATGACTACCTTAGAGGTGCATTACATCTTATAGGCTAAATTACTACTCTTAATTACTCACTATAAGGCATATGACTGTCTTAAGTGACGTTGCTACTTTGAAGAGTACTTACGCTTAGTGATTTCCTTATAACATAGTAAATTATCTCAAACCATCGCAAGTGATAAAACACTTGCTAATTGACCTAAAGCTGTGGTATATTGGCTAAACTCCTCACAATAATATTGCACTTATTTTTCGTACCGTTTTATTAAAACTAATGACATTTCTTTACGCTTCGTAAGTTGGGGATGTTGTCGTCAGTAATTATCCATTGATGATTTTAATTTTCTTAATTAGTCGCAATTGGTAGTTCATTATGGTTAGTATTTTTCCATCTTTAGTTGGCATTATGACCACTGGCATACTTTTTTTTCTTCCCCAGCTGGAAAGTCCCCCGGTCGTACCTGATCTAGTTAAGGGAAAAAACAAATACCTTAGCAAGTGTTCTCTTCTTACTTGTATAACCATCTGTAATCCGACTACAACCACAACTCACTCCTTACATTAAGCACATCATATAAAGAAAGAAGAAAGAGAAGAGAATTCCGTGTATTAATAGTAACTACTGTTGATACTCCATTCCATCATCCATGTAAACTCCATTCTTTTACATGCATCATCCATCAACGTCCAAGACACTTATTGTTTAAACCAGCACATGGACACATGCATTCTCAAACGTATCGTACATAATTGGCTAATGGGCACACTGAATAGCACATAATATATAGCATCTTCTCTTGCATGGACTCACGGCTCAATGCATATCTTCTAGGACAAACGCACCTTAGCAGTAGACGGCCACTAAACCATAGGATCCTCCCTCTTCCCTTTCTTGAAGGCATTGTAGACAAATTTCAGGACTTTGAGTACCAATTTCCAGATTAAGCGGATTATATGGCACAGGAAAATAAGATACATCAATAAGATCACAACTACTGGATCGGTAAGCGGATTAACACCACACGTTTTGTCCTTCTCCGGTGAGGCGAATACCAGGAGGATTGAATAACTCAATGTTGTGCAGGTTATCGCAACCCACATAGTTAGCATTACAATCCAAGTGGTGATCCGACGCCGCTTTAAGGGAAGACCACTTATGAGAATTAGAATGGTGCTAAGCGATGCGAGGAAGCTTATTGTGTTAGATGCTTTGAACAACTTGTAACAGTGCTCGAAGCCCTTCATTGCCTTTGCAGATTCGTCAGGTGGGTCCTTACCCGCTTCGTAAGCTATGGTAGCGACCAATATCGCCACCACCATTAGCGCCTCATGCATACCCTTTTGCCACTTTCTTTTCCTTTCCCTCTTGATCTCTTGTTTCTCTTTTTTCATAAGTGGATGGAAGGTGGGGACCGTCTTCTTCGGAACGACTGTTTGTTTGGACGGGTCGTGATTCTCTGAAGTTTGAGGAACATAATTTACTATCTCTAAGGCTCTTTCCATGCTTTGGCCTTGTGCCAGTAGGCCTAGTGCTGTGAACCCTTTGGAGTTCGTAATGTTTGGGTCTACTCCCTTATTAGTGAGGAAGATTATAGTCTGCAGAGGAATAACAACAAAGTGTACCAATTGATGTTAAGTTTGAACTAGACAAGCCCATGTTATATACTTTTGAGGACTAAGTTTGCTTCTAGTGTTTTTAAGTCCTCAAATGTTTGTGACTATTATGTGATGCCTTCAAAAGGGAATCTCATTTCTTGTTGAATTTCTTCTGCTTCTCTGTTTCTATCTTCCTTCTAATCTAGATGAAATTAGTGTGAAAATAATGTGAAGCATAAAGTCGTAGTTAATTATATGGACGAATGACTTCTTTTCCAAATATTAAGCTTGTGATGATTTAGGAAAAAGTGCTAAAAAAGTCTTAAATCATAAACTTTTTAATTGTGCCAATTTAATCCAAAACCTTATGACCTAGTGTCAATTCAATCATTTAGGCTAATTTTAACAAGATATTGCTGACTTGGACCCCATTCGATTTATGTGGCACAATTGATCGATGTGAATAATTTTTAATAATATTTTAATATTTTTTTCCTTTTTACTTTCTTTTCTTGGTGACCAGTCGCCGACCACTGGCCATGGCCGATTGGCTAGACTTGCTTGGGTGAGAGGTCTTTGTCGCTCGCCATAAGCGAGGTTGATCCCTATTGAGGGCTCCCCTCCCTCAAGCTAAGGCGGCCTCGCTAGATCTAGCCCGAGCAAGGCTAGCCCTGGCCCATGCTAAGGAAGCCTTCGCCTTGTTAAGGCTCACCCTTGCTCGACTAGGCCTCGCCTTTGCTAGGCAACGGCAACCCTCGTCCAAGCAAGACCAGCTTGTCCAGTCATGGGCAGTGGTCAGTAGCAGGAAAAAAGGAAAGAAAAATAAAATAAAAAATAAAATAATATATTATTAAAAATTATCCATATTAGCGTCGCGTAAATCATATATAGACAGTCGGCATTAATATCAGTAATTTTTGGCCAAAATTAGTTCGATGGATTGAATTGATACTAAATTAAAAAGTTTAGGACTAAATTGACATAATTAAAAGATTTAAATTTTTTTTTAACCCTTTTCCTTGGTGATTAATAAATGGATGTCTTTTAACTAGCGATTATTTCTAAAACATTCATGTTTCCTAAAACCACCTTTTTTGTTGATAATCTCAATGAATTTGACTAATGTAGAGGCTTAGTTGTATGAACATACCTCAGTTTGTCCATCTGTAGCAGCCAAATGTAAAATTGTGTTGCCATCTTCGTCCCCTGAGTTGATGAACTGATCATCACCCAATATATCTATCAAAAGCTTCAAAGCTTCCAGTTTGTTGTGCTTCACGCATAAATGCAGAATTGTTTGGCCATGTTCGACGACATTGCGAGCTGCATCATGTCTTGCTCAAACCAAGCATTCCAACACATCCACATGCCCTTTCATAGCTGCGACATGAAGAGGGTTTCTTTTGTATTTGTCACGGAATAAACATATTTTGGGGTCAACTCTTACCAAGCTTTCCACTATGTGAAGGTACCCTTTTGCTGCCGCGAGATGAAGAGGCGTCAAACTCTGAGAATCTTGCACACTTGCCATCTCGGCCTTCTGAGCTAGGATCTCTTTCACGAAATCCAAGTGTCCGAGCATGGCTGCGATGTGCAAAGGAGTCTCATTGCGATTCCCAGGCGTGATTCTGTCAAGAAGCAACTTATCTTTTTCGAGTAACTCAAGCAAAGAATGCACATTTCCTTTCATGGCGGCTTCATAGAGCTCGGACTCCATGTTTGGCTCTCTAAAATGGGAGTTTCGGGATGCTCACTACTCCAGTTGGGACTTGAATATATATTGTCAAGGTAGGCTTGACGAGGACCAAAAAATGATTGGTGGATAATTTGATATCTCTTATCCGCAAGTACGTGGCTCAAGTTTCCATTGGCCGAACGTCGTTGCGCCTCGGATGTTTCTGTACACGCTAGGAGAGACGTTAGCTCACGGCTCTATAGACCTAATCAAACTCCGCCACGCCAACCGTTCGTACACATTTGGAGTCCACTTACAACTGGTTCTTGGGGGTAGCAAGAAGGAACTCCAAAGTTAAACATATTCAAGCTAGTGCATCATTAGGATGGGTGAGCTTTTAAAAATTTAAAATGTCCGTACATTAAAGGACAAAACTGTGATATTCCTTATGGTACGGGCCAAAAAAAAGATAATGCTTTAAGTGAGTTAATTTAAGGATGTTATAATATGATATCGGGGTGAAACTCTCTCCAATAGGTGTATGGTCCGGGGACGAACCACACGGAAGTTGGTGGGTCCATAATGACTCAATTTGATGAGGGTGGGGAATAGTCGCCAGAACAGAGGGCTCGGATAATGAGCGGCTTTTTGAAGGTTTTTAGGATGGTAGAGGGGGCGAAAATAAACCGGAATATGCATTGAATGAAGGAAAAGCAATTTTGGGAAGTATGTGCGTGCGTGTGAAATTTGGAGTGGGGCGAGTCAAAACAGACAATAACTCGAATGATTTAATTTAAGGATGTCTCACTATATACCTACTCAAACTTGGCATCATAGATAGGTTATAGAAACTTGGAATCTACTTGCAACTCTTTCTAGAGGGAATCAAGAAGAAACCCCCAATCTCTTCTTCAAATGCGTGTTTTGGCAAATTGAAATTTAATTTGTTTGGAAGTCCCTGCCGTAGATTGCCCTAAGAAAGCTCCCATTCTCATTTTGATTGTCGCTTCTCTCTTAACGCTTCATTGTGACGATGTTCTTCCCTTAAACCATGACCGTCTTTTTCTCAACTGCTACAATGAAATTATAGCCTTCCCCATAGAGATCTGAGAAATGCAACTCTCTCATTTAAAAAGTTTCTTAAAAAGGTTTTAGACAGGATGGAAATCTGAGAAAAGCGATTCTCTTTTAGAAACGTTTTTGGCGTGAAGAGGGCAACCCTGAGTTACTCATTACAGTTACATGATATTGCCAAGGATCAATCATCTGCGTTCTGCATCACCCTTGGCTGGTTCATCCAAAGGTCCTAGGGATGTGAGGTAAGGGAACGATTCTTCAAGTTCGTGTGAGGATACAATCTATATATAAACAGAGGCTATTCCTTCGTATGTTCGGTGGATTAATTCACAGATACGGCTTTTGCCCCATGTATGTCTTTTTGCATGTTTGCGCACGTGTGTTAAAACTTTAGATTGGCCGATTTGAGCGGCAAGAATGTTGAGCATAAGAATCTCCTATATCAGAATCGAAGATTTTTGAAGAATTATGTGCTGATATTAGACTCTTAATGGATAAACATAATGTCATAGTCCCTGAGGCCTTCTCACAATGTTAGACATGATTGGCTAAGATTGATTATCATGATTTTCTACGGTACTTTTGCCAAGCGATCAAAGAAATATCAACATCATTCCTTTCCTTTCCTTTTTCTTTCACATATGGACATGTATGAACGCGTGACGTTAACCTACATAGACCAAATGCAAGTAGCGTCGCCACCAAATGGTCCATGGATGTATCCCCCAATTCCCTTAACGCTGCATGTCAACTTCAAAAGCTTCTGCTATAGTCTTATTTGGGCCTGCACATTACCTAATTCTTCAGGAGGATTATTCAACTTTATGGATTGTGTTAGGAAGATGCTTAGAGTGCATTTACGATTAGTTTTCCAACCAAAAGAGCTTGCAAAGTTTTGAGCATATGAATCTACTATATCATAATTGAAGTTTTTTGAAGAATTATGTATTGATATTGATACAAGACTCTTAATTGATAGATGTAGTGCCATAGTCACCGAGGCCTTTACCAATGTTAGACATGATTAGCTAAGATCAATGGCATAATTCTCTTCGTACTTTTGCTGAGCACTTAGATATATATATATATATATATATATATATATATATATATATATATATATATATATATATATATATAGGCCCCTTCCCCTTTCTCCCTCTTCCTCTCCCCGCTCACGACGAGCACGTTGTCGCCGCCATGGCCTTTGCATCACGGACGCAGGCGCGCGAGGGGTTGCTCCTCGATTTCTCGGGCTCCTCGGGGAAGTCGAGCATGTCTTCGAGGATCCCAAAGAGGCGCGAATCGAAGCCGAGATTACGCAGATCCATTGGGCTGTTCGCTTTTCCTCGTCTTGAAGAGGGAGTGTGCTTGATTGTGGGATGCAGAGGCTGGAGCTCTAGTTAACTGGGGTTTTATAGAGCAGTTTGAAGGAGGGGATCGCCATGAGAGAGGTCTTGAGAGAGTTCTGGAGAAGAGTAGAGGGAATTGCTCATGATGGGTTTGGAGATGCTTCGGCAATCTTCTGTAACTTACATTAGAGATTACCAAATAGTGACATTCACCTTTTTAATGACACGTGGTCCATTTGATTCATCTGTATTAATCAATCTCATCTTCCGATCATAGAGCACACTCGAACGTCGAGTAAACGCAAGATTTGCCCATCATTTTAGTAAATCCTTCGCCACGTAAGGTTTCTTTGATGAAAAATTGTTAAAGAAGTATTTGAAATTTAGATTTTAAATGTCTATTAAGATAGTTTCAATTTTTTTTTTTTTTTTTAGATAAGTTATCCATCGAATAAAGTGTAAAAAAAAGTCATAAAATTATTATATTGGTACCAATTAGTTCTAAACCTTTTGATTTAGTACCATTTTAGTCATTCTGAGAAATTTTGGCTAGATACTATGGACGTGGATGTTGGTAGGCTTACATGGCGCCGCCGATACTAACAAAGGATAGTTTTAATAGTTTTTAAATAATTTTTTGATTTTTTTCTATCATTTTTTCTTTCCTTTCTTCTTCATTTTGCTGGTGACCGGCCATCAGCCACGCGCAATGGTTGGGTCAATTGGCCTTGCCTAGCCATGGCAAGGTCGAGCCTTGGCGAGGGCTTCCTTGGCATAGGCTAGGGTCGGCCTCACCTTGGCCAAATCTGGTGAGGTGAGCCTACCTAGCTATCGCTTGTGGTCAGTCGCCAACAAAAGAAAGAAGAAAGGAGAGACAAAAAGAAAAAAAGAATAAAAAATTAAAAAATTATTGGAATATTATTCCACGTTAGCACCAGTGGTGCCACGTTAGCTAGCTAGTGTCCATGTTAGCAATGTCCAACTAAAATTTATCGGAAAGACTGAATTAATATCAAATCAAAAGATTTAGGACTAAATTGACATCGATACAATAGATTTATAACTAAATTGACATTAATACAATTATTTATGACTTTTCTCACACTTTTCTCTTATCGATCATAGAGTATCTACAATTCAATTATTACTTATTTTAATAAATAGAACTTGGAAACCTTGCTAATTGAAATTTGAGATTGACAATTGCTTACCAACAATGGCTAGAAATGAAAAGAAGAAAGGAAACTACCATTGATCATGCATATTAGCGATCATTTCTAAACAATGAATTTGTTTATCATAGTTGAAAAGCCCATTTCGAAAACTTAAACTGATAGATGCACATAAAAGAAAATGTAAAGTACACACGAAATAAACTAGAGCATAATTTGGCTCTGGTATTACGATAAAAGATTCAACTTAAAAGCTTGAACTGATGATAGAGGGAGAGGACATGTATATAAAATGTAGACAAACCTCACCATCAAGCAATATGAAATATTTCAACAGTCATACTTTAAAAAAATTTGAGATTGAAAATTAACTAATAATCTTTACCAAAAAAAAAAAAAAAAAAATTAACTGATAATTTGCTTCATATGTCTCGTAATTATAAGAATCATACAAGCTCCCATCTGTGGGGGCAAATGTATAATACAAGCTTCTAAACAAAGGAGGCATGACAGGATCATATCATTAGCCACGAGTCTAGGGTCTGCTACAATAAAAAAAAAGGGACCGCATCCCACGTACAAAAATGATTGGTTACAAACAAGAACAGTTAGATCACTTTTGCATTTACTAATACGTAAGAACTTAAAGGTAATTTAATGACGTTGAAACTAATTTTATAAACACAAAAGGAAATGTGGGTTTGCATTGTACACAGTTGCGGATGTCCATAAATATTTAATTTTCGGACTCTCCTTTAATTGATCGGGCTTGCTCATGCAGTCAAACTCGACATTCTCAACGATTAGCAACTATGTTGGTTGAAAGACTAAGTGTAAATACACTTATGACACCATTGCTCGTTTCAAGCATCTTCCTAACACGGTCCACCTAAGTTAAATAATCTTTGCTGAAGAATAAGGTAATTCACATGCTCAAATAAGAATATAAGAAGAGCTTTAGAAGTTCACATGCCGTGTTTAGGAAATTGGGGATGCATCTGGGAACCATTTGGCGGGGACATCGTATTCATTTGGCCTACGTAGGTCAAGTTCACGCTTTTATATATGTCCATATTTGTAAGAAAAGGACAAAAATGATGTTTGAAATATTTGTGACTGTTCGCAAAATTACCTTAGAGAATTTTGGTCTTTGATTTTCGCCAATCATGTCTAAGATTGCGTGTAAAAAGTCCGGTCGCAGTTTGAGGGAAGAACATTGTTGCCCGGGTTATGATTCCTCTGCCATGGAAAGGCGCCTCAAGTGTAGATTCGCCGCCTCAGCCCTTTTTGAGAATTAACTATAGTCGAAGCGAGCTTATGACCTTCTCCATGTCTTCTCGGAGGCAACTCGGCTCGCAAGAGCTTCTTCGACCTAGAGCCATTCTTCTCCTCTTTTGCTCCAACACCGGCACCAACTCCTTCCCTCCCTTTGGCGAGCGCATCGGTCACCCATAACACTTGTACCTGCATCAAATTCATCATCTTGAATGGCACCAACCGGGACTTGGCGGGACTCGAGGTTGAGGACTGAGCAGTTCGGGGACATGCCCATCAAGACCAATGCCAGAGGAGGCGAAGGCTTGGCAGCCGGCACCGGCAGGTCGTCGGAGGCAGAAGGATTGGGGCGAGCGAGGGGGCGGTGGCACTTGGAGATGGAGGAAGACTCATTGTCTCGTTTGGACGGCCCGAGTCTCGTGGGTGCGTGGGTTTTGAAATAATGGGTTGGACTATAGTTTTTCTCAGTCCATCCTAGACCATTTTAGGGGGAAAAAATAAAATAAAACGAGTTACTGGTACCAAATTGGGCTAATTAAATTTGACTCATAAAAATGCCGGGGGAGGCGAAGGCTTGGTTGCCGACAGGTCATCAGAGGCGGAAGTATCGGGGCAAGGGAGGAGGCGGCGGCACTCGCAGATGGAGGAAGACTCATTGTCTCGTCTGGACGGCCAGAGTCCCGTGGATGTGTGGGTTTTGAAATAATGGGTTGGACTATATTTTTTCTCAATCCATTTTAGCCCATTTTAGGGGGGAAAAACGAGTTACTCGTACCAAATTGGGCTCATTAAATTTGGGTCATAAAAATGACGGGATCATATCATTAGCCACGGGTCTAAAGTCTGCTGTGAGAAAAAAAGGGACTGCATCCCACGTGCCAAATCGGCTGGTTACCAACACAAAGATAATTTATGAATTGTTCATTTTCGTATTTACTAATACTTAAGAACGTAAAGGTAATTTAATAATGTAGAAACTAATTTTATGAACGCAAACTTACAAACATCATTTTGCAGTTATGATACAATAAAGACGTTGCTACAGTTAGACCGTGCTAGCAATTTATTAAGAATAAGTATAATTAAGATCATCGAGAATGAGCACTCACTCTATTTACTAATTACAAGAAAAATGACTACCTTAGAGGTGCATTACATCTTATAGGGTAAATTACTACTTTTAATTACTTACTATAAGGCATATGATTGTCTTAAGAGACGCTGCTACTTTGAAGAGTACTTACACTTAGTGATTTCCTTATAACATAGCAAATTATCTCAAACCATCGGAAGTGATAAAACACTTGCTAATTGACCTAAAGCTGTGGTGTATTGGCTAAACTCCTCACAATAATATTGCACTTATTGTTCGAACCGTTTTATTAAAACTAATGACATTTCTTTACACTTCGTAAGTTGGGGATGTTGTCGTCAGTAATTATCCATTGATGATTTTAATTTTCTTAATTAGTCGCAATTGGTAGTTCATTATGGTTAGTATTTTTCCATCTTTAGTTGGCATTATGACCACTGGCATACTTTTTTTTCTTCCCCAGCTGGAAAGTCCCCCGGTCGTACCTGATCTAGTTAAGGGAAAAAACAAATACCTTAGCAAGTGTTCTCTTCTTACTTGTAACCATCTGTAATCTGACTACAACCACAACTCACTCCTTACATTAAGCACATCATATAAAGAAAGAAGAAAGAGAAGAGAATTCCATGTATTAATACTAACTACTGTTGATACTCCATTCCATCATCCATGTAAACTCCATTCTTTTACATGCATCATCCATCAACGTCTAAGACACTTATTGTTTAAACCAGCACATAGACACATGCATTCTCAAACGTATCGTACATAATTGGCTAATGGGCACATTGAATAGCACATAATATATAGCATCTACTTTTGCATGGACTCATGGCTCAATGCATTTCTTCTAGGACAAACGCACTTTAGCAGTAGAAAGCCACTAAAGCATAGGATCCTCCCTCTTCCCTTTATTGAAGGCTTTGTAGACAAATTTCAGGGCTTTGCAGACTAACTTCAGGACTTTGAGTACCAATTTCCAGATTAAGCGGATTACATGGCACAGGAAAATAAGAGACATCAACCATGTCCATGCTTTCACCGCAATTACAACTACTGGATCCTTAATTGGATTAAGCGGATCATACGTTTTGTCCTTCTCCGGTGAGGCGAATACCATGAGGATTGAATAACTCAATGCTGTGCAGGTTATCGCAACCCACATAGTTAGCATTACAATCCAAGTGGTGATCGGACGCCGCTTTAAGGGAAGACCACTTATGAGAAATATAATGGTGCTAAGTGATGCGATGAAGCTTATCGTGTTAGATGCTTTGAAAAACTTGTAATAGTCATCGAAGCCGTTCATTGCCTTTGCAGATTCGTCAGGCGGGTCCTTACCCGCTTCGTAAGCTATGGTAGCGACCAATATCGCCACCACCATTAGCGCCTCATGCATACCCTTTTGCCACTTTCTTTTCCTTTCCCTCTTGATCTCTTTTTTCGTAAGTGGATGGAAGGTGGTGCCCGTGTTATTCGGAAAGACTGTTCCTTTGGACGGGTTGTGATTCTCTGAAGTTTGAGGAACAGAATTCACTATCTCTAAGGCTCTTTCCATGCTTTGGCCTTGTGCTAGTAGGCCTAGTGATGTGAAACCTTTGGAGTTCATAATGTTTGGCTCTACTCCTTTATTAGTAAGGAAGATTATAGTCTGCAGAGGGAATAACAATAGAATGTACCAATTGATGTTAAGTTTGAACTAGTCAAGCCCATATTATATACTTTTGAGGACTAAGTTTGCTTCTAGTGTTTTTAAGTCCTCAAATGTTTGTGACTATTATGTGTTGTCTTCGAAAGGGAATCTCATTTCTTGTTGAATTTCTTCTGCTTCTCTGTTTCTATCTTCCTTCTAATCTAGATGAAATTAGTGTGAAAATAACGTGAAGTGTAAAGTCGCAGTTAATTATATGGACGAATGACTTCTTTCCCAAATATCAAGCCTGTGATGATTTAGGAAAAAGTATAAGAAAAGTCTTAAACCTAGTTGAGACCTAGTCGAGCGGAAGTGTATGGTTAGTGGTCGGTAAAAGGAAGAAAAGGAAAAAAGGAAAGAAAAAAATCAGAAAAATATGAAAAAAAATATATTATTAAAAATTATCTATATCAATATCGCCGTGCAACATAGACAATTGGCGTCGATATTAGTAATATTTGGCCAAAATTAGTCTAATGGATTGAATTGATACTAAATCAAAAACTTTAAGACTAAATTGACACAATTAAAATATTAAGATTTTTTTAACACTTTTCCCTAGTGATTAAGAAATAGATGTCTTTTAACTTGCGAATATTTCTAGAACATTCATGTTTCATAAAACCACCTTTTTTGGTGATAAGCTCAATGAATTTGACTAATGTAAAGGCTTGGTTGTATGAACATACCTCGGTTTGTCCATCTACAGCAGCCAAATGTAAAATTGTGTTACCATCTTCGTCCCTCGAGTTGATGAACTGATCATCACCCAATATATCTATCAAAAGCTTCAAAGCTTCCAGTCTGTTGTGCTTCACGCATAAATGCAGAATCGTTTGGCCATTTTCGATGACACTATGAGCTGCATCAGGTGTTGCTCGAACCAAGCATTCCAACACATCCACATGCCCTTTCATAGCTGCGACATGAAGAGGGTTTCTTTTGTATTTGTCACGGACGAAACATATTTCGGGATTGACTCTTACCAAGCTTTCCACTATGTGAAGGTACCCTTTTGCTGCCGTGAGATGAAGAGGCGTCAAACTCTGAGAATCTTGCTCTCTTGCCAGCTCAGTTTTTCGAGCTAGGATCTCTTCCACGAAATCCAAGTGTCTGAGCATGGCTGCAATGTGCAAAGTAGTCTCATTGCAATTCCCAATCATAATTCTGTCAAGAAGCAACTTATCTTTTCCAACGCACATTTCCTTCCACGGCGGCTTCATAGAGCTCGGAATCCATGTTTGGCTCTCTAAAATGGGAGTTTTGGGATACTCACTACTCCAGTTTGGACTTGAATATATATTGTAAAGGTAGGCTTGACGAGGATCAAAAAATGATCGGTGGATAATTTGACATCTCTTATCTGCAAGTACGTGGCTCAAGTTTCCGTTGGCCAAACGTCGTTGCGCCTCGGATGTTTCTGTACACACGCTAGGAGAGACGTTAGCTCACGGCTCTATTGACCTAGTCAAACTCCGCCACGCCAATCGTTCGTAGACATTTGGAGTCTAATTACAACTTATTCTTGAGGGTAGTAAGAAGGAACTCCAAAGTTAAACATATTCAAGTTAGAGCACTACTAGGATGGTGACTTCTTGAAAAAGTAAGTGCCCGTACGTTAGAGGACAAAACTGTGAGATTCACTATGGTACGGGCCAAAAAAAAGATAATACTTCGAGTGAGTTAATTCAATGATGTTATAATATGGTATCAAGGTGGAACTCTCCCTAGTAAGTGTATGGTTTATGGATGAACCACACGGAAGTTGGTGGACTCATAATGACTCAATCTCATGAAGGTGGAGAGTAGTCGCCAAAACAAAGGGCTCGGATAATGAGCGGCTTATGGTAGGCTCTTAGGATGGCAGAGGGGGCGAAAATGAACTGAATTATGCATTGGATAGAGGAAAAGCAATTTTGGGAAGTATGTGCGCGTCCGCAAAATTTGGAGCGGGATGAGCCAAAACAGACAATAACTCGAGTGATTTAATTTAAGGATGTCTCACTATATAACTACTCAAACTTGGCATCATAGATAGGTTATAGACACTTAAAATCTACTTGCAACTATTTCTTAAGGGAATCAAGAAAAAACCCGCAAGCTCTTCTTCAAATGTGTGTTTTGGCAAATCGAAATTTAATTTGTTTGGAAGTCCCTGCCGTAGATTGCCCTAAGGAAGCTCCCATTCTCCTTTTGATTGTTGCTTTTCTCTTAATGCTTCATTGTGACGATGTTCTTCCCTTAAACCATGACCAGACATGTTTCTCAACTGCTACAATGAAATTATAGCCTTCCCCATAGAAATCTGAGAAATGCAACTCCCTCATTTAAAAAAGTTTTAGACATGATGGAAATACGAGAAAAGCAACTTTCTCTTTAGAAAAGTTTCTTAAAAAAGTTTTAGACAAGATGGAAATCTGAGAAAAGCGATTCTCTTTTAGAAACGTTTTTGGCGTGAAGTGGGCAACCCTGAGTTACTCATTACAGTTACATGATATTGCCAAGAATCAATCATCTGCATTCTGCATCACCCTTGCCTCGTTCATCCAAAGGTCCTAGGGATGTGAGGTAAGGGAACGATTCTTCAAGTTCGTGTATGTATAAACAGAGGCTATTCCTCCATATGTTCAGTGGATTAATTCACAGATACGGCTTTTGCCCCATGTATGTCTTTTTGCATGTTTGCGCACGTGTGTTAAAACTTTAGGTTGGCCGATTTAAGCGGCAAGAATGTTGAGCATAAGAATCTCCTATATCAGAATCGAAGATTTTTGAAGAATTATGTGCTGATATTAGACTCTTAATGGATAAACATAATGTCATAGTCCCCGAGGCCTTCTCACAATGTTAGACATGATTGGCTAAGATTGATTATCATGATTTTCTACGGTACTTTCGCCAAGCGATCAAAGATATATCAACATCATTCCTTTCCTTTTTCTTTCACATATGGACATGTATGAATGCATGACGTTAACCTACATAGACCAAATGCAAGTAGCGTTGCCACCAAATGGTCCATGGATGTATCCCCCAATTCCCTAAACGCTGCATGTCAACTTCAAATGCTTCTGCTATAGTCTTATTTGGGCCTGCACATTACCTAATTCTTCAGGAGGATTATTCAACTTTATGGATTGTGTTAGGAAGATGCTTAGAGTGCATTTACGATTAGTTTTCCAACCAAAAGAGCCGCAAAGTTTTGAGCATATGAATCTACTATATCATAATTGAAGTTTTTTGAAGAATTATGTATTGATATTGATACTAGACTCTTAATCGATAGATGTAGTGCCATAGTCACTGAGGCCTTTACCAATGTTAGACATGATTAGCTAAGATCAATGGCTAATTCTCTAAGTACTTTTGCTAAGCAATTATATATATATATATATATATATATAATTGCTTAGCAAAAGTACTTAGAGAATTAGCCATTGATCTTAGCTAATCATGTCTAACATTGGTAAAGTCATGCCCCTTCCCCTTTCTCCCTCTTCCTCTCCCCGCTCACGACGAGCACGTTGTCGTTCTCTATCTGGACCTTGATCTCGCTGGCCCTTATCCCGGGCATGTCCACGACGAACACGTAGGAGCCCGGGTACTCCACGACGTCAGCAGGGGTCGCCGCCATGGCCTTTGCATCACGGACGTAGGCGCGCGAGGGGTTGCTCCTCGATTTCTCGGGCTCCTCGGGGAAGTCGAGCATGTCTTCGAGGATCCCAAAGAGGCGCGAATCGAAGCCGAGATTACGCAGATCCATAGGGCTGTTCGCTTTTCCTCGTCTTGAAGAGGGAGTGTGCTTGATCGTGGGATGCAGAGGCTGAAGCTCTAGTTAACTGGGGTTTTATAGAGCAGTTTGAAGGAGGGGATCGCCATGAGAGAGGTCTTGAGAGAGTTCTGGAGAAGAGCAGAGGGAATTGCTCATGATGGGTTTTGAGATGCTTCGGCAATCTTCTGTAATTTACCATAAAAAGATTACTAAATAGGGACATTCACCTTTTTAATGACACGTGGTCCATTTGATTAATCTGTATTAATCAATCTCATCTTCTTATCATAGAGCACACTCGAACGTCGAGTAAATGCATGATTTGCCATCGTTTTAGTAAATCCTTGCCAGCTAAGATTTCTTTGATGAAAAACTGTTAAGAAGTATTTGAAATTTAGATTTTAAATGTCTATTAAGATGGTTCCAAGTTTTTTTTTTTTTTTTTTTAAAGATAAGTTATCAATCGAATAAAATGTAAAAAAAATTATAAACTTATTATGTTTGTGCCATTTAGTTATAAACCTTCTAATTTAGTACCATTTTAGTCATTTTGAGAAATTTTGGCTAGATATTGCGGACGAGGACGTCGGTTGGCTTACATGGCACCGCTAAGATCTTGACATCCTCGAAATTCGACCGTTTTCGATAAAGTGAAATGGGCATTTAAATCGGCGTCTTTTATGGCCTTTTTCTACGAAATGATCACTCACGAGTTAACTAACCTATTGGGTGAAGCCGTTAAGGGATATAGCGGCCGTAAAATCCCTAAAAGCTACCTAATCGGTTGGATTGAGCTAAAATCACGTCTGATCGAATTTTAACCACGAAATTGAACTCGATTTCGGGAATCGAATTTTAAGTGTGTCGCCAATTCTTATTTTTAGGATCTTCGTCTCATCGCCGTCGATTTATTGACGAGTCAAATTTCAATAAAGAAATTATCGGAAGAAAATTGAAGACCAAAAAAAAAATAGAAAGGAAAAGGAAAAGAGAAAAGGAAAATTGCATAATGGCATTATGCATTTTGTTTTTTTCTTTTTCTCTCTCTCTCTCTCTCTCCCCCTTTTCTTTCTCTCCCTTTTTCCTCTCCTTTTTCTCTTTTTCTTTCTTTTCTTTCTCTCTCCTCTCTCCTCTCCCCGCCCCCTCGTGCGATTCTCCACCGCCCATTCCCTCTCTCTCTTTTCTTTCTCTCTTCTCTCTCTTCTCCCCTTTTTCCTCCCCCATTCGTGCGGACCACCTTCCCCCTCCCTCCACCGACTTCTCTCTCCTCTCTCCTCATTTTGACCGGTCAAGCCCATCTTTTTCTCTCTCTCTCTCTCTCTCTTTCTTCTTCTTCTTCTTCTTCCTTCTTTCTTCTTTTCTCGCGTGCGAACCAGGAAGCTCGAACAAAAGCCGCCGTCGCTGCACCGTCGCCGCTCGTCCCGCCGTCGCGCCGTCGCGTCGCGCCCGCGCCCGCGCGCTCGCGCCGTCCCGCCGTCCGCCGCTCGCCGTCCACTCCTCCCTCCGTGCGATCCAGCTCGGCCCAGCTGCTGTTCGCTTCTGTTCCGTCTCGTCCAGCCACCGTGAGTGGTCGAGCAAGCAAGCCGGAGCCGCCTTTTGGCCTCACCGGACCGCCTCTTGCTTTCCCGACCCCTCTCCGCCTCTAACCATCTCTATTTTCCTCTGTTTCGCAGCTAATCCAGCAACCCACGGAGTGGGTTTCAGCCGGCTCTTGGGCCGTTTTGGGCCGTTTCCCGGCCCCGGATCCGCGAGCCGCTTTGGGAAGAATCGTTCCCCGCGTCGCCGCCGTCGGATTGATCCGATTTGTGTGCGATTTGGTGAGTAATCTCACTAATCCAGGATTAGTGGCTAATTTATGCTTAAGGTTGGTTTAGATTTAATTAATTATGTTTAGGTTGTTAGATTAGATTTAATTAGCAATTATTAGCCAATTGTTATGCGAATTAGATAAATTGAATGTGTAATTAGCAAGTAGACATGGTCTACTAATTATTGGAAGTGCCTCGGGATTTTTCCCGACCCTTAGTGGGCTCCAATTAGGCTTTTCGGGCCTAAGTGGATTTTTTTGTATTTAAATATTAATTTTCGGAATTAAATTAAATAATTATTTATTTTTCGAAAATTCAACTGAGATGGCCTGGAACCGGAAAATCATGCTGATAACCGTGGCGAAGTCCGTTTATTTAATCGGGCTGTAATTTGAGCTAAATTGAATTTTTAGTAATTAATAATTAATTTTCGAAATTAATTAATTAATTAATTATTTTTCGGAAATTAAGATTTTGATGGCCGACGACCGAAATCTCGTGCTGATCGTCGTGGCGTAGTCCGTTTATTTATTTGAGCTCCACGTTGTATGGAATTAATTAAATTGTGATATTTTAGGGATTTACCTAAATTGATTGGAATTGATTGTGATTGAATTGTTTATGTTGGCTCGTGATCAGTGTATCACCTTGGCGAAAAAAGACGCCCGAGAGCATATTGAATTGTTTACGTTGGCTCGTGATCGGTGTATCACCTTGGCGAAAAAAAAGACGCCCGAGAGCATATTGAATTGTTTACGTTGGCTACGTGATCGGTGTATCACCTTGGCGAAAAAACGCCCGAGAGCATATTGAATTGTTTACGTTGGCTCGTGATCGTGTATCACCTTGGCGAAAAAGACGCCCGAGAGCATAGTAAAGTGTTCACTGTACGTCACCTTGGCGAATCGACGCCGAGAGCATTGATGGAGCTCGTGACTAAGTACGAGCATCTAAAAGGGCACGTGGGCTCGGTGACTTGATGCATCACTTTGGCGAAAAGGTCGCCTGAGAGAATGCACGTGGGCCCAAGGTTCGAGGCACGTGAACTCGGAGACTTGGAAGGTCATCCTGGAGAATGCACGTGGCCTAGCTTTTAAATATCCCACAGTGGGGATTGAGTAGTATGACATGTAATCGACTGGTTCGATTTGTTGAAGTGAATGTGTGTTTATTGTAAACTGTACTGACTTGCAGGTGGGATCAGAGGCCAAGGTAAGTCCTCTGCCCTGTGCGTGTTTAGGCAGCCTTTAGTATAATAGTTTGCTAATCGGGCTTAGTGGGGTAGAACTCGCTGAGACGTAGTCTCATCCCAGTTTGGGGAAAACCATTTCAGGACCCCGCTGAAGATCTGAGGAGGAGGAATCCGAGGAGGAGAACTCGGAGGTGAATCTTAAGGAGAAAGATTTTTGGAAGAAGAAGACAAATCTGAGAGGGGCCTTGAGTACGGCCTAGTTCATCTAAGTTTCTGTCTTCTTTTGAGATCTCTGTTTTGATGTGAATAGTTATGAAAGGGTTTATGGTTTGTATAAAGGTTTGGTTATAAATTTCAATATGAAAAATATGGCCCTGCTTTTCTATCCCATCGTTTGATTGTCTGGGGATTTTAACTGCTTCCGCATGTGCTTAATAATGAAAGGGTCGGCGATACATTGTCCTGGGATATCGCATTATAAAATCGACCAAGTGAGACGGATGTGTGCGTGCCTGAGGATCGGGGCGTGACAAGTACTAACGAGACAAATTTTAATAATTTTTAAATAATTTTTTGATTTTTTGATTTTTTTTCTATCTTTTTTTCTTTCCTTTCTTCTTCATTTTGATTTTTTGGTGGGTCGATTAGAAACCCAAATAAAGTAACGGGAGATTTACATTACTTCTACGAACCAAAGATTTGGGTATGGGGACTTGGTTCGCTAGATTTTTCCAACACCTTTTCGGTACCATTCTTTTATTTAGAAAAATGTTTTTGCAGGCAACTTAAATTGATTTTAAATCTATTTTCCTAACATGTGAGGTGATCATGTGTGGGTGCGCAAACCACCAATTTAATATCCAAGAAAGCAATTAAATAATGCAGAACTTACCTTAAAGCAACGAAAGCATCTGCAATGTTAAATGAAAATTCACATCAACAACCTTAGATATGGTTTCTAATTAACAAAAAATTATTCAATTTTTGTTTTCTCTTTTTCAACGAGAATATAGTCCATATGCAATGCAATGCTTCTAATCTACTATGAAATAATATGGCATGGCAATATGTCTTAAATTATATGAATGAGTAACAAAATTAATGATTTCTTAATGAACATGCAATAATTAAATATGCAATCTAAATTAACCATAATGACTTAATTCTAATGACGTGTGATGCAATGCGATGACGTACAAAATTATTTTAACTAAAATGACATACGACATGCAATTTAATATGCGAGCTATATGTCATGCGACATTTATTAAATGACCTAATCTAATGACGGGCAATTTCTAATTAAATAAACCTAGCAACAATCACTAAATGACGTGCATTTTATGGACCTAATTCTATATGACGTGCACATGATTTTTATCCTAAAAATGCAATCTATCCTAGAAATTGCAACTAATTTATCCTAAGACAAATTTTATTATTTTTTTTATGAAATTCAAAACATAACTATCTAGAGTAAAATTCTATCTAGCTTATATTAAGGATCGGGTCAAACTAAATCCTAATTTAAACTAAGATATTGTCTTAACCTAGCAAGCTCTAACCTAAGATGCAAAAATCATTCTAAACTTAATATGCAATTTTATCCTAACATGCCATGACGTGCCAGGGATGCCCTAATTCTACATGATATATGCATGATGATTTTTTTTTTTTGTGTTTTTTTTATATAAAATTCGAAATCAAAATTGCCAAATAATTAAACATGTAATTCAAATTTAAAACAAACATCCTAACTAAATGCATTTTTTTTTTTAGATTTTCTATTTTAAAATTCAAAATAAGATTGCAATTCTAAATATGCAAGACAACCCTAACTAGGAATATTCTAAAACGAAACTAATCCTAATTAATTTTTTTTTTTTGATTTTTTTATGAAAATAAAATTGATTAAAACACCACGATAGCAAATCAAACAAGATAAAATTGATATCTAAAAATTGACGAATCATATCTCGCGCATGAGATCGGGTTGACCAATTTTAAAATTAAATCGCGAATCCAATCTCGGGCGTGAGATCGGATTGTCGATTTTTGCAAGAGATTGCGAGTCGGATTTCGGGCGTGAAAATCAGACTGTCAATCCCTAATTTGAGGACTATTTCATGTTGGAATCTCAATCATGTATCAATGAACAATTACACTAAAAAAAACTATATATAAAAAAAACTATAAACTATATTAAAATAATAAAGATAAAATAATAAAAAAATACCTAATCTGATTTTTTTTTGTCTTTTATGTTTTTTTTTTTATTCCTTTCCACGCACAGCTGTGGATCTCCAAGGGGAGCCGACGATCGGTTCGACAAAGGGGATCCGGCAAGGCGGTTGCGAAGCGACGCGGACGTGGAGCGCGGCCTCTTGGCGTCACGGACGGGGCACCTAGTCGTCAAGTCATCGATCTGCTGCTCGTAGAGATTCGAGCGTAGGGGGAGTGGAGCGAGATGGCGAGATCGGGTATGGCGGGGGCTCTAGGTAGCGGGGCACGGGGATTCGGTGGTAGTGTCGAATTGCGTGAACGTGTCAAGGGGTCAGTGGGTCCTCAGCTCCTGGGCGGTGGGCGATGCTTAGTGGGGCGGAGCGGTGGGTCGCTACGAGCTTCAGCGGGCGGGAGGTTGTAGTCGAGGTAGGTCACGGGGCTATGCGTCGCCGCGGGACCGGCTGGTGTGGCAAGGGTTTTCGTGGATGGAGGTGCGGTGGGGCAGGACGGCAGATCTCGGCAGTGGGTCGCACAAAGGAGACGGACCGGCAAGGGAGCAGCTACGTGCGTCGACAGTGCGGCCAGATGTCATAGTGAAACTGGCGGAACAGCAGTGGAGGAGCGCCGGGCGGTCGTGGATGGAGCAGCAATAGGTGTCGGGGATGGAGCACAGCGTGGGTAGTGAGCTTAGGGAGATGATGAACAGTAGGGGTCAAATCCCGCCCCTTCGCCTCTCGTATTCTCTCTCTGCCTTTTCTTTTTACTTTTCCCTTCTTCTTTTTTCTTTCGACGAAGAGAACTCCCCATAGGTCCTCGTACACTGTTGCTTTTATAGGGGGTGGGAGATAGGTTTTCAATTTCCCCTTCAAATCTACATCCGTGATACTTTTTTTCACCAACTGATCACATATTGATAAGAATTCAAGATTACGATAAATATTTTCTCAAAATCCAAATCTTGCAAAGATAAATCGCAATATTTTTTCACACATGCCCTATCCAAAAGATTCATATCCCGAAAAAATTTCAAAATTTCTATTTTCCCACGAGATAATTTTCAATCAATAAAAAAGATGGGCTTGGGCCATCTTGCTTGCTTTATGGGCTTAGTCCAACTAATTTGAACCCATCAGCATCGGTCCAATAAATAAAATGCCAATTAAAATAAAATAATAAGAATGCACCTAAATCTATAAATAAGCCGTCAAAATTTAAGTGTCAACAGCTGCCCCTCTTTGAAGGTGAGCTCAAAGAGGTTGCCTTCAAAGATAAAGTGAGACCTAAATTTTGACTATGCACATGCACTGAATGATTTTTTTTTTTTTGGGAAAATGAATCCCATTTTGAAATGCAATTTATATGACGCATGGAAATGCTAATGCAGATGATAAAGGAACCTACCTAGAATGACTTACCTTCAAGGATGGTAGAGTGATTCAAGATAGTTGGTGTTACATGTTTAGGACCCATACCTTTCTACGGTCACCTAAATTAGTAACGAGGAGACTACTTTCCTAGGACCCGTACCTTTCTACGGTCGCCTAGTATGGCCGTGTTTGGTTGTGTCTAAGACCCGTACCTTTCTACAGTCGCCTTGACAAAAAAAAATTGATTTTCCAGGACCCGTACCTTTCTACGGTCGCCTGATTGGGGAAATTGCTTTTCCAGGACCCGTACCTTTCTACGGTCGCCTAAACGGGGATTCGCTTTCCAGTACCCGTACTTTTCTACGGTCGCTTGAATAAGGAATCATTTTCCAGGACCCGTACCTTTCTACGGTCGCCTAAACTGAGGTTTTGCTTGGCTAGGACCCGAATCTTTCTTCGGTCACCTAACGTTGCAGCATAGATTATCTGACCAGGACCCGAACCTTTCTTCGGTCGCCTTAATCAGACTGAATCTGGAGAAAAATCTTTGGGGGACAGCTCGATCGAGTGTCGGTGTTTTCAAAAGGGAATACCTGCACAATGACAAGTATTTAAGGTATGGATAGAGATATACTTACCTGGTATCATCTCTGTTCCTGGGGGAAATGCCTTTTGCAAAACATGGTCATAAGAGAAGCAATATGCATTTGTGATCACAAACATGCATTAATTTAAGGGAGGCTCATGCGCGATGATTTATCAATCTTGCATCACCTAATTTCCATTTGGGGAAGATTTCAAAAGAATATTCCAATATGAACACATGAGTTTCATGGATGTGTCAAATGGGGGACCTCTTGGTCTGAAAGGACTTTTCACCTATCCTCATTAAAAGGGCCATTTTATCCTGACTTTTGATGCAAGATTTTGACAATCACTCTATCTCACCATTGTCATACCAAACAAGGGTCCGAGCAATCTCGCAAGTGGTATGAACTTACCAATCTGAGAGGTCTTTAATAGGGACCGTAACGCTAGCTTGGTCAACGGCTTAGCAAATGAGACTCTTTGAGTCGAGGCTATTAAAATTGAATGATATTTCACTATCATCTTGGGGTTTACAAGTCAAGAAACACGAGAAATGAAGAAGAAATTATCTTACTCGCACTTCTTCAAGCGATGCTTTCAAACATATGAACTTTTACGTTAATTCAAGTGCCATAATCGGAAGAGACTTTGCAAGGGTCGTAACGTAGGCTAAGCTCATGGGTTGAGAAATAAAAGGATGATTAGGCCCAAAAAGTGTTTAAGGGGTCAAAGCCGGTGATCATCTTGACATTTCCACCAATTTTTCTCCAATGTTGAAGATTTTCTTCACATCTCAACTCCATTGATTGTAGCATCTCATCATTTGAGTTTTTTTAGTATTGCCTTGTTGGGGATACGACTCACTACATCAAGTGTTTGATTTTTCTCTTTTTGGGCATTGGCCTTGCTTTTACCAGGCACACTTTGCTTTTTCATGCCCCTCATTCTCATTCATTTTTCTTCACTTCTTTTTCATGGGCATTGGCCTTGCTTTTACCAGGCACACTGCTTTTTTATGCCCCTTAGTTCTATTTCAATTTTTGCGCACAGTACATGCGTCAAGGAATTACACTTTGGATGACACTCGGACTTTCAAGGGTCTTCATCTGTCTTTTGCCTTGCCCCAGTGTGGGGGATGATCACCAACTGGGTTTAATGTGAAACGAATTCATAGGCTCAAGGGGGCTATGCAATGGATAAAGTGTATAGGATAGATAATGAACTGATAGATAATGAACTGCTCTTCATCATCCCAAGGCACTTTAAATTATTGTACAAGTTACACTGCGAAAGCAATACTCGAAGATTGATGCAAGTGTGAGTAAGAAAATTCCTATCATTCATTTCAAATCTTGTCCTAGTATGGGATGATTCTTGACAGGGATAATTTAAAAAGCTCTTTATGTGTGTGGGCTCAAAGGGATGAACAATGGATATACCTGTAGTGTTTCGGGTAGCAGAAGAAACCGCCTCTCATCACCTTGGTTGACGTACCTTTTGCGAGATCACCCTTTTTCTCGTAGGCATGGAATTTTTCCACACAACTCACTAGGGGTTAGTGTATGAAACAATGTATGGAACAGGGTTTGCCTTTCATCATTCCAAAGTATCCCATTTGACACATTCAATTTATCTCACATAATTCATCAAGGAAAACATGCAATATTTGCAACAAGTTTACACAATTGAATTTGCAACTTAATGAGGCAATTTATTCATCATAAAATGTTTGCAATTCAAAACATGACATGGCAAATTTTATCATGGATAATATTTCTTGACAGCATCTGAATTAACTGGAGTGGAAAACTCACGACCATCCATTTCTGCCAAGATTAAAATTACCGCCATGAAGTACCTTCTTTACCACATATGGGCCACTATAGTTTGGTGCAAACTTTCCCCTAGGATCTTGAAAAATTGGCAACAGCTTCCTTAGAACAAGATCATTTACCTCGAAATGTCTCGGTCGTACCTTTCGATTGAATGATCTGGCCACTCTCTGCTGATAAGTTTGGCCATGACAAAGAGCCTTTAGTCTTTTCTCATCGATCAAGTTTGACTGTTCAAGTCTTTGCTACGACCATTCTGCCTCAGATAATTCCACTTGGGATAATACTCTCAGGGAAGGAATCTTCACTTCCACAGGCAAAACTGCCTCCATGCCATATATCAAAGCAAAAGGAGTTGCCCTGGTAGAAGTACGAATTGATGTTCGGTATGCCATCAATGCGAAGGGTAATCTGTCATGCCAATTTCGATAACTCTCAGCTGTCTTAGCCAAGATCTTCTTAATATTCTTATTGGCCGCTTCAACAGCTCTGTTCATTTGAGGGCGATAAGGGGACGAATTCAAATGCTTGATCTTGAACTCGCTAAACAACTCATCAACAAGCTTGTTGTTCAAATTTGTCCCGTTGTCAGTGATAATTGTTTCAGGGATACCATAGCGAGCAATTATGTCACGTTTGATGAATTTCACAACATTGCGAGCAGTGACACTCGCAAAGGATGTAGCTTCGATCCATTTGGAAAAATAATCTATTGCCACCAAAATGAAACGATGTCCATTTGAAGCCTTAGGATTTTATGGGCCGATTACATTAATGCCCCACATTGAGAAGGGCCATGGCTCAGAAAACTGGTGCAGTTTTGTTGGAGGAACATTTATCTTGTCACCATGAATTTGACAAAGATGGCAACTCCGAACATGCTGGATACAATCACTTTCTAGTGTGAGCCAGTAATAGCCTAACCTCATAATCTTCTTAGCCATCATGTGCCCATTCATATGGGGGCCACACACTCCTTCGTGAACTTCTTGCATGATTTGAGTGGCTTCAGCTACACCTACACACCGCAACAAGACTGAATAATAAGATCTCTTGTACAAATTCTCACCACTGACGAAGAACTTTGAGGCCATTTTCATAATGTACTTCCTATCAGCTGGAGTACTTCTCTTGGGGAATCCCTGTTTTTGGATGTAGTTCATGATATCGTAATACCATGGTTTTCCGTCAGGTTCTTCAGTCACTACCATACAATAAGCCGGCCTTGGCAGAACCTCTATCTTCAATGGTTCGACTTCTAATCCGTCAGTGACTTGCAACATAGATGATAAAGTCGTGAGTGCATCTGCAAATTGATTGTGAGACCTCGATAAGTATTCGAATGAAACTTCATCAAATTCCTTGATCAAATCTTCTAAGTACTCATGATAAGGGAGTAATTTAGCATCCTTAGTCTTCCATTCACCTATGGTCTGTAGTAGGGGTGTAAATGGGTCGGGTCGGGTCGGGTCTTGATGTTACCCGACCCGACCCGAAACATAAGGGTCACGCATTATGACCCGACCCGACCCGACCCGAAACACATCAGAATATCGAATGTGTTTCGGGTCGGGTCGGGTCGGGTCGGGTCGGGTCTCTGGGTTTTCACTTTTTTTTTTTTTTTTTTCACATTAGACCATCTAATGTGACGGAGGCTTAGATGGTCTAATGTGAATGCCACCTACCATTACAATCTGTTGAAATATCCTGCAGTTTCAGACAAGAAAATGAGAAACATACATATGGAACAATTCTCCTTTCATGGAAACGTTCGATTCTCTACTCATCATTCATCATTGTTGCGGTTTACTTCACCAGTGATTGCATCTCAAGTCGCTGTCGCTGTTCTACTTCTTTCTCTTTGGCTTCTACTTCTCTTACAAGCTTAGGCATGCTTGTTGATTGCTGATGCGCAAACACACCAGCGCAAACACACCAAGCACACAAAATCAAAAGCCACACTGTTCCTAGCAAATGCTCATCTAGATATGAGATAACAAGATTAATCCACACTAAGCCAACCCAAGGGGGAACCAAAAAGGGGTTGTGCATGTGGTGTCATCAAAGCTTCATGGTAGCAAAAATATCAGTAAAGGAACTCTAACCAAGATCAATTCAATCCAATGTCAAAAGCATGCAATGTCCTGCAACAATTGAAATGGCTAGTTAAGCCATCATTGTACCGTCTCTGGCTTTTTTAGTGCCAGACCAAATAGTAAAGAAGCAACAAAATTCGGACTTGACATTGACGAATGCACATTTTTATTGAAATTGGACAGAGACTATGTACAATAGCTGACATGAACTCCACATCAGTCTAGCTAATTGTAGTATTGACAGAAGGCAAATCCCATAGATATTCCTCATACTCGGTACCGATTGCGGCCGCTAAGGAATAGCCGACATACGAGAGAAATACATATTAATGAACAAGTTACAGCTGCTATTCTGCTTTCAATGCATCGGTCCCTTATTTCCAATCAAGCATGTCTAGGAGCCAGAGTACCTCTTCCTTGGAGTTTGCAAATATCTTGATAACTCAAAAATATAAAACTTTTTAGTAGGGATCTGAACCTAGTAGAAGAAAGAAAGACCCTGTTGAAGAATTTAACCATAGTACAAACAGTTAAGAGTCTTCTTCAAAATAGCACTAGGCAGGGCATCAGCATCTTAATCCTTCAGGCAAACAATCCAGCAAAGCAAAAACCATCACTCCGCACATAGAATGCTAAAGAAGCAAGATATCAAATTAATAACAGCAGCACAAAACCAGCAATAGCAAGTTAGCAACAATGACAGCAAGAATTGCACAGAAAAAAAAAAAAAAAAAAAAGAACACACCAACTTCGACACCCGCAACTTCCTTTTGGTGTTCTTCTTCGCCGAGATGTTGCTTCCTAGCTCTCCTCAAAGCACAATCTTCCCTCTCCCCGTCACCCCGAAGCGCTTCGCGAAGCCTATCCACAGAATATCCCATTCACACTCCATTCAACCATTCATTTTAACAAGATAAGCTCGAACAAGAAAGACCCATCAACGAGAGAGACCCACCAAGAACCAGAGCACCAAACGAGACACCGCAAAACCACGATATACCCAAAAGAAAGAAAGAAACACCAATTGAAGATAAGCATCCAAGAAACAAAAAAAGGAGCGAGAGATGGCGTCGAAGAACGAAACCTTACCAAGAACGAGAAGAGCTTCGATGCCCGCCGACGAATTTAAAGACCCTAGATCAAGCCGTCGTGTAAATGCGCATGCGAGAAGTCGCGGCAGAATTTCTCCCGACTCCGAGGAAAAATCGAAATCGACAGCTCCAGCGTTTTCCCACTAAAACAATAGGAATCGGCGGCGGCTAGGGTTCCGGTGTTGAGACGAGAGATGGAGACCTGGACGACGACGATCGATTGATTCGGCGGTGGCTAGGGTTCCGGCGTTGAGACAAGGGTGGGCAACGGCGAGGCGGAGGCGCGTCTACCGGAGGGCGACAGCGGAACGGAATCCACGAGAAGCGCAGTCGTCGGAGAAGAAGCCAAAGGGGAGGGGTTCTCAAAAACACGTCTGTTTAGTGTTTAGTGTTTATGTTTGGTGACTTGTTTGGAAATTGGAACAAGGGTGTTAACGTGTTTCGGGTCGAACAATGTTCCAACCCTAAACCCGACCCGAAACGTGTATTCCGCTTGTTTCATGTTTGTTACCCAAACACGACCCGAACACGAAACACGTTTTATATTTGTTTCATGTTTGGGTCGTGTTCGGGTCGGGTCGGGTCGGGTCGGGTCGGGTTTTTTTGACACCCCTAGTCTGTAGTATGATCAGCGCAGAATCCCCGAACACTTTCAATTTGGCTACACCCATCTCAATCGCAGCTTGAAGCTCGATGATGCAAGCTTCGTACTCGGCTATATTGTTAGTGCATGGGAATATCAGTTTTGTAGCTACTGGGTGTTGTTGTCCATCTGGGGATATCAGAACTGCCCCGGTACCAAAACCAAACAAGTTCACAGCTCCATCAAAGAACATTGTCCATGAATCTTCATTTACACTCAAGATAAGGTCATTTAGGGAACGATCATCATTATTTGAGGCTTCAGGATTCTTAGCCAATAAATCGTCGATCACACGACCCTTAACCGACTTCTGTGGCATATATTGTACATCAAATTCTGAGATCAAAATTTGCCACTTAGCCAACTTACCCACCAAAGCTGGTCGATCAAGTAGGTACTTGATAGGATCGTTCTCAGTTACGAGGAATGTATGGTAATGCAATGTGTACTGTCTCAATCTATGCAACACCCACACTAGTGCAACACAAGTTTTTTCCACATCAGAATATTTCAGCTCTGACATAGTAAATTTTTTACTCAGGTAATAAATGGCTCGTTCTTTTTTATCGACGGGAAAGGATGCCCTGGCGATGGTGGGACAAGAACTGGTGGATTTATCAAGTACTGTTTCAACTTGTCGAACGCTTCTCAACACTCATCATCCTAGTTGACTCGTGCATTCTTCTTTAAGAGCTTGAAGAATGGCTTGGCGGTTTCAGAAAGTTGGGAAATGAATCGAGTAATGTAATTCAATCTCCCCAAAAGACTTCGGACTTCTTTCACCATTGATGGAGGTTGCAGCTCACATATGGCTTTAGCTTTAGCCGGGTCGATCTCAATCCCTTTACTGTTCACAATGAATCCAAGTAATTTACCAGATGTTGCTCCAAACACGCATTTAGTGGGGTTTAGACGGAGTCGATCGAACAACTTCTTCAAGGTTTCGACGTGGCTTTTCCCAGGTCGAGTCTTTGCGATCATATCGTCAACATAGACTTCAATCTCTTGGTGCATCATGTCATGAAATAATGCGACCATGGCTCGCTAGTAGGTCACCCCTGCATTCTTGAGTCCAAAGGGCATGACCTTATAATGAAAGGTTCCCCACGGAGTGATAAATGCGGTTTTCTCCTTGTCTTCTTCCTTCATCCTTATCTGATTGTACCCAGAAAAACCATCCATAAATGAGAATAGTTCAAATCTGGCAGTACTATCAACAAGGACATCTATGTGAGGTAGCGGGAAGTCATCTTTTGGGCTAGCTTTGTTCAAATCCCAATAATTGACACAAACTCGAACCCGACCATCCTTCTTCATCACCAGCACGATGTTTGCTACCCATTCAGGGTATTGCGAGACTTTAATGAATCCGACTTTTAGAAGCTTCATCACCTCTTCCTCTATCTTCTTCGAGAGCTCAAGCTTAGTTCTCCGCAGCCTTTGCTTCTTAGGAGGCACGTCCGGGTTAGTAGGCAAACAATGCTCCACCATTAACGGGTCTAACCCAGGCATGTCGGCGTAGGTCCATGCGAAGATGTCCTGATATTCCTTCAGTAACTAAATTAGGCACTCAGCCTTGTCTTTGGGGAGATTCACCCCTATTTTCACCTCCTTGGCTTCTTCAATGTCACTTAAATTAATAGTGATGGTTTGCTCGGATGTAAGAGCCTTGGTTTTTTCATGTTGTTCTCAGCTTCGCTGCACCTCAATGGAATCTTCGATCAAATCTTCAGGATCATCATTATCATCACTTGTTGCATTGGATTGGACCATTTCCACACCTTTGCATGCTCTATGATTGTCCTTGAAACCGGAAATAGAAGGATAGAAAAGACAAGCAGAGTAAATCATATTTGATTTTTTTTTTGAAATTTTTTTTTATGAAATTCTTTTGCAAAAGCACTTTTTTCGAAATATTTTGACACGAGAAAGCATGATGAAGCCCAAGCCTCACAGTTCTCCTTGGATTTTTCTTTTGTTTTATCGGCTGGATATCATCACCGGGCTAGTTTGGTGTACCTCATCATGCCCTCAAAATAAAACTTGTACTTTCATTGAAATTCATCAATCAATTACAATTTATTGAATGAAAAATGCAATTCAAGTCCTAAGAAGAAAGTGAAAAAGAAGAAATCAAAAACAATTCCTAGAAAGCAAATAAAAATTCCCGCGCAGGGGAATGTACAAAAGTGATAAATGGGTTACTCTTGTGGGCTAGGGCCCGTTTCTTCCAGAGGTTCTCCATCAATGGCTCCAATGAGGAGATCATCGAACAAACTTGAAATTCCTTCTAGGGTGTCGTTAGAGTTTTCCGTCTTTGAAGGCGTCGAATCATCCATGCCATCCCGTCCACTTGGAACTATATTGCGAGCATCAAAGTAAAAGCTGGGAGGAGCCGAATACTTCACCATATAGTCGAACTTCCCACTTGGTTGTCCTAGAGTATCCATCACTTCAGCTTCATCTTGCATCATAATTGGAGGACCAGGGAACATCTCATGAATGTTTGGAGGTGGTAGGTTTTGCCTCCCTCGCCCTTGCTCAGGTGGCGAGTTATGCCTTCCCTGTCTTTGCCTTCCAGAACTTCCTCCACCTCTTCCATGGTACCCTAACCCAGCAGATCGGGACCTTTGAGGGGCTTCAATGGGGCTTTGAATGCCTTGACCATTTCTTCCAAGACCATTGCTAGGGACAAAACCATTCCTAACCATTACTCTTCCGACCATGAGGGAAGCATCTGAAACTTCATGGGTGGGCGGTGATGAACCTCAAGAAGCATGTATGGTAGATACTAACTCAAATGAGTGGTAATTTGATTCAAACTCAGAATCCGGCTCTACATAGGGGATAGCCGTCTCGTGATAAATCCGGTGGTCTTGTTCACCATACACAGTGACCAGCTTCCTTTCGATCACAAATTTCACAGCTTGATGTAGACTTGAAGGGACTGCTCCAGCAGTGTGTATCCATGGATGACCTAGCAGAAAATTGAATGCGGTAGGGATATCCAGCACTTGGAAGGGAATGTTGAAGACGACCGGCCCTATTTGCATGTCAAGATGGATTTCCCCAATTACCTCCTTTTTCGTCCTATCAAAAGCTCTCACCGAAGTCTTCGCAGTATGTATCCTCAACGAGTCTACCTTGAGGCAGTGAAGAGTGGCCAATGGACATATGTTTAGGGCAGACCCATTATCAATGAGCACTTGGGACACATGAGAAGCCTTGTACTTGACCGATATGTAGAGTGCTTTGTTATGCCCCTACCCTCAAGAGGAAATTCCTCATCAGAAAAAGCAATCATGTCCTTGAGAAGGACCGATCCCACAAAATCCTCCAGCTTATTTGCTTCAACCGTTTCGGGTACACGAATTTCACTCAGCACCTTCATTAGTGACTTTTGATGCACAGGGGATCTTAGCAGGAGTTCAAGCAAAGAGATCTGAGCAGGCATCTTTCGCAACCAATCGACCACATTATATTCGCTTGCTTTAATCATAGCCAGAAATTCCTTAGCCCCTTCGTCAGTGACGGGCTTTGCAGGTTGAGCACTATTTTGAGCATAAGTTCGACCAGATCTTGTAATGAGGTCAACATCTAGGTCCTAAGACCAAGGCACCGCTTTATTATTGACATACTCATACAGCCGAGACATCTCAATCACTATCTCATCATCGGATGCATCTTCTAGTGGGGGCATATCCACGAGCGACGGATCTTTTTCTCCCTTACCATCATCGAGAGCAACCTGCTCTTCCTCCCAATCGATTATGATATGAGAAATAGTGGAAACTATGCAGTTATGGTCAGCATACACAATGATGCCATCATCCACCATTCTGGCAACTCTTTCTTTCATTAATGATGGGGGAATATCCTCATGATTTGGATAATATCCAGCTCTCACCAGTCCATTATAGGCATCCTTCACGTGCACCCTTGAGTTTCTGATTCGACCGGCCTCAGATTCCAGGATAACATTCACCCTACCCTCATGCTCCGGTAGCGGATTTTTCTGGACATTTGGCTGAGCAGTTTGAAATGAAAAGGCCTTCGTGTCCAAGAGGCTTTGGATTCGGTGCTTGAGGGTGAAACATTCATCAGTTGAATGTCCTAGTTCACCGTTATGATAGTCACACTTCTTTGTCGGGTCATAACCACAAAGGTTTTCGTGGTTGGGACGTTTTGGTTCACTAGTAAGCAAACCTTTCTTTCGGAGGATTGTCAGCACTTGGGATGGAGACCCAGGGAGAGGAGTGAATTGCCTTCTATTATTCACTTGGGCAAATGATTGACGGCCATTGGTTTGTGGTTGTCTTGGATTCATTTGGATGGCCGGGGCACGTTTGACATTTTCTTGGCTATAAGCCACATTCACATCCACAGCCGTTTCCTTCTCCTTCTTGGCAGTGAATCTTTTACTAGATGACTCAGTAAACCATCATTCCCTTATCCCCATCTCGATTTGTTCTCCTACAGGAATAAGCTGATTGAAGCTTTCGACATACGTACTGGCCATTCGGTTACGAAACTCGGACGAGAGGGTCTTCACGAACAATTTCATCAACTCCTTATTGGTAGGCTCAGGAGTGATTTGAGCTGCTAGGTTTCTCCATCTTACAGCGTATTCTTTAAACGATTCGCTCCTTTTCTTTTCCATCTGCTCCAGGTCTTCTCGGGAAGGTGCGATGTCCATGTTGAACTTGTACTGTTTGAGGAACGCGTCAGCCACTTCATTCCAGGTGTTAAGGAGGTTCACATTCTTCATCACATACTAGTTTAATGCGGGTCCAGTCAAACTCGGATGGAACGATTGGATTATGAAGGGCTCATTTTTGACGTGCTGGGCTATGCGCACGTGATACATCTGTAGATGAGATTTTGGGCAAGATGTACTATCATATTTCTCAAACTCCGGCATTTTGAACTTGCTCGGCATTTTGACCTTCTCATAGACTGAGAGGTCGAACGGGAGGGAGCTTTGTGACTCCTGCAGCTGTCTCACTTTCTCTTCCAGCTTCGCAACACACTTATCCTGATCTGTCTTGGGAACGCCGTCAAGCTTGGCCTTTCCAACAGGGACCGAGTCATCTTCCAGCTCGGGCATGTCGTCGTCAATCGTTTGAACCTTGTTTGCTTGCTTCAGGATAGCTACTTTAGGAAGAGCGGGTGCAGCCGTTGGATTTGCTTGGAGGAATTGGAGTTGATTCGTCACAAGCTGTATAGAGGCAAGTACTTGTTGGAGTTGAGTCTCCACAGTGGACATACAATCACGCATTTCATTTTGGTCAACCATTTTAGCCCTTGATCGTGTAATAATAGGCGATCGCGGTGGATCCATTATGACCTAATATAAGAAATGAACAAAAATAAGCATTCTTATGTGAAAATACGCCGATCCATGGCAATACTCTAGAACTTTTATTCATCAATGAAGCTTTTGACAGACCTATCAAAATAGAAATTCGAAATGTCCTAAACAAATGAACTAGGAAAGTAAATGACTCAAACTTCCTAATCATTAATCTAAAAATGAAAATAGCTAGATTGATTCAAGCATTTCATTTGGCTTGATCAATATACACTCGGGACACCATTCAGCGCAATCGTTTATTCTCCTCTTGAGCTTTTTCAGCAACTCTTTTGAGGCGTTTATTCTCAGCTCGATTGGTGATCTTCAATGGCGCCTCCTGTATCTTCGGAAGCAGCTCCTCGGGAATTTTGTGTTGTTTGATATACTTAATTGAGGCATAGTATTTCCTTTCCTTGCCCTTCAACTCCTCCTCGGGCCACTGGAGTTTTCGTGGATGGCACATGTCCCACATCGATTTGATAGTGAGAATGGAATCTTCATGGGCTCGGCTTCTATCAATGAAACTAACTTGAAGCGGATCCGCTTGTAATGCTGGGGGAAGCTCTTGCACGACTTGATACTGACGAGTCACTCTAGTCGGATAGTACTCCAATGCTCCAGTGAATCCCAATAGAGGGATTGGGCCAACTCCTCCACACGAGAGTCTCGCCACCCAAACTTGGAACCATTTAGCTTGCCATAGGAAACCCTTGGAAGTTGGTTTTTTCATGAAAGCTAGCCACCTAGAATAATGGTAATCTGGTGCATGTTTTTGGTTGTTCTCAAATCTCATAATAGGGTGATTAGAATTACTAACATCATGTATAGTCATTAAACCACCAAATCCCTTTATATGAGAAAGGAACCAGATTTGTAAAAGTTCAAGAGAGGAATGGAGAGTCTTATCACCACCTCCTTTGAAACAAGTGAGAGAAAGAAAAGTTTCAGTTAATACAGTATTTACAAAACTTTTTCCTTCCAACACTTATCTAACTAATTGAGCAATCAAAGGGTTAATAGCATTCTTGCAGTAAGGAAATACTATAAACCCAAAGAAAGCTAAGAGGAAAATCCTAGGCATTTGAAATGAGGTGCCTTTTTCAAAACATTCTTTTAGAAAAGATAAAGGACATGCATTGCGGTGAGCCTTTAAAACCTTTCTTATGTTGTCTTCTTTAACTCTCAGAAAATCATATAAAGCTGTAACAGGATCTATTCCGATAGGCGGACTAATCAATTAAGCTTTCAAGGACTTTCCTATGGCGATGTTATATTCTTCCAAGGTGGGAGTGAGTTCATGCTTACCGCTGAAGATAAAGGTAGAAGTCTTGGGGCACCAACAGTGGGTGAGTGGTTGGACGAGGCCGCCATGGATGTTGATACGCAATAGTGGAAGCAGTCGACCAATATGTGACTCTACGAACTGACGGTTATCTTGATCTAACTTATCCCACCAAGTGCTAAGCTCTTCCTTTGGAGGGAGAATAATTCGAATGTTCGGCATCCCCATTGTATATTGATCAAGATTCAGTACAATCCTAATGCCATGGACCAACAAAATAATACGATAAAGTAAGTAAATTGCAAAGGCCAAAAATTTAGAGAACTTACTTTACCAATGATTGGCAATCACATAGACATGCGCATGGTAAGTGGCTCGATTTCTACTCTATAAGGCTTATCAAGGTGGAGCCACAAGGATGATCAGACTAGCCACGGGCTTGTGGACTATGTCGAGTCCTCATGACTCCGACTTGGTCAAAGAGCCGACCTGGGCTGCGGGCATGCGGACCGAGGTGGGTACTCTTGACACCATGAAAGAAACTTCGGAATTGAGATGGGCGACTCATACTGCGAGCATGCGGTCGGAGTGGTATCCATTTCAACACCATCATAAATGATCCTATGCGGCCCAGGTCCGACGGCAGGTTGTGTGTGCAAAAGTGTAGTGCAAGATGCAAGGCACACATAACAGTTTAAATCAAACAGCACTTCAATAGTTTGAAAATAAACCATACATTCCTACACCTCCCTGCAAAACAAAAGTTAGCAAACACTTCCTCTTATGCCTCCCATTCTGCAAAAATATTTAACACCTAAATGTTAGGGACATACCTGGGATCCTCGCTGCCAAACAAAAATATTTTTTGAAAAAGAAAATTGGTCTAAGTCCACTAAGAGTTTCAACTCAAGTCCCTATTGGAGTTGCCAAGCTGTCACGACCAATTTTTTGGGTTTGAACCACCTAGGGTTTGGCTAATTGATTGTTAAGCCTAGCCTTAACTTGGGCTCTCCCCAAGCTCATACCAATTTGCGACTTAGGTTTAAGTTCTTAACATGCAATTGATTTTCAATAGGAGTCGCCACTAATCTATTTTTGATGGGTCGATTAAAAACCCAAGTAAAGTAACGGGAGATTTACTTTACTTCTACGAAATAGAGATTTGGGTATGGGGACTTGGTTACACTAGATTTTTTCAACGCCCTTTCGGTACCATTCTTTTATTTAGAAAAATGTTTTTGCAGGCAACTTAAATTGATTTTAAATCTATTTTCCTAACATGTGAGGTGATCATACGGGTGCGCAAATCACCAATTTAACACCCAAGAAAGCAATTAAATAATGCAGAACTTACCTCAAAGCAACGAAAGCATCTGCAATATTAAATGAAAATCCACATCAACAACCCTAGATATGGTTTCTAATTAACAAGCAATTATTCAATTTTTGTTTTCTCTTTTTCAACGAGAATATAGTCCATATGCAACGCAATGCTTCTAATCTACTATGAAATAATATGGCATGGCAATATGTCTTAAATTATATGAATGAATAACAAAACTAATGATTTCTTAATGAACATGCAATAATTAAATATGCAATCTAAATTAACCAAAATGACTTAATTCTAATGACGTGTGATGCAATGCGATGACGTACAAAATTATTTTAACTAAAATGACATGCGACATACAATTTAATATGCGAGCTATATGTCACGCGACATTTATTAAATGACCTAATCTAATGACGGGCAATTTCTAATTAAATAAACCTAGTAACAATCACTAAATGACGTGCATTTTATGGACCTAATTCTATATGACGTGCACATGATTTTTATCCTAAAAATGCAATCTATCCTAGAAATTGCAACTAATTTATCCTAAGACAAATTTTATTATTTTTTTTATGAAATGCAAAACATAACTATCTAGATTAAAATTCTATCTAGCTTATATTAAGGATCGGGTCAAACTAAATCCTAATTTAAACTAAGATATTGTCTTAACCTAGCAAGCTCTAACCTAAGATGCAAAAATCATTCTAAACTTAATATGCAATTTTATCCTAACATGCCATGACGTGCCAGGGATACCCTAATTCTACATGATATATGCATGATGATTTTTTTTGTGTTTTTTTTTTATATAAAATTCGAAATCAAAATTGCCAAATAATTAAACATGTAATTCAAATTTAAAACAAACATCCTAACTAAATGCATTTTTTTTAGATTTTCTATTTTAAAATTCAAAATAAGATTGCAATTCTAAATATGCAAGATAACCCTAACTAGGAATATTCTAAAACGAACCTAACCCTAATTCAATTTTTCTGATTTTTTTTATGAAAATAAAATTGATTAAAACACCACGACAGCAAATCAAACAAGATAAAATTGATATCTAAAAATTGGCGAACCATATCTCGCGTATGAGATCGGGTTGACAAATTTTAAATTAAATCGCGAATCGAATCTCGGGCTTGAGATCGGATTGTCGATTTTTGCAAGGGATTGCGAGTCGGATTTCGGGTGTGAAAATCGGATTGTCAATCCCTAATTTGAGGATTATTTCATGTTGGAATCTCAATCATGTATCGGTGAATAATTACACTAAAAAAAAAAACTATATTAAAAAAACTATAAACTATATAAAAATAATAAAGATAAAATAATAAAAAAACTACCTAATATGATTTTTTTTGTCTTTTCTGTTTTTTTTTTATTCCTTTCCACGCATAGCTGTGGATCTCCAAGTGGAGCTGGCTGATCAGTTCGGCAAAGGGGATTCGGCAAGGGCGGTTGTAGGTAATGCGGGGATGTGGAGCGCAGCTACTGGGCGTCACGGACCGGGCACCTAGTCGTCGAGTCACCGATCTGCTACTCGTAGAGATTCGAGTTGCGGGGGGGAGCGGAGCGATGGCGAGATTGGGTATGGCGAGGGCTCCGGGCAGCGGGGCACGGGGATTCGGCGGTAGCGTCGAATCGCGTGAACGCATCAAGGGGTCGGGGTCCTCGGCTCCGGGTGATGGGCAATGCTCGGTGGGGCGGAGCAAAGTGGATCGCTACAAGCTTCGGCGGGCCGGAGGTTGCGGTCGAGGTAGGTCGCGGGGCTGTGCGTCGCTGCGGGACAGGTTGGTGTGGCGAGGGTTTTCGCGGACGGAGGTGCGCTGGGGCAAGACGGCAAATCTCGGTAGTGGGTTGCGCAAGGGAGACGGACCGGCAAGGGAGCAGCTACGTGCGTTGACGGTGGGGCTGGATGTCGTAGTGAAACTGGCGGAACAGCAATGGAGGAGCACCGGGCGGTCGTGGATGGAGCAGCAATAGGTGTCGAGGATGGAGCACAGCGTGGGCAGCGAGCTTGGGGAGATGATGAACAGTAGGGGTCAAATCCCTCCCCTTCTGCCTCTGTATTCTCTCTCTGCCTTTTCTTTTTACTTTTCCCTTCTTTTTTTTCCTTTCGACGAAGAGAACTCGCCCCCATAGGTCCTCGTACACTGTTGCTTTTATAGGGGGTAGGAGATAGGTTTTCGATTTCCCCTTCAAATCTACATCTGCGATACTTTTTTTCACCAACTGATCACATATTGATAAGAATTCAAGATTACGATAAATACTTTCTCGAAATCCAAATCTTGCAAAGATAAATCGCAATATTTTTTCACACATATGCCCTATCCAAAAGATTCATATCCCGGAAAAATTTTAAAATTTCTATTTTCTCACGAGATAATTTTCAATCAATAAAAAACATGGGCTTGGGCCAACTTGCTTGCTTTATGGGGTTAGTCCAACTAATTTGAATCCATCTGCATCGGTCCAATAAATAAAATGCCAATTAAAATAAATGCATACAATCTCCCCATCAAATCGTCCCAAGATGCATCCCCCAATTTCCTAAACACGGCATGTCAACTTGAAAAGCTCTTTTTATAGTCTTATTTGAGCCTGCACATTACCTTATTTTTCAGCTAAGATTATTCAACTTTATGGACTGTGGTAGGAAAGATGCCTGAAATTAGCAATAGCGTCATAAGTGCATTTACACTTAGGCTTTCAATCGACATAGTTGCTAATGATTTGGAGCTAGCAAAGCACAATGAGCAAGCAGCAGTCTTGCTTTACATTCAATTTGCCCATTTTTGTTCCAGTGAAATTTGCGATCCATTTCATGAACCATCCAGATTGCTTAGTCTTTCAACCAACATAGTTGCTAATGATTTCGAGCTAGCAAAGCACAATGAGCAAGCAGCAGTCTTGCTTTACATTCGATTTGCCCATTTTTTTTCCGGTGAAATTTGCGATCCATTTCACGAACCATCCAGACTTCCCCAGCGGCTGTCCAACTTGCAATTTGGTAACTACGTCGAGAGCAAGCAAGTTGAGAAATTCACAGCTGATCAAGATTGAAGAAGAGAAGACAAAAACTACAGCTGGAAGTCTAAGGTGGCTAACATCTTGAAGACTCCCGTGAGCAACGAGCAATTTGACAAAAAAATCAAAATAAAATTGTCCCACTTGTAGTATAAAGTTGTAGGACAAAAAAATCCTGTAAAACAAGTCAGCTTTTCTGCAAGACATGAACAAAAAAAAAAAAAAAATGGATCCATAACGTTTATGTCAACTTTTCTGTTTGAATGCGTTTAAGTTTAAAAAAATTTGCTTTTTGGAATATCCCTCTAAAATAGAGAATGGGATATTCTAACGATATTTCTAGGATCCACTCGTTTCGTAAAAAATATCACGTTTTCAAAAAATATTTTAAGGAAACTATTTTTCAAGAAAATGACTATATTTTTCGGTATGGGCTGAAACTTGAAAATAGAGTGGAAAATATTTTTTACTGTTCATTATCTAATTTGATTTTTCAGAAAAATTACCAAAAAAAATTGGATTTTAATTTTTTTAATTGACCAAAAAATTTTAATTTTAATTTTTTCATTTTTTAAAGAATCAATTTCTAAATATTTTTATTTTTAAAAATCGAATTTTGATTTTTTTAATTTTTCTTTTTCTTTCTTTTTCTCTTTGTTCTTCCTTCCTCCTTCCTCCTTCTTCCTCCTCTGCTGTTGCGTGCCTTGATGATGGCCGATGCCCAAAGAACCGACCAAGATGCGGATCGCCAAATTTGGCGAGCTCAAAGCTGGAACGTGTTAGAGAAATCTCTTGTGATGTTTTGAAGATGACAAAATAAATCAAAGGTTACTAATGTGTTTAATGGTTGAGTAATAGACTATGCAGATGATAGAACATGTAAATGATATTGTCAAAGTCTATACTTGAAAGAACCAGAAGATAAACTCTATGCTGAAGCTGAACTTATTCAGACTGTGTCTAGACCTTAAAGCTAAATATGTTTAGAAGCAGAATATGTTCAGACTTATGTCCAGATTGTAAAGTCTATTTCAGACGGAGGACACTCAGACTTTACTTTCGACAGAACACTCTTAGATTTTACATCCATAACGAGACACAAATCTAGAACGTGACAAGGTCCCGAACGAGACACATGTTCAGAACAAGACAACTTGACAAAACATAACACAAACCCCAAACATATAACGGCTAGTGATCTGGTTTGGATTCTACATCAAGATAGATTTGATTGACTCAATCTAATTGATTGACAATTGGATATTGAAGACAAGAACTTTCTAAACGAAGAAGCTCTGCTTATGAAAACCAAGATTCTGTTTGTATGGGCAATCAGAATCAATTTGGGATTCTACTTCTGTCACTCAACGGCTACTAAATCTTTTAGATACAGATCTGTCCAATGGGTAGATTGGAAGACGATCCTCTAGATACTGTTCAACAACTAGTTTGGAAGTGGAGGAGTATTTAAGGAGATCAAGGATCGATGAGCAAGTAAGAGAGCGTAGAATTTATAATTCCAAAGTCTGAGAGAACTTCGATCATACACTTGTCTTTGGCGAGCTTAAACGTTTGCGATTGTGAGAGAAATACCAAAAGAGTGACTTAGTGAGATAGTGTGATCTACCACTGAGTGTTTGCACTCAAAAATGTAATCTCTTGTTGATCACATAGTGGAATCCGGCCAGAAGGCTGTTAGCGTGGGAGAGTAGACATAGGTTTGATTTAAGCCGAACCATTATAAATTTCGTGTGCAACATTCTCTTTCCTTAACTCTTCATATTTAAGTCTGTTGCATACTTATAAATTATTTTAGAAGTCTGTTCCATTGCATAACAGATTCTAAACATCTACTAGAAGTCTGGTGGCTCGCTTATCAGACTCTGATCCTTATTCAGACTTTGCTCACAACTTATTTTATTCTGCATTTATTTGTTAAGATTATTTTTAAACACCTATTCACCCCGCCTCTAGATGTTTGTACTAGCGCTTTCAGAACAATCCAGGCAAGCCCAAGCTCTGCTGAGGTCGGCAAGCTCGTGGCTCGCCCAATTCAATGAGCCTAGTGAGCCACGAGCTCCGCTGAGGCCGACGAGCTCTTGGCTCGTCCGATTCAGGTGAGCCTAAGCTCTACCAAGGTCAGTGAGGAGCTCAATGGCCTATGGCAAGGCTGAAGTTGGCTTATGGCTAGTCGTCGGCCGTTGTGACCAGCAATTGGCCAAGGAAGAAGAAAAAGAAATTAAATACTCAATTTAAAAAATAAAAAAGAAAACAAGAAAAATAAAATATAAAAATAAAAGGAAAATATGTTTGGCGAAAGAATGTGATTTTCAGAAATAGAAAACATTTTCCCCACTTTTGAATGTGTTTATTCCAATAGAGGAAAACGTTTTCCTTGACTAATTCATTTTCTGTTAAATGAACGCCGAAAAATTTGAAAAACATTTTCCTGGAAGTTATTTTCCATAAAACGAATGAAGCCCTAGTGACTTTATCTTCTATTTCTATTTGAGACACTCTTTAGCAAATGTATTTTGCTTCCACCGAGCTAAAAATGCCCTATTGAGTTTCTTCCTGGATAGAAAGAACAAGAAAACCAAGTCATGTAACAAAATTAAGCATGTTACATACTTGGATCACTTGTGCGACTGATGTAAAAGTTTTGTTGGCACGTAATATTTTTCATTTTGACATTCAATCTTTTAACAGCGGAGGCGGTGAGCAATGCACATTAGGAGGACAAAGAGCCGTTGTGCCCGCCGCTGGGGATGTATTAGGGCGCGTTTGGTTGGGCCGACCCACGATGTGGATTTTGATCTTGTCCATCGTATCGATGGCTGTGGCGAGGACCTCTCTGATGTTGTTGCGCTCACGGCAGTGTATTAGCCTTTCAGAGCACACATTTGAAGGCATTAGGCTTTTTTCCCCTTCTAATCTCGAGACCGCAAGCGGCCACGCAGCTGCATTGGCCTCTTCGTGGATGGATCCAAGCCCGGTGCGATTGGCTGCGTGGCAACGGAGAGGATGCCGATGAAGCCCTGCGCAGGGGACTAAGATCAATTTCTGCAAGAACATCAGCCAATAAAATGTTGTCCTGTGATTGTGATGATTACCTCTTTGGTTCGTTTAATGTCCATTGCGACCGCTCCCTCATACTTAGTCTAGTCTTTTATCTAGTACTAAGCGTGGTCATACTTAGTCTAGTTTTTATCTAGTACTAAGGGTGGAAATTTAATTGAAGAGACAAATGAGGTCTGAAAAGATTCGAAATTAGGACCTCCGGCTCTGATACCATGTGAAAATTTTATAGGATCACTGCTAACTCCTCTAAAAATTTAAGCTATTAATTGGAGACATGGTTTAATATTTAATTATTCTAACCGCGTTAGTGATCGTATTTGAAGTTGAGAGTTAACTTGCAGTTTGCTTCATAAGTCTTATAAAAATCTAAGAACAACACAAGCTCCTCTCTGTGGGGGCAAACGTATAATCCGAGCTTCTTAGCGGAGGAAGCACGACGGTGTTTCATCATTAATCACTGGTCTAGGATCCCGTATAATTTTAAAAAAAGGAGACGTCAACCCGTGTGCAAAAGCCAGTCACTTGTAAATTTACTTTGATAGTAGGCAATATACGCATAAAAAAAAAAATGTAAGGTAGCTTTAACATTTACAAATACTTACGAACGTAAAATAATTTAACTGCATTGGAATTAGTATTACAAACACAAAAATATGACTTACGAACATCATTTTGAATTTATTAATCAATAAGGTATGTTACTACGATTATACTTTTTAGCGATTTACTAAGAATGGGTATAATTAAGGTCGTCAAGGATTAGCACTCACTCAATTTACTAATTACAAGGAAAATTACTATTTAAGAGATGCATTACATCTCATGGGATATATTACTACTTTGAATTACTTTCTATAAGACTTATTATTGTCTTAAGAGATGTTACTACTTTGAAGGTGAATCGCTTGTTTTGTCTCTTGTGATTATCTATTGATAATAATTGGTAGTTCATTATGGTTAATTTATTTCAATTGTTAATAGTCCCCTTGTACTTCATAACTCGATGATGGTCTACTAAGTGTTCCTACCATAGTGTAATTTCCCTCAACAGGTCATAACTTGTAGTTACCAGCATTCATAATTACACCTCCAACAATTGTAATTTGCCTCAAATCATTGTGATCTCAATTGCACCTAGAGCGAGTACTTTCCTTTTTTGCGTAGTAATTTAGCTTTATAGTTCATAACAAGAAATTCCTATCACTTAGCTCGACTGAAACTAATCTATCTTTGGAGACAGTAAATTATCTCAAGTTATCCTAAACTCAAAGGTAACAACTTCTCTTGAGAAATAGTAAGCAACCTAAAATTGTTGTACTTTACTCTTTCCTTATTCTTAGTAAATTTACTTATAAGATCACAACATTTCTTTCAACATTATTTCCCTTAATTAATGATAAAACTTACGGTTCCACTGGAGGGAACTTCCTTAATGTCAATAAATTACTACTTTAATAGGTTCAATTACACAAAATTGATTTCATGGCTTAGATTTTTTTTTTTTTTTTTTTTGACTTCACATCCAGTTGTCATATTCTGTATGGACTAGTTTAGCACATGATGTTGCTATGGAATTTTCCTTAGTTGTAACCGCCACAAGTCAAATCAAGTAAAACATCCATCCATTATACTTGTAAACCCCATCTTTTACTTACATTAAACACACTCTAAACATTTATTATCTTCACAGGCACATACACACATACATACAATCTCAAATGTATCATAGACAATTTGTCTGGTCGGCGCCCTAAATAGTACATACTATGTAGCATCTAATCTTTCATGGCCTTATGGCTCAATCCACTTCTTCTGGGACACACTTGTCGTGAAACACAGACACTAAGGTATTAGATCATGTGGCTTCCGCTTTCTGAAGGGTTTAAGGACCAATTTCAAGACTTTGCGTAACAATTTCAGGGTCAAGCGTAAAAGGCGGCATAGGAAAAGGAGAACCATCAATATAACCCATACTAGCACCGCAACGCAACTTGTTTCATATGCAGTATTCCTTTCGCTGTCCGGTGTGAATACTAACAGGGAGATGGCAAAAGTCATTACCGTAAAGGTTATTGCAACCCACATAGTCAGCATTGCAATCCCCGTGAAGATCCAACAATGCTTTAAAGGAAGACCACTTATGATAAGCATAATGATGCTAAGCGATGTGATAAAGCTTATTGTATTACATGCCATGAAAAACTTGTACCCATTCGGGTACCTATGAGCCATTTCGGAGTCGCCCGCAGCATGTGCCTTATGAATTTTGTCACCCTCAAAATCATCTTGCCAAATGCCGCCAGGTGAGGTCATACTTGGTTGGAATACCATGGTAGCTAGCAATATCACTATCACCATTATCATCTTATGCATACTCTTTTGCCACTTTATCTTTCTTTTCCTTTTGTTTTCTTCTCCTATAGGCAGTTGGAAGGCGTGACCATGTTATTTGCGTAAATTGTTCGTCTGGATAGGTTGTGATTCTCTATAATTTGAGGAACATAATTTGCAATCTCTAAGGCTCTTTCCATGCTTTTGCCTTGTGTTAATAGGGCGAGCACAGAGAAACCTCAAGAGTTCGTAATGTTTGGGTTAATTCCTTTATTAGTCAAGAATAGTATAGTCCGCATAAAAGTAACACTAGAATGTACCAATTGAAGTCAAGTTTGAACTAGACAAGCCCAAGATATATACTTTTTCAGGATTAACTTTGCTACTAGTGTTCTTAAGTCCTGTAGTGTGTGTGACTATTATTTGATGCCTACAAAAGGGAAACTCATTCCTTGTGGAATCCCTTATACCATCTTTGGTTGTATGTTCCTTCAAATCTAGATAAATTAGTATGAAAATAGTGTGGTTGTCATGACCTAGCTCTTGGGGAAGGAATCAATTAGGTGTTTTGTCTAAAAGATGGGTCTACAACCCATGATCAGGTGCGGATTCTCCCAAACTTATACCTCCCACGACATTGGGGTGTTCATAAGAATTTTATAATAAGGAGTTGCCACTAACCTATTGGGGTGGGCTAAAAACCAAGTGAGGCATGAAAGTATACATCACTTCTTACACAATCAGAAAATCTAGGCACGAGAACTTGATTACATTAATTATCTAATTAGTGCTCTTTCGGTACATAATCTTGTTTATTATTTTTAAAAAAAAAAAGAAGATTTTTGTCATGCAATTTAGATTGATTTTGGTATGTGAGGTGATTATGCAGGTGCGTAATCATTAAAATAACAATTAACAACCAAATGAAGGATTAGATAAATTGCAATGGAAAACAAGCATATGCTACTAAGAGATAAATAAATGTCAATCCTAACTAAGTTAAAGAGAAGTCATAATCATATTGAGAGTGTGCAATCAAGGGTATTTATATCTAAAGACAATTGAAACCCTAAGGTAGAGCCCTAAAGGCTTGTTCAATTTTCAATTTTAATTTCTAAGATTTTCTAATTTTTTTAATGGATTTTTCGGATTTTTTAATTTTTGAATGATTTTCTAAAAAAATCTAATATTTTCATTGATTTTTGAATTTTGAATTTTATTTTTATTTTTTCGAAATTTTTATTTTTTAAAATTTTAAAATTTATTTATTAATTAATTATTAATATAAAAGGGATTCGACCGAGTCAAGAAACCTGACCCAATTGAACCGACTCGAACCCTATTGGATCGGGTTGGACTAAAATATTAACCCTAAAAGCCCGCCCGGAATTAATTATAAAAGCCCATGAACTATTTTTAACTTTTTTTTCCGGCCCAAATTTTTAAATGAGCCCAACCCACAACAGAACACCCCTTGGCGCTCTCACTTTTTACGGTTTCCTTTCTTTTTTCCTTTTTTTATTTTCTTTTAATTCTTTTCTCTTTTTTTGGTCCTTTTCCGTTTTGTCTTATTCCGCTCTTCTTCTCCACGACTCCTTCCCGATGCCAACTCCAACCCTGCAACCTCCTCGCTGAAACTTCTTCCCCATACTTCGACGAGCACTCACCGGCGTTCGGGCTACCACCAAACCACTATCCAGCGTCAGTCATTCGGTCCGCCCAACGCCAGTTACCACTGACCACTAGCTGGTTGGAGGTTTATAGTATCATCGGATCTATTCCAGCGAGGAGCACGCCCATAACGACCGACTCGAGCAACGCGAGATACGCCACCAAAAATCAAGGAAAACACCAATAACAGTGTTGGGACAACAGCATCATAATAGGTCACATAGACACTGAAGATCTAGGCTTCGGTTCGAAGACTTGAGTTCGATTCTCCGGTGAAGCAATTCATCAAACAATTGACATGCACTAGAGAAACAAGGGGTTTCTGACACCAAGACTCTTAATAGGCCTACTAGGACACACAACAACCATGCTAGAATGCACAGCAATGTTAATGGGGAATCGGCAAGGCCGAGGTTCACGTGAGCCGAACGGCTGCGAACTCCGACCCGGCGTGCCCAAAACAAGGCACACACATATGAAGAAAGGCCTACCTAGGCCAGCACGGTGTTGTGGTGGGCGATGGTCAATGGGCTGGCTTTCGGCGACGCGAGTCCCTTACTTCTTTCTTATGCAGGCGGAGCAGGCTACTCACTCTCTCTCTCTCTCTCTCTCTCCCTTGGTCTCTCTCTCGGTCTCACTCTCTAAACCAAGCCCAGGCACGACTGAGGCGTCGGCTGAAGCTCTCCTGCTCTTCCTCAATCGCTCGGAACTCTCGCCCTCTTGGTCTCTCCCTCCTAGCTTTGATCTCTAGCTCCTTGAAGAAGAGAAAAACCAGCGAAGGAACTCCCTAATAGCTTCCTCCTTTCTCACTTTTAAGCTTTAGCGCGTGTGCCTCTTGCCGTGCTAGCTGTTTCTACCGGCCTAGCCTCGACCACCAACTCCCGATCGATGCTCTGCCCTCTATCTTGTGTTGGAAAAAGTATTAGACTACATAAAATAATTATTATTATTGGAAATACATTACACAAGATTAGAAAATAAAAAGAAATGTCTGAGGTGTGCAAACACTGTCTTTAAAGATAATTCTGCCCCTCGAAGTACGAAACTCAGTGCGTAAGGCTTCAGCGGCTATCTTCCCAAGATACAACAGACCTTTCTCTATATTTCGCACTGAATATTAGAAGGAACAAAACAACTTTTGTGTATAACCCAACAAAAGAGAAAAGGAAAGGAAAGATTTTTAAAGAAATGATATTTTCTCTTTCATTCAGTGTTTCTTTTTAGATTGTCTTATGAGATTTTATTTTTATATTCAGACAAAATAGAACCGTTAAAATGGCCATTGTAAAATAATGGAGGATTTATTTGAGAAACAAATTAAACGTTACGAAACGATTAAAAAGCCGTTATATGACTATTAATAAGCCGTTATGTGACCGTTAAAAATAATGATGGTCTTCAATGCGGTCATAACTTTTATCGAAACTATTATTGTAAATATTTCAAAATATTATACCACCCGTGGTGGCGGCATGGTGGTTGAGCGCAGGTTCCTTTCAGGAGAGGTCCTAAGTTCAAATCGCTACGTCGTCTGCCTTGCGAGAAAGGAACCCATGACTTACTCGGGGCAGCAAGGGTGGTGGTGACTCTACTGCTCCTCCAGGGTTTACTCCGCCGCGAAGCGGCGCACGGAGGTTCCCTGGGTACCAAAAAAAAATTTTAAAATATTATTGAAATATCCAACAATCCCCCACATATTTCAAAAGATTTTGAAAATAAAATTAATAATGATGCCGGGTTATTAGAGTGTAATGCATCGGAACTGATGCTTGTTAGGCTATGAACCAGCCCTAGAAAAAATGAAATACAATTCACGAAATCATTAGTGAAGTTTGAAACTTTTGTGAACCAAAAATTTCTTTTGTGAATTATAATTTTCATCAATCACATTACACTCCCACAAACTTTGTTGTTCAACGCAGTTTTGCGCTAATAGGCTATGTGCGTGCTTGGTTTATTCATAAATGCTTTAGAGATTTTCGCCAAAAATTCTCATAGGAGCGACCCCATTCCACATTTATATAGGTGATTCCATCAAGTGTATTATTTAGTTTAATACACCACCAATAATGTCTATGGAATTTCATTAAGAGCTTATCTCAACCTCTTTTTCCTTGTAATTTTGCACTATTTTCACCTTAGAAGGGACAATAAATTTTCATAGTGCACTAAATCAACAAATGACTTGTTATTACCCATATGAACCTAATTCATGGGATCGCCAATCACATAGGTTGGGTTACTTGTCACGCCCGATCCTCGGACGCGCACATCCTTCTACTTGGTCGATTTTGGAATGCGATATCCCGGGACTATGTATCGCCGACCCTTTCTTTCTATTAAGCACATGCGGAAGCAGCGATTATAAATCCCTGACAATAAAACAATGGGATAGGAAAGTAGGCCATATTTTTCATATTGAAATTCACAACCACACTTTCATTAACAGCACAACTCATAGTATATTTACAATACTATTCATAACATACTTGTCTCACACCTATCTATGCTAAGACAGGATTTACAAAAGAGATGGGATTTCAGTCCACATCTGGGTTATATTCAAGATCCCTCTCTGGATCATCTACTTCTTCAAAAGTCTTTCTCCCCTTCAGGTTCCTCTTCGTCGGCTTCTCCTCAAGGTCCTGAAATGGTTATTCAATAACCAATGAGACCACTTCTCAGCAAGTTCTACTCTCTAAGACTCGATTAGTAAGCCAATACACTATGGCTGCCTAAACACACATGAGTTAGAGGACTTACCTTGGCCTCAGATTCTATCTGCATATTAGTATAGTTCAATAGGTATTCAAACAATCACATCACCGATCGAAGTATCGATCGAATCGACCTAGTCGATTTCATGTCAGACAGACCATTTCTAGGTCATTCATCCTACACCAAGCAATTCCTTAGATTTAGTGGCTTTACGGTCCCACCCGACCCTCTCAAGATCTAGTGGCTTTACGGTCCCACCCGACCCTCTCAAGAACTAGTGGCTTTACGGTCCCACCCGACCCTCTCAAGATTTAGTTTAGGAATAAATCTTAAATTCACTCATAAATTACTTTAGCACCAAATAAAGCTCAAATAAATAAACGGACTGCACCACGACAATCAACACGAGATTCCGGTCACTGGCCATCCCAGTTGAATTTCCGTAAAAATAAATAATTAAATAATTAATTTCGAAAATTAAATAAATAATCATGAAAAATCCAATTTAGGCTTGTAATGCCGAATTGGACACCAAGACGAGCCCGGAAAATTACCGAGACTCGTTCCATAAATAACATGGCATGTCTACTTGCTAATGTCTATTTCTAACCACCTAACATGCATCATTAAGTCTCTAATTTAATTGACCTAAACTAATCTAACCACCTAATTGCATTTAATTAAATCTAACCAACCCTAAGCATATTAGCAAACTAATAAAGCTTTAGTGAGTAAAACTCACTTGATTAAAAACGGGGATCGAATCACCGCGACGGCGGCCGAAATCGGACTTTCGACGACACCGGCGGGCTTGGACCGGGCCTCGACTTTGGCCCAACAAATCTCAGCCCAACTGAGATTTGTTCTTGCACCGGACTGGGCTTCCTTTGGACTGAGCTGAACTTGCTTGGGCTTGCAACTTCCTGGACTCTTGGGCTGAAATAAAACTGAATTGGGCCTGTCTTTGCTGGGCCCAAAAATTTGAAATTGCTGGGCTTTCCAATCCAATTGATGCTGGGCTTCAAGACTAAGACAGAATTGGACTGGGCTTGAACTTGGGCCAAACTGATGCTGGAACTTACAAGCTGATGGGTGGGCCAAAATTCGTTGGGCTTTGAATGGGCGTGAGGTTCGTGGACTGAAGGCGCGGACGAAGGGAGCTCCTTCGTTTGAGGCTGGCGCGGCAAGACTGAAGCAGAAACGGTGGAGTCTTCGTTCGGTGCTGCTCGCTGCTCTCTCTCTCTCTCTTCGTGGACTCCACGATATGCTCGGCTGAGTTGAAGACACGAACGGTGGAGTCAACGAATGAAAAAGGAATTCGCTGGTGGAGGCTTGCGGATGACAAGAAATTGAAGGGAATCAGCTGCGTGAAGCCATGTGGGGCTTCGGTCTTTAGAGATGGGCTGGTTTGCTGACCTGCGGATGAAGACACGAAGATGAGTGGTCTTCAACGCTGGTTTGTTGACTAAACAACCAGCAGACGCGGCCAAGTGACAGCGTGGAGAGGAGAGAGCTTCGGTGGGACGCGGGCAGCTTCGGTGGATCTTGCGGCTTCACTCGGTGGTCTTCAAACGCTCGTTTGTTGACCGAGCAATGGGCAGACGCGGCCAAGTGGCTTCGTGGAGATGGAGCGGTGGCGTGCAGCGGTAGGGGGTTTCTTCAGCAAGCGGTTTCGTCTTCTTCAGTTGGGAGTGTCGCACGAAACAAATAAAAGGATGAAAAGGAGAGAGGAGTAGTTCACGGCAGCAAGATGGAGAGGATGAGGAAGAGGTGGGGGCCCTTTTGGCTTGATATTTCACAAAATATCTTTCACAAAATCAATCTGCGCCATTGATAATTTACTTGGGCCACATAGCCCCACGCACTTTCTTTAAAGCCCAAATGGTCCAATTGTTGTGGCTTGGTGGGGGTACACGAATTTGGGGAGGGGAATTGGCTTAAATGAATTCAATTTCTCCAATAAATTCCCAAATTGAGGTCCAATTTTGACATAGAAAAATCCCACATGATTTTCTATAAATCCCCGACACACAACGGCTCAGCTTGAAAGTCAAAATTCCCTTTAATTTAGCCAATCTGAACTTCCGTCAAATTTCCGCGACGTCCGAAACGGTTTTCCGTAAAATTTCCCGAATCTCCGAAAATCTTCTGAGACTGAGTTGATGCTCCTAAAATTTATTGTGACATGGCCAAAACTTCAATTTCTGAAATCGGACTCGAATTGGCGGTTAATTTTCATTCGGCGCGTTTTTAGCGTGACCTAGACTATCGGGTAGTTTTCAGAACTTTTTAAGGCAAATGACCCGTGGTCGATTTTCTTCGAACCACTGTGAACCCACTCGACTCAATGGCGACTCTTGATTGTCGTGAAAATCTCGAGAATTCAATTACGGACACAGGGTACCAAAACAATAAGAAAATCGGTTTAGTGTCGGCCGACGAGAATTTTCTAATTCGGTGGTGTCACCCACGATTAGTCACATATCTCTATCGATCCAGTCTATCTCTGATTTCAAATCGATTTTTAACTGTGCCGTAGTGACCTCTAAAGATGGACACGGTCAAGAAGTCGATTCTTGATCGAGTTCTCAAGTCTATTGCTTTAAAATTCCTTAATCATTTCCCCAGATAGTCTAGTTATCTCGAGAGTGATCGGCTCTGAGAATAACCCTATAGATGCGTCAATGAAATGCCCGATTTATTCAAAAGAGAAGACAGGGTTGAAAATTCTGGATGTCACGATTCCATCACTATTGATTTTCTTCAATTGGCTTGTCCTATTCCCCTTGATGTGCCAAAATCAATTCTGGCTTAACATAATCGAACGATATAAATCTTTTTTTAAGGAATTATTTTACCACTTCACAAATTAACCATACGTCTCTTTTTATCATTCAAAGTTCCATTCTTTGTCATAGCTATTGCCTTTTGGCAATCATAATGTCTAGACATAAGTGTCATTTCATTTCCATAGGAACATACACTAAGAAATTTCTCAACTACTCAGCCTCAATTTTAATGAGTTTGAGAAATTTTTCTTCTTCCCAAGAACTCGCGTAGTTCTTCAATCATCAAGATAAATATTTTCTTCTCCTTCCTTACTAGAGGTTAGGAGGATAAAGCATTATATTTTTAACATATATGCTTGGTAGTGCAGGAGTCTACCTCCAATTCTTTTGCATTTGCCAAAATATTGGCTTGGAAAATGACTACAATAATTACATCATTAGATCATCGACTTCAACCAAGTCAAATTTTGGTTGAGTAGGATTGTCATTTCCCCCACAATTTCATTTGACTACTTTTTATTTTATGACACCTCCACAAGGTGGACACATTCATTAGTGGATTTTGTCTCATATGAATCCGAGATCCACTTAACATCACCGTATTCTTCTAATACAATGGAAAATCCACTATGTAAAATGTCATAGTTTATATTCAAATGGCTGCAAAATCCACAAAAATTCTATTGTTGTGAAAATTGATCTCACCTGAGGCGTTCATTGGTTGTCATGGAGTCTTTGATTTTTGTCTCTTCACATTGATCTCTACTCAGATCAGCTAGACATACAAGTTTGTTGACAATGGCATATTCATTCAAAGAAAATTTTGCACTAGGAGCTGCTCTTATTCTAATAAAAAGAAGCTTGAAGCAATGAGTATTTGTAAGGACAAATTTAGCCTCCACCAAACCCAATACCAGGCACTCATCAACACTAAATGGTATATCAACGGTAGAAAATTTGTTGCTTTGCTAAAACATTTATAAAAGCTGCATCATGAAATCATCATAAATCCCATTTGCGAGTGTTGAATCCTAATCAGCAATTTTACATACACATGTAGGAGCACAAAAACACTAATTAACGCTCGACTCTAAATCCTACCACAAAAAGTCCTGTCTTAAGATCAATGGCAATATGATTACCACTCCCAACGCAAGTGAAACTATTCACACTAAAAAAAATGAATAAAATAGTTCACATTTTAGAAAGGAACATTAGCTACAATCCTTGAGATTGGCTATGCATTTAACGTTATTTACTGTCCTTGACCCACATATTAGATAATGGAAAGTAAGCAGTACGCAATGGGTCAAATGAAAATATCAAAGCAAAGGATATTTAAGGTTATTATAAGATATACAATTACCTTGGTCTTGCACTACCACAAGTAGAGTGATGGCTCTTTCACAAGAATATCATAAAATCTTCTATTTCAGTTTACTTTTTCACCTACTACTTCTAGAAGGTAACAAAATAAGGTGACAAGAAGTTTTAACAAATCTTGAATGACACTGATAGTGTCCTATCTCCTAGATAAGTTCTCATCATGCTTTGTTATAGAGGCAATAAAATGTCACGAATCGAAATGAGACATGAAAACACCACCACTTTCACTTTACAAGCACCGGACCAAAAATGAACCGGCTAAATCTCTTCCACTGGCACTCAGAGTTTATTCAAAATCTCAAACTAAGAAAGAAACAACTACCGACATGCATCCATCAATGGTGCTCATCCAATATCCCTAAAATATAAAGCAGGGCAAAGAAAAAACACAAAAATATATATAGTTTGATTTCGTATGTTGTACCTCCTCTATTCTTAATGAGCATAAAGAAGGCCAATACGAGACTCATAATTTTCAGCTTGCATTATTAACAATTGCACCCGGATAGAAAGGTCAAAGCCAAGCAATACTCAAAGTAAAACCTACTAATATAACAGTTCAAAGTTAAATCAAATACATCAGCGATCACAATCACTACTGCTCTCTCCTAATGGAAGAGCAACTGACGCCTTAACGAATTTTCCAAAAAATTAAACAACAAGAAGAACATGGTTCTACTAACAACAACATCATTACAGTGGTTCTCAAGCTTGGAGACATACTTCTTGTCCTATCGACACAAAAATTCCTTGACGGATACTAGAAGTCGTTGACATTCAGATGGTAAGAATTTGAAACCATTTTGTAAAGTAAAATTTACTTGCAAAAATCCAATGTTTCCGTTTTTTTTCCCTCCGTTTATAAAGTATGAAATGGGTCACTATAGAATGGTTAATATCAAGCGGTCAACCAATTAAAACAATAGGAGTAATGAAGTCACAATGAACAAACAATCTATAATCCTAAAATTACAACTTCCAGATCAAGAACATAATTAAAATAGGAAACCCCAATGCAGATCGAACCTGAGTGAGCAAATAACTACAAACACCCAACTTCCTCTCGAAACAAATTTGGTACTAAAGCCTCAAAGTATGATTTTACCTGACATTCAATAACCTTACCAAAACGACCAAGAAACTTTTTGACAATGCTCAGTAATTTCCCATGACATCCGCCCATGAATATGTGATACTTGTCCTTCACCATCTCGATCATTCTTTCAATTCCAATTGCAGTGGCGGCGACAACAACAACTTCAACTTGGAAATCCATAGGAATTATCCTTAAGATTGTTGGAAAAAGTATTAGAATACATAAAGTAATAATAATTATTGGAAATGCATTACAAAAGATTAGAAAATAAAATGAAATGTCTGAGGCGTGCAAACACTGTCCTTAAGGATAATTCTGCCCCTCAAAGTATGGAACTCGGTGCGTAAGGCTTCAGCGGCCATCCTCCCAAGATACAACAAACCTTCCTCTATACTCCGCACTAAATATTAGAAGGAACAAAACAACTTTTGTGTATAACCCAACAAAAAGGATAAGGAAAGGAAAGATTTTTAAAGAAAGGATATTCTCTCTTTCATTCAGTGTATCTTTAGATTGTCTTATGAGATTTTATTTTTATATTCAGACAAAATAGAGCCGTTAAAAGGGCTGTTGTAAAATAATGGAGGATTTATTTGAGAAATAAATTAAACGTTACGAAATGATTAAAAAGCCGTTATATGACCGTTAATAAGCCGTTATGTGATTGTTAAAAATAATAATGGTCTTCAATGCGGTCATAACTTTTATCGAAACTATTATTGTAAATATTTCAAACTATTATTGAAATATCCAACATCTTGTTCCCTCTGCCCCGCGTACCTTGTCCTTCTCTGCCCTCTTTGTCCGTTCTTTTTACCAGCGTGAGGGGAAGAAGAAGGAAAGAATGAATGAAGGAGGTTGGGCTGGGCGAAGAAAGAAAAGAGAGGAGGCTGCAGCGGGCCTAGGCAAAAATAAATAGAAAAAGAGGAAAAGAAAGTAGGTTGGGCCGGCTTAGACCTAGTCCGATCTCGCCTTTTTTTCTCCTCTTTTTTTTTTTTTTTTTAAAACAGTTCTTTTAATTAATTTTCTTTTTCCTTTTTTCTTTTTACAAAAAGGTCTCTATTTCTATTAATGCATATGCTTCTAATGTCTATATGCCATGTAACTTAATGGAAATTATTTTTGCTAGGGGTTAAAATTAACCCTAATTTTCTAAGCGATAAAAGTCCTAAATAAAATGGTAAAACTTAGGTGTCAACAGTGGTGTAAAGTTGTCTTAAATTATCTAGACCAATGTTCTTTTCCTCATAGCCTGTGATGATTTTCAAATGGATATAACATTCACATTTCCTATAACTACATTTTTGGTTAATAATCACTATATATTACGTAGGCTTTGTCATATGAACATACCTTACTTTGTCTAATTGTAGCAGCCAGATATAAAGCCATGTTGCGATTTTCATCTCTCGAGTTGATGAACTAATCATCACCCAATATATCTATCAAAAGCTTCAAAGCTTCCGGTCCGTTGTGCTTCACACATAAATGTAGGATTGTCTGACCAAGTTCCTTGAGAAGATGGGCTGCTTCAGGTCTCACTAGAACTAAGAGTTCCAACACATCCATTTGTCCTTTCATGGCAGCAACATTAATAGGGTTTCTTTAGTATTTGTCACTAGGGATGAGCCTCAATCTAGGATCAACTTTGGACCAACCGTGGACCAACCTAACCCAATCGGTCCTGTTATGGTTCTTAAGGGGACCGGGTCACTTCTTAGTCCTGGCTTGGACTTTGCACTTTGTGTGGGTTGATCGTTGATTCTAAGAGTTTAGAGTTGGTCCAACTCAAACTAACCCTATACTTAATATTATATATTATACTATATATCTAATCTATTAATATTAGGGTTCATAAAATAAAAAATCTCACACTAATGCAAATTTATCATAAACTAATTTTTTGATCGCTAAAAACCTCAAACATGATACACTTGTAATAAATTTATGAAAAACTAATTTTTTTGATGGCAAAAAGCTCAAACCGATACATCCGTAATGAATATAATTTCCATTTAATTGGATTAACACCACCGAAAATCACAAAACTAGTACAATTGTGACAAACGGAGAGTAAAATTTTAAATTATTACACTACTTTGTCACATGTTATCTAACTTAACAATTTAATAGTCTAATTTAACAAAAAAAAACAAAGAGTAAATTTATTACAAGTGTACCGATTTTGGATAAATTTGTCAAAGATGTATTAGTTTTGGGTAAATTTTTCACATGGGTACCAATTTATAATTCTTCATAGTATTAGCCCTATGTATTATATGCTTTTGTCTACTCTAAATTCTAGCGCCTCTTCCTTTATTTTCTCTTTACAATTTAGTTTATCATGTAAATTAGAATAGAGAAAGAAACCCAGTCCTAATTTGATCCAAAAAAAAAAAGAAAGAAAAAACCCTTTTCACTCGACTCAGCCTCGCTCCCCCACCTTGGCCTCTCTCTCCGCTCCCCTTGTTACTCGCTTCCATTCACTTGCCTCTATTTCCTCGCCTCACATGTTCATTTTTGGTTTGTTGCTTTTGGGAAGTATAAATTTCTATTGTTGTCATGCTCCAAATCTCGAGCGCGCACACATCTCTCTGCGGTCGATACAAATGCGACGTTCCCAAGACGCGTCGCCGACCCAATCTATTAAGCACATGCGGAAGAGAAACAATAAACCCCTGATAGCAAACATCATGGGATAGAAAAGCAGGGCAACATTTCACAAAAGCCACACTTTATATAAACAACAGGTTTAGATACAAAACGAGTATGGTCAAAAGTCTACGTAAGGGTCGGCTCTAAAAAGAAGCTGTCCTACGGGCAAAAGATCTCTTCAAATGCCATAAATTGGCGGAAAGGGACACTTAAATGTCATAACTTATGAAAGTGACACTTCGCACCACATTTTAAGAAAAGTGGGACACTTGAGTGCCACCTCCGGCGAAGTCGGCCGAAAATCATATGTGGCAATTAAATATTAATATTTCTCGCCGAGGTGGCTCGCCAGAGAGCTGTCTCAGTTGTAATTCACCAAAAATGACGCCGTTTTGGCATAATTTGAATTTTAATATAATATAAAAATTAATTAAATTAAATTTAAAACAACATAATAAATAATTTAAATTTATTTAAAATAATTTAAAAAACAGAGGAGAAGGAGGAAGGCGGTTGATGGCCGAGGGCTGAGCCCTCGCCGCCGCCGCCTCCCCGCCATCGCCGGAAGGTGGGGGAGGGTTGGCTGGGGCCGCCGAGCCCTGGCCGAGGGCCGGCGGCCCGGCCCGACCGGCGCCGAGGGCTGTGTGCCCTCGCCCTAGATCTGGGCAAGGGTCGCAACCCTTGCCCTAGGCAAGGGTCATCGGCCGAGCGAGGGCCGGCGACCCTTGCCCGGATCCGGGCGAGGGCACGTAGGCCCTTGGCTAGGGCTCGGTGGCCCGGCCCTCGCCATCGGCGCCTCCCTCCTCCTCCTTCCCTTCCCCCCTTTTTTTCCTCCTCCTTAGCCACCTATTGCTTTGCCGGATCTAGGCGAGGGCCGCGAGCCCTCGTCGATCTGGGCGAGGGTCGACCCCAAGCGGGCAGCGGCCCTTGGCCCGGCCAGGTGAGGGTCCCTGACCCTCGCCGGATCTAGGTGAGGGCCGCGACCCTTGCCCCCGGATCGGGCGAGGGCTTGTAGGCCCTCACCGTCGGGTTAACCGGGGTCGCCGGCCCCGGCTAGGGCCCGGCGACCCCGACCGACCCTCCCCCTCCGTCGGTGGTCCTTGCCCGGCGGCGCGGTGAGGGCTCGGCCCTTAACCACATCCCTTTTTTTAAAAATATTTTTTAATATTTGTATTTTTTATAAACGTTTTAAATAAATTTAAATTTAAATTTAATTAATTTTTATATTAATTTTTTACTACGTCAGCATCAAAATGATGCCATTTTGCACTTGCTTCGCTGAAAAATTGACATGTCAGCGTTTTGGCTGGATTTTGGCTGGATTGGCACTCAAATGATCCATTTTGTTCCAATTTTAGCACTTAAGTGTCACTTTTGTAAGTTATGACACTTAAGTGTCCATTTCTGCCAAGTTATGTCACTTTAGGGGTCCACGTCTCCTATCCTACGACATACTAGCCGGACACATACGCCGATCCTTTAGACTCACCTCCAAGGACTTTGGGGCTTTGGGTCCTCCACAACCATCGGCTAATGACTTGAAAATTTAAGCCCATGATGGGGTGAGACAATGTCTCAGCAAGTTCACCCCTTAAACCCTTATTAAGAAGAAAATACTTCTCGGGCGCTCTAGCCACACGACCACACAATTAGAACAAACGACTTACCTCGCCTCGCTTCTTTCCTGCACAATAGCACATTTCATATCATAAATGCATATAATTAATGCACATAACAATTGAAACGCCTCAATACCTCGATCAATCGCAAGGGTCTCGATTACAAGGCCAAACCGTTATGACACGTCTCATACCATGCCACATAGTTTTGTCTTATAATCATGCACATCAAACTCAATCAATTATGCGTTCCAATTGTTAATTTGACCCCTCTAGGGTACGACCTACTCACAAGTTCGGCGTCTACTGGTGTAGCCAGCATCGTCTCACCACCATTGAGCATGGCGACGTCTCTCAAAGATGGCTTTCCCGAAGGAGCGTAGGTCTAGAATCTACTGCGACCCAATACCCTAATGCATGGGTAACCCGAAAAGGGATTTAGTAACGTCCAGCGTAAACGCTCGAGACGGGTTCTCTTAACCAACACACGACCAATCAATCTTGGCCTAGGACACCGTGCATTGCACTCAAATGTCTCAATTAAAATAGTGATCCTGGCCTATTTTCTTCATATTAAAAATACCTAGTGAAAATAGTCGTGTGTGGGTACATGGTTAGATCGAATCCGAAAAATTGATATCCTCAAATTTAAAATCTCACTATTTTATATAGTATATAAAACCATTTTTGATGTTAAAATCCGACACCTGGAATTTTCTGAATAAATAATGAAATTTCCCAAATTTTGGAATAAATGACCAAAAATCCAATCAGCACTCAATTTGCACAAATTAACATCCAATTGCATAAACTGAACACACCATTGCAATCGGCACGAAATTCCGGTCACCGACTATCCCAGTATAATTTCCAAAAAATAATAAATAATTAAATATATTCTGAAATTAAATAAATGAATAATATATTATATTAATATAATTTAATAAAATAATATTTATAAATTTGAAATAATTAATTAATTTAAAATAATATATTAAGGGCCTAATTAGCCACCTAATTAATTTAAAATAATCACGATTACACTAAGCAAATCGCCTAATTAGCCTTAATTAATTATCCACTAAACTAATCACATCCCTTAATCTAATTAACAATTAACTAAACTAATCTAACCACCTAACTATACTTAGCTTAATCTAAACACCCCTTAAGCATAATTAACCTCCTAAGCAAAGTTTAGTGAGTAAACTCACCGGTTTAGCGTTCCGGTGAGTCCACGGCGATGGCAACGCCAAGGCGGGCGACAAACCTCCAAGCGGCGACACCAACCGAGGCCGGGAAGGGCTTGAAAATGGGCCATGAAGACCTCACGGCTTGTTGGAACTTTGGCTACCGATCTTGAGCTGCGGGGATTGAATCGGTGGTTAAAACGGTGAGGAAGGTTGATCGGAGCTCCGTGAGCGGGTGGCCGAACCGGCGGCACTCCGAAGGTCAAGAGAGACTTGCTAGTGGTTGGGATGGGCGAAGGTAGGGTCGAAATGGGAGGAAAATGGCGAAAATTGTGAAACGGTGCGGGTGAGTGGAGCTCCGGGCGGTCCAAATGAGTGGCAACTTCCACGGTAGGCGGATGCTACCGTCCGTACGGACTGGATCTTTTGGTCATGGTGGTGGGTGGCATGAGGGCCGATTCGCATGGGAAGGCAACTTTTAACTCAGATCTTTGGAGAAAGGTCAGCTGGAGCAGAAACAGGAAGAAGAGAAAACAGAGGGGGAAAATAGGTTGACGATGGTTTTGCGGGTGTGCGACGGTGGAGGGGAAGTTGCTGCTTGGTTTTCTCTAGTTTCTCAAGCTCTCTCTACACCTCAACAATGGAGAAAGCCAAGCTTCAAGGATGAAGAAGGGTTGCCGGTTAAGGAGGGGGCCACCAAAATATCCTAAGCTCTCAAGTGGCTGCCCCACCACCTTGGCTGGCATCAGCCAAGTTGCAGCCCCTTGGCTTCTCAAACAAGCCTCCCAAATGGTCCAAAAGGTTGAGGGTCATGGGGGCTACGAATTTTGGACTCTTGGCCATCAAATTGGACTACATCCTCTCCAATTAACCTCCAATTGGACCTAAATTGGAGTCCATAAATCCCACTAAGGTGTCCACACTCTAATTCACATTTTTCCTCGTCCATTTGTCCAACTCAAATCCCAAAAACGCAATAAAAAATGGTCTTCGGATTTTTCCGGTCCAAAATACCCTTACTTTGAAAATTCACCAAAAATCTCGATTTGCAAAAAAATCTTTTGAGGATGAGTCGATGTTCCTAAAATGACTTGTGACATGACAAAACTTCCAATTTCTAAAATCGGGTTCAATTTTACGGTTAATTTCAATCTGACGCGATTTTAGCGCGTCCTAATCTACCAGATAGCTTTTAGGAATTTTTGGCACATTTGACCTGTGGTTAATTATTTTCAAGCCACAATGTGCATCTTCAATTCATAGGCGACTCTCGGTTGTTGTATGAATCTCGAGGTTTCAAATACGGACACAGGGTATAGAAACGACAGAAAAATTGGTCTAATGCCATTCGACGAGAATTTTGTGAATAGGTACACTAATCACATACCTCTGTCGAATCGACCTATCTTTGGTCTCTAGTCGATTTTGACAGTGCCGTAATAACCCTCGTAGATTAGTACGGTCGAGCAGTCAGTTTTTGGTCGAATTCTCAAGTCAATTGAGTTTATATTCCTTAACGGCTTTACCTGATAGACTAGTTAACTCATGAGTGGCCAGCTCAGAGAAAAAGGCCATAGGAGAGTCGATGAAAAGTCCATTTCATCTCATCGAAAACAGACTTGAAAATCAGGATGTCACAATTGTGACATTAGCTTATATTTATGTTTAATATGTATTGGTGTTCATAATTTGAAAAGGTATGTTTGCCATTTTAAGGAATATCAAAAAATGAAATAAAAAATAATTGATTAGTCTTGGGTTGATCCCGAAACCGAACCGGATCCATAGGGTTGGTCTGTCCTTGGTCCTGAGCCCAACAAAGTCAGTTCTTGGTCCCAAAAATTGAGGACCAACACCGTGCGGGTCGTCCCCGAGTTAGGTGCTTGACTGGTCCAACTTGGACCATGTCCAACCCTATTTGTCACGAAAGAAACATATTTCCAAGCCAACCTTGAACAAGCTTGCCACTATGTTACGGTATACTTTTGCTGCCGTGAGATGAAGAGGTGTTGAGCTTTGAGAATTTTGCTCTCTTGCCAGCTTTTGTTGAGCTTTCCCTTCCGAGGCAGGACCTCTTCCATGAATCCCAAGTGTCCGAGCACAGCTGCAATGTCTAGAGAATTTTCGATATGATTCCCAGTCATGATTCTGTCAAGAAGCAGCTTATATTTTTCTGAGCAACTCAAGCAAAGAATACACGTCTCCTTTTATGGCGCTGCGCAGGGCTCGGACTCCGCGTTTGGATCTTTGATATGGGAGCTTCGGGATCACTTCTCCATTTGGAGAGGTGAATGTACATTATCACATCCAAGTCAACTTTACCGGTAGGCTTGACGAAGAGCGAAAAATGAGTGGTAGGTCTCTTTCATCTGCAAGTACGTGGCTCAGCTCGCGCGTGTCTTAGTAGGTCACGTAAGGTGATGACCCTTGGAGGCTTGTTGGGGTTATGTCGGGATACACCTGGCGGCCATTTCTGGTCTCGTCTCCACTTGGTCCTATATCGGTCAAGTCCCCAAATGTAACATGCGTTAAGAATCGAGTGGACGCTGGACTGAGAGAAGCACTAAATAAAACACTCCTCTGTTCTCTCTCTACGTTGCTTTATTCACTAGCCGCTCGCACATGGACCACCTCTCCATTTATCGGATGCAAAGTCGGTGCTTCCCAGCTTACTCCACTTTTCCAATATAAAATATCTCCTAAACTAATGATCACATTACGACTTGCTTCGTCTTATCGGAAGAGTCGGCTAGAAAGGGAAACATCTGGAGAGAGGGAAAATATGGAAGAAGGTAGACGGAGAGAGGGAAAATATGGAGGAATGTAGACAGAGAGAGAGAAATCTGGAAAATGGAAGAGAGAGAGAGAGAGAGAGAAGCAGCGCATCTCAACAAGTCCATTTGGAGCCTTGACATCCTTTGATCGTTGCCACATTGCGACGTTCTTCCCTCAAACCATGACCAGACATTTTTACACACAATCTTAAACATGATTGGCTAAGATGAAAGACCATAGCTCTCTGCGGTAATTTTGCCGAGCGATCAGGGATATATCAGCACTAGTCCTTCCTTTACTCATGAATATGGAGATATATAAACGCGCGAGAACAGTGTCACCGCCAAATGGTCTCCAGGCACATCTCCAATTCCCTAAACACGGTATGTCGACCTCGAAAGCTCCTGTGACAGTGTTATTTGAGCCTGCACATTACATTATTCTTCAGCTTAGATCATTTATCTTCATGAATTGTGTTAGGAAGATGCTCCTAACGAGCAAGATTCATGAGTGCATTTTTAACTAGTCTTTCCGACAAAATGGTCGCAAATGATTTCAAGCTAGTATATAATCCAAGTGCAATGAGCAAGCAGCAGTCTTGCTACCCATTTGATTGCCCATTTTTGTTCAAAAACCAATTTACTCACTTTGAAGGGATGATCAGCAAAAACAAAATGATCATGAATTGGAGAAGGGAAAGCCAAGATAGTCCGAAACAATTCGACCTGTTAAGTTTCTTCCCAGAAAGAAAGAGAAAGAGAGAGCAAGAAAACCAAGTAATGCGACAAACTTAAGCATGTTACATAATCAGATCACTTGCTCTACTGCATTCAGAGAACATGGCAAAGAATTCTTGAGAAAATTTTAATTCTTCCTCGCACAACTGATGTAGAAAAATTGTTGGCACGTATTCTTTTTATTTGGACATTCAATCTTTAACTCTGTATTTTGTGAAAGCTAATCCTATGAAAGTCCTCGCCCTAAATTGCCCTCATGAACACAAAACATCTGCTTCGGTGATTCTAGATTCTAGGATCCTCTACTTAAGTATTAAGCTTATGGGGAGCGATTCTAAGATCCCATATGAAAAACGAGGGGAAAATTATCAAAACAGTCTTAAACCTTTTACAATTTTTCCAGTTCAGTCATAAACTTTTTTTTTGTCAATTTAGTCCTAAATCTGTTATATTTATGTCAATTTAGTCTATCCACCTAATTTGGGCCCGCCGGCACTGACGTGGACGCCGGTTGGCACCGGCTGTTCAGCTGACACTAACATATCAATTTTTTAAATATTTTTTTATTTTTTCTCATTTTTTAAGAAAATTTTTCCCTTTTCCCTCTTTCTTTATTTTCTCTTTTCTTCTTCCTTTGGGCGAGGTTGACCTTGCTTGCTGGCCCTTTGGGGGCTCGCCCTTGCCGCATCGCAGAGAGACTCACCTTCACCCGGTGTCGCTTGCCCTCGTTGTCTCGGCACTATGCGAGCTCGACCTCGTCCATTGACCTTCGCCTATGATGGTGAGTCCTCACTAGGGGTGGCTTAGGCTCGCAAATAATGAGGCTCACCCTTGCCCTTGCCGGATCAAGGCCGGGTGAGGCTCAACCATGTGCCACTCGCCCTCGCCCGGTGATCCTCGCTTGCTAGGGGTGGTCGAGGCTTGCCCTTGCTTGTCCCGGTGGAAGAAGAAAAGGGGAAATTTTTTTAAAAAGAGAGAGAGAGAAGGAAAAAAAAAAGGAAAAAAAAAGTAAAAAAATTGTAAAAAAAAAAAAAAAAAGGTGAGAAAATTGACATGTCGTTGTCACGGACAGCGTCCATGTCAACCTGGCTAGCCAAAATTGGTTGGATGGACTAAATCGACACAAATACAAAATGTTTAGGATTGAATTGGCAAAAAAAAAAAAAAAAAAGGACTAAACTGGAAAAATTGCAATAGGTTCATGACTATTTTGGTAATTTTCCCAAAAATAGGGACCTCCATCCTATGTGCAAAATTAACTAGCCATAGCCAGGTATTTGTAGTTTATTTTGGTTGTAAACAATTTTGCGAATTCAAAAGGGAATATATGAATTATAAGATAAGTTTTGAATTTGCAAAAGCCTACAAACACAAAGGTAATTTAACGATGTTGAAACTAATTATATGAACACAACATATAACTTACAAACATTATTTGGCATTTATGATACAATAAGGTATGTTACTACGATTAGGCTTTTTTGACAATTTACTAAAAAATTTGACCCAAAAAAAAAAAACAATTTGCTAAGAACGAGTATAATTAAGATCATCAAGGATTAGCACTCATTCAATTTACTAATTATAAGGGAAGTTACTACTTGAAAGGTGCATTATTTCTCATAGGGTAAATTACTATTTTGCATTACTTCCCATAAAGTAGAATATTGTCTTAAGAGATGTTACTACTTTGAAGGTAAATTACACATTTCTAACATAAGAATGCTTACACTAAGTAATGTGCTGATAAAATAGTTAATTACCTCAAACCACCGCATGTGATATATAACTTGGTAATTGACCAAAAGATAACGTGAATCGGCTAAACTCCTCACAATCTGATTGCACTTATGGTTTGTAAAATTTTATAAAAAAATAGAAACATTCCTTTACACTTCATAATTTGAGGATGTTTTCATTAGTAATTATATAGTAATGTTATAATCTTCATTAATTAGTCATAATTGGTAGTTCATTATTGTTAGTATTTTTCAAGAATTAATAGTAACTTCCCTTAATATTTCATGACTCAACATCGGAATTACTGAGTAATTGTCCTACCATGGTGTAATTTTCCTCGACATGTCATGACTTGTAGTTCCTATCCTTAATAATTAAATCTCCAATAATTGCAATATGCTTGAAATCGCTGTGATCTCAATTTTACCAGTAGTTAGTTCATTCCTTTTTTGCGTAGTAATTTAACTATAGAGTGTGGAACAAGAATCTCTTGATGGAAAATAACCATTTTAAAAGATGTTACTACTTTGATGGTAATTTATTTATTTTGTAAGATGAGAATGCTAACACGTAGAAATTTTCTTATAACATTTGCCTTAAGCCATGGCGTGTGATATATTACTTGGTAATTGATTTTAAGATATGGTAAATTGGCTAAACTCCTCGTAATCTGATGGCACTTATTGTTCATAAAATTGTATTAAAATAGTGACATTCATAAACACCACTTAAATTGGGGATGTTGTCACTAGTTATTCAGTAATATTATATTTTTCTTCAATTAGTGAAAATTGGTAGTTCATTTTCTTTTAGTTATTTTCCATTATTAACAATAACTTCCTTTTATATGGTCATAACTTGTAGTTCCTATTCCGTATCTTTATACCTCCGATCATTATAATTTGCCCAAAATCGTCATGATCAATTGCAGGTCTAGTTAATACTTCCCTTTTTATGTGGTAAATAAGCGATACAGTTTAAAACAAGAAATTCGCATCACTTAGCAATTAATTAATGGGATAATAAGGTAGTTAAAATTGTCATAAGAGACAATTTATGATCAATAACTGACCACAATAACCTTAAACTTTCGTCAGTACGTGTAAATGGGAGTTGACGCTTTACATTCACAAATGTTAGATTACCTCAAATTATTGTGCTCTCGAAGGTCTTATTCATAATCTTTTTTTAGAAATATTAAGTAGTCTAAAGGTATTGTTACTGTCTCTTTTTACATAAATATTCCATGCATTTTTTATTTCAAATTCGTAAAATGGAGCCTATCCATAAATAACAATCCTTTTGATTGTCGTAATTTTCCTTAATTAATTGCAAAACTTACATTCCACTGGAATAAACTTTGTTTATTCTCAATAAACTACCGCTTTAACATGTTCAAGTTGAACTTATTAAAATTGATCCCATGGCTGAGATTTTTGGACTTTAAATCCAATAAGTTATATCCTCACCGCCTCAAATCAAATCAAGTCAAATAAAACAACCATCCATTTGTCGCGACCAAATTTTTCGAGTTTGAACCACCTAGGGTTTGGCTAATGGATTGTTAAGTCTAGACTTAACTCGGGCTCTCCCAAGCCCATACCAATTCGCGACTTAGGTTCAAGTTTATAACATGCAAATGATTTTTCAATTAGGAGTCGCCACTAATCTATTTTTGGTGGGTCAATTAGAAACCCAAGTAAAGTAACGGAGATTCACTTTACTCCTACGAATCGAGAGACTATGGGTACGGGGACTTGGTTACACTAGATTCCTCTAATGCCCTTTCACCTTTCTTTTATTTTGAAAAATGTTTGGCAAACAGTTTGGATTGATTTTACATTTATTTCCTTAACATGTGAGGCGATCATGCGGGTGCGCAATCCATCAATTTAACACCCAATAAAGCAAATAGAAAATGCAGGACTTACCTCGTAGCAACGAAAGCATCTGCAATGTTAATTCAAAATCCACATCAATAGCCCTGGATATGGTTTCTAATTAACATACAATTTATTTTTTTGTTTTCACTTAATTAATAAAAATCATGTAATATGCAATGCAATATTAACTAAATGACCTAATTCTAATGACATATAATTTCTAATTAAATGGGCCTAGCAACAATTACTAAATGGCATGCATTTCATGAATCTAATCCTAATGACATGCACATGACATTTTTATTTTCTTTTTCCTAGAGATTGAAACTAATTTATTCTAAGACATTTTTTTTGTATATATTTTTTTATGAAATTCGAAATTAGAAAAATGTGAGAATTATCTAATTAGATTAAGATCCTAATTAGTTTATATTAGGAATTAGGTTGAGCCAAATCCTAATTTGAACTAAAATATTATCTTAACCTAAATAATCCTAAAGTGCAATCTATTTGATAAAATACCTACACTTATAATAAATTTTAAAAAAAATATCTAAAATTAAACTAAGTGCAATTTAACCCTAATATGCAATGACGTGTAAAATATGTCCTAACTCTACATATGATGATTTTTTTTTATTGATTTTCGAAATTAATAATTGCCAACTAATTAAACATGCAACCTAAATTAAAATCTAGCAACCTAAATTGATTTTTTTATTTTTTTAAATAAAATTCCTATTCTAAACATGTAAACCCTAAAACATGCAATATTCTAACTCAAACATATCTCAAGATAAAGAAAGCAATTAAGACAAGACAACTTATTCAAAATCATCAAAATATCACACATCGTTCAAATCAAGGGATAATATTTCGCTAGTAAAATCGATAAATTGATCTTAAGCCTTAAAGATCAAAATATCAATTTTAATCCCACTCGATTAATTATTTCATCTAAAGCCTTATAGATGAAATAAAAAATCACTGGCCATTGCGAATCAAGTGACGTATTAAGATTTCCGATTATCCATAGAGAAATATTTCAAATAAGGAAACTGAATATTCGGAAATCAAATTATATAAGATTTTTACCTAATCCGAATTTTGTCTTCCAAATTTGGCTTAACGAATAGTGACTCGCAACTCAACGTCGCGATGCTCGGCTGCTCGATAGTCACCCGATGGGTTCCACGAGACCTGCGAAACAGAAATCTCCAGGATCAGGACTCGTCGATGAACGGGGGCAAGCACAGCGAATCTTTCTGTTTTATTTTTTTAATTGGTTGGTCCTTCACTGTTGGCTCTGTGGGATTTGGTGACATAGGGAAATCCACTAGTCTTCTGATGATCCCGCTGATTTTCAAACTTTGACCTTCTAAAACCTCCACATAAATTCTCCACCTGCAAAGAAAGACCAGTATGCTTCGTGCAAGGCGTGACTACTTCGTTGTTGGTGTAAGGACTCATGGTACTGGAACCTCTCGATTTAGAATGGATGGGCCCAAGCTAGACAGCGGCTCACCGTCGTTGCTGGGGATTTCGTGGATGGCCTAATAGGCCGCATGTATGCGGCTTGCGTTGGGGATGGCAACTCGAACTTGGAGAAACGTTGCCGCGGCAACAGGATCGTCGGGGCTCCGAAGAGGCTCGTGGGGGTGGAACTTGGCGTCGGGGCAGCACGGTCGGGATGGATGAAGAGGACGACCTCCTCTATTTTTTCTTCTCTCAGTACGTTGTCTGAGGAGAAAAAAACAAATCCCCTCCTTCTGTTGACCTATTGACCGGTGGACCCAAGAGAAAGACCACTTTTTCACCTTTTTTTTTCTCGTGCTCTCTACTTTGTCCGAGAGTTCCCCCTCTCTCTGCCAAGTGATCCCCAAGAGAAGACCCCCCCCTTTGTTGACTTTTAAACACCGAAAGGAACCCACGAAAATTAAAAAAAAAACCCAACAAAGTAAGCAAAAGAGAAGCCCCCTTACTTCCACGCCATCTCCCTCGCATGATTTTTCTCTTAATGTGCCCTTTCACAATTGTGGATGATGGCCGATCCCCTCACGATTTCTTCTCTCTCTATGGTCTCAATTACGGCCATATGTTCAATGTGTGGCCTCCCCAACCCTAGGTATTTTTTACATATTTATAAGGCACGGATTAGGGTTTTAAAATTTTCCAAATTCATCTCCACGTAGATTTCTTTTCGAAACGCAATATTTGTTTTTTTCCAAATGGAATATTTGCTTTTTCAATTGAAATCTTACAAAGATAAATCCATAAAATCTCTCCGAGGATATGGGCTCGGGCCGATTTGCTTTCTTCGTGGGCTTAGCCCGACTCATCAAGTTAAAGTTCTTAACCATCAATTTGAACCCATTTGTCACCGGCCCAATGTAAATGCAAGTTAAAACATAAATGCACCTAAAACTATATGTTATGCAATTGACTATTTTTTCAAGGATAAAATTAACCCTTGATTTTTTAATGCAATAAATGACTAACGGGTCGCCAAAATTTAGGTGTCAACAGCTGCTCCTCTTTGAAGGTGAGCTCGAAGAGGTTGCCTTCAAAGACAAATTGAGACCTAAATTTTGACTATACACATGCAATGAATGATTTTTTTTTTAGGAAAATGAATTCTCTTTTTTTTTTTTAATTTATATGATGCATGGAAATGCTAATGCAAATGATAAATGAACCTACCTGGAATAACTTACCTTTGAGGAGGATAGAGTAATTCGAGGTAGTGGGTGTTACTTGTCTAGGACCCGTACCATTCTACGGTCGCCTAGAATAGTAACATGACTTTGTGAAGATGCTGCTTTCCTAGGACCCGTACCATTCTACAGTCGCCCAGTATGGCAGAAAGGAGCTGCTTTCTCTGGATCCGTACCATTTTACGGTCGCCTAATACGGCAGAAAGGTTTTGTAAGGAACTGCTTTCCTAGGACCCGTACCATTCTACGGTCGCCTAGTATGGCAGAAAGGAGCTGCTTTCTCAGGACCCGTATCATTCTACGGTCGCCCAATACGGCAGAAATGTTTTGTAAGGAACTGCTTTCCCAGGACCCGTACCATTCTACGGTCGCCCAATACGGTAGAAAAGTTTTGTCTAGGACCCGTACCATTCTACGGTCGCCTAAACGGGGATTCATTTTCCAGGACCCGTACCATTCTACGGTCGCCTGAATAAGGAATAGGTGTTGTCAAGGACCCGTACCATTCTACGGTCGCCTTGACGGAAAATTGATTTTTCAGGACCCGTACCATTCTACGGTCGCCTGAATGGGGAAATTGCTTTTCCAGGACCCGTACCATTCTACGGTCGCCTAGACTGAGGTTTTGCTTGGCTAGGACCCGAACCATTCTTCGGTCGCCTTAATCAGATTGAATCTGGAGGAAAAATCTTTGGGGGACAACTCCATTGAGTGTCGGTGTAAAGGACTCTGGGCTACAAAAGCACGCCAGGTCGATGAAAGAAATCCGGGCTACGAAAGCACGCCGGTTCAATATAAAGTGACTCTAGGCTACGAAAGCACTCCAGGTCAATTATAAGAGACATCGGGCTACGAAAGCACACCGAGTCGATGAAGATGGGCCTTGGGCTACGAAAGCATGCCAAGTCGATAAAGAGGAACTCTGGGCTACGAAAGCACGCCAGGTCAAGAACTCCGGGCTACGAAAGCACGCCAGGTCTATTAAAAAGGACATCGGGCTACAGAAGCACACCGAGTCGATGAAAATGACTCTGGGCTATGAAAGCACGCCAGGTTGATATAACTGGACAGCTTGACCAAGTCAAGTGTCGATGCACTTGAGAGAGAGTACCTGCACAATGACAAGTATTTTAGAGTATGATAGAGATATACTTACCTGGTGATATCTCTAATTCTTGGAGAAAAATGACTTTTGGAATTTAGATCCCCTGTGGAGGTCTTTCACCTCATGGAGGTTTCTCATCTCCTAATATCATGAAACATTCTGAAAGGAACTTGAATTACCCGTCAGACATGATTTAGAGCAAAAACTGATATGCATTCATCAAAGAGATAGACAATCTGAGTTACTCTAGAATGCACATTTCAAAATTTAGTGAGGTTTTCATCAACTCAATCGGGGTTCATGCATAATGACCTTTGCATCACCCAAATTTCCATTGGAGAGAATTATCATTCAAGACAATCTTCACTCATGACATGGATTTCCTAGGAATACCAAATGAGGGACCTTCAGTTAGAAAGGACTTTCACTCACTCTCATTTAGAAGCTATTTTATGAGAATCACTCCATCTCATTATCATCATATCGACAAAGGTCCAAGTATTCTCGCAAGCGGTACGACCTTACCAATCTGAGAGGTCTTTGACAAGGACCATAATGTGGGCTTGGTCAACGGTTTAACAAATGGGCTCTTTGAGTCAAGGCAATTGAAAGAACAATTTTGTAATCATCTCCGGGTTTACAAGTCAAGAACCCTGCAAAATGAGAAAGAAATAATCTTGCTCGTACTTCTTCGAGCGATGCTTATGACATGTGGATCCATACGCTAATTCGAGTGCCCTAATCTGAAGAGACTTTGTAAATGATGTAACGTAGGCTAGGTTCATGGGTTGCGAAATGAAAGGATCATTAGGCTCAAAATGTGTGTGAATGGTGAGAGTTGGTGATCATCTTGACATTGCCACCGGTTTTCTTTTTCACCATCAGGGATTGTCTTCATGAAATGCCCCATTGAGTATTGCTCCAATGGAATTCAATTCTTGCAACTGACAGTCACCTGTATTGACTCTTTTTTTTTTTTCATCTATGGGTATTGGCCTTGCTTTTACCAGGCACACTGCTTTTTCATACCCCAAGTTCTTATTCATTTTTTTTTCACTTTTTTTTCATATGGGCATTGGCCTTGCTTTTACTAGGCACACTGCTTTTTCATGCCCCTTAGTTCTATTTTGATTTCTATGCATGTGTCAAACAATGACACTCGAACTTTCAAGGGTCTTCATCTGTCTTTTGCCTTGCCCCAGTGTGGGGGATGATTACCAACTGGGTTTAATGTGAAATGAATTCATAGGCTCAAATGGGCTATGCAATGGATAAAAGTGTATACGATAGAGAAAGAACTGTTCTTCGTCATTCTAAGGCACTTAAATTACCACATGAATTCAATGTAATAGCATGACTAGAAGATTGATGCAAGTGAGAGCAAGAAAATTTCAATCCATTTTCTTCACCTCATGGTACTGCTTTACCCTCTGATTTGCCCTAATGTGGGGTGGTTCTTAACAGGGGTAATTTGAAAAGAATCTCCACAAGTGTATAAGGCTCAAAAGGGTTAAGCAATGGATCACCTGTAGTGTTTGGGATAGAGAAATGAACTGCCCCTCATCATTTCGGTCATCGTACCTTTTGCGAGAGAACTCTTTACCTTGTAGATATGGAACTTCCTACACTCATCTCACAAGTGTATAAGTAAGGGAATGTGTATAGGATAAGGCTTGCCTTTCATCATACTGACACGTCTCATTCAACATTCTTAAGCATTGATGTCATTCCATTAAATTGTCTATCTTGCCAAATCTCCACATGAAATTGGTGAGCTAAATCAATATGAAAATTTTCTTTTCAAAAGAGTCCAACAACTTTAAGCATGAAAAGCTTTTGTGGCTTCAAACGAATAGTTTACCATACTCAAAAATTCTCTTATAAGTATGAAAACATGATTGCAAGCATTCATTCAATGAAATGTCCCACGAAAGGACTGTCTTAGCAATGTGTGTCCTTGGATTGCCCCTATCAAAAGGGAACAAACATACAAATTGATCAATCGGTGATGAAAATTCGATCTTTGATTTGATGAAATCTTGCTTTTGCCCTTGCACAAAACAACGTGCATGAATAGGATACTATGCAACATCAAAGTAAATTCAAATTGCACAACCATTCTGGCTCGGATCGAGATTTTGTTTTAGTCATGTCACTACTAGAATTTGTAGTGCCCCCAATTCGTCATCTGCAAGGAAAAGAACAAAGGTGTCAATTCGAAATTATATTCATGAACGCAATGCATTCATTTCATTCAAGACGGATGATCTTCTTTTGACTTGTTTCATCATTTTCTCTTGGAAATGAGAAACTTCATTTGGCTTTTGAGAATGACATCTCACACGAATTGTAATGAGATGTGCACACTTTGGAATCTAGATGATCTCCTTTTGACTTGCCCTTGGTTTCTTATTGATGTGCAAGGAAATCGCTCGGGACAAGTAAGAGGATAAGTAGTGCTTAATGTCTTCTTTACTCTTGGGAGATGTCATCAAGATCAGCTAGGAAATGATCCATTGCCCCACGCCTATTTTCCTTCGGATGTATGTTCCCAAATCAATGGGCCTGCTATCACTAGAAATTGACGCGTTATTTTCAAACGTCTCTCTATTATGCTCTGAGACATGAAGTAAATGAGTTAGAAAAACAAACAAGGGTAATCTAATGCATGCTTTTGGAAATGGCTTCAAAAATGATTTTTTTTTTCTTTTTGAGGAATATTTTGGACGAGGAAGCATGAAGAAGTCCAGTCCTCATAATTTCTCCATGGATGATATTTTCTTTTCATTGTTGGATATCGTCACCGAGCTGGTTTGGCATACCCCATCATGTCCTCAAAACAAAACTTGTAATTTTATTGATATTCATCAATCAGATTACATTTATTGGAATGAAAAATGTTATATTCAAGTACTAAAGCAAAACAGGAGAAATTTTTACCAATCTCTAAAAAGCAATAAGAATTCCCACGCAGGGGAAGGTGCAACTAAACATGCCCCTATTTGAATAAGGAAAGCAAACTACTTAGGATCATGAATCATGTGTGCTTAAGTTCTTCACCCTCCTTGATCTTGTGATGCAAATCCTCTAGGTCAGAGATTATTCCTTCTAGATATATCGCTAGTCTCTTCATAGTGGCATCAAATTCAGCCACCTCAGGAAAATAGGATGATTCAAAAGTCCTCTTGGCTCTCTTCTTCGAATCGTAGTTTCTTACTGAAGATAGAATACCTATATCATCACGGCCCTTTTGCTTGACGAAACAAGCCACAGTATTAGACAATTCATCGACTTGACTTTGGAGGTACGCAATTTGTTTGTTTATATTGACAATGATATGGTCCAGCACCTCATTTTGATCCGCCATTTAGCTCTTGGTTGTGTACGGATGGATGAGCGAGATCACCTAAAGGAAATAAATGGGAACGTGTAAGCATGAGGCGTAATTAGAAAGTCAATCCATGACAATGATCTAATCGATTTTTCCATTTCTTTTATTCATGAAAAGTTCGTACAAGAAGGGCTATTCCTAAAAAGAGCTAGAAAAATAAATACCCTAGCAAGATCAAATTTCCTAAACATGAATTGTAAACAAATTCTCCAAAGCTTTTTTGGCAAATGATTCATTGCATAGCAATCTCCTCATTTCATTTCTAATTGACATTGAACTAGATCAAATGACTAACCTAGATTGTCATGGATGGACCAAAAGTAAATTGCATAGTATAGGGATAGAAGACTTACTTCACCAAGGGAAAATTAATGGCAATCACATAGACATGCGCATGAAATGTGAGGCTCAATTTCTATCTAGACGGCTTAGCAAAGTGGAGTTAAAAGGATGGGATGACTTAGTTGCAACCTCGCATACTAAGCCAAGTCCTCTTAACTCCGGCTCAGTCAAGAATGATACCCCAATGCGACGCAGCCTCGCGGGCAGAGGTAAACATTCTTAACACCAAGAAAAACTTTCGGGATTGAGTTGGGCAACCTCTACTACGCGGCCTCGCGGTCGAAGTCGTATCCAACTCAATACCATCCTAAATGTCCTAGTGCGGCCCAGGTCCGGCGGCGGGTTGTGTGTGCAATAATGTAGTGTTGAATGCAAGACATGCACAACAATTTAGATCAAGCAACACTTCAATAACTTGAATTTAAAATATTCATCCCCAACTCCAACCTGCAAGACAAAAATTTGCAATCACTACTCCCCTTATACCTCCCAATCTGCAAGAACATTTAACACCTCAAAAGTTAGGGGCGTACTCTGTAATCCTCGCTGCCAAACAAAAATATTTTTTCAAAAAGAAAATTGGCTTAAGTCCACTAAGTGTTTTAACACAAGTTCCCAGCGGAGTCGCCAAGCTATCGCGACCAAATTTTTCGAGTTTGAACCACCTAGGGTTTGGCTAATGGATTGTTAAGTCTAGACTTAACTCGGGCTCTCCCAAGCCCATACCAATTCGCGACTTAAGTTCAAGTTTATAACATGCAAATGATTTTTCAATTAGGAGTCGCCACTAATCTATTTTTGGTGGGTCGATTAGAAACCCAAGTAAAGTAACGGGAGATTCACTTTACTCCAACGAATCGAGACTATGGGTACGGGGACTTGGTTACACTAGATTCCTCTAATGCCCTTTCAAGACCTTTCTTTTATTTTGAAAAATGTTTGGAAAACAATTTGGATTGATTTTAAATTTATTTCCCTAACATGTGAGGCGATCATGCGGGTGCGCAATCCATCAATTTAACACCCAATAAAGCAAATAGAAAATGCAGGACTTACCTCGTAGCAACGAAAGCATCTGCAATGTTAATTCAAAATCCACATCAACAGCCCTGGATATGGTTTCTAATTAACATACAATTTATTTTTTGTTTTCACTTAATTAATGAAAATCATGCAGTATGCAATGCGATATTAACTAAATGACCTAATCCTAATGACATGTAATTTCTAATTAAATAGACCTAGCAACAACTACTAAATGGCATGCATTTCATGAATCTAATCCTAATGACGTGCACATGACATTTTTATTTTCTTTTTCCTAGAGATTGAAACTAATTTATTATAAGACATTTTTTTTGTATATTTTTTTTATGAAATTCGAAATTAGAAAAATGTGAGAATTATCTAATTAGATTAAGATCCTAATTAGTTTATATTAGGAATTAGGTTGAGCCAAATCCTAATTTGAACTAAAATATTATCTTAACCTAAATAATCCTAAAATGCAATCTATTTGATAAAATACCTACACTTATAATAAATTTTTAAAAAAATTATCTAACATTAAACTAAGTGCAATTTAACCCTAATATGCAATGACGTGTAAAATATGTCCTAATTCTACATATGATGATGTTTTTTTTATTGATTTTCGAAATTAATAATTGCCAACTAATTAAACATGCAACCTAAATTAAAATCTAGCAACCTAAATTGATTTTTTTATTTTTTAAATAAAATTCCTATTCTAAACATGTAAACCCTAAAACATGCAATATTCTAACTCAAACATATCTCAAGATAAAGAAAGCAATTAAGACAAGACAACTTATTCAAAATCATCAAAATATCACACATCGTTCAAATCAAGGGATAATATTTCGCTAGTAAAATCGATAAATTGATCTTAAGCCTTAAAGATCAAAATATCAATTTTAATCCCACTCGATTAATTATTTCATCTAAAGCCTTATAGATGAAATAAAAAATCACGGCGCGGTTGCGAATCAAGTGACGTATTAAGATTTCCGATTATGCATCGAGAAATATTTCAAATAAGGAAACTGAATATTCAGAAATCAAAATTAGATAAATTTTTCCCTACTCCAAATTTTGGCTTCCAAATTTGGCTTAATGAATAGCGACCCGCAACTCAAGGTGACGGTGCTCGGCTGCTCGATAATCACCCGATGGGTTCCACGAGACCTGCGAAATAGAAATCCCCAAGCTCGACAAGGGATCAGGACTCATCGATGAACGGGGGCAAGCACAGCGAATCTTTCTGTTTTTTAATTGGTTGGTCCTTCCCCGTTGGCTCTGTGGGATTCGGTGACACAGGGAAATCCACTAGTCTTCTGATGATCCCACTGATTTTCAAACTTTGATCTTCTAAAACCTCCACATAAATTCTCCACCTGCAAAGAAAGACGAGTATGCTTCGTGCAAGGCGTGACTGCTTCATCGTTGGTGTAAGGACTCGTGGTACTGGAACCTCTCGATTTAGAATGGATGGGCCCAAGCTAGACAGCGGCTCACCGTCGTTGCTAGGGATTTCGTGGATGGCCTAATAGGCCGCATGTATGCGGCTTGCGTTGGGGATGGCAACTCGAACTTGGAGAAATGTTGCCGCGGCAACAGGATCGTCGGGGCTCCGAGGAGGCTCGTGGGGGTGGAACTTGGCGTCGGGGCAGCACGGTCGGGATGGATGAAGAGGACAACCTCCTCTATTTTTCCTTCTCTCAGTACGTTGTCAGAGGAGAAAGAAAAAAACCCCCTCCTTCTGTTGACCTATTGACTGGTGGACCCAAGAAGAGAGAGACCACTTTTTCACCTTTTTTCCACTCACGTGCTCTCTACTTTGTCCGAGAGTTCCCCCTCTCTCTGCCAAGTGATCCCCAAGAGAAGACCCCCCCCCCTTTGTTGACTTTTAAACACCGAAAGGAACCCACGAAAATTAAAAAAAAAACCCCAACAAAGTAAGCAAAAGAGAAGCCCCCTTACTTCCACGCCATCTCCCTCGCATGATTTTTCTCTTAATGTGCCCTTTCACAATTGTGGATGATGGCCGATCCCCTCACGATTTCTTCTCTCTCTATGGTCTCAATTACGGCCGTATGTTCAATGTGTGGCCTCCCCAACCCTAGGTATTTTTTACATATTTATAAGGCACGGATTAGGGTTTTAAAATTTTCCAAATTCATCTCCACGTATTTCTTTTCTAAACGCAATATTTGTTTTTTTCCAAATGCAATATTTGCTTTTAATTTGAAATCTTACAAAGATAAATCCATAAAATCTCTCCGAGGATATGGGCTTGGGCGATTTGCTTTCTTTGTGGGCTTAGCCCGACTCATCAAGTTAAAGTTCTTAACCATCAATTTGAACCCATTTGTCACCGGCCCAATGTAAATGCAAATTAAAACATAAATGCACCTAAAACTATATGTTATGCAATTGACTATTTTTTTAAGGATAAAATTAACCCTTAATTTTTTAATGCAATAAATGACTAACGGGTCGCCAAAATTTAGGTGTCAACACCATTGTACATCTAAACACCATATTTCACATAGATTCAACGCACTTAAAACATTTATTACTTTCACAAGCACTTACACGCATGCATACTCAAATGTGTCGTGCCTAAGTTGTCTAATCTGCACACTGAACAATACATATTGTATGGCATCTCCTCCTACATGGCCTTCGAGCTCAGGGCACTTCTTCTGGGACAAATACTCTTGCAGCATATACAACTACTAAGCTATAAGATCCTCCGGCTTCCGTTTTTTCCAAGCTTTGAGGACGAGTTTCTGGACTTCGCGTACCAACTTTAGGATTAAGTGAGCAACGTGGTACAGAAATATAAGAATCATCAATGCAGCTCATGCCAGCACCGCCCCCCCAACTGTTCCATCTATAGAATTCAGTTTGCTCTCTGGTGTGAAGTCAATTATGGAGATGGTATAAGTTGTTGCCGTGACGGTTATTGCAACCCACATGGTTAGCATTGCAATCCATGTGAGGATTGGATGCCGCTTTAGAGGAAGACCACTTATGAGAAGCATAATGACGCTAAGTGACGCTATAAAACTTAAAAACTTATCATGTTACATGTTACAAAAAGCTTGTATTGATTAAAGTACTTATTTGCCATTACAGATTCACTGGCAGTATGTGCTGCTTTCTTTCCATCACCTGAGAAATCATCTTGCCAAATGCCGCCAGGCGGAGTAATACTGAGTTGAAATGCCATGGTAGCTAGCAATGTCGCCACCACCATTAGTGTCTCATGCATGCTATCTTGCCATTTTCTCTTTCTCTCCCTTTCCTCCTCTTCTCCTATAGGTGGATAAAAAACGGTGAGTGTGTTATCGGCACCGACTTTTTGTTCGGGTGGGTCTAGATTCTTTGAAATTTGATGAATAGAATCCTTAATCTCTGATGCCCTTCGTGTGCTTTCACCTTGTTCTAATAGGTCGAGTGCTGTCAAACCTCTAAAGTTTGTAATGTTTGGATTTACTCCTTTATTAATCAGGAACATTGTAGTAGTAATAAGAGAATGTGTTGACACCTAAATTTTTGGGTTAATTTTTGCTAAATAATATAAAATAAAAAATAAAAAAAATCAAATCACATGACATATAGTTTAGAAACATTTTATTTTGTTTTGTTTTATTTTAGGTCGCCGGTGAAGGGAAGATTTTTCACATATTCCATTTAGATTTTTCACACATTTAAGTAATATACACTAGGGGTGTATTTCGTGCAAAAAGGGAATTTTTCTGGATAGAATATGCGAGAAATACAAAAGGGAATATTACGCGGAGTATGTATGCTTCAACGACATATTTAGAGGTATCGTGTGCAAGCAAAATAGGAAAAAATATATGTCGCGAGGATACATTTTTTGGGCCTATAAAATACACCAAGCAAAAAGTAAAAGGGGGTTCATTCCGTGGAGTAAAAAGAAAAAGAATACAAAAAAGACAAAGGTGAAAAGTGCAGCAGAAGAGAGAGAGAGCAGAGAGTAGACGTGAGGTGAGAGATCGAGAAAAAAGAAAAGAAGTGACGTGAAAAAAAAAAAAGGAAAAAGCCCCCCACACGACTGTTCATCTTCCTCGCGGGGGGGGGGGGGTCTCCGCCGACGCCATCACCGTCCGCTCTCTCCCGGCGTCCGACCGTGCCATCCCCGCTTGCATCTGAGCCTTCGTCGCGTCTCCACCTCCTGTCCTCGCGCCGCTCGTCGCTCCGCCACCCACCGTCTCTTCTCCAGCCACCGTCGCGCGCCGCCTCGCCTGCAACTCGTGCTGACCCGCGGCAACCAGACGCCCCTGCTGCGCCTCCGCCTCTGCCAGCCCCGCCTCTACCCAGATCTGCCGTGCCGGAACACGACCCCAAGTCACCGCGCATCTGCGCGTCATTACTGCTGCAATCCGAGCGATCCACTGCACCAGCAACGACGCCCCTGTTCCGCTGTCGCCGCCGAGCCGTTCCACCAGCCCGACGAAACCGCTGCTGTGCCGATCTGCGACGACCCCGGCGCTACTCTTGGTTCGTTCATCACCGGTCTGCCCGCCTCCGAGCGACGCTCGCGCCCGTGATGCTTCGACCGGCGTCCCTGCTCGCTGCTCCACTTGCCGCCGGAACCCTAGCCGGAGATCTCCCCTCACCGGACCGGCCACCAGCTTTATTTTCCTTTTTCTTTTTTTTCAAAAAAAGAAAAGAAAAAAAAAAGAGAAAAGCAAAAGAAATTTAGGTATTTTCTTTATCTTATTTTTGTTTTATTATTTTTATTTTTATTTTATCTTTTTAGTGTAATTATCCTCTTATGTGAAATTGATAATTCCATGATATAAAATTGCCTTGAAATTAGTGATTGTCAGTCCGATTTTCGCGCCCGAAATCCGACTCGTAATTACTTAAAAAATTGCCAATCCGATCTCCCGCCCGAGATCCGATTCGTGATTTATGTGAAATTGGCCAACCCAATCTCATGCGAGATACGGTTCGTCAATTTTGCGTATCAATATTGCTTGATTTGTTGTGGTATTACTTAGGTTAGTTTTCTTAAAAAACAAAAATAAAAAATGTAGTTTTAGGGTTTGCATTCATAATAGGAATTTTATTTCGAATCTTCAAAAATAAAAAAAAATCAAATCAATTAATTTAGGTTGTTAGTTCCTTTTAATTTGGATTGCATGTTTAATTATTTGGCAATTATTAATTTTGAACTTTTTTTTAAAAAAAAAAAAGAAAGGAAAAACACAAAAAAAAAAAAAAAAGTCATTATGCATATGTCATGTAAAATTAGGGCATCTTTTGCACGTCATAGCATATTAGGGTAAAATTGCATTTAGTTTAATTTTAAATTATATTTTTCTTAATTTACCATAGGTTTAGGTATTTTATTAAATAGATTGCATTTTAGGATTATCTAGGTTAAGATAATATTTTAGTTTAAATTAGGATTTGGCTCAACCTAATTCCTAAAATAAATTAAATAGGATCTTAATATAATTAGGTAATTTTCACATTTCACTTAATTTCGAATTTCTTGAAAAATACCAAAAAGTGTCATAGGTTAAATTAATTTTATTATTTATGATGAAATGCATTCTTTTAGGAAAAAAGAAAAAAAAAAAAAAAAACTTCATATGCGCATCATTAGTGTTAGATTCATTGAGAGGCATGTCGTTTAGTATTTTTGCTAGGCCCATTTAATTAGAAATTACATGTCATTAGGATTAGGTCATTTAGTTAATATCGCATTGCATATTGCATGATTTTCATTAATTAAGTGAAAACAAAAAAAAGAAATTGTGTGTTAATTAGAAACCATATCCAGGGTTGTTGATGTGGATTTCAATTTAACATTGCAGATGCTTTCGTTGCTTGGAGGTAAGTTTTTGCAATTTATTTATTGTTTATCTGAGTGTTAAATTGGTGGTTTGTGCACGCGCATGATAACCTCACATGTTAGGGAAATAGATTTAAAATAAACCCAAGCTGCTTGCAAAAAACATTTTTTCAAAATAAAAGAAATGGTACCGAAAGGGCGTTAGAGAAATTTAGCGTAACCAAGTCCCCGTACCCATAGTCTCTAACTCGTAGGAGTAAAATAATTATCCCGTTATTTTACTTGGGTTTCTAATCGACCCACCAAAAATAGATTAGTGGCGGCTCCTAATTGAAAATCAATTGCATGTTAAAAACTTGAATCTAAGTTGCGAATTGGTATGGGCTAGGGAGAGCCCGAGGTAAGTCTAGGCTTAACAATCCATTAGCCAAACCCTAGGTGGTTTAAACCCCAAAAAATTGGTCGCGACAGCTTGGCGACTCCACTGGGGAATTGAGTTAAAACTCTTAGTGGACTTAGGCCAATTTTTCTTTTCTTTTGAAAAATGTTTTTGTTTGGCAGCAAGGATCCCAGGTACGCCCCTAACATTTAAGGTGTTAAATGTTTTTGCAGGATGGGAGGTATAAGGGGAAGTGTTTGTTAACCTTTGTTTTGCAAGGAGGTGTATGAATGTATGGTTTATTTTCATGAACGAAGTGTTGCTTGATATAAACTGTTGTGCATGCCTTGCATCTAGCACTACACTATTGCACACACAACCTGCCGCCGGACCTGGGCCGTGTTAGGATCATCTAGGATGGTATTGAGATGGATACCACTCCGACCGCAAGCCCGCGATATGAGTCGCCCATCTCAATCCCGAAATTTCATTCATGGTGTCAAGAGTACCCACCTCGATTTGCACGCCCGCAACCTGGGTCGGCTCTTTGACTAAGCCGGAGTCATGAGGACCCGACGTAGTCCACAAGCCCGTGGCTAGTCTGATCATCCTTGTGGCTCCACCTTGTCAAGCCTTATAGACTAAAAATCGAGCCACTTATCATGCGTATGTCTATGTGATTGCCCATCATTGGTAAAGTAAGTTCTTTAAATTTTTGGCCTTTGCAATTTACTTACTTTATCGCATTATTTTGTCGGTCCATGGCATTAGGGTTGTCTTAAGTCTTGATCAATATACAATGGGGACATCGGACATTCAAATTATCCTCCCTCCGAAGGAAGAGCTTGGCGCTTGGTGGGACAAATTAGACCAAAATGGCCGTCAGTTCGTAGAGTCACATATTGGTCGACTGCTTCCATTGCTGCGTATCAACATCCATGGTGGCCTCGTCCAAGCACTCGCCCACTCTTGGTGCCCCAAGACTTCTACCTTTATCTTCGGCGGTAAGCATGAGCTCACTCCCACCTTGGAAGAGTATAGCATTGCCATAGGAAAGTCCTTGAAAGCTGAATTGATTAGTCCGCCTATCGGAATAGATCCTGTTATGACTTTATCTGATTTTCTGAGAATTAAGGAAGATGATATAAGAAAGGTTTTAAAGGCTCATCGCAATACATGTCCTTTATCCTTTTTGAAAGAATGTTTTGAGAAAGGCATTTCATCTCAAATGCGAAGGGTTTTCCTTTTAGCTTTCTTTGGGTTTATAGTTTTTCCTTACTACAAGAATGCTATTAACCCTTTGATTGCTCAATTAGTTAAACAAGTGTTGGAAGGAAAAAATTTTGTAAACACTGTTCTAACTGAAACTTTCCTTTCCCTCACTCGGTTTAAAGGAGGTGGTGATAAGACCTTCCATTCCTCTCCTGAACTTTTGCAAATTTGGTTTCTTTCACATATACAAGGGTTTGGTGGTCTAATGACTATATATGATGTTAGTAATTCCAATCACCCTATTATGAGATTTGAGAACAACCAAAAACATGCACCGGATTATCATTATTCAAAATGGCTAGCTTTCATGAAAAAACCAACTTCCAAAGGTTTCCTATGGCATGCTAAATGGTTCCAAGTTCGGGTAACGAGACTCTTGTGTGGAGGAGTTGGCCCAATCCCTCTATTGGGATTCACTGGAGCATTGGAGTACTATCCGACTAGGGTGACTCGTCAGTATCAAGTCATACAAGAGCTTCCCTCGGCGTTACAAGCGGAGCCACTCCAAGTCAGTTTTGTTGATGGAAGCCGAGACCATGAAGATTCCATTCTTACTATCAAATCGATGTGGGACATGTGCCGTCCACAAAAACTCAAATGGCCCGAGGAGGAGTTGAAAGGCAAGGAAAGGAAGTACTATGCCTCGATTAAGTATATCCAACAACACAAAATTCCCGAGGAGCTGCTTCCGAAGATACCGAAGGCACCGTTGAAGATCACCAATCGAGCTGAGAATAAACGCCTCAAAAGAGTTGCTGAAAAAGCTCAAGAGGAGAATAAGCGATTGCGCCGAATGGTGTCCCAAGTGTATATTGATCAAGCCAAATGAAATGCTTGAATCATCTTGCTAGTTTCATTTTTAGATTAATGTTTAGGAAGTTGGGCCATTTACTTTCTTAGTTCATTTGTTAGGGACATTTCGAATTTCTAGACTTGTCAAAAGCTCTATTGATGAATAAAATTTCTAGAGTATTGCCATGGATCGGTGTATTTTCATATGAGATACTTATTTGTGTTCATTTCTTAAATTTAGGTGATAACGGATCCTCCACGCTCTCCTATTATCACACGATTAAGAGCAAGAATGACCGAACAAAGCGAGATGCGTGATCGCATGTCCTCCGTGGAAGGCCAACTCCAACAGTTAGCTGCCTCTATGGAGCTTATAACAGCTCAACTTCAATCCCTCCAAGTGAATCCGGTTCCTCCACCTGCTCTCCCTCAGATAGTAGTCCCGAGGCAAGCAAATAGGGCCCAAATGAATGATGATGAAATGCCTGAGTTGGAAGATGACGTGGTCCTTATTGGAAAGGCCAAGCTAGATAATGTTCCCAAGACAGATCAGGATGAGCGCGTTGCAAAGCTGGAGGAGAAAGTGGACAACCAGCAGGAGTCGCAAAGCTCACTCCCATTCGACCTCTCAGTCTATGAGAAGGTTAAAATGCCAAGCAAGTTTAAAATGCCAGAATTTGAGAAGTACGACGGGACATCTTGTCCGAAATCTCATTTGCAGATGTATCACTTGCGCATGGCCCAACACGTCAAAAATGAGCCCCTCATGATCCAATCGTTTCACGCAAGTTTGACTGGGCCCGCACTAAACTGGTATGTGATGAAGAACATAAACCTCCTCGAAACCTAGAACGAAGTGGCGGATGCGTTCCTCAAACAATAGTATAAGTTCAACATGGACATCGCACCTTCTTGAGAAGACTCGGAGCGGATGGAAAAGAAAAGGAGTGAGTCATTTAAAGAATATGCTGTGAGATGGAGAAACTTGGCAGCTCAAATTACCCCTGAGCTTACCAACAAGGAATTGATGAAGTTGTTCGTGAAGACCCTTCCATCGGAGTTCCGCAATCGAATGGCCAGTACGTATGTCGAGAGCTTCAATCAACTTATTCCTGTAGGAGAGCAGATCGAGATGGGGATAAGGGAAGGATGGTTTTCTGAGCCATCTACTAAAAGGTTCTCTGCCAAGAAGGATAAAGAGCCTGCTGAAGATGTGAATATGGCTTATAGCCAAGAAAGTACCAATCGCGCCCCGACTATCCAGATGAATCAAAGGCAACAAGCTGCCCAAGCAAGAAGACAGTTCACCCCTCTCCCTGGATCTACATCCCAAGTGTTGGCAATCCTAAGAAAGAAAGGTTTGCTTACTAATGAGCCAAAGCGTCCTAATCGTGAAAACATCCGAGGCTACGACCTGATGAAGAAGTGTGATTACCATAGCGGCGAATTGGGGAACTCAACTGATGAATGTTTCACTCTCAAGCATAAGATCCAAGACCTCCTGGACACGAAGGCCTTCTCATTTCAAACTGCTCGGCCGAACGTCCAAAAGAATCCACTACCAAAGCATGAGGGTACGGTCAATGCTATTCTGGATCCGGACGTTGAAATCGAATCGAGTTACCACTCATTGGAGTTGGTGTCCACCATACATGTACCTCGAGACTCACCACCCACTCCTGAAGTTTCAAATGTTGCCCTTATGATGGGAAGGGTGACGATTGGGAATGGTTTTGTTCCTGGTACTGGCCTTGAAAGTCCCAATGAAGTCCCACAGAGGTCCCGTGTTGCTGAATTAGGGTACCATGGAAGAGGTGGGGAAAGCTCTAGAGGAGGAAGGTAGGTAAGGCAGAACCCACCAATTGACCAAGGGCAAGGAAGGCAAAATCCATCACCCCTGAACATTCGTGAGACATTCCCTAGCCCCCCGGTAATGATGCAGGATGAAGCGGAAATAATGGACACCCTGGGGCAGCCAAGCGGAAAATTTGACTATCTGGTGAAGTATTCGGCTCCTCCCAGTTTCTACATTGATCCCCGCGACATTGTCCCGATGGATGGGATGGCATAGATGATTCGACATCCCCTCAAAGACGAAAAACCCCGAAGATGCGTTGGAAGGAATCTCTAGTCTCTTCGATGATGTCTTCATAGGGACCATTGACGAAGGACCTCCGAAGAAGATGGGTTCTAGCCCACAAGAGTAACTCATTTATTGCTTTCCCACATTCCCCTGCGAGGGAATTTTTATCACTTTCTAGGGCTTGTCTTTTATTTCTTTTTCTTCGCTTTCTTTTTAGGGCTTGAAAATCGCATTTCCATTCAATAAATGTAATTGATTGATGAATATCAATAAAATTGCAAGTTTTATTTTGAGGGCATGATGAGGTATACCAAACCAGCCCGGTGATGATATCCAGCCAACAATAAAAAGAAAATATCATCCATGGAGAAATTCTAAGGCCTGGGCTTCATCATGCTTTCTCGTGTCAAAATGCTTCAAAAAATACTCTTCTAATTGCTTTTAAAAAAAAATTCAAAAAAAAAAATCTTTCAAAAAAATGATTTACCCCGTTTGTCTTTTTGACCCATCTACATTATGTTTCAGAAACAGTCTTATAGCATGCAAAGGTATGAAGAGGATCCAATCCAATTCCAGATTCTGGGGGCAAGTTTGCTCCAAACTGCAACCACCCATATGTGGTGAAGAAGGTACTTCCTGGAAGTGCCTTGATCCAAGCAGAGATGGGTGGTCGTGAGTTTTCCACTCCAATTAATGCTGATGTTGTTAAGAAATGTTATCCATGATAGAATTTGCCATGTCATGTCTTGAATTGCAAGTATTTTTGTGACTAATAAAGTACCTTAATGAGCTGAATTGTTCAAATTTGTCATAAATCTTGTATTTTTCTTCCTTGATGAATTGTGTGAGATAAATTGAATGTGTCGAATGAGATACCCGGGAATGATGAAAGGCAAGCCTTGTTCCATACACTATCCCATACACTAATCATCGGTGAGTTGTGTGAAGAAATTCCATGCCCACAAGGAAAAGGGCTATCTCGCAAAGGGTACGTCAACCAAGGTGATGAAAGGCATTCTTTTCTCTATCCTAAACACTACAGGTGATCCATTGCTTAACCCTTTTGAGCCCATACACTTATGGATATTCTTTTCGAATTACCCCTGTCAAGAATCACCCCACATTGGGGCAAATGGGAGATAAAATGGCAACATGAGGTGAGGAAAATGAATTGAAATTTTCTTGTTCTCACTTGCATCAATCTTCAAGTTGTGCTATTGCATTGAATTCATGTGTTAATTGAAGTGCCTTAGGATGACGAAGAGCGGTTCTTTCTTTATCATATACACTTCTATCCATTGCATAGCCCACTTGAGCCTATGAATTTATTTCATATTAAACCCAGTTGGTGATCATCCCTTACACTGGGGCAAGGCAAAAAGAACCATTCAAGTAACATGGCTTAGAATGATGTAAAGGATTGTTGTTCAAGTTCAAAAAAATAAGTGCAAAATAATGGGGCATGAAAAAGCAGTGTGCCTAGTAAAAGCAAGGCCAATGCCAAAAAAAATCAAACTCTTGATATAGTAAGTTGTATCCCCAACAATGTGATACCAAAAAAACTCTCAAATGCTGTTGCAATAAATGGAGTTGTGATAAAAAAATCTTCGACAGTGGAGGAAGAAAGTGGTGAAAATGTCAAGATGATCACCAACTTTAACCCCCCTAAACACTTTTTGAGCCTAATGATCCTTTCATTTCTCAACCCATGAACCAAGCCTATGTCATGTCCCTTGCAAAGTCTCTTCTAATTATGGCATTTGAATTAACTAAGGGGTTCACATGTTTTAAGCATTGCTCGAAGAAGTGCGAGCAAAATTATTTCTTTCTCATTTTACAGGGTTCTTGACTTGTAAACCCAGAGATGATTACAGAATATCACTCATTTTTTCAAATAACCTCGACTCAAAAGAGTCCCCTTTGTTAAGCCGTTAACTAAGCCCACATTACGGTCCCTTTTAAAGACCTCTCAGATTGGTGAGATCGTACCACTTGCAATATTACTCAGACCCTTGTTTGGCATGACGATAGTGAGATAGAGTGATTGACAAAATCCTGCATCAAAGGTCAGGATGAAATTGCCATTTTAATGAGGATGAGAGAAAAGTCCTTTCAGACAAAAGGATCCCTCATTTGACACATTCATGATACTCATGTGTTCATAATGGAAATTAGGTGGTGCAAGATTAATGGAAATCATCATGAACCTCCATTATATTGATGCATATTTATGATTACAAATGCATGTTGCTTCTCCTACAACCATGTTTTGCAGGAGACGTATCCCCGAAGATCGGAGATGTTACCAGGTAAGTATATCTCTATCTATACTTTGAATATTTGTCATTGCACAGGTATTCCCTTTTAAGCATACCGACACTCAATTGAGTTGTCCCCCAAAGATTTTTCCTCCAAATTCAATCTGATTAAGGCGATCGAAGAATGGTTCGGGTCCTGATCAGATGATTTCTGTCGCAAGGTTGGGCGACCGAAGAATGGTTCGGGTCCTAGCCAAGCAAAACCTCATTCTAGGCGACCGTAGAATGGTACGGGTCCTAGACAACATTTATTGCTCTAACAGGCAACCGTAGAATGGTACGGGTCCTGGAAAAATAATTTTCTTCGTTGGTAGGGTCCTGGAAAATAATTTTCTTCGTAGAATGGTACGAGTCCTAGACAAAACCCTTCATTTGGAAAATGAATCCCCGTTTAGGCGACCGTAGAATGGTACGGGTCCTGGGAAAGCAGTTCCTTACAAAACAATTCTGCCGTATTAGGCGACCGTAGAATGGTACGGGTCCTAAGAAAGCAACTCCTTTCTGCCATACTGGGCGACCGTAGAATGGTACGGGTCCTAGGAAAGCAGCATCTTCACAAAGTCATGTTACTATTCTAGGCGACCGTAGAATGGTACGGGTCCTGGACAGGTAACACTCACTACCTCGAATTACTTTATCCTCCTCGAAGGTAAGTTATCCCAGGTAGGTTCATCTATCATTTGCATTAGCATTTCCATGCATCATACAAATTGCATTAAAAAATGGAATTCATATTCTGACAAAAAATTCATTCATTGCATGAGCATGACCAAAATTTAGGTCTCAATTTGTCTTTGAAGGCAACCTCTGCGAGCTCACCTTCAAAGAGGGGCAGCTGTTGACACCTAAATTTTTGGGTTAATTTTTGCTAAATAATATAAAATAAAAAATAAAAAAAATCAAATCACATGACATATAGTTTAGAAACATTTTATTTTGTTTTGTTTTGTTTTAGGTCATCGGTGAAAGGAAGATTTTTCACATATTCCATTTAGATTTTTCACACATTTATGTAATATACACTAGGGGTGTATTTCGTGCAAAAAGGGAATTTTTTGGATAGAATATGCGAGAAATACAAAAGGGAATATTACGCGGAGTATGTATGCTTCAACGACATATTTAGAGGTATCGTGTGCAAGCAAAATAGGAAAAAATATATGTCGCGAGGATACATTTTTTTGGGCCTATAAAATACACCAAGCAAAAAGTAAAAGGGGGGTTCATTCCGCGGAGAAAAAGAAAAAGAATACAAAAAAGACAAAGATGAAAAGTGCAGCGAAAAAGAGAGAGAGCAGAGAATAGACGTGAGGTGAGAGATTGAGAAAAAAAAAAGAAGTGACGTGAAAAAAAAAAAGGAAAAAGCCCCCCACACGACCGTTCATCTTCCTCGCGGGGGGGGTGGGTCTCCGCCGACGCCATCACCACGTCCGCTCTCTCCGGCGTCCGACCGTGCCATCCCCGCTCGCATCTGAGCCTCCGTCGCGTCTCCACCTCCTGTCCTCGCGCCGCTCGCCGCCCCGCCACCCACCGTCTCTTCTCTCCGCCACCGTCGCGCGCCGCCTCGAACTCGTGGCTTGACCCGCGGCAACCGACGCCCCTCTTACCTCCGCCTCTGCCGCGCCTCGCCTCGCCGATCTCGCGTGCCGGAACACGACCCCAAGTCACCGCGCATCTCGCGTCATTACCGCTGCAATCCGAGCGATCCACTGCACCAGCAACGACGCCCTCGTTCCGCTGCCGCGCTTCGAGCCGTTCCACCAGCCCCACGACGAACCGTGCTCCGCCCGATCCGCGACGACCCCGGCTCTGCTCTTGGTTCATTCATCGCCGGTCCGCCCGCCTCCAAGCGACGCTCGCGCCCGTGATGCTTCGACCCGTGCCAATCCCGGCGTCCCCGTGCTCGCCATCTCCACTTGCCGCCGGAACCCTAGCCGGAGATCTCCCCTCACCGGACCGGCCACCAGCTTTATTTTCCTTTTTCTTTTTTTTTTTCAAAAAAGAGAAAAAAAAAAAAAAGAGAAAAGCAAAAGAAATTTAGGTATTTTCTTTATCTTAATTTTGTTTTATTATTTTTATTTTTATTTTATCTTTTTAGTGTAATTATCCTCTTATGTGAAATTGATAATTCCATGATATAAAATTGCCTTGAAATTAGTGATTGTCAGTCCGATTTTCGCGCCCGAAATCCGACTCGCAATTACTTAAAAAATTGCCAATCCGATCTCCGGCCGAGATCCGATTCGTGATTTATGTGAAATTGGCCAACCCAATCTCATGCGCGAGATACGGTTCATCAATTTTGCGTATCAATATTGCTTGATTTGTTGTGGTATTACTTAGGTTAGTTTTCTTAAAAAACGAAAATAAAAAATGTAGTTTTAGGGTTTGCATTCATAATAGGAATTTTATTTCGAATTTTCAAAAATAAAAAATCAAATCAATTAATTTAGGTTGTTAGTTCCTTTTAATTTGGATTGCATGTTTAATTATTTGGCAATTATTAATTTTGAATTTAAAAAAAATGAAAAAAGGAAAAACACAAAAAAGGTCATTATGCATATGTCATGTAAAATTAGGGCATCTTTTGCACGTCATAGCATATTAGGGTAAAATTGCATTTAGTTTAATTTTAAATTATATTTTTCTTAATTTACCATAGGTTAGGTATTTTATTAAATAGATTGCATTTTAGGATTATCTAGGTTAAGATAATATTTTAGTTTAAATTAGGATTTGGCTCAACCTAATTCCTAAAATAAATTAAATAGGATCTTAATATAATTAGGTAATTTTCACATTTCACTTAATTTCGAATTTCTTGAAAAATACCAAAAAGTGTCATAGGTTAAATTAATTTTATTATTTATGATGAAATGCATTCTTTAGGAAAAAAAGAAAAAAAAAAAAAAAAACTTCATATGCGCATCATTAGTGTTAGATTCATTGAGAGGCATGTCGTTTAGTATTTTTGCTAGGCCCATTTAATTAGAAATTACATGTCATTAGGATTAGGTCATTTAGTTAATAATTGCATATTGCATGATTTTCATTAATTAAGTGAAAACAAAAAAAAAGAAATTGTGTGTTAATTAGAAACCATATCCATGGTTGTTGATGTGGATTTCAATTTAACATTGCAGATGCTTTCGTTGCTTGGAGGTAAGTTTTTGCAATTTATTTATTGTTTATCTGAGTGTTAAATTGGTGGTTTGTGCACGCACATGATAACCTCACATGTTAGGAAATAGATTTAAAATAAACCCAAGCTGCTTGCAAAAAACATTTTTTCAAAATAAAAGAAATGGTATCAAAAGGGCGTTAGAGAAATTTAGCGTAACCAAGTCCCCGTACCCATAGTCTCTGATTCGTAGGAGTAAAATAATTCTCCCGTTATTTTACTTGGGTTTCTAATCGACCCACCAAAAATAGATTAGTGGCGGCTCCTAATTGAAAATCAATTACATGTTAAAAACTTGAATCTAAGTTGCGAATTGGTATGGGCTAGGGAGAGCCCGAGTTAAGTCTAGGCTGAACAATCCATTAGCCAAACCCTAGGTGGTTTAAACCCCAAAAAATTGGTCATAAATCATAAATCTTTTTTTTTATGCCAATTTAGTTCTAAACCTTTTTACGTTGTGCTAATTCAGTCATTTCCAATCAATTTTGGCTAGATTTTTCTGATTGGACGTTGTCTGACTGACGTGGCCTGATCGCAAACGTGGACAACTTTTAATATTTTTGAATTTATTTTTATTTATTTATTTATTTATTTATTTATTTATTTTTATTTTTTCCTTCTCCTCCTCCTTCTTCTAGCCGGTCGCCGGATCTCGGCAATAGGCCGAGTTGATGGTCGGCGAGGTCGAGGTCGACCTCGCCGGCCACCTCGCCAGTGGCCGCGAGGACGGCCTCATGCTGGGCAGCAAGGCTCGCCCTCGTTGGATTTGGTGAGGGTCGAGCCTTACCGACCCTCACCCATGGCCTGCGAGGCTCGACCTCGCCAGATCCAGTGAGGGCGAGCCTCGCTGGCCCAGCGCGAGGCCGCCCTCGAGGGTTGGGCGGTGAGGGCGAGCCCCACCAGCTAGGTGCGAGGCCGCCCTCATGGCCTCCCGTTGCGTGTTTAGGTTGCCTTTGAGGCGAATTAGCTTCCTAATCGAGGTTTAGGAGTTGACTCATTAAGATTTATATCTCACCCCGTTGTTGTTAAATATTTTCAGGCCTGTAGTATGGAGAACCGTCGTGTGTGATTTGGAGTCCTGATGGACCAAGACATGGGCATGCCTAATGTTACTTTTGGTTGGCCTCACGTTAGTGAAGTTTAGGCTAATTCTGATCCCCCTACTGATTTTTTTTGAGATGGTTGGTAGGGAGCTGTAGTGTAAGGGCTTGTTATTATTGAGCTTCCTGGGGTTAGCAAACAAATAAATAAAAACAGTGTTTTGGAAATGTTTATCTTGTGTGTACTATCCCTATTATTTGTTGGTTGACTGGGTGTTTATATAATTGCTTCCGCACGCATTTAATCGAAAAATAGAAAGAATGGGTTGGCGACGTGTCCTGAGACGTCACAATTTAATTGATCGTCAAGAGATATTCGCGCGCTTGGGTTTCGGGGTGTGACAACTTATGTTACTGTGCTCACAGCAGCGTATTAGCCCTTCAGAGCACACATTTGAAGGCATCAAGCTTTATTTTCCCCTTCTAATCTCGAGACCGCAAGCCGGTGCCTTGCTGCATTGGCCTCTTCGTGGATGGATCCTAAGTCCGGCACGATCAGCTGCTGATCTTTTGGTCACAATGAAGATGCAGATGGAGCACTGCGCAAGAGAACAAGTCAGATCAATTTCTGCAACAATATCAACTAATAAAAATGTGGTTCTATCATTGTGATGATTACCTCTTTGGTTCGTTTGATGTCCATTCCAAACCGGGTTTCTCCAGGTTCGGGGACTAGTTCAACTGAAAACAACCATTGAGCGCTTGTGTTAGTGATCATTTCTAAACCATGCTTTTGTCGATCATGATTTTAGTTTACCAATATGATGGTCCTTTTTAGGATAGGTATGAGTTGTGACGAAATATTTGTTAAAAAAAAAATTGAAGTTGAAAGTTAACTTACAATTTGCTTCATAGTCTTTTAAATCTAAGAACAATACAGCTCCTTTCTGTTGAGGCAAGTGCATAATGCAATTGGTTTATAGTTTAGGGATTATATTGAATAAATTAAAAATTCAAGGACTACACTACACATTAAAGTCATTTTTCAAGAAAAAAAAAAACCCTGACCTTTTTGATCTCATCTCTTTCTGCAGGTGGGAAAGGAGTTGTGTTGACACCTAAATTTTGGCGACTTGGTTATTTATTTATTACATACAAATTAGAGATTAATTTTATCCATGAAAATAAATATTAGAATGCATGGCATATAGTTTTAGGAGCATTTTTTTTTATTGCATTTGCATTGGACTAGTGACAAATGAGTTCGGCTTGATGGTTCTGAACTTTAATTTGGACTAAGCCCACGAAGGAAGCAAATTAGTCCGAGACCTTTTTTTAAATGATCTAAAATTAAATGGGGATTTGATATAATATTACGATGGATTTTTGGAATTTGAGAAAATCGCATCGTAATCTTATCTTTAGCAATAGGCAATGCAATCGATGGAGAATATTCAGGAGATGAGAAATTTTTGTGGTCGGGAGATTATAGACAATATTCAAAGATCATTTTTTTTTCTTCGCTTATAAAAGGAGCCGTGCACGATGAGAAAGGGGGCTTCTCTTCGTTCGAAAAAAGTCAAAAAGTGAGGGAAAGTGAGAGAAATTCTTTTAGGTTTTCGGCTTTGAAGTCAAAAGAAGGTGCCTTTCTCCTTGCTGAAGAAAGGAAAAAGGCAGCGGAAAGAAGAGATAGCAGAGAGTAGACGTGAGAAGACGAGAGAGAGAAAGGAAAAAGGCAGCGGAAAGAAGAGACAGCAGAGAGTAGACGTGAAAGGAAAAAAAAACAAAAGCCCAAGAGTCATCTTCTTCAGGCGTGTTCCCCCCACCGTCGACCTCCGTCTGCGATCCTCACGCCCAGCCGGCCTCCGTCCGCCCCGCCTTTGCCTGCCGTCCCTCCGGCCGCCGCTTCTCTGCGCCGCCCGCGATCCGCAGCCCAGCTTTGTCGCCCTCGCGAAGCCGCTGCCGCCTCGCCGCATCTCCGAGCGACCCACCGCACCAGTAATGATGCTCCCGCTCCGCTCCGTCTCGCCGAAGCCGCACACAGTGCGACCCGACATTAGCAACGTCGCTGCTATGCCGCGCGACCCTCGCCCGCACCGCCCTCCCTGCGAAGCCGCTGCTGCCCTTCCTTTGGCCGTGATCTGCTCAGCCGGACGCCTTCGCTGCTTGTCGCTCCTCCACTCACCGTCGCTACACCTCCACCAGATCCAGATCCGAGCCGAACCACCGCCCCTTCCGACCCGACAACCCTTGCAGCGCCTCTGTCCGTGACCGCCCGGCGTCCGACGCCCCTCCTCCGAGCGACGCTCCTACAGCAGCTCTCGCTCTTTTCTGAAGCGGTCCTCTGACCCAGGCAACAACCCCTGCTCGCTGTTGTTTCTTCCTCGCCAGCCACCGGATCCCTCGCCGGAGCCCCAGCGCCGCAGCTCCGATAACCGCGACCGGCGACCGACGGTGACCAGCCACCACAAGCACCAGCCTTGCTTGGAAAGAAAAAAAAAGGAAAAAACAAAAGGAAAAAAAATCAAATTAGGTAGTTTTTTATTTACTTTATTTTATTTTAATTATTTTTTATATGTTGGTTTTTTAGTAGAATTATTCTTTAATGTATGACTGAAATTCCCGAAGTAGCCTATTAAATTAGGGATCGACAGTCCGATTTTCACACTCGAAATCCGACTTGCAATCGTTTGGAAAATTACTTATCCGATCTCACGTTTGAGATTTAATTCGCGATTTATTTAAAAATTGACCAACTCAATATTGTCTGATTTGTCATCTTGTTGGTTGAATTAATTTCATTTTTGTAAAAGAAAAAAATCCAAAAAAATATTTGAGTTAGGATTAGGTTTGTTTCTTGTTATCTTGCATATTTAGAATAGGGATTTTATTTCGAATTTTTTAAAATAAAAAATCCAAAAAAATGAGATGTTAGTTTTTTGAAAATTTAAGTTGCATGTTTAATTATGTGGCAATTTTAAATTTCGAATTTTTTATAAAAAAAACACAAAAATTATTATGCATATGTCATGTAGAATTAAGGCATTATTTGCATATTAGGATAGATTGCATGCTCTTTAGGAGAATAGAAAAATCATGCACACGTTATATAGAATTAGGTTCATGAAATGAACGTCATTAAAATTAGGTCATTAGGTTAATTTAGATTGCACATTTAATTATTGCATTACTTTAAAAATTATTTTACTCATGTCATATAGTTTAGGTTATACTGCTATGTCATATCACTTCATGTTAGATTAGTAACATTGCATTGCATATAAATTAGATTCTCATTAAATAGGTGAAAACAAAAATTGAGTGATTGCGTGTTAATTAGAAATCATATCTAAGACTGTTGATGTGAATTTTGATCTAATAACACAAATGCTTTCATTGTTATGAGGTAAGTTTTGCATTTTTATTTATTTGCTTTGATCTAATAACGCAGATGCTTTCGTTGTTATAAGGTAAGTTCTGCATTTTTATTTATTTGCTTTATTGAGTGTTAAATTTGTGGTTTGTGCATTCGTGTAATTACCTCACATATTAAGGAAGTGAATTAAAATTAATTCAAGCTACCTGCAAAACATTTTTTCAAAATAGAAAAAGAAATGTACAGAAAGGACATTAGAAAAGTTTAGCATAACTAAGTTCCTGTACCCAAAGTCTCTAGTTTGTAGTATTTTACTTAGATGTCTAATCGATCTACTGTAAATTGATTAGTGGCGACTCTCTTTTAAACCTAAGTCATGAATTGGTATAAGCTTGGAAGAGCCCGAGCTAAGTTAGACTTAGTAGTCCATTAGCCTAATCTTAAGTGGTGTACCTGAAAATTAGGTCTCGATAACTGGCGGCACAAAATGAAAAGATTTCTCTCTTTATTTAAAAAAAAAAAAAAGTTTTCTTACCTTTAAAAAAAAAATGAGGGTCTTTAATTAAAACAAATTTCATCGTCGCATGGGAGGCACACTATTTGCCCTTGTTCTTCGCCGTGAAGTTCGAAGAGTCCTGTTCTCGGCCGAAACTTCAATTGTCGGCGCCCATTCTCGCTGGTGACGAGTTTCGGAGCATTTCCTTGCTTGCTTGCTTGATCGTCGGTGCGACCGGAAATTCGCCTTGTCAATGTACGAACATATTGCTCTGCCTCAGTTTCCTGAAAGCAAGGATAGCGGTGTCCAACTCAAGTTTCTGATTGAACGAAAAATCCAATATGTCGGCATATTTGGTTTCTATATGGATGTCAATCTTTCATTTGCTTCGAACATAAACACATGAGGAAATTGCCTGCGCACCACTCGTCCGACAAAATGCTTTCAAAAAGAGCTCACTGCATATTCATCCCGTTATCAGCAGATCTTAAAGCATATTGACTTAGCTTAAATGATGTCGACCGAATTTTGAGCCTTCGTGCAAGAGTTTCGTATTTCCGTGTTTGCCGAATCTGATTCTGGGTTCTTGGGTTTTTGCCCTGCATTTTACGCACCCCTTCGGTGTTGACCGGTGATTGCCGGAGAGGCACGTTCGACGGGGTGTTAACGCGCACACAGATCATTAACTGCAGTTCCTGCGTATCCAATGCTATGTGTCTATTGCCATCAGTCATATATATATCTCGAAACCATGTGTAAAGGATGTTTGATGGATGATGTTGCTTGACTGACGGTGACGCTCTGGCGAAGGTTAGGGTTAACGATGGTATGGGTCGGCTTAATGATATAGGTTGACCTCAAATAAGATTATTCGGCCGGTGATTGCAGATAGACAAATGGCATGTCATTTTGTAAATTCTCGTGAATGTAGGTTCCGCTGCTCAGACTGAATCAAGTAAATCTCTCGTCCTTTTATTGGTCCTTGTTTTATATCTCTATCGATTTCTATAGCTCCTACTTTAATTGCAAAGTTACGATTCATTTTTTGCATCGTCAATGTCTTATATTTATTTACTGTTAAAAATATGTCTTAAGTTTGATTGGATGGAAAAATATCAAAATTAAAGGGTAGCAGTCTGTCATTTTTGTGATTGTCTGCGATTTTGTTTGGCACACTTGTTGTATTGATTACATTATATTCTCTCTCTTTTGCTTTATAGAAGAGAGAGACACGGCCAACAAAAGCCGCGCCAAGCCTTGGTGGCCAGAGGGAGAGAGAATACTCTGAGACTGGGAAATTGTGCAGAGAGTTCTTCGGATTTTCCTTGTTATAACTACATTTCGTGATAATTTAGCCGGTTAAATTATTGTAATTAGAATTTGTATAATTCTCGAGTGAAATTTCACTAAGAATTATGAAGAACTAAACACCAAGTGAGTTATTAGAGGTAATTAAGGATTATAAAAACACCGAAAGTCTTTGAGTGCTAGAGTGACTGTAATCTTCGTTAAATTGCTTAGATCAATGGAATTATGTACTATTTGAGAGTGCTAGTATGAATACTTAGAGGGGGGTGAATAGGTTTTTAAAATAACCATTGGCAAATATATGTGGAATAAAATAAATTTCGAGTAAAACAAAGGAGTTAAGGAAGAGAATAAGAACACAAGATTTATAGCGGTTCGGCTTAATCCAAGTCTACGTCCACTCTCCTACGCTAACAGCCTTCTTGGCTGAATTCCACTATGCAATCAACAAGAGATTACAACTTCGAGTGCAAACACTTAGTAGATCACATTATCTCACTAAGTCACTCATTTGGTATTTCTCTCATGATCACAAACGTTTAAGCTCTCCAAAGACAAGTGTATAAACAAAGATCGCTCGGACTTTGGAATTATAAATTCTACGCTCTATCTCTTACTTGCTCATCGGTCCTTCATCTCCTTAAATACTCCTCTACTTCCAAACCACCCGTTGGACGGTATCTCCGAGGATCGTCTTCCAATCTACCCATTGGACAGCTCTGTATCTAGAAGATTTGGTAGCAGTTGAGTGACAAAGGTAGAATCCCAAATTGATTCTGATCGCCTATACAAACGGAATCTTGGTTTCCATAAGTAAAGCTTATTTGTATAGAAAATTCTTGTCTTCAAGATCCAATCGTCAATCAAATAGATTGAGTAAATCAAATGAATCTTAATGTGGAATCCAAACCAGATCACTAATCGTTATATGATTGGGCTTGTATTACGTTCGTCGAATTTGGATGTAAAGTCTCGAGAGCAATAGACTTTACAATCTGAATCTGAACATATTCTCGCTTCAACAGATTTAGCTTTAAGGTCTTAACACCGTCTGAATAAGTTCAGCTTCAGTATAGAGTTCGTCTTCTAGTTCATCATTCACGTTCAGTCTAGAATTTATCGAAATGAGCAGACTTCGATGTAGAACGGACTTTGACACTAAAGTCCGCGCCTTCGACCTTGACACGTTTAAGACTGGAAATCTTCATAATATACTTTGGACATGTGTTACGTTCAGTCTTCCGCGTCTTCTCGACTTTGACAATATCCTTTACATGTTCTATCATCTGCATGGTCTTTTACTTAACTATTAAATATGTTAGTAGCCTTTGATTTATTTTGTCATCTTCAAAACATCATAAGGGATTTCTTTAACAATCTCTCCCTTTTGATAATGACAAAACAATCTCTAGATATGGAGATTTGTAAACACGCTTTTTAAAATATTAATTTAAATCGAAGGATATCATAAGATAGCAAATAGATGGAGCATAACAATATATAGAAAAATAATCGCAGCTCAATATTATGCCATAGATAATATCAACCAATCAACACATATGCATATTTATATCTTCTCCCCCTTTTTGTCATAATCAAAAAGCGATAACAATAGATTCACATAGAGACTATAAAATGATAACAAATGTGTCTTGCATAATTTCCAAAAATCAGCTTTTATAAAATAAATTGAATATTAAAGATATGCAATGTAACTCACTTTGATCATATATATATCAGCAAATATCCAATGAAAATCACGGATGCATCATGAAATTTACGTACCCTTTTTGTCATAATAAAATGATAATATCAATACACGATTTATCAATGACAAAAAGTAATAAAAGATGCACTAACCAGATTTTTTAGAAGAAATTCTGACACATTTACCTTTCCTTCCATCCATAATAAGATCACGATTAATCCAAAAAGATTTTTCCATAATTGATCAATGCTCCCCCTCAATTTGTTGCCTTTTTGAGATGATCACGATTCTTTTATTTTTCTTAGATTTGCTTTCTCCCCTTATGATCATGGCAATATTTGTGAATATAAACAATTGTTGCTTGTGGACAGAATTTTTTTCAATATTTCCTTTGTAGCAACAACATCCGCAACGATCACTTGCATTTTGAAATTCGAGGCAAAAATTTATTTTCTTTAACCAAGGTCATCTCGAATTCAACCTGCATAAACTTAACAAACTTTTTCCACAAATAAGCTGTAATAATATCCACGTAATATATAATGCCATTTTCTTCAAATAAATAAATTGAATAGCATATATAAAATTATCAATTATTAAAATTCATAACTATTCAACCTTTTGTATGACACATAAGGGATTTCCTCAACAATTTGCAAAAACTTTGCATACGGAATGGAATCTTTGAACCTCCAGAAAATAGTATAGAATCTTCATAATTTTCAGATCGAGCTTTCCAAAATTCATATGGAAGATTCTTTTGTTACCTACAAATTCTTGTATAATGAATAACCATCTTTGCAAAAATGTCATGTAATATATTCCTTTGATTTGCATATCAAACTTGCTAGATATAATATATCTTCTAAGAATATAGCAAAAATATCCATAAATATGCAATAATATCTTTCGAGATCAAAGGATTTCCTTGAGCATATATTTCAGATATACATCTTGCAAAAGGAAAATAGATATTTCTGTCACGTGCTAAAATTGCAATACCTTATATTTATAACAAAAGATATTCGCAATATAACAATCATCCAAAACCATGATAAATGCATGTACAAATTTGTAAGGCGGGATGATAAAAATTATTCTCTTACCCTTAGTATATGCTTGCAATATACCATTGAAAAAAAAAAATCATTACCAATTTTCGCATGAGATACATTTCTGATTGCATCATGATTTGCATAGATTTACGATCATTTATCCCTTAAAGAATTTCCTGCAATCAACTCATTTCCCTTTTTGGTATCCATCAATTTGGATCCTTCCATTTCGTTAGAGTAAAATATGAAATCTCCATAATCAACTATTATTTCTTCATTCATCATAACAAAGTATTCAAAGAAAGAATATTATGCACAATGATATTTTGAAAAATAAATTTTCACTTAGTCAAAGTACAATAAAATCAGGGAGAATGAAATCTTTGAATATCTAAGAATATCTTGCATCATCACATAAAATAGATTTTCACTTTGCAAAATATGGCTTAATCTGAGAGTATAAAATCAAACCAAATAAATTCATTTGTCTTTAAGCATAATATCAAAAATGATCACACGTATCAAATTAAATCTCAAATTACAAAAACATATCATACGATTCTTTCTTCAACAAAACAAATCAAAGAATATGATCATTATAAAATCTAAATCAATCAATGATATATCGAATTTCAAGCATAATGAGAATTATGTGCCCAAAAACATTTCTTACCAACTTCTTCTTTTCCTTTATTTCTTGCAAAAAAGAATGTGACATCCGGATTTTCGGGTTTTAATTTCGACTGGATAAATAGGGCCATCTTCGTTCGATTGAAGCGTAGATTGTGAAATTGGGATGCAAGTATGCCACAGTGGTAAGGAAAAATACCAATTTGATTGATGAGATGTTGAATGAATTAATTGGGGTCAATTTGATTTAATTCAAGTGGGATTAAGATTCAATTGGAAGAGAATTGATGAGAATTGAAGAAATGGGACGTACAAGAATTGGACCCCGGCGGAAAAATAAAATGGACCCATTGGAAGAGGTTGTGGGAGTTTTGAGTGAGTGGAGTATGACATCATCAAGTGATGTCATGGTGGGCCAATTTGTTGGATTAAAGAAAAGGAAAAAGAAAAGAAAATGGCCCCCCCTTCCTTCTCTCTCCTTCTCTCTCCTTCCTCCCTCCCTTTCGTTGGTTTTTCCTCCATCTTCTTTGTGCAAAAAGACCAGAAAATTGCAGAGGAAGAAGCCGAAGCAATCCCTCGCCGTCCGCCTCCTTCGCCGTCGTCGCCGCTGCCGCTACCGCCGTGCGTTTGCTCCGCGCCGCCCATGCGCGCTCGCCGGCCCGCCGTCGCACCGCCTCCGCCTCCCACTCCGCCTTAGCTCGCGTCGTAGCTGCTGCAACAGCTCGTGCCGAAGCCATTCGGCCACCTCCGGCCGCCGTTCGGGTCCCGCCTTGGTCCGGTTCGACCCCTCAACCTTCCCCGATCCTTCCCCATCTCATCTAAGCCCCGGATCCGCCCATTCTCGGCCTCAACGAGCAGTGGACAGCAGCTGCAGAAAATGGGTATGGCAGCAAGTGTTGGGCCGTTTTGGTTGGCTTCCCGACCCCGAATGCTTGGCCCGCTTTGGAGAAAGTCGATCCCCTCGTCCCTCGCTTTTTGGTTCGCTTCGCTCGCTAATCCGGTGAGTTTAACTCACTAAATCTTGATTAGAGTGTTAATGATGCCCTAAGTGTGCTTAGTTTAAATTAAGTAAGTTTATGTGGGTGGATTAGTGTATTTAATTATAAATTGGATTAAGAGGTTGATTTATGTTAAGTGTGTTTAAATTAAAGGTTAAAAGAACTTATTTAAAGTTAAGCCTTGATGTGACATAAAATAATTTTAGTTTTGAATTATTTAAATGCTTCGAAATTCTGGAAAATATAATCCAAAATTATTAAAATATTATTATTAAAAAAACGAAAAAATTAATTTTGACCCCGGTTGCTCAGAATTTCGTGCCGATCGCTGCTGTGTGTTCGGATTTTGAAATTGATGGTTGGATATTATAAATTGAGCGTGGATGATGAAAAATATGAATATTATTATTTAATTAATTTTCGGAATAAATTTAATTATTTATTAAAATTCAAAAATTTCGTCGGGATCCTAAACTCTCGAATTTCGTGCCAATCACTGCTGTGTATTTAGAATTTGAATTTGATGATTGTTTGTGGCAAATTGAGTGTTGATTGTGATAAATATGGATTTTATTATAAAATCCCAAGTGTCGAGTTCGGCATTGAAATTGGATTATTAATGGCTAATATCGTAATTGGATTATGTGAGTGAAAGGTAAAGTATCCAAGGATCAGTATCGAATTGTCGTGTGCTAGTTGAAAGGCTCGGGTCGCAGTAGTGGCTAGGCCGACTGGATCCTTATTCTTTTAGAATGCCGTCGATAGAACGACGTGGCTTAGTCGCAGTAGTGACGAGACCGACTGGACCTTTATTCTTCTAGAAATGCTGTCGATAGAACGACGTGGCTTGGTCGCAGTAGTGGCGAGACCGACTGGACCTTTATTCTTCTAGAAATGCTGTCGATAGAACGACGTGGCTTGGTCGCAGTAGTGGCGGGACCGACTGGACCTTTATTATTCTAGAAATGCCGTCGATAGAACGACGTGGCTTGGTCGCAGTAGTGGCGAGACCGACTGGACCTTCGTTCTTCTAGAAATGCCGTCGATAGAATGACGTGGCTTGGTCTCAGTAGTGGCGGGACCGACTGGACCTTTATTCTTCTAGAAATGCTGTCGATAGAACGACGTGGCTTGGTCGCAGTAGTGGCGAGACCGACTGGACCTTTTTTCTTCTCGAAATGTCGTAATGTTGATAGATAGTCGACTTATGAGTGGGCTATACCCTTGTGTGACAGTGAATAATAATTGGAATGTGTGCTAAGTGCGATCGTGATTTATATGAAAGTGATGGCGTTCCAATTGTTTGGATTATTATTACTGCCTGAGATTATGTGATACAAATTGTGCTAACCTGCAGGAAGGAATTGAGGCGAGGTAAGTTCTCTGTGTGATGTGGCTAGGCCACCCTTGGGTGTATTTTCTTTCTAATAGGGGTTTAGGGGGTTGAACTTGCTGAGACGTTGTCTCAGTGGTTATTGAATAACCATTTCAGATCTCCGGTGGACGAGCGCGTATAGCTTTGGTTGGCCTTGAGGAGTTGCGAGGTGAAGTCATAAGAATTGTAGAGCGTGTCCGACTTGTAGGTCATAGGACAGTTCTTTTTTAAGAGTCGATATTTTGTAGACTTTTGGCTGTAGGCCTTCGTCTCGTAACTTTGTTGGTTTGTGTAAGTGATTGGTTGTGAAATTGTTTCCGACTTTTCTATCCCGTATTTCATTGTCAGGGGTTTTATAATATGTTCCGCTTGCGCATTAATAAATAAATGGGGTCGGCGACACTACCTGGGAATGTCGCATTTGCATGACCATGGTGGGATGTTGGCGCGCTCGGGGTTCGGGGCGTGACAAAGAACTCATCTTTTCTTTGGTACCCATTTTTTCTTGAGTCCATGAGAGTTAGTAGAATATGCTGTTTTTACCCAATTTTTCTTGATAGGTCTCCAGACTTTAGGACAATCTTTCTCAAAGTGTTTTGAATCTCCACAATTTGAACATTTGACATCATTTCCACCAACAGGTTTTACAAACACTTTTTGAAAATGATTTTTGTAAAATGCCTTTGAAGGTTTTTGTCTAAGTCTCTCTTTTACTTTAGGAAAATCAATTAAAGAATTATTTTCCTTATTGAAACCAAGTCCTAACTTATTATAGTAAGGAACTTGTTTAGAAAGAATATGCTATAATGTTTTTGACCCATTTGAAAATCTTGTCAAAATATTTGAAAATTCTTTCTTCAAAGAATCATTTTCTTTAACAAGAAAATCTCGATCTTTTTGTAAAATTTCAAAATTTTCTTTTTGAGAAAGATCATGTTGCTTAAGCCGATAATTCTCCTTTTTAAGTTCAAAAATCCTTTTAAGAGAAGATTTGAGATTTGAAAAACTCATTTATATAATTTGAAACTTTGAGAGGAATTTTTAAATTGCTTACCTCGATTTTCTCATCGGATTCTCGAGTCTATGTCTAAGTCGACTCGATCCCGAGTCTCGTGTCCGAGTCGACTCGATTCTGAATGTGCCATTAAGCATATATTTTCTTGCTCATCATCTTCTTTGATGATTCTCTTCTGGCCATTATGCTTGTATTGTCTTCTTTCACTAAACGTCCTTCCTTTTCTACTCAGCTTTTTGAATTTCTCGATCATAAAAGCAAATTCTTCGTTGTCCATGTCATTTTCTCAGTCTGTTTCATCAAAAACAACATTAGATATTAAAGCAATGGACTTCTTACCTTCGGGATCTTCATCGTTGAGTTGTTCCACTTCATAGGATTGAAGAGTGCCGATCAATTCATCAACGGAAAGTGGCATAATTCTTTGAGTTTCCCGGATTGAGGTCTTGATACGGTTCCAATCTTTTGAGAGACCTCGCAAGAGTTTGTTGACCTTCATTGGTGAAGAAATTGGCTGACCTTGATATGCTAAATCATTTACAATTTCTGTAAAACGACTGAACATATCTCCAATCGACTCTCCTTACTTTATCTTGAAGGATTCATATTTGCCGAGCAGGAAGTTTACTTTTGTCTCTTTTACACGATCGGTCCCTTCATATGTAACATGAAGTCTATCCCAAACTTCTTTTGCTATTTCACATGAAAAGATTCTATTATATTCAACAAGAGACAAGGCACAATATAAAGAATAAATAGCTTTTGCATCAAGCGCTTCTCTTTTGGACATCTCCATCCGAGACATAGGAGCGGGGAGTTTGGTTTCTTTGTCTTTGCCATTCTTATTTGATGTAGACGCAGCAATGGGGTTGATTCCTCTTTCCACAACATCCCATTATAAGGGATCTCTAGATCTTAGGAATGCTTTCATTTTGTTCTTCCACGCGTTGTATTCCTTTCCATCAAAATATGGTGGCCTTGTATTGCTTTGCCCTTCCATAAGTCCTGGTGCCAAGATACTAGCCATAAAGAATCTTTAGCTCAAAAGTAAAAACATTTTTATAAACCGAACACTTGGCTCTGATACCAATTGAGAGTGCTAGTATGAACACCTAGAGAAGAGTGAATAGGTGTTTAAAATAACCCTTGGCAAATATATGCGGAATAAAATAAACTTCGAGTAAAACAAAGGAGTTAAGGAAGATAATAAGAACACAAGATTTATAGTGGTTCGGCTTAATCCAAGCCTACGTCCACTCTCCCACGCTAACAGCCTTCTTGGCTGGATTCCACTATGCAATCAACAGAGATTACAACTTCGAGTGCAAACACTTAGTAGATCACACTATCTCACTAAGTCACTCCTTTGGTATTTCTCTCACGATCACAAACATTTAAGCTCTCCAAAGACAAGTGTATGAACAAAGATCGCTCGGACTTTGGAATTATAAATTCTACGCTCTATCTCTTACTTGCTCATCGGTCCTTCATCTCCTTAAATACTCCTCTACTTCCAAACCACCCATTGGATGGTATCTCCGAGGATCGTCTTCCAATCTACCTATTGGACAGCTCTGTATTTAAAAGATTTGGTAGCCGTTGAGTGACAAAGGTAGAATCCCAAATTGATTACGATCGCCCATACAAACGGAATCTTGGTTTCCATAAGTAAAGCTTCTTCGTATAGAAAGTTCTTGTCTTCAAGATCCAATCGTCAATCAAATAGATTGAGTAAATCAAATCAATCTTGATATGGAATCCAAACCAGATCACTAGCCGTTATATGATTGGGCTTGTATTACGTTCTGTCGAACTGGATGTAAAGTCTGAGAGCAATAGACTTTACAATCTGAGTCTGAACATATTCTGCTTCTGAACAGATTTAGCTTTAAGGTCTTAACACCGTCTGAATAAGTTCAGCTTCAGTATAGAGTCTGTCTTCTGGTTCATCATTCACGTTCAGTCTGAAATTTGTCAGAATGAGCAGACTTCTGATGTAGAACAGACTTTGACACTAAAGTCTGGTAGTCTTCAGACCTTGACACAGAAGACTGGAAATCTTCATAATATACTTTGGACATGTGTTACGTTCGTCTTCCGGGCAGTCTTCTCGACTTTGACAATATCCTTTACATGTTCTATCATCTGCATGGTCTTTTACTTAACTATTAAACATGTTAGTAGCCTTTGATTTATTTTGTCTTCTTCAAAACATCATAAGGGATTTCCCTAACACTGCTCTTCCCTGAAACTTTCCATAAACCACGAGCAGACATTTTTCTCAACTGCTACAATGGAACTATAGCCTTCCCCATAGAAATCTGAGAAATGCAACTCCCTCATTTAAAAAAGTTTTAGACGTCATGGAAATATGAGAAAAGCAATTTTCTCTTTTAAAAAGTTTCTTATAAAAGTTTTAGACAAGATGGAAATCTGAGAAAAGCGACACTCTCTTTTAGAAACGTTTTTGGCGTGAAGTGGGCGATCGTGAGTTACTCATTATAGTAACATGATATTGCCATGAAACAATCATCTACATTCTGCATCACCCTTATTCTTATCTGCAAGTATGTGGCCGGGTTCATCCAAAGGTCCTAGGGATGTGACGTAAGGGAACGATTCTTCAAGTTCGTGGGAGGATACAATCTATATATAAACAGCGGCTATTCCTTCATATGTTCAGTGGATTCATTTCACAGATATGGCTTTTGCCCCATGTATGTCTTTTTGCGTGTTTGGGCGCGTGTGTTAAAACTTTAGATCGGCCGATTTGAGCGGCAAGAACGTTGAGCATAAGAATCTCTTATATCAGATTCGAAGATTTTAGAAGAATTATTTACTAGTATTAGAGTCTTAAAAGATAGACATAGTGTCATAGTCCCCAAGGCCTTCACATGATGTTAGACATGATTGGCTAATATCAATGACCATAATTTTCTATGATACTTTTGCCAAGCAATGAAAGATATATCAGCGTCATTCTTTTCCTTTTCTTTCGAATATGGACATGTATGAACGCACGACCTTGACCTACATAGACCAAATGCAAACAGTGTCACCACTAAATGGTCCCCAATTATGTCCCCCAATTCCCTAAGAGCAGCATGTCAACTTCAAAGACTCCCATTATAGTCTTATTTGAGCCTGCACATTACCTGATTCTTGGGGAGGATTATTCAACTTTATGAATTGCTTTGGGAAGATGCTTGAAATGAGCAATAGTGTCATAAACGCATTTGCGATTAGTCTTCCTACCAAATAGTTGCAAATGATTTAGAGCTAGCAAAATTGGTAGTTGATTATTTTGTATTATTACATTATTAGTAATAACATCCTTTTATATTTCGTAACTCGAAGATGGAATTACTTAATAATCGTCCTCAGTGTAATCTTTCTCAACTAGTCATAACTTGTAGTTCCTGTCCTTAATAATTATACCTCCAGCAATTGTAAATTGCCTGAAATCATCACGATCTCAATCGCATGTCTAAGTAGTACTTTCCCTTTGTGTGGTGATTCAGCTAATACAGTTTGAAACAAAAATTTCCTATCACATAGCAATTAACTATTGGGATAGTAAGGTACTTGAAATTGTCATAAGAGAGGCTCGACTTATAATCAATTATTGACATCGATAATCGTAAATCAATCATAAGTTCGTGTAGATGGTAGTTAGTTCTCTACTTTTATAGATAGTAAATTACCTCAAGTTATCGTAAGCTCGAAAGATCACAATGATGATAATTTTTATTGAGATATCTAAGCAACCTAAAGTTTGCTTTCTATTTCCCTATTCTTAGTAAATCTACATAAATAATCCTTCAAATTCATACTCAATGGATCCTATCCATAAGTAATAATCCTTTCGACTATCATGATTTTCCGTAATTAATCGTAAAACTTGCAATTCCATTGGAACAAACTTCCTTAACTGTCAATAAATTACCACTTTAACATGTTCAGGTTACACTATATAAAATTGATCTCATGGCTGAGATTTTTGGACTTCAAATCCAGTAAGTCATTCTTTTTTTAAACTGCCACAAATCAAATCGAATAAAACAGCCATCAATTATACATCTAAACTCCATCTTTTACATAAATTCAACACAAATAAAACATTTATTGTTTTCACAAGTACATACCATACTCTAATGCATCGTAGCCAAGTTGTCTAACCGGCACACTGAACAACACATACACTGTATAGCATCTACTCTTTTATGGCCTTAGGGCTCAGGGCGCTTCTTCTGGAACAAACACATTTGCAGCTATATGTTCGAGTCTTCGCAGATGCATTGCCGGACCTTGCGTATCAATTTCAGGATTAAACGAACAAGGTGGCATAGGAAAAGAAGAGCCATCAATGCAACCCATGCCAACACCGCAATTCCAATTGATACTATGTAAGTATTCTGTTTGCCGCCACAAAGGTTATCGCAACCCACATAGTCAGCATTGCAATCCACGTGGTGATCCAATGCCGCTTTAGAGGAAGACCACTTGTGAAAAGTATTATGATGCTAAGCGATGCGATGAAGCTTATCGTGTTACAGAGTAAGAATCCCTTGTAGTCGGACGGGTTCTTATCTGCCATTATAGCTTCACCCGCAGTATGGTTTTTAGTGTTTGCATCACCCACATTCTGTTTTTCGGTGTTTGCATCACCCGGGGAATCTCCTTGCCAAAGTCCACCAGGCGGGGTAATACTAGCTTGGAATGCCATGGTAGCTAGTAATATCGCTACTACCATTAGCGTGCTATGCATATCTTTTTGCCACTTTCTCTTTCTTTCCTCGCTTTTGCCTTTTGCTAATAGGTCGAGTGCTGTATAACCTTTGGAGTTCTTAATTTTTGGTTTGACTCCTTTATTAGTCAGGAAGAGCATAGTCTGCACAAGAGTAATATCAAAATGTACCAATTGGGGTCAAATTTTAACTAGACAAGCCCATGTTACATACTTTTCAGGATTGACTTTGCTACTAACGATTTTCAGTCCTCTAGTCTTTGTGACTATTATTTGATGCCTTCAAAAGGGATACTCATCCCTTGTTGAAACTCTTTTGCTATCTCCGATTTTATGTTCCTTCTGATCTAGATAAAATTAGGATCAAAATAGCGTGAAGTGTAAAGTTGTAGTTTATTATATGAACCAATGACTTCCTTCTTTTTTAAATATCATAACTTGCGATGATTTATAAATGGATATCTTTTAGCTTCTGAATATTTCCAGGACACTAACATATCTTAGAATTGCCTTTTTTTATGGGAAAATTCCAAATAAGGGCTTGAAATGCCCTCGTTTTCTCAAATAATGGCTCGAAGCGGACCTTGTTTTAAATAGGGGTCTTAAGTGGCAAAATCATCTCAAATAAGGGCCTTGTTTTTTTTTTTTTTATCCTAACTTTTTTCCTCTTCCTTCTCCTAGCCATCCTTGTTGATGGCCAACAGAGGTTGTTTGCCTCGGGGGAAGGTTGCCCTTGCCGAATTTGGTGAGAGTCGCCCTTGTCGACATCGGGCGAGGGTTGCCTCACTTGAGCTGGGTAGGCAGGCAAGGGTAGCCCAGGTGAGGGGTAGCCCAGGCGAGGGCAGCCCTTGCCAGATCTATCAAGGATTGACCTTGCTCGACGCCGACAAGGGCTACCATTGCTAGAGTCCAGCGACCTTTGCCATGGCCGGCAGAGGGAAGTGGGGAAAAAGAAAATTGAAATTAAAAAAAAAATGAAAGAAAAAGAAATAAATGGAATAAAATTAAATCAAAAGATGAAAATGCTCCTTAGACCCCTTTTTTTGAAATTGATATGGTTACTTCGGGTCCTTATTTGAAACAAATTCTACTTTAGGCCTTTATATGACACAATTTGACCACTTCAAGCCCTTATTTAAAACAAGGTTCACTCCAGGCCTTTATTTGAGAAAACAATGACATTTCAGATCTTTATTTGGAATTTTCCCTTTTTATTTTTTAATAAGCTCACTGAATTTGACCATGTAGAGGCTTGATTGTATGAACACACCTTAGTTTCTCCATTTGCAGCAGCCAAATGCAAAATCGTGTTGCCATGTCTGTCCTTTGAGTTGATGAATCGATCATTGCGCAAGATATCTATCAGAAGTTTCAAAGCTTCTAGTTTGTTATGCATCACGCATAAATGCAGGATCGTTTGGCCATGTTCAACAACACTAAGGGCTGCATCAGGTCTCACTCGAACCAAGTATTCCAACACATCCACTTGGCCTTTCATGGCCGCGACATGAAGGGGGTTTCTTTCATATTTGTCACAAACAATACATATATCAGGGTTGACTCTTAACAAGCTTGTCACGATGTTAAGGTAACCTTTTGCTGCCGCGAGATGAAGAGGGGTTGATCCCTGAGAATCTTGCTCTCTTGCCAACTCGGCCTTCCGAGCTAGAACCTCTTCCACAAAATCCAAGTGTCCGAGCATGGCTGCAATGTGCAGAGGAGTCTCTGTGTATTTTTTGGTCATGATTCTATCGAGAAGAAGCTTATCTTTTGTGAGCAGCTCAAGCAAAGAAGGCACATTCCCTTTCACAGCGGCTACGTGGAGTTCGGACTCCATGTTTGGATCTCTACAAAGAGAGTTTCAGAATACTCACTCCTTCATTTGAAGACTTGAATATATATTGTCACAGCCAAGTAAGCCTTCACGGTAGTCTTGACGAAGACCGAAAAACGAGTGGTAGATATCCCTTAGCTGCAAGTTTGTGGCTCAAGTCTCGCACACGTCTTTGTATGTCAGATAAGGTGATGATTCTTGCAAGTATGTGGCTCAAGACTTGAATATATATTCGCCTGGCGGTAATCTTTTGGCGAGTCTCGTCTCCATCTGGTCCTATATAGGTCAAGTTCGCACATGTAACATGTCCTGGTTGAGCCATGATATCCTGTGATCATGTAAAGCAGCCACACTCTATCCGTGCAAAATGTTGTGGAATCAGTTCATTTGCACAAACATTATATTACTTTGAAAGGACATGAATTTCATAGATACGTGAGAAATAATTTTTGCACTAATGCTTGCTCAATTGGAATGAGCCGTAACCTAGGCACTTTTAGAGAAATTATTCTAACATATGGTTGTGTTCGGAAGATAGTTACAAATAAGCAATAGTATCAGTAGCACATTCAGAGTCGGTCTTCTCAACACGGTAGTCCCTTGTAAATGTATCAACATTATGCTTTTCCTTTCTTTTCGAAGAGGGACATGTGTGAATGCATGACCTTGACCTCCATAGACTAAATGCAAACAGTGTCACCACAAAATGGTCCCCAGCTGTAATCCCCCAATTCCCTGAAAGCAGCATGTCAACTTCAAAGATTTCTATTGGTCTTATTTGAGCCTGCACATTGCCTGATTCTTCAGGAGCATTATTGTTGACACCTAAATTTTGACTAATTATTTAGTAATTAATTGCATAAAAAATTAGGAATTAATCTTTAATTCCTAAAAAAAAATAGTAAAATTTGCATTTCATGTAGTTGCATTTGCATTGGTACCAAAAGGCAACAAGAAGCAGGGGCTCGCGATCGATTACATGCGCGAAAAGGATGGTCTTTCTCCGCTAGTCTGAACACGCAAAAGAGTGAAAAAAACATGAGGAAGGAAGTTCTTGCACGTCTGTTGTCTCTCCCTCATTAATGCATGCGCATGCATGCACAAATTCGGCGAAGCAAAATGAGCCCATGATATATTATATAATATGCTCTATCAAGTGTGGGTTATCAGTCTTGGTGAAGCAGCGAGAGATTTGCTGAAGAAAGAAGCAGTGACAAGCAAGAAAAGTCAAAAGTTGCGGCAATCCTATAGAAGGGAGGGACAAGTAGCCGCAAGCATGAAGCAAAGAAAAAAGAATCCATGAGCGTATCCATGAGCGTCCACTTTTTCTCTCTCTCATTAATGCATGCACATGCATGCACAAAATGGGGAAGACGTGAGAAGATACGAAAGAGAAAGGGGTCACAATTTTATAATATTTTATAGTGTGTTGTTGCAAGGAATTCTCTCCTTCCTGGAGAGCAAATCGGCCGGAGAAGAAAGTCAAAAAAGGGACATACATTATAATATATTATAGCAGCTAGTGGAGTCTTCAAGAAACAGAGAAGCAAGGTTCAACTTGCTATCTTGTACGTGGACGTGAAGAAAAGTTGCGGCTGTTCTCAATTCACACTGAAGTCGGCGGCAACGTGAGGCGGTAAAGTCTGAGCCTATAAATAAGGCTTGAGAGTGCAAACGAAAAGGGGAGGCCAGAGGAGTTAAAGGAAAAAATCTATGAAAAAGGCCCGCAGGGAAGCCAGAGGAGTTGAGAAAATGAGAGATTAAGAGAGATAGAGTCTCGTTAGAGAAAAGCAAGAGGGTGAAGTCAGGGGTTCACTTGAGAGGTTTGTGAGAGAAAAAAGCTATTAAAAAAGAGAGCCCGTAGAGAGACACATGAGTTGAGAGAAAGGAAGACATTAAAAAAGGCTCGTCAGAGAAAAACCAAAAAGAAGGTGAAGTTAGAGAGGGCAACAGAGAGAGAGAAAGAACTGGAGAAAAAATAAAAAAAGGATGGGTTGTCTTCTTCCCATGGTGTCTTCTTCCTAGGGGGCTTCGAGCATCCGTTTGACGCCCGTACGCAGCAACCCGCCGCCGACTCCATCCTTCCGGCGAACTGAGGACGTAGACGCTGCAGCAACCCTCCGCTGCCTTCCTGCTCCCGGCGAGTTCCGAACGCCGCTGCCGCTGTAATCCCGTGCCTCCGCTTGCCCGCCTCTTTGCAGCTCGAAGCTTCGAGCCATGCCTGTAACTCCCCCACCGCAGCTGCTGTCTCGCGGTCACCGGAGCTCCGAACGCCGTCGCCGTCTCCACTCCACTTCCCGCCCGTGACCGCGCCTAAGCCTGATCGTGATCACTACTGCCTCCGAGCACTCGACGCCACGAGTGCCCGCCTCTATGCCTGCAGCCCTCTCTCCGACGCCGCACCACCATCCCTGCCGTCGCCGCTCGTCACCCGTGCTCGCTCGTCACCGCGCCTGCACCTCCTGCCGTCACTGCACTACCGTCTCGACGCTTGCACCCGCAGCCGCGCCTTTGCTCGCCTGTCACAGCTCCTGCTGCCGCCGCTGCCCGTGTCGCGCACCGGCAACGCCGCCCACCTGCACTGCCTTGGTGCCAAGTTTTAGCCCCACGAGCCATCTTCAGAGCCCTAGTGATCCTGTTGCAGCTGTAACGTGCCTCCGAGTCCGAGCTGTCATTTCCCGACGTGAGCCACATCCATACGGCCTGTTAAGCCATCCGTGGAATCCCCGGAAGTAACGGCGAGCTGCTGTCCAAGCTCGAGCCTGACCATTCTAAACTGAGAAGTTACCGTACCGGCAAATCACTGTTCTTCTGAAGTCACCAACGTAGAGAAGGGGGGGCACATAAAGAGCAAATAAAAAAAAGGAATAAAAGACCACTTTCCTTTTCTTTGCAGGACATTCACGTTGGCTGGCGAAGTCCTGTAGCTAGGCTTTCAATGAGGATTTTCCTTCCTCGTAAATTTTGTGTTGCAGGTCATCCCTTGTCTTTTGAAGAAAGATGTGAGAAGCCTTTCCTAAGTATTGACACCCTCGCCGCATGACCAGCCAAGTTGCACGTAACCCGCATCTGTTGCCACGCTGCCCCTCCAGTCCGAGCTTGCCTTTTGTCGCGAGCTGCAGCGTGATTCTTCAATAGTTTCTTTTAAATGTTTTTCATGCAGGTTGAGCTTCCCCAAACGAAAGTCACACTTGACCATTGACTTCAGCTTGCGTCCTCTGCCAACGTCCGCGAACTCCATCTCCGCAAGTTCGCCCACACCGTGAGCCGTGTAGTCGCTGCCGTTCGTGAGTCCTTCGCAGCCGGGAATAATCTAAACTAGGTAGTTTTCTTGAACCAAATTAGATAGATTTATTTTATTTTGTGTTGTTTTCTTTATTTGAAATATTTCTCGATGCATCATTTAAATTCTCGATGTACCGCTTCAATTCGCAACCGCTCACGAATGTTTATTCCATCTATAAGGCTTTAAATGGAATAATTAATCACGCGGGAATAAAATTGATATCTTGATCTTTAAGGCTTAAGATCAATTTATTGATTTTATTAGCGAAATAATCAGGTTTGATTAGATATTGTTTCCAAATTCGAACAATGGATAACATCTTTGATGACGGAGGATGATTTGGTGCTTATCTTTTAATTGTTTTGTTTATTTCAAAAATACAAAAAAACTGCATTTGCATTTCATGTAGATTAGAATTGATTTTTCTTAGATAAAATTACATGATAAAATAGATAGTTTTTTTAATGCATGTTTAGATGATAGCTAGGTGAGATAATATCTTTTGAAATAAAGTGCATGATGAGATAATTTTCTAAGTTAAGATAGGATTCATATTAGTCTAATCCTAACTTAAAATAGATAATGTCTCACTTTAGTTAGATTTTTTTTTTTTTATATTTTAGCAATTTTAATTACGAATTTTCATTATAAAAATCATGTGCACGTCATATAGAATTAGGTTCATTAAATGCACGTCATTTAGTGATTCTTGCTAGGTTCACTAGAAATTGCTAGTCATTATAACTAGGTCATTTGGTTAATTTAGATTGCACATTTAATCGTTAGACAATTTTCATTTCAAATTTCATGAAAAATACCAAAAAGAATTGTCTTAGAATTAATTTTATTCTCCAGGATAGATTGCATGTACATTAAGAAAACACAAAAACATTGCATTTGCATCTAGTTTAGGCCATATTATTATGTCAATATCAATTCATATTAGATTAGTAGCATGCATCGCATAAAGCATGATTCTCATTAAATAAGTGAAAACCAAAAAAGAAATTGCGTGTTAATTAGAAATCATATTTAGACTGTCGATGTGAATTATGATCTAACATTGCAAATGCTTTCGTTGCTATAAGGTAAGTCCTTCAATTTATTCATCGCTTTCTTGAGTGTTAAATTGGTGGTTTGCGCACTCGCATGATCACCTTACATGTTAGGGAAATAGATTTAAAATCAATCCAAAACTGCCTGCAAAAATATTTTTGAAATTAAAAGAATGGTACCGAAAGGGCATTAGAGAAATCTAGTGTAACCAAGTCCCCGAACTCACAATCTCCGGTTCGTAGGAGTGAAGTAATTCTCCCATTACTTTACTTGGGTTTCTAATCAACCCACCAAAAATAGATTAGTGGCGACTCCATGATAAACATCATTTGCATATTAAGAACTTAAACCATAAGTCGTGAATTGGTATGGGCTTGGGACAGCTCGAGCTAAGTCTAGGCTTAGCAATCCATTAGCCAAACCCTTAGGTGGTCCAACCCGCTTCGGGGAGCTCGCCACAGCTTGGCGACTCCGCTGGGGACTTGAGTTAAAACTCTTAATGGACTTAGACCAATTTTTCTTTTCTTTTGAAAAATGTTTTTGTTTGGCAGCGAGGATCCTAGGTACGTCCCTAACGTTTAAGGTGTTAAATGTTCTTGCAGGATGGGAGGTATAAGGGGAAGTGTTTGCTGACCTTTGTTTTGCAGGGAGGTGTAGGAATGTATGGTTTACTTTCACTTATGAATTGTTGCTTGATATAAATTGCCGTGCATGCCTTGCATCTAGCACTACACTATTGCACACACAACCCGCCGCCGGACCTGGGCCGCATAGGATCATCTAGGATGGTATTGAGATGGATACCACTCTGACTGCATGCCCGCGGTACGAGTCGCCTATCTCAATCCCGAAATTTCTTTTTTGGTGTCAAGAGTACCCACCTCAGTCCGCATGCCCGCGACTCGGGTCGGCTCTTTGACCAAGCTGGAGTCATGAGGAACCGACTTAGTCCGCATGCCCGCGGCTAGTCCGATCATCCTTGTGGCTTCACTTTGCTAGGCCTGTCTAGAATAGAAATCGAGCCTCACATCTCATGTGCTTGACCATGTGGTTGCTATCGATTTTTCTTGGTGAAGTAAGTCTTCTATCCCTATACTATGCAATTTACTTTGTCATACTTTTGGTCCATCCATGACAATTTAGGTTAGTCATTCAATCTAATTCCTTTGTCAATTGGAAATAAAATGAGGAAAGTGCCATGCAATGAATCATTTGGAAAATAACAAAAAAAATCTTTGGAGAATTAGTTTTCAATTCATATCTAGGAAATTTGGTCTTGCTAGGGTGTCTATTTTTCTAGCTATTGTTTTTTAGAAAATTCCTTATTGTACAAACTTTTCATGAATAAAAGAAAAAATGAAAAAATTGATCAGATCATTGTCATGGATTGGCTCTTTATTTACACCTCGTGCTTACATATTTTCATTCATTTGAATTAGGTGATAACGGATCCCTCACGTTCGTCCATTATTACAAGGTTAAAAGCCAGAATGGCTGATCAAGTGGAAATGCGTGATCGTATCTCTACTATGGAAGACCAACTCCAGTAGTTAGTCACCTCTATGCAGCTTTTGACAGCTCAAATCTAGTCCCTCCAAGCGAATCCGACTCCTACACCTACTCTCCCTGAGATAGTAGTTCCGAAGCAGGAAAACAATGCCCAAGTGGGTGATGACGACATGCCCAAGCTAGAAGATGATCCATTGTCAGTCATTGTTGACAAGGCCAAACTTGACAATGTCCCTAAGACGGAGCAAGATAAACGCTTCACAAAGCTGGAAGAGAAAGTGAAGCAATTGCAAGAGTCGCAGAGTCTACTCTCGTTCGACTTGTTAGTTTATGAGAAGGTCAAGGTACCAAGCAAGTTCAAAATGCCAGAGTTTGAGAAATATGATGGCACTTCTTGCCCAAAGGCTTATTTGCAGATGTACCATGTACGCATGGCCCAACATGTCAAGAATGAGCCCCTCATGATTCAATCATTCCATGCGAGTTTGACCGGACCCGCACTGAACTGGTATATGATGAAGAATGTCAATCTTCTCAACACCTGGAATGAAGTGGCTGACGCATTTCTCAAGCAGTATAAGTTCAATATGGACATTGCACCTTCCCGAGAAGATCTTGAGAGGATGGAGAAGAAGAGGAGCGAATCATTTAAGGAGTATGCCATGAGATGGCGAAATCTGGCAGCTCAAATCACTCCTGAGCCTACTGATAAAGAATTGATGAAGTTGTTCGTCAAGACTCTCCCTAATGAGTTCCGTAACCGGATGGTTAGCACATACGTTGAAAACTTCAACCAACTTGTTCTCGTGGGAGAACAAATTGAGACGGGGATAAGAGAAGGGTGGTTTACTGAGCCATCTAACAAGAGGTTTTCTACCAAAAAGGAGAAGGACCTTGAAGCTGAGATTAATGTGACATAGTCTCAACCGAATCGTGATACATCCAATCACACTCCAGCAATTAAGATTTCTACTGAGCAACAAGGTGGAGGACATCAGCTCTCTGGTCGACGATGTAATGTTAGAAGACAGTTCACACCTCTTCCTGGACCCCTATCCAAAGTTTTGCCTGTCCTCCAATAGAAGGGATTACTCTCTACTGAGCCGAAGCGACCAAATCCTGAGCATTATCCTGCATATAATCCCTCTGAGAAGTGTGACTATCACATGGGAGAGGTTGGTCACTCCACTGATGATTGCTATGTTTTGAAGCATAGGGTCCAAGACCTCTTGGATACAAAGGCGTTCTCTTTCAGCAGTGATCAGAAAGACCCTCTGCCCAACCATGACGAAGGCACAAATGCTGTCACTGAGTGAAGAAGTTCTTATCTTCACACTCCTCTATGAAGGAGTCTTTTTATGCTTTCTAGGATTTCAAGTTTTTAGGATTTCCCGCTTTTTGAGATTTCCATCATTGCTTTCGTTTCTAGGATTTGTTTGTTGGCATTTTCCATTCCAATAATGTAATTCGTTTGATTCTTTTCAATGAAATTACAATTTTATAATGAGGACATGATGGGGTACACCAAACTAGTCCGGTGATGATATCCAACAAATGAAAATAAAATATCTTCCAAGGAAAATTCTGAGGACTAGGCTTCTTCATGCTTCCTCATCCAAAAAAATTCTTTAAAAAAAAAAATCATTTTTTCAAGTCATGCATTAGGTTAGCCCTGTTTAATTTTTTGACTCATTTGCTTTATATTTCAGAGCATTACTTTCTTGGCCTGATGAGAAAGCATCTGAAAAAGACACTTCAGATGACAAATTGGGGGCATGGTGGATTTTAGTAGTGACCCGACTGAAAAAAAATCTCGATCTGAGCCAAAATGGATGTGCAATTTGAATTTACTCTGATGTTGTATGGTATCATTTTCATACATGTTCTCTTGTGCAGGGGCGAAAATAGATTTTCAGTCTTGATTGATAGGGACAATCCAAGAACACCCATTGCTGAGACAGTTCCTTTGTGGGGCAATTCCCTGAATGAATACTTGGAACCATGTTTTGAGTGTGGTAAATTGTCTGTTTTGAAGTCACAAAAGCTTTTCATGCTTAAAGTTATCTGACTCTTTTGAAAAGAGAATTTTCATAGTGGTTTTGCCTATTTAACTCACCAATTTCATGTGGAGATTTGTCAAAATAGACAACTCAATGAAGTGACATCAATGCTTAAGAATGCTGAATGAGATGTGTCAGGATGATGAAGGGCAAACCCTATCCTATACACAGTCCCTTGCTCATATATTGGTGAGATGAGTGTAGGAAGTTCCATATCTGCAAGGTAAAGAGTTCTCTCGCAAAAGGTACGATGACCGAAATGATGAGAGGCAATTCATTTTTCTATCCCAAACACAACTGACAATCCATTGCTTAACCCTTTTGAGTCTTATACACTTGTGGAGATTCTTTTCAAATTACCCCTGTCAAGAACCACCCCACACCGGGGCAAATTGGACGAAAGATAGCACCATAAGGGTGAGGAAAATGAAAAGAAATTTTCTTGCTCTCACTTGCATCAATCTTCAAGTTGTGCTATTACATTGAATTCATGCGGTAATTTAAGTGCCTTAGGATGACGAAGAGCATTTCTTTCTCTATCCTACACACTTATATCCTTTGCATAGCCTACTTGAGCCTGCAATTTCATTTCTTTAAACCCAGTTGGTGATCATCCCCCACACTGGGGCAAGGCAAAAGGTAGATGAAGACCCTTGAAGGTTCGAGTGTTATTCAACGTGTAATTGCTTGATGCATGCATTGCGCGCAAGAATTGAAATGAAAATAGAACTAAGGGGCATGAAAGAACAGTGTGCCTGGTAAAAGCAAGGCCAATGCCCATGAAAAAGAAGCGAAGAAAAAAATGAATCAGAATTAGGGGCATGAAAAAACAATGTGCTTGATAAAAGCAAGATCAATGCCCCAAGAGAAAACACAAACATTGAAAGTCATATCCCTTATGAGGCGGTACATAAAAACTCAAATGCCGAGATTTACAATCAATAGAGTTTTGATATGAAGAAAATCTTCGACGGTGAAGAAGAAGATTGGTTGCAATGTCAAGATAATCACCAACTCTGAACCCTCTAAACACATTTTGAGCCTAACCAGCCTTTCGTTTCTCAACCCATGGACCTAACTTACGTTACGTCCCTCACAAAGTCTCTTCTGATTAGGGCACTTGAATTAACGTAGGAGTTCACATGTCTTAAGCATTGCTCGAAGAAGTGCGGGCAAGATTATTTCTTTCTCATTTTGCAGGGTTCTTGACTTGTAAACCCGAAGATATGCAGGGTTCTTGACCTGTAAACCCGAAGATGATTGCAGAGTTGTTCTTTCAATAGCCTTGACTCAAAGAGTCCCTTTGTTAAGCCATTGACCAAGCCCACATTACAGTCCCTATTAAAGACCTCTCAGATTGGTAAGGTCGTACTGCTTGAGAATACTTGGACCCTTGTTGGTATGATGAAAGTGAGATGGAGTGATTCCTATGATCCCACATTAATGGTTGGGGCAAAATAGCCTTCTTAATGAGAGTGAGTGAAAGTCCTTTCTAACTGAAAGTCTCTCATTTAGCATTCTTAAGAAATCCATGTCATTGTCTTGAATGACAATTCTCTCCTAAGGAAATTTGGGTGATGCAAATATGGTAAAGTCATTATGCATAAACCTTGATTGAATTGATGAAAATTTCACTGAATTTTGAAATGTGCATTTTAAAGTGGCTCAGATTGTCTACCTCTTTGGTGAATGCATAGAGTTTTGCTCTAATCATGTCTGACAGGTAATATTTCCTCGAAGACCGAGTAATACTTGATGTTCAAGTTGCTCCTTAAAGCCTTAAGATTCGGCGTGCTTTCGTAGCCCGGAGACCTTTTCACCGACCCGGCATGCTTCCGTAGCGCGGAGTCCTTTTCATGACCTGGCGTGCTTCCGTAGCCCAAAGTCCCCTTTCATTACCCGGCGTGCTTCTGTAGCCCGGAGTCCCTTTCATCGACTCGGCGTGCTTCCGTAGCCCGATGTCCCTCTTTACCGACCCGGCGTGCTTCCATAGCCCGGAGTTCCTTGATATGACCTAGCGTGCTTCCGTAGCCCGAGTCCATTTATATTGACCTGGCGTGCTCGACCTGGCGTGCTTTTGTAGCCAAGAATCCCTTTCATTGAATCGGTGTGCTTCCGTAGCCCGAATTCCCTTTACATTGGCCTGGCATGCTTTTGTAGCGCGATGCCCTTTTCATTACCCGGCGTGCTTCCGTAACCCAGAGTTCTTTTCATCGACTTGGCGTGCTTTTATAGCCCGATGTCCCTCATGATTGACACGGTGTGCTTCCGTAGCCCGATGTCCCTTTATATTGGCATGGCGTGCTTTCATAGCCCAGAGTCCTTTTCATTGATTCGGCGTGCTTTTGTAGCCCGGATTTCCTTTATACTGGTCTGGCGTGCTTTCATAGCCCAGAGTCCCTTTTCATTACCTGGCGTGCTTCCGTAGCCCAGAGTCCCTTTCATCGACTCGACGTGCTTCTATAGCCCGAGTTCATTTTCAGAAATTGAGAGTCTGAAATCTTCACAAATTCTTGACATCTCAGTCTGGATCTAGATGTCCCAAAACTTTTCGTCAAGTATTTCACTCTGAATGTGAATGTTTTTCGATCTTTTTCGTTATACCTTAGTCTGGATCTAGGTATTTCGAATCTTCTTAATCCAATATTCATCTCACCTAACATTGAGTGTCTATTGGTTCAGTCCCAAAATTCTTGACATCTCGATCTGATCTGGATGTCTCGAAACTCTTCGTTAAGCATTTCACTCTGGATGTGAATGTTTTTCGATCTTTTTCGTTATACCTTAGTTTGGATCTAGGTATCTCGAATCTTCTTAATCCAATATTCATCTCACCTAACATTGAGTGTTTATTGGTTAAGTTTCCAAATTCTTGACATCTCAGTCTGGATCTGAATGTCTCAATCTTTCTCGTTATACCTTAGTTTGGATCTAGGTATTTCGAATCCTCTTGATCCAATATTCATCTCACCTAACATTGAGTGTCTATTGGTTAAGTTCCCAAATTCTTGACATCTCAGTCTGGATCTGGATGTCTCAAAACTTTTCCCCGTTTAGGCGACCGTAGAATGGTACGGGTCCTAGACAACATCTATTTCCTTATTCAGGCGACCATAGAATGGTACGGGTCCTGGAAAGTGAATCCTCATTTAGGCGACCGTAGAATGGTATGGGTCCTGAAAAATGAATCCCCGTTTAGGCGACTGTAGAACGGTACAAGTCCTAGACACAACCAAGCAATGTTATACTGGGCGACCGTAGAATGGTACGGGTCCTGGACATGTAACACCAACTATCTCAAGTTACTCTACCCTCATTGAAGGTAAGTTATTCTAGGTAAGTTCCTTTATCACTGGCATTAGCATTTCCATGCATCATATAAATTGCATTTCAAAATAGGATTCATTTTCCAAAAACAAAAAAAAAAACAAAAAAACAAAAAAAAAAACAAAAACAAAAACAAAGAGGGATCCATAGTCCCGCCAAAATATCATCCATTGCATGTTCATGGTCAAAATTTAGGTATCATATTGTCTTTGAAGGCAACCTCTGCGAGCTCACCTTCAAAGAGGGGCAGCTGTTGACACCTAAATTTTGACTAATTATTTAGTAATTAATTGCATAAAAAATTAGGAATTAATCTTTAACTCCTAAAAAAAAATAGTAAAATTTTCATGTAGTTGCATTTGCATTGGTACCAAAAGGCAACAAGAAGCAGGGGCTCGCGGTCGATTACATGCGCGAAAAGGATGGTCTTTCTCCGCTAGTCTGAACACGCAAAAGAGTGAAAAAAAAATGAGGAAGGAAGTTCTTGCACGTCCGTTGTCTCTCCCTCATTAATGCATGCGCATGCATGCACAAATTCGGTGAAGCAAAATGAGCCCATGATATATTATATAATATGCTCTATCAAGTGTGGGTTATCGGTCTTGGTGAAGCAAATGAGAGATTTGCTGAAGAAAGAAGCAAATGAAAGCAAGAAAAGTCAAAAGTTGCGGCAATCCTATAGAAGGGAGGGACAAGTAGCCGCAAGCATGAAGCAAAGAAAAAAGAATCCATGAGCGTATCCATGAGCGTCCACTTTTTCTCTCCCTCATTAATGCATGCGCATGCATGCACAAAATGGGGAAGATGTGAGAATATACGCAAGAGAAAGGGGTCACAATTTTATAATATTTTATAGTGTGTTGTTGCAAGGAATTCTCTCCTTCCTGGAGAGCAAATCGGCCGGAGAAGAAAGTCAAAAAAGGGACATACATTATAATATATTATAGCAGCTAGTGGAGTCTTCAAGAAACAGAGAAGCAAGGTTCAACTTGCTATCTTGTACGTGGACGTGAAGAAAAGTTGCGGCTGTTCTCAATTCACACCGAAGTCGGCGGCAACATGAGGCGGTAAAGTCTGAGCCTATAAATAAGGCTTGAGAGTGCAAACGAAAAGGGGAGGCTAGAGGAGTTAAAGGAAAAAATCTATGAAAAAGGCCCGCGGGAAGCCGAGGAGTTGAGAAAAGAAGAGATTAAGAGAGATAGAGTCTCGTTAGAGAAAAGCAAGAGGGTGAAGTCAGGGGAAGGAGAACGAAAAAATTCACTTGAGAGGTTTGTGAGAGAAAAAAGCTATTAAAAAAGAGAGCCCGTAGAGAGACACATGAGTTGAGAGAAAGGAAGACATTAAAAAAGGCTCGTCAGAGAGAAACAAGAAAAAATGAAGTCGGGGAGGAGAGAAAAACCAAAAAGAAGGTGAAGTTAGAGAGGGCAACAGAGAGAGAGAAAGAACTGGAGAAAAAATAAAAAAAGGATGGGTTGTCTTCTTCCCATGGTGTCTTCTTCCTAGGGGGCTTCGAGCATCCGTTTGAGGCCCGTACGCAGCAACCCGCCGCCGACTCCATCCTTCCGGCGATCTGAGGACGTAGACGCTGCAGCAACCCTCTGCTGCCTTCCTGCTCCCGGCGAGTTCCGAACGCTGCTGCTGCTGTAGTCCCGTGCCTCCGCTTGCCCGCCTCCTGCAGCTCGAAGCTTCGAGCAACGCCCGTAACTCCCCACCGCAGCTGCTGTCTCGCGGTCACCGGAGCTCCGAACGCCGTCACCGTCTCCACTCCACTTCCCGCCCGTGACCGCGCCTAAGCCTGATCGTTGTCACTGCTGCCTCCGAGCACCCGACGCCACGAGCGCCCGCCTCTATGCCTGCAGCCCTCTCTCCGACGCCGCACCACCATCCCTGCCGTGCTCGCTCGTCACCCGTGCTCGCTCGTCACCGCGCCCGCACCTCCCGCCGTCACCGCACTACCGTCTCGACGCTTGCACCCGCAGCCGCGCGCTTTGCTCGCCCATCACGGCTCCTGCCCCCCGCCGTGTCGCGCACCGGCAACGCCGCCCACCTGCACTTCCTTGGTGCCAAGTTTTAGCCCCACGAGCCATCTTCGAGCCCTAGTGATCCTGTTGCGGCCGTAACGTGCCTCCGAGTCCGAGCTGTCATTTCCCGACGTGAGCCACATCCATACAAACTGTTAAGCCATCCGTGGAATCCCCGGAAGTAACGGCGAGCTGCTGTCCAAGCTCGAGCCTGACCATTCTAAATCGAGAAGTTACCGTACCGGCAAATCACTGTTCTTCCGAAGTCACCAACGTAGAGAAGGGGGGCACATAAAGAGCAAATAAAAAAAAAGGAATAAAAGACCACTTTCCTTTTCTTTGCGGACATTCACGTTGGCCGGCGAAGTCCCGTAGCTAGGCTTTCAATGAGGATTTTCCTTCCTCGTAAATTTTGTGTTGCAGGTCATCCCTTGTCTTTTGAAGAAAGATGTGAGAAGCCTTTCCTAAGTATTGACACCCTCGCCGCATGACCAGCCAAGTTGCACGTAACCCACATCTGTTGCCACGCTGCCCCTCCAGTCCGAGCTTGCCTTTTGTCGCGAGCTGCAGCGTGATTCTTCAACAGTTTCTTTTAAGTCACACTTGACCATTGACTTCAGCTTGCTTCCTCTGCCAATGTCCGCGAACTCCATCTCCGCAAGTTCGCCCACACCGTGAGCCGTGTAGTCGCTGCCGTTCGTGAGTCCTTCGCAGCCGGGAATAATCTAAACTAGGTAGTTTTCTTGAACCAAATTAGATAGATTTATTTTATTTTGTGTTGTTTTCTTTATTTGAAATATTTCTCGATGCATCATTTAAATTCTCGATGTACCGCTTCAATTCGCAACCGCACATGAATTTTTATTCCATCTATAAGGCTTTAAATGGAATAATTAATCACGCAGGAATAAAATTGATATCTTGATCTTTAAGGCTTAAGATCAATTTATTGATTTTATTAGCGAAATAATCAGGTTTGATTAGATATCGTTTCCAAATTCGAACAATGGATAATATCTTTGATGACCGAGGATGATTTGGTGCTTATCTTTTAATTGTTTTGTTTATTTCAAAAATACAAAAATACTGCATTTGCATTTCATGTAGATTAGAATTGATTTTTCTTAGATAAAATTACATGATAAAATAGATAGTTTTTTTAATGCATGTTTAGATGATAGCTAGGTGAGATAATATCTTTTGAAATAAATTGCATGATGAGATAATTTTCTAAGTTGAGATAGGAGTTAGATTAGTCTAATCCTAACTTAAAATAGATAATGTCTCACTTTAGTTAGATTTTTTTTATATTTTAGCAATTTTAATTACGAATTTTCATTATAAAAATCATGCGCATGTCATGTAGAATTAGGTTCATGAAATGCACGTCATTTAGTGATTATTGCTAGGTTCGTTTAATTAGAAATTGTTCATCATTGGAAATAGGTCATTTGGTTAATTTAGATTGCACATTTAATTATTGGACAATTTTCATTTCAAATTTCATGAAAAATACCAAAAAGAATTGTCTTAGGATTAATTTTATTCTCTAGGATAGATTGCATGCTTATTAAGAAAACACAAAAACATTGCATTTGCATCATATAGTTTAGGCCATATTATTATGTCAATATCATTTCATGTTAGATTATTAGCATGCATCGCATAAAGCATGATTCTCGTCAAATAAGTGAAAAAAGAAAGAAAAAAAAAATAAATTGCGTGTTAATTAGAAATCATATTTAGACTGTCGATGTGAATTATGATCTAACATTGCAAATGCTTTCGTTGCTATAAGGTAAGTCCTTCAATTTATTCATCGCTTTCTTGAGTGTTAAATTGGTGGTTTGCGCACCCGCATGATCACCTTACATGTTAGGGAAATAGATTTAAAATCAATCCAAAACTGCCTGCAAAAATATTTTTGAAATTAAAAGAATGGTACCGAAAGGGCATTAGAGAAATCTAGTGTAACCAAGTCCCCGAACTCACAATCTCCGGTTCGTAGGAGTGAAGTAATTCTCCCATTACTTTACTTGGGTTTCTAATCAACCCACCAAAAATAGATTAGTGGCGACTCCATGATAAACATCATTTGCATATTAAGAACTTAAACCATAAGTCGTGAATTGGTATGGGCTTGGGACAGCTCGAGCTAAGTCTAGGCTTAGCAATCCATTAGCCAAACCCTTAGGTGGTCCAACCCGCTTCGGGGAGGTCGCGACAATTATTCAACTTATGGATTGCGTTATAAGGATGCTTGAAATGAGCAAGTGTCATACGTGCATCTGCGATTAGTCTTCCTACCAAAATAGTCGCAAATGATTTAAATCTAGCAAAAAGATTAAGCACAAGGAGCAATCAGCAGTCTTGCTATACATTTGATTGCCCATCTCTGTTCGAAAACCAATTGACATTTGAAGATATGATCAGCAAAAAGAAATGATCATAAATTGGAGAAGGGAAAGCCAAAATTGTCCGAATCAATTTGACCTGTTGAGTTGCTTCCCAGAAAGAAAGAGCAAGAAAACCAAGTCATGTGACATAATTAAGCAGGTTCCGTACTCGGATCACTTGCTCCACCGCATTCAGTGTTAAGAACATGAGAACACAAACTCAGAAAGATTATTATGCTGCTATGGAGTTAACGAAGGCAGAGAATGAAAGCATTGCGAGACAGAGACTGTTGTCATTGAAAAAGGTCGGAAGAAGTGAAGTGCAAGTCGGGGCCGGGCATGTTATCAGCCGTGTGTCTACACAATGCGATGGAAATAAGTCGGTGTAAACAGCACGTGCCATGTGCTCAAAAGGAGAAGAGAAGTTTGTTATTAGTTCAGTTTTGATGTATAACAGAATAGATGAGATAGTTTTTTTCTCCTTTAAGTCTTTCAGTGGTTCTATTTTGAATAACAGCTGGTTCTTTCTTTTAGCTTCCGAGTCATATAGAAGAGCTTCGCCTTCTTTTTCTTCATTGAGTCGATGTAACAAAAAAGTAAGAAACAGAGGTAGAGCACACCATTGAAATGTGCTCTGTGTTGTATTGTATATACTGAGAAAATACAAAAGAGAAGAAAGTTTCATAATCTTTCTTCAGTGTTCGTTCATCTTGTTCATCTTCACATTCAGAAACATGGCAAAGAATTCTTGAAATTGTTTTGATTCTTCCTCACGTGACATGGGTAAAAAATTTGTCGGCACATAATCTCTATATTGACTTTCATTTTTTTTTAACAGCGGAGGGGGTGAACGGTGTACATTAGGAGGACAGAGAGCCGCCGCGCCCATCGCGGGGATGTATTAGGGCGAGTTTGGTTCGGCCATCCCATGATGTGGATTTTGATCCTATCCATCGTGTCGATGGCTGCAGTGAGGACTTCTCTTATGTCGCTGTGTTCACAGCAGTGTATTAGCCCTTCAGAGCAAGTATTCGAAGGCATTAGGCTTTTTGCCTTCTAATCTTGGGACCACAAATGCCCAGCTGCATTGGCCTCCTCGTGGATGCGTCCAAGCCCGGCGTGATCGGCTATTGATCCTTTGGTCACATAGAAGATGCAGATGAAGCCCTACGCGGGGGAGCAAGTCAGATCAATTTCTGCAGGAATATCAGCTACTAAAATGTTGTCAAACATCATTCCTCTCCTTTGCTTACAAATATGGACATATGTGAAAGCGTGGACTTGAATAAAATTCGTAGAGCTCGAACTCCATGTTTCGCTCTCTAAAATGGGAGTTTGGGGATACTCACTACAATTGGTTCTTGGGAATTAAGAAGAAACCTGCTATCTCTCCTTTAAGTTTGTTTTTGTGTTAAATTGAATTTTAAATTTTGCTAAAGTCCTCGTAAATTGGCCTCGGTCTTAATTACGCTAATATTCTTCGCTCAACCACCACCAGATATTTTACACACCATCTTAGATATGAGTGGCTAAGATCAAAGACTAAAGTTCTCTAAAGTAATTTTGCCAAAAAAATAGAGATATGTTTGTGGCACCCCTCGATGGCCCTCGATCCGATTAGGGTCACCACAGTTCGCTTACCATTCACTTTCCTTATTAACATATCACTCTGATACCATTTCAATTACAGCGGGTCCATACAACCTTGGGGGTTTATACATTTTTTTTTTATAGGTTCCTTGCGCAATTCATATACGGACGCACATCCAACAAACTACCTTCACTATATTCAGAAAACGATGCACACCAACTAAACATCTTATATAAGTTAAAGTTGTACACTTTTATTTACATAAAGCAGATGGACATCTTTAGTCGGTACATCAAAATGCCGTAGTCTTCTATATTCGGCTACACTCCAAAAGATAACCGACATCTCTTCCAACAGTCATATACTTAAAGTCCATCGATCAGTGTCGGCCTCCCAAAAGTTCCCTCATTTGCTATCCTTCCCCTCGCGGTCATATCCAACTGCTCAATCCATCTATTGATCTGAAATGTTGGTCCCCAAAAGGGGTGAGTACAACCACTCAGCAGGTAGAGAAATCCAATAACAACTCAATGCATCATGCAAATCATACATGCATTGCAGGCGTTACTTACCTTGAAGCCATGCGCATATTATCATGCGTCATCATATCATGGTATCATTATATCATACATGTCATCATCATCATGGCATCGTCATATCGTTCATGTCTAACCACATATCATCATCATCACTATCATCATCATGCATATCATCATGCATGTCATCATGCCATATCATATATCATCATCACTATCATCATCATGCATATCATCATGCATATCATACCACGGGTGATCATCATATCACATCACATATCATCATCATCATCATCATCATCATGCATATCATCATGCATATCATACCATGGGTGATCATCATATCACATCACATATCATCATCATCATCATCATCATGCATATCATCATGCATATCATACCACGGGTGATCATCATATCACATCACGTATCATCATCATCATCATCATGCATATCATCATACATATCATACCATGGGTGATCATCATATCACATCACATATCATCATCATCATCATGCCATGGTTTAATTTCACGTTTAGCTTTCAATTTGATCACCACATCACCCATTCCTCAAATCATCAATTTCATCATCCCCTCGGGCAAAGACCTCCGAGGCTTCCGGCATTCAGCCATCCCACGCCACCGGGCATCCGGCCCCCCACATTCTAGGCATCTCGCATCCCAACTGGCATCACGAGGCATTCCCTTCGGGCAGAAACCTCCGACAGGGCTTCCGGCATTTACACTCCTTGGCCGGGCATCCCGCACCCCAATCCTGGCATCGCGAGGCATTCCCTTCGGGCAAAGACCTCCGACAGGGCTTCCAGCCCCCCACATTCCGGGCATCCTGAATCTCCCAGGGAAATCCGGCAATGTATCTCTATACATTCCAGCCATCATCCTCCACCACAACTATCTCCTCACTTATCATTATCCACATTTACCATTATTTTAATCTCAATTTAACATGGCATATGGCGTGACATCACACAAGTCATACTTGGCATAGGATTCACACATGCATCTCAATTCAATGTCACATATATACCAAGACTTTATCACACATGCCACATAAATAAATTAAATGGAATCTATGGCCAATAAAATAATCTATTTTATTTTATTTATTTTATTTATATCTATAAATTCCCAAAATTATAAAAATTCAAGCAATTATTAAACAAACCAATAGGATGATAATTACATGCAAAATTCATGGCCAAATTCAATTTTTACAAAATCTCACAATTTTCACAAAACATCCTATGATTCTCGGATGAAACCAGAATGCACGGTTTCCGAATAAATTCAATTAAAATACCCATATGGCCTCTAAAACTTATGAAATTTTACTGGGTTATAGCCAAGACATTTTCGTACAATTTTCTCATCTAACACTCAAGAATTCGACATGCAAACAACATACAAGCATGCAAGAGAAGCTAGAGGACTCCCACTTGCCTCTAGACCACATGAACAGCGGCACACCGGCGACGGACAAACGGCGGTGGCTCCTTCCTCTCTCGGCCTCCCTCTCTCGGCCGCACCCTCTTCCTCTCTCTCTCTCCCTTTCTCTCTTGGCTGAATGGCTAACCAGCCATTCTCTCTCCTTTCCTTCCCTTTTATTCCCCCTTAAACCTCATCATTAGCTTGCCTCCCCAATGCCCAATGCATGCCACCCCTCTTGCCACTTGTCACAACACATGCAAGATGGGCTTTGGGCTTGGGCTTGGGCCTTCATGGGCTGGTCGAATAGGGGGCTGGCGTGGGCTGGTTGGATGGGCTTTGGGCCTAAAAATCAGCCCACCCCCTCCTATTCCTATTCCATTTAATCCCCAATTAAATAAACACCTAATTTCAACTTATAAGCCCACAAAACTCTATAATTTAAATCAATAAAATTCTACTTATAAAGTGCACCACCAAGAATAAGATTTTCTATATCAATTTGTACTTTAATGATTCCTTAGGTCACTTGAGGACACACCTCCATCCAAACAATCATCCCTTACAATGCTTGGCCTTAGAATTTTCGGCCCACTAACCTTTTAATAATCTATTAACATTTTCCACTTAAATAAATACATATCTTGCAAAAGTAATAAGGCCATAAAACTTGTAGTCACAAATCCATAAATTTCCAATTTATAATACACATGGCCAATGATAGGATTTTCTTTCCTATCAAATAATTATCCATTAAAAGCTTGGCCATAAATCTTATTGCAAATTATGGATTAAATGGCCATAACTTGATAATACTTCCATCACTTATTCATAGACTTTAATGTAACTAGAGGTCATTATGAATTTTGGGATGCCACAATGTCAAACATCATTCCTCTCCTTTTCTTACAAATATGGACATTTGTGAAAGAATGGACTTGACTGTTGTGACCTCGCCGGGCCCTCCCACGGGCGCTCGGAGGCTAATGGCTCGCTAAGTGCAAGCTCAGTCCAGGCTTTCCCTAACCCACTAATTTACGAATTTATGGTTTGAGTTTTTAGTCTATAAGTCATTTTTAAGGTCCCGATCCTAATTTTTTTTGTTGCACAAGAGTAAAATTTGTAGAACTTGGACCCCATGTTTGGCTGTCTAAAATGGGAGTTCTTGGGAATTAAGAACAAACTTACAATCTCCCCTCTAAATTTGTTGTTGTGTTGAATTGAATATTAAATTTTTTTGAGTCCTCGTAAATTGTCCTTAGTCTTACTTACGCTAATGTTCTTCGCTCAACCACCATAAGATGTTTTACACACGATCTTAGATATGATTGGCTAAGATCAAAGACTATTCTCTAAAGTAATTTCGTCGAAAAATTAGAGTTATGTCAAACATCATTCATCTCCTTTTCTTTCGAATATGGACATGTGTGAAAGCAAGGACTTGACTATCACGATCTCTCTGAACCCTCCCGTGGGCACGTGGAGGCTAATGGCTTGCTAAGTGTAAGCTCAGTCTAGGCTTTCCCTACAAGTTATTTTCAAGTCTCTTATTTTAATTTCTTTGGTTGCGCAAGAGTAAAATTTGTCGAGCTCGGACTCCATGTTTGGCTCTCTAAAATGGAGGTTTGGGAAAACTCACTACAACTGGTTCTTGGAATTAAAAAGAAACCTACCATCTCTCCTTTAAGTTTGTTGTTGTGTTAAATTGAATTTTAAATTTTTATAAAGTCCTTGTAAATTGGCCTCAGTCTTAATTACGCTAATGTTCTTCACTCAACCAGCACGAGATATTTTACACACAATCTTAGATATGATTGGCTAAGATCAAAGGCTAAAGTTCTCTAAAGTAATTTTGCCGAAAAGTTAGAGATATGTCAAACATCATTCCTCTCCTTTTTCCTACGAATATGGACATAGGTGAAAGCGTGGACTTCACTATCGCGACCTCTCGGAACCCTCATGCAGGCACTCGGAGGCCAATGGTGTTACGAAATCGCACATCGATTTCAGAAAAATAACGTTCGCAAACAATTCACTAAGCATAATATAATAATAGAATAACAGAATCAGATGAACACGCCAGAAAATTTGTTATCGAAGTTCACCCAAACCTGGGCTACGTCTCCGCACAGAGGCACTCTGTGAATCCACTAGGCTTCGAAAAAAAGTTGGAATACAACGATGATCTTTTCTCAAGATCAGGGTACAAAGAGATTGAGAACCCTCATCAAGAAAAAAACTTACTTTTTTCTTCTCTTTTTTTCTTACCTCTCTATTTCCTTTTTCAGCGTCTTGACAGCCAGCGTCTTGCCATCGCTAATATAAAGATATCACTTTTAACCTAAAAGGAAATCTGATAGAAAAGACAAAAAAGCCCTTAAAAACAAATATTTGGCTTCATCTATGATAATCTCCCACATGAAGACAAATATACCCAAGCACCAAGCAACTTTGTATCCATCTTCTTCAGAAAATAGTAGTTGAAAAACTTATGCCTCTATGATACTCCTCATCAATCAACATGGAGTAATACTAATGGTAGTAGTACATAAAATATGCTTCTCTCTGTCTACTACCTTGGTCAACATGTCAGCTGGATTCTTCGAGCCATCAATCTTCTGTAACTTTAACTCATTATCTTTTAATGCTGATATGATAAAGTGATAACGCTTTTTGATATGTCTAGTCCTTGAGTGATAAGCTGCATTCTTTGCTAAGTGCACTGCACTTTGATCATCACTCCAAAGTGTGCTGACTGGCTGTTTTCAATGTAACTCCTCCATATAATCTTGTAACCACATGATTTCCTTGGAGGCTTCTGTGATCGCCATGTATTCTGCCTCTGTCGTTGATAAAGCCACTATTTTTTGTAGTTGAAATACCCAACTCACTGCTGTACCTGCAATTGTAAAGACATATCCAGTGGTACTCTTACCACTATCTCGATCATCCGAATGATCTGCATCTACATAACCCTACAACTCTAAAGATGTACCACCATAACAGAGTGAGTAATTGGAAGTACCTGCTAGATATCTCAATATCCATTTTATTGCATTCCAATGCTTTCTGCCTGGGTTCTGCATATATCGACTCACAACTCCCATTGCTTGTGCAATGTCTGGTCTCGTGCTCACCATGGCACACATCAAACTCCCCACTGCTGATGCATATGGAACTACCGCCATCTCATCTTTCAAAGCCTGAGCGCTTGGACACATATTCTGGGAAAGTTTGAAGTGACTCGCTAGAGGAGTTGCAACCGGTTTTGCCTTTTCCATGTTAAATCTCTTTAACACCTTGTTCACATAGTCTTCCTGCAACAACCATAATTTCTTATTTTTTTCTGTCCCTGATGATTTTCATGCCTAAAATATTCTTGGCCTCTCCCAAGTCTTTCATAGCAAACTGTGATGATAACATCTTCTTCACTTCTACGATTCTCTTCATATTGAAACTAGCCACTAGCATGTCATCCACATATAAAGAGAGATACACAATGTCACCATCATCATACTTGTGAAAATAAACATAATGATCAGATTCACAGTGTGCAAATCCTTTTTCATTTATGAAACCATCAAATTTTAGGTACCATTGCTTTGTGGAGCTTGTTTCAAGCCATACAAGCTTTCCTTCAAGCGACATACCATGTGCTCCTTACTTTTGACTTCAAAACCTTTAGGTTGTGCAATGTATAGTTCTTCATCTAAGTCACCGTGTAACAATGCTATTTTTACGTCTAACCGCTCAAGATGAAAATCCTCCACTGCAGCTATACTTAGTAGAACTCTAATTGATGTCATTTTCACTACGGGTGAAAATATCTCGGAGTAGTCGATCCCTTCTTTTTGAGAAAAGCCCTTGACTACAAGTCTCGCCTTGTATCTAATACTACCTTCTGCTTCATTCTTAATCATGTACACCCATTTGTTTAATAAAACTTTTTACCTGTGGGCAACTTGGTCAACTCCCAAGTTTTGTTTTGAAGTAACGAGCTCATCTCGTTTTTCATAGCACACTCCCACTGCAAGTGAGACGTGTCTGCCTTTGCCTCATCATAAGTCTCCGGTTCTCCTGAATCTGTATATAAGACATGGCTCAGAACAGTATTAGCTGATGGATCAAAAATTACCTTTGACTTTCTCACACGTGTAGACCTCCTCAAGACAGGTACTTCAGGGTTGTTAGTCTGCTCCGAATCATTACGTTCCTCTTGAACTATCTCTTTACTGATAATAGGCTCATCTTGAACCTCTCTTTCAAGTGCACTTTGATCTACTTGAAACATCTTCATGGGCATTGTGTCTAATTCAACATACTCTGGTTCCACTACCTTCTCATGCTCTGTCTCTGTCTAACGATCCTTGTACATCTTTTCTTCATGGAATACCACATTGCGACTGCGGATGACTTTGTTATTTTCATAATCCCAAAGCCTATAGCCATACTCGTCGCCACCGTATCCGATAAAGACGCACTTCTGGGATTTAGCATCAAGCTTTTTTCTATCCTCCCTATCAATCAAAGCATATGCAATACAACCAAACACCTTTAGATGTGAATAATTAATTTTTTTACCTGACCACCGCTCTTATGGTATTTCTCCATCCAACGCACTAGATGGACTTCTGTTGATAAAATAAACAGCTGCATCAACTGTGGCAGTCCATAAGTGTAGTGGGAGACCCGCGTGTAGCCTCATGCATCTCGCACGTTCTAGAATAGTCCTGTTCATCCTTTCAACTACACCATTCTCTTGAGGAGTTCTAGGAACGGTCTTTCACCTATGTATACCCTCTCGACTCAAAAATTCTGGAAATTCCTTACTCGTGTATTCACCACCATTATCAGATTTCAAAGCTTTAATCTGATAACCTGTCTCTTTTTCTACCATGGTCTTCCACATTTTGAACATCCCGAATACTTCTGATTTTTCTCTAAGAGCATAGACCCAAGTCTTCCTTGTTGCATCATCAATGAATGTGACAAAATATCTCTTACCACCATAAGAGAGTTCCTGAGTAGGTCCCCATATATCAGTATAAACCAACTATAGCTTCTGGCCTTTACTTTGTCGCCCATTCAATTGGAAACTAACAGCATTCTGTTTTCCATAAATGCAACTCTCACAAAACTCTAACTCAACTTTTTACAAACCTGGAAGTAATTTCCTCGAGTGTAACTGCTTTACACCTTTTTCACCAAGATGTCCCAAACGATAATGCTAAAGAGTAGATAAATTACCTGTAGCCATTGTAATTGAAACCATATCACTGATATTGTCTCTTTGGAGAAGGTAAAGTGTACCTGTACGTTTTCCCTTTGCTACTACTCTTACCCCTGAGGTTATCTTCCACTCTCCGTAGCCAAAGGTTATTACCAAACCTTCTTGATCAAGTTTATTGGTTGAAATCAGATTTTTCTTTAATTTCGGAATATGCCTAGTTTGACGCAAAACTAGACGTCCTCCACCTGATATGTTCACAGTCACAGTTCCTTTCCCAACAATGGGACACATGTGGCCGTTTCCCACAACCACTTGTCCGAAATCTCCACTGGCATAATCATCAAATATGTCTCTTAGCGAGGTGCAATGAAAAGAAGCACTAGAATCAAAAAACCATTTATCTGTCATCAAGTCAAACCTTGCTGACAAACACAAGTTATCTAGTAAAGATTCATCGCTAACCACATTAGCTCATTGATTCTCATCTTGCTGCTTCTTTTTGTAGGCTTCACACTGAAACCTCCGGTGTCTGGTTTTGTGACAAAACCCACACTCATCTTTTGCAACCTGTCTCCCACCCCTTGGTTGTGATCTGCCACACTCGCTGAATTTTCCTCTACTTTTACTTCTTCCACGGTTCTCCACTGCGAGTGCCGTTGAAGATGTTTTCTCCCAAGAGAAACTTGTTTCACCGACCTACATATGTCCGTTTCCTCTAAATTTTGAGTATGTTATACCTTAGAATCTTACCTACAACTTTCATTAAGGACACGCGATCAAATTTTAACTGAATGATTTTATAAAAATCACAGAATCATACTAGGTCGAAGTAGCATTTTCCCAGATCCAGTTTCTTCAAAAGAACAACAATTTCACTTACCTATTTTTATTCATTTCCTCAAAATTTTTGATATGTTTTACCTCAAGAAGTAAACTACAACTTTTTTTAAGAAATCAAAGTGAGATTTTCGCAAGAAAGCTACTTTACAGTCCACGAAATCACTGAAGGTCCGCACAACAAATTCTAGATCTAACTTCTCCAAAGAAAAATCATTTGACTAACCAATAATTGTTTGTTTTACCTCAAATTTTAGTATGTTGTTTCTTAAGATGTTTTCTACAACTTTCATGAAGAAATCAAAACGAGATTCCAATTAAAAAGTCGCATGCAGCTCACAAACTCATGAAGGATCATACTGGTTTTTCCAGGAACAGCATGCTAGGCCAACAAATCTCTCCCCAAAGCTCCGAAATCTCATCACTTCCACCACAACCAAAAATTCACCATTTACTACACACATCACAGCAAGCAAAGGGTAGGTTTTAGGACTCTACTTGCCTCAAATTTAAGCATAAAACAGCGATGAACGGCGGGCAAGGCGGCGAATGAACGGCGGCGAGCTAGGCTGATGATCAGCGAACGGACCTCCTTCCTCTCTCTCACACACACGGTCTCCTCTTTCCCTCTTTCTCTCCTCTCTCTCTTCGGGCGACACACTCTCTTTCTCTCCCTTTCCTCACCTAATCCGCCCCCTCTTCCCCTCTAATTCCCTTCCCTTCATCATTAGCCATCATTAGATTATGCATGGCTTGCTACACTTGGCAACTAGGAAAGAACACTTGGCAATTTGCCATGCAAGATGGGCTCTATCTGGCTGGGCTTGGGGCCAGCTTGGTCGACGGCCCAATGGGGCTTCATGGGCCTGGCTTTGGGCCGGGCTTGAATGGCCGAAATGTGGGTGATCGTGGGCTGGGTTTTTGGGCCGGCTTGGCCTAAGAATTTCGGCCCACTACCCTTTTAATAATCTACTAATATTTTCCACTTAAATAAATACCTAACTTGCAAAAATAATATGGCCATAAAACTTGTAGTCATAAATCCATAAATTCCAATTTATAAAACACATGGCCAATGATAGAATTTTCTTCCCTATCAAATAATTATACATTAAAAGCTTGGCCATAAATCTTATTGCAAATTATGGATTAAATGACTATTATACAACTTAAGGGTACTTCCATTACCTATTCATAGGCCTTAATGCATCTGGAGGTCGCCATGAATTTTAGGATGCCACACATGCACCAAGATCAAATGTGATAACACAAACACAATTAATCTAACAAAGAATCCAATTCTTCATTCAAGAGCAAAGTACATAGAGATTCGACATCACTTTATTAAAGATCATGTTCAAAGTGGAGAAGTTATGATTCAATTCATTGATTCAAAGAATCAACTGGCGGATATATTTACAAAGCCTCTGGAGAAAAGCCTATTTGAGTCTATTCGCACCAAATTGAACATTACATCTATTATCCATTAAAGTCTGAAGGAGCTCAGACTAAGAAGTAAAGTCTGAAGGTGTTTAGACTCAGAAGACCAAGAGTTACGACTGTAAGTTATTTCTATTCCAGTATTTTAAACTTGAAAATGTACGGTTACTTATTAATTGCTAATTGATTGAAATTATCTTTCCAAGTTTTTCTTTTTCAAAAAGGCAGTTATCAATTTCGAAAAGACAGTTATCTTCAAAAAGGAAGTTATTTTCGAAAAGGTATTTTTATTTTTCCTTTTACGACATTTTGTTTACCTCGCTTCACTTGCTTTATATACTGCCGAGATTCGTCTTCTTTGTTTTTACACTGAAACCCTAGAATACAAAATTCCCACTTGCTTTCACTTTCACTTTCGATTTGTCCAAAAGTTTTCACATTTTTCGAGCAAGTTTGTGAATTTCTCCCGTGAAGCGACAATGTCCTCAAGAAAGTCTTCAAGGATTGCAAGGATGGTTGAGGGTCCTACGCATTTTGACTTGACCGAGGAAGAAGATTCTTCTCCATCACTGCGTCCGAGTTAGCAACAACCTTCTTAGCAACATCAATCTTCCCCACCGACTCAACCAAACGATGAAGTTATAGAGGAGGCTGAACTTGTAAGAACGCTAACTCCCAAGGTTGCTTTCAAACTTTACTCTAATTTGAAGAAAGGAGGAACGCCGATGTCCTTGATCGATGAATTTTTAAGAGATAGAGGATACAAGAATGAAACATTGTTCTTGCGGGAGTTGGAAAGGTTAGGAGTTGTAGAGAAAGGAACGGCTGAAAGAACTTTTGCGAATTTCCCGAGTGACCAATTCTATGGCACCACAAATGAACCACAAGGACTGGATGACGATGAACGGATGTTTACCCACTTTCAGCCTAGAACAGGTGTTGCTGCAAATGTTGTTAGTGATGATTCAAGTCTTTTCAAATCGAAGAATCACAAGAGGGTTTATTCGAACCTTATGAAGAGAGAAGTTATGAACCCTAGGAGTGTCGACTTCGATTTCCTTGATTCAATAAAAGTCAATATGCGAGAGAAGCTTGCTCTACTACAATTGGAACGCTTTTGTTTTGAATCTACTGTTGCTTATCCAGAACTCACTGCATACTTTTACTTGAACTTATCTTTCTTGAATGCAAACAGTTTTTCTTTCACATTGAAGGACAAGGAAGTTTTGGTGGATATGGACACGTTGGCTGACATAATTGGGGTGGAAAGAATGAGTTTCCAACTAATTAGCATGTCTATTGCTCATGCTACTCTGTCGTTGGTGAAAGATAGGGATGTTGAAGGCAAGATTTCCTACACAAGGATGAATGCCTCTAACATCTTGCTACACAAGATCGTAATCAACTGCATTCGTCCCAAGTCAACATCCAAGACTGATGTCTCTCGATCTAAAGCGAAATTGATGTGTGCCATCAATACTGGATTTAAATTCTCTCTGCCTCACACCATCTTGTTTCATATGTACCGAACAGTGGTGAAGGATAAGGGACAACTCCCTTATTCTGCTCTTATCATGCATCTCTTTAGACACTTTAAAATTCACATTTTTGCACAATTATGTTTGACAACCATCTCTCCAATGGTGATTGGTTTCAAAATGGTCACAAAGATGCGTTTGAAAGAGTTGAACAAGGTGTTGGAGCGTATAAATGAGAAGTCTCCCATTAAAGCAAAACAAGACTTTGTTGCAGTGAAGAGGAAAGGCAAGGAGCCCATGGTTGCTCCAGTAAAGAAGAAAAGAACTCTCATCTTACAAGATGAAGAAGATGAGGATGAAATGACTCTTTCAGCTTAAGAAACTTAAAGTGTTTTGTCAGCTTTCATGAGACAAGAGAAGAGCCAGAAGAAGGAGAAAAAGAGAGAGAAGAGATAGAGAAGGAAGATGACGAACAGAGGAGGACAGAGGAAGAAAGAAGAGAAGAGGAAGAAGAAGAGGAAGAAGAAGAGAGAGAAAGAGAAAAAGATCAGGGTCAAGAAGACTCTTTTGAGCCAACTTTGGTTGTCTCCCTATCTAGTAATTTTGAGATGGTAGGAACTGGAACTACTGACACGTATCACTCTGAAGCTGAACTTGATCAAGAAGAAATCTTACCTACTCCACCTGAAGGCAACAAAACAGGGGGAGCTGTTGGACCAAAAGGTATTTTTTCACCTTTATTTACTAGTGATGTAAGTCGTTTTGCAGCAGACCCAGAGGATGTGTATGCCTCGCATTATCCAGAAGCTTCCACTCATAGTCATGGTGGACAATCTGCTGAAATTCTATCCATTCTCAAAATCCCTAGAATTGACTCGGTTGGTCCTAGTGCTGCAACAGCTCAAATAGAAGACTTTTCGAGACTACTAGAGATTCTATTGGAAGTCAGGAAATAGCAATATGCTATGGGATATGAGATGCAGGGTCTCAAGAATGCTTTCATGACCACCTCAGTGTCTTTGCATGACCAGTTGAATGCCTTAAAGAATCAAGTGCAGACTATAGTGTAGGGTGAAGATTTTCATTCACTAAAGCAGAGTTTTGAAAGGCTTGAGAAGACAATGCATTCTATGGGAGAATTCGAGCTTGTTCGCCTTCCTAAATAGCTTTAATTCTCTCTATTTTCAACCAACTCTTTTTCATTTGTTCTCCACTTTTTGTTGTTGACAAAATGGGGGAGAGGTTTGATGTAGATTTGATGACTTTTTGTTTTAATTGTTGGACTTATCTTTTATTTGGTGTGGTTGTGATTTGGATTTGTTTGGACTGATGATGCTTGCAAGTAACTTAAGCTATGTTATTGATTATGGTAAAGATAGTTGCTTTTACAGGACTAACATGTTTTCTGTGGTTGCAGAATCGCTACTATCCTTATCTTAATCTCTAATTATCTTTTATAAAGAATCTTGGTTTGCTTAAGTGTTGTTTTGCAGGGCAAAGTGTCCAAATTTGCGAGAAAGTTTTGTCACCATCAAAAAGGAGGAGATTGTTGGAGAAAACTTTCTTATCTATTTTGAAGTTGACAAAACGTTTCCATCAGTCTAGTCTAAAGACTTGCAGACTCTATCGTCAAAGTCTGAAGACCTCCATACTCAAGATTTAAAGTCTACTCTCACTAATAGTTTCCAAACTGACGAATAAAAGATTTATCTAATGAAGAAGACTTATCTAGATGCAAGTATATTGTTAAGGATTTGGTTCGTACGGTTGAAGAAGATCTCACGGCTGGAGATAGCATCTTGTGATCAATTATTCTTATTGAAATCAATTTGAATAATTAGATCCGTTGATTGGCGAAGTATACTTGGAAGGTTCTACTTATGGAAACCTAGATCTTGATTGTATGGACGAGCAAGATTGGTGGGCTATCATCACATTCCTTAAATAACTTGAGATCTTCCTAATTGATTATGTCCAACGGGTACATTGTAAGAACTCCTTTGGAATGTGCCAACGATTACAATGGCATTGAGGAGCATATAAGGAGGACGCTCAAGTTATTCAAGTGTGTGCATGAAAGAAAAATTCAAAAGTCTGAAGCTCTTAGTTCTTTGATGTTTTAATTTGTTGAGCTTAAACTGTACTCAAAAGAGAGATTAAATACTTGTGAGACCTTGAGGAAGTGTAGTAGAGTCTCTACACTATGGAATCAAGGACGTGAGATTGTAAAATCTCATTTGGTTCTTAGTGGAATCCAGCCAGTGGGCTGTCAGTGTGGGAGAGTGGATGTAGGCTTGGTCTAAGCCAACCACTATAAACCTTGTGTTTCAATTCTCTTTCCCTAAACTCTTTACTTTAATTCAACCTTATATAAATGTTTTCAGTATTTTATAATTTCAGTCTCCTGTTTTCATAAAAGTCGAATTAAGTTGTTAAGTCTTGCAAAAACTTCTTTAACACCTATTCACCCCCCCTCTAGGTGTTCATACTAGCATTATCAAACATACTGCTTGGCAATAAAAGAATGAGTTGCTCCAGGGTCTAATAAAGCATAAGCAGCATGGTCGTTCAACGAAACCATACCTGTGATCACATCAGGGGCATCCTCTGCCCGACCTTGGGTGAGTGCATACACAGTTCCCTGAGCTAGGGGTCTCATCTGTCCACCCTACGATGCATTCTGTGGCGCGTACCCTCTGATCTAATATGTGGCGGTGGCGGAAATTGCAGTTGTCCTCTTGGCTTTCTAGGATAATCTCTAGCTAGGTGACCTTGCTAGCCACATTCAAAACAAGCGCACTTTCTTCGAGGGCACGGGTTCGACCCATGTCGTCTTCCACAAAAGTGACACAATTCATTCCAACTTGGCCCTGATTTTCCAATTCCACCATTCCTGTTGGGCATAACTTGAAACCTTCCTCCAGACATGGGTCTCTTCCCATGTTGGATCCTTTCTTGGTGCGAACTAAACCTCGATCAAGACGAGGCGGCTTGCTCGTTCAAACTTCTCTCTAACATCTGAGCTCAGCGGTAAACTTCTCGATATTCTGTCAAATCCAATGATATCAGTGGTTGCTTTAGTTCAAGATGAAGGCCGTTCCTGAATCTTCAAGCTTTTTCTTCGGGATCTTCTATCAACCTCGGAGCATACTGAGAAAGCTCCGCGAACTTGACTCCATATTGGTCAACAATCATTGTCCCCTGATGGAGACGTTGGAACTTTTCCATTTTTTGTTCTCGGGCGCTTCTTGAGAAGTACTAATCATTGAACGCTCCGAGGAAGGCATCCCACACCGGGACCACGCTTTCCGGAAACACTAAACCTCTAGCGTCTCTCCACTAGGTATTCGCATTACCTTGCAGCTGGTAGACTGGGAGGACCACTTTCTCTTCTTCAGAGCACATCAAAAGTGCAAAAAATTTCTCGAGATCTTGGATCCATAGCAATGTAGCTTCCAGATCTTCTGCACCATTGAACCTCGGTGGGTTCAGATTCAAGAACTGCTTCACCAACTTGTGAATCGACCTCTCTCTCTCTACACTATTGCATTCTCGGGCTGAACTTCAACGGGTGTAGCAACAGGTGCAGCAACAGGTGCGGCAACAGGTGCGGCCTTAGCGGCAGCGGCAACGACAGCAGTAGCAGCGGCTGCAGCAACGGTGACTTGATTTTGGGCCTGCATCCTTATCAAGTCTCACATAGCTTTGAGCGCCAGCGTGATCCCTTCCATTCTAGGATCACCAAGGGCTACTACCCCAGCACTAACAGGAGGTGGTGCTACTCCACTTGTGCCGGCTTCAGCTTGCGCTCTACCTCGGCCTCCTCAGGTACCAACCCTTGTCGGCGTTCTACCCCGAGTCACGGGCCCGATAGTACTCTTCCTAGGAGTCATTTGCTCATGATCGCTCATCTTGCAAGATCCTTAGGGAAACCTGCTTTTCAATTCCACACCTAATTAGAATTCAAGCGATCCCCACAACAAACAATTCTACCAGTCAGCTATCATAAACATGCACCAGTATGAAATTAAAGGCCTTTCCTACTAACTATCCCAACGACCATTGCACTTTACCACTTCAATCACTAACCACACTCTAATACCACTTAAATGGGGATGTCACGCCCTTGTCCTCCGAGTGCGTGCCCATCCCTCTTGGTCGATTAAATAGTGATGTCCCAGGACGCATCGCCAACCCATTTATTTTATGTGCACATGTGGAAGCAAATGATAATCCCTAGACAATAACACAATGGGATAGGAAAGTAGGGCCAATATTTTGAAAACCAACATCACACTTATATATACATATCACAATCAGTTATATACAATACTAACTGGTATATATATATATATGTATCTATATAATTTCTACAAAACAGGGGGGTTTTAACAAAACTACAGATCCTCGTCGTCCTCTCCATCATCCTCCACACTCCAACTGGAGCCTTCGGCAGAATACATCGGGGACTCTAGTTCTTCAAGAGTTGGGTCTACCGCGTCTACGATCGAGCATTGAAGAGGATCTGCAGTACCTTTTCCAAAAGAGACCTCCAGAACATATAGAGGTATCTCATATTCCAGCATGGGACCTTCTCTCTAGCCATCCTGAGCCTAACGGTACCATGATCGGTATCGGTGGGACACCTTATGGGTGAGACCTGCATCGACCCAAACTATGGACCCTATCAGCTCATAGGTCCAGCCCTTAGGGTTCCCATGCAACAGAATATAAGAGGTATGCTCTGTAACTTTCTTAGGCCGTCCAAAAAAATTCACGAGCTGCCATCTAAGGACCTGAAATGTTATCCCACAATGGGGTGAGACGACGTCTCAACGAGTTCTACCCCCTAAGACCCGACTAGGAAGAAAATACGCCCTAAGGCTACCTAAGCACAATCACGAGTTAGAGGACTTACCTTGGCCTCGTCTCTTCTTGCAAGTTAGTAAAATTCGAATAACCATTCAATCATTTCAACCAATCAGATTGACCCATCGATCAATCGACCTAGTCGATTACATGTCATCACGACCTTTTCTCAGTCGGCCAAATCAATACTCTCTATAAAGTCCGACCACTTTGTGGACAACTTATTTTAAGCTGAAAATAGATAGTAGCTTGCCTTAAAGGCTAAAAAAGAAAATAATATACTGCCCTCTCTCTCTAAGATGACCTATTGAGCCATCGAGCTGATATAGTCTACTAACAATGCTCATCAAGGCTGTGCGAACCTTACTTGCTCACCGAAGTTGTGCGGACCTTAATTGCTTACCGATGCTGTGCGGATCTTAATTGCTCACCAAAGCTGTGCGAATCTTAATGCTCACCGAAATTATGCGATATTTAGGGTATACTGTCACTCTAAGCTGAGGTATCAAGCCCGCAGGCTAATACGGTATACTATTCCAATCAACCAATAATTTCTCAACTTTTATCATACCCGATAAAAATATTCGTGTGTGGGTACACCGTTGGCTTTAGCCAAAATACAATAATTTCATTTCCATAAATCCCATCATTTTATATGGTCCACCAAAATATTTTTGGTGTTGTAAATTGACGCTCGGTTATTTTCCAATTAAATACTGAAAATAAATAAATTTAGGAATAATTTTCCAAAATCACAATTCACATGCAATTAGTACAAATTAGAAGTCAATTAAATAAACAGATTACACCACTGTGATCAGCACAAAATTTTGGTCACTGACTATCCCGGTCTAATTTCTGAAAAAAAATTAAATAATTACGAAAAATAATAAATAAATAACAATAAATAGAACTTAGGCCCGAAAAGCCTAATTAAAAGCCGAGACGAGCTCGGAAAATTTCCGAACCACTCTAGTTAAATACTAGAGCTTGTCTAGGTTGTAATTACACTACTCTAACCACCTAACATACAATAACAATTAATTAAATTGCTAATCTAATCTAACTATCCACCTAATCCACACTGAACTTAAACTAAACAACCCTTAAGCTTCATTAACCTACTAAGTAAGGATTAGTGAGTTAAACTCACTTATTCCACGATCCGCTCAGATCAAAATGACGGGGATGTGGAGGAGCTCGACAAACACCAAAGCGGGCTTGCCAACCGGGGTCAAGAAAACCTCCACAATGGGCTGAACAGTGCTGCAGAGACCCACTCGGCTTACCCTTTGTTTGGTGCTGGTTGGTGGCTATCGAAGCTTCTCCAGTGGTTGGCTGAGGTGGGAGCCATTGGAGACGAGCTAAGGGGGCTGAACTGGGTCCAGGCGGGGCTGATCGGCAGTAGAACAGTGGTGCACGGTGGCCTGAGCTAGTCGAAGGACCTCCTGGACGTGAGGACGGGTGGAGACAACGCAGCTGGATGGTGCGAGGTGGAGGGCGCGCAAGAGGCGAGCGAGCGACGGCATGTGGTGGCGACTCGGCAATTGGAGGGGCTGCTGGCTCAATCTTTTGGGCTGCTAGAGCTGGAAACACGAAGAAGAGGAAGAAGATGGGGAGTCGACGGAAGTAGGGGAGAGGGAGAAGGAGGGGGACCAGTTGCTCTCTTGGGGACCACTTCACTCTCTCTCTTATCCCTTTGTCCCCCATGATTGGCCCACCAAACCTAGTTGGCTTCCACATCCCTTTTCCATACCAATATGCCCCTTCTAGAAGGCATGAGGTGGTCTAAAAGGTTGGGTCCATGGGGTATACGAATTTACAAAGGAGTTGGCACCGATTGGACTTCAATCTTTTTTTTTTAATCAATTCAATTCGGCCTCTGAAACATCAACCGTCAAGTCCTCAATCAAATTGGTATTTTTCCTCACCAATTGATCCCATTTGCTTCCCACTTTCACGATAAAAAACGGTCCTCTAACTTCTCTGAACAAAAACAACCCAAACTCAATTTTTCTGCAAAACTCGACTTTTTCCGCGAAAACGTCGTTTTGTAGAAAAAATCTTTGGAGACTGAGTCGACGTTCTTAAAATAACCTGTGACATGACAGAACTTTCAATTTCTGAAATCGAATTCAAATTCGTGGTTAATTTCACTCGCACGTTTTTAGCGTGACTAGGCTACCGGGTAGCTTTTAGAAATTTTTAGTGCAAATGACCCGTGGTCAATTTTCTTCAAGCCATAATGAATCTCTTCGACACATTGGCGACTCTCGGTTGTCGTGAAAATCTCGAGGATTCAAATGCGGACATAGGGTACCAAAACAATAGAAAAATCAATTTAGTGTCGGTTGACGAGAATTTTGTAATTTAGTGGAACCACCCACGTTTAGCCACGCATCTCAGTCGAACCGACCCATCTATGATTTTTAATCGATCTTACTTTGCTGAAATGATCTATGTAGATGAGCACGGTCGAGTAGTCGATTTCTAGTCGAATCTTCAAGTCTATTGCATTGAAATTCCTTAATGACTTCCCTAGATAGTCGAATTATCTCAGGAGTGATCAGCTTTGAGAATAACACTATAGGCGTATCGATGAAAAACCCAATTTAATTTAATAGAAAACAACATTGAAAATTCGGGATGTTACAATATAGCTAGCAGTCAATTGACGTTTCACTCCATGAATTTTACAATATTTATCAAATTCATTTGAAGTGAATTCTCCCCCTCTATTTGATCTCAACGTCTTTAAAATAAAGCCACTATACTTTTCAACATAGACTTTAAATTCTTTAAACTTCGAAAAAGCTTCAGATTTTTCTCTAAGAAAATATATCCATGTTTTTCTAGTAAAATCATCCACAAAAATTAATGTATATCTTTTTTGTGTGAATGATTCCACCTCAATAGGGCCACATATGTCTGTATTTACCAACTCCAAAGGTTGTTTTGCTCTTTTGGTTTTCCAACTGGAAAGGATTCTCGATGTTGTTTTCCAACAAGACATCCTTCGCATGGGCGATCTAGAATGTCAATCAAAAGCATGCCGGTCGCCATCTTTTTCTGGACAAGTAATTTTAGTCCACGAAAATTTAAATGACCAAATTGAAGCTGCCACAACCAGTTGTTATCTTTCATCATCGCTTGAAAGTTCAAAAGATTTTTTGTCTGAAGAGTAAGAGGGAACATTCGGTTCTTTGTCATCCGCACTGTTGTGATCAATTTATTGTTTACACCCATAATAGTGCAAACTCCATTTTCAATGTGGACTTTGTGGCCTTTTTCGGAAAGTTGCCCAACATCTAATAAGTTCTAAAAAAGTCCTGGCACAAAATAAACATCTGCAACAATAACATTAGTACCATCTTTTGAGTTGATATTAACATCACCTTTGCCCATTACAAGAACTTTGGATTTGTTCCCAAAATTAACTTCACCGCAAACCGTCTCGTCCAAGTGTGAGAATAACTCTTTTGGCCAGTCATATGATTATTGCACCCAGTATCAAGGTACCAAAGGTTGGTGTCCACGATGCTTGAGTCATCCTTCTTGCATGCTAGCACCACGTTTTCCTTAGCATTAATGGTATGCACCAGTTCTGCCTGCTCATACGCCATCTTCGCTTGACATTCGGATTTGTAATGTCTGAATTTGTTACGCCTAAAACACTTGACCTTTGATTTGTCACGTGTTTTATATTTTCCGATGGAATTGAAATTTCCATGTCCGCATCCTTGGCCACCTCCACGACCTCGGCTAACTTGATGGCCTCCTCGACTTGATTGAGCGACCCGACTTTGCAATGCTTGCTCGGAATTCGAACCGATAGACTTGTGATTCATTCTTTGCTCATGCGAGCATAATGAACCCATCAAATGCTCCAACGTCATGGTTGACACATCTTGCGCTTCTTCAATTGCCGCGACTACGTAGTCAAATCTTTCAGTCAAAGACCTCAAGATCTTTTCTACGATTTGAACATCTTGGAGCTCTTCACCATTAACCCTCAGTTGGTTAACAATGGTTTGCACGCGATCAAAGTACACCGAGATTGATTCAGAGCCATCATGTATAAAGACTCAAAATCACCTCGAAGTGTTTGAAGCCGCATTCGTTTGATGTGATCATCACCTTTGTAGGATTGTTGCAAAATATCCCATGCTACTTTCGCGGTCTCTGCCCTTGATATTGTTTCAAATATAACTTCCTCTATGGATTGAAAGATCGCAGACAATGCTTTTTGATCTTTCTTCCTGGATTCCACCAAAATATCTTTCTCCTTCTTTCTTAAAGCATCGAATGCTTCAGCATTAGCCACTTCAGTATAGCCATTCTTCACAAGATTCCACAAATCTTGCAATTTGTAAAGAACCTTCATCTGGACATACCAATTATTGAAATTCTTTCTGTTCAACTTTGGAAGTTGCATTTGAATAGAACTGGTGGATCCATTTCTAGCTCCAATACCAAATGTTGGAACCAAAAGAATGACAATAAACTTTGGAAACTTGGAATAAGAACACTAGAAATCTGAGGGAGAAATTTTTATTGAAAATGCTTTCTCTTATTTGTGTCTTCGTGGACTATGGCTTGTGGCTTGATTTACAACTCACGACTTCATCCCTTTATATAGGAATTGAAGTTTACAAATGCCAATGATTACATAACAACCCACAAATGTCAATGATGGGAATTTAATGACTCAAACAAAACAGCCTCAAACATGTAATCACAAACACAATCAAAATGCACAATAAAGTAATAAAAGTCTTTAATAACTTCCATTCTTCAAATCCATGTAGCCTACCATAAAGTTTTTATGGCTCCTTCAATGCTTGCAAGTTTCTCATCTAGCAATCATCATCCAATAATCAATTTTATTTTATTTAAACATGTTATATACATTTGAGGATTTAACTTTGCCACTAGTGTTTTTCAATCTTGTAGTGAATATTATTTGATGCCTTCAAAAAGGAAACTCGTTGCTCATTGAATCTCTTCTGCTATCTCTGGTTTTTATGTTCCTTCTAATCTAGATAAAATTAGCATGAAGATAATGCAGTTAATTATATTGCCAATGACTTCTTTTTTCAAATACTATAACCTGCGATGATTTATGAATGAACGTCTTTTAGCTTACCAATATTTTTTGGACTTCCACATATCCTAGAACCTCTTTCTTTGTTGATAAGCTCGCTGAATTTGACTAGTACATAGGCTTGGTTGTATGAACATATCTTAATTTGTCTATCTGCAGCAGCCAAATGAGAAATCACGTCACCATATTTGTCCCTCAAGTGGACGAACTAATCATCGCCCATGATATCCATCAAAAGTTTCAAAGCTTCTAGTGTGTTATACTTCACGCACAAATGCAGTATCATTTGGCTATGTTTGACAACACTTCGGGCCGCAGGTCTTGCTTGAACCAAGAGTTCCAACACATTCACATGGCCCTTTCATGGCTGCAACATTAAGAGGGTTTCTTCTTTCGTAGTTGTCACGGACAAAACATATTTCAGGGTTGACTCTTAACAAGCTTGCCACTATGTTAAGGTACCCTTTTGTTGCTGCTCGGACTTGCGAGCTAGTGTATGAGAATCCTGCTCTCTTGCTAGCTCGGCCTTGCAAGCTAGGACCTCTTCCACAAATTTCCATTGTCCGAGCATGGCTGCGATGTGCAGAGGAGTCTCGGTGTGATTCCCGGTCATGATTTGGTTAAGAAGCATCTTATCTTTTCCAAGCAACTCAAGTAAAGAAGGCACATCTCCTTTCACGGCGACTTGGTAAAGCTCAGACTCCATGTTTGGCTCTCTAAAATGGGAGTTTCGGAATACTCACTACTCTATTTGGGGACTTGAATATATATTGCCACGTAGTCAACCTTCAAGGTAGGCTTGACGAAGAGCGAAAATGATTAGTGGATAATTAGTTCTCTCTCATCCGCAGGTACGTGGCTCAAGTCTCTTTTGAGTCTGGACATCATTTGATCATGCAAAACAGTCGCACTCCAGTCATGCAAAATTAGTTGTGAAATCATTTCATCCGTACAAACATGTAATTACATAACCTAGGCACTTTCCAAGAAATTATACTCTCATATGGTCGTGTTAGGAAGATGGTTACATATGATAATAGTACCATTAGCACATTGGATTCGGTCTTTTCAATACGGTAATTCCCAATGATTTCGAGCTTGCGAATGGTTTAAGCTCAATGTGGAGGCATTAGCCTTGCCATGCCTCCAACAAATTCTGCCAAACAGAGTTGATCTTCATTTTCTACCATGATGGTTGGAATCTCGACTTCGCGGTCAAGGCTCACAGCCATGTATGAGCCGCCGTCGCTAAATGTGTGGACGAGCTACCTCATGAACCATGGACGAGGCCAGATCTGGAGGCACAAATGCATCAAGCTTTGCCATCGAAGTCGCCAGTGCTGTGTCCAGGCCGAACATTGATGCGAGTCCAAGCCAAGCCACCCCTCCGTAGTCATAATGGTTGCCTCCATCTAGAGTACAGGCAGTAATTTTGTTATATCAGCTGCTGACGTAATACTTCGAACATATGTCAATTTGTAAGTGAATCTAATAGATAAATATTTGCCACTTCCAACGTGGTACCATGGAATGATCGAATATTTTTTTAAATCATCCCATTTAGATGAAGATACCTCGGATGTTTCTGGACAAATACGCTTGGACAAATGTTGCTCATCGCTTTATAGACCTAGTCAAACTCGGCAGCGCAGATCGGTTGTAGACATTCGGAATCTACTTACAACTAGTTCTTGGGGGAATGAAGAAGGAACTCGCGATCTCTTCTTTCAACTTTGTCCCTGTCCTGTACTTACGAATATGGACATATATGAACCCACGAACTTGACCTACATAGACTAAATGCGTACATTCTCCCCATCAAATCGTCCCGAGATGCATCCCCAAATTTCCTAAACACGGCATGTCAACTTGAAAAGCTCTTTTTATAGTCTTATTTGAGCCTGCACATTACCTTATTTTTCAGCTAAGATTATTTGACTTGATGGATTGTGGTAGGAAAGATGCTTGAAATTAACAATAGCGTCATGAGTGCATTTACGCTTAGTCTTTCAACCGACATAGTTGCTAATGATTTCGAGCTAGCAAAGCACAATGAGCAAGCAGCAGTCTTGCTTTACATTCGATTTGCCCATTTTCGTTCCGGTGAAATTTGCGATCCATTTCATGAACCATCCAGATTTCTCCAGCGGCTGTCCAACTTGCAATCTGGTAACTACGTCGAGAGCACGCAAGTTGAGAAATTCACAGCTGTCCAAGATTGAAGAAGAGAAGACAAAAACTACAGCTGGAAGTCTAAGGTGGCTAACATCTTGAAGACTCCCGTGAGCAACGAGCAATTTGACAAAAAAATCAAAATGAAATTGTCCCACTTGTAGTATAAAGTTGTAGGACGAAAAAATCCTGTAAAACAAGTCAGCTTTTCTGCAAGACATGAAGGAAATAAAAAAATAAAAAAATCGATCCATAACGTTTATGTCAACTTTTCTGTTTGAATGCGTTTAAGTTTAAAAAATTTTGCTTTTTGGACGATCCCTCTAAAATAGAGAATGGGGTATTCTAACGATATTTCTAGGATCCATTCCTTTCGTAAAAAATATCACGTTTCCAAAAAATATTTTTAGAAAGTCATTTTTCAAAAAAATGACTATTTTTCGATGTTCGGCTTAAACTTGAAAATAGAGTGGCAAAAATTTTCCATTGTTCGTTATCTGATTTGATTTTTCAGAAAAATTACCATAAAAATTGGATTTTAATTTCTTTAATTGACCAAAAAATTTTAATTTTAATTTTTCATTTTTTAAAATAGAAATTTTAAATATTTTTATTTTTAAAAAATCGAATTTTTATTATTTTTATTATTTTTAATTTTCTTTCTTTTTGTTTTTCTTCTTCCTTCCTCCTCCTTCCTCCTCTACTGTTGCGTGCCTTGATGATGGCCGACTACTTGGCGATTGACCAAGATGCGGATCGCTAGATCCGGCAAGCTCGAAGTCGGGTCAATCCAAGCAAGCTCGAGCTTTGCTTTGAGGCCGGCAAGCTCGTGGCTCACCCGATTCGGTGAGCCCGGCAAGCCACGAGCTTTGCCGAGGCCGACAAGCTCTTGGCTCGCCCGATCTAGGCAAAACTAAGCTTTGCCGAGGTCGATGAGGAGCTCGCCGACCTGTGGTGAGGCTGAAGTTGGCTTGTGGTCAATCGCCAGCCACTTGCTATGAATAGCGATTGACCAAGGAAGAAGAAAAAGAAATTAAATACTCAATTGAAAAAAATATAAAATAAATATAAAAAAAATTTCCCCACTTTTGCAGGTGTTTTTTTTTTCAATAGTGGATAATGTTTTCCTTGACTAATTCATTTTCCGTGAAATAAATGCCGAAAAATTTGGAAAACATTTTCCTAAAAATTATTTTCTATGGAGCGAACGAAGCCCTAATGACTTTATCCTCTATTTCTATTTGAGACTCTTTAGCAAATGTATTTTGCTTCCACCGAGCTAAAAAATGCCCTATTGAGTTTCTTCCTGGATAGAAAGAGCAAGAAAACCAAGTCATGTAACAAAATTAAGCATGTTACATACTAGGGTCACTTGTGCGACTAATGTAAAAGTTTTGTTGGCACGTAATAATTTTCATTTTGACATTCAATCTTTTAACAGCGGAGGCGGCGATCGATGCACATTAGGAGGACAGAGAGCCGTTGTGCCGCTGGGGATGTATTAGGGCGCGTTTGGTTGGGCCGACCCACGATGTGGATTTTGATCTTGTCCATCGTATCGATGGCTGTGGCGAGACCTCTCGATGTTGTTGCGCTCACGGCGTTGTATTGGCCTTTCAGAGCACACATTTGAAGGCGTTAGGCTTTTTTCCCCTTCTAATCTCGAGATCGCAAAGCGGCCACGCAGCTGCATTGGCCTCTTCGTGGATGGATCCAAGCCGGGTGCGATTTGGCTGCTTATCTTTTGGTGACGGAGAGGATGCCGATGAAGCCCTGAGCTGGGGATGTATTAATCTCACTCTCTAAACCGAGACTACGCACGGCTGAGGCGTCGGCTGAAGCTCTCCCGCTCTCCCTCAATTGCTCGGAACCCTCACCCTCTCGGTCTTTCCCTCTCCCAACTTTGATCTCTAGCTCCTTGAAGAAGAGAAAAACCAGCGAAGGAACCCCCTAACAGCTTCTTCCTCTCTCGCTTTTAAGCTCCGGCATGCATGCCTCATGCTTGTGTGCCAGTTGCTTGCTTGCGGCCCGGCCCTAACCACCAACTTCCGGTCGATGCTCCGCCTCTATCGTGTTCCCTCCGTCCCACCTACCTCGTCCTTCTCTCGCCCTCTTTGTCCATTCTTTTTACCAGCATGAGGGGAAGAAGAAGGAAAGAATGAATGAAGGAGGTTGGGTCGGGCGAAGAAAGAAAGAGAGGAGACCGGGCCGGCCCGATCGAAAATAAATAGAAAAAGAGGAAAAGAAAGAAGGCTAGGCTGGCTTAGACCCAACCCGATCTCGCCTTTGTTTTTTCTCTTCTTTTTTTAAATAGTTCTTTTAATAAATTTTCTTTTTCTTTCTTCTTTTTTATTTTTTATTTTTTCTTTTTACAAAAAGGCCTCTATTTCTATTAATGCAAATGCTTCTAATGTCTATATGCCATGCAATTTAATGAAAATTATTTTGTTAGGGGTTAAAATTAATCTCTAATTTTCTAAGCAATAAAATCATATATAAAATGGTAAAACTTAGGTATCAACAGTGGTGTAAAGTTGTCATTAATTATCTAGACCAATGCTCTTTTCCTCATATTCAAATGAATATCTTTTAGCTTTTGAGTATTTCTATAACATTCACGTTTTCTAAAATTGCATTTTTGGTTAATAATCACTTAATATCATTAGTACGAGGCTTGGTTATAGGAACATACCTTAATTTGTCTATATGTAGTAGCCAAATATAAAACCGTGTTGCCATTTTCATCTCTCGAGTTGATGAACTAATCATCACCCGATATATCTATCAAAAGCTTCAAAGTTTCCAGTCTGTTGTGCTTCACACATAAATGTAGGATTGTCTGACCAAGTTCAATGAGAAGATGGGTTGCTTCAAGTCTCATTCGAATTAAGAGTTCCAACACATCCATACGTCCTTTCATGGCCGTGACATGAATAGGGTTTCTTTCGTATTTGTCACTAGGGATAAGCATCGATCTAGGGTCAACCTTGGACCGACCGTGGACCACCCTAACTCGATCTATCTTGATCCGGTTCTTAAGGGGATTGGGTTGGTTCTTAGTCCTGGCTTGGACCTTGCACTATGCAAGCTGATTCTCAATCCTAAGAGTTTAGAGTTGGTCCAACACAAACTAACCTTATACTTCATATTATATGTTATACTCTATATCTAATCTATTAATATTAGGGTTAATACCATAAAAAATCTCAAACTGATAGAAATTTATCATAAACTAATTTTTTGACCGACAAAAAGTCAAACATGATACACTTGTGACAAATTTATCAAAAACTATTTTTTTTACCACAAAAAAGCCCAAATTGATATATCTGTGATAAATATAGTTTCCATTTAATTGGATTAACACCGTAAAAAATCACAAAACTAGTACAATTGTGACAAATGGAGAGTAAAATCTCAAACTGGTACACTAATTAACTGTCACGTGTTATCTAACTTAACAATTTAATAGTCTAATTTAACAGAAACAAACAAAGAGTAAATTTATTACAAGTGTACCGATTTTGGATAAATTTGTCAAATGTGTACTAGTTTTGGGTAAATTTGTCACATGTGTACCAATTTAGAATTCTTCGTAGTATTAGCCCTATATATTATATGCTTTTGTCTACTCTAAATTATAGCGCCTCCTCTTTTATTTTATCTTTACAATTTAGTTTATCTTGCAAATTAGAATATAGAAAGAAATTCAGTCCTAATTTGACCAAAAAAAAAAAAAACCACTTTCACTCGACTCAGCCTTGCTCCCCCACCTTGGCCTCTCTCTCCTACTCCCCTCGTTGCTCACTTCTATTCACTTGCCTCTATTTCCTTGCCTCGCATGTTCATTTTTGGTTTGTTGCTTTTAGGAAGTATAAATTTCTATTGTAACATTATCTTATATTTATGTTTAATATGTATTAGCGTTCATAATTTAGTTACTCAATATCACATTATTGATGTGACATCCTGATTTTCCAATTTTGTTTTCAATAGAATGAGTCGGACATTTCATCTACGCGCTTATAGCTCCTTTCTCTGAGTTGGTCACTCATGAGATAACTAGTTTATCAGGTGAAGCCGTTAAGGGATTCTAATGCATCAAGACTTGAGAATTCGACTAGGAAACAACGTCTCGACCGAGCTAATCTGCAAGGGTCATTACGGCACAGTTAAAAATCGATTAGAGATCGGAGATAGGTCGACTCAACAAAGGTATGCGATTGAGTATGGGTGATTCTACCTAATTGCACAATTCTTGTCAATCGGCACTAGACCAATTCTTCTATCGTTTTAGTACCCTATGTCCGCATCTAAAACCATGAGATTTGCTCGACAATCGAGAGTCGCCAATGTGTCGGAGATGTACATTGTGGCTTGAAAATAATCAACCACAGGTCAAATGCACAAAAATTCCTAAAAGCTACCCGGTAGATTAGGACGTGCTAAATTCGCGCCAGAATGAAATTAATCGTGAAATTGAACCCGAATTCAGAAATTGGAAGTCCTGTTGTGTCACAAATCATTTTAGGAATGTTGACTCATCTTCAGACGATTTTTCTGCAAACCGAGTTTTTCGGCGAAAAATCAAAGTATGGTTAATGTGGTTCGGGAAAATGGAAAGGGCCGCTTTTGGTCGCACTTTTGGCATCCAAGATGGTTCTATGGTCAAGGAAAAATGTGGATTCAAGTGTGGTTACATTGGATGATTTTATGAACTTCAATTTGGCTCAATTGGAAGAGAATTGGATGAAATTAAATGAAATTGTTGTACAAAGTTACAAAATTCGTATGCCATGGGGGGAGGGACATTTTGCACCCATTGGCAAGCTTGTGGAGAAAGCTTGAGGAGAGAGAGTGGCTGAGGTCATGTGATGTCATGGTGGGGGCAAAGCCAATGAGAAGTTGGCAAGTGTTGAGCTCCAGAGAGCCCAAGGAGACCCCCCACTCTTCGGCAGCTTCTTCTCCCTTAATCCAAGGCTTTCTCCATTGTTGTTGAAGGAGAGAAGCTTAGCAAAAACCAGAGAAACCGAGCAGCAACAGCCCTCCACCATCGCATGCCCATTGGACCCCATTTCCATCTCTGTTTTCCCTCGTTCCAGTTTCTGCTCCAGCTGACCTTTCGCCAAAGATTCGAGTTAAAAGTTGTCTTCTCGTGAGAATTAGCCAACACTCCACCCACCATTGTGACGAGCACACCTAACCCGTACCGGAGCACCTTGTCGCTCGCCGGAAAGATTCTTCGGTAGTTCCGTCTAAAAATCGGCGATGAGAAGCCAACGGTCGTGGACCATCTAGACCGGCCTGGTTCCTCCTATTTCGCCCGTTTCACGGTTTTCAGCCATTTTCTCCCCATTACCTCCACCCATACCAACCACCACCAAGATCCCCTTAACCCCTGGGAGCCGCTGGTTGCCAACCACCCGCTCGCCATAGCTCTAATCGGCCCGTTTTCGCCGTTGAAGTTGCTGATTTCTTCTTTGCAGTTCAACCCAAATTAGAAGTAGAAAACCAGCAAGCCGTGAGGTCTTCGTGGCCTATTTTCGAGCCCTTCCCGGCCTTTGTTGTTGTCGCTGCTTGGAGGATTGTTGCCCGCCTCACCATTGCCATCGCCGTGGACTCACCGGAACGCAAATCTGTGAGTTTATCCTCTAAACCTCACTTAGAGAGGTTAATCATGCTTAAGGGATGTTTAGATTAAGTTAAGTGAGGTTTAGGTGGATAGATTAGCGTAGTGTAAGCTAATTAGATTAAGTAGTTGGATTAGTTTAGTGGATAATTAATTAGGGCTAATTATATGTTTAGATTAGTGTAATCTTGATTAGGCCTTAATTAATTATTTTAGATTATTTAATTATTTCGAATTTATTTAATTATTTATTATTTTCCGAAAATAATTTCGAGATAGCTAGTCGATAGAATTCTATGCTAATCGCTGCGATATATTCAGATTATGCATTTGATTGATGGATTGTGTGAATTGAGTGTTGATTGTGAAAAGTATGGATTTTATTAAGAAAATCCCGGGTGTCGGGTTTTGACACCGAAAATGGATTTTAATGATTATATCAAACAGTGGGGTTTGAAAAAGAAAGGTGTTAGCTTTTCTTGTTTGAAATAACGTGGACCCACACACAACTACTTTCTCGGATGTTTTTAATACGAACAAAAGAGGCCATGATTACCATTTTAATCGAGCCATTTGAGTGAAATGCAAGGTATCCTGGGCCGACATTGAATGGTCGTGTGATGGTTAATGTGAAACCGTCCTGAGCTGTTGAGCTGGACGTACCCTTCATGGGATACCCCTATATGGGAGGCCCCACATCAACGGGCTTGGGTCGCAGTTGATTCTGGGCCTATACTTCTTTGGGAGCGCCGTCAAATGGTGACGAAGCCGTGCTCCGCGGTGAGGAGACGATGCCTGGCCATGGGCTAGTAGATAGCCGAAATGTGAGTAGGCTATGCCCGTGTGTGGTAGTGAATAACAATTGGAACGCATGTTGAGTGTTGCTGATGAACCGGATTATGGGACGGAATTGTGTGGCATGGTATGGGACGTGTCATAACGATTTAGTCTTATAATCAGGACTCCTATAGTAGTTTGATATGTGAAAGTGATTGCGTTCCGATTGTTTAAGTTCGTATTACTACATATGATTGAGTGATATGAACATGTGATTGAGTGTTATGAACTGTGCTAACCTACAAAAAGGAACTGAGGCAAAGGTGAGTCTCATTGTTGTGATGGTGTGGCTGGGCCATCCTGGGTGTATTTCCTTTGTAATAAGGGTTTAGGGGTGTACTTGCTGAGACAATGTCTCACCCCGTTGTGGGCCAATATTTTCAGGTTCGTAGATGGCGACCCCGGAGGTTGAAGAGTCAGAAGTGGGATTGGCGAACGAGTCTGACTAGTAGTCATAGGACCGTTCCTTTTTGGTGGACCGATCTTTTTGTTGGCTGACTTTTGATGTATATATACTCTGGTGTGTATGTATATATACGAAAGTATGTTTGGTTGTGAACGAGTTGGTTCCTGCTTTCCTATCCCGTATTTTATTGTCAGGGATTTTATGATATGCTTTCACATGTGCATTTAAAATGAATGGGTCGGCGGCGAACGCTTGGGAACATCGCATAATTGATCAACCATAGTGGGATGTGTGCGTGCTCGAGGTTCGGGGCGTGACATCCCCGTTTAAGTGGTATCAGAGCATGGTTTGTGCTTGGAGTGATAAGGTGCGATGAGTTATGGAATAGTTAGTAGGAAAGGCTTTTTAATATGCTGATGCATGTGGTTGATAGCTGTTTGATAGCTTGTTTATGAGGTCACTCAAATTCTAATGTGGTATTGGAATTTGAAAACAATTATATATACTGAACCTGTAGTATGAGTGACCAAGAGCAGAGAACTCCTAGTAAGAGGACCATCAGGTCTTCAGCTCGGGGTAGGACACCGACGAGGATCGGAACCCGAGGTGGCCGTGGTAGAGCACAGACTAAGGCTAGCACAAGTGGAGTAGCACCACCTCCTGTTGCTGCTGGGGAAGTAGCCCCTGAGGATCCGAGGTTTGATGGGATTATGAGGATGCTAGAGCAGATGGGAACCAGAATGGATTAGCAGGTCGCCGCTTCAGCCGCCGCTACTGCAGCTGCCACCAATGCTGCTGCCGCAACACCTGTAACTGCATCTGCTACTGCCGCGCTTGTTGCTGAACCTGCTGCTACACCTATTGCCGCACTTGCTACCATCGCTATCGAACCTGCTGTTGCCGCTGCTACACCTACTGTGGACGATGCTGCACCTGTTGCAGTACCTGCTGAAGTTCCACTTGGGAACGTGGCCGCTGGGAGGCCAATGCACAAGTTAGTGGAACAATTTCTAAGGTTGAATCCACCGACATTCACGGGAGCAGGAGATCCCGAAGCTGCAGCCCTATGGGTTCAGGAGTTAAAGAATGCCTTCGAACTGTTGATGTACACCGAGGCAGAGAAGGTCGTTCTTACAGTTTACCAACTGAAAGGGATTGCAGGCATATGGTGGAGAGTCACCAGAGGAACAATATTTCCTGTAGGCGTGGTTCTGGAGTGGAACGCCTTTCTCGAGGTCTTTAACGGCAAATACTTTTCTGAGACTGCCAGAGAGTAGAAGATAGCATAATTCCAACGCCTTCGCCAAGGTACAATGACCATGGATCAATATGAAGCGAAGTTTGCTGAACTGTCATAGTATGCCCCTAAATTGGTCGAGGATTCGGCAGACCGAGTTAGGAGATTTAGAGATGGACTCAGATTGGAGCTGAGGAGTCCACTGATACTGCTCAACCTGAGGAACTACAATGACTTGTATGAACGGGTCCAGATGATTGAGAGGGATCAAACTGAACAAGCCGCCGCATCTGGGTCGCGGTTTGATTCTAGCAAGGATAGGAATCGATTTGGGAAGAGACCAATGTCCAGAGGAAGGTATCTTGTTCCATCTAACAGGAAAGGTGGAATAAGTCGTCGTCGAGCTATAATGGAGTATGTCGTTCATGTGGAAAACGACATGGCTTAGCCCCGTGTCCTTCTAAGACGGGTGCTTGTTATGAGTGCGGCCAGCAGGGTCACATAGCTAAGTATTGCCCCAAGAGACCATTGGGACAATAGCAGTTACCGCAACCGCCACCGTTGAGTCAGATCCGTGGAGTTGCACTGCCAAATGCGCCGCAAGGTGGATTAGTTCGACCACCAACTCAAGGAAGGACGTATGCGATCACCAAAGGACAAGCGGAGGATGCGCCTAACGTGATCACAGGTATGGTCTCGTTGAACGACCAACCTGCTTATGCTTTATTTGACCTTGGAGCTACACATTCGTTTATAGTTGAAAGATATGTTAAGTTGTTAGAATTGATTCCTGAGTTCTTGGAGTCAGTGATTAGCATATCTACACCGTTGAAGGATAAGGTGTTAGCTTTAGTGGGTTGTCTTGGTTGCAAGTTAGTGATTAATAAGCGAGAGGGGAAGATAGACTTGATAGTCCTAGCCATGTATGATTTTGATGTGATTATTGGCATGGACTAGCTCACCAAACAACGAGCTAAGCTAGACTGTTATCGTAAAGTGATTCAGTTTAACCCGTTAGAGGATGAGAGCTTTGAGTTTATTGGGAGTCAAGGAGGACCCTCGATTACTTTAATCTCATCGCTCGAGACAACCTGTTTGTTAAATGAGGTTTGTCAAGCTTACTTGGCGACTGTCATAGATACGACAGTGGAGGAGCTAAAGATAGAGGACATTGCAGTAGTGCAAGAGTTTCCAGACGTGTTTCCAAAGGAATTACCAGGTTTTCCGCCAGAGAGAGAGATAGAGTTCGTGATTGAGTTAGCCCCCGGGACCGAGCCAATGTCTAAGGCTCCTTACCATATGGCTTTGTCAGAGCTAAAGAACTGAAGGTGCAGATGCAGGAGTTATTGGATAAGGGATTTATACGTCCCAGTGCATCACCTTAGGGAGCACCGGTTTTGTTCGTGAAGAAGAATGACGGTTCCTTGTGCTTTTGCATCGACTATTGACAACTCAATCATGTGACGATTAAAAACAAGTATCTATTGCCGAGGATTAATGACTTGTTTGATTAGCTTCAAGAAGCATCGATATTTTCTAAGATCGACTTAAGGACAGGGTATCATCAACTGAGCATCAGAAAGGAAGACATATTGAAGTCGGCGTTTTGCACTCGATACGGTCATTATGAGTTTATGGTAATGCCGTTTGGTTTGACGAACGCCCCAACTGCTTTTATGGATTTGATGAACCGTGTGTTTAGGGAGTACTTGGATCAATTCGTAATTGTTTTCATCGACGACATCCTAGTGTACACGAGGAGTCCTAAGGATCACAAAAAGAACCTAAAGATAGTGCCTCAGACTTTGAGGAATCACAAGCTGTACGCTAAGTTTAGCAAGTGCGAGTTTTGGCTAACTCGTGTGGCTTTCCTAGGTCACGTGATTTCAGGTGAAGGAATCTCAGTGGACCCAGCTAAGATTGAAGCAGTGATCAACTGGCCAAGACCGACTACAGTGACAGAGATCAGAAGTTCTTTTGGTTTAGCAGGGTATTACAGACGGTTTGTAAAAGGGTCTTCAGCATTAGTGTCGCTGTTGACAAGACTTCTGAAGAAGGAAGTATGTGGCTCAGCTCACACACGTCCTAGCAGGTCACCTAAGGTGATGACCCTTGGAGGTTTGTTGGGGGAATGTTGGGATACACCTGGCGGCCATTTCTGGTCTTGTCTCCATTTTTACTCCTATATCGGTCAAGTCCCCACATGTAACATGTGCTAAGAATCGAGTGGACGCTGGATTGAGAAAAGCACTAAATAAAACACTCTTCTCTGTTTTCTCTCTACATTGCTTTATTCACTACACACTCACAGATGGACCACCTCTCCGTTCATCGGATGCAAAGTCAGTGCATCCCAGCTTATTCCACTTTTCCAATATAAAATATCTCCTAAACTAATGATCACATTACGACTTGCTTCGGCTTATCGGAAGAGTCAGCTAGAAAGGGAAACATCTGGAGAGAGGGCAAATATGGAAGAAGGTAGATAGAGAGAGAGAAATCTGGAAAATGGAAGAGAGAGAGAGAGAGAGAGAGAGAGAGAGAGAGAAGCAGCGCATCTCAACAAGTCCCTTTGGAGCCTTGACATCCTTTGATCGTTGCCGCATTGCGACGTTGTTCTTCCCTCAAACCATGACCAGACATTTTCACACAATCTTAAACATGATTGGCTAAGATGAAAGACCATAGCTCTCTGCGGTAATTTTGCCGAGCGATTAGGGATATATCAACACTAGTCCTTCCCTTTACTCACGAATATATAAACGCGTGAGAACAGTCACCACCAAATGGTCTCCAGGCACATCTCCGATTCCCTAAACACGGCATGTCGACCTCAAAAGGTCCTGTGACAGTGTTACTTGAGCCTGCACATTACATTATTCTTCAGCTAAGATCATTTAACTTCAGGATTTGTGTTAGGAAGATGCTCGAAACGAGCAAGATTCATAAGTGCATTTTTAACTAGTCTTTCCGACAAAATGGTCGCAAATGATTTCAAGCTAGTAAATAATCCAAGTGCAATGAGCAAGCAGCAGTCTTGCTACCCATTTGATTGCCCATTTTTGTTCAAAAACCAATGTACTTTTATGCAAAGATTAATTTACTTTGAAGGGATGATCAGCAAGAAAAAAAAAAAGATCAAGAATTGGAGAAGGGAAAGCCACGATAGTCCGAATCAATTCGACCTTTTAAGTTTCTTCCTAGAAAGAAAGAGAGAGAAAGAGCAAGAAAACCAAGTAATGCAAAAAAACCAAGCATGTTACATAAGGAGATCACTTGTTCTACTGCATTCACAGAACATGGCAAAGAATTCTTGAGAAAGTTTTGATTCTTCCTCGCACAACTGATGTAGAAAAATTGTTGGCACGTAATCTTTTTATTTGGACATTCAATCTTTAACTCTGTATTTTGTGAAAGCTAATCCTAAGTTGTTTGAAAGTCCTCGCCCTAAATTGCCCTCATGAACACAAAACATCTGCTTCGGTGATTCTACGTTCTAGGATCTTCTACTTCAGTATTAAGCTTATGGGGAGCGATTCTAAGATCCCATACAAAAAACGAGGGGAAAATTATCAAAACAGTCTTAAACCTTATACAATTTTTCCAGTTCAGTCCTAATTTTTTTTTGGGTCAATTTAGTCCTAAATCTTTTATGTTTATATCAATTCAGTCTCTCCACCTAATTTGGGCCTACTGGCATTGATGTGGACACCAGTTGGCACTGGCTGTTCAGCTGACACTAACGTATCAAATTTTTTTCTCATTTTTTTAATTTTTGCCCTTTTTCTTTTTTCTTTATTTTTTCTTTTCTTCTTCCTTTGGGCGATGTTGACCTTGCCGGCCGGTGGGGAGGCTCGCCCTTACTGTCGCAGGTGAGACTCACCCTCACCTAGTGCCATTTTCCCTTGCCGGCTCGGCACTGTGCAAGCTCCACCTCGCCTAGCAACCTTCACCTGTGATGGCGAGTCCTCACTAGGGGTGGCTCAAGCTTGCAAATAATGAGGCTCACCCTCACCCTCGCTAAATCAGGGCTAGGTGAGCCTCAGCCTATGCCATTCGCCCTCACCCAGTGACCCTTGCTTGCAACAACAAGTCCTTGCTAGGGGTGGCTGAGGCTTGCCCTCGCTTGTCCTAGTGGAAGAAGAAAATGGGAAATTTTTAAAAGAGAGAGAGAGAAAGAAAAAAGGAAAAAAAATCATTAAAAGAAAGTGAGAAAATTGACACGTCGGTGTCAATCGGACGACGTCCATGTCAGCACCTATTAGCCATTGGCTGGATGGATTGAATCGACATAAATGCAAAATGTTTAGGATTGAATTTGCCAAAAAAAAAAAGGTTTAGGACAAAACTGGAAAAATTGCAATTGATTCAGGACTATTTTGGTAATTTTCCCAAAAATAGGGACCTCCATCCTGTGTGCAAAATTAATTGGCCATAGCCAATTATTGAGTGCCGGACATCTAGAGTGTCAAAATTTGGCACGGAGGAACACTTAAGTGGCAAAAGTTAGGAAAGTGACACTTAAGTGCTAAAATCGGAGCAAAATTGATCACTTAAGTGCTAACGGCAAGAAAATCCGACCAAAATGCTGACGTGGAGATTTTCCGGCAAGGTAAGTGCGAAATGACATTGTTTTGCATGTTGATGTGGCTAGAAAAATGCAAAAACGACATTATTTTGTCTCGACGTGGTAAATAAATAATTAAATTAAATTTATTTAAAACATTTAAATATTTTTTTAAAAAATTAAAAAAGGGGAGAGAGGAGGCACGCGGGCGAGGGTTGAGCCCTCGCTGCCCACGCCCTCCCCACCATCGCCGGGAAAGGCCGGTGAGGGTGGGGGCAATGTTGGCCGGGATCGCCGGGCCCTAGCTAGTGACCGGTGACCTTGGCCGACCGACGAAGGGCTTGCAAGCCCTCGCCGGATTTAAGGGAGGGCTTGCGGGCCCTCATCGCCTCCCCATCATCGCTAGGAAGGGCTAGCGACGATGGGGGCAGCGTCGGCTGGGGTCGCCAAGCCTTGGGCCAGGGGCTGGCAACCTCGGCCGACCCTCCCTATCACGCCCCGAACCTCGAGCATGCGCACATCCCACTACGGTCGATAGAAATGCGACTTTCCAGGTCACGTCACCGACCCATTCATTTTAATGCACATGCGGAAGCAGGTAAATAATCCCCAGACAAAACTCAATTGGGATAGAAAAGCAGGATCACATTTTTAAGTCTAAACCACACACCTTTATACACATCAAACCAGTTCATTTACAGGACTAGGCTATTAACAAAAGATCTATAGAAGATCAGTCCTCAAAAACTAAGCTGTCCTAAGATCAGCTAGTCAGATTCAGACCCAAGCTCATCAGTCTTCACAGGCACCGAGGGCGTCGAGTCTTCCACCAACCCATTTGGAGGATCAACAGCACTCTCACCTAGAGCGGCATCTATGATACTAGGGGGAATATCAAAACACCCGAGAGGGCCATCCAGGAATCCATTGGGTCTGTAACGGTACCATGCTCTGAATCGATGAGGGACCCTATGAGGAAGGTTCTCATCGACCCAGACAGTAGTCACCGCAAGCTCATAGACCCAATGACTTCTGGGACCGGCATAGTCAAAAATCCTCTCAGTGACCCTCACCAGTCTACCAAAAAGCTCTGGAGGATCCGCCATTTAGGGACCTAAAAATATTATCCCACAACGGGGTGAGACAATGTCTTAGCGAGTCCTATCCTCTAAAACTCGATTAGGAAGAAAATACGCCTTAGAGCGTTCTAGCCACACAAATAGGATGGAGGACTTACCTTGCCTCAGTCCCTTCCTGCACGTTAGTACATTTCAAAAATCAATCAATCCATTCACTATAAACCACGGTCCAAAGGACATGACCTATCTTTAGGTGGTAATTACGGCCCAATGGGCGCAACCTTTAATAGGTGGCAGATCACGGCCATAATAGGCACGACCTCTATTAGGTGGTAAATCACGGCCCCAGTGGGCACGATCGATTCCAAATTCGGTGGTAAATCACGGTCCAACAGGGCACAGCTGAACTTCGACGATTTTCTAGATCCACTCACAACCTTTCACGATCAAATTCCAATCGAATATCGACACTAAACATCCTTGGGATAAATCCCCACATAAACATCCAACGATTCAAACTGGTCCTACAAACCAATTACGGTGCTATAAGTCGACACCGGGTATTTTCAAGTTAAATACCAAAACTTCTCCAATTTCACTAAATTCCACACTTTTGGAATTATAAACCACGATCATCATTTTTACTCAATTTCTCAATTAAACATACAATTGGCACAAACGGCCGCATTGTTGCGATCGGTGCAAAATTCTAATGAACGGCCATCCGGCAAAATTTTCGAAAATATTAAATAATTAAATTTAATTCCAAAAATTAAATAATTATATATTATATTATATTAATATAATTAATAAAATAATATTTATAAATTCGAAATAATTAATTAGGGCATAAACTAGATTACACTAATTAAAACATACAATTAGCCCTAATTAAACATCCATTAAACTAATCATACAACTAATCTAATTTACATTTAAATAATCTAATCTAACCACCTAAACCTAATTAGACTAATCTAAACACCCCTTAAGCATAATTAACTTACTAAGTGAGGTTTAGAGGATAAACTCACCGGTTTTACGCGCTAGTGAGTTCACGGCGACCACAATGCCAAGGCGGTCGATAAACCCCGAAGTGGCGACACCAATGGAGGCCAGGAAGACACCAAAAATGGGTCTCAAAGTCTGGAACCTCTTGCTATCTTCGGCTACTGATCTTACTGAAGAAAAGTTGGAACCGACGGCGGTTGAGGCTGAACGGCGAAGGAGGAGCAGCAACGAGTAGGTGGAGGTCAGGCGGGTGCGGGCGATGGCTCCGACAGTCTGACAGTGGCTAATCGATGTCCAGGGATCCTCGAGACAGCAGCTAGCGGCGTGAGCAAGGCGAGTCACCGCGCGGACGAGCTGGACAGCGAGCGGCAACCAATAGCTTGCAACGACGGACGGAGCGGCGGTTTGGTGGCCGGACGGGCGTGCGCTGAGGAGGAAAGGACTGGTTCGGTTTTGCTGGTTCTTGGGATTATGAAGGACAACAATGGAGAAAGCCTTAGATTACGGAGGAAGATGGGTTGCTGAAACAAAGGGAATCCCAAGAGCTCTTAAGGGCTCAACACTTGCCCTTCTCCCTCTCTCTTGCCCCCACCATGGCCGGCCCACCCCCTCATCCATTTCCTCTCTTTAGCTTCCTCAACAAGCTTGATTAAGTGTCCAAAATGTCATGTGCCATGGGAGCTACGAATTTTGGACATTTGTACATCAAATCCAATCAATTCTCACTCAATTCCATCCAATCGAAGCTCTATAAAATCAGTCCATGTGTCCTCGACCTTCTTATGACATTTCCCTGTCAAATGATCCAACTTGCATCCCGAAGATTCAATCAAAAACGACCCTCTGACAATCTCGAACAAAAACGGCCTTACTTTGCTTTTTCGCAAAAAATCCCGATTTGCAAAAAAATAATCTAAAGATGAGTCGACATTTCTAAAATGAATTATGCATAATAGAACTTTCAATTTCTGAATTTGGGTTTAAAATCACGGTTAATTTCAATCTGGCACGATTTGAGCGCGTTCTAATCTACTTTTGGGTAGCTTTTAGAAATTTTTAGTGCAATTGACCTGTGGTTGATTTTTTTCAAGCCACGACATAATCTTCGACACATTGGCGACTCTCGGTTGTCGTGAAAATCTTGAGATTTCAAATACGGACACAGGGTACCCAAAACAATAGAAAAATCAGTTTAGTGCCGTTTGACGAGGATATTGAAATAAGGTGGAATCACCCACACTCTAATCACATAACTCGGTCGAATCGACCTATTACGATCTCTCGTTCGATTTTGACAGTGTCGTAATGGTCCTTGCATATTAATACGGTTGAGCGATCGATTCATGGTCGATTTTCAAGCCTATTGCTTTTAAATTCCTTAACGGCTTCATCCGATAGACTAGTTATCTCGTGAGTGATCGGTTCGAAGAATTAAACTATAAGCGCGTCGATGAAAAGTCCGTCTCATTTAATTAAAAACAGAATCAGAAATTTGGGATGTCACACTCCCCCTTGCTTTGTCGGCCCTTCCTAGAGACAGCGAGGAGGTAACAAGGGCTTAGCCCTCACCCCTTCTTCCTCCCTCCTCCGCTTTTTTTTTATAATAATAATAATAATAATAATAATAATAATAATAGTAATAATAATAATAATAATAATAATAATAATAATTATTATTATTATTATTATTATTATTATAATTATAATTATTTTATTTAATTAATTTTTATATTAAAATTCGTATCCACACTAAAACGACGTCGTTTTTGCATTTCTTTGTTGAGTTAGCTCTCCAGCGAGTCATGTAGGCGAGAAAAATAATAAAAAATTACTGCGTAGGATTTACGGTGGGGTTCATTGGAGATGGCACTTAAGGGTGTGCATGACAAAATTTCTAGAACAGAAATTGATTTCTAGCTAAAAATTGATTTTTCAATTTCTATTTCAGAAATTGAGAAGTTAAAAATTTTAACTTTTGATTTATTCTTCAAATCTATTTTTGGAATAGAAATATGTTCCGAAATAGAAAAATCAAATTGCGTTACCAAACGGATTTACCCAAACCTGTTTTTGGGAACGGAGAAACAAAGAAATAGAGAAGTAGAAATTTTATCATGCGCGCCATATGTCCCACTTAAAAAAAAAAAAAGTGGCACTCCAATGTCTTTTTGTGCCAAGTTTTGGCACTTGGGCTGTACTTCTTCCACCAGTTATTTGTAGTTTATTTTGGTTGTAAACATTTTGCGAATTCAAAAGGGTATATATGAATTATAAGAAAAGTTTTGAATTGCAAAAAACTACAAACACAAAGGTAATTTAACGATGTTGAAACTAATTTTATGAACACAACATATAACTTACAAACATTATTTGGCATTTATGATACAATAAGGTATGTTACTATGATTAGGCTTTTTTCACAATTTACTATGAAATTTGACCCAAAAAAAGAAAAAATTTGCTAAGAACGAGTATAATTAAGATCATCAAGGATTAGCACTCATTCAATTTACTAATGGTAAGGGAAGTTACTACTTGAAAGGTGCATTATTTCTCATAGGGTAAATTACTATTTTGAATTGCTTCCCATAAAGTAGAATATTGTCTTAAGAGATGTTACTACTTTGAAGGTACATTACACATTTTCTAACATAAGAATGCTTGCACTTAGTAATTTGCTAATGGTAAATTACCTCAAACCACCGCATTTGATATATAACTTGGTAATTGATTTTAAAGGGCAAAAGAACGCTTCAAGTGCCATAATTTTGCCCAAAGGGACACTTAAGTGCCATAACTTATGAAAGGTACACTTAAGTGCCATATTTTAATAAAAGTGGGACACCTGAGTGCCATCTCTGGCGAAGCTAGCCAGAAATCATACGTGGCATTAAAATATTAATATTTATCGCCGATGTGTCTCACTGGAGAGCTGAGTCAGCTCGAATTCACCCCAAACGACGTCGTTTCGGGTGTTGGCCCAAAATAGAGCCCTTAAATCAGCGAAAACGCCGTCGTCTTCCCCATTTGCCCTAAATCTAAAACCTTAAATTGGGCAAAATGCCATTGAAGCGCTGGAGCCCTAATCCCGCACCCTAATTCGATTTGCCCCAAATTCTACCATTGAATATTGGAAATGGAGAGCAGGACTTTCAGCAGCGGCTCAAATTTCTCTCACCGAAGCAAAGGAGAAGGCGAGCGTTTATGTTTTTGTGGGTTACCAAGTCCAAGAAGAACATCGTGGACTTGAAAGAATCTCGGGAGAAGATTCTATGGATATGCTCGATACAGAGAAGGCTCGAAGTGCAAATACTTCAAATGGGTCGATGCGAAATTCTCTCACTGAGCCACAGAGGTGATATTTGACATACTTGATGGATGTCATCAACCTCCATGTACACTTGTGGACGACTTGGACGATGTTGACTCAATGCAAGCTCAAGCTCAAGCATATTCTGTTAACCATTTAAAGAACAGAGTTTCAAAAATGAAAATTGAACGGAAGTGTTACCAAGCGTTTATTGTGTTGCTGTTTTTTTGTCTATCCTACTTTATAATGAAATGTAAAGTACTAGAAAATGAGAATGTGATCAGTTAAGTGTCATTTTTTTTTGTACACATTGGCTACTACCAACCACCACCACCGCCCACCACTGGCCACCATCGGCCTCCAGCCACCATCACCACCAGCCACACCAAGCATCCCAGGCATCCACTTGAGCCACCACTATGCTGGTGGTATGTTGCTGCATAAATTGCTAGTGTAAGGTGTCTTACACCAGCTTGCACCAGCACTACCTGGTGTAAGCTATGCATATTGCACACTTACATCTTGCACCAAGTGCAGCAAAAACCTCCAACCCAACCCACCACCACTAGGCTTCACCAGCCACCACCACCAGCCACACGAGCACCCCAGTCACCACCACATATCCACCACCAGGCTTCACCAGCCGCCACCACCAGCCACATGAGCACCCTAGTCACCACCACATATCCACCACCAGAAGCAGCAATAAGTAAAAGTAAAAAAAAATAAAAATAAAAATGAAAAAGGCATGCCAAAAATGACAAGCAACAACCGTTCCATTGATTTTGAAATGAAGTCTCACAAACTCAACTAACTCAATGACAAACTATTATAAAAAATAAAAAATAAAAAACATCCATAGATGTTTACAACTGACTCCTCAGCCCCACAAACCATATCACATCCCATTTTATCAATCAATATGCACAATGCCTCATGTTCGTGCTCGATTTGATGGACTTCGCACTTGATTCATAATCCTCGCACTTTTTTCTAACTGGACGTAAGAATTTTTCTTCAATTGTCTTGGGATGCGTTGATTCTGATGGAGCTGCAATTGTCCTAAGCTGAACTGATTCAAAAAGTGCTGCAATTGTTGTAGGCTGAACTGATTCGGATGGACCTGCAATTGGGTTCTTCTTACTCTTTTTTCTTGTTGGCGCAAGCAATGTCTTATTCTTTGTTGGCACAGCCGTTGATTCTTGAGTTCGGCCTTGAGAGATAAGAACCTCTGAACTTCTTCTAGGCTTAAAAAAGAAAACTCAATTATCAATAAAAGTTTACACTATAAATTAAATCAAATGCAACCTATAAAACTTACATTAAGAATAAGATTCGCATTAAGAATAACTGTTCAAGAACAGTCATCTGTATAAAGGTCATAACCATATTGTTTTAGCCTCTTCCCAAGAGCCCCTCTTGTTCGAAGGGGAGCGTCACTTTTAGGTACTTGTGATTGGTTGGCTCTTCTTCTCGCATGTGATTTCTTGGGCTCTTGTCGCTGTTCAGCTACAGCAGGGGCTTCTTCGGCCAATTCTTCAGCTAGGCGTCTTGTAGATGGCCTTCTTGTAGGTGGCTCTTGATTTGTCTTTCTTCTGGTTTTTTTTCTAGTTACGCCTTCAGCTTCAGTGACACCTTCGGTTGGCTTTGGTGGTGGCCCTTGTGATGACCTTGGTGATGGATCTTGTGGTGGCCCTTCAATTGGGCCCTCTATTAGCAGCTGAGCTCTAGCTTGCCTTCTTTGAACCTGAGAAAAAGGCAAAGGACATCATAAATATAACATCAGGCCACATTAGAACGTAAATGAAAAGTAAATCAAATCATTGAACTGATCGGGTATTTTTTTTCTCTGTTGCTGCTGAAGAACAGTCGACTTAACTGGCCCTCCAGTTGCTTTAGCCAATCCTGCAGCTGGCTGTTTTCTACCTTGGCTTCTTTGAACAGGCCCTTCATTTTTAGGTATAGCAGGGGCTTTGGCCAATTCTTCACGTGTCATGGTGACCTGACAAAGACAAAAACATTACATACATGTCACTTATATCTATGTACATATTCATAACAAATCATAAAGCAACATAAACACAATTGTCATGACTTATTGGGTTTATTGTTGTCGACTGAAAAACAGTCGACTCACTTCGCCTTTCTATTTCTCCTTCTTCACTAGGCCCTTGGTGGCCTCAATTGTTCCTGCTGCTTCTTTAATTGACAACCCTTAATATTGTGCCTTGCTATGTGGCAAAAAGAGCACTTTATCGGTACACATGTCCTATTCATCCTACGGTTACATGAGTCCTCTCCCTCCGTCATTTTTCTTTTTTTCTTTGGTCTTCCTATTCTCTTCTTTAGTAGCAAAGGTTGAGGTGCTTCGCGATCTGTTGGCTCCCAAAACTTGCTACTTCTAATTGGTTGCAACATGAATTGATACGAAGCAAGATATTTCGGTTTCTTGTACCAATCATCAAGGTAGTCTTCTGTGTTGTGGCCCTTCAATTGAATTGCACATATAGCATGTGCATAAGGAATTCCACTTAGTTGCCATGCTCTACATGAACACTTCATCGTACCTAAATGGACAACATACTTATCGGAACCCTTCATTATCTCATATCCTTCATCCTGATTCCAAATGGGATGACAATACCTACTTACAGCCAAGCTGTCATCCAATTTCTTAGCAATCCTAGGACCATATTGCTTAGTCCACTTTGCAGTCTCATCTTTTTGTCTGTGTAGCTGAGTCATGATGAAAACCCGTATGTCAGTATCGAGATAATTGGTTTGCATCTAGCATCTATTATCCTCCCATTGAATGCTTCGCAGATGTTGTTATCAATGTTATCGCACTTGAATTTCTCGCTGAAGAACACCCTACACCAATGCTTCGGGTCTGTTTGGGATAGTGCATCATAACCATCATTTGTCAATTGAAGCATCTCTTCTTTGGCCATTCTAAAGTCAGCCATATTCATGCTCTTTGCGAGCTGCCAAAATTGCGCCTGCAACTTGTCCCCTTTATAGGTCTTTGCCCAATGTGCGTATATGTGCCGCACACACATTTGATGTTCAGCATAAGGCAACAACTCAGTTATTGCTAGAACCAATCCCTGCAATAATTCAAAATATAAAAAATTAGCAACTGACATGTTGATATCAAAAAACAAACAAGTGACCAAGTTTTTTAAAAAGCAAACATTACATTTTGTTGGTCGCTCATGAACGCCCACCCTACTCCATTTGTTATCTCCAAATCAGTCATCAAATTTTTGAGGAACCAGGACCAATTGTCCTTGTTCTCTACCTTCACAACAGCCCAAGCAAGGGGAAACATTTGGTTGTTTGAATCTCTTCCAATTGCGGCCCGTAATTCTCCCTTGCACAAGCCCTTCAAAAAACACCCGTCCAATCCTATAATCCGTCTACAACCAGATAAAAATCCCCGTTTGCATGCATCGAAGCAAACATGGAATTTATCGAACTTCGTTCCAATATCAGGAAGTGGTCTCTCCACGATCTCTACATACACTCTACTTCCAGGATTTTGCAACCTACACTCCTAAGCATAGTCTCACAACTATCCATATTCACCGTTATACTAATCAATGAGTATCTTCATCACCTTTTGCTTCGATCTTTTACATTGATTCCTAGATATATTGATGCCTACTTGCTGCTTCACCAGCATCTTGAACTGAGTAGTATTCATCTGAGGCATCGGTTTAATCAATTCAAAGAAGTGCTTCGACAACCATGCACTTGTTACCTTTTTATTCTCAAAATTAATGGAACAAGTATGTTCCTCTTGGTAGGCTCTAATCTGGAAAGATCCACTTCTCCTAACAAATGCGCCATAGATCTTTCATGGACAATTTTGCTGCGAACACCTAACTCTTACAAAGGTCTTAGTGTTTCTAATGAAGTCAATGTTCCTTTGTGCAGTAATGGAATTCTTCGGCATAGCTTCTCTAAATTGTTTCGCATCATGAAATTTCATGCCTACCGACAAAGTAAGAGAGTCAACGGATGGATCATAAGAAGGAAACTTACTTTTCATTTTCCTTCTATGCAAAGGTTCTTCATCTTCTTCAAGCTTATCTTGGGAAGTAACATTCTCGACGCTTTCTTCATAGTCAGTCTCCTCGCCACATCGCATCTGCGGGGCCTTGGTCTGTTTGGAACTTCATCGGCTACTTGCAAAGCTGCAAACTTAGCTGTCAAAAAATCCCTTCGCTGTATTCTTGACTGTACAAGCTCCTCGTCGTCGTCATCACTTATAAAATTTTCAACAGGCAACCCTCCATCATCATCATCAGTTGATTTAGCTACTTCCCAATCTAATCCAGAGATTGTGACATCACCATGTCATCATCACTTCGGTTAACTGCATCTGCACTTCTCTCATGTCCATCATATCTATCCTACCCTCCTTCGACCCTAACGTTAGTACTACCTTGAATACCATCTCCTTCTTGTCCTATTTCGGCGCTCTCTCCATCATCATCTTCATCCTCACTTTCACTATTGTACTCAACAAATATTTTTACCTCTTCACCATGAAGATAATGGTATAGAACATCCCTAAGACCATTATCATCTTCTAAGCATCTCAAAACATCTCTTAAGTCTTTCCCAGGAATACAATACAGCAGCTTCTAAACTTTACAAGGCAAATAAGTCTTTATATCCCTAAGAAATCCTATATAAGATGCCTTCTTTATATCCATAAAGATGGTGCCCTCATTTCCACCCTCATACTTCTACTCATCCTCCCCAATTACAAATTCCCCATCGTAGCAAACTATGACAGTGACATAATCCTTGTCATGAGCCATTACTGCACCAAGAACAAGAAAAAGAATCATTACTTTTTGGGACCACTAGACAATTGCACATGGGAGTCCCCCCACTCTCATGGACTTTAATAAATAGAGGTCCCCACACTGACAATATGCCCTTACATGATAGCCAAAAAAGAGGTCGACACTTTAATTATTTGTCTTCCCTTCCCTTAAAATATTAACCAAAAACAGAGGTCCCACAATAAGCACAGCTCCCCACAACAATCACAACCCAAGCAATTTTGTTTACTGTACTAAACTTGCGATGTGAGAGAATGTATATCAACTTAATCAAATCACAGCCACTAACTCCTACAAATTCCTTTAGAAGTTTAAACTAAAATTAGAACAACTAAACTTGGAAGCATTTTATGTCGCTAAAGCTAAAGAAAAATAAAGAGAAAATAAAGCACATATAGATCACTCCAAAGTCTTAGACTATCCTAACCCATAACAAATTTGGATAAGCAGGCAATACCTTTCTCAAAGAAGACTAACGCAAGGCTGAGCCAATTCCGGAAATAGCTTCACCAAAACATGCTTCAATACCCTTTCAAGTTCTTATTCTTCCCACTTGAAACTTTTTCTTAGTTTGTAACTTTACTAATAAAATTCTAGCGACAGTTGTTATGTTCTTATTCAGGATTTTGGATTGATAAACATACCCTATACAGCCTCACAAGCAGGGTGGTTCAAGGACCTACCCTATACAGCCTCACAAGCAGCGTGCTTCAAGGACTTAATTTTCTTCTCGGAGATGCATTAGTCACCTGCTTTATTAGGATGCTCTTAAGGAGATGCATAGCTAGTGACTCAACAATCAAAGCATACTCTGACATTGGCTTGAAAGAAAAATTCACAAAAATAATGACAAATCTGGTCTCTTTGTGTGATGTCAGCAAGTTTTAGTTGAAGTGTATCAACACAAATTCCATCGGAGCTGTAATAAATTAATCGAGCCCTAATAAAATAATCGAGCGAGCCCTAATAAAATAATCGAGCCCTAATTTCATCATAGGGGAGGGGGAGAAGGGGCCGAACCTGGACGAGCGACGATGGTGAGCGGTGACGACGACCAACAATGGTGAGCGGTGAGCAGCGATGGCGACCAACAACAGCGACTGACGATGGCAAACGATGACCAGCTCTGGGCGTGAACGGCGATGGAGAGAAGGGCCTAAGATCTACTATGAATGCGGATGGGAAGGAATGGCGTTTAGGTCAGCGCACAATGACCTAAACGACATCGTTTAGGTCAGCGCACTCAATGTGGATGGACGACGTCATTTTTGTCATCCACGTCGCCTTTTAAAAAAAAAAAAAAAAAAAAAACATTTGCCACATCAGTAAAAGAAGTCGTCGAAAATTGCCAGAAAATGCAACGTATGCAATTTGGCCGGATTTTGGCGGGATTGGCACTCAACTGATCCCTTTTGCTCCGATTTTGGCACTTAAGTGTACTTTTCGTAAGTTATGGCACTTAAGTGTGGCACCCCTCGACGGCCCCCGATCCGCTAGAGTCACCACAGATCGCTTTTCCTTTTTCTTTCCCAAATAACAAGTCACTCTGATACCATTTTTAGTTGCAAATGGCGGGTCCATACAACCATGGGGGTTTACATCTTTTATTAACGGTCCCTTGCGCAATTTACATAACAGAAGCATATCCAACAATTCCCTTCCCTACATTCAGAAATCGATGCACACCTACTAAACATCTTAAATAAGTTAAAGCCGGACACGTTTATTTACATAAAGCATATGGACATCTTTAGTCAGTACATCGAAATGCTAATGTTTCTATACTCGGCTATACTTTAAAAGATGATCGACATCTCCTCCCACAATCGTATGCTTAAGGTCCATCAACCAGTGTTGGCGTCCAAAGGTTCCCTCCTTTGCTATCCTTCTCCCCGCGGTCATATCCAACCGCTCAAACCATCTACTAATCTGAAATGTTGGTCCCCAAAAGGGGTGAGTACAACCACTCAGCAGGTAAAGGAAATCCAATAACATTCCAATGCATCATGCATATCATCACACGTTGCAAGCATCACTTACCTTGTAATCATGCATATCATGCATCATCACATATCATATATCATCATCATCATGGCATATCATATATCATTGTCATCATCATGCATTTCATCATGCATATCATACCATGGATGATCATCATGTCACATCACACATCATCATCATGCATCATCATGCATATATTATCATAGGTGATCATCATATCACATCACATATCATCACCATCATCATGCATATCATCATGCATATCATACCATGGGTGATCATCATATCACATCACATATCATCACCATCATCATGCATATCATCATGCATATCATACCATGGGTGATCATCATATCACATCACATATCATCACCATCATCATGCATATCATCATGCCATGAGTTAATTTTCATCTTTATCTTTAAATTTGATCACCACATCACCCTTCCTCGATTCATCAATTTCATCTCATATTTTACACTCGCATCTCATGCGAGAAAAACCTCCGGGCATGTATCCAAGATACAACCGGACTTCCGGCCTTTACCCTTCTAGCCGGGCATCCCGCACCCAAATCCTGGCATCGCGAGGCATTCCCTTCGGGCAAAAACCTCCGACAGGGCTTCCGGAATTATGTACCGACATACCACCAGGCCTCCCCTGGAATTACGTACCGTATACCACCGGGCATCCCGACACTCCCGGGGAATCTCTGGAATTATGCCACTCGGCCACCAGACATCATCCTCCACCACAACCTCATTCTCATCCACATTTATCTTTTATCTCAATTTAACATGGCAATTGGCATGGCATCAAACACATCACACTTGCATTTCAATTCACATGTCATACACATGCCAAAGCTTAATCACATATGCATTTCAACTTAATACATGTACAAAGATCTCATCACACAAGTGCCACACAAATGAAGTTGAATCCATGGCCAAATAAAAATCTTTTTTATTATTTCATTATTTTATTATTATTTTATTATTTATCTATTTTCATAAATAAATATTTAATATTTATGATTTTCCCAAAATCATAATATTCAACAATCACTAATAGGATCAAAATTTCATATAAAATTCATGGCCAAATTGAATTTCTTATAATTTCATAATTTTTACATAATAGCACCTTATATTCGGATAATGGCCAGACTTGCACAGTTTCCGAATAAATTTAATTAAAATACTCATATGGCCTTAAAAAATTACGAAACTTTACAGGGTGATAGCTAACACATTTTCACACCTTTTTCATTAAGAACTTTAAGCCAAATTCTTTTTAGATTAATTTCCATAGCCCTACGAAGCTTCTGGAACCAATACCGTTTCGTCCAGAACACACTTCTCCTTATTTCTTAGATTTCACCCATCAAATCTCTTTCGTTCCTTCTGAAATTTAAGTATGTTATGTAAAAATATGTCCTTTACAAGTTTCATGAAGGGATCTAGGTCAAATACCCAGATTATGGTCACCATTTTAACCCATGAAGTCTCGGGTGTCTCGGTACACCTCACCAGAATCAACCATCTCCAAGATCTAACCGATTCACCAAGTTATACTTATTATTTTGCTTAAAATTTGAGTATTTTGTAGCTTAATGTGTTTCCTACAACTTTCAAGAAGACAACAAAGTGAGATCTCCAACATAAGTCGACATGCAAACAAGAAATCAACAAAAGGTCAGTGAAGATTTCGCAGATCTGAGGTCTCCGTATAACAGAGCTTTGACCCCACATGTCACCATCGTTTTCCATGAAATTCGAGTATGTCATACTACAAGATGTTAGCTTCAACTTTCATGAAGACACCGAAGCCAAAATCGCACTCCAAATACACATGCAAGCTCGACTAAGATACTGACTACCACAAACCGAACGAAAACAGTCACATAGCTTGAACACATCCAACCCTTACCTCGGTTTTTCGCCCAAATCACACCTAAAATCTAACATGCAAACACCACAACAAACATGCAAGAGAAGTTACGGACTCCACTTGCCTTAAAGGTGAACAAACGACGAAGAACGGCGACGATCGGACGGCGAACGAACGGCACACCCCTCCGGCTCCGCCTCCTTCCCTCTCGGCTTCTCTCCCTTTCTCTCAAACTCTCTCTCTTTCTCACCCTCTCTTTGGACGAAATGGAGCAAGTAGCCGGCCATTTCTCTCTCCTAACTCCTTTTATATCCCCATCTTCTCATCATTGCTTGCCTCCTAAATGGACCAATGCATGGCATCCTAGTCTAGGCCAATGCATGCTTTTGTCCCTTGCCACTTGGCATTTTTATTTTTGAATTGATTGGGCTTGGGCTTAGGCCCATCCGGCCACTCCCTTGGGCTGGTCGAAATCCTCCCCTTGGCTTCCATTTGGGCCGGCCATTCGGCCCACTAGGCTTAGGCTAATGGGTCCAAGGCCCATTCCAAAAATAACCCTCTTTTTCTCTTCTTTTTTTTTTGAATTCCTTCTATAAATATTTTTAAATTCCAATTTTCATCTTGGCCAAAGTCTTTGGGCATTTTTGTTCATTGAAATTTAATTTATAAATCTTATGGCCAAGCATAGATTATTAATTTATCCTATAGTCCTAAATTCAAAATTTATAAACACAAGCACAATAACACCTAGCCTTAAGAAAACTAATGGCTAGCACATAGACCATAGGTAATTTCATTACCTAATTATAGGCTTTAATTTCTCTAGAGGATGTCTTGAATTTTGGGATGCCACATTAAGTGTCCCTTTGGGCAAAGTTGTGGCACTCCAGGGCTCCACACGTTGATTTTAAAGATAAGGTGAATCGACTAAACTCCTCACAATCTGATTGCACTTATTGTTTTGTAAAATTTTATTACAAAAAAATGGAAACATTCCTTTACACTTCGTAATTTGAGATGTTTTCATTCGTAATTATATAGTAATGTTATAATTTTCATCAATTAGTCATAATTGGTAGTTCATTATTGTTAGTATTTTTCAAGTATTAATAGTAACTTCCCTTAATATTTCATGACTCAACAACGGAATTACCGAGTAATTGTCCTACCATGGTGTAATTTTCCTCGACATGTCATGACTTGTAGTTCCTATCCTTAATAATCATATATCCAATAACTGTAATATGCTTGAAATTGCTGTGATCTCAATTGTACCAGTAGTTAGTACATTCCTTTTTTTGCGTAGTAATTTAACTATAGAGTGTGCAACAAGAATCTCTTGATGGAAAATAACCATTTTAAAAGATGTTACTACTTTGATGGTAATTTATTTATTTTGTGAGATGAGAATGCTAACACCTAGAAATTTTCTTATAACATTTGCCTTAAGCCATGGCATGTGATATATTACTTGGTAATTGATTTTAAGTTATGGTAAATTGGCTAAACTCCTCGTAATCTAATTGCACTTATTGTTCATAAAATTGTATTAAAATAGTGACATTCACAAACACCACTTAAATTGGGGATATTGTCACTAGTTATTCAGTAAAATTATAATTTTCTTCAATAGTCAAAATTGGTAGTTCATTTTTTTTTTTAGTTATTTTCCATTATTAACAATAACTTCCTTTATATGGTCATAACTTGTAGTTCCTATTCCGTATCTTTATACCTCCGATCATTATAATTTGCCCAAAATCGTCACGATCAATTGCAACACTTTCCTTTTTTATGTGGTAAATAAGCGACACAGGCCCGTTTGGTTGGGCATTTGGAAAGCCCTTTGGGACTCTAAAATCCCTTGGCCAAATGCAAAGGTGTTCGATTCATTTTTTGGGGCGATTTTGGTGAGATGCAATTGCATCTCCAAGTGGCTCTAAGGGCCTTTAGCCCAATGCAGCTCCGAGGTACTTTGGGAAGTTGCATCTCCGGAATGCAAGTCTCGGTATTGTTCATCTTCTCCAAAACCACCGCACACCACCGCATGAAGAAGCTGACCGGAGGCCGACAATTGCTGGCCGGGTCGCACGCGCCGACAAGGTGCCGGCGACCGCCGCCTAAGGGTTGCTCTACCTCGGCGACCGTCGCCGGACCTCGGCGATGCCGGGTCACGCGACGCAGGTGGCCACCTGAGGTCGCATAACCTCGGGTGGCGGTCGCTAAGGTCGCGCGACCCCAGGCGCGAGGCGACCGTCGCCGGGTCACACCGCCAAATCTGTCCATCCAACCGCCAGATCTGGCGATTCAGTGGCTGGACTTAAAAAAAATACAATTTTTTTTGTTTTTTTAATTTAATAAAAGTCATTTACAAATGCAAATTTTACCAAACGGTATTTTGGTCAAAGTTGTATCTCAATACAAATTTTACCAAACGATATTTGCATTTCGGAAAACCCCATTCACCCAAAGGTAGTTGCATTTTGGCAAATGCATTCCCCAAAAGTCGAACCAAATGGGCCCACAATTTAAAACAAGAAATTCATGTCACTTAGACATTAATTAATGGGATAATAAGGTAGTTAAAATTGTCATAAGAGACAATTTATGATCAATTACTGACCACAATTGTCACGCCCGAACCTCGAGCGTGTGCACATCTCTCGGTGGTTGATAGAATTTTGCGACGTTCCCAAGACTCGTCGCCAACCCTTTTTATTTTATTACACATGCGGAAGCGAATTAACTAATCCCCTTAAAACAACATACATGGGATAAAAAAGCATGACAACCAGTTTCAAAATAAATACACTTTCATAAACACCTCAAGCTTATACAGAAGGTCTATCTTATAAAGAACTAATGAGCTACCTATGCTCCTGACCCTTCCGCTTCAAGCTCCTGGTTCTTTACATTACGGACCTGAAAATGGTTATACAATAACTAATGAGATATAAATCTTAGCGAGTCCTCCCCCTAGTCCATCGATTAGAACACTAACTCAACTCGGGATATCTCTTCAGAACCACCCCACAAACAAACCAAAGATCAACAACCGACAATCAATAGTCGGTTCGCATGCAACCTTGCTCGGTATGCCATACCCTGCATGCTATAACTCAGCACGATACACGCAAAGCACATGACCATTAGATGATGTAATTCATCAATCACATACGAGTCACATCACAAGCAATCTCACCTGGCCATTGCCACACTCTGCACGTTATCGATTCATGCGTTTGTACCATAAACGATGTGATTCACTCATGCATATAATTAATGCATATAACAATTTCACACATCAATGCATCAATTCAGATTGAGTCATCGATCAATCGACTTAGTTGACTCCATGTCATCAAGACCATCGCTCGGTCAATCCAATCAGTACTATTTATAAAGTCCGATCTCATCAAGGACTACTCACCCTAAGCTAAAGATAGATAGTATAGCTCGCCCAAAACTGATAAATTATTGCTCACCAGAAGCTAACCACATAATATACTGCTTGCCTTAAGCTGACATATCAGAGCCTGTAGGTTGATATAGTGTACTAACAATGCTCACCATAAGCTGACCACAAGTTATATTGCTCATCATAAGTTGACATATCAAGGCGCACAAACTGATATAATATATAGATATACTGCTCACCCTAAGCTGACATATCAAGCCCGCAGGCCGATATAGTATACCATCTTGATTATCTAACCATTTCACCATTTTTATCATACCCGATAAAAATAATCGTGTGTGGGTACATAATCGGCCTTAGCCAAAATACAATATTTTCCCTTTTGAAAATCCCACTAATTTCAATGATCCAAAAACACATTATTGGCATTGTAAACCGATGCCCGGTATTTTCCACTTAAAATACCTATATTTCACAATCATCACACAATTACATAAATCATCACTCAATTCATGCGGATGCCCATGCATTTACACATCCATTCACTTCATAAAATCAATACATATGAAATTATACCACTTTTCACATTCCCGATGAACAGTCCATGTGAACAATGCGCGTGAACAAGATGTCTGTGAACGATACACGTGAATAGTAAATTTCCAGAATTAAATAAGTAATAAATTAAATTCTTAAATTAAAAAAATATTAATTAAAGCAAACAATCAATCAATTAAAGCTAAACATACTTAATTAAGCACATAAGCATCATTAAGTAAATAAAGCAAGATTAAGCTAAACTAATATAATCCATCCATCTAACCATCAATTTTAGGGTTAATACAACTTAATTAAATCACCTAATCTAGAATCAAATCAAACTAAACCAACCCTAAGCAAGTTTAGGCACTAATTGAAGGATTAAGAGCTAAACTCACACGTTAAGCAGGCCGGAGACATGGACGCGGTGGCGACAACGGAGGCAACACTCTAGGACCTCTACCATGACGATCCAAGGCAGTCCCAAGCTCAGAACAGCAGCAACAACCGCAACTCTAGAAAACTAACTACCGGAGGAGGAAACAAGTTGGACGGCTGATTGGAGCTCCGGCGAGGGTTGGCCGGCAACCGACGGCACACGGGGGTTAATGGGGAGTTACTGTTGGCTAGGCTAGGTGGAGGAATGGTCGGAATGGGAGAAAAATGGTGAAAATCGCAAAACAGGCGGAATTGGGTGAGCTCCAAGCGGTCCAGCGAGTGGCCGCTTCTCGCCGACGGACGAGTCGGCCGGCGGCTTCTTTCGGCGACGGTGACCACCATTCGTACGGACTGGGTCTCTTGGTCACGATGGTGGGTGGCACGAAGGTTGATTCTCATGGGAATGCAACTTTTAACTTGGGTTTTCGCAAGAAAGTCAGCTGGAGCATAATAGGGCTAGGCGGTCATACTGTCGCTAGCTTCTGGCCGGTTGGCAGGTCAATTGGTGGCTCTGACCAGCGAACGGCCAAGTCAGGGTGGACGATTTGGACCTCATGAAGACAATGGTGGTTGGCACGGAAGCTGATTCATCCAAGAAGCCAACAATTAACTCAAATCTTTAGAGGAAGGTCTGCTGGAGTAGAAACAGGAAGAGAGGGAGAACGAGGGAGAGAGAGCTCCATTGAGAGAGGGTCGAAGGAGGGGAGAGAGAGTGAAGTGAGGGCTATTGTCAAGGCTCTAAAAGTTGGCCCTAAGTCCCCATACAAGTCACCTCATCTTCTCTCTCTTCCTTTACCCTTATCCACTTGCTTTTAGGGGCAAAATGGTCATTTTCACCTTACACAAATTACCAATTTGTCCTTGGGCCAAAATTGATGGGCGGGCCTTTAGAAATTGACTTGAAAATGAATAGTAAGTGGCTCGGGAATTAGTTGGTTTGGGCCCAATAGGTTCACTTGCTTGCTTTGGGCCCATCATGGTGGCTGTCCCACCTTGGGCCTAAGGCCCACACTAGTTTGGCCTGGTCCACGTCCTCATGGGCTCGCTTTCTTGGTCCGAAAATCCCTTTTCAAAGTACTCGGTTTAATTGGCGTTGTCGACTGTCGAAATAGCTTCATCCAAAGTCTGTCCTGGACGCTCCCGATAAATCGAAGTCCAATATTTAGTTCTCATGTCATGTCAATTTCGCCTAATGCCATTTTGGGTACAACTCAGACTGACAGGTGGCTTTGAGGATTCACGTGTAATCGACTTGTGCCAAACCACGTTCAAAACATCTCGACACATGGACGTCCTTGACTACATGAAATTGCGGAGGGATAGATTCTTAATTCAAAGGACACAATTACTGAGGATCAACCTAGGGTCGTTCGCGGGTTCGATAACAGTAAACGGAATCACCCGACGTTCCATTATGTTTTGTCCGCAAATCGACTTTTGGTCGTCACTGGAATTGGCCTGCCTATCTACAGGATCGTCCTCACGCAAGTTTCACGGTCAAGTCATTTTCCTAAATCAAGTTCTTTAGTCGCACGAGTTCTGTCCTCATTAGCCTTTCCTCTCAAGGTTAGTATCTCAGGAGTGATCAATTCTGAGTGAGATCAACCAACAATGCATTGATGAAATTCACATCCATTCATCCCTCAAAGGACTTGAATTTCAAGATGTCACAACAGCAGATCCTCCAGGTGGATCGGTGGTAGACCCGGATCTTTTAGATCCAAGGACTCCGGTGTATTCAGTTGAAGGCTCCAATGAGGATGAGGAAGAGGATCTGTAGTTCTATGAACCCCCCCTGTTTTACAGACCTTGTTTTTATAGACTGGTATTGTATATGACATGGCTTGATATATGTATATATAAGTGTGTTGTGGTTTGAAAATTTATGGCCCTGCTTTTCTATCCCATCTTGTTGTTGTCTAGGGGAAATTAATTATTTGCTTCCGCATGTGCATTTAAAATGAAAGGGTCAGCAATGCGTCCTGGGACGTCACTATTTAATCGACCGCTGAGGTATGGGCACGTGCTCGGAGGATTGGGACGTGACACCAATGATCATAATTGAAGCTAATGGTAGTGGACCTGTACATGAGTAGAGTACAAGAGTATCGAATTCCCTAAAATATTATTAAACTCCCAATTCTAAATCAAAAGAGAAGAACTCCTAGGTCTAGAGCTAGATTTGGAGAGTTCAAACTCTCAAATTTAGAACTAGATCGGGAGAGCACAACTCTTCAATTTAGATCGGGAGAGAAAAAGAAGAAAAAGTACAAAAAGAAACTCCAAGAAAATCAAAACAGATGGGGGCAAGGGTGAGACTATCTCAAACCCTCTCCATGGTTGAAGGTTGAAGAAGACAATAAAAAGAAAAGCACTACATAAAATTGATCCCATGGTTGAGATTTTGGACTTTAAATCCAATCAGTCATTCTTTTTTTTTAACTGCCACAAATTAAATCAAATAAAACTGCCATCCTTTATACATCTAAACTCCGTTTTTTTACATAAATTCAACATGCTTAAAACGTTTATTATTTTCACAATACGATACTCTAATGCATCGTAACTAAGTTGTCTAATCGGCACACCGAACAACACATACTCTGTATAGCATCTACTCTTTGGGGCCTTAGGGCTCAGGGCGCTTCTTCTAGAACAAACACATTTGCAGCTATATGTTCTATCGAGGCTTTGTGGACGCATTTCAGGTCCTTGCGTACCAATTTCAGGATTAAACGAACAAAGTGGCATGAGAAAAGATGAGCCATCAATCCAACTCATGCAAGCACCACAAGTCCAATTGCATTAATGAAAGTATAGCGTTGGCTCGCCGGCGTGAAGAGAAATATGGGGAAGGCATAAGTTGCCGCCACAAAGGTTATCGCAACCCACATGGTCGGCATTACAGTCCACATGGTGATTCGATGCCACTTTAAAGGAAAACCGCTTATGAAGTGATGTGATAAAGCTTATCATGTTACATGTTAAGAAATTCTTGTACGCGTCTGGGTAATTAACTGCCAGTACAGATTCATCCGCACTATGTGCTGTAGTGTTTGCATCACCTAAGAAATCTCCTTCCCAGAGGCCGCCAGGCGGGGTAACACTGGCGTGAAATGCCATGGTAGCTAGCAATGTTGCTACCACCATTAGCGCATATTATTTTGCCACTGTCTCTTTCTTTCTTCGCTTTTGCCTTGTGCTAATAGGTCGAGTGCTCTGAAACCTTTGAGGAATTTAATGTTTGGATGAACTCCTTTATTGTTCAGGAAGAGCACAATCTATAGAGGAGTAACACTAGAATGTACCAATTGGGGTCAAATTTGAACTAGAAAAGCCCATGTTACATACTTTTCAGAATTAACTTTGCTACTAACTTTTTTAAGCACTCTAGTATTTGTGACTATTATTTGATGCCTTCAAAAGGGATACTCATCCCTTGTTGAAACTCTTTTGCTATCTCCGACTTTATGTTCCTTTTGATCTAGATAAAATTACCATCAGAATAGCGTGAAGTGTAAAGTTGTAGTTAATCATATGGACCAATGACTTCCTTCTTTTTAAATATCATAACATGCGATGATTTATAAATGGATATCTTTTAGCTTCCGAATATTTCTAGGACACTCACATATCTTAGAACCACCTTTTTTTTATTAATAAGCTCATTGAATTTGATCAGTGCAGAGGTATCATTGTATAAACATACCTTAGTTTCTCTATCTTCAGCAACCAAATGCAAAATCGTGTTACAATGTACATCCCTCCAGTTTCAAAGCTTCTAGTCTGTTATGTGTCACGCATAAATGAAAGATTGTCTGGCCATGTTTGAACAACATTATGAGCTGCATTAGGTCTCACTCAAAATAAGTATTCCAACACATCCACATGGCCTTTCATGGCCGCAACATGAAGAGGGTTTCTCTTATATTTGTCACAGATATTACATATATTAGGTTTGATTCTTAACAAGCTTGCCACTATTTTAAGGTACTCTTTTGCTGCCATGAGATGAAGAGGGCTGATCCCTAAGAATGTTGCTCTTCTGCCAGCTCGGCCTTCCAATCTAGGGCCTCTATCACGAAATCTAAGTATTTGAGCATGGCTGCAATGTGTAGAGGAGTTTCAGTGTGATTCCCAGTCATGATTTTATTGAGAAGCCGCTTATCTTTTGCGAGCAACTCAAGTAAAGAAGGCACTTTCTCTTTCACGGCGGCTATGTGGAGTTCAGACGCCATGGTTGGATCTTTAAAAAGAGAGTTTCGGAATACTCATTCCTTTATTTGGAAACTGGAATATATACTGTCATGACCAAGTCACCTTCACAGTGGGCTTGATGAAGACCGAAAAATGATTGGTACATCTATCTCATCGGCAATTATTTGTCTCAGTTCCTGCAACTATCCTAGGATGTCAAAAAAGGTGACTATTCATGGAGCCTATCGTGGGTATGTGGGAATTTGCCTTCGGCCATTTTCTGCTGACTCTCATCTCCATTTGGTCCTATATAGATCAAGTTCGCAGACGGAGATGTCCCATTGGAACCATGATATCCCTTGATGATGTAAAGCAGCCACACTGTCAATGCAAATTGCTCTAAACATGAGTTGCTTTGAAAGGCCATGAATTTCATCGATTTATCAGAAATAAATTTTACGCTAATGCTTGATCAATCCGAATGAGTCTTGACCTAGGAACTTTCACAGAAATTATTCTACTACATGGGTGTGTTAGGAAGATAGAAACAAATAAGCAATAGTATCATTAGCACATTAGAAGTCGGCCTTCTCGACGCGGAAATCCCAAGTGATTTCAAGCTTGCAAATAGTTTAAGCTTAATGTGGAGGCATCAGCCTCGCTTTACCTCCAAAATTCCGTCAAAGAGAGTTGATCTTCTGTTTCTTCCATTAAAAATTTCAAAGATTGAAGGACCATAAGTTCCCGATTGATTTGATCAGTCACGAAAGTCCTCAATGGTACTAGGCAAGGAAATGAATCACAGAGAATGTATACCCCTGCCACCACGGGATTGTTTTTCTCAGTTAAATAAAGAAGCCTAGGATGATTGTGTACACAGATGCTTGGACAGATGTCACTCACGACTCTATATGTAACGATTTGGTCCGATGAGGGTAGGGACCGGTTATAACATCCTGATTTTCCAATTATGTTTTCAATTGAATGAGTTGGGCTTTTCATCAACGCGCCTATAGTCTTTTTTTCTGAGTTGATCACTCACAAGATAACTAGTCTATCTGGTGAAGCCGTTAAGGGATTTTAACGCAATAGACTTGAGAATTCGACCAGAAATCGACTGTTCGACCATGCTAATCTGCAAGGGTCAATACAGATTGTCAAAATCGATCAGAGATCAGAGATAGGTTAATTCAACTGAGGTATGTGATTAAAGTGTGGGCGATTCCACCTAATTGCAAAATTCTAGGTGAATGGCACTAAACTAATTTTTCTGTCATTTCTATATCCTATGCCTGTATTTGAAATCTCGAGATTTTTACGACAACCGAGAGTCACCAATGAGTTGAAGATGTACAATGTAGCTCAAAAATAATCGACCACAAGTCAATTGCACCAAAAATTCCTAAAAGTTACCCAGTAGGTTATGTCATGCTAAAATCGTGCCGGGTTGAAATTAATTGCGAATTTAAACCCGATTTCAAAAATTGAAAGTTTATCATGTCACGATTCATTTTAGGAATGTCGACTTATCCTCCGAAGATTTTTCTGCAAACCGAAGATTTCAGCGAAAAATCAAAGTTGGGTTATTTTGGACCAGGAAAATTAGAGAGCCATTTTTGGTCGCATTTTTGGCAATCAAGTTGGTTCAATTGACGAGGAAAAATGATGAGATGGATGATGGCACCTTGGTTGATTTTATGGGGGCCAAATTGAGCTCAATTGGAGAAGTTTTGGTGAGGAATTGAATGAAATTGGAGGCCAAAGGTCCAAAATTCGTAGCTAGGGGGTGCTACAACCTTTTGGACCATTTGGGAGACTTCTTGAGGAAGCCTTGGTGCAGCAAAGGGCTAAGGATGACAGCCATGGATGGTGGGGCAACCTCTTGAGTGCTTTGGATATTTTTGGTTGACATTTGAGGCACTTTGGGCCCACTCTCTTTAGTAGCTGCCTCATTCTTCTTCCCTTAGCTCCTTTATCCATTGTTGAAGTGTGGAGAGCTCAAGAAAACCAGAGAAACCAGTCCCCCTCCTCGTCAACCGCCCCCTGCTGCCGTAGTGCACTGTCGCGCCGCCCGCAAGCCACATGCCAGCCTGCACACACGTCCGCTCGTCCTTGCCATCCCACGCCATCGTCCACATGCCCTGGTTGCCGTCAAGACCTCCTGGCCTCCGTCCGTCGCCGTTCTAGCCTCATCCGCCTCCATCGAGCTTGCTAAGAGCTGCTGCAGCTACTGCCGTCCAGGCACGGCCGTTTTAGCCCAACCAGGCCGCGCATCCAACCCCTTCGGCTCAAGGACAAAGGCCGAAGGCCAACAAGGGTTCTTGGACTTCTAGGCCCGTCTTAAGGCACGTTCGGACCTCCGTTGGTGTCGCCGCAAGCTCGAGTGTTGCTCCCCTCAGCGTCGCCGTCGTTGTGGACTCACCGGCTAGCTAAATCGGTGAGTTTACTTACTAAACTCTACTTAGGGAGTTAATGACATTTAGTGGATAATTAGTTTAGACTAAGTATAGATTAGGTGTTTAGTTAGCTTAAATTAGTGATTTAATTGCTCAATTATGCATGTTAGATGGTTAGAATAGACTAATTAAGGGCTAAATAGATTGTGCTATTTATCTAGATAGGTGCTTTAATTTTCTAGGCCTATTTAGGTGGTTAGATTAGCATTTCCGGCCTAGGATAGTATTTATTGGATTTAAATTGCATTACTTAATTATTTTTGTATTTTATTTGATTATTTAATATTTTTCAGAAATTATACCAAGATAGCCGGTGATCGGAATTTCATGCTAATTGCAATTGTGTGCTTAGTTTATGCAATTGAGTGTTAATTTGTGCAAATTGAGTGATGATTGGAATTTTGAATATTTATTTCAAAATTAAGAAATTTTGGTAATTAATTAGAAATTACAGGTATCAGGTTTTGACACCGAAAATGGTTTTAAATACTATATCAAATAGTGGGATTTTAAAAGAAATGATATCAATTTTTCTAGTTCGATGTGACATCCTAAAATTTCATTATGCTTTCAATTAAATTAATCGGGTCTTTCATCGATGCACCTATAGTGTTATTCTTAAGCTTGATCACTCGTAAGATAACTAGACTAACTGGAGAAATCATTAAGAGATTTTAATGCAATAGACTTGAAGATTTGATCAAGAATCGACTACTCGATCATGCTCATCAGTAGAGATCATTACGACACAGTTAAAAATCGATTAAAGATCCGAGATAGGTCGGTTCGACTGAGATGTGTGGCTAAACATGGGTGATTCCACTAAATTGCAAAATTCTCTGTCAATCGGCACTAGACTGATTTTTCTATCGTTTTGGTACCTTGTGTCCGTATTTGAATCCTCGAGATTTTCACGACCACCGAGAGTCGCCAATGTGTCGAAGAGGTTCATTGTGGCTCAAAGAAAATCGACCATGGATCATTTGCACTAAAAATTTTTTGAAAGCTACTCGATAGCCTAGGTCACGCTAAAATCGCGCTAGATTGAAATTAACCGCGAATTTGAATCCGATTTTAGAAATTGAAAGTTTTGTCATGTCACAAGTCATTTTAGAAACGTCGACTTAGCCTTCCGAAGATTTTTTTTTTTCTGCAAACCGAGACTTTTTGGGAAAAAGTTGAGGTAGGGTCATTTTTGTCCAGAAAATTCAGAGGACCATTTTTTATTGCGAAATTGGGATGCAAGTAGGTTCAATTGGTGAGGAAAAATATCAATTTGATCGAGGACTCGATGGTTGGATTTTTAGAGGCCGAATTGAATTGATTCAAGAAGCATTTGGGTCCAAATTGAGGGAAAACTTTGTGAAATTCGTATGCCCCCATGGACCCAACATTTGGACCATTTCAAGGGCTTCTAGAAAAAGGTTTTTGGTCTAGAAATTGGGTATGGACACCAACTATGGCAAGGGAGCATGTCCAGGGACAAAGAGATGAGAAGAGACCAAGTGGTGGCCCCCTCCATCCAACCGGTTCCCCTCCTCCTTCTCTCCCATTCGGTCCTCCTTCTCTCCATTTTAGCCCCTTGAAGCTCCTAGCAAACCGAGAAGAAAAACTAGCCAAGCTGCCTCCCTTTGCCCGTCAAGCAATCTGCCGAAGCCTAGAGCCACCACCTACACCACCCGAGCTTGCACGTCCGCTAGCCGTTGTTCATGCCTCGCCCTCCGTGCGCCCCGCCGTTTCCCATGCTATCCTCGAGAACCGTCCAACCCCCTCGTGAGGCTCGAGCTCATCCCGCCCATTGGAGCTCCCCTCCGACCGTCGTGAAGCCTGCCTTGTTCGCTTGACCCCGGGTTTAGCCATCTTAGCTCGTTTCTCCCCCATCCTCACCGCTTCAAGCCGATCCATCCAACCTCTTGACCCACGTAACGAGAGCCGAACTAGTGGGTCTCATGGCCATTATTTGGCCCATTTTGTGCTGTTCCCAACCTCGAAAGGCGGTCCCACTTTGGAGTTTCTCAAGCTCCTCGCCGCGTCCCCGTCGTTTTGATCCAAGCGGATCATTAATCAAGTGAGTTTAACTCACTAATCCTTGCTTAGTAAGTTAATGACATTTAAGGGTTGATTAGTTTAGACTAAGTATGGATTAGGTGGATAGTTAGATTAGATTAGCAATTTAATTAATCGTTATTGCATGTTAGGTGGTTAGAGTAGTGTAATTAGAGTCTAGACAAGCTCTAGTATTTATCTAGAGTGGTTCGGAAATTTTCCGGGCTCGTCTCGACTTTTAATTAGGCTTTATGGGCCTAAGTTGTATTTATTGGCATTTATTAATTATTTTCCGTAATTATTTAATTAATTATTTATTTTCAAAATTAGATTGGATAGCGGTGACCAAAATTTTATGCTTGATTGCAATGGTGTGATCTGTTTATTTAATTGAGCTTTAATTTTGTGCAAATTAAGTGTGATTTGTAATTTTGGGAATTTATCCCAAAATTTATTTAATTTCGGTAATTAATTGGAAAATCACTAGGCGCCGGTTTACAATACCAAAAATGGATTTGTGGACTGTGGAAACTAGTGGGATTTTCAAGTGTGAAAATATTATATTTTTGGCTAAGGCCAATCGTGTACCCACACACGATTATTTTTATCAGGTATGATAAAAATGGCAAAATTGTTGGATGATTAGGATGGTATACTATTGGATGATCAGGATGGTATACTATATCAGCCTGTGGGCGATCTGGCAGCTTCTAGTAAACATTATTAGTATACTATATTAGTATATCTGGCAGCTTCTGGTGAGCATTATTAGTATATTATATCAGTATATCTGGCAACTTCTAGTGAGCTATACTATCTATTATTAGCTTAGAGTGAGTAGTCTTGATTATGATCGGACTTTATAGATAGTATTGATTGAGATGACCGGGAATGATCTGATGACATGTAATCGACTGAGTCGATTGATCGATGATTCGATCTATTTTGATGTGTTGAAATGATTGGATGGCTATTCAAATTATATTGACTTGTAGGAAGAGAATGAGGCTAAGGTAAGTCCTCCGACTCATGTTTGTGCTTAGGTAGCCCTTAGGGTGTATTTTCTTCCTAGTCGGGTCTTAAGAGGATAGAACTCACTGAGACGTCGTCTCACCCCATTGTGAGATAACATTTTAGGTCCTTAGATGGCAATTCCTTCTGAGCATTTTGGTCAGCCGAGGAAAGTCACAGAACAAACATCTTACATTTTGTTACATGGAAGCCCTAAGGGCTAGACCTATGAGCTGGTAAGGTCCATAGTCTAGGTCAATGCGGGTCTATCCAAAAAGGTACGCCACCGATACAGATCATGGTACCGCCGGCTCAGGATGACTAGAGAGGGGGTCCCATACCAGAATTTGAGATACCTCTGTATGTGCTGGAGGTTGTTTTTGGAAGGGGCACAACAGATCCTCCTCAAGGCTCGATGGTAGATGCGGTGGACCCGGATCTCGAAGATCCGAGTCCTCCGGTGCATTTCGTCGAAGGCTCCAATGGATGTGGAAGATGGTGAAATCGAGGAGAAGATTAGTAGTTGTTGAAAACCCCCTTTTGTTTGTAAGACCTTATGAATCTATATAAATGTTGGCTTTGTATTATATATGACATGACTATGTATGTTATATATATATAAGTGTGGTTTGATTTTGAAAAATTATGGCCCTACTTTTCTATCCCATATTGTTGTTTTATGGGATTATTATTTGCTTCCACATGTGCATTAAAATGAATGGGTCGGCGATGCGTCTTGGGACGTCGCTATTTAATCGACCATAGAGGGATGGGCACGTGCTCGGAGGATCGGGGCGTGACATCCCCGTTTAAGTGGTATTAGAGCATGGTTAGTGATTGGAGTGATAAGGTGCGATGGTTCATGGGATAGTTAGTAGGAAAGGCCTTTAATTCATGTTGGTGCATGTCTATGATAGTTGATTGGTAGAATTATTTGTTGTGTGGATCGCTCGAATTCTAATTCAATGTGGAATTGGAAGGTAGGTTTTTTAAAAGGACCCGCAAGATGAGCGATTAGGAGCAGAGGACTCCTAGGAAGAGTACCATTAGGCCTGCAGCTCGGGGTAGATGCCAACGAGGGTCGGTACCCAAGGAGGCCGAGGTAGAGTGCCAGCTGAGGCTAGCGCGAGTGGAGTAGCACCACCTCTAATGGGTGTTGGGGTAGCAGCCCTTAGTAATCCCAGAATCTAAGGGATCATGCAAGCTTTGGATGCTATGAGAGAGATGATGGGGTAACAAGCCCAAAATCAAGCCGCCGCCTTTACCGCAACAATTATAGCCGCCGCTTGTACCGCCGCTAAGGTTGTTGCCGCCGCACTTGTTGCCGCACTTGCTTGAGTTCCACCTAGGGAACGTGGTCGCTTGGAAGACCATTTCATAAGTTGGTGGAACAATTCCTTAAACTGAACCCACCAAAGTTCAACGAGGCAGGAGACCCCAAAGATGCAGCCTTGTGGATCCAAGGCTTGGAGAAGGCGTTTACACTACTGATGTGCACTGAGGTTGAGAAGGTAGTCCTTGCAACCTACCAACTGCAAGGGATTGCAAGTACGTGGTGGAGAACCACCCAAGGAATAATGTTTCCCCAAGGTGTGAGTTCCGTGTGGAATTTTGTTGAGTGTTCAACGATAATACTTTTCGAGAATAGAGAACAAAGATGGCAGAATTCCAGCGCCTTCACCAAGGTCCATGATGGTAGATTAGTATGAGGCAAAGTTCGCTGAATTATCATAGTATGCTTTAGAGTTGGTTGAGAACCCGATGAACCGGGTTAGGAGATTCAGAGTTGGACTCAGACTAGAGCTGAGGAGTCCATTGATACTACTCAACTTGAGGAATTACAATGACCTGTATGAGCGGGTCCAGATGATCGAGAGGGATCAGAATGAACGAACCGCCACATCTGGGTCGCGGTTTGGATCAAACCGAGATGGAAATTGGTATGGGAAGAAGCCCATGATCGGAGGAAGGTTCCATGTTCCACTTAGCAGGAAGGGTGGAATTGGAAAATTGAGGTCGAGTCAAAATGGCTTGTGTCACTTCTATGGAAGGCGACATGGTATGACCCCGTGCCCTCGAAGGACGGGTGCTTGTTTTGAATGTGGCCAACAGGGTCACATAGCCAGAGATTGTCCTAGGCGACCAAGAGGACAACCGTAGTTGCCACCGCCACCACCATTGGCACAAATTAGAGGGTACATGCCATAGAATGCACCATAAGGTGGATAGTGCAGACTCCCAGCTTAGGGAAAAGTGTATGCCATCACTAGAGGTCATGCGAAGGACACGCTTGACGTGATTACAAGTACGGTTTCGTTGAACGACCATGCTACTTATGCTTTATTTGACCCCGGAGCAACTCATTCTTTTATTGCCGAGCAATATGTTAAGCTGATAGGATTAAGTCTTGAGTTGCTGGAGTTAGTGGTTAGCATATCTACACCGTTAAAGGATAAGGTGTTGTCTACATTGGGTTGTTTTGGTTGCAAGTTAGCGATTGGTGAGCGAGAGGGGAAAATAGATTTGTTAGTCCTAGCCATGTATGACTTTGATTTGATAATTGGCATGGACTAGCTCACCAAGCAACGAGCTAAGATGGACTGCTATCGTAAAGCGATTTAGTTTAACCCGTTAGAGGGTGGAGTTTCAAGTTTGTTGGAAGTCAAGGAAGACCCTCGATTACCTTGATCTCGTCGCTTGAAGCAACCCGTTTGTTAGACGAGAGTTGTCATAGTTACTTGCAACTGTCGTGGATACGACAATTGAGGAACTGAAGATCGAAGATATTGCGTAGTGCAAGAATTTCCAGATATTTTTCCAAATGAATTGCTAGGTCTACCACCAAAGAGAGAGATCGAGTTTGTAATTGAGTTAGCACCCGGGACAGAGCCAATCTCTAAGGCTCCTTATCGAATGGCGTTGTCTAAGTTGAAAGAACTGAAGGTGCAAATGCAGGAGTTGTTGGATAAGGGATTCATACATCCCAGTGCATCACCTTGGGGAGCACCAGTTCTGTTCATGAAGAAGAAAGATGGTTCGTTGCATTTGTGCATCGACTATCATCAACTCAATCAGGTGACGATCAAGAACAAGTATCCACTCCCGAGGATCGATGACTTTTTTGATCAGTTACAAGGAGCGTCGATATTTTCGAAAATCGACTTGAGGACAGGATATCATCAGCTGAGGATCAGGAAAGAGGACATACCAAAGTCAGCATTTCGTACTTGATATGGTCATTATGAGTTTACTATAATGCCGTTCGGGTTGACGAATGCTCCAGCTACTTTCATGGATTTGATGAACATAGTGTTTAAGGAATATCTAGATCAGTTTGTGATCGTGTTCATCGATGATATTTTGGTGTATTCGAGGAGTGATGAAGAGCATGAGAGTCATCTGAGAGTAGTACTATAGACTCTGAGGATTCATCAATTGTACGCCAAGTTCAGCAAGTGCGAGTTTTGGTTGACTCGTGTTGCTTTCTTAGGTCACGTGATTTTAGGTGAAGGAATCTCCGTGGACCCATCCAAGATTGAAGTAGTGATCAATTGGCCAAGACCGACTATAATGACAAAGATCATAAGCTTTTTGGGTTTGGCAGGTTACTACAGACGGTTCGTGGAAGGGTTTTCAGCATTAGCGTCGCCATTGACTCTACTCTTGAAGAAAGAAGAAAAATTTGTGTGGATAGACAAGTGCGAGCGTAGCTTCCAAGAGCTGAAGCAGAAGCTGACTACTGCAGCTGTGCTGACCATTCTATCTGGTTCTAGAGGATACGAGATCTACAGTGATGCGTCATTCAGAGGACTGGATTACGTGCTGATGCAACATGGTAGGGTTGTTGCATATGCCTCCCGTCAGTTGAGACCTCATGAACAGAATTACCCGATGCATGACTTAGAACTCACAGCCATCATTTTTGCTCTGAAGATTTGGAGACATTATTTGTGTGGAGAAAAATTCCAGATTTTCACTGATCATCAAAGTCTCAAGTATATATTCTCTTAGAAGGAGTTGAATATGAGACATCGTCGTTGGATGGAACTGTTAAAGGACTACGATTGTGATATCCTGTATCACCTGGGAAAGGTGAACAAGGTCACCAACGCTTTGAGCCAGAAATCTTCAGTTGCTCATATGCTAGTTAAATAGTGGAACTTAATCGAGAGAGCTCGAGATTCGGTGTTCAAGTTTGAGGTAGGACACCTTTCGAATCTTATGACCACCTTTAGAATTGAGCCGGATGTCTAGATCAAGATCAAATTACTTCAGCTGATAGACCTAGATGTTCAAAAAATTCTGCAAGAAGATACTGATAAGAGGAATGCTGACTTTTGGATTTCTGAGGATGGAACACTAAAGTTCCGAGGATGATTGGTTGTACCTAACGATGTAGAACTTAGAGAGGATATCTTGTCAGAAGCTCATCATAGCAGTTACAGCATTCATCTTGGTTGTACCAAGATGTATCAGAATCTGTGTCAACACTATTGGTGGTTTGGTATGAATGCGGACATTGCTAAGCATGTCGCCAAGTGTTTGACGTGTCAACAAGTGAAGGCTTAGCATTGCAAGCCGGGAGGACTTCTGCAACCTCTTGAGATCCCAAAGTGGAAGTGGGAGCACATCACGATGGATTTCGTGACCGGTTTACCAAGGAGTCAAAGAGGTAACGATTCCATTTGGGTAGTGGTTGATAGATTGACAAAGTCGGCTCACTTCATTGTAGTACGAAAGGACCTTAGTTTGGATAGACACGCAGAGTTGTACGTGCGTTAGATCATTCATCTACATGGAGTGCTAGTGATGATAACTCCAGATCAAGACTCGAGATTCACAGCTACCTTCTGGAAAAGTTTCCAAAGTGCTTTAGATACGAAGCTGCAATATAGTACGTCATATCATCTTCAGATGGATGGCTAGTCTAAGCGGACAATTCAAACCATTGAGGGCATATTGCGAACTTGCGTGTTGGATTTCAAGGGAAGTTGGGAAGAACAACTTCATTTGGTTGAGTTCACCTACAACAACAGTTATCGGTAGAGCATTCAGATGGCTTCTTTCGAAGTGTTGTATGGTAGAGCGTGCATAACACCAGTTTGTTGGGATGAAGTCGGGGAAAGAAAGATTACAGATCCAGAGTTGGTTCAATAGTCAGTTGATGCAGTTGTAGTTATCAGAGGAAGACTAAAGATCTCTTAGAGCCGACAGAAGAGTTACGCAGATAAGCGCCGGAGGTCATTGGAATTCCAAGTTGGTGATCACGTTTTTATGAAGGTGTCACCAATGAGGGGAACTTCGCGCTTTGGCAAGAAAGGAAAACTGAGTCCGAGGTACGTAGGTCCATTTGAAATTCTTGAGAGAATCGGGACCTTAGCGTATCGTCTTGCGTTGCCGCCAAGATTGGCACAAGTGCACGACATCTTTCACATGTCGATGTTGAGGAAGTATGAGCCTGACTCAACCCACGTGCTTAATTTTCAAGAATTGGACGCGGATGACCGAGTGTCATACGTTGAGAGCTTGGTTCAGATTGTGGATATGAAAGAGCAAATTTTGCATACAAAGACCATCTTGTTGGTCAACACCACGGCATGAAGGAGCAACCTGGGAGAGTGAAGAGTCGATGAGACAATTGTTCCCCCACTTTTTTGCTTAAAGTAATGTAATGGTTTAAATTTCAAGGACGAAATTTTTATAAGAGGGGAAGAGTTGTGACATCCTAGTTTTTTACTTTTGTTTTCAATTAAATTAAATCGGGCCTTTCATCGACATGCCTATAGTACTATTCTCAGAGTTGATCACTCTTGAGATAACTAGACTATTTGGCAAAGTCATTAAGGAATTTTAATGCGATAGACTTGGGAATTCGACCATAAATTGATACTCGACCGTGCTCATCTGCAAAGATCATTACGGCATAGTTAAAAGTCGATTAGAGATCAGAGATAGGTCGGTTCGATAGAGATGTGTGGCTAAACATGGGTGATTCCACTAAATTACAAAATTCTCATCGATCGGCACTATATTGATTTTTCTGTCATTTTGGTACCTTGTGTCCGTATTTGAATCATCGAGATTTTCACGACAATCGAGAGTCACCAATGTGTCGAAGAGGTTCATTGTGGCTCGAAGAAAATCGACCACGGGTCATTTGCACTAAAAATTTCTGAAAGCTACCCGGTAGCCTAGGTCATACTAAAATCGCAAGATTGAAATTAACCGTGAATTTGAATCCGATTTTAGAAATTGAAAGTTTGTCATGTCACAAGTCATTTTAGGAACGTCGACTCAGTCTTTGAAGATTTTTCTGCAAACCGAGATTTTTGGGAAAAAGTCGAGGTAGGGTTGTTTTTGTCTAGAAAATGCAGATGACCGTTTTTTATCGTGAAATTAGGATGCAAGTGGGATCAATTGGTGAGAAAAAAATACTAATTTGGTCGTTAGTTTGATAATGGAATTTTTAAAAACCGGATTGAGTGAATTTGAATAGGAATTGAATGGAAATTGAACCAATTCCGATGCAAATTCGTATGCCCCCCATGGACATAACTTGTGGACCATTTCAAGGCTTCTAGAAGAGGTTTTGGTGGCTGGAAATCAAAGGTGGAGGACAGTAAGAATGGTGGGACCAAGCTCGGGGGACAAAGGGATGAGAGAAGAGAGAGAGAGAGAAGTGGTCCCCTCCTTAGCCAAACGGGTTCCATCCTCTCTCTCTCTCCCATCGATCTCCCCCTCCATCCCCTCATTTCTTGAAGCTTGAAAAAACCCGAAGAGATCAGCCAGCCAAGCTCCCCCATCAAAGCCACCGAGCAATCCACCAACCCCGAGCCATCGCTACCCACGCATGCTTAGCTTGCGCGTCCGCGCCACCTCCGTCTCCATTCCGCCCCTTTCGGTTGTCCCTTAGGCTACCACGAGGCCCCGGACCACCGATGTTCAGCCGCCTTGACCCATCCAACCTCCGCCTCCAATACGGAGCTCGCCGCTTGAAGCCCGCTGTGCCAAATCCGCTTGGCCCTACTTGCATTGTCGCCGTCCATCCCGTTAGCGGTTCCATTTACCAAGCGGACCAATGATCCAGCCTTTGACCCACCAAATGAAGACCGAGCAGAGTGGGTTTCCAACCACTGTTTGGCCCATTTTGGTGGCCTTCCCGACCCTGTTTGGCAATCCCGCTTTGGAGTTTGTCGAGCCCCTCTGCGTCCCCATCGTTTTGATCCGAGCGGATCATTAATCAAGTGAGTTTAACTCACTAATCCTTGCTTAGTAAGTTAATGACGTTTAAGGGTTGATTAGTTTAGACTAAGTATGGATTATGTGGATAGTTAGATTAGATTAGCAATTTAATTAATTGTTATTGCATGTTAGGTGGTTAGAGTAGTGTAATTAGAGCCTAGACAAGCTCTAGTATTTATCTAGAGTGGTTCAGAATTTTTCCGGGCTCGTCTCGGCTTTTAATTAGGCTTTACGTGCCTAAGTCATATTTATTGGCATTTATTAATTATTTTTTCATACTTAATTAATTAATTTTTAGAAATTAAATCGAGATAGTCGGTGACCGAATTTTATGCTGATTTCAGTGGTGTGATCTGTTTATTTAATTGACTGTTATTTTGTGAAAATTGAGTGTGATTTGTGATTGTGGGTATTTATCCCAAAATTAATTAATTTCAGTAATTAATTGGAAAATCACAGCGCGTTGGTTTATAGTGCCAAAAAGGAATTTGTGGACTATTGAAATTAATGAGATGTTCAAGTGAGAAAATATTATATTTTGGCTAAGGTCGACCGTGTGCCCACACACGAGTATTTTTATCGGGTATGATAAAAATGGTGAAATTGTTAGATGATGAGGATGGTACATTATATCAGCCTATGAGCAATCTAGCAGCTTCTAGTGAGCATAATTAGTATACTATATCGGTATATCTGGCAGTTTCTGGTGAGCATAATTAATATACTATATTAGTATATCTAGCAACTTTTAGTGAGCTATACTATCTATTATCATTTCAGAGTGAGCAATTTTGATTATGATTAGACTTTATAGATAGTATTGATTGAGATGACCAAGGGATGATCTTGTTGACATGGAATCAACTAAGTCGATTGATCGATGATTCGATCTGATTAGTTGAAATGATTGAATGGTTATTAGAATTGTACTGACTTGTAGGAAGAGTTGAAGCAAAGGTAAGTCCTCTAACTTGTATTTGTGCTTGTTCATAGGCAGCCCTCAAGGCTTTATTTTCTTCCTAGTCAGGTCTTAGGGGGTTGAACTTGTTGAGACATCGTCTCACCCTGTTGTGAGATAATATTTTCAAGTCCCTAGATGGTAGCTCCTCCAAAGCATTTTGGACAGCCTAAAAAGGTCATAGGACAGTCGTCTTACATTCCGTTGCATGGGAGCCCTAGGGGCTAGACTTATGAGCTAGTAAGGTCCATAGTCTGGGTCGATGCAGGTCTACCCAAAAAGGTACCCCACATATACAAATCATGGTACCACCAGGTTCAAGACGGCCAGAGAGAGGGTCTCATACTGGAATTTGAAATACCTCTATATGTGCGGGAGGTTGCTTTTGGGAAAGGCACAGCAGATCCTCTTCAAGGCTCAATCGTAGACGCGGTAGACCCAAATCTTGAAGACCCCGGAAGTCCGGTGTACTTAGCTACAGGCTCTAATGTTAGTGAGAATGTTGAGCAGGAGAAGATTAAAAGCTATTTGAAAACCCCCCTTGTTTTGTAGACTTTGTTTCTATATATAGGCTCGGTTTGTATATGACTTGCTATGTGTGTGTGTGTGTGTGTGTGTGTGTGTGTGTGTGTGTGTATATATATATATATAAGTGTGGTATGGTTTTAAAAAATTATGGCCCTATTTTCCTATCACATCTTGCTGTTGTCTGAGGATTATTTATTTGCTTCCGCATGCATATTAAAATGAATGGGTCAGCAATGTGTCTTGGGATGTCGCTACTCAATCGACCGTAGAGGGATGGGCACGTGCTCGACAATTTTATCAATCACTGAGAGATGTGCGCGCACTCGAGGTTTGAGGCGTGACACTGGTCGCTAGGGCCAAATGCTTCGGCTAAGAAGCGGCTCCTAGCAAACTTCCAAGATGGCGAAGGGGGCACAAATGAACTAAATTGTGCATTGAATGGGAGCATAGTGATTCTAGGATAACCAAATGACAAGTTTTGATTTGGAACTCCAAAGTCAAAGGTGTTCAGGCTAGAACACTATTAGGATGGGTGACCTCCTGAAAAAAATGAATGCCCGTACGTCAAAGGATAAAAATATGAGATTTGCTATGATATAGGCCAAAGAGGACAATACTTCGAGTGAGTTGATTAAAGGATGTTACAATATGATATTAGGGTGGGAACCTCTTTAGTAGGTGTATGATTTGGGAACAAACTACACAAAAGTTGGTGGGCCTCTAATGACTTAATTCGATGAGGGTAGGAAGTGGTCACTAGGCCAGAGGGCTCAGATAATGAGTGGCTGTTGGTGAGCTTTTTGGATGGCAAATGAAGCAAGAATGAACCGAACTATACATGGAACAAAAGAAAAAAGACTTTGGGATGTGTGTGTATGTGTGTGAAATTTGGTGTGGGATGAGCTAAAACAGATAACATCTTGAGTGATTTAATTTAGGGATATCACACTATAGACTCGGTCAAACTTAGCATCATAGACAGGTTATAGACATTTGGAATCTACTTGCAACTATTTCTTAAGGGAATGAAGAAGAAACCCACAATCTCTTCTTCAAATGTGTTTTGCCAACTCGAACTTTGATTTGTTTGAAAGTCCCCGCCGTAGATTGCCCTAAAGGAAGCTACCATTCTACTTTTGATCGTCGCTTCTCTCTGAATGCTTCATTGCAACAATGTTCTTCCTTTCAACCACGACCAGACTTTTTTCTCAATAGCTACAATGGAACAAGAGCCTTCCCCATAGAAATCTGAGAAACGCACTCCCTCATTTAAAAAGGTTATAGACATGATGGAAACATGAGAAAAGCAACTTTCTCTTTAAAAAAGTTTATACTAAAAGTTGTAGACAATATGGAAATCTGAGAAAAGCGACACTCTCTTTTAGAAAAGTTTTTGGCGTGAAGTGGCTGATTGTAAGTTACTTGTTACAGTAACCTGATATTACCAAGAATCAACCATTTGCATTCTGCATCACCCTTATTCTTATCTGAAACTATGGGGCCTAGTTCATCCAAAGGTCCTAGGGATGTGAGCTAAGGGAACGATTCTTCAAGTTCATGTAAGGATACAAGCTATATATAGAGGCTATTCCTTCGAACGTTCAATGGATTCATTTCACAGATATGGCTTTTACCCCATGTTTGTCTTTCTGCATGTTTGTGCACATGTGTTAAAACTTTAGATTGGCCGATTTGAACGGCAAGAATGTTGAGCATAAGAATCTTCTATATCAGATTCGTAGATTTTTGAAGAATTATGTATTGGTGTTAGATTCTTAAAAGATAGATAGTGTTACAGTCCCCAAGGCCTTCACATGATGTTAGACATGATTGGTTAATATCAATGAGCATAATTTTCTACGGTACCTTCATCGAGCAATGGAAGACATATCAGCATCATTCTTTTCATTTTCTTTCGAATATTGTGACATCCCAAATTTCCGATTCTGTTTTCAATTAAATAAGTCGGGATTTTCATCGACGTGCCTTTAGCTCTATTCTCCGAGCTGATCACTCATGAGATAACTAGTCTATCAGGTGAAGCCGTTAAGGAATCTAAATGCAATAGACTTGAGAATACGACCATGAATCGGCTGCTCGATCATGTTAATTTGCAAGGGTCATTACGACACTGTCAGAATCGAACAGAGATCAGTGATAGGTTGATTCGACTGAAATATATGATTAGAGTGTGGGTGATTCCACCTGATTGCAATATTCTTGTCGATCGGTACTAGACCGTCTCTTCCGTCATTTTGGGTTCCCCGTGTCTCGTATTTGAAACCTTAAGATTTTCACGATAACCGAGAGTCGCCAATGTGTCGAAGATTTATGTCATGGCTTGAAAATATTCAACCATGGGTCAATTACATTGAAAATTCCTAAAAGCTACCTGGTAAATTAGGATGCTCTAAAATCGCGTCAGATTGAAATTAACCGTGAATTTAAATCCGATTTCAGAAATTGAAAGTTTTATCATGTCACAATTCATTTTAGGAACGTCGACTCATCCTTAGAAGATTTTTCTACAAACCGAGATTTTTGGTGGAAAATCAAAGTAAGGCCGTTTTTGATCGGGAAAGTCAGAGGGCCGTTTTTGATTGCATCTTTGACCGTCAAGTTGGATCAATTGATGGGAAAAAGTCATGAGATGGACGAGGAAACCTTTGTGGATTTATTTGGGCTTCAATTGGTTTGATTTGAAGAGGATTGGAAAAGGAATTGAAGGAGAAATGTCCAAAATTCGTAGCCCCCATGGTGCACAACTTGTTGGACCATTTGGCAAGCTTCTTGAGGAAGCTAAGGTGAGGAAAATGGCTAAGGATGAGGGCCAAGGGTGGTAGGGGCATGAGTGAGGAGAGTTGGACAAGTGTTGGAAGGCTAGAGAGCCCTTGGGGACCCCCTCTCCTTCAGCAGCATCTTCTTCCTTGTTTGGTGGCTTTCTCCATTCTTGTGGAGACTTGAGACCTTGAGAAAACCAGAGGAGATCAGCCAACAGCCGCCCAAGACCGTCGCTTGCTCACCGGACCTCTTTTTCCCCTTGTTTTCTCCTCGTTCCAGTTTTTGCTCCAACCGACCTTTCGCCAAAGATCCGAGTAAAAAGTTGACTTACCGGTTGAATCAGCAAACAAACAACCCATCGCCACAAAGAGGACATCCAAACCGTTCCAACAAGCCTGACCTCACCCGGAACGGAGCCGCCGTTCGTCTGGTACGCCGCCGTGAAGTTACCGGTCGCCGGACCGTCTGGCTGCACGCCGCCTGCACTGTTTCGCGATTTTCTTCGTTTTCTCCCCATTTCAACCCTTCCACCACCCGTCCCAACCACCAGCACATCCCCCCTTGACCCCGGGAGCCACCGGTTGCCAACCACCCACTCGCCGGAGCTCCGATCAACCCGTTTTCACCATTGAAGCTATTGGTTTCGTCTCTCTTCACCAAGATCGAAGCAAAAGACAGCAAGGTTTTGGAGACTTCATGGCCCGTTTTCAAGCCCTTCCCAGCCTTGGTGTCGCCGCTTGGAGGATTGTCGCCCGCCTTGGCGTTGCCATTGCCGTGGACTCACCGGAATGCTAAACCGATGAGTTTAGCTCACTAATCCTCGCTTAGTAGGTTAATGACGTTTAAGGGGTGTTTAGATTAGTCTAAGTATGTTTAGGTGGTTAGATTAGCTTAGTTAAATGTTAATTAGATTATATGCATGATTAGATAAAAGGTTGGATCAATTAATTATGTGATTAGATTAATGTTAATCATGCTTAGACTTTAATTAATTATTTTAATTATTTAATCATTTATTTAAATTAAATAATATTAAATATTATTTAAATTATATTATTTATTATTTAAATTAATTTTCGGAATTTATTTAATTATTAATTAATTAATATTTTCCAGAATTTATACTTAGGAGAGCCGCTCAATAGAATTTCGAGTTGATTGTAGTGATGTGTTCAGTTTACGTAATTGAATGCTATATTATGCAAATTGAGTGAAAATGATGATCGTGGGATATCGCTAATTAAATGATGAATTAATTATATGGTTGGATGGTATGCTATATCAGCCTACGGGCAATATGTCAGCTTAGCAGAGAGCAGTATACTGGTGTACTATATCATCCTACGAGCTCTGATATGTCAGTTTAGTGCGAGCAGTACACTTTATTAGCTTAGAATGAGCATCATGGGTATACAATATCAACCTTATGGCCTCGATATATCAGCTTAGTGAGAGCAGTATACCTTAACATTATCAACTTAGTACGAGCTATACTATCTATTTATCAGCTTAGAGTGAGCAGCCTTGACTATGGTCGGACTTATAGATAATATTGATTGGGTCGACCTAGAGAAGGTCGTAATAACATGTAATCAACTGAGTCGATTAATCAATAGTTCGATCTGATTTGGTGAATCGAAATGATTGTGAGTTTATGTATTAAACTAACTTGCAGGAAGAAACTAAGACCAAGGTAAGTCCTCCGACCTATGCGGTGCTTAGGTAGCCCTTAGGGTGTATTATCTTCCTAATCAAGTCTTGGAGGGTAGAACTCGTTGAGACGTCGTCTCATCCCGTTATGGGATAACAATTTCAGATCCCTAGACGGTGGTCGTGGAAAGCTTGAAGTTCCGGAGTTTAGGAAAGTGAAGGAATCAGGATCGGCAAATCTGTCTGACTAGTTAGTCATAGGACAGTTCTTTTTTAATTAAGCCGATACTTTTGTAAAAGACCTGATGTTGTAAATAAACCTATTTGTTTATAAAGGTTTGTGTTGGTTTGAAAAATATATGGCTCTACATTCCTATCCCAATGTTTTATTGTCTGGGGATTATTTATATACCTCCGCATGCGTATTAAATTGAATGGGTCGGCGATGCATCCTGGGACATCACTATTAATCAACCAAGGAGGGATGGGCACGTACTCGGAGGATCGGGGCATGACAAATATACATGTGCAAATGCGTGACCTTGACCTACATAGACCAAATGCAAACAGTGTCACCACAAAATGGTCCCCAATTATGTCCCTTAATTCCCTAAAAGCAACATGTCAACTTATGGTCTTATTTGAGCCTGCACATTACTTGATTCTTCGGGAGGATTAGTCAACTTCATGAATTGATTTGGGAAGATGCTTGAAATGAGCAATAGTGTCATGAGTGCATTTGCGATTAGGCTTCCTACCAAATGGTCACAAATGATCTAGAGCTAGCGAAAAAATTAAGCACAATGAGCAATCAGCGGTCCTGCTATAAATTTGATTGCCCAACTTCTGTTCGAAAACCAATTGGCAATCGAAGGTATGATTAGCCAAAAGAAATGATGATAAATTGGAGAAGGGAAAGATAATATATGAACAGCAAGATAACTTGGGGATGTCGTCACTAGTAATTATCCAGCATTATTATTATTTTCTTCAATTAGTCAAAAATGGTAGTTGATTATTTTGTATTATTCCATTATTAGTAATAACGTACTTTTATATTTCGTAACTCGATGGAATTACTAAATAATCATCCTAAGTGTAATTTTCCTCAACTAGTCATAACTTGTAGTTCTTGTCCTTAATAATTATACCTCCAGCAATTGTAAATTGCCTAAATTATTACGGTCTCTATCTCATGTCTAACTAGTACTTTCCCTTTTGTGTGGTGATTGAGCTAATACAGTTTGAAACAAAAATTTCCCATCACATAGTAATAAACTATTGGGATAGTAAGGTACTTGAAATTGTTGTAAGACGCTCAAATTATAATCAATTATTGACATTGATAATCGTAAATCAGTCGCAAGTCTGTGTAGATGGTAGTTAGTTCTCTACTTTAGTAAATTACCTCAAGTTATCGTAAGCTCAAAAGATCATAATGATTAAAATTTTTATGGAGACATCCAAGCAACCTCAAATTTACTTTCAATTTTCCTATTCTTAGTAAATCTACGTAAGTAATCCTTCAAATTCGTAATCAATGGATCCTCTCCGTAAGTAATAATCCTTTCGACTATCGTAATTTTTTGCAATTAATCGTACAAGTTGCAATTCCACTGGAACAAACTTCCTTAATTGTCAATAAATTACCACTTTAATATGTTCAGGTTACACTATTATAAATTGATCCCATGGCTGAGATTTTTGGACTTTAAATCCAATGAGTCATTCTTTTCTTTAAACTACCACAAATCAAATCAAATATCCCATGGCTGAGATTTTTGGACTTTAAATCCAATGAGTCATTCTTTTTTTAAACTGCCACAAATCAAATCAAATAAAACAGCCATTCATTACACATCTAAACTCCATCTTTTACATAAATTCAACGCTCTTAAAACAACCACTGGGGTTTTCCCCAAGTGGCCACCCTTCCAAGGGGAAGGTGGGGTATTCAAATCCCTACATTCTCAAGAGTTGGGGTGGGGACGATTTAGTTTCAAGTATGAAGTGATTTAGTTTCAAGTATGGGTTTCAACTCCCACGCTCTGTAAGAAGGCAGGGTTTGAGAGTTAGAGTAGGAGTAATGTAGGACCGACCAAAAAAAAAAAATACTCTTAAAACATTTATCGTTTTACAAGCACATACCATACTCTAATACATCATAGCTGAGTTGTCTAATCAGCACACTGAGCAACAAATGGACTGTATAGCATCTCTCTTTTATGGCCTTAGGTTTGAAGGCGCTTCTTCTGCAGCAAACACATTTGCAGCTATATACAGCCACTAAACCATATGATCTGGCCAGCGCGCTCTGTGGGGCCTTCGCAGACAAACCCTGCGTACCAATTTCAGGAGTAAACGAACAAAGTGCCCCAGGAAAAGAAAAGCTATCAATCCAACCCATGCCAGCGTCGCAAGTCTAGTTCCTTTAACGAAAGTTTTCAATTCGTTCGTTGGTGTGAAGACAAATACAGAGATGGCATAAGCTGCCGCCGCGAAGCTTATCGCAACCCACATAATGAGCTTTGGAATCCACGTGGCAATCCGAATCCGCTTAAAAGAAACATCACTTATGAAAAGCAAAATGATGCAAAGCGATGCGACGAAGCTTATCACGTTACATATTAAGAAATTCTTGTATGCTTTCGGGAACTTATCTGCCATTATGGATTCGCCCGCAGTATGTGCTGTAGTATTTCCATCACCCGGGAAATCTCCTTCCCAAAGGCCGCCAGGCGGGGTAATACTGGTTTGAAATGTCATGGTCGCTAGCAATGTTGCTACCACCAATAGCGTCTCATTCATTTTTTCGCTTTCCACGCTTTGGCGTAGGGCATATGGTAGTAGGGCGTGTGCCGTGAAACCTTCAGAGTTCTTAACGTTTGGTTTAACTCCTTTATTAATCAAGAAGAGCATAACCTGCAGAGGAGTAACACCAGACCAATTGGGGTCAAATTTGAACTAGACAATCCCATGTTACATACTTTTCAGGATTAACTTTGCTAGTAGCGCTTTTCAGCCCCCTAGTCTTTGTGACTATTATTTAATGCCTTTAAAAGGGATACTCACCCCTTGTTGAAACTCTTTTGCTATCTCCGATTTTATGTTCCTTTTGATCTAGATAAAATTACTATCAAAATAGCGTGAAGTGTAAAGTTGTAGTTTATTGTGTGGACCAATGACTTGTGAAGTGTAAAGTTGTAGTTTATTATGTGGATCAATGACTTTCTTCTTTTTTAAATATCATAATCTACGATCATTTATAAATGGATACCTTTTAGCTTCCAAATATTTCTAGGACACTAACATGTTTTAAAATCGCCTTAATAAGCTCACTGAATTTGACCAATGCAAAGGCTTGGTTGTATGAACATACCTTAGTTTCTCCATCAATAGCAGCCAAATGCAAAATCGTATTGCCATCTCTGTCCTGCGAGTTGAAGAACTTATCATTGTCCAATATATCTATCAAAAGTTTCAGAGCTTCTAGTTTGTTATGCATCACGCATAAATGCAGGATCGTCTGTCCATGTTTGACAACACTAAGGGCTGCATCACGTCTCACTTGGACCAAGTACTCCAACACGTCCACATGGCCTTTCATGGCTGCGACATGAAGAGGGTTTCTTTCATAGTTGTCACGGACAAAACATATATCAGGGTTGACTCTTAACAAGCTTGCCACGATGTTAAGGTACCCTTTTGCTGCCGCAAGATGAAGAGGGGTTGATCCGTGAGAATCTTGCTCTCCTGCCAGTTCGGCCTTTCGAGCTAGGACCTCTTCCACAAAATCCAAGTGTCCGAGCATGACTGCAATGTGCAAATGAGGCTTGACGACTTTTTTGGTCATGATTTTATCGAGAAGCAACTTATCTTTTGCAAGAAACTCAAGCAAAGAATGCACATTCCCTCTCATGGCAGCTACATAGAGCTCAGACTCCATGTTTGGGTCGGAGTGCTCGGACTCCATGTTCGGATCTCTAAAAAAGAGTTTCAAAATGCTCATTCCTCATTTGGAAACTCGAATAAATGCTGTCACAGCCAAGTAACCTTACACTAGGCGTGACGAGGACCGAAAAACGATTGGTAGATCTTACTCATCAGCATCTGGCGCAATTCCCGTGAATGTCCTGGGATGTCAGAAAAGGTAATGATTCTTGGAATCTTATCGTGGGTACGTGAGGATTCGGCTGTCGGCTATTTTCTGCCAAGTCTCGTCTCCATTTGGTCCTATATAGGTCAAGTTCGCGCGCGTAAGATGTCCCGTTGGAGCCATGACGTCCTTTGATGATGTAAAGCAGCCACACTATTCATGCAAATCGTAATGAATTACTTTGAAAAGACATGAATTTCATCGGCATGGGAGTTATAATGTTTGCACTAACGCACGCTCACTCGTAATGAGCTGTAGCCTAGGCACTTTCAGAGAAATTATTCTGCCATGTGGGTGTGTTAGGACAGAAACAAACGAGCACTAGTATCATTGACACATTAGGAGTCGGTCTTCTCAGCATGGTAATTCCAAGTGATTTCGAGCTTGCCAATAGTTTAAGCTCTATATGGAGGCTATGCCTCCAAAATCCCGCCAAAGAGAGTTGATCTTCTCTTTCTTCCATTAAAAAAATTCAAAGATTGAAGGACCATAAGTTTCTGATTGATTTTCTTTTTCTTTTTCTTTTTTGGTCATAAAGTTTCTGATTGATTTGATCAGTCACAAAAGGCCTAAATGGTGCTAGGCAGGGAAATGAATCACATAGAATGTATACCCTTGCCACCACAGAAATGGTTTCTTATTTAGATGAAGAAGCCCAGGATGATTGATCGCGTGACCTTGACCTATATAAATCAAATGCGAACAGTGTCACCACCAAATGTCCACAGGTGTATCCCCCAATTCCCTAAACGCAGCATGTCAACTTCAAAAGCTTCTGCTGTAGTCGTATTTGGGCCTGCACGTTACCTAATTCTTCAATAGGATTATTCAACTTTATGGATTGTGTTAGGAAGATGCTTGAGTGCATTTACGATTAGTCTTTCTACCAAAATAGAAATGTTGAGCATATGAATCTATTATATCATAATTGAAGTTTTTTGAAGAATTGTGTATTGATATTAGGCTCTTAGTAGATAGATATGGTGTCATAGTCCCCAAGGCCTTCACACAATGTTAGACATGATTAGCTAAGATAAATGACCATAATTTTCTACGGTACTTTTGCTGAGCAATCAACATCATGCTTTTCCTTTCTTTTCGAATAGGGACATGTGTGGACACGTGACCTTGACCTACATAGACTAAATGCAAACAGTGTCAGCACAAATGCACACAATGCTAGACATGATTAGCTAAGATCAATGACCATAATTTTCTATAGCGCTTTCGCTGAGTAACTAGAGATATATCAACATCATGCCTTTCCTTTCTTTTTGAAGAGGGACATGTGTGAACATGTGAATAGACTAAATGCAACCAGCATCAACGTAAATGCACACAATGTTAGGCATGATTAGCTAAGATAATGACCATAATTTTCTACGGTACTTTTGACAAGCAATAAGAGATATATCAACATCATGCTTTTCCTTTCTCTTGGAATAGGGACATGTGTGAACACATGACCTTCACCTACATAGACTAAATGCAAACAGTGTCAACACAAAAGCAAACAATGCTAGACATGATTAGCTAAGATCAGTGACCATAATTTTCTATAGCGCTTTCGCTGAGTAACTAGAGATATATCAACATCATGCCTTTCCTTTCTTTTTGAAGAGGGACATGTGTGAACATGTGAATAGACTAAATGCAACCAGCATCAACGTAAATGCACACAATGTTAGGCATGATTAGCTAAGATAATGACCATAATTTTCTACGGTACTTTTGACAAGCAATAAGAGATATATCAACATCATGCTTTTCCTTTCTCTTGGAATAGGGACATGTGTGAACACATGACCTTCACCTACATAGACTAAATGCAAACAGTGTCAGTGCAAATGCAAACAATGCTAGACATGATTAGCTAAGATCAATGACCATAATTTTCTACAGCACTTTCGCCGAGTAACTAGAGATATATCAACATCATGCCTTTCCTTTCTTTTTGAAGAGGGACATGTGTGAACATGTGACCTATATAGACTAAATGCAACTAGTGTTAGCGTAAATGCACACAATGTTAGACATGATTAGCTAAGATCAATGACCATAATTTTCTATGGTACTTTTGACAAGCAATAAGAGATATATCAACATCATGCTTTTCCTTTCTTTTTGAGTAGGGACATGAGTGAACGCGTGACCTTGACCTGCATAGACTAAATGCAAATAGTGTCACCACAAAATGATCCCTAGCTGTATACCCCAATTCCCTAAAAGCAGCATGTCAACTTCAAAGACTTCTATTATAGTCTTATTTGAGCCTGTACATTACCTGATTCTTCAAGAGGATTATTCAACTTTATAAGTACTAGTTAGGAAGATGCTTGAAATGCAGTTGTTGGAAAATATGACTTTAAATTGGATAGAATGATCAAGTCGGATCTTGAGGCGTAATATTACTTTCTTTAAGGATTTATTTGTCTTTGTTGACACCTAAATTTCGGCGACCCAGACATTTATCCATTACATAGAAAAATTAGGGATTAATTTTTAAGCCCTAAAAAAATATAATATTAATTGCATAGTATATAATTTTAGAAGCATTTTTAATTATCACTGCATTTGCATTAGATTGGCGGATGGATTTGAATTAATTTAGCTAGTTGGACTAAGCTTGTGATGAAGAGAGTTCAGACAAGCCCATGAATGAGAATCGCGTAGTGCTTCATATGGGATATTTGAAGCTCATGCGTAATCAAGAGGATATCGAATTATTAAACTCGGGAATGATATTGACATATCCTATTGATTTCGTCAATATGAAAGAATGGAAAGGAAAGAAAAATTTTGTTTAAAGAAAATAGGCAGGAGGAGCATCACTGCACTTGAATGGCTCGTCCCCAGAGAACATATATTTAGCCATTGAAAATTCGGTCAAGTCATCCAAAGATTGACTAAATATCTCTGCTAAAGAAAATAAGGCAAGGATTTTGACGAAAGAGTATTGTCTTGCATGGGGACGTAAATTTGATCTCATTATTCCGGCAATATATCCTTTCGACAATATTTATTGTTCAAGAGGGAAGAAGGTCTGCACAGATCGTCTCTTTGAATATCTCTATACAAAGAAATGATACTAGGAGAAGATTGGTCGGCGTGGATCATATATTCAGTGAATATATTTTTGTCTTAAGACAAGAAATAGCGTGCTGTCAAGGAAGATTCCAAGTGTCCAGAAGAGGAAACGAAATTTGTTTTCTTTCCTTGATAGTTCAAACCCTCTCCCTATAAAGGACCTTTCGCAGACGAAGAACAAAAGGGAGGCCTCATAATTCAATACGCGGCCACATATATTGATGCATACGGCCACACAATAGGGGGCAATTCTGAATCGCAGAGAACACATTAGAGAAAAACACGAGAGAAGAGAGTGCTTGAGAAGAGCAGAGTCGTAGTCGAACATCCTCCTCGGTCGTGACATTGTGCCGTCTGTCGAGTTTCGTTGCCATTTCTGACCCCATTGGCTACCTTTGAGTCTCTCTCGAAGACACAAGACAGTCGCTCGCAGCTCGCAGTATACCGAGTCATATCCGAAGCATCCCGTAGAGCTAGCATTCACACCGAAGCAGTTTGTGTTGGTTGGGTCCAGCGAGCTACATTGACAAATCTGATCAAATTCTTGCGCAACACACCCCATCATTGGAGCCACTTGGCCATTCTATCACGTGTAGATTTCTTCTTGCAGGACTTTTGGTGAATCCGGAGCAAGTGGCAGCCCCTGGACGCTCCTCCCACATCAGCACCACGTCCTTGTAGCAATCCAAGTGCTTCATTGAATAGTCCAGGCGAACTTCTGTGACACCCCGAACCCTTCGCAGGTTGCCACAAGTGCCAATGTTACTCCTTATTACGTCTCCGTAGAAGAGGTGTTGTATTCACAGGCATTTTTTTTTTTTTTAAAGCGGTCCCAGCGCGGCTCATTAGCGGAAGCAAAACATCACCATCTCTCCCCCTACCAACCATGATACAAATACACACCACTAATCATCATGATTAAAAGACAAGCCATGCCACTTTTATTTACATATTATCGTGATGGATCTTTCGCGGGTCGATACAACAAAAGAAGGCCAAGATTTTCAGCCACACTCGGCCTTATCCCAAAAAGATACTACGACCCCTAAAGAAAATCACATGACGTCCTCCATCCAACAGCGGCGGCTACTCCCCAAAAAGGAACACTAGCTCTCTACCCTTCACGCAACCATCACACCCATCCAGGTGCGTCGGGTGGTGGTGGCGGCAACATCCCCCTAATCACTCCGTCTCGGCGGACATGAACGGACAAAAACTCCTGCATGACTGGGGCCCCAGCCAGGCCCACATCATACATGATCAGCACACGCACTCGCACATATGTCAGTCCAGGGATAGTGATGCAGTCGATCTCCCTACAATCTACTTCTACATCCAATGGGAGGCCATAGAAGGTACCTCGCGTGACGGTAGGAAGCGGCGTCTTTCTAATCTGAAATGTTGTCCCCAAAAGGGGTGAGTACAACTACTCAGCAGATAAGGAATCTAATAACAACTCAATGCATCATGCATATCATACATGCATTTCAGGCGTTACTTACCTTGAAGTCATGCGCATTCTATCATGCATCATCATATCATACTTGTCATCATCATCATGACATCATCACATTACACATGTTATCATGCCATATCATCATATATCATCACCATCATCATGCATATCATCATGCATATCATCATCATCATGCATATCATCATGCATATCATCATTCATATCATCATGCATATCATCATCATTATCATCATGCATATCATCATCATCATCATGCATATCATCATGCATATCATCATCATCATCATCATGCATATCATCATGCATATCATCATCATCATCATCATGATTTTATCCCAATTTCATCTTGGACCACCATATTTCTCATTCCCGGGACCAATGTTTGCGTCCCACATGTATCCAAGATACAATTCAGATCATCCGGCTCCCCCACTCTCCGGGCATCTCGTACCCCAACTGGCATCACGAGGACCCACCGGCATCCAGCCATTTAAGGCCACCGGGCAACCGGCCGCACCCTTCAAGCCAGGCATCTCGCACCTAATCCGGCATCGCGAGGTATCCCTCGGCATAATTACCATGCCGAGCTTCCGGCTCCCCCACTCTCCGGGCATCTCGATACCACTCGGTCTCCCGAGGACCCTCCGGTATTCGGCCATTCATGACCACCGGGCAACCGGCCGTACCCTTCTAGCCAGGCATCCCGACACTCCTGGGGCATCGTCGGCTCACCCCCGACGGTCTTCTCATTTATCTCAATTCATATCATTATAATTCAATTTATCATGCCATGTGATGTGATGGCAAATCAAGATCATATTCATCATTGAGTTCATACATGCACCTCAATTCATAGTCATGCATGCATCAATACATCATCATCCAATCCATACAAAATTCCAGCAAATACCACTTTCAGAAAATATTTAGATTAAATATTCATATGATTCTCAAAAATCATGAAATTTAGGCTAGTGGTAGACAAGTCAATAAGATAGCAATTTCATGAAAGATACATGCCCAATCGAATTCCACACAAGAAGGTACAATTCACACAAAACAGCATGTATCGGATAGAAGCAGAATGCACAGTTTCCGAAATAATTCAATTAAAATATCCATATGACCTCCGAAAATTATGAAATTTTACCAAGTTATAGCCAAGACATTTTCGTACAACTTTCATGAAGACTTCAAAGTCAGTTTCTTTCTAGATTATTTTCTACAGTCACACGAAACTTCTGGATCCATTACCGCAACGTCCAGTGTACACACCTCCGAAATATTGAGATTTCACCTATCTATTCTCTTTCGTTTCCTCTGAAATTTAGATATGTTATACAAAAAGATATCATTTACAAGTTTCACGAAGAGATCTAGGTCAAATAACCAGAATATAGTCATCATTTAGGTCCTTGAAGTCTCGGGTGTCTCGGAACACATCACCAGAATCATCGTCTTCAAGATCTAGTCGATTTACTAGGCTATACTTGTTCATTTCTCTTCAAATTTGAGTATGTTGTATTTTAATATGTCCCCTACAACTTTCATGAAGACATCAAAGTGAGATCTTCAACAAAAACCAACATGCAATCACGAATCCAGCAAGAGGTCAGTAAAAACTTCACAGATCTGGGGTCTCCGTAAGATAGGTCTTTAACCCCACAAATATCCATCATTTTCCACGAAATTTTAGTATGTTATAGTAAAAGATGTTAGCTACAACTTCCATGAAGAAATCGAAACCAAAATCGGACTCCAAACACACATGCAAGATCAAACAAGTTTCTGACTCACATGATCCGTGCAAGAACAGGCACACCATTCACACACAACTCATCCATGTTTCGGTTTTTCTCATCTAACACCCAAGAATTCAACATGCAACCAACATACAAGCATGCAAGAGAAGCTAGAGGACTCCCACTTGCCTCTATACTGGTTGAACGACAACACACGGCGGCGATCAAGGCGGACGGACGGCGAGCGACGGCGAACTCCTCAGCTCCTCCTCCCTCTCGCACGATCTCTCTCTCTCTTGCACAACTCTCTCTCTCTCACTCTCCTTGGGCGAGCAAATGGCCGGCCACCCTTCTCTTTCTTCCCTTCTTATACCCCCAAACTCTCATGATTAGCAATGATTGCTTTGCCTTAACCATGGCCAATGCATGGCCTTCTTTGTGCCACTTGTTTTATTAAATTTTGAATTGGGTTTGGGCTTCTATTGGGCTTGGGCCATCCGGCCATTCTTGGCCCTCCCCTTGCTCGGCGGCAGCCCACTTGTGGGCTTCAATGGGCCGGACAACTTGGCCCATTAAAGTTCCATTCTTGGGCTTAAGGCCCAAATCGAATTTCTACCCCCCCTTTTTTTTTTAATTTCTTCTATAAATATTTTTAAATTCCAATTTTCATCTTGGCCAAAGTCTTGTGGCATTTTGTTTATTGAAATTTAATTTATAAAGTACATGGCCAAGCATAGATTATTAATCTATCAAATTTAAATTCTCACAATCATATGCAGAATTCATCTAATCAAAAGATTAATGGCTAAAGCATAAGCCATGGAAATTTTATCACCTAATTAGAGACTTTAACACACCTTATGGCTTGACTTTGAATTTTGGGATGCCACAATTCTCCCCTCCTTAGAGAATTTCGTCCTCGAAATTCAAACACCACTTGCGCCTTCTTGAAACAAATAGGGATATTTTTTCTTCATCTGATCCTCACTTTCCCATGTGGCTTCCTCCACATCATGATGTCACCATAATACCTTAACCAATGGGATCTTCTTGGTCCTAAGAATTTGCTCCTTTCGATCCAAAAGATTTGTACAGGCTCTTCAATGTACCTTACTTTCTCATCCACTTTGATGGCTTCATGATCGAGTATGTGACCAGAATCCGGCTGGTACTTCCTCAACATCGATACATGAAACACATCGTGCAGATTTTCTAACTTAGGAGGTAATGCTAAACGATAAGCCACATCTCCTATCCTTTCAAGTATCTCAAAAGGCCCAACAAATCTAGGGCTTAACTTACCCTTCATCCCGAATTGAGATATTCCTTTCATTGGAGATACCTTAAGGAATACATGGTCTCCTACACTAAATTCTAAAGGCCTTCTACGTCTATCTGCGTAGCCTTTCTGCCTACTCTGAGCTGTTTTAAGCCTTTCTCTGATAATCTCGACAGCTTCAGTGGTAACTTGTACCATTTCAGGTCTTGTCAGTTTCCTTTCACCTACTTCACTCCAACGGACAGAGTCCTACATCTCCTTCGATATAATGCTTCATAGGGAGCCATGCCTATACTCTTCTGAAAACTATTATTATAGGCAAACTCTACCAAATGCAATCTTTCATCCCAATTTCCTTTGAAATCAATTACACAAGCCCTTAACATATCCTCTAATGTCTCGATTACTCTTTCAGTTTGTCCATCGGTTTGAGGATGAAAAGCAGTACTAAACTGAAGCTTAGTTCCTAATGCAACTTGAAGACTTCGCCAAAAGTTCGAAGTGAATCTCGAATCCCGATCTGAAGTAATGGTCACTGGAACACCATGTAAGCATACCACTTGACTTACATACATGTCCGCATACTTATCCATTGGGTAGTCCATGCGAATCGCTAGGAAATGTGTCGATTTAGTCAAACGATCCACTATAACCCAAATTGAGTCATGACCACTTGACGTCCTTGGCAATCCTTGCACAAAGTCCATCGTTATATGCTCCCATTTCCATTGCGGTATGTCTAATGGTCTCAAGAGTCCTGCGGGTTTTCGATGTTCCGCTTTCACTTGCTGGCACGTCAAACATTGAGAAATGCGCTTAGCCGTATCCGCCTTCATACCATTCCACCAAAATTGCTGACGCAAATTCCTGTACATCTTTGTACTACCTGGGTGGATACTATAATTACTCTTATGTGCCTCCGACAGAATTTCCTTCTTCAATTCCTCATTGTCAGGAACACAAAGTCGTCCTTGACATCTTACTATTCCATCCTCAGAGATTTGAAATTCTGATTTTTTTCCTAAAGATACAACATTTTTCACTTTCAAAATCTCTGGGTCAGATTCTTGCAGAATTTTAACCTTCTGAATAACCTCATGTTCTATTCTTAATGCACTAAGCATGCCAGTATGACAGTCCATTTTCAATTTAAATTCGAAGTTTGCTACAAATTCTAGCAACTCCCATTCCGCCATTCTCAAACTAGCCATTTCCATAGCCGACTTACGACTAAGAGCATCTGCCACTCTATTCGCTTTCCCTGGATGATATCTTATCTCACAGTCATAATCCTTCAACAACTCCATCCATCTCCTTTGTCTCATGTTCAACTCCTTTTGTGAGAATAGATACTTCAAGCTTTTATGATCCGTATAAATCTCAAACTTCTCCCCATACAAATAGTGTCTCCATATCTTTAAGGCAAACACTATAGCTGCTAGTTCTAAATCATGCGTCGGATAATTCAACTCATGGGGTTGCAATTGTCTAGATGCATAGGCTATGACCTTGCCATGTTGCATCAAAACACATCCCAGTCCTTTGTGAGATGCATCACTATACACTGTAAAACCATCAGGTCCAGTTGGTATAGTCAGGATTGGAGCTGAAGTCAATTTCCTTTTGAGCTTATGGAAACTCCTTTCACATTCCCCATTCCACTCAAATTTCACATTCTTTCGGGTCAACTTAGTTAAAGGTCCTACCAGTCGTGAAAATCCTTCAATGAACCTCCTATAATAACCAGCCAGCCCTAAGAAACTTCGTATTTCAGTAGGTGTTGTCGGTCTCGGCCAATTTACTACCATTTCAACTTTAGCCACGTCTACCGCAATCCCTTTTCCTGACACCACATGTCCTAGAAATATTATCCGGTCCAACCAGAACTCACACTTACTAAACTTAGCATATAACTTATGCTCTCTCAAGGTCTGCAAAACTATTCTCATATGTTGCTCATGCTCTTTAGGCCCTTTTGAATATACCAGGCTATCATCAATAAAAACAATCACAAACTGGTCTAAATAAGGCTGAAATATTCTATTCATTAGATCCATAAATGCAGCTGGCGCGTTAGTCAATCCAAATGGCATAACAAGGAACTCATAGTGTCCATAACGAGTCCTGAACGCAGTCTTCGGAATGTCCTCTTTCCTAATTCTCAGCTGATAGTATCTCGACCTCAAGTCAATCTTAGAGAAGACCGAACTTCCCTGGAGTTGGTCAAACAAGTCATCAATTCTAGGCAAAGGATACTTATTTTTAATGGTCACTTGGTTCAACTGCCTATAGTCAATACACAAGCACATCGACCCATCTTTCTTTTTCACAAACAAGACCGGTGCACCCCAAGGTGAAGCACTTGGTCTAATGAATCCTTTTTCAAGCAACTCCTGCAGTTGCACTTTCAACTCCTTCAATTCGACTAAGGCCATCCTATATGGGGCTTTTGATATTGGTCCTGTTCCAGGCATTAACTCAATTTCAAATTCAACTTCCTGCTCTGGCGGCAATCCAGGCAATTCCTCAGGGAATACATCTTGAAATTCGTTAACTACATGAACTTCCTCAAGTTTAGGCTCCTCCCTTGCATAATCTCTAACTATGGCTAGGTACCCTTGACATCCTTTGTCAAGTAACTTACAGGCTTCTACTGACGAAATAAGTCCTACAAGTAGGTGGGTCTGACCTCCCAGAAATTCACAACTAGACTGATCAGGTAAGGTAAATTGGATCACTTTCCTATAGCAATCCATCTGCGCCCGATACTTACGAAGCCAGTCCATTCCTACGATAACATCAAAATCATACATGGCCATTACAACTAAATCTATTTCCATATCCTTTCCTCCAATTGATATCTTACAATTCTCACACACCAGCGTAGACAATACCATATCCTTTAAAGGCGTGGAAACACAAAGAGGTGTCTCAAGAGGCATAACCTCTATCTGATTCAAATGTCTATATCTTTCAGACACAAACGAATGCGTAGCACCCGTATCAACAATGCATATGCCTTTTTATCATTTATAAAGATCGTACCTGAGATAACATTTTTGGAAGCTTCCGCTTCCTCTTCGGTAATTGCATACACTCTTCCTTGTGCTAGTGGCCTCTGGGGATTCCTTGGTAAGTTTGGCCTAACAGCATTCCGCTACGGCTGCTGCACCGAGCCCATACTCGCGTGCGATCTCTCCTGAGGATAGTTTCTCTTAATATGGCCTATTTGTCCACAACCATAGCACTTTGGTTTTCCAATGCAAGGTCCTGGGCTTACACATTCGACACTCCGCATTCTGATAAGGTGTCCTTCCCAAACTCAGGCTACCCTTGCCTCTTCCATAGTTCCCAAAATTACCCTTCTTCTTAGATCCCCAGGTCTGACCTTGACCTGTATAGGGTCTCTTACCCCTTCTCACATCACCAAAGGACAATGGTTTCTTATCCTCTGAATGTTCCCTCATCAACTCCTGCTCCACCAACTGTGCCCTTTCTTATATCTCATTATAATCTCTTATGTTCAAAGGCACTAGTTGTCTCCTGATATCAGTCCTCAGCCCTTTCATAAATCTCTTAGCTTTTTCTTCTTGGTCCTCAACTAGCCTAGGAGCATATCTAGACAGTTCAGAAAATCTAGCCTCATACTGATCTACCGTCAGCTCCTTTTGTTCTAACTGAACAAACTCAGTAATTTTCCTATCCTTAGCACAGTCAGAAAAATGTTTCCTATTAAAAGCTCTCACAAACTCTTCCCAGTTAACCTCAGTACCTGGTGGGAAGATCGTGTCCCTCGATGCTCTCCACCAAAACTTTGCATTTCCCTCCAGTGGTACTCTGCCAAAGTTATTTTCTCAACAGCAGTGCAGTCCAACAACCTGAAAATTTGCTCCATTCCATCAATCCAATGCTCCACCTCCTCAGGACTTCCCATTCCACTGAACTTAGGTGGCTTCAGCTTCAAAAATTGTTCCACTAGTCCTTGAGTACGACGTTCTGCTCCAGGTTGCTGCTGCGCCTGCCTTTTCATCAGATTTCCAATGTTGGCCAATGCCTGCAGGATGTCTTCCATTCGGGGTTCAGCCCTTGCAGCAGAGGCTTCAACCCTCGATGGATGAGCACTTCCAGCTCGCACCATGACTTTCCTGCAATTTCCAAGCATTACCTCAGGAATAATCTGAGACTCACTGCCTCCATTCAAAGCAACTACTACTACTACATAAGTAACATATACAAGTTACTGGTACCTAAAGGCAATTCAAGGTAAACTACTAGGGATCTACAATGAGTTCTCATCACCCGTTATTCAATTATTTTGTTTTATATCCTATGGTGTGCATTGTCATCATGTTTCTCAATTTCCAAATGAGGCTCCTTATCACTCCACCTATAACCATTCGCTCTGATACCAAAAAGGGCGGCTGTGACACCCCGAACCCTTCGCAGGTTGCCACAAGCGCCAATGTTACTCCTTATTACCTCTCCATAGAAGAGGTGTCGTATTCACAGGCATTTTTTTTTTTAAAAGCGGTCCCAGCGCGGCTCATTAGCGAAAGCAAAACATCACCATCTCTCCCCCTACCAACCATGATACAAATACACACCACTAATCATCATGATTAAAAGACAAGCCATGCCACTTTTATTTACATATTATCGTGATGGATCTTTCGCGGGTCGATACAACAAAAGAAGCCCAAGATTTTCAGCCACACTCGGCCTTATCCCAAAAAGATACTAAGACCCCTAAAGAAAATCACATGACGTCCTCCATCCAACAGCGGCGGCTACTCCCCAGAAAGGAACACTAGCTCCCTACCCTTCATGCAACCATCACACCCATCCAAGTGCATCGGGTGGTGGTGGCGGCAACATCCCCCTAATCACTCCGTCTCGGCGGACATGAATGGACAAAAACTCCTGGATGATTGGGCCCCCAGCCAGGCCCACATCATACATGATCAGCACACGCACTCGCACATATATCAGTACAGGGATAGTGATGTAGTCGATCTCTGTACAATCTACTTCTACATCCGATGGGAGGCCATAGAAGGTACCTTGCGTGACGGTAGGAAGCGGCATCTTTCTAATCTGAAATGTTGTCCCCAAAAGGGGTGAGTACAACTACTCAGCGATAAGGAATCCAATAACAACTCAATGCATCATGCATATCATACATGCATTTCAGGCGTTACTTACCTTGAAGTCATGCGCATTCTATCATGCATCATCATGTCATACTTGTCATCATCATCATGACATCATTGTTGGAGAAATCTTTCCAGAATATTTTGAAGCTGACAAAACGTTTCTTTCAGTCTAAGTCTGGATGTTCGGAGACCGTCAGTTTAAAGTCTGAAGACTTTGTTCTCTCGAGACTCAAGACCCAAGACTCAAGACTCAAGACTCAAGACTTAAGACTCAAGACTCAAGACTTAAGTCTATTCTCACACGACAGTCTTTCTAAATCCAAAGATGACGAAGGAAATCCAAAGCCGAGGTTTATGGTTGAGGATTTGATCCTATCCTCTGGAAAAGATTCTTTGGTTGGATAATTATTTCGGATTCTTTAATTCTTATCTAAGATCGATTGAAGATCCGATGGTCGGCAAAATAATCTTGGAATGTTCTATTCTTGGAAACCGAGATCCTGATTGTATGGGCGAACAAGATTGATGGGCTATCATCAGATTCCTTAAATAGCTCGGATGATCTTCTTGATTGATTCCGTCAACGGGTAGATTGGAGGAATTCCTTTGGTAAGTGCCAACGGCTATGATGGCATGAAGGAGTATAAAAGGAAGTCGTTCTAGTTGTTTTAAGTGTGTGATTGATAGAAAAATTCCAGATTCTGAAGACCCTTGATTATTAGTCGAGACTGTTCGAGCGAAATTGAATACAGAGAGTGTTTGTACTTGGCGAGACCTTGAGAGAGTGTGGTAGATCGTCTACACCTAGAATTCAAGGAAGATCAACACTGTAACAGCTCTTTGATTATAGTGGAATCCAGCCAATCGGCTGTAAGTGCAGAAGAGTGGACGTAGGCTTGAATCAAGCCGAACCACTATAAACCGAGTGTTCAATTCTCTCTTTCCCTTACTCAGTCTCTCGATTGATATTTAATTATTGCAAATTCTTTAACTGTTTAAAGTATTGTGCAATCTTCAAGAAAACTCGTTGCATACCTATTCACCCCCTCTAGGTACTCATACTAGCAATATCAATTGGTATCGAGCCCGTGTTCTCACTTTGTTTGAAGTGTTTTACTTGAGTAAAAGATCCATGGCTAGTATGCTAGCACCGGGGCTGATGGAAGGGCAAAGCAATACCGAGACCTCCCTACTTCGATGGAAAGGATTACAACATCCGGAAGAACAAGATGAAAGCTTTCCTTCGATCAAAGGATCCTCGGAATGGGACGTTGTGGAAAGAGGAATCACTCCTACTTTGCTGCATCAATCTCGAAAGAGGGAAAGACACTATTGAAGTCGGCGGAATGTCTCGGGAAGAGATAAACAAGAGACAAGCACTCGATGCAAAAGCAATTTACTCTTTATATTGTGCTTTATCTCCAACTGAATATAATAGAATATCTTCTTGTGTTACAGCAAAGAAGTATGGGATAGATTACACATCACCTATGAAGGGACAGATCGAGTGAAGGAGACCAGAATTAACATTCTTCTTGGTCAATATGAAGCCTTCAAAATGAAACCAGGAGAATCTATAACCGACATGTTTAGTCGTTTTACAGATATTGTCAATGGTCTTGAGAATCAAGGACAAAAAATTTCTGATCCCATGAAGGTGAACAAGCTTCTGCGTGGACTCTCCAAGGATTGGAATCATATAAAGACTTCAATAAGAGAGACGCAAAGAATCATGCCATTATCGTAGACGAGCTGATTGGAACTCTTCGATCTTACGAAGTGGAACGAATTAATGAAGACGAAGATCCAAGAGGTAAGAAATCTATTGCACTAAAATCGAATGATGATTCGATGATGCAGATTCGAAGATGATATGGATGATGAGGAGCTCGCCCTCATGATAAGAAGATTCAGAAAACTGAATAGAAAAGGCGAGAAGATTCAACCCAAAGAAACAAAGTTTTCGAGACAGCGAGACCAAGTCTCGTTGATGATGAGGAACAAAACAAAGATGTAGTTTGCTTCGAATGTAAGAAGAAGGGACACATCGAGACCCAACTGTCCTCTTCGAAAAGAAAAAGGAAAAGCTGAGAAGTTTCGAAAAGCTCTCAAAGCCGAAACACAGGTGATACGAGAATGTGAAGAGAGTGATAATGAATATGCCAACATATGCTTGATGGCACATTCGGACTCGGACTCGGTTACGGTTCGAGACTCGAACAGTGAATTTGAGGTAAGTGATTTTAAAATTCCTGTCAAAGTCTCTAAATATATTGATGAACTGTGTTTCAGTCTTAAGACTTCTCTCAAAAGAATTTCTGAACTTAAAAAGGAAAACTCAATTCTGAAACAAAAGGAAGTTATTTTAGAAGGAAAAGTTAAAAGTCTAGACCTAAATGTTTCTGCTCTTAAAGAAAAAGAAGATAATCTTTTGAAAGAAAATGTTTTCTTAAAAACAGACTTATCAAATATTTCAAAGAAGTTTTCGATAGGATCCGAAAAGCTTGAAAAAGTGCTTTCAGTTCAAAGACCCTATTTCAATAAGTCTCGGGTTAGGCATGACAGCGGAAACAATTCCCTTGATTGATTTTCCTAAAGTTAAAGAAAGAATTAAGAAAAGACCGTCAAGAGAAGCTTACAAAAATCATTTCAAGAAAGTTTTCGTAAAGTCTTTGGTCGAAATGCTCTAAGGTGTTCAAAGTGTAACAGTCTAGATCATTTTGAAAAAGACTGTCCTATGGTTTGGAAACCCGTTAAGAAAGCATGGCCCAATAATGCTTATCCTACTAACTCCAAAGGACCCAAGAAAATTTGGGTACCAAAGAAAGCTTGAGACTTTCACTTGAATGCGGGTCTCCGTCAAGAGAAAGATAAAATGGTATCTTGACAGCGGATGCTCAAGACACATGACGGGAGACTCAAAGTGCTTCATAAAGCTTGTTCAAGTAAACGGCGGAAATGTTTCATTTGGAGGAAACGGTAAAGGAAGCATCGTGGGGTTTGGAACTGTGAAAATTGGAAATCTCACAATAAGCAATGTTTCTCTAGTAGAAGGACTTAACTACAACCTTCTCGCATTAGCCAATTGTGTGATACCGGTTTCAAGATCTCCTTTCAAGAAGGAATTTGCTATGGAATTAGTAAAGATTCTACGAGTCTTTCATGGGTCGAAGACATGGAAACATCTACCTCTTAGACATGAAATTGAATAAATCTCAATGTCTAATTTCAATCCAAGATGAAGCAAGCATATGGCACAGAAAGCTTGGCCATGTCAATATGAAGCAATTAGCCAAAACCTCATCAAAGCAGCTTGTTCGAGGTCTACCCAAATTGCCATATCAAAAGTCGATTCATGCACTCCATGTATTCTCGGGAAAACAGGTAAGAAATTCATTTAAGCAAACAAATCATGTATCTACTAATCATGTACTGCGGTTGCTTCATATGGATCTCTTCGGACCAACAAGAACCCGAGCATTGGAGGTAAGAAGTATTGTCTAGTAATTGTAGACGATTACTCTCGCTTTACCTGGGTATATTTTCTTGCAAGTAAGTCGAAACCTTTTCGTACTTTGAGAAGTTTGCTAAAAAGGTTCAAAATGAAAAAGGATGTGCTATTTCAAGTATAAGAACAGATCATGGAGGTGAATTTGAAAATCAAGATTTCACAAAATTGTGTGATGAATCTGGTTTTAAACATGTATTCTCCTCTCCATACACTCCTCAGCAAAATGGAGTTGTTGAAAGAAAGAATAGATCGCTTCAAGAAATGGCTAGGACACTTTTAATTGAAAGCAAAATTTCTTCACGGTTTTGGGCTGAAGCTGTTTCAACAAAGCATGCTATATCATCAATAGAGTCTTCCTAAGACCTATTCTTGAGAAAACCCCTTATGATCTATTCAAAGGTAAGAAACCTATTGTTTCATACTTTCATGTGTTTGGTTGCAAATGCTTTATTTTGAAAAATGCAAGTGATCGAGTTGGTAAGTTTGAAGAAAGATCGATGAAGGTATCTTCCTTGGATATTCTACATCAAGCAAAGCCTACGAGTCTATAACAAGAAAAGCCGATCTGTGGAAGAATCAATGAATGTCAAATTCCAAGACTCGAGCGCAAGTTGAATCCAGCCGGACTCAATATGAAGAGTCCGAACTCTCTCTAGACCTTCCAAAGTCTTCAACTCAAGAAGCATCTCGGACTGGAAGTCCAACATCAAGAAGCTCATGAAGATTCAAATAAAGAAAGAGATCATCAACCAAGCAAATCAACCGAATGCGGAAACACAAATCCAGTCATCCTAAAGATCTCATTATTGGCGAAATCAATGAAGGAATCCGCACCGAGATCAAAAAGGCGTGAAGAGTCTAGTGCTTTGTTGCTCTCATTTCTAAAATTGAACCAAAAAGCATAGAAGAAGCTTTATCTGATGAAAGCTGGATCGAAGCTATGCAAGAAGAGCTCAGACAGTTCAATATTAATGATGTCTGGGAATTGACATCTAAACCAAAAGGTAAAACTGTTATTGGAGCCAAATGGGTGTTCGAGAAACAAGATGAACGAAGAAGGAAAAGTCGTACGCAATAAAGCAAGACTCGTGGCCAAGGGATACACGCAAGAAGAAGGAATAGACTATGACGAGACTTACGCACCAGTTGCAAGGTTAGAAGCTATTCGTCTATTACTTGCGTTTGCTTGTTACAAAAATTTCAGGTTATTCCAAATGGACGTCAAAAGTGCTTTCCTAAATGGATTTATCCAAGAGGAAGTTTATGTGGAACAACCGCCTGGATTTGAAGACCCAAAGAAGCCAGACTCAGTCTTCAGACTGAAAAAGGCTCTGTATGGTCTAAAGCAAGCACCTCGAGCTTGGTACGACGACTAAGTAAGTTCTTATTACGAAACGGATTTGTCAAAGGTAAAGTAGACACTACTCTATTCATCAAAAAGGAAAACAAAAGCTTTTTACTCGTTCAAATATATGTTGATGACATTATTTTTGGATCCTCTAATGAAAGTCTTTGCAAGAAATTTTCTAAGTCTATGCGGGATGAGTTTGAAATGAGTATGATGGGAGAATTAACATTCTTTCTTGGCCTTCAAATAAAGCAATTGAAGGAAGGAACTTTTATCTTCCAAGAAAAATATGCTAATGATCTTGTCAAAAGATTTGGATTGGAAAATTGCAAGAAGACCGACATACCAATGTCATGCTCTCGAAAGATAGACAAGGATGAAGAAGGGAAGAAAGTAGATCAAAAGCATACGGGAGCATGATCGGTTCACTTCTTTATCTTACTGCTTCTAGACCGATATTTTGTTGAGTGTTTGCATCTCGTGCTAGGTTTCAATCGGATCCTAGAGAATCACATCTCATTGCCATGAAACGTATTATCAAATACGTTGCCTCTTCTTCAAGCATCGGTCTTTGGTATCCAAAGAGGGGAGACTTTAATCTTCTAGGATACTCAGATGCAGATCTGGCCGGATGCAGAGTCGATAGAAAGAGCACTTCGGAACTTGTCAATTGCTTGGAAACGGGACGGTGTCTTGGTTCTCAAGGAAGCAAAGCAACGTAGCTCTCTCAACGACGAAGCGAGTATGTAGCTCTTGGAAGCTGCTTGTTCGCAAATTCTATGGATAAAACAACAGCTACAAGACTTTGGCATTGAAGACTCATGCACGAAATCGAGATGTGACAACACCAGCGATCAATCTCACCAAAAATCCAATCCTTCATTCAAGAGCAAAGCATATTGAGATTCGTCATCACTTCGTTAGAGATCATATTCAAAATGGAGAAATCTTGATTCAATTTGTTGATTCGAAGAGTCAACTAGCAGATATATTCACAAAGCCTTTGGAGAAAAATCAATTCGACTTTATTCGCTCAAGACTCAACATTTTGAAGCTTGAAGAAGTTAAAGTCTAGAGACTCACCAACTCTAAGACTCTGATCTCATAGACTCTGAATCATGAGACTCAATCATTCATGGCTAAAGACTGTAAGTTGCTATTTTATCTAAAAGGTACGAATTCTTGTTTAGTTATTTTATCTAATCTCGAAAAGGTACGATCTCTCTTTTAGATATAATTGTCTTTTTCAAGGAGTTAATTTTGGTAGTTATTGATTTTGAAACGATATGTTCGTACACCTTCCTTGTACCGATTTAAACTTCTCTTTTCAAATCCGAGGTACATATATATATACGGTTGTCTTTTTCTTCGCCCAAATCTTCAAAACCCTAAAAAGACACTCTCCTCCCGATCTTTGTTTCTACTCCTTGTTCGTCGTCGAGAAAGTGGTCATTTTTTCTTGGGAAAAGCAAGTGAAGGAATCTTCCAATAGACAAAGGAAGATGTCGTCTTCGAGGAAATCATCAAGAATAGCAAGCAGGGGACCACAAAGAATGGAGAAGGGGCCGATTCATTTCGATCTTACAGAGGAAGAAGACTTATCAAGTCAGCGACAAAGTCCGATTCGCTCTCCTCCACGTCACTCATCGTCTCCTGCCCCACAAGGTGCAAATCTGGAAGAAGAGATAATCGAGGATGCTGACCCAGTAAGAGTCCAAAGACCCTCCGTTATCTATAAGCTTTATCGTGCGTTGAAAATCACCGGCACTTCATTAAAGTATATAGATGACTTCCTTAAGGACAAAAATTATGGGAATGAGTATCTTTTTCTGCGGAAAATGGAGGAATTGGGAATTGCTCCTAAAGGAAGGGCGGTGGAGGCTCTTGAGAACATTCCCGTGATCCTCGTATGCCGGGACAAAATCGATTGACGGAACGATGATGACATAATGTTCCTTGAATTTAAACCTAGAATGGGTGTGGCAGCAATGGTGAAAGGAAATCGGATGGATTTGTTTAAATCCAAGGATCAGGAAAAAGCGTATTTCAGGCTATTGAAAAGAGGGGTGATAAACCCTAGAAGTGTCGATTTTGACTTCTTGGACACCATCAACGTGAACTTAAGAGAAAAGTTGAATTTGCTTCAACTTGAGACTTTTTGCTCTGACTCTACGGATGGGTATGCTCAACTGACCGCTTATTTCTATTCAAATCTTAGCTTTTTGGATGCGAATAGAATTTCTTTCAGTGTACGAGATCAAGTTCATGTGGTAGATGTGAATATGTTGGCGGACATAGTTGGAGTTGAACGGGGACGCTATCTCCCAATCAAAGTCTCACCTGCTCATACTACTCGGATCTTGTCAAAGATATGGACGCGAGAAGAAAATTACCTACTCGAGGATGAAGGCCATCAACATCGTGCTTCATAAGATTGTGATTAACTGTCTCGGACCAAAGTCTACGTCAAAGACTTGTCTCTTTACGAAGCAAAGTTGATGTATGCGATCAACTCGGGACAGAAGTTTTCTCTCCCGCACACTATCCTCTTCCATATGTACGAGCAATGTCAAAAGACAAAGGACAATTGCCTTATCCCGGTCAGTGACCAAGATCTTCGAGACATCTAAACATTGATCTCGCCACATACTTTTTGTGTTCGACCGTGTGATAAGATGGTGGTAGGGTTGAAAATGTTAATGAAGATGCGTCTGCAAGAACTCTCCAAGGCAATGGAGAAATTTAAAGTGAAATCTCCAAATCCATCTGCTTCAAAAGGAAAGGAAAGGAGGCCATGGGTGCTCCATCGAAAAAGAAGAAAAGAACTCTCATCCTTGAAGATGAAGATGAAGATGATGAAGATCCCTCCATCCAAGCTCGATCGAGACCAAGACGTTCGTGTCTCATCCGACGAGAACTTCAACGAAACGAGAGAAGAAGAAAAGCGAACGAGAGGAGAAGAAGATCGAGAGAGAAGGAGAAAGAAGTCGAAGAAGAAGGAGAAGGAGAAAAAGAAAAGTCTCGCGACAAATGCGGAGAGAAGGAAGATCAAAAGCATGATCATCACTCTTCCCCTTTCGATGTCCTAGAGACGGGGGAGTTAGCGAGCAAGAGAGGTCTACACCTAATGCTGCTGTCAGTGAAGATCTAAGACAATCTCCAGAAGACCCAGAAGAAGTTCAGGTCTCTCACTTGCATGAAGAAGGTGATGCATCGATTCCAAATCTGCCAGACCATTCAAAACCGCCATCGTATGCATACACATCATCTGAGAAAGTCAATGCCAGTACACAGACGGATGATTCTGCAGATCTTCGTAGCATCATGAATATTCTTCGGAAATGCGTAGCCGGATATATGTTACGGAATTTGTGAAATCCAAGCTTTGAAGAATGCTTTGGAAAAGCATCTTCGATCTCTCGGAGGATAAATTCAAAGACCTCGCTCTGCAACTTCAAGCCAATGCAAAAGGAGAAGAGGTAGCTCATCTGAGAGAAGACCTGAAGAAGCTCGAAGGAGTAGTCCAGTCCATTGGGGATTTCCAGATCGTGCGCATTCCCAAGCAGACATGACTCCTTTCTCACCCTTTTCAATGCTGACAAAAAGGGGGAGAAAACCAATTTGAACAAACATCATTTTTTAAAAACTTTGACTTTTGTGGTTATGTTTATTTTTGAGTATGACTTGAGAACTTGAACTTGGATGTGAACTTGACTGAATTGACTGTGGATTGTGATGCTTGACTGGTTGCATTTATTCAAGTGTTGTTATATGGTGTTTCTCATGAAAGACTAACCAATTTCTGTGGATGCGAGTCTTGGTTGTTTTATTAATCTTTATGAGTTAGCCATATTGCTTGAGAAATGTTTTGCAGGTCAAAGATGTTCAAATCTTCAAGAAAGTTTTTGTCACCATCAAAAAGGGGGAGATTGTTGGAGAAATCTTTCCAGAATATTTTGAAGCTGACAAAACGTTTCTTTCAGTCTAAGTCTGGATGTTCGGAGACCGTCAGTTTAAAGTCTGAAGACTTTGTTCTCTCGAGACTCAAGACCCAAGACTCAAGACTCAAGACTCAAGACTTAAGACTCAAGACTCAAGACTTAAGTCTATTCTCACTGACAGTCTTTCTAAATCCAGTGACGAAGGAAATCCAAAGCCGAGGTTTATGGTTGAGGATTTGATCCTATCCTCTGGAAAAGATTCTTTGGTTGGATAATTATTTCGGATTCTTTAATTCTTATCTAAGATCGATTGAAGATCCGATGGTCGGCAAAATAATCTTGGAATGTTCTATTCTTGGAAACCGAGATCCTGATTGTATGGGCGAATAGGATTGATGGGCTATCATCAGATTCCTTAAATAGCTCGGATGATCTTCTTGATTGATTCCGTCCAACGGGTAGATTGGAGGAATTCCTTTGGTAAGTGCCAACGGCTATGATGGCATGAAGGAGTATAAAAGGAAGTCGTTCTAGTTGTTTTAAGTGTGTGATTGATAGAAAAATTCCGTCGAAGACCCTTGATTATTAGTCGAGACATTCGAGCGAAATTGAATACGAGAGTGTTTGTACTTGGCGAGACCTTGAGAGAGTGTGGTAGATCGTCTACACCTAGAATTCAAGGAAGATCAACACCGTAACAGCTCTTTGATTATAGTGGAATCCAGCCAATCGGCTGTCGGTGCGAAGAGTGGACGTAGGCTTGAATCAAGCCGAACCACTATAAACCGAGTGTTCAATTCTCTCTTTCCCTTACTCGATCTCTCGATTGATATTTAATTATTGCAAATTCTTTAACTGTTTAAAGTATTGTGCAATCTTCAAGAAAACTCGTTGCATACCTATTCACCCCCCTCTAGGTACTCATACTAGCAATATCAATCATCACATTACACATGATATCATGCCATATCATCATATATCATCATCATCATCATGCATATCATCATGCATATCAACATCATCATCACCATCATCATCATGCATATCATCATCATCATCATGCATATCATCATCATCATCATCATGCATATCATCATGCATATCATCATCATTATCATCATGATTTTATCCCAATTTCATCTTGGACCACCATATTTCTCATTCCCGGGACCAATTTGCGTCCCACATGTATCCAAGATACAATTCAGATCATCCGGCTCCCCCATTCTCCGGGCATCTCGTACCCCAACTGGCATCACGAGGACCCTTCGGCATCCAGCCATTTAAGGCCACCGGGCAACCGGCCGCACCCTTCAAGCCAGGCATCTCGCACCCAATCCGGCATTGCGAGGTATCCCTCGGCATAATTACCATGCCGAGCTTCCGGCTCCCCCACTCTCCGGGCATCTCGATACCACTCGGTCTCCCGAGGACCCTCCGGTATTCGGCCATTCATGACCACCGGGCAACCGGCCGTACCCTTCTAGCCAGGCATCCCGACACTCCCGGGGCATCGTCGGCTCACCCCCGACGGTCTTCTCATTTATCTCAATTCATATCATTATAATTCAATTTATCATGGCATGCGATGTGATGACAAATCAGGATCATATTCATCATTGAATTCATACATGCATCTCAAATCATTATCATGCATGCATCAATACATCATCATCCAATCCATACAAAGTTCCAGTAAATACCACTTTCAGAAAATATTTAAATTAAATATTCATATGATTCTCAAAAATCATGAAATTTAGGCTAGTGGTAGACAAGTCAATAAGATAGCAATTTCATGAAAGATACATGCCCAATTGAATTCCACACAAGAAGGTACAATTCACACAAAACAGCATGTAAATTCGGATAGAAGCAGAATGCACAGTTTCCGAAATAATTCAATTAAAATATCCATATGACCTCCGAAAATTATGAAATTTTACCAAGTTATAGCCAAGACATTTTTGTACAACTTTCGTGAAGACTTACAAGTCAGGTTCTTTCTAGATTATTTTCTACAGACACACGAAACTTCTGGATCCATTACCGCAACGTCGAGTGTACACACCTCCGAAATATTGAGATTTCACCTATCTATTCTCTTTCGTTTCCTCTGAAATTTAGATATGTTATACAACAAGATATCATTTACAAGTTTCACGAAGAGATCTAGGTCAAATAACCAGAATATAGTCATCATTAAGTTCCTTGAATTCTCAGGTGTCTCGGAACACATCACCAGAATCATCGTCTTCAAGATCTAGTCGATTTACTAGGCTATACTTTTTCATTTCTCTTCAAATTTGAGTATGTTGTAGTTTAATATGTCCCCTAGAACTTTTATGAAGACATCAAAGTGAGATCTTCAACAAAAACCAACATGCAATCACGAATCCAGCAAGAGGTCAGTAAAAACTTCACAGATCTGGGGTCTCCGTAAGATAGGACTTTAATCCCTCAAATCTCCATAATTTCCATGAAATTTTAGTATGTTATAGTAAAAGATATTATCTACAACTTCCATGAAGAAATCGAAACCAAAATCGGACTCCAAACACACATGCAAGCTCAAACAAGTTTCTGACTCACATGATCCGAGCAAGAACAGTCACACCATTCACACACAACTCATCCATGCTTCGGTTTTTCTCATCTAACACCCAAGAATTCGACATGCAACCAACATACAAGCATGCAAGAGAAGCTAGAGGACTCCCACTTGCCTCTATACTGGTTGAACGACAACACACGGCGGCGATCAAGGCGGACGGACGGCGACGACGGTGAACTCCTCAGCTCCTCCTCCCTCTCGCACGATCTCTCTCTCTCTCGCACAACTCTCTCTCTCTCTCACTCTCCTTGGGCGAGCAAATGGCCGGCCACCCTTCTCTTTCTTCCCTTCTTATACCCCCAAACTCTCATGATTAGCAATGATTGCTTTGCCTTAACCATGGCCAATGCATGGCCTTCTTTGTGCCACTTGTTTTATTAAATTTTGAATTGGGTTTGGGCTTCTATTGGGCTTGGGCCATCCGGCCATTCTTGGCCCTCCCCCTTGCTCAGCGGCAGCCCACTTGTGGGCTTCAATGGGCCGGCCAACTTGGCCCATTAAAGTTCCATTCTTGGGCTTAAGGCCCAAATCGAATTTCTACCCCCTTTTTTTTTTTTGAATTTCTTCTATAATTATTTTTAAATTCCAATTTTTATCTTGGCCAAATTCTTGTGGCATTTTGTTTATTGAAATTTAATTTATAAAGTACATGGCCAAGCATAGATTATTAATCTATCAAATTTAAATTCTCACAATCATATGCATAATTCATCTAATCAAAAGAGTAATGGCTAAAGCATAAGCCATGGAAATTTTATCACCTAATTAGAGACTTTAACACACCTTATGGCTTGACTTTGAATTTTGGGATGCCACAACTTCACCAACACGTTTGCTAATCCGACGATCCCTGTGTTGCCGCAAGCCACCACCATGACGAAAGTTATTGTTTTGCGGGTCGCCTCTCGAAGTTTACGTGTAGATTGTTGAATCAATCACAATTTGTGACTACTCGCGGAGCTAGAACCTTTGTTGCACGTGATTTGAGTTGCAACCATATGCGAACAAGGAGACTACAAGTGGTAAAAAGTCTGATTAGGTTTAAGTGTATTATGTGGGTGCAGGTGCTGTCCTTTGGAATAAAAGGTTTTCTAGTGTTCACCGTGGTCCAAGACCATCAAGCACGATAAACTCCTCCAGCAACGCAGTCTTCTCGCGTGCCCTGTAGCCGTGGACAGACCCAATCGAACCATTGCGTCGAGCTCACCATAAGCCATCACCAGTGCCATCTTTTGACGAGTTCGAATTCGTGGACGATATCTATGAAATAGGTAAAGATATTATCCAAATTTAATTTGATAATTTCCTTACTTAATTCGTTGATATTGTGTTTAAATTCAAATCTTCCAATGATGCATCTTATCCAAAGTTTCCTGAAAAATCTTTTTAAATTAAGGGATTTATTCCACAATTTCACAACGTGCTTATGATTGACAGTCCGATTTCGCACTTTCGAAATCCGACTCGTAATCGCACGAAAAATTGTCAATCCAATCTCACGCTCGAGATTCGATTCACGATTTTGTTTAAAATTGGCCAATCCGATCCCATGCGCAGGATATGATTTGTCAATTTTCTGGATATCAATCTTATCTTGCTCGATTTGATGCCATGTCTTTTGAATCAATATCGTTTTCATAAAAAAGAAAATCAAAAAAATTGAATTAGGATTAGGTTCGTTTTAGAATATTCCTCGTCTTAGGGTTATCTTGCATATCTAGAATAGGAATTTTATTTTGAATTTTTAAAATAAAAAATAAAAAAAAGTCAATTTAGGATGCTAGTTTCTTTAAACTCAAGTTGCAATCGAAATTTTTCATTAAAAACACAAAAATCATCATGCATATGTCATATAGAATTAGGGCATTAAAATTACACATAGTTTAATTCTAGATAATAGTTTTTAATTTATTATAAGTTTAGATAATTTTTTTAGATAGATTTCATTTTAGTTAGGGATTTCTAATTTAGGATAACATTTTAGTTTAAATTAGGATTAAGATTAACCTCATTCCTAATACAAATTAGATTATATCTTAATCTAGGTAGATAATTTTCGCATTTTTATAATTCGAATTTCAGGGAAAATGCCAAAAAATTGCCTTTAGAATGAATCAATTGCATTCTTTAGTGTAGACTGCATTTTATTTATGTCATATAGTTAGGTCATATTGCCATGTCACATCATTTCATGTTAGATTAGTAGCATGCATTGCATTATTTTCATTAAACAAGAGAAAATCATAAAAAAGATTGAGTGATTGCGTATTAATTGGAAATTATATCTAGGATTATCGATGTGAATTCTGATCTAACAATACGGATGCTTTCGTTGCTATGAGGTAAGTCTTACAATTTATTCACCGCTTTATCTAGATGTTAAATTTGTGGTTTATGCACCTGCATAATCACCTCATATGTTAGGGAAGTGAATTAAAATTAATTCAAGTTGCTTGCCAAACATTTTTTTCAAAATAAAATAGAAAGGTACCGAAATGGCGTTAGAGAAATCTAGCGTAACCAAGTCCCCGAACTCACAAATCTCTAGTTCATAGGAGTAAAGTAAATCTCCCGTTACTTTACTTGGGTTTCTAATCGACCCACCAAAAAATAGATTAGTGGCGACTCTTGAATGAAAATTCATTTGCATGTTAAGATTTTGAACCTAAGTCGTGAATTGATATGGGTTTGGAAGAGCCCGAGTTAAGTCTAGACTTAATAATCCATTAGTCAAACCCTAGGTGGTTCACCGAAAATTTGGTCACGACAGTCTTACAATGTTACTAATAGTTACAGGCAAATATCCTCTAGAATACAACAAAGTCCCAAATGAGATTACTAGACAGCAATTCTAATATTTTTGCAACATCTTTCTAAGAAACAATTGAATCGATGTAATTTCCGTAAGAAGACTTGAAATGACTTGTATATAAACATCGGTCTTAAAGAACATAGGCAACTCTACAAGAAAGGTTGCAAAGCGAACAAAGGTATCCTTTCGGAAAAAGTTCCAAAGTGAACATATGCAACCATTCAGGAAAGATTACAAAGTGAACAAATGCAATCTTTCATGAAATGTTATAAACTGAACAAGTATAATTTCAAATGTTATCTTGAAAAGGCATATCAAATTCGAAATAATAAAAAATAATATTTTTATAAAATAAAATTCCAAATTTCATAATTTCACAAATACTTAATGACCAAAAACAATTTTTCAACTAACAAAGTTTAATAAGATAACCATACGAAATAAAATAAAAATAAAGGAGACAATCGTACGAAATAAAATAAAAATAAAGGAGTTAGTGTCAATTAAAATGCGCATGCACAAAGTGTTAAATGTGCCTAATAATTGCACGCCCGCACGTGAGTATTGTGGAGTCTAGCTCACACCCCAATCTTTTCTTTGAACACATAGAAAAGGCTCACACTTAATAATTGGCCCATCTACTCCTAATTTTCCTATGTAGGACAAAAAGAGCACATTTTGTTTGTTTTATAAACAAACAACCACCAATAGTGTCATAAGTACATTTGCAATTAGTTTTCCTACCAAAATTGCCACCCCCTTGCCTCACCTCTGGCACGAGAGCGTGACCTCATGGGTTAGCATTGATGTCCCAGGCACATCGATCGTCCCAAAAATATTTTATCTTGATTAAGCACATGCGGAAGCAAATTAAAAAACAATCCCCATACACAAACAAACATGGAAGTTGGGCAACTTGTATACAAGCTAAGCAAACAAAAGCAACATATATTCATTCATATACACATATCAAAAGTTGTTATGATTACATGTCCATCCTTGTCCTGGGCTACTTATCTTCATTTCCACACATCGACGATCAAAAAGGCCGGGATAGTCTAACTCCTCTATCTAGCATCCTCCAAAAACAGCCCCCCATCCTCGGCCCATTCCTTTACGATGCTCCCACGGGATCCATCGGAGGGATGAAGTCACAAATAGGACTAATTATGTTCCCATAAAAAACGAGGCACCAAGCCTCCTACACATGGGGAACTAAAGTGTCTATCCTTTCTTGGACCCATACGGTAGTAGTATATTTCCAGCAGGTAACGTCTCCTTTTAAACCTAATATGTCCATCACAATGGTAACCATATCGATCGGAAGATCGGGACGGATAGGTGGTGGAATCGATTCAGCCATCACACACCTGAAATGGTGAAAACAACAAAAGTGAGTCGATAACTCAGTAAGTAGAGATCCCTAATTCTCCTATAGGAGGACATCTCATCGTCGATCCTCGAATACAAGATCATCACCCATTTGTTGATGGCAAATCAATAGCAAAGTTTGTGCCTTGCCTTGTCTATGCATATGAAAGACTTTCAATCATCTATGAGTTTTCAAGCATCAAAGATGAAGGGTTAGTGCATAAAGGACAAGCTTTCTAATGATCTATGACTTATGACCATTTCGATCACTAAGTAACCCAATGCAACCATATGCTCAAATTAATGCAAGGACTCAATTAATGCTAAAACAAACTCATTTTTTGAAAGTATCAATTCAAGCATTGGTGCAAGCATCAATTTTAGCATCACACATGCATTAATCATGGACCACACGTGGACTCTCAAGTTATCAGTCAGTTCAGTTAGTCAAAATCCATCGACTCTTCCAATATCAACTAGCCTGGCAACCGGCATCGTCTCGATCTTATTATTAGGACGACATCCAAGGCGACCCCCAAGCATTGGCCTCACCCAAACCGGCATCATCCATAATCTTAATATTAGGACGACATCTGAGGCTTTACCCCAAGCAACGACTTGGCATACCCCGGTATCTGCAGTAAAAGTCCATCGTATGTCCATACATTCAAATATCAATCAATCTATTTTTATCTTGATTCATTAGTAGGATGAAAGGCCTGAAGACGTGCCAAGCAAGGTGAATCAATGAACGACTCTTATGCCTTACTAACTAAATTCATGCCGGATGCAATTCGAGCTTATGGTCTTGACTTAGTTACATTTGCTTTGGCTTTGACATCAACCCGTGACTTATCCCAAGTCACAACACACCTCAATGTTGTCTTGAGATCAAGTGTGAGTCGTGTTCTATCTCAACACACGTCCATAGTCGCCAAGACCTTTCCTCGACATCTGGGTGTGCTCAACACCCATACGAGACCATGATTTACTTGATGCAAAGACAAGTAATTGAAAACATGCAACAAGCACAACATACAAGCAAACATAAGCAAGCAATGACAAGATCCTAAATCGATATGCGTAGCACATCGCCCTATCGAAGAGTTAGGAAAGTGTACTTATAACTTTTTGGACCTAGCTTCAAGATGCTCCTTTGGTGATCGGACAACTCCTAGGGCGGCTTGGTGAGGAAGGCCTTTAGTGATCAAACGACTCCTAGGGTGGCTTGGTGAGGAAGGCATGAGAGAGAGAGAGAGAGAGAGAGAGAGAGAGAGAGAGAGAGGGGATGGAAGAGGAGAGAAATGGCTAAACAGTAAAATGCAAGGGTGGCTCCTCCTATTTATGAGCCTTCTTTTCGTAGATTTTTATGCAAACTCATGATTATGTCTAAATGATGAGTTGGCCTACCTATTCTCTCGAGTTGGCGCATATGTCCCTTTGTGTTTGCTTGTGATTAGTCCACCTATTTGCTTGCTCTCCAAGGCTCAATCTAGACTCGTTATTGTTGGAGAAAACTTCCTTGAGTGTTTTGAAGTTGACAAAATGTTTCCATCAGTCTAGTCTGAAGACTTGCAGACTCTTCCATCAAAGTCTGAAGACCTCCGGACTGTCAGACTCAAGACCTAAAGTCTATCCTCATTGACAGTTTCTAAACCATCGAAGAAGGCTTATCCATAACTGAATGTTTTGTCAAGGATTTGATTCTATCGACTGGAGAAGATCTCTTGGCTGGATACAACATGTCGGAATCCATTATTCAAATTAAGATTGATTTAGGGATTTTGGATACGTTGATTGGCGAAGTATACTTAGAAGGTTCTACTTATGGAAACCTAGATCTTGATTGTATGGGCGAGCAGGATTGGTGGGATATCGTCATGTTCCTTAAATAGCTCGAAATCTTCCTAATTGATTTTGTCCAACGGGTAGATTGGAAGATTTCCTTTGGTAAGTGCCAACGGGTGTGATGGCATGAAGGAGTATATAAGGAAGACGTTCCAGTTGTTCAAGTGTGTGCGCGATAGAAGAATTCCAAAGTCTGAAGCTCCTTATTCTTAGTCAATTAAATTGTTGAGCGAAATCTTATACTCAAAAGAGAGTCTATATTTTTGTGAGACCTTGAGGAAGTGTAGTAGAGTCTCTACACTATGGAATCAAGGAAGAGTTTTACTGTAACAACTCTTTTGATTCATAGTGAAATCCAGCCAATGGGCTGTCAGTGCGGAAGAGTGGACGTAGGCTTGGATTAAGCCGAACCACTATAATCTATGTGTTCTTATTCTCTTCTCTACGCTCTTTTACTTTGATCGTAATTCATTTTTTCTACAAGAACCTAACTTCCTTTTCATCATCTATTATTGATTAGAGTTGAACACTTATCTCGGAAATTTGTTTTTACACCTATTCACCCCCCTCTAGGTGCTCGTACTAGCTTTCACAATTGGTATCAGAGTCTGTGTACTCACTTAAGTTGAAGTGTTTTACTTCAGAGTTAGAGATCCATGGCTAATATGTTGGCTTCAAGACTAGTTGAAAGGGAAAGCAATACAAGACCGCCTTATTTTGATGGAAAGGAATACAACATATGGAAAAACAAGATGAAGGCATTCCTAAGATCAAAGGATCCTCTGGAATGAGATGTGGTAGACAAAAGAATCATTCCTAAACTGCACCAGTCTCAGAAAGAGGAAAAGAAGCCATTGAGTCTAGTGAAATGACTCAAGATGAGATAACCAAGAGACAAGCTCTTGATGCAAAAGCAATTTATTCTTTATATTGTGCATTATCTCCTACTAAATATAACAGAATATTTTCCTGTGAAACAGTTAAAGAAGTCTAGAATAGATTACACATCACTTATGAAGGAACTGATCGAGTGAAAGAAACCAGAATCAACATTCTGCTCGGTCAATACGAAGTATTCAAAATGAAATCAAGAGAATTTATCACTGACATGTTTAGTCGTTTTAGAGAAATCATGAATGGTCTTGAATATCAAGGTCAACCAATTTTTGGACCCATGAAGGTAAACAAGCTACTGCGTGGACTATCCAAAGATTAGAATCACATAAAGACCTCAATAAGGGAGACACAAAGAATCATGCCACTTTCTGTTGATGAATTGGTTGGGACTCTTCAGTCTTATGAAGTTGAGCAAATCAATAAAGATGAAGATCCTAAAGGTAAGAAATCCATTGCATTAAAATCTAATGATGATTATGATGTCACAGATTCTGAAGACGATATGGATGATGAAGAGCTTGCTCTCATGATAAGAAGATTCAAAAAACTAAACAGAAAGGGGAGAAGATTCAATCTAAAGAAACAAAGTTTTCAAAAGCAACAGACTAAGTCAATTGAGGATGATGAATCCAATAAATATGTAGTTTGCTTTGAGTGCAAGAAAAAGGGACACATCAGACCCAACTGTCCCATTCTGAGGAAAAAGAAAGGAAAAGATGAGAAATATCAAAAGGCACTTAAAGCAAAAAATTGGAGTGATACAGAATGTGAGGAAAGTGATGATGATTATGCCAATATTTGTCTCATGGCACAATCAGACTCAAATTCAGACTTCGAGACAGACTCAGATTTAAACAGTGAAATCGAGGTAAGTAATTTGAAAATCCCTACTAAAGTCTCTAGATACATTGATGAATTGTGTCTTAGTCTTAAAACTTCTTTCAAAAGGATTTCTGAACTTAAAAGAGAAAATTCTACACTAAAACAACAGGAAAATGTTTGGAAAGAAAATGTCAAAAGTTTAGACAAAAGTGTTACTACTTTGAAAGAAAATGCAGACAATCTTTCAAAAGAAAATGCATTTTTGAAAAATGATATCTCAAGTATTTCTAAAAGATTTTCTATAGGATCTGAGAAACTTGAAAAAATTCTTTCAACACAAAGACCTTACTTCAACAAATCAGGTTTAGGAATGACTGTTGAAACCATTCTTCTAATTGATTTTCCTAAAGTAAAGGAAAAAATTAAACAAAGACCTACAAGAGATTCTTATAAAAATCATTTTCAAAAAGTTTTTGTAAAACCTGTAGGCCACAGTGCTCTTAAATGTTCTAAATGCAATAGCTCAGATCATTTTGAGAAAGAATGTCCTATGGTTTGAAAACCTATTAAGAAGGTATGGGCAAAGACCGTATATTATACTAACACCAATGGACCCAAGAAAATATGGGTACCAAAGAAAGCTTGAGTCTCTTTTCTAAATGCAGGTCACTATCAAGAAAAATGTTAAATGGTACCTGGATAGTGGATGCTCAGGATATATGACAGGAGATTCAAATTGCTTCATAAAGCTTGTACAAGTTAATAGTGGAAAAGTTTCTTTTGGAGGAAATAGCAAAGGAAGAATTGTGGGATACGGAATTGTAAAGATTGGAAGTCTCATGATCAGTAATGTCTCCTTAGTAGAAGGACTCAACTACAACTTGCTAAGCATCAGTCAATTGTATGACATTGGTTTCAAAATCAACTTTCAAGAAGGAATATGTTCAGGAACCAGTAAAGATTCCTCTCAGTCTTTCACGGGGTGAAGACATGGGAATATCTACCTCTTGGATATAAAACCAGATAAAACCCAATGTCTAATCTTAATTCAAAAAGGAAGCAAACTTGTGGCACAGAAAACTTGGGCACATCAACATGAAGCAAATAGCTAAAATCTCAGCAAAGAAACTTGTTCGTGGACTACCTAAACTGACATATCAAAAGTCTGATCTATGCACACCATGTGTGTTGGGAAAACAAGTAAAAAAACTCATTTAAATCAATAAATTAAGTATCCACTAATCGTGTACTGCAACTCCTGCACATAGATCTCTTTGGACCAACCAGAACTCAAAGCATTGGAGGTAAGAAATACTGCCTAGTAATTGTGGATGACTACTCTCGATTCACTTGGGTATATTTCTTGGCAAGTAAGTCTGAAACATTTTCCTATTTTATAAAGTTTGCTAAAAGGGTCCAAAATAAGAAATGATATATTATTTCAAGTATACGGACATATCATGGAGGTGAATTTGAAAATCAAGACTTTATAAAATTTTGTGATGAATCTGGTTTTTAGCATGTGTTCTCTTCACCATATACTCCAGAGCAAAATGGAGTCGTGGAAAGAAAGAATAGGTCGCTTCAGGAAATGGCTAGAACTCTTTTAATTGAAAGTAATATCTCTTCTCGTTTTTGGGCTGAAGCAGTTTCTACAACATGCTATATTATTAATAAAGTCTTTCTAAGGCCTATTCTGGAGAAAACTCCTTATGAGTTATTCAAAGGAAAAAAGCCAATTGTTTTGTATTTTCATGTGTTTGGATGTAAATGTTTTATATTGAAAAATACAAATGATTGAGTTGATAAGTTTGAAGAAAAATCAGATGAATGTATTTTCCTTGAATATTCTATCATAAGCAAAGCTTACAGAGTTTACAACAAGAAGACTCAATCTGTGGAGGAATCGATGAATGTCAAATTTCAAGGCTTTATGCAAAATCAATCGATTCACACTCATCTTGAAGAATCTGAACCTGCTCCAGACTCTACAAAGTCTGAATTTCCAGAAGCAGCTCAAACTTCAGAAGATAAGCAACAAATGATCAACGAAGATTCAAATGAGGAAAAAGATCAACAGTCTAACAAATCAACCAAAGAATCGGAAGCATAAGTCCAAATCATCCCAAAGATCTCATTATTGGTGATATTAATGAAGGAATTCACACAAGATTCAAATGGCGTGAAGAATCTAATGCCGTGGCTCTTATTTATGAAATTGAACCCAAAAGCATAGAAGAAGCTTTAACTGATGAAAGCTGGATTGAAGCTATGCAAGAAGAACTCGGGCAATTCAGTATAAATGATGTTTGGGAATTAAATCTCAAACCAAAGGGAAAATCCATCATTGGAGCTAAATGGGTTTTCAAGAACAAGATGAACGAGAAAGGAAAAGTCGTAAGAAACAAAGCAAGACTCGTGGCCAAGGGATATACGCAAGAAGAAGGGATAGAATATGATAGACTTACCTGCTAGTAGCAAGGTTAGAAGCAATTATATTATTATTTGCTTTTGCTTGTCATAAGAATTTCAGGTTATTCCAAATGGACGCCAAAAGTGCTTTCATAAATGGATTTATCCAAGAGGAAGTCTATGTGGAACAACCACCCGGTTTTGAAGGCCAAAGGAAACCAGATTCTGTATTCAGACTGAAAAAGGCTCTATATGGTTTAAAGCAATCACCTCGAGCTTGGTATGACAGACTAAGTAAGTTTTTAATTCAAAATGACATTGTCAAAGGTAAAGTAAATACTACATTGTTTATCAAAAGAGAAAGCAAAAGTTTTCTAATTGTTCAAATTTATGTTGATGATATTATTTTTGGATCTTCTAATGAAAATCTATGCAAGAAATTCTCTAAGTCTGTGCATGATGAATTTGAAATGAGCATGATGGGTGAACGAACCTTTTTTCTCGGGCTTCAAGTGAAACAACTAAAGAAGGGAACCTTTATTCATCAAGAAAATATGCTAAAGAACTTGTCAAAAAGTTTGGACTGGAGAATTGCAAAAAGACTGATATACCAATGTCAAGTTCTTTGAAGCTGGATAAAGATGAAGAAGGAAAGAAAGTTGACTAGAAGCTATACAGGAGTATCATTGGTTCACTTTTTTATCTAACTGCTTCTAGACTTGACATTTTGTTTAGTGTTTGTATTTGTGCCAGATTTCAATCAGATCCTAAAGAATCTCATCTAAGTGCTGCAAAGCGTGTTATCAAATACATTGCCTCAACTTCAAATTTGGGTCTCTGGTATCCTAAAGAAGGAGACTTCACTTTTCTTGGATACTTAGACGCAGACTTAACTGGATGCAGAGTTAATAGAAAGAGCACCTCGGGCACCTGTCAACTACTTGGAAACAGGACAGTGTCTTGGTTTTTAAGGAAGCAAAATACCGTAGCTCTTTCTACGGCAGAAGCAGAATATGTAGCTCTTGGAAGTTGTTGTTCACAAATTCTGTAGATAAAACAACAACTAAGAGACTTTGGAATTAGAGATTCATGCACTGAGATCAAATGTGACAACACCAGCGCAATCAATCTCACCAAGAATCCAATTCTTTACTCAAGAGCAAAACATATAGAGATTCAACATCATTTCATTAGAGATCATGTCCAAAAAGGAGAAGTTTCGATTCAGTTTATCGATTCAAAGAATCAACTGGCAGACATATTTACAAAGCCTTTGGAGAAAAATCAATTTGAAGTTATTCGTTCCAGACTCAACGTCTTAAAGTCTGAGGAAGTTCGGACTCGGGATCGAAAGTCTAAAGACACTCGAGACTCGGACAATCAAGATTTACGATTTGTAAGTTACTTTTATTTTAGAGAATGATCTCTCGGATCAAATCCCGAAAAGGTACGATCATCCATCCGAAATTGATTGGTGTTATTTTCAATTTCCATGATTATTGCATTCTTTCCTTTTCGAAAAAGAAGTTATTTTTGAAATGACAGTTATCTAATTTTTTAAAAGGCGGTTATTTTTAAAAGGCATTTTTATATTTCCTTTTTACGACGTTTCGTATGCCTCGCTTCGATCGCCTTATATACTATTGGTTCTTCTTCGTTTTACTCACAAAAACCCTAAGAGAGCACAGATTTTCCACTTCTGTCTTCTTCACTTGTTTAATCCTCAGAAAGTTTTCATCTTTCTTGGGAAACAAGCTTGGAATCTTTCAAAGACTGTGAAAGATGTCGTCTCAAAGAAAGTCTTCGAGGATCACGAACAGGGGACCATAGCAAATGCATGAGGGACCTACGTACTTTGTTCTCACCAAGGAAGAAGAATCTCCTAGACAGCAGCAGAGCCCACAACATTCTCAATAGCGTCCATCTCCTCCATCTAGACCTCCGAATGTTGCACATTGAGAAGATGAAAAAATCATCGAAAATGCAGAACCCGTAAGAACTCATAAGCCCGCTTTTACCTATAAGCTTTATCGTGCTTTGAAGAGGAGTGGTACTCCGTTGAACTATATTGATGAATTTCTGAAAGATAAAGGGTATAGAAATGAAACTTTCTTTTTATGCACAATGGAACAATTGGGAATTGCCCCTGCGGGGTCGGCGGAAGAAGCATTGGCAAATATCCCAAGTGATCCACGTGTTGGAGGGCTGAGTCAACCTGATGGGAATGATGATGATAGTAATGTAGCTAGTATAAGCACCTTGAGGGGGGTGAATAGGTGTAAAAACAATTTCTTGAGATACCACAAAAATACTAAGCAGATGATAGAAAGGAAATATTCTTTTGCTTAATCAAAATGAATTGCGATCAAAGTAAAATAAAGAGTAGGGAAGAGAAGATTAAACACAAGGTTTATAATGGTTCGGCTTATCCTAAGCCTACGTCCACTCTTCCGCACCGACAAATTTATCTCTCGCTGGATTCCACTATGAACAAAAGAGATGTTACAGCATAGTTCTTCCTTGATTCCACAATGTAGATATTCTATCACACTTCCTCAAGGTTTCTCACAAGTATAAACTCTCTTTTGAGTACAAGTTTTTCGCTCAAATGAATTGACTAAACAACAAGAGGCTTCAAACTTTGGAATTCTTCTATCGTGCACTCTCTTGAACAGCTTAGAACGTCTTCTTTTTATACTCTTTTATGCCACCATACCCGTTGGTACTTTCCAAAGGAATTCCTCCAATCTATCCATTGGACGGAATCAATTAAGAAGATTATTCGAGCTATAAAAGGAATATGACGATAGCCCATCAATCATGTTCGCCCATACAATCAGGATCTCGGTTTCCATAAGTAGAACCTTCCACGAATATTTCGCCAATCATCGAATCATTGACCATTGAATCAATCTCGATCAATTCAAAAGGATTCTGATAAGTCATATCCAGCTAAGAGATCTTCTCCAGTCGATAAGGTCATATCCTTAATAAAACATCCAGTTCTGGATACCCTTTCTTCAACAGATTAGAAACTGCCAATGAGGATAGACTTTGAATCTTGAGTCTGGCTGTCCGGAGGTCTGCAGACTTTAAACAGCAGAGTCTGCAAGCCTTCAGACCAGACCGATGGAAATGATTTGTCAGCTTCAAAACACTTCAAAAAGATTTCTCCAACAATCTCCCCCTTTTTGATGGTGACAAAACTTTCCTGCAGATTTGGACAACTTTAACCTGCAAAATATTTCTCAAACACATATGCATATCTTATAGAGATAAATGGCTAAATGAGTAACACTAGAATCTGCAACAAGAGAAAATAGGTTAGTCTTGAATAAGATAAAGTCATAAAGCCAACCATAAGATATCAAACATTAAAGTCAAACATTAATCCAAATCAAACAATTCAAACGATAAAAATTCAAAGTTTTGATTCAAATCTTGCACTTCTCCCCCTTTTTGTCAGCATTAAAAAAGGTTAAGATGAAAATGGAGTGAAGTCAAGATTGCTTGGGAACGCGGACAAGCTGGAAATCTCCCATAGATTGAACGATCCCTTCCAGCTTTTTCAAGTCTTCCTTTAGTTGTGCAATCTCCTCACCCTTAGCATTGGCCTGAATCTGAACAGAGAGGGCTTGGATCTGATCTTGTAATGAAACTGAAGAAACTTGACCTGCATTCTGCAAGCTTTGAACCTCGCATCCCAGAGCATAGATTTGACCACACATCTCCAATAGAATATCCCTAATTCTGCGAAAATCTGCTGAGCTGTCGGTTTGCGTACTAGCTTCAGCACGTTCTATAGATGATGGCATATCAGAATAATCGTGTAGATTTGGCAATGAAGCATCATGTTCTTCTTCAGGAAAATGAGAGGCATGAATGTCTTCTGGATCGGCTGGAGAGCGACTAACTCCCTCATTGTCTCCCCCTGTTTCTGTGCCTTCAGGTGGAGAAGAGTGTTTTTCAGGCTCTCTTTCCTCTTAATTCATTCTCTCTTCTTCTTCTTCAAGTCTTTCTTTCTCTGCTTCTTTTTCGCCACCTGCTCTTTCTTCTGCTTCTTTTTCTTCTTCTTCTCTCGCTTCTTTTTCTTTCTCTTGTCCTTGTCTTTCTTCTCCTTCTTTCTCATGATGTTCCATGGATTCTGGAACAGAGCGACTCAGCTTCTTCAAAGTTATGGCCGAAATGGTAAGGTCGTCATCCTTTTCATCTTCCACGATGAGAGCTCTTCTTTTCTTGGTTGGAGCAACCATGGGTTCCTTCCCTTTCATTTTTGATGCAGAAGAGAATTGATGAGACTTTACAGGAGTCTTTTCCTTAAATTTCTCCAACTCCTTGCTTAGTTCCTTCAGACGCATCTTGGTCACCATTTTCAGTCCTATCACCATATGATCGCACGGTCGAACACAAAAGATTTATGGGGGCTGAATATTCAGATGTCTGAATAACTTGGTCACAAGGCTTGGGTAAGGAAGTTGACCTCTGTCCTTCATCACAGCTCGATACATGTGAAACATGATAGTATGAGGAAGAGAAAACCTTTTCCCAGTAAGAATGGCGTACATCAGCATTGTCTCTGAACTTGAGATATCAGTCTTTGAAGTTGATTTCGGTCGAAGGCAATTGATCACAATCTTGTGAAGCAAGATGTTGAATGCTCTCATCCTTAAGTAGGTGATCTTTTCGTCTTCTCTCCCGTCCTTCACCGGTTCCCAAGTGTAGCCCGAGCGAGAAACTTTGATCGGTTGATATCTTCCTCTCTCAACTTCTAACACATCCGCCAAAGATATTCATATCCACAACAAAATCTTGATCTTTGACATTGAAGGAGAATCTATTCGCATCCAAAAAGCTAAGATTTGAATAGAAATATGCGGTCGATTCGGATAGGCCTCTGTAGTGTCGGAGCAGAACTTTTCAAGTTGAAGATGACCGAACTTTTCTCTCAAGTTCACATTCACAGCATCCAAAAAATCAAAATCTACACTCCTAGGGTTTATCACCCCACGCTTCAGCAGTTTTGAGTATAGACCCTTCTGATCTTTCGATCTAAACATCTCTTCTCTTTTTCCTCTGATTTCTGCCACAATACCCATCTTTGGTTGAAATTGCATGAACAATTTGTCATCATCATTCCCCTCTCTCGGATTAAATCCCCAATCACGAGGATCACTTAGGATATTTTCAAGGGATTCTTCGGCCACCCCCCTTTTCGAGCAATTCCTAAATTTTCCATTTTTCGCAAAAATATATACTCATTCCCATATCCTTTGTCTTTCGAAAATCATCGACATAGTTCGTAGGAGTACGAGTTCCTTTTAAAGCACGATACAGCTTATAAATAAAGGCGGGCTTTTGAACTCTTATAAGATCTCGCATCATCAATGATTTCTTCCTCTTATTGATGAACAACGCCTTGAGGACTAGATGGAGGAGTCTGACGCTGTCAAGAATGTTGTGGGCTCTGTTGCTGATCTGGTGACACTTCTTCTTCGGTGAGATCGAAGTGCGTAGGCCCCTCATTCATTCGCCGTGGTCCCCTGCTTGCGATCCTTGACGACTTTCTTGAAGAAGAATTTTTCTCGCATTTTGAGAGATTCCTTGCTTGACTTTCCCAAGAAAAATGACAACTTTTTCGAAGACTAGGCAGGAGGTAAAAATAAAAACAGGAATGGAGGATCGGTGCTTTTTAGGGTTTTTAAGAGTGAAGAGAGGAGGAAGCAACAGTATACGATCGGTTAAAAGAGAGGTATACGAATCGTCACAATAAAAAGATGCCTTTTCAAAATAACTGTCATTTTTCCGCGAAAATAGTCATTTCAAAAATAACTTCTTTTTCGAAAAAGGAAACGATGCAATAATTACGCCGATTAAAGATAGCAATAAAAGGACACAGTTCGACGATCGTACCTTTTAAAGATAATATTTGAGAAAGAGAGACTAACTTACAGTCAAGGTTTTGTTTGTTTGAGTTTGAGAGTCTCTAGACTTTAACTTCTTCAAACCTTAATATGTTGAGTCTGGAGCGAATAATTTCAAATTGATTTTTCTCCAAGGGCTTTGTGAATATATCCGCCAGTTGATTCTTTGAATCAACATACTGAATTGAAACTTCTCCATTTTGAACATGGTCTCTAATGAAGTGATGTCGAATCTCTATATACTTTGCTCCTGAGTGAAGAATTGGATTTTTGGTGAGATTGATAGCGCTGGTGTTGTCGCAATTAATCTCTGTGCATGAGTCTTCAATTCCAAAGTCTCTTAGCTGTTGCTTTATCCATAGAATTTGTGAACAGCAACTCCGAAGAGCTACATACTCCGCTTCTGCTATAGAGAGAGCTACTGTACTCTGTTTTCTTAAAAACCAAGACACTGTCCTGCCTCCAAGTAGTTGACAGGTACCCAAGGTGCTCTTTCTATCAACTCTGCAACTGGCTAGATCTGCGTCTGAATATCCAAGAAGAGTGAAGTCTCCCCTTTTAGGATACCATAGGCCGATACTTGAAGTTGAAGCAACGTATTTGATAATACGCTTTACAGCACTTAAATGAGATTCTTTAGGGTCTGCTTGAAATCTAGCACAAATGCAAACACTAAACAAAATGTCAGGTCTAGAAGCAGTAAGATAAAGAAGAAAGCCAATGATACTCTTGTATAGCTTCTGGTCGACTTTCTTTCCTTCTTCATCTTTGTCTATCTTCAAGGCACTTGACATTGGAATGTCAGTCTTTTTGCAATTGTTCAGTCCAAACTTTTTGACAAGATCATTTGCATATTTTTCTTGATGAATAAATGTTCCTTCCTTTAGTTGCTTCACTTGAAGTCCAAGAAAGAAGGTTAACGCACCCATCATGCTCATTTCAAATTCATCCTGCATAGTCCTAGAGAATTTCTTGCATAGACTTTCATTAGGAGATCCGAATATGATATCATCGACATATATTTGAACTAGTACAAAACTTTTGTTTTCCTCTTTGATAAATAGAGTAGTGTCTACTTTACCTTTCACGAAACCGTTTTGAGTTAAAAACTTACTCAGCCTGTCATACCAAGCTCGTGGTGCTTGTTTCAAGCCATATAAGGCCTTTTTGAGTCTGAATACTGAGTCTGGTTTCCTTGGGTCTTCAAAGCTAGGTGGTTGTTCCACATAGACTTCCTCATGGATGAATCCATTTAGAAAAGCACTTTTGACGACCATTTGGAATAACCTGAAATTTTTGTGACAAGGAAATGCAAGTAATAAACGAATTGCTTCTAACCTTGCGTGTAACCCTTGGCCACGAGTCTTGCTTTGTTTCTTATGACTTTGCCTTTCTCATCCATCTTGTTTCTGAAAAACCCATTTAGCTCCAATAACAGATTTACCTTTAGGTTTAGGAGACAATTCCCAGACATCATTGATGCTGAATTGCCTAAGCTCTTCTTGCATGGCTTCAATCCAGCTTTCATCAGATAAAGCTTCTTCTATGCTTTTGAGTTCTATTTCAGAAGTAGGAGCCACAGCACTAGATTCTTCGTGCCTTTTGGATCTTGTGCGAATTCCTTCATTGATGTCGCCAATGATAAGATCTTTGGGATGACTGGACTTATGCTTCCAGTTGCTGGTTAATTTGTCAGATTGATGATCACTTTCTTCGCTTGATTCTTCAACAGTCACTTGCTGCTGTTCCTTCTAAGTCTGAGCTGCTTCTTGAGATTTAGACTTTGTAGAGTCTTGAGCAGGTTCAGATTCTTCAAGATGAGTCTGAATAGATTCATTTTGAATGGAATCTTGGAATTTGACATTCATTGATTCTTCCACTGTTTGAGTCTTCTTGTTGTAGACTCTGTATGCTTTGCTAGAGGTTGAATATCCAAGGAAGATGCCTTCATCTGAATTTTCTTCAAACTTACTAACTCGATCATTTGCATTTTTCAGTATAAAACATTTGCATATGAATACGTGAAAATATGAAATAATGGGCTTCTTTTCTTTGAATAATTCATAGGGAGTTTTTTCTAGAATAGGCCTTAGAAAAACTCTATTAATAATATAACATGCTGTATAGACTGCTTCAGCCCAAAAACGTGAAGAAATGTTGCTTTCAATTAAGAGAGTTCTTGCCATTTCTTGAAGCGATCTATTCTTTCTTTCCACAACTCCATTTTGCTCTGGAGTATATGGAGAGGAGAATATATGCTGAAAGCCAGATTCATCACAAAACTTTGCAAAATCTTGATTTTCAAATTCACCTCCATGATCTGTTCTAATACTTGAAATAACATATCCCTTTTCGTTTTGAACTTTTTTAGCAAATTTTTCAAAGTAAGAGAAGGTTTTAGACTTACTTGCCAAGAAATATACCCAAGTAAACCGTGAGTAGTCATCCACAATTACTAGGCAATATTTCTTACCTCCAATGCTTTGAGTTTTGGTTGGTCCAAAGAGATCCATATGCAGAAGCTGCAGTACACGGTTAGTGGAAACTTGATTTATTGGTTTGAAGGAATTTCTTACCTGTTTTCCCAATATGCATGGTGTACATAGGTCAGACTTTTGGTATGATAGATTAGGTAGACCACGAACAAGCTTCTTTGTTGAAATTTTGGCTAATTGCTTCATATTGATGTGTCCAAGCTTTCTGTGCCACAAACTTGCTTCATCTTGTATTGAGATTAAACATTGAGATTCATCTGGTTTCACATCCAAGAGATAGATATTTCCATGTCTTCGACCCATAAATGACTGAGTAGAGTCTTTACTGGTTCCAGAACATATTCCCTCTTGAAAGTAAATTTTGAAACCGGTATCACAAAGCTGGCTGACACTGAGCAGATTGTAGTTGAGTCCTTCAACTAAAGAAACATTGTTTATTGTAAGGTTTCCAATCTTCACAGTTCCAAGTCCCACTATTCTTCCTTTGCTATTTCCTCCAAAAGAAACTTTTCCACCATTCATTTGAACAAGCTTTATGAAACAATTTGAATCTCCTGTCATATGTCTTGAGTATCCACTATCCAGATACCATTTTACCTTTTTCTTGATAGTGACCTGCATTTATAAAAGAAACTCAAACTTTCTTTGGTACCCATCTTTTCTTGGGTCCATTGGAGTTAGTATAATATGTTGTATTTGCCCATGCTTTCTTAACAGGTTTCCAAACCATTGGACACTCTTTTTCAAAATGATCAGTACTATTACACTTCGAACATCTAAGAGCATTGCGACCAACTGGTTTTACAAAAGTCCTTTTAAAATGATTTTTGTAAGCATCTCTTAAGGGTCTTTGTTTGATTCTTCCCTTCACTTTAGGAAAATCAATTAAAGGAATGGTTTCAAAGAGTCATTCCTAAACCAGATTTGTTGAAATAAGGTCTTTGAACAAAAAGTATTTTTTCTAGTTTCTCGATCCTATAGAAAATCTTTTGGAAATATTTGAGATATCATTTTTCAAGAATGCATTTTCTTTTGAAAGATTGTTTTCACTTTCTCTCGAGACGAAACATTAACATCTAAACATTTTACCTTTTCTTTCAAAACGTTTTCTTGTTGTTTTAAGGCAGAATTTTCCTTTTTGAGTTCGGAAATTCTTTTAAGAGAAGTCTTAAGACTAAAACACAACTCATCAATATATTTAGAAACTTTAATAGGGATTTTGAAGTTACTCACCTCAAATTCACCGTCTGAGTCTGTATTGGATTTTGAATTTGAATCCGATTGTGCCATTAGACATATATTGGCATAATCATCATCACTTTCTTCACATTATGTATCACTCCAGGTTTCTGCTTTAAGAGCCTTTCGATACTTTTCAACTTTTCCTTTCTTCTTCTTTAGAAGAGGATAGTTGGGTCTGATGTGTCCCTTTTTCTTACATTCAAAGCAGACTACATCTTTGTTTGATTCATCATCCTCAACAGACTTAGTCTGTTGCTTTTGAAAACTTTGTTTCCTTGGATTGAATCTTCTTCCTTTTCTGTTCAGCTTTCTGAATCTTCTTATCATGAGAGCAAGCTCCTCATCGTCCATATTGTCTTCAGAATCTGCAACATCAGAATCATCATTGGATTGTAACGCAATGGATTTCTTACCTTTAGAGACTTCGTCTTCATTGATTCGTTCTACTTCATAAGACTGAAGAGTTCCAACCAACTCATCAATAGATAGAGGCATGATTCTTTTAGTCTCTCTGATTGAGGTCTTTATGTGATTCCAATCCTTGGAGAGTCCTCGCAGTAGCTTATTTACCTTCATGGGATCAGAAATTGGTTGACCTTGATTTTCAAGACCATTCACGATATCTGTAAAACGACTAAACATGTCAGTTATAGATTCTCCCGATTTCATCCTGAAGGCTTCGTATTGACCGAGGAGAATATTGATTTTAGTCTCCTTCACTCGATCGGTTCCTTCATAGGTAATATGTAATCTATCCCAGACTTCTTTAGCTGTAACACAAGAAGATATTCTATTATATTCAGTAGGTGATAAAGCACAATATAAAGAATAAATTGCTTTTACATCAAGAGCTTGTCTCTTGATTATCTCTTCCTGAGTCATTTGGCTAGAGTCCACAGTATCTTTTCTTCTTTCTAAGACAGGTGCAGCTTTAGGAGTAATTCATTTTTCTACAACATCCCATTCCAGAGGATCCTTTGATATTAGAAACGCCTTCATTTTGTTTTTCCATATGTTGTAATCATTTCCATCAAAGTAAGGTGGTTTGGTATTACTTTGCCCTTCTACCAGCCCTGGAGCCAACATACTAGCCATGGATCTTTTACTCTGAAGTAAAATACTTCAAACAAAGTGAGTACACAAGCTCTGATACCAATTGATGTAGCTAGTATAAGCACCTAAAGGGGGGTGAATAGGTGTAAAAATAATTTCTCGAGATACCACAAAAATACTAAGCAGATGATAGAAAGGAAATACTCTTTTGCTTAATCAAAATAAATTGCGATCAAAGTAAAGTAAAGAGTAGGGAAGAGAAGATTAAACACAATGTTTATAGTGGTTCGGCTTATCCTAAGCCTACGTCCACTCTTCCACACTGACAGCCTATCGGCTGGATTCCACTATGAACAAAAGAGATGTTACGACACAATTCTTCCTTGATTCCACAGTGTAGATATTCTATCACACTTCCTCAAGGTTTCTCACAAGTATAAACTCTCTTTTGAGTACAAGTTTTTCGCTCAAATGAATTGACTAAACAACAAGAGGCTTCAGACTTTGGAATTCTTCTATCGTGCACTCTCTCGAACAGCTTAGAACGTCTTCTTTTTATACTCCTTTATGCCACCATACCCGTTGGCACTTTCCAAAGGAATTCCTCCAATCTACCCGTTGGACGGAATCAATTAAGAAGATTATTCGAGCTATAAAAGGAATATGACGATAGCCCATAAATCCTATTCGCCCATACAATCAGGATCTCGGTTTCCATAAGTAGAACTTTCCATGAATATTTCGCCAATCATCGAATCCTTGACCATTGAATCAATCTCGATCAATTCAAAAGGATTATGATAAGTCATATCCAGCCAAGAGATCTTCTCCAGTCGATAAGGTCATATCCTTAATAAAACATCCAGTTCTAGATACCCTTTCTTCAACAATTAGAAACTCGCCAATGAGGATAGACTTTGAATCTTGAGTCCGGCTGTCCGAGGTCTTCGGACTTTAAACAAGCAGAGTCTCGCAAGCCTTCGGACTGCAGGCCGATGGAAATGATTTGTCAGCTTCAAAACACTTCAAGAAGATTTCTCCAACAGATAGGATATACAGTCATTTTAAACCTAAAATAGGTGTTGCGGAAAAAATCCAAAGCAAAAGGACAGATTTGTTTCGCTTAGAGGAACACAAGCAACTGTACTCTAAGTTGCTAAAGCGTGGTGTGATTAACCCTAGGAGTGTGGACTTTGATTTTCTTGATTCTCTGAATGTTAATCTACAAGAGAAATTCAATCTTCTTCAACTCGAATGGTTTTGTTCTGAAACGACATAGGCTCATGCTGAACTTACTGCTTACTTCTATTCAAATCTCAGTTTCTTGGATGCGAATAGATTCTCTTTTAGTGTTCGAGATCAGGACTATATGGTTGACATGAATACATTGGCTAATGTGATTGGGATTAAAAGAGGGAGATATCAACCAATTAGTGTGTCTATTGGTCGAGCAACGATAGAGCTTGTTCAGGATAGAACAACAGAAGGAAAGATTTCCTATTTGAGGATGAATGCATCCAATATTTTGCTTCACAAGATAGTGATTAACTGCCTTGGACCAAAATCAACTTCGAAGACCGATGTTTCAAACTCGGAGGCAAAGCTGATGTATGCCATTAACACTGGCAAGAAGTTCTCTCTTCCACACACCATTATGTTCCACATGTATAGAACGATGATGAAGGACAAGGGTTAACTTCCTTACTCAGCACTTATGACCAAGTTATTCAGACATTTGAACATTCAACCTCCTCATATTCTCTGTGTTCGAACATGCGGTCAAATGGTGGTGGAACTGAAGATGGTCTCTAAAATGCGTCTGAAGGAACTTAACAAGGCTTTAGAGAAATTCAAGGTGAAAACCCTTGTCAAGACTCATCCAATCTCTTCGACTGCAAAGCGGAAAGGGAAAGAGCCCATGGTTGCTCCATCGATGAAAAAAAGAGCACTCATCTTGAAAGATGAAGAGGATGAGGATGATATCATTATTTATGCGCTTGCATTGAAGAACTTGAGTCGTTCTGTTCTAGAGATAGAGGAGAGACAAGAACAAGACATGGATGAGATAGAACAGAGGACTGGAGAGAGAGAGAAGAATTGGAGAAAGAAGCAGAGGAGGAAAGGATTGAGGAAGAAGAAGAAGAGGACAGAGGAGAATAAGTAGAAGCAGAGCATGAGGAATATTTTTCTCCACCTGAAGGCATTGAAACAGGGGGAGATCCTGAGAAAAGAAGTACGTCCTCATTTGTTGCCACCAGTGAAGGAGTAAGTCGTTCTCCAGCAAATCCAGAGGACATTTATGCCTCTTAATTTCTAGAGAAGGGACATGATGTTTCATTGCCCAATTTGCGTGATCATGCTAATTTGCCATCATTTGCCAATACACCATCTGATCGAGCAAAAGCCAGTACTCAGACTGATAATTCAACAGATTTTGGTAGAGTGCTTGATGTTCTCTTGGAGATGTGAGGTCAAATTTATGCTCTGGGATGCGAAGTACAGAACTTGCAAAATGCAGGTCAAACCTCTTCAGTTTCTTTGCATGATCAACTCCATGCCCTTGCTCTTCAAGTTCAAGCAAATGCTAAGGGTGAAGATGTGGCTCAACTAAAGGAGGATTTGAAAAAGCTGGAAAGGATTGTCCAGTCAATGGGAGATTTCCAGCTTGTTTGTATTCCCTAGCAATCATAATTTCATTCTCTTTTCATCTCTACCTTTTTAATGCTGAAAAAAAGGGGGAGAGATGTGTGCAGATTTGAGATTTAAACTCTTGAATTCTTGACCTTTGTGTTTGATTGACTTTACTTTTGCGTTTGGCTATTTAGATTTGGACTGGATTTGGATTTGACTGTTTAAACGTTTGTTTATCTTAAGCACTACTAGTATTTCATGGCAAAGATAGTTGCTCATTTAAAGGACTAACCTACTTTCTGTCAATGCAGATTTTAATGTTATCTTAACTAAGTCAATTATCTTTTGTGAGATATCCATGTTTGCTTGAGTATTGTTTTGCAGGTCAAAGTTATCCAAATCTGCAGGAAATTTTTGTCACCATCAAAAAGGGGGAGATTGTTGGAGAAAACTTGAGTGTTTTGAAGTTGACAAAACGTTTCCATCAGTCTAGTCTAAAGACTTGCAGACTCTTCCATCAAAGTCTGAAGACCTCCGGACTGCCAGACTCAAGACCCAAAGTCTATCCTCATTGACAATTTCTAGACCGTCGAAGAAGGCTTATCCAGAACTGAATGTTTCGTTAAGGATTTAATTCTATTGACTGGAGAAGATCTCTTGGTTGGATACAGCATGTCGAAATCCATTATTCAAATTAAGATTGATTCAAGGATTTTGGATCTATTGATTGGCGAAGTATACTTGGAAGGTTCTACTTATGGAAACCTAGATCCTAATTGTATGGGCGAGCAGGATTGGTGGGCTATCGTCATATTCCTTAAATAGCTCGAAATCTTCCTAATTGATTCTGTCCAACGGGTAGATTGGAAGAATTCCTTTGGTAAGTGCCAACGGGTGTGATGGCATGAAGGAGTATATAAGGAAGACGTTCCAGTTGTTCGAGTGTGTGCGTGATAGAAGAATTCCAAAGTCTAAAGCTCCTTGTTTTTAGTCAATTAAATTGTTGAGCGAAATCTTGTACTCAAAAGAGAGTCTATATTTTTGTGAGACCTTGAGAAAGTGTAGCAAAGTCTCTATACTGTGGAATCAAGGAAGAGTTTTACTGTAACAACTCTTTTGATTCATAGTGAAATCCAGCCAGTGGGCTGTCAGTGCGGAAGAATGGACGTAGGCTTGGATTAAGCCGAACCACTATAATCTCTATGTTCTTATTCTCTTATCTACGCTCTTTTACTTTGATCGTAATTCATTTTGTCTACAAGAGCCTAACTTCCTTTTCATCATCTATTGTTGATTAGAGTTAAACACTTATCTTGGAAATTTGTTTTTACACCTATTCACCCCTCCTCTAGATTCTCGTATTAGCTGTTGGAGAAATCTTCGTGAAGTGTTTTGAAGCTGACAAAACGTTTCCATCAGTCTAGTCTGAAGATTTGCAGACTCTGCTATTTAAAGTCTGAAGACCTCCGGACTGCCAGACTCAAGACTCAAAGTCTATCCTTATTGACAGTCTCTAATCCGTTGAAGAAAGGCTATCCAGAACTGGATGTTTCATTAAGGATGTAACCTTATCGACTGGAGAAGATCTCTTGGCTGGATATGACATAACGGAATCATTTTTTTGATCATGATTGATTCAGGGATTAAGGATCCGATGATTGGCGAAATATTCTTAGAAGGTTTTACTTATGGAAACCGAGATCTTGATTGTATGAGCGAACAGGATTGATGGGCTATGACATGTTCTTTTAATAGCTCGAATGATCTTCCTAATTGATTCCGTCCAACGGGTAGATTGGAGGAATTCCTTTGGTAAGTGCCAACGGGTATGATGGCATAAAGGAATATATAAGGAAGTCGTTTAAGTTGTTCGAGAGAGTGCACGATAGAATAATTCCCAAGTTTGAAGCTCCTTGTTCTTAGTCAATTCATTTGAGCGAAATCTTATACGCAAAAGAGAGTCTATATTCGTGAGAAACCTTGAAGAAGTGTGGTAGAATATCTACACTGTGGAATCAAGGGAGAACTTTGCTGTAACATCTCTTTTATTCATAGTGAAATCCAGCCGATGGGCTGTCAGTGCGGAAGAGTAGACGTAGGCTCGGAATAATCTGAACCATTATAAACCTTGTGTTCAATTTTCTTTTCCCTACTCTTTGCTTTACTTTGATCGTAATTCGTTTTGTTAATCAAACGAGAACTTCCTTTCTATTGTCAGATTAATACTGCTTGCATATCACGAAAAATTATTATACACCTATTTACCCCCCTCTAGGTGCTTATACTAGCTATCTCAATTGGTATCAGAGCCTGTGTACTCACTTTGTTTGAAGTGTTTTACTTCTGAGTTAAAGATCCATGGCTAGTATGTTGGCTCCAGGGCTGGTGGAAGGGCAAAGCAATACCAGACCGCCTTACTTTGATGGAAAGGATTACAACATATGGAAAAACAAGATAAAGGCGTTTCTAAGATCAAAGGATCCTCTGAAATGGGACGTTGTAGAAAAAGGAATCATTCCTAAAGCTACACCTGTCTCAGAGAGAGGAAAAGATACTGTTGAGTCTAGTGAAATGACTCAGGAAGAGATAATCAAGAGACAAGCTCTTGATGCAAAAGCAATTTATTCTTTATATTGTGCTTTATCACCTACTGAATATAATAGAATATCTTCTTGTGTTACAGCAAAAGAAGTCTAGGATAGATTACATATTACTTATGAAGGAACCGATCGAGTGAAAGAGACCAGAATCAACATTCTCCTCGGTCAATACGAAGCCTTCAAAATGAAATCAGGAGAATCTATAACTGACATGTTTAGTCGTTTTACAGAAATCGTGAATGGTCTTGAAAATCAAGGTCAACCAATTTCTGATCCCATGAAGGTAAACAAGCTACTGCGTGGACTCTCCAAGGATTGGAATCACATAAAGACCTCAATCAGAGAGGCCCAAAGAATCATGCCACTATTTGTTGATGAGTTGGTTGGGACTCTTCAGTCTTATGAAGTGGAACGAATCAATGAAGATGAAGACCCTAAAGGTAAGAAATCCATTGCATTAAAATCCAATGATGATTATGATGTTACAGATTCTGAAGACAATATGGATGATGAGGAGCTTGCTCTCATGATAAGAAGATTTAGAAAGCTGAACAGAAAAGGGAGAAGATTCAATCCAAAGAAACAAAGTTTTTAAAAGCAACAGACTAGGTCTGTTGAGGATGATGAATCAAACAAAGATATAGTTGTCACGACCTCTTTTTTTCCGTCCGGGGGAAAAGGAAAAAGGTTTAGGGGTATTTGCCTAAAGGGATGGACCAATGGCCCTAGATTAGGCGCGGGCTCTCCCAAGCCCATACCTCGCGCGACGTTGGATTCGTTTTTTAGTTTTTAACAATCTATGTAATTCTAGGAGTCGCCACTAGCCTATTGGGGTCGGCTAGAAACCAATCGAGACACGGGAGTGGTGTCTCGATTCCTACGCAACCAGAGATTTCTAGGAACGGGGACTTGTTTACGCCAATGTTTCTATTAGCGCCCTTGCGGTACCACTAACTTGGAAAGTTATTTATCTAAATGGCCACACATTCTTGATTACCAATTATAATATTTATGAAACCACTAAGTGTCCATGCAAATGTTTTTGTAGTTTGTTTTTAATGTCTAGACTAATCCTAACATAATTTAAAAGAGAAATTTACACTCAAATTAATGAAAAGTGGTGCGTAAGTAAACATCCAAGAAATTGAAATGACTTGAAAATAAATGCGGAAAAGATAAACCCGATACAAGTCGGGCAAATAATATTACATGGCCTTGTTATCACGCCCTGGGACAGGACCCCCATTAGCAAAATGAGAATTCAAGTATGCATGAAATTACTCTAGATGCATGAAATTACTCTAAATAACTTTAATCTACACAAAATAGATTATTTACAAAAATGGTTATAAAATACTAAAATATCATTAAATTAAGAAAATGACCTTTTAAAATTAGAAAAACTTCATAGATTTCATTTTTGCCTTAATTTGATGTCATCCATCATTTTTATAATTTTTTTTTTAAATTTTCATTTTTTTTTCATTTTTTAAATTTTTATTTAAAATTAATTCCCTAAACCAATATATGCCGATTTACACTAATTTAGGACTGCCCAGCACATGAATATAACAAGAACCAAGCTCAAATCAACCGTTTCAAGATCGAAACTTGGTTTGCGCATTTCGTCTAACACTTGGCGTGCATCAAATCATCTCAAACCAGCTTCCTCGGGCCATGTTTGTGGCCTTCAATCTCAACGCATGAGCAATATTATGTGGAACTAAAACATCAAGGTTAAACTACCACATGCAAGGAGTAAGATAGATAGAAAACACAGCTTAAAACACACCAAAACCAAGCTGGAATCGTCATCAAATATACGGGTTTGATTTGATTTTGCAAATCTGGGTTTGAACTCAAGTCAAGCAAACAAGTTGAATGCCCATATTCAAGCCCCGACACCTATCACATATGAGATCTAAGGGAAACATTACTTGATCCGAATGAAAGTAGGTAATATGAGCTTTCAAATGCAACAAGCATCATAGAAAATGACCAACCGAACACATCAAAAAAACCTCTTCAAAAAGCACACATGCAAAACTCCTGAAGAGATTTCAACACTTGAGAAAAAATTTCAGCCTCAAAATTAGTTTCTTGGACTAGTTTTCCTCTTAATTTTTCACTATTAAAACATGTTCAAACTCGAATAAAAATACATCTAAGATACTTACCTTTCTTCATAGTATCTTTTGCAAGTGGTTCTTGGCCAAGGAAACTGAGAAATTGTCCTCCGGAAGCACGTGGAAGTTAGCTTCTTCAACTGGAAATGAGCTTTTCTTTGGCCCGCTAGGAGGGCACTGTTTCGGGAGGCTTTAGGAGGCCTTCCCGATCTCCATTTTGGACATGCAACCTATGAATGGAAAGATCTTTGAGTGAAGTTTCACTCTCTAGTTTAAGGTTTTGGCTAATTTTGGCTGCAAGTTTGCGAAAATTTCCCTTTTCTCTCTGGAGGTTGATCTGGAATTTCTGGATTTGCTTTTTCTGGAGTTGCTTCTGAAGGCGTCTTTGGGGAGCGATTCCGAGCTCTCTCCTCTCTCTCTCGTCTCCTCTCTCTCATCCCTTGAAAGACCTTGCTTTAGTGATCTTATCCCATGAATTGAGGGATTTTTGGTCAGCTTTTTGCCCCCCTACCAAGCCTGCCAACTGAGCTAGTCCACCCACTCTCCTGACTTAGCCAATTTTTTAATTATGCAACTGTTGAGTGTGCAGGTTTTGCTGCGATTTTCCGGTGCTGTCAGGAGCTTATCCTTGGCCAATTTCCGTCCACTTGCACTGCTATATATGGTCTTCCATTACGTGCAAATATCAAGCTAAATGGGCGGCTGAGTGAGATATGGTGGGGCCATCAATATGCCTACTTATCAACTCCGAATTAAGACCTAACCGTGGGCTGGGTTTTGGTAGCTAGTTTATGTGCTTTAATCCATTAATTTGGCCGCGGTTTCTGATCAATTAGCAACCTCATGTATAGTAGTTTAAGATCTTGACCATTTTTCGTAATTATCTCCACCCAATTTTGCAAGAGAGTCCCTCAAAGTTGGCCATTTTCATGCCCGAAAATGTCAAATTCAATGCAATTAGGTCCTTTTTGCCCGATTCGATTAATTAGACCTGACCCAAGTTCAATTTCAACTTAATTGGGGGCTAAGATGATGATTTAAGGGCTCAGGTGAAATTTTACAAAATTTGCGAATTGATCCCTCAACTTTTGGAAATTGCATTTTTGCCCCAATTTGCTATTTTAATTCCAATCTGACCTCCTGGGCTTGGCTAGTCACATTTAGATCATTGGCCACAACTTTTTTTCTTTTTTTAATTTTTTTTTCTCTTTTTTTTTTAAATTAATTAATCTATATGCAATAATTTGGGCAAAAAAATTAGGTGTCAACAACCGCCCCCTTTGGAAGGGAGCTCAAAGAGGTTTCTTTCAAAGATAAGGTGACGCCTAATTTTTTTTTTTGTTTTTGCTTTTTTTTTTTTACAATAGTAAAATGTAAATGCAAATGAGCTTAATGTAAAGAGCATGGTTTAGGGATGTACCTATGAATAATTTGAAAAGTGTGGTTTAAGGATATACCCACGAACTTTGTGGTTTAAGGCAATTCCACTAACCGTGTGGTTTAAGGCAGTTCCACGAACCTCGTGGTTTAAGGCAGTTCTACTAACCGTGTGGTTTAATGTAGTCCCACGTACCTTGTGGTTTAAGGCAGTCCCACTAGCCGTGTGGTTTAAGGCAGTCCCACTAACCGTGTGGTTTAAGGCAAACCCACTAACCGTGTGGTTTAAGGCAGTCCCACTAACCTTGTGGTTTAAGGCAGTTCCACTAACCGTGTGGTTTAAGGCAGTCCCACTAACCTTGTGGTTTAAGGCAGTCCCACTAACCGTGTAAATTGTATGATTTTAGGATAACCAAGAACCTCTTGAAAATGCATGGTTTAAGGCTAACCCATGAACCCTTTGAAATTATGTCTTGAAAATGCATGGTTTGAGGCTAACCCATGAACCTTTTGGAATTGTATGGTTTTAAGGATAACCAAGAACCTCTTGAAAGTGCATGGTTTAAGACTAACCTATGAATCCTTTGGAATTGCATGGTTTAAGGGTAACCAAGAATCTCTTGAAAGTGCATGATTTAAGGCTAATCCAAGAACCCTTTAAAATTGCATGGTTTAAGAATAACCAAGAACCTTTTGAAAATGCATGGTTTAAGGCTAACTCATGAACCATGTGAAATTGCAAGGTTCAAGGATAACCAAGAACCTTTTGAAAATGCATGGTTTAAGGCTAACCCATGAACCCTTCGAAATTGCAAGGTTTAAGGATATCCAAGAACCTTTTGAAAATATATGGTTTAAGGCTAACTCATGAACCTTTTGAAATTGTAAGGTTTAAGGATAACCAAGAACCTTTTAAAAATGCATGGTTTAAGGCTAACCCATGAACCCTTTGAAATTGTAAGGTTTAAGGATAATCAAGAACCTTTTGAAAATGCATGGTTTAAGGCTAACTCATGAATCATGTGAAATTGCAGGGTTTAAGGATAACTAAGAACCCTTTGAAAATGCATGGTTTAAGGCTAATCCATGAACCCTTTGAAATTGTAAGGTTTAAGGATAACCAAGAACCTTTTGAAAATATATGGTTTAAGGCTAACCCATGAACCTTTTGAAATTATAAGGTTTAAGGATAACCAAGAACCTTTTAAAAATGCATGGTTTAAGGCTAACCCATGAACCCTTTGAAATTGTAAGGTTTAAGGATAACCAAGAACCTTTTGAAAATGCATGGTTTAAGGCTAACTCATGAACCATGTGAAATTGCAGGGTTTAAGGATAACCAAGAACCCTTTGAAAATGCATGGTTTAAGGCTAACCCATTAATCCTTGAAAATTGCAAAGTTTAAGGATAATCAAGAACTCTTGAAAATGCATAGTTTAAGGCTAACCCATGAACCCTTTGGAATTGTGTGTTTTCACTGAAGGAACCTATCATTCGAGAATATTCTGAAATGGATATTGCACATCTAATAGTATTCATTATAACAAGTATTCTAGTAGCGAAAGCATACTAGATGAGGTCAATTTCAACATGTCATTAGAAACACTATCAAAAGTGTATCAGTAATGAGAAAACAATGATTGCATAAACAAATCAAACTAATTTCGACAACTTGACAAACTCGCAAAACTGTCATCACGCTTGAATGATATCATTAATCGTCAAATTCTCTTGGGAGAAAAGTCCTTGTCGAAACGACCTTGACTTATGAGAAAGGTTTGTTAAGTATGCCAAGCAAGGATCCCTAGTCAAAAAGGGCTTCTTGCATATCCTCAAGAAAATGGTTGTTTGATCCCATCTGTTCATGTGGGAAATAAACGATCACTCAACCTTACTCTTCCAGTGCATAAGGCTTTGAATCATTCGCAATAAGTACACATTGACCAATCAAAGAGGTCTTTTAGAAGGACTGTAGTGCAGGTTTGGTCATGGTTTTAGCAATGGATAAGCATCATTGGCTATGAAATAAGTTAATCACTAATCGACATCTCTGCCAGGTTTACAAGTCAAGAACCTTAAGATGAGATAAGACAACCTTACTCTCACTTCTTCGAGCGGCATCTTCTTTTGGAAGTCCTTATTTCCACTTCGAATCATCCCAATCTGAAGAGACTTTGGAAATGGGTTGTAATGTTGATTCGGGGAAAGGTTCAAAAGGCTTAGCTCAAAAGGCTTAGAACTTTTGTCAAAGGGGGATTTGGGAGTTCGTGATTATCATGGCATCATTACCATATCATCCATTTTTTAAAGCACTCAATGTTTACAATTCAAATTGTCTTGAAAGACCTTTGACTAATCATCTTAACATAATGGCTTTTGCATTTGCAATGATTTCCTTTTCAATGCAGGCATTTTTTTTTGCCATTTTTGCTTTCACAGAGATATTCCTCTTGATGCAATTGTTTTTCTTCCACTCTCCCTCCCTTTTTTTTGTGGGCATTGGCCCTGCTTTTACCAGGCACACTGCTTTTTTTCATGCCCCTTAATTTTCACTTGACTTTTGTTCTTTCAAACTTTTTGAGCTCTTGGGACTTTCAAGATGCTTTTCATATTCTCATATAAACACCAATTGCATTGGTAAATCATGTGCCCTACTCCAATGTGGGGAGATAATTACCACTCGGGTTTTAGAAATGAATAGTTAGGCTCAATATGGTTTAAGCAAAAGGTATCGGTGTTTGGGTAGAGAAAAGAATGCTCTTCTTCACCTTGGGATGCTTCGAGCTTCTATAAGAATTCAACTGAAGTTACCACAAAAAAGATTTATGCAAGTGAGAGTAAAGAAACTTTTCTCATCTTCCCTCTCCAAATAATGTCAACCCAAACCTCCATAATTGCCCCATCGTGGGGTGGTTCTTGACAGGGGTATTTTGTAGAAAATTCTTCACATTAAAAGGCTCGAATGGGCTAACTATTGTCACCTGTAGTGTGTATGATAGAGGAAAGAAATGCCTCTTATCATCTTGGTCTATGTACCGCTTGCGAATGAATTCAATGACCTTGAATGACACGGGTTTTCTTTTTCGCTCGAATCCCAGAGTGTTTAAAGGACATGTTTGGAAATGGGTTGCCTTTCCTCATTCTAAATGTTTCTTGCTTGGCATGAGTAACATCCCTTTCATTTTTGTTGAGATCATTTGGATGGATTAACCTCCATAGAGAATTTTGATTCGAAATGAGTGATCCATCGAGTGGATGGACAATTTAATAAAGAAGATTTTTGCAAGCTTTGTGGAAAACTTGTTTCTTCAATTTCCATTTTTTTTTTGCTTGTTTCTAGAAAAACACTAAATGTTCTTTTTTTTTTTTTATTTTGCGATGGAAATTCTCCATTTGTTTTTCATTTGATTTTGAGAAGAAGGGTACTTACCTGTGCCTTAGCAGTCAGACGACCCTACGAAGAACAAAAAGGGAATGTGTTAGTACATGAATCCTCAGGGATCGTAAAATTGGAAACGATACAACATTACCCTTGGTCAGTTTCACCATTTGGCGGCAAACAACGGAATGAATGTACTGTTTTAAGGCTTGAAGAGAATCTTAGGTCTTTGGTCTCATTAGTTCAAGCATTTTCCTCTTTTTGCAAAAATAAGAGATGCAAAAGTTTTTTATTTTTTTATTTATTTTTTATTATTTTTTACATGGCAACCTTGTTGCCGCTTCCAGGGATCGAACCCTGGCCGTTTCTGGACCACTTCATTCCCCATACCACCAGGCCGAAGCGCTGGTGGTGTCCATGGGGCGCTTCTTTTTTTATTTAATTGAACCGGCTCTAGAATGACACATACTTTAAGCCAACTTAGGTGACTTTGTCATGTGTAAACTCCACATGCTTACTTGGTTGATATAGATTATGCTTAAATCAATTTCTCGAGTTTGTTCCTCGAATATCGATGCTTCCTGTCAAACAAAGGAACTATGTCAAAAATGAAGTTTAGATGAGGCATTTTGGAAACGATACCGAATTACCCTTCTCCTACATCGGGGTTAACATTTCCTTGAAGATCTCCCTTTCAAAGGTGTTATCGAATCCACTCATTCTAAGTGGGCGTCAAAGATGAAAGGAGAGGGGTACTCCTTGTTTCGACATGTGAGGGCATTGCTCCGTGGATATTTTACTCCATTTATTCCATCAAAATGGATGGTTAGGCCTTAACATGCCTTCTTGGTATAAGGTGTTGCTCCAACGGTCAATGTGCACCTTTTCCTACAAGAGATATGGCATGTTACTTATATTCCAAAATTGAATTGGACTAATTCAGAAACGATACTCCCTTTTCATGCTTAATCAATTGACTATGTTTCATCTTGCTCATGGGTCAGAGTTGCTTTGCTTTAAGTGATTTGCCCCATTCATCAACTGCAAGGAAAAAGAGACAAATATGTTATTTTCATACTCGACGTGATTCATTTTAGGAATGGTATACTCCCTTTTACGGCATATGTGATGACTGCATTCTATCTCGTTTCCTTGGCTATGGAGAGGGATTTGCTTTCATGATTGATAGTAATTCACTTGGCAAATGTCTATTCCATTTGAAATTTTCCCTTTTTAGAAGTCGGGTGACTCAGGCATTGCGTGCCTCCAATCCATTTTGTGGCCATATGCCCCAATTAAAATTTCCTACACATATGGAAACAATGTATTATTTCTATTCTTAGGTACATTAGGTTTAGGAACGAAGTACACCCTTTTTCAAAGTCGGGCAATTCAGCATCTCATCGTATCTTTGTGGAGGAAGGGAAGATATTGTCCTTATGGTCGAATGCATGCCACATTGAGTTAGATAACTTGTCTATATGCAGCTCCATTATGTTGGATTGATGAATCTTTATTTCATTTGAATCCTTCATGCTTTACTCAGTTTTCCGCATACCCCTTTTAGGCTAGGTGATCTTTCGCCATTAAAGTGTTGGAGAAATCTTTCCAGAATATTTTGAAGCTGACAAAACATTTCTATCAGTCTAGTCTGGATATTTGAAGACCGACAGTTTAAAGTCTGAAGACTTTGTATTCTCGAGACTCAAGACTTAAGACTCAAGACTCGAGACTCAAGACTCAAGTCTATTCTCACTGACAGTCTTTCTAATCCAGTGACGAAGGAAATCCAAAGCCGAAGTATATGGTTGAGGATTCGATCCTATCCTCTGGAATAGATTCTTTGGTTGGATAGATATTTCGGATTCTTTGATTCTTATCTAAGATCAATTGAAGATCCGATGGTCGACGAAATATTCTTGGAATGTTCTATTCTTGGAAACCAAGATCCCGATTGTATGGGCGAACGGGATTGATGGGCTATCATCAGATTCCTTAATTAGCTCGGATGATCTTCTTGATTGATTCCGTCCAACGGGTAGATTGGAGGAATTCCTTTGGTAAGTGCCAACGGCTATGATGGCATAAAGGAGTATAAAAGGAAGACGTTCTAGTTGTTTTAAGGGTGTGATCGATAGAAAAATTCCAGAGTCTGAAGAATCTTGATTGTTAGTCGATATTGTTCGAGCGAAATTGTATACACAGAGAGTGTTTATACTTGGTGACACCTTGAGCGAGTGTGGTAGATCATCTACACCTAGAAATCAAGGAAGATCAACACTGTAACATCTCTTTGTTCATAGTGGAATCCAGCCAATCGGCTGTCAGTGCAGAAGAGTGGACGTAGGCTTGAATCAAACCGAACCACTATAAACCGCGTGTTCAATTCTCTCTTTCCCTTACTCAGTCTTACGATTGATTTTTAATTATTGCAAATCTTTCAACTGTCTAAGTATTGTGCAATCTTCAAGAAAATTTTTATATACCTATTCACCCCCCTCTAGGTACTCATACTAGCTATATCATTTGGTATCAGAGCTCGTGTTCTTACTTTATTTGAAGTGTTTTACTTCAGAGTAAAAGATCCATGGCGAGTATGCTAGCACCAGGGCTGGTGGAAGGGCAAAGCAATACCAGACCACCCTACTTTGATGGAAAGGATTACAACATCTGGAAAAACAAGATGAAAGCTTTTCTACGGTCAAAAAATCCTCTGGAATGGGATGTGATGGAAAAAGGAATCACTCCTACTGCTGCATCGATGTCGAAAGAGGGAAAGAAACTGTTGAAGCCAGCGGAATGTCTCAAGAAGAGATAAACAAGAGACAAGCACTCGATGCTAAAGCAATTTATTCTTTATATTGTGCTTTGTCACCAACTCGAATATAACAGAATATCTTCTTGTGTTACAAAAAAAGAAGTCTCGGGACAGATTACATATCACTTATGAAGGGACAGATCGAGTGAAGGAGACTAGAATTAACATTCTTCTTGGTCAATATGAATCCTTCAAAATGAAACTAGGAGAATCTATAACTGACATGTTTAGCCGTTTTACAGATATTGTCAATGGTCTTGAGAATCAAGGACAGAAAATTTCTGATCCTATGAAGGTGAACAAGCTACTGCGTGGACTCTCCAAGGATTGGAATCATATAAAGACTTCAATAAGAGAGACGCAAAGAATCATGCCATTATCTGTAGACGAGCTGATTGGAACTCTTCAATCTTACGAAGTGGAACGAATTAATGAAGACGAAGATCCAAGAGGTAAGAAATCCATTGCATTAAAATCTAACGATGATTCTGATGATACAGATTCTGAAGAAGATCTGGACGATGAGGAGCTTGCTCTTATGATTAGAAGGTTCAGAAAGCTCAATAGAAAAGGAAGAAGGTTCAACTCAAAGAAACAAAGTTTTCAAAAACAGCAAACCAAGTTTGTTGATAATGAGGAACCAAACAAAGATGTAGTTTGCTTTGAGTGTAAGAAAAAGGGGCACATCAGACCCAACTGTCCTCTTCTGAAGAAGAAAAGAGGAAAGTCTAAGAAGTCTCGAAAAGCTCTTAAAGCCGAAACTTGGAGCGATACAGAGTGTGAAGAAAGTGATGAGGAATATGCCAATCTGTGTCTGATGGCGCAATCAGACTCAGACTCTGGATCAGACTCAGACAGTGAATTTGAGGTAAGTGATTATAAAATCCCTGTCAAAGTCTCTAAATACATTGATGAACTATGTTTTAGTCTTAAGACTTCTCTTAAAAAGATTTCCGAACTTAAAAAGGAAAACTCAGTTTTAAAACAAAAGGAAAACATTTTAGAAGAAAATGTGAAAAGTTTAGACCTGAATATTTCTACTCTTAAAGAGAATGGAGATAATCTTTCAAAAGAAAATGCTTTCTTAAAAACTGACTTATCAAATATTTCAAAGAAATTTTCAATAGGGTCCGAAAAACTTGAAAAAGTTCTTTCAATCCAAAGACCTTACTTCAATAAGTCTGGTCTAGGTATGACAGCAGAAACTATCCCCTTGATTGATTTTCCAAAAGTAAAAGAAAGAATTAAGAAAAGACCGTCGAGAGAGGCTTACAAAAATCATTTCAAGAAAGTTTTTGTAAAGTCTGTAGGTCGAAATGCTTTAAGGTGTTCAAAATGTAACAGTCAGGATCATTTTGAAAAAGAGTGTCCTATGGTTTGGAAGCCTGTTAAGAAAGTATGGCCTAATAATGCTCATTCTACTAACGCCAAAGGACCCAAGAAAATTTGGGTACCAAAGAAAGCTTGAGACTCTCTTTTGAATGCAGGTCTCTGTCAAAAAGAAGGTAAAGTGGTATCTTGACAGCGGATGCTCAAGACACATGACAGGAGACTCAAATTGCTTCATAAAGCTTATTCAAGTAAATGGTGGAAAAGTTTCATTCGGAGGAAACAACAAAGGAAGCATTGTGGGATTTGGAACTGTGAAAATTGGAAATCTCACAATAAACAATGTCTCTCTAGTGGAAGGACTCAACTACAATCTTCTCAGCATTAGCCAACTGTGTGATACTGGTTACAAGATCTCCTTTCAAGAAGGCATATGTTCTGGAATTAGCAAAGACTCAACTCAGTCTTTCATGGGTCAAAGGCATGGAAATATCTACCTCCTTGATGTAAAACCAAATGAAGATCAATGCCTAATTTCAATTCAAGATGAAGCAGTCCTATGGCACAGAAAGCTTGGCCATGTCAACATGAAGCAATTAGCCAAAATCTCATCAAAGAAGCTTGTTCAAGGTCTACCTAAATTGCCATACCAAAAGTCTGATTTATGCACTCCATGCATTCTGGGAAAGCAGGTAAGAAATTCATTTAAGCCAATAAATCATGTCTCTACTAATCATGTACTACAGTTGCTTCATATGGATCTCTTCGGACCAACAAGAACCCAGAGCATTGGAGGTAAGAAATATTGTCTAGTAATCGTGGATGACTATTCTCGCTTTACCTGGGTATATTTTCTTGCAAGTAAGTCAGAAACCTTTTCGTACTTTGAGAAGTTTGCTAAAAATGTTCAAAATGAAAAAGGATGTGCAATCTCAAGTATAAGAACAGATCATGGAAGTGAATTTGAGAATCAAGATTTTACGAAATTTTGTGATAAATCTGGTTTTAATCATATGTTTTCCTCTCCATATACTCCAGAGCAAAATGGAGTTGTGGAAAGAAAGAATAGATCTCTTCAAGAAATGGCTAGAACACTTTTAATTGAAAGTAAAATTTCTTCACGATTTTGGGCTGAAGCTGTTTCAACAGCATGCTATATAATAAATAGAGTCTTTCTAAGACCTATTTTAGAGAAAACCCCCTATGAATTATTCAAAGGTAAGAAGCCTATTGTTTCATACTTTCATGTGTTTGGTTGCAAATGCTTTATTTTGAAAAATGCAAATGATCGAGTTGGTAAGTTTGAAGAAAGATCAGATGAATGCATCTTCCTTGGATATTCTACATCAAGCAAAGCCTACAGAGTCTACAACAAGAAAAGCCAGTCTGTGGAGGAATCAATGAACGTCAAATTCCAAGACTCAACGCTAGATGAATCCAGCCAGACTCAGTATGAAGAGTCTGAACCCTCTCTAGATCTTCCAAAGTCTACAACTCAAGAAGCATCTCAGACTCTGGAAGTCCAACATCAAGATGCTCATGAAGATTCAAATAAAGAAAGAGATCATCAACCAGGCAAATCAACTAGTAACTGGAAGCATAAATCCAGTCATCCCAAAGATCTCATTATTGGCGAAATCAATGAAGGAATCCGCACCAGATCAAAAAGGCGTGAAGAATCTAGTGTTGTGGCTCTCATTTCTGAAATTGAACCAAAAAGCATAGAAGAAGCTTTATCGATGAAAGTTGGATCGAAGCTATGCAAGAAGAACTCGATAGTTCAACATCAATGATGTCTGGGAATTAACATCTAAACCAAAAGGTAAAACTGCTATTGGAGCCAAATGGGTATTCAGGAACAAGATGAATGAAGAAGGAAAAGTCGTACGAAATAAAGCAAGACTCGTGGCCAAAGGATATACGCAAGAAGAAGGAATAGACTATGACGAGACTTACGCACCGGTTGCAAGGTTAGAAGCTATTCGACTATTACTTGCGGTTGCTTGTTATAAAAGTTTCAGGTTATTCCAGATGGACGTCAAAAGTGCGTTCCTAAATGGATTTATCCATGAAGAAGTTTATGTGGAACAACCACCTGGGTTTGAAGACCCAAAGAAGCCGACTCGGTCTTGACCGAAAAAGGCCTTGTATGGTTTAAAGCAAGCACCTCGAGCTTGGTACGACGTACTAAGTAAGTTTTTATTACGAATGGTTTTGTCAAAGGTAAAGTAGATACTACTTTGTTTATCAAAAAGGAAAACAAAAGCTTTTTACTTGTTCAAATATATGTGGACGATATTATTTTTGGATCACCTAATGAAAGTCTATGCAAGAAATTTTCTAAGTCTATGCAGGATGAGTTTGAAATGAGTATGATGGGAGAATTAACATTCTTTCTTGGACTCCAAGTGAAACAAATGAAGGAAGGAACTTTTATTCATCAAGAAAAATATGCAAATGATCTTGTCAAAAGGTTTGGATTGGAAAAGTGCAAAAAGACCGACATACCAATGTCATGTTCTCAGAAGATAGACAAGGATGAAGAAGGGAAGAAAGTAGATCAAAAGCTGTACAGGAGCATGATCGGTTCACTTCTTTATCTTACTGCTTCTAGACCTGATATTTTGTTTAGTGTTTGCATCTGTTCTAGGTTTCAATCAGATCCTAGAGAATCTCATCTCAGTGCTGCAAAACGTGTTATCAAATACGTTGCCTCATCTTCAAGCATCGGTCTCTGGTATCCCAAGAAGGGAGACTTTAATCTTCTAGGTTACTCAGATGCAGATCTGGCCGGTTGCAGAGTCGATAGAAAGAGCACTTCTGGAACTTGTCAACTGCTTGGAAACAGGACAGTATCTTGGTTTTCGAGGAAGCAAAGCACTGTAGCTCTCTCAACGGCAGAAGCAGAGTATGTAGCTCTTGGAAGCTGCTGTTCGCAAATTCTATGGATAAAACAACAGCTACAAGACTTTGGGATTGAAGACTCATGCACGAAATCGAGATGTGACAACACCAAAGGTGCGATCAATCTCACCAAAAATCCAATCCTTCATTCAAGAGCAAAGCATATTGAGATTCGACATCACTTCATTAGAGATCACATTCAAAATGGAGAAATCTCGATTCAATTTGTTGATTCAAAAAGTCAACTAGCGGATATATTCACAAAGCCTTTGGAGAAAAATCAATTCGACTTTATCCGTTCAAGACTCAACATTTTGAAGCTTGAAGAAGTTAAAGTCTAGAGACTCACCAACTCTAAGACTCTAATCTCTCAGACTTTAAACCCTCAGACTCAGACGTGCATGGCTATAGACTGTAAGTTGCTATTTTATCTAAAAGGTACGAATTCTCGTTTAGTTATCTAAACTCGAAAAGGTACGATCTTTCGTTCGGTTATTCTATAATCCGTGTGAAATTCGAAAACTTGTCTTTTTAAAAAAGGATTAATTTTGGCAGTTATTGATTTTGAAAAGAAGTGTTCGTACACTTTCCTTGTACCGATTGAACTTCCCTTTTCAAAACTGAGTTATATATATATATATATATATATACAGTTTTTTCTTCGCCCAAATCTTCAAAACCCTAAAAAGAACTCTCCTCCCGATCCTGTTTCTATTTCATGTTCATCTTCGAGAAAGTGGTCATTTTTTCTTGGGAAAGCAAGTGAAGGAATCTTCCAATCGACAAAGAAAGATGTCTTCTTCGAGGAAATCATCAAGAATCGCAAGCAGGGGACCACAAAGAATGGAGAAGGGACCGACTCACTTCGATCTTACTGAGGAAGAAGACTTATCAAGTCAGCGACAAAGTCCGATTCGCTCTCCTCCACGTCATTCAACACCTCCTGCCCCACAAGGTGCGAGTCAACATCTGGAAGAAGAGATAATCGAGGATGCCGACCTAGTAAGAGTCCAAAGACCCTCCTTTATCTATAAGCTTTATCGTGCGTTGAAAAGCACCGATACCTCATTAAAATATATAGATGAATTCCTTAAGGACAAAAATTATGGGAATGAGTATCTTTTTCTGCGGAAAATGGAGGAATTGGGAGTTGCTCCGAAAGGAAGGGCAGAGGAGGCACTTGCGAACATTCCAAGTGACCCTCGTATGCCAGGACAAAATCTAATTGAAGGGAACGATGATGACAGAATGTTCCTTGAATTTCAACCCAAAATGGGTGTGGCAGCAAAGGTGAAAGGAAATCGGATGGATTTGTTTAAGTCCAAGGATCAGGAAAATGTGTATTTCAGGCTGTTGAAAAGAGGGGTGATAAACCCTAGAAGTGTCGATTTTGACTTCCTAGACGCCATCAACATGAACTTAAGAGAGAAGTTGAATTTGCTTCAACTTGAGACTTTTTGCTCTGACTCTACGGACGGGTATGCTCAACTGACCGCTTATTTCTATTCAAATCTTAGCTTTTTGGATGCGAATAGAATTTCATTCAGTGTACGAGACCAAGTCTACGTGGTAGATGTGAATATGTTGGCGGACATAGTTGGAGTTGAACGAGGACGTTATCTACCAATCAAAGTCTCACCTGCTCGTACTACTCTGGAACTTGTCAAAGATAGGGACGTAGAGAAGAAAATTACCTATTCCAGGATGAATGCCATCAACATTGTGCTTCATAAGATTGTGATCAACTGTCTCAAACCGAAGTCTACGTCAAAGACTTCTGTGTCTCTTTCTGAAGCAAAGTTGATGTACGCGATCAACTCAAGACGGAAGTTCTCTCTCCCGCACACTATTCTCTTCCATATGTACAGAGCAATGTCGAAAGACAAAGGACAATTGCCTTATCCTGGTCTGTGACCAAGATCTTCGAGACACATGAATATTGAACCTCCACAAACATTTTGTGTTCGACCGTGTGATAAGATGGTGGTAGGTTTGAAGATGTTAACGAAGATGCGTCTGCAAGAACTTTCCAAGGCAATGGAGAAATTCGAGTGAAATCTCCGAGTTCGATCCGCCTCAAAGAGAAAAGGAAAGGAGGCCATTGGTGCCCCATCGAAAAAGAAGAAAAGAACTCTCATCCCGGAGGATGAAGATGAAGATGAAGAGGATGAAGATCCCACTATCCAAGCACCGACAAGAACCCGGACGTTCGTGCCTCAACCGACGTAACTTCGAAGAACGAGAGAAGAAGAAGAGCGAGAGAGAGAAGGAGAAAGAAGCTGAAGAAGAAAGAGAAGGAGAGAAAGAAAAGTCTGCTGAATCTGGAGAGAAGGGAAATCAAGAGCATGATCATCACTCTTCCCCTTTCGATGTCCTAGAGACAGGGGGAGTTGGCGAGCAAGAAAGGTCCTCACCTCATGCTGCTGTTAGTGAAGGTCCAAGACAATCTCTAGCAGACCCAGAAGAATTTCAGGCTTCTCAATTGCCTGAAGAAGGTGATACGTCAATACCAAATCTGCCAGACTATACAGCAGCGCCATCGTCTGCATTTACTCCATCAGAGAAAGCTCATGCCAGTACACAGACGGACAATTCTGCAGATTTTCGTCGCATCATGGATATTCTTCTGGAAATGCGTGGCCAGATATATGCTCTAGACTGTGAAATCCAAGCCATGAAGAATGCTGGACAAGCATCCTCAGTCACCCTGGAGGACAAAATGAAAGACCTCGCTCTGCAACTTCAAGCCAATGCCAAAGGAGAGGAGGTAGCTCAACTAAGGGAGGACTTGAAGAGGCTAGAAGGAGTAGTCCAGTCTATGGGAGATTTCCAGATCGTGCGCATTCCCAAGCAGACATGACTCATTCCTTTCTCACCCTTTTTAATGATGACAAAAAGGGGGAGAATCAATTTGAACAAACAACTTTCAACATTTTAAAACTTTTGTGGTTATGTTTATTTTTGAGTATGACTTGAGAACTTGAACTTGGGTGTAAATTTAAATTTGACTGAATTGGCTATGGATTTTGATGCTTGACTGGTTGCATTTATATCAAGTGTTGTTATGGTATTACTCATGAAAGACTAACCAATTTTCTGTGGATGCAGAGTCTGGTTGCTTTATTAATCTTTTTGAGTTAGCCATATTGCTTGAGAAATGTTTGCTGGTCAAAGTTGTTCAAATCTACAAGAAAGTTTTGTCACCATCAAAAAGGGGGAGATTGTTGGAGAAATCTTTCCAGAATATTTTGAAGCTGACAAAACATTTCTTTCAGTCTAGTCTGGATATTTGAAGACCGACAGTTTAAAGTCTGAAGACTTTGTATTCTCAAGACTCAAGACTCAAGACTCAAGACTCAAGACTCAAGACTCGAGACTCAAGACTCAAGTCTATTCTCACTGACAGTCTTTCTAATCCAGTGACGAAGGAAATCCAAAGCCGAAGTGTATGGTTGAGGATTCGATCCTATCCTCTGGAATAGATTCTTTGGTTGGATAGATATTTCGGATTCTTTGATTCTTATCTAAGATCAATTGAAGATCCGATGGTCGACGAAATATTCTTGGAATGTTCTATTCTTGGAAACCAAGATCCTGATTGTATGGGCGAACAGGATTGATGGGCTATCATCAGATTCCTTAATTAGCTCGGATGATCTTCTTGATTGATTCCGTCCAACGGGTAGATTGGAGGAATTCCTTTGGTAAGTGCCAACGGCTATGATGGCATAAAGGAGTATAAAAGAAAGACGTTCTAGTTGTTTTAAGGGTGTAATCGATAGAAAAATTCCAGAGTCTGAAGAACCTTGATTGTTAGTCGATACTGTTCGAGCGAAATTGTATACACAGAGAGTGTTCATACTCGGTGACACCTTGAGCGAGTGTGGTAGATCATCTACACCTAGAAATCAAGGAAGATCAACACTGTAACATCTCTTTGATTATAGTGGAATCCAGCCAATCGGCTGTCAGTGCAGAAGAGTGGACGTAGGCTTGAATCAAGCCGAACCACTATAAACCGCGTGTTCAATTCTCTCTTTCCCTTACTCAGTCTTACGATTGATTTTTAATTATTGCAAATCTTTCAACTGTCTAAGTATTGTGCAATCTTCAAGAAAATTTTTATATACCTATTCACCCCCCTCTAGGTACTCATACTAGCTATATCACAAAGAATGTCTACAAATTTCTTCTTCCACGAAGAATGTCAAATTAATATGAGGTCGTCTGGGATATGGAACTTCATTAGACCAGTAGATTTGTGATCTTCGAGGCCTTGATGATTCTTTTCACACTTAATCACAATGTTTGAATTCATATGTTGTGAAAATATTCAAGTAGTTCATGGCTCAACCAAATATGCCCATAAATGAGCATGAATTGGTGCATCTCATGACTTGCTCTGTTAGGGAAAGGCCCGCACTTTTGTCAATTTTGAACAAAACCGTCATTTTGCCTGTTTGACAAAAATGGATGACTGCGTTAGTTGTTGCGCAAGAAATCCCTATTGGAACGATTACAACCTTACCCCCTCAAAGCATTGTTCTACGGATCAACCTGCAAAAGCGATTAAGTGAAGAGATAAAGTATTATGCAAGTTCTTCTTGAAACTCATTTTTACACATTTTGAAGCTAAGGCATAAAACTCAGCCTAGAGGGTCCTTTTGAAACACTTCAAGTGTTTTAAAGAATATAATTTTTATGAACTCTAATTTCATTATTAGAAAATGTGAGTTGTATGATTTATAAAAGCATTTGATTGGGTTCACAATCAAAACTCAAAACGTAAAACACGGTTTCTAATAGGAATAATGACAAGGATAAAGTACAAGAAGCTCTTTCGTAGAGGAGCATAATAAGCACAATTCTCGTCCTAGCTTTAAAGTCCACTTTTGGCATGGCCAAGCAAGAGGAGTTCAAGGAATGGTTGTCACGCATGACCTGCGAAAGGAAGATAATGTCAGTATATGAATGAAAAATTGATCTTTCAATAAAGCCACCTCTTACAATGAAATCAAGGCGATGATACCTTCTCCGTAGTATCCACTTACGAGAATTTGGTATTTCGTCAAGATTTTATTAGTAAGAGGAGATTTCATTAAAAGATCGATCCGCGACTATCAATTGAATGCCCACTTTGTTCCAAAAGTTTCATACACAAATGGGGCATTGATTTTGAAAAATTAATTTGTGGTTTCACTCATGCAAAGGTGAGGTGATTTTTTTTTTGAAAAATCAATATACAATAATGGGATTTGAATTTTAATTTTGAAATGTGACCAATAAAGAGTTTTATTGAAAATTTGATTTTAATTCTATGCCCCAAAATGTAATCTTGATTTGGAAGAATTTCTATACAAAATGTGACTTTAAGTTCATAATTGAAAATTTAAACAAAAACATATGTTCAATAGATCATAGGTATTTGAAATGCTTATTTATCAAAAGTGAGTGCCAAGCCTATATTTTCAAGGGCATTCCATTGATTTCCGCGAATCTCAAAAAATGAAAATTTCAATCCAAAGTGAGCAAGTAGATGGAGAAATCATACTTACAGTGGGTGAAGAGACATTTTTTTTTTTTCAATCACATAGACATGCGGATGTAAACTTGTGAGGTTTGACGCATAAAGGCGGAATTCTAAAGGCTTAAAGTCCCCATTTTGATTAGATCAAAGTTGTTTTCCCCACTCCGCACTTACGTCGGACAGTTCTCTTTATCATTAATCATAATGAGCGGGACCAAAAGTGGATAACCATGGGTTATTCCCCGCATGGGTTCCATCTTTTGGCACCTCCTATGGGCTTCCTAGTGCGATCGGGGTTTTAGATCGCGGGTTATGTGTGTAAATGTGTAGTGATAATATAAGTATAAAGGCACGCACATCGATTGATATTCAAACAACACTTCAATTTCATCCATATAGACATACATTCCTACGCCTCCCTGCAAAAGAAATGGGTCAACAAACACTCCACCCCTTATTACTCCAAACCTACAAAAACATTTAACACATGGTTAGCGGACTAACCTTGTTTTCCTCGCGACTTTGACACGCGCTATCAAATGAAGACCATGTTAGTGAACAACCAACAAAGTTATTACGGCCTAAGTCCTCTAAGGTTGGCAACCAAGTCCCCAGTGGAGTCGCCAAGCTGTCACGACCTCTTTTTTTCCGTTCGGGGGAAAAGGAAAAAGGTTTAGGGGTATTTGCCTAAAGGGATGGACCAATGGCCCTAGATTAGGCGCGGGCTCTCCCAAGCCCATACCTCGCGCAACGTTGGATTCGTTTTTTAGTTTTTAACAATCTATGTAATTCTAGGAGTCGCCACTAGCCTATTAGGGTCGGCTAGAAACCAATCGAGACACGGGAGTGGTGTCTCGATTCCTACGCAACCAGATGTCATTTTAAAATTAGAAAAACTTCATAGATGTCATTTTTGCCTTAATTTGATGTCATCCATCATTTTTATAATTTTTTTTGAAATTTTCATTTTTTTTCATTTTTTTAATTTTTATTTAAAATTAATTCCCTAAACCGATATATGCCGATTTACACTAATTTAGGACTGCCCAGCACATGAATATAACAAGAACCAAGCTCAAATCAACCGTTTCAAGATCGAAACTTGGTTTGCGCATTTCGTTTAACACTTGGCGTGCATCAAATCATCCCAAACCAGCTTCCTCGGGCCATGTTTGTGGCCTTCAATCTCAACGCATGAGCAATATTATGTGGAACTAAAACATCAAGGTTAAACTACCACATGCAAGGAGTAAGATAGATAGAAAACACAGCTTAAAACACACGAAAACCAAGCTGGAATCGTCATCAAATATACGGGTTTGATCTGATTTTGCAAATCTGGGTTTGAACTCAAGTCAAGCAAACAGGTTGAATGCCCATATTCAAGCCCCGACACCTATCACATACGAGATCTAAGGGAAACATTACTTGATCCGAATGAAAGTAGGTAATATGAGCTTTCAAATGCAACAAGCATCATAGAAAATGACCAACCGAACACATCAAAAAAACCTCTTCAAAAAGCACACATGCAAAACTCCTGAAGAGATTTCAACACTTGAGAAAAAATTTCAGCCTCAAAATCAGTTTCTTGGACTAGTTTTCCTCTTAATTTTTCACTATTAAAAAATGTTCAAACTCGAATAAAAATACATCTAAGATACTTACCTTTCTTCATAGTATCTTTTGCAAGTGGTTCTTGGCCAAGGAAACCGAGAAATTGTCCTCCGGAAGCACGTGGAAGTTGGCTTCTTCAACTGGAAATGAGATTTTCTTGGCCCGCCAGGAGGGCACTGTTTCGAGGGGCTTTAGGAGGCCTTCCCGATCTCCATTTTGGACATGCGACCTATGGATGGAAAGATCTTTGAGTGAAGTTTCACTCTCTAGTTTAAGGTTTTGGCTAATTTTGGTTGCAAGTTTGCGAAAATTTCCCTTTTCTCTCTGGAGGTTGATCTGGAATTTCTAGATTTGCTTTTTTCTAGAGTTGCTTCTAAAGGCGTCTTTGGGGAGCGATTCCGAGCTCTCTCCTCTCTCTCTCGTCTCCTCTCTCTCATCTCTTGAAAGACCTTGCTTTAGTGATCTTATCCCATGAATTGAGGGATTTTTGGTCAGCTTTTTGCCCCTCTACCAAGCCTGCCAACTGAGCTAGTCCACCCACTCTCCTGACTTAGCCAATTTTTTAATTTTGCAGCTGTTGAGTGTGCAGGTTTTGCTGCGATTTTCCGGTGCTGTCAGGAGCTTATCCTTGGCCAATTTCCGTCCACTTGCACTGCTATATATGGTCTTCCATCACGTGCAAATATCGAGCTATATGGGTGGCTGAGTGAGATATGGTGGGGCCACCAATATGCCTACTTATCAGCTCCGAATTAAGACCTAACCGTGGGCTGGGTTTTGGTAGCTAGTTTGTGTGCTTTAATCCATCAATTTGGCCGCGGTTTCTGATCAATTAGCAACCTCATGTATAGTAGTTTAAGATCTTGACCATTTTTCGTAATTGTCTCCACCCAATTTTGCAAGAGAGTCCCTCAAAGTTGGCCATTTTCTTGCCCGAAAATGTCAAATTCAATGCAATTAGGTCCTTTTTGCCCGATTCGATTAATTAGACCTGACCCAAGTTCAATTTCAACTTAATTGGGGGCTAAGATGATGATTTAAGGGCTCGGGTGAAATTTTACAAAATTTGCGAATTGATCCCTCAACTTTTGGAAATTACATTTTTGCCCCAATTTGCTATTTTAATTCTAATTTGACCTCATGGGCTTGGCTAGTCACATTTAGATCATTGGCCACAACTTTTTTTTTCTTTTTTTAACTTTTTTTAAATCTTTTTTCTTTTTTTAATTAATTAATCTATATGCAATAATTTGGGCAAAAAATTAGGTGTCAACAATAGTCTGCTTTGAATGTAAGAAAAAGGGACACATCAGACCCAACTGTCCTCTTCTGAGGAAGAAGAAAGGAAAAGCTGAAAAGTATCGAAAGGCTCTTAAAGCAGAAACCTGGAATGATACAGAGTGTAAAGAAAGTGATGATGATTATGCCAATATATGTCTGATGGCACAATCGGATTCAGATTCAAACTTTGAGACAAACTCAAATTCAGACAGTGAATTTGAGGTGAGTAACTTCAAAATCCCTATTAATGTTTCTAAATACATTGATGAGTTGTGTTTTAGTCTTAAAACTTTTCTTAAAAAGATTTCGAACTCAAAAGAGAAAATTATGCTCTAAAACAACAGGAAAATGTTTTGAAAGAAAATGTGAAATATTTAGACATGAATATTTCTTTTCTTAGAAAAAGTGAAGATAATATTTCGAAAGAAAATACATTATTAAAAAATGATATCTCAAATATTTCTAAAAGATTTTCTATAGGATTTGAGAAACTGGAAAAAATTCTTTCTGTTCAAAGACCCTATTTCAATAAATCTGGTTTGGGAATGACTGCAGAAACAATTCATTTAATTGATTTTCCAAAAGTGAAAGAAAGAATTAAGTAAAGACCCACAAGAGATGCTTACAAAAATCATTTTAAAATGATCTTTGTAAAACCAGTAGGTCGCAATACTCTCAGATGTTCAAAGTGCAATAGTGTAGATCATTTTGAAAAATAATGTCCTATGGTTTGGAAACCTGTTAAGAAAGTATGGGCAAAAACCGCATATCATACTAGCACCAATGGACCCAAGAAAATATGGGTACCAAAGAAAGTTTGAGTTTCATTTTTAAATGCAGGTCACTATCAAGAAAAATGTAAAATGGTATTTGGATAGTGGATGCTCAATACATATGACAGGAGATTTAAATTGCTTCATAAAGCTTGTTCAAATGAATGGTGGAAAAGTCTCATTTGGAGGAAATAGCAAAGGAAGAATTGTGGGATTTAGAATTGTAAAGATTGGAAACCTCACGATAAGCAATGTTTCTTTAGTTGAAGGACTCAACTACAATCTGCTCGAATCGATCGGGCCAAACATGTGTGATACCGGTTTCAAAATCAACTTTCAAGAGGGAATATGTTCAGGAACTAGTAAAGATTCTACTCAATCATTCATGGGTCGAAGACATGGAAATATCTACCTCTTGGATGTGAAACCAGATGAATCGCAATGTCTAATTTCAATTCAAGACGAAGCGAACCTATGGCACAGAAAGCTTGGGCACATCAATATGAAGCAGATAGCTAAAATTTCAGCAAAGAAGCTTGTTCGTGGGTTACCCAATCTTTCATACCAAAAGTCTGATCTATGTACACCTTGCATATTGGGAAAACAGGTAAGAAATTCCTTTAAACCAATAAATCAAGTTTCCACTAACCGTGTACTGCAGCTTCTGCATATGGATCTCTTTGGAACAACCAAAACACAGAGCATTGGAGGTAAGAAATATTGTCTAGTAATTGTGGATGACTACTCTCGATTTACTTGGGTGTATTTCCTGGCAAGTAAGTCTGAAACTTTCTCTTACTTTGAAAAATTTGCTAAAAAAGTTCAAAACGAAAAAGGATATGTTATTTCAAGTATAAGAACAGATCATGGAGGTGAATTTGAAAATCAAGATTTCACAAAATATTGTGATGAATCTGGTTTTCAGCATATGTTCTCCTCTCCATATACTCCAGAGCAAAATGGAGTTGTGGAAAGAAAGAATAGATCGCTTCAAGAAATAGCTAGAACTCTTCTAATTGAAAGCAACATCTCTTCACGTTTTTTGGCTGAAGCAGTTTCTACAGCATGTTATATTATTAATAGAGTTTTTCTAAGACCCATTCTAGAAAAAAAAACTCCCTATGAATTATTCAAAGAAAAGAAGCCTATTGTTTCATATTTTCATGTGTTTGGATGCAAAGGCTTTATATTGAAAAATGCAAATGATCGAGTTGGCAAGTTTGAAGAAAAGTTAGATGAAGGCATCTTCCTTGGATATTCAACCACAAGCAAAGCGTACAGAGTCTACAACAAGAAGACTCAAACTGTGGAAGAATCAATGAATGTTAAATTACAAGATTCTATGAAAAATGAATCTATTCAGACTTATCTTGAAGAACCTGAACCTACTCCAGACTCTACAAAGTCTAAATTGCAAGAAGCAGCTTAGACTTTGAAGGACCAGCAACAAATAACTGTTGAAGATTCAAGTGAAGGAAGTGATCATCAGCCTGACAAATTAACCAGCAACTGGAAGCATAAGTCCAGTCATCCTTAAGATCTTATTATTGGCGACATTAATGAAGGAATTCGCACAAGATCCAAAAGGTGCGAAGAGTCTAGTGCTGTGGCTATTATTTCTGAAATAGAACCCAAAAGCATAGAAGAAGCTTTGTCTGATGAAAACTGGATTGAAGCTATGCAAGAAGAACTAAAGCAATTCAACATTAATGATGTTTGGGAGTTAACTCCTAAACCAAAAGGTAAATCTATTATTGGTGCTAAATGGGTTTTCGAACAAGATGGACGAGAAAGGAAAGGTCATAAGAAACAAAGCAAGACTCGTGGCCAAGGAATATACGCAAGAAGAAGGGATAGACTATGACGAAACTTACGCACCAGTAGCAAGGTTAGAAGCAATTCGTTTATTACTTGCATTTGCTTGTCATAAAAATTTCAAGTTATTCCAAATGGACGTCAAAAGTGCTTTCCTAAATGGATTTATCCATGAGGAAGTCTATGTGGAACAACCATCTGGGTTTGAAGACCCAAGGAAACCAGACTCAGTATTCAGACTCAAAAAGGCCTTATATGGTTTAAAACAAGCACCTCGAGCTTGGTATGACAGGCTGAGTAAGTTCTTGATTCAAAACGGTTTTGTAAAAGGTAAAGTAGACACTACTTTGTTTATCAAAAGAGAAAGCAAAAGTTTTGTGCTAGTTCAAATATATGTCGATGATATTATATTTGGATCCCCTAATGAAAGTCTGTGCAAGAAATTCTCTAAGACTATGCATGATAAATTTGAAATGAGCATGATGGGCGAGTTAACCTTCTTTCTCGGGCTTCAAGTGAAACAACTGAAGGAAGGAACTTTTATTCATCAAGAAAAATATGCTAATGATCTTGTCAAAAAGTTTGGATTGGACAATTGCAAAAAGGCTGATATATCAATGTCAAGTTCCTTGAAGATAGACAAAGATGAAGGAGGAAAGAAAGTCGACCAGAAGCTATACAGGAGTATCATTGGCTCACTTCTTTATCTTACTACTTCTAGACCTGACATTTTGTTTAGTGTTTGCATTTGTGCCAAATTTCAAGCAGACCCTAAAGAATCTCATTTAAGTGCTGCAAAGCGTATTATCAAATACATTGCTTCAACCTCAAGTCTTGGTCTCCGGTATCCTAAAAAGGGAGACTTTACTCTTCTTGGATACTCAGACGCAGATCTAGCCGGATGCAGAGTTGATAGAAAGAGCACCTCGGGTACCTGTCAACTACTTAGAGGCAGGACAGTGTCTTGGTTTTCAAGGAAGCAAAGTACAGTAGCTCTTTCTACAGTAGAAGCAGAGTATGTAGCTCTTGGAAGTTGTTGTTCACAAATTATGTGGTTAAAACAACAGCTAAGAGACTTTGGAATTGACGATTCATGCACGGAGATTAACTATGACAACACCAGTGCAATCAATCTCACCAAAAATCCAATTCTTCATTCAAGAGCAAAGCATATAGAGATTTGATATCACTTCATTAGAGATCATGTTCAAAATGGAGAAATTTCGATTAAGTTTATTGACTCAAAGAACCAACTGGCGGATATATTCACAAAACCTTTGGAGAAAAATCAATTTGAAACCATTCGCTCCAGACTCAACATTTTGAGGTTTGAAGAAGTTAAAGTCTAGAGACTCTTAGACTCAGACAAACAAGACTTTGACTATAAGTTATTCTCTCTCTCGAATCTCATCTTGAAAAGGTACGATCAACAACCGTGTTTGATTATTGCTATCTTTAATTGACGTGATTATTGCAACGTTTCCTTTTCAAAAAAGGAGTTATTTTTAAAATGACTATTATCTCGAAAAAGGCAGTTATTTTTTAAAAAGGCATCTTTTTACTTTCCTTTATGACATTCCGTATGCCTCTCTTTTTAACTGTTTATGCACTGTTGTTTCTTCTTCGCTTTACTCTCCAAAAACCCTAAAAAAGCACCAATCTTCCATTCCTATCTTCCTCCCTTGTTTAATCTTCGAAAAAATTGTCATCTTTCTTGGGAAAGTCAAGCAAGGAATCTTTCAAAGACTGAGAAAGATGTCGTCTTCAAGAAAGTCTTCGAGGATCGCAAGCAGGGGACCACGGCGAATGATTGAGGGGCCTACACACTTCGATCTCACCGAGGAAGAAGAGTCTCCAAGTCAGCAGCAAAGCCTACAACATTCTCAGCAGCGTCATTCTCCACCAACTAGTCCACAGGGTGTTGGTCATCAACAAGAGGAAGAAATCATTGAAGACGCAGATCCTGTAAGAATTCAAAGGCCCTCTTTTATTTATAAGCTTTACCGTGCTTTAAAGAGGACTGGTACTCCATTGAACTACATCGATGAGTTTCTTAAGGACAAGGGATATGTGAATGAGTACATCTTTTTGCGGAAAATGGAGTGTTTGGGAATTACTCCTAAAGGGGTGGCAGAAGAAACCCTTGCAAATATCCCAAGTGATCCGCGTGTTAGGGGATTTAATCCGATAGATGGGAATGATGATGACAAATTGTACAGCCAATTTCAACCGAGAATGGGTGTTGCGACAAAAATTCGAGGAAAAAGGACAAAGTTGTTTAGATCGAAGGAACAGAAGGTTCTATACTCCAAATTGTTGAAGCGTGGGGTGATAAACCCTAGGAGATTTTGATTTCCTTGATGCTGTAAATGTCAATTTGAGGGAAAAATTCCATTTTCTTCAACTTGAACAGTTTTGTTCTGACTCTACAGAAGGCCATGTTGAATTAACTGTTTATTTCTATTCGAATCTTAGTTTCTTGGATGCAAATAGATTCTTTTTTAGTGTCCGAGATCATGACTATGTAATGGATATGGATATGCTGGCAGATGTCATTGGGGTTGAGAGAGGGAGATATCAACCCATCAATGTTTCTATTGCTCGTGCTACATTGGAACTTGTTAAGGATAGAAGAACAAAGGAAAAGATTTCCTACTTGTGGATGAGTGTGTTTAACATTCTGCTTCACAAGATTGTCATTAATTGCCTCAGACCAAAATCGACTTCAAAGACTGATGTTTCAAGTTTAAAGGCAAAGCTGATGTATGCCATCATCACTGGGAAAAAGTTTTCTCTTCTTCACACTGTTATGTTCCACATGTATAGAGCAGTGGTGAAGGACAGAGGTCAACTTCCTTATCCAGGTCTTGTGACGAAGTTATTCAGACATCTGAATATTCAGCCTCCATAAATTCTCTGTACTTGATCTTGTGATCATATGGTGGTAGGACTGAAAATGGTAACTAAAATGCATTTGAAGGAACTAAGCAAGGCGTTGGAGAAATTCAAGGAGAAAACTCCTGTCAAAACTCATCAAATCTCTTATGCAGCAAAAAGAAAAGGGAAGGAGCCCATGGTTGCTCCATCCAAGAAAAGAAGAGTTCTCATCGTTGAGGATGAAGATGATGAGGAAGACATCACCATTTCTGCAATGGCATTGAAGAACCTGAGCCGTTCTGTTCCAGAGAAAGACTTAGAACAAAGGACTAGAGAAAGAGAAAAGAAAGAAGCAGAGGAGAAAGAAACAGAGGAGAGAGAAGCTGAAGAAAGAGATGCTGAGAAGGAAAGAGTTGAAAAAGAAGAAGAAGAGAAAAGAGATCAAGAGGAAGGAGAACATGAGGAACACTCTTCTCCACCTGAAGGCATGGAAACAGGGGGAGACCAAGAGAAAAGAGAAATGTCCTCATATCCTGCTACCAGTGAGGGAGTCAGTCGCTCTCCAGCAGATCCAGAGGACATTTATGCCTCTCAATTTCCTAAGGAAGGACATGATGTTTCATCGCCAAATCTGCGTGATTATGCTGATCTGCCATCGTCTGCCTTTACTCCATCAGATTGTGCCGAAGCCAGTACTCAGACCGATAATTCAGCAGATTTTCGCAGAATTCTAGATGTTCTCTTGGAAATGCGAGGTCAGATATATGCTTTGGGATGCGAAGTTCAGAATATGCAGAATGTAGGTCAAGCTTCCTTGAATGATCAAATCCAAGCCCTTTCTCTTCAGATTCAGACTAATGCTAAGGGTGAGGATGTTGCACAACTGAAGGAAGACTTGAAAAGGCTGGAAGACATCGTTCAGTCAATGGGAGATTTCCAGCTTGTTCGTGTTCCCAAGCAATCTTGACTCTATTCCATTTTCATCTCAACATTTTTTATGCTGACAAAAAAGGGGAGAGATGCAAGATTTGAAACTTTGACTTTTTAATCGTTTGGATTGTTTTGATGTTTTGATGTTTGACTTTACTTTTGTGTCTGGATGTGGACTGAATTTGGATTTGGATTTGCCTGCTTATATTAACTACGACTAATATCTTATGGATGGCTTTATCATATGCAAGACTAACCTATTTTCTGTGGTTGCAGATTCTAGTGTTATCATTCATTAAGCCATTTATCTTTATAAGATATCCATATTTGTTTGAGTAATGTTTTGCAGGTCAAAGTTATCCAAATTTGCAGGAACGTTTTGTCATCATCAAAAAGGGGGAGATTGTTGGAGAAATCTTCGTGAAGTGTTTTGAAGCTGACAAAACGTTTCCATCAGTCTAGTCTGAAGATTTGCAGACTCTGCCATTTAAAGTCTGAAGACCTCTGGACTGTCAGACTCAAGACTCAAAGTCTATCCTCATTGACAGTCTCTAATCCCTTGAAGAAAGGCTATCCAAAACTGGATGTTTCATTAAGGATGTAACCTTATCGACTGGAGAAGATCTCTTGGCTGGATATGACATAACGGAATCCTTTATTTGATCATGATTGATTCGGAGATTAAGGATCCGATAATTGGCAAAATATTATTGGAAGGTTCTACTTATGGAAACCGAGATCCTGATTGTATGGGCGAACAGGATTGATGGGCTATCGACATGTTCCTTTAATAGCTCGAATGATCTTCCTAATTGATTCCGTCCAACGGGTAGATTGGAGGAATTCCTTTGGTAAGTGCCAACAGGTATGATGGCATAAAAGAGTATATAAGGAAGTCGTTTAAGTTGTTCGAGAGAGTGCACGATAGAAGAATTCCAAAGTTTGAAGTTCCTTGTTCTTAGTCAATTCATTTGAGCGAAATCTTTTACGCAAAAGAGAGTCTATATTCGTAAGAAACCTTGAAGAAGTGTGGTAGAATATCTACACTGTGGAATCAAGGGAGAACTTTGCTGTAACATCTCTTTTGTTCATAGTGAAATCCAGCCGGTGGGCTATCACTGCGGAAGAGTGGACGTAGGCTTAGAATAAGCCGAACCACTATAAACCTTGTGTTCAATTTTCTCTTCCCTACTCTTTGCTTTACTTTGATCGTAATTCGTTTTGTTAATCAAACAAGAACTTCCTTTCTATTGTCAGATTAATACTGCTTGCATATCACGAAAAATTATTATACACCTATTCACCCTCCTCTAGGTGCTTATACTAGCTATCTCACTAGCTTTCACAGTTATTGCCTATGGTGTCTAAGGGACACATAAACCCCTTTAATGCTAATGTCTTCTTCTAATTGGTTGCTCCTTGTCTTGCTCACCAAGGCTATAATCTAGGGCCATCATAGCCTAAGATTCACCTGAGATTCTAGAGGACATCTAAGTATGTTGATTCATCAATGCCATTAATGAACTAAAGTCCAAAGTTATTAAATGAAGCCTAGATATTTTTGCCAACTACTTGGGAAGCAAGTTCTCTCCTTCTCTCTTGAAGTGGGCATATGGCACTTAAATGGATAAGGATAGTAAAGCTATAAAAGATTCTAGAACCCCAATTGTCTATTGACATTTGTCTAATGATTCATCCCGCATTAATTGATTTGTATCCAAATCTTATCCAAGGCAATCATAAGACCAACATAGGGTGTCGCCTAATTGGAGAAGTCATTCACATTTGTACACAATCGACGGTTCTACGAGAATCAAGGTTCATGCCAAAAATTCACTAACTTTTCCCAAATGAGTGCGATTCTCGAGGCTAACTTCTTGAGGCTTACGAGTTCAAGACCCAGGCATCCTGGCTCAACTAGGGCATCTTAGCTCAATTGAGGCATCCCGTTCAATGAACGAGGCATCGCCGCCAACGCTGTGTGGTGACGGGCGCTTTTTCGTCTTTAAGTGCATGTATAAATGCATCATACAAGCTGATTCTTATCTTTGTTCTTAGCCGACACATGCATAGCCCGAAAGCGTGCTCATTCATTTGTGTGTGTCATGATTTTCTTATACTTCACTAATACATATATTGGGAACAATCTTTAGTTCGTAACTTGAATCAATCACTTAGCGTCGATTCCCACATCGGACAAGGCTCAGAAACGGTATGCCTCAATACTGATCTAAGACCTCGAAGCTTGGGTACACCTCGCTTAAGTGATGATCCCAAGCTTGACAAACCTCGGCTTTGACCCGATGTGGATGCACATGTATCGAGAATGACCATCGGCTCGCGATTTCATTCAACGCCAAGCACAAAGTCCCCTCGTCCATTTGGATTATGGAAATTGGCATGCTTGGTGCCTTACCAAGATCCCGTGGATTTGGGCAATCCTCGTACCAATCAAGGCATAAGATCAACACGCCTCAAATGGCCCAATAAGAAAAGGAACAAGTGCAGCTCTAGAGATTAGGCTAGCCACATCTTCCTCCTTAGCCTTGCCACCTTACCAACCTAGCCTTACCACCTAAATAAATCCTATTGGTCAATTTGGAAGGATAATGATGAGAGATTTACCTATAAATAGAGGCATTCCCCCCTAAAACCACACACCACCCCATCTCCTCTCCCTCACTTGCTCTCTCTCTTTCTCTCACGCCTTCTCATCATCGCCCTCTCTCCCTCTCTCGGCCTTGCTCACCTATTGCCTCATCGGATAGCCCTCTATTGGTAAAACTACCTATAGTTCATCGAGACTCATCGAAGGTAAGTGGAATCTCTAACTCTTGGCTAGGGCGACAGTCTACGTCATCGAGTTTAGTGGTGTGCTCACCGTGTAGGCCGCATGTATATTGTAATGTTCTTTTGTATGGTTTGCTCATATTCGCATGATTGAATGCGTTCACGCCATCAGGCTTTGTATGCATTGGCTAAGATGAAAGATGAAGAATCGGCTTATGTGATGCACTTATATGATGTACCTAAAGAGGAAAAAGCGTCCGTCGCCACATAGTGTTAGTGGTGATGCCTCGTTCATTGAACGGGATACCCTAGTTGAGCCAGGATGCCTGGGTTTGAGCCTGGATGCCTTGGGTAAGCTAGCCACAGGATGCCTAGCTTTAAGCTAGATGCCTCGATTGAGCCGGAAGGGCCTGGTTGAGCCAAAACAACGCTAAATGAATTTACATGAGTGCCATTTTATGCATAAGCATGATATGTTGATATGTTTATTAACAAGCAGAAGGTAAGCATGCATTGAAATATGCAGTAATGGGCATCTGCATCTGCATGTAGTCGAGGTGTAGTAATGAGTTTGCTAATGATCCGCCATTGATATTGCATTGCAAGTGTTGTACCTACTAAATTATGATGATGAGATGTCTTCTTAGTAGAGAATTAAGGGTTTTACTTACTGAGTCCATGCCTCACCCCGCTATTTTTCAGATTGTAGGTATGGAGGAGTTAAGATTTGAACAACTTAGCTTGCGGTTTCATTGGAGAGGACCGCTTGGTTCAGTAATGATGGCCCCAAGGATTATAAATAAGAGGAGCTCATTCCATTTTCCTCACTTTGCTCCCATTTTCTCCTCCCGCCATCTCCTTGAATGCCCCCTCCTCATGCTCTCTCTCTCTCTCTCTCTCTCTCTCTTTCGACCTCCAAGCCAAGTTGCCTAATCTTTGTAGCTCACATCCTAGTTCGGGGTTCATCCAAGTAAGTAAGATCCTTATTCCTTTAAGGCAGTAGTCTCCATTGTCAAGTTTAGTTAGGTGCTCACCTGTCAAGTCATGGATAAGATGTTAGATTCTTTTGTATGGTTTTACTCATGTTTGTCACGCCCCGATCCTCCAAGCACGTGCCCATCCCGACATGGTTGATTAAAAAGCGACGTCCTATGACGCATCGCCGACCCATTCATTTTAATGCACATGCGGAAGCAAATAAATAATCTCCAGACAATAACACAATGGGATAGGAAAATATGGCCATAATTTTTTTCAAAACCAATAATAGCACACTTATATATACATATTTGACCAACCAATACCATACAAGCCAGTCTATTTATATTGTTTACAAAACAGGAAGGGTTTTCACAAAACTGCGGCTCTTCATCCTCCTCATCATCTCCATCCACACTCCAACTGGACCCTACAATTGAATACACCGGGGATCCTGGATTTGACATATCCGGCTCCACGTCCACCACTGAGCCTCTTGGAGGATCTGCCGTACCTTTCCCAAATGTAACCTCCAGCACATACAGAGGTATCTCCAATTCCGGTATGGAGCCCTCTCTTACTCCATTACGATCTTAGCGATACCATGCCCTGTATTGATGGGGCACCATTTTGGGTAGACCCACATCAACCCAAACTATGGACTTCACTAGTTCATACTCTAATCCCCTAGGGTGCCCATGGATCGGAATGTAGTGCTTATGTTCTGTAATCTTCTTGGATTGCCCAAAATGCTCGGGAGGAGTTGCCATCTAGGGACCTGGAATGTTATTCCACAATGGGGTGAGACAACGTCTCAGCAAGTTCACTCCCTAAGACCCGACTAGGAAGAAAATATGCCCTGAGGGCTGCCTAAGCACAAACACGAGTCAGAGAACTTACATTGGTCTTAATCTCTTCCTGCAAGTCAATACAGTATGCAATTCATAAAATCACATCAACAAATCAAACCAACACATTGGATCGAGTCATCGATCAATTGACTTAGTCGATTTCATGTCATCGAGACCATTCCCCGGAAATTTCAATCAATACTATCTATAAAGTCCGATCATAATCAGGACTGTTCATTCTAAGCTAATAATAGATAGTATAGCTCACCAGAAACTGCCAGATATACTGATATAGTATACTAAAAATGCTCGCCAGAAGATGCCAAATATATATCACTAAATATGCTCGCTAGAAGTCATGCGATATATACTGATCCTGATCATCTAACCATTTCACCATTTTTATCTTTTCCGATAAAAATAATCGTGTGTGGATACACGATCGACCTCAGCCAAAATACAATATTTTCACCTTTTAAAATCACACTAATTTCAATAATCCACAAATCCACTTTTGGTGTTGTCAACTGACGCCCGGTGATTTTCTAATCAATTACTGAAATTAAATAAAATTTGGGATAGATACCCAAATTACAAATCACATTCAATCACCACAAATTAACAGTCAATTAAATAAACAGATCACACCACTGCAATCAGCATAAAATTTCGGTCACCGACTATCCCGGTCTAATTTCCGGAAAATAAATAATTAATTAAATAATTACATAAATTAATTAATAAATGCCAAAAATAGCAACTTAGGCCGAAAAAGCCTAATTAAAAGCCGAGACGGGCCCAAAAAATTTCCGAACCACTCTAGATAAATACTAAAGCTTGTCTAGGCTCTAATTGCACTAAACTAACCACCTAACATGCATCAATAATTAACTAATTAACTAATCCATTCTAACTAATCACATAATCCTAGCTTAGCCTAAACTAATCAACCCTTAAGCGTCATTAACTTACTAAGTGAGGATTAATGAGTTAAATTCACTTGATAATAGATCCGCTTGGATCAAAACAACGGGGACAAGGCTCGGCTCGAGAAACTCCAAAGCGGGCTCGCCAAACGGGGTCCAGAAATGGCCCAAACAGTGGCTGGAATACCCACTGATTTCGACTTCTGTCCTTGGTCAAGAGAGCTGGAACCAGCGCTAACTAAGGTGGAAATCGGCGAAGATGAGTGGCGGTTGCGATTGCGGGTCTAGGCGGGGCTGGTCGGCGGCTGAATGGCGGCGAGCCGAGCTCCGACGGCCATGAGGGAGGCTCGGGGACATAGCTAGAGTGGAGATGATAGCCACAGACTATGGCGACATGCAGGCGAGACGCGAGCAACGGCGGTGCGGCTCCGTGGTGCGACGATGGTGCGAGTGACGTCCGACGGGCTTTGACGAGTTGGCTGGCTTGCTGGTCAGTTCCTCTGTGTTTTGCTAAGCTGGAAACGTGAAGAAGATGGGGGAGAGGGTCGACGAAAATGGGGAAGAAGGAGAGGGCGGAACCGGTTTACTGCAAAGAGGGCCACCATGCCTCTCTCTCATCTCTTTGTCCCCCTCATTTGGTCCCCACCACTAGCTGGCCTCCACAGCTGTTTTTCCAGCAGCCAATCTCTCTTCTAGAAGCTTGAAGATGTCCAAATGTCATAGGTCATGGGGGCATACGAATTTTGTACCCAAATGGCTCAAATTGGACTTCAATCCTTCTTGAATCAACACCATTTGGCCCTACAAAATTCAACCATCAAACCGTCAATCAAATTGATATTTTTCCTCACCAATATGACCCACTTACATCCTAATTTTGCGATTAAAAAAGGTCCTCGAAATTTCCCGGTCGAAAACGGCCCTATTTCGACTTTTTTTGCCAAAACCTCGGTTTGCAGAAAAATCTTCGGAGATTGAGTCGATGTTCCTAAAATGACCCGTGACATGACAAAACTTTTAATTTCTGAAATCGGATTCAAATTCGTGATTAATTTCAATCTGGCGTGATTTTAGCGTGATCTAGGCTACCAGGTAACTTTCAGAAATTTTTAGTACAAATGACCCGTGGTCGGTTTTCTTTGAGCCACAATGAACCTCTTCGACACATTGGCGACTCTCGATGGTCGTGAAAATCTCGAGGTTTCGATTACGGACACAGAATACCAAAAAGATAGAAAAATCAGTCTAGTGCTGATTGACGAGAATTTTGCAATTTACCGGAATCACCCATGTTTAGCCACACATCTCAGTCGAATCGACCTATCTCTGATCCCTGATTGATTTTTAACTGTACAGTAATGATCTTTGCAGATGAGCACGATCGAGTAGTCGAATTCCCAAGTCTATTGTATTAAAATCCCTTATTGACTTCCCGAGATAATCTAGTTACTCAGGAGTGATCAGCTCTAAGAATAGCACTATAAGCGCGTCGATGAAAGGCCCGATTAATTTAATTGAAAGTAGAATTGAAAAATCCAGGATATCACAACTCTTCCCCTCTTATAAAAATTTTGTCCTCGAAATTTAAACCATTACAATACTTTAAACAAAAAGGTAGGGGTACAAACGTCTCATCGACTCTTCAATCTCCCAAGTTGCTCCTTCAGTGCCGTGGTGTTGCCAGACCACTTTGACCAATGGGATGGTCTTTGTACGTAGAACTTGCTATTTCCTGTCCACGATCTAAACTAGGCTTTCAACGTATGACACTCTGTCATCCACATCCAATTCTTCAAAATTAAGCATGTGGGTCGGGTCAGGCTCATACTTCCTTAATATCAACACGTGAAAGACGTTGTGCACTTGCGCCAATCTCGGCGGCAATGCAAGATGATACGCTAGGGTCCCAATTCTCTCTAGAATTTCAAATGGACCTACGTACCTCGGACTCAACTTTCCTTTCTTGCCAAAGCGCGAGGTTCCCCTCATTGGTGACACCTTAAGAAAAACGTGATCACCAACTTGGAATTCCAAAGGTCTCCGGCGCTTATTTGCATAACTTTTCTGGCGACTTTGCGTGGTCTTTAGTCTGCCTTTGATCATTGCGACTACATCCACTAACTGCTGAACCAACTCTAGGCCTGTGATCTTTCTCTCCCCAACTTCATCCCAACAAACCAGTGTTCTACATACTCTACCATACAATGCTTCAAAAGGAGCCATTTGAATGTTCTGTTGATAACTATTGTTGTAAGCAAACTCAACCAGATGAAGTTGTTCTTCCCAACTTCCCTTGAAATCCAGTATGTAAGCTCGCAGCATGTCCTCGAGGGTTTGAATTGTTCTCTCGGACTGGCCATCCATCTGAGGATGATATGCCGTACTATACTGCAGTTTCGTACCTAAAGCACTCTATAAGCTTTTCCAGAAGGCAGCCATGAATCTCATGTCTCGGTCTGAGGTGATCGTTACCAGCACTCCATGCAGACGAACGATCTGACGCACGTACAGCTCTGCATGCGTATCTAAACTCAGGTCCTCTCGTACTGCAATGAAGTGAGCCGACTTCATCATTCTGTCGGCCACTACCCAAATGGAATCATTTCCTCTCTGACTTCTCGGCAAACGGGTCACGAAATCCATCGTGATGTGCTCCCACTTCCATTCTGGGATCTCGAGAGGTTGTAGAAGTCCTCCCGACTTATAATGCTATGCTTTCACTTGCTGACACATTAGACACTTGGCAACATGCTTGGCGATATCCGCCTTCATACCGACCACGAATAGTGTTGACGCAGATTCTGATACATTTTTGTACTGCTAGAATGAATGTTGTAACTGCTACGATGAGTTTTTGATAAAATATCCTCTTTAAGCTCTACATTGTTAGGTACAACCAATCGTCCTCGGAACTTCAGTGTACCGTCCTCAGAAATTTGAAAGTCAGCTTTTCTCTTATCAGCATCTTCTTGCAAAATCTTCTAAACATCTAGGTCGGTCGGCTGAAGTAATTTGATTCTAATCTGAACATCCAACTCAATTCTAAGGGTGGCTATAAGATTCAAAAGATGGCCTACCTCAAACCTGAACACTGAATCTCAAGCTCTCTCAATTAAATTCCACTATTTAACCAACATATGAGCGACTGAAGACTTCCGACTCAAGGCGTCGACGACCCTATTCGCCTTCCCTGGGTGATATAAGATATCACAATCGTAGTCCTTCTGAAGTTCCATCTAACGGCGCTATCTCATATTCAACTCCTTTTGAGAGAACTAGTACATGAGACTTTGATAGTCAATGAAGATCTGGAATCTCTCTCCGCACAGATAATGTCTCCAAATCTTCAGAGCGAAAATAATTGCCATGAGTTCCAAGTCATGCGTCGGGTAATTCTGTTCATGAGGTCTCAACTGACGGGAGGCGTATGCAACAACCTTACCATGTTGCATCAGCACGCAACCCAATCCTCTGAACGACGCATCACTATAGATCTCGTATCCTTCAGGACCAAATGGAATGATCAACACAGGTGCGGTAGTTAGCTTTTGCTTAAGCTCTTGGAAACTACGCTCGCACTTGTCTGTCCACACAAACTTCTCTTCTTTCTTTAAGAGTCTTCTTAATGGCGACGCTAAAGCTGAGAACCCCTTTACAAACCTTCGGTAGTAACCTGCTAAACCTAGAAAACTTCTGATCTCTGTCACTATAGTCGGTCTTGGCCAGCTGATCACTGCTTCAATCTTGGATGGGTCCATGGAGATTCCTTCACCTGAAATCACGTGACCTAAGAAAGCAACACAAGTCAACCAAAACTTGCACTTGCTAAACTTGGCGTACAATTGATGAATTCTCAGAGTCTGTAGTACTAATCTCAAATGACTCTCATGCTCTTCCTCACTCCTCAAATACACTAAAATATCATCGATGAACACGATCACAAACTGATCCAGGTATTCCTTAAACACTTGGTTCATCAGATCCATAAAAGCAGTTGGAGCATTCGTCAACCCAAATGGCATTACAGTGAACTCATAATGATCATAATGAGTATGAAATGTTGACTTTGGAATATCCTCCTTCCTGATCCTTAGCTGATGATATCCTATCCTTAAGTCGATCTTTAAAAATATCGATGCCCCTTGTAACTGATCAAACAAGTCGTCGATTCTTGAGAGTGGATACTTATTCTTGACTGTCACTTGATTGAGTTGACGATAGTCGATGCACAAACGCAACAAACCATCTTTCTTCTTTACAAACAGAACTGGTGCTCCCCAAGGTAATGCACTAGGACGTATGAATCCCTTATCCAACAACTCCTGCATCTGCACCTTTAGTTCCTTCAACTCAGATAACACCATCCGGTAAGGAGCCTTAAAAATTGGCTCTGTCCCGGGTGCTAGTTCGATCCCGAACTCGATTTCTCTCTCCAATGGTAAACCTAGCAATTCCTTCGGGAATACATCTGGAAATTCCTGCACCACTGCGATATCTTCCACCTTCAGCTCCTCAATTGTCGTATCCATGACAATTGCCAAGTAACCTTGACAATCCTCGTCTAACAAACGGGTTGCCTCTAGTGACAAAATCAAATCGAGGGTCCTCCTCAATTCCTGATGAACTCGAAACTCTCACCCTCTAACGAGTCAAACTGAATCGCCTTGCGATAGTAGTCCATCTTAGCTCGTTGCTTGGTGAGCCAGTCACGCCAATTATTAAATCAAAGTCATACATGGTTAGGACTAACAAGTCTATTTTCCCCTCTCGCTCACCAATCGCTAACTTGCAACCAGAACAACCTAAAGCAGTTAACAACTTATCCTTCAACGGTGTAGATATGCTAACCACTGACTCCGGTAATACATGACTTAATCCTATTAGTTTAACATACTGCTCGGCAATAAAAGAATGAGTTGCTCCTAGGTCGAATAAAGCATAAGCAGGATGGTCGTTCAACGAAACCATACCTGTGATCACATTAAACGCATCCTCAACCTGACCTCAGGTGATGGCATACACCGTTCCTTGAATTGGGGGTCTGAGCTGTCCACCTTGTGGTGCGTTCTTAGGCGTATACCCTCTTATCTGTCCCAACGATGGCGACGGCGGTAACTGCGGTTGTCCTCTTGGTCGTCTAAGACAATCTCTGGCTATGTGACCCTGTTGGCCATACTCATAACAAGCGCCCGTCCTTCGAGGGCACAGGGCTGTACCATGCCGTCTTCCGCAGAAGCAACACAAGCCATTCTGAGTTGGCCCTGATTTTCCAATTCCACCCTTCCTATTGGGTGGAACTTGAAACCTTCCTCTATTCATAAGCCTCTTCTATGTCGGATCCCTTCTCTGTACGAACCAAACCTCGATCTAGACGAGGCTGCTTGTTCATTTAGACTTCTCTCTAATAGCTAGGCTCGACGGTAAACTTCTTGATAATCTTTCAGATTCAGCGGCACCGGTAGTTGTTTCAGCTCCAGTCGAAGGCCAACCCTGAACCTTCGAGCTTTTTCTTCTAGGTCTTCTATCAACCTCGGAGCATATTGGGAAAGCTCTCGCAAATTTGACCTCATACTGGTCAACAGTCATCGTCCCTTGGCGGAGATGCTGGAACTCTTCCATTTTCTGTTCTCGGGCGCTTCCCGAGAAGTACTTGTCATTGAACGCTCTAAGAAAAGCGTCCCACACCGAGACTACTCCTCCCGGAAATACTGTATCTCTGGCCGCTTTCCACCAGGTATTGACATTACCTTGTAGTTGATAGACTGCCAGTACAACTTTCTCTTCCTCATTGCACCTTAGAAGTGTAAACGCCTTATCTAGGTCATGTATCCACAGTGAGGCAGTCTCGAGGTCTCTAGTACCCGTGAACCTCGGCGAGCTCAGCTTCAGGAATTGCTCCACCAACTTGTGGATTGGTATCTCCCTTTCCACAACCATGTTCCCAGCTGGAACTTCAGCAAGTGCGGCGACAAGTGCAGCAGCGGCTGTGGCAGCAACAGCAGCATTGGCAATGGCAGTAGCGGTAGCTGCAACAGTGGCGGTAAAGGCGACAGCTTGATTCTGGGCCTACTGTCCCATCATCTCTCTCATCGCATCCAGCACTTGCGTGATCCCGGTTGATCCCGGATCACCTGGGGCTGCTACCCCAGCACCAACAAAAGGTAGTGCTACTCTACTAGTGCTAGCCTGTGTCGACGCTTTACCTCGGCCTCCTTAGGTTCCGACCCTCGTCGGCGTCCTACCTCGAGTCACGGGCCCTACAGTACGCTTCCTAGGAGTCCTTTGCTCCTGATCGCTCATTATGACGGTTCTTTAAAGAAGCCTACTTCCAATTCCACATTGAATTAGAAACTAAGCGATCCACACAAACAAACAATTCTACTAGATAACTATCACAGACATGCACCAACATGAAATAAAGGTCTTTCCTACTAACTATCCCATAGACCATTGCACCTTATCACTTCAATCACAAACCTCACTCTGATACCATTAAATGGGGATGTCACGCCCCAATCCTCCGAGCACGTGCCCATCCCGACATGGTCGATTAAAAAGTGACATCCCAAGACGCATCGCCGACCCATTCATTTTAATGCACATGCGGAAGCATATAAATAATCCCCAGACAATAACACAATGGGATAGGAAAGTAGGGCCATAATTTTTTTTCAAAACCAACAACAACACACTTATATATGCATATAGGACAAACCAAGTTATGTCCATACAATACAAGCCAATCTATTTATAATGTTTACCAAACATGGGGGTTTTCACAAAACTACAGCTCTTCATCCTCCTCATCATCTCCATCCACACTCCAAGTGGAGCCTACAGCTGAATACACTGGGGATCCTGGATCTGACATATCCGGCTCCATGTCCACCACTGAGCCTCCTGGAGGATTTGCCATACCTTTCTCAAACACAACCTCCAGCACATACAGATGTATCTCCAATTCCAATATGGGGCCCTCTCTTAGTCCATTACGATCTTGGCAATACCATGCCTTGTATTGATAGGGCACCTTTTTGGGTAGACCCGCATCAACCCAAACTATGGACTTCACTAGTTCATACTCTAATCCCCCAAGGTGCCCATGGATCGGAATGTAGTACTTATGTTTTGTAATCTTCTTGGGTTGCCCAAAATGCTCGAGAGGAACTGCCATCTACGGACCTGAATTGTTATTCCACGACGGGGTGAGACGACGTCTTAGCAAGTTCACACCCTAAGACTCGACTAGGAAGAAAATACGCCCTAAGGGCTGCCTAAGTACAAATACAAGTCAGAGAACTTACCTTGGCCTCAGTCTCTTCTTATAAGTCAATACAGTATGCAATTCATAGAATCACATCAACAAATCAAACCAACACACATCGGATCGAGTCATCGATCAATCGACTCAGTCGATTTCATGTCATCAAGACCATTCCCTGGCCATTTCAATCAATACTATCTATAAAGTCCGATCATAATCAGAGTTGCTTACTCTAAGCTGATAATAGATAGTATAGCTCACCAGAAGCTTCCAGATATACTAATATAGTATACTAAATGTGCTCGCTAGAAGCTGACAGATATACTGATCCTGATCATCTAACCATTTCATCATTTTTATCATTTCTAATAAAAATAATCGTGTGTGGGTACACAGTCGGCCTCAGCCAAAATACGATATTTTCACCTTTTAAAATTTCACTAATTTCAACAGTCCACAAATCCATTTTTGGCATTGTCAACCGACGCCTTGATGATTTTTTAATCAATTACTGAAATTAAATCAAATTTGGGATAAATACGCAAATTACAAATCACATTTAATCAGCACAAAATAATAGTCAATTAAATAAACAGATCACATCACTGCAATCAACATAAAATTCCGGTCACCAACTATCCCGGTCTAATTTCCGGAAAATAAATAATTAATTAATTACGGAAATTAATTAATAAATGCCAAAAATAGCAACTTAGGCCGGAAAAGCCTAATTAAAAGCCGAGATGGGCCCGGAAAATTTCCGAACCACTCTAGATAAATACTAGGGCTTGTCTAGGCTCTAATTGCACTAAACTAACCACCTAACATGCATCAATAATGAACTAATATACTAATCCATTCTAACTAACCACCTAATCCTAGCTTAGCTTAAACTAATCAACCCTTAAGCATCATTAACTTACTAAGTGAGGATTAGTGAGTTAAACTCACTTGATAAGCGATTTGCTCGGATCAAAATGACGAGGACGAGGCGAGGCTCAAGAAACTCCAAAGCGGGCTTGCTAAACAGGGTCCGGAAACGGCCTAAATAGTGGCTGGAATACCCACTGATTTCGGCTTCTATCCTTGGCCAAGAGAGTTGGAACCGACGGTTGATTGAGGCGAAAATCGGCGAAGACAAGTGGCCCTTGTGATTGTGGGTCTACGCAAAGGGTTGGTCGGCCGCTAAATGGCGGCGAGCCGAACTCCGACAGCCACGAGAGAGGCTCGGGGACACAGCTGGAGCGAAGACGAAGGCCACAGGCAACGGCGACGTGCAGGCAAGACGCAAGTGGCAGTAGTGCAGCTCCAGGGCACGATGGTGGCGTGAGTGGCGTCCGACAAGCTTCGACGGGCTGGCTAGCTTGCTGGTCAGTTCCTCTATGTTTTGCTAAGCTGAAAACATGAAGAAGATGGGGGAGAGGGCCGACGGAAACGGGGAAGAAGGAGAGGGGGGAACTGGTTTGCTACAAAGGGGGCCACCATGCCTCTCTCTCATCTCTTTGTCCCCCTCCTTTGGGCCCCACCACCAGCTAGCCTCCACAGCTGTTATTCCAGCAGCCAATCTCTCTTCTAGAAGCTTGAAGAGGTCCGAATGTCATGGGTCATGGGGCATACGAATTTTGTACCCAAATGGCTCAAATTGGACATCAATCCTTCTTGAATCAACACCATTTGGCCCTAAAAAATTCAACCATCAAACCCTCAATCAAATTGGCATTTTTCCTCACCAATATGACCCACTTTCATCCCAATTTTGCGATAAAAAATGGTCCTCGGAATTTTCCGGTCAAAAACGGCCCTATATCGATTTTTTCCGTCAAAACCTCTGTTTGCAGAAAAATCTTCGGAGACTAAGTCAACATTCCTAAAATGACTCATGACATGACAGAACTTTCAATTTCTAAAATCGGATTCAAATTCGCGGCTAATTTCAATCTGGCGCAATTTTAGCGTGACCTAAGTTACTAGGTAACTTTCAAAAAATTTTAGTGCAAATGACTCATGGTCAATTTTCTTCGAGCCACAATGAACCTCTTCAACGCATTGGCGACTCTCGTTAGTCGTGAAATTCTCGAGGTTTCGATTACGGATACAGGGTACTAAAAGGACAGAAAAATTAGTCTAGTGCCGATCGACGAGAATTTTGCAATTTAGAGGAATCACCCACGTTTAGCCACACATCTTAGTCGAATCAACCTATCTCTAATCCCTGATCAATTTTTAACTATGCCGTAATGATCTCTGCAAATGAGCACAGTAGAGTAGTCAATTCTTGATCGAATTCCCAAGTTTATTGCATTAAAATCCCTTATTGACTTCCCCAGATAGTCTAGTTATCTCAGGAGTGATCAGCTCTGAGAATAGCACTAAAGGCGCGTCGATGAAAGGCCCGATTAATTTAATTGAAAGCAGAATTGAAAAATCCAGGATGTCACAATGTTTGTGCTTGAACATGTGCTTGAGTTGTTCATGCCCGGAATGAGGCCGAGATTCGTTCGAGTTGAGTTCATCGCAAGGTAAGGTCGCTCTAAGCCATAAAGCATTGGTTTCGGCATAAATAGGACGCCAGGTCCAAGTCTCGCTTGGTGCGGGAATCGCCCAAGGCCGTAAGGTCCTAAGTCGACATTGAGGCGTGTCGATCTTATGCCTTGATCAGTACGGGGATCGCCCAAATCCATGAGATCTTGGTGAGGCACCAAGCATGCCGATTTCCATAGTTTAAATGGACATGAGGACTTTGTGCTTGGCATTGAATGAAACTGCAAGCCAATGATCATTCTTGATACATGTATATTCACATCGAGTTAGAGTTGAGGTCCGTCAAGCTTGGGATCGTCACTAAAGTAAGGTGTACCCAAGCCTCGAGGTCTTGGATTGGTATTGAGGCGTACTGTTTCCGAGCCTTGTCCAGTGCGGGAATTAGCGAAGTAATTGATTCAAGTTATGGACCAAAGATCGTTCTCAACATAATTGCTAGTGAAGTATAAGAAACTCATGACATACACGAATGAATGAGCACGCCTTTGGGTCATACATGTGTGGCATCCGGGAATTTCAACCCGAAATATTGATTTTGAGGGAAACGATATTTATCTTTGAATGGCCATAGGGACAATTACATTATCGGCCACAATATTTTATCTCTTGGACCAAACCCCTTATGAAAATGTTAATTGACTATGAGAATGTTAATTGATTTTTATAAATAAAAATCAAAATCAAATGCCCTAAAGTGGTGTAGAAATTATGGGCTTATTATTGATATTTTTCTATGGGCTATTTAAATTGGACATAGGACAATTTGATAAAGAAGACTTTGTTCTTGACTATGCACTTGATAGATTTGATTTTATGGATTAATGTCACAAAGTCTTTTGGTCATTTTATTATGCAATTAAGTATTTATTTAAATGAGGATTAAGATGTATTATAAAAAAAAAAAAAAAACTTGGGCCATTTAAGTTTGGACTTTAGGCCCAAGTGAGATGGGCCTAAAGTGGGCCATAAGCCCGGCCCATGTCGGCGCATGGAGGGGGAGGAGGAGCCGCATGGCTTCCTCCAAGTGTCTTCGGCAAGGGAGACACTTGTCTCCTCCTTGGGGACAAGTGTCCCTCATGCAAAATAAGAATGCATGCATATATATATATATATATATATATACAACCAAAAAGAGAGAGAGAGAGGGAGTGGCTGGTTTTGAGAGAGTGAGAGAGAGAGTGAGTTGCGAGAGAAAGAGGGGAAGCCGAGAGAGGAGGAAGGAGCTCGCCGTTCGCCATCCCTTCGCCGTCACCGGTGTGCCATCCGTGTGCCGTCGTCCACTTGATCTTAGAGGCAAGTTGGGATCGATTTCCACTCTTGCATGTGTGTCTTGCATGTGTGATTTGTTGGTGGTAGATTTCGGAGGTTAGGGTAGGCAAAACCGAAGCTAGAATGTGACTTGTTCTTGAAAATGCTTGTTGATTTCGCATAACCGCTCGACCCAGAATCTTGTGGAGGCTTGCATGCATGTTTCAAGTTGGATTTTGACTTCGATTACTGCATGAAAGTTGTAGCCAACATCTTAAAATAAAACATAATTAAATTTGGGACAAATTGGTAGAGATTTAAGGGTGAAACCCTCTTCCTACGAAGACACTAGATCTGGAACTGCTTTGCTGACCTTTTGGTAGTTTTGTGGGTTGCATGTCGATTTTTACCAAGAATCGCTTTTCGACTTCTTCATGAAACTTGTATAGAACATCCCAGAGACTAACATACTCAAATTTGAAGTAAAATGAGCAAGTGTAGCCTAGTGAATCGACTTACTCTTGAAGACAATCTGGAAACACGGTACTGGACACCCGAGACTTCATGGACCCATATGGTGACTATTATTTGGCAATTTTGCTTAGATCCCTCAATGAAAGTTGTAGGGGACCTCCTGAAGTAAAACACATCCAAATTTCAGAGGAAAATAATAAGAATAAGTGGGTGAAAACTCGATATTTCGGAGATAACTACACTGGACGTTTCGGTACTAGAATCAGAAGCTTCGGATGACTATTGAAAATTATATGGAACGAATCTGGCCTATATTTCTGCATGAAAAATCTACTTTAGTGTCTTAACTACAACCTGGTAAAATTTTATAATTTTCGGAGGTCATTCGGGTATTTTAATCGAATTATTTAAAAAACTGCGCATTCTGTTTCTATCCGAAATTGCACGCTGTATTTGTGTGAATTATATCTTCTTGTGTGGAACTCTATTGGGCATGTGTTTTTCATGAAATTATTATCTTATTGACTTGTCTATAACATGTCTTAATTTCATGATTTTTGAGAATCATATGGGTATTTAATTTAAATATTTTCTAAAATGGTACAAGCTGGAATTTTGTAAACTTCAAAAAGGCATGATAAATGGACTATTCTAAATTGTATGGACCCCATGGATTGTATTGTCATAAGTGGTTGTATCTTGCTGCATGTATGATATTGGAAATGCATATAGGAATCAAATGATGAAAATGATCTTGTTTGCCATCACATCATATGCCATGTTGAAATTGAGCTATAATTGAAAATGAGATGTCTGGGAATATGCATTGTGGTGATGAGAAGACCGTTGGAGGTGTGAGCTGATGATGCCCTGGGAGTGTCGGGATGCCCGGTGGTATACGGTACGTAATTCCAGGGGAGGCCTGGTGGTATGTTGGTACATAATTCCGGAGGGTATGGGTAACCATTTTCATGGCGAGCCTCGGAGATTTCCCTAGGAGTGTTGGGATGCCTGGTGGTATACGGTACGTAATTCCAAAGGAGGGGGGAATCCTAGTAGTATGTCGGTACGTAATTCCAGAAGCCCCGGAGGTTTGTGCCCGGGGGATGCCTCGTGATGCTAGTTGGGATGCGAGATGCCCGGCCAGGGAGTGTAAATGCCGGAAGCCCTGGAGGTTTGTGCCGGGGGATGCCTCGTGATGCTAGTTGGGATGCAAGATGCCCGGCCAGGGAGTGTAAATGCCGGAAGCCCTGGAGGTTTGTGCCCAGAGGGATTCCTCGTGATGTTAGTTGGGATGCGAGATGCCCGGAATGTGGGGGGCGGGATGCCCGGTTGTATTTTGAATACATGCTCGGAGGTTACTCGCGATGTCTGGTTGGATGCGAGCGATGAATTTTGGGATGCAAACATTGGTCCCTGAAAAGAAAAACCGATGAGATCCTTGTGAACGATAAGAAGTGAAAATGAATCATGTGCATGGGTGTATGCATATGGCATGATACATGATCGGCTTATGAAAATAAATTGATGCTATTTGATATTGAAAATGCTATCATGAAGGCATAAATGGATCTCATGGTGATGTATGTTTGATAGCATGGATGATATGAATCATGGTTGTATATGCACCTATGGCATGGTGGTATGTGTGACATGATGATGGTAAGTGCATGGATGTATGTGCACCTATGGCATGGTGATATATGCATGGATGCATGGTAATGCTGATGGTACATGTGATATGATGATGATGAATGCATGAATGCATGGTAATGATGATGGTACATGTGATATGATGATGATATGTGCATGGATGCATGGTAATGATGATGGTACATGTGATATGATGATGATGAGTGCATGGATGCATGGTAATGATGATGGTACATGTGACATGATGATTGTAAGTGTATGACATGATGGTGATGACTATATGATGATGTATGTACATGAGATGACATGTGCATGATATCAAGGTAAATTGTGCATGGATACTTTAATGACATGTGATGCTATGATTGTGATGACTGTGTGATGCATGATGCATTGAGTGGTTTATTGGTTCTTTACCTGCTGAGTGGTTGTACTCACCCCTTCGAGGACCAACATTTCAGACTAGATAAAATACCTCGGCTACCACTGCCACCGGTAGATGGATCAAGTGGTTGGATATGATTGCGAGGAGGAGGATAGCAAAGGAAGGAACTTTTGGACGCCGACACTGATCGATGGACTTTAAGTATATGACTGTTGGAGGAGATGTCGGTCATCTTTTGAAGTATAGCCAAGTATAGAAAACCATGGCATTTCGATGTACTAACTAAAGATGTCCATCTGCTTTATGTAAATAAACGTGTTTGGCTTTAACTTATATAAGATGTTTAGTAAGTGTGCATTGTTTTCTGAATATAGGGAAGGGAGTTTGTTGGATGTGCTTCCGTATATGAATTGCGTAAGGGACCTATCAAAAAAAAAAATGTAAACCCCCATGGTTGTATGGACCCGCTGCAATTGAAATGGTATCAGAGTAACATGTTAACAGGGAAAGTGAAAGGTAAGCGAACTGTGGCGAACCTAACGGATCGGGGGCCGTTGAGGGGTGCCACAACATGTGTCAGCTAAGGGAAAAGATAGGAACCAACTTGTGTGATGCACTTGTGTGTGCGCACTTAAAGAGGAAAAAGCATCTGTCATGACATAGTATTAGTGACGATGCCTCGTTCATTGAACGAGATGCCCTGGTTGAGCTAGGAAGCCCTTGAAAGTATGGGAAGCCCCTAAGAGTATGGGATGCTTGGCCTGAGGTCGGATACCCAGCCCACGGCTGAAAGCCCCTGAAAGTATGGGGAGAACCATTTATACGGTTAATGAACTTATTGAATATGTTATTATGTGATGTTGATAAGCTTGTTGGTGAAATAGCTTAATTAATCTGCCATCGACACTATTTTCCGAGTGTTGTACTTGCTATGCTTTAATGATAATGATATGCTTTTCTAGTAGATAACTAAGAATTTTACTTACCGAGTTTCCTAAAACCCATCCCTCATTTTTCAGTCTTGTAGGCATGGAAGTCTCTCGTCAATTTTGGGAGCTGTAGTCATGCTAAAGGAGATAAGATTTCCCTTGACCTATGTGGGAAACTTGTACTATAATATAAAAAGAAAAGAGGGCCCGTAGAGAAATGGCTTGTAAAAGTACCGTTATGATATAAATTAGTGTGTTCTATGTGATATATGTCCCAGTCTTCTAGCCGTTATTTGTACGGGATGTTATTTGTGAAAGGGCTAGTGTAACCACCTAGAATGGGGGTGAATAGGTGTAAATAAAAATTTTCGCAAGACTTAGCAGAAGTAATTTGCTTTTAGAAGATGATAGACTAAGAATGTAATCAGCTTTAAATGAATATGCAAATATACGAATGAAAGTAAAGAGTTCAAGGAAAGAGAATTAGAACACAAGGTTTATAGTGGTTCGGCTTAGACCAAGCCTACGTCCACTCTCCCGCGCTGACAGCCCACTGGCTGGATTTCATTATGAATCAAAAGAGATTTTACAACTTGTGATCTTCGACTTTCTTAGTGATGAGTCTCTACTAGTCTCTCACAAAGTCTCACTAAGTATCTCACTCTTTTGAATACAACTTTGAGCTCAATGAATCAAACAGTAAGTAATTGGAGAGTTTCAGACTTTAGAATTCTTCTTTCATGCACACATTCGAACAACTTGAGAGTCTGCCTTAAATACTCCTTCATGCCTTCATAATCGTTGGCACTTACCAAAGAAATTCTTCCAATATACCCGTTAGACAGAATCAATCAAGGGAATCTTTGAGTCGTTAGATGAATGTGATGAAAGCCCGTCAATCTTGTTCGCCTATACAATCAAGATCTTTGGTTTCCATAAGTAGAACCTTCCAAGTTTACTCGCCCTTCAAATGATCTTCATATCAGAGTAAGTTCCAATAAGAATAATCAATCAAGTAAATGCTAAATCCAACCATAAGATCTTTTAGAAACCATGCGAATCGAATCCCTGAAGATAATCCCGCATCTGGATAAGTTGTCATTCTTCAGTCTAGAAATTGTTAGTGAGGGCGGATTTTTTAGACTAAAGTCTCATGATCTTCAGATTTTGATAAAAGAGTCTGGAGTTCTTCAGATCATAACTTTTGAGTCTACAAGTTTTCATACTGAACTTTTGGAAATGTTTTGTCAACTTCAAAACAATAAAGGAGTTTTCTCTAACAATCTCCCCCTCTTTGATAGTAACAAAACTTTCCTGCAGATTTGAATAATTTTGACTTGCAAAACAACACTTAAGCAATACGTAATATTTAAAAAATAATAATTAAGACATGAATAGCATCAATTCTGCAACCATAGAAAACATGTTAGTCCGGCAAGACAAAATGACTATCCAATCGTAATCAGTATCACAAACTAAGTTTTTGCAAGCGTCAAAAAGTTCAAATCCAAACACACCAAAGTCAGTCCAAAACCAAACCAAAAAGTACAATCAAAGTTCCAAGCACAAAATCATCAAAAGGTTCCAATCCAAAAAGATAGATCAGTCAAATCTGCACAAACTCTCCCCCTTTTTGTCACAGCAAAAAGTGAAGAATGGTTAGGAAAAGAGTTGGGTAAAAATCATGGTTGTTTGGGGATACAAACAATCTGGAAATCCCCTATTGACTTGACAGTCTCCTCCAGCTTCTTCAGAGTCTCCTGTGGCTGTTGAATATCCTCACCCTTTGCAGTTTCTTTTACTTGAAGCTTCAGGACTTCTGTATGCTCTTGTAGAGAGTCTGAAGTGGACTGGAAAGCTGTTTGAAGATTCTTGATCTCACACTCCATTCCATATTACTGAGCCTCTAAATTCAAAAGGATTTCCAGCAGTCTTCGAAAGTCTGATGTTGGTTCTGTTGTAGCATTAGGTCCAGCCGAGTCAGTTTCAAGAGTCTTGAGATGTGAGGGAATATCAGTAGTTCGATCACCAGGACTAGGAGTGGATTCCTCAACGTCTGCTTCAGGATATTGAAAGGCATAGACATCCTCTGGATCTGCTAAAAATCTACTTACATCACTAGGAAAGACAGGTGAAGAAGTACCTCTTTTTCTAGCAGCTCCCCCTGTTTCTGTGCCTTCAGGTGGAGAAAAGAATTCGTCTTCTTGTCCTTGCTTTGCTTCAGCATCTGAGTGATGTTGTTCGTCTCTTACAATTCCACTCTGAGTATTTTTGAAATCCTCGGACAAGGATACAACATATGTTGGCTCAAAAGAGTCATCTTGACCCTCGTCTTCCTCTTCTTCTCTTCCTCTTCCTTCTTCCTCTGTTCTTTCTTCACCTCTCTTCTCTGTTTCTGCTCTTTCTTTGTTCTCTCTATCCTCTGGCTCTTTGAAGCTAACAAAACTCCGTAAATTACGCAAGGCGAAGAGAGTGATATCGTCCTCATCTTCTTCATCCTGCAAGATAAGTGCTCTCCACTTCTTGATTGGTGCAGTCATGGGCTCCTTGCCTTTTCTCTTAGTTGCTGCAGAGTCTTGTTTTGCCTTGACAGGGGTCTTCTCCTTCAGTCGCTCCAATTCCTTATTCAGCTCCTTTAGACGCATCTTTGAAACCATTTTCAGTCCAATCACCATTGAAACAATGGTTCTAACACATAGAAAAATAGGAATCTGAATTTGGAAATGTCTGAAGAGTCGTGTGACAAGCGTAGAGTAAGGTAGTTACCCCTTGTCCTTCACAGCTGTCCTATACATGTGCATTAGGATAGTGTGAGGCAGTGAGAACTTATAGCCAATGTTGGTTACAAACATCAACTTCACTTGAGTGAGAGACGTCAGTTTTTGAAGTGCATTTGGGCCTTATGCAATTGATCACGATCTTATGAAGTAAAATATTGGAGGCATTCATTATTGTGTAAGAAATCTTGCCCTCAGCAAATCTGTCCCGAACAAGAGCCAAGGTCGCATGACCAACAGACACACTGATTGATTGGAAACTCCCTCTTTCCACACCAATCACATCAACTAACGTATCCACATCAACCACAAATTCTTTGTCCCTAACTGTAAAACAAAATCTATCCGCATCTAGAAAAGATAGATTTGAATAGAAGTAAGCAATTAGTTCGGGGTAGGCTTCAGTAGTTTCTGAACAAAAGCGTTTAAGTTGAAGAAATGCAAATTTCTCCCTCAGTTCCACTTTCAAAGAGTTAAGAAAATCAAAGTCCACACTTCTACGGTTCATAACCCCTCTCTTCAGAAGATTTGAATAAGTCCTCTTGTGGTCCTTGGAAAGGAATAAACTCATTCCCTCTTCTTGAATAGTTGCGGTAACACCCATTCTAGGCTGAAAATAGGTATACATCTATTCATCATTGTCCTTTCCTTCAGGTTGATTAAGGCCACCAGCACGTGGATCACTTGGAAAGTTGGCAAAAGTCATTGCTGCAAAACCTTTAGACGCAATGCCTAACCTTTCCATGGTATTCAAGAAGAAAGTTTCATTCTTGTAACCATTTGATCACAAGAACCCATCGATCAAAGTCATTGCAAAACCACCCATCTTTAAGTTCGAGTAGAGTCTAAACAAAAATTGGGGTTTTTGTGTTATTTCAAGTTCAACGTCTTCAATGATCTCTTCTTCTACTTGTGGAGGATCTTGTGTCGCTTTTTGTGAGGAGTGACGTTGTTGAGAATGTTGTTGTGGTTGTTGCTGAGTAGAATCTTCTTCTTCAGTTAAATCGAAGTGGGTAGGACCCTCAGGCATGTGCTGTGGTCCCCTATTCGCAATTCTCGAAGATTTCCTCTAGAAAGACATTGTCAAAGTCTTGGAGAATTTCTAGATCTCAATTGTTTGAAAAAGCGAATGCTTTTTGGATCAAACACGAGAGAAATGAGAGAAAATGGGATCTCTCGTATTCTAGGGTTTGAATGAGGGTAAATGGAGAAGAAGAATTTCTACTGTATATAAAGCAAGTGAAACGAGGTATATGAAAAGTCATAAAGGAAAAAGTAAAAACTACCTTTTTCAAAAATGAAAACTACCTTTTTGAAAATGAAAAACCGCCATAAATTCAAGGATAATTCCTAAAAATAAAATAGGTAAGTAGCGATTCAAAAATCAACGTATCTTTTCGAGGATTTATCCAAAAATAAACTCACATTCATTTAGAGAGTATTAACTTACAGTCATAACTTCTGGATATTCTGAGTCTAAACATTTTCAAACTTTACCTAGTAAAAGATATGATGTTCAGTCTAGTGTGAATAGATTCAAATAAATTTTTCTCCAATGGCTTTGTGAATATGTCCGCCAACTGATTATTTGAATCAATGAACTGAATCATAACTTCTCAATTCTAAACATGATCCCTAATGAAGTGATGAGATAGCTAGTATAAGCACCTAGAGGAGGGGTGAATAGATGTATAATAATTTCTCGAGATAAGAGAGCAATACTAAGCAGACAATAGAAAGGAAGTTCTCCTTTGGTTAACAAAACGAATTATGATCAAAGTAAAGCAGAGAGTAGGGAAGAGAAAATTGAACACAAGGTTTATAGTGGTTCGGCTTATTCCAAGCCTACATCCACTATTCTTTTGCACACCGATAGCCCACCGGCTGGATTTCACTATGAACAAAAGAGTTGTTACAGCAAAGCTCTCCCTTGATTCCACAGTGTAGATACTCTACCACACTTCCTCAAGGTTTCTCAAAGATATAGACTCTCTTTTGCGTACAAGATTTCGCTCAACAAATGAATTTGACAAAGAACAAAGAGCTTCAGACTTTGGAATTCTTCTATCGCGCACACACTCGAACAACTGGAACGTCTTCCTTATATACTCCTTTATGCCATCATACCCGTTGGCACTTACCAAAGGAATTCCTCCAATCTACCCATTTGACGGAATCAATTAGAAAGATCATTCGAGCTATTAAAGGAACATGTCGATAGCCCATCAATCATGCTCGCCCATACAATCAGGATCTCGGTTTCCATAAGTAGAACCTTCCAAGTATATTTCGCCAATCATCGGATCCTTAATCAATCTTGATTCAAATAAAGGATTCCGTTATGTCATATCCAGCCAAGAGATCTTCTCCAGTCGATAAGGTCAAATCCATAATGAAACACCCAGTTCTGGATAGCCCTTCTTCAATGGATTAGAAACTGTCAATGAGAATAGACTTTGAGTCTTGAGTCTGGTAGTCCGGAGGTCTTCAAACTTTAAATAGTAGAGTCTGCAAATCTTCATACTAGACTGATGGAAACGTTTTGTCAGCTTCAAAACACTTCACGAAGATTTCTCCAACAATCTCCCCCTTTTTTATGGTGACAAAACTTTCCTGGAGATTTGGATAACTTTGACATGCAAAACATTACTCAAGCAAAAACGAATATCTCATAAAGATAAATGGCTTAATGATAACACTAGAATCTGCAACCACAGAAAATAGGTTAGTCTTTCATGTGAGTAAAACCATTCATAAGATATCAAAAGTACTACTTAATATAAGAAGTCAAATCCAAATCCCAAATTTAGTCCACAGCCAGACACAAAAGTCAAGTCAAACATCAAAACAAACCAAAAGTTCAAAAAAAATTTAAGGTTCAAAGTTTTCAAATCTCGCATCTCTCCCCCTTTTTGTCAGCATAAAAAAGGTTTAAATGGAAATAGAATAGAGTCAAGAATGCTTGGGAACACGAACAAGCTGGAAATCTCCCATTGACTAGACAATGCCTTCCAGCTTTTTCAATTCTTCCTTTAGTTGAGCCACATCTTCACCCTTAGCATTTGCTTGAATCTGAAGAGAAAGGGCTTGGATCTAATCATTCAAAGAAACTGAAGAAGCTTGACCTGCATTCTGCAAATTCTGAACTTCACATCCCAGAGCATATATCTAACCCCGCATTTCCAAGAGAACATCAAGAATTCTGCGAAAATCTGCTGAATTATCAGTCTGCGTACTAGTTTCTGCACGATCAAATGGAGTAAAGGCAGACGATGGCAAATCAGCATAGTCATGCAGATTGGGCGATGAAACATCATGTCCCTCCTCAAGAAATTGAGAGGCATAGATGTCCTCTGGATCTGCTGGAGAGCGACTAACTCCTTCACTAGTAGCAGGATATGAGGACATTCCTCTTTTCTCATGGTCTCCCCCTGTTTCCATGCCTTTAGGTGGAGAAGAGTGTTCCTCATGCTCTCCTTCCTCTTGATCTCTTTTCTCTTCTTCTTCTTTTTCAATTCTTTCCTCCTCAGAATCTCTTTCTTCTTCTTCTCTCTCCTTTGTTTCTTTCTCCTCTGCTTCTTTCTCTTCATCTTCTCTTTCTCCAGTCCTCTGTTCTGAGTCTTTCTCTTGTCATTCCGTTGATTCTGGAATAGAACGACTCAAGTTCTTCAATGCCATTGCAGAAATGGTGATGTCTTCCTCATCATCTTCATCCTCAACGATGAGAGCTCTTCTTTTCTTGGATGGAGCAACCATGGGCTCCTTCCCTTTTCTTTTTGCTGCCGAAGAGACTTGATGAGTTTTGACAGGGGTTTTCTCCTTGAATTTCTCCAACGCCTTGTTGAGTTCCTTCGTATGCATTTTAGACACCATTTTCAGTCCCACCACCATTTGATCACAAGATCGAGTACAAAGAATTCGTGGAGGCTGAACATTCAAATGTCTGAATAACTTTGTCACAAGACCTGGATAAGGAAGTTGACCTTTGTCCTTCACCACTACTCTATACATGTGGAACATAATAGTGTGAGGAAGAGAAAACTTTTTCCCAGCAATGATGGCATACATCAACTTTGCCTCTGAGTTTGAAACATCAGTCTTTGAAGTAGATTTTGGTCCGAGGCAATTAATGACAATCTTGTGAAATAGAATGTTAAATGCACTCATCCTCGAGTAGGAAATCTTTTCCTCTGTCTTTCTATCCTTAACAAGTTCCAATGTAGCACGAGCAATAGAGACATTGATAGGTTGATATCTCCCTCTCTCAACCCCAATGACATCAGCCAACATATCTACATCCACCACATAGTCCTGATCTCGGACACTAAAAGAGAATCTATTCGCATCCAAGAAATTGAGATTCGAATAGAAATATGCAATGAGTTCAGCATAGGCTTCTGTAGAGTCAGAACAGAACTGTTCAAGTTGAAGAAGACTAAATTTTTCCCTCAAATTAACATTCACAGCATCAAGGAAATCAAAATCCACACTTCTAGGGTTTATCACCCCACGCTTCAACAACTTAGAGTATAAAAGCTTTTGTTCCTCCGATCGAAACAAGTCGGTCCTTTTTCCTCGAATTTTTGCCGCAACACCCATTCTTGGTGGAAACTGACTGTATAGCGGATCACTTGGGATATTAGCAAGGGTTTCTTCTGCCAACCCCATAGGGGCAATTCCCAAACGCTCCATATTTCGTAAAAAGATGTACTCATTTCCATACCCTTTGTCCTTAAGAAACTCATCGATGTAGTTCAATGGAGTATCGGTCCTCTTTAAAGCACGATAAAGCTTATAAATAAAAGAGGGCTTTTGAATTCTTACAAGATTTGCGCCTTTGATGATTTCTTCATTTCTCGATGAGCAACATCCTGTGGACTAGATGGAGGAGAATGACGCATTGTAGCTACATGAGAATGTTGTGGGCTCTGCATAGTAGGATGTGTCCATATGTTGGGATGAGGACGTAGGGATTAAGGACAAAGGACCTAGGAGACTCTTCTTCCTCGATGAGATCAAAGTGCGTAGGCCCCTCACGCATTTGTGGTCCCCCATTATTTCTAAAAAAATTCCATGCTTGCAATCCTCGAAGACTTCCTTTGAGACGACATCTTTCACGTACTTATTGTCTTTGAAAGATTCCAAACTTGACTTTCCCAAGAAAGATGACAACTTTTTCGAAGATTAAACAAGAGAAGAAGACAGGAGTGGAAGATCGATGCTTTTTAGGGTTTTTGGAGTAAAACGAAGAGGAACGGACAGTATATAAGTTAGTTGAAGAGAGGCATACAAAGCGTCGTAATGGAAAGTAAAAAGATGCTCTTTAAAAATAACTGCCTTTTTAAAAAGGAATAGATAACTGCCATTTTAAAAATTAACTCCTTTTTGAAAAAGAAAGATTGCACTTATCACGGAAATTTGAAAGTAGCAAAAATCAATTATAGATAGATGATCGTACCTTTCCGAGATTTAATATGAGAGAAAATAACTTACAATCAAAATCTTGTTTGTCTGAGTCTGAGAGTCTCTAGACTTTAACTTCTTCAAACCTCAAAATGTTGAGTTTGGAACGGATGATTTCAAATTGATTTTTCTCCAAAGGCTTTGTGAATATATCCGCCAATTGGTTCTTTGAGTCAACAAACTGAATCGAAACTTCTCCATTTTGAACATGATCTCTAATGAAGTGATGTCGAATCTTTATATGCTTTGCTCTTGAGTGAAGAATTGGATTTTTGGTGAGATTGATTGCGCTGGTGTTGTCACAGTTAATCTCCGTGCATGAATCTTCAATTCCAAAGTCTCTTAGCTATTGTTTTATCCACAGAATTTGTGAACAACAACTCCTAAGAGTAACATACTCTCATACTGCTGTAGAAAGAGCTACTGTATTTTGCTTCCTTGAAAACCAAGACATTGTCCTGCTTCCAAGTAGTTGACAGGTACTAGAGGTGCTCTTTCTATCAACTCTACAACCAGCTAGATTTGCGTCTAAGTATCCAAGAAGAGTAAAGCCTCCCTTTTTAGGATACCAAAGACCAAGACTTGAAGTTGAAGCAATGCATTTAATAATACGCTTTGCAGCACTTAGATGAGATTCTTTAGGGTCTGCTTGAAATCTGGCACAAATGCAAACACTAAACAAAATGTCAGGTCTAGAAGCAGTAAGATAAAGAAGTGATCTAATGATACTTCTATATAGCTTCTGATCAACTTTCTTTCCTCCTTCATCTTTGTCTATCTTTAAGGAACTTGTCATTGGTATATCAGCCTTTTCGCAATTATCCAGTCCAAACTTTTTGACAAGATCATTAACATATTTTTCTTGATGAATAAAAGTTCCTTCCTTCAGTTATTTCACTTGAAGCCAAGAAAGAAGGTTAACTCACCCATCATGCTCATTTCAAATTCATCATACATAGACTTAGAGAATTTCTTGCACAAACTTTCATTAGAGGATCCAAAAATAATATCATCAACATATATTTGAACAAGCAGAAAACTTTTGTTTTCTTTTAATAAATAGAGTAGTGTCTACTTTACCTTTTACAAAGCCATTTTGAATTAAAAACTTACTCAACTGTCGTACCAAGCTCGAGATGCTTGCTTTAGACCATATAAGGCCATTTTTAGTCTGAATACTAAGTCTGATTTCCTTGAGTCTTCAAACCCAGGTGGTTGTTTCACATAGACTTCCTCATGGATAAATCCATTTAAGAAAGCACTTTTGACATCCATTTGGAATAATCTGAAATTCTTATAACAAGCAAAAACAAGTAATAATCTAATTGCTTCTAACCTTGCTATTGGTGCGTAAGTCTCGTCATAGTCTATCCCTTCTTCTTGCGTATATCCCTTGGCCACGAGTCTTGCTTTGTTTCTTACGACCTTTCCTTTCTCGTCCATCTTGTTCTTGAAAACCCATTTTGCTCCAACAATAGATTTACCTTTTGGTTTAGGAGTCAACTCCCAGACATCATTAATGCTGAATTGCCTGAGTTCTTCTTGCATAGCTTCAATCCAACTTTCATCAGATAAAGCTTCTTCTATGCTTTTGGGTTCTATTTCAGAAATAAGAGCCACAGCACTAGACTCTTCGCGCCTTTTGGATCTTGTGCGAATTCCTTCATTAATGTCGCCAATAATGAGATCTTTGGGATGATTGGACTTATGCTTCCGATTCTTTGGTTGATTTGTCGTGTTGATGATCACTTCCTTCATTTGAATCTTCAACAATCACTTGTTGCTAGGTCTTTCAAAGTTTGAGCTACTTCTTGAGATTTAGACTTTGTAGAGTCTAGAGCAGTTCGATTCTTCAAGATGAGTCGAATAGATTCATTTTGCATAGAATCTTAGAATTTAACATTCATTGATTCCTCCACAAATTGAGTCTTCTTGTTGTAGACTCTGTAGGCTTTGCTTGAGGTTGAATATCCAAGGAAGATGCCTTCATCTGACTTTTCTTCAAACTTGCCAACTTGATCATTTGCATTTTTCAATATAAAGCATTTGCATCCAAACACATGAAAATATGAAACAATAGGCTTCTTTTCTTTGAATAACTCATAGGGGTTTTTTCTAGAATAGGCCTTAGAAAAACTCTATTAATAATATAACATGCTTGTAGAAACTGCTTCAGCCCAAAAACGTGAAGAGATGTTGCTTTCTATTAAAAGAGTTCTAGCCATTTCTTGAAGTGACCTATTCTTTCTTTCCACAACTCCGTTTTGTTTTGGAGTATATGGAGAGGAGAACAAATGCTGAAAACCAAATTCATCACAAAATTTTGTAAAATCTTGATTTTCAAATTCACCTCCATGGTCTGTTCTTATACTTGAAATAACATACCATTTTTCATTTTGAACATTTTTAGCAAATTTTTCAAAGTAAGAGAAGGTTTCAGACTTACTTGCTAGGAAATATACCCAAGTAAATCGTGAGTAGTCATCCACAATTACTAGGCAATATTTCTTACCTCCAATACTCTGAGTTCTGGTTGGTCCAAAGAGATCCATATGCAGAAGCTGCAGTACACGATTAGTGGAAACTTGATTTATTGGTTTAAAGGAATTTCTTACATGCTTTCCCAATATGCATGGTGTACATAGATCAGACTTTTGGTATGATAGATTGGGTAATCCACGAACAAGCTTCTTTGCTGAAATTTTGGCTATCTGCTTCATATTTATGTGCCCAAGCTTTTTGTGCCATAAGTTCACTTCGTCTTGAATTGAGATTAGACATTGCGATTCATCTGGTTTCACATCCAAGAGGTAGATATTTCCATGTCTTCGACCCATGAATGACTGAGTAGAATCTTTACTAATTCCTGAACATATTCCCTCTTGAAAGTTGATTTTGAAACCGGTATCACACAACTGACTGATATTGAGTAGATTGTAGTTGAGTCCTTCCACTAAAGAAACATTGCTTATTGTGAGGTTTCCAATCTTTACAGTTCCAAATCCCACAATTCTTCCTTTGATGTTTCCTCCAAATGAGACTTTTCCACCATTTACTTGTATGAGTTTTATGAAACAACTTGAATCTCCCGTCATATGTCTTGAGCATCCACTATCCAAATACCATTTAACATTTTTCTTGATAGTGACCTGCATTTAAAAAAAGACTCAAGCTTTCTTTGGTATCCATATTTTCTTGGGTCCATTGGTGTTAGTATGATATGCAGTTTTTGCCCATACTTTCTTAACGAGTCTCCAAACCATAGAACATTCTTTTTCGAAATGATCTGCACTATTGCACTTTGAACATCTGAGAGCATTGCAAAGATTTTTTTAAAATGATTTTTGTAAGCATCTCTTGTAGGTCTTTGCTTAATTCTTTCCTTTACTTTAGGAAAATCAATTAAAGGAATAGTTTCCATTCATTCCCAAACCAGATTTATTGAAATAAGGTCTTTGAACGAAAAGAATTTTTCAAGTTTTTCAGATCCTATAGAAAATCTTTTAGAAATATTTGAGATATCATTTTTCAAGAATGCATTTTCTTTTAAAAGATTATCTTCACTTTCTTTAAGAGAAGAAACATTCATGTCTAAACATTTCACCTTTTCTTTCAAAACATTTTCCTGTTGTTTTAGTGCAGAGTTTTCCTTTTTGAGTTCGAAAATCCTTTTAAGAGAAGTCTTAAGACTAAAACACAACTCATCAATGTATTTAGAAACTTTAATATGGATTTTAAAGTTACTCACCTCAAATTCACTGTCTAAATCTGATTCAGTCTCGGAGTTTGAATCTGAATCCGATTGTGCCATCAGACATATATTGGCATAATCATCATCACTTTCTTCACACTTTGTATCACTCCAGGTTTCTGCTTTAAGAGCCTTTCGATACTTTTCTACTTTTCCTTTCTTCTTCCTCAGAAGAGGACAATTGGGTCTGATGTGTCCCTTTTTCTTACATTCAAAGCAGACTACATCTTTGTTTGATTCATCATCCTCAACAGACTTAGTCTGTTGCTTTTGAAAACTCTATTTCTTTGGATTGAATCTTCTTCATTTTCTGTTCAGCTTTTTGAATCTTCTTATCATGAGAGCAAGCTCCTCATCATCCATATCATCTTCAAAATCTAAAACATCATAATCATCATTGGATTTTAATGCAATGGATTTCTTACCTTTAGGATCTTCGTCTTCATTGATTCGTTCCACTTCATAAGACTGAAGAGTCCCAACCAACTCATCAACATATAGTGGCATGATTCTTTGTGTCTCTCTTATTGAGGTCTTTATGTGATTCCAATCCTTGGAGAGTCCACGTAGTAGCTTGTTTACCTTCATGGGATCAGAAATTGGTTGACCTTGATTTTCAAGACCATTCACGATTTCTATAAAACGACTAAACATGTCAGTTATAGATTCTCCCGATTTCATTTTGAAAGCTTCGTATTGACCGAGGAGAATGTTGATTATGGTCTCTTTCACTCGATCGGTTCCTTCATAGGTAATATGTAATCTATCCCAGACTTCTTTTGCTGTAACACAAGAAGATATTCTGTTATATTCAATAGGTGACAAAGCACAATATAAAGAATAAATTGCTTTTGCATCAAGAGCTTGTCTCTTGATTATCTCTTCCTAAGTCATTTCACTAGACTCAACAGCTTCTTTTCCTCTTTCTAAGATAGGTGCAGCTTTAGGAATGATTCCTTTGTCTACAACGTCCCATTCCAGATGATCCTTTGATCTTAGGAACTCCTTCATCTTGTTTTTCCATATGTTGTAATCATTTCCATCAAAGTAAGGTGGTCTGGTATTGGTTTGCCCTTCTAGCAGCCCTAGAGCTAACATACTAGCCATGGATCTTTAACTCTGAAGTAAAACACTTTAAACAAAGTGAGTACACAAGCTTTGATACCAATTGAGATAGCTAGTATAAGCACCTAGAGGGGGGTGAATAGGTGTATAATAATTTCTCGAGATAAGAGAGCAATACTAAGTAGACAATAGAAAGGAAGTTCTCCTTTGGTTAACAAAATGAATTATGATCAAAGTAAAGCAGAGAGTAGGGAAGAGAAAATTGAACACAAGGTTTATAGTGGTTCGGCTTATTCCAAGCCTACGTCCACTCTTTCGCACTGACAGCCCACCGGCTGGATTTCACTATGAACAAAAGAGTTGTTACAGTAAAGCTCTCCCTTGATTCCACAGTGTAGATACTCTACCACACTTCCTCAAGGTTTCTCAAAGATATAGACTCTCTTTTGCGTACAAGATTTCGCTCAACAAATGAATTTGACAAAGAACAAGGAGCTTCAGACTTTGGAATTCTTCTATCGCGCACACTCTCAAACAACTGGAACGTCTTCCTTATATACTCCTTTATGCCATCATACCCGTTGGCACTTACCAAAGGAATTCTTCCAATTTACCCGTTGGACGGAATCAATTAGGAAGATCATTCGAACTATTAAAAGAACATGTTAATAGCACATCAATCCTGCTCACCCATACAATCAGGATCTCGGTTTCCATAAGTAGAACCTTCCAAGTATACTTCGCCAATCATCGGATCCTTAATCAATCTTGATTCGAATAAAGGATTCCGTTATATCATATCCAGCCAAGAGATCTTCTCCAGTCGATAAGGTCAAATCCATAACAAACCACCCAGTTCTGGATAGCCTTTCTTCAACGGATTAGAAACTGTCAATGAGAATAGACTTTGAGTCTTGAGTCTGGCAGTCCGGAGGTCTTCAAACTTTAAATAGTAGAGTCTGCAAATCTTCATACTAGACTGATGGAAACGTTTTGTCAGCTTCAAAACACTTCACGAAGATTTCTCCAACAAATCATCAACATAAATTTGAACAAGTAGGAAATCTTTACCTTCTCTTTTGATGAATAGAGTAGTATCTATCTTACCTTTAACAAAACCATTTTGAATTAGAAATTTACTTAACCTTGACATTCATAGATTCTTCCTCAGACTAATTCTTTTTGTTGAATATTTTGTAGGCTTTGATTGAGGTTGAGTAGCCAAGAAAAATTCCTTCATCTGATTTTTCTTCAAGCTTACCAATTCGATCATTTGCATTTTTTAAAACAAAACACTTATAACCAAATACATGAAAATAAGAAACATTTGGCTTCTTCCCTTTAAATACTTCATAGGGAGTTTTCTCTAGAATAAGTCTCAAGAACACTCTATTAATGATATAGCAAGCTGTAGAAACTACTTTAGCCCAAAAACGAGAGGAAATATTACTCTCGATTAAGAGGGTTCTTGTCATTTCCTGTAAGGATCTATTTTTTCTTTCCATAACCCCATTTTGCTCTGGAGTGTATGGAGAAGAGAAAACATGCTGTAAACCAAATTCATCATAAAAATTTACAAAATCTTGATTTTCAAACTCACCTCAATGGTCTATTCGTATGATTGAAATAGCATATCCTTTTTCATTCTGAACCTTCTTGGCAAATTTTGAAAAGTAAGAGAATGCTTCAAACTTACTTGCCAGGAAGAATACCCAAGTAAAGCGAGAGTAATCATCCATGATTACTAGGCAGTATCAATGCTTTGAGTTTTGGTTGGTCTAAAGAGGTCCATATGCAGAAACTGCAAAACTCGATTAGTAGAAACTTGATTTATAGGTTTAAAAGAACTTATAACATGTTTTCCCAAAACACATGGTGTGCATAATTCAGACTTTTGATAAGTCAAGTTGGGCAGTCCACAAACAAGCTTCTTGGAGGAGATCTTAGCAATCTGCTTCATGTTAACATGGCAAAGCTTTCGATGCCAAAGATTTGCTTCATTTTGAATGGAAATTAGACACTGAGAACTTTCTGGTTTTATATCTAGATGGTAAATATTCCCATGTCTTCGTCCAATAAAAGCTGAGAGAGATCTTTACTAGTTCCCGAATAAATGCCTTTTTGGAAATTGATTTTGAATCCAGTATTACACAGTTGACTTATGTTGAGTAAATTGTAATTCAAGCTTTCCACCAGGGAAACATTGTTAATTGTGAGACTTCCAATCTTCATAGTTCCACAACCAACAATTCTTCATTTACTATTTCCTCCAAAAGAAACTTTTCCACCATTTACTTGAACAAACTTTATAAAACAACTTGAATCTCCTGTCATGTGTCTCAAATAGCCACTATCCAAATACCATTTGATTTTCCTTTTGATAATGACCTACAATCATAAAAAGAACTTAAGCTTTCTTTGGTACCCACATTTTCTTGGGTCCGGGGGAGTTAGTACCAAAAACAGTCTTTGCCCAATCCCTCTTAACAGGTCTCCAAACTTTGGGACATTCCTTCTCGAAATGTTCTGAGCTGTTACACTTTGAACATTTGAAAGCACTTCGGCCAACAGGTTTTACAAAAACTTTTTGAAAATGATTTCTGTAAAATATTTTTGTAGGTCTTTGTTTGATTCTTTCATTTACTTTGGGAAAATCAATTAAAGGAACAGTTTCAGGTGTCATACCTAAACTAGATTTGTTAAAATAAGGTCTTTGTACTGAAAGAATCCTTTCCAACTTCTCGAACCTATTGAAAATCTTTTCGTAATATTCGAAATGTCTTCTTTCAAAAAGGCATTTTCCTTTGAAAGAGAATATGAGTTTTCTTTCAAATCAACAAAACTTTTTTCTAGATTTTCAAACTTTTCTTTCCAAGAAGTCTCTTGTTGCTTCAGTCTAGAGTACTCCCTTTTCAGCTCGGAAATCTTTTTAAGAGATGTTTTGAGACTAAGACAGAGTTCATCTATATATTTTGAGACTTTAACAGGAATTTTTAAATCACTAACCTCTACTTCCTTGTTTGAGTCTGAATCTATTTTAGAGTCTGAGGCTGAATTTGCCATTAAACATATGTTGGCCTATTCTTCATCACTTTATTCGCATTCTATATCTCTCCATGTCTCTTCTTTGAGAGCCTTTTTGAATTTCTCTGTTTTTCCTTTCTTTTTATTCAACAAAGGGCAGTTGGGTCTAATGTGCCCTTTTTTTCTTGCATTTGAAGCAAATCACATCTTTGTTGGTCTCATTGTCTTCAGTTGACTTCTTCTGAAATCTATGAGAGCGTTGCTTCTTCCAGTTAAACTTTCTTCCTTTCTTGTTCAACTTCCTGAACTTCCTTATCATGAGTGCTAGCTTTTCATCATCCAAGTCATCTTCTGAATCTAAAATATCATAATCATCGTTAGATTTTAAAGCAATTGACTTCTTACCTTTAGGATCTTCTTCCTCATTGATCTACTCCACTTCATATGATTGAAGTGAGCCAATAAGTTCATCTACTGAAAGAGGCGCGATCCTCTGGGTTTCTTTTATTGAATTTTTCACGTGATTCCGATCTTTGGTGAGTCCACACAGCAATTTATTGACCTTCATTGGTCCTGAGATTGGTTGTCCTTGACATGCAAGACCGTTTATAATCTCCGTAAAACAACTGAACATGTTAGTGATGGATTCTCCTTGCTTCATTTTGAAGGCTTCATACTATCCAAGTAGGATATTGATTCTTGTTTCTTTAACTCGATCAGTTCCTTCATAGGTAACGTGTAACATATCCTAGACTTCTTTGGCTTTTTCACAAGATGAAATTCCATTATACTCAGTAGAAGATAAAGCACAATATAAAGAGTAGATAGCTTTAGCATCAAGAGCCTATCTCTTGATTAAATCTGCTTATGTCATTTCGCCAGCATCTGCAACTTCCTTTCCTCTTTCTAAGGTTGATGTAGCATTGGGAATGATCCATTTTTCTACCACATCCCATTCCAGGGGATCTTTTGATCTCAGGAATGCCTTCATCTTGTTTTTCCAAACATTGTACTTCTTCCCATCAAAGTAAGGAGGTCTGGTGTTGCTTTGGCCTTCTACCAATCCTGGAGCCAAAATACTAGCCATAGATCTTTAACTTAAGAGGTAAAAACACTTCAATAAATAAGCACACAGACTCTGATATCAATTGAAAGGGCTAGTGCAACCACCTAGAGGGGGGTGAATAGATGTAAATAAAAAATTTCACAAGACTTAGCAGAAGTAATTTGCTTTTAGAAGATGATAGACTAAGATCGTAATCAACTTTAAATGAATATGCAAATATATGAATGAAAGTAAAGAGTTCAAGGAAAAAAATTAGAACACAAGGTTTATAGTGGTTTGGCTTAGACCAAGCCTATGTCCACTCTCCCGCGCTGACAACCCACTGGCTGGATTCCACTATGAATCAAAAGAGATTTTACAACTTGTGATCTTCGACTTTCTCAATGATGAGTCTCTACTGGTCTCTCACAAAGTCTCACTACGTATCTCACTCTTTTGAATACAACTTTGAGCTCAATGAATGAAACAGTAAGTAACTAGAGAGTTTCAGACTTTAGAATTCTTCTTTCACGCACACATTCGAACAACTTGAGAGTTCGCCTTTAATACTCTTTCATACCTTCATAACCGTTGGCACTTACCAAAGGAATTCTTCCAATTTACCCGTTGGACAGAATCAATCAAGGGGATCTTCGAGTCGTTAGATGAATGTAATGAAAGCCCGTCAATCTGTTTGCCCATACAATCAGGATCTTTGGTTTCCATAAGTAGAACCTTTCAAATTTACTCGCCCTTCAAATGATCTTCATATCGAAGTAAGTTCCAATAAGAATAATCAATCAAGTAAATGCTAAATCCAGCCACAAGGCCTTCTAGAAACCATACGAATCGAATCCTTGAAGATAATCCTGCATCTGGATAAGTCTTCATTCTTCAGTCTAGAAACTGTCAGTGAGGGTAGACTTTTTAAACTAAAGTCTCACGATCTTTAGATTTTGATAAAAGAGTCTAGAGTTCTTCAAATCGTAACTTTTAAGTCTGCAAGTCTTCAGACTAAACTTTTGGAAATGTTTTGTCAACTTCAAAACAGTAAAGGAGTTTTTTCTAACAATTTGTTCACGTTTCCGCATGTGCGTAATAACATTACATCTACAAGCCCTTTTTGTCTTGGGCCGTTATATTTACAACCATTACATGCTTTATACTTAAAATGGTTGGAGTAAATCTTAGCTCCTTTTATCGAGATAGCAACTCCTTTATACCTACAATTCTGAAAAACAACGGGGTGAGTCATGGACTCAGTAAGTAAAACCTCTAATTCTCTACTAGAAAGACATCTCATCATCAAGATCTAGTGGGTATAACACTCGCAATGCAATATCGACAGCAGCTCATTGGCAAACTTATTGCTACACTTGTCACGCCCCGATCCTCAGACACCACCCATCCCTCACCTTGGTCAATTTAATAGCGACATCCCAAGATGCATCGCCGACCCTTTCGTTTTTATTACGCATGCGGAAGCATATAATAAGAATCCCTAAACAATAAAGTAATGGGATAGACAAGTAGGACTAAAAACTTGAACCTGAAAACCAACACCCTTATGTACATATATAACAACTCAGTCATATATATTCATATACAAGCCATACTAAAAGGTCGATTTCTACTCAAATAGGTTCCACAGCAAAAGTCATCAGATAGGAGTGGAGTCTCAATCCTCATCAGGATCCTACTCTGGATCATCCTCGGGGTTCTCCTCCAAGTACTCCTCTTCGAGTTCTTTCTCCTCAGGTTCCTCATCAGGGTCCTGAAATGTTGTCTCACAACCGGGATGAGACTACGTCTCAATAAGTTCTACCCCTAAAACCCGATTAGGAAGCCAATACACCTTAGGCTACCTAAGCACAACACGAGTCAGAGGACTTACCTTGGCCTCAGTTCCCTCCTGCAAGTCAATATATATATCAAATATACACGATCACATCACATCACCCAATCAGATCGAATCATCGATCAATCGACCTAGTCGATTACATGTCATCCAGACCATTTCTTGGTCGGCCCCTTCAATGCTATCTATAAGTCTGATCAACATCAAAGACTACTCACCCTAGGTGATAGATAGATAGTATGTTATCCTATCTCCAGATGACATATAGAGTCATCGAGCTGTCAAATCAGACCGTACTGTCTCAAGATGACAAAGAGAGTCATCGAGCTGGTGTATCAATATCATACCGTACTGTCTCAAAATGACCTATAGAATTATCGAGCCGGTATATCATACCGTACTGTCTCAAGATAATCTGTAGAATCACCGAGCCGGTAGATCATACTATACTATCTCAAGATGCTCCGTAGAGTTATTGAGCCAATATACACATAATTTATCATACCATACTTTGTCTCAAGATGATCTCGTAGAATTATCAAGCCGGTATACCATACTTTGTCTTGTCTCAAGATAATCTATAGAGTCACCGAGCCGGTATACACACAATTTATCATACCGTACTGTCTCAAGATGATCTGTAGAATTATCAAGCCGGTATATCATACCGTATTGTCTCAAGATAATCTATAGAGTCACCGAGCCGGTATACATGCCATTCCAAGCAAACAATCAAATAACCATTTTTATCATTTTCGATAAAATGTCGTGTGTGAGTACACAAATTGGACTTAGCCAAAATACAATATTTTTCTTTTAAAAAATCCCACTATTTAATGTAGTTCATAAAGATATTTTTGGCGTTGTAAACCGACGCCCGGTAGTTCTTATTTTAAATACTGAAATTACTCAATTTAGGGATAAATACCCAAAATTATAATTACCATTTAATTTCACAATTTAACGACCATAAATCACTAATGGTGTCACAACCCGACACCCGGTATTTTCCAATTAAAATACCTATACAACACCATCCTCACTTAATTTCACCATACAATATTCAATTATAGAAATTAAATATATCATCGCGATCAACTCGAAATTCTATCGAGCGGCTCTCCCAAGATAATTCCCTAAAATATTAATTAATTAATAATTAAATAAATTCCTAACATTATTTTTATTTAAATAATAAAGAATATTATTTAAACATTATTTAATATTATTTAATTTAAATAAATAATTAAGTAATTAAAATAATTAATTAAAGTCTAAGCATGATTAACATTAATCTAATTACATAATTAGACTAATTAATACAACCCTTAATCTAATCATGCACGTAATCTAATTAACATTTAACTAAGCTAATCTAACCACCTACACATACTTAGACTAATCTAAACACCCCTTAAGCATAATTAACTTCCTAAGCAAGGATTAGTGAGTTAAACTCACCGGATTTGTGAGCCGGTGAGTCCACGACGACCACGACGCGGAGGCGAGTGACAATCCTCCAAGCGGTGACACCAACAGAGGCCGGGAAGGGCTCGGAAACGGGCCACGAAGTCCGAAGACTCTTGCTAGTTTCTACTTTTGTTCTTGCTAAACTACGGAGAGGAAACCAAATGGCTTCAACGGCGAAAACGGGCTGATCAGAGCTCCAGCGAGCGGGTGGTTGGCAACTAGTGGCTCCCGGGGGTCTTGGGGATCTTATGGGTGGATGGAATGGGCAAAGGAAGGGCTGAAATGGGGTGAAACAGCAAGAAAATGTGAAATAGTGCAAGCGGCCAGGGGACCGACAGACCGGCAACTGGCGGCTTGCGACGACCGTACAGGATGGATGGCAACTCTGTTCGAGGCGAGGTCGGGCTTGTTGGAATGGTCTAGATGTCCTCGTCACGGCGATAGGTGGATCGTTTGCTGATTCATCTGAGAAGACCACTTTTAACTCAAATCGTTGATGAGAGGTCACTGGAACAAAAACTGGCAGAAGAGAAAACATAAGAGGAAAATGGGCCGGCAGGTGTATGACGGTGGAGAGGGCTGCTAGCTCAGTTTCCTCTGGTTCTCTTGAGCTTTTCCTAAGCCTCAACCATGGAGAAAGCCATGCTTCAAGGAGGAAGAAGGCTGCTGAAGAGAAGGGACCCCAATTAGCTTCTCTAGCCTTCCAACACTTGGCCAAACACTTGAGAGCTTGCCCCCACCATGACCACCCATGACATCAGCCACTCTCTCTCCTCAAGCTTCCTCCACAAGCTTGGCAATGGGTCCAAAATGTGGTGTACCCCTTGGCATACGAATTTGGTACATTTGTACATCAAATTCATTCAATTTCATTCAAATCCTAACCCTATCAATCCAATTTGAAGCTCATAAATTCATCTAATGTAACTACACTTAAATCCACATTTTACCTTGTCCATTAAACCAACTTGTATCCCACAATTGCTATCAAAAGCGAGCCTACCAATTTCCCGATCCAATTCCGTCAATTCTTGATTTTTAGCCGAAAAACTTGATTTGTAGAAAAATCTTCGGAAAATGAGCTGATGTTCCTAAAATGATTTGTGACTTGACAGAACTTCCAATTTCTGTTATCTGGTTCAATTTCACGGTTAATTTCAATCTAGCGCGATTTTAGCGCGTCCTAATCTACTGTGTAGCTTTTAGGAACTTTTCGTGCAATTGACTTGTGGTCGATTGTTTTCAAACCACAAAGTGCATCTTCGACACATTGGTGACTCACGGTTGTCGATCGGTCTAGTGCCGATCAACAAGAATTGTGCAATTAAGTGGAATCACCCACACTGAATTACATACCTTTGTCGAGTCGACCTATCTCCGGTCTCTAATCGGTCTGTGCCGTAATGACCCTTGCAGATTAGTACGGTCGAGCAGTCATTTCCTAGTTGAATTCTCAAGGCTATTGCTTTTATATTCCTTAACGGCATCACCTGATAGACTAGTTATCTCGTGAGTGATCAGCTCTGAGAATAGCACTATGACGCGTCAATGAAAGGCCCGATTTATTCAATTGAAAACAGTACTGGAAATTCAGGATGTCACAATACCTCAAGTACATGCAAATGTCAATTGCAACATGATTCAATGCATACTTACCTTTAGCTTGTCAATGAACATATCAATATATCATACTTATGTATATACCGGCACTCATGCAAATTCATTTATCGTCGTCTTGACTCAACCAGGCCCTCCCAGCTCAACCGAGGCATCCAGCTTCAAGCTAGGCATCCTAGCTCAACCAGGGCATTCTAGCTCAACCGAGGCATCTTGGCGCTAGCTTACCAAGGCATCCGGGCTCAACCTAGGCATCCTAGCTCAACCAAGGCATCCCGAGGTTAACTTACCCGAGGCATCAACGCTCAAATCCAGGCATCCTGACTCAACGAGGGCATTCTGTTCAATGAACGAGGCATCACCGCCAACGCTATGTGACGACGGACGCTTTTTCCTCTTTAAGTGCACACATAAGTGCATCACACAAGCCGGTTTTTCATCTCTTATCTTAGCCAACGTATGCAAGGCTCGAGGGCATGCTCATTCAAGTGAGTATGCCATCATCCTTAACATCATATTATAAAATATGCCAGGAATGATTCTTGATTCGTGGCTTGGGTCACGTGCCACCTTTGATTTTCAAAATTACTGGACCTGCGCTATTTGCCAATTTTACACAGATTTTTGTGGTGTGAATTTAAAGAAACTTCCTTCATGAAAGTTGTTCTAAACATCTTGATCTAAAACATATTTAAATTTCATATTTTTCTGAGGTGAAATGGTAGGGACAAAGGCCCAATCATTCACCGTCTGGAACCTGTCCCATGTAGTGAAAACAATGACTAGGTTGCCTTCTCGAATTTTTTTATAAAATTTTCCCTTTCAACTTTAATCATACTTCCCTCATAAACATTTTAAGTGACATTCATATCTACAACATATTAAAATTTCAAAGAGTTTTGTGAAGATTTGGACTTCGAAATGAGTCTCTCTCTATCTCTCTCTCTCTCTCTCTCTCTCTCTCTCTCTCTCTCTCTAACCATTGAATCTGCTCGACGAACGAATTTTTGGGTTGTGTTCAGTGAATTTCTGCTCTTTCCACAGCACGAATTTGGCTAAGTTTCCTCATGAAAAATGTTTCTTAAGATCTTCTCGACAACATATTAAAATTTTATAATTTTTTAAGCATGTTTGATAAGATAATGACACTGATTTCAAAAGTTGCTCGAAACTGTTCTTCAACTTAGAATGGGAGGTTACACGCCAAACTTGGAGAGGAAGGGGTTGCACACCATCTCCTTGAACGTTCTAGCCAAAAGTCATGATTGTAGCCTTGACGAGTGAGCCTTGCACGTGATCTTCCTAATTTTCTCCTTTCCTCCTTTATTTCCTTTCTTTCGGCCATGCATCCTCAATCCATCCAGCTATATAAGTTGGTCCTCGAGGTTTGCTAAGGTAAGTAAGGTTCCTTTTTCTCCTCTTGGAAGGTAGACTTCGTTGTTGAGGCTAGCTAAGTGCTCACCCGTCAAGCCGTAGGTGGTGTGTGAAGTCTTTTCTTTGGCTTTACTTACAATTGTGTTTGGCCATGTGCTTGCGTCATGTACGTCCGGAAATGAAGCCGAGGTTCGCTCGTATTGAGTTCATTGCAAGGCAAGGCCATCCAAACCATAAGGCCTTGAATCGGCATAAATAGTGTACTGGTTCCAAATCTTGCTTGATGCGGGAATCGCCCAAATCCATGAGATCTTGGCAAGGCACAAAAAGGTGCCGATTCTAGGGTTCGGTTTGGTGTGGAGACTTTGCACTTGATGTTGAATCAAACCAAGAGCCGAGGGTCATTCACGGTACGTGGTATGTTCACATCGAGTTGGAGTCAAGGTCCATCAAACTTGGGATCATCATTAAAGGAGGTGTACCCAAGCCTCGAAGTCTTGGGTCGGTATTAAGGCGTACTGTTTCCGAGTTTTGTCAGGTTCGGGGACCAGCGCTAAGTGACTAATTCAAGTTACGGATCAAAGATCACTCCTAACACATGTATTAGTGAAGTATAAGAATTCATGACACACACGAATGGATGAGCACGCCCGTGACATCCTGAATTTTCGACTGTCTCGATAATATGAAATGGGCATTTCGTCGACGCGCCTATGGTCCTATTTCTCTGAGTTGGCCACTCACGAGTTAACTAACTTATTAAGTGAAGCCGTTAAGGATGTAAACACGACAGACTCGAGAATTCGATCGTAAATCAATTGCTCAACTATTATAATCGACAAGAGTCAATATGACACCGTTGTAATTGATTAGTGATCGGATATAGGTCGATTCGACGAAAACACGCAATTGACTTGCGGGTGATTTCATAGGATTGCAAAATTCACATTGAATAGCACTAACCCAATTTTTTGTCAATTTTGTACTTGGTACCCGTAATTGAAACCTTGCAATTTTCACAACAACCGAGAGTCGCTGACGAATCAAAGATGCACAAACATGGATCAAAAACTATCGACCACGGGTCAAACACGCTAAAATCCCTAAAAGCTACCCGGTAGATTAGGTAGTGTTAAAATCGCGTCCGATCGATTTTAACCAAGAAATTGAATTCAATTTCGGGAATCAAATGTTCGAGCGTGTCATGATTTATTTTTAGAACCTCATCTCATCTTTTGGGAAATTTCCGTTGAGCCCGAATTTTGCAAAAAAAAAAAAAATCAAATTCAACAAAATTAATTAGGAGGAAATTCGTATGGGCTGCCGAATTGGCATTTTTGGCCACCTAAATGCCTTTGTTTGTGAAGATTGGAAGAGAAAATTGCCATTGGTGCATGCCTTGACAATATGGCTGAAGACTTTTGTGGCAAATTGATCATTACATAGATATTTTCCTAAGTCTCTTGATTGGCTTCTTGTTTGACTTCATTTCCCTTGTTCCCTCTCTCCTTTTCCCTCCTTATTTGTGCACACACCCCCGGCCGAACTCCTCCGCTTCTTCTTCTTCTTCTTCCTCTTTTCCTTCTCCATTTCCCTTTCACACTCATTTCCCTTCTATTTTCCTGCTGCTGCCCGCTCCTCCGCTTTAGCCGGCAGCCAACTCCGCCCGACCAGCCGCCCATTCCAATCGTCCATCCCGACTCCAGCCCGCGTCCACCTTCCGCCGTGTCACTAACCTTGTCGCTCGCCTCTTCGCCTCACGCCCTCCGTCTATCCATCCGCTGGTCCAGCAGCTCGCCAACACCACCGTCCACCAGCCATCCGCCTAGTCCAGCTCCGTTTCAACCTCAGCTCCGCCCGTCCTCACCTCAACTCACCCTGAGCTCAGCACCAGCCCCGACCGCCTTCGAACAAAAATCGCCTAGCAGCTCCAAGCCATAAGCTTATAGAGCTTTTTCAGCCTCTTCCGGACCTCTATTGGAGACGTCCTAGGCTCGGGTCTTCACCGTCTTCGCTGTCATCGCCATGGACCTGTTGCTGCCTTAATCCCAAATTATGAAGTTAATTACACTTAGTAGTTAGTTTAATGATTAATTATGATTAGTGTTAATTTAGTTAGTGTAACTAGGTTAGTTAGATTAGTTAGTTACATAGACTAGCTTAGTGAGAAAGTGGTTAGTTTAGTTAGGTTATCTACCCTAGGTTACTTAGTTAACTAGGGTTAGTTTAGTTAATCGTGGTTAGTTAATCTGTGATTAGTTTAATTAACCGTGGTTCGGTTAATTAATTTAGATTTATTTAATTTAACTGCAATTTATTTAATTATTTATAATTAGCGTAAATTGTGACGGGATAGCCGTTTATCGAATTTTACGCCGATCATCGTGGATAAGTTTATATGTGAAATTGACTGCTTATATGTAAAATGGAGAGCTTGATGGTGATTGGTAATTATTATTGCAAAATTTGATTTTATGGGTATTTAATTAGAAAAATACCGAGTGTCGATTTTTTACACCAAAAATTTTATCTAGTATATAAAATCGTAGAATTTTGAAATGAAAGTGCACCATGCTTACTGGTCTGATTTAAATGCGTGACCACACACGATTATTTTACTGGGATGATTTTTAATACGAAGAAAAGTGGCCAAGTCCATTATTTGAACACGAGATATTGGGGTGCAAAGCATGGTGTTCTTAGCCCAGTATGTGTTTGTGTGATCATTTAAGTACCCTAATGCATTTACGCAGGACGATGCCTGATTAAGTTCGGATGCCCCACGTCAACGGATGCCGGTTGCAGTGAAGGCTAGGCTGATGCTCCTTTATGGAATGCTATCTTGATGCGTTTACGCGGGATGAGACCGTGCTCGATGGGGCGAGACGACGCTTGGTTATACCGATGACCGCCGACTGATGAGTTGGCCATGGCTGATGGGTCGTAAACAACTGGAACATACCTGAGTGATTGAGATAGCCACGCCTGATTATGGGGCAAAGTTGTGTGGCACGGAATGGGACGTGTCATAACGATTTTACCTTATAATCGAGACCCATGTGATTGATTGACATATGAAATTGATGTGTTCTAGTTATGAAATACGTTTGCTATATGCATATGATATATGTGATGAGCTAATGTGCAGGGAGGTGCTGAGGTGAGGTAAGTTTGTGTGTGATGCCTGTTTAGGTTGCCTCTGAGTGAATTCTCTTCCTAATTGGGGTTTAGGGTGTTGACTCGCTAAGATTTATCTCACCCCATCGTGGTTTAAAATTTTCAAGTCTTTAGATGGAGAACTCGGGGCCCGAGACTGGAGGGTCCAAAGCATAAGTGACCCAGTAGTTTCTTTTTGAGTCAAACTTCTGTATATAGACTTGTAGGGCTAACTTGATATGTTTATAAAGTGTGTTTTGTGAAAAGGTGTTGGTATATGTTTTACTATCCCAGTATTTGATGATTGTCAGGGTGTTTGTTCAATTCGCTTCCGCATATGCATAAAATGAATGAGTCGACAACGCGTCCTGGGAACGTCGCAAATTTTAGTCGACTGCCGAGGGATGTGTGCATGCCCGAGGTTCGGGGCGTGACAACACCTTCAAGCTATGCATATGTCAGCTAAGAGAAAAGAAAAGAACCTGCTTGTATGATGAATTTATGCATGCACTTAAAAAAGAAAAAAGCACCTGTCATCACATAGCGTTGGCAATGATGCCCGTTCATTGAACGGGATGCCCTGGTTGAGCCAAGAAGCCCCTGAAAGTATGGGATGCCTGGCTTAATAGCTTAATGCCATGGTTGAGCTAGGAAGCCCCTGAAAGTATGGGATGCCTGGCTTGATGGCCGAATGTCCTGGTTGAGCCAAGAAGCCCCTGAAAGTATGGGAAGCCCCTCAGAGTATGGGACGCCTTGCCTAAGGCCGGATGCCCAGCTTATGGCTGAAAGCCCTTGAAAGCATGGGAAGAACCAATGATACGGTTAATGAACTTATTGAGCATGTTACTATGTGCTGTTGATAAGCTTGTTTGGTGAAATGACTTATTTGGTAAGTTGAAAGTGGATCACATACAGATAGTCGAGAGGTGGCAATAGACTTGCGATTGATCTGCCATCGACACTGTTTGCGAGTGCTATACTTGCTAGGTTTTGATGATGAGATGCTTTCCTAGTAGAGAATTAGGAATTTTACTTACTGAGTTTCCCCAAAACTCACCCCTCATCTTTCAGTCCTGTAGGCATGGAAGTCTCACGTCAATTTTGGGAGCTGCAATCATGCTAGAGGAGATAGGATTTCCCTTGACCTATGTGGAAAACTTGTATTATGATGTAAAAAGAAAAGAGGGCCCGTAGAGAAAAGGGCTTGTAAAAGTACTATTATAATATAAATCAGTGTGTTCAGTGTGATGTATGTCCCGGTAGTCTTCTTGAACTTGTTCGTGACCATTTCCAATTTCGATTGGTCTATTGGACGTCTTAAAAATGACATTCGTGGTTGGGCTCGGTCATTCGTCCTGATCGAGTCTCGATCAAGCAGACCAGGTCCAAAGCCGAACATGTCATGCCTTGGTCTATCCAAGGTTTATGCCATTAATCCCCATGATCGACCCTCGGTTGTCACTTGGTTATGTGGATTGGATCAATCCACAACTGATTTGTTATGAATAGGATCAACCCATGGATCGTTCATGATCGAAATAGGTTCCACGCAGAATCACTCGCGACTGGTGCACCGTCCACACATAACCGATTCATGATCATTCTTTGTGTTCACGATGGTGCGAGATTAGTCCACAATTAAACCTCATGATCGAAGAGTCGATTCATGTCCAATGCATAAATTCAGCATCCATGTATCAGTTAATAAGACATCATTATACAAGCTAAGCTAGGACTTACCAACCCTCATAACCTATTCTCATGGCTTGGACTTGAGAATGTTACATTTCTCCCCCTCTAAATAAAATGCCGTCCTCAAAATTTAAATACATACCTAACTCAAATAGGTGTGAGTATAACTGTCTCATACTTTCTTCACTCTCCCAGGTTGCTTCTTCTACCCCATGGTGTTGCCATATTGCTTTAATTAAGGGAATGGCCTTATCCTCAAAACTTGTTCTTTCCGATCCACGATCCGCACTAGCTCCTTAGTATATGATACTCTGTCATCTACTTCAATCTCCTCGAAGTTTAGCACGTGTACTAGATCGAGTTTGTACTTTTTTAACAATGATGACATTATAGACCTAAGCAAGCTTTTGTGGTAAAGCCAACCGATAAGCTAAATTCCCTACCTATTCTAGTATCTCAAAAGGTCCTATGAATCTAAGACTCAATTTTCCTTTTTCTACCAAAACAAGACATACCTTTCATGAGCGATACCTTATGAAAGACATGGTCACCACCCTGGAATTCTAGAGGTTTTCGCCTATTATCAGCATAACTCTTCTGATGACTTTGAGTGGCTCTAATTTTTCTTGAATAGTTTGAATGGCATTTATAGTGAGTTGAACTAGATTCGAACCAGTGATCTTCTTTTCCCCAATTTCTTCCCAACATACTAGAGTCCTGCAAGCCCGACCATAGAATGCTTTGAATGGTGTCATACCCATGCTTTGTTGATAATTGTAGTTGTAGGTAAATTCAATGAGGTGTAACTACTTGTCTCAACTTCTTTTAGAGTCCAGGACACAGGCTCGTAACATGTCTTCTTTGGCTCCACCATTCTTCAGTTGCGTTACTCTTATTATTATTCTTCATTAGTCACTACATGGCCTAAAAATACCACACGATTTAGCCAAGATTCATACTTGCTAGACTTGGCATATCTTGCATGTTCTCGAAGTATCTACAGCACCACTCTTAAATACTGCTCACGTTTACTTGAACTTTTTTAGTACGGCAAAATATCGTCTATAAATATTATAACAAAACGGTCCAAGTACAATGTGATCATCCAACTCATCAAGTCCATATAATGATGGTTTAGGAATTCTCTACTTCCTCTTGGGTCATCACATACAATCTTCCTAGTGCTAATAGACGATTAGGATTATCCTAAGGTGTAACCCTCACTAGTTGCTGCTGAGACTGCTTCTACATCCCTTGTGGCTGCGGACAATTTCTAATACGGTGACCCTGCTAACCACATCTGAAGCAAGCACCTGTCCTTACATAACATGGAGCATTCGCATGACACCTCCTGCAAATAAGACATCCATCTTTCGAAATGAATGAGGGTTTCTAATTATTATTCTTCTTATTGGGAATAAAGGAACACCTATATAGAAGGATATGGACAGATAAAGCAATATTAAAGTTAGGGGTTAAGGTTAGCATCAACAAATCACTCAAGCGAACGTGTGCATGGTGCTTTTTCTACTAACTAGCCCAACTCCCAACACACCTTATTACTCCAGGCAGCTAACCTAGCTCTGATACCAAAAACATAAGATGTCACACCCTCGCCCCACCTCTGGCACGAGAATGTAACCAGGCGGGTTAGCATCGATGTCCTAGGCACGTTGATCGTCCTGAAAATATTTTATCTTGATTAAGCACATGCAAAAGCAAATCAAAAAAAAAAAAAAAATCCTTGTACACAAACAAACATGGAAGTGGACAACATGTAAACAAGCCAAGCAAACAATAGCAACATGTATTCATATATATACACATATCAAAAGTTGTTATGATTACATGACCATCCTAGTCCTAGACTACTTATCTTCATTACCACACATCAACGATCAACAAGGTTGGGGTAGCCTAGCTCCTCTATCAAGCATCCTCCAAAAACGGCCCCCATCCTCGGTCCATTCCTTTACAATGCTCCCATAGGATCCATCAGAGGGATGAAGCCATGAATGGGACCAATGATGTCCTCATAAAAAATGAGGCACCAAGTCTTGTACACATGGGGAACTAAAGTGTCTACCCCTTCTTAGACCCATACAGTGGTAGTATATTTCCGACAGGTAACATCTCCTTCTAAATCTACTATGTCCATCACAATGGCAACCATATCGATTGGAAGATCAAGACAAACATGAGGCAGGATTGGTTCAGCCATCACATACTTGAAATGGTGAAAACAACAAAAGTGAGTTGATGATTGAGTAAATACAGATCCCTAATTCTCCTATTGGAGGATGTCTCTTCGTCGATCCTCAAATACAAGATCATCACCCACTTGTCGATGGCAAATCAATAGTAAGATTCGTGTCTTGCCTTGTTTATACATATGAAAGGCTTTTAATCACCTATGAGCTTTCAAGCATCAAAGATGAAGGGTTTTAGTGCATAAAGAACAAGCTTTCTAATGATCTATAACTTACGACCATTTCGATCACTAAGTAACCCAATGCAACCATATGTTCAAATTAATGCAATGACTCCACTAATGCTAATCAATTCAAGCATCGGTGCAAGTATCAATTCAAGCATCATACTTGCTTCAATCATGGACCACATGTGGAATCCTAGTTTATTTCAGTCAATTCAACTAAATAAAATCCAACGACTCTTCCGATATCAACCAAGCATCGATCCCTCTTAACAACCGACATCATCCCGATCTCATTTTCAGGACAACATCTAAGGCAACCCCCAAGCATCGGCCTCACCTGGGATGGCATCATCCACAATCTCAACATTAGGATGGCATCTGAGGGTTTACCTCAGCATCGGCAGTAAAAGTCCATCGTGTGTCTATGCATTCAAACATCAATCAATCCATTTTTATCTTAATTCATTAGCTAGATGAAAGGCCTGAAGCCGTGCCAAGCAAGATGAATCAATGAACGAATCTTGTGCCTTACTAATTAAATTCATGCCGGATGCGATTTGGATTTGTGGTCTTGACTTGGAACCATTCGCTCTAGCTTTAGCATTGACCTGTGACTTGTCCCAAGTCACAACACGCCTCAATGTTGTCCCAAGATCAAGAATGGGTTGTGCTCCCACCTCAAACACATCCATAGTCGCCGAGACATTTCCTCAACATCCAGATATGCTCAACACCCATGCAAGATCATGATTTACTTGATGCAAAGACAAGTAATTAAAAACACGCAACAAGCACAGCATACAAGCAAACACAGGCAGGTGATGACAAAATCCTAAATTGATATGCATAGCACATCGCTCTATCGAAGAGTTAGGAAAGTCTACTTACAACTTTTTGAACCTAGCTTCAAGATGTTCCTTTGGTGATCAAACGGGTCCTAGGACGGCTTGGTGAGGAAGGCATGAAAGAGAGAGAGAGAGAGGAAGGGAAGAAAAGAGAAATGGCTAAACGGCAAAATGCAAGGGTGGTTCCTCCTATTTATAAGTCTCCTCCCCGAAGATTTTTATGCAAACTCATGATTACGCCTAAATGACGAGTTGGCCTACCTATTCTCTTGAGTTGGCGCTTATGTCCCTTAGTGTTTGTTTGTGATTGATCCACTATTTACTTACTCTCCAAAGCTCAATCTAAGCTCGTTAATGCCTATGGCACCTAAGGGACACATAAGCCTCTTTAATGCCTAATGTCTTCTTCTAATCGGTCAGTCTTTGTCTTACTCACCAAGAGTATAATCTAGGGCCATCATAACCTAAGATTTTAGAGGACACCTAAGTATGGTGATTCATCCACGCCATTAATGAACTAAAGTCCAAAATTATTAAATGAAACCTAGATATTTTTGCCAATTACTTGAGAAACAAGTTCTCTCCTTCTCTCTTGAAGTAGGCATGTGGCACTTAATGGATAAGGATGGACCAAGTTAAAAGGCTATAGAAGATTCTAGAACCCCAATTGTCTATTGATATTTGTCAAATGATTCATCCCCGCATTAATTGATTAGTGTCCAAATCTCATCCAAGGCAATCATGAGGTTAACATAAGGTGTCGCCTAATTGAAAAAGTCGTTCATATTTGTACACAATCGACGGTTCTATGAGAACCGAGGCTCATGTCAAAAATTCACTAACTTTTCCCAAATGGGTCCAACTAAGTTGATAGCCTTGTTGAACTTGTTTGTGACCATTTCCAATTTGGATTAGTACATTGGATGTCTTAAAAATGACATTCGTGGTTGGGCTCGATCATTCGTCCTGACCAAGTCTTGTTCGGGTGGACTAGGTCCAAAGCCGAACATGCCATGCCATGCCTTGGTCTATCTAAGGTTTATGCCATTGATCCCCATGATCAATCCTTGGTCGTCACTTGATCATGTGGACTCGATCAATCCGCAACTAATTTGTTACTAACAAGATCAACCTGTGGATCAGTTATGGTCGGAGTAGGTTTCATACGAAATCACCCGAGACCGGTGCACCATCCACACATAACTGATCCATGATCATTCTTCATGTTCACGATGGTGCAGGATCAATCCATAATTAAACCTCATGATCGAAGGGCTGATTCATGTCCAATGTATAAATTCAACGTCCATGTATCAGTTAATACGACATCACGATATAACCCAAGCTAGGACTTACCGACCATCACACCCTATTCTCATAGCCTAGAATCGAGGATGTTACAAAAATAGTCGGAAATGATTTAGAGCCGGCAAAAGAATTAAGAACAAGGAGCAATCCGCAGTCTTGCTACACATATGATTGCCCAATCTTTGTTTGAAAACCTATTAACATTTGAAGGTATCATCAGCAAAAAGAAATGATCATAAATTAGAGAAGGGAAAGCCAAAATTGTCCAAATCAATTTAACCTGTTGAGTTGCTTCCTAAAAAGAAAGGGCTAGAAAACCATGTGACAAAATTAAGCGGGTTACATTCTCGGATCACTTGCTCCATTGCATTCAGAAAACATGGCAAAGAATTCTTCAAAATGTTTTGATTCTTCCTCGCGTGAAATGTGTAAAAAAAATTTCGGCACATAATCTTTATATTGACTTTCATTTCTTTAACGGTGGAGGAGGTGAACAATGTACATTAGGAGGACGGAGAGCTACCACACCCATCGCTGGGGATGTATTAGGACAAGTTTGGTTCGGCCACCCCATGATGTAGATTTTGATCCTACCCGTTGTGTCGATGGTTGCGGTAAGGACTTCTCTTATGTCGCTGTGCTCACAGCAGTGTATTAGCCCTTAGAGCACGCATTTGAAGGCATTAGGCTTTTGCCTTCTAATCTCGAGACCGCAAGCAGGTGCCCACCTGCATTGGTCCCCTCGTGGATGCATCCACGCCCGGCGCGATCGGCTGCTGATCCTTTGGCCACGGAGAAGATGCAGATGAAGCCCTACGCGAGGGAGCAAGTCAGATCAATTTCTGTAGGAATATGAGCTAATAAGATGTTGTCTTATGACTATGATGATTACCTCTTCGGTATGTTTGATGTCCATTCTGAACTGTGTTTCTCCGGGTTCAGGGACTAGTTCTACTGAAACCTTCGCAATTCCCGGTAAAAACCATAATCTTATCCCATGAACCATTTGGATAGTCATTGTTTGGCCATGTTGCTTCCCCAAACTAATTTCTTTTCCTGTGGGGATGTTCTTGCCCTTAGGGGGAAAATGAAAAGACGAGAAGTAGTCACTCACTTGTGCCAAGAATTAGAAGCTATATTTACATTAAGGAGCTATAATCATAAACAGATCTCAAGAGCTTGGCGAAGAATCTCGATGGAAGAGAGGATCTTCCGACGTCACGATCTGTTCGGTTTGGATGTCAAAAAAGAAGAGGAATTCCTAAGGAAATCGATGCAGAGAACCAGGTGATGGACTGGGTTGTAGTTGTCACGCCCTGATCCTCGAGCGCGTGCCCATCCCTCATTGATCGATTGAATAGCGACGTCCCAGGACGCATCGCCGACCCATTGATTTTAAATGCACATGCGGAAGCAATTATATAATCCCCAGACAATAACACAATGGGATAGGAAAGTAGGGCCACAAATTTTAAAACCAACAACCACACTTATATATATATATATATATATATATATATATGTATATTACAATACAAACCCTATATATATACATAAGGTCCGTCAACCGGGGGGCGGGTTTCACAAACTACGGGTCATCATCCTCAATTTCTCCTTCTTCCACACTCCAACTGGAGCCTACTGCTGAGTACACCGGAGAATCTGGATCTTCAAGCTTAGGGTCCACTGGGTCCACCACCGAACCACCCTAAGGGTCTGCCGTACCTTTCCCGAATGCAACCTCCAACACATACAGAGGTATCTCCAATTCTAGTATGGGGCCCTCTCTTTGTCCATTACGATACAGGCAATACCATGCCCTGTATTAATGGGGTACCTTTTTGGGTAGACCCGCATCAACCCAGATTATGGACTTCACCAGTTCGTACTGCAACCCCTCAGGGTGCCCATGAATCGGAATGTAGTACTTCTGTTCAGTAATCTTCTTGGGTTGCCCAAAATGTTCGGGAGGAGCTGCCATCTTTGGACCTGAAATGTTATCCCATAATGGGGTGAGACGACGTCTCAACAAGTTTAACCCCCTAAGACTTGACTAGAAATAAAATACGCCATGAGGACTACTTAAGCACAATCACAAGTCAGAGGACTTGCATTAGCCTCAGTTCCTTCCTACAAATCAATATAATTCAAACAACCATCCAATCATCATTTCACAAATCACTTTACCCAACCAGATTGAATCATCGATCAATCAACTCAATTGATTACATATCAACGAGACCATTCCCCGGTCATCTCAATCAATACCATCTATAAGTCCGATCATACCCAGGACTACGTACTATAAGCCGATATTAGATAGTATAGCTCGCCAGAAGCTACCTCAATATCAATATAGTATATTATATATGCTCACCAGAAGCTGCCGCAATTATACTCATATAGTATACTATTTATGCTCACCAAAAGCTGCCACAATTACTTTATAGTATACTATAGCTCACCAGAAGCTGCCGCAAATCTCCATTCTGATCATCTGATCAAATAATCATTTTTATCCTTCCCGATAAAAATAATCATGTGTAGGTACATGGTCGGCCTTAGCCAAAATATAATATTTTCTCACTTGAGAATCCTGTTAATTTCACCGATCCATAAACTCATTTTTTGCATTGTAAACCGACGCCTGGTGATTTTCCAATTAAATACTGAAAATAAATAAATTTAAGAATAAATTCCTAAAATCACAAATCATACACAATCAGCACAATTTAGAACTCAATTAAATAAATAGATCACACCACTGCAATCAGCATAAAATTTCGATCACCGGCTATCCTAGTCTAATTTTCGGAAAATAATAATTAATTAAATAATTACGAAAATTAATTATTAAATGCAGAAAAAGCATACTTAGGCCCGTAAAGCCTAATTAAAAGTCGAGGCGGACCCGGAAAATTTCTGAATCACTCTAGATAAATACTAGAGCTTGTCTAGGCCCTAACTGCACTAAATGAACCACCTAACATGCATCGGTAATTAACTAATTCACTAATCTAATCTAACTATCCACCTAATCTATACTTAATCTAAACTAAACAACCCTTAAGCATCATTAACTTACTAAATGAGGATTAGTGAGTTAAACTCACTTGTTAATTGATCCACTCGAATCAAATCGACGGGAACACGACAAGGGGCAAGAAACTTCAAAGCAGGCTTGCCAACCGGGGTTCGGAACAACCTAAAAACGGGCTGAACTGTGCTGTGAAGACCCACTCAAACCGGTTCTGTGCTGGTGGTGACCGGTTCTCAAGTCTAATGCATTAAAATCCCTTAATGACTTCCCCAGATAGTCTAATTATCTCACAAGTGATCAGCTTTGAGAATAGCACTATAGGCACGTCAATGAAAGGCCCAATTAATTTAATTAAAAGTAGAACTGAAAAATCCAGGATGTCACAACTCTTCCCCTCTTATAAAAATTTCGTCCTCGAAATTTAAACTATCACAACACTTTAAGTAAAAAGGTCGGGGTACAAACGTCTCATTAACTCTTCAGTCTCCCAAGTTGCTCCTTCAGTGTCGTGGTGTTGCCAGACCACTTTGACCAACGAGATGGTCTTTGTACGCAGAACTTGTTCTTTCTTGTCCACGATCTAAACCGAGCTTTCAACGTATGACACTCGGTCATCCACATCCAATTCTTCAAAATTTAGCATGCGGGTCGGGTCAGGCTCGTACTTCCTCAACATTGACATGTGAAAGACGTCATGCACTTGCGCCAATCTCGGCGGCAATGTAAGACGATATGCCAAGGTCCCGATTCTCTCTAGAATTTCAAACGGACCTACGTACTTCGGACTCAGTTTTCCTTTCTTGCCAAAGCGCAAAGTTCCACTCATTGTAACACTTTCAGAAAAACGTGATCACCAACTTTGAATTCCAATGGTTTTCGACACTTATCTACGTAGCTTTTTTGTCTACTCTAGGTGGTCTTTAATCTGCTTCTAATCACTGCAACTACATCCACTGACTACTAAACCAACTTTGGGCCTGTGATCTTTCTTTCCCCAACTTCATCCTAACACACGGGTGTTCCACACGACCTGCCATACAACGCTTCAAAAGGAGCCATCTGAATGCTCTATTGATAACTGTTGTTGTAGGCAAATTCCACTAGATGAAGCTATTCTTCCCAACTTCCCTTGAAATCTAGCACGCAAGCTCACGGCATTTCCTCGAGGGCTTGAATTGTCCTCTCAGATTGGTCATCCGTCTGAGGATGATATGTTGTACTGTACTATAGCTTGGTTCCTAAGGTAGCCTACAAACTTTTCCAAAATGCAACTGTAAACTCGGATCTCGATCTGAAGTTATCGTCACCGGCACTCCATGTAAACGAACTACCTAACGCACGTACAACTCTACGTGTCTATCCAAACCCAGGTCTTTTCGTACTACAATAAAGTGGGCTAACTTTGTTAGTCTGTCGACCACTACCCAAATAGAGTCATTACCTCTCTAACTCCTCGGTAGGCTAGTCACAAAATCTATCGTGATATGCTCCCATTTCCACTCTGGGATCTTGAGAGGTTACAGAAGTCCTCCCAGTTTGCAATGCTGAGCTTTCACCTGCTGACACGTCAAACATTTGGCGACATGCTTGGCGATGTCCGCCATTTGGCGACATGCTTGGCGATGTCCGCCTTCATACCTGACCACCAATAGTGTTGACACAGATTCTGATACATCTTGGTACTGCTAGGATGAATGTTGTAACTGCTACGATGCACTTCTGACAGGATATCCTCTCTAAGCTCTACATCATTAGGTACAACTAAACGTCCTTGGAACCTCAATGTTCCGTCACCAGAAATCTGAAAGTCAGCCTTTCTCTTATCTGTATCCTCTTAAAGAATCTTTTGAACATCTGGGTCTGTCGGTTGGAGTAACTTGATTCTAATTTGAACATCCGATTCAATTCTGAGGGTGGCCATAAGATTTGAAAGGTGGCCTACCTCAAATTTGAACACCGAATCTTGAGCTCTCTTAATTAGGTTCCACTCCTTAACCAGCATATGAGCCACTGAAGACTTTCGACTCAAAGTGTCAGTGGCCTTATTCGCCTTTCCTGGGTGGTATAAGATATCACAGTCATAGTCCTTTAGCAATTCCATCCAACGGCACTATCTCATATTCAACTCCTTATAAGAGAATAGGTACTTGAGACTTTGATGGTCCGTGAAGATCTGGAACCTTTCTCCACATAAATAGTGTCTCCAAATCTTTAGAGCGAAAATAATTGCCGCGAGTTCTAAGTCATGCGTGGAGTAATTTTACTCATGAGGCCTCAACTGACGCAATGTGGCACCCCGAAACACCTGGCATCACCACAAGTACCTATCACTCTGCCTAATGAATACTAGTTACATCTCTTAGCAGAAGCACCGTAGTTCGTAGGCTTTTTTTTTTTTTTGAAAACGGTCCCAACGCAACTTATTAGCAGAAGCATAAACAAGTCTCACCATTCCTACCTCCAATAACCATAATGCAATGCACACCAACTACACATCATATTAAAAGATGAAGCCAAGCCACTTTTATTTACATATTTTCATGATGGATTTCTCGGGTCGGTACAACCAAAAAGAAAAGCCAAGACTTTTAGCTAAACTTGGCCATAGCGCAAAAAGTGAGATCTCGACCCCTTTATCGATTACGTGTCATCCTCCATCTACAAGTGTCGGCTATCCTCAAAAAGTGCCAACTCTCCACTCCTCACACGGGCCATCACACCCATCCTGGCGCATCGGGCGGTGGCGGCGGCAACATCCCTCGTATCACTCCGCCACGGCAGACGTGGACCGACAAGAACTCCTGGATGACCGGACCCCCAGCCAGGCCCACATCATACATCACCAACACGCGAACCCAAATAAAAGTCAGACCAGGGATGGTAACACAATTAATCTCTGAACACTCGACCTCCACGTTAGAAGGAAAGCCGTAAAAGGTACCCCGCGTGACCGAAGGGAGAGGCATCTTCCTACTCTGAAATGTTGGTCCCCAAAGGGGTGAGTACAACCACTCAGCTGGTAAAATCCATTAAAGTACTCAATGCATCAAACAGAACAACCAAGACATCATAAACAAACACGAATCATTCATGCATTCAAGCATAACTTACCTTGCAGCCATGCATATGTCATCATACCATATGTGCATACACCATCATGCACTCATCATCAATCGTTCATGTATATACCATCATGCCATAGGTGCAAATACAACCATGCACTCATCATCAAGCATTCATGCATATCATATCACACAGTCATGCTACATGTCACCATACCATGCATGATTCAATTTCAACTTTTTATCCTCCAATTGGATCACCACTTTTTCTTTCCCAGGACTAGTATTTGCATCCCACTTTTATCGCTCGCAGCCAACCAGGCATCGCGAGGAACCTCCGGCACACACCACCGGGCATCCGGCACCCCCACATTCCGGGCATCTCGTATCCCAACTGGCATCATGAGGTATCCCCTCGGCACACACCTCCGAGGCTTCCGGCACCCCCACATTCCGGGCATCTCGAAACTCCCGAGGACATCCGGCACCCCCACATTCCGGGCATCCGGCGCCCCCACATCCCGGGCATCCTGACACTCCCAGGGCATTGTTGGCTCACACCTCCGACAGCATCCTCATTCATCATAACTCATATTCACAATTTATGTCTCAATATCAATGTGGCACATGATGTAATGGCAATCAAGTCAATTTCAGCTTTTCATTATACCTCAAATGTCAAATATCATCACATGTGCAGCAAGATTCAATCATTTGCAACAATACAATTTAGTGGGGCTCATGCAAAACAGAATAGTCAATGCATTACAGCCTTTGAAATTCGCACAATCCAGCTTGCACAGTTTTAGAAAATATTTCCATTAAATACCCAAATGACCTTTAAAAATTATGAAATTTGAACATGTGATAGTCAAGACATAAGGGCAGATATTCCATGAAGAACACTACACCAAAAGGCCTTCATATCATTCGATATAGATCCAGCATCACACCACCATTATTATAACTATTTAACTTGCACAGTTTTTGAAACATTTTTAGTTAAATAGGCAAATGAACTTCAAATATCATGAAATTTGAATATGTTTCAGGGAAGACATAAAGAGAGATACTTCATGCAGAACACTTTGCCGAAATAACTTCATACAAAATGATATGGCCCACGCATTGAAACTGACTAAGTCCGAACGCGTCAGATTACATGGTTTTGAAAATATTTCCGATTAAATACCCTAATGACCTTCAAAAATTATGAAATTCGACTATGTGGTAGTAAGACCATAATTTATATTTTTAATGAAGAAATAAAAGTTAGATTCGTCCTAGGTAATTAAATATAGGCGGTTAAAACTTCTGTTCCTAGTACCGAAATTTCCAGATTCAACACCCTTCGAAAAACCACGATTTCACCTGCCTATTCTTGTTTTCTTTCTCCAAATTTTTGATATGTTAAACCTCATGATGTTCTTTACATCTTTTGTTAAGAAATCGAAGTGAAATTTCAACAAAAAGTTGGCCTTATAGTCCATGCATTCATCAAAGGTAGTTACCGAAATTTCTAGATTTAGTCTTTCCAAAGAATAAAAATTTCACCCACTTATACTTGTTCGTTTTGTCCCAAATTTGAGTATGTTATATTTTAAGAAGTTCTTAACAACTTTCATTCGGAAGTCATGGCCAAAATCCAACTCAAACATCACATGCAAGCCAATAGAACATCCAAGGTCGAACTGTTTTCTCAAGAACAGTTTACTAGCCTCAAACATCCCTCTTAAAACTTCAACTTTTCACACCCTAAACAGCCGAAATTTATCACCATTCAAGCACACATACTAGGCACAACATGCAAGAGCAGATCAAGGATCCCACTTGCCTCTAGACTGAGCAAGCAGCGAGCACAACGGCGATTGGACACGGCGGTGACAGACAACGGACGATCGGCTTCCTTCTTCTTCTGCACGCTCACTCTCCCTTTCTCTCGATTTCTCTCTTCCCCTCGGTAGCTCTCTCTCTCTCCCTCTCTCCGACGACGCTTCCCCCTCATCATCAACCGGTTCTCTCAAATTTTCCTCTCTTCAATGATGAACAATCATTTCGAAACTTGTGTGGGTCGATGCTTCAGTGCAAACTGCGCAATTCACCTGTGGCTGGGTCAGTGGTGGGGGCTCAGTCCACCCCAAGGTTTACTCTGCCGCGAAGCGGCGCACGGAGGTTCCCTGGGTCACCAAAAAAAAAAAAACAAAAACAATCATCGATTCTGCATGAAGGACACTTGGACTAAGGGGGAAACACTTGGCAAAAATCTTCATGCAAAAAGGGTGGGCCTCTCATGGGCCGGTTCCTCCTTCCGGGCTCTCCTTGGTCAACGGCCCAATGGGGCTCCATCCGACCGGGCTTGAGGCCAACTTGGTCGACAGCTCCTCCTCCTCCTTTGGGCTTCGCGGCTAGGCCCAAATGGCCAAAGGGTGGGGCTTCTTGTGGGCTGGTCTTGAGCTAGAATTTTGGCCCACACCTCATCTAATAATCCTCCTTAAACCTTAATTTTATAAATACCTAATTGAAATTTATAATTCACAAAACTTTGTGACCTAACTTAATAAATCCCAATCCATAATTCACATGGCCAAAAATAGAATTTTTCCTATTAAATAATTACCCACCAAAAGCTTGGCCAAAATCTCAATGCAAGACATGAATTAGAGCACCCCTAAAGATTGGCAAGAAATTCTAGGATGCCACACGCAAGGCGTATGCAACAACCTTGCCATGTTGCATTAGCACGCAACCCAAATTGCCCTCTCCAGGGACCGGATGGGATGGTCAGCATAGGTGTGGTAGTTAGCTTCTGCTTAAGCTCTTGAAAACTACGCTCACACTTGTCTGTCCATACAAACTTTTCTTCTTTCTTTAGGAGTCTTGTCATTGGCGACGCTAATGCTGAGAACCCCTTTACAAACATTCGGTACTAACCTGTTAAACCCAGAAAACTTCTAATTTCTATCACTGTAGTCGGTCTTGGCCAGTTAATCACTGCTTCAATCTTACTTGGGTCCACGGAGATTCCTTAACCTGAGATCACGTGACCTAAGAAAGCAACACGAGTCAACCAAAACTCGCACTTGCTAAACTTAGCGTACAGCTAATGAACTCTCAAAGTTTGCAGTACCAATCTCAGATGATTCTCATGTTCTTCATCACTTCTTGAATACACCAGAATATCATCAATGAACACGATCACAAACTGATCCAGGTTTTCCTTGAATACTCGGTTCATCATATCCATAAACGCAGCTGGCGCATTCATCAACCCGAATGGCATCACAGTGAACTCATAATGACTATATCGAGTACGAAATGCTGACTTTAGAATGTCCTCCTTCCTGATCCTCAGCTAATGATATCTTGTCCTCAAGTCGATTTTCAAGAATATCAACGCTCCTTGTAACTGATCAAACAAGTCATCGATCCTCGGGAGTGGATACTTGTTCTTGATCGTTACCTAATTGAGTTGTCGGTAGTCGATGCACAAGCACAACGAACCATCTTTCTTCTTTACAAATAGAACTGGTGCTCCCCAAGGTGATGCACTGGGACGTATGAATTCTTTGTCCAATAACTCCTGCATCTGCACTTTCAATTCCTTCAATTCAGATAACGTCATCTGGTAAGGAGCCTTAGAGATTGGCTCTGTCTCGGGTGCCAGTTTGATCACGAACTCGATCTCTCTCTCTGGTGGTAACCCTAGCAATTCCTTCGGGAAAACATCTGGAAATTCTTGCACCACTACTATGTCTTCCATCTTCAACTCCTCAACTGTTGTATCCACAACAGTTGCCAGGTAACCTTAACAACCCTCGTCTAACAAACGAGTTGCTTCAGGCGACGAGATCAAGTTAATCGAGGGTCCTCCTCAATTCCCGACAAAGTCGAAGCTCTCACACTCTAACAAGTTAAACTAAATCGCCTTGCGATAACAGTCCATTTTAGCTTATTGCTTGGTGAGCTAGTCCATGCCAATTATCAAATCAAAGTCATACATGGCTAGGACTAATAAATATATTTTCCCCTCTCGCTCACCAATCGCTAACTTGCAATCAGAACAACCCAAAGCAGCTATCACCTTATCCTTCAATGGTGTAGATATGCTAACTGCCGACTCCAATAATAAAGGACTTAATTCTATCAGCTTAATATACTGCTTACTGAACGCCCTAAGGAAAGCGCGGGACTACTCCTCCCGGAAATACGGTCTCTCTGGCGGCTCTACACCAGATATTGGCGTTACCCTACAGTTGATAGACTGCCAAGGTTACTTTCTCCTCCTCATTACACCTCAGAAGTGCAAACACCTTATCCAAATCCCGAATTCAAAGAGAGGCAGTCTCTAGATCTCCGGTACCTATGAACCTCGGTGGGTCCAGCTTCAGAAATTGCTCTACCAACTTATGGATCGGTCTTTCCCTTTGCGTAATCACATTCTCCACTGGGGCTTCAGCGGGTGTGGCGACAGGTGAAGTGACAGGTGCGGCAACAGGTGCAGCAGCGGCTGCAGCAGCAACGGCAGCATTGGCAACAGCAGTGGCAGCGACTTCAATGGCAGCGGTAAAGGCGGCAGCTTGATTCTGGGCCTGCTGCCCCAACATCTCTCTCGTAGCATCCAACGCTTGCGCGATCCCAATGGTTCCTGGATCACCAAGGGATACAACCCCAGCACCAATAGGAGGTGGTGCTACGCCACTAGCGCTAGCCTATGCTAGCACCCTACCCCAGCCTCTTCGGGTACTGACCCTCGTCGGCATCCTACCCCAAATTACGGCCCTGGCAGTTCTCTTACTAGGAGTCATCTGCTCCTGATCACTCATAATGTAGTCTACCTACAAAACCTGTTCCCAATTCTAAACAGAATTAGAAACTGAGCGATCCACACAACAAACAAATCTACCAATCAGTTAACACAAACATGCACCAGCCTGAATTAAAAAATCATTCCTACTAATATCCCATAGACCATCACACCTTATCACTCCAACCCTAAACCATGCTCTGATACCACTTAAATAGAGATGTCACGCCCCAATCCTCAAGCGCGCGCCCATCCCTCATTGGTCGATTGAATAGCGACATCCTAGGACGCATCGCCGACCCATTGATTTTAAATGCACATGTGGAAGCAATTATATAATCCCAAACAATAACACAATGGGATAGGAAAGTAGAGCCACAAATTTTAAAGCCAACAACCACACTTATATATATACAAACCTTATATATATACATAAGGTCTGTCAACAGGGGGGTTTCACAAACTACGGGTCATCTTCCTCGATTTCTCCTTCTTCCACACTCCAACTGGAGCCCACTACTGAGTACACCAGAGAATTTGGATCTTCAAGCTTAGGGTCCACAAGGTCCACCACCGAACCACCCTTAGGGTCTGCTGTACCTTTCCCGAACGCAACCTCCAACACATACAGAGATATCTTCGATTCCGGTATGGGGCCCTCTCTGTCCATTACGATACAGACGATACCATGCCCTGTATTAATGGGGTACCTTTTTGGGTAGACCCGCATCAACCCAGATTATGGACTTCACCAGTTCGTACTCCAGCCCCTCAAGGTGCCCATGAATTAGAATGTAGTACTTATGTTCGGTAATCTTTTTGGGTTGCCCAAAATGCTCGAGAGGAGTTGCCATCTATGGACCTAAAATGTTATCCCACAACGGGGTGAGACGACGTCTCAGCAAGTTCAACCCCTTAAGACTTGACTAGGAAGAAAATACGCCCTGAGGGCTTTCTAAGCACAATCACGAGTCAAGGGACTTGCCTTGGCCTCAGTTCCTTCCTGCAAGTCAATATAATTCAAACAACCATCCAATCATCATTTCACAAATCACTTTACCCAACCAGATCGAATTATCTATCAATCGACTCAGTCAATTATATGTCAATGAGACCATTCCCCGGTCATCTCAATCAATACTATCTATAAGTCCAATCATACCCAAGACTGCTTACTATAAGCCAATAATAGATAGTATAGCTCGCTAGAAGCTACCTCAATATCAGTATAATATACTACATATGATCACCAGAAACTGCCGCAATTATACTCGTATAGTATACTAGTTATGCTCACCAGAAGCTACCGCAAATCTCGATTCTGATCATATGATCAAATCATCATTTTTATCCTTCCCGATAAAAATAATCGTATGTGAGTACACAATCGACCTTAGCCAAAATATAATATTTTCACACTTGAAAATCTCACTAATTTCACCGATCCATAAACTCATTTTTGGCATTATAAACCGACGCCCGGTGATTTTCCAATTAAATGCTGAAAATAAATAAATTTAGGAATAAATTCCTAAAATCACAAATCATACACAATCAGCACAATTTAGAACTCAATTAAATAAACAGATCACACCACTGCAATCAGCATAAAATTCCAGTCGCCGGCTATCCTGGTCTAATTTCCGAAAAATAATAATTAATTAAATAATTATGGAAATTAATTATTAAATGTAGAAAAAGCATACTTAGGCCCGTAAAGCCTAATTAAAAGTCGAGACGGACCTGAAAAATTTCTGAATCACTCTAGATAAATACTAGAGCTTGTCTAGGCCCTAACTGCACTAAACTAACCACCTAACATGCATCCGTAATTAACTAATTTACTAATCTAATCTAACTATCCACCTGATCCATACTTAATCTAAACTAAACAACCCTTAAGCGTCATTAACTTACGAAATGAGGATTAGTGAGTTAAACTCACTTGTTAATTGATATGTTCGGATCAAATCGACGAGAACGCGATGAGCGGCAAGAAACTTCAAAGTGGGCTTGCCAACCGGGGTCCGGAACAACCTAAAAACGAGTTGAACAGTGCTGTGAAGACCCACTCGGACCGGTTCTATGCTGGTGGTGATCAGAGCTGCTTCAATGGCTATTTGGGCGAGACAAGGCCGACGGTGGGCAGGCAGAGCTCCGGCGGGGCCTCATGGCTGCAGGTGAGTGTCCCAGCAGCTTTGGCAACGGCGAGGCGGTTGCGACAAGCTCAGGGGACCTCCTGGGCTCACGGTGGAGACGGGACAATGGCCAGAGGAGTGCGAGGCTAGCACGCGAGCGGACGGGCAAGGATTGGGCTCCAGCGGGTGTGGCGGCGGAGTGTGGCGGTTCCGGCAAGCTGTTGGCTTGCTGGTCTGATTCTCTAGAAATTTTTGGAGCTCTCAAGGCACAATGAAGGAGGAGAAAGGGCTAGTCGACAGCAGCTAAGGGGGAAGAGGAGAAGAGGGGGCAATGGGGGGACCACTTGGTCTCCCTTATCTCACTTTGTCCCCTTGACCTTGTCCACCTTGCATGGCTGGATTCCATGGCCAATTTTCAGCCACCAATGCCCTTCTAGAAGCCTTTGAATTAGTCCAAATGTTGTGGGTGGTGGGGGCACACGAATTTGGTTTGGTCCCCCTCCAATTAGACTTCAATTACTCCTTGAATCAACTCAATCCAGCCTCTGAATATTCAACCGTCGAGTCCTCGATCAAATTAGCATTTTTCCTCACCAATATAACCCACTTGCATCCCAATTTCACAATAAAAACGATCCCCTGAATTTTCTAGACAAAAACGATCCTACCTCTACTTTTTCTCAAAAAGTCTCGATTTGCAGAAAAATCTTCGGAGGCTAAGTCGACGTTCCTAAAATGATTTGTGACATGACAGAACTTTCAATTTCTGAAATCGGATTCAAATTCGCGGTTAATTTCAATCCGACGCGATTTTAGCGTGACCTAGGCTACTGAATAGCTTTCAGAAAATTTTAGTGCAATTGACCTATGGTCAATTTTCTTCGAGCCACAATGAACCCATTTGACACATTGGCGACTCTCGGTTGTCGTGAAAATCTCGATGATTCAAAATACAGACACAGGGTGCCAAAACGATAGAAAAATCAGTCTAGTGCCGACCGATGAGAATTTTGTAATTTAGTGGAATCACCCATGTTTAGCCACACATGAAATTTAGTGGAATCACCCACGTTTAACTACACATCTCCGTCAAACCGATCTATTCCTAAGCCCCGATCAGTTTTTTTTTTACCGTGTCGTAATGACCTCTAAAAATGAGCACGGTCAAGTAGTCGAGTCCTGGTTGAATTCTCAAGTTTAATGCATTAAAATCCCTTAATGACTTTCCCAGATAGTCTAGTTATCTCACGAGTGATCAGCTCTGAGAATAGCACTATAGGCACGTCAATGAAAGGCCCGATTAATTTAATTGAAAGCAGAACTGAAAAATCCAAGATGTCACAGTAGTGACCTTGACGGCCTACTCACTTGGCAGCGGCATAAACAAAATAGAGCTAACTACCGGAGACTGTTGATTGGGCAAGTAGGTCCCAACTTTCGCCTTCCAGTCATATCTCATTTCTTTCTTCTTGAATCCTGCTGTGTCCACGTTCACCACCCGCCTGCTTATTTCTGCATCGTCAGATGGAAAGTCCTTATCTTATCCCTTTGCATGATATCCACGAATGCTCGTCCAAATGAATGTTCAAGTGGCAGCATATATATATATATACACCAGCCATCATCCTAGCAGGATAATTATGTGGATGAATGTTTGCAGCACATTGGGATGGACTTTCATCTTCCTGGTTTTGTCTCCAGGACCTCTTGCCCAGTGAACACAATCCATGATTTACTATCGTGATGTTCTAGTCTGAAGGCCTATGTTTAATCGTCTCGAGGGAAACTTTGAACAGGTAAAATCAATCAAGTTTAACTAGAAATACTAAGACTTCTGTCCAAAACATGTTCAGTTAATGATGCATCCAATTTCAATCGTTTGAACAACAATCAAATCAATCACATGAGATTACTCGGCAGCTGGCACACCCCACATCTTTGGTAATGTCTAAACCCTTAACATTTAGTGATCGTAGATTTAGGGGAAAAAAAAGGCAAAAGTTACCTTGCACGTCGGTACATTGTTCCAGGTTTAAATCCCCTAAAACCACCACATGTCTATCGTCCGTAGCAGCTTGGATCGTGAACTTCCTCTGGAGCATCGAGCACTTAAGAGGCACTATGCGCACGTGGAGCTTAATCACACGGTCACCACTCCTCACCTTCACCCACAAAGTCTCAGCCTGCTGGATGATCTTGCCGAGCTGCAGGTCATCCATGTCATCCATGTCATCCACTGCAAACCCTTCAATGATGTCCCCAAGCAGCACGTAGAGGTGTTAAAATGGGTCACTTGTTTATAACAAAAGATAGTTAAATGGGTTTCACAATTAAAGGTTTAAGATATGTAGGTCTTAAGTGGGTTTTAAATGGGTTGGGTTGAAAACTCATCTTTAACAAAAACATTATAATCCCTCCCTTCTCTCTTTAACTTTATAAAAATCGAAATTATAATTTTTTTATTTTTATTTTCTCTTTTCTTTTTCTTCCTTTTTTATCTTTCTCCTTTTTTTTTTTTTTTTTTTCTTTCTCCTTCCTCCTTCCGGTCGCCGGCACGGCGACGGCCGGCGACCGGCCAGGCGAGCCTCGAGCTCGCCGGCGTCGAGCGAGCTCGAGCTCGCCGGATCTGGCGAGGCGGAGGCCTTGCTGACGCCCGGCGAGGCTCGAGCCTCGCCGATTTGGCGAGACTCGAGCCCGCCGACGTCGGGCGAGGCTCGAGCCTCGCCAGTTCCGGTGAGGGGCGAGCTCGAGGCTTGCCTATGGCCGGTCGCCAGCCGACGTCGTGGCCGGCGGCTGGCCAAAGAAGAAGAAGAAGGAGAAGAAAAAAGAGAAAAAGAAAAAGAAAAAGAAATTTATATTTTAAAAATAAAATAAAAATAATTAAAAATTTAATTTTAAAAAAAATAATTAAATTTCGATTTTTTAAATAATTATTTTAAAATTTTTAAAAATTTTCCATTAAATTTTATATTGTATAAAACTATTTTAGCAATATAATTTTAAAAAAATAATATATATAAAAGCTTGGAAGTATTTTAATAATATAATCTTTAAAAAAAACATAGGAATAAGTTTTTCTAAATTTGTTAAATATGAAAGTATTTTATTAATATGAGTTGGGTCGGGTCGGGTATGGGTTGGGTATGGGTCGGGTCGGGTTTGGGTCGAAAAATTTACATTAAGCATAAATGGGTCATAAATGGATTAATGGGTCAATTTTGGTCGGACCATTAATGACCCGACCCAAACCCGACCCGACCCACCCGTTTAACGGCTCTAGGCAGCAGCATGCTCTCATCCCAGTCCTCCGGCACTTCCTGCTTCACCCATTTCACGCACAACACCGTCGTCTGAGCACTGCCCATGTCGTCTCTCCTTCCAACAATATGCCAGTACCTCTCCATGGAAACACTATTATATCCTAGGATAGGTTTCACCGTCTGTCCTAGAGCAGTTTACGACATACAAAAACTCCAAGATCGGTGTTTAGGACTTCACGTCCAGATCACATTCTCTCAACAGCTTGGAGACCCTTCAAATGCCATATGGTAACCAGTGTCGTGTACTTAAATAATTAGAATAATGACAAGCGAGCCGGTTGAGTTAGGTTACAAATTATAATAATAGACTGACCAATTTGTGCTCTGCACTAAACAGCCATATAGAGACCGTACAGAATTTCACACAAAAATATTATATTCTCTTTCGAGGCTTAACAAGAAATTCTGATCACAGATTTAAGTGTATAATGCAAGAAAGAGTATCCGTCTTTGTCCTCGCTTCACTCACAGCACACTGTACACAAACGAAAATGTGCTGAAAGACGAAAGTATAAGACTCATCAAGGTCTCGAAGTCTCTGCAGCATATAAATGTATCCAACTTAGTAAACGCCGTACTAGTCCGTTCTAGCGACTCCATAGCGGATCTTGTCCAAATTTCGTTGCCATTCGTCGATCTCTGCTTGGGTGCGCCTCCTTTTCGGTTCATCTTCTCTCTTTAGCTGCTCCCTTAATTCCAAGATCTTTCTCTCAATACATTGAACCTGCAGAAAACCAAGATTTGGCTGAAGTGGAAAATTTTGGAAGGGCAAATTTCAATTTGAGAACTGAGAAACGAAAGGGAGTGTAACCTTTCTATAAGGCCACTGCCCCACTCCGCCTTTTCGGCAAATTTTCTTGACAACGGTAGGACACAAATGCAATCTTTTAGAAGCCTTTTCGATTGGAAGATGGAAGTAACCTCTGACATCTGCCAGGGTCATCTTTCCCGCTCTCTCTCTCTGCACTAATCTCAGCACATAAATACAGTCGTTTCAGAATCATGGAAGAAAAAGATGAGTGCAATACAAGTGACATCCGTTGAACAAGATCGTTATTCTAAAGGCCAAGTCCTAGAGGATAAAGATTCACTGAGTAATCTATATTTCAACAGAATCCACGCAGAAACTGTTTGCGATGATAATTTTGTGAAAAACAGAACTCCGGATATCGCTTACATTTATAGCAGTCATAAGAGATATTAGAAAATATGATTGTTTATCGTAGCATAAAAGGCTGTACAGTACACACATACACAGTTAATAATTCTAGAAAAGCAGTAACCTGTGCTGCAAGCCCAGTTTTAGGAGACTTCGCCTGTCGTTTCTTAGGTTTTGGCTTGTTGTCCGTTTGCCCGGGATTCTCTGCTTCAAGCAATTAAAATACAAAACAATTAAAAAAAAAAAAAAAAGCATTCTACCGCTTCCAGCTATTCAAAAGATCAACGGGAACTCGAATCTGATTCTATATGTGAGGCTTATAATGTTGTGACTTGGAAAAGGGCGAATGGCTATGCATCACCTGAAACAGTCGGAGGCAGAGGTAGTTGAAAATAATCGGCATTTACATTGCCGTTGAAATCTATTCCCACGCACCCAGCTTCATAGAACATGGCGAGCGGGTCCTGTTACATGGTGTAGCCAGCCAGTCTCCTTCCCTCACAGTATTGCTGCAGAAAATCCTTCACATTCTGTATGCTTTTCTTGCAAAAACTGAAATGGAAGCAAGAAAGACAGGACTATATTGCTGCACGATACATATTCAGAACTCCAATGTCCGAAAAAATAAAAGAATGTCATTTAACTTTTTAATGGAAGTGATTAACTGAAGTTCTTACTCAAACATTTGATACCAATGCTCGCCGTTGGATGGTATCGCACCAGGATTGTGCTAAGTGTCCAGCATCGCGTGACTGACCATACCAACTCTTCCATGTATTTCGAGTTTTGTGGTATGATTGATTTCCATTAAATAAATTTCAAAGAACTTATGTTAGAAAGTGTTGCTACATAAAGCATTAGCAAATGGCAAACACTGTCGGCCCGGATCAATCACAGAACTTGTCGATAGCGTTCAACCGTGCTTGAACTCCTCACACAGACTAATTCATCAAGAAAAGTTTTAGGGAAGAATAATCGAATGCACCGTGAGTATGAATGATCTCTTCAAGCACATGACAATAACTGCAATTGTCCGGAAGCGGCGGCACCGCGGTTTGGGAGCACCGTCGACACAAAATAGTTCCACTCCTCCGCCATTGCGGATGGAAGCAATCCTCTGCGCCGGCACTGCTCGTCCCTGAGGGTCCCGTGTGGGACAACTTGGCCCCACCATTCCCGTCACCATGCCCCCTGCTAAGCATGTGCCAAACGGCTGGATCGTCAAATGGGTTCGGGTCCCCCATTACATTCCTTGTGGCAAATTTTAGTTGGGTATTGCTAATAGAGAAGTCGGCCAACTTACATGACACTGCCAACACTAATCTGGATAATTTTAATAATATTTGAATAATTTTTCGATTTTTTTCTTCTTCTTTTTTTCTCTCCTTTCTTCTTCCTTTTGTTAGTGACTGGCCACTGACCACGGGCAATGGTCGGTCGGTGAGCTGACCTCGCCAAATTTGGCTTGGGTGAGGCGACTTGGCATCACTTGTGGCTAGTCATTAACATAAAGGAAAAAAATAAGAGAAAAAAAGAAAAATAATAAGAAAAATAATAAAAAATTAAAATTTATTAGAATATTATTAAAAATTACCCATGTTAGTGCCTACTGTTGGAGAAATCTTTCCAGAATATTTTGAAGCTGACAAAACGTTTCTATCAGTCTAAAGTCTGGATATTCGGAGACCGACAGTTTAAAGTCTGAAGACTTTATGATCTCAAGACTCAAGACTCAAGACTCAAGACTCAAGACTATTCTCACTGACAGTCTTTCTAAATCCAGTGGCGAAGGAAATCCAGAGCCGAAGTATATGGTTGAGGATTCGATCCTATCCTCTGGAGAAGATCCTTTGGTTGGATAATCATTTCGGATTCTTTGATTCTTATCTAGATCGATTGAAGATCCGATGGTCGACGAAATATTCTTGGAATGTTCTATTCTTGGAAACCAAGATCCCGATTGTATGGGCGAACAGGATTGATGGGCTATCGTCATGTTCCTTAAATAGCTCGAATAATCTTCTTATTTGATTCCGTCCAATGGGTAGATTGGAGGAATTCCTTTGGTAAGTGCCAACGGCTATGATGGCATAAAGGAGTATAAAAGGAAGACGTTCTATTTTTTTTGGAGAGTGTGATCGATAGAGAAATTCCAGTAGTCGAAGAACCTTGATTATTAGTCGATATATTTTGAGCGAAATTGTATACAAAGAGTGTTTATACTTAGTGATACCTTGAGCGAGTGTGGTAGATCATCTACACCTAGAAGTCAAGGAAGATCAACGCTGTAACATCTCTTTGTTCATAGTGGAATCCAGCCAATAGGCTGTCAGTGCAAAAGAGTGGACGTAGGCTTGAATCAAGCCGAACCACTATAAACCGCGTGTTCAATTCTCTCTTTCCTTTACTCAGTCTTACGATTGATTATTAATTGCTGTAAATCCTTCAACTATCTAAGTATTGTGTAATTATCAAGAAAAATCTTTTATACCTATTCACCCCCTCTAGGTACTCGTACTAGCTATATCAATTGGTATCAGAGCTCGTGTTCTTACTTTATTTGAAGTGTTTTACTTCGAGTAAAAGATCCATGACTAGTATGCTAGCACCGGGCTGGTGGAAGGGCAAAGCAATACCAGACCACCCTACTTTGATGGAAAGGATTACAACATCTGGAAGAACAAGATGAAAGCTTTCCTTCAGTCAAAGGATCCTCTGGAATGGGACGTTGTGGAAAGAGGAATCACTCCTACTGCTGCATCAGTGTCTGGAAGAGGGAAAGAAACTGTTGAGACCAGCGGAATGTCTCAAGAAGAGATAAACAAGAGACAAGTACTCGATGCAAAAGCAATTTACTCTTTATACTGTGCTTTGTCACCAACTGAATATAACAGAATATCTTCTTGTGTTACAGCAAAAGAAGTTTGGGATAGATTACATATCACCTATGAAGGGACAGACAGAGTGAAGGAGACCAGAATTAACATTCTCCTTGGTCAATATGAAGCCTTCAAAATGAAACTAGGAGAATCTATAACTGACATGTTTAGTCGTTTTACAGATATTGTCAATGGTCTTGAGAATCAAGGACAGAAAATTTCTGATCCCATGAAGGTGAACAAGCTGCTGCGTGGACTCTCCAAGGATTGGAATCATATAAAGACTTCAATAAGAGAGACGCAAAGAATTATGCCATTATCTGTAGAAGAGCTGATTGGAACTCTTCAGTCTTACAAAGTGGAACGAATTAATGAAGAAGAAGATCCAAGAGGTAAGAAATCCATTGCATTAAAATCTAATGATGATTCTGATGATACAGATTCTGAAGAAGATCTGGACGATGAGAAGCTTACTCTTATGATAAGAAGATTCAGAAAGTTGAAAAGAAAAGGAAGAAGGTTCAATTCAAGGAAACAAAGTTTTCAGAAACAACAAACCAAGTTTGTTGATAATGAGGAACCAAACAAAGATGTAGTCTGCTTTGAATGTAAGAAAAAGGGACACATCAGACCCAACTGTCCTCTTCTGAAGAAGAAGAGAGGAAAAGCCGAAAAGTCTCGAAAAGCTCTCAAAGCCGAAACCTGGAGCGATACAGAGTGTGAAGAAAGTGATGAGGAATATGCCAATTTGTGTCTGATGACACAATCCGACTCAGACTCTAGATCAGATTCAGACAGTGAATTTGAGGTAAGTGATTTTAAAATTCCTGTCAAAGTCTCTAAATACATTGATGAACTATGTTTTAGTCTTAAGACTTCTCTCAAAAAAATTTCCGAACTGAAAAAGGAAAACTTAGTTCTAAAACAAAAGGAAAACATTTTAGAAGAAAAAGTGAAAAGTTTAGACTTGAATGTTACTACTCTTAAAGAGAATGAAGATAAACTTTCAAAAGAAAATGCTTTCTTAAAAACTGACTTATCAAATATTTCAAAGAAATTTTCAATAGGGTCTGAAAAACTTGAGAAAGTTCTTTCAGTACAAAGACCTTACTTCAATAAGTCTGGTTTAGGTATGACAGCAGAAACAATCCCTTTGATTGATTTTCCGAAAGTAAAAGAAAGAATTAAGAAAAGACCGTCGAGAGAGGATTACAAAAATCATTTCAAGAAAGTTTTTGTAAAGTCTGTAGGTCGAAATGCTCTAAGGTGTTCAAAGTGTAACAGTCAAGATCACTTTGAAAAAGAGTGTCCTATGGTTTGGAAGCCTGTTAAAAAGGTATGGCCTAATAATGCTTATCCTACTAACACCAAAGGACCCAAGAAAATTTGGGTACCAAAGAAAGCTTGAGACTCTCTTTTGAATGCAGGTCTCTGTCAAAAAGAAGGTAAAGTGGTATCTTGACAAATGATGCTCAAGACACATGACAGGAGACTCAAATTGCTTCATAAAGTTTATTCAAGTAAATGGTGGAAAAGTTTCATTTGGTGGAAACAGCAAAGGAAGCATTGTGGGATTTGGAACTGTGAAAATTGGAAATCTCACAATAAGCAATATTTCTCTAGTGGAATGACTCAACTACAATCTTCTCAGCATTAGCCAATTGTGATCTCCTTTCAAGAAGGAATATGTTCTGGAATTAGTAAAGACTCGACTCAGTCTTTCATGGGTCGAAGGCATGGAAATATCTACCTCCTTGATGTAAGACCAAATGAAACTCAATGCCTAATCTCAATTCAAGATGAAGCGGTCTTATGGCACAGAAAGCTTGGCCATGTCAACATGAAGCAATTAGCCAAAATCTCATCAAAGAAGCTTGTTCAAGGTCTACCAAAATTGCCATATCAAAAGTCTGATTCATGCACACCATGTATTCTGGGAAAGCAGGTAAGAAATTCATTTAAGCCAATAAATCATGTCTCTACTAATCATGTACTACGCTTGCTGCATATGGATCTCTTCGGACCAACAAGAACCCAGAGCATTGGAGGTAAGAAATATTGTCTAGTAATTGTGGACAATTACTCTCGCTTTACCTGGGCATATTTTCTTGCAAGTAAGTCAGAAACCTTTTCGTACTTTGAGAAGTTCGCTAAAAAGGTTCAAAATGAAAAAGGATGTGCTATTTCAAGTATAAGAACAGATCATGAAAGTGAATTTGAAAATCAAGATTTTACAAAGTTTTGTGATAAATCCGGTTTTAATCATGTGTTTTCCTCTGCATATACTCCAGAGCAAAATGGAGTTGTGGAAAGAAAGAATAGATCTCTTCAAGAAATGGCTAGAACACTTTTAATTGAAAGTAAAATTTCTTCTCGATTTTGGGCTGAAGCTGTTTCAACAGCATGTTATATCATCAATAGAGTCTTCCTAAGACCTATTCTAGAGAAAACCCCCTATGAATTGTTCAAAGGTAAGAAGCCTATTGTTTCATACTTTCATGTGTTCGGTTGCAAATGCTTTATTTTGAAAAATGCAAATGATCGAGTTGGTAAGTTTGAAGAAAGATCGATGAAGGCATCTTCCTTGGATATTCTACATCAAGCAAGGCCTACGAGTCTATAACAAAAAAGCCAGTCGGTGGAGGAATCAATGAATGTCAAATTCCAAGACTCAACGCAAGATGAATCCAAATGACTCGGATGAAGAGTCGAACACCGCACTGCACCTTTCAAGGCTTACAACTTAAGAAGCATCTCAAACTCGGAAGTCCAACATCAAGATGCTCATGAAGATTCAAATAAAGAAAGAGATCATCAACCAGGCAAATCAACCAAGAATCGGAAGCATAAGTTCAATCATCCCAAAGATCTCATTATCGGCGAAATCAATGAAGGAATTCGCACCAGATCAAAAAGGCGTGAAGAATCTAGTGTCTTGTGGCTCTAATTTCTGAAATTGAACCGAAAAGCATAGAAGAAGCTTTATCTCGATGAACGTTGGATCGAAGCTATGCAAGAAGAACTCGGACAGTTCAACATCAATGATGTCGGGAATTGACATCTAAACCTAAAGGTAAAACTGTTATTGGAGCCAAATGGGTATTCGGGAACAAGATGAATGAGGATGGAAAAGTCGTATGGAACAAAACAAGACTCGTGGCCAAAGGATATACGCAAGAAGAAGGAATAGACTATGACGAGACTTACGCACCAGTAGCAAGGTTAGAAGCTATTCATCTATTACTTGCGTTTGCTTGTTATAAAAATTTCAGGTTATTCCAAATGGACGTCAAAAGTGCGTTCCTAAATGGATTCATCCATGAGGAAGTTTATGTGGAACAACCACCTGGGTTTGAAGACCCAAAGAAGCCAGACTCAGTCTTCAGACTGAAAAAGGCCTTGTATGGTTTAAAACAAACACCTCGAGCTTGGTACGACAGACTAAGTAAGTTCCTATTGCAGAATGGTTTTGTCAAAGGTAAAGTGGATACTACCTTATTTATCAAAAAGGAAATCAAAATCTTTTTACTTGTTCAAATATATGTGGATGATATTATTTTTGGATCTCCTAATGAAAATCTATGCAAGAAATTTTCTAAGTCTATGCAGGATGAGTTTGAAATGAGTATGATGGGAGAGTTAACATTCTTCCTTGGACTCCAAGTGAAGCAAATGAAAGAAGGAACTTTCATTCATCAAGAAAAGTATGCAAATGATCTTGTCAAAAGGTTTGGATTGGAAAAGTGCAAAAAGACCGACATACCAATGTCATGTTCTCAGAAGATAGACAAGGATGAAGAAGGGAAGAAAGTAGATCAAAAACTATACAGGAGCATGATCGGTTCACTTCTTTATCTTACCGCTTCTAGACCTGATATTTTGTTGAGTGTTTGCATCTGTGCTAGGTTTCAATCAGATCCTAGAGAATCTCATCTCAGTGCCGTGAAACGTATCATCAAATACATTGCCTCATCTTCAAGCATCGGTCTTTGGTATTCAAAGAAGGGAGACTTTAATCTTCTAGGATACTCAGACGCAGATCTGGCCGGTTGCAGAGTCGATAGAAAGAGCACTTCTGGAACTTGTCAACTGCTTGGAAATAGGACAGTGTCTTGGTTTTCAAGGAAGCAAAGCACTGTGGCTCTCTCAACGACAAGCTGAGTATGTAGCTCTTGGAAGCTGCTGTTCGCAAATTACGTGGATAAAACAACAGCTACAAGACTTTGGCATTGAAGACTCATGCACAGAAATCAGATGTGACAACACCAGCGCGATCAATCTCACCAAAAATCCAATCCTTCATTCAAGAGCAAAGCATATTGAGACTCGACATCACTTCATTAGAGATCATATTCAAAATGGAGAAATCTCGATTCAATTTGTTGATTCAAAGAGTCAACTAGCGGATATTTTCACAAAGCCTTTGGAGAAAAATCAATTCGACGTTATCCGTTCAAGACTCAACATTTTGAAGCTTGAAGAAGTTAAAGTCTAGAGACTCACCAACTCTAAGACTCTAATCTCTCAGACTCTAAATCCTCAGACTCAGACATTCATGGCTATAGACTGTAAGTTGCTATTTTATCCGGACTCGAAAAGGTACGCCGACCTAGTAAGACTCCAAAAACCCTCCTTTATCTATAAGCTTTATCGTGCGTTGAAAAGCACCGGTACTCCATTGAACTTGAGAAAGGCTCTTCTCGGAAAAGCCAGTATTGGTATGGCTCCCTTTGGTCTCGCATGAATTACATCCATCCCTGGGATGAGCTTGAGAAAGGCTTTTCAAAAACTCTTTTCTTTCTCTCATTAAAGAATGGGTTTCCCATATAAGAAAACAAGGGACGAGTCTGGTGAGAGAGGTGACTCCTTGCCGATGCGAAAGCTATGATTCCAGCTTCTTTTGGATATTGAAAAGACTTTAAAAGTCCCTATCTATATATAATTCTTCCTGCAATCCCACTATTGACGAAAAGATGATTTAAACTTTCGTAGAATGAGATATACAAGAGGAAAATCTACTCGAAAGCCGCCCCCTTAAAGGATGCAACCAAATTCCCTATAGAAAGAAAGTGATTTTTGTTCCGAGATAGCTTAAAGAGATTATTATTAGAAAGCCCCCAAACTGCTCTCTCTTATTTGTTTGTTTTACGAATGCTACTCTCTACTATAGAAGTGAGGTTTCGGAAGAAACTCTCTATTATAAAGAAAGACTTCATTAATGGTTGGGAATGAACTTGGGTGGTTGAATCAATGAGAGGCATGTCCCTAATGCCAAAAGTCCCCCATCACCAATCAAATTAGGGATTTTGCAACCGCACAAATGCTAGCCCAGGCGCGCGTTAGTGCCCAGGTTTTAGGAAGAGCATCCCATAAGTGCGTAGAGGCAAGAACCCTCTCTTTGAAGAATTCCGATAAGAGATTATTGTGTTTCAGAATATTCCACGCTATCTTCATTCTCCAAAGCCTTTGCATGAACTCCCCGCCCTTAAAAGTATAAAGGCATCGACCTTCTTTCTTCCTTAAGACCTTGCGACGAGGATCATCAACCGTCACGAGACTCTAAAGCGGGATCGAAGCAAGCGGTCCCGGATAAAATACAGTATATATAGCAGGACTTTCTTTTCTCAGATGGCGGATAGATATAGAGAAAAGTATGCTTTTCGAGCTGAATCCGAAATAGGTGCAGCAGATAGAAGAAAAGAGGTCCCGACTTTCTTTTTCAATAACAAAGGAACGTAGTCTTACTCTTCAATCAAATGGGGTAGACACGGGAAGCTCTTTCAAAGTCTTAAGTATATGAATCCGCGAAGCAAAGAAAGACCTTTTCCTAGATAAGTAAGCGAGATATACCTATGGCTGGAAAGATAGCGAGCGCTATTCTCAACTCGGTCTCTCAAAGGCCCCGGCTCATCGTAACCTAAAACACGGCGTTAGCGGGTTAAGCTCCTCCCGCATAAGTACAACAAACATAGGACAGCCGAGAACGATGACCCTTCCCCAAGCAAGCCCGACGCCTAAGTTGGACCTTCTCTTTCTATTGCTTGCCACTCCGAAGAAAAGGAATAAAAAAACTCCGATTGATTGAGTCGGTGGGCAAGTGAGCTGATCTCGCCTTTGTTGATCCGCTTGAAGAGAGTTCTCACGATCGCGATGTAGCGAGGTGGTCATGCTCCTCCAGTCTATGACCTACCGTTTGCTTTGCTAAGCGGTATGCCTAGGATAAAAAAGACAGGTGGCATAGGTATCCCTACCAATAGGACTGGACACCCTATCTCGTCCTTAACTCATTGCGACACTATGAGATCTTATGGTCATGACTTAGTCCGAAGGGCTATAGGGCTTTTGGGCATTATTAAGAAATGTGATTCTTCACCTATTTTCATTATGTCTTTACTCCCCTTCGCGCTATCAAATATTCATATCCCTTTTAAATGAAAAGGCGGGATGGGAAAGCAAACAGCTTCTTATAACTCTTTAAGACGGTAAGAACATAGCTTCCTCTCTCTCCACAAGGAAGAGTAGTTTGTTTACCGAATGCCATGCTTTCTGCTGGTACTTGGTATTCTACTAGAGCTGGTATTTGTACTCTTTGACTCGATCGACTAAAGGCACTGAATGATGCTGAATAAAGGCCTGATTGAGGGACTGAAGGAAGGACTTTCTATCACTGTATCGCCGTATCGCCTATGCCTTTCTCGGGTGGGATTGAACGACTTTTAGGAACAAAACAGTAGCACTGATTGGCTTACTTGCTTGCTAGAACCGTACTTTTTTTTATTATTACTGAAACCACCGTACCGTATACAACCCCCCACCCCCCAGCAAAACCTTATTTATACCATTCCAACCCCGAAAGGGGAAAGAGCAAGAACAGCACTTGTTGTATCCTTCGCCCTTTACGGCCAATAAACCCCTCACTGACTTGCTTAGCTCCGCTCGGACCCTTTCTCGTGCTAGTAGCGTGGTAGTCTCGAGTTCTTTCTTTGCAAGAATAGGGCGTGAAATAGGAATTGCACCAATAGGTTGTCACCCCGATATCCCGCTTCTCTTGGAGGAAGGACGAAGTCATTTCTTATATAAAGAAAGATGTGGACTGGAGAGTTGGGATTGAGGTCAATATGCTTAACACATCGTAGTTGGACAGCAACTCGAAGGGAGGAGGAAAAGTCTCTTAGGTGTCGGCATCACACATATAGCATGTGTGCCGTGAGTGAGAGGTCAATCACTCTCAGCTCTTCTTTCGAAATTCTCGAACATGATGAAGAGCTCTTATCGGCTTGAGGCATCTTTTCAAGCTGAGTAGAAATTTCATAAGAGAAGAAAGATCTCCGCGTAGAAAAGAAAGGAGAAATCGTTTTGATTCGAGGCGGATCCCTTTTTTGTTTGCCTGAGTAAACAAAAAAGCTTTCTCGTTATTGTTGGTTAGAACACTCTAAAAAGCGGCCGTTCACTTCGGGGGTCCGAAGGAGATGTAGTTGCTTTTACTTTTTTTTTCTTTGTCGAGATTGGCTTGGTCTTCAGTGTACCGCACCGAAGCTTGTGGAGCCTATGCGAAGCAAGCGGGTAGAAGATCGAAAAGAATGCATTGGATGGATGCCCGGGCATTGAGAAGGAAGGACGCTTTCAGAGGCGAAAGGCCATGTGTGACATCCAAAATATTCGGTATTAATTTCAATTGAATTAATCAGTTCATTTCTATGCACTTGGAGTCGGGGATTAAAATGGAATACAAAATTGAGATGCGAGATGAGCTATTGGATGAGGAGAATATTTAATGGAAGCATTGAGGCCAATTGAGATGGATTTAAAGTAAATCAAGTGATTAATGGAAGACAATTGTTTCAAAATTCGTATGCCCATGGACCTAACATTTTAAATTACCTTAAAGCTTCTAGAAGGGGCAAATTTGTCAAGAAATGGTGAGTGGAAGGTGACATCACATGATGTCATGGTGGGCCATTTTTGTTGAATAAAAGAAAGAGAAAAATAAAAGAAAAAGCCCCCTTCTTCTCTCTCCTTCTTCTCTTTTCTTCCTCTCCCTTTCCGTTGGTTTCTCCTCCATCTTCATGGTGCGAAGACCAGAAAATTTGCAGAGGAGAAGCCGGAGCATCCCTTCGCCGCCCGCTCAGCCGCTCGTCGTCGGCCGTTCGCACCCGCCGTCGCCGTTCCGCCTTGGCCGCACACCTCCGTCTTCCCCCTTCCTCTCCCGTCGCGGTCTCTCTCTCTCTTCCCTTTGGTTCGAACAGAAACGGAAGCAGCTCGCCTGGGTTGGAGCGACAGCCGACGTCGCCGGGAGCCGCCGCACGCCGCCTCGCCGCCGTTCGCCTCACGCTCGCCCGCCGTGTGCCGTCTGCCCTTGTCCGCTCGAGCTGCTGTCCAGCCCTTGTTCCGCCTCTATTCAGCTCCATTTTGGCCATCACAAGCC